>JAUCBN010000061.1:0-4800000 GCA_035048815.1 Abelmoschus esculentus | reverse complement strand
AAATGTCAAAATCGTCAAATGGTTCATTCATATAATTCACGATAAACGATGATATAAAGAACGATGAACAATTTACGATAAAAATAATAAATAGTAACAACAGGACATGCATTTAAGTAACGTTGGAAATATTAGTGGACTAAAAAATATTAGATATCAAAATATATATATATATATATATGAGAGATGAGATTTACTTGCACGGTATATAATTAGGGTTCTCAATGTCTGTATAGCTTTACCAGGAAAAGAAAGATCCTTTGCTACTTATTGATCAAAGAAGTGATAATGACAATAGATGATGTTAAAGCTAAAGATTATGGAAAGAAAAAGAGAACTACAAGATTTGTTAACCTGTCAACAAACGACTAAATAAAGCTTATTTGGTTAAGTGAAGTCGTATGTTTTATTTTTAAATGAATCTCAGCCATGAATGTTACTTATGAAAGGAAGTTTTCAGAATTGAAATTAGTGACTCTCCTCCTCCCCTTGTATAGACCCTGCCCTACACAACGAAAATAGAACAGGAAAGGATTAGGAAATCCAGGATTCACATGGTGAGGCAGACCACAACAAAAGGCGATGGTACTGCACAGTCGGTAAAAGAACAAATCAACAACTGTAGTGGGCTACGCCACTAATTTAATACACCTAGCCCTAGCCCTAGGAACATCAAACCACTTAGAGTAGCCTATACAATACAACTCTGATGGAGTTGGCAAGAGGACACAACCTAGAAACAGTAGCAATTCCAAGTATGAATCTGTTGGTGATTTATTGCTCGTTTCAGTCTGATATCTAAAAGATATATATCAACTTGCATTTTGTTGCTATTAATGGACTCGACTGATGGATGATGGATCCACTCCTCCTATAGTAAAATGAAAATCTTTGTTTCCTATTTGGCAATGGCACCAATAGATAGTGCTTGCCAGACCAGCCTTGCTCCTTGCACTGTAGACAAATATTTGTTTTTACAATGGAAGGAAGTTGTGTAGCTGTTTTAGAGACGTGGGTCATGTGGTTAAATTCCAGCAAACCATGGAGCCCACTACAATGGAACATTTGATTTGAGTGTCTCGAGAAAGAATCAAATAATTTGGCTCTCCAAACAAAACTTTGCTGATTCATTGCCCTAGGTCTAGTACATCAGCGCCACCTTTTTCAGGCTTTACACTAAGAAAAATAAATCCCATTGATTCCTCTCCGATTCCCAATACAATCATTACAAGAGAAGCTCTGAATTCCACGTGATCTCATCTAACACACAGAAGTATCATAATCTCTCCAGGAACCAGTAGTACATTCTTGCATGTCTTGAAGTTAATGAGCATAAACATGTTTTAAAAGTTTTACCAGGGTTGTGGATTTGTTGCAGAGAAGAGGAGGTGAGATTGTGATTCTTCCGAAACATAAATCATGACAGAACTAGATCTTGTCTCTGTAGAGTTTCACCATGTTCACCTCGATCCAAGTAATGCATGGAAGACATTTGCTGGTTAGGGCAAGTGTCATTCAGCTGCCACTATAGAAAAAAAAAATATTTTCTTTTTAGTGTATTATGTACTATATAAACTAATAAATTAAATCTTATATTTAATCTTAAATTTTAAATTTTAAACTAAAATTACCCCTAAATCATAAATTTATTTTTTAATGTTAAAGTCTACGTAAAATTAAACACAAAAAATAGAAGATTTTTGGTGTATAAGGACACACCGTTGGAAGGGCATGTGAGTGCCTAATTAGCTGCATCTCTAATTGTAGTAGATGGCTACCGTAAATATCGATGGATGTTTTCGATTCTTTAAAGATTTTTCACTACTTATATAAATAGGTTTGTTGTGTTTAGAAGGGAAAGAAGATGAAGTTTAGAATTTAAGGGACTAAAATATTTAAATATTAAGAGAAAATTTTAAATTTAGGATCAAATTAAAATAAAATATAAAAGTTAAAGGTTAAATATGTTTTCATATAGATTTTATTAACTTCCTCACCATCAACCGTTTATTTTTTAAAGAATTAGATCGATTTATTATTTAAGATTATATCATGGGTCATTTTTGTCACATCATCCATGAGACCAACCAATCAAATGCATCCATTTCATTAATTTTTTATCTTATTTTTTTATCAAGTAAATCTTCACTCAGTAAAAATTATTTTTTAAATTTAATTTAGAGTAAATATTAATAAAGACTTATTTAATAAAAAGAGATAAAAAATAATAAAATAAAAACATTTAAATGATTAATATTATAAATAATATGTTGAAAAAAAAAATCCTGAAAGTTTAGGGGGTAACAAAGTATGTAGAGAGAAGTGTGTATCGTAGCTAGCATAGGATTCTCTTTCTAATTAACAATGATGGATCCAAATACGATCCAGACAGGGATGGGTCACGGAAGGGTCCATGGGGAAGGTCGGGTCACTGCAAAACCATGTCCCACAGGGCCCACACCTTTACAACAGAAAAAAGTTGTTTTAATTTCTATACGTCTATTCTGTATGTTTGGTTAAATGAAATTTGATACGATTTAAAAAAAATATATTTAAGCTAAAATTAAATAAATTATTAGAGTCATTTTAATTTAGCGAGTTGATATTTTAGATCGATTCAACCTCAAATTTTGTCAAAAAATCAAAAAATAGAATTTTATTGTTTTGTGGCGTGATTTTTTATTAAAATTAAATTACATGTTCTTAAAATACCGTAAAATATATACGTAATTTTAATTTTTGTTATTAAAAATAAAATATTTATTTTAAATGTAATCTCTCAATGTTATATAATTTCGTTATTTCTTCTAATCCTCTTTTGATTTGAGTCTTATTGATAAAATTCAAAACACATATCCGAACTATAGAATATAAAAATAACTTCAATTCATATTCTTATAATTTTATATTTTAACTTTGTATTTGATTCAATTTCAATATTTTATATATTTTTATTATATCAACTCATTTATACTCTCATCGATGCTTCGTCGTAAAAAATTATTTTTCAAAAACAATATTACAAATATATTTTATACTTTTAGAAGATATTTAATTTATTAGTAACATCACACTTCCACCTGTGAAAAAATTTATGTATATCTTATTTGAATAAAGTAAATCGTTAATTTAGAATTAATATGTATCATAATATTATAAATAATTATAATTAAATATAAAGAGAAACTTAAATCAAATTCCATAAATTCAATTCAATTCATAGAAATTTAAACAAAATTTGTGTAAATTGTATTTTACGTATTAACATCGTATATAATTATAAAAAATAACAAAATTTAAATTTTTTGATTAACAAATTTAGAGATTAAAGGTATTATTTATATTTTATGATTTACGAGTTTAAGCTATAAAATTTATGATCGGAACTTATGATTTAAGGATATAAGTTGTATAATTTAAAATGTAATATATTAAAATTTAAAATTTATTATTTAGATTTAACTAGACATTTAGATTTTAAAATATATTATTTAAATTATATTAATTTTATCTTAAAAAAACATAACCTTACATTTATTCTATAAAAGAAATAAACCTCAAATCCAATATTGGGCTTCTAGTTATACTTAAAAGTTACGAGGTTATGATGTCATTAGACTTATCATTGTCTAATACCTTCACAAAAGTCAACGAAGTTTTTTGGTTCTAAATTGTTTTTTTTAGGATTTTATCTTATTTAATTTAAATTAATTTATATATATTTAATTTAATATATAATATTTTAAAATAAATTTTATATTACAATTTTAAAATCAAAATTATGATAAAAATAATTTTGAAAATATAAGAAGTTATCTTTTATAAATCAGTTTTAAATATATTTAAATGTGTTATTTTTGAAGAAAAATTTTATAACGGGCGTCAAACACCGCTGAACACCGTTAATGATAAACACCGCTGAACATTACTAAATTAATTAATAAAGTTTAAAAAATTTAAGGACTCAATATATAATTATAAATTATTTAAAATAATTTTTTATTAAATTATTTTCTATATATATTATTTTGTTTTTAAATAATTGAATAAAATACTAATTTAAATTAATTTTAAAAAATAAAAAATCCTAAAGTCTAAATACTAAAACTAAAATTAAAAACCTAAATCAGTAAACATTAAGCTCTAAACCCTAAAATATAAAATCTCAAAACCCTAAATCCAAAATCAAAAATAAAAAACCGTAAAAATATTAAATCATAAACACTAAATCTAAACCCTAAAATAACCAAAACCCCTTTATCCAAATCTTAAATTAATTTTGGGCTTCAAGTTTAGGGTTTAAATTTTTTAGAGTTTCAAATTTTCTATTTTAGGGTTTAGGATATAGTTATATTTTTAGATTTTATGGTATATGGTTTTATTATTTTAGGGCTTAGAGTTTATGATTTAGTGTTTTAGATTATAGGATTTAATGTTTAGTATTTTTAGCTTTAGTTTAGGGTTTTAGGTTTTGGATTTAATATTTTTTATTTTTAAATTAAAAATAATTTAAATAAACTATTAAAAAACTAAAATATAATATATATATATATAAATTGTTTAAAATTTTATTTTAAATAATTTAAATTATATGTTTAGTCCTTAAAAATTTTAATTTTTATTAATTAATTTAATAATGTTCAACGGTGTTCATCGTTAGTGGTGTTCAACAATGTTCGACGAACGTGGTAGACTCATCCTATTTTGAATTAATCTTTTTTCGTAATGATTGATTTCCTTAATTTTTTGGATGAGTCTACCACGTGCATCGAACATTGCTGAACACTCTTTAAATTAATTAATAAAAGTTAAAAATTTTAAGTATTAAACATATAATTTTAAATTATTTAAAATAAAATTTTAAATAAATTATTTATATTATATATATATATTTAGTATAAATTATTTTTAATTTAAAAAATAAAAAATATTAAATCAAAAACCTAAAACCCTAAACTCAAAGGCCTAAAATTACTAAACCTTGAACCCTAAATTCTAAAATACTAAATCATAAACTCTAAACACTAAAATAATAAAACCCTAAACTCTAAAATCTAAATATATAACCATAACCCTTAAACCCTAAAATAGAAATTTTAAATCTATAAAAATATAAACCCTAAACTTGAAACCCAAAATTAGTTTAGGGTTTATGATTTTAGGTTATTTTAAGGTTTAGAATTTTATGATTTAGATTTAGGGTTTAGCGTATGGTATTTTTAGGGCTTTAGGTTTTAGGGTTTGGATTTAGGGTTTGGAGTTTAATGTTTAGTGATTTTGGTTTTAGGGTTTGAAGTTTAGGATTTTTTATTTTCAAATTAATTTAAGCTAATATTTTATTCAATTATTTAAAAATAAAATAATATTTATAGAAAATAATTTAATAAAAATTTATTTTTAAAAAATTATAATTATATGTTCGGTCCTTAAAAATTTTAATCTTTATTAAACAGTTTAATAGTGTTCAATGATATTCATCATTAATGATATTCAGCTATATTTGACGTCGGTCGTAGAATTCTCAATTTTTTTAAAGAAAATTGATTTCCTCCATTACTTATTATTCATAAAAAATCATATTTCATGACCCACCCCCCTTGTCTGTTGTGCACCGCTAAATATGGACTGACATTAGAGGCAAGGGGGTTTCTTTTCCTAAGCCTCAGCCACAAGTGGGGGGAATGATTTTATATAGGAACCATTAAAACAAACAAATTAGGGATAAAAAATTGGATATGAACTTAGGTTATTACATCTCAAATTAAGTGGAGGGACTTATCCGGTAAAATTCGATTCGATTTAAAAATTAAAATTATTATTTTAATTAAAAATAAAAAGAATGGATTCATTTTAGTTTAATTCGAAATTTTATAAATTCGATTTGAAAAAAATTTAAATAAAGTTTGAGTTATAAAATAAAATTTTAAATAACTCAAAAATTTTAATAATTAATAGATTGATTTTTAAGTTCGAATTGAATCTCTCAATTTTTCTTAATATATATTGATATTGATATAAAATTATGAAAAACTATATGTCACATATAAAAATATAAAAAAATATGTATGCATGATTAGAGAAAGTCATGTAAATTAAAATCAAATTATATTATAACATGATAAATAATTATTATTAAAATTATATAAAAACTTAAAAAACTCGATTCAAATCAGAAAAATCAAATAAAATTAGAGTGTGATACCCATGCTTTTAATGAAAAATTGATATAGTCAAATAAGAAAAAAAAAATATTATATTAACTCGATTTACCACGATAATAAAGTCTTATTCACTTAATGTCAGCCAAGTCATCTATTTTTTTCCCCTCATATGTCAATTTTCTAATGATATTTTTTATTTTTATTTTTTGCCATATTAATATAAAATGAGTGAAAGTCAACTATGAGTAGATTAGATGTGTTAAAATTTTATGAGTAGATTGATAACACGAACGAAAAATAATTAATTCACTGAGAATAACATGGTGAACAAAATGATTACGGTGCCATTAACAAAAGAAAAAATTATATTATGGGTTAATTTTGTTATGTTAATTATAAGATTAATTAATCAGATATATTTATTTAATTAATTTTTATGTCATATTTTTTATTAAGTGATTATTTATTTGATAAAAATTTGATTTATAATAAATATTATATAATTTCTCTAATTTGAAAGAGAATGAAATCTGACGTGGATATCTTTTGAATCAATTATAATAGTTACAGTAGTATCTATCTTAAAATATATACTTTCAACCATTATATATTGATCGTTCAATCACTGTATTGATATTATTTGTATTCGAATTCGTAATTTTTAAAAATAACAATTATTTTTTTAACCATTAAAACAAGATGATTCGTGCTTTGACGTAGATATTAAATATATTTAATCAAGGACATTTTAAATATTTTATATGGGAAAATGCGTCTTGCGTGCCTACAACACGCGTTCGAATTAACGTTAAAAGAACCTTATCTTGCTTTTTCTACTGGTTAACTATTGACTTGAGCCTGTGAAAACATTTAAATTATTAAAAAAATTATAATGTGCGTAGAAAATCATTAAATATTATGAATATTAAATGTTATTGAGTATTATTAAATTAGTTAATAAAAATTTAAAATTTAAAATTTTAATATATAATTATAAATTCTTTAAAATAGTTTTTTTATAAAGACAGAGAATATATTATAATAGGTTTCATTAAAAAAATTTTAAATCTCTCTAAAATAGTTAGAGAAAGTTGTTTAAATTAAAATTAAATCGTAGTATAATGTGATAAATAATTATAATTATTTTTTATAGGAGCTTGAAAATTCAACTCAGCTCAAATTTCTTTAACTCAAATCGAATAAAAAAATTAAATAAAGTTTAAAGTAAAAAATATGAATTATCAACTCAAATAACCTAAAAAAAATTATTCGACTCGACCGAACGTTTATCCTTATATAAAAAATTTGAGATTCAAATCATCGTCGAAGAAGGGTTGTTGAAAGAAGAGATTAAATCTTTTGGCGTAAAATTATTGTGAAATTAAAATTATTTTTAATTAATATTATACCATGCGTCAATTAGTTGTCGGTATGAATACTATAATTTCTAACATTAAATATTTAAAATTTAAATTTTAAAGTTGAAATTTTAAAAAAATCAATAAAATACGGAGGCTAATCTAATTATTGTACCTTAAATAAATAGAGATTTCTTTTATATTTTTAAATGCTACGTGCCAAATTATTATTCATCTATACATACTACGTCAGATTCTATGATGAAATTGGGCAAAGTGATTGATGGAGAAATATTTAATCTATGAAATAAAAAATTTAAAATATTATGTATGGATTGAAAATTTGATAAAGTTTATGTACCAACGTGGTAATTAAGCCAAAAAATAACGATGAAAATATACAAATAATCTAATAACAATGGTATTGTTACTGATAACGTGGATCTGATTGGAGCTTATACTAAATTTTTTAAATAACGTGTAAATTATGTTTCCTAATTATATTTTTTATGTCTATTTTAAATTAATAAATTTAAAATTTAGAATTAAAAATTAAAAATTAAAATTTTGATTAATATCTAAAAATTAAGAGATAATTTTTTAAGGTGTAAAATTAAGGATGTGAAAAATTACAGTTAAAGTTTATAAATTATTTTTTTAATATTTTTTAGTAAAGAACACAGAGAAGACATAATTAAACGTAGATCTTTGTTCTATCTGTAGAGAGTTATATTGGTTTAATGGGATGAATATTCCTCTTTTATTTATTTATTTAAAAAATAATTCCCTTTAAACTTTATTTTGAAGAATAACATCTTTCTTTACACGTAGGACATAATTTATATATTAAAAAAACAAGAATAATGACTAATGTGGATTGTATATTACTTATATTTTAAAAAATATTTTAAAATTTTTAAATGTAATTCACATCTTGTAAGACACGAATTACGCCCAAAATATCGTGACGAATAACGTAAAGATTTCTAAAATTTAAGAGTAATTTGTATCCTGTAGGATGCGAATTGCATTTAAAAATTTTAAAAATATTTAAAAAAACAGGTAACATATAATCCACAACAGCTATATTTCTCGATTTACAATATGCAAATTAATAATTTTTGTCGTGTACAATACTAATTATGTCTATGTGTGTAGAAAGAGGACTATTCTTCATAATAAAATTTAAAAATTATTTTTCTAATAAAAATAAAAAAAATATTTCATTTAAGTCAATTATATTTAAATCTAATTAATCTGTTAATGAATTAAATTCTAATAATTAAAAAATAATGAGAAATTAATATTCTTTATTTATTTGTCATGCTACAGTTTCGTGTTGACGTTAGCATCTTCTGTACTCTTATCGATGATTTGATTGGAGAATCTGGGAGTGGAGAGATGAAATGAAGACAAAATGAATCCCAAATTCACATGAAATGAAAATCACTTCCACTGCTCCATTGCTCAAATGCTATATATTCATGGCTTCCCCGGCAAAACCTACTTATTTTCGAGTCCCTTCTCTAATGGACTCACTTCAACATTTTTCCATCCCTCTTTTTCCCTATTAGATTAGATTTTTAATTTCCTTTTTCTTCCTTTCTTAAATTCTGTTTTCAATTTCAGTTTCTTTAGATCTTTGATATTTTGGTTTTTGGTTGTTTGATGGCGAAAGGCCGGCGGTTGACCACCAGCAGAAGCGAGTGGTTGCTCGGAAGCTATAGCTATGGGCACGGTCAAGGAGACACTGTCGTTGACGACGCTGAACTTGGTGAGGACGATGTTTGGTCGATGGTCGATAACGTCGTAGACGGTGGAGACGACGGGAGTGTCGATAATTCTCGGATCCAGTGGAGTCGACTCGCTGAAGTTGAAAGTAATGGGAGTGGGAACTTCGACGTGAGGGGGTGTAGTCGCCGTCGAATTTCCCGAGGCAATCGGCACGCGGGTGGACTGTCTTTGGCTTTCGAGGATTCTTCTTCTTCGACGAAACCTAGGATCGTGCACCAGTTTCGTAGCCAGAACGGCGTGGCGGCCGCTGCTTCACCACGTGGGCACCATATGGCCACGTCAGCTCCATTAAACGTGCCTGACTGGAGTAAGATTTACAGAGTTAACTCGGTGGAGTGGGTACACGACTCGGATGACAGTGATTCTGAGATGGTGCCGCCACACGAGTACTTGGCGCGTGAGTACGCTCGGAGTAAGAAATGTGGCGGCGCTTCGGTGTTCGAAGGCGTCGGCCGGACCCTGAAGGGTCGTGACATGAGCCGGGTCAGGGATGCAGTATGGAGCCAAACAGGATTCGACGGTTAACCAATTTATTATCCCCTTGAAAAAAACTCATCTTACTTATGATTAATTAAAAATCGATTACATAATCCATTTTTTTCTAATTGGGCAATGATTCGGCTGAGTCGACACAGATGAGTCAACTTGGTGGCGAGTGAGCTCAATCAGGATTTTGTGTCGTGGTGTCCTAAGAGAATCTCTGTTCTTGGATCTGAATTTGGAAGTTAAACGTGTGTTTCCATTTTCTCTAATTTAAGAAACTAAATAAAGTTGTTAATTGAGGATTGTTTGACAAAAATATTTAAAGTTTTATATAAGATATATTGTTATAAAATTATATTATAAATATTAATTACAAAATTCATATACATAAAATTATAATATATAAATATATCAATAAATATTTAAAATTAATCTCAACTATAATCTAACATATATGTTAGTTTGTTAAAAATTAGGCATATAGATAATTTTCATTTTTAACGTTTATAATATTTGTCATTTTGGCCCATATTTTTTTTGGATAAATTTAACACTTGATCTATGTTTTTTTAACAAATAACTTATTTTTTAACTATCATGATAATTGAACCGTTAAAAATTTAATAATGATAAAATGTCATAATATATATGTGATAATATATTTTAAATGACATAGAATCTAACCTATTAAATATATGCATATATATATATAATATAATTTTATTTCAGTATAAAATATAAAACAATTAAAATTTAAATAAAATATTAAAAATTAATTAAATCCAAAATAAAAATTTACTAAATATTCTCAACCCTAACTAAACTAAAATATCTTTATAAAACCCTAAAACTCCGATTTAGATTAAAACTAAAATACCTAAATTCTAAACTAAAATAATAAAAATCCAATTGATTATTATCAAAATCCTTTATCTTTGATTCATTGGTAACAAACTATACAAAACCCTTTCTTTTCAAATTATGTTCATACCTTTTTAGATAAAATTTTAATTTTACTATAGTTAAGGTTGAGAATGTTTAATAGTCTTTTGTTTTAGATTTAATTAATTTTTAATATTTTATTTGAATTTTAATTGTTTTATATTTTTAGATTGAAATACAACTATATTTCGCGTGTATGTATTTGATATACTAAATGTTAAGTGATTTAAATAATATAAAATATTCATTTTAATAGCCTTGAACATGTTTGCTTGATTGCATAAATCATATAATGCTTGCTGCTTCTATTCTGGGTTTCTTTAATGTCTTGATTTGGTTGACTAGAGAATGTTGCCTGCAGATCATAGTTTTCATATAAAAGCAATTGGTAAATGCAGTCAACCTTCTTGGGATATTGAAACCAAAGCCACCGCATTTATCAATGCATCCATCGTCCAACCAAATGCTTTTACTCCTTAAGCATTCTCTCCTAGATTGCCTCATCTCAGATTTCCATAGCTTTTATTATTATTATTATCTGTGCTAATGGCTAAACCCGAATCAGCTGAGATACTGCTGGCCTATAGGTTGAGGATAAGGTTACGAAAATCGGTGAAGCTGCTCAGTCAAAAATCCTCCTCTTCCGATCACACTCCTCTCTTTTCCAAATTTTTATAAACCAATCCCATAGGAAGATATCTCTTCACTTCACTCTCAAAACTGACAAGTTTCCGATAGTAGGTAAATATGTTGTGACACAAGCCTTGCTAGTGAATACCTTTTCTCTATGTTCTTTTCTGTGGGTGCCACCTGCCATCCCTAAATCCTCCTTTACAGAAACCATTGGAAATTGGATGGTAAGTTTATGGAATAGTGGCATGCCAACTTGGCAACTAATGCTTTGTTTCTAAACTTTGTTACTCCATTCACCATAGGGCATAAAAGTTGGGGAAAATGAGAGATGAAATGATCTCATGTACATACTTTCTTGTCTTTTTCTTTGTCTGGTATTTGCAGGGTCTTGAAATCTGTGATCTTCTTTGGAAGTATTCACCAGAGCTTCTCTGCTCTGGTTGGTTTTTGGGGGGTAAGCAAAACGCACCCACTTCTGATATCTTTGAAAAACTCTGGGTTTATTTTGGAGGGAATTGAAACAAAGGCAAGCTAGATTCTCTCCTTTTTTTTTATTACCAATAAATAAACTCGGATTTCTCTAGTTTCCCTTGCAAAACAACACAAAACATTTCCCCTTTACTTGTATTTATATGGACTGTGACCCTATATTCTTGACACTCAAATATTGAATCTTTTTTCTCTTTTTTTTGCTAGAAACCAAGTCATGACAGAGTGGTGTGGAGATTTCAATGAAGAAGAAATGTGGTGTTACGAGGGGGAAAAGGAAGATTTTTCAAGTCCCACACCGAGGAAACCTAGGGAGTACACGGACTCCTCCTCCGCATGGCGGCTTCCAAGCGCACCACGAAGGATCCCAAGGGTTAGCAGCCACAGCAACTCATCAGCAAAGCATGAAACCAAGATTGTTCACCAATCATCAGCTCCATTGAACATCCCTGATTGGTCAAAGATATATGGCAAGCATGGAAACATGGATTCATCATCATCAAGGGTTGATAATAATGGAGATGATGGTATGGTTTATGATGTAGAAGATGATGATATGGTCCCTCCACATGAATGGCTAGCTAAGAAGCTTTCCAGAAGTCAGATTTCTTCATTCTCGGTTTGTGAAGGTATTGGAAGGACGCTTAAAGGCAGGGATCTCAGCCAAGTAAGGAATGCAGTTTTGACAAAAACAGGTTTCATAGAGTAGTAAACAGTTCCACACCAAATCACCACTGTCATTTTGCATAACTCTAGCCACCACTTAAATTTTCAACCTTTCTTTCTGTTGGGTTGGGTTCCATGTAACCATTTTGCTCGTATTATGTTGTAACCAAGTTTTGAACTCGAGATTCGAGAACATAGCCTTGATCAGAGCTGCCTTTTAGCAGCATGATTTTTAAAAGAAATGAAAGGTGGCAGCCTCTGAGATCTTGTCTGGTAGTGGCAAAGGGTTTATGTTCTGGATACAGTTGGAGTGCACCTTCAGCAGTAAAATCTGGATGACCACAAAAACAGGGTAAATCAACAGTTGTCTTGCTTCATGATTTGATAGTTAACATTTACTTCATCATATTCCATTTATAATATTCAATTTCATGTCTGTGTTTCTTCTAACAAGATAAATTAAACAGAAAACTGAAGCTTTAAATATCTGCAATTGCATAAAGAATTCATATGGATCCATTCATATCCATCAGAATCAAAGGCCACCCACCACTTGTATTACAAACCTTGATTCTTTAACATTTGAAGTTCCTAACAGAACCAATATAAAAAGAAAGGCATTTTATCTCCCATTATTCAACGGATAACTCGACACTTTTTGACAAGCAAAAATCATCTACTTCTTTATCGTACATCTTTTCATACTTCCTTTAAAATAATTAATTTTTAACCATAATCCTTATTTTTTATATCTTAAACATTAATTCTTACACCATAAAAAATATAATTTATCTCTAATTCCTTAAACCCTAACCTATACTCTGACATCCAGCAGGTTTGTTTACTTTGTTGCTCCCATATTTTGTTCTGTCATGTCCCATTTATGATATCATTAATCTATTCTAAACCTTATCAAGGTTAAGGCTAAATTGTGTCTGGTCTGGTCTTGAACTTGCTCTTTGCAGTTGTTAATTCATCATAACATAACAAAGCATTATTTTTCTTTAAAATAGGAACTTCTGATCACTTGCCAAGGTGTCATGTCCACCATAACTACTAATAATTTTTTTACTTTCAAACTAATCCTTTGATGATTAACTTCTTCGGCCTTTGGATTTTTTTGACGATTTAGTTTTGTAGTTATAGTTTGTGACTGCTAAAAGCATATTATTACAACTATTTTAAAAAAGAGAACAAGAAAAATTGCTAAAAGCATATAATTTTTTTACTTATATAATGTTTTTTTAAATCAAAATATTTGTTTATACGAAATTATCGTATTATATAATATGTATTGTCATATAGATTTATCTCATTATTTTGAGCCATCTATCATTAATTGATCGATACGTCTATAATATATTTATACGAGTTTAGAATATATTTCTTTTAACGTGAGTAATCAAAATATGATTTAATTTAACCATGATATCAATAAATATTAGCTTCAGCTTCAATTGTTTTTTTAAATAGTGCAGATAGAACCTAAATAAAAAATAATTATTTTTTCATATTTGATAACCTTAGATAATATTTTATTTAAAATTCATAAATTCATCAATTCAAAACTTTTCTAAACTTGTATTTCTAATCTATCTATCTATATCATAGATAATTACAACAATATATTTAAAGACATTTAAATTTTTTAAAATGTAGAATATTTTAATAAATGAGATAACAATAACAAATATAAACACTACAGCAACGAACACTCTATCAGTAAAAATTTAAATCTTGGTTTCGTGTTGGTCTCGTATTCAAGTAGTAGACACTGAGAAGGTTTCCTTGTTGCCTTCTATAAATTTTACTTTTTCTTGTAATTTTTTTTGCTTCAAAATTGACCCTTTATTCTCCATCCATCGATCAACCAAGCAAATGTTTTTTTTTTTTTTAATTGAAACCCTTCATTCATTCTTCCTTGTCTGGTATTGTTTTTTCTCCTAATTTTAATTTTCGACAAAGCTTGTTACTTTGATAAGTTACCTCCTTTTTATTTTGTTTCTAATTTAGAAAAGAAGTTTGATTTTGGTTGGTGATGTTTAAAAATCGCAGGGAATAATCAGTGGTTGATTTTACAATGGCGAAAAGTTCCTTCAAGCTTGAGCATCCATTGGGTTAGTTTAGTTGGTTCTTTTTCCGGTTTCTGTCTCTTCATTTTTCGTATAAGAATTGTGTTAGAAATTACGCTTGGTTGAATTATTATTGCATTAAATTTTAATTTGGGTTGCATTGTTTCTCTTTTTGGGGGTGGGGTGGGAATTAAGTATCTGTTTTTTTCTTGACTGTTTAGACTTAATTGCTTATTCAACCTTGGTTCAATCCCTTGGTTAGACGGATAATATGTTGAAAAGAAGAACATGCAAGTTGTCTGTTTGTTACCCGGTTGCTCATGTTTTTCTCTTATCAATTTCCATGTTCTGCTGTATCTCCTTGTTTTATATTTCAATGTCGTGTCTGTCATTGCTTGTAATGATCTTGTTTGCAAAATGGTAGTATATATTTCACTATTTGCTTGTTGGGCTCTTTTGAAACACTTTGCTCGGCATATCCTATTGAAATAGGTTCAATTTGTCTGCTGCTCTTGTTTCTAATCTGAATAAGCTAATAGAATTTCCTAATTCCTTAGAAAAAAGGCAGGGCGAAGCTGCTCGCATTAGGGCGAAATATCCCAACAAAATCCCTGTAAGAATATTTTTGTTATCATCTTCCTTTCTTTCAAACATTGTGTCCTGCATTGCTCCTTTAACATTCATCTTTGTGAAACCATGAAGGTTATTATTGAGAAGGACGGAAAGAGCATGATTCCCGACATCGATAAGAACAAGTTAGTTGCATTTGCTGTCATTGTAGTTCGATATTTCTTTTATAGTAATATAACTATATCACTCTATCTTCATAGATTTTGGTTTCCAGAAGCTATTATTCTAATATAGGGTGTGCTTCCAAAGTGAATTGGTTATATTGAACATGCAAATTACAACAATGCTTAACTATTCCAGTTAATCAATCTCTTACATGTCAAACCTTTTTCTTAGAACTGTTGTTTGATTGTGGCTTCAGGTATCTTGCTGCTGCTGATTCGACCGTAGGTCAGTTTGTTTTTATCATCCGTAAAAGGATTAATCTTAGTGCTGAGAAAGCTATATTCGTGTTTGTGAACAACACTCTGCCTTCTACATCTGCCTTGATGTCTGCAATTTATGAGGAAAACAAGGATGAAGATGGTTTTCTCTATATGACATACAGCGGAGAGAACACATTTGGTTCCTTAATTCAAGCATAGTGCTACCAATCTATGTAAATAGCTTTTAGGAAGGAGTAAGTTCTTAATGGTGTCATAAGTAGGCCATTTCTTTGCTTTTGACAATGACAGTTTTATAACTGTCTGAACTTCATATATATTTTTTAATTTTCTATAAATTGAATTGCTTGAACCTACATTATCCAGTCATTTTAGTTATGATTTGTGAATGCTTATGAAAACTGTAAAATGTTAGTTAGAGATATAAAGTCTCTATATATGCTAACGATGTATCCCCCCAGACTGTTAAAGACTGCAGCCATCTACCAGCAATTATGAGGAACGGTAACCAAAGGCTGATGAACACAGGCTTGCTTCACATGTATTGCCATGGAACCCTTTTTTCTTCAAATCCTCTTCTCTGGTTGTATTTGATTCTGTAGAGAACTGTTATGATCTCAAAGTGAGTCCGGCAATTAAAACGATAAGACTGGTACTAGTGAAGTTCTTGGATCATTGCAGATACAATGGTAGGTCCCTTTTTTCTTATCTAGCTGGCTGTATTAACTTCCTGTCTGAGCAGGGATTATTGATGATAGGATGTAAATTCCTGGTTCCGTTTTTAAGTATCCTAACCCTGCCGACAATTTACTTCTCACTCATCTATCTATATGTTATGTGGCCTATCGTTCTGGGTACCCTTTCCTTTCTCTTTGCATGTAAACGATGATTGCCTGTAGGTTTTCCATTTCCCTGGTTGCCGCTGTTTTTCTTCTTTGTGGTCGTATTGATGCTAGGAAGCTAGGTGGGAGTGACAAGGAAGTGCATGCAGTTGATGAGAATAAAATATTCTTCCCTTATATCCCGGTTTATGCTGCTGGTGGATTCGGTTGGTCTGGTGCTGGTGCTGGTTTAGGCGGTGGAAGCGGGGGTGGGGGAGGTGGAGGTGGAGGCGGGGGTGGCAATGGGGGTGCTGGATATGGTTTTGGTGTTGGAGGTGGGATTTGGTCTGGAAGTGGAGGACTTGGTGGTGGCGGGGTTGGCTCTCATGGTGGTGGGTTTGGAGGAGGATATGGTGCAGGATTTGGTGGCGGAAGCGGAATACCGTGAATTTGTGAAACCAATTGCACCGACGCTGTTGATTGGGATTGAAAACTTCGTTATCCGGAAATGGTATTATAAATTTACGTGTGCATTACTAGTTGGCTCACTTTCATGTAACAGTACATTTAGTTGTAAGAATTTTTTAAAAATATTACATTATTAAAAATATTACATTATTAAAAATATAAGATTGATGTGTTTGATGGAGGTATATAAAATTATCTTAAAGTAAAATTTATTAAATTGGTCATGTATTATATTTCTTGTAACAGTTTAATATTAATTTAAAAATATTTAAAACTTAATTCTTACTTTTTATCAGATAAATCTCCATTTTAATAATATATATATATACATAACATACACATATAGTACTCAATCCTGAATTACTTAAATAAATTATATTATCATTTATTATTAAAATCACTCAATAATTTTTTTAAAGTAACATAACATATTCATTTGAATTATTCTAATTTTAAAAAAAACAATTATTTAACTCTATCACGATTTTTTTATATTATTTATGTTAAATACAGCAATTAAATTTTTTTTAATTTATAATATATTTAATAAAAATGTCGTGTCATTTAAATATATTACATCATATTTTTAATTAATATAAAATCATTTAATTAAGTTCATACGATAAAACTGACAGATTTTTTTAATCTATTACAAAAGTATGATTTTATTATTTTTCTAGTTTATAATAATTTTTGTTCTTATCTTAAAAGTCACGATTCAAAATAAACTCCAAACTATAATACAAGGATTTGCATAATATTTTCTCCATGGATTTATTACCTTAATGCTTATAATTTTCCTTTCTAGAAAAAGAGAACAAATTTTAATTATAGGAAAAATAAATTATCATTAACCTCATATTATTTGGCATATATTTTTAATAAAGTATTAAAATATATTAAAAACTATAAAATCAATAATCTCATAATTAATACAAAAATGTCTCAAATTGATTTAAAGAAAGGCATGGGTGTACGTAATTTGATTTCGTTTAAATAGGTCTTGAGGTTTTATATATATAAAATATCATAAAAAGTTTATTTATTAAAATTAAATATACGACGTAGATCGATTCGAATTAATCAGATGAAATTCTAAAATTCAGAATAATAATAATAATAATAAAGGAATGGGTTGGGCTTAACAGAAGCCCAAATTAAGTTATGCTCAGTCCACTTGAATAAAATCCTCCGCATCAAACAAGAAACCCATTCATTATCTTCGTTCCCTGTAAAACTCTAATCCCTCATCCTTAAACCCTAACCATCCTCTCACTCTGTTCCTCTCAAACACCAAGCAACAATGGCGGACGTAGTTCAATACCGTCTTGAGCGCATGGTGGATGAGCTAGATGACCTCGAGCGTCGCGGTATCTTTAATCGTCGTGAGATCGCCGAGATAGTCAAGCAACGCCGCAAATTCGAATACCGACTCAAGCGACCTTCTCCTCTCAAGCAAGATTTCATTGCCTATATCGACTACGAGACTCAGCTGGATGCTCTTCGTCGCCTCCGTAAGAAAGCTGCGACTCGGGAACTCCTGCGCCAAGGAAAGAAGAAGACCAAGACGAGAAAATCGGTCTCTGATTTCGCCCCCGTCGCGAGAATCATGGAGATATATAGACTTGCCGTGATGAGATATAAAGGAGATGTGGAGCTTTGGTTTCGGTACCTTGAGTTTTGTAGGCAGAGAAAGAATGGAAGAATGAAAAAGGTACATTTTTTTTAATTTATAAATTTATATATTTCTGTTTGGGTATGGGAAAGAAGGATACGTGGTAGTGTTTATTTGGGGGTTAGTGTTGAATGATTGTTTAATTTGTTGAATGGCGTAGGTTTTGGCTCAAGTGATTAGGTTTCATCCTAAGCTGCCAGGAGTTTGGATATATGCAGCAGCTTGGGAATTTGATCATAATTTGAATGTTGCAGCTGCTCGTGCTTTAATGCAAAGTGGTTTGAGAATGTGTCCTAATTCAGAGGACCTGTGGGTAGAATATCTTAGGATGGAACTTACCTACCTTAACAAGCTAAAAGCTCGAAAGGTTGCCCTTGGGGAGGATAAAGGAACTCTAGTTCGTGATAAGAAGGATGCCAATGAGAAGCAATGGAAAGAGGAAAATAAAGAATTGTTTATGTCCCTTGATGATGAAGAAAAAGAAAGCAATAATCATGGATCAGATGAAGAGTCTGAGAAGAAATTAGATTTGTTTTCGGAGCATGCTTCAGGCATTCTTCAAACAATATATAGTGGGGCAATTCAAGCACTCCCTTCTAGTTTTAGCCTCAGGAAGCAGTTTCTTGAGATACTTGAAGCAATAGAAGTGGCAGATTCGGAGGAGCTTCGTGGTAAGATACTAAGTGATATGAAAAGAGACTTCTGTGCTGACCCTGAATATTGGGATTGGCTAGCAAGACTCGAAATGTCGTATGCCTCAAGTACATGGGAGAAGAATGATGATTCCATGCATTCAAAGATGCTGAAAGCAGCTCAGGTGTGAAGCTTATAACTATATATAACAAAGCAAAATTCTACCAATCATGTTTATGAAATGATATAGTTTATTTCTATGCCATTTACAGGTGTATGAAGAGGCAATAAAAACTGTCCCTTCATCTCTAATGTTTAAATTGTATATAAATTTTTTGTTGAATCTCATTACTTCTGAGAGTGGAGAAGAAAAAGTGATTTCTGTAACCAATCATACCTCGAGTTATATTACTGATATCTTGAAGGTTTATGAGAAGGCTGAAACAATGGGGTGTCTTACGGAAGAACTTGCTTGCCAATATATTTCATTTTACACACAGCTTGGGAGACAGGAGGAAGCCAAGAAAGTAGCGGAGAAGCTTTGCAGTGGAAAACATTCAGATTCGTTACAATTATGGGTTTTAAGGGTTTCCATAGAAATTAGACGAATCACAAAGAATTCTCTCTCTACTAGCGAGGCTGATGCATTGTCCATCTTTGAGCTTTTTAGGATTGTTTTAACAAAAATGTCAATGTCAAAAGCTGAGAGCTTGTGGATAATGGTATGTATCAGCATTACTTTTCTTCTTTGCATTTCATTTCTCTCTTCAACTCTCTAATTGATGTTTATTCGTTCATCATCACCCTTGCTGAATGAACATGGATTCCCTCATGCTGCAACTGAAGTTATGATTTACCTAAACATGTTGAGTTCTGCAATGCATATATAAAATATCATTGGTATTTTTGTACTTTTATTTCTTCATCTACTACATCAGAAACAGCAAGGCAATGCAGTTGATGGGTATGGAATTGCTTGTGTAATGCTATCTCATTCTGCAGGCTCTCAAATTCTTTGGAAATCAGAAGAAATATTTTGAGAAGCTGATTGAGCTCTCTCTCAAAGCAGTCGCAAAATATGGTGGCAGTGAGAATGGATTTTCTCTTTCTTCAGCTGTAGTTAATTTCATCCTTGAAAAGGATGGACTTAAACATGCAAGGGAGGTATATAAGCGGTATGTTATGCATTGAGTCAATGTTCCCGTTTCCCTGTACTTAGCCTCAATTGTATCTTTCCATGAGTTTGAAGTTCAGGGTTGCGCTGTGCTTTTAGCATTTATATGTTTAGTAGTATTTGCCAACAACTCATTTGATGCAAGAAATTTCTTACTGTGTTCCTCTGCCAATTGTAGATTCCTGGCTCTACCTCATCCAGGTCTTGCATTATACAAAAACTGCATTGAATTAGAGTCAAATCTCGCCTCTCTTGGCAACGAGGATTCTCTAGTAAATGCCCGAAAGTTGTATGAAGCTGCACTTGCTACTTATGACCAAGACACTAGCTTATGGAAAGATTACCATTCCCTTGAAACTAAGGTTAGCTTTTCATATGATTTCTTTCATACCAGTATCTCTGGTTTTGACTTGTATCATGTGCTCTCTAACTTCCACCCCCTTTTTACAGTTTGGGACATCAGAAACAGCTGCTGCTATCTACTGGCGTGCTCGGAAATCATTAAAGGAATCTGCTGTAGTTTTTAATTCTCCTGATCAGTTATAATTTCTTCAGCAATATCTTTATTTTGAAGAGAAAACAGAGGAAATCCTGTTGTACTCTTGAGTTCCAAAAGGAAATTGAGTCATTTTTGCATCATAACTGCAGTAGACAGATTGACGTTGGATATGGTTATATGGCTTGAATATGGAAAATGTTTGAGCAAGCTGAAATCTCTGATGAAGAGTAATACTAAGAATAGCACTACAAGAACCCTTGCTTGTTTTATTCTTCTTCAGAACTCACAGAGAGTACAAGAGACCATTGCTCTGCTAAGAGAAGAAAAAAAAAAGGATAGCCTTTTATATATGGGTGAACGATATTGTTACAGCTAAAATAAGGGGGTCAAGAGTTTGGTGAGATAAGACTATCGTCTAAGAATGACAAGTAGTGGCCAAATTGAAATAAAATGTAAATTTAAAATCCAAAAAAAAAGGATGAAATTGCAAAGGATACAAAAAGTGTAGAGACCTCGGGCGTAATTTTCTCAATCACACAGATCCTTTGTCCGGTCAGGTTACCGTATCGAGTATAACATGAAACGATGTCCGGTCCCATTAATCTGACTTTAAAAAAATATATTTTTTTAATGACATGAAAAAATTCCATAATTAATAATCCATGTCATTAATTTGACTTTCAAAAAATATATTTTTTCAATGATATAAAAAAATGAGTGAAGATTTATTGATTAGAAAAAAATAATTTGAAAGATAATAGTGAAGTGGATGATTATAATTGGATGGGATTATGACTAATGTGATAAGCCAAGCTCGTGATATAATTTTTCCTATGCTCAAAACGACTTTGATTACTTTAAATACATTTTTAACCAAAATTTCATCGC
Organism: Abelmoschus esculentus; assembly: GCA_035048815.1. Classification (NCBI taxonomy): domain Eukaryota; kingdom Viridiplantae; phylum Streptophyta; class Magnoliopsida; order Malvales; family Malvaceae; genus Abelmoschus; species Abelmoschus esculentus. The sequence goes on along the minus strand of JAUCBN010000061.1, from coordinate 4,778,231 downwards.
TCAAAACGACTTTGATTACTTTAAATACATTTTTAACCAAAATTTCATCTGTGTAGCTGGTAATTAAAAAAATATTAAAACACTCCCAAATGCTCTCCCTCCCTCACTGCCGTGGTCGATCACCGCCTTGCCTCCTGCCTTCGGTGATGGTGGCCGTCATCACCGGCAACATTAGCCACCAAAGCGGCAACCGAAAAATCGAAAGTGATTATCTTTTTTACTCTTTTCGACGTGGTGGGCTCGAATCCGATGACGATTTTTTCAGAGAAAACACTCGAGGCAATCCCCTCTACTGTCATTCTCAAGTCACATTTGCTATATTTATATGTGCATTAGCATTGCTTTAGGTACCTGTAAGAGGGCGGGTATGGTAAGATTAATTGAGAGAATGGATATTTGTTTTATATTGATTTTAAGAGCAGCATTAGGATGGGGATCTTGGTTGGGGCTTGTGAAGCTCAGCTCGGTTATGACACTATAAAACTTCATGTCCCGATGTGGAGAATACTGAGAAATGCTGTGCTTGGCCGATCCTACTGCACCGGCTGCTTTCCTTAGGCTCTTGTTTCACGATTGCCAACTCCAGATTTCTACTTTCTACATCATATCTTACTTCTTTTATGATACAGGGATGTGATGCATCCATCATGTTGAGGAACTCTGAAATGGAATTTTGGGATTAGGAAGCTGGAAATTATTCACAATATAAAATACAAACTAGAAGCAAAGTGTCCGGGGCAGGTCTCATCTGTAGATATTATTGCCTTAGCACAGCTAAGGTATCGGTTGCACTGTCAGAAGGACCCCAATATTCAGATCCCTCTAGGAAAAACGGATTCTTCCACCATTTCTAGTCACCGAGCAGCTGATGTGAATATTCCTCCACCTAACGCAACAGTCGATATATTGCTCTATCTTCACGTCGAAAGACTTAAACCTTGAGGAATCGTCGCAATATGGATATTATTAACCAGCCAGCCATCCTCCTAAGGATTTTGGAAAGATTCTCATTAGTTAATGAGTTGTTACTGTGTTTCTTGCAGGAGCTCACACGTTAGGAGGTGGACACTGCATAAACATTGTGGACAGGTTATTCGATTGGCAGCCGGACGACAAAACCACTACCAGTACCACAACAAAACCACTGACCAACCACACCATTGTGCCAAATGACAAGACTCCCTTGGTTTTTGATAACCACTACTGTAAAGATGTTTTAATGGGGAAAGGCCTCTTCACCATTGATTCAAGGATGTCCATGGATCAACGAACTACACCCATAGTCAACGTAACAAAAAGCATACAAAAGATGTGACTTTGTTCATTTAATTTACACAGCATTTTGTTTTACAGTTCCATCCTCTATACAGCATGGTTTTACTCAGTGTCAACATAACAATATAGTGAGAAAACATTTGTTACCTAATTTATGCCACCGAACGTTCAGGAACAGTCTCAGGTAAGGATGGTGAGGACACACCACTAATTTTACTAGGCACCGGTGTGTGTGTGTTCCTTCGAGATTGGCGTTTGGTGGGTACTAACACACTCTCGTCTTCTAGCTTATTGCTAAATTCCTCCACCTCTTCATCATCATCGTCTTTGAAAACCGGATGGATATATGCATTTTGAAGGTAGGGCTTTAAATTGAAATTTGGCTCCCTTGCACGTTCCAAAGTGTCTTTCATCATTGCTTCCTGAAATAAACAATGCAATGACATTGCACTTAAATATTGATGGTTATGTGTGAATGAATCACTGAAGACATGGAAGAACCAGTCTGCTAATATGCAAACATCGACGAACCTGCAAAGGGTATCTGACAAAAGCAGGTTCATATCGGGCTTTGCAGAATCTGTAAAACCAGATTGTGAGGACAGCAAGTGCAATGAGAAGTGGTGCTGACTGAGCCAAATGCTTTGTACTTAACAATCCAATGAGAGCGATATGTGAGATGAGTAAAGCTATTATAATGCGTCCATGGACATCAGGCCAGAATGCTGCAGCACTTTCATACTCTTGATTGTAAACATTAATGATCTATGTTTTTCAAAGAAACGAAACGGCCACAATCAGACAAAGGTAAACAAAAGATTTATTTACTACAATACTTGGATATTAAGTATCGAAGTTCTTTACCTGGTGACGGAACACAACATAAGCTAGCCCGAAGAAAACTACAATGAAAGGAAGTAGAACAGGTGTCACAGTAGCATAAACCATGCCAAGTAAAAAATAGAGTTGTATACGAGGTTCTCCGGTGTTAAAGCCCAAACTTCCTGGATCCATTGCCTCCTCCCTGCCCTTTTCTGTTTTCACCAAGAAAAAAATCTTCAAGTGGTAAAATATAAGTGGTTTCAGCATCAAAATCTCTGCTGCTATTCCAGCCCATCCATCAACCATGATGTAAGTAATAAAGAAAGTGGCTCTCATTGGTACAGCTACACCAATTGTTTTAGGAATTCTGAAAAAAAAAGGTAAAAGAAGTTTAGTTCAAACCGAAGACAAATTTAGACACCAAAATCATAACAGAGAATGAAACGGCTACGTATGCAGCAAAATATATGGAACTTCACAAATAGGATACTTAAATGCCACTGGTTGACTAAGAATCCATATCAACAGCACATCCTATGCATAAACAACAATCGAATCTCTAAAAGCTGATACACAGAAGAAAAAGGATGGAATACATACTCATTTGCTGACTGCTTAATAAATGTGTTTAGCTGTTCCATGGCACTGCCAGCAATTACACTGCCAAGGAATACATTCACTACATTGAAAAGGTAGTATCTAGTTGCTGATCTCCTTTCTAATGATGATATCGATGTGAATCCTTCAAACTTGGACATAACCATCAAAATAGTTGGCAGAAAAATTAGGAAGAGCTTCAATGCAATACCAGGTAGAAAACCTTGGATAACTGATTTAATAAATTTTCTGCATAGAGAGAAAAAAAGGGCAAAATTTATGATTATAGACAATATTACAATCTAAATAACGACTGAAGATTATGAAATTAAAATGGAACTCACATTTCAATTAGGGGCTTCAGGAATGGCAATGCTTTCTCAAGGCCCTCAATGGTGGCTAGAGCTTGTACAGATGCAATCGGAATGATGAAGAAGAAAGTCAGGAAGAAAAATGCTACAGCCATGATTAGCCTCCTAACAGCTATAGAGACATATGGAATTGCCAGGTTTTGCCAATATACATCTCGTGGCTTAGGTGCCCACTCTGTTAACATCGAAGTTGGATTCCTGGTTTGCTGAGTTTGAGCACAAACAGCTGCACCCCATCGAGATTTAAAGGAAACAAATGCTGCAGGCATTATGGCTTTGGGGTCTTTTAGAACCCTTTCCCTCTCTTCGGCTATCTGAATATCGAAACAAAATGCAATCATGATACCACTCCATCAAATGCATACGAGAACAGGCGAGAAACTTTTGACTGAATGAACAAATAAATCATTCTAAAGAGAATGTGCAAGTAGAAAAACAAATACTTACTTCATCAGATAATTTCTCAACTTCATATATGTGATGATCAATTGCATCCACTTGTTGACCCCAGAGACCAAGAAAACCAGTCTGGTAAAGAGATTTGTCAAGAAATAAGAAAATTATAAATCAAAGCTGAACATCATAAGGAGACATGACAGACAGCAGTAATTTACCTTCATAAGAGGCCTTTTTGCATTATTTCTGGAAAACTTCAATTGATAATAGTCAAGCCAATTCTGCATGTTTTTCCTCTTCTTCACCAACTTCGCAAGTTTGTTTGCATTGCATACTACCTGAATGTAAGGAGAGTTATGTCATAAACTGCATCCTATAATAATCTTTATATTTGGACATAATCGGATGAGAAATACGTTACTACGTAGTAGAATAGTAACAAACTACAAGAAGGCATTATCAATATTATTCGAAGAAATGCAAGATGAACTCACCTGATGTGTAAGATAGGTATCCGGGTGATTGACTAGGAAAAAATGCTCCACAGACTCACTTACAGATTCATCTGGATCTGGTGGTACATTTCTAACAAGCACCTAAAATAAAATTTCATTCAGATGCAATTTAGTAAAAGATCTCAATCCGAAAATAGATCGAGGCTAGTACTAGCACCTAGGAGACTTTCATGAGTGTCACAGATCTTCTTTCAAGAGAACAAATACAATAATAAAGTCACATTTGTTTAACTGCAGTAATTCAACTAAACATGTAGGATCAATATATCATTGGTAACAAGAATATCTATGGAAATGACATCAAATGATTTCACAATTCTTATACCAAAGTCCTCAAAAATGCAAGTTGTTCCCAATACTCTGAAGAACCCTACTTTTGTAAACAAGTTCAAATTTGAGGACAGAAAACTTAAAATGTTAAATAAACAATTTCATAAATACAAAATCCAACTTAAAATCACATCTCCTTAAATTACAATAAAGACCAAATATTACATGAAAATGATAAATAGAACTAACAGAAAAATTTTAAATTAATTTTGAAGATAAAGTGAAGAATACATCTTACAGTAAACTGATCTGGCCGTTGTTTTTCTGATGCAATAAATTGCAACCGCAGATTCGCAACTTTCTCATACTCCTTTAGCAACACAAAGCATGTCCAAAAGGTAAAAGCATAAGCCATTACAATATGAGTCCAGAACCTACAACATAGGATTAAATATCATTCCATTGTAACCCGAATGACAGACTAAGACAAAAGAAGTTGGCAGTGTTAGATGATCTACTACCTATCCGATCCATCTGGAACATTTGAAATTGAGAGCTTATCAATGTCGCTTGAAGTAACATTCTTCATTTGCAACTCCAATGTTTTATTAGTGTAATTAACCGGCACTAGGATTGCCCATGCAAGGACCGTGATAGGGGCAAAAATCTTTAGGCTGCATACAAAATAATAAGATAGAAATCAGAACAAGACAATAGATGAAATGAAAAAAGGAAAGTAATAAAATGCCTTAGAAATTATGAACAAACTCGACAGGAAGAGAACTAAAAAGGCGATTCAGTTGCCTAACATTAGCCAATGCATTTCATAAAAGCTGCACCATCTTAATCAGGAAAAGAAAAGAGGTTTAAACTTTAAATATACAAAAAAAATGCAAACATACAAACATATACGGCAAAAGTAAAGACATTTAACGCTTAGGCAACAAAGCAATAACAATGAAAAAAATGAAGGAATAAGAAATTGAGATGGCCTGCAGGCTGCAGCATACCCTATCAAATAAATGCGCAAATAAACAGCTGAATCCAAACCGGCATGATCTATAAGCTCAAGTTCCGGCATTTTGAGAGCCTCTGGCATCCAATTCAAGAACCTCAAGTAGGAACGGAAGTCCAAATTCACAAATTTCTTCACAAATGCTCCAGACCTCGAAGGACTGCTTCTTAAACCCCTGAGATACCATTTCGGAAAATAAACCCTATCGTTGAAAGGTTGAAGCCTTAATATGGCAAACGCTATGAAGAATATAAAAGCACTTAGCAGATTAATTCCTGCTGCAACTCCTATATCAGCTAGTGTCGCCATCTACATAAAATCTCCTCTGCATACACGAAGATAATTCTCAAATCAGAAAATCATTGCTTAAACAGAAACCCCACAAACTTTGTTTAAACATAAAATTGATAGAAAAATCATTGCTTTACATAAAAACATAAAGTGGGGATCTTTTCAAGTCATCTGAACATGAATTAACTCCAATCACAATCAAAACAAGTGCAAACAAAGAAACCATTCAAGTATAAGCAAATTCTTACCGATTTCTGTTTGGGAATCTTCAAGTGGAAAAAAAGATGGGACAATATTCGAGCAATCTGAAAAAGCCAAAAACACACACAAAGAGAATACTTTTTTATCTTTGGCTTTTGAGTGGTGGGTATGGGAAGTTGGAGTAGGGGGAGCGTTTGGATTTTGTTCAAGAACAATCTTCCACTAGTACAACAGAAGAGTGAAACTCAAGCAACTAAGAACCGAAATTCCATAAAAAGGAAAAATCCTTGGTTCTTGTTGCAACCCAGAAAAGCAATTACAAACACAAACAAGAAACAGAATAATAATTTCTCTTGGAGTATCTGATCTTTCCTTCCTGTTGCAATGAATTTGTTGGTATTGCAGAGGGTGTAGTAGGAGAATGATGGTTTAGTTGAGGTTGGTTAGTTTTGGTAGGGTCTTCCTTCTTCTTATGTCGTTTCATCAAATCAACGGATATGAATTCCTTTATTTTCTGATCAAGAAAAGAGCTTTCAGTGTCGGCATCCTGCCACGTGGGCGTTGCAACGGCTACTTTATGTTTCTGTCCGAATCGCGGAGTAGGAGCGTGGATACAATTGAGTGGAGTCGCGATTGGTGTTGGGAATTGGGAGCGTAGCGGTTGCGGTTTTGTGATGGTTGCCGCGTGGATTTCGCGTAAGTGAGATGGCGGTCACTGTTAACAAGATTTTGTTTTTCGAAAAGGAAGAATAAAAATAAGTTGGGACGGACCATCTGTCTCCTGCTCAGCAAACCATATGTTATTTTAGCTAAAGGAATGTTTTTATTTTATGAATTCGACCTAAAAAACTAATTTAATTTTATTTATAAAAATATATATTTTTTAGTTTATAAATGTGTTAAAATTAATTTTTAATTGATATTAATTATTATAATATTGATATAATAATTAAAAATAATAATTCAATTATTCTACGTATATCAATTAATTCAATCATAACCGATATTATAAATTATCATTTTAACACCATTAATTATCACGTTAATACTTTAATAATTAATATCAATTAAAAATAATTAATTTGATGTAATTTATGAAAAAAAAACTTAATTAGATAATTTTTACAATAAATTAAATTGATTTTTAGTTGAACTCAAAAGATAAAAATACTCATTTTAAACTTTTATTTTCAAGGGTCATTATCCATACAATTTATAAGCACGCTGAATTATCCTTCAAACATAAACAATATTACTCCTTCCGTCTCGTAAAAATTGTTTATTATTGATTTTTTTAATTATTTTTTTAATTTTAACTCATATTTATTTAAAATTTATTATTATTAAAATATAAAAAATATATATTTTAAAATATTTTATCAAAAAGTTTTTAAATATATATTTTACAAAAATTAATTAATTAAAATATTTAATATAAACAGAATCAAATTTTAAAAATTTTGACTTTTCAAAAGTGAAAAAAACCATAAGATAAATGAGCATCATTGGCCAAAAAGAAAGACAAATATTATTTCAATCTTGCCACTCAGTCTATCAAAAAAAAAAAAACGGTTGGCACGGCAAAAATGTGAAAAAAAAAGGGCAGGCAGGCAATGTTTTATTCGCGTTAAGACAACCACGTTCCCTTATTAATAAGAAATTATTAGACATATTCAACTTATCGTATTATATATAATTTTAATTAATAATATTTTTATTTTATTTTAATTTTTATAGATTAATAAAAAATTATAAAGATTTACCTGAAAATAAAATGGTTGAACTTTAATGGTTGAGATTATAAATGATATAATGAGTTGGATTTATCTAATAATATTTTTATGGTTAAATGTCTTCCAACGTTTGACAAAATAATCATTTTGGTATCAATATATTTTTTAATAATTTAACCTTTAGTTTTTATTTCGAATTAAAATAATTTCTCTGTAAATGAAAATTATCAGTTAGCTGACGATAAATAATTTAAAACAACATGATACACTTTATATGATAACATAAGTTGATATAGTATTATCATATTAGATAAATATATTACTAAAAGATGTCATATAAATTAAAATTAATTTTATAAAAATATATAAAATATAAAATAAATTTTTTTGATTTATTATTTTATCAAAGTATTTTAAATCAGTTATCATCAATTTTTTAATAATTTTTATTATAGAAGGACCAATCCATTTTAACTCAAAAATATTAAAAATTGAATTACTCTAAAAATTGAGTACAAATATCATTATTTAGTTAAACGTTTATTTTTAACATTACGACTATTTTCATATTAACAGTATTGATCCTTATTTAATTTATCGTCAAACGAAAATACACGGCAAGACAAAGTTTTTGCAATTATTATTTGTACTTTATATTCGATACAATAATGGTAAAAATAAAAAATAAATATTTATAAATAGTTTATTTTTAATATTTTTAGTTTAAAATTAAAGATTCAAGATTAATAGTTTAGAATTTAAAAATTATAATTAAAAATTAAAATATAAAATTTATGATTAGAAGTTAAGGTTTAGAGTTCATGACGATATATACAAATATTTAAATTTTAATCGCACTTTGAAATCTCCTTAAAGGCAAAGCAAAGCAAGCTTAGTGTCACGACCCACCAGCAACAATGAGGTTAATAAATCATCCTTGGGTATTCTTAAAGAATCCATGCACCAAGGAAGATTCCAGAATGACCTAGAACGACCTACATCCATCTCAAGGATTTCATCACGTTCTAGAATGTACCAAGAGGTTACACCAAGATCTAGACACGTCTAGAAGGTCTGAGAAGATTCTAGAAGACTCTAGATAATTCTTAAAGGTTCTAGAACATTCTAGAAGGACGGAGAAGATGCTGGAAGCATCTAGAACATTCTAGAAGGATCTAGAATGTTGAAGAAGACCTTAGAAGACTCTGGAAAGATAGAGACTACTCCAAATATCTCTAGAGTTCTCTAGAATATTATAGATAATTATAGACATGTATAGATACATGTAGATGTCTCTAGAATAGTATAGGTTATTGTAGATATTTATGGAGGCAAAATATTAGCCGTTAGATCAAAATGATCTTAGCCATCCATTAGGGACTTAGGGGCCTATAAATAGGACCACCCACTTCATTTGTAACCATCAAGCAAAAAGTGTCGGCATTAATTAAGCCTTGTAAAGCTCAAGAAAGTGTTCACTTATTGCCTTCTCAATTCTCTTAGCTTTCTAGCCCTTGAGTTGTCCAAATTAAGGCTTGTTAGCATAAATCGGGAGTGCTAACGCCGCACGGATAGTTCTAGAAAGACTAAGTCCGTGACAGTTGATATCAGAGCGTGTTCGATCACACTCGGTAGGGCTGAGCATGGTGAACCGCAAAACCGAAAACCGAACCGAGGTACTATGGTTCATAAATTTATGAACCGTGATTAACCGCGGTTAACCGAATTAAACCGAATTTGATTTTTTAATGAATTTTTAATTATTTTTATAAGGTAAAAATATATATTTTATACTTAAAATATTATAAATATATTTTTGTTTTTTTTTTATTTTTGCTTAAAAAATAAGTTTTTAATAAATATTTATGAAAATATCTTAAAATATTTATCTTTTAATATTTAAAATTCATAAAATAAAGTTATTTTGTCAACATAAAATACAAATTCTTAAAAATTAACGTTAATGTGGAAAAACCGAAAACCGAGGTTAACCGAATCGAAAACCGGTGGTTACTTAAATAGCTTACCGAATTAAACCGAAACCGAACCGAATACACCCCTAACACTCGGGATATGGCCAAGACGAGGAAAAACCAAGTTGCTAGCTCAACCGAGGCAAAAGTTACACAAGAGCAACGAGGGCGTGAGAAGGTAGTTGATCCTATTGCAGCTAGGACACGAGCCAAGTCCAAGGATCAACTCTCTAGCTTGGAGTTTCGCATAACCCAGGTTGAGGAAAACATGGGGGGCATGAGTACCCAAGTGGACAACCTTCATCAGCGGATAGAAGGCCTCGAGGCAGAGGATACCGAGATCCATACGGCCATGAAGGCCATGATGATCAAGCTATAAGAAACCATGCAGTCTGAGATAGGGCAAATCCGCAACCTTCTCATGGGGGAGCTCTCAAAGGTACGTGCTTCTCTTGAAAAAGAGCTAGACCATATTCGTGCCCAAGTTAAGACACTACAAGGCGATGTTGCTTTGTGCAAACGTGTAATGGTCTCCGGGACCAACACCATTTATGAGGGTAGAAGGGTCGAGGTACCCAAGCCAAAGACCTTCAGTGGATCATGCTTTGGTGGAGGAGAAGGCGCTTAGACGTTGAAAAAGGTACGTGCACCATCACTACCTTTGATGACTTTAAATGAGAGCTTAAACGGCAGTTCTATCCAGAGAATGCCGAAGATGAGGCTCGAGCTCGTTTGCGAAGGCTCAAGCAATCGGGGAGCATCCATGACTATGTCAAGGAGTTCACCAACTTAGTGCTTGAAATCCCCGATCTCTCAGAGAAAGATTCACTCTTCAATTTCATGGATGGGCTCCAACAATGGGTCAAGGCTGAGTTAAGGCGTCGGGGAGTGCAAACCCTTACTGATGCCATAGTCGTGGCCGAAAGCTTAATTGACTGTTCTAGCCATAAGGAGCCCACGTCTAAGCCGAGGGATGGGAAGAGTAATCAAGCCGTTGGTTGGAGAGATAAGAGCCCTCGTAAAGATGGTCACCATGAGGATTACTCAAGTAAACCCAAGGACTCGTCCTCATGGAAAGGCAAGGCCAAGGATAGATCTCAAGAAGCTCGAGGCACTAAACGATCACCACCAAGTAAGTGTTTCATTTATGATGGTGATCATTGGGTTAGAGAATGCCTGCAACGACAAGCTCTTAGCTCTCTCTTAGCAAACCATCGAGAAGATAGTGATATCGAGGTGTCTGAGCCCAATGCATAAATATGATCCATGCAATTGGTAAACGTGATGCAATCCTCCCCGAAGACCGAAGCCAAGGGGTTGCTATATGTGGACGTCACAATCAATGGAAAAGCATCAAAGGCAATGCTTGACACATGTGCGTCCCATAACTTTATTTCTCTTGATGAAGCAAAAAGGCTAGGTCTTAAGGTAAAAAAAGGGCAAGGATCCATCAAGGCAGTCAACTCCACTGCTCTACCAATCCAAGGCATTGCACGTGGGGTCAAGACCAATGTAGGGACATGGTCTGGCCACCTAGACTTCACAGTAGCCTCGATGGACGACTACAAGCTCGTCCTAGGCATTGATTTCTTTGATAGGGCCAAAGCTATTCCAATGACATATGCCAACACCTTGTGCATCACGGAGGGTCACAAAGCTTGTGTGGTGCCAACCATCAGGGCCACCAAGCCAAATTCTAAAGTGATCTCATCACTTAGAATGGAGGAGCTTGAAGAATTCAAGAATGTTACACCTCCAAAGTTGCGAAGAAGGCTACCACCAAGGGAAAAGATGGATCTTAAGATCACGTCTAAACCAAAACGAAAGCAAGTTAGGAGTCCAAGGAAGAACACCAACAATTCCATGAAGACGCGACGAGGGCGTCGCGAGCTTAGGTGGGGGAGAATGTCACGACCCACTAGCAACAATGAGGTTAATAAATCATCCTTGGGCATTCTTGAAGAATTCATGTACCAAAGAAGATTCTAGAATGACCTAGAACGACCTACATTCATCTCAAGGATTCCATCACGTTCTAGAATGTACCAGGAGGTTACACCAAGATCTAGACACGTCTAGAAGGTCTAAGAAGATTTTAGAAGACTCTAGATAATTCTTGAAGGTTCTAAAACATTCTAGAAGGACGGAGAAGATGCTGGAAGCATCTAGAACATTCTAGAAGGATCTAGAATGTTGAAGAAGACCTTGGAAGACTCTGGAAAGATAGAGACTACTCCAAATATCTCTAGAGTTCTCTAGAATATTATAGATAATTATAGACATGTATAGATACATGTAGATGTCTCTAGAATAGTATAGATTATTGTAGATATTTATGGAGGCAAAATATTAGCCGTTAGATCAAAATGATCTTAGCCGTCCATTAGGGACTTGGAGCCTATAAATAGGACCACCCACCTCATTTGTAACCATCAAGCAAAAAGTGTAAGCATTAAGCCTTGTAAAGCTCAAGAAAGTGTTCACTTCTTACCTTCTCAATTCTCTTAGCTTTCTAGCCCTTGAGTTGTCCAAATTAAGGCTTGTTAGAGTGCTAACGCTGCACGGATAGTTCTGGAAAGACTAAGTCCGTGACATTAGGGTCTGACTATGGCTTTTGCCAGACAAGCAGGCAAGTACTGCATCAAATTATTATTTTTTTAATTAGTTATAATGATTATAATAATATTTGTTTTAGAGTATATACTTAATTATTAGATATTAATTATTTAATTACCGTGTTATAATATTGATGCTCGAATCTATAACCTTCAAAAACAGTAAACATTTCCTTAACTACTGAGATAAGATGATTCGTTCTTGCATCAAATTATCTGCTTGTTGTATTTGATGAATTCATAATTGGACCATCTTAGTGGACTAGCATGCATCCGTCATAAGATTAAAATATTTTTAAATTGTAAATGTTTTATTTAAAAGAGTTTGAATTAAATAATTAAGAAATAATGAAAATTAAAATTTTTCATAGAATCTAATTTGAAAGGGTTTAAGTTAAATAATTAAGCTTTTGAGGGGCCCAAAATGAAAATTTTCAATTGGATTGGATCTATTGGTTAAAAGATTTGAAAAATAAAATTTTAATACTTAGGAGGACTAAATGCAATTAACCCCCCCTGTTCACGTGAAAAAGCTTTACATTGGAGCATTTGGCAACTATACAGAGTTATTATTTACGTAACGGATTTAAATTATAACTTTAATTTTGAAATATTATTAATTGCACGTTAGTTTTAATATTTGTTTAAAAGTTATTAAAAATTTAATAATCTAATAATCTCTTAATAAATAAATATTTTTAAGGGAGAATTGCCGAAGGAAAAACAAGAAATTTACTATGGTTTATGAATGAAAAATAAATAAATTAAATCCCACTTAATAGCAAAAAGAGGGTTAATTATGATTAACACGCTTGATAAACCTTTTTACTGAAAAGATTACGCAAATTAAAAATATTATTGCCGCTTCCAACGTTATCCCCGCTGTTTCTACCATTTCCACGGCTGCCGCCACTTCGGTGGGTACTAATACCGGAAACGGCGGCGTTACTATCGTCGATTCTACAATTCAAATGATGCTTATAGCCGATACACATCGGCACGTTCAAATGCAAAACTTTGGCTTTGTTAGTATTGTTGCCGCCGTTACCAGTTTTACCGCGACGAGTTTCAGTAACTTCCTTTTTACCGCTACGCCTGTCAGCGGTCCAGGTCATAGATTTGGAGTTCTTAACAGAGAAACCACTACGACGAACCTGCCAAACCGGGCTGCTTCGCCCCAGGTGAACCACTGTCCTACTGGGACTGCTCGCCCATTTTCTTGACTTGGATTCACCGGATGAGTTGCTAAGGGAACATGGAGCGCTACTCACTTTCCGGGTACCCGCCGTTGAGGCGGCCATTCTGGGTCGAATCCCACTCCTACCTGCGGATCTACTCCTTGAAAAGGGCCAGATATTTATATTCAATTCAACTGGACTCTGACTCTTCTTTTCTTTCTTCTTCCCTTTCTCTTTATCCCTGTCTTGTCGAGTCTTGTTCTTTTCTTTCTTGAAAATATCCCTCCACCGTTTCGAAGATGATAATGCAGGATTCTGTTCGGGGCTAGGTTTAGGCTCTGGGTCGGGTACCGATAGTTCTGATTTGAGTGGGTTCTGCTCGGTTTGATTGTTGGGTATGAGATGTAGAGGACGGAGAATGCCATTAACGAAGAGTTCATCGGCTGAGACGAGATCAGGTTGAGGTAAAAACGGATTTCGAAGCATCCAGAACTCGAATTCGGGTGAACTTGAATGGCTTCTTCTTCTTCTTCTTCCCCTGCTGCTTGAAGATGGATTCTTGAATTCTTTGTTTACAGGTGTTTGGCTCTCCATTTTTCTTTGGTAGAAGAAAAAGGAAGTTTCAGAGGGAAAAGGGTAAGAAAATCTTAGTGATTCATGAATTCATTCATCACTGAGAAAAACAATAAAAAGGAAAATATGAGACAAATGACGAACACAATAGGAAATTATTTGAATTTTTATTATAATTATTAATATCTAATTTATTATACATTATAAAATAATTATTTTTATCCAACAATTTTATCCAAACGATCAAGCTGATTAGCGATGATTATGATTTAATAATTATTTTATAAAAAAAATTAATATTCGTTATTTATTTATTTATTTATTAAAAGCTTGATCATTTAATATTTTGAGAATAATTTAATAATTATTATTTGCTTTGCCTTTATTAATATTTAATTTGTTATTTTAAAATAGATATTACAATAATTTATTATAAAATATTTTTTATTTAATTTATTTAATTTTAAATAAAATTAATTGTAGACGTTGGGAATGGAAAAAAATTGAATAGTAAAAGTTATCCCTATTATGTATATAAAAAATAATATCTCAAAGAGTTGGATATCAAAGTTATACAAAATAATAAGAGTTAATTATACTATATATTTTTAATTATAATTCTATCTTAAAATTTTTAAATATTTTAATTTCATTCTTAAATTTTATATCACGATTTTTATTTTAAATTAATCTTAAACTTTTAAATGTTTTAATTATATCCCTATAATATCGTTTATGTCGTATCATATTATATTTTTTATATTTTCATCATTATAATTAATAATTTTTATAATATTTTGTTAATATAAGATATGATTAACATGTATTTAAATAATCACCTAATAATTACTCACCTACTAATTACATGTAGTAAACTAAAGAGATAATAATTCACTTGAAAAAAATTGAAATGAACGGTGTTGATTGATTGAAACCACGAATGACGTGGTGAACATGGTTCACCTAATAATTTTTCACTTGGTGGATTTAGAGTTGGGTTTTTTAGGCTAATATTAATATTAATTAAAATTTTAGAGATATAAGATATATTTTTTATAATTAAAGATTTATAATAAAATATATAGTATTTTGAAATAACGTTTATTTAAAATTTTTATTAATAAAATTTATATTTAAATGAAAACGTTATTTGTAGGTGACTTCTTGAATAAAATTACGAAATTTAAGTCGTAAATCAACAACTATAGTAAAAGAATGGTCAACCGTGTCAACCGAATAAAGTTGGCTCAACAAGACGCTACGAGTAGATGACGTCCTAATAAAAGAATATTATAGACTTGTACAACATCTGTTTGTGGTATCTTCTCTAGTCAACTTTATTTGGCCGGAACGAATGACCATACTTTCATTACAACTGCTAATTCACGATTCAAATTTTATAATTTATAAAAACGTCACTTGACGTTTTTATTCAAATTAAAATTTTATTAATAAAATTTTTAAAAAGACAAATATTATAATTTTTTTCCTTTTATTTTTAAAATTTATCCCTCTTTTAAACATACTCTTGTATCGGTTAATGCTACCCACTGCCTGAGTGCCATCTTTTTGTTTGTTCAGTGTTGTTGGTACCCGCCAAAACTATCTGCTGACAGTAACGTAGAAAGCTGGAAAGGGAAGGGGGAGAGACAACACAAAATGGAAAACACTATAATTTTTAAAAATCAAATTATTAAAACAAAACTAAAATATAATAGTATCATTTTATAAAAATACTAGTTGATGTAATAAATAGATAGTTTTCCCGTAAAAACACTGGTACATGATTAAGGGTGTTTAACGAGTTGAGCAGTTCATAAATAATTCGAATTCGACTCGGTTAAAACTCGATAATACTTGATTCGAATTAATTTGACTCGAACTCGACTCGATACCTTAACGAGTTGAATTGAGCAAAGTTTAATTCGACTCGATAAATTCGTTTGTAGCTCGTTAACTTTTTAAAATAATTTTATTCAAAAAATAAATCTAGATATTAATGTATGAATTGTTATTTTAATTTTAATACTTAGTTTGTTGTATTTATGATTTTAAAAATGTTTTATACAGTCTTTTAATATTTTTGGTTAAATTTATTAATTTATGTTAATATTAAGCCTCATATAGTATTGTTAAATTTTACCTTTAATTAAAAATAAGGTAAGTTTTTTAATGAGCTTAACGAGTAACGAATCGAGTTGAACAATAAGTCGAGCATAACGAGCACGAGTCTAGCACAATTTTAACGAGCTTAACGAACAACGAGTTGAGTTAAGCAATAAAAATTTTTAACGAACATGAATCGAACAATATCCAACTCGTGACCGACTCGCTCGATAAGCACCCCTATATATGATTCATACTAGTATTTCAGATTCAGTTTAATGATTGGACTGTTCACCATTTAAGCCCCGCCAACACTTGAACGCACAATCTCCCAGGCCCTAAACTGCGGCATCAACCCCTAGGCCCTTGGAGGTTGGGTTATACTAATCTCTCTCCCTCACAGCCGAAGTCTTAAAACTCCATGCTCTCTCTCCACGCCTGAGAATCTAACTTGACCATGAAGAAGTTATACCGGAGAGGCACAGTTCACCCATCACCTCCGATCACCGCCGATCATCTGTCCTTCCTTCCAGCCGCTATCTTAACCCTTGCAGCTTCACTTTCGCCAGAAGACAGAGAAGTCTTAGCCTATCTCATCTCTTTTTCCAACAACCATGTCGACAACTTTTCAACCAACAGAAAAAATACCCACAAATATTCAACTAAAACAAGCATCAGCTTCGGCACCAATCATGACCATACACCTGTTTTTACCTGTAATTGTTTCAGGTGCTACATGAGCTACTGGGTCAGGTGGGACTCGTCACCAAACCGGCAGCTGATACACCAGATTATCGATGCCTTTGAAGATGGATTGGCTCAAACTCAAAGCCAGAAGACAAAGAGCAAGAAAGACAGGAAAAAGCAAAACGGCCGTACTTATGGGTCCAGTAATTTGAAACGAGCTGGTTTGAGCTTTGCAAAAGATGAGTCGAGTGAGTTGAAATCAGTGGAAGCAAGTGGCAGTAGCAGTCGTTGTGGTGGTGAAGTTTATGAAGGAACAGAGAAGGGTAGGGTCAGGAGGTTGATGAGCTTCATTGGAGAGAGGATTTGGACTCTTTGGGAGCAGTGAATTAGACAAGAATCCCAGACAAGAAAAGAGTTGTGTTTAATCCAGCAGATTTTCCTGTGTAAGAGAAAGAAACATGGAATTTCTTTCGTCGTCTTCACTGAAGCAAGCTTTTAATAATAAATATTTTTGTTGTTGTCCACCATTTTCTTCTAGCTTAAGCTATCAGTTCTATACACTTACCATGATTTGATTTTGGTTTTGTTGGTCAATTAATGGAATCCATGAATTAGAAATTGATGCAAATATGTTTCTAATATATTCATGTGTTTCTGCATATTTCTTACAATGTTGTAAGAAATGGCAGCTGATTTTTTTTCCAACTATAACTGTATTTTTATTGTCAGTTTTAGATGTTAACCAACTTTTTTTATATATATAAATTTTAATTCATTCCCTATTTACTATGTGTGTATGAAAATTCAAAACTTAGGGGATTATATTATATATTTAAAATCATGATGATCCAAATGAATTAAGTCCAAATTCAATGAGTTCCTAGTGTAGGAGAGGATATTTATTAATTAAATTATAATTATTAATAATCAAGTTGGAAATAAGTCAAATTTAAAAGGGTATAGGAATTAATTCTTAAACAAAAAAGAATAGACTGTATAGTTTATTTTTTAATTAATTGTTTTTTAAAAAAATATTCGTATAATAATGCCTGGTAGATAGTAAAAGACAAATGAATCAAGAGGAGTGGTATCTTAGGCAAGCTCATCTGCCAGCTCTGTGTTGGTGCCATTAAAGAGAAAAGAAAGGGGACACCTACGACTGGTACAAAAACCATAAATGAGTAGAGAAACACGAAAATTTATATAATGAGTAATTTTATTTTATTATTTATAAGATCAATTAATAAAAATCATTTATATTATATTTTTTATGTCATATATTTTTTAAAATGAGTTTTTATTTATATTTATTATTAATTATTTTAAAAATAATTTTTTTAAGTGAAGATTCGTTTTAAAAATATATGACATAAAAAAATAATGATATGAATGGTTTTTAGTGGTTGATCCATGAACACGCAGTGAGACTTGGGACTTATGATTTAATTTCTCCAGAAACAGGAACTTATGATTTAATTTCTCCAGAAACAGCTCATACAAATCCGCTATTACAGAAATCTACACACTCACTTCACAAAAAATTATATCATAAGTCCCACTACGTGATTCATGAAATCAACCACTAAAATTCACTCAATATCATCATTTTTTCTATATCATATATTTTCTAAAGTGAATCTTTACTCATATTTATTGTTAATTTATTTAAAAAATAATTTTTAAATAAAAATTCACTTTTTAAAATATATAACATGAAAAATTAATAATATAAATAACTTTTAGTAATTAATCTTATAAACACGTGATAAATCGTACCCATAAATGAGTAGCAGGCAAATGCATCCAAGCAAAAGGAATGACAGTATACGGTGATGGACGACCGGATGTAAAGTTTTAAGAACTAATTGAAAAAGCGGCGCTTTATGCGTGTAAAGACACAAATGAAGATGGGTTTACATTTATTTATTTTTAAATAAATAAATAAACAAACACAAATATAAATATAAATAATTTTTTATTCATATTTATTAATTAAATAATATATTTTATTCATGTTTGTTTATGTTAATTTTTTATAAAAATAAATTATAAACGATCACAAATAAACATAAACAAATGAAGTACAAAATATATATAATATTAAATATTTAATATTTTGAATTAATTTAATTAATTACCTGATTTTAAATTAAATTAATCAATAATTAAATAACTAATTGAAATTCTTAATAGTTTTGAATACTCATACAAATGGAAGTTAACATTAATAGAAGTTTTTAAAAGTAAAATGACCAAGTTTATGATATTATAGAATTAAAATGTCTTAATACGTATATATTAAGAGAAATTTTAAATTTAAAGATTAAATTAAAATAAATTATAAAAATTAAAGATTAAATATTTTGTTATATAAATTTTGTTATCACGTTATCAAACATTTATTTTTAATAAAATTAAACTGATTTGTTAATCATAGTTAGTCGAGAACTTATTTATAACTTATCATAGTCAAATGACTCAACAAAAAATTAGATGATTATTTATATAGGTTATCCTGCAAACCAAGGTTGCTGTTCCCAGTGGTCTAAACCAATCTCTGAAAGGCGTTTACTACATGTTCTTTGTTAGAAACATTTTTATGGGTCAAAAGCTGGATCTCTTAGTTGTTTTTGTTTGACCTGAACCAGATGTAATTGATGTATGCATATTTATCATGTGCATCATATGGACATGCAGTTACAAGGCTAAGAAAGAGAGGCTGTAAATTTATTGACCTGCATCAAGGATGATTCATCAAAGACAACTGTTTCTGGGTACCACAATAAAGAACTAAGGATATGAGACGTCTCTATAAGCATATCTTATTCTTCCTAGAAAAAATGGGTAAAGGCAGGGCTTATTAGAAAGTAAAAGTAAAAGAAGTAACCTTAGAGTCTAGAGGGGATTCCCCCTGCCACTATTAGAGTTTCCCCTGTAATGTAACAAGCATCATCGGATGCCAAGAACGCAGCCGCAGCAGCCATGTCTTCTGGGGTACCAAGTCTATGAAGTAAGGTCTTTTCCTCAGCAACCTTCCTCTGCATTATCCCAATACAATTTCAGTTCTTTACAAGGCATGAGGCATCACTTAAGAAAAGAGTAACTGAACTGAAAGTGATGTCATTTACTTACCACGGCCTCATCCTTTGTGATGTATGCTGCAAAGTTTGTTGGAACAAAACCGGGAGCAACAGCATTTACACGAATATCAGGGGCCATCTCAGTTGCAAGTGCCTAAAACATGTTTATGTGATTTTAGAAGATAAAAAAAGGCCTCACAGTTATAAAATTTTTGAACGAATAGCTATAATGGAATACAACTCGAACACCAACCTTGGTCAATCCAAGAAGGGCTGTCTTAGTTACACCATACATAAACATAGCGGGTTGTGGATTATAGGCAGCAATTGAGGAAATAAAAACAATAGATGAACCCTTTTTCAGGTGAGGAGCTGCCTCCTGCAATAGATAAATAAAGTAGGTAAGTCCTATTCCCTCCTAACACAATTGTCAAGGTTTAACAAATACAGATTCTGGAAGTGTGACCAAGTAATCTGCTATGCAAGATATGGATAAGCCCACTGCCTAAATTTAAGACTGTAGGAATAGCCAGATGATGTAACACAAGTAATATAATCATTACAAGTTGTGCCTCATATATTCTACCCTAGATCATCGTATGTTCTTTGAAAATTATCCTTAAACCAATCAATTTACCTGCAGTAGTAGTACAGTTGCTTTGACATTTGTTTCCCATAGCTTGTCAAGGACAGATTCTTGGGTTTGCAACATTGGATCCACAGATGGATTTACAGCAGCATTTGATACAAACACATCTATTTTTCCATATTTCTGAAAGAAAATCAGCAATTTTTAAATCGCATCATATAATAAAATCAAACAATTACTAGCATATAATCATAGAAAGATGTTCTTGCAAGATAAATGGCTCAGTTGAATTTGACATGTATTGCATTTCAAAAAAGTATGGATTTCAGACATTTTAAATTTGAATTTTCAAATTTCAGAAGAAAATCATATACAAAGAAATGATAACTTTAATTAAAAGGAGGATAAAAGACGAGATAAATATACTAACATCAACAGTCTTTTGAATAAGATCTTTCCTGTGTTGTGCATTTGAGACATGACAAACCACTCCAAACGCTTCAAGTCCTTTGTTTTTAAGCTTTTCAACTGCTTCATCCACATTTTTCTGCAAGAACAACAAAAGCACGAGCATCTATGAAGTATGATCCATCCTTATATCCAGAAGTAATAATGAAATAGAAGCTTCATATTCAAAATTTTTAGATCGGAGGGGAAAGTATTCAATATTCAACATGAAAATCTTAAAGTTTCAATAGAAATCTCCTACTTGTAACTTCCATAGACAGACTAAATCTTATATTTGGTAAATAGTTAACCTTAAAAAATCAACAGATCTAGCTTGAGAGGATTAGAAGACGGAAAACCTGTTTTCGAGAAGAGATAACAACGGAGGCTCCTTCCAAGGCGAGACGGTGGGCGATGGCGAAGCCGATGCCTTGAGTGGACGCAGTGACGATTGCAACTTTGCCTTCAAATCTGCGCCCAATCTTGTTCGTCATTTTCAAGAAGATAGATTTGACCTTCCCTTTCCGCAGTTACTTATCCCAACGCTCAATTTATACCCCTTGCAAGCAATAATTAGAGGCAATTTTCGTGCACGTAGTCATTTCTTAAAAAAGATAGGTACCGAATTATTTTTAGATAATCTACAATTTTATTCCTTTTTAAGACAATATTAATTAAAAAAATTATTACCTAATAATTGGTTGATATATAATTTTTTACTATTTATTCAATTTAAAAATTAAATTAAAAATAAAAACAATAAATAATATTCTAAAATTTTTAAAATTCACAAACTAATTTTAAAATCTCTAAAAAAATCAAAATTAATGTTATTACAATTGTTAATAGTCTTTTCGAATCCTGTTGTCGTCATCGTCTGAGACCATTACTTATCTTTTTAAATCACTTATTGTTTAAGAAAGATGTCAATCGAACATTAAATTACGAATATGAAATGTTTTAAACGTTTGACATTTAATTAAAATATCATTCATTGTTTACCGACGATGAGCGAGTATTTAAGCTTTTCTTTGAGATTTTTAAGATTTTTTGAAGTTTTTCTTTTAAATTTTACTTATTTATTTTAAAAATAAAAATAAAGACATTCGTTAATTTTTAATTGGATGATAATTTTTTTAATAATACTATTTTAAAAACACCAATAAAATAAAATTTTAAATATTTATTTTTGCTAAAAAATATTAGACACTTATATATATATAATATATAATTTAGGTACCTACTTTTAAATTAAACCATAACATTAATTTATTTATTTTTATTAAGTATAGATTTTGGATTCAAACTCACACTATGTAAACAATATATACATATTTTATCATTCGATGGATTAGATTTTAAGTTATTTTTTAAATTTCATTGATTTTTTAGTTTTTTTAATCGTTTGGATTGATTTAATAAATATAAGGTTTGATTAAAACTCATTTTATTTAATATATTTTTATTGAATTAAAAATATTAATATTAAATGTTATTTTTTATTGAATGAATAATGATACTATCAAACAATGTCCTGGTTCGCATGACTATACTGACAATACGATAAAGCAAAACGATCACGATGAATAAAAAAATAATTTGATCGAATATATCATTGAATATCGCCCATTAAAACCCAAAAATAAATTTCAATAAATAATTGAATCATATTTTATTCTATTCGCGTAACACTCATTAATAAAAACAAAATCATTTCATCATAATTAAGGAATATATGAGAATAATAAATAAGATTTTCCTATTAAATTCCATAGATGTAAATGTTGTCAAATTAGGATGTACCGTACAATGTAGACCGAACTTTATCATAATAGGCCGGTCTTATTAGCTAAGCAAAATGCCAGATGTCAGGCCTCTCACTCGATAGGACCGGAATTTTTTTTAGAAAATTATTAATTCGACCGGTTTAATTTAGATAATAAACATAAATTATGTACAATCTTAATGTCATGTGATATATTGATTTTTAAATTATTTTAAATACGTTTGAGTGATTTTGATCAAATTCACTCGTATATGTGAATTTTATTTATGACATGATAATATATATTTTAAATATATTTGAGTGATTTTATTAAATTTACGCGTCTTTAAATTATAATTATAATTTTAAATTAATTTTTAAGTTTTTATATAATTTAATTTTTAAATTATGATTTTTATTTTAAATTGATCTTCTAAATTTTTTAATGTTTCATTTTTATTCTCAAACCATGACCCTGATTTTAAATTGATCTCTCAAATTTTTAAATATTCTAATTTTATCATTAAATTATCGTTTATATCGCATCATATTATTGCATAATACATATAAGTGTTTCATGACAATTAACAATTTTTATAATGACTATATTTATATAAGATATGATTAAAATATACTGATAATTTAAAGGTAAAATTAAAATGTTTAAAAATGTTTTTGGACCAATTTAGAATAAGAATCATAGTTTGAAGATAAAATTAAAATATTTAATAATTTATAGATCAATTTAAAACATATATCATAATTTAAGGACGTGTGATAATTATTTGACTATGAAATGTGCAGAAATAAATAATATTACAACAGTAACTATTTAAGTAATTTTTGAAATTTGAATCAAATTAAAACTTATAAAGTATATATTTTTTCAAGTTTATGTATTATGTTGTACATTTTATTAAAATTTATATGTAATTTTGATATATTGTTTAATTTTGGTTCAAACAATGATTTAATAAATTTGGTACCCTAGCTATAAATTAATTAATTTAGATTTATAAATGATAATAATAATGACTAATTTTGTATTGAATTATAATAGATGAAAGCATAATAAAGAGAAACTTAATTCGGTAATTTAGATTCATCAGCTCCATGATCTTAACGAGTGCATTAGTTATTATCAGCCTTGTTAAATTCGATTAGAATAAGATGAGATATATCATAAGTTATTCGACTTCGATTCGATTAAAGTATGACTTGATTGAACTCGATCTGAGCTCAAACTCGGCTTGAGTTCTTAAGAAGCCAAACTAGTTGATACTCGATTCAAAAAATTCGTTAACAACTTTATAATTTAAAATTTAAATTCTTAAACTTAAAACCCTAAAATATAAACCCTAAACTTAAGTTTAAACCTTAAAATCTAAATCCAATAAACTAAACCTCTAAACCCTAAACTAGCTTATACCTTAAAATTAACAAGCTTGAGTTTACACAACTTATGTATTAAAGTTTTTTTTGACAGTGTTTTAAATGAGAGGTGACAGATGACGAGTTACTCGAGTCCGATACGATCAAAGATCGGTTAACACTTAACTCAATTGGGCTCAAATCAAGCTCGTACTCTGCTCGAATTCTTAACGAGTCGAGTCCAGATTTTTCAGACTCGTTAAAAATTACTCGAGCTCAAACTCAACTCGAAAACTTAATAAGTTTTGAACATTATGTAAAGTTGTCTTGGACATTTTCAGAGTCTTGAGAAAAAATTTTAACGAGTCTTTATAAAATAAAAGCATATTAAGTGTTTTATTTAATATAATATTTTATTAATAACCTATTATTTTCTTTGTTTTATTTAAAAAAATACTTTAAATAAAAATAGAAGCCTAAAACTATAAGAAACGGCCACTAACTTATAAGATTAAGGCTTCAAAAGTTAATACAATTATATCAACAAAATATAACAATTATGAACGGTTGCTCATGGTACTCGGCTCAGCACCGAACACAAAGTATTGGGTCAAGAATTAGTCCGACAGTGTAGTTTTTGCACATGACATATCTTCAAAACGATTTTGGTAGTCTCCTACTGTCATCATTGGCACAATCTTAGTTAGCTGACCTCACCACAATTTCATCTCCCCACAATTTTAGTTAAAGACGGAATCAGAATTTAAATTGAAGGTAAAACATAAATATTTAAAAGTGGAGACAAATTCAGTGATGCGGGGAGATTGCCCAAACAAAGTGCTGAATTGAAGTAAAACCCATGTCTCTTTCGGATTCAAACAGTTGCAATAGGACCCAAGTTAACTGTTGAGTCCTTGCTCTTCATGGCTTCGAACCTTGGCTCCTTTGCTTGGAACTTAAGGCCTGCATACAGCTTCATGTAGTCCTCGAACACAAATTTGGGGTATTTGTCAGCTTCTTTCTCTTGCAAAGCTGGTGCTGGATATATAATGGCATCACTGCCGGGGTTGTAGAAGGAAGCGATCGACATTCTGGTGCCGTCTGTTTGAGCAATCACACGGTGCATCACGCTCTTATATTTACCATTGCTGATGACCTGCTTCAATCAACCACATAAATTAGTCATCAAAGATATCAAGCAATACAAATCACTTTAAACTTGGCAGGTATACCTCAAGTTGGTCACCAAGGTTGATGACAATGGAGTGTTTCATGGGAGGAACATCGATCCGTTGTTGGTCCTTGAGAAGCTGAAGGCCGCTGACCTTGTCATCCTGGAACAGTAAGATGATTCCACCGGCATCAGTGTGAGCCCTGAGTCCCTTGATCAGCTCTGGTTTGGGACATGGAGATGGAGGATAGTTGCTGACCTTGGTTCCAAAGGTTGACCCTTTTGACCCATAAAACACCTTCTTCAGGTAACCAGGCTCCAACCCCAGATTCTCACACAAGTCTAGAAGTTGCTCTGCAAGCTTCTCCAACTCCACGGAAAATTCCTTCATCACCTTTCTGTCGTTAAACAAAAGAACCGTGTCAGTTAAAACATAAAGAAAAGTGTGCAAGGAAAAGAAAGTGAACTCAGTCCGACTGACCTATAATCTGGTTCAAGATCAGTAATTTCAGACATGTTGGATTCAGGCAAGTGGTGCAAGAAGAAGGTGCTTTCCAAGTCCAAGTCATTGATCTCAGATTGAAGGGCCTCAAGACCTTTACTGGCAACCATTTCTTTGAACCTTTGCTCCATGCACTTTTTGTAGTGCTCCTTTGTTAGCCTCTCCACAGTGATCTTAACGTCGGATGAAAGGTAGAAAAAAAATAATCTTCGTCAGCTGCCGAATCATTTTCCTGTTTAGGTTTAACGACACTTAACGTTGGAGTGATTAAATGTTTACATCCCGAAAACAATAGTGATTTTATTGGTCGTTTTTCAAAATCGGTGACTAAAAGTGTACTGAGGATAAACGAAGGTGACTAGTACAGTAGTTTACCTAAATATTAAATATACTCGATTCATCATGTTATTTATGATCTTAACTAATAAGATTTATTTATTTTATTTTTTTTAAAGTGAATCTTTATTTTTTTCAACATATTAATAAATAAAGATGACTATTTTAAAGGAAATGAACTTTATTAGTTAAAATTACAAATAACGTAAGGAATAGAAATGGGTATGGGTCGGGTTGGATTTTCGGCCCACCCGTACCAATCTGAATCATTAAAAAATTTAAATTTTAGAGACTTAATTGTAAAAAAATAAAATTTAGGGATCTAATTGTAAAAAAATAAATTTTTAGTGACTTAATTATAAAAAAATAATTTTAGTGACCTAATTGTATAAAATATATATAAAGAGGAATTATTATTGCAAATATCCCTAAAATATATATAGAAAAATTATATTATTAGTCCCGGGTCGAATTTTTTTCACCCTAAATCCGAAATCAATTTTAAAAAAAATTTGACCCGATCAGATCGAAACCCATCGGATTCGGGTTTCGTAACCATCCCTGTTAATGAATTAGATCCATCTATTTTTTTCGGACAAACTTACTTGAAAAATTGTAGGACAATCCAAATGTGAAAGAGGGGTTTGTTATTGTTCAACCGAATCCAACAAATTAAACATCAAACATAATATTAAACCCTAAACCCCTGGTTCGAAACAAATCAAATTACCCTAAAAACACAGACAAAAGTTCCTCATCAACCAAAACACCATTTTCTCTATTTCTTATAATTAAAATGATAAATGATGAAAAAGGTTCCTCCATCGACCAAAACATAAGTAGGAATAGAATAAGCTTGGATTTATATGAAATACTCAACTCATCAAAAATAGTTTTTTTACAGAATTTTTTTAATAACGTTAGGGTGTTACTGATGGTGACAGAAGGGTTAGTGTGAAAAAAAATAAAATTTAAAAAGTTTGAGGGTTAATAATAAAATTATCCTTTTTATTAACATGTCACCCCATCATATTTTTTTTATTTAGTTAGAGATTACAATAATATCTGTTCTAGAGTATATACTCTCAACCATTGGACATTGATCGCTCAATCATTGTGCTGACAGTACTGGTGCTTAAACCCGTGACCTCCAAGAACCCATGACCTCATCATATTAATGAGTTAACGAAGGCTAATAATTAGGTGAACAAAACGATAAATGTCGAGAACGTAAATGACTGGAACAACAATTTTTTTAAAATTTGATAATCAAAATAAAATATACCGTAAATAAAAGAGACTACCGATGAAGATTATCCTTAGTTTTTAAATAAATTATTTATGTTATATGTCATCACGTCAAACAATACTCCGTAAAAAAAATTTTTGATACACAAATTTATTAAATTTAGGATTTATGAGATTAATTTATGATTTAAGATTTTGATGTTTAGAATTTTAGAATTTAAAATTTATAATTTTAAAATAAAAAATTATATTTTAAATTAAAAAAATATATATTATTTTACAGAGACTGTGCATCAAAGTAGTAGGAGTTTCAAATTTTCAACATTCTAGTATGTATTAATAGTACTAGAAGAGGATATAGCATTGCTATAGCAAAATGGAATTCCCTTTCTAAGCCTCATCCATGCATGTCTTAAGATCTCCAGGCAGCAGCACTATCATCGTCATCATCAGTATTCATCAAACCAGTTATACTGCTGTGATTGTAAATGTTACAGACATTACGTAACGTGTATTATTACGTAACGTGTATTGGTTGTTACGAATATAATTTATTTACAAAATTTTAAAAAATTAAATTATAGATATAATTTAGTGTAATAATAATTTTTTAAATCGTTACGATGAATACGATCGTAATTTAATACAAGGAGGGCTGGGGAAAGGTGATCTATCCTTAGAAAATGTCAAGAATTTCGAGGATGGAATCGTTGCAGAGGGGACAACACCCTCGATTCAACCACAGTTCCCTCGAACACATCCTGCAAAAAGTGTGTCCACATGGGATGAACGCCGCTCCTTTCTTCATCCCCATGCAAACGCAGCACATAGAATCACTCCTCATAATCTCCTCCTCCTCTTCCTCTTCCAACAGCCTCATCCATGAACCCCTGAGAGGCGTCCCGGTGGCCCTATTCATGTCTAACCCTGAAAAAACTGGAGCATGGTTAATGCAACCTGGATCCGGATTATGACTTGGGTCTGCTCCTTCTTCAACCTCAACGACACTGTCTTCGTCTCTCGTGGGCATCGATCCGAAACCCCAGGAGGACGTGGCCCCACAACAACTCATGACTTTAAACCCTAGTCGTTGTCTGAAACTCCTCCGGCTCCTCCTTTCCCTATGTACACTGTTCATATTTTTTCTCTAAGAAATCTCAGGATTGTCCTTGCTTCCCTTTCCTGCAACAACACACTGAGCCAAACAACGTCTGTAAGCGAAGGAAAAAGGCGTGTGAAGATGGTGAAGAAGGAGAGAAGGCATACAATAGAGCATGAAAGTCCCTTGAGCTTATTACAGTTCAGAGAATCCCATTCCCACTTCTGACATTGAAGAAAACAATAAGGCTACTTAAAAAACTGTCTTCCCAGACCCAGAGCGTACCGCTCCTCCGTCATTGTGGAAGGTCCAGCTTTTCAAATTTCCCTTGTCAAGGGCCAAAATAGAAAAAAGAAACAGAAAAAAGGTGGATGTTTGAGTTTGTGTTTGGATTTTAAAGATTTGTTTATGGCTATGGGGATGGGTTTTGTCGGAGTTCGAACAAAGAGCTGAAGTTTGGGGATGTTTGATTAGTTCTAAGTGGTTGGGTTTACTTATTCAGATTATACTAATTTAGGGTTCTGTTGTTCGCCGACTGAAGACCAAGTGTTTCATTTTGCATGAAAAAATCCCTTTTATTTTTTCCGTTTCTTAGTTTGTCTAAAAAAATCTCCTTATTATAAAAATTAATTTTAGATAAATTTAAATTTTATTATAAAAGTTATAAAATTTTAATCGAATAAACTGATTAAGGAATTAATTAGAGACGACATAAAAATAAATTAATTTAAACTTTTAATAAATAAAGCTTCTGTCAACATGCATTATCAAGTTATAAAGTTTTCAATGGCGTTTACAATGTAAGAACAAATCAGTGCAAACCTCATGGAAAACTTGTAGTATAATCCCTTGATACTCTTCAGAATTCATAGATATGTAACAGTTCAAGAGACTGCGAAGCTCGTTCGGTTGTTGAATCCTGTTCGCCGTAATCATCTCGACCATGGACTTTCTAAAATCTTCTCTCGGGTTGTATGAACACTTCTCCATGGCTACCATGACCACGAACTTGGTTCCTTCACTTCTGTGTCGCCTTCTTTCTATGTTGTGCCTAGTCTCCTGCCTTTCTCTGATCATTTGGTCTAACCTCTCTTGGACCATGGCGTGTGCTAGACTCGAAATCGATGCATATCGGTCTGAACTCGACCTTTCTGCTTCTTCAGAAGAAGAGACACTAAGTCTGCAACTGCAACACAAAGCCCTGCATCCTCTCTGTGTGTTGTGCTCTTTAGAGGCTTTCATCTTGTAGTATGGACATGAATCTTTGAATGAAAGTATGTGCCAAAATAATCATTTATGCTCTCAGTAGGCAAGTGGGTCACGTTAGGCATGATTGTGTCTAGAGTTGGGGACAATGACTACGTAAGAGATTAGGGGATGGTTGGAAGGCAATAGGGGAACATCATGTGGACTTAATAGATCTTCAATACTGAGATCCGCTAATCGACCTAGTGACTAAGTATGCTCGTATTGCCTCATCTTATATGGATTCGAATCTCAGCATGGAGAAAATCGACAAAGATTTGCTTAGCTGGTGGAATCTCATTTGAATGATTCTTCTTTATGCTGGAAAATGAGGGAGACGAGAAGATTAAAAGAAAACACATTTTACATAAGGGGTAATAGTTACCATTAGAAGACTATGGAGTTTAACATGTGATAATCATTTGTGTGTATCATGAAAGACTGAAATGGAATATCATTTTCACTATTCAATAAATTAATTGTTTAATTAGCTATTAAGGAGGATTCCCAGTTGGTTTAACCACCCACAATGGCACATGTTGCTATGATGATTAACTGTCAAAAAAGAAGGAATTAGCCCCAAGTTATCTATCTGCCTAGGCTTAATCAAATGACAGGGTGTTCCTGACATTCTTGGGTTCTTTTGAGAAATGAGAGAACAGGTAAAATAGATGACTTCATCAAAATCATGCCTTTTTGCAGAGTTCACAGTGCTGAAGGGCACCCACCTGGTAAGGACACGAAAGTGTAGCAGCACGTTTCATGGCCTATCTGTAAAACATGGTGAGTTTAACTTTTTTGTTTAGGGAAAGCAAGAGATATGGTAGCTTGCACAGATTTATGCTCATATTCAAGAATGTCCAAGTCTTTCCTGCAAGATCTGCCCCAGCTTCATAACAAGATTTTGCTGCTCTGCAAATGTAAGGTTTTTCAATACCTGCATGCCGATTAGCACTTGGTCGCTATATGTTTACTTCTAAGATCATGTATTTTATGGTGATGAACTGGAGAACAGCAGCATGATACACTAAAGATTTACCTGGTCCAAGATCATCTCGACCGAGATACCTTGACGCAGAACGAACGACTGTTGATAGATATATGCAGATACTGCCATCACCATCTACATTAAGAGGTCAGATAAGTCAGAGCTGCATAGATCATCAGAACTCAGAAGCAACATACTCACAAATGTTGATCCATTGAGGACTTTTACCACTAACAAACCCCAAAATGATATAGATTAGTTAGAGAATTCTAGATCCATCCTTCCACTTCTTTTTTCCTCACTTTTTGCATTTTCAGTTGTAACAGCTAAAATATAATGTCATTAGCTTACATATAAAGACATGGTATTTAATTAGAAATGTTAACTAAGATAAAAAGGCTCAATTTTCTCACCTGGCAACATTATAACTATTAGTTGATAACATGTCACGTAAAATTGGATCTTGAATTGTTACAAATCAGGTTATATCAGATATTTACTAGATTAACAGATTAATTTCACATTCGAATTCATATTAGGTTGGATTCGATTACCACATTATCATGTTCAATTCTTGTTCAGTTGTTCTTCAGCTTGGGTTTGAATATAAATTAATTATGTCTAATTTGGGTTCGGAGCAATATCATATTGGATTTGGATCAAGTTCAGATCAGATCATCATCACCTTAAGTCACAACCAGTTTAGACTAAAATCGTTTTCGGTTGATTTTTAAGTCACTCTAATAGTGTGATAAAGTAAAGTGAGAATTATTTTCAATCAAAGAAGATGATAAAAAAGAAGGAATAAAACATGGGATAATAGCAGGGAGAAGAAATGCCAAACTGATGCATTTTACAAATCATGTAGTGGCAAAGGTTCAGAAACTACCAAAGGCCATGTGCGGATGAGTTTAATGGCAGCCACTGCCATGGGACCAGTTTCATCCTACATCGGCCCCATCATCTTTTCTTCCTTTGCAATTATACTCGGCGTTTCTTACATCAAACATCGGCGTCCTGCTCTAATTAGAACAGACTTGTGTCAATTAGTTTCCAGTTACATAGCTACTGAATGCCAATCAGCTTTTTGTTAACATTAGAATAATTATGTACTTTGCTTTAATGTCTTTCACCTTCTGTTTCAATATAATCTGTCTCTGTGTGTATATACTTGTGTCTGAGTACATTTCTTTGAATTGGAAGTGTAGGCATCTGCATTAGAATAAGTTTTGCTGCTTTTGCATACAGTTATTGAAAGAAATAAGCTTTTGGAATCCAGATTCGTTAGGTGCCATGCCAGATATTGTTCAATGATCCAACAAACATTCATGGGGTCCCCACCATTTATGATGCACTCTAACAGCTTCCCAAAAGGGCCATGTTTGTGTGGCCGTTTCACATCTGGTGTATTTGGTGTAAGAAATTAAACAAGCCTCTTCTTTAATCCATTGTTTTCTAGCATTCACCTTTTGCTTCTTGATCAATGCTGCTTAACTTAAGATTCTAGTTAGTCAAGATGAAACCATTAGCACTAGTGTTGAACCAGGGAAAAGGAAAAAGGTCCCATCTGGAGAATCCTGACAGTACAAGGATGGATTATAAAGGGAAAATCATGAAGTTCCCATGTTTCAAGGAAAAGGGTTGAAAAAAATGGGATTTTGAAGTTTAGAACAGACTAAAGAGACACTAAACAACAGCAAAACCTTGTTGTACAGGCTGCTCTGTTACTGCATTTATGCATGAACCGTTTTCCCTTATATCACCAGTCACCACCGTTACCAATTGCTATCGTTTCCTCTCTTTTACTTACACACAAACTCTGTCTAAAAGCCAACTGGCAAACTTGATTGATTTACATAAGAAAAAAACAATGATGGGCCAAAGGATTGGAGAAAGGACAAAAGTAGTCTAGGATTTGAGTGTGATTCGTTTGGTCTTATCCCGCTCTATACCCTCTTTCTATTATGTTTATATACACAAACACCTTCAACTCTTAATCAAACGGTTTTCTTTTTTCTTTCTTTTTTGCTCAATTGTTCATACTTCAGAGCAATTCAAGGAAACGCAGTTTTTTATAATGAATGTATCGGCTTCACAATGTGGTAGTGGTTGTGAGTCTGGTTGGACCTTCTACTTGGATCAATCATCTTACTCTCAAACGCGGTGTCAAAAGTTTAGGGGGAGCTTTGATGAAGAAGATGGAGGCAAAGAAGCTAGATTCATGGTTGAATCCGAGGACTTATCAATGATGTCTGATGCATCATCTGGTCCAAGGAATAACTGTGAAGATGAAGAAGATGGGAGCTTCTGTTCTGATCCTGCAGCCGGTGCACCAGCTAAGAAAAGAAGCAAAAACAAAACGAAAATCAAAGAACATGTTAGAAATCAACATCAGTCATGTCTTGATGATGACACTGCCAGCTCCCCTGCAATAAGTCTTTCCAAGGCAAGTTCCACATTATGACTACAATATTCAAACAACATACATATATGATATATCCCTTCTTTTAATAATTGGTGTTCTTGCTGTATGTATAGAAGAATTGCAGTAAAGAAGCTTCATTGGATTTGTTGGATCTTTCACAAGGCTTCTCCTGTACATATGTTCAGGTATTTATATACCACTTCCTCCATTGAAGCCAGTTTTTCTTCCAATATTGTTGCCAACAGTGAGCTTCTTCCAGGGTAAACCAGCATTCCAGAAGAAACTAGGATTCCTGAAATCTGAAAAAGCAGGTTCAAAAGATGCAGCAGGTTAAGTCTTTTCTTTCACTTGTGGATAGATATTCATAATCTTCGGTATGGAAATTATGGCATTTAGAATATGATACATCAATGTCCTAAAAAGGAAGCCTAATGGTTTAATCCCTTGGAACAGGTGATTCTCAGAGAATGACAAAAGGGTAAACTGTAACAGCTTTTGTCTGAACTCCTCTGGTGAGAGAAATAGGACTAAATGTGTAAAAATAATGAAAAGGGCATGAGATCTCTGCTTTAAAAATAAATTAAATTCCTGTAATTAGTGTGTGCATATAATTATAGCTGTGATGGTCACTAATTGCAGGTTTTCTCCATTTTCTCTTCTGTGTCTTGAATTGAAGCAAGTAATGCAATATGAACCAAAGAAACTTCATATTAAACCAGAAACAGATAACACAAGATCTATCCAGTAATCCAAGATGTCTGCAAAAGAAACATGTCCCACCAATTGTCAGCTTGTTCAAATGCCAGCCTAGCTTGAAACTAGGTAGGGTTGGTTAAATTTGGTAACCTATACTTTTAACTTATTTCAGTTCCAAAACAAATAGATACTTGAGATGGTAGGGAAAAAGGGTCCCAGAAGCATCAATCAAACTCCACCATCTAGCTACCAACCAAGAATATGATGCTGGGAGCTAAGCAATTATTGAAATTTGTTTTGGCTTCTAAATCTCTTTTTGAAGGTGTTTCCTTGGCCATTCTCAGACTGAAACCATATCTTGGGAAGAGACTTGATGTTAGGAAAAGGACATATCTCTTCTTTGTCCTTTCAACATTTTTTAGATGAAAACTTATTTTTCTACTGTAAAAATGGGATATGATCAATGTGTATGTGTTGTCTTTATGGCATTCAGATTCTATATTTAGTTATATTATATTAGTAAAGTTACATATAAATAAAAGTTATAATAATTAAAATATGATATAATTATATATTTAGTTCTCATTATTTATATATTATATCCTTGTAATCTTACGTTAATTTAATAAATTACAAAATTAAGTATATTATCAAAAAAAAAAATTAGTCACTTGTTCATTTTAACTTAGTCGTTTTATTTATCTCATTTTGACCAGTGATCGATGATATTAGTCTTGATATTTAATCTTTTTCATATTTTTGATATATCGTTTTAATTTTTATTTTTTAATAAAAATGTGTGTTTTGGTTGTTTACTTTTCGTAAATTCAGTTGCCTTTATTTTATTTTGTCTTTGAGACATATTCTTTTGTTCTTTATTTTTTATACATCTCTTTATTATATCTCTATTAATGTCGTACTTTAAAATTTTAGAATTTATAGTTCAAAAATCAAAATTTATTTTTTAAATAATTTTTAGGATAAAATATAAAAGATGGTTGATTTTTATTATTTTGGTTGTTAAATGGTGTGCTAATAAATTAATTAATAAACGCAAGTAGGTGATGCAACGTCGTTTAATAAATAAAGCAAAACCCCTGCCTTACTGGATAAATCAAAGCCCAGGAACAGAAAGAGATTCTCTGGACATGAAATAACTTAAAAACAACTTAATTTCGTTGTCGTCTTCGTCAATTTGATATGTTCTTCATTTCTGCATCCAGGTTCGTTTCCCACCATTCTTCTCCAAATCCAATAGGAAGTATCGTAACTCATCACTAAATTCAAATAAAAAAAAGACTCTTTTTAACCATAAACACCCTCTTTATCTATATCTGCTCTTAAGTCCTCTTTTCTGGGGTTAATCTTCTTTATTTTGTTCTTATTGGAAAAGCCTCGGGGTTCGAATTATTGTAGCTTTAAGTTTTTATTTTGGGTCAATGGGTCTGCAGTTGGTGAACAAGGCATGACTTTTTTCACGTAGGAAGAGGAAATGGCTTTTTTTAGCTATATGTGGAGTCTCTGGTTATGGGGTTTACAAGGTGTATAATTTACCCTCTGTGGTGAAGAAAAGGAATAGAATTTTGAAGCTCTTTGGAGCTTTGGTTTCTTTAGCTGAATTGGTCTCAGAATCCGCGGACACGATCAATGTTGTTTCTAAAGACTTGAGGGAATTCTTGCAATCTGAATCTGATCAATTACCTAATAGCTTGAAGCAGATTTCGAAGATTGTGAGATCTGATGAATTTTCCCAATCTTTTATCAGGGTCAATGAGGCTTTAACAATTGGAGTTTTAAGAGGGTATAAGTTAGAATCAGCAAACGAGGGTGAAATGGCAACGGGTATGGTGAATTCTAGTTTGACTAGTAAGGTACTGGATAGGGTCTTTTCTAATTCTGGGATTGGCTTTGTATCTGTTGTGGTTGGTAGCTTTTCTAGGAATCTGGTTCTGGGGTTCTCCTCCAATGGTGGAGAAACTGATAAGTTGAGTGGGAACGGTGGGTCATCTAATGTGCCCAAATGGGTGAATGTGCTTTATGATGATAAGTGCAAAGAGCTAATGGCTGATTGCATACAAAGATTTGTAAGCACTGCTGTTGCGGTTTACCTTGACAAGACGATGGATATTAACACTTATGATGAAATGTTTGCTGGTTTGACCAATCCAAACCATCAAAACAACGTGAGAGACATTTTGGTTTGTGTTTGTAATGGTGCTGTAGCAACTCTGGTGAGCACGTCTCATCAAGTGTTGACAAGTTTGAAATCAAATACACGTTCCATTTTAGAGCAGAGTGAGGATGCCGGTGGACTGAGAGATGATTGTTCCAAGAAGGAAGCATCTTTAAATGGAGTGAAAGAGGGTAGCTCATTTGGTGGGATTAAGAATGATGGGTGGGTTGATAAGGTCTCATCAACATTGGCAGTTCCCAGCAATAGGGCGTTTGTGTTTGATGTGACTGGAAGAGTGACCATTGGGGCAATAAAGACCATAATGGAGTTTCTGGTATGGAAGCTTGTAGAGTGCTCGAAAAGAAGCATTCATGTTGCTCATGATGAGGTTGTCGAAAGGGGACTCAATTTTATCAGATACGTTGCAGCAAAGTCTTCCATTATTGTGACCATTTGTCTGGCGCTTTACTTACATATATTGGGTGGTAGCAGGGGATTTATCAACCTATGATGATCAATTATCCGGAAAAAAAAAACAGGAGATTGATCAACCCTAATGACCTATCATACCCACTACATCCCATGAACCGAAGGGATTTATGCATAATCGTTTAGCCTAGTCTACTTTTTCACTGTATTTTCCCTTGTCAATACAACTGTCTTTGCACATGCATGGAGCTTGTTTTCAATGGGAATCTGCCAGAGTAATGAACTAATATGTCATACCTGGAACTTAGTCTAGTTGTTCATGCAATCACTTTTAATATGGCATCCAATAAGATATAAAGTTTGAATCTCGGTATTTACATTCGCTTTCCTTGTCCCTTGGCTATCAATTTTAACTTGTGCTTGGCTTGTACTGTTAATATTATAACTAGTATCATAGTTATGAAGTTGTTAAGGTTGAATCTACCAGGATATTTTGACTGTGAGAATCATCCATTTTCGGATTCTGAGAATGATTAGTGCGTATGGACTATGAAGTCCAGATAGTGGGGTGGCTCCTACTAGGAAATTTACTAGTTGCATTTGCAAGTGCAAACCTACCTGCCAATTCCATTCTTTGACTCAGCTGCCTTTGTTGTAAGAAGCAAGTTCTGATAAAAATACCAAACAACAACAACAATGGAGGCCGAATACCCGGCATTCAAGGTGTGTGTTCATCTCACTGATGGTTGTTAAACAGGCATCCACCACATTGCTAAATTGTCTTTAATGTGTTTTTATATTCAATTTACTCTTGAAAATGACTACTTTTTCTTAACAACAGTTGATTCCTGTGAAGCACATGTAAAGAGAAATGAATTGTGATAGCCATGTTTGACCCTCTGCCTGCATGTTCTTGCCAACTATCTGGTTTGTCTGAACTTGCAGGAAAAAAAAAAACATACTTTACATGTGGGAATGGTCTCCAAACAGTCATGACAATATTTTAATAGAAAATTCCATTGTTTTTAGTAACAATTTTCCAATCATGTTTTCTTCTTCAAAAAATTTCTTGGCAAAGTAAAAATCTAGATCACTGCAAAAACATATTTTGGTGAAACCAAACCATAGCTATGCCATATCTATACTGAAGCAATGCTTTATTCTTCTCATGTATATATATAACAAATTCAATTCAATTTCATGGTTTGTGATTCTGAGTGTAAATATAATCCACATGAGCAGCTAGGGTTCTTCTCATCAAGCACTCCTCTTTGCCAACTCCTTCACAGGTTTCATCAACATCATCAACTCTATCTGCCTCAACTCCCTGCATCAACCAGAACCCAAGATTAATATATACACAAATATATGTAAGCAAATGAAAGGAAACCTAGAACTGAGACTCACCTCATGTTGGGTTAAGGCAAAACTGGGGTTAGTCCGAGCAGCATAACTTAGCATGAAATTAAAAACAAGGACAACAATGAAAAGGGTGCAAAGCTTAGACATTTTTCCTTTTTCTTGGAGTTCTGTTTTGATGAGAAGATTTATGTGTTAGAAGGTGCAAAAATGATGAATTTATAGAGAAGAGAAGAAATACAAATATGATGAGTAGGTGGGGGTTGAACTTGGGTGGACTTGAGACTAATTGATGTAAATCCAACCCCAACCAGTTGATTTCAGACATGTGTGGATGATGATGTCTGAATGGAATATTTAGTTAGATGGATTATGACAAAATCTGGCTACCTTCCATTTTCTTTTGGGGCCATTCCTTTTGTACTATTCTTTCTATGTTAGATCGTTCATTCAGAGGCGTATTCGATTATACTTCCGTTGGTGGGAGCTTTGTTGTGCTTAAAGGTCTAGATTCCTGTTAAAAATTTTATATATTCGATAAATTTTAATTTAATAGTATTCTAATTTATATAAAAATAAGTATTTGAGTTAAAAATATAAACATCGGTTAAATCTTATAAATATTGTTTTTTTTAAATAATTTCATAATATTACGCTTGCAAAATTATTTCTAAAAGTATTAT
This sequence comes from Abelmoschus esculentus, assembly GCA_035048815.1. Classification (NCBI taxonomy): domain Eukaryota; kingdom Viridiplantae; phylum Streptophyta; class Magnoliopsida; order Malvales; family Malvaceae; genus Abelmoschus; species Abelmoschus esculentus. Next base: position 4,740,007 of record JAUCBN010000061.1, on the reverse strand, counting down.
ACTTTGAGCAGTACCAGTGAAGTAGGATTCTAATGAATCCGACTATGAATAGTGACCGAATTAAAAAAATAAAAACATTATTCAAAGTCGGAGCTTCTTGCTAGTTGCCATTGACTTTACTATTTTTTTGTATTTTTTACTATTAAAAGTCGGAGTCTCCAGTTCTCGATTTTAATTTTTTAATCTAAAAAAATAAGGATGGGATACGTATTTTTAAATTTTTTAGTCTAATAACTATTTAGATCCTTATTAGGGTTATTTTATCAGAGTGTTAATTGAAAACTAAAAAAATCGATCCATATAGAATAAAAATATATTTTTTATTACTTTGAACAATTAATTTAATATTTCATTAAACCATATAAATAGAGATACATTAGTTCGTTTGGAGACCAATGATATTTATTTTATCTTATTTTATATGGGTTCGAATTTTGATATTTTATTTTAAAATATTTTCCTCTATTTAATAGACAAAAAGAATTATAGAAACATAATTAAACTTTGTCGATCGTATTATTTTTATTATTTTGTTAAAAAAATCGAAGGAATTGCCATGTGAATATAATGGTGCTCGATTTTGAATAATAAATACAAAATTTTTTAAATATATTGTATTGTTTACTCTTGGAGAAAAATAAGGAGAGAAATAAATTTGGAGAAATTATAATTTTTGAGATTCGACCTAGAATGACTCAAATTCGATTTCAACCTGTAATTGTGGACTTGAAACTCGGTTTGCATCCGTCTGAAACTAACTCAAACCCGAGTTCGACCTGACAGATAATCGATATTATCGACTGAATCGATCCAAGATCTGATTTTATCCAATCTATTTTAAATCCGACTTGTTTTGAATCCGACACCGCTGATAACTTTATTTAGGAAGGGCACTGAAAAATTAGCAAGGGTGATAGATCAGGGTCGGTTAAATTGACCCAAAACCTCTGGACCCAATGAACCCAAATAATTCAAATAAGCATAAAAACATCCCCGCCTCTTCTCTCTGCAGCTCAACCTTCAAAAATAGGAAAGAAAACACAATGGCCGAGAAGATCTGTGTTGCAGTGAGACTAAGACCGCCGGTCTCACAGGAAACATCGTCCGGAACTTTCTGGAGAGTCGAAGATAATCGTATCTCTCTTCACAAGCTTCATGGAACCCCCATTTCCAGCATTTCTTACGCTTTCGGTAAATCTCAGTTTCCCTTTTTTTTTCCTTCCCTTCCTTTCCTTCCTTACTCCAATTCTTTATTTATTGTTCGTAGATTATGTATTCGATGAAACTTGCTCTAATGAAAAGGTTTATGAGCTTCTTACAAAGGATGTTATTCATGCCGCTGTCGATGGCTTTAACGGTTCGTTTCCATTTTTTTTTCAGTCCTAATTTTGATGGAATGCTTAAAATTCGATTGATTAGTAAGACGTTTACCTTCTCTTCAATGTTTTAGGGACTGCATTCGCGTACGGACAAACGAGCAGTGGCAAGACATTCACTATGAATGGTTCACCGAACGATCCAGGAATTATTCATCGAGCTGTTAACGATATATTTCGGAAAATACAGATGGTGAGTTAAATCGATTAGTGTTTTTAATTGGGATTAGATATTGATAGTTGAAGTTTTGAATTTGATTTTCTTGGTGTTAAATTGCACTCCCAGATTTCTGATCGAGAGTTTCTGATCCGAGTTTCCTACATGGAAATTTATAATGAAGAAATTAACGACCTTTTCGCAGTAGAGAATCAGAAATTGCAGATTCATGAGAGTCTGGAGGTCAGGCATTGATTAAACTTAGATGAAATTTCAATTATTTATCCATAAACCGTGAAATAACTGGTTTTTCCTGTTTTTTCAGCGTGGGATTTTTGTCGCGGGTCTCAGAGAAGAAATTGTGAACAATGCTGAACAAGTGATAAAGCTCCTAGAGTCGGGAGAAGGTCCTTTAACTTGTTTAGTTTTCCCTTAGTTTTTTATGGCAGAATTTTTGCTAATATTTTGTACTCTTCTCACAGTTAATAGACATTTTGGTGAGACAAATCTGAATGTACGAAGTAGTAGGTCTCATACAATATTCAGAATGGTATGTTCTTTTAACATATTGCTGAACATGAATATTTATTAGCTGAATGAACTTTACTTTTATTTGTTATATTGCTTTTCCATTGCTAGGTGATAGAAAGCAAGGGAATTGATTCACGCTCTTCAAGTGATTATTCAAGCAGCGATGCGATACGTGTCTCGGTTTTGGTATGTAACACATCGCACTGTATAATAATTTTTCTTTTCCAGATCCCTAATTTGTCCTGTTAATATATGCATTCATTTTTTTTCTGGTAGAATTTAGTAGATTTGGCTGGTTCAGAGAGGATTGCTAAGACTGGTGCTGGCGGAGTTCGTTTGAAGGAAGGAAAGTATATTAACAAGAGCTTAATGGTTCTTGGTAATGTAATCAATAAACTTAGTAATGGTGCGAAACAAAGGTACTGCTTATCATCTTAGATGTAACTTCAGGTAGATAGAATGACTATGTTCTAACCATGACTTATTGTCAATTACAGGGCACATATTCCTTATCGTGATAGTAAATTAACCCGCATACTCCAAACTGCTCTAGGTGGGAACGCCAAAACTTCAATTATATGTACTTTAGCACCAGAAGAGGTAGTCTTCCTTTCAGTGTTTGTTTGAGGCTGTTCTATGGCCTTTCATTTTCCTTATATTTCTCTAAAGGGGAGACTAAATGGTGTGTTCAGCAGTGCATATGGTTTAACTATGATATCATATGTCTAGGTTCACGTTGAGGAAACCAAGGGAACTCTTCAGTTTGCTAGCAGAGCTAAACGCATTACTAATTGTGCACAAGTGAATGAGGTTTGTTTGTCTTTCTTTTCTTGGACCACATTATTGTCTAATATATGGATCCTCAATTCTAGTCTATAATCTAAATTGTGAAATATTTTCTTTTATATTATCATATGACAAACAGGAGCAATAATATATTTTTCTTACCATTTTTATTTTATTGAGTTGGCATGAATTTGACATGGAACTAATCATAGTCCACCTGTTTGTAGATTTTGACTGATGCAGCCTTACTTAGAAGGCAACAGTTAGAGATAGAGGAGTTGCGCAGGAAGCTTCAGGTGAGGCTTGGGTCACATATACTAACAATAGAGTCAAAAGTGATCTAACATTATTAACTTTGTTCAGGGGTCTCGTTCTGAAGTGCTGGAACAAGAGATATTAAAGCTAAGGAACGACATGCTTAAGGTTCATATTTTTTTTATTATAAGAATTGCATTATCTTCTTGTGTCAAGAATTATTAGCACATATACATATATATATATATATATATATATTTGTATGCTGATGTCTCAATTTGCAGTATGAATTAGAGCGTGAGAAGCTTGAAATGGAACTGGAAGAAGAAAGAAAATCACACAAAGAACGAGAACAACGCATTATAGACCAGCAGATGAAGATTGAAGATTTAAGTAGTCTGGTTTCAGATGGTGATAGAAGTTCTAGTCAGGTATAACCTTAGTCTGACTGTGATTCCTAAACTACAAGATCACCTCTAATTTGTGCATCCCTAAGCTCTTACCTGGAAATCAAGGCATCTTTCCATCGTTTAAAACTTTCATTTATCTTTAGAATTGTAGTTTTTCCTTCTGGCTTCCGCTTTCTTGGTTGTGCCTTTCAATAATTCAGGTTATCGGAAATCTTAAGGCTTTGAACTAAATAATTCCTGCGACCTTCCTCTGCTATATGTTGATCTACAGACTAGGGAAAATGTTTTAACTTTTAATGGACAAATTTACAAATGTGGTATAGGTAACTGAATTATGGTAGCTAATATCATTTTATATTATAATCTTTTAGCTAGTCCCATGGACTTCTTTATTCTCTAGTACTGAAGTATGGTGTCAAATATGAAGATGGCCTATTAAAGAATTATTTATTATTTGAGTCAATTCTTTTCTTGAGTGGCCAAATATTTGAGATACGTTATTTTATCATTCCTTGTCCATATTCTTTTATATTTATATTGGTGATGAAGAAATTTAATGAATTTACCTTTGGTGAGGGCAGGATTCTATGAAAGAAAGCCCAAAAGATGAATGTAACGATAGAGGAGACAATTTTAAAACCCCTTGTTTTAAAGTGGCTGGCAAAACCTTTGTTGCCATGAGATCAAATAATTCACAGCTGCCAGATTTCAGTCCTCTTCCAAATTCTTTTAGCAATGTAGCTGATGAGGACACTTGGTTCAAAATGAATAAAGGCCACATTACAGACCTTGATTTGCTTCAATCGACTTCCGCAAGAAAAGTTCAATCATTTCCTCCACGAGATATAACTCCTGTGAGTTGATAATACAAAGTCGTTCATTCTGCATCTAGATATCGGGATTATACATGTTATTTGCTATTGCGTTTTTGTTGATGCCTTTGTATTTGATAAATGGTATTGGTCATAAGAGCAACTGCATAAATTTTTAGCTTACTATATGGTTGCATTTTCAGGATTGCTCAAATGATAACTACAAAGTAGAGCTCCAAAATCTCCGGAGACAGCTAGAACTTGTCATCAAAGAGAAGAATGAACTCGAGGTCAGTATGAGGCTTGGATACCACCTTTTTCTTGATAACTATTATCTTTAAATGCATTCATGGGTGTTTCTGCTCAATTCTACTTACTGATACGTGACTTGTCAATTCTGATTCGAATTTGAACTTGATCCAGTCTTTAAAAAAAGTCAACAACTTGAATTTGAAATGATTCGAATTCCAAATAACATGAATCTGGACTGACCAAGACAAAATGATCCAAACCTATAATTATTTGACCATTAAAATCAAAGTCCCAACACCCATATGACATGAATCCCAAACAGTTTGAACTAGAAGTCAACCCAAACTTGAAATTTAGGCAAAACAAAGTGATTTTTAACCCAAACAAGTATCCTAATTAACAAATCCAAGTTGACCGAACTGGCCAATTGACAGGTTAACTAGTATCATTGGATACTTGTACATGATGAACCTTTGAACCAAAACATGTAGCTTTACAACCATAGCGAATTGACATTTATTACCACTTGATTCATACTTTTGTGTGCATTTCTTTGCTGTAACTGTTTTAAGTGTGACATTCACAGAGAAAGCATGAAGAAGAAATACAAATAAATGGCAGATTAATGGAAGAAATATCTGAACTTAAGCAAGAGTTAGATGTCAGTAACAACTTGCTGGAGGCCTCTAAAGAAAGATATGGTAGCTTGGAAAGAGAGTTTGAGCTGTTGAGAGAAGAACGCGACTCATTGCAGAAATCGGTCTCTGAATCATCTCAGAAGCTCACGTTTGTAACTGATCAAAAGCAAAATATTTTGAAGGCCTTGAACTCAGAAGTAGAAAGAAGGAAAGATCTGGAAGCAGAGATTAAACAATTCAGTGTTGCTTTCGCTTGTCGACAGCGATCACTTGCATCAATTCACAGTGAGTTCAAATCTAAACTGGAGAAATTGAGAACTGAAAATGTAGTCCCCCTGCACACATCTCTACAGTATTGAGGCAATTCAATTTCTTTTCTCCTTTGTTTGTTTGTCTGTGTGGTACTGGCATGATTGGTTGCCATTCTCTTCTAATGTATTGAAACTAAGGATGGTAGTCTGATTGGAGATATTGCTTTTGTAGCAAGAAAAAACATGTTTGGAAGTGATATACTGATATTGGTATGTTATGGAAGGCTGCATATGATTTATGAAACATGCAGCCACTTGGATTTCTTCTTCTATTATTATTGAATTTGATTCTTTTTTTTTTTTGTCTGAATTGTATTGTTTAAATATCCATTCAATCAATTGACGCGGTATTGGTTTTAAGAATTGAAAAAGAAATCTGAAATCAGTAAAATTATGGTTATACAAATCAATTTCCACTAAGTTGTCAAAAAATAATGACCTCAAAAAATTACTCTAAGATGAACCCCAGGACTCATAGGTATTGTACTGACTTTGGGACCTTCCGACATGACCTGAATCAAGAAATTATATTATGGGTAAGTTTTATCATGTCATCCATCTTATTATATTTGTTTCGTGTCATATTTTTTAAGTGAATCTTCACTCATATTTACCGTTAATTCATTTTAAAAACAGTTTTTTTAAGTGAAGATTCACTTAGGAAAAAAATATGACATGAAAAAATTGATAAGATGGGTGATTTTTAGTGGTTGATCTCATGAATACGTGATGAGATTTACCCATAATATAATTTCTGCCCTGAATCGGATTTTCAACCTACTTGTGTTTTGGCACTATTGTCTAACTCACCAAACCTCTTGGTGGATCAACAATCACATACATCTACAACTCGGATTTCTGACCTTGATAAAACCTCTTACATCTTAATTTTAGATGGGTTTGAATGAAGATGATATAAGCAAAATAGATGGTCTCCCCTTACCCAACCATCCAAACCTAAAAGAGGTAAGATGATTAGATAAATTTCTCACTAAACCCCTCAAGAAGCATCCTAATTACAACTTAGTCACCACCCCACTCCTTGTGGGTCAAGTTCTGAGCCTAACAATTTCATTCTTTGGCCCAACAAAAGAAATATGAAGCTTAACATTTAAACCCGAGACCCAAGTCAACGCTAACTTATTGACTTGAAAATTTGAGTCGTTACAAGTGGATTAATTTTTAAATTTGAGATGAGTTCCTCAATTATACTCGATATATATCATATATAAAAAATATAAAGAAATATGTGTATTTTATATGGTTATAGAAAGTTTTTAAATTGAAACTCAATATATATCATAACATTATAAAATGTTTATAATTTATTTGAATAAAAACTCGACTCAGTTTGATTCAACTTAAAAAAAAACAAATAAAGTTTGAGTTACAAGGTAGTACCGATCAACTGGACTAACTTAAAAAAATTATTCGACTTCGATTGTTTCTTAAAAAAGTATATTATATTATACCAAAAAATGTCTATTATAAATTTGAGTAAAAGCATAATAATAAGAAAAAAAAAAGTAGATTATAATATCGTATTAAAATACAAGATTAAATTATTGTACTGAATATAATGAATCATAGCTTTCTCTACTAAAAGGTAATGTCATAGCTTTCTTTAGTTGGTAATGCAACAACCCAGCCATTGTCACATAGATATGCAGATCATCAAGCACAAGTATATTGTCTTTTTTTACCATATCCACACACCAAACCAAAGCTTCAAATCTGAAAAACCAGTCCCAGAATCATAACAGTGTGAACAGACAAAGTGGAGGAAAAGAGAAAGGACGACTGATATGGGTTTGGATTGCTTCAAATCAGTCTGAAACTTACTTGACACTAAAATGTTATCCATGTAATAAGGACACAGACTCTTGTTTCCAAAACCTGGAAACTACACCTATCTGATTTCTGATAAACCCAGTCCTCCTTTTTTACTTTATAAACAGATATCATATCAGTCCTGGCTGGCCTGTCCTGGGACATCTATCCGAACACTAGTCGATTTTTTAGCAGTAAGCTCATAGTAGAAGATTACTTGTAAAGCCATGAACACTGAACCATGAGCTGGACAGGCTGAATGCATGTCCTTTAGTTGGAGGAAATTCACATGGATGTCAACATGATGTTATGATTTGAGGTTAGTTTTTGTAAATAAAAACAAAGAGAGTATAGCAAACTTCAGTCCAGGAATTCAATTTGTCTTTGGCTGGTCAAAAAGAAACAAGGTGCTTTTGGGACCATGTTATGTACCAAAAACAAAAAATTGATTTGGATCCAGATGAAATGAGAGGGATAGAACTGGAGGATTGATTAAGGTGTCAAAATCTGGGAGTAAGAAGACAGGAGGTAATGAAACACACATCTAACCTAACCTAACCTAACCTAACACTGTATGACCACCCAAGATCTTAACAACTCTGGGGTGTTTAGTGTTTAGCAGTTAAAGCTATATAACCTTGAGATTGTGTGGATTAAGTTTCTCTCTCTGTTTCTTTCATACACTTAAGTACACAATCTTCCTTTTGTTTCCTCTATTTTTCATTCCCAAACTGATAGTTATGTATGTTTCCCCCATTTAATACCAAGCCCTGCATATGCAACATCTTATCTTCTTTTTGCTTTCATTTTATTCTTCCTGCAACCTTTCAGCCTAGCAGTGGTCACCCATGACCACAAGGACCACAGCATCCAAGCCTGCAAGGCAACTTGGAGAGCTCCTCCAGGAACAGCAAGAACCTTTTGCCTTAGGGGTTTACCTTTCAGAAAAAGGGTGTGGGAGAAAGAACTTAACTTCCATCCACGGCCATGGCAGTTCAAGCAAGTTTCTAAACAAGTCTGGTAGTAACAAAGACAAGAGAAACAAGGGTATTCCAAACTTCCCCAAAGCACTTAAAGTTATACTATGTAACAAGCTGTTTGCAGTTAGAGGCCTAAAAACCAAAAATTCCAATGATGAAGATGGAAACAACCAAGAAACTGCGGAGGCAGATGGCTTTTCCTCTTGTAGCTGTTCAGCACTGTGTAATTCAAGCTCAGACAGTGACATAGATGAAGCATAAACGTTTAGTGACCATCACAAGCCTTCTGAACTCTATGCTGACAGGGAAAAAAAGGTACAAAAGGCTTTCATAAGACTCTTTCTTATTATTTCATAAAGCAGATTCTATCTGATATTCTTATAGGCTGTTGTAGATACAGAGTTTGAACTGGGTACATGCATGGAACACAGCCCACAGCCAATATTAGAAGCAATATCTACTTCAACATGTTCCCCACTTGATAGCAGTTAAGTATCCTGGTTCCTGGATCACTTCACTTTGGATTTAAATTCATTATCGAATGCTAAATCTCTTGCTTTAGAACAGTTTCCAATACAAGGCAGAGAAGCTTCATTTTTCCTAAGCTGATAACAGAGGAGTCCATACTGTCAGCTACAATATGGAGTTTACTTCACAAAACATGTAAAGAGCAATCAAGCTGTGAAGATTTAGTGGAGTCCAATGCTACGGCGTCGAGAAAGGTGCTGCAGCAAACAAAGCAGCTTCTCTTAGACTGTGTTAGAGAGTTAGTGGTAGATCATAACAGTGGGCATGGGAAGCCGAAGGGAGGTTTAATAGGGTCAGAGGAGATTGGGAATGCTATATGCGAGAAGATTAGGGGACGGGGGAAACAATATGGAAATGAAACCATCTTGAAGGAGATGTTGGAATTAGATGTAATGCAAACAAAAGAGTGGTATGATTTTGAGATTGGCTCAGGGAAATGGGAGATGGGCCTACTACTTGGGAACGCCATTGTTGAGGAGATTACAAGTGAAGTTGTGGTGGATATGATTAATAGTAGTATCTAACATAACATGTTCATTGCTTGTTTCAAATTTCAATTCCTACTAGTTTGATTTTCTTCTAATCTTCTTCTCTGAGCTTCTTTACATGATGGGAATGATTTTGAGGCATATTAATGACGGATGGATGCATTGACGTTAACATCCAAACCACCATAAAGTGAAACAACCCTTTCTTTTCCTTCTCATTTGGTAACCATTAAGAATTAAATATGTTATTATACTCGGTGATTAAATTTACAAATTATTTAATTCGATGACCAAAACAGAGTGATTACTGATTAGTGGGATAAGGGTTTAGAAATAATCACAAACCAAGAACAGAGCTTTCTAACTTCAAATCAAATAGTCTCAGGGAAGGGAAATTCTACCTCTTAAAAAGGATGGAAAATCCCAATACAAAAGAGTAACAGGTAAAGACACATAACATTCAGCTCATTAGTTAAAACACCAATAATAACATTTCTCTTCTCATTTGTGGGTGACTACAAAATATAATCTAACTTATTTTCTTTTAAGAATTAGTCTCTCATTACTTGGTTTCTTAGCATTTTGGATGAAAATAAGGTTAATAGGAAACTACTGAATCTCACCATCCTCACCGAGTTCTCCATCTTCGAGCTCCTCGTAACCGCTGTTTCTACGTGACCCATCACGATCTCTCTTGTGCTTTTTATGACGGCTTTCAGTGTCAGATTCGGGTGAATGAGCATGCTGACAAGGAAACATTAGTAACAACATTATGACATGGTTGGGTAACTACACAAATATTATCATCATTTGATAGGTAGATATATACCTTTCTTGATTTCTTGCGGTCGCTACCATGTCTACGGGACTTCTTGGACTCTTCTCTATCATCCTTGTCAGAACTCCCATCAGCAGCAGCACTTTGATGTCGTTTACGGTGTTTCCTTTCTTTTTTCTTCTCTTCTTTGTGGCCATAGCTGTCAGACAAATCTAAATTCTCACTATCTGTCTCATCCTTTTTAGGTCGATCCTTACCTTTTTCCCTTTCACGTTCTCTTTCCTTCTCCTTCCTCTCCTTCTCTTTTCGTTTTTCTTTATCGTCTTTATCCTTCTCCTTTTTAGCCTGGAAGCAACAAGATACATCTGATGATTTAGAAGAAATTTACAGTTTTATGCAAAATATGAAATGCGGATCACATCTCATGAAAATCAAATGGAAAGCACAAAAAAACCAATAGTACAAGGTCTCATACTTGGGGTTTAAAACCAACTAAACTTACTTCTAGACCATAGTGAGCAAAAAATGAGTTAGTATTGAAGGTATTTTATGAAAACATGGGATTTTTAACCACCAACTACTTGGAAATAATGTTGAAGATTGCAAACCTTTTCCTCCTCTCGTTTTCGCTCCTTCTCTTTAGCTTTCTCCTGTAAGTGTGCAATGTATTCCTCAAAGATCTCCCTCCTAGTGCTCTCTTCTGCAATTGATCTAATAAAAAGCATGGCAGGAAACCACCAAGGGGGGGAAAGAATCTTAAACGTGAGATGCCCAAGAATGATAAATAAATGGCTGTTCATCTCCAAAGGTAAGGATGAAATACCTGTATTCTTGGCTTTCTTCAAAAATTGGTTTGAAATCCTCCCAATTAGAAGATGCTGTTATCTCCTGCGAAGCAGCAGAAGGACTAGAAGTAAAACAAGTTTACAAAAGCTATACTGCCTGTTTGTATTCAAAATATAGTATAGCACACCTTGTATGTATGTAATAGTTTAGTGAAGTCATCAGCTAGACGTTGACATTTTTTAGCCTCTTTCTCCTCCTTCTCCTTGGCTCTCTCAAGTAATTCATCATACACAAGCTGCAAATGAGTAAAGAATAAACTTATCAATATTCAGCCACAAGATTTGTGCTCATTTAAACTAACAAATAAAGTGAAAAAAATAATTAAACCATCCAATTTTATAAACATCCTAATAAAAACTGTTTGAAAACCCTAAAGCTCTAAACCTCTGACTAAAAGATAAGGAATTAAGGGCTAAAACTCTGATTAAATGGTAAAGTATGTGAACACTAAATCAGATCAAAGTGTTCTTGGAAACATGTATTGCCTTGCAACAGAAGTACCTTAAAGTTAATATCTGATATCAGTGAGGAACCAACTTCTTCTGAAATAGCAGCCTTGAAGTCTTCAAATGTCAATGAATAAACCATGGTAATCTGGGGGAAATCCAAGGTGTCAATAATGAAAAACCAGCAAACAAGGCCTTGCAAGAGAAATATAAAACCCTACCTTCCCCGACTTCATTGCATCTTTTATGCGGGTTTTGTCTTCATGATACTATTCAACGTACAAAAGAAACCATCAGAAACATGTCACTTTCCTGCTGGAACAAAAAAAAAAATAATGGAAACAAGAGAAAAATAGACACTTCTCACAGAACATATCTGAGGCACACACATGTTTTTCTAATTCTTCAGCAACATCCTCGAACAAATCTTTTGGTGTTGAACCAGATGTGTTAGATGCAACAGCAAGGTATTGAGGCAAATCTTTCAACTAGAAATCATAAAACAAAGAGACTAAGCAAAAGCCGTTGCTCTAAGGCAAAACACAAATTGATTCAAACCCATTCTTACTATAAAACAAGTTAATAGAAAAAGACCTTAAAACAATAATCTCTCCAATAAGTTTTAGCTGTGAGAGTCCCATCAGCAACATGATCTTCCATTAGCTTACGAAATGCATCACGGTTTTTGCGCTCAGCACGTCTCAATTGTTCCTAAGTTTCGCCAGAAGACAAAAATGTAAGAACACAGATTGGTAGAAAATTAATAAAGATAAAAAGCATTTCTACCTTTTGTATCTTCTTTTTTTCCTCTTCTTCCTTTTCTAAGTCATGAATGTAGTCCTGGAATGTGAGCAAGCGGTCGATTTTTTCAAGACGTGTGCATCTTTCATCATCATCCAAGCGATCTTGAACTTTCCTCCACTGGCTGTTTGCCTGCAGATTGGAAGAAAAATTTCAGGAAATTAGAAATCAAGCTAATGATCTTTACAAAGGAAACAAATAACAAATCATCATTGTAAATGTTGCACCTTAATAAAATCACAGGATTCCAGAAATTTTCTATATTCTGCTATATTACGCCTTTTTGCCTCTGCAGCATGTTCCCTTTCCTGCATTAAATAAGAAAATATTACGAACTTGAAGATGTTTCATTTTTTTGCCTGGATATTTTGCCAAGGAATATAGTAGAGCACTGCAATGCTATGCATAAGACGTGAAATATGTGAGAAGTACAAACCATTACCTTCCTCTCAAGATCCACTATATAGCTTTCAAAAAGATCTTCCCGATCTCTGGCTCGTTCAACAGCCTTAAACCGCTCATCATTTTCAAACAAACTTTGAGCTTTGCTGAACAGGTAAAAGCTTAGTTAGAATATTTAACAGTTTCCACATTTAGAATAATGAGGAATATATTATTCTCATAAAATACAGAAAAATAACAACCTCCATCTCATGGATGATGTTAGTTCCTTGGACTCCTGGGATGAAGTCAAAGCACAAAGAAAGCATTAGGTCAAGTAAAAATGTATATGAGGACAATAAAAGATGATATGAGCTTCATGCAACATACTTCCAGCATTTTTGTAAACTCTTCCCGAGCCTTCTTCTGTCTCATGCGCCTTTCCTCAGCTTCCAACTTTTTTCTTTGACCCAAATACTATTGATAATATTATTTTCATGTCAGAACAGAATATGATAATGTTTAATTTAACTCCAAAACATTTACTTACAGAAGAATATAAATTAAGTGAAGTACTACAGAGTTATAGCAATACTATGACATGCATGACAAAATGATACCACTTAATTGCTACTGTGAGATTCCTGGGTAACATTTACCTCATTAAAGGCTTGCTTCCGCTCACCAAGAGTCTTCAGAGCACCATACCTTTTGTCATTAATTATTTCTCGCATTGCCTATAGGAAATTTTCAATCAGTAGAAATAAACATGCAGAGAGCATAAAGCCGGGAGGAAGGCACAGGATCAAGGATACCTGCTCCCAGGTCCAATCAGATTGCACATTTGCAGAGTCAAGGAGAGATTTGAAAGCATTTTTTGCCTCCTGAAAGAATGTTAGAAAATAAAAAAAAATGAAGGAATTGCTATTGATCCAGTCAATTGCATAATTTGCATCACAGTTCCCTGTCTTTAGGGGGAAAAGAGAACAAAACTTAAGTTCAAGTGGGGGAGGGGGACAGAGAGAGAGAGAGAGATGTCTAGAATGTTACCAACTTATTTGCATATACTAAAGGCTCATCATCCATAACTTTCTCTTCTACTGCAGTCACATTAACTTTTCCAGCTGTTGCCATCCCCTTTTTCGCTTCCTGCAGGAAAAAAAATATAAAAACAACAAAGTAAACCAAATATCCCAACAATGGCAAGTACAGTAACTTTTTCCGGAAAATAGAAAAGAACTCCTTAAAAATATTATTGTCCCTCTCAGAAATGGTCAACCAAAAGAATGAAGCTGTGAAATTTAACAAACAATGAGCATACCTCAATGTCCTGAGCAGAAGCTCCATCTGTGTCTTGAGTTGCTGTAGTTTCCAAGCTTCTTCTGAAGTGAGGATACAAAATGATGTGGTTAATTCCAACAAATTTGTCGAAAACACAGAAAGATTAAATAAAAAAATCAGTAGATGCCCATACGTGACTGCTGTGTTAGCACTGACAGAAGGAACAGAAACAGTGGAACCTCCGGAGGGAACAGTAGGTAAAGGTGACAATGACACAGACACCGCCCCAGGTGTATTTGTAGTAGCAGATTGTGAAACAGGAACAGCTGTTGATCCAGAAACAGAAGTGGGGGAAGGATTAGCGACAGGCGTAATTGATAACGGGCTTGAATCCTGCAATGTGTTGGAGCTCAAAGAAATAGCTGTAGTAGGCATCTCAGCTGCAGAGCCAGCAACAGCATCTGGAGCTTGAGGAGGCACTCCTGAACCTAATAGGGTTCCTTGTCTAGCTGCAGCCTGAGCTTGCTCCCGTGCTAACTGGAATTAAATATTAAAAATGATGTCAAACAGTTAAAGTACCAGGTAAAGACAAGTAATCATAAATCACAATGATGAACCTTCAATTCCTCAGGTATTGTCCACTTAGACTGCTTTGTAACCTTGTTGTAATAATATCTGCAAAAGCAATCTCTTGATCACATATCAATCATGAAAAAAATTCCAAGAGACAAGAAAAATGTGGACTATAATAAGACATTTTACAATAATTTGTAGGGGGAGGGGGGGGATCTGCACGACAAATAAAAGGGTAAAACAGAGTTCAAACATACTTTCTTCCCTCTGGAGTTGTAAATTCCTTCCAAACTGTAGATGCATCAGCCCTCTGTTACAGAAAAAAGCAACAATTAAGCAAAGTGAAAGTAGTGATGAAAAAAGAGTTCAGAAAATATCATGACCATACAAAGGAGTGGCATAATATCAGTCAATGTAAGTTCAACAAGTTGCTAATAATGCAACCAAACATATAAAGATGAAAAAAAGTAGTTACAAAATGGAACAAGTTGTATCACGACCTTGTTAAGAAAGACTGTCAGTTTCATCCATTCGATCACCAGAAAGGGTGAGAGAGGATGGGATATATGCAACTGAAAGTGGTGAAAGAAACTATTCTACTGTTGTAAAAGATAACAATACTAGTACATACAAAATGGTTTCACTTGTAAAAGTCCAAACCTGAAAAGGTGAACGAAGGGTCAACAAAATAACTCATATATTTCTAGGAGTTAGCCCATAGGCATGCCAAAGCTTTTGTTCACTAACTACTATGCTATAACCACTCCTATAGAAATTCACTAGGCTAGGGATGGATGGAGGTAAAAGAACTTGTGCCTATATTCCTCACCATGATCCTAATATCAAAACTAACTTTAATTGAAACTAATCGGAGGAACAGTTATCTCCGGGTGAGAATTTGGTACAAGCAACATCCAAATTCTTCTTCACTAGATGAATGTGCTAGGATTCATCTTGAAATCTTAACTTGCATTCTGATATCTTAATCCAAAATTACTTGTACTTTTAGGATACAAATAGCAAAACCTTTCAATGAGCCAAATCTTGAAGATGATTCCATGCCAAGTAAAAAACTTCATGTATTTTCCAGGGATTCTTTAATACCCTAGGCAACTCACATTAATACCTTCTTCATGTCTCTTAAAGGAGAAAACAGATTCTAGAGTCAATATGACACAAAAAACATATACTGAACGTAAAATTCTACTCCAAAGGAATCTCTACAGAATCATAGAAACAAGTATGCAAATAAAGAGAACTGATAAATTACAGTGAGAACCTTTGACCCAGCATCTCATACCTCCAAAATCAGTAGCCAAGATGTACCTGCGGAACTCTTTACAAACATATGCTTGCAACAATGAAACCATAATGGAGGGAAAACGGAAGAAGTAACACCATTATCAAATGAGAAGAGGACTGAACAACAATGAAGTTTTGATTGGATAGAAATACAAGATGAATAGCATAGCAAATTCCTTTACATAAGTCCAGAAAATTCATTACAATATAAAGTATGAATCACATTTGTCCAAAATAAGATATACAATACAATTAGATAAATACATGGATTACCAAAGAAATAAGAAAAGAAAGAGAAATATACAGAGGCGACAGAAGTGTAAAAGTAGATTAAATAACTTTGTTAAGAGAGGGAGGGGGTCTTATTAGCATCCTAAACTTCACTAACAGATTAGGAAATGAAAAAAAGAAAATGAGAACAGTTAATCAAGATACCTAAATAGGTGTGTCTAATCTAATCATTCCTTACAAAAAAATCCCCACAGAATAAATAAGATATAAATAACAAAATGTTGCCTGCCTTGAGAAAAGTGAAGGCCCGCCCTCAAAGTGACCATTTAGAGCAGTCGTTAAATTTCTCCAACTTGCCATGACATCTACAAACCAATTCCAAAACACGCAAAAGAAAGAAGAATTCACATAAAACAAATTTGAACGAGTTAAGAATGGCAACAGTCTCAGCATCCATTAAAGGGGGCAATTTGCATAAATAGCATACCACAACAAATGAAGGTTAACAAATCATGGAGCATAAAACTTTAACAGCATAAACAACAATTAGATGCTAATATGCCTCACCTCTATTGGTGTCATCAGCTCCAGAGGCTTTTCCCAACTAGATTGCCTTGTCTTTTTGTTGTAATAGTATCTGCAGATATGTAAGAACAGTTAGACACAACAGACACCAAATATCCCTCATGAAATATAATTGTCCAAATAACTTTAAATCAAAATGCGAGGAAAATAACAAAAATGAGGTATTATATGAAGTTACCTTCTTCCATCAGCTGATGTATGCTCTTGCCAATCAGAAGATTGAAGAGCAAGGCTAGGAATATTTGCAACCTGGCATGCCAAAAGTGAAAAATTAAAAACAATGACATTTAGTAAAATAGTAAGATGGGTACAGCAGAGACAGAAAATGGCATTAGATGCAAAATATAATGGAAACTAAGTTCCAAGATGCTAGCTAATTAAAGGATTTATATTGTTAAATTTGGATCAGAAACAATTTGAGATTGTGTATGCAATTTCTATTTTAAATCCACTGTACAGAAATTAAGGAACTCAAGCTCATAGAAATACATAAATTCATATGTACTCATTGAAGAAAAAGTTCACTCGAACCTACCATGTCCAAAAGAATTGCTACACGAGAACAAAAAGAACAGATATATGTATTTATTATCCAATGATCAAATCACAGGGGAAAGATGAAGATATGACAATTTCAAGAGGGTTACACTACATTTATGTGCCAATGAAGCACTTACTGCATCGGCAGAAGAAAGGGGAGGCTGTTGGCTAGTCTGCTGTATTGGAGTAGCAAGTGAAACACTCTGATTTCCAGTTGACAACCAAGGTTGCCCGGCAACTGGGGGAACAGATGCATGCACTTGAGATATAGTCTGAAACTGGGAAGATGTGCTGTTCTGGGGCAGGCCAAAAGAAGATGGTGCAAACTGGGAAAACATAAAAATATCAAAGAAGGTGCAAGACATTCCTGATGTAAAGACAATAAAAGGTAAAATAGAAACATAGGAACAATTTCTTACACCATAAGATGAAGACTGGGGCATTCCAGGGGCACCTAGACCAGGCATATGACTATTCAAAACGGGGGCAGATTGATGTGACTGTGGTGGTTCAGATGTAAGAGGCCTGTTTGTTTGACCGTATGGTACTTGTACAGGCTGTTGTGAAGGTGTAGAAAAACCAGGTTGATTTGGCCGGGGTGGAAACTGCTGCATTGGCTGAGAAAACTGCATCTGCTGATTTTGAGCAGCTGGAATCCCAACATTTGGAGAGGGAACCTGCCCAACAGGCCGGAACTGTTGGGAAGCAGCTGCAACAAAGTATTGTCCTTGCTGCGTTGGGACCACTGGCCGAAACTGTGATGGGAAATTTCACACACAATGCATTTAATAAGTTGCTACCACAAGATGAAAAAAAACACTAAAAAAGGGGCAACAACCTGCGAAGATAAGGGAGAGCCATAACTTTGCGGACCCATGGATCCAACTGCAGGAGGCCAATGTGGCTGGGGAAGAAAGAGGATAACAAAAAAAAAGTTCTAGACATCTTAGACCTTCATCTATAAACTAGAATTAAAGAGATTACTTATGCATGTACTCTAGGACAAAACAACATCCATTTCTCATTACTATTAAAAACAATAATGCCAGTGCCACCAAGAGAATCTTGTGAAAGTCAGAGCTATTAGGATACATTCTAGTTATTTCTAACTATTTCCAAGAAGAAAAAAGAATGATAGAAAAGTCTTAGGTGGTGTTCATAAATTTTGATAAATTTGGACAATACATGGCAACAGCAACCAAGATTTAACCCCAAAAGACAACATGATTTTAGACAAAAATCAAACCAAATAAACAGGCTACCTGGGCACTAGATGGTTGAGAATTGTTGGCCATTCCAGAACATATGCAAAGTTTACCTCAAATACCTACAAAACGAATCAATTAAGAATTTTTTTAAAACAATTTTTGAGAAAGCATCCAATTCCAAAAGAATTCCCGACATAATCAGTCATTACTCAAAAATAGCAGAAACAAATTTACTCCAAATCAATCGTATAAAATAACTGAAATAAAGAATTTAAAATTGGATTATCAATACTTACAGATAGAAGGGTAGATGAGAGATTCCAATCTGCGGGAGAGTTTAGATCTCAGCGACGAAATTTCAGGTGCTAGGGTTTAAGAGAGGAATAGGTTGAACTGAGGAAAAAGTCTTTTTTATTTTTCGGGAAATTTTATAAAAAGTGAGTATTTCTATTTTATTTTTAATTTCCGGTTCTGCCCTTTGTATCCTTTGATGGGTACAGCTTACCTTATTCAGGGTTCTCTGGGTCGGTTCCGAAAGAAACCCACTCACTGTTTCTTTCGGGTCAACTCCTTTTTATATTTTGGTAAAATACATAAATGGTCACTAAATTATCTTAAAAAATATAAAATAATTATTAAATTTTTAAAAATTATATAATGGGTATTAAATCCTACTTATTATAATAATAACTAAATTGTTAATTTTTGTTAAATAAATAACGTGATAATTAAAAAATTTAAATAACAAAATGTAATTAATAATAGTCAATAATTTAATAATTATTTTTAATAAAAAATATTATTTATTATTTATTATATAAATTTTAAAAGTTTTATAATCAATTTATATTTTTGAAGATAATTTGATGATTATTTATGTATTTTATCTTTAATCTTTTTAATTACGAAAATGATTATTTAATCTTTAAATAATTTAGCTTTGGCCTTTATTTTACTTTTTACCCTCTTCCATCTAGAGCCGCCCCTTCCCTGACCTAATGTTTCTTATTTCTAAACTCGTTTCTGTTCTAAGTTAGATGTGCAGGGACAAATCTTGGTAATGAAATTTAAGGGGAATGTAAAAATATATATAAAAATTAAAGGTTTAAATTAATTTAGAATTTATTTGAATATGAGGTCTTATTAAAACTTAAAAAAAAATGTAATACGTAATAATAACTTTAAAAACTTTTAGGAGGTAAAACATGGTAATAAAATTATAAGAAATGTTAATTCGAGTGATCTGGTTCACTCATTCAATGATTATATATATATATATATATATGTAATTAAAGAATTTATTGTGTAATCTAATTTTATTTATCTATTCATTTGGATCAACCTTGAATATGAGAACTCATCGTTATTTATTCTACGATAGTAAAAGTCAAAAAATGTTAAAGTAAGCTTTACATTGATTTAAATAATATGACAGGAATGACCTATGATATAATTTATCGTTATATATATATATATGGATCAACCTTGAATATGAAAACTCTACATTGATTTATCATACGAAGCTCAACCATACGAAGTTATGAGAGAAATCATTAGATGGACCTTATTCATCACTTTATCTATGATCATCCGATTAAATTCATTAATTTCAAAGTAATTTTTAAATAATTATCCACTGACACGTAAGAAAAAGATGAAATTCACTTTACAAAAAAATAAATGAAATTTTTTATTAAATAAATTATTGATAACATAATGAACATAATTCATTTAATAATTTTTCTAACTATGAAAGTAAAAGTCAAGAAATGTTAAAGTAAGGTATACTTTTCAAGCATTTCATTCAAAACAAAGAACAGTGGAGCAATAAGCACTACATGATGCTGAACCAATCCAACTTCACAAACAACAACAGTTACAGTCCCCCATCTTTGTCCTCACACCACTATTCCTAATCATCACTGTCTCTCTGATCAAGAGGAATCTGAGAAACCCTAACTATATCATCATCCCTAACACTGCATGAACGTTTACAAAAGAAACCAGAAAAACACCTTTTCAAACCAAACACACCGCGGCCGCCACCATGTTTTTTACCTTTCTTGGTACACTCTCTGTAAGCAGCCAAAAATGGGTCATCATCAGTCTTCTTCAGTAATCTCCTGGAACAAGTTCTCAAAGGAGGCTGGAAAACACAGGGAGGAAGTGGGATTTCGATGTCGTGCATCAATATCTCTGTTGGGAGAATCACCTATCAAAGTTAAGTGTGCGACGCAGGTCGATCTAGATTAGTTATTATAATCTTATTAGACAAATATTTTTCTTAAGAAAATGCAAACCGGATTCCCACAGAATAAGCGGATTTTAATTGAAATATTTGAATTCGAGGTATTTATTTTCGTGAATACGACAATTAATTACTGTAAAAAAAAGATAATAATCATCTTAAAATATTTGAGTTTAAATTACTATATTTATTAAGTGTATATAACTTATTAAAGGGTTAAATATCTGTATAAATAAATTAATTTATGATCACTTTAAAATTATTATACTTAATTTTTTCTTTTATTTAAAATTTAAAATTTTATTTATATTTTATTTTTAATCTTAAATCCTGATTTTATTCTTAATAAACGATGTAATAAAATTTTAAATTATTTTCTTCTTTATCACTTGGATTAACCGAATGAAACTCGCAGCAAAACTTGATATTTTTTCTTTACAAACATGTAAATCATTCCAAGTCATACAACGGCATACATCATCATGAAAACGATCCTCATCTGACATCATATAGAAAAGACTTAATTATGTTTTTGGTCCTTAGACTGTTTTAAAATTTGAACCTTTAATCTCTGTATTTTAATCGGACAAAATTTGATCCTTCTACTTTTACAAAGTTACTAATTAGTCCAAATTGTCAACAGTACCGTTAATCATTTCCATTAAACTGCTCAAATAGATTTTATCTATAAAAAAATAGGCTTAATATCCAAATAGACTCTCAAACTATACTTGTAAATCACTTTTGGTGCCTAAACTATTTTTAACTCTAAATAGGTGTCTAAAGTTTTAATTTAGATCATTTTAAGTGCCTATCATTAATAAAAAATTGTTTGCCAATAAAAATGTGACAAGTGTAAGTTTTAATTTTAATTTTTTAATTAATTTTTAAATAAAATTAAAATGTTTATATTTTTTTAAATTAACAGTTTTAAATTCTTACAAAATAGTCTCAAACCGCTAACCCAAAGCCAAAAATCCTCAAATTATCATTGTTGTCACCATTTATTACCTCACCAGAGACTACAATTACCGTCGTCGGACCACTATGATCGTTTCCCCAACCAACTATCACATAACCGACGGTAAATATGCCGACGACTTTATTTTTACGATTTTGTTTATATATATATATATATATATATATATTAGAGAGCCGATCGACACACCTATCACCAATTACCAGCGATGATTGGTTAGGGGAAACGATCGTGGTAGTTCGTCGATGATAATGGTTGTCTCTAATGATATAGTAAACGGTGATAATGATGATAATTTAAAGGTTTGAGGTTTGGAGTTAGAAATTTCAGACTATTTTATAAAGATTTTAACTTTTAATTTAAAAAATTAAGTTAAAAATAAAATAAATTAAAAAATAATAAAAACAATAATAATCGATAGTTAGGCACTTAAAATAATCAAAATTAAAACTTTAGGCACCTATTTAGAGCTAAAAATAGTTTAAGTACCAAAAATGACCCACAAACATAATTTGAACACCTATTTAAATATTAAGCCTAAAAAATATCCTTAAACTTCCGGTGGACACATATAGACTTTTTAATGGATTAGGTAAGTTGAAGATTTTTTTCTTAAGCATTCGTTTTACATATAATTTTTTAACCAATTATACAAGTGACCAGTCAACTATAGGGACATTTTTTTTTATTATCAAACTAATAAACTCACTTATCAGATTACTGAATTATTAAAATATCTTATTTTGATTATTAACTGTTAAAATCTAACGAAAAAGGTGATGTGCTATTTAATAAAAATTCGTTTAATTACTCATTTAATCCTTGTTATTTATATATTATATAAATTTGATTATGATTTTAATTAGATTCAAAGAATTTGATTATCCAATTCTATGATCACACATGTCACTACCTTATCAAAATGTAAATTAATTTTATGATAAACTACAACAAAGGTCACTCAATTATAGATAAAGTTATATTTGAGTCACTGAATTATGGGTAAGAGGATGACACGTGCCACTATCTTATCGAAAGAATTTAAATTAACTTTACGAAGAATTTAAATTATTTTTATGGGTAAACTACAATGGAGGTCACTCAGTTATGGACAAATTTATGTTTGGGTCATGTAATTATTAAAAGTTACATTTGGTTCACTCAATTATGCTAAGGTTACATTTGAGTCACCCAATTAATAAATGTTACATTTGGATCACTCAATTATAGATAAGGTTACACTTGATCGCCCTTCATATTAAAAAAAATTTATTAATTCATGTATTAGAATAATTAATGAAATATTAATTTTGTTCCAACAATTAAGCATCATTCTTAATTTTTTATTAAAACCAAATTGAAATTCTCCTACACTATATTTATTCTTTAAGTTCATAAAACATATAACTTTAAATAATGTTACAAAATCATTAAAGAATGAAAAAATAACCCAGTGGTTTGTGTCCTATCTCAATTTCTTCTTCTTTTTTATTTTATTTTTCATTAACCAGATGGGGACATTGTCACTATTAAATTGGTAAAAAAAAATTATTAAATTAAATAAATTAAATATATTTTTTAATAAATAATAATACATGTTATCATAGGACTGTGTGATTAAGATTTTTAAATTAAATTAAAATTATGATCAAAATGATATAATATAATATTTTTTTTTACATTATCTCTTCTGTTAAATTTTAACGGTTAATGATAAAAATAAAAATATTTTACTAGTTCAATAATCTAATTGACGAATTTGTTAATTTGGTAATCAAAATATGACTCCATAATTGATTGATTAATAATATAATTTATCTTTAAAAAAATTTAAAAATTTTGTATCAAAAAGCTAATTAATAATATTATAAAAGTAAGAGCATCAAATACTTTTAAATTGGGTCAATTTGAGGAATAATCCAATTTAATTTTAAATTTAAAATATAGGGGAATCTCATCCATGTTTAGAAAAATAGGTATTTTTTATAATGCATGGGACCATACCATTTGCATATGGAGTCCTGTGCAAGTCATCATTTGCACATAACGTTATACCATAAAAATAGATCAGAAACTGTTTTTATAGTGTAAACTTAACTTAGCAAAAAAAATATTAAAGCCAGAACGTTATTTACACATGACATTGTGTTATTAGTACCGTAAAAATTAACTTTTTTTCTGAAATATAGATAAAATTTCTTTATATTCTAAATTTTAAAATCTAATTAAATTATCCCCAATTTTACTTCTAAATTGAAGTATGGATACTACATCTCAAATTTAAACCAAACAGATGAACTAAAACCAAAATTTGATCCACGTACAAAAACAAACATTAGTTTCTTCCGCATATATATTGTCCATTCAGTGTTGCATCAACTCTTTTTCTTCCTTTCAGTTCTTCCTTCGAACACTGACACACTCTTAACATTGCACGAATACTTACACGACAGAATAAACATGTTCTTCTTGCTCCTATTCTTGCAGCTCTCGTTCTTGTCCCCGGTACTCAACTGACCATTCATACTGTACTCCGTGCACTTCCTAAATGCTACAACAAAAGGGTCTTCCTGCTTCTTGCTGTTGTTGCTGTTGCTGTTGCCGTTGCTGTTGTTGGCATTACCCTTCTTTTCCGAACTACTCGACGGAGGTTGATTATGACACGGAGCAAGAACGTCGTTCAAACCATCGACACAAAACCGAGCACTCTTCGCCAAGCAAGGAGGAGGTGGTAAAACTACCGTGACATGTTCCATCCCAGTGGTGTTTTTTTCATATGTGAGCTTTGACACCCCAGGTTTGAGCTCCCATGAAAAGGGTACATTGGCATTGTAGCTCATCTGCGTTGATCGTATACATCGTACTAATGGCATGCTGATACTGTGTTTTTAATCTGGACATGTTCCTTTAAAAGTGTGTTAGCTTTTAAATTAATAAAACAGGTTGGACAGAATTTGTCTGTTAATTGAAATAAGCTCGACGGCTTACATGTTTACATCAACAAGATAACGTAGAAATGTTGCTAAACAACAACCTTGGAGTAGCAAATTTAAGGGATTTCATGCACGTGTTGTTGGTATAAAGATGATTGCTGACATTAGAATTTATATAGATTTAAATGAATTAATGATGAGAATTAATAAATATTTGTTGTCCTTTTTATTTAGTAATTGGATAGTAACATTCCCTCTAACACTGCCGCTTATTGGGTTACACCATTCTTGGTATACATGTTAATTGGAGTTTATGTAGAAAAAAATCTTAATTAAGATTTATTGATACAACTCAATGGAATTATGGATTATAAAATCAGTGACGAAGTTATATAAAGGTAGAAATGGACAATTGTCTTTTATTTTAAAGATATTTTTTATTTTAATCTCGTTATTTATTTTTTTTAAATAATTTATTTATAAATCTATCGTTTACTTTTAAATATTTATATTTTATCTTAAACCTTAAATTTTGATTTTGTCCTAGGTTGCTATATGTCTATCTGGTTACCCTTAATTTGTTATTCCCCATGACAAATTGTTAATTAACCAAAAAATAATAAAAGATGATGAAAAAATTATTAGGTGAACCTTATTCATCACGTTATTCGTAGTTTCAATTAATCAAGATCATTCATTTCAATATTTTTCCAGGTGATTCATCACCTGTTTCTTACATATAATTAGTGAATAAGTAATTATTTAAAAATAAAATTTTTTGATTACTTAAATTATGGATAACGTAATAAACAGGGTCTATGATATTATCCGTCAAGATGATGGGCTTTGGCGTTTATTTCCCTACCATTTTGACAAATGACAAAAACTAGAAATTGCAATCTTAACACCCAATCTTTCTCTCTCTACTTGTTGCTGTCTGTTTGTTGCTTTTGCTTTCAAAATCGGCAACACACACATAACAGTAAATGTAATAGAATTAAACACAAGCTTTGATTGGATTTGGATGTTGAAAAATTATATTATGAATCAATTTTATCACGTGTTTATGAGATTTATCTTATATATTTTTTATATTATATATTTTTTCAAGTGAATCTTCATTTAAAAAAACTGTTTTTAAAATGAATTAACAGTAAATATAAGTGAAAATTCACTTAGAAAATATATGACATGGAAAAAATGATGAGATAGATAATTTTTAGTGGTTGATCTCATGGATGACGTAGTGAGACTTATCTATGATATAATTTCTCTTAGATGCGTGTGAATAAATTTTTTTCTTCAAATTTTGATTTAATTTAATTTGATTTGAAGATTATTTTTTATTATTTTAAATAATTGGAAATGTTAAAATTAGTTATGTTTTTAAAGTAGAGGGTTACATTTTGATAAAATGAAATAAAAAGATTTTTTATAGATTTTATAAAATAGAGAAGTAAATTTCATAAATATTTTTCTTGTTTAGATTAGAATATAATTTTTTAGGTTTAAGAGTATGAAAAGTCCTAAAACTTATAAAAATAATTATTTTTACTTAATTAAACCCTTAAATTTTAATATTTATTAGCGCTCCCTTTTAATTAACAGAATTTACTTTTAGAGACAAAACTATGTATGGGTGAGAGGAATTGTTATTCCTCTCAAAATTTTTGGTATAATTATATTTTTAGTCTTATTTAATTTAAATATTAATTAAATAAAGTTTTACCCTTTTATTTTTTTTAACAAGCTAAGAGTGATTATACAGTAGTATCTGTTCTATAATATAATCTTCACCATTTGATTTTGATCGCTCAATCACTCTACTAGCATTGCTAGTGCTCGAACCTATAACCTCTTAATTTTTAATTTTAAAAGTTTAATACTATTATTCATCCTAATATTAAATCCTAACTTGATCCTTTATTATTTCCCTTAAAAATGTTGACTTATCTGTTACAATGACTATATCACGTTATATAAAACTATTACATCAGGCTGACATGATAAAAATATTATTTAACAAAAAAATATATAATCGATTGTAAAAAAATTACGAGATTTAAAAACTTAAATCTTTTATTTAGACTTAACAGTCTAAAATCCATAAAAACCCTAAACTATTAATTCCAAAATTCCCAAATAAAATTATTCAATCTATTCTTCATGCTGCTTTCGTCGTCGGTGTCAAGAGTCATCGTTATTTTTCCTCTTTAATTCAACGTTGGATAAGTCATGCTCTTTATTATAATTCTTTTATCTATAACTTTATTGCTTATAATAGTTTTTTTTCTAAATTAAAAGGCTCCGTTAACAAACCACATTACGGTTAGCATTAGAGATCTTAATGCCAGGCCCTACAAAAGAAAAATACCCACAAACTTAACCATTAATAGCATCATCTAATAAAATATGTTCGATAAAGTAGGGTAAACCGAATAAAAAAATTACATGTGCATTAAAAGCCCAATGTACTAAAGCATGGGCTGCCCTCTCTTGGCTCTACCAAACTTATCTTTGGTTTACATCAAGGAAAGCCAAAGCTCCTTTACAAAGCTATGTAGTTACAGACAAAGTCGTAATTAATTAGGATTATATATTTGTTTAATTTAATTCTTTAAGAACTCGAATCGAGTTTAATTTTTACTTAAACCAATTTAAATCAAATATTAATCGAGTTTTAATTGAATCAAACATTGAGCTGGTTTTGTACTTTGCAGAAATTCAAACATTGAATACCATCATTTCATGGAATATAATCATTAGGCTTAATCCCATCCTTTCCACCATTTTGTAAAATCTTCATTCTAAAGTGAACCAAAAGATTACAGCTTGAAAAAAAAAAAGAAAAGAAAGTATCCTACACTTTGGTTACCATACAGATGACCCTGACCAGTGACCCCCACACTTGTCTTTGATCCCAAACCCCCTCCCATTAATTGTGCTTTTAAAGGACATATTCAAAAATTTGCTTCATGCAAAACATCATGTTTTTCAGTAACAGGAGAAAAAAGGGTTTCTAGATGTCATTCCAGGCAGCAAAAAGGGGTAAGTGAGCCATTGAAATGGCTGCAGCAGGCCTCAGTTGAACTTCTGTTGATGATGGGAACCAATTAACACCGTCCGTTGGACTAATGAACTTTGATGCCATGGGTGGCTTAGCAAAGATCATTGTGGAGCCTGTTTTATTGGGACTTCCATCTCTTGAGTTGCTCACACTGGTTACGGATGAAGATGGGTTGGAATAGTGAGTCCCTAGCTTGGATGATTCGTCCACCATTGGCTTCATAGAGTTAACTAAATCAACTCCAATGAGATCTTGCAGAGCCATTGAGAAAGTGGGGTTTTGATAATTTCCAGTAATGGCAGACTTCGGTTGAAGTGAATCAACAGTAACACTAACACTTGCTTGTTGCTGTGATGATTGACACAATGCCATCTTCCAATCTGAACCATTCTCATTGTTGCCTTCAGGTTGAAAGGTCTCACCATTGCCATTGGTTAGTGTAGGTGCACTGTACTCATTGGCCACATCGTTCGAATCGGTGTCTTTGTTTCGCCTAGCTAGCTCTCTGGAAAGCAGAGTATTGCTGGCCATGATCCTTTCAACATCATATCTCGTAATGTCAAAGTTAGTCACAGCATTAACACCACGAAACTTGAGGGCGGCAATGTCATATGCTTCAGCTGCTTCCTTTTGGGTGCCTAAAATGAACGTAAAGCCATTAATAGGCAATCTTCTGTAACATAAAGGGCTTTGAGTACTTAAGATTAAGAATTTCCCCCCATCTTTATCAACACACCTCAGAGAAAACAGCCTTTTAAAAGCTCATTGCAACTGGAATCAGAAATGCACAGTTTTTAAAGCAATTGTGATCAGTTCAGCCTTATAAAAAGCATTTCACTATTCTCTAGTGGAAACATAGGAGCAAAGATGCCATTAAAAAGAGCCCTTTAGAAGTTCTCTAGGCCATGCAAAAGACAATATATTTACAGACAGATTCAAAAATTAACAAGAACTTACTAAATGTTCCAAGATAAAGATCTTTGTTTCCAGCAACTCTTCCAATGCGAGCTTGCCATCTTCCATGCTGGTGATGTCTAAAAAAAAGGGAATCAATACATGAAATCTAACAAGAAAAGGAAATGTATCAATACGTCAAAAGCGATAATAACCTTGTCACTCCTCTGTAAATTGATGCCCCTCTAGAGAACCCACTGCTTTTCCTGCAAATCAAGTGAATGCATTAGTTTCTCAACAACACATGGTAGGCAAGTAATGCAAAAGAAATCAGCAACCAACCTTCTTAGATGAGCAACATATTCCTGGCGGTTCATGTTCTTCATTTCCTCCAGTTCTTGCCTATAATTTTCAAGCTGCCGAGACACTGAATCAATCACATGGATTCTTTCTCTAATAAGATTTTTCTAAACGAAATGAAGTAAAAGTTGCTAAAGTTTTAATTTACAGGAAAGTTTATATGAGTGGAGGGTCCCCAATACTTAAGAGCTGCAAGATCATAAGCTCTAGCAGCTTTCTCTTCCATGTCATAACCCCCTGAAATTCATGATTAATGAAATATTAAAACGAGATGATTTATTTCAATGGCTGATTAACTTGGTGATTAAGAGAAAGCTTACCGAGATATACTGGTAATGCATGAGTTGATTGAAATGGCATCCACGAGGAGCATCAACATGCCAACAAGGAATTAATAAACACAAGTCAGGTCATTAAGACAGATGGACCATGAATTACAGTCAAAAGAAGGAATGCTTCCAAATTGATAATGTAAATGTGGGTGTGTTTTTCTTTCTTATTTTTGGCCTTTTGCTTTCGAGACAAACCTTGCCTCCCTTTCCTGGTTTGCCCTTCTTTCTTGCAACTGTTATCCCATAGATGAGCTTCATATCTACCCGTCCATCTATGTCTGGTGGAACCAATTTCAATAAAGTTCGAATACAGAAAAAGAAACGTTTTAGGACATGTGAAACAGTGAGGGGTAAGGAGAAAGTAAAGAAACTATGAAACATGACCAAGAATGAAATGTAGTGGGATTTTGGGAACAGTAACAACTGACCTGGTAACTCCTCTATACTGAGATGTTCTTTGTCCAAATGTGTCAATGGACTTCCTATGAACAGGTTGCTTGTGACCCACTTTTGCAGGCCCTCTCTTCTTTGTTTCAATGGCCACACATTCAGTGGCAGTAGGTGAGATCTGTCTTTGAGCTGTAACGCAACTGGACTGAGAACCAGGGCTCATAGACAAGCTTAGAGACTGTAAATCCCCACAACCGATTGAACCAACAGATACGGAAACAGGTGAATCATCAACCATGCTAGTAGTCATCTGCTGCTCAAGTGAAGTATGCGTAGAGTAGTGCCTAGCTACCCAGTTTTTTAAACATGGCATTGTATCACAGTCTGCTAGTTGGCCATCCTTGGTCTCTTCCTCCAATGGTGGTGATTGATACATGCCTTGCAAGGCCATACCTGAATAATAAGGATGCGTTTGAACAGAAAAGCCTTGGTCATGTTGCCTGAATGGTTCTTGGAGAAGGTCCAGAGAATGTTGCCTGTTGGTTTCATGGTGCACACTTTGGTGGTAGCACACGCTGCTGTCTAAGCTTAGAGCCATTGTTTCCCTTTCATGGCTTCCATATTGATGTGAATCCATTGTTGCACCACCCAGAAAGTCCTCCAGTTTGGGGGATGAAGCAGGCACAATCCCTTAACGTTAAAAAGATTTAACATAAAAAAGCAAATAAGAGAAACATGCAAAAAAACAAAAATGAAAACGAAGATACCTTCTGATTGTGATCTACTAAGAGCTTCCATGATGTATAGCGAACCATCGGATTTAAGCGGCATAGCAGACAAGGGAGCGTGAAAGCCTTCACTTTCTCCGACACCATAGCAGATTCCAGACCCGTTTAAGTGAGAAGATAAGTAGAAGCTTGTAGGAACCACATTAGCAGCAGCTGCTGAAGCTTGACTATGCCGATGATAGTGGTGGGGATCAGTAGGCACCTCCATTTTCATGTGGTGTGAAAGAGAGAAACTTAGCCAGTTATTATTGCTGCCATTGTTACTATCCTCGTTCATACCCTTCATCTTCTTCTTCTTCTTCTTCTCTCTCTTGCTTTTCTTTTTCAGCAGCTTATCTACCCAGATTCAAGGCAAGCTCAATCATTGAAACGAAAATAAACTAATCATACCGAAATGTGTTGCCTGTTTCCCCATCTAAAAACTGTCTTTTGTAGTCAACTATGCAGAGAAGAAACTCATTGCAAATGGTCGATAATTCTTTAAAATCTCTCTCTCGGCTCGCTTTAGAGAGAACAAAACTGGTCTCTTTAAACTAAACAAGCAAGCAACGCTGGAAGGGGGAGGGGGTTGTCCCTTTTATTCCATAGGGATCTGTGTATATAAGAAAGACCACGTCTTTTTTACCTTTGTATTTAAAAATTACAACTCACACTCTAAAAACCCTAAAAAAAACACATAAACAAACTGATTTCTAAACCTTCCTTCAGTTGCTTAATTCCTCTCGTATGAGCTCCTCTCTTTAAACTAGGTGGCTGGCCTCGTTTTGCTTTAATATTTACAGTTCAACATAGCATAGGGTTCATAGATTTGACGTGCAAACACTGCCTATTCAGTCACTTCATATTCACAGTGCCGTCCTACCTGTAACACCCTGGAAATAAAAGATAGGTTTAATTTGAATTCAATGAGTATATTCAGTGAAAATAATATTTTTTTTTAAATGTGTTTATAAAATTTGAAGCCTCTAATGAAAGAGGGCACAGAAGTGGGAGGAGTGGGAGGGTGATTATATTACAACCTTGAGTGAATCCATCAACCATCAAAGAAACAACACGTGATTCATATATGGTCTTTAGGGTTGGATGTTGGATTGAGTCGAGTCTAGTCAAGTATTTTTTTTTTGAGTTTTTCGAGTTTGTAAGTTTTATTTTATGATTCAAATTTTATTTAATTTTTCAAATCAAGTTTATAAAATTTAAATCGAGTCAAGTTTTTGAGTTTCTGTATAAATTTAATTGTACATACATATACATGTAGTTGTGCACATATGTATTTTATATGTATATACTTAGGGTTAGAAGATGCACATATTTATTGAAAATTTAATATCTTTCTATATGCATATATAATCTATATATATATATATATATATTTCTTCATATTTTCAAATGTAATATACATAATATATCATGCATGATTAAAAAAGTTGTCTCGAATATGAAAATTAATCAATTAATTATTAAAAATTTTGAGTTATTCAAGTTATTTGAATTTTTATTTCATAACTTAAACTTTATTTGAATTTTTTTCAAGTCATATTTACAAAATTTCAAATAGAATCAAAATAAGTCAAAATATTCATCTTGAGTTAAGTTGAATAATTCTATTTTTTGAGTCTACTCGACTGTTGCCCACCCTAATGGCCTATTAGCCTTGCCAAAGAGCTGCCTATAAATTCAGTTTCATTTCCACCAACCCTTTCAGTGAGAAACAAATACGAGGTTTAGTATCGCCAATATCATCATATTTGATTGCAAACCATATTTTACAGTACATAAAGTCCATTATTGTACAGTAGAAACACATGCTAATCCTCCATTATCAATGCCTTAATTTAAGTGAAAATTGACATGGCTGTACATCCGGTGTGTAATCAGACACAACTATATGGATTGTCCTTCGCCCTTTCAAATATTTATATTTTGCCTCTTACACCGACTCCGTCCCGATATGCAATCCTATAATTTAATGATCGTTGAATATCTATGCATGCAAGCTTGTATGTATTCAGAGATGTGGACCTTACGAGCTGCAGTAAAGAGGAAAAAGAGTGCAGAACCCACTGTTTCAAAAACAGCAGAAAACGTTTTTATCCTCACTGGGAGTCAAAGGAAAACCAATGACACAATTCAGTGCTTTTTAAGGTATGAATAACCAAAAACAAAATCCAACATTCATCTGAAATTATGGTATGAAGAGAATGAAATAATTGTTGTATGAAGTAGGTGGTAACTGGTAATCATAACCAAATCATGCTGGTTTAATTCTCCACGGAAACAGCTTTCAGAGAAATCCATGGCCAAATATGTGTGTAACCAACCATCAATATAGACAATGGTATGCATAAACATGAGTGTTTTCTTCAGCTTAGTTCCCATGGAATACAGATAATACAGACACTCAGACAGAATATCAGCCTGGTCTCAACACAAGACCAGTTAGTGCAAATGTTCAAAACAACATATGGAAGACGGGCTGCATACAGCTTTCCCTGGCAGTTGGCACATGTAGCTTGAAATATTCATTAGGAAAACCCCTTTTAAGTCAATCTGATCAAATCCTATGGATAATTGGAGAATTCATGTATTACTAATAGTTTATATGGAACCAATAGAACGGACAAAACTCAACTCTACTCAAAAAAATATTTAATTCGTAATTTTATAAATTTAACTTTTCTAAAAAATCGAATTATTCTGACTTTGGGGTGGAGCTGGGACTTTGAGACTTGAATAAATGTGAGGAGGGGGATGAGTTACGAGAATCACGTGAGACACAAAATCCAAACAAAATCTAACGAAAGACCCACAAGCAGAACCGATAGCCAATAAGAGGGGCCAACAGAGAAAAAAAGGGAAGTGGATTATGAGATCACCGAGGGAGAGATGGATGGATTGATACCCCAACTCACAAGGACAAACTACAGCTGTGACTCAGTAACTCGCTAGCTGTTTATTTAGCTGCTACGTGAGTAAATAACTAAATATCCCCCCAGTCTCTATCATATTCATATATATCCTTTGACGTTTTATTACCCCTCAACTATAAGGTTTAATTAAGACAACCCTTTTAGCAAACCTGACAATTAAAGTTGTTTTTAATCCTTACCTTCCCCTACCTTTAGACTCCTTTAAAACCAGTGGTGACATATCAAAATCTAAGTCCTCATGTCATGTCATTGTCTACTTAGATTCTCTCTCTTTCTTTGTTTCCTTCGGACAGGTTTTTGAGATAAGCAAGTTAGTATTCAGAAATTTAAGAGTGAGGTTAAAATTTTTCAAACAAATGGGTGCAATTGTACCCCTCCAAAGCCATATAGATCCACCCCTGGTTACTTGTTAGAATTGATGCACTACAACAGACTAGTAGGCAGTAGCTGCTTTTGTCGACCTAGCTTTTACCTAAAGAAAACCAATCAATTAAACAAGCCACATCCTAAGACATCTCTCTAGGCTTTATTAATTCCCAAAAGAATGAAAAAAACTGGGTTATCAGTAACTTTTGGTATGGAAGAACTCAAAGCTAAAAACAAGAGAAATAAAGAAGGGTGGATGGGGATGTGGGGCTTCCTTTTTCAGCAGTAATTTCTGCCTTATGTCACAGCATCTCCCCCCTCCCAAGATACCTACATGTGCCTTTAATGTTCTGTTCTCTTTCTAATACCTTATGGGTTTGACATGTTGTCCCATTTCCTTCGCCCTCTTTTGCTTGTTAACGGTAGAAAGATGTTTCTTTTTATAGTAATGTTGGGTTTTTAAGACCAAACAAGTTTTTGACTTGCAAGGAATGTGTAGAAAAGGAAAGCAACCATTGTTGGTATTTCAATTTCAAAACTTCTTCACGTGATCATAGTTAATGCCTTAATGGTCAATTAAAGCTAAGACCTATCTCGCTTGTCAATTGCTATCAGTTTTAACCCCTGCTATTTGTAATTAACTAACAAACTTAAGCTGGGTTAAAACCAAACAGTCAAACAGAAACAGTCCATTTACAGTTAACAAAATGCAAGCAAAGTCCCTTTTTTACTCTTAATTTTACTATCAATTCACCTGGATTAACCTCTATAAAAACCAGTGTCCCAATAAAAGGTCCCCTCTGTAAATCCAGCAATGCAGGCATTAGACTTAGCGAATAAGCAGATTTTCGGTGCATATACCATGATACACAGATAAGCATATAAGCTTCAGTATCTATGAAAGTTGAAAAACATCATAATACTTCTAGTGCTCGATGCATCTTGCATTGCACAAGTAAAACAAATAAACAAAAAGACCTAATTTTTTTTAAATTAAGCATAAAGAGGCTATTTGCTTGTATTCAAACATGGTTCTATCTCTGATGTGGACTTGGGAGTCTTATTTCTTATAAAAAAATGTTATTTTGATTATTCTTAGGATAAGGAAGGAAGGACTCTTAACAAAAGTAGCTTTGATTAGAAGTTAAATATTTTAGGACTCTTAAAATAGAATTTATGTTTGGTAGGATTTTATTTCTGAAAAATTCGGAAAATAGTTTAAATGGCCAAAAATATTTAGAATATAAGGTATGTTGGGGATACACAATATTTTCTACGATGCATGTGGAAGACGTCACTTACACACAACAATCCAAGTGGAAGATACCACTGGTAGGTGATATCATGGTGTTTTTATATTTTTTGGTTCATTTACATGACAGATTTAAAGATAAAAAAATTTAAAAAAGGAACAGGCGACGTCTTTCACCTAGATCGTCATATGCAAGTGAAGTCCACCTGCACTGTAGAAAATATCGTATGTCACCAAATATCCCAACATCCCCTGTATTCCAAATATTAAGGTCCATTTGGATTATTCTCCCAAATTTACCCTTTATTTACTTCTTAAATAATAAAAAATTAAGCAGATTATTTATCAAAACCCTAAAGAGACTGAAAGGTTTTGGTTTCTCTTTGATGAACTGAACTATCAATTCGAAACACATGATTGTAACACTCACTTGAACAACAATGACATTATCTACTACTCTCTTATGATAAAGAATAATAGCATTATCATCCTATTACTACTTAGTTAATTCTTATAGCTTGCTAACTGCAGGGTTGGGAACATAAGCATCGTGTTACATTCATCTTAAAGAAAAATCAATTCACAAATGATAATACAAATGCAAGGTAGCAGTTTCAGGGTTTGGTTCACCCTCCTACGATAAAAGGATCATTACAATTTTTAATGCTACTTACCACACAGATAATATTCACAGAACTCTAACATCATGCTACAACACTGAAGCTCGGAACTACATCAAATTCGTACAAGCCGAGAAGTATACATGAAAATTGTAAAAAATGATTTCTTACAGGATCGACCTCATGGAGGATGTATATTACCATCTTCGTATCAATGATGTGAGCAACTGCAACAGAAAGTAATCACATCTCAATGTATGAGGAGAAGACCAGTACCAACTCAAAAGGCACATGTGGTAACTTCAATTAGTAAAAGTATTGCACTTAAGAATTAAGACCATACAAAAGGAGCTTATGCTTGAAATTTAGATAACGGGATATGTAAACATCAATAGCAATGCATAAAATGGAGTCATTTTTCAGGTCAGTTTGATTTTTATGATTTTTTTCCTTTTCAGGTAAAAGAAATACATTGCTTTGGTTCAATTTTAATGAAAACAAAAATTAACCAGAAAATGTCTCAGCATATATAGAAGATCATTGCTAATATTAATACTATCAATTTCTGAATCAAAATCGATAAAAACATGTATTACAAAAACTTGCATATGCATAAGATTAACGCTTAAAATTGTTACATGAACATGCAAAATCACAAAAAGTTCCCTTACCTCAAATAGTTCAAATGGGCTGCCCCGTCGGTATACATCATTCTTCTTTTTTGTTTCATCAGGAAAAATGCTTATTAATAGTGCTCTCCATCCAATAAGTAAAACAGAAGTGCTTCCCATTGTTACTAGTGCAAAGGTATATGGCGGGATATGGCCTGATGTTGCAGCTCTTATAATCAATCCCAACTGTCAAAAGAGAAAATAGGAACAGAATATGATTTACATAGAAAAGTTGCCGCTCATCGGCTAGGCATGTACAACGCAACTAGAAAAGAAAATGACATGGAGGAAATTTAACTTAAAAGTTACAAGTAAACCATAATAATATGCCAATATGATGAACATGTGTTTAAGCTAACTCCAAATGCAAACAATAAAGCAATACTTCATAAGCTATACTTTGGTGACGAACAATGATTAAAACCCTGGCCAAGATGAAATATTATGAGGTTCACTTGACCAGCAATTCAAAAACAACATGATGAACATATAAATTCCAAGGCTTTCTAAGGAGCAACATGAGATAATTAAAAGCACAAGATTGACCCCCTAACAGAAATAATCATTGAAGAGTTCATGTAGCCACCCCCACACCTCTCATCATAGTAGAGTCCCAAGCTCAAATCCCCCCTCGCAATGTTAATACTAATGATCACAGCAATTAATTTTAACTGTTATGAACTTATATTCCTATGAATGGTTGGAAGTTGAACAACGAGAAATAGGGGAACTTACGGGAATTCCCAAACCCCAAGATTTAGCAGCAGCGAATACGGCTTTGGATAGACCATTGGCTCCTCGTCCCTCCTCACTATATCCCCCAAGAAAGTATGCACTCAAAAACCATCCTATCAAGCCACAATTCCACTTTTAGAAAGTTACATAATGAAAATTATTCATTTTTCTCTCAAATTACAAGTAAATGTGAAATAAATTGAAGAAAACAAGTACCAGCCAAGAAAGGGTCAGTTGTACGTAGAGTATCCATAGCAAAAATGGGGAGACCATGATTGTATCTTCCAATTGCAGAAAACAAAAGCAAAGCTAGCACATCCCCACCAGCAAGCAAAGCCACTCGACTGTTACATAACAATTGAAACAATTAAAAGAAGAAAACAAAGAGAAAAAAAAGATAGAAAAAAAAAGAAAAAAAAAAAGAAGAAAGTTTTGGTTACCCCCATTCGGAAACACGAGAAGAGGAACTGGGTTTTTCAAACTGGATAACGCCTTCCAAAGGGACGTCTTCTTGACCGACAAAAACGGTGTCGTCACCGGTGAAAGGAGGAGCCGGGGGAGAAGATTGTTTGGGGGCAGGGGCAGAATCTAGGCCTCCCTCCGCCTTGGCGAGAGTGATACGAAGCGGTCTTCGAGAGTTTGTTGAGGGAAGAAATGAGGGTCTTTGATGGATAGTGGAAGATTGAATCGGAACTTCGAATTTGAGTGAACATTTTTTAGCAGACAGAGCTCCGGTTGGACAGCTTATCAGAAACATGTTTCTCTTCTTTCGGTTTTGTTTTCTAATTTTTCCCCTTGTGGCTCAGCTGCTCCAATTTTGGTATTAATATTATTGATTTTTAAGTTTGGTCAATACCTAAAATGGCCCTCTACTTTAATGAAATTCTTATTCTTCCCTTTACTATTTTGTTTTATCAATTTAATCCCTGTGCTTTTAATTTGTTACCACTTTAGTCCTTTTTCTTTTTCGGTTAAAAGAAATGACATGTCGTTCAATTAGTTCGACCACGTGTAATATATATTTTTAGTTACAAAATAAATATTTATACATTTTTCTCTTAAAATAGATTGTAGATAAAGTAAGCATTTAAAGTATTTTTTTAATAAAATTAATGTCAAATATTTTATTTTTTAATAAAAAATGTGTTAACCAATCAAAATACGGAAAGTGACAAGTATAGATCACTAAAGTATAGATATAACCCTTTAATTTGATCTAGTCAAACTCGAGTTAAAAAGATCATATTAGATTTATTAAAGTAAATTCGAATTAAAAATCTAAAATCAAATTATTTTTTTATATTGTCCGAATACAATTATTTAGATCTTAGAGTGATCATACAACAACGAATACGATTACAGATGATATGAACTTGAAATAGAGTTCAATTATTCAACCATGCATTTCGAGAACTAATTTGCAATTTTCTAAAATTATAAGACTCGATTAAATTTTAAGTTATCAAAATTTAATTAATCAAATTTTATACTTACATGTCAAATTTTAGTCTACAATGAACATCCAAACTCATATAATCATATACATAACATCTAAGGATTAAAACGTAAAATTTTAAACTTTAAAACAACATCCAGGTTATTTTGCAAAAGGGGTATCGATACCACCTTTACTGGTATCGATATGTATGTCTAAAGGTCATGTTAATGGTTCGAAGGTCTTATCATCATGCCCAAAGAACTTACTGATAATATAAAGGATTTAAGATTTAGATTCACACCGAAATAATTACTAAAATCCTAAAAATGATATTCTGGTATCTACTTGTCTTGATATTACAAAAAAATTATCATCATTTCCGATAGATTTATAGATAATCTAAAGGTTTTATGACCGTGTTTAAAAGATTTATCGTAGTTTATAATATATAGTATCATGCCCGAAAAATCTATCGATGATCCAAAAGAACAAAATAATTAAAAATTTTAATAGAGTGAATAAACATTTTTAAATAAAACAAAATCAACGATAACATATCCCAAATATCAAGTGTACGGGTGTTTCTAAACTGAATTGTCAAGGATTGTCCCGAGCATAATTTGTTTATGTTTATAATTTAAGATTTAGAGCTAGAAAGTTAAATTACATTATTTTTAGTAATATATATGGAACAAGGTTAAAATAAGATAGAATCAAAATTGTTATAGAAATTATAAGAATTTTAATATCGATGTTTTAGTATATACTAATTTTAGAAAAATTGTAAGAATTTTAGTATATTCGAAATTTTTATAAAAATTTAAAATTTTTAAAAGAATAAAAATTTTGGTACATAACAAAAAATTAATACCAAAATTCTTTTAATTTTTATAATAATTTTAATACAACTTTATTTTAATTTTATTTTAACTCATTTTACATTAAAAAATCATTAATCCATACGGATACGGACAAATAAGTGGATCTTGTTGGGGATCTCACATGTTTACTTTCTACCCACTTATTTTCTGCCACGTGGCATTTTCAGTTGCCATTTTGTTTTTTTTAACGTATTTATTGTTAATCAACTATTTACACGTGGCACTCACTGGTTTAGGTGAAGCTCTTCATTTTTCTTGTCTCAGGTTTCCAACTTTTTTACGTTGAATCGTGTGGGTTGATTAAGAAATTCTTTGCATTTGGGACATCTTCCTTACAATTTCGATTTTGGCTCAATTTTCACACAGGTACTTCGTCTTCATTAATCTTCTGGTTCTTTAATGGAAATGATTTCGTTTTGTTTGGAAATGGATTGATTGTCGTGGGTGTTTTCCATCTGAAATTGGATGATTATTTCTTTTTTATAGAAATTATTGTGGAAAATTCATGTTTTTTTTAATTAGATTAAGAATGAAGCTTCCCCCCTTTCTGGATTGAGGTTTCCATGTAATTCGTTTACACGTTTACTTGAATTTCAAATTGAAGCTTTTGGTTTAACATATTGTTGGCGATAAATGTTGTTAAATTTTAATTTCTGAATCATGACAAATCCTAAAACAATTTTGCAGTACTTTGTTCTGTGTCAAATTGAGCCAAACTTCATTCAGAATTATCATTATCATCAAAAAAATTTCTCTAGTTCGAGCGAATTGGAAATTGTATGATGTCCTTTTGCTGCTAATATCTTTGCGTGGTTGGATCTCTAAAGCTTGAAAAAGGAAATAGTGGAGTGGGATGGAAGTTGGGGATCTTTTAACTTCTGCTGGAATCAATATAGCTATATGTGTTCTGCTTCTGACATTGTATTCCATACTGAGGAAACAACCAGGAAATGCATGTGTATATTTTACACGGAAACTTGTTTCGGAGCCAATAAAGGGTAGTGGTGGTCTCAGCTGCCTTACAAGATTTGTTCCTTCTGCAAGCTGGATTGCTAGAGCCTGGCAAGCAACTGATGAAGAAATTTTGTCTGTTGGTGGCGTGGATGCTGTAGTTTTCATGAGAATAGTTGTTTTCAGGTGATTATACCCTTCTACATGGAGATTATTGCTAATAAGTTTCTAACAAAGTCCAAGCTGGCAATATATCCTAAACTCTTTGAAGTGCTTCAGCATTTCAATTTTTTTTTTTTCATTAAAATCTACTTTTGCTTGAACAAGTTTACTAACAACACAGTTATTTT
This sequence comes from Abelmoschus esculentus, assembly GCA_035048815.1. Classification (NCBI taxonomy): domain Eukaryota; kingdom Viridiplantae; phylum Streptophyta; class Magnoliopsida; order Malvales; family Malvaceae; genus Abelmoschus; species Abelmoschus esculentus. The sequence goes on along the minus strand of JAUCBN010000061.1, from coordinate 4,699,496 downwards.
CTTCATGCTCATTACAGTATTCGGGTATTCACCATTGCTGCTATAATTTGCCTTTTTCTAGTGCTTCCGGTAAATTACAATGAACAAGACAAGTGGTGCTACCATCACAAGGAATTCCATACAGAACCATTGGAAGCATTTACTATTGCAAATGTAAAACTAGGTTCGAAATGGTATGTTCTGTACTTCTGTTTCAGCCTTTATTATGATGAAACGGTTGCTTCTGTTATTTTCTAAAATGAAATGTTATATATCATGGAAGAATTATAAGTATTTTACAATTGTAATAGTAGTTATGATGAGCACGACATGGTTACTTTTGAACCGTGATCAGAAACTAAATTTAGAGTTGGCTTCTATCCTACTTTGCTTTTGGGATGATCTATAGATGCTGCCCCAATATTGAGAAAAACAACATTCATTGATTGATTTTCCTTTTCTTCAATCCTACTTTTTCCCCAGGTTTTGGGCCCATTGTCTTGCATTATACTTGATATCCTGCTCAGCTTGTGCTCTACTTTACTTTGTAAGGACGTACAACCAGAAGTGCATCATTTACTCATATAGTTTGACTTGTATTGATGCATTTTTAAATTTTTCTATCATTCATTTAAAGATAAATGTTTTGTTTTAGGAGTATAAAAGTATCACTCAAATGAGGCTAGCACATATTACCGGATCCCCTCCCAATCCAAGTCATTTTACAGTTCTAGTTCGTGGTGTACCCGGGTCTCCAGTTAATTCATACAGTGAGTCGGTGGAACAGTTCTTTTCAACTTATTACGCTGAAAGCTATTTATCCCATCAGATTGTATATGGAGCTTGTACAATTGATAAATTAGTGGTACACATCTCTCTTTGAATGACATTCATCAGTGATATAAATTTATAAAAATTAGTGGCATGCATCTCTCTAGTGACATAAATTTTAAATCTTATTGAATACTTTTTTCAGTATAGATGGTTACGTCCCTATTATGGGTATTCAATGCTTTCTTCACATCTATTAAACTATTTGGTGTTCTTCCGAGGTTTTTCTTTTTTATCTTATGTTTTACAGTGTATAAACCAGTTTCTTTTATGGAATTGAAATCAAGACATGATATGAGAATTTAAAGAGAAATAAAAGATATTTGTCCATTGTATACTATGTCTAGGATGTAATCTTTCTTTTTTTACCAGTTTTATTTGTGATCATGTTTTAAACCTTTATATCATTGACTTTATTCAGTGTTAACACGGTGTGACTAGTTAGCCGACAATAATACTATTTATATTATAAGGAATAGGATATGATTTAGTGTTCTGATGTTGGTACATTGCATTAAGTTGAAATTTCCAATTTCTTGATTCCATTCTATTATAAATATTAGTGTTTTTTCTTTTTTTAACCGAGTTGAGTAATGCTAGAATGAACCTACATTTGACTTTTTCTTTGCTTTTTCGACTCCATTTTACAAACAATGTTCTGTTTGCTGTATAGTTTGTGACAAGTTGTATGTATATTCTCTAACAATGTTGTCTTTACAGAAGGATGCAGAGAAGATCTACAGAATGCTAAAAACCATCAACCCGCGATCACTAGACAATTCTTTGCCCTCTTGTCTTCCTGGAGGAACAACACATTCCTTCATGGTGCTTAACCAAAAAGCTGATAGGGTTTTGAGTTCGAGCAGTATAGATAGGCTGCACCCAAATCAATGTAAAAAGGTAGAAAACCTTGAAATAACTTGAATAGTTTTTATTTCGGAGTTATGTATGTATGTTTACATAATATATAAGTTATATTTGCATTCTTTAGTGATTTATTTTGGAAAGTTGACAAATATTGTTTAAATAATATACAAACGAAGCAATTACTGGTTTTAATCTCATAGTGATTTTTCTTTAATATCCCTAGATAATTTTATTATTTTTAAGCAACTTTCTTTTATCATGATCTAGTTTTTTCTCTGATAAGAATGTAGTGGATAAATATCTGATCTTCCTACCTTAGGAATTGCTTTATTTTGAACCTAAAAATTTACATGGTCTTCCACTTCTGGATGTTTCCATGTAATTAATCTACATGAGGAGGAGGAGGATGCATGAAAGTAGGTTGTATCACTAAGTCTGAGCAACTAGTTTCCTTTGCTTGTATAAATGTCAACATGTACTATAACTGACAACTCTAATGTTAAAAGGATATGGTGATATAGTAGTGACCTATTATACTATTTGAGACTTGTTTCTTTAATAATCTAAGGAGTCCCTCTCTGTGTGGTTTCATTTTTATCGTTCCTATTGTCATCAATGAGTATTTGTGTTCGAAAGAAAATATGTATCACTAACTTTTCTAACTTCAATGGAAATGATCATTTTATATCCTATTTTATTTTGACCTTTGATACAGGAATGCCCAGCTGCTTTTGTTTTCTTCAAGACTCGTTATGCTGCTCTAGTTGCTGCACAAGTTCTTCAATCATCAAATCCCATGTTATGGGTGACAGAACTTGCCCCGGAGCCACATGATGTTTATTGGTCAAACCTCTCCATACCGTACAAACAAGTTTGGTTTCGTAAAATAACAACTCTCATAGCCTCTGTTGCTTTTATGCTCGTGTTTCTTGTTCCTGTTACTTTTGTGCAAGGCTTGACTCAAGGAGTTCAGCTAGAGCAGCTATCACGCGGATTTCCATTTCTAAAAGAATTTTTAAAACAGTGAGTACGATTCTGCAAACTCGACTATAGAACCAGTGTTAGCTTGACCTTTTCATTATGTTGCTTTCATGACACATTACAGCCATGACAGATGCCAGATGCAACAAATTGGATATGGTAACATGTGTCTATCCTTTGTTTTATCGACTCTAATATATTGCTTCTGATAGCTGATGCATGTATAAATGAAAAATATGCATCTTCAGATGATTGTTTTTTATTCTATTTTGGATTAAGTTCTCCAATATTTACTTCATGTGGTAACAATTTTTCCATAAAATTGTTACAAAAGTTAAGTTTTATTTGGTTATTTTTATATTTAAGAAAAAAAGGAAAAAGAAATCACTGGAGAAAAAAAATGATTTGTAGGTGCTAGTAGTATATGTGACACCTAACTGATCAGCTTATACAAGATTTTCGTTTCTAGGGATTCATTTCATTTGATTCTATGAATCTATCTTGTTTGTTATGTTATGCAGGAAGTTCATAGACAGGGTGGTAACAGGTTACCTACCAAGTGTTATTCTGATGTTATTTCTATATACTGTTCCACCAACTATGATGTTCTTTTCTGCAATGGAGGGAACTGTTTCGCGTAGTCAGAGGAAACGGAGTGCTTGCATTAAAGTTCTGTACTTCATGATTTGGAATGTTTTCTTTGTTAATGTTCTGTCTGGATCCATAATCACTCAGTTGTCTGCTGTCTCACGTTTTACGAACATACCTATACAACTTGCCCAAGCAGTGCCAGCCCAGGTAATTTTGATACAGATTTTAACTTGGTCTATCTGTTGTCTCCTTTTTGTAAGACATGTGATCGAATCTTTAGGATGACTTCTAACTGTAATTGTTCTTACCTGCAGGCTACCTTCTTCACGACTTATGTTTTATCATCAGGCTGGGCAAGCTTGTCCTGTGAAATAATGCAACCTTTCCCTCTTTTTTACAATTTCTTCAGAAAATTCATACTAAGAAAAGATGATGACCCGTCTGATTGTGCTTTAACCTTCCCTCACCATACTGAAATTCCACGGCTTCTTCTGTTTGTACTCCTCGGCTTCACTTACTCTATCATGGCACCCTCAATATTGCCTTTCTTGCTGGTTTTCTTCTTTCTTGCTTTCCTTGTCTATCGAAACCAGGTGAGTTTTCCTTTTGTCAATCATATAATAAGCAGCTTCATTTCGGCATTTGATTTGGCTTTCAATCCTTTTCAGTTTCTCAATGTTTATGTACCAAAATATGATAGTGGGGGAGAGTTCTGGCCTATTGTTCATAATGCAACGATCTTCGCCTTACTGTTGGCACAAGTTATTGCCCTTGGTGTCTTTGGGTTAAAACGATCACCGGTTGCTTCTGGTTTCGTCGTTCCCCTGATAGTGCTCACTCTTCTCTTCAATGAATACTGTAGGCAGAGATTTTCACCTGTTTTCAAGAGGAGACCTGCACAGATTCTTATAGAGATGGATCAACAAGACGAGCAGCTGGGGAGGAAACAAGAGATTCAGAATCAAATACGTTCAGCCTACTTCCAGAACCCGGTAATCTCTTTTCAATTGTCCACTAATCTGAAGTCTAGAAACACCTCACACCACCATGGAGACGAAGAGAGTAACAGTGGTCTGGAGTTGTCGAAGCCATATACTTATGCTTAATTGTTCCTGGTACTTCATGCATGGTTCCTTCCATCTCATATTACAATTACTAATTTAATTGGATTCCTTTCGATCCAAATTCAACTGAACTGAACTTTTTTCAGGAATTCAACTCGGTGATTGCTCTTGGGACCGAAGATGGCCAAGCACCAAGTGAAGTGATTCATTCATATCTTATAATCTATGAGCAAAAGATGCAGCAGCATCAGGTTTATGGTTGCATGCTGGAACTAACAGTTTTAACATCTACATTAATCTAAGGAACATTGAGATCCAATTTAACATCCGTGTGTCTAGAGTCCAAGGCACATTGGAAGCAGGGGTATTGAGTTAACAGTTCTTTCTTGAAAATCAACCACTTCTCATTTATCACTCTCTATGGGGCTGAAATAATAGCACAAAATGTCCTTTTATACGTATAACCTTATGTTATATAATTAATTTATGCTATTGTTATTTATTCATCATGTTTCAGTACTTTGCATCTTTTAATCACCCACATAGTTTGAACAAGTGAAAGAATATATATTTACTTATTTTAAAATCAATCAAAAATAAAAAAAAATAAAAAATATTCGTAGGTATATGTTTGTGAAAAACTATATATCTACATAGAATATAAGGAAATAGATATAGACGAATACAAAATTATATAGGTATAAATTTTTATACTTGTTTAAAAGATATTATTGACGTGACTTCTGCTCGACCTTCTACTCCCTGAAACATTAGCTTCAAATCTTGTCTCAACAATGGAACTAAATTATACACTAACAGTTCCATTTTCTCCCCCTTCTCCAATGGAACAATGTCTGTCTCTGTTACATTAGAGCTCCCTCGGCTTTAATAGATTTTCGTTGAAGCCAAATATGCAAAATTTTATAATTAAAGGGGTCTAGACTGATTGGTGGCCTCAAGTGATTGTTCTCTCGAATGATCATTCATTGTGATCTCTCTATCAGTCGATCCTTGTTCATCAATCTTAATTGTTGGTTAAAAATATATACATAAATATTTTTTTTGTTTAATCATCGGTATTCAATCTATTAGTTGATTACTTCAGATTAGGTCCTATAGATACTTATTATGGAATGACTCTGACAACACCAATATTCGAACGCTGATTTTGTTTAAGGATTTTGTATTTTATCTTACTAAGACAATTGATTATTAATTATTATTTAACGTAATTGTAATCATTAATCACTATCTTTAGTAATTCGGTTAACCAAAATTATTTATCATTAACGGTTAGTTAATAAAGTTATAAAATATAACAATTATACCGATTAACAATCATGGTTAATTATGCAGACCAACCTTATTTATTTGGGTTATTTTCTAATAGCTTAGCCAGTTATTTTCCTACTGATGACTATGGATATGCCGATTACACTTTCATATCATAGACTGATACTGAAACTTTGTTGATTCAGCCCAAACTATAACATAATAGAGATGTTATGGGATTTTCTTGATTCAGCCCAAACGATTGAAATCTAATTGGCTAGGTTAAGCTTGTTTGGTTTGAACCATGTTTCTGTCAGGAGTTGCAGAATTCAAACTGACAATGGAGTTGGGTATACGACTGAAAAGAAAAAGATGATGTTTTTATTTCTTCACCTTTATGTTACAATGGAAACAAACTCAAACTTTCCTTTTGCAAACAAAGTACAATCCATGCAATAGATAATCACAAGCTTTTGTATGTGTGTGTGTGTATATATATGTGTGTGTGTGTGAGTGCACACGTTTGGTTTTATAGAAACAATGGATGATCCATGAAGATGGATCTTATTACCTCCTTTATTAGGTTATTAGCATCCATTGAGAAGCTACAGATCTATGGGTACAACCAGTGGGGAGTTACCCTGGTCGACGACAAAAGTTTTTGTGATCTTCTTGGCGGCGGTAACGAGTTCCACAACGTATGTCCCATGAAAGCCTCGGAATTGGAATTGTCCTTGTTCATCTACATGTCCACGAGCATGAGATAACCACTCGTGTTTAAGAGCAAGAAATCTTTTACCAGTTTCATTAATATCACCTTCGGCATTGACCAAATGTGCATTGTCCCGGCTCATGAACAACTCCCAAAATCCCCACAGCACTACACCTTCCACAGCGGGATGGGCGAAAGCTTCTCTAAGCATAACTTCCAAATCTTCCCCTCTCACATGTTCGTTAACAGAAGACACATCAAGCTCTGTAAACCAGATAGGAAGACCAAGAATGCCTAACTTATCCAGAGCTGTACACACAACTGGTCCCGCAGGGCTATCAATATGTCCTTGGATTCCAATTCCTTCAACAGGTGCACCTTGCTCCTGCAAACTAAGAATGTGTTCGATATACATTTCAGGGCATGATCGGGTGTCACAACCGTCTTCAACGTGATAATCATTCACAAACAGGGTGGCAGATGGATCTAGCTTATTTGCAGTCTTAAACATATTTGCTCGGATATCTTTACCCAATCTGTCTTGATAAAATGATCCATGCAGCATCTCATTGTTCACATCATAGTGTCTGAATTTCCCCTTGTAACGGGTTAGAAGGTCGGTTAGACGGTTTTGAACAGCTTTCATTAAGTCATCTTTGTTCAATGCTTGAATCCATTGTTGGACCGTGTCTTGTACTTCCCAGAAAATACAATGACCTCGGGTTTCTATGTTGTGGTTTTGGCACAAAGCCAGCATATCATCAGCATCTTTGTAGTTGAGATTTCCTTGTTGCGGTTCAGTCCAATACCACTTCAATTCATTTCCAAACACTGCCCAGTTGAAATTCTTCACAAAGAAATTAACAAAATCTTCGTTATCTATATTCGTTCTGCTAATGCATGTCCCTATAGGGAAACTATTTTGCATTTGTAAAACTTTCACATTGGTACCAGACAAACTGCTTGAACCAGCACCTGAGAATTTGAGGATGACATCACGCTTTCGGATCTGTATTTGAGCCAAAGGCATTTATTACAAGTAAGAAATGAGCAAGGATGCAGCCTACACTATCAGAGTGAAAATATTTGCAGTTTCTATCTGCAATCTTCCAAACATCTCGTGATAAAAGGCAACGAATTCTGTATTGATTTAGGGTTAAAACAATCTCAATTTTCATTTTCTGATTGAAGTTATAATGTCTGCCTATTTTGATAAAGTAAATACTACAGAAACTGCAAGTGATGTACCTTATCGGTTTGATGCCTCAGATATTTGAACCTTGCCTCACGATCAACAGGGAAAATCTGAACTCCAGCAACCATTAAATCAACACCTGCAGCTGGACCTTGGATATAAACCATAACCTTGGATGGTTGTTTCTCGATTCTAAAGGAACCACCAATTTCATGCCATCTATCATCCTTAATCTCAACTTGTCCACCATTAACCCATTGGCTATCCACACCAAGTGCAACATTCACATTTTGAGGACCATTTGCTCCTGAACCAATTCGAACCCAAGCAGATACTTGGTATGTCAAGAAAAGTTTCAGCTTGTCAGTGATCATCTGAGCTGGACCCATCCAAGTTTGCGTGCGGTTTTGAACATTGATATAGCGGCCACTTAAAGGTTCATGGACACCAAGGGAAGCTCTTGCCATAGGTGGGAGTATACGTGGTGAGCCTAATCCAACACTCAAATTGCAGTTGCCAAGAGGAAACCATCCATTCGTTCCATCATTTAGTTGGCTGTTTGTAATTATATTAACTCCAAAATCAGGATTCTACAAAAAGTAAAAACACATAAGGAAACCATCCATAATTGGTTATTTGTAAAATATGCGCCTGGAGTTGGACGTGAGAGTCTGATACGGTTCACATGCACCAAGACAAATATGTTCAGCTTCTGAAGTTTTCCATATGTTTGGAAAATAATAGTCCACTCCAATATCCAAATATGTGGCAGACACAATTTGAATTATATAACATAGTTTGTAACTATATTAGCTCCACAATGTGAATGCTTATGAGTTAAGGTTTAACTACAGCAAACAATACAGCAAAACCAAGCATCCAATATCTTCTCTAAAGATACTGAAAGGAATACCAAATTCCAAAATGAAATTATTTAACTGACCTCAATAACAGGTGGAGGTGAAGGAGGGATTTTCTCAGCATGCTTTACGACTAAGGCATTGACAAGAATGTCGGTGCCTGGAGGTGGACCTTCTAAATAGATGACTACACGTGACGGGGAACCGTTTAGAAGGAACTTTCCCTGCAATTGCACCCAATCCTTGTCGGTTGCCTGCACACTTTAAGATTAAAGCAAAAAAAATCAACCAAAGTGTCCGGATTCAGAGATTCTATGTGAAAAAGCATTAGTATATAGACAGTTGGAAGAAATAATGAACTTACTTGGCAATTCCAACGTACTGATCGTTGCGACCTGGTGTTTGGACCCACAATGTGGCCTGTACAGTAGCAGTTGTGACATTGTTACCAAATATCCGTACTACAGCTTCTACATTATAAGCAAGTTTCCGCTGCACTCTTCCAGTAATCTCCTGCTGGATTCCATTCCAGTTCTGCGTGCGCTCAGTCGCAGAAGCGAAAACTCTGCCAGATTGTGGGACTATCTTCCCATCTGCCATAGAATCATGTAAAGCAACCTTGCAGCCTCTTCCAGACCAGTTATTGAGGCCATCTTCGAAATTAGGGTTTATGACAATGTTCTCATCTCCAGCTCCTATTCTTGCACTCTTTCAAAATAAAAAATGCCAAAAACATCAAAATAACCAGCATAGGACAATGGAAAGTGGCTTCATTTTCCCCTTGACATGAAAAGGGTGGTTTTTAAACCAATAAATTACGTAAAGATCATAGTATACCGTTCAGTTAGAAATGGATGTTACCTCGAATTTGCTTGAACTGGAACAGCTAATCGCCACAGAATCAATAAGCAGCTCAACACCAGGTGAAGGCCCTTCCAAATAAAACACGAGTCGCTCAGGCATGGTTGATAATGAGAATGTGCCTTCTACAATTTCCCACTTCTCCTTTGACACAGATGTTCTGCAATTGACAAATATCATTAAGCAAAAGGCTTCCACTTTAAGTCTTACATACAAAGAAATATAATGCAAACAAAGTAAAGAACATTACTTTCCGATTAACAGATGGCTAGTTTCTGAACCATGGTTTTCTAGCTTCAGTGTTGCCAGCACATCCGTTGACCCTGAAAGAGGTCCCGATACTCCAACACAAGCAGAAACCGAGTACTCAGAACCCTGTGAAATTTTTCCCGTGATATCTTGCTCCAAACCCTGCCAGCATTCTGTTCGATTCATGACAACCGCATAATTTCCACCAGACCTTGCTGACAGTTCACCTAGGTTGCCAGACTCAGCTGAAGCTACAAAGCCATTGCAGGAATTTGGATGCCAAGAATGCAGACCATTGGAGAAATCATGATTTACTATTATATTAGCAGCTGAATTGACAGTTGGACTAATCATTTTTTCATGGAAGTTCTGCCAAGGAAAGGAATTGGATAAACTTAAAACATGAAAAATACTTCAAGCATAGTTCAATCTCCCAACAAGTCTCATTTCCTTTTCATCTTCTAATTAAGGCGAAAATTTAACAATAAACAACAAAAATTAAGGGAAATAATATGAAAATGGATACCCCCTGTAAGCCAAAAACAAAAGACACCCAATGTCGTAGGAAAAGTATAATACAATAATCTAGACATTGAAAAACTCAAACCTCAGTGTTTCCATTGTCAGCCTTCATTTGTGGGTTCTCCATGGTTTCTCCGGATTTCTAACAACAAACGCCAAAAGAAAAATCAACAACAATAACAGAGAACACAAAAGCGAAATGAAAATCAAATGAAACATTGAAATTTCCTCACTCTTTTAGTAAGGAAACAAAGAAGAAAGGTAAATAGAGACACCTTAAGATGATGCTTATGCTGTCGAGTGTTGAAGCATCAAATGCAGAGGGTCCTCATTTATAAGGCGCTGGAAACCCAACCCTTTGTTGCGGAGAGTTTTGAAAGTGGAGTCTAAGAAAAGCGCGGGACCTAACTAACTCAACCAATCAAAGTTATCAAACCACTTTACTCTTCAGCCAAAAACATAAATAAATTCCTGTTGTCAACTGACCCACTTGAGTTTTGTCTGGATTTCTGGGAATTTTAAAGGATAATTTGTTCTTTAATGGCTATTTCTTTGTCTTGCAGACTGGGTAACATGCAATTTGCATTTGGATGCTTGAATTGGAATAGAAGGCTTAAGGAATGGGGAGTGCTCTCTTCTGTTCAATGATATTAATGTTTATTCAAAAATGGAGTCTTTGATTTCAAGGCAAATGCTTTCAAATTTAGGTGGGGAAGATGGGATTTCACTCGGTTCAGACTTCAAACCGTTGTTTATTCGATTCTGAACATATTTTCGAACCCAAATATTTTAAAATAAATATTTTTTTTTTAATTCATGAATATTTATTTAAATTATACATTTTTTGAAATAAATATTTAATTATTTTGGTTGAAATAAATATTTAAAATTTTATTTCGTTAGTGTTTTAAAATATCATTATTAATTTTTTTGTTTAGTTTAAAAATAATTGTTTAAACTATATATTTTTTCTGAAATAGGTGTTTAATGATTTTTTTAATTAAAATAGGTAACTAAAGTTTTATTATGTTAGTGTTTTAAGATAATATCATTAAAAAAATTCAATAACCAATCATAATTTGACATGCGTCAATTTTAATTTTTATAAATAAATTAAAAAAGAAAATTAATTTTAAAATAAAATATAAAAAATCTTAAATTTTCTTAAAAAGTCTCGTATTCCTAAAACCCCAAATCTCAAGATTAACATAACTATTGTCATTAGGGGTGAGCAAAACTCAACTCGATTCGAAAAATTGAATTTCTCGACTCGAATCGAGGTAAAGAAATTCGACTCGTTTTAACTCGATTCGAAATTTCATAAACTTGAATCGACTCGAAAAAATTTCAAATTAAGTTCAAGTTACAAAAATGGAAATCAAATAACTCGAATAACTCGAAAATTTTAGTAATTATAAAGGTCAATTGCACATGTAACCCATGTAGTTTTATTTTCAGTCATTTTTTTATATTTTAATTTTTTTTATAATCTGGTGACGTTCTATATTCAATTTTTATTTTATTTAATAAAATTTTTATTTATATCTTTTATATTATGTTATTTGTTTTTTTAATTTTTGTATTAATGTATTATTATTTTTTGTTTAGTCTTAGTCTTACCTAAATAAGAAGGAAGTTATTAATAAAGTCTGTAATTTAATAAAATGACATATTCATATCTAAGATATTTGATTGATGGTAATATTATAGTATTATAAACAGTATAATTAAAATTTATACATAAATCGAAAAATCGAATCGACTCGAATTCGACTCGAACTCGTTAAAATCGACTCGAATTGAAAAAATTTTAAAAAAATTTCAAACTATAAAATATGATGACTCAACTCGAATAACTCAAAATTTTTTGACTCGACTCGACTCGACTCGCTCGAACACTCACCCCTAATTGTCATTGATACTCTAGCTGGATTTCGTCGTTGTTTGAGGTTATCATTTTCAACCACTCATTCTCGATAATTGACGAGAGACGTTACAATAGAACGTTGAATGACTAGAGTTTTTCGTATTCATTGTTCGATGTCTGATTGAAATCTCTCATGTCAATTGTTGATGATGGGTGGTTGAAAAAAATCGATGATGTTCTAAGACGGTGACGACAATGAGGTCTGACAAGGATAACAACGATGATAGTGATACCAATTTTATTTTTAAGGTTTAATTTTTTTAAAAGATTTTGAAATTATTTTATAATTTTTAGATTATTGTTTAAATTAATTTATTTTATAGTTTACTTATTTTTAAAATAAAAAATAAAAGTCACATATAAATATATTATTATGTGATAAATTTTTAACATTATTATCTTAAAACACTAATATAATAAAATTTTATATACTTATTTTATTTAAAAATATTAATAAAAAATTATAATTTAAATACTTATTTATAAATTAATCCCATTTTTTATTAATCGGAGTCATTTGTACGTCTTTCTAAATGACTTCATAATGAGCTTTGGACATTGCGTGTGTCTAAGACCAAAGAGCCATCCTCATGATGGCCTAAGGGACCTTTGCAAGAGCCTTTAACCAACCGGGATCATCCATAAAAACGTATCGGATTTACAAACTGACGGCAGCCTCCCGTAAAAACTTTTGTGGTTTCAGACCAGACAGGAGTACGAACTGATAGTTCCCATACAATTTCTCTGACCGAAAGATAATCAAAAGAATTCAGCATTAGCAGAAGCCAATGAAATGAAATGTAGGGGATGTTTGTTTCATGTAATTCATTTTACAGAAAAAAAAAATCTGTGTTTTTGTGTTGTGTGCATACAGATGAATCTGTTATAAGGTTATTATCCTCTTTTTAAAAAATATGTCTAATATAATTTGTAGCGCAATCGTATATATATCTTAAAATCTTTTTTTTCTTTTCGATGTAAGATTAATGTTCTTTGCTTCTTTTCAAACGTGATATTCTCCTCACTCAACCTCGTAACATCCTCGTCTCGAGCTTCCATTCTCGTGATTGGTCTCTTATTACTGTGTTTACCCTGCCTATCCCTTTTATGGGCACTCGTCGTGAAATCGAGCAATCAAAGGGTTGTTTTGATACAACTTGTCACGAGACCATTACCCTCTTCTCAAAAGACATATATGATAAGATATATAAAATAATCGTATATATATATATTCAAAATCTCTTTTCTCTTCTGATGTGTGATTAATACTTCTTATTTTTTTAGGCATGACAGATTCACGTACCCACAAAATATGAACGGAGAATGTTACAAGTCTCTCACTTCTACTGCTATATTACAACGTATATATGGTATTTGGATATAGCATCTCAAGAAACTTTAATAATTATGGACTGTGGAGTATAAAATGGACGTTATTTATACATTATTAGCATATCAAATGTATATGTTATTATTATTAATTATTATTTTTGTTTAGGGATTTCGACTATAGTTATATGCGGTAATATTCATCTAACTTTTACGATAAAAATGTGAAAAATTATGTACAACTTCAAAAAATAATTTAAAAAAATTCAATAAAATCACACTTTTGATAATATTATGATTTGTCGTTCATCTAGAACAAAACACAGAACATTCAAAAATTGTAAACCTAGGAAAAAGTGTAGTCATTATATAGTTTTTCAAGTTGCTATGAAATTTTTCTGCATGTAGTTGTGGTTTACTTCTTTGTATCTGGTTATTTAAAACGGGAGACATATTATGGAACAGTTTTATCTCAGTCATGAATTTACTATGTTTTTTTTTCTATTTTTGTTTGTAGGGGACAGATGGGCATGCAAGAATTTTCTGCTACTAAAAGTTCATCAGATCATCTGAAGATCATGCTGGTTGCACAGATTTGCATCTGGAATGGCTTGCACTAAACTACATTTCCTGCAAATCCTTTCTTATTGAACAATGTTCAGACATTTCATAAACCTAAGCTCCACCCAAAGGATCATCACTCCTTTGGTGTCTGAAATGGCTTGTAAGCCCTGAGGCTGCGAACTAGTCCTTGAATGGATCCAGCAGCAGCCACCAGTGACACCACCAAGCAAACCCAGCATAGAATCTTCAACCATACCCACCTGAATGAGTACTTTGGTATCTTGGATTGCGCAATGTGCATCTCGATCGGAAAGTAGACCGTTAACGGCCAAAACGATCCTGCTCCAATAAGCCCCAAGAAATCATTGAAGAAAGGGAATATCATTGCTAGCACGGCCGTCACAATAACGTATGCAGTCCTCCATACCAGTCGGAAGAAGTTGAGATAGTAAACACCACAGCATGGGACATTGACAGCATGTTCGGTTGTGATGAACTTGTTATCAGGATAATGTCTGGTACACAATTTTTCGACAAACCCGAATAACGGTTGGGCGAAAACCTGATATGCACCGATGAGATGGACGGCAATGCAGACATTGGCGAAATCGATCAACCAAAAGGGCTCATAAAAACCAAACCCTGTAAGGAAATTCCCTGGTGCATCGTTTCCAAATGCTGCATATCCGACAACACCACAAAGTACGTAGAATAAGGTGGTCGTCATGACACCGATTCCGCTTGCTCTCTTCATCGACTTGTTCTCCGGCGGACTTGATTTCAGGGTGTCCTGAAATCATTAAAAGAAAAAGTGAATTTAGAGAGTCTGCACTTTGAATTTTGATATGGGACAAAATAAGTGAAACTCAGCTACATTGGATGCCACAATCCATTGCTACTTGACAAATTCACAGAGAACAAAGCAAAAGATGGGAATGGAAAGATTACTACAAATAGTTTGATGATAAAAATAACTTTATTTTTAGTGAATTCCAGATTCTGGGTTGGAATTCTTACAGTGTGCTGTGCCCACTTAGAATTGTTGAAGAAAATAGGCAAAATCCAAGACAACTCACCATCCTACTGAACACATCAAATTACTTAAATAACTTTAATTGTTTTAATGTGGTGGATGAAAAAAATTCTTTACCCTTTATTATATATTTTTTATTGTCTCACCTTAAAAAAAATTAAAAATTAAATTTTAGACCCTAACGCTAAAAAAATACAATTTAACTATAATTCCTTAAACTTTAATCACAACCTCTGACCTTAAGCAGGGGCAGAGCTATGATTTAATATTAGGAGGGACAAGAGTCTATTAAACCTTTAAATTTAAAAATTTGGAAGGACAAAAATTCTATTTAATTAATATTTAAACTAGAAGAGACTAAAAATATAATTATACCAAAAATTTTGAGAAGGACTGTTACAATTTCGTCCCTGACCTTAAGCCTTAAATCTTAAAGACACTATTTTAAATAAAAATACTAAAAAATATATAATAGAAAAGGACAATTTACACCCGTGAGGGTACTATATTGTTCTTAGTTTTTAACAGTGATTATTTAAAAGCGTTCAGCTTTTAAAAAGAAACATACTATTATATTATTTATACAAAGAAATATTTTTCTAACTTAATCAAATCACATGAATTGTGATTAAAAGATAATAACTTGTGAGACAATGTTCTTTACAGACATGATATAAATAAGTTCCAAAAGACTCCATCTCTGGAAATGCAACTTGCCTTTTTTTTCTAGTTCTTACTACAAAATGGCCCCCACATGTGAGGACCGCCACCGAATGGACAATTTCAAGTTTTTCTTTCACCTCTGTCAAGATTCTTACACGTATAACCTCACATGACATGATAAACAAGACGAAAATATTATGTCCAAGTACCTAACAATCAATAATGTTTAAAATTTATAGCATATTAAAATCTGGAAAATGAAATACAAGCTGCCATGAATAATTGCAGCGTATAATTCTACTTGCCTGAATCTCAACGAGGACGGTGGAGAAAGCATAGGCAAAGGCAATGTCTCCAATAGCTTGGAACGTCCTCCAAACCTTTTCAGAGCCAGAGACATCAACCCCTACTGTCACTCCTGTTAAGCTGGTTGTCCTCACATGTCCAGTCCCACCTAGAGGATGTTGATTTCACATGGGATGGAACAACAGTCAGACATTGGAGCCAGACAAATGAGACTCAAATAATGCATGGGATTGTGATGAAGTGTTTGTCTGGCTCACCTGCGACTTTGGCTATGGAGAGTCCAAGGCCGATGGAGGAGTAAGCGAAAGACATGATGGCAGCTAGGATTGAGAGCCATGAGAGCTCGTGGAAGTTTGGGATTTGGCTGAGGATGATTTGGATGCATGCGAAGATGATCATGAATGGGTTGTTTGAGGTTTGGCACTTGGCTTCATGTCCATGCTTGTGGAAGCAGTTTGACCTTTTCACCGCTCTGGTTCAAAAAACAACATGAACAATCAGTTTCAACTCAAAGCTCCAAATGTCTGGTCCTTTTGACGTGTACTGTAACTGTTACTTACACCATACTGATTGATGCTGTGATTGTATAACCAATGGTTACGCCAAGAAGATTAGCGTACTGAGCCAATCCACAAAGCTGAACTTTTCTTCCTCCTGAACAAACCAAAGATGGCGATGATTAGGTGTAAGAAATGATTTGTATAGCAAGTATTAATGTGATGATATGACTACCTAAATAAGCTCTAACAACATCCATGTAGGTGTAGTTTCTTTTTCCATGAACTGGGTCAGGAGCCCTGTAGCAATCGGCAAGAAGGGTGGAGGTGAAATAGGTGATGAAGGAGAAAATCATGAGAACCGCCGGTCCAGCCACCCAACCCAACTGAGCAATCGCCCATGCAAGAGATAACACTCCAGACCCAATCACAGCAGTGATAATATGAGCACTTGCAGTGACCCACGTCCCTTCAAAAATCAAAAGAACCCAACCTCACATCCAAAATAATAATAAATTACAAAAAATGATGAAGAAGAAGAAGAAGAAGCTGTACCAGTTCTTTTTGGTCGACCATCATCATCCAAGTTCTTCTGTGCATCACCATTTTCATAGTCTGCAGTGTTTTGCTCAATGAACATGCTGCTTTTCTGCATCTCTCTGTCCATATCTCTCTGTCTGACTCTAAAGCAAGGTTAAAAAGGAGATTTGGTTTGCGGCAAGTGTCCAAAGAAAGGGAAGGGAAAACAAACAACACTTGGTTGGTTCCAGAGCCTGTTTAAGAAACGATAAGCATCTATAGATATAGGCTTGGTTGGAGACTGGGGAGTGTAATTACTGGCAGGTTTTGTTCTGGCACCATCGATGGTCTTGGTTGATGGGGTCCCCACAACTTTAGGTTCCTGGGAAATTTTGAATGACATGGTAACCATCCATTGTCACGACAACAGCAGCAGAAACAACAACAAATCTCTTTGTCTTTGCAGTGCTAAGTTCTGGGTACTGCCAACTTTCCTCCAGAAAGCGTGTAACACACGAAATTATGAAAATTTGGCTTGCCGCTCCGCATGATGCAAGCCAGCAAATTTCTTTTTCTATTGTTTTATGCGTTGAAGTGTCCAAGTGAACGGTTCTAATGGATATGTGTTTGATGGAGATTATTATGTGAACCTTATTTACCACGTTATTCATAGTTCAAGTAATTAGGATCGTTGATCTTTAAATAATTAACTAATAATTACTCATTCACTAGGTACATGTAAGAAAGAGGTGATAATTCTCTTAAAAAAATTAAAATCAACGATCATAATTAATTAAGACTATAAATAACGTAGTGAACAGAGTTTACCTAATAATTTTTCGTTTGATGGGGCTTTAACCTCCTAGATCTTCCAAAACTTTCAAATGTGACGTAAATATAGCAAGTTTTACGATCCATTTTTAAAACATCAAGATATTCACATATGACTAGAAAGTTTTAGAAGTGAATAAGTGTGTTTCCCAAAGTTAAAAGAACAGAATAAAAAATTTATTATATAATCTCAATTCATCACATTATTTTATAATCTCGTCTAATAAAATTTATAAATTTAGTAACATATAAAAAGTTATTAAAAATTACCTTAAAAATTATCAATAAAACTATTAAGAATAGAACTCAAATCATCTGCCCCTTTCTCATGCCTCCATTTATATTCCCACTTCAAATTAGAGGTTTAGGGTTTAGGATTTTAGGTTAAGGTTTTGGTTAGGGTTTAGGGAATTAGTGGTATGGTATATTTTTTAAGGTGTAAGGTTTAGGGTTTAAAATTCAATTTTTTACAAAAATACAAAGGAGACACAAAGGGAGGCACAGAAAAGAGGCAGATGATTTTTGTTCGAATAGAATATGATGAATTGAATAATCTAACAATTTTTCACAATAATAAATGCGGTATTATCTAAATATTAGTATGTTATTGGTCAGGAACGGAGCTAGGATCAAATATTTGGAAGGACAGAGGTCTATTAAACTTGTAAATCTAAAAATTAGGAGGGACAAAAACCTTATTCTATTACTATTTAAACTAATAAAGACCTCAAATACAATTATACCAAGAAAATTTGGGAGGAGCAAAGACCCCTCCCACAATATAGGTAGTTTCGTCCCTGCTATTGGTTGTACAAAGATCGGACTCGAGCATGAACCATTTTGTCTTAATATTTAAGGGAATAATCGTTATTCCTAAAAATTTTCCAAATTAGAATATCAGTACAATAATTAAACAATTAATATTTAGTAATTAAAAATTTATTCTAAAAATTTTGGAGAGAGTGGAAGATGTTTTCTTGTCATGTATATTGGATCCAACAGGGAATTTTTCTTTAATTTATCGGGTAAATTACACCAGTTAGTCATTGAACTATTGGATTTTTTCTTATTTTAGTTACCGAATTACTTTTCATGTAAAAAAATCATTAATGTTATAATTTTTCTATTTCAATTGTTTATCATCGTTAGTTTTAACAATTACTTAACGAAGATGACAATATTACATGATATAAAAATAATTTTAGTCTTCAAAACTAAAACATATATATATATAATGACATTTTTAAAAATATTATTATGTATTAATCTATCGCGACATTTATTTAAAAATATTATTAAATAAATAAAATTAACGACGTTTATTATTATAAGTATTCTTAAAAAAAATCAAATAGGAGTTCTTCAAAATGATTTTAACTACAATTATGAATCCAATGTCCTTTTATAGAAAATTGGAAAACCATACTCGAAACATAAATGAGTAATACTATTTTTGTGATATTTTTATTGAGATATTTGATATTATAATTTATGAAAAATATTTTTAGATTTATTCATATTTTTTATTAAATAATTCAAAATTCATTTAACTTGATAAATATATTTAATAACCTTTACAAAGTATTTTGAATCAACCAAATATTTTTAAAGTGGTTTTAGTAAAAATAAGGTTTATATTCTGATATCTATTACTGATACTAATACCAAAGACACCATATTGATATTCTATATCGAGTATCGAAATATTTAATTTTATTTTATGTAAGGAGATCTCAAATAGATCTAAACGTAAGGTATGGACGAAGCTAGAATTATTTGAGGGACAAAACATAAATTTTAAAAATATAGAGGATAATTAAAAAAAAAACTAATTTTAAAGACAAATTATATAAAAAATAAAATAAAAAACATAATTTTTCGAGAGTGAAAGGGACAATTGTCCTTTCTAACCCGTTAATATCTCATATCTAGCGTAAGATGTTCATAGAACAAGTACATATTAAAATTTTGATCCGTATATTTTAAATGTATTTTGTTAGATTTAAGTTAATATTTAATACACAAATTTATTCCAGAATTAATAATTTAACTAATATGATATTAATACTTTGAGTACTTAATTAAATATTCTAGATTTTAGAATTAATTTAAATATAAATATGGTTTAAGATCGTTTTATATAAGGATGAGTCAACAATGGACGTCGAACACTGCTGAACATCATTAATATTGAACATCGCTGAATATTATTAAATTAATTTATAAAGAATAAAAATCTAAAAGACTAATCATATAATTATTAATTATATATTGAGTTTATCACTCTTTTATTAATTACATATTAAGTCGTTGATATCTTAAATTAAACAAATGAGGGTTCATAACATAAATAACACATTAATTAAACAGAGATGCTCTGATATTAATGAACATGTGATATTTTGATAGGATGGTAATAGGGTAGGTCGGGTGGATTTTTGATTGTCTAATTCAGTTTTAATATATAATTTTTATTTGATTTTATATAATAAAAATTATAATTAGATTTTGATTGATCATGATATTTTAATAAAAGTATGATTAATTTGATTCGATTCAAAGAAAAATAAAAATATTATATATTATATATAAATAGAAATATATTGAATTGAGTTAGAGAATTTTCGTCATAAATCTGATTTGACTTAATTTTTAATAATTTAATCCGATCTGATCTGAACTCGATTTTTTAAATAAAATTACCCCTATTAGAATGGGTCAAATTGAAACTCATTGATTTTGTTATCACTATATTTTGATATATCAGTTATATAAAAATATTATATAATATTTTTAAAATTTATCTCTAAACCTTAAATCCTATAACAATAACAAAATTTAGAGAAAAATTGATAGGACTAACTTATTTTTTAAAATTTAAAGGCTTAAATTAAAAAATAGATTTAACTAAAATATTTAACAATATATGAGATTTGATAAAAATATTTAGAAATTTAAAAAGAGTTTAATTTAAAAAAATATATTTTATATTTTAATATAAATTTTAAAATTTTTGATATACCAAATTAAAAATTTAAAAATAAAATTTAAGTTTCCGAAAATCTCAAACCTCGTAACCTAATCTCTTAAAAAATATAATATATTATAACGTAAAAGGATAAGTCTATTATGTACGTCGAACATCGCTGAATACTACTAACGTTAAATATCATTAAATATTATTAAATTAATTAATAAAGATTAAAAATCTTAAAAACTTAATATATAATTAATAATATACATTAAGTCTATCATTTTTTATTAATTACATATTAAATCTTTAAAATTTTTAATCTTTATTAATTAATTTAATAATATTTAACAATACTTAACATTAATAGTATTTAACAGTTGTGTACGCAAAAAGTTACTGCTGATTGACTCACCCACCAAAGCTAGATATGTGACCCGGGTCGGTCTAGATTAGTCAAGGTTAAACTCTGAAATCAGAAAAACAATAAAAAAATAATATTTAACAATATTCGACAACGTTATAAATTTTTTTAACATAAAACCCTAACTTTAAATTAATATTCGAAACTCCAAATTTATCAACCTCATATAAATCAAAATTTACCCAACTTACCTTCTAAAGTTTTTTTCTTAAATAAATAATTCTGTCTCGATTCCCAACATGAAAAGAACAATGTTTTCAAAATTTTGTCACTATATGCAATGACCAGCTGCTATTATTGACTTGAGTTTAACCGACTCAATTTTGCTGACTTCAAACAAGGTTGAAAATATGCAACTAAAATACAAACATATTACTATTAAATTAAATTATAAATGTTAGTGTGTTGAAATTGTGTACCTATAGGATATATTATCTCCCTTGTAACCTAATAAGACTATGGTCTATGGGTATTTAATTCATATAATTATACAAAGTAAACAAAAACAATGGGGCACCTGTGCCACGGGATGATTATCTCTATTTGCATCGGGATGATTTTTTTATATCAAAATATTTTTAAAATAATATTTAAGAATCATAATAAAAAGATAAACCTGATTTATTTAATTGTTGTTCAATTATTGAGAGGAAATGATGACATAAGTTGACTGACTTGATGAAATTGATAATTGAGTCGTCATTTTTGATCTTGCTTTGACAACCACCAAATTCATAAAACTTAGTTATAAGAACGGATATATGATTTTATTTTACGATTTATGATAATAAATTTATAAAATTTTAAATAAATAAAATTCAATTTTTAATAAAATATAAAAATAATTAATTTTTAAATTATATATAAGTTTTAGAAAATTTTAATAACACATTCCACGCGTCGTGTAAGCATGCCATTGGACATTTTGGGCGGAACCAACCCATTTATGAGAACCAAAGGACAGGTGAGAGACGGGACATTATTAGAGTGTGAGGTCACGATTTAGGACGTGTTTGATATTATTATTATTTTTAAATATAATAAAAAATATTTTATAAAATAAAAAAAAACTAAAATTATTATATAAATATAAATTTTAAAAAATATAAATAAAAATTATATTAATGGTGAAACTGAAGGGACTCCAACATAGAATTTTAATCAGTTATAGTGAGTATAAAATAAATACTGATGTTCGAATTTGTGATTACTAAAAATAATAATAATTGTTCTTTTAATTATTGAGGTAAGATGATACGTGTTTATTTTTAAAAATAATTGGTATAATATGTATTATTTATATCTTTTTATACTCATAAATTAAAAATATTAAATATTTAAATATATTTAATCTCATGTGTTTTTAAATATTATATCAATAATATTTTAGTTAAAATAAACTTAAATGATATTTATTTAATAAATTATTAATAATAAATTTCGTAATTTAGAAAAATCTCATTCTAGATAGATACGGCAAAGACCAATGTCACGGATAGAAGTTCATATAGGATACATAATGCTACTAAAGGATAATGTTTAAATAATTATATCTTAAATATATTTATATTTATATTTATATTATATAATACTTCAATTGAAGGTGAAGTCTTGATATTAGGGATGAGGACAAATCTGAATTTAACGGTTTTTGATTCAAGCTAATTTAATCTGATTTGATTTTTAATTAAAATTGAATTCAAATTTAAATTAAATTCGAGTTTAAGATAAAAAAATTCAAACCGACTTGAGATTATTATAATTTTTCAATATATTTTAAGGATATTTATAATAATCATCCCTCTTTATATATATATATATATTATACAATTAAATTATTAAAATTAATTTTTTAATTAAGTCACTAAAATTTTATTTTTTTATAATTAAATCCTTAAAATTAAAAAAATTAATAGCTTGGGTCAGGTCGAATCAAGTTTTGAAGCTTAAAACTTGAGTCGGTTTAGGTGACGAGTGAGTCTAAAATTCGAACCGACTTGTGCCTATCTCTACTTGATACTTTATTTTTTCTTTTTATCTTCGTCTTCCTACTCAAATTTAAAGTTTACGGTGTAATAAATCTCTTAAGATATAAAATGAATTACCAAATCTTTAACTCTGCATGTCACATTATTAATAAAAAAATAGTTGATTTTAACAAAAAAGTTAAATTACACGTTAAGTATGTTAAATTTTTATTTTTTTAATTTAGTCATAAAAATCTTTATTGAACCTAAAATTGACTCAATTTTTTTATAATAGTTTAATATTTTTAATATGATAGTGTTTATATTCAATTTAATCCTTAAAATCTTTATTTAACTTAAAATTGACCCTTATTTCTTTACAATTTAGTATAGTATTTTAAGTATAATTATATTTTTGTTTACTTTAGTCTTAAAATCTATATTTATCTTTAAATTCACCCCTATTTCTTTATAATTTTTATAATTACTCCAATTTTTTTATCTAACCTGAAATTAACTCTAATTTATTTTTAATTTTTATAATTTAGTCCTATATTTTAAACATAATTATACTTTTTTTCATTTTGCTCTTAAAAATATTTTTTAATCCAAAATTAACCTCAATTTTTTAATCTATACTTTAGTTCAATATTTTAAATAAAAGTATATTTCGGTTCAATTTAGTTCTCAAAATATTTATTGAACCCAAAATCAATCCAATTTTTTTTTAATCTTTATAATTTAGTCTAATATTTTAATATAATTATATTTTTATTCAATTTAGCTCTATTTTTTATTTAATTGAACTTAACCCCATTTTTTCTAGTTTTTTTAAATTTAGTTCAATATTTTCAATATGTTGATATTTTTATTCATTTTATTCCTAAAATTTTGTATTTAACTCAAATTTGACCCCTATTTTTTCCTCTAATTTTTATAATTTAGTCTAACATTTTTAATATGATGATATATTTATTTATTTATTTTTTAAAAAATCTTTATATAACCCGGAATTGATCATTATTTCTTTCTATTTTTTATAATTTATTTTCATAATTTTAATATAATTATATTTTTAATTATTTAGTTCTAAAGTATTTATTTAACTCGAAATTGACCTCTATCTTTTTTTTTAATTTTATAATTTAGTCTAATATTTTAAATATAAATATATATTTTTTATTTTAGTATTAAAAATTAGAAATACAAAGGTCAAATTTAGATTAAATAAATATTTTTATAATTAAATTAAACAAAAATATTGTCAAACTTAACATATAATTTACCCATTTTTGTAAAGTTATCTGATTTTTGTTAATAAAGTCACAGAGGGACGGATCTGGGCTTAGGCCTTGGGCCACCCCCTGCCCAAAAATAATGCTATTTATTTTATATTATAATATTAATAAAAATTAGATTTTTGACATGTAAAAATAAAAGAAATTGTCTAATCTAAAATTTAATTTAATTTTTAAGTTTTAGATTAATTTAATAAATAAGATTTAATTGAAATAAAAGATAAAAAAAATGAGATTGATTATATTTTTATTATATTTTATAAATATTATATAATTATTTTTAAAAAAACATATATTTTAATTATTAATTGTTTAAATATATATATATATTTTAAAATAATTCTTCAAGTATTTTTGGGGTTTTATCTTAGTATATAAAGATCATAAAATTCAAATAACAAAATATAATTAAAATTAAGATCAAAATTAAATTTTAAAAATATGTTTTTAGTAAAAAGCTTATAACTCATATATAATATTTTTAAAAAAATAACTTAAAAGATAATAAAAATGTAATATATTTTTATGTTACTTTTAAATAAATTTATATTTTTATGACTTATAATTTTTTTTAAAAAATAATTAAATTATATATAAAATTTTATTTAAAAATATTTTAATTTTATTTAAATAAATATATAGATAATATTTTTTTTGAATATGATAATAAAAAAATTTAAGATTATTAAATAATAGAATTTTAAAATTATATAAAATAATTATGATTAATATTTAAATCGACACAACCGATAATTACTTTTTAAATTTATCCCTGGTCACACATAACATATTTTGATTGGTCTATAAATTCTTATTAACTGTAGTTAACGACAAAAATAATTGAAATCATGATTTAAAATTTATGAAATAAAATATGCGACCCGAATCGGTCCAAATTAGTCAATTGAAAACCAGATGAGCGATCAGGAAAAGAAACTGAAAATATATTGTATAATTTAACCAAAGCCGCCGCACCTGTATGGCCCTGATATCCACAGCTCAAATAATTAAAACAATAATGCAGCGATAAGACATGGCTATTTAGAATCAAATGTTGTACACGTTTTTCATTCTATTTTCCATGTGACATGAATTAGCTAAGTTGGTTCACACCAATCATTTACTCAAATACTACAAAATACAATCATTTTATTGTCCAATTCCGAACATTATTTTGGCAAGATTAGCTAAAGAAAATACCTCCCACATCACTCAGAAAATATTACACCCGAGAAAAATTAGACCTGTTAATATGTTACAAAAGTGCTAATTACTGTAATATGACTATGCTTCTTAGCTGAATCCATCAATGGTGTTCCTTTTGTTGCTGCTCGATGTCCTTACCGATTGCAATGCCGACGAATCTGCACGGTTCGGCCTCTTCCAGCATTTGAACCACTCTTCTCATGGAGGGTCTTAGGGCAGGCAATGTGGTGGTGCATAGGATGCCGATCCTCAACACCTTCACTGCATCCTCTTTAAGGACATCAGGAATCCTTGGATCAACAATGCTTAAAACACTCTCTTGGCTCTGTATTTTGCTGAAAATCCAACTTACAATGTCCTTACTTTCTCCATATTCAGGATCTATGGGTCTTTTGCCACTCACTAACTCCATTAATACAACCCCAAAGCTATAAACGTCACTCTTCTCATTTACTTTGTAGGTGTATCCATATTCTGCAAAAGTCACATTGTTATGGTAATGTACTTGATGCTAATCTTGGAAAGTGAAGAATGGGAATTAACTTACCAGGAGCTATGTATCCATGGGTGCCTGCAATGACATGGGTGGAGTATTTCCCACCATCGGCTTGCACGATCTTGGCGAGTCCGAAATCTGAAATCCTTGGCTTCAAATACTCATCTAACAATATGTTACTAGATTTTACGTCCCGGTGGATCACCGGCTTTCCACATCCGTGATGTAGGTACTCGAGTCCCTTAGCTGCTCCAACTGCAATGTCATACCTTGTATCCCAATCAAGCTCCATTTTCTGACTTGTATGCAACCGATCCCATAAGCTGCCGTTAGGCAGGTATTCATACACCAACAAACTGGAGTCTTCACTGGTAATGCTGCAGTAGAGCTTCACTACATTGACATGCCTTATTGAGCTCAATGTCTGCACCTCGGCATCAAATTCTTTTGCCTTACCCTCACGTTTGCTTAGGATCGGAGTGGTACTACTCCGGTCTCTTCGGCCATTAGACTCTGTGTTCCATATGTGCTTCACAGCGAGTTCTACACCATTAGAAAGCGTCACTTTGTATACGTTCCCGGACCCTCCTTTTCCAATCAGATTCTCTTGTTTGATGGAATCAAGGATTTCATCTTCAGTGAAGGTTAACACATGGAAAGACTTAAGATCCCATGATTCTTCCTTCAATGAACGATCACCATCTCTTCTTTCAGTCCTCTTTAAAGACAAGAAACATCCAAGCGAAGCAAGCAAGACCGTTGCACCAAGCGCCAGGCAAACTATAAGCACTCGGACATCTTTAGACATTCTGGAATACGATCGACATCGCTTGAAAGATTGGAGTTCGACAGTTGAACTACAAAGGCCAGGGTTTCCCACCAAGCTACCATTATAAGCTTCTATGGAGAGAGTCTGAGGTATAGGACCAGTTAACCGATTATAAGACAAATCAAAAAGGTTCAGCTTGAGACTTGATAAGCTCTCTGGGATTTTCCCAGAAAGTTCATTTCGAGACAAATTCAAAGAGTTCAATGTCACCAAAGACCCTAAACATGATGGGATTTTCCCAGAAAGTGAATTACCAGCCATGTTTATGTCACTTATGGAAACACAAGAACATAATGAATCTGGTAAGGGACCAGATAACATGTTGTTGTGAAATTTAAGGACATTCAATCTTTTCAGTTCCACAATTCCATGAGGAATTTCCCCTGAAATCTGATTGTCATTAAGCTCGATTTTAACCAAAGATGTTGCTTCTGAAATCTCCTCAGGCAACTCACCTGATAGTCTATTGTATCCTACTGAAAGTACTCCCATCACCTTTGCATTCTTTATATCAGACGTAATTGGCCCTTCAAATCGATTGTAAGCAATGTCAACTATATCCACTACCGGTAATCCCCATATTCCCGGCGGTACTACACCGGAAAGCGAGTTGTTATAGACTCTAAACCTCTTTAAAGTTGTACAATTTCCATATGTCGCTGGAATTTCGCCGGTTAGCCTGTTCTGAACCATAAGAACACCTCTCATGGTTCCTTTGTTACACATGTTTGGAGGAATTGGTCCAGTCAAGAGATTCTCCGACACATCGATGTAGTCGAAATTGGACCAAGAACCAAGCTTTTGAGGCAAAGGACCAGACAACATGTTGTCGTAGAGAGACAGATTCACCAGCTTTCTGAATTCACCCAACTCAGATGGTATTTCTCCATTAAACCTGTTCTTATAGAGATGTAGGCTTACCAAGTTGTTCAAGTACCCCACTTCTGAGATATCTCCTTCAAGATTGTTGGCCGAAGCATCAAAATTCTCTAGCTTTGTAAGATTTCTTAACCCGACAGGAAGTTTTCCGGTCAGATTATTGCAATAAAGCTCAAGCTGCCATAGTTTGTGAAGATTTGAAATCTCCACTGGAATTTCTCCAGATAAGTGATTGTATTCAAGCTCTAAATTTACAAGCTCGGTGAGTCCTCCAATGGCGGGAGGAATCTTCCCTGCAATGCTACAATTGGCCAAATAAAGCCAACTCAGTTTCTTTAGATTCAGAATCTGATATGGAAACGGGGATCGATCCAAAGGGTTGTCTCCAAGACTTAGAACAGTCAGATTGGTCATTTTTTCAAGCATGTTCCATGGGAAAACACCGGAAAATCCGCTGTTATTCAAATGAAGGGACTTCAATTGAGTGAGTGAAGATATATCTGGGAACGAACCAGTGAAAAGATTGTTCCCAAGATCCAAATACTCAAGCTTTACACACTGATTCAACTCTTCACTGATTTTCCCGTAGAGTGAATTGAAACCCAAAGACAGTTTTTGTAAGGATTGAAGCTGGCATACCGAATCCAAAGGAAGAACACCGGTTAGCTTCTTGTTTGAAAGCTCGATTTCCTTAACGAACCCTCCATCGTTGCAAGTGATGCCATTGAAGCTGCAAATGGAATTGGCTGACCCCCATGAATCTAGAACACCAGTGTTTGATTTATTAAGAGCGGATTTTAGTTTCAGCAGCAAATGGAGTTCATCGGATTTCACATGAAAAGGTAAGGAACAACAGAACACGAGACAGAAACAGAGAAAGATTTGATGGTAACCACATGTGTAAGACATGTCGGAGGATTGAAACCAGACGACGAAGAAGAAGAAGAGCGGTGGACTCAAAGTAGTGACATCATGACCACCACAACATGAACATAAAAACAGAGAAAGTGAAGAACATCGTTTGTAATGAAAGAGAGACAAAAGAGACCGGGGTTATGTCAAAAACCTGTGGACTAAATTGGTCCCTACGTGAGTCCTAAAAACTAACCAGCCGCCATAGCCATAGGGTTAAAACTTGATCTATCTTCACAATTTAACTTCCATCCCAAGTAATCATGAACTAGAACAACATTGCTCTCTTTTGCATGCACTTCCATTTTACGACCCTAGATCCTGCGGTAAATCAAGTGTCTTGCGTTCATTTCATGAAGCCGCCGTCGTTGACTTGTCTCTCTATGAAATATTTTAGAAACAGGGTATTATTTCTAATAAATTAACCATGGTGCATAAAAAAAGCACGTGGCTAATTGGATATTGTATACGCAGTTGTCTTGCGCGTGAGTGAAGGTCGTCGTCAATACTATATGGTTGAGTGTCCATAACTGTGAGATGACAGAGAGCAGCTGAGGTCAACATTCATTGAATCCAATCTGTTCTCTGGTCTTTCATCTGAGGGCGGTGAGTGTGGGTCAGTTCTATGACAAGATAGTTCATAACTAGGGGGACGAACCCTGAGATTGGGTTGGATTCACGAGCTCTTCACACAGTGAACCATA
This sequence comes from Abelmoschus esculentus, assembly GCA_035048815.1. Taxonomy (NCBI): domain Eukaryota; kingdom Viridiplantae; phylum Streptophyta; class Magnoliopsida; order Malvales; family Malvaceae; genus Abelmoschus; species Abelmoschus esculentus. Next base: position 4,670,157 of record JAUCBN010000061.1, on the reverse strand, counting down.
CTTTTTACTTTACACGGGGAAGTATTAGCTTGGAATTAGCGACGGGTACGGAACCCGAACTCGACGGGTTTTGATATATTCTGACCTGATCTTGTCAGATTGAATTAAATATTTTAGTGAAAAATTTGGGTCTAGGTTGAGTTTTTTTCAAGGATGATCTCGGGTCGGATCGAGTTCAGGTTTAAGGTGAAAAAATTTGATCCAATCTGGGACTAATAGTGTAATTTTTTCATATATTTTAGGAATATTTATAATAATGATCATTCTTTATATATATTTTATATAATTAGGTCACTAAAATTAAATATTTTTACAGTTAGATCCCTAATTTTTTTATAGTTTAGTCCCTAAAATTTTAATTTTTTTAATGATTCGAGTCGAGTCGGATTGTAAAGCTTAAAAATCGGGTTAGATTTTTTTTACCCTAAACCAGGTCGGGTCGGGTGAAGGGTGGAGGGTATATTTTTTGGGTCGGGCCGAAAATCTGACCCGACCCGTGCCCATCCCTACTTGGAATACAAAATAAAGATTTTTCATCATCGATTTAAATTAGATATTTAAAAATTTTGGATGAAATATGTATAATAATTTATCATTCAAATCGGATATTTAAATTAAAAAATTTAAATTTTTTATAAATATAATTTTAAAAATGTTATTAATTTTAAAAGCAAATCACGATCATATCAATTGTTACAGTTACATAACATCCACAACCGTAATTAGTACTGTTCAAACAATCGAAGATAGATTTTAGTAAGGAAGAAAGGTAGCGTTTACCAAATTTACCAATTTTCATACTCCTTTCTCTAGAAAAACGATCATAAATGAGTGATGAAATAGGTAATTTACCCTAAATATAAATAGAACTTCATCTCTTAGCCCAAATGGTATTATGGATTAATTGCCTTCTTGCCGAAAAGGAAACGAAAGTGTTGGGTTTGGATTTTGATACATTCGATGGACCGGATTTAGAATTTTTTAATAATCAAAGGGGTAATATTTTGTATATTTTATTTGTATAAAATTGAGGATTTGTAATATTTTATTTTCAATAAATGTCATTAAAATACGTGTTTATAGTGACGTTTGTCTAACAAACTTCAATAAAATATATATTTGTATCAATTTTTTAAAATATTATTATATATCAATATGTTATAATGTTTATTAAAAAATATCGTTATATGTACAAAATTAATAACATTTACTTAAAAACACCATTAAAAATATCGTTAAAAACTTATTTTATTTTAATGATTTATCAAAATTGGTAAAGTTACACGTAATTTCTTAAAACTTGAAAATTTGAACATTTCATTAAAAATTTGTGTATTTAAAAAGTTAGATATCCATTAAATATTTTTAGATATTTGTTAAAATTTTGGTATTAATCTATGGTATATATACGTTATGGCGAATGCCCATCCTATGTCCAAAAATTTTATTATTATATATTTCTTTTATCTCATTAATTTTTTATTATTTTTTAGATTTTATTAATTTTAATTATTTATTATTTAAAATTTTACAGTGAAAAGAAATATTTTACTAGTGAGGATATATGGTTTTATGTCTTTTAAAAAGATTATTGTACGTAATAATTATAGTCTCATTTTTTGGGGACCTATTAGTAAATCAAAAATATACTTTATAAAAAAATATTTATTTTCTATGCAAACTAATTAAACTAAACAACATTTTTTTAAAACAAATTGGTCCAATTTCAGTTTTAATCCCTCAACTTCATTAAAATTTTTGAGATAGTAAATTTGTTTCAATAAATCCAAAATATTAACAGAATTGTCTTTTCACTCCTAATTTGGATTTAGCGAGTTTTTTATGTTATCTTTTAGGGTATATTGAGGGCTAAAATATTTTTGGTATAACTCGTGTCTATTTTATGATTCATATTCAAGATTTATGTTTCTCACTAAAGGAGTCAAGATTTGGGGTTCGGGATAAAACATAAATGTTTGAAAATTAGGGTAAAAATTCATAAATAAACCAAACTTAAAACAATTATATCAGAAGAAAAAAATAAAAATAATTATCCATCATTTATGGCTAGGACTATTGGGGTATCTAATCCCATTCGCTCTCCTAACTTTCGTCTCTCAGTTTCAGTATGGGCCCAACAAAATACTTTTATTATTGGTGTTCTTTCTGATCTCTACAAATTTTACCGCTCCACCGAAAATTCCATTTGTCCTTAGTGTATTTCAGCTTGATAGTTTTCTCTCTAATTTTATCACTAACGACTCTCGTTTCTAACAATATCAACTCTGAACCCAATCAATTAATATGTGAATTAATTAATTAATAGTGTCTTGAAATTGTACAGAAAATATATTTTGTTTAATTTGAATAAATATTTTTCTTCTTATCTATCCATCTATAAGTTTATGGACGGTTGCAAACCCCACCAAGGAATCCTTTTGCGGCTCAACCAAGCAAATACATATAATCAAATAAATATATGATTTCTTCATAAAATTATAAATTTGCAATCTTTAATCAAACTAATATGAAGAAATATGGTATGTTATTTGTGAAACTTAAGATCAATTATACAAAACTTTCTTAAATTATGGTAGAATTTTAATTTAATTTTTTAAGTTTTTAAATATTTTTAATTTGGTCTAAATATAAGTTTAATTTTAACTTAAAACTTATATAACTTTACAGATAAAATTGTTCGAATCAAGATCTCATCGAGAGATAAATATTTACTTCTCTATCCGGACCATTCCTTGGTTTAAACATTTATTTTGTTTTATTTTTTTAAAATATTTTAAATCCGTGTTTAAAGTATCAGTATTATATCAATAAAATCGCTAATTTAAGTATTAGTTACGGATTATAATTAATTTAAGTAAATTCATAACATGTTAATCAAATTATAAGCACGTACATAATAGATTTGTAATTTGGATATAATGTGTTAAAAAAATAATATGTCTAATTACATTAAATTCAAGTTGTACATGCAATAAGTAAATATATATATATATATTTAATATTTGATCTAATTTTTTTAATTATATTTAATGTCAAATTTAGGTTATCATTTAAATGACTAACTTGAAAAAAAGATTTAATTAATAAATTTATTGCTTCACATGTTCTCAAATTATAATCTTAATTTTTTATTGTTCTTTAATTTTTTTAATATTTTAATTTCATCCCAAAATTTAACATTCATTTAAAATTGATCTCTAAAATTATAAATATTTTAATTTTGTTCTTGAATTATCATTTATATCATATTATATTATTATATGATGAACGTTGGTGTTTACATAACAATTAATAATTTTTATAATAATTTTATTAAGAAGATATAATTAACATATACTAATATACTAATAATTTATCGATAAAATTAAAAACATTAAAAATTTAAAGATCTATGATTCAACTTAAAAATTTAATTAATATATTTTAAATTTAAATTATAATCTAAGAAAAGTGATCCCAAGGTAGGGTCATTAAAAAAGAGGAGTGGGGCCAAACTCAAGAAAGTCAGTTTGCTAAAATAATGTTGCCAACTCATCAACCCCACTTCATTTGTTGCCATAGGAAACGTGTTACTCAAATGCAATCATTAAGGGGTTTAATTAATATTTATATTTAATTAACAGAGAAAAGAAGAACGACAAAACCAAAAAGCAAGCAACAGGACGAAGGATATCTTTTCTTTAACATGGACATCTACAGTTCCAATTTCATTGGTTTTGTGCTTGCCAAGAGGTAGATTTACCTATCAAACAAATATTTAGATAAATTTTTAAAATTCAATTTTTTTTAGTTAAAATTATTGGTAATATATATTTTTAAAGATAAATATGTTAAAAATATTTAAATTGTTTACGTTAAAGTTTTAATTTTTTATCATCTGGATATTTAAATTGTTTACGTAAAATCTTCGTAATATTTTTAAGCCAATACTTTATTATTTCAGGATCATCTTCTTTTTGTCTCGTAAGAGTGTAAGTTTTATACTGGCTCGTCTTGTTAATTGAGGTCCTCAAAATAGAATAAGATACGACCATCAGAAGGTTGAGGCAGTTGATTTTGTTAGAGAGACAATTACTTATCTGATTATATCCGTCTTAACGATATTGCACTTCTATTGAGAATGAGATATCATAAGAGATTAAGTAGGTTATTCTATTACACCGGTGTATTTTGATTAGTTTCATTCACATTGTTCCCCTTAACAGAGAATTCAGCGTAGAAGTTAACGTCATTATGTCCTATTTTGGATTCAGACATATCATAGTCTAATTAAGAAACATAGAAGACTACATCAGTTATAAATCACAGATAACATAAAGCATGTGTCAAGATTATGATTAGAAGTGTATTATATGTGATCATAATTGTGATTGAACGGTCAAAATGACAATACTTTCGATCTATCATACATGATCATATGTGATAGTATTTATTTATGTATTTTAATGGCGCTTATGATAAATAAGAAAAATATATATAAATTCGACCTTAATAACATATAAGATAAATAAAATGAAATTAATAATCTTTGAACTGTTTAAAGTTCTCGTTTGATATCATATTCTCTCTTTTAGATTATGGATTCTAAACTCATAGAAGTATAAAAAATTTTCTTTAAATAAAAATTATTTAAAAAAGATAAATAATACAAATACATAATATATATAAATTCAACGTAAGTGATGTGCGACTATCTAGATACACTATGGTGATGTTGTAGTACATATAATATTTTTAAGAATAAAATGAGTTTTATATATAGCTTGAGATATAATTGTATGAAAAATGTACTTTTATTGTTATATTCAGAGGTGTTTATTATTAAATATTCGGTCTTTCAAGTATAATAAATTTGGATACATGATTTTTACTGATGTTAATTTTTTAATTCATGTCTCGGCTCATTTAAATTTGGTATCTACAAAATTCAAATATTTTGTTAATCGGGTAATGAGTATCCAATTCATATTTTTTATTTAAATTTACAAAAATCATATATTAAACACATAAAATTTAAAATTTTATAATACATGACCAAACATAAAAATTAATAATTTAAAGTTAATTTTAAATTTTTTAAATATATATATATATTTATTAAAGTTTATTACTAAAATAACATTAAAAATATTAATATTATTTTTTCATTTGATATTAATAAATTATTAAAATATATTTAAATATTTTAAAATTAAAAAAATATAATACAAACATAAAATTAATTTATAAATTTAAATTTAAATTTAGGTATAAATATTAAGGAATATAAAATAAAAATATAATTTAAAACTATATATATTAAAATTAGACAGGTCGAGTATCCAATAATTTAAAAAAATTGTCTTAAACCTGATCCAATTATTCTTGGCTCGAATATTTTTAAAAAATCATATAATATTTTTATTTTAAGTCGTTAAATCAAATCAGATAATTTTAAATACACCTAGTTATATTATAGTTGTGCATATTAGGTATCTTTATGATTAGAGTATAGTTGTATAGATAAGGTACCACTATTACATATGCTAAAGTTGGTGAAGATGATATTGTAGTGTGATATCCTTCATAGCTATTATGCATGATATTTAATTATTTATCCAATAATTAGCAATTTTATCAACAAAATTAATAAATTAGAGAATTTTTTTATCATAATAAAAATATCCTTTCAATAAGGTAATTTCTGTCGATTTTGATATAAAATACCAACTTGAATTTAATATGATTTCTTTTAGACACATCAAATCTAAATTTACTCTTAATGTTTGAAGTAGCAGAAATTTCAAAAAGATAATAAAATTTTGGACTAAAATATATTTTAACGTTCGATTGAGTCAAATAATTTTTTTTCGAGTTACTCGACGTGTCATATTTTATAACTCAATTTTTATTTGAATTTTTTTATTTGATTTGAGTTTAAGAAATTTGAGTCGAGTTTTTGGGTTCCTATAAAAATTTAATTATAATTATTTATATGATAACGACTTTATCTAATCATATAAGATATGTATATATATTTCTTCGTATTTTTTCTATATATAATAATATTTTTCATATTTTTGAAAAACTTGAGGGTATTATCTCGAATATAAAAATAAATACTCTAATTATTAAAAATTTTGAGTTATTTAATTTTTTATTTTACAATTGAAGTTTTATTTAAAAAAGATTTTGAATCAGTTTATAAATTTTCAAGTTACATCAAAATAAATTAAATATTTTTACTTTAAATTAGATTATTTAATTTTTTGAAACGAGTTTTATTTGACCGTAAATAAAGGAAGGGACGGAGAACCCTGCTTAGTTATATGCTTATTTATATCAATTTATAATGATTAGTTTATGAAATCAATAATTAAAATAAGGGTAAAGTATATAAATGTGTTACTAAACTAATTAAAAAATATAAAATTATCAATAAAATATTAAAATTATATAATAATTATTAAATTTTTATTTTAAAATTATAATCATTTTATGGTGTGATAATTATATAAATTTGAATAATAAAATATTTAATTTTTTATATTTATACAATCAATTTAATTTTAATTTAATCTTTATTATTGATGTCTATATTAATTAAATATGTAAATATTGAAGAGTAAATATGATATTATATAACTTTTTGTAATTGTCACGTTACACACTAACGAGAGTTAATGACTCGATTAATATTTTATAAAAAAATTAAAATTTAATGATAAGTATATAATTTTTAAATTTTATTGACCATTTTATATTGTTTTGATAATTTAATGATTATTTGTATACTTTACCTTTAAACTCTAACCACAACTCTTAACTTAAAACTCTAAACTCTTAACTTTAAACTCGTTATTTTAAGATAAAACTGAATGAATATTCCCTTTTAATTGAAAAAATATATCATTTTAAACAAAATTTAAAAAAATACCATTTTTAACCTATATAAGTTAAATTTGTGTTTGATCAAATACGAATTTAGTACAATAAAAGTTTACTAAACTATTTTCTTTATCTTTAGAGTTTGTGTTTAGTCAAATAGGAATTTAATCTATACGAATTAAAAAGAGATATTTTTTTTAAATTTTATTTAAGAAATATATTTTTATTAAAAATTTTAAAAAGTATTTATTTAAATTAACCTTATTTTAAAATGGGATACAATAAAAATAGACCATTTATCCCTTATAATATAAAATTAAATAAGTTTTGATGTTAAGGCATATTCGAGGTCACGAATACGTTACTGTCTTAAAAGCAACAAAAAGCTGTCAAATACGAAAATGCCCCTCTAAATAGACAGAATTTTCGATTCTGTCAATCATCTAATTTCTAGCTTATGTAGTCTCGTGGCTTTGCTTGTAATTTTGTTTAATTCTAGCCCTTTTTCTATTTATGTGTTGATTCTCGTCACATCAAAGTCTTAACCTGCTACTCGCCTTTTCCACTCTCTCTCAACTGAAACTCATTTTTCAACGACCAAACCACCGGAAAATCCGGTTCCGATCCGGTTCTGGCTGTGAAATAGATTCGGTTAGACAGAGCAAGACTATTGTGATTCCAAGGAAAGAGATGCCGATCCCCGAAGCTGACCGCCAACGAGTGGCCAGAGGGAAACGTCCGACGTCTTCTTCAACTCGAGCGGCAGCTCGACCGGTGATTCGAGCTAGAGTTCCGCTCCGGCAGTTGTTACGGGTCGCTTCCGTGGCCTGCGGGATACAATTCGGGTGGGCTATACAGCTTTCTCTATTGACACCTTACGTTCAAGAGCTGGGTATACCTCACCAGTGGGCTAGCATCATCTGGCTTTGCGGGCCGCTTTCCGGCCTCCTGGTGCAGCCCCTGGTGGGCCATATGAGCGACCGATGCACCAGCAAGTTCGGTCGTCGCCGACCTTTTATTGTTGCTGGTGCAGTTTTGATCATCGTTGCCGTTTTGATCATCGGTCACTCCGCCGATATTGGATGGATGCTTGGCGACAATAAAAACTCCCGTCCAAGTGCTATAGTGGTGTATGTTTTTGGGTTTTGGATTCTTGATGTTGCTAATAACACCACTCAAGGTCCTTGCAGAGCTCTTCTTGCTGATCTTACCGGTTAGTTTTTTTTTTCTTTCCTTTTTTTGGGAATTAATTAAAACCTTAGAGCTGAATTATCATTTTTAATTGAAAAAAATAGGATTATTTCATTTTCATTGGGTTTTTTAAAAAGTAAATCAAATGGGTCATCACTCATGATGGAATATAAAATTATTGTGGCGTTAGATTTATGATATTACTTTATCTTTCTATGATCGCTTCTAGTGCTTGTTTTTTCCCCTGTTTTTGAATAATTATTTGGTGGATGTTGTGACCCTTCAGAGTTCATATACGACATTGCTTATAATGATTTGTTAATTGCAATAATGTTTCTGTCAAGATGTGATTCCGTACAGTTTCCTGGACTATTCGATTGCTTTCAACTGAGTTTTGGTTGGTTTGCAAATGCAGTGAGCCTCTTAAGTATTGAAGCTAATAAGTGATCACCAATTTAAGGTTGTATTAAATGAAACTTGTTGATCAGATCACTTTAAATATTATATAATCAGTTCATTTCCTTCAAGAATGAATAACCTTCTGAGATTATTCAGCTTTTGTATGGTGTATGTGCTCTTCAGATGGTTTTGATTCCACAAGTTTGGCAATAACAGGTGATGCATTGTTGGTCTTCTAAGTTTGAACTTTTTAGAGCTTAATGAATACCTACTACTAACAGCTCTTGCAATTTCATGATGCAAACTAGAATTAGACATGCAGAATTCAAGTGGAAAACAAGTAATCTTATACACATAGTAAAGATATTTGATTGCTGTTGTCTGTGGGTTTCCATTTTAACTGGAAAACAAGATAAGATACTTCTGTGTTGCTATTTTGCATGCAAATATACACACAAGTAAATTAAAAAATATTCTTTGGGGCGATTTCTATCGTCAAATACCAGTAAAAATTTCCCTGCAACTATTTCATGTGTAAATATAAAAAACCATGAAATCAGTTATAAATTCACATTAACTTCTGTCTTTCCCTCATATTTCAGCAAAGGACCATCGAAGAACTCGAGTGGCAAATGCCTACTACTCTTTATTTATGGCTATCGGAAATGTTCTTGGCTATGCAACAGGAGCATATGGTGGCTGGTTTAAGATTTTTCCATTTACCTTGACAGCTGCCTGTGATGTTAACTGTGCAAATCTTAAGTCTGCTTTCTTGATAGACATTATTTTTATAGCAATTACAACATATCTAAGTGTTTTAGCTGCTAAGGAAGTACCTCTAGGTTCAGGTGATAGATCTACACCCCTTAATGAGGAGGGGCTTGAAGAGTCAGGTGGCCATGCTGAAGAAGCTTTTCTATGGGAACTATTTGGAACATTTAGATATTTCCCAGGGCCTGTATGGATTATCTTGTCTGTTACTGCACTGAATTGGATAGGATGGTTCCCTTTTATTCTCTTTGATACTGACTGGATGGGTCGAGAGATCTATGGTGGTCAGCCAAATGAGGGGGAGAACTATAATGCAGGGGTCAGAATGGGTGCATTTGGATTGATGTTGAATTCGGTTGTTCTAGGAATCACTTCAGTGCTTATGGAGAAGCTTTGTAGCAAATGGGGTTCTGGTTTTATCTGGGGAGTTTCAAACATTGTCATGACTCTGTGCTTTCTCTCAATGCTGATTCTATCATACGTGGCAAATCATATGGACTACATTGGCCATGGTCTACCCCCTGTTGGCATTGTGATTAGTGCACTAATGATTTTTTCCATCCTTGGTGCTCCATTGGCGGTAAATTGCTCTTTTTCTCCTACAGAATCCATGTGACTTCTAATTGAATGTGTCTAGAAGTCATATAAATATCAGTTTCTTTGGACTATGTATTTGAATAATTTTCTTGGTTCTAAGCATAAATCAACATAAGTCTTCTGGCATCAAAAAACTAAAACATTGATCCTTAATTAAGGGTTGTTATTGCATTTTGGTTAAATCCTTGATTGCTTGGTCTTATATTTAAGTTGGGTCTCTCCACCTGTTGCTAATTTGTTTTAGAATCATATTGACTATAATTACAAGTCAATATTATTATTTATTAGTATGGTAGTTGGATCTTAAAACAGACTGAAAGTATGTTAGGGCCTGAGGATGGGTTGCTTCTGCTAATTTCCCAATTAATCCTTTTTTCTTTCTCTAAAGAAAAAAGAATAGGAGCATTCAGTTCATGCGTTCAACTAATTCTGCTCGTATTTTATTTCAGATTACTTATAGTGTTCCATATGCCTTGGTATCCTCACGTATTGAGTCGTTGGGACTTGGCCAAGGTATAATATTTCATTTTCTATCTAAAATTGTTGCTTTTTTTTGTGTGTGTCTTTGTTAAGGCACTGATTCTATTGGATATTTTCTACAGGATTATCAATGGGTGTCCTAAATCTTGCTATTGTTATCCCACAGGTATAGCTTTGCACTTGATCTTATTTTAATGTGATTATCTTTTTTGTTTATTTTCATTTTGCTAGAATGAACTTGATTGCTATTGTTGTTCATTATAAAAAGGCAGCATCCGTAAATTGTGAACATTGTTATCATGTTATGAATGTTTGAATTTTGATTGAAATAGCATGTTGCTACAATAGTTTAGTTGGTCTTATCATGAAGAGAAACATGCTAACACATGGAATGCTAAAGTTATTCATTCCAATTACATGCCTAGAAGCTTCTGTCCAATTTCTCTTACTCCTTTAGGGAGATATCAAAAAGGTATTTGACTTTCTGATTTGATGGTTTATCTGATTGGAAATAAATAGGTGATAGCCTTCAAGGCATAGGACCATTCTTTTTGAAATAATCATCTCATTATTCGATACACGTTTTAGAAATAGAAGTAGACTGGATTCTACCTTTCTGGTATATTTCTTAAATAAGGTTTAAACAACTCATTTGGCTTAATGTCACTAAAATACTTTTATAAGTTGGAGCCATGTTAATGAACTTTGTGTTTGTAGGAAATAATGATTAGGTTTCGGAGTTGTTATTTCAACTTACCAAGGATTTTTAAGAATGAGAACTGTGTGTCTCATGGACACACGTATACAGAGAATGCATGCGTCACATCAACGTATTAAATATTTGTGAGCAACCACATCAACAATTTGATGGGAAATGATTAATTTATGTATCACTTATTGTAGTTTAGTTTAGTTTTTTAAATTATTTGGCTTTATGAAAAATAATTTAACAAATTTTCATGATATGTATTTGGCTTAATAATTTTATTTGAGTACTTGTAACATTAATGGGTAGAAATACAATTTAATTCTCTGATTATAAAGATAAAAATTTTGAACTTTGGATGAACACCCATTGGGAATTTAGGAGAGGAAACTTGGAACTCTAACAAAAAAATAAAGGTCATTCCATGGCTAGTATAAAACTTTGTTGCATGTGTGTTGCAAACTTACATGGAGCAACATGTCTTTTTTTGTTAATAATTTCATTAAGAATAGTCTGACGAGTAGAAATCCTCTGTCCCTTCATCATGCCCCCTACTAAATTTTCCTAAAAAATTGAATTTTAAACCCTAACTCTTATTTTCTACATCCTAAACTCTACACCCTAAAAAATACACACTATCCCTAATTCCCTAAACTTTAACCACAATCCCTAACCTTGGACCCTAAACCCACTAACTCAAAGTGGGGACACCAATATGGGCATGATAAGGAGTAGACAATTTGCACCCTAGTCTGACCCCTTTTTGTGCAAAGAGAAAAATTCTCCTTTCTAAAGTCTATTCTTGCTAGCAAGCACCCTCGGTTACCATGATATTTTCAAAATAAGCAAAGATTTTTCCTTATTATAGTCTTATCAATTTCCATGATATGTTGCAACTAGCAGCTGTTTCCTCGAGCTTCTCTCATCTTAAAACTTATTACTTTATTGGTGCATTCTGTTTGAAATTGCTAAATTTTATGCTAACCACATTATATTTGCAGCTAGGATTGGTAAATTCAAAATGAATTTTGAACTCTATCATAATGAATTTTAGGGATAAATCTCAGAATTATACATGAACTTTGACACAATGTGCAATATGATATGTGAATTTTGATTTGGTGCAATTGTAGAAACGAAAGTTTGATTTTGTTTCAGTTGCACATCCAAAAAAATCCGATTATTTTTATATCGGGTAAATACAATTGTTTCTGTATCCAGAATATCTAAACATAAATGGTGCCTTATCATCAACAGCTTAATTGTTTATGAAAATCGATTCAAGATCAACATTTCATGTTTTCCATTACACCAAATTAAAGTTCATGTATCTTATTGCACACTTGATCAAAGGTTATGTCTGGTTTCGGAATTTATCCCTAAATTTGTCCTTAACTGCATCAAGTGTGTTCTTTTAAAATGCCTTCTGTCTTGGGGATCAGCACTCTAACCAATATGTTACTGGATGTCCTCCATAATGATGTTGCTATGTTCCAGGTTGTGGTGTCTCTGGGAAGTGGACCATGGGATCAACTATTTGGTGGTGGAAACTCCCCAGCTTTGGCTGTAGCCGGTGTCTCAGCCCTCACCGGTGGACTGGTAGCAATTTTGGCTATACCTCGAAGTAGTTCACAGAAGCCAAGGGCTCTCCCATGAGGTAATTTGTTGTACCTTTTTATTTGTTTGTCACTTGTCATCAGCATGAACATTAAATTTGGATCCTCCCTTGAGGTATTTTGTTTGCTATCAACATGAATGTTAAATTTGTTCATACAAAAATTTTGTATATAAATATTGTTGCTTTTTTTATTAATAAAATCCTTATGATCTGAGGTTTTGTTTGCCAATTTGCATATAAAACCATACAAAAATGCTAATTGAATTGATCAATTAGATTGAATATCCAAACTGAGCCCTAATGTGGGTATACTAAAGTGACTTATTTTTCTCTTATTTGTTGTAGAAGAGTTTAGTTAGAATTTAGTTATATTATTATGGAAATATTTAATTTAAGCTATTTTTAATTTAGTTTAAAAAATTATTTGATTTGATTCAAAATAAATAAATTAATTAAAATGATAAAATATGATACTTAATCCTATTTACAACTCTAAAACGGATCCTCTGTGTGCACATTTATTACACCATCAATGTACCCCGAACATTTCCTTGGCAAAATGAATGACGACAACAATTCTTTGCTCTCTGTCACTGACACGAGATTCCTTGTTTCCATTGCTTCTAAGTGGTACGAAAAATTATATCATGGGTTAGTACTACCACCTGTTCATGGACCAAACAATAGAAACCGTTCATTTCATTAATTTTTTTATATCATAATTTTTTTTCAAGTAAATCTTCACTTAAAAAATTAAAAAATAATGAGGTGGACAATTCCTATTGGTTGGTCCATGGATGACGTGGTGAGACTGACCCATGATATAATTTCTTCAGTCGTACGTTTTTTTTACGTGTAACCGGTTAAAATAAGATAAAATTAAAATTATTATAAAATTAAAATTTTTAATATTATTTTTTAATATATATTAAAAAATTATATATTTTTTAAGATTTTGTTATATATCAAAATTTTTATATTTTTAAAAATTTTAAATTTTTATAAAAAATTTAATATATATCTAAATTTTATACGTTTAATAAAAAATTAACATAAATTAAAAAATCAAAATCATGATTTTTAAAAATTTATAATAATTTCAATTTCAGTCTCATTTTAAGTCATTTTATACCATCACACCCTATAACTTCCCTCTTACTTGCATTTTTTTTTTTTATTTTCTTCATAAAACCCAAAAGTAGAACAACTTTTCCCCCATATACCAATGCCCTTCTTCTCTTGATTCTATCACTCAAAATCCATGAAGAAACCATCTCTTTGATTTCTTCATCATTTGAAAAGGCATCAAAATCAATGGAGACAAGTTCGGCTAAGGAAGAAGTGTTGGTCGTCTCTTGCTGGGGCCGTCCTCTCTACCCATGGACGACAAGGAAATTAAGGAGTTTGAGGAACAGGATAACGGCAGCTTTTAGGGGGAAACGAGCCAGAGCGGTTGGTGGTTTTAAGTACGAGCCTTTAAGCTATTCCCAGAATTTTGACGATGTCTATGTAGATGATGATCCAGAGCCAGAGGGGTTTGTTTATCATGTCTTCTCCTCCAGATATGCTCCTCCTCCGTCTACATTTGCAGAGAGGTGAAAATGGGTTTGGGTTTGGGTTTTCTTTTGTTTTGTTTTAGATTCATGATTCTACAGCTCTTCCATTTCCATCTGTAGAAAAAGAAAAAAGAAATCAATATAGAAGATGAACAAAAATAAAGAAAAATAGTGCCTGATTTACAAATACTACATGTTTTCTTTTCTTGTTTGCATTCGTTCTTTCTCAAGAATGGTTTTTTAGACTCGTAATTTTTTCGATTTAAAAATATTTTAAATAAAGTTTAAGTTATAAAATAAAAATTTAATTAACTTAAATAACTCAAATTTTAAAAATTAGTAAATCAGTTTTTAAATTCGAATCAAGTCTCTCAATTTTATATATATCACATGAAGAAATATATATCAATTATATATAAATATAAAAAGTTGTTTGAATTCGAACAAATATATAATATAACATTATAAATAATAAAAAGAAATAAAGATAAAAATTTCAACTCAAAATTTTAAAACAAAATAGATACAAATATCATCATATCTCGATAAAGAATGATAAAAATCAACAATAAATAAAAATAAAAAATATATATATTACAATAAAGGCACATTAATGATCGTATATTTACTATGAACTTGTATTTAATCTAATTCGTGGTTTAAAACAATGAGATCGACAAGATAATTAAAAGAGTGTCATCTTGATAATAGTAAAAAAATTTATAAAAAATAGATAATATGTATCAAAAGATTAAAAAAAACATCACAAAAATTGTTATTAAAACAATGAGATCGACAAGATAATTAAAAGAGTGTCATCTTGATAATAGTAAAAAAATTTATAAAAAATAGATAATATGTATCAAAAGATTAAAAAAAAACATCACAAAAATTGTTATTAAGTATGAGTGACAATCAGATGGAAAATAATAAAATATTATGGAGAATAATAAAATGATAAGGTTTTATCATTGAAACTTACTATAAGGATGAAAATTGTGTAGAACAAGTGTTAACCCAAAAGCAAAAATACAAATATTATTAAAATAAATGAAAATATATATTCATTTCAAAGGAAATAATTCGAATAAATTAAATCAAAAGAAAATATGTTGAAGCTAACACGAACACATTTATTAAGACAAATTTTAATCACTCGATGCTTAAGTTGTTTAGTCAGATTTCTTGTTAAAAATTTAAAGTTCAGATCTGTAATACCCAAATTTCGTCCGGGTTCAAATATAAAATAAGGCCTACGTAAATACAATTAAACGAATAAATAAGTAAATAATAACCAAAATTCAAAAAAGTAAAATAAAAAATAAATAAAAAATAAAATAAAATATATATTAGAGGGTAAGGATTTGGTTCGGTTATTTGGGGGGTGGTTTTTTGGTTTCCAGCAGTTTCAAGGGGGTGGCCATGTTTTACGGTCGGTTTTGGAAGGAAGTAAAAGGGGGGTGGACCATATTTTTCAGGAGGAGGGGTTCGGTTTTGTTTTTGGCTTCTATTTGGCAGAGGAAGGAGACGAGGAAACTAAAGCAGAGAGGGGGCCCGGTGGTTCATGCTGGGGACGAAATGCAGATCATGGACCGTCATTTTCTTGGTAGCTCTGTAACGATGCCAATGCTCCACAATGCAGGTGAAACAAAGGAGGCAGAGCAGCAGCCATGATCATGGTTTAAAGGAAAGGAGGGTCCATGTAACACAAGAAGATTTCGAGATGGTAGTGACGAAGGTGATGAAGAAAGAGTTCGAGAACAACATGTCCTTAAAGAATCTGTGGAGCTTTTCCATTTCTCCCTTGGCGACGTTGGCACAGCAATCCATTATAGCCCTCCATATTTATTTACCGATGACATGTTTTGGTGATATCTAAACCGAATTTCCATCGAACAATCAGTTTGCGACAGTAGGAGATGGGATTTGGGACAACGGAGCATCATGTGACAGATTGCTTTTGGCGGAATCACCAATATTGCTAGACTCCATCAACATTGAATTCCAACAGAATGAGGTGCACTGGCTAGTCAAAATCCGACATCAAAATATTGTTTCACTGTTGGGTTACTGTATCTATGGCGAAACAAGATCACTTGTGTATGAAATGATGCAAAATGGTTCTTTGGAGAGTCAATTACATGGACCTTCTCAAGGATCAGCTTTAACCCGGCATTCACGAATGCAAATTGCAATTAATGTTGCTAGAGCATTAGAATACCTTCATAAGAATCACCAATATTGCAATTCTCTTGTTCGAAATACCGGAGAAGGAACCATGACATGTAAAGGGGTGGTGTTTTGGATCAGCAAAGATCATTTAGAACTGGGTACAATAATCGATCCTCGGGGATTGATGTGTTGTTCCAAGATAAAAATGTTCCCATCTAGCCTTTCTTTCTTGCACGGGTTCTCTAATGTCGGTGGAGTTTGGGTTCAAGAAGCTTTGGTTATTGATTTGATAAGCAATGTACTGATTATCATACCCGGATTGAGAAAGTTGGAAATGGTCCATGTTGAAGGCTTTAAGTTGAAAACCGAAAGCTGACTTCTCCAACTTTGCAATGCAAACATATAATCGACGTGGGAAAGGTAACTTTAATTTTTTAGATTAGTTTTTTTTATTAAATTGTTATGTGCTTATAATTTGGCTTCGAAATGAATTTTATTTTAATCTTGTTTTTTAATTTACGCTTTATTTATTTAATTTATCTTGCTTACATATTTTAAAAGCATATAGTATATTTGTTTAGGGTGACATTTAATTTTCAAGTAGATTAATTAAATTTGAACTTTTTAGGATTAGTCACTTTAATTAATTAGTTAATTAAACAGGGGAGATAATTTAGTAACGATGACGTTCTAATCATATATCTCGGATACACTAAGTGGTCAGTGTTTTGACATGACATTATGTTGGCCAATAGTGTACTTTGACATCGTATTCGGCGCGTCATCGAAACATAGAAAATGGTAAATAATTTAGGGTTAGAATTTAATAAAATTGATTAGGCAAAACTAGAAACACTAATAGTATTATTAATTTTGTTTGGTGTCGAAATGGTAGTGTCCGTGCATTCGGATGTTATCATAATACACCCGGTGAAATTAATAATTTAATAGGGTTTTAAATATTCAATTAATGGAGCCTTATAGGTTAGAACTTAAAATCGACAAGATAATAATTGATCATGCATATTTAAAACCTTTTGGGTCAGAATTTATATTTCTTTAAATACGAGTTAAAGTTTTCTATTATAGGATGTCTTTCTCAAAGCTCGTATTTAAAAGAAATGTACATTTTTGCTCAAAAGGATATTCTCATTTGAACGATATTTATTTGACAATGACAGATTAAATTAATATTATTATTCGAAATGTTAAAATGCCACGTGTAATTGATAAGGTACCGATTTCGGGCGCTCGTGAGGGTCGTCCTTATGCGTAACCGACTCCCGAACCCAAAATATTTTAAAAAGAATCTCTGGTTTATTTTATGGTGTCTGGCCTACCAAAGTGGCTGGTGGCGACTCCAAATCATTTTAAAATTCAAATAATATATTTTCAAATAAAGCCCTGATTTTCATAAATAATAATTAAAAGTGGTAAAAAACTCGATTTTCCAAAATTAATTCGCCAGGCTATTTTTCACACTTTCGGTTTTAAAATGGTCGCGACAGCTTGGCGACTCCACTGGGGAACTTTTTTGAGAGTCAGGCCTAATTATTAATTACACGTGGCATTTCGGTATTTCGAATATAGATATTAATTCAATTCATTATTGTCAAATAAATATCGTTTGGATAAGGATAGTATTTTCATTTTGTGTAATATATCTGTCATTCATGCATCAGCTCTCGACCCGAGCTTTTACCCTTGAGTGGGAGTTAGATATTGTCCGACGTGATGCTATTCAGCTCCGAGTTTCAGATTTTTATCTGCTTTCGGTATACTAATCTTACACGTCGTGAGGTTTTCACCTCCGTTGTAAGGGACCTATACTACCGAATCGATGTCTTATTGTCGCAGTAGACGGTAACGACAGTTCGAGAACCCAGAGTCTAGACCAAAACCCACATGTGTAGAGTAGAAACCTACCCATATTAGAGCCAGACAGGGACCATAAGATAAGGCGGTATGCTGCCGAAATGCCGCCAAAATTAGGATTTCTCTGTTAAACTGCTCTCTGGTTATTTTTACGCGACATAAACTGCTCTCTGGTTATTTTTATGCAACATAAATTGTTCTCTGGTTACTTGTTGCAATTTCAATTTTTTTATGTCAATTTATTTTTGTTCAGATTATTAATTTACCATACTAACGTTTTTTGTGGTGTGTGTGTGGGTTCATATAGCATGCATTAGAGGTATCGATTCATGAGTTAATTATATAGACAATGGTCATAAACTAAAGGGTTTGATATACAAGTGAAAGACAATATGCCGAGACAAACCATATTCGAGAAGACTCAGTGCGAGATCAGAGTTAATATTCGAGGCCAGAGACCAAGTACCAGTAATACAAGGGTGTTTCAGAAGACCTAAACATGGGGCATGTCTGCCAAAATTAAAGGTAATTTGGGAATTCTTGAACGTCAACACGAAGAGTCATTCAATAAGGTTTCTCAATTTTCGTCAAGAGAATGATTACAACATCAACAATAAAAGGATACGAGGTTTTGCTACACTGTTCCAGTAGGTGAAAAGAATTAGATTTATATTGGGTTTAGCATTTGTTCAAGCTTCAAGTCGGGTACCGGGGCAAGTGTAGATATAAGTGAGGCACAATAATTAGAAGGCGAAAGATAACGAAAAAACGAAGACAGCTAGAAAACGAATATCAGTTTAGGGGCATCCCAAGGTTATTGTCGATGAATGAAGACTCGAAAAAAGGGAATTATGAGCTTAGGATCAAGGTTTAACTTTCATGAACGACAGAAATTATCGAAGAGAAAGTCAGAAGAACTACACGACATGTAGAATATCAGTTTACAAGTTTTAAACCAGCGCTTAAAGTGAAGGACTAAACGTCAAAAGCCAAGACAATATAGTTACCCAGATGATGCAAAGATAGAATTGAGGATCAACTTCAGAACCAAGTACGGGAAAGGTCAGGTATACACGGATTTTGCCTGATAAAGTTGCACACTCATCAACAGATTTTCATCGACCTACCAGGGCAGATACCGAACCAGATTGAACGAGGTGATCAACCAAGAAGCTCGAGTTAACTATCTAAAATTGGCTTCCCCTTGTATTCGATCTTTTAGTTAGATGAATATTGTCTAATGATTAGCTCTTGAAATCGATATCTCTTGCATTCATGCATTGTAGAGTAGATTTATATTTAAGTTGTTTTACACAATTTTGTTAACATATTTTGTTCATAATACCATTTCATTATTTTGACAGGTTGACATCTTCATATTACTGCATTCATACATATGTTTATTTCATGTTTTATATCATTATCATTTATCAGCATTGCATTTTAAGGGGCATGAATATGTTAGAAATTTCAGAAAGTTATTGAGGATCACTTGGGTAACATGGAAAATATCAGTCTGTCTCAAAATCAGACATCAGTTTTCACATTGCCTGGAGTCTAGGAGATTGAGAAAGAAAGACATCAAGATGAACTATAGATACGAGAAATTGATATGGAAATTTATCTTATACAAGGGTTCAATTTGAAAGGAGTCAAAAAGTAAAAGAAAAAAGAAAAATGCAAAAAGAAGTCAAAAAGAGAAAAGACGATCAAGTTCAATTCAAAATAGTTAGGGCATCTACAGAAAGTTCAGAAAGTTCAGAAGACCAGATTTTGTGCTATGGAAGCAACAATAAAATGTTCAACCATGATGTCGATAAATTGAGAAGACTTTTGGCATTTGTTCACCCTAAACAATGTAAGTGGGGCAAATTTTGTCAAGTCATGAAATTATTAGTGCCATTCTGAAGATGAAAGCCAAGAAGTTCATACCAAACAAAGAGCAGCCAAAAGAGAAGTTACATTGATGCTTCAAAACCTGAGAATTCAGCATTGAGACAGAAACAGAAAAAAGAAAGTCGATGGTAAAAATGGGGTGGTTGAAATTCACTCCAGTTTCCTTTGATGAATGGTAAACAATTGAATCACAGGGGATTCGTCTGCATTTTTGGGATCATTACGGAGTAATACCCTGAATCATCCCAATTGCTTTTGCCCGCGAGCATTGAGGGTTCTTTGCAAGGGAAGTTATTTCAATTTATTTGCTCATGATGCTTATTTCATATATATTTTTCTCAAGTGGCAAACATTCATATTCTTTGACTCTTTAATTCTTTGATTCTTTAATTCATTAATCATTTGATTATTTGTTATGGGTTGTTTTTTTTATCACCCATACACATATATATATGTCATCATTGATTTCCTTCTTTCATTTTATGTTCTTTGATTCTTTGTTATGGGTTAATTTTTGATCGCCCATACATTTATATATATATGTATATCATCACTAACATCATTTTTTAGGTATTGAATATCAATTGCAGAATTGCTCTAAAATCAAATTCAGAGATCAACTTTAATAATGTGACTCGTTTCTACTTTATTTAGGCCAAAAGGAGAACATTAATGAGTGTTCAGGAATCACGGGAAAATCCCAAAGAAATTTTGAGTGAATTTCCTCTCAAGCATTGTTAATTAAAGTCTTTGAATGAAGTGATAACCCAAAACATCGTCCAACTGAAGTCTGCTTTTCTTCAACAATATCCAAGTATGGGATGATATTTGGCATTCCTTGATCTCCCTTCTCAAAGAAAGAAAATAAGAAAAATATCCTTTGTTGTCCTATTTTAGCCTGATGTTATTTTTCTTTCGATACCACCCAAACCAAGGATCACCCCTACACTGGGGGCAAAAGAGCATGAAAATTTATTCAGAAATGAAATATATTTGGTTGTGATGCCTTGTGAATTAGGGGCAAAAATATGAGTGAAATGCGAAACCAAGAAAAATAAGATGAGTGAAGAGGAATATTTTGAATCAACACAGAAAAATGAAAAAGTAGAGAGTAAAAGTTCGTTTCTGAAGAGTCAAGTTCAAACTGTTGACATTAAAGTTGAAGCATTCGATAAAAGAAAAATGAATAGAAAGTTTTGTAAGATATTTTGAAGAGATGAACCACCGACAAAAGAAGTGGTGAAAAGGAAATGACCTCTAGGGTGAAAACCTAAAAAGGGCAGTCTATAGCGATCCGTAAAGAGAAAAGAAAAATATTTCATCAGAGCATATTCAGTTCAATGTAACAATGACCCTTGGTTTTATTACCCTTAAATAATTATTTGAGCATATATATCCTTTCTTTGGTAGCCATGAACCATAAACTATATTACGAGCCACAAAAGACCATTTTGATCATATACGAGTATTGGAACAAGGAGAGTTAGTCTTCAGAATATATCCCGCTTATCAGGGTTAACCTTCCTTCAAGGATTTTTAGTTTTCTAATGCTTGATCGAGATCAGAAAAGAGGGAAGAATTGGGTATGGTGAGCTAGTGAGAAAAAGTGTGTCACCTAAACATGATAAAATTCAGAAAATGGAAATGTTTCTCCTAGAAGTTTAATAAATTGGAAAAGGATTACATTGGAGTTGATTTTTGCAAATTGGTTCAAAGGCTTTGTTGCACTTGGTATTTAAAGGCCTAATTTTATGTGTTCTTGTTTGCCATGTCTATCAAATTATTCAATGTTCTCAAATTTAGTAAAATACTATTTTGAGCTTTTTTGTTTATCGTTTAACAAGCATCTTGCAAATAAATTGATTATATACAAGAAAAGCAAAGGATTTCATGGGTATTACTATGATGTACTAACCCTTTAAGTGCAGGCGGAACAGAAGGTGGCCTCGGTACGGGATTAATGATGAAAAGTCAGATGGGAAACAGATAAAGCTCAGAGTGCAAAAGTATTCGAGCAACATAGATGACACAGGTAAAACTTGGGGCAAAGAGAGAGCATTGACCATTATTTGGGGCAAAATATAGCCCGATCAATTCATCAAAGTGTGAAAATTGTTACAATTTCGACATCACAAGATAAAAAAGCTCTACGGGGTGAATACCAAAATGAGAAAACAAGACAATTATGCTCAAGTTCGAGTAAGGCAATACTATCATGAGAAATTCGAAAACCGAAACAATGGAAATGGTGAATTCCTTCAGAGCAGAGAACAAATTTCCCCTAGAATAGATTTTTCCTGGTGTGCAAAGGTTGAAAATACAAGACAAGAATATGTTGAAAACCAGAACAAG
Source organism: Abelmoschus esculentus (assembly GCA_035048815.1). Lineage (NCBI taxonomy): Eukaryota > Viridiplantae > Streptophyta > Magnoliopsida > Malvales > Malvaceae > Abelmoschus > Abelmoschus esculentus. The sequence continues at coordinate 4,647,656 of JAUCBN010000061.1, read as the reverse complement.
CATCATTGAGAACGTGACAGACTTCATTTGTTGAAAAAAAAGAGAAAAAAAGACAAAAAAAAAGAGAAAGAATAAATCTAAAGTGAAAACCTGAAAAGGCGCTTTAGAGAAAAAAAAACAGAAATCCCAAAAATTGAACCTAAGTGTGAGATGAATTCTCATATCAGTCAAAGAAGATATGTCGGGAGATAAAGCAAGAAATTATGAGCTTTCCCTAAAGCTGAAAGTTTACCCAAGTGGTCTTCAATGAACATTCATGCATCATAATAGAAATATTTGCATTAGGAACATACTAATAATGCATCATATTTCTGTTAAACAGGATTCAGAAACCTATGAGAAATGATTCAGAGAAAGAACAATCAAACAACAACAATTCAAGTTTCATGGGATATGAGGAATTTCATAATGAGAAGAACAGCCTCAAGTTCCACCATTTTTGGTCTGGAGAATTTCATAATAAGAAGAACAACTCCAGATTTCCAAGAGACGAGGAATTTCATAATCAGAAGAACAACCTCGATTTTCGTCACTTGATGAGTTTGGAGAATTTCATAATAAGAAGAACAGCTCCAAATTTCATGAAATACGAGGAAATTCATAATGAGAAGAACAGCCTCGGGTTTCATCACCTTTTGTCTGAAGAAATTCATAATAAGAAGAACAGCTTCAGGTCATGGAGAATTTCATAATAAGAAGAACAACTCCAAATTTCATGAAATACGAGGAAATTCATAATGAGAAGAACAACCTCGGGTTTCATCACCTTTTGTCTGAAGAAATTCATAATAAGAAGAACAACTCCAGGTCATGGAGAATTTCATAATAAGAAGAACAGCTCCAAATTTCATGAAATACGAGGAAATTCATAATGAGAAGAACAACCTCGGGTTTCATCACCTTTTGTCTGAAGAAATTCATAATAAGAAGAACAGCTTCAGGTCATGGAGAATTTCATAATAAGAAGAACAGCTCCAAATTTCATGAAATACGAGGAAATTCATAATGAGAAGAACAGCCTCGGGTTTCATCACCTTTTGTCTGAAGAAATTCATAATAAGAAGAACAGCTTCAGGTCATGGAGAATTTCATAATAAGAAGAACAACTCCAAATTTCATGAAATACGAGGAAATTCATAATGAGAAGAACAGCCTCGGGTTTCATCACCTTTTGTCTGAAGAATTTCATAATAAAAAGAACAGCTTCAGACCCTGGAGAATTTCGTAATGAGAAGAACAACTCCAGGTTTCTTGGAAGACGAGGAATTTCATAATAAGAAGAACAACCTCAATTCCCGTCACTTGATGAGTTTGGAGAATTTCATAATAAGAAGAACAACTCCAAATTCGATGGGATACGAAGAATTTCATAATAAGAAGAAGCTTCGGGTTTCATCACTTTTTGTCTAAAGAATTTCGTAATAAGAAGAACAGCTTCAGACTCTTCAGTGGAGATGGAGAATTTCGTAATAAGAAGAACAGCTCCATATTCCATTGTTAAATCCTTCGGGTCATCAATAAGTCCTTCGGGCATGATGCTAAATCCTTCGGGTCATCAATAAGTCCTTCGGGCATGATGCTAAATCCTTCGGGTCATTAATAAGTCTTTCGGGCATGATGTTAAGTCCTTCGGGCCGTCACCTTCGGGATTGATGATATCGTTTGCACAATCAAGGAGGCAATTCGATCTTAAATCCTTCGGGTTATCAGGAAATAAAACCTTGAGCAACATCAATCAGGTTAAATCAACAATGGGTTCAGACGAAAATGTTCAATCTTGAACAGGGAAGCAATGATGATGACAAATGAAATAGTTTTTCAACTTAATCCATGTTGAATTTATATTAATTGATGGTTTCTCTTTTTGCAGAGAAGAATTCAAGGTTCAAAAAGAATTCAAACAACCAATCAAAACAACAATTCAAGGTTTCTTGGAATATGAGGAATTTCATAATAAGAAGAACAGCCTCAGGTTCCATCACTTTGGTCTGGAGAATTTCGTAATGAGAAGAACAGCTCCAGGTTTCAGGGGATACGAGGAATTTCGTAATGAGAAGAACAACCTCGGGTTCCATAACAGGTATTTTGCTTGAAGAATTTCGTAATGAGAAGAACAGCTTCAAGCTTTGTTAGCGTAACAGAGGCCAAGAAGTTTAGATGAAATTCGTGTCTTTTCAGTCTTTGCTCTTCTCCTGTTCCACAGCATTGAGCAAAGAGGGGCAGCTGTAATACCCGAATTTCGTCCGGGTTCAAATATAAAATAAGGCCTACGCAAATATAATTAAACGAATAAATAAGTAAATAATAACCAAAATTCAAAAAATAAAATAAAAAATAAATAAAAAATAAAATAAAATATATATTAGAGGGTAAGGATTTGGTTCGGTTATTTGGGGGGGGGTTTGGTTTCCAGCAGTTTCAAGGGGGTGGCCATGTTTTACGGTCGGTTTTGGAAGGAAGTAAAAGGGGGGTGGACCATATTTTTGAGGAGGAGGGGTTCGGTTTTGTTTTTGGCTTCTATTCGGCAGAGGAAGGAGACAAGGAAACTAAAGCAGAGAGGGGGCCCGGTGGTTCATGCTGGGGACGAAATGCAGATCATGGACCGTCATTTTCTTGGTAGCTCTGTAACGATGCCAATGCTCCACAATGCAGGTGAAACAAAGGAGGCAGAGCAGCAGCCATGGTCATGGTTTAAAGGAAAGGAGGGTCCATGTAACACAAGAAGATTTCGAGATGGTAGTGACGAAGGTGATGAAGAAAGTGTTCGAGAACAACATGTCCTTAAAGAATCTGTGGAGCTTTTCCATTTCTCCCTTGGCGACGTTGGCACAGCAATCCATTATAGCCCTCCATATTTATTTACCGATGACATGTTTTGGTGATATCTAAACCGAATTCCCATCGAACAATCAGTTTGCGGTAGTAGGAGATGGGATGTGGGACAACGGAGCATCATGTGGCAGATTGCTTTTGGCGGAATCACCAATATTGCTAGACTCCATCAACATTGAATTCCAACAGAATGAGGTGCACTGGCTAGTCAAAATCCGACATCAAAATATTGTTTCACTGTTGGGTTACTGTATCTATGGCGAAACAAGATCACTTGTGTATGAAATGATGCAAAATGGTTCTTTGGAGAGTCAATTACATGGACCTTCTCAAGGATCAGCTTTAACCCGGCATTCACGAATGCAAATTGCAATTAATGTTGCTAGAGCATTAGAATACCTTCATAAGAATCACCAATATTGCAATTCTCTTGTTCGAAATACCGGAGAAGGAACCATGACATGTAAAGGGGTGGTGTTTTGGATCAACAAAGATCATTTAGAACTGGGTACAATAATCGATCCTCGGGGATTGATGTGTTGTTCCAAGATAAAAATGTTCCCATCTAGCCTTTCTTTCTTGCACGGGTTCTCTAATGTCGGTGGAGTTTGGGTTCAAGAAGCTTTGGTTATTGATTTGATAAGCAATGTACTGATTATCATACCCGGATTGAGAAAGTTGGAAATGGTCCATGTTAAAGGCTTTAAGTTGGAAACCGAAAGCTGACTTCTCCAACTTTGCAATGCAAACATATAATCGACGTGGGAAAGGTAACTTTAATTTTTTAGATTAGTTTTTTTATTAAATTGTTATGTGCTTATAATTTGGCTTCGAAATGAATTTTATTTTAATCTTGTTTTTTAATTTACGCTTTATTTATTTAATTTATCTTGCTTACATATTTTAAAAGCATATAGTATATTTGTTTAGGGTGACATTTAATTTTCAAGTAGATTAATTAAATTTGAACTTTTTAGGATTAGTCACTTTAATTAATTAGTTAATTAAACAGGGGAGATAATTTAGTAACGATGACGTTCTAATCATATATCTCGGATACACTAAGTGGTCAGTGTTTTGACATGACATTATGTTGGCCAATAGTGTACTTTGGCATCGTATTCAGCGCGTCATCGAAACATAGAAAATGGTAAATAATTTAGGGTTAGAATTTAATAAAATTGATTAGGCAAAACTAGAAACACTAATAGTATTATTAATTTTGTTTGGTGTCGAAATGGTAGTGTCCGTGCATTCGGATGTTATCATAATACACCCGGTGAAATTAATAATTTAATAGGGTTTTAAATATTCAATTAATGGAGCCTTATAGGTTAGAACTTAAAATCGACAAGATAATAATTGATCATGCATATTTAAAACCTTTTGGGTCAGAATTTATATTTCTTTAAATACGAGTTAAAGTTTCCTATTATAGGATGTCTTTCTCAAAGCTCGTATTTAAAAGAAATGTACATTTTTGCTCAAAAGGATATTCTCATTTGAACGATATTTATTTGACAATGACAGATTAAATTAATATTATTATTCGAAATGTTAAAATGCCACGTGTAATTGATAAGGTACCGATTTCGGGCGCTCGTAAGGGTCGTCCTTACGCGTAACCGACTCCCGAACCCAAAATATTTTAAAAAGAATCTCTGGTTTATTTTATGGTGTCTGGCCTACCAAAGTGGCCGGTGGCGACTCCAAATCATTTTAAAATTCAAATAATATATTTTCAAATAAAACCCTGATTTTCATAAATAATAATTAAAAGTGGTAAAAAACTCGATTTTCCAAAATTAATTCGCCAGGCTATTTTTCACACTTTCGGTTTTAAAATGGTCGCGACAAGATCATAATAGTTATATTTTGGGTTAGGGTCGATGCAACCCAATCATACTTGACCCGTACTGTTTTCATCCCTAATCAAGATTAAATTATATAAATATTAGACTAAATTATGAAAACTAGAAATAAATAAAGGTTAATTTGGACTTAAATAAAATCTTATTAAAAATATTGAACTAAATTATAAAAAAATAAAAATCATATGGCTCTATTTTGAAGGAAAAAAAAATTTTAGGAACCAAATTGAATAAAAATAATAATATTAAGAACATTAAATTAAAGTATAAAAAAATTAACAAATACTGTATAATATTAAAAAAAATTCTAGTATATGGTAGAATTGAGATCACATGTTAATCAACCTCAACTGATTTCGGTAATATATTAACAAAATAAATAATCGACTGATAAAAATATGGTATAATATTAAAAAATATCTCTAATATTTGATTAAATTATTATTTTAATTTATAATTTTAAAATAATTTAATTTTAATATTTTATTTTGAGTTAAAATATTTTTTTACGAATAAAAATTATTAATCAACTAACGATAAATAACTTAAAATGATAAATGTATTTTAACACTTAATTATCAATAATTGAATTAAATTATCTAAAATCAAATTAATAAAAAAAATTAATAATCAAGCTGATTTCTTTTAAAAATATAACTAAAGAACCGAATAATATGGCTAAGATCCGAAAGTTCCAGGCGTGTTGTTGCCGAAGGCTGCGTATCCATAGCAACCACACAATAAGTGTAACACTCTAAACATAAATATCACATTTAAACATCAAACTCAAATATTATTTACTCAAAAATTTTCAATTAATTTTAACTCGAATAAAATATTTAAATTCAACCGTTGAAAATATAGATAATCTGATTAAATCATTATAATGAAGTTTTAATTTAGTTTAAAATATTTAAGTAAACTATTTGAAATTCGATTTTATAATAAGAATTATAAACTCGACTATGTAAGATCCTACGAATACACAATCTATTATATACGAGTATTGTACTTTACACTCTGATAATTATCAATTGTTGAAATCTCACACTGATAGTGTTCTTTGATCTCGCGATACACACGAAAACAATGATTCTGGACGTTGAACTTAAAAAGCTAAGTGATAAACATTTACCCAACTATATTTCACGTTAATCATAAAACATAAACATGCAAGCGAATATGAGAAATAAGGAGATAAAAAATACAGAACGTTATTATTAATCGTTTAAACAATGGTGGATGCACACGATGGGAAGGGTGGGAATGAGCCTACTCTGAATTTTTTAAAGTTTATACATTTAATTTTAATTTTTAAATTTTTTATGAATTAACCCTTAAATTTTTAAAAATTTTATGATTTATACCCGCCCTGAAATTTTGAGATTTTATGACTTGTCCTCACCCTAAAAGATATTTTGATTTATGTCCACCCTCACAAATATTTTTAGATCCTTCACTTAGTCTAAATGTTCTCATCATACAAGTCATCAAATATCACACACATGATTAATCTTTCTCAAGATTTTATTAGATTATCTGGATAAAAGTACACAAAGTCATAATCACGAACTTAAAGTAACGTCTGGTGTCACACAATCTCGAGTACATTTTCTAGTTAAAGAAAATATTAGATGAATTTTGTTCATCACATCATTCATGATCTCATTCAATGATAATTTTTTATTTTATTTTTTTAAGGTGAATTTCATCTCTTTTTTGCATCTCTTTTTCGTATATCATTTACATAGGTAGTTATTTGAAATAATAAATTTAAATTTTTAAAATTAATTTCTAACAATAAATTTAAAAATATTTTTCAAAAAATATTAAACTGAATCTACTTTTTTTATTTTGATATTTTAATCTTTCAGTCTAAATATCCTTAGATCCAAACAATACAAAAACCTTAACAATAATCGAAAACCAAAACCATGGTTCTCAAATCGCACCATTTCTTCCACAAAATCTCTTCAACCAAATCTTTTAGAATTTCAAATAATAATAATAATAATAATAATAATAGTAGTAATAGTAAACTACTTCAGTAGTCACGCAATTAATTAAGGATATTTATTTTGATTATCGAACTATTAAATTAGTCAATCAAATCATTGAACTTATTAAATTATTTATTTTAATCATCGTTCCGTTATCCTTAAATTTAACTTTTAACGACAGTGATTAAAATAAATCAATTTAGTAAATTAAATAATTCAATTAAAAATTTAATAATTCAATGATTAAAATAAATATTTTTAATTAATTAAATTGTCACTAAAGTAGTTTACTCTAATAATAAGTTAAGTTGAATTATGAACAATGATATGCGGCGATGGTCGGTCCGGTGATTGATTGCAGCAGTCGGCGGTTAAAATCTAGATTAATTTAGATAGATTATGTTAAAAATGAGAGGAAGAAGACAAGACAAAAATGAATGATTTTTTTTTTAATTTTTTTTTATAAGAGATCAACATATAATCATATTATTTATGATTTAATGATCGAATAATAAAAATAAATATAATGTTAAAATTAAATAAATAAGGTAAATTTAAATAATTAAAATAAAATAAAATAATAAATTTTATAATTTATTTTTATTTTTTAATATTAAAATATAAAAAGTGTTAAAAAATAAAAGCTAGTGGATAATTTTTTTTTGTATTTAAATTATTTTAGCTATAGATAAATGTTTAAAATTTTAATTTTAATTATTTTAGGTGTATATCTGTTAATAAAAAATATTAGCCAATTAAAATATTATATGTGGTATGATTTAATTTTTATTTTCTTTTAATTATTTTTTAAATAAAATTTAATTTTTATTTTTTAAATGATAATTTTAAAATCTTTAAAAAAAATCTTAAATCTCTAACTTAAAGTCTTAAATTATCATTGTTGCCGCCATTAATATCTCACTAAAGATCATCAATATCTTAAATAATTTACGAATATAGTTTGAACACCAACTCCCTTTCGAAAAAAAATTATATCATAAGCCCGACTCATTACGTCAACCGTGGTTCCTAACCAATGAAAATCACTCATTTCACCACTAATCAGTCATGTTATTAATATAATTTCTAGAAATTATATTTTTAAAATGACATGGAAAAGATGAGCGAAGATTTATTGATTGAAAAAAATGAGTTAGAAATTAATGATAAAATGGGTGGTTATAATTGGATGGAATGAGACCATAGCTTACGTGATGAACCGGACTCATAATATAATTTCTCTTTTAGATATATCTTGACTTCATGACTTGTCCAAAATATCTTCCTCCTTTCATCAATGATAAATTGATTAAATTGTTTAATTCAATTATTTTGCTTGATTACGATATAATTATAATTTTTTTTATAAATTTAATAAAAATTCAGTGATATTTGTCAAAAAATTAAAATTATGTAATGTGAAGGCTTTTAAGATTCTTTTCGAGCGGAGGTAGGATAAGAATGATTTTTAAGATTCTTTTCAAGTTTTTCTTATGGAGTGGGATGGTAATATCTCGATTCTTCTCTATTGCTTGACTTGTAATTTTTAAGGATGGGTATAAAATACAAACCTGACAGGTTCTGACTTGACCCGTTTTGATTGGATCGGATTTTTTATAGCTCGAGTTGAATTTAGTCCGATCAAGTTTTAAAGCTTAAAATTTGTGTCGAGTTGGTTAGATTTCTTCGCCCTAAACTCACCCTAAATTTTATTTTTTAATTAACTTTTAAATAAAATTTAAAATTCTTTTTTTTTTAAATTTATCAGATCTAAATCTTTACAAATAATCATAAATCTCTAATCCAAAACCCAAAATTATCATCGTTGTCGCTATTTAATATCTCATCATAGACCATCACTATCCAAAATTATCATTAATGTCGTCGAGAACCAACAGTAGGAGTCTCGACGATTTTTTTTACGATTTTAATTTCTTTCGTTGTTAAAAAATCGATTGATACACTTATCATCTTTTATGGTGGTTTGGAAACGATAATGATGAACTATGATAAAGTAATAAACGATGAGAACAATAATAATTTAGATATTGGGTTAGAGATTTGAGATTATTTTATAAAAATTTAAAATTATATTTTTAAATAAATAAAATATTATATTAAAAAGAAATAAAAAATATTTTTAATAAAAATATGTATAACTAACTATTAAACACTTAGATAATAATATTTAGCGGTGTTCGACGGCCGTCGTAAAATTTTAGCCTAAAACTAAAAGATTTTTTCCCCTCGGAACGTACCACCCCAACTCCCTTTCAAAATATCTCGACTTGTCCAAAATATCTTCCTCCTTTCATCAATAATAAATTATTTCTCCTTAAAAACAGAACCTCCAAAAGTTGACACATGTTTGATGACACTTTTACCCCTTTTTTCGTTTATTTTTCAATTAAAAATGGAAAAAAAAGTCAATTATTATATTGTAAAGAGCTCTCAATTTGTCGACGTGTCAAGTTCTTGTTCATTCATTTAACAAGTTGGGAGGTCTAATATTCTTATGGCCGTAGGCGATTCGTCGTGGTTAATGTCATTTCAACACGTGTCCTTCTGGTATTAGAAGAATAAATTAAAAAAATATTTTTAGATTTTATAACTTTCGGATGTCAAGATATGTGATAATTGTTAAAATAATTAAAAATTAATTTAATTTAATAATTTATTATATATATTATTTATCTAAAAATAACAAGATCCAAACACCTCACTATCCAAAATATTTTAGACATTTTTTAGTCTATTTTCTTAGTTTTTTTTAAAATAAATTCATTACCCTAATATTTTTTAAAACTCTATTATTACCCTACTTTAGCCTGAAATATTTTACTCTTTTGTGTAAAATTAAAGTGAAGATTCAATTTTTTTTAAGTATTTTATTTTAAATTTACAAAATTTATGATAAAATTAATTTTCAAATTTAAATTATTTAATAGTTTTTTATTGATTTAAATTAAATACTAAATTTAAATATTTATAATTATTATTATTTTAAATTTAATATTATATTTTATTAAATTAATTAATGATCGATAACTTAAATTTTTTTAATAAAAATTAGATATCTATAAAATTTATAACCGTAAAATGATTTGAAATTAAGCTGATGGTTTACAAGAAATTTTATACGTTGGAAACCACGCCAGTTGTCATCCGTTGCTTCTTTCTCTCTCTCTCCCTTAAATGGGGAGGCTCTGGCGAGTTCTTTTAATCTTTTTATAGAAAGGGAAACCGAAACCCTAGATTATGAAAGAATCAAAATCCTGAACAAATTTCTCACAAAAGCTTAAGATTAAGCATTAACAGATGACAGTTGTCTCTGATTATTGAATAATTTATGAGAGCAGAGAACAAGGCATCCTTCAGTTACTCTCCCCCACAGTAACCTTATTTAAATCCCCAAACATCAGCTCCTCTACAACACGCTCTCTCTCTTTTCTTTTCTACATCACTCGTCTTCAGTTTCCCTAGCATCTTCAGGTATATTTTTCTTTGATTCCTTCATCGGAATGAATTTCAATTTCTCTCTGATTTTCTCTTTTTGATGCTGATAGGATTTTCCTAATCGGATCGTTATTTTTGTGATTTAACTTCATTTTATGTTTTTGTTTTGCGATTGCATCCTCGGCTTTGAACATGAATGCCGATTCATGTTCCGTTGAGTAGTTTGTTCTTGATTCGGATTTTGTTTCTGATGGCGGTGAAAAACTTTCTTTTATGTAAAATCCGGTTAGTTACTATGGATGAGATTGTTCAAGAAAGCGATCCAAAAAACGTTTATATATTAAACCTTTTTTTTGAGCATTTGTCAAGTTTTATCGGCGACGAGCTTGAAAATTTGAAAATTGGAGTGTTTTAGGATTTTTCTCACACATAAAAGTTACTGCCAAGGGAATTTGGAATTTTCGAACTATTTTTCAGATGACGAGGAGGATAGAAAGTCCAAGATTCAAAGCAAACTGGATTTTGGTTTCCAGGTAACATTTTATAACTCTTAGCATTTTCATGTATATATCTTTTTAATTATTTTATCTCCTGCCGTTTTCTGAATTACTACTTTTTTAATACTGTTAGTTTTTTTTTTCGGTTGGGCCATTACAAAACAATTCTATGATTATATCAGTTTAGTTTCAATTTTAATATTTTATATTAATGAATGAGCTTGAGCCCTTTTTACATTGAGATGCGATATGTTAGCATTATAGCATACACGTTTTTTTAACAATTCTGATAATTTTTATCAAGTTGATGTTTTTTAATTTCGTAACTGTACTATCATATTTTATGCTTCCACTGCTGTAGGATCATCATTATTTGGGATTATTAGGTGTTATTCCGTGGTTCTTTTTATGTAACTTTCGTGGAAAACATATAAAATATTTCGGTAATTATTGTCTTTAGATACTTTTTTAAAGTTCAAACATTTTTTATAGAGTTTATGATAAGTAAATGGCTTGTATGCATGAATCCAAAGTGTAGATATAGCTTTATGACTTTTTGCTAAATCATAACTTATCAAACTGATCATTTTTTCTTTAAATACCTTGAAGTTTTGTTGAAATAAAAGGAAAACGATGGATTGGGTCCAAATGACTTTCTTTTTTCATTTTGAGGAAGTTTTAAGTTTCTTTGGTGTTTCTTTTCCGTATTAATTGCTGCTTATTTCTTTTGTTGTTCTCACTTGATTGGAACAAGTCATCATGGGGTTTGTTCTTCTAGCCTTATAACGTTATTTAGTTTTGATTTATTAATATTAGGTAGGTCTTTTAATTACTCAAAAACTCTAGAAGGCATTACTTTTGGCAACTTTTCTTTTGCTTAGAATGATAAACTTGCTGGCTACTATATGGGTAGAAGCATGATGTTATTGAAGAAGAGATCTTGGGAATGTGTAAAAGGTATGATAATTCTCGTGTTTATCAAATAATTATTCCTCACTAAATTGTCAATATTATAGATTTTATTTCTTTCTTTTTAACATATATAAGGACAACAAGTTTAAGCATTGTTAGTATACAAATTAGACTTATATATACTAGATGAATGCTTTTTTAAGAATTGAAGCTACCCACATTATTGTAAAAATGTTGAAAACTTATATATGTTGCTGTCCCTTATAAGTAATCAGATCTAGATTTCACTAATTGTAATGTTGAAATATTTTATTAGGTACTAAGTTAGATTTTCATTTTCATTTTGATAAAAATAAATAAATAAGTCCTGTTGAATTTAACTAAACTAGTTTCTTAGTTTCATATAGTTTAGAATTGGTTAAATTGTCACAAATGATTTGTTTTGTAATAAAGTATGATATTTTATTTGGTGTAAAGGATAAAGTTGACTATTTTTTTAACAAAAAGATAAATTTGTCATAACATGAGAATTCCCATGGAATCTTTTCTTACCGAAGGAAAATGTTGTAATAAGATTACCTCTTATATTACCAAATTTTAGTATTGTTGGGAATATATTTTTATTGGATTTATGTAATCTTTAGAACCAAAACATGAGAATGTGATTCTTGAACCTTAAATTACCAAAAGTAGTATTTGGTTCAAACCATGCAAGATTTTTAGGGGTAATCTTGCATTTCAGCATAACATTCTCGTTTTTGTACACAAAGATTACACTGAGTCACCAATATTGTATTCTCAATAGTGCTAAGATTATGAATATAGAGGTAGACTCAATACCATCTCTTCCTTAGGCAATGTAAGGTTCACAAGGTAATATTCATTTTTGACATTTTAACCTTTCTTTTTGTAATTTTGGTCTATTTTATCTCTTCATTTAGAACACATTATATATATGAAGTAAATATTGATATATGTATTTTCAAAAGTTATTGTAATATTATATCTTAACTTAAAACATTAATAAACAATGATAAAATGATTAGTTATTATATTTAAAATATTAACCAGCTTCAAAATTTATTTAATTTTATTTTTGTAAAAATAAAATGATAATGTAATTATCACAACACATTTTATTTATTTAACTATCTAAGAACATTCATGAAAATCTCTTAAAAGTTTCTATATGATTACTTTTCATTATAATAATGTCTATGTTATGGTTGGTTAATTAGGAGAAATGTTATGCTAGACTAATTATTCGCATGATTTTTTTTTTTTGTGTTCTTCCTTTTCCTTTATTACCGTGCATGATTATATCTCTTGATGAATAAATAGGCTTTATTTGCATGGAGGTTCAATGATTCAAATGTATACTAAGGTATATGTTAGATATGTATTCAATTTAAGTACTGCAAGAACAATAAGGAGTTGCTTTGCCATTACATAAAACTAAGTTTAATTGTACAACTATCTAAGTTCTATTTTGCTCTTGTTATTCTTGCGTTTGTTTTACAATCTCAAAAGTCAGGTTATTTTCATCCCTTCATTTTCAGTGGCATCAACATTAGAATATGGCAAAGTTAATTTTGAATTTTTGAGACACGTTTAAGTTTTATTTCTCTTATTACATATGTGTTTATTTTTTTATTCCAAGGTCATGTTATTTTGATAGTTTATTCTTATATAGTGTTTTCTTTCAACATGTTGCAACCCTCCTCCTTTTTCCGGGCTTGGGACCGGCTGTAATTGCAGCTATAGGTATGTAGTGCTGCCACAGGCGGAGTTATTGCCACACCCTATAGTTTATTGTTATATACCTGATTCCTCATTCTGGAAGCTCTATTTTATGACATTTCTAGTATTGGGTTGAGAACCTTCCTTGGGATACTTGTATGCTGAAACTGTTGAAAATAAATACAACCTAAAGATACTTTTACAGCCCAAACCTTCCATGATTACTGTATGTGTTGGTTATGTGAATATAAGCTATTCTTTTGGGAGGGGTGATACCTATGCATCTTCTAGATAGGCATTAAACTGAAATGGTTCACATTTTGAAATTGCACTATCATTCTATTAGTATTTGTTAATGTCTTTTAATGTTTGTTTGTATTACCTAATCATGTTACATATAAAATATTGATGAAACTTATTTCTTTTACCTTCTGCTCATATAGTTTTCTTAATGTAGTATAACAAGGCCATTTCTTTGGTATCATGAACTGATATTCTAAAACTTATATTATTCATTCATTTGGTTTTGCAGATCATGGTATCATTTTTTGACTACTATGTAATGAAGGAGAAAAGAGGTACATGCAATTACTGTCTTGATTTTATCATTGAAATTTGAGTTGCAGTAAAACTCGAATAAGTTGAGGCTTATAAGGATGAAAAAGAATGAGTTGAGTCTTTTAAGAATCTTCTTGGTTATGTTGCTATATTTCATATTCTTTTTGTAGCTTTATCAATCTAAAGATTAATATTTGTTTCGAATTTGTGTTGTTGAAATATTCACAATATGAAGCTTTTTTTTTCTAATTAAAATAAAAAAATAAGTAGAATTACGTCCTTCATTCCAGTTATCTTTAAAACTTCCAAAAAGTGAACTGCTTACAGAATATAAATGCCGGTTTCTCCTTTTTATACATATTATTCTTAATCATGCATAACATATCTTTACATAACTAGATGGTTTTGTTAATCATCACACACATGCTAGAGTTCATTTGTTTAATCATTTCAAACCAATGTTTGCTGAATGATAGGTGGTTTTAACGTACCACATAGCATAAGTTTTGAACCATGTGCTATTTGTAGATACATCCGATCCCACTTGATACACCTGTTTTTGCTATTGCAATTGCAGACTGCTGGAGTTACCAGAAAAAAGTTACACATCAAATTGTGACAAAGTAATTGGCAATTTAGTTAAATCATTTAATATATCGAGGGAGATATACCCAAATTTTGTAGCTCTTGTTGGTGTCTTGTAGCTTTGTTGCTGTGGCTGACACAGCTGAAGATGAACAGGAACATGCGAGTCCTCCGCAATGCCTAGACGGTTGACATCCCTTGTTCCATAGACCTGGATGTGTTAAACTTTTCTTTTGAGGCTGGTTTTAAAACAATTATGACTAGAAAAGATTTAATGGTTGCATCTTTTTTTTATATTCCTATGATAATTGAAATTTTTTGATCCATTTAAATGTATACCTTCTTATGCAAGTCCATGTTTTCCTGACGAATTAGGTTTACCTTCTTATAGAGTTCCACATTTTCTTGATGAATGAGGTTCCCCTGCGATGAAACACTGCAATTTAGCCACTTGAGCTGAGAGGTATGATAGAAAGGAGTTGAAGTTATAGTTTCGAGGTTTACCTCTCTGTTCAGTTCCTGAATTTCGTTCATTAAAATTTGATCCTAAAGCAGGACATTAAATGTTGTTAACATGAGTTGCTTTCTTTTGCATGCTATTTGAACTTAAAATCTGAACATAACCTGGAAATAAAAGCTTCAAACCTTCTTCACACGAACACCACGAAGGCTCACTTCTAATTGACACTCCAAATTCTGTAAATCTTTTACGCTCAATCCAGAAAGTTCTTCACCCATCATTTGCCTGTTTAGGTGTTATATATATATATATATATTTTATCTTAGTCTTCATAAGAGCCTTTAGTAAGCATAGACGTGAAATGCAATGGATTTTTCTTTCACTTTGTATTCTTAGGTCCATTTGTGTAGTGCTGGTGAGTTCAATGCTTTTGGTTTAGATATGAAATCTTTTTATTAAAAATAAATTGATGCTATAGTATCATTAGTCCCTGTGTGTTCATTTTAATTGAAGAATGAATGATTCATTCAATCTGATCTTTATATATATGAACCTCAACCATTACATAAGGGCATTACAGTTCTTACTGTAATTGCATCTTTAAAAAGGTTGACATATACAGTTATAAGAACAAGGAAAACGAAGATGTTATTTCTTAATACTTGTTGATAGAAAAACATGAGGTTGTCTGTGTTAAACAGGGACATATGGGCATATTTGTTGATTTTTGAATAATGTCTAATGTAAAATGATTCATTGATTCTGCAATGTTGTTTTATTGTAATTTTCCGTGATATAATGAATTTGTATTGTCAAAAGGTTGATGTATTACCTGTGATTTTCTTGCAGGTTTTGCAGTTTCTGTCGCAGAATTGCTGCCTCCCTTTGCCAGAACTGAAAAATATGATTCATTATATGGTAAAGTTCACAGTTCACAGCTCATATTGCTATGTAAATAAATTAGATGCTGAAATATCGTGATAACCTTGCATATATTCGAACTACTGCTCTGAATGCTTTGATTTTGTGCAAATCAACAACAGTATCAAACATATTTAGATTCAAGATTCAATTATGGAAGGGTTTAAGGGTTAAATTATGTGTTAGTGGAGCAAGAGTTTGACAGTTTAATTATTTGGATTGTAAAAGAGTTCTCAAGTTCTTTATGTACTTGCCAAAGTTATGCTCGTTCTTAGCTCTTGCTCTGAAAGCTTTATTCTGTTTTTTTATATTTAAAAATTTGGATCTTAGATAGATACTAATAAGAATTGGAAATATGAATTCCAAGTAGATAGATCAGAGATCAATCTCTGGATTTGGTCTAGAAGCAGGAATAGCAAGGGTCTAGTTGCCTTTGGAATATGTTGTGGGTTTGGAATTGGAGCTATCCATGAATATGATTCTTTAGAGGAATCTTTTACCTGTTTAAAGGCTAAAGCTATAAATGAGATGAAGATATGGATTCTGAAGGAAATTGATGACGTCTTTAGCTTGAATGATGATTATAAGTATTTTCCTTTCTTAAGTAACTTGGAATATTCATAAAATATGTGATTTAAACATGAGGAAAAGTTAAAGTAGATTTTACTGTTCTAATGGGCAAGTTTTGAACCTAGTTCAAGGCGTCATCCCTTCAAACATCTACCTCCATTTTCTCTTAAAAGAGGAAGGCACTTGTGGAGGAAATTTACCTTCATGGTGAGTAAATTTAAGAAAACATCTTCTGTGTACGCAGGAAACTTAGAGAACTGACTGCTATGTTAGTCTGTACTGTTCAATTCTCTGTATTGTCTGAACTTTATGGTTTTCTCACCCTCTTCAATTTTTATATTTTTAAATATCTCTTCTTCGTCACCCTTAGGTATGTCCTAGACTTGGACATTTTGTTGACATTATCTCATCTTGATTATTTTAACTAGAGCAAAAGATATTTGCTGATTGTCTGACTACACAACTCCTTTGTAGTATATATATCCTATCTCAAAGCATCATCTCGCCATACATCTGCCTCCTTCTTTTCTTCAAAGAAGACAACTATAGAGAAATTTTACCATCACCAATGGCTGTCTAATTTAAGGAAACATGTGTGCACGTAAGGAACTTAAAAAAAAACTGGCTGCTTGTTACTCAGTAATCTATAGCTATGTTAAATCTCTTCTTTCTTTAATTCAATGATTCTTTATTGAGATAATGGCTGAAATTGGATATTTCTTGCTCTATTGATCAGTTAATATCTTACTGATTTTTATATTGTAATTACCCCTTAAACAACAAAGCCAAAGCATTATTGCTGACAAAAAGGATCTTACTGGTCAGAACTAAGACCTGCCTAAACAATTGTTGTCTGAACTTTATGGCTTTATCACCCTCTTGAAATTTTATATTTTTAAATATACCCTCTTTATCGCTCTTAGGAATGTCCTAGACTCGTGCATTTTGTAGATATATCTCATCGTGGTTTTTTAACTACTCGCAAAATTATTTTTGCTGATTGTGCCTACATGATTACTCCTGCATGTTATATCATCTTTTTGGAAATTGTTTCCTACAGTTTATGATGATAGGGCCCGTCTTTACACATTACATAGTCTCCAAGAAAAGGAGGATTGTGGTAGATCAAGTATAAGACAGGGTTTCTATGTTACATCATAAACTTGAACAGGAGTTAATGGAATGCATTCAACAGTTGCACAAGATCTAGACCTAAAACCAATGCCTGGCTATAAATTCTTGCAAGCATTGTTGTTGTACCTTCTACTTGCTGCCAACCAGGAAGGGGTAAAACACAATATATTCTACTGGTCCTCTTTTTTTTCTGTTAGCAAAACATGAATTGACAAGTAAGATGTTTGGTCCATAGAAATTTATTTAAGCTTGCAATTTTACATTTTCATTTTACAATAGGAATTAAATGGTTGCTAATTAGCTAAAAGTAAAATTACAAATTGAGCATGCTCTGAATAACTACAAAAAATTTAGGATTAAGCACCAAACAGTACCTTGACTTCAGAAGTTGGGTTCCCCAGTTGTTGTTCCTCCTTTGTTTTGTTGTATCGCTCAATTACAGATCTCATGCTGACAATAGAAGATTTAAATTTCGTCAGACATTCTATAATTTTTAAATTCTTGCAGTGAAGAAGGAAAACAGAGAATGATCTTCACATCACAACACATTCTTGCAAGGGAGAAGAAAACAAAGAATGATGATCACATCACATTCTATATTTTTTAGAAAGTATAATGACATCTTCCGTCAACATCATTTCTTTTGTTTTGGTTTCTTTACTCTCTACAATCATATCTACTTTCCAAGTGAACCTAAAGTCATTGCATTTGACAAAGTTGTGATTATGTTGCCAATGACAGCTTTCTTACAGAAAGATAAATCAGTTGGTGAACAGAACCGGAGTTACAATCCTACAGGTTTTCTTTTTTTTATATATGAAGGTATTGATCAGGTCCAAATGCTTTTTCCTCTTCTTTCTTGCTATATTTTTGTTAATTTGCCTTACCTATTATCTAAATCCATATTATCCGGATTCCTTTTTTTTTTCTTGAAGTGCTCGCATCCAATATATTTTTAGGAAAACTGCATATAATATATCAGACACACATGTATAGCTTGAGTTCTTCTCTAAATATGCAATAATATAGATCTAAGCTAAGTAGATTACATTCTTGGTAAACTGTTTCCCTTCAATCTGTATTTCGGCAACCTTGGCATTTCCTCCCTGCTTTACTTCAAGTCTGATTAACCTAAGAGTCATCTGTCCGGCTGAAATTAACATTCATTTTGAGAGAGGATCATTGTATTTGTTAACTCTCCAAAATTCTCTCCACGACTATGACTCCATAACCATAAAGGTATGCATGTTTCTTTCCTATGTAACTGCAATGTTATCTTAAATTTTGGTTTGACAGATTTCGTTTATAGTTCGAGATGCCACTGTGTTTTTGCTATTGCATGTGTTTCTTTATCCCAAACTGTCTTATGTTAGAATCACTTTTCACTAACCATTTCTAAGATGCCATTTCTAAGCATAAATAGACTCTTGTCCCTTTCAATATTTGATCTTAGTTTTGTCTCTAATTTCGTTTATAGTTCGAGATGCCACTGTGTTTTTGCTATCATGTGTTTCTTTATCTCGAACTGCCTAACTTTAGATTCACTTTTCATTAATCTTTTTCCAAAAGCTACCTCCCCTAGTTGTTCTGCACTATAAACAGGGGCGATGTCATTACTAGGTTGGGAGGGGTAGTTGTCCTCTTAAATTGTTTTGATATAATAGCATTTTAAGTTTTTTTAGTTTAAATATTAGTGAAATAATGTCTTTGTCCCTCTTAATTTATAAATTTAAAGGCTTAAATAGACTCTTGTCTTTTCTTATATTTGATTATAATTTCGTCCCCGACTAGTCTCTTTATAGTTTTAGGGAGGATCTTCTCTTATATCGTGTTCGAATGTGTCAGGAATTGAACTCAAACAAATACTTTAGGGTAAGTTCTGCTCTTCTCGACTTACCTCAATGTCCAGATGGTAAAATCTTGTCTCTGTAAAAAAAAAATTGAAGGTATAATACTGTTTGGTTTTGGGATGCTGGGGAGGATGCAGCATGATGGGTCAAGTGACTCACCATTAAAAAAATAAGATAAAATTATTATGGACACATTAAAGTCTTCTTTTCAAAGTGACTTCCAATTTTTCAAGGTTACAGTTATTGTCAGGCCATAATTTTGACTAATAGAATAGTCTTTGATCAATATTAACACTTGAAAAGATTTATTTTGCGAAAAGTTTAATATAGTTTAGTTTCAAGTTATTTTGATGGTTAACATTGATGAATCAAAATTAATAATTTTAATTGAAATTAAAAAATAAATTTGATATGACATTGTTGATTGTCAGATCAATTTAAACCAAACTATAATGAATGTTTTACAATTTCAATAGCAAAAGTGAAAGTGTCTTAAAAGATTAGTAACAATTGTTGTAGTATACCATAAAAATTACTTAGTCTTTTCTATTCAAATAAAAATTAACTTTTAATTTATTTTATTTTTACTTTGAGTTCATAATTTTTTTTTGTTAAAATAAGTATCCAAATTATTTTAAGTATGTATTTTTAGTTACATTAAAATTTTATTTAAATATGTTTACACTAGTGTTTATTAATTTTATAAAATTTTGATTTAAAATTTTAATATAAATTAATTTAAAAATATTTAAAACTAATAAAATACATTTTAGTTATCAAATAAATATGTTTACTTTCAAAAATATTTTCTCTAATTATGTAATCATTAGGGATGATCGGTACAGAACCAAAACTCGACGGGTTTTGATCCAATCTGATCGGGTCGGATTTTTTTTAGAAAATTCGTGGTCGGGTTATGTTGGTTATTTTTAAATGTGATCTTGAGTCGGGTCGGGTCGGGTTTAAGGTTGAAAAAATTTGACCCGGCCTAATCCAGGATTAATAGTGTAATTTTTTCATATATATTTCAGGGATATTTGTAATAATGAACCCTTTATTTTTTTACAATTAGGTTACTAAAATTTTATTTTTTTAACAATTAGATCCTTAAATTTTATTTTTTATAATTAAGTCCCTAAAATTTAAATTTTTTTAATGATTCGGGTCGTGTTGGGTTGGATTTTAAAGTTTAAAAATCTGGTTGGGTCAGATTTTTTTTCACCCTAAAACCGATCCGGGTGGCGGGTATGATTTTTTGGGTCGGGTGCGGGTGGGATGAAAATATGACCCGACCTATTCCCATAAGTTGAGCTTAAGTGGTGTTAAATTTTATTTGATTCATTAAGATTTTGTGTCGAGTTCGAGCTTGAGTTATTTTTAATGAATTTGAGTAATCTGAGCTTGACTTGTTCATTAAGAATTCAAGTTTGATTTGACTTATCATTTATCATATCTCATTTAAAGTCATGTTAGGAAAAAAAACTTTGATACACAAGTTATGTAAAGTTAAGTTTGTTAATTTTAAGGTATTAGATGTTAGTTTAGGGTTTAGATCATTATATTTGAAATTTAGTTATATTTTAATGTTTAGACTTATGTTTAGGGTTTGTATTTTAGGATTTTAAATTTCAAAATTTAGATTTTAAATTATAAAAATTAAAATAAAAATAGTATCAATTTTAAAAGTTAAATTTCTCTTAGATATTTTTGCTGATAGATTATAACCAATTTGATTTGAATATTTGAAATATATAATTTTGATTTTGTAATGTTTTTGAAAAATCAAGTTCTCTTTTAATTTCAGTGTTCGAAGTTTTATTGAATTTGAATTTTAAAACATTTAATTAACCTCCTTAATATAGTCCCTGCATTAAATGGAAATATTTAATAGACTTGAAATCTACTTTGTGTGAGATGTTCAAACATGTTGAATAAATATTAAGCTTTTCCCAAATCCAAGTTTCTGTGAATCCAAATCCTTTGAAAAGGTTTAATTTCAAATGATTCCACGTAATTTATTATTTTGATGTGCATTTCTTATGAAGTCTTATGAAAAGAATTATTTTAATAGTCAATGCCTTTAAATAAAGTTTAGTATTCTATAAATGGTTAGTTGACGATTTCAATCTATGCATTGTTTCTCGGAGATTTGGTACATAATCCTATTGTTATGTTTCGGTTTATTATTTTATATTTGTCATTTTTTTTGAATATGTATAAAATTAATGCCGAATATAATACACTTCCAGTAAAATTAAATAAACAAATAATATAAAGTTGCTCGGTGATATTTAATGAAAGTTGCCGATTGAAGTTTTTTTCACCGGTGCTAAATTGAGAGAACTTGAATAATTGAGAGAAAATTTGAAAATTTCAAGAGATTTGTGAAACTAGTAGAAGAGGTTGGAGAGTCTTTCAAGTGAGAAAATTTGAAAGTCGGTGAAAATCTTCATTACAATTGGTTTAATTCGAGGTTAGTATAATATTAACTTTCTTAAGTTTTTGTAACTCTAAAAATTAGGTTTTAGTACATGCTTTGATGTTTATGTTTGGTATGAAATTGATTATGGTCTTTAATGACAACTTGAATAATTTTTGTTGAAATGATTTAAAGTTGATAGCAAATCATCTAATAACTTCATTATAATTTGTAGCATAAATTTAATGTTTAACTATATGTGTTAAGAGGGGATTTGTTAAAAAATCTAAACTTAGGTATAAAATTATGGGCGTGTGTACTGTTAGGATTTGAGGTGTATCAATATGCTAGTGTATTTTGAGGGGATATTTGTGAGGATATATCGGCATGGTGAGTAACAGTATGCAGAGTTGTGTATTGGTACTACTGTTACATTACCTAAAGAAGGTTATGGCATATTGATACACAAGAATGTATGTCGATACTACTTTATATTACCTATAGAAGTTTGGGGTGTATCGGGTACGCAAGGTAAGGGTATTAGTATAGGTGTGGATCGATATTAGGTAGTTGGGTATTGATATGACACGGGTTGAGCGTATCAATATGAGTAGGTGTTTTAATTCGTTCGAACCTTTTGGTATATCGGTACGTTGGGAGGTGTACTAGTCTCGTTAGAGGTGTATTGATGACCAATTAGGTGTATGGATACGCATTGGGTAATTTGCTAAAGAAATTAATGTTCGAGTTTAAAAGTTTTATAATCGAAGATAGAGTTTGAAGAGGCTCTTAAAGTATAAAATAAATATTAAAATTGTAAAATTGAGAATTAACCCTGAATAAAAATAAATGGTTAATAACTTGATAAATTAATTTAATGAATTATATGAGATAAAAACTCAGAGAATCTTGATGGACTAATTGTTTAGTTTTTGAATCCTTATTTGATGGGACTTGGATACTCAAAGAAGAGTGTTGTAACATCTTAAAAGATTTCAAATGATGAATTTTGATGCTTTATGTTTGAAGATGTTTGAAAGGACATTCTAAACGTGGATTGTGAATTTTGATGCTTTGTAGATGCGAGCCTTAATTTCGTGACTGTAGGATTTTGATGTTTAGTGGATGTTAGCCCTACTCAGTGTAGTATCCTGATGCTTAGTGAACGTAAGTCTTTCTCATATTGTAGGATCCTGATGTTTAGTGGAGTTTCTCTCACTACTTTTTGCTACTATTATCTATATGATGTTGTGTGAACCTAATATTCAAATATATATGTTGTGTGCGAAGTATACATTCGTGATGTTATGTATTTAGGTGGATATATTAACATCATTATTATCTTGTCATGATATCATGTATATGTATTGTTGTGTATGAAATTTGATTGAGTGACAGTGTATTTATTGAGTTTTGTTAGCTTAGCATTCAGAATCATTTTTGTTTACATGTTCTTAGGTGTTTGTGTGACGTAGAAGAGCATAACCAAGTGTTGAATTTTTAGCTTTGACTTGGTAGTTTGAGTATAATTATTAGATGTATTTGGGTCATGTACTTCTCTCGGATGAATGGGTTTATGTTTTATTAAACGGAGTGCTTGGGCTTTAAAAACGAGATTTTACGATAGTGTTTTGGGGCTTGAGGTCTAAATATGATATCTAGGTTTGGAGTGTTATATGTTATATTTTGATATACAAATTATATAAACCATTTATTACGTAATTATTTTTTAAGATTTAAAATTTAAATTTTTAAACCTAAAATCTCAAAAATTTAAACTCTAAATCTTAAACCCAAATTTTATAAAATTAATGATTAATATTATTTTCCACACATGCACCGCAGTTTCGAGAACTTTTAGAACATTACAAAGTTATGTCATAATTGCTTAATTTTTCTGTTCGTAGTGTTTTTAAGTAGTGATAGTGTGTTTTAAACATTGTTTTGTTTCTTAAACAAAGTTATTTTAAACACAATATACCTTTGCATTCACTAACTCCTTTTCCAAATGTTAAAACTTTTAGGATTTTTATTTAAAAATGTCATCTCATGTTTAAATATTGGATATGAATAGAATTTATAAAATTTAGCTTATAGTAATTTTTGTAATTTCAATACATGTAATTTTCATCGATAATTATTAAGGGTAAAGTTGCATTGTTGTTTTGTATACAAAGATTAATAGTAGAATAAGTGGATATAAATCTTTATGATATATTAAAATTAAAATTATGTGATGAGAAGATTTTTAAGATTCTTCTCGAGAGGAGGTAGAATAAGAATGATAATTTGTCTCTCATATAGAGCATACTGGCACTTGAATTTTCTCATTCCGGTATATAAAAGGTATATGGTTGAGTTCGACTGGTTTTAATTTGACCTGATCTGATAGGATTATATTTTTTTAATATTTTTTAGGTTTCAAGTCAGGTCGGATTGAAATAAGAAAGTTAGGGTCATGGAGGAGTCAAATTTAGGGGTGAAAATCCCCATCTTATATATTTATTATATTTAATATTTTATTATTTTTATCATATTTAGTTGGATTTTTTTTATTAAAGTATCATAATGTTGTTGAGATCAGATTATATTTTTATCATGTTATGTTGGGTTAAGTATGGTCGAAGGTAGAATATATTAAAATTGGATAAGGATTAGAATGAATGATTTAAATTTCGGGTCGGGATCGAACGACCAAAAAATCACCCGGTATCATTCCTACTTTTAAACATTAATTGATAAAGTTTTAAAGTATATAATCCATATTTTAAGAAAATAAAATTAATAATAATTCATAGATAATATTTTAATTTTTTTCTATTTTAAGTATATAATACTTATTTTTATATTATAAAATATTTAAAATTAATTAACCATGATTTATAAATAAAATTTTTAAAATTAATTAAATATATATTTTTAAAAAAATACAATTAATTATATTTTATTAGATTTTGTTAAAGAAGTAAAAGAAACATTAATTATAACCTATGAAATTCTAACAAAATCCAGTTGTTAAACCAATGATTTTGATCTAACAAATATTTTGAGTTAATAAATTTTAAGTTAATAAGTATTCGATCAAAATTGACGTACTTTAAAGTTAAATTATTATAAAGTTGATTAAATTTAATTTCAAAATTTTCTTTGAAGTCTTTTGGTACTCAAAAAAGTTATTTTAGTCGGAAAATATCGATACAGCTTTGTATATTAGTATGAATTTTTAATATGTCTTTTAAAATGGTAAAAGAGTATCGGTAAAATCCTGTGTACCGGTAAAAATCTTTCTTTAAAACCTTACAAATATTTTATTAGCGTTGATATGGTAAATCCCATATCGATATGTCTTAGAGTCTTTAAAATTTTCTGACACAAAGAATATCAATACGACCTATGCTTTATTGATATTCTATTAAAATTTTATCTAGGAATTCAGTATTGATACCCCTTACTCTATACTGATGTGAAATCTTGCATATCGGTGTGTTCTTATTAAATAGCGATAATTTTTTGGGCATGTACCAATATGAGAAAACACCCTCAATAATTATATTCAATTCTCCAATAACTCAAACGGTTAAAAATCAATAAAAATATATAAAAATAAGTCTTCAAAACTTTTTCAATCAAATCAAAAATATCTACTTGAACTTCATTGTAAAGTTTCTTGTAAACACCTGAGAGAGTTTCTTTTATAACCATATTCTTCTGTATCAATTAAAAAAAAAGATTCATAAGATTTTAGGTATAACTCTTATAAGTTCGTCTCATTCTCTAAAAAGAAAAAAATAAATTAGTAAAATTCTTAATGTGGTAATTAAAGTAGTGTATGTATATTTCATTTAAGAAGTTGAACTACTCTAAATCATTTTACAAATTATCTATCTTTTATAATCACTTGACAACCCGATTTTACGTTCAATGTTCTAGTAGGTGGTTAGATAAAATAAATAACTATAATAGTGACAAGGATACCATAACATTAAGTATGAGAGAATGTCTCATGTGAGAGAATAGACATTAATTTTATACCCAAAAAATATTAAAAATCGTGAAATATAAAAACAATAATATTACATATTCCATTAGCTTTTTATTTAAAAAAAGGATAATGACCCAGACATTAACAACTCAACCTTTTTTTCTTCTCATTTTAAGAATAATATTCACCCACTTTGAGGATAAGGTTGTGGAGCTTGCTTAATTTATCCCATTTTTAACTTTGAATGTTACATATGTACCATAAAGCCCTAATAAGAAAACATATATAAAACCCTACTGGTGAAACCCTAGGGCATTATACAATTCAATTCTCTACCGTAAAGATCGATCAGCACATTATGTTGATCTCCTCCGGTAAATTAATGAAGAGACGGGAATAAGTATTGTATGCACCTAAAACATACAATCTGCTTTTTAGTTAATAAAGAGTTTAGATGATCGGTTAGGATCCATTTACCCAACCTAAAATTCAATTAGGTTTACACATTCTTTAGTTGAGAGTAATAAAAGATTAAAATTATTTTTTTCATTTTTTATAAATAATAATTTTTATATTTTTATTATTAATTTTATGTATCTATTTATCTTCATCCAATGATTATATATATATATTGATTTTATTCAATGTAAGACGATCATATCCCCTAAATAATTATTTGATAGATTCTTTTAGTTCAAAAGTTAAGAAATTACCGTGTGATTAATTTGTATTTTAGAAAATAATAAATAAAACACATGAAGTTTTTTTTAATCTCACTTATATACCATAAAAAACCATATATATATATATATAATCCCTTTAATTTTTTTAATTTTATTTAGTAGACATTAAATTTTATCATCAAACCTTAGGATGCCTATCCAAAAGAATATTATAAACAATCAAAAACACTCAAAAGTTTGGTATCCAAACTTTGATTTATCCATCATTTTAGTTCTAAATTTTAGCTCGTCAATAAATGAACTTTTCATATTAAAGTTGTTACACATTAATCAATATTTAAACTTCGTTCATTAAACTTTTTAAATAATAACCAAATGTTCTCTCTCCATTAATTTTACGAATAAAACACTTTTTATATACTTTAAATGTTTAACTTTTTATATAATCAAGTGTACTCTCTCAATTAATTTTATTAAAAAAACTTGAGAGGCTATATCTTAGATGATTATAACAATTTCTTTCATATATTCGATGTGGGATTGCCATTTCCCTAATCTCATCTTTTATCAATCCTTGTGCTATTCTATAATTATAACTCTTGCACTGATTACTAAGTCTTTCAAATTTTACTTGCAGTAAAAATAAAGTCCTTAATTTTTGTTCTCTTTTCCTAAAATGTTAGGGTTCTTTGTTGGTTATCTGGGATTATTGTGGAAGAAACACTAGTATTTGATTTCTAAAAGTGTTCGTAGAGACTACCATGAATTCTATGCCTCATTCTCCTAAGTTTCTTTCTCAATCTTTGTAGACTTAGCTAAACTTTTCTAAGAATTACAACTCAATCAAATCCACCATGAACAATCAATGGAAGCTCTAACAAGAAATCCACACCAAAAACCCTAACATTTTTAAATCATAAAATCACAATCAATACTAATATCTCTCGCTTCTAAATTTCCCTACCCTATTTTCAACATAATTAAGCTCAAGCACAAACTAACAAGAAATCATGAAGAAACATAACAAATCTTATCTATGAAGATGATAATGCTAGGTAGAATCACAAATTATATATGATAATTAAAAAAATCAGGAAAATAGATATGATAATAAGAGATCTTAAAAGAACCTGGTGCTAGCAAAATCGTAGAGCTTTCCGGTGCTGGAGAAGATGATTACTCCAACTTCGGCATCGCACAAGATCGCAAGCTCCTTCGCTTTTTTAAGCAATCCGTTCCTTCGTTTCGAAAAGGTAACTTGCCTGCTCGTCGAGTTATCAATCCTCCGGATCAGTATCTTCCCTCTACCCATCCCTTTTGTAAGCTTTTCTGATTATTCAACCAAAAGAAATGGAAAATGAAAACTCTCGATATTTCAAATAATAAAAGGCTACAGATAATTAGTAAAAACTCTGCAAAAATAGATTTAAAATACAAAGGGGAAAGCTCACTTTGAGAGAAAAGAGACTAAACAAATGGAGGTTTTCAGAGACGTCGTTTTGGTCTGCACTGTCATCAGCGAAAAGAGAAAAAACAAACCATCTATATAAGGAAAGTTTTTGAAGATACCAGCGGTTTTGGTATAGAAAACCGTTATACCAAAACCGCTAGTGGTTTTGCACTACAGAGACACGTGGGCCAATCAGTTGTCTCAAGAATTTGTTTATTTGCTTTGATTTGGGGGGAAACAGCCGCCCATCGTATAGATCATCGACACGTGGGATATACGTAATCGTATACCGTATTTCCTATTTTGGGGAAATAATCCTTCTTTTATTTGTTGGGTCTCTGAAATTTTAGAATGGCCGATGCGGGTGTGGGAGGAGTAGATGCTAAGGTGACGGTGATGAAAGGTTGAAAACTGTCGTTGTTAATTATAGGTTATTTTTTATTTAGTCATTAGATTATAAAATATTATAAAATAGTTCATAATTTTAAAAATAATAATTTTATTTAATATCGTTAAAATTTTAATAATTGATATTGTGACAAACAAAGGGAATAAGACATAAAAGTTATTGGACGAAACATATGTCAAACGAAAGATCGTCAGGAGAGATTACTAGGTGAATCCTGTTCATCATGTCATTTATGATCCAAACAATCAGGATCGTTGATCTTTAAATAACCACCTAATAACTACCCACCCACTAAGTATATGTAGGAAAGAGGTGATGATTCACTTGGAAAATATTAAGATCAACGGTCCTGATTAATTGAGACTATGGATGATGTGGTGAACAGAGTTCACCTAATAATTTTTCGATTGTCAGAGTAGAGAGACAATGTTGAAGTGGAGAACTAAATTATCTAATAAGGAAATAAAAAGCACAAAATTTATTTATTTTTTTGACAAAACATTACTTAGAACGGAAAGACTTTAAAGGAAGAAATACTCCTGTTGAGTCTTGAACTAAGGACCTAAAGGAAAAAAAATAAGAGTAAATAAGTAGTTTTGATCATCCGATCATCAACGTTTGTTCAAATTTATTTAATTTTTCAAATTATGACTAAAATATATTATTATACCATTTTTTATTAACTTTCATATTATTAATCATTAAAATTTTAATAATATCGTACCAACTTGTTAGTACCTTAAACTGAATGAATCATTTTATATAAATATTAAAAATATCATATAGTTAATGCATTAACTATATATGTAGTTTTTTCTTTATTGTTTTTTACATTTATTATTTACTAACTCTTTCACACACATTGTGAAGAAACAATAAAAAATGTTTTCTGTTTGAATCATTTCAAATGCATCATACAAAATAAAATAAAAACAAAGAAGCATTCTCAAAATGGATAAAGAAGAGGACAATTATTATTTCAAAATTAAATAACAACACTTATTAAAAAAAAACTCAGTTAAATATTATTTATTATAAAAATCCAATTTATATTTAAAAATTGGACTATATTTGACGTCATCGTTTAATCTAACATTAATTCAATTATAAATTATTAAACCATCCTTGTTTAAGAGTATTATACATATTATTCCAATAATGATTTTATCTTTATATGATATTTATATAATCTTTAAATAAAATAAACTAAAAGCTGCGGCTTAAAAATTAACTATAAAACTAAAAGCTGAAAGGTATACTAAACCCAATTTTAATTAACTTAAGATGATTTAAGTTAAGATACTAAAACGATAACTAAACTTTTAAAAAATACAAATCGTGAATTAAATTTTATATTTTATTATAAAATAATAACTCGATTGTTATATATTCGGCGTGACTTATTATATTTTGTATAATAAAACATTCAATATTTTATATTTACACATTTAATAATTTAGCTTTAATTTAAAATTATTAAATTTAATCATTATTATTTACATATTTTTTGGTTTAGTCCTTAAAACAAAATTATAAAGTTGTTCCACTGCATTTTCAGCCATGGCTCGCATAAAATGAAGAATGTAGTGAAACAACTTTAGAATTTTGTTTTAAGGATCAAATTAAAAGAATATATAAATAATGAAGATTAAATTTAATATTTTTTAAAATTAGAATTATATTTTTTTTTTATTAAAAATGGAGATGTCTCTTCACGCCTCGTTAAAAAACCTTCCTAATTTAAGTGGAGGAAAAAGAGTACGTTTGACAGCAAGAAATACATAAGACTAAAGTAATTCGGTATGGGTGGAACGACAAAAACAATGATAAGGAGGGTCAACCCTATCACGCCGAAGCAAAGGTTGAATTTGATCAGGAACATCATCAAAGATTGTAAGATTGAAATGTCTATTGTCCAGTAATTTAGCCATACAGTCTGCGATCATATTCACTTCCCGCGAAATCCACTGAAATTCTAACGACCAATCATTAGAATGAAAAGAAACAATGGAACGAACAAGTACTTAATAATCGAGTTATCATTTTGTAACAAAATATAAAATTTAATTTTTATTCTTTTAAAAATAATTATAATATTATATTTTAAAATAAATTTTAGTTATAATTTTCTTGCTTTATCTAAAGATTTATCTTGTTCTCTAGTGTTTTAAGGTTTCTTAATTAAGAAAATTTAAGCACCTTTGACGACTTGTTGCAAAGTTGGTCAAAACATGACTAACCTTTTGACATGAACAAAAATTATCTCTCTCCTTATATATTCTACGTTAAAAGTATTTAAAATTAAATTTTAACCTTAATTTTTATATCATAAATTCTATAATTTATATTTTAAAAATATATTATACTATTAATTTTTTAGATCTTAACCTTAAACTTTAATCTTAAATTTTAAATTTTTAATTTATTTTAAGTGAATACACTAAATAAGTCAAAATAAAAAAATAATTTTCATCCTTTTAATATTATATGTATAAAAAATAGAATTTTAAAATTTTAAATCGATATTTATCGTATCACTGATTCTTGATCTTTCACAAATATTTCTGTCACCACGTTTTCACTTTTCAGTATAATTTCTTCGTATACAGAGACTTAGAGTTTACAAATTTTATTTGACGCGATTTTATCAAAATATTATAATATTATTAATATGACGGTTATTAAATCTATTTAATTTATAAATTAATTTTATTATACGATAAATATAAATGTACTGCCAAGCCATTATATCTACTGATCCTAAAGTTTGATATCACCTATGCATCAAAGAGACATTTATATATCTACAAAGGTTAGACGAGATAAAAGTCCGAAATTCGAGTATTTTTCTTATCTTTTAATTGTATTTTTTATATTTTTATTAAAAATATAAAAAATTAAATTTTAAACTTTAATCTTAATTTTTTATATCTAAAAATTTAAATTCTAAACTTAAAAAATATATTAAAATGATCCGTAAAAACTATCACCATCTTATCTTTACTATCAACAATATTTAATAAACTAAAAATAAAAATATAGTTTAGAAAAGATTTAATACAAAATAAGTGTTCAAATGATTCTGTTTTTCTCTTTTATATGTTTAAATTTTTCTTATTCTTTTTAATTGTTTAAATTATTATTTTTCCTTTTCAAAGTCAATTAAGATATTTATTTTAATTAAAAATAATAATTTAAACACTTAAAAAAACATAAATATTAAATACTTACTGCAATATTTATGTAAATTCCCCACAATCCCTACACCTTTCTATATTGTCTTAAATATGCTGTACCTACCAGGCTACCACTAAAACAAATAATATTGTATAGTACATTCATTTAAAAAAAAACATGGAATACGAAGGTAAGCCGGAACCAGGCACCCCGCCCCTGCAGGCTGCATGGACACAAGGAAATAATATAATAACAAAAAGAATAATAAAAACATATATAAAAGTAAAGCTTTGAGGTTCAAAGTTGAAATGAAAAAAAAAATATTAACTTATTAGATTTAAAATCGTTGATCAATCGTTTAGGCCTTCAATTAGTTTAGGCTCTTTATTCTTTAAATTTAATTATTTATATTTTTATAATTTATTAAATTAATAAATTAATTTAATAGTTTAAATTATTTTTTAGATATGTTAACAAATAAATAAATCCAACATTAAAAATAATATGTTTAAAACATTAAATTATTTGTTTAAACTAATGAGATGAATATTTTTTTCGGTGTCATCTTTTATATCCAACACTAAAAAATTCACACTGATAATGGCGATAACAGTTCGTTATTATATCATTATTGTATCGTTATTTTAAAAACTCTCATAATAAGTTCTACGAGTTTTAAAAAAAAATCATGACCGCGATAATCACCATTATATCCGGAATCACGATAAACATAATGGAACCGAAAACATGAACGAAAATTTTTAAATTCTTAATTTTTGTTGAAGTCTCGAAAATCTCTAAGACCCCTAATAACTTATTCATACGCACATATCCGTTGGTAAAAACACTACCTCGTGGTTCCCAAAACAAACCTCGTTGTTTCCCATTCCTTTCTGAAACGACCAAATCTGTTCACACAAGATGTACTTGAATTATTTTCAAAACAAACAGCGAATATTATTCCCACATACTTGTCTGAATAAAATTTAAAAAGGCATTTAAAACATACAATCTGCTTTGGCTTTGGAGACAGAATCTGATATGTCTTCTCTTCCATGCCTTTGGATTCTAATGGGCGCAAAACCCTCGATGCTTCACGTGGCTTCCACCAATCGCACAGCAGTCTCCAAACCCTACACAGTGGACATCTTGTGCTGGGAATATTAGAAACTATACAAATGGGTCAAAGGGTCACAACCTCAGAATACAAAAACATCAATTATTACTAAAATATATGATTATTTTTATATAAAAAAAATATAATTAGGGTAAACTATACAAATAGTCATAGAACTGTGACTTCATTTTTATTTTAGTTATTAGACCATTTTTTTTAAATGTTTTACTAACCTGACATGTTTTTTAGTTACCAAACGTTGAATTTTTATTAAATTAATTTTAATGAAGATCGTTATATTATATGGTATAATAATAATTTTATTCTTATAGTATATATCTTTTATCAATTTGATTCTTAGTTTAACCTAAATATTACCAAAAATATAATATTTTAATTTGATATGAAAATTTCAAAAGATACCGACAAGTATCGAAACTTATTAAATATGTAATTTTTTTGGATACAACATAAAATATTATCATTATAAAATAGTGAATTTAGGATTCAAGGTTAATGATTGTAGTTAGGGTTTAAGAAATTAGGGTTGGATGTATTTTTTAGAGTGTATGGTTTAAGGTTTCGAACGTGAAAATTAAAGTTAGAGTTTAAAAATCAAATTTTTAGCATGAGATTTAAAAAAAAGAGATCAAAAGATTTTTATTCGATATAGGTCAGGGTGAGAATTGCCCTCGGAGGATTGTTACTTGTGAGTTTTCATTGCCTGCTAGTGATTTGACTGGACATCAGCTGCTAAGTACAAGTACAATTCAATGAAATGATTCGAATGGTGTATTTTAGGAAATCTGTGGGAACCTTACCGAAATATGTTATCTGTGTAACATATACCTTAGACTGAGAGAAAGACAACCATGAAACTAGGTGGCATGCACTGGTGTTGCAGAAAACCTGCAATCTTCTATTTCTAG
This sequence comes from Abelmoschus esculentus, assembly GCA_035048815.1. NCBI lineage: Eukaryota > Viridiplantae > Streptophyta > Magnoliopsida > Malvales > Malvaceae > Abelmoschus > Abelmoschus esculentus. The sequence goes on along the minus strand of JAUCBN010000061.1, from coordinate 4,614,104 downwards.
GTACATACTTGTAGTTTTTGACTAGGAATGTTTCATGTTTGAACATACCACCTGTACTTCAGAGCCTTTGTTTCGTGAATAACTATTAGATGTTGGCTATGTTTCTTGCCTCCTTGATAGTACAAGAATTGATCTAGGGTTAACGGATTTGGGAATTGTGGTTAAGGACGTGAGGGCAACTGAAAGAGAGCAAGGTGCTCCGAGAGGGGCAGCCACCTGAATAGTCACGGAGACAGCTTCTATTAACCATTGGAAAACCGGCATTGCTGTTTTATTCGGAGAGAAGGCTGAGACCGGTCAGGTGCATTAGCAGAGTAGACACACTGGGTTATGTAAACCAGGTTGAGATATGCATATCCGTTTTGTAACTTTCATGTATCTCGATTCTCATATTATAGGAGATAAAACTAAAATTTAAGGTTAAAAAATAAAATACAAATGATTTAAAGTGAAAAAAATAAATTTATAAATAAACTAAAGGTTTAAAAAAAATTAAATAGGAATAAACATAAAAAAATCTTCGGGAGAAAAAAAGTAATTGTCCTTCCCCTATCCTTACTTAGTTCGTCTCCGAATGTGACTTTTTTTTTCTGAGAAAAAAATAAGTGTGTAAGTTTATAAGAAGTGAGTATTTGTTTTTACGGTTAAATACTAAAATCATCGTTCAGTTTTATTTTTAAACTTATTTAAACTTTAAAATATCACTGTATTTATTAAACTTTATTTTATAATTTATTTCAGTTGATTTAAATTATTTATTTATATTTTGGCATGACCTGACATATTTTTTTTATTATTAGATAAATATATTATATTGTGTTATGAGTGTTTGGTTCATAGAATATAATATTAATATGAGTATATAATTCATAGAATATAATATTATCATACATTAGTGAGAATGTTATATTAATTTGTTTGGTTCATTTGATAAAAAAAAACGTAAAATTACGATGTTTGGTTAAAAAATATAAAATTATATATATATATATTTATCAAAATACATCCAACTCTGATATTTCAGTGTCACGCATTAACATGGTCTTTACTGTCTACCTTTCAATGTCCATAACCGCATAAAGCCTGAGATTCAAACTCATCAGAGTCTTGTTCCACAATCAGTGTCTGTCCTTGTTCATGTTTCAGCGTTGAGTACTCCACTTGTTCTCCATATAATTTGGCTAAAACCAAATACAGAGCCACAGCAAAAATGGTGACTGCTATCAAGGTCCAGCTGAACAGAATATTTACTAATGATTTAGCTCGGCGCAGTGCCTGGTCGCTCGAGCAGCTCATAATCTGGTGACCATCGTCAAAGTGGAGCAAGCAGTCTTTGGGAACCAGGGCTGGAGTCCAGATCATGGTTCCCATCACTATGAACCACACACCCTGATACACAATACTCAAGGACCTTGTAAAGCTGACCATGAAGCTCTTAGGGAGTTCAATTGCCATGAGTGTAGTGCTTAAAGAAACAACGATGACACACTGTAGAAGCAGGTGATAGTGACCCTCCACACCCATGTGATCAGCCGAATGGAAGTGGAAGAGGAGCAGCTGTTGGGCAAAGGCTACAGCCGCAATGAATTGTGACAGGCAATATGTGGCCTTGGGGCAAACTCTATCCAGGAGAATAGCAAAAGCTGCGTAGGTAAAGAAAGTGATTGATATGAAAGAGTGCTCGAAGTTGCGGAGACGGTTCAAAGGGATGGCTCCGTCCGGACCAATAGGTCGGTAGCCGTGCATTGCAGGGCCAATAAAGAGCTCCATGGAGATGGAGATGGAGGCTGCTGCCATGATTAGGAACAACTCTAAGTGCCTTGATTTTGTTGTTGGGAACCATGAGGGAGATGTGTAGGAATTGGGGTGGAGAGAATGGAGCTTGATATGATTAAAGAGATGCCAAAAACCGAGTACAAAGAAGGCTAAACCTGGTAAAACATGACCCACTATAGAACCCATGTCTTCAATTCCCTTTAATGTACTCGGAGAAAGAGAGGGAAACAGGAGGAGTTCACTTTATAAGAATTGCAAATGGTTCCACTTTATAAGAATTGCAAGGCAGTTTTAGCTTCGCCTTGACTAATCAGAATCGATCCGTATTGTACACTTGATTTTAATAGGTGAATTTTTTACATACATAAAGACTCAAACTCGAAACTTGCTTAAACAATATTAAGCTGCTTACCACTTGAATTAAACCTATTAATATAATTTTAATTTTATAAAATTATTTTTTCTACTAATGGTGTATTAAACCAGGATCCACCTACATGAGTAGTAAATAGATTAGTAGTAATTCAATTAAGTACTAGGATGAAACTTAATATTAAAGGAAAGAATAAATAAATAAATAAGTAAATGTTATGTTGTTTATTTCCTCATGACTTGTTTTTTAGTAGTAAATCTTCTTTCTTAAGTTAAAGTGTTGTTCACGCACTGCAAAATTCAACATCAATATGTCTTTTGTGTCCAACACAAATCCTCTGCTCGTAACCCATAAGCTTTTGGATTATAAAACATATATTGAGGGCATCGTCATCCTTATTTTCGAAAAATTATTAGGTGAACCATGTTATCTGTGATCTCAATCAATCATAACTGTTCATCTTAATTTTTTTAAAGATCAAAATAATAAACGTAGTTCACTTAATAATCTTTCCTTATCTTGGGAGAGACTGGTTTAATAATAATAATAATAATAATAATAATAATAATAATAATAATAATAATAATAATAATAATAATAATAATAATAATAATAATAATACGTGTACAAAATGTTTGTATATATCATAATGTGCATGTCTGAAAATTGGGTCACTATTATTATATAAATCTACTTTATATGAATAAAACTAGACTTGATGGAGACATCTCAAAAGAAGAGGTATTATGGATTACGTTTTACAATCAATTTTGAGAGTTTTTTTCGTATAATCGATCGCATCTAATTTAATAATTAATTTAATTTAAATATTATATATATTTATTATAAGAAATTTTTTAAATATATTTTTATAAATATTAAGAATTAAATTATTTTAAAAATTAATATTATAACTTATTAAATTAATAAATTTGAAGAGTTTAATTATTGAGTGCAAGGAAGAATAACTTCTCACAATGTCCATCGAATCAATGATTTTGCCTTATCTTAAATAGTTATAATTTAGATGATTTGTTGTTTTAATATTATTGTCTATAATTAGGGTAAATTATATTACTAATCATTAAATTATTAGTGAATTAATGTTTTTAACCTTAAATTGTAAAAATATTTCTCGTCTTTCACATTTAATTCATTTTTTTATATTTTTTAATAGTTTGAAAGTGATTATAATATAAAATCTATTTAAAAAATTAATCTATTAATAAAACACACATATCTTGTAAATAAAAATATTCATACTCGACTCTTTTAAAATAATCATCATTATATTTTTCACAAAAATCACTCGTGGATTACTTTTGCTCTGGTTTTTAACTTAAACATGATAATAGGATGGATATTAGATAATGCAAATAAAGTTAGTCAACTAGGCTTAAAAATAAAGATATTTTTATATATATAATTTATGTAAAAAATTATACAATCCTTAATATTTAAGTTATAAAATTTAAAACCTAATTCTCTAGCTATAAACCCTAAAATCAAATTCTTTAATCCTTAATTCTAAATTTTAATCATGAATCTTAAAACTTACGCCCTACTATTTAAAATGAGTTAGTTTATGTTAGCTCATGCTATATGGATTCAAATTACGGTATTTACCTTAACGTTAATTGATCGAGTAATAAAAATATTTATATTAACTTATATTGTATAGATTCGAATCATGATATTTATCTTGACCAAATGTGCAAATACAACTAAGTATAATAAACCCAAAGGCTTATACCAAATATCATCAACTTAAAATATGCAACCATGCATGTCAAGTTTTGGATTGGAATAAGTCTACCACTGTTGATTATTCTCCAAGACCCATCCTTACTGCTAAATAGTATCATTCTCCCCCCATAAAACCCATTACTTCACTTGCATCAATATAGACAAAACAAAAAGACACGCCTAGTCCAACTTTGCAATGCCCTTGATGCCAGCCAGATACTCGTATTTTGACATCATCAAACACCCAACGCGGAGCCCCTGCGGCACTGTTGCAGCATATCCATGTAGAACTGACATTTGCTGATATCGGTTTCATAGTTGTTCAGACACTGGAAGCAAACCATGAAACATTAGTCTCGAATGAACGAGAGGCATGGACACACAAGGGATAGAAGGTACATACATCAGTTAGAGCTTTGGATTGGCCGACACAAGCGTCCGAGTTCATAAGAGCGTTGGTGTTTGGTGCAGGAGAAGCTGGTTCTGATGAAGCAACAGTCTCATGCTTGATGACACGAGGGCCAACAACGGCATCAACTGCCCTGTGAGCCATAGCAGTTCCAACACCCCATCCAATACCTACACATAAAGTAGAGAATTAAACAGTCCATTAAATGTCATTACAACAGTGTATGAAAGATTATAATTGTAAGCAGTGCCAAAAATAGCTTATAGCTAACCATCTACAACTGCAGCGCCAATTCCATTTCCTTTCTGCACAGGTGCTGGGGGAGGGGCAGAACCAACTGCAACGAGCATAACCCAATCAAAGAACACTAACAGAGAAAGTAAAAGAAGTTTAAAAAAACTAGCTCAAATACCAGGCTTCGAAGGAGCATTTTTCGACGGCGCACGAGCAGCAGGACGCGGGGCTGACCTTCCTGTAAAACCATCTCAGCTAATCATTTTCATGTCGATTGTAGGCCAAAAACTACAGGGGATAAAGGGAACAAAAAAATGCAGTGAAACCCATATCCGCAACATAGAGATCAACGCCATGATCGTAACCAAATCATAAAACAATTAAAATTAATCGGGCATGTTGAAGAAATCAAATAAATTGGCGTGGATTACTCACCTCCTGAGCTTCGTCGAGGCATTGTATGGAGATGGTTTGTGCAAGGCGTGAAGAATGTATGAAGGAAACAGATACAACAGTCGCGAGGGATGAGGAAATGGTAGAAGGGAAGGCTATACTTATATAGGAATGGGAATATTGTATTGTTCTTGGCCTCCACGTTTCTTCATACCCGAACCCGATGCCTCCGACCTTAGCTCTAGAAAATTCTGTTTCAGTTCTATTTGGATCTGGATCTGGTCCGTAATCCAGAAATATAAGTCAGTTATTGCTTAGGAGCCCAATCCGGTTTCAAATTAAAAGTAGTGCATATATAAATTAAAGATTTATATTCGATACACAAGTGATAAAAACAAAAATTTTAACCTCGATGTTTATATTTTTTAATAATTATATTTTAATTTAAAATAATTAACCAAATTTAATCATCATCCCAAAAATTTCAATTTCCCATCGGTTGCTCTCAAGATTTCTTCAACTTCCGTTGTTTTTCTCAATCGGGCGGGTTTTTGATTGTTTTGTCACCTTCAACAGCACAAGGCCTAATTTTCTTACAAATTCCATATAAGTTTGATGTTGGAAGACATCCTTGATGTCAGGTTTTTTTACAAAAGAATTTCTACTCTCTTTTTCTTAAGGTTATAGACCAATTTTCCCTCAACAAAAAACAAACAAGAAAGAAAGAAATATACATAAAAATGGTTTAAGGGTACTATAAACCCTTAAACTTTTAAAAAATTTAATTAAGCCTCTGAAAATTTTGCACCCAATTAAGCCATTATATTTAACCCCTTGAATTGGTTTTCCCAGAATCTGTCATTGTCCCATAGGTGAAAGTATCAAAATAATTCTCTAATTATCGACAAGTGAGTCCAATGACTAATCATTTAGGTTTTGTTGGCCTATATAAGAATAGATATTGACCCTAAATTTTAAAACTACTTTATAGTCAAGAAAATAATTGAATTCTCAACGACCGATTAAGATAAAAGAGATCCATACGATAAAATTATTAAAATAAAATAAAATTTATTAAAAAATATAAAACTTTAACGCCCATAAAATCATTTCATGACACAATATTAAAGTTTTTGTTCCACACTTTATCAACATCATACACATAATCTTAGGATTTTCACCTAAAGACATGAGCAAAGGGAGTTGTGTAGGCCATAGTTTCAAATGACGAACATTTTTATGTTACATTGGTTCTTAATATAGTATTTTCAATATTAAACTAAAAAACATGCAAACATGTTTAACAACTCAAACTCAGTAATATCTGCATATTGTAACGTCTCAAATTTTGTAGTACAAAGAAGATGTGACTCGCCAAGTGATGATAGTATGAATGTTGTATGTTCCAAATTGATATCAATGTTGAGATTTGTATGAATTAGTCAGTGAAGTTTAGTTGCACGAAAATGAAGTATGGATGACCAAATTGAATAATTGAGTAAGTTTGAAGGGTAAGTTTTGAATTCGTCTATAAGTATATGTTGGAAAATGGACGTTAATAATACAAGAAAATAAAATAAAAACAGTAAATAAAATAAATACTGATTTATTATTAAATTGAGTAGATCATAAAAAATAAATAAAATAATATTTAAATAGAAATTTAACATTAAAACAGTAAATTAAAATCGTTTATTTGTATTCGGACAACAATTTCATAAATAGATTTATTGAGGCATGTGAAACACAATTTTCTAAAAACAAATTTGTATGTTTTTTTGTGTTCGAGAAACGTTGGACGTACATCTCTTAACACGTAACAACAATATGATTAACGACAGTAACACAAATGTCTGGGTTTAAAAATTTAATTTAGGGTATATGATTTATGAGTTCAAATATATGGGAATTGAATTTAAAGAAAGATTGAAAATTATGATTTAAGATTCATAGGTTAAAACTTAAATTATTTCTATATTACTCTAAACCCTAAACTTTTAAATCTTAAATTCTAACTCTAAACCCTAAACTCTTAAACCCTAAACTAAATCTATAAACCTTAAAACTAAAACGCTTGTGAAAATTTAAATAATAATAGGTAAAAAGGTTTATTCCATGTTTATGACCAACACATTTTAACATTACAACATCTCCAGTAAGCTCTCGTGTTACAGCTTACAACAAAAATGACTCTCAAGTCAAATTATAACAAGAAACTATATCGAAAATTAATCTAAAACTTCGTCGTCCAGTCGATTAAGTGTAGGCATAATCTTAACCAGAGCCGATTTAAATTTTTCATCAGCAATTGTGTTCCCTACTATATCTAATTGGTTCAACTTCAAGTCCTTGAACATATAAAAAGCCTCCCAATAGTCAAGAGCATCATCGCAGATCACGGTTTCATCCTTGTTCAATTTGCTTACAACGGAATGTGACAAAGGTGAAGAACACAAGTACCTTGTTGTGTCGATAGAATGATCACCAATCTGGTTGTATGAAATGTCCAGTACTCTTAACGACTTCAGCTTTCGCAAAGGCTCCAGAGCAGTTATGCTTCTTAGTTTATTGTGTCCCAAACCCAAACAAGAGAGGAGCTGCATAGCTTCCAATCCTACCATTCAAAAATACCAAATTCAGTCAAGTGACAATTACTCACCATGCAAACTAATGAACTATAAACAAGAAGTGGGAAGAGAATGCTCCAAAAACGAGAATCATGCATAGTTTATACTGACGTCGGATTCATGGTTTTCATATTTTAAGAATAAAAGGGTCTGAAGCGGAGTGGGAAGACAAATCGAAAATTCATACAAAGAGCAATCAAGTACTAAGGAACTTATTGTACAGGCTCCAATTTGACAAACAATATTTTGAAACATTGGTGTGAGTACTATACCTTCAATTGATTGTAGTTCATTGTGGCTGAGATCTAACATTTGGACCCACAATAACTTCTCAAAAGCTCCTAGCCGTGATAATGACAAGTTATTCAGCCGGAGACAGATAGGATTGGCAATAACAGATGAAACTGAGTCATTGTACTGAAAGCAGTGTTGCAGTAAAGACTCTTTACTAGAAGCCATCTACAGATTAGTAGATAGACGGTTTTCTGTTAGCCTCCACGCAAATCGAACAAATCTATACCAAAATTAGAATAGTGAAAACTGAAAACATAGATCTTATGAAGGTAAAAGAAACACAACTGAAAGGACTAAACATGCAGAAAATCTAACACATAAGTTTAGATAAAAAAAAGACTCGCATACAGTAATGTAATGTAACAAGATGTATTCTAGAAGTTGTATAAAAGATCTGGCTACTTATAGAAATCCACGGAAACAACAATAGTCCAAATCTAAAACTTTAAAGATGATGTTTTAGAGTGACAAAATCACTGAGGAAAGAATGTACTTGCCTTCTGTAGCACGACTAAGCTATGTTCATCCTTGTAGTATCGATGATGTGTTGGATCCAACTTCATCAAATCATTATACAGTTCAAGAACTTCTTCTGAATGAACCAGTTTGTTAGCAAATGGAAATGACATAGCATCATAAGCCATCAATAATCTAGCAAGTGTCAGCTTTCCAATTTTGCTAGAAAAAAAAAAAGAAAGAAGAAAAAGAAAAATAAGAGACACCGTATGAGCAAAGTTGCTTCCTAATAGTCTAATAAAGCTAATAACTAAATTAACCAGATTTACCAGTCCATCAACGACAACAATTCACGGAAGCATTCAACCTCTTTAGCTAAAGCATCAGTGCGCCAGTTAGATGCAGTTGATTCATGACCATCCTTGATGCATAGTTGATCAAAAGAGCCAATAGGAATTGATTCTTCCGATTGTGCTCTGTAGACCATAAAATTTTCTTCTCTCCATAAAATTTGTCCCGCAACTGAAACTTGAAAGGAATCTCTTTCCACAGGTTGTACATGTACATTAAATGAAAACATTGAAGGATGGTGATAATGAAACCCTCCTGTTGAAACGATTCCCTTAGAGTGTCCAACACTAACTTCAACAGAATAATCAATCTCTGACGTTGGAAATTTTAAATGTGCAACCCAAACTTGTGCAGCTTGAGAATTACTTGCAGAAAGTGGTTCCCAGAGAAGATTTTCATTTTTATTATATCCACATTCAATGGTAACTGTAGATGAGTTTACGCCCTCAACAGGTTGATTAAAATAAAGAACAACAGGAAAGGAACCTGAATCAGAAAGCAGAGATGTGAATGGAGAAAAAGAACTGTTTTGGCACCTATCTCCCATTATTAGGACATCAGAACCATGAGTAGGCCAAGTTGAAACAAGGAGTGGAGAGTCTGTTGTAACTGTTTGGTCTAGAAGCCAAAGATTATAAAACCATCCACTTTGATCATCAGGGTCTGTAAATATAGCTTGGTGTATAAACTCATACTCCTCTGGCAATACTTTCTCTTTCAAGAGAAACCCTTCAGCCTTTTTCTCAAGTAAAGAAGACAACAATACACTGCAGAAATTATTTATACAATATATCATCAAAAGAGACAGTCAGCATGGAGAGGAACGTTATATACTAGAAATCAAGATGCTATTCTGAATACTTATTAATAAAAAAATCGATATAGCAATTAGAGCCTACAAAACAAATACGATATCAGTGGATGGAAATTACATTGAATTGAATCACTGCTTGAACTTATTAATACACATTTTCACCACTACTACAGCTCCAACAAAAGGAACTTTGCACAACAAACATCAACAATATCAAACAAAGAACTGGTACTCACTTCCTATATGCATAATTAATGCACCATAAGAAACATTTGGACTTTATATTTAAGGAAAAAGGCTTACCTGCGATTATGCCATGCTGAGTAGTTGCTAAAATTCGTATAAATCATATCCTCGGTATACTTCAACTCATCCTGTTCTGATCTGTTCATCAATTCTGCAACAAATCTAGGAAGAAAAACAGAAGAAAGCATGACTGACACAGCCTAATAATTGTCCACACCTTCACACACCAAGATTAACACAAAAGGCATGTAATTTCACCTCCTATAATTCCATGCATGAAAATTACGAGAATCGGCCTTCTGGAATTTGTCCAGCAATTTCAGCTCGTGATCGATTGATGAATGGCCCTTGCTTAGAACCCATTTTCGATGATGCCAGGCTCCATATGACTTAAAATTTTGCCTCAATGCACTCTCAACCTACACAATTTCATTCAATTAAAGCATTTCAAAGCAGGAAAGAGAAAAATGAGAAATATATTTGTCTAACACATAAATACAGCAACATAATTCTAGTATAAAGTTAAATGGCATAAAACTATGTATAATCCATACCCTAACTAATCTAAACTAGAAAATCCCGATCTTTAAAAACAAATGAACAAATCACATTAATTTAACTAAAAGAGGGCAATACAAATGAAATCTTTCCAGTTAGTAAAAGACACGCACCACTCTGAGTTCATCATCGAGAACGGACTTGACAGAGTCAGGGTTACAGTCGGGCTGACTCAGATAATGTTCAACAGCGAGTTTTCTATAGTTCCAGGCTGTGTAGGATTCAGGATTGATCTCCAGTAGCTTAGCACTGAGATCAACCGCCTCTTTTGTGTAACTGACCAGTTTTAATTAAAAGAAAATGGAAAACAAAAATCAATCAAATTTAGATCAGAGAAAGCAAATAATACTATTAGAAAATCAACAGAAACAAAAGGGTTACATTTTATCATGGTGAAAGGAAAAGAACTGAGTTTGTAGAGCGCGTAGCTTCTGGGCTTTTGCAGTAGAAGCCGCTTCGTCTTCTGGTTTGGGTGCTTTTCGGGGTCGGCCGTGCATCTTTTTTTCCCCTCTTTTGTTTCCAAGTATCTGTGGGCTGTGGCTTTGGCTTGGCGATACGCTTTTCGTAAGGAAGAGGAGTTGGAAAATTAGTTTATTTTTTAAAACGGGTAAATTGCTTGTATAATCACCCCAATTTTAATATGTTTTAATTTTAATCCCAAAACATAACTTACAAATTAGTAATTGATGATACAGAAGTTAATAACTTCATTTATTCTCCAATGATATATATATTGAGGTATGTGCCAGTTATTTTGGTGGTTCGGTATGAAAAGAGATGTGTCCAAATGTATTGTTAATCGTTTGTTTATCGAATATATTAAAACTGATCGAATATATTAAAATTAAACATCAAGTACTTTTGAGATAGTTAAATCGATTTATATCCTTTAATAAAAATAAGATTTTTGTTTATGGCTGTGTTTAAAAAATTTAGTTTGGGGTGAAGCTTTAGCAAACTAAGGTTTTACAAAAGTTAGAAAAACGATGAAAAACTTTTATCATTTTGAAATGTTCTTGGTTATTTGTGCGTTTAAAATAAAACTTTCACCCAAAAACACTTTCATAAACAATTCTCGGTCTTTAACATGCAGAATTGAAAAATACTTTTAATGTTTATTTGTCCATGTTTCTTTCCTCTCTAAACTCTTTGTGATGATTTAAAAAACGAAATACTTTCTCATTTTGTTAAGAAGAAAAAGATATTAGTGCCTCATTTATACACTAATCTGGGCCAAGTGGTGGTGATTCACATAAAGGGTTCGCCATCTTCATTGCAAAAAAGAAACAAGATGATAGTACATTTTGATACAACAAAATGCATGCTGCTGCTCTGCACATGCATTCCTCAAAAATGTTCTAATGACACACATTCGAACCCATAATAACATCAGTCATATATAGATATGAAGGCATAGGCCTTGCTATAAATTTCCCAATTTTCATCAAAATACCATAATAGATAGATATCAAGAGTAAACACTGAAGAAGCAGAAATGGCAGCAGCTCATACTATGCATGCAAAAGTCTAGTCCCACCAGAAATTCAACCTCTGCTCCCTCCTTTGCATCTAGTTCCTAAGTGCGAAATTAAATACTAGCGATCGTGCTGCTGCCATCCTATGTTTGGCCTGCATTTGCATGGATATTCTCTACTGCTTGGTTTAAGCTGGGCATGATTTTTAAGGCCTCGTCCATCAGACTCAGGGTGGGATCATTAACCTTCAAAGCCACATTGTTACCATCATTGAATTTAACCAAATCAGTTTGACTTTCATAGACGGTTGATGAATTTACAACATCTAGAGCTTCATGATTGCTGTGAAGTGAATTCACAGACATTAGCTGCTCAGTTTTAGAATTAATAGCAGCCTCGGGAGGCAAAGGTTCATTTGCAGAAGACATCTCTCGCTCACTTGAGTCCGTCTTTATCTTTGTATCTTCTGGATTTTTCCTCACTTCAGTACCTAAAGTTTCTGAATTCAACGCAGTAAGAGATTCAGTTTGGACCGAATCTGTTTTTTGCATATCATCCGAACTAATAGGCAAATTGACCGTATGATTGTCCTGTGTACGATCAGGTTTCTTCCCTGAGAATTTTGTTTTCAACATTCTCTTCTTGAATCGTGATTTCTTTGCCTTAGGAGCCTTCACAGTCTCATCAGGATTACTAGCAGTCTCCAGTGCCCTCTTTCTGCAAGGAATAACAGTTAACTGAGAGTTGCCAAAGGCCCCATCGGATAATGGAGACATACTCTGAATGGCCAGAAGAGCGGTTCTGGCAGCTTTGATCTCTGCTTCTTTTTTTGTTTTTGCTGAAGCTCCAATGTAACGAATGCCTCCAATCTCAACCGTACATGAATAGTGAGGTAACCGACCTGGTCCTTCATCTTTCTGAATCTGATAAACCGGAATAGCATAATTCATCTTCTGTGCATACTCCTGTAGTAGATTTTTGCACAAGCCTGTCTCATGCTGAAGCAGACATCCATTAAAGTTCAGCAATGAACAAGATTCTCTAAAACAAGAAAAGGCCATAATAACAAGCTAAAAAGTACCGAAACAAGTGATTGCAATTTGGCACAGCAAACTTACAACAAAACTACATTCAAGTTCGGAAATGTAATTCATAATGAGAAATGCCACGAGCACACCATTCAATGAATCTAATAATCTAAACCACATTACGAAGGAATGAAGCAACTTACAACAGGCAGAGAGATGCTTTCATTTGCTTTACCAGCCTTGAACAACTCCATGAGAGCCACTTCAGCAGCCGACTGCTCCGCCGCTTTTCGATTAAAAAACCCGGGCAACGAATCATATTGAACATTATTTACAGTCACAGTTGATCGGAAAGAGGGTTCGTGAGATGGCCCTTCCTTGAAAGTCTCGTACACAGGTGTAGGAAGACCCACCTTTTGTGCATATTCCTGCAATTGGCTCTTGAAAACATAGCAATTCGAAACACCTGGAAATAATATTGAAAAAAAAATGGGGGAAAATAAGGTGCAATTCCACTTAAATTGAAAATCAAGAACCCTATGCACATCATAAAGACACCACCACCACCACTCCCACCACCAAAAAAAACCCAAAAGGCAAATAGCACGGCTACATAATATAAGCTTTCATAATTCGTCATAGCAATTTAACATTAGAAATTTAACCATAAAAACTGAAACTTTGTCCCCCAGAAAGCGTTTTTTCACCATAAAGATTTACATAATCCAACAAAATTAACATACATGATCATAAATAGAAATAATTACTCTTAACAAGAATATTATTTTTAAAATATCAGAATCAATGTATCAGTTTATTTACATGGAATAGAGATTAAAATCAGCCAAAGTTCAGAAGAAAATTAATTTCAAAAAATAAATAAAATCTCTTTCTGAAATACCTGAGAAGTTCTCGTTGGTGGGCATGGCTTAATTTGATGCTTGAAATATCTGATTACTGAAAAATCGAAGAAAATACACCGAAAATATAATATTTGCTTTTGAACTTGAGAGGAAGAGGCTGTGAAACTTTCTAGTAGCATAGAACTGAATGGAAGGGTTTCTGATTCTCTTTAAAAAGGGTTCAGAAAATTCGCCTCCACAGGAGTTAATGAATGTGCGCGATCGCTGCCGTAGGATGTAATCTTATGGAGTTGATCCTACGTCAGAAAACCTTTTATCAGAGTACTTGTTTTAAATGCGGTAGTTATATGATGGGCCCTTTAATGGTGATCATTCTGGTCAAGTTTAATAAAAAATTAATTGTTCGAGTTAATAATTTCTATTTTATAATTTATGTAGTTTATAAAATTTAAAATATCAAATTTAGCGAGTTTATAGATTAAAATTTAAAATTTTAATCATATTATTTTAAAAATTAAATACTAAATTCTAACCAGAAATTTTACTAATATTAAAAAATATTTTTTAAAGGTAAATATATATTTTTTTATACAAATATCTAAATATATATTTTTAAAATCTGTAATAGATGTCTAATATTTCGTTACGTAATTTTTTAAGTTTTTTTTTTATTAATAATATTAAAAAATATTTTATCATTCAATAAAAGTGTAACGTGTGAAATATTTTTAATTAGGTAAATTATTTGTGTGCATACCTTAAATTAACAATAAACTAAAGGAAAATTCTACAACGGGCGTCGAACACCGCTGAATACCACTGATGTTGAATATTGTTGAACACCATTAAATTAATTAATAAAAATTTAAAATCTTAAGGACTCAGTATGTAATTAATAAAAGTGTGATAAACTTAACATATAATTAATAATTGTATTATTAGTCCTTTAGATTTTTATTCTTTATAAATTAATTTAATAATGTTGAGCGGTGTTCAACGTTAACAATGTTCAGCGGTGTTCAACGTATGTTGTAGACTCATCTTAAATTAAAACATATATTACATTGTTTAGTTTATATCACAAGTGACTACATCTACATGGTTTAGTTGCAATGTGATGTTTATTCTTATGGGTACTTGGATTTGAATCCAACCAAGCCAAAAATGTTTTTTATTTTTTTTTTATTTAATCATTTAAATTAAATTAAAAAGGATACCAAATTATTCAGTGGCAATGTGATGTTGCTTATCCTCATCTTAATTTTCATTTAAAAAATCAATAGCATTTTTAACCCCAAAACTTTAATATTTTTAAAATAACACCCAAATCCTTAAATCTCCCTCTATTGGTATTGTTGTCAAAATAGGTCCCAAATCCTTAAATCTTTCGTTTATTATTTGATTGGAGATTTAACGTTTGGGCTTCTACCATGCATCCTTCTTTTGATTCTATGACCCATGTAGCCTTTATGTGTAATCAAGAAAATTTTTAAATATATATTTTAATCACTTTTATAATAAATTTTTAATTTCGTTCCTAAATGTGTTGGCGGCATCGACTGGTGCTGCTAAAGCTATGGCCTGCAGATTGGGTGTTTTTGCTGCCTGCTGGGGCGGATCTAAAAATTTTAATTTGGTAGTTCACCGATTAATAATAAATTATATATGTTTAATAATATATAAAATTAATTATTTAATATTATTTTATATTAAAAGTATAAATAAGATTAATACCATTAGAATTAAAATACTTGTTATAGTATACTTCTAGGATTATATCCATTATAAAAAATTGTGATGATCAAAGAATCATTAATAAAGTGATTACTCTTGAAGTTAAGGATAGAACCTCATCACATGAAGTGTGATTATTTTAGGGTCATGTGCATAATTTTTTAGAGCTAATACTTTGATGTTAGATTTTAAGGTCTTGAGATTCTCAGTGTGGTTCACCACTGTTAACAATTAGATCAATTTGAAACTAAATTATGTTAAATTTCTAACAATTAGATCAATTTAAAACTAAATTATATTAAATTTCTAACAAAGTGAATGTTTTCCACTATTGGGGTATTTGATCGGCACCGTTTCATCCATCAAAATTTTGACTTTGATAGTAATTGTAATTTGAAAAGTTAGGATTATTTTTTGAGAAGACTTTACATGTCACAACTATATTTCTTAACCAGTTAAGAGAAGTTAACATAATAAAAGAATATCACAAATTTAATGACTATAATAAAATAATTCGGTTTCAGTGACTAAAATAAAAATATCTTAAAACTTCAATTATTACTAATATAATTTACCCTATTATTAATGGTAGTTCATGTGACCTACCTTGCACTAAAGTGCATCCGCCTCTGGAAACAACCAGGGACGAAGTTGTGTAGAGAGTGGGAGGGGCAACAATCCCTCTCAAAATTTTTGATATAATTGTATTTTTAATTTTTTTTTAGTTTAAATATTAAATAAATAAGACTTTTATCTCTTCTAATTTTTAAATTTAAAAGTTTAATAGATTATTGCCCCTTATAATATTAAATCTTGATTCCATCGCTGAAACAACCATCGTTGAACGTGACTTACTGTCTCCTGCTACGTACATCGTTCTTTTTCTTGTATCCGTAGGAATTGTAATAAGGTTGTGGATTGGGTTGGTAGGAAAACTCGACTCTATTAATGCCTTGAGAACTGCATGTTTATCCAATCTATTAGCTGACGTGTGTTCATGTAATTATCCATTCTACAAGGAAAGTTGTTTTTTTCGATCAAAAAAGGGAAAATATATTAATGGTCACTCAATTATCATTATTTTTCTGTTTTGGTCACCAAATTAATTTTGTTGAAACTGTCCCTCTCGTTATATATATATATATATTGTTGTGGTCTTCTTTATTAAAAAAATTAACGAATCATTGAATATTTATTTTATTTTTTATGTCAACATTCTCTTTACTCGTCAGTATATTATATAATATATATTTTTTTATAAATGCTACTAAATTTTTATTAAAGTCATAGAAAATTATAATTACAATGTAATTAAGAAGCAAAATAATTAGATTGAAAAATCCAAAAATTCTTACAACCCCAAGACAAAGAAAAATAAAATTCCTATGAAAATAAGGATACCGATAAAATTCAGCAGCTTCCTGAATCTCCTTGTCTCTGTCCAAACGAGACGCATAGTGAAGGAAGAAGGAGTTGTAGGCGATTCAAATTATCTTACAAAAAGTACCGTTACCCAGGACTGATTTTATCGGCAAACAACCATCAACCGAATGGGTATAAATTTTTTAAGTGACCACCGACAAAACAATAAATCAGAAAACTAGCGTCGATTGAATCTCTGTGCGAACAACAACCGATCGTTAGGGTATGCTGCAACATGCCATAAAGACAGACAAATCAAACCCCAAAACAAAAATAAAAACATGTCACAAGGACAGAGAAAAGTGTGTCACAAAGACAAAAAAATAGAGAGAGATCCTTATTAAAATAAAACAAGAAAAAGAAATAGATTCGGTGATCGACAACCAACACTAAAATTAATTGTCGATCACCGATCAAAGGGAACGATCAAAATAAAAAACTAAAAAAATGAAATTTGAGGGAAAAAAACGACCGACAGGGGATTTGAAAGAGAATTAGGTTTGAGAGAGAATTTACCTTTTCTATATAATATATTTTATTATTTCAACCGATTAGTTAAAAGGTGACACCTATCAAATTCCTAAAGTACATGTGAGAGAAAATAAAGATCTCTTACATAAAGAGTCTAACGTTTAATCATTAGAACAAATTTAGGATTTGTATAAAATTTATCCAAACTAATATTTAACTTATACTCTTTCGATAAAAAAAATTTACCTTTATGGAAGTTTAAACCCTGAGCATATTGCACCAAGAGCAAAAGGGCTTAACCAATAAGATCAAATTAAATATTAAAATTTAGATATATATTTTAAATCTTTATCTAGTTTAATGGTTAACCCCTTATTCTTGGCTTAATATGTTCATGGTTTAAACCTTTATATAGATGATTTTTCTTATTTTTTAGATTAAAAAATATAAATTAAATATTAATATGGATAAGTTTTACACAAATCTTAAATTTGCCTAGGGATTAAACATTAAACCACATGAGAGGTCTTTGGTTCTGTTCCTCCCATATGCAAAACAGAAAAATTATGTAATGAGATAGACAATTTTGATAAAAAAAATAATTAAGGGATCAAAACAAAAAATAGTGATAGTTCAATGACCTGATGCATAGTTTTTCCAAACAATTGGGAATAAAAGGAAAGGGTATTATCGTCCATCCAGACCAGTCCCTGAAAAAGGCCTTCTCCAACTAATCACCGTCTCCTTCTTCTCTGTCTCTCATTGTTTTTCTTTTTTATTTATATTAAAGCTTTTAATAAAAGAACAAAACAAGATCCCACCAGCGGAGATATTCCCGTTTCTTTCTCCGCAAGAACCGTGTCCGGCGCGTGCTATCTACGATCTTCGACGGGATCCCTTCTCAACCACTCTTCTCTGCACGCTTTCATTCCTTCTTCAACTTGCCCCTCTATCACCATTGAAAGGGTTTTAGGGTTTTATTTAAGCCCCAACTTCAAGGGTTTTCGGTTGATTCCGAACTTCCCCTTCCCTCTGATTTCATCATTCATGACATACGTTTTACCTGCTACCAACAAATATGATTGAGAAAACAAAGAAACAGAAAAAGGGCTCAATCAGCGAGGATGATGTCTCTACTATTCTACAAAGGTCCCTCCTCTTTTCCAAATTTATTTAAGCTATATTGGGATTTTTTTTTTCTTTTCCTTTTGTTGTTATTGTTTTTCGGTCTGGGCAGGTATACTGCAACTACTGTTTTGGCACTGTTGCAAGAAGTGGCGCAGTATCCAGGTGTAAAGTTGAATTGGAAGGCTTTGGTCAAGAAGACTACTACTGGGATTTCTAATGCCAGGGAATACCAGATGTTATGGCGCCATTTGGCCTATCGTAACACCTTGCTTGAAAAAATCGATGATGGAGCTGAACCCTTGGTCAGCTATTTAGTTTTTTTCTTCTTCTTCTTCTTTTAAACCTTTGGTATATATATTTCTAACTGTTGGCAATGCTAAGGGTTTAATTTAAAATCTGCTTGAACTTCCTTATTTGTGTGTATGCTGTCCGGGGATAATTGCTGCAAAAAAATCTCATTGGATTAATATACCGTTTGGATTTATATCGTTTTAGTATATTGAGATACATTTGGTATATATGTTTCTAGGTGATGGCAATGCTAAGGGTTTAATTTAAAATCTACTTGAACTTCCTTATGTGTTTATATGTATATTGAGATCAGTATACTATTTGGACTGGTATCATTTTGGTATATTGAGATAGCTTCGGTTAATTGAGGAGTATATGTTTCCTGATATTCTAACTTGTGTCCTGGCAAATGCTGGTTTCGCTTTGGAAATTAAAATTTATGATCATATTTCATCCCCTGATCAAAGGGCTAAAGTCATGGTTATTTAATAATAACTAGGTCCTGCCATTTGATGGATAAGTATTCTTGGTAGTTCTTATGGCTGTTGTGTTATTTGATTAACTTTTTATCTTGCAGGATGATGACAGTGACTTAGAATATGAATTGGAACCTTTCCCTTCTGTTAGTGGTGAAACTTCAGCAGAGGCTGCAGCATGTGTGAAGGTAAGTAAAATAAATCACATAGATAGTAGTTTTTGATGACCTGCTCTTCTTTGATTTCACAACTGATTATCTCATTCCTCACTTCTTTTTCCAAGCCAGTCAGCTGAAATGGTTCTTCTTTCAGGTTTTGATTGCTTCTGGTTTATCAAGTGACTCAAGTCTTGCAAACAGCTCAATGGTAGATGCTCCATTAACAATAAATATACCTAATTCACAGTCGCCTAGAGTATCTTCTGAAAACTCGCAGCCCACATGCTCAATGCGAGGCATAAATATCACCGTTCCAGTTTCTGTTCAGAAACAAATTCTGCCTGCAGTGGCATCGACTGAAACACTGGAAGGAAACGGATCAGCTGGTGCAAACCTACCTGCTCGAAGGAAAAGAAAACCTTGGTCGGAAGCAGAGGATATAGAACTTATTTCTGCTGTGCAGAAATGTGGTGTTGGAAATTGGGCAAACATCTTGCGAGGAGACTTCAAAGGAGATAGGACTGCTTCACAGTTGGCTCAGGTTGTTTTCTAATTATAACCAGACCGACTTATTTATTTTATATATCTAGTTACTTTAGTCATTAATCCTGCTTCATATGCATTACATAGAAGCAAGTGCACAGTTCTTTTTTATGGGCCTTAAAGTTGGTAAATCAAGTGATGTAATGGAAGTAATATATCAAAAGTCTACTTTTATATGCTTTGCTTAAGGAGCTAGAGATTTTTGGATTTCAAACTAAATGCATAGTAGACGTGAAACTTAGTAGATTCAGTAAAGTTATTCTGTCTTCCTATGTTACATTGCTGCTAGTTGACTCGAAAAGAACTCTTTTGGTTGATAACATCTATCAGCTCTATTTTTTACAATATATCTAGCTGTTTATATCATCTCTATGCTACATACCATTTATGTGATTGAAAAAACTTAATTGCTCCCATTTTCTGGTCTCTGTTTTGTCTCACGTTCGATATGATGTTTCCAGACATCCTTAAATTCCATATATGTGCTTGCTTGTGCATGTGTGTGCTTTTTTTTTTTTTACATTTCTTTTAAGTGAAGAACATTGTTACTGTTCATAGTTTATTTGTCTACACAGAATCGAGAACATATTCTAAATGTTGCTAAAAATTGACAGCACTGGTTTTATTTTGGTGTTTGTGTTTCTATATCACCAACATTTAGTTTCTTCTTTTTCGGCATGTAATTTTTGCTCTAGAATAACAATCCTGTTATGATCTTGCTATCTTGTGATTTGGATTAATGTTTCAACTCATTGGAGGGAGACCGAAACCTCTCAGCTCATTCAAGGGAGATGGAAACCTTAGGACTCGTTAAAAGAAAGACCAAGATCTTTTTAGGTTTTTTAATAAAATTATAACTTAGGGTTTTATTTTTTTCATGTCCTTTTAAATAAAGATCCGAAGCTATTCTCAAAAGGAAAATAAATCAACTGAAATGAAAAAAAAAACATAATCAATAAACCTATGGAAAGAAATAAAAGCACCTAAGCCTCAATTAAATAGCCGAAATGAAAGGCCTTTCCTGATATAGATTTGGTACATAACATTGCTCCCCTCCCGTAAAAAGAGATTGTCAAGCTCAAAGCCAGGATAAACTTGGTGAAAGGTTCCTTCCATTAGTAATAAGTCTGACATCGATAACAGTCGTGCACCTCCACATTTATTCCCATTATTAGCACCATTGAGTAAAAATCTTCAAGCTTATCGGCATTTAGAATTATGCCCTTAAGCTTCTCACCCGCATTTAGTGTTTTTAAAAATAACTTAGCAAGTTTAGACTCGTTAAACTTTTTCGATATGGCATTTAAGGGTTTTTGGATCGAGTATAAAGATAATTTCGAATTATTGGATGAGTTTAGGAAGGGTTGATGAATAAGACGACAAGTTGGTGATGGATTTAGAAGGTCTTGTTACATGGGACAAGGAAAGGACATTGGTAGTGGTTTTCATTGTTTGGTTTTGTTCGGTTGACTAACCTATTTAGCAGTAGTTACTTCACGTAGTTGATTTAACAGTTGTGATGATTGAGTTTTGACTTCAGCAATCTGTCGCACTCGCGACATAAGATACACCGTCCGTTGTATCTTCTTGCGTATTTTACTTGTTGCTTTGTCAAACACTGTTCTGCCATTGTTTAGGACTGTTGGCTCTGAATACCAAATGTTATGATCATGTAATCTTATGCTTTGGATTAATGATTCAGCTCGTCGGTGGGAGACCAAAACCTCTAAGCTCATTAAAGGGAGATTGAAACCTTAGAATCCTTAAAAAAGAGACCAAGATCTTTTTAGGGTTTTTCATAAAAATCTAGCTTAGGGTTTTATTATTTCATATGTCCTTTTAAATAACGATCGACTCATTACATAAAGAGGAAAAACTATTCTAAAACGGAAAATAAATCAACTGAAATATAAAAAAATAATCTATAAATATATGGAAAGAAGTAAAATCATAACCTAGGACTTAATTAAATAACAAATCATGGGCCTTTCCTAAAATGGATTTACCCTGTAACAAATCCGTTGTCATCTAGTCCGGTCATGATGTCTGGGTTTTGCCCAGTTTATCCGGGTTCAAATCCCGGCAACGGAATTCTTTTAATCACGTTTATTTTTTTAGTTTTAGACCGATTCTTTGAAACCTGATTGGATGGCTATGTGTCATGCAAATGAAGCGACTATACTATTTGTTCTCTGCTTTTTCTGCTGCTATTTATGACAAGTTTGTTCCTACTATTTGCAGAGGTGGACTATTATTAAGAAGCGACATGGCAACTTAAATGTGGAAGGAAACTCCACTGTTCCCCAACTGTCCGAGGCACAGTTGGCAACACGTAGTGCTTTGTCCTTGGCCCTTGATATGCCTGATAAAAACTTAACAGCAGCCTGTACAAATAACGCTGGTAATCTTCTCCGTCTAATGCTATTTTTAGTTCTTTGAAGTGTTTGATGCGAGGACATTCTTGTGACTAAGCAGCTAAAGGGTCGTATTTAAGAGATAAAATTGTGGGAACCTTCTCTTTTTCCTTTTAGTTTTCTTCTTTGAATACAGAAGGCCTAATTTTCTCTTTCTGATAGACTAACATCATTGCTACCAAGCCAGGTTTGAAGATCACACCCACTACCTCTTCACTTCGAACTGGTGGTGAAGCGTCGGTTCAAGTGCAAAGTCAATTCCAACAAGGTCCCATTGCTTCTGCTCAATCTCAAAATCATTCTCAACAGGGTGCAATCACTTCTGTCTCGGACCGTAATCAACCTCAAAAAGCTCCCATTATTTCCATCCCGTCCCATAATATGCCTCAGAAAGGTCCAATAGCATCTGTCCCCACCAAGAATCTGTCTCAGCAAGTTCCTGTTGCTTCAGTCCAAGTTCCAAACCCATCTCAACAAGGTCCCATTACTACAAAAAACTCCCCCCTGGGATCATCAAGTTCCTTAAAATCTCGGGTAAGCTTGAAGAAACCACCAACATATTTTTCCAGTACTGGTTCATTCCTAGAGGCCACTGCTGTTGCTGCTGGAGCTCGGATTGGTTGCCCAGAAGATGCTGCGTCGCTGCGTAAGGCTGCCCAGTCAAAAAATGCTATTCATATAATCACTTCAGGTGGCTCTTCAGTTAAACCTCCTATACCCAGTGGATCCTCTTCTCATTTGGAGGTGCATTCTAATGTGCAATCTTCTACCTTGCATCCTAGTTCAGTGAAACCTGCACCTCAAAGAGTTGAGCATACCCCTTCATTAAATTTTTCGATTCAGCAGTGTACTGCCATCGCATCTAGTCCAACTGTGGAAGTCCCCTTGAAGGAAGAACCGGAAGCAGCTGTAGATATCAAGAGTTCTGTGTCAGACAACTTGCCTGTCGAGAACATGCAAGAAAATGGAGCACTTATGTTGAAAAATGAACCAGGCGAGGGAGTTAAAGAACAAAAAGCAGCTGCATCAAATCCGGAATCTGAGCACAAGAATCTTGAGGCAGTTGTTGATCATCCCAATGAGAAATTAGTTGAGGTTCATCAAGTTAATGTGAAATCAAACCCGGTTGAAGAATGTCAAAATGCCAATGGTAGTACCATGGATTGTTCATTGGTTAAAAAAAGCGACTGTGAACGTGCCGCTGAAGAAAGTTGCATGAATCAAAGTGTGATCGAGACGCCGGCTGAAACCCGTGTAAACAATGGATGCACCAAGGATATGGAGATTTCGAGCACACCAGAAACTGCCAAAGGTCCGTAGTGAGACATGGTGTCTTGTGTCACGGTCCATATTTTATTCAACTCTGCCAAAGTAAGTATCCAGTCTTGGCCTGTGACATTCTGTCTGTAGCAATATGTCCATGCATTGAGGTTTTAGTCTATAAGCTATTGTAGGAAAATATATTGCAGATTTAGGTTCATATTTCTCTTGAATTGTTGAGAAATTTTTCTGAAAGAAAAAGTGAAGGGATTTTTTAATGTCGGATCATATAATAAAAAAGTTTTTCCCGTAATATCTTTTGTTACTCTGTTTTCTTTTGGTTATGCTGTTCATTTGAATCAGGATAGAGGTAATGGTCTCGTCGGCCTTCCCCATCTTGCATCCGTCAACCGTCGAGTAAAGAAACGATGGGAAAGATTCAATCGCCGACAAGTATCAACCTCCTGGATTGCCTGATTAGATTCGTAGAGTAAATCATGTTCCGACGTCGAGTTCTCCTACCCACTCTCTGTGCTGCTTCTAAGCCATTGCTAAAATATATGAGTTACAAACCCAGAAGTAGTAAAACCACCATTTCCAGGATGATTATTGGTCCATCCAGACCATCACGATAGGGTGGTGATGGAGCTGGGATTGTTTGGGTTTGCGCAGTTGTCGATAAGACAAGAATATAGATAAACAAAAAGACTAATCTTGCATTTTCCCTGCATCGACATTAAGATTTCAAAATAACTTCTTTCAGAATTCTTTAATCAAGATTTTAGTTATTTGGCCTAATGCTCGTTTAATAATAATAAAAAAGTTATTTAAATTTGTAAATATTTTTTATTTAGTATTAGAAGCTTAACTTGTTAAAAAATATAATAATTTAATAAATTTTATATTCAGTTAGTCTTATATTTCTCCAATTATATATTCCTGTCCAATAAATAAAAAATATTGTAACATTATTATAATATTTCTAGTAATAACAAGCACAAGCACACAACTTTCTGCATTATATCTTCAAAGTCCAAACAAATTGCACACACGTTAGACACAAACAAATGAACATTCTTCTCAAAACAGCAAGCAAGACATAAACACCTTCAGCTCCCAAATGAAACAGCAGAAAAGAACATGTCTTGTTCGATATGCATACCCTGTGTCGCTTAACTGCTATTCTTGCTGCTCGTCATGTTTCTCCTGTATAAGGAATGATAAAGCGGGCAATCTCGTTGCATTCGCTCGTTTTTTTTTCTTTCTTTTTTTTAATTTTATGGTATATACAGGTAGTTTTATACAATATCTATCAGCATTTAAACACCAGACCTCATTCTTCCAGCAGATGCTGCAACAGAAGACAGATTCATTCACAATCTTCAATAGCCTGTGATATTAGCTCGTCTGCAGAGATGAGAGCCACTGTTCCACGTAATTTTTGCTTGCTTCAGATGTAAGAAATTAAGACAAACACCATGTTAGCATACTACATTTGCTTCATCAAATTCTAAAAAGCTTATAGAGCTACAAAACACGAGGGGACGGACTCAGTTTTCAGCAATTTAATATAAGATGTACAGCAGTTCAGATAGCAGCAAGAGACACACAGTTAAATGATAAAACTTGAAGATATAAGCAGTTCAGATAGCACCAAAAGATACTCAGTAATCGATAAAGCGGAAAACAAAGTTACGAGTATTAAAATTTAAAAAGAGTCCAGTTGGAACAAATATACCAAAGAGATCCAGCAAATATGAGAATCTGGTTAAAAGGGTTAAAGAAAGAGTAATTGTCAGTATGAGTAAGAAATTAAGGACAATAGCTGAACAGCAGCTCCCAAATTGAAACTTCCAACCGTTTCGGCCTTATCGCAGAGATCTTGCTAAGCATATATAGCATAAATACTCCAACCCCAAATGTACTCAGAACACCATTTAGCAGAGTATGCAGGGAATAGGAAGTTGTGAGAGCAAAATGCTGATAAAAAACACTTATATTTTAATCAACAATAAAATATGAGGTAGATCGAACAACATTAGATTTTTCCGTTAAAGTTTAGGGGCTCATCCACATGAGAATTTGAATGATACTTTTCAAAGATCAATGCAGAGTAAATCTCACAACTGAAATCACTTTTCGCCTTGTTTCCATTAAATTAACAGTGTTGAAATATGCTTTAAATTCACAAATCCATGAGCCAAAAACAGTGTTAGCAAATGGTAAATGAGAAATTATCCTACATAGAGTTTTAGTAATTCATCTAAACCCCATAATCAAAATAGCAGACAATGACTTGCAAGGCAACAGAAATGAGATAACTGAAAGTTACAAAGAATGTTCAATATTAAATGTGTAAGAAATGAAAATTACCAGCAGGATAATAGCTAGGAATGTTCACAATGCCATCCCAAAGGTTGTTCTTTGGATCCTCCAACATATTATCTTGCCTATGCCCATAACAAGGAACCAACACAGCAAAACTGTTGTTTGCATCTTCACCACTATTGAATCCAGGTCCATGGGGCTCCAACCATCCAATGGAGTAATCTGAACCATCAGATTCAGACCCTGAAACACACCCTCCATCAGATGGCACAATAACTACGTCATATTCCCTATCAATCTTTCTTTCTTCCCGGCTATGCCATTTCCTCTTAACTTTCCTGGACGAATACGTGTTAGCTCTATTAACCAGTTGAAACTTCAGATTGTCTGATTCCCACAAACCGGAATCCGGCAAAGGACTTAAAGGAGATCCGTTGGCAATTTTCGGCTCTTCATGTTTCCCACTCCATAACCACCATGAAAGATTACTAAAGGCCAGAGCCATATATACCAGCAACTAAAGCAATCTGTTCTTCCAGATTCCAATCTGTTGGTACCAAAAAAGTTTCAATTTTGAAACACAATATAGATAATATGCAATCCCCAGAAAATCAAAATCAACAAAAAAGGCAATTCGGTCAGGATTTTCAGCATTTAAAAACAAAACACATACTTAACAAACTGCATTCAAATCATATTTTTTATACTTGAAGAATAAAAAACATTTTTTATCTGTTCTTGGGAAGCAACAAAGAGAATATAATCTTCCATAATATTTGCTGCCAATACAATGAATTTAAACATAATCCAGATGAATAAGAGCTAACAGGCCCCATCAAACCAAACTAAATATCCTAAAAAACAGAGAAGAGAAACAGACCCTTTTCTGCTAAAAATACATTTCTC
This sequence comes from Abelmoschus esculentus, assembly GCA_035048815.1. Taxonomy (NCBI): domain Eukaryota; kingdom Viridiplantae; phylum Streptophyta; class Magnoliopsida; order Malvales; family Malvaceae; genus Abelmoschus; species Abelmoschus esculentus. The sequence continues at coordinate 4,587,330 of JAUCBN010000061.1, read as the reverse complement.
TAAAAAAACCATAAAACTGACTTATATTCCAATTCCTTTTCAAATTTACATTTACAATCTTTTCTTAATCATCTCCAAACAGAATTCAAAGAAATCTCGAAATAAACCATTTAAAGACCCACAAAAAGGGAGACTTTGAGAACGCAAAACAGGAGAGTGGGTTAACAAACACAATTCGTTCCTAGTGTTTGGAGAAGAAGATTCTATGGAGACTTGAAAGAACAAACCTTAAAAAAGCCACCTAAAGTGAAAGAAAAACACCACCCAGATTCTTGGGGTATTCTGCCAATAAAAAAGGGGTGATGGAATCGAAATCCCACAATGTTTTTACTCTCTCCAATCACTTGACGTCCAAGGGAAAGATTCACATAAGAGGGGAAAAAGACTTTTTTAACGGCGGATGGAAATAATGTAAGATCACATAAGTTTATGGTAAAATCAATTAATATAGGTTTGTATCAAAATTATTATAAAATTTAAAAAAAAAATTATATGTTTTTAGATATATATTAAATTTATTATAAAATTATAATAAATTTAATATAAAAAATATATATAAAAAATCATATATCAAATTTACTATAAACAGTGTTTCCAACATATTTAAGAAATATATATTTTTTAAAAGTTAAATTAATAAAATAGATGATTAATAGTAGAATTAATGATTTTTGTTGATTTAGACATTACGAATGAGATGACGAATCAAAACTATGATATAATCTCTATAATATTCAACTGAAATTGATTGCCTGGTCAGAATGTGGGGGCGGTAGAACAGGTGACGTGGCGGGTTTGACCCGAAAGAAACGTGAGGGTAACTTTAAGTAAACCCATGCCCATTTCCTGGGAAATCCCAACCTCTTTGCCTTGTATTTTCGTGGCTCTAATTTCTTCTCTTTTTCCTAATCGAAAACAAATAAATTATCCAATTAGGTAAATAATAACTTTTTTAAAATAAATTTTCGGTATAGTTGTACATATATTTTCTTAATTATTTAATTATAAAATAGCATTTGTTTATTTATTTTAATTATAAATAATTTATAATAAATTATTCGAATTTAAAATTATTTAAAAATATCATAGCTCGATCAGACACATAATAATCTTTCAGACATGTCTCATAATTCTAAATTATGCACAGAACACATACATATCTTTTTGGTGAAGTCAATTAACCGAAATCTTTAACTATTTTTGTAATTATATTTAAGTTTATATTTTTTAATTTAAGTCAATTAACCGAAATCCTTATTTATTTTTATAATTATATCAAAATTAATATCTCAATATACAATAATCAAGTTTTATATCTTATACTTATCAGTTCAAAATATTTTAAATTTAAATTAAAAGTTAAAAAATAACATATTAGAGCGAATGAATGTAAATTATGTTTGAAGTATGATAGTTAAGATTAATTCTAATAATCAAAATTTTTGTAAATGAAAAATAGTTTAAGATTATCACATATTAGAGCGAATGAATGTAAATTATCATATATTTGAGACATATGTTCCTGAAGAGACTTAACACATAACTAAAATAAAACTCTATAAAAGTTTTAGGTACCGCCTTAAATGAAAATTCAAAAGAGATCTCGTTAAATTATGTCACTATAAAAATAAATAAAACTAAAATAGAAAGGTTGTCGACAATGATTTTACAAACAAATTTTTTATAAAAGTAAGAAGCAAAATAAGGTTATTGAATATAAATTTATCGATGAGTATAAATATTAAAATTATTGATCAATATAAAAAGATGTTTTGAACTTCCAAAAATAAAATTTGTAGACTGATAGTCCAAACACAAAATTATAAAAGGAAAATTTTACGACAGTTGTCGAACATCATTAATGTAATGACCCGAATTTCCGGATTCAAGTGTCGGGTTAACCCGAGGGTTTGAGCTCTGGTTTTGGGCCCCGAGTGAGTGGTTTGGGCTTAGGCTTGTTGGGCTTGAGTGGTTTAGGGCCCTAGGGGTTTTAAGTGGAGGACAATTTGGTAATTATCTAAATAAAAATTGAATAGGAAGGGGTTAGAGAGTGATGGGCTGCAGAGGATGAAGTCATTATGTTGGAAACTTTCTTTCATCTTCCCCCTTGTTATCTCAAGAGAAGGTTGAGCAAAAAGGTTTGATCTTTATGATTTTTTTTAGAATCTCGTTTTGTTGCAAGAGAGGAAGTTGTAGGGCTGCTAGAACTCTTTAAAAAGAAGTAAATAATGGTAGTTTTGGTGAGGATGAAGGTTTAAGTGGGGGTTTAGGGTGCAATTCGGGTTTGAGTTTTGAAGGCTTGTAATCTGATTTTTTTCTAGTGTCTTAGGATCAGAAATATCCCAAGACGTTGCTAATCTGTTCTTCATCTTTCTCTTGTAGAAAAAGAAGGTTGTGAGCCATCAACAAGCTTTAGAAGAGGAAAAGCTTGAAGTGGTGTAGAGCTCGGTTTTGTTGTTGTTTAGCTCAAGGTTGGTATTCTCAACTCTTCTAATTATCATGCATTTCATGGTAGAATGCATAACATATAAAATCCATTTATGTATGCTTGGTTTGCTTAAAAGAGGTCATTAATGGTGAAATTCGGACTAATGTGATTGATGGCATGAAATTGGTGTTAAAACACCCTAAATACTCCTAAAAACAAGTAGAAACACTTTAGAACCGAATAGATTAATGTTGGGAAGAATCCTTAAAATTTTCTAAGTGAAACCTGCAAGTTCGTGCAGGGGGTATCGATACCGGTGGCTCGTGTATCGATACCCTTGAGGGAAAATAGGTTAGTGAAGAGGGGGTATCGATACCGGTTTCGAAACCAAACCCTCTAGTGGCATCTTTGATTCGATACCAGTATCAAATCCAATAATCCCCCTTTCGTTGACTTTAAAAGTGGTCAAAGGGTATCGGTACCAGTACCGATACCTGTGTTTCGATACCTTTTTTGGGTGGGTATCGATGCAGGGTGTTTCGATACCCCACATAAGGGTATCGATACCCCTGCGAGAACTCGACAATTTTGGTATTGTTTGAGGTTCGATAAGAGAATTAAGGGTCCAAATGAATCTTATAAATAAATAAATGAATAGTAAACACAAGATACATGTTATAAATCCCGAAAGACTAAGTTATGTTAAGTCTTGACATGTTTTGACGAGAAGATCCTAGGTGGATCATTTGTGTGTATCGAGTCCTTGTTTGATGGAAATCCGGATATCCAAAAGTGTTGCAACACGTCGAAGGCCATCCGATGTAACATTCCGGGTGATGATTTGAAGACCCTCCCGAATATAGGATTCCGATGCTGTGTGGACGTGAGCCTCATTCGATGATACTCAATGTAACATTCCGAGTATGGGATTTAGAGGATCCCAATGCTGTGTGGACGCGGGCCTCAAATCCCGGATGTAAGATCCCGATACTGTATGGACGTGGGCCTCATCTTTGAGTATGGGATCCCGATGCTGTGTGGACGCGGGCCTACTCGTAGTGTAGGATCCCGATGCTGTGTGGACGCGGGCCTCACTACCTTGTGTTGTTGTTTTGACATGTATATGTTGTATGCGTTATTATACATTGTTTATGCCATGTGGTAGGCAAGCATGCTAGATCATCATATCATGCATGATATTTTGTATGTTATGCTTTACTACTTATGGTATACATGATGTTGGCCGAGTTCGGCGTACCCACTGAGCTTTCGTAGCTCAGCATTCGAAATGTGTTTTCGTGCGTAGGTTAGGTGAAGCCGGTTCGTGGAGCACCATCAAGGTTTGGATTTCAGCATCGACCGTGTTGTCAGAGTACATGCATTAGATTTAGTGGGCTAGTACTATATCGAACCCTATGTAATGTAACTTTGTTTATTTTAATTTGGGTCGAATGTTTTTAAACGGTTTGTAATATTTTGGAGCTCCGTCTACTTATTATCTTTTGGAATTTACTTTTATCCGAGTTTGGGCTTTATGATATTATTTTGGACTTAAAATTGAATTTATTTGTTGGCTTTCAAAAGAAATTTTGGAATACAGGTTTTGGTTCGGAGGGTCAATATGACATCCGGATCGGATGTTACAACTGAACATTACTATCGTTGACATCATTAAATTAATTAATAAAGATTAAAATCTTAAGAACTCAATGCATAATTAATAATTATTTAAAATAAAATATTAATTAAATTATTTTTTAAACTGCTATTTTTTAGGAAAAACCTAATACAAATCTATCTTATTGTTTATAACCATGAACGAAATCAAGTGGAGGTAGGGTGCGGTAATCGTCTCCCATCCTCAAATAATTTTTTAATTTTTGTCTTTCTATTTAACTTTTTTAAAAATTATTATTTTTATAAATTTATTATTTTTATTTTTAAATATTTATGTTTTGCTCCATCAACCTCAAATTCTTATGCCGTTCCTGTTTACTACTAATTTTAATCCTTTAAACCTAATATTTCATTTCTAAGTCTATAGAGACAAAATCCAAATCTTTAAAATCGAAACTCATCAAATCTGAACAGACTTGTTACCATCATTCACGAGAGGGACGAGACGACCAATCCAACGTCATCCGGCCAATGGTGCACATGAACCGTCTATTATGTGGCAGAAAAACCCATGCACTTTCTATAGCTTTCGTCCATTAATAATTATCATTATTTTGTTTTTTAAAGCTTGTGTATATTTTTAAAAGATTATATCATAAATCTTTTTCACTACGTTATCTATAATTTATGTAATTAAGTTCGTTTATCTTTAAATAATTATTTAATAATTACTCAATCGCCTATTACAAGTAAGAACGAGATGAAGATTTATTTTAAAAAAAATATAAGATAGATAAATCTGATTGATTGAGATCACATATGACGTGATAAAAAGGATTTATGATATAATTTATTGTATATCTTTGTGTATAAAATAAATGTTATCCACGTATATATGATTGAGAAGTGTAGGATATGACTTGGGGATCAGTCAACATTACATTTGGTTAAAAGTGGGGGTATCTTTTGAAACACATCAAGGGTGGGATAAAAGGGGTATAAATGATAATAGAGATGTTAAAGTTATATCGGGATGAATAAAATTCGATTTAATTAAATAAATTTAAGAGTGTTAAAAAATTTAAATTTTTATAAATAAATAAATATATTTTAAAATTATTTTTGAATTTAATTAAATTATTTAATCATAATTCTGATTTTTAATTTTTGATATATATATATTAAATGTTATTGTGATGTAACACACTGTAGTTTTATTACGTGATATATACATAATATTTTATAGAATTATTTTTTATATAAATTTTATAAATTTTTTAGAAAATTAAAATTATGTATATAAAATAAATTAATTTTGAAATTTAATGTTAAAATATATATACGTATTAATATAAAATCAATTTTCATTATTTTTAATTAAAGGATAAGGTGAAGCTTGATTTGGAATCAAATCTGGATATGGATAAGTCTATTCCAAACACCCAGAAACACCATATTTTAACAAACAATTATTGCATGAGAAATTATATTATGAAATCGGTCTATCATATCAGTTATGATCTCATCTAATAATAATCATTTATTTCACTACTAATTTTTAACTTTTTTTTTTTCAATCAATAAATCTTCACTCATAATTTCTATGTCATTCTAAAAATATAATTTCTAAAAATCATATTAATTATATGACTAATTAGTGATAGAATGAGTAATTTTTATTGATTAAGAACCACAACTAACGTAATAAACCGAACCTATGATATAATTTCTCATTATTTTATGGATATTCGTATGGTAGTTGCAAAGGTCATAAATACACTAACAAGATTAACACGTATAAATAAGACACATCAGAATAATTTTTAAAAAGTAATTATCAGAAATTATAATGACATAATACCAACACATAAATTAGCTAATATAAAGTACAATCATACTAATATTCAATGTAAACACACAAAATCAATTATGATCGGTTCAAGTGATAAATAATTTAGTTTCACGTAAATAAATTTCGGGTTTAAAGCATTATGTATATAAAAAATTCCTGTTGAGTGATTCACCCATCAAAGTTAAGTATGCAATATTAATACGGGTTGATCCAAATTAATCAAAATTAAATCTTAGTAGATAAAGTCTAACACTGAAAAAATAAATTATAAATCATAACCCTCAATGTTAAATCTTGTAAAAACGAAACTATACGATAAAAATGCCAAGAAAATATATAACAAGATTATCTAAGTTTATACTTAATTCCCAAAATTCAATGATTTCTTTGTGTTTTGCTTTTGTTAAAAATCATATTTTTGTTTACTTGTTCACGTTTTGTATTTCTTTTCCTATTTCTTTTTTTCCTTTTCTTTCAATCTACGTCCTCCTTTTGGCCTTTGAAGTAAAAATTATTTGTCTCTTTATCATGCCTCTTTTTATGTCTCTTGTTGAATTTTTTTTAAAAAAATAAATTTTAAACCCTAAAACTTATTTTTAATATCCTAAACCTATACTCTAAAAAAATACACCCTACCCTTAATTTCTTAAACCTAACCACAACCTTAAACCTTCGGAAATATAAGAAAAAAAAATATCCTCCCATGATTTCCACCCTTATAAAGAATTAAAAACGCTGCTGACAAAATTATCCTACTTTATCGGTGAACAGAGACAGACTTATAAAGCGGCGGGAGGGACAATAAGAAACTATCTTCCTGTCAGCCTATGATGAATATCATGAATATTTGCATTCTTAGAATTGCTTCTGATCTTTTGTGTGTATTCCTCAATTTATGTGGACCGAGTGATTTTTTCATCCAAAAGCTTAGTTAAAAAAATCAACTTTGAATCAGGTTTTGAAATAGCTTTACATTGACATTTCAGCTTAGATGCAGAATAAATAACAATACTTGGGAAATTGATGCAAGTATTGTAGAAAATAGCAGCATGGATCATACAAATATTGCATTAAAATAGAACTAGCTTTCTTAACACAAGAAACCTAGAAACATTCACGTCTGCGTCAATTACAGGGGACAAACCACAAAGAAAGGAAAATGAAACTTTAAAGAAACTGTTAGCAACATACACAGTTTGGCAATATCTTCTATCGTCATTCGACAACAACTTCATCTTCTGGACAGCTTGGACCACATATAGACGACAAAGAAGCAAAACAGTGCAAAAAGAACCACATGAACGATATGGTTAGACCCATGCTTGATTATAGTCTTGTTCAGTTTCCTAATGTTGTTCTTTACCCCTGCTTCAGCTTTAATCATTGTCATTTTCTGTCAGAAAGTGAGATTACACATTCAGTAAGCAGCAAAAATATATTAAGCATCCATGTCCTCCCAAATATAAAATGGCAGGCAAAACACCAAGTAATTCCATGTTATCCTCGACAGAAATCACCATTTAAGACAACGGACTGATAATTTATTTTGCATGCTTGTGTATACATGCAGGGATGGATCGAGGGGGGTTACCCCCTAAAAATTTGAAATTCCTATACAATTTAGATTTTTTTTTTGAAATTTTCTATGTATTTTTTTTTGAAAATCTATTTCATGCATGATAAAAAAAGATCACTGTAGATAAAAGTTCAAATCAAGAAAGGGTAATCATCAAGAAAAGCTTCCTGCTTATCTATTGCATTCAGTTTTCTTTTGCATTACGACTTAGCCATACCAACTCGATGGTTAACAGAACCCTGCCTTCTTGTCCACCATATGATTCAAAGAGATGGAGGGAAATAACGAGAAGATGAATCAAAGAGAAGAGTGCATTATGTTCAACTACTCTAAAAACAATTACTTAAATAATACAACATATGAACTGAAGGGATAAACAAGGATATTTCCTAGCCATATAAACGTCATTGCCATCTTTTACACAATAGATAAATCACATGATAAATACTATGTCAAGTGCATATATCCTGATAATAATTACTTCCAGTGTTTTTTCAGGTATTTTTAAAAGACTTCCATTGTTCAAAGGGTTCAAAATTTTATCTCTCCCCCCCCCCCCCCCCCCTCAATTTCACTTTCCTATACAAGACCATGGACCAATATTATAGTAAAACCACGAAATGTGTGATAAACTAAGGTGGGTATTCCTCATTTTCAAGGAACAATACATCATACAAATAATTTACAGCATGCAAGAAACCATATAAAAATGTGAAGGATAAATGTAGCAGTAATAATACCAGCTGATCTAGAAAGTCCTTCTGAAATTTGGCTTCTGATCCAATCTCTTGAGCAACCTGCACCATAATTAAGATTAATACAGTTTAGCTAGTTAAAGGTAGAGAACGAATAGAGAGGAAAAGAAGATAAATTCTTATGAGTCGTTTGATATTTACAAACATTGGTTCAAATTAATTTTCAACAGCGATTTAAATCTAGGTCCGCGACAGTTATCTAGGCTACTATTGTAATGTTCTGACACTGTCCAAAACCGCTATTGTGGAAAAATATCGGTCCATAATAACCTTAATTCATCCGCAATTATATGCAAGTGCAACAACAATAAAACTCGGTGACCAAAAATGTGATTTAAATCCCTGATTTTCAATATCTTTTCAAGAAAGAAAATAGACCAAGTAAACAATGATAGTATTATCACGATTCACGACGTCTACTGAGAACCAAAAGAATCCAAGGGAATAATTACACTCCAATTTTGGCTTAAAGTCAAACTAAGGTGGAAAATCATATCAAATTACCAGGAAGATCCTTTATGCGCTTCATCCAATAAAGAAAGATTAAATGAATCATAGAATATGAAATTAGGAAATAAATGAAAAGGTCTTACATTTCGCAACAGTTTAACTTGGTTATGGAGACCGGAGATCTCATCGTCCAAATCACCATGCATCGGGTCAATCCGCAATTGTATTTCATCGGAGCTAGCCACCGGTCTCGTGCTTAACCCCCCTCTATTTCAGTATTAGCAACAAATCAGAAGTGGCTCAGACAAATTAACGAAAGAAGGAAACCTAATAAATTCTAAACTACCTGAATTCTCTAATTAAAAAAAAATAATTGAATCAAAAGAAATTCAATAAAATGAAATTAGACCTTGATCGGTAAGGCGTCGCACCGCCGTAGAAGGAATCGCCACCGGTTCGGTTCGAAGAAGACGCCATCGAAACGAACAAGCGGAAATAAGCTAAGAAAAAGAGACACCTTTAAACAAGGGAGCTGAGTCAAATCAGAATTGAAAAAGAAAAATAGAAATTAATGCGAGACCAGCTCTCCCGATTTGAAGGTTTTATTTTAGTCTTTAATTTCTCTCGGTGCCTTTTTTTAGAGACGTGGTGTTGAGAGGGATATCAACCGTTAGATTATAATCGTGCGGTTCTAGATTTTTGTTGTTGCATTTTATGTATATTTTGTAAGTAGGCCAAAATGGGGTCCAAGGAAATTCAAATTTAGAAATTGAGTAAACTAAATTAAAATTAAAAAACGAGTAGTAAAGTAAGAAATAAAAAAAAATTAAGGCCCTAATTGAACTTTTCTTTTAATATGCTATATTGAAAATTCAACAATATTCCATTTTACACACTAATTAAAATGACAACAAAACTAGGTTAACATCATTTTTAAAAAATATGATAAAAATTAATTTTAAATTAATTAAATATTATTATCAAAAACTATTTTTAAGCGAATAAAATATCTATTTTAGACATATTTTAAAAAATATAATTATTATATATAATTTTACCTAAAAACATCTAAAAAAACTAAAAATTAAAAATTTCAATTTTTGAAAAAGCTAATTTTAACCTTAGAAAACTACCTTATTTTAGTTGCTTTTAACCTACAAAAGCTGATTTGAAACTCAACCAAAAACGAAAGCCGTAGAAGATTTTGTAATGAGGGGAGGGGTGATGAAAGTTGGGGGAACAGAATTAGAGAAAAGAATAGTAGTGGTCTCACAATATCCTCCAACTCTTCACAACTACTTCTGCATTAATACCATGCATAAATGTTGCAAAACATAAGTTCCATGCAGTAAGCATTTTAACAGAATCTGTGGGATTTCATCAATAGAGAAAGGGGGATGTTGGTCACACCACAATACACCTGTATAGCTAGTTAGAATGGGAGGAAAGATCTCAAGAAATTCATGGTACTAATGATGACGATAGGATAGTTTTATAATGCTACAACTGTCAATGAAATCCAGTAGAAAAATAGTATTCTCTAGGTTCCACGGAATGCATCCATGTAGATGATACCAAGTTTATTCCCTGTGAAAATACATGAAAGAAATTAATTAAACGTTCAAGAAATCCCAACTTAACATGCTAACCTCGTTAACTCGAACCATAATGTTACAGCAACATGATACCAAGTCAAAAAAAAAAAAAAAATCTGACAATATCTTAAGACCATGCAGAGCATAAACTAAACATGCTGATGGCGATATGTATGCCGTATGTAATGAATGCTGAATGAAAATTTTAATCAAAGGATTACTGGGAAGGGGTATAAAAGTGCAGACAGCTAAAACACACATGAAGGTAACCCAAAGTTCTGAAAAATCAGTTTACCATAGTTAAACAGCTAAGCCTCTTCATGAATACAAATTATTTAATAGAAGTTCACGCAAATCTGGTTCCATGGAATTCAGGGAGACTCGGAAATGTATCCGGGCAACATGAATTCCATCTTGAATGGTTTTAAACAAAGGAATCACTTTGATCTGAAAAAAGATTGGCAGAACCAATCTTCATTATTTCTTGCATACAGCCGAAATGGTTGTTTCATACATCACTTTGAGGAGGACATTTTAGATGAGTTTTTCACCTTCAATGGCAACTTCAATAATGAAAGCACCTCAATTGGAACACAGAGATTGTCCAGAACCAAATCTTCATCAGCCACCTCACAAGGTGCAAACTTTGTTTTTCATATTATACAGATGAGATTTTAACCTGATATACTACAATCCATAGGAGTGACGATGAGGATTAGTTGTATCAAGAACCCAATAGATGGCACATTGTTTTCTGTCCTCTAAGAAAAGGTTCTAATAGGCATATCAGGGTGCTCATTCAGTGGTTCAGAGTACAGATAACTATTGATCATGTCCCGGAATACAGGATAAGTATCGACCTTTAGAGCCCAAGCTTAGATGATCTCTATAATACCATTATGCTGCATCAGACTACAATGGGTAATTTACAATCTAGATCACGCCAACTTTGTATTCATTTTCAGATAGATAAAAGAATATTTGATTTAATCAAATTAGATCACTCAACTTTAGGGACAGAGCAGAAGAACAAATCTCCCCTTCCACGTCGTGTTCGTTGAAGATTGGAGCTTAGAAAGAATCATGAATGCAGGTTCATTACTTTAGGGGAAGGCACGTGAAGCGGTTTACATACTAACCAATGGGGCTTTTACCTTCCCTTAGATTGCACGGCATGCATACAACTTAAACGTTAAACGTTAAACGTTAAACGTTAAACGTTAAACGTTAAACGTTAAACGTTAAACGTTAAACGTTAAACGTTAAACGTTAAACGTTAAACGTTAAACGTTAAACGTTAAACGTTAAACGTTAAACGTTAAACGTTAAACGTTAAACGTTAAACGTTAAACGTTAAACGTTAAACGTTAAACGTTAAACGTTAAACGTTAAACGTTAAACGTTAAACGTTAAACGTTAAACGTTAAACTTTAAACTTTAAACTTAAACTTAACCTAAAACTTAAACTTAAACTTAAACTTAAACTTAAACTTAAACTTAAACTTAAACTTAAACTTAAACTTAAACTTAAACTTAAACTTAACCTTAACCTTAACCTTAACCTTAACCTAAACCTAAACCTAAACCTAAACCTAAACCTAAACCTTAACCTTAACCTTAACCTAAACCTAAACCTAAACCTAAACCTAAACCTAAACCTAAACCTAAACCTAAACTAAACTAAACTAAACTAAACTAACATGGCTTTCAAATCGAAAATGTTATAAAAAATAAGTAAACCCCAGAAATAACTTACCACTTAATGAGCCATCCAAAGAGGAAATGCTGCATAATAGGAACCTTTCCTAGCACCTCAGCTTTATACATCTTAAGTATACCACTATTCACCTTCTTCCAATTAGGCACTGCACTTATATCATCCAACATCGGCGAATGCTCTGCAAACGGACCTTTCTTCACCTTCTTTATAAACCCAATACAAGACAGATACATATACTCACTCGAAAAGTTGTCCAAAATGTCCTCATTGTGAATCGATTTCGGCTTCATATATTTGTGATCAACCAACTGCGAACTCCCAAATATAAACGGCAAAAAATGGTAATCATCTAAACCCCAAACTCCGTGTGACCCCGCTGGTTCCAAGCAATAAACAAGCTGAAGCTTCCTCATTAAGTTTAAATATTTGACGAAAACCCTAGCCACCACTGCTTGGTAATCTTCTTCCATAATTATACCCATTCTGGCTAAGCAATATAACCAGGCTGCAAAATTGGTTTCGTGTCCCGTACCGTAATCTATTCGGCTAGAGTTTCCAAAGCTGTCTGCGAAGTAAGGGACTATTTCCACGGTGGAGGGTTTGAGATCGTCAGGGAGGAACTGTAGCATGAGGGATTCGGCGTTTTCGGTTAAACGTTCCTGCCAGGTTCGATAAGAGATGTTACCATAACGAGAGGATTGCTGAACGGGTGGAATTTGATCGACCCAGACAGTTAGGTTTTCGATTATGGAAACGATTTTGGATACGGTAGGGGATTCATGGCATGGATCGGAGATTTTACGGCCGCGGATCGATTCCGACAAAGCAACGATGAAACCCAGGAAGTTTTTAGAAGTAGGGGAGTCTTGGAACTTGCGGATGTCGTCGGGGGATGTGATTTTTTTGGATGGGATTTGGAAATGAAAAGGTGGAGTGATGGTGGAGACTTTTTGGGATTGAGGGACTGGAGTTAGGATAATGGCTTGGGTATTGTTCGGAGGGAGGTTTAAGGCGGGAGCTCGAATGGGTCTGTACGTAGGGGGAGAGGAAAGGTCGGGCCATGATGTTGGGGATTGAGTTGGTGGCGAGCAGATCGTTTCGCCGCCGCATTTGCAGCAAGTTCCCGTGACGGGAGATGTGGAGGGATGAGAGTGAACGTGAGGGGCTTCGTCTTGTGGGGATCGCGGCGGCGGTGGTTCCATGTCGGCGGCGGAGAAGTGTTTGATATAGGAAGGATGCAGATGATGTAAAACGATCTGTTCTTGGTAATGATTGAGAATGCTCTGCTTTCTTTGCGAAATTTCCAGACCAAACTTGATGTTTGAATTTATATTGGTCTACGTAATTACAAGGGTCCACCAGTGCCTATTTGAAAAGCCCAAGCCCTACTTCATACTCTGTCTTTATGCTTGACCCAAGTGAAATCATACGTACGTATGTCACATGAATATTATCTTCTTCTGTTTTCGTGATTAGTCTCTTGTTACGGTTATTCATCTTATCTATTTCTCTTATGAGAGTTCGGTATAAAATCGGTCAGTTAAAGAGTCGTTCCGATATCACTTATCACAGGACCATTACCCTCTTCCTAAAAACATGTCTAATAGAATGTGCAGCGCCACCGTGTATATATCTTAAGATCTCTCTTTTTCTTTTCAATGTGGAATTAATGTTCTTAGTCTCTTTTCAGGCTTGACACGTGTATATATATATATATACGACTTAATTTTCTAATCAATTCTTTAAAAAAAATGTCACCTAAATCCATTTGTAGCATATGTAAAGGAATAGAACAATTATCAAATCATTGACTTGGTATGAAGGTAAAATTATTCTATTCATTGATTACTATAATCTAAAGAATATGAAACATATAACTACATACTTCATAAGATGCATGCTTAACATGCATATGTATTGTGTCGACATAAATTTAATATTTATATTCATGTTTATTGTCCGATTTGTATGATCTTTTTTAATATCATACAAACTTCATTTTCAAAGAAATCATATTTTTTTTACTATCACTAATTATTTTATCTTTTGATAACTCGAATATTTTAAGCTTGATAACTCTACCTCCGTTAAAAACTACCATAAAAATCCTAACTACAAAATTCATACAATTTGAAAATGGATAGAATGTTATGGGAAAAGAATTGTACTTGAGTTGCCGAACATATTGGAAAGCATGGGCTTTTCACACAAATTAACCATGGCATTTATGGAAGAATTTAAATAAGATAAGAACACACTAGACTTGATTGGAAGCAATATTGGGATTATTATATACATAATAATAAAAATATTCAACCCCTCCTCCATTGAGGGGTGGTGGCGCAGTTGGCTAGCGCGTAGGTCTCATAGCTTCTGAGTTATCCTGAGGTCGAGAGTTCGAGCCCCTCTCACCCCAAAATCTTCTTTTAGCCTTCCAGCTAACATAAACCAGATTTACAGGGATTTGTGGTTCTCACCTGTTCTTTACCTACTTATGTTGGAAGTAACAATTCCATTATGTAGGCAATTACTTAAGAAATTTCTGTCCGTCACTTTGATTTATTTTTGCTAATATTTTTTATTGTGGCAGGATTACACTCCGAAGAACTCAATGAGGATAGTGCAAAGTATAGAACAGCTGTTCTTAATTACTGGTCTCTTCTGTCACCCCTAATATTCTCAGATCATCCAAAGAGACCAGGTGATGAGGATCCCTCTCCGCCTTATAACATGGTCAGGAATGTTCTAAACATGAATGCTCGCTATGGTGGTTTAAATGCTGCTGTACTGGAAGCAGGGAAGTCTGTTTGGGTTATGAATGTAGTCCCAACAAGTGGACCCAACTACCTTCCCCTCATTCTTGACAGGGGCTATGTTGGTGTACTACATGATTGGTGATTCTCTTTTCTATCTAAATAATACGCTCTTCTAATATGGTTTGGTCTTCACTGAAACTTGAATGAAGTTAGGATATCATGTTGCTTTTGTTTGACAGTTCATTTAACTGCTGTTACTTTCAAAGATGTGAAATACTTGCCATTAAAGCCTTTATGAACAACATATGGTTTTTCCTTTTTGTGTTTTTATTTGTCTAATGATCCATCTGTATCACTTTCAGGTGTGAAGCATTTCCAACATATCCTAGTCCTAGAACCTATGATATGGTTCATGCAGAAGGACTTCTATCCCTTGAGACCAGTCAACATCGAAGATGCACCATGCTTGATATATTCACTGAGATAGATCGGTTGCTTCGTCCCGATGTATATAATAAACCTAATGCTTAATTATTAGTACAAGCTGAACATTTTCTCGCCACTGCTTTATCACGTGCAAGCTGCTTTGAATGTTCTATCAAATGGTACCAACTGTATCGTCTTCTATCGCAACGTACTAATATCTGATGCATTTGATGATTGGTACAGGGTTGGGTGATGATGCGCGACACTGCTCCTCTCATTGGATCAACCAGAGTTCTAACAACACGGTTGAAGTGGGATGCCAGAGTTATAGATACTGAAAGTAACAGTGATGAAAGCCTCCTCATCTGTCAGAAACCTTTCTTTAAGAGGCAAGCAATTTGAGAACAATTTCTCGGTAAAACCCAAGTTCATGTCTTGGAATTCAAACTCATACTGTGCATGTTAACTAATCCTCCTAAAGCTCCACCATGGAAGGGTATATACCATATGTTTTGAAGAAGAAGAAGAAGAAGAAGAAGAAGAAGAAGAAGAAGAAGAAGAAGAAGATACAACCATATGATTTAGTTTTGTGACTTTTACATCTACTTTTGACACTTTTCTTTCTAAGAAAATTTACAAGTTCAAGACTCAAAATTTCTTATAATTGAAGATGTGTAATTTTTTTTCTTCTAAATTTTTATTTATTCAATATATAGAACTGTATTTCAATTATTATTTAAATTTTTGTTCTATTAGAGTTCAAGAGTTTAATACATTTAGTTTTTATGTTCAAAAACATTTAAATGAACATGTTTTTGAACATCAAATAATCATGTTTACAAACGCTAAATAAACATTTTTGCAAACATTAAAATAACGAAACCTTTAATACACAA
The DNA here is from genome assembly GCA_035048815.1 of Abelmoschus esculentus. NCBI lineage: Eukaryota > Viridiplantae > Streptophyta > Magnoliopsida > Malvales > Malvaceae > Abelmoschus > Abelmoschus esculentus. The sequence goes on along the minus strand of JAUCBN010000061.1, from coordinate 4,571,259 downwards.
ATAAATTAAAGTCAAACATAATTATTAATATACGTGTGCTTACCCTTCCCAAATCATGGTCTAAACAGGCTTTAAATTTTTTTATCAACAAAAATCTCTAACTAAAATAAGCCTATATGTCAAGAGTCATTAAGCTAAATTAGCAATTAACAATTATCAAAAGCTAGGTCTATGCATAGAGTAGCTTAATCATTCTACCCAATGTTAATATAGGTTAATTTAATTCATTTTGTAATGACCTAGATTTCAAGTTAGTCATTTAAATCTTGGATTCGAGTGTGGGTATTTGAATATTAGGGATTAAATTGAAAGAACAAGAACTTGAAAACTCAATTTTGAGGAAATTGAGGATCAATTTGTAAAAGGGTTAAAGTGGGAGAACCTTGGGTGTAATTTACCCATTTTTATTCTAAAGACAAATATTTGAAGGGATAATTAGGGTGAGAGGGAAGTGAGAAATATCAGTTTCCTCTCTTTCTTTTCCCTTTCTCTTAAAAATTTTCATGTTCGATCTACCGCCACTGGAACAACCGTGTCGAAGTTTTCATCATCTTTGAGTTTCCCTCGTTGAGATGAGTCGACCAGTGATCTTGATGTCGCCGTTGAAGCCGCTGTGGAGGAGGGTGCAACATGAAAAGTTTCTTTTTTTTTTGATCGGAATAGGGTAGTTCCACCGCCCTGTGTTACAAACCGAGGTCACCATCAGAATCCTGGTACAGGTTCAATGAATTAGAGACTCAATTTTTTTTCAAGCCGGGTTTTCAAACAAATGTATATGAAGTTCAATGGTTGAATTGTTAAGTGTGTAGAGTAAAACCAAAAATTATACATATTGCTGTAGTACAAGTTGTCCAATACTTTAATGAAGATTTAAAGTTGTTAAATTAACTGTGACTCTTCAAGATGAAGGTAACCACGTAACGTAAAGTTGAAGCAAAGGTCTCGAAAACGGTTCAAAGAGATCTCCGTTGAATGCATCGCATCCCGGTCATGGACGAGGCAGCTTCAAATGAAAATGGCAGTGCAGACATATAGGGCCTTCATGGTAACTACATTGAACCACGCCATGGAACTTACTTCACTCACAATCAAAGTCAACTTCATCTATACACAACAATATACACTCAATTCCTAATCACCTTCATAAAGAAATCAAACATCGGAACCTAATCGATAAAACGAATTTACATGGGGGTGAATCCTATATTCTTGGTTTCTTCACTAATTCGTAAACTGCAATCCTCAATCCCCATATAACTTGAAGGGTAACCCCCAACAGGTATGTATTGTCATGTTGGTTTAATCCACAAATCAGCATCTTGTGTAAACACTCTTTATTTCAGGTAGATACTGCAAAGGAAGAGTAATATGATCTTACCAATTCTATCCCCTAAACCTGACGACGACACAAGATATGTCATCTTTACTGTCTCTTTGAACTGCTTCGGAAATTAGTTGTTTCGCAGCCTTCAGTGGGTCTTTAATCTTTCTTGCAATATCAACAGCCTCTTGATTATTCATCACCTGGATTGACCATATGGCAAATGAAAAATAAATAAATCCTAGATAACTGTGCACGGACCATGCTTCCCGTGGGATTCTTTACATTTGCACAAAGTAAATAATAAAGAGATAGCGAAAATGAGGAGACGTCAAAGCAAAAGGTATTACCTTCCAAAGACCATCACTTGCAAGGATTAAAATATCTGTATTGTTATCTACATTGGTGTTTTGAATGTCCGGATCAGACCGCAGATGTGATTTAAGGCTCTTATCCCCAAATGCACGTGAAACTGCCAGTTGTCCGTTAACTCTAGGGACATCTCCTGATAAGCATACAGAGACAACTAATTTAACAATCTCATCTGCATCAGGCCACCCTCCCAGGCTTTCTCTCAATTCATAAGAATTTGTCAAAGCATACAAAAGCTAAGACACAATATTAGGACATCATTACTTAAAAAGCTGCAAATTTGTCAATCGGTGGGATATCCATTCTTATGAATCCTTCTTATCATATTAGCAAATTGGAAATGATGTTCCTACAAGATCAGAGGAACTAACAGAGGTGATCACTCCCCATGGTAGCAGGGAGATTAAGAGTTAAATACATGACAAAAATGGAGTTAGAACAGAAGATGTAACTAAAATTTAACTAATTCCTACAATTGGCAGGCAGCAACAAGAGAAAAATAGCCTATCATCTTAACGGTTAAACAAGCTAAATAATACTTCGCTATAACCAACAATCAAACATTTGCCTCCATCAGCATTTACACCAGGCTTTATTCAACTTAATCCAAAAAGAAAAATGCGCACTAGTAATGGTGTTAGCAAGACAATCCTTTCAATGTAACTGATCTATTCTTGAAAAATAGATTAACTGACTGGTCCTATTGAGAAACGACACTACATGGACGTAAGTATATAGTACATACATGAGCATCTGCTTATCAGGAACTGCACAGACCGGGAAATTAGTAAATAGTAAAGTTGAAATAAGTTATTTTAAGAACTTGCTACACAAAAGTGATACAAATTAGAAATAGGCAAGCAGCAAAAACAATTAAAAATAATCAGCAGATTTGACTATTAAACTGTCGAGCCAAAAATATTCTATGTTTTATCAACATATATGGCTAGATGTGTGCTCAAAGAATTAACTTCTAAAAATTGGCTGCAGTAACAGACCTGGAATATTTGAGACAAATCCACCTCTGTTCTCAATGCTGCCCCGTTCAGTGTTGGGTTCATGATCTGTGGTCATCTGTATTGCCTGACCCCCTCTAGAAAGAACTGCACGTGAATCTCCAACATTTGCCACCCATAGCCTTATTCCATTTATCAATATTGCAGTTACAGCAGTGGATCCGCCACGACCCAAGTCTGAGCTATGTGAAAGAATTGCTTTGTCTGTTTTCTCATAAGCTTTGGATATGGCTCTAGAGGGGTCAACCCAAAACTCTTCCTACATTAAGTGAGAAAATGTGAGCAGATAGTGGCTTGAAAATAATAAACTAAACCACGTAATTTCCCCTCTAAAAATGATATAGCTTATCCCACCTCCTTTAAGATATTGGCAAACAAATGCTTCTGTAGGTAGGCAGAAATACTATCTCCCAAATGACCATCATAGATAGCGAAAAGCCCTAACTCATGCTCCTGAATCTGCATGAACTTAGCAACATGATAATCCTCCATGGGATGATTAGCTTTCCCTTTTACTAAGCTGAAACCAAACTTCATCATACCCTCACGGCTTTTCCCCTTACCAGAACTTGAATGCGTACGCCCTTCTCCAAGCTGAAAAGATAAAAATAAGAACAATATATCTCATTGTGAACCATACAGCTAAACTGCTTAATGGAAAACAACAGCATCCTCATACTAATCCAGTTTTCAAAACCATCAAAAGAGTTGCACTAACCACCAAAGTTCACAACTCGTTCAATGCAATGGCAACCAAGTTAGAAACATTCTTTTCTTTTTAGAGTGAAAAAAAATACATATAAAATGGCTCAATGTTGCAAAGCTCATTATCAGGAACATTTTAAGAAACATGCTTGTACCCCAAAACAAACCTAACATGAATGGCCAAATCTTCTCCATAAGCAGCAGAGTTATTCAATTCTAATTACAACAAAACCTTCCAACCAACTAAATTCAAAACGCCCAACACAAGAAAACTAATATGGGATCATGCTGAAAAACCTTAAAGATAAAATATGTTTTACCTGAGATGAACTAAAGCAGCACAACCGATCCATAGAAAATAAACTTGTACAAAACCTCTAATTTGCCAGACTAATTTCCCTTAAGCGTCAAATCCTAGGTCACCTGCTGTCCAAATTCAAAGCCTGAAGCATAAGAAACCGAAAACATTAAAGAAAATCCCTTTAAACTCTAACCCTAAAAGTCACAAAAAAGAAGAGCAAAAACAAGAAATGGGTATTAAAGGATCACCCTAAAAAGGATGAATTCAAAGGCCAAAGTATAGGCATATTTCTGCAGCTGCTGGGTGAAGCTGGTACCATCTAAAGAAACCCCCTTTATTATTTTGCAGAAGCAATTGAACAAGAAAAATGAAGGAGAAAGGGTGGTCAAGAGGGGAACATTTTGATGTTATTTTAATAATATACTAAAGAAAGAAGGAATCAAGCTTAATGTTTTAGGAAGAAATAGTTTTTCTACGCAAAGGAAGGAGGAAAACCATAAAAGCAGACTTCTTTTATGTTTGACTTTGTTCTTCCAGTCTGGTTTTCCACTCTCTAGCCTTTCTGTTTTTGCTGCTTCCTTTTTACCTGTCGTCCTGTCCCAAACTGGGGAGCTATACGATAGGTGGAGATGGGCACGGGTAAGGTCTGTTTTGATTTTCGGTTTATTTAAACTCGATTCGAATATTAATACATTAAACTTATTCTAATCTGATTTAAATATATTTTTCTTAAAATTTAACTCGATTCGACCCGAAAATAAATACCCTAAATCGACTTCGACCCAACTTATAGAAAATAAATAATTTAAGGACTAATTTATAAAAAAATATGATTTTAAGAACTAAATTATAAATAAAAAATTAATTTTAAGGACCTAATTATAAAAAATATATAGACAGAAGACTATTATTATAAATATACCTAAAATTATAAAAAATTACATATTTAATCCCGGGTTAGGTCAAATATTTTATACCAAATCCAAATCCGACCGAACCCCAATATTTTCATAAAAAAATTTAACCCGACTGGGTCGGATCAAAACCTAATCGGACCGGGTAAAATACCCATCTCTAAGGATAGATTAAAATACGTTATATTAAAATTTCTATAATAATAAAATTGTAATTTTAATTTTTTATATATTAAAACATTTATAAAATTAATAAATGTTTTTTATATATTAAAGATTTTATTATTTGGTATATAAAAAATCGATAATAAAGTTTTTATTATTTTAGTAAAAAATTCAGAATAACTTATTTTAGCCTTAGGCCTTATGTTAGAATTTATTATTATTATTGTTATTCGATTGATTATCCGAATAGTATAGATCCGATTTTATAGAAGTTTAATATGAACACTATACTTTTAATAAAATGTTCTTTATTCGCGGCGTTACAATTTGAATGGAGACATAATATTTAGAATTTAGTAATTAGACTTGTAAGATTTAGGGTTTTAGATTTAAAATATATAGATTAATAATATTTAATTAATAAATTTTATTATTAGTATATTAAATATTAATTTGTTCAAAAATTATTGATGCTTAAACCTGTGATCTCTAGGAACAATTGTTCCTTTAATCACTTGGATTAAAAGACTCGTGCTGAATGATATAATTGTTAGATCAAAATGAATATATATATATATATATTCATTATTATACAAGATTTATTTCTATAAAATGGTTAAAATTAACTCAACTATTAAATTGTCACGTTTTACATGTTTTATCTTTTTATTTAATTTTGTCTATCAAACAATTAGTAAAATTTAGGTAATTAAATTATAATAAATCCTAGTATTAAATTCAATTCGTATGGCAAAATAAAGTCAAAAAGATAATGTCCCACTTAGACAAATCTACAAGGCATAACGATGACATTCCGCGTAAATGGTTATACTATCATCAAAGATTTCTTTATATTTTTTATTTTGGTAACTCAGCTTAAAAAATCTACGGCCAATAGTTTAAAGAGTTTTCAATTTGGTGAATTTGTGTTATTATTTTTTAATATATTTTTTTAATAATTTATGTAAATTTGGTAATAATTTGTTTAAGTACTCTGATTCCCGTGAATTTAGTAAGATATAAAATAATTATTTAAGATTTGAAGTTACGATTTATTTTTTTTATCAGAAAATTTTTTATTTGGATTTGGTGATATCATATAATAATTTATTTTATTTTTTACTATTTATCTAATATTTTATATAGGTCATGTAACGATTTGTGTAAATACCTCAGTTCTTATGAGTTTGTTAACAAATAAAGTTTTCGTTTAAGATTTTATGTTAGAATATAATTTCTTATTATGGGTTTTGGAGAGATCTCATGTAAGAACGTGTTATTACCTTTTGTTTTATATTATATGTAAGAGTACATGTACGTTTTGTAAGAATTTGCGTAGGTATAATAATTTTTATGAGTTTGATCTTATCTTATGAGAGTTTGATCTTAGCTTATCTGTAAGAGTACATGTACGTTTAAGATCTTATAACATGAATTCTTACGATTAGTTGAAAGGAATTTCAATTTAGTGATTTCAAAAAAGACTTTATGTTATTATTTTTTTACGGTTTTTATAATAATTCATGTAGGTCACATAATAATTTATACAAAGATTCTAATTCTTACGAGTTTGGTAACAAATAAAGTATCATTTAAGATTTTATGTTGTAAACACAATTCGTTACTAAGTTTAGAGGGTTTTTAGTTTGGTGATCTCGGATAAGAATTTGTATTACTACCTTTCTTTTTTACGGTTTTTACAATAATTTATGTAGGTCACGTAAAAATTTGTGTAAATACTTTATTTTTTTATGAGTTTAATAGTAAAATATAAAGTTATTTTTTTAAGATTTTATATGATAATACAAGTTTTATCAAAAGTTTAGAAGGTTTTAAATTTGATGATATCAATAAGAATTTGTATCATTTCGTTTTTTTTATTATCTCTAATAGTTTACTTAAATTTGGTAACAATTTGTGTAAATACCCTAATTTTCATGTGTTTGATGATAAATAGAATAATCCTTTAAAATTTTATTTTATAACTCAAATCTTTATTATACGTAAAAACAAAAGGGAATATTTGTTTATTTTGATTGGTTCATTTATTGATTATGAACTGATCTTTTATTGCAGACAAACATGTCTGATTTATATGATCATGAAAGATTTTGCTAAAAGATTGGTTTAACATTCGTGACTATGATTTGTTTAATGTTCACACAAAAAATTATTAAATTTAATGATAAAAAATAAGTTTATTTAATTTAAACAAATAAATATGAACCTACTTTTAAAATTTTAACAAACATGAACCGAAAACGAACAAAAATCCATTTGTTCAAGCTTCCATGAAAATAATATGAAGTTCATGGGGATCTATCAAGCAAAATCTTGTGTACTCTAGTTTCTATTAAATTAAATTAACAGAAAAATAGATAACTCAGCAGGGGAATGATTTACTAACCTGCATTGCTATTTTCGACAAGCAACATGGTGCTGCCACTCGACCGTCGATAAGAGAATACTCGCCTATAAAACTGTCTTAAACGCCAAAGCATGCGAATCAAATCGAATCAAGTGTTTTTGCAACGAGGGGTTTTGCATGGGGGAGGAGGCACACCAAAGACCCAATCAAGAACATTCAAGTACTTGGATCGAAACACTTCCCTCTCCTGTGCGTAGCAGTGCATTATGATTGCTGTCGACATACTAAAAATGACCACATCAGCTCTCTTTATATTCTTCGATTGTGGCAAGTAACCGATATCGGCCATGCATGTAAAGAAGCTCTCCAAGGCCCGTGCAAGGCAGTAGAGTGATATCTCAATCCTCCTACTTTTCTTCTCGATGCCCAATGCCAGACCCGTCGGGAACTGCCCAATAGTGTATGCCACATTAGTATCAAAAACAAAAGTTTGGCTCATAATTTACATGATAAATTGCTAGTAATCTTTTACCGTTCCCATGGCTACCATTGGTATGTTACATCTTCTGAATAACCTAAACAGTACGCAAGTCCACAACCTGTTTAAAAAATAATGGTTAGCTCAATGACGGATCAATAATTTAAATGGAAACAAGATCTAATAGCTCAAGGTACAAAATAAAACTATTTAGCAATTTGTACAAGTCTGAGTTGTAGTCAACGTATATTGACGCCAAGCAAGTGCAAACTGTATATCAAGTTTGAGTAGTAGTTAACTTATATCGACACCAAGAAAAATGGAAATCATCATCATAATAAGAAATAAAGGCCAAATAATGCCCAATCGCATCTTATCTGTGCTATGAGTAAACCCATCTAGTTATTCAATGTGTATATAGTATATATAGACTGTTTTGCTTAATATAATTCATATTTGGTAAGCACGGTAAGAAAGAGATTTCTTGGTATTCTCAAATGCACGTCTCACCATTCTCATTTTGTTCAATGATACTGTAACTTTTCCCAGTAAGGTTATTCATCTAGCATATATCAGTCCCTCATTTTCTATTCGAATTTAAATGTCTTCCTAAAAACACACAAATATATTGCAATTATAATCTGATGTTAAAGATGAAACCTATTATCCTACTCAATACATACTTTATCCTGCAGAATTTAGCACAGATTCTGTAATTCTTCAGTTTCAGCACAGCAAACTCACACATCTTGACACATGACATCAACAAATAGTGCACATAAGCAGCAAAGCCAGTAATTCCTTTAGCTTATTTCCTTCTGACTGCCAAAATTCATTTCTAGGTAGGAACATATCTCTAATAATTCGGAATTTTGAGAACCAAGTTTTATTTATATTATGCAATTATTATCTTACAATTATATATCAAGTTGCTAAAATTACTACCAGGTGCATTGATGCACTAAGTTGCAGTTTAGAGCTTCATCAGAACCCAAAGTCAAAGTTCTATATCACCGTTTAACTTAAACTTTCTCCCTCTTTATGCCTTGTCTTCTAAAGGAAATTATGCTACAATATTGATTATCCTTGTAAAAACTAATGATTCTGATATCCAAACAATCACAGCAAGCATTGGAACAAAAAGAAAGGCATTCAAACTGGACTTGCTGCAATAGAAACAAACCACTAAGGAAGCTGAGAAGCCTTTACAAGCCACAAATGGAATGTGAATATACGAAAAAGTAATTGTAAAGACTATTGCCAGTATAAGGTTCAATGTGCAAATAATAACCAAAGTAACCAAAAAAAACTGAGGAAAAGATCGGATGAAGAGATCTTGGCTAACATCAATTCTCAGTAACAATGAATTACCAAGACAATAAAAATTAAAAAGGGGAGAGCTCAAAATTGAAGTTGAAATACATCATGAACTATTGACCTTGGCAAATAAAAAGACAATGTTATGAATACAATGCTTGAACAGTAAAAATAGTAGAACACTAACCAAGCAGACGTGCAATAGGTAGATAAAAATAAGCTTGATCTGGCTGTACCAACAATGCCCTTTCTTAATATTGCAGAAGGCCTGTATTAAGGACATAAAGAACTTTGTCAGATAATAAGGATAACGCGGATCATTTGTGTGATGAGACAATAATGATAACTGATAAGTTGATAACACTGTTGTTGATGATAGCTGGAAAAAAGAGAAGGGGGGCAGGGCTGAATAAAAAAGGAAGCAAAAGACTACAAATTGGTTTTACAAGAAAACGGCATGAAAAAGTCAGCTTAAGGGTTTTTTCTAATGCTCAGATTATGATGGCTAAAACAAATCAACATATAATTCTTTGTCCACCACAACAGATATGAAGCAAAAGCATGCTATTATCCATGTTTAATAACTAGTTCAATTACAATTCAAAATTTAAAGGGCATTTACCTACTGTGATGACATGGAGGACTTGAAGTAGATATTATATTGTAAAATCTAAAACATATAAATTTAACAAAATTCCTTTTTAATTGATAATAAATAGCCATATTCTAAGCAAAATTTTCAACAAATTTCAGCTACACAGTCTTCAAGAAAGAGAGAAGTTGAACTTAAAATACCTTTTTAAGAGGTCTTGGCGATGAACTATTAATGCAGGAATCAAATAAACTGGAAGATATACTGATAATGCCCTTTTATATCCCTCAACGAAAAAAGAAATAACATGTGCACCGCATGATTGGTTCCCATGTATCATCTGCAAATAGCTTGAGGATTTAAGCACAATCCTCAAAAGTAACAGTATACTTAGGCCACCAAACTTCAAGCAACAATAGTTTGAGTGCTTAAATTCATCTGAGTAATTTAGACAGAAAGCACAAACATAATAATTCCTGAAAGAGAATCTGTTTTATTGCAGCACTCAGGGAGATTGCTTAATGCAATCATTATAAGGATCAAATCGCAAAGGGATCATTTAAAAACAATACTGTGTTAAGCTACACCAGATTCTATTATCCACATCCAAATAACTTGTAATTTTGGAAGAAAACTTTGAACTGATGAATGCAAGGTTTATAGAGACTGCAAAGAATAATCGAGTGCTTTAAATTACAATGCATAACTGCGGATAATAACTGCTTGGTTTTTAATCTGTCAAAAACACCTTAATTATGATATTTTAAATACAAGTCAGTATAAAATACCAATAAGAAGACAAAAAGCACTAAATTAGTTCTCAAAATATGAAAGTCCATGTTGATAACCAGAAAATTGTATTCACTGAGCACTAAAATAAAACGTTTCACATTCATGTTCAGACATGCACTGGTTCTATTCAAATGTATTCATGCCCTCTCATTCAGTTTTCAAACTTTCAGTTTAAATTTTCTGATAAAGTATGCACAAAGGAGAAGCTTTATTTATCTCTCATAAGAATAGCTTAATGAGATAGAACAAAATGACAGAAAGCCAAAAGGCTGAAAGTCACTTGCATTAATTCTCTTAACCAAGACCTTACTTATTTTGTTCAAATTATTCCAAACACCTCACTATTCGATGTGCACCCACCTTAATCTTCATGGTGACATTATATGCCTCCATACGGAAAAAGAATTTGTCTTTAACAATTTTATTCAAGATATGGTTCATGGTTGTAGATAAATTAAAGTGTTGGATATCTTTTAGGATAAGAATCCTATTAAGTAGGAATTACCGAATCCTATTTTCTAGGATTTCTTTTAGAGAGTTCTTTTAGGAGTTTTATTTATTTATTTATTTAGTTTATCTCTTAATTGATAAGAGATCTATTCTATTTAGTCTTCTTTATTCTCTAAGTCTCTTGTAACAAGGAAGCCTATATATAACTTCCTTTTCATCTTAATAAACATACGAAAGAGTATACTTTTTCTACTCTGATTTATATGGTATCAGGTTAGAATGATCCTCAAGTCCCGAGTCAGTATTCTTTGTCTCGGCTTTCTTGTTCTTTTCCTCCTTCATCTATCTTTGCTTGAAAGATGGTTCATCCAAATCCATCTTCATCTGAAATTAGTTCCCCAAATACCTCATCTCCATCAGAACTTTCAATTTCTGATTCATCTCTATCCCCTATCACCACCTATAAGTTGAATGGCCATAACTATCTTGCCTGGTCACAATCTGTCAGGCTCTATATCACTGGCAGAAGAAAAGAAGACTATCTCTCGGAGTCCATGGCTATTCTAGATGCAACAAATCCAAGATATAGTTTGTGGATGAGCGAGAATACCATGATTATGTCATGGTTAATAAATTCGATGATTCCAGCAATAGGAGAAGACTTTATGCTTTATAAGACTGCAACAGAGATTTGAAGAGCAGCAAGGGATACCTACTCTAGTGCTGATAACACTTCAGAGCTATTTGGAGTAGGATTAAGAATCTTCGACAAGGGGAGATGTCGGTTATACAGTACTATGGTGCTCTGAATAAGTGTTGGCAGCAAGTTGATCTCTATGAAAATATTGACTGGAGGTGCCAGGAAGATAGAAATTTTTATAACATTCAGAAGAATCAAAGGAGAGTGTTTCAGTTTTTGTCTGGATTGAATGTTGAATTTAATGGGGCAAGGGGAAGAATTTTATCCTCTAAACCACTTCCTTTGGTTCGAGAGGTTTTCTCAGATATTAGAAGGGAAGAAAGTAGAAGGCTTGTAATGACACCATCAACTCCACAATCAGAAGCTTCAGCCTTGGTGACAAGTTCGAACTTCAAAAACCAGCAAAGGAGAAGTAGGCCTTGGTGTGAACATTGTAGGAAAGTGGGGCATGTGATAGATAATTGTTGGAAGTTACATGGAAAACCTTCTGATTGGAAGTCAAATAAGTCTAAATCTCCTAAGGAAGCTAATCTTTCATCTCAGGAAGAATCTTCCAATAGTTTCAACAAGAAACAAATTGAGGACTTGCAACAACTTATAAGTAATCTGACAGCAAAACCTGTCCCTGAGGCTAACACTACTACAGGTACTGGTTCCTTTACTAAATCAGTTCAGTGGATTGTAGATTCAGGGGCGACAGACCATATGACAGGCAATGTTGCTCTACTAGAGGATTTTGGTGAGAACAACATACCTGCATCAATTCGAATTGCAGATGGCTCTCTTACTAGTGTAAAAGGGAGTGGTTCAATTAAAATAAATAGTAATTGTTGCTGCATAATGTGCTTTATGTTCCTCAGCTTGCTTGTAATTTATTATCAATAAGCAAGTTAATTTGTGATTCACATTGTAATGTTATGTTTGCTGTTGGTGGCTGTGTGTTTCAGGAACAAGATTCGAAGAGGGTGATTGGCAATGCTAGAGTTCTCCACCTAGTCTTGCCTTATCCAGCCAACTTAGGAATCAAGTTTTAGTTCCTGCTAGTACCATCAGTGATATTTTGTTATGGCACTACAGATTAGGTCATCCTAGTTTCTTCTACTTAGCAAGAATGTTTCCCAAATTGTTTATCAATAAAAATCCTGCTCTTTTTTCATGTGATATGTGTCAGTTTGCCAAACATACTCGTAATTCTTATAGCCCTACTATACTTGCACCAACACCTTTTTCAACTATACATAGTGATATCTGGGGTCTTGCTCTGTGAAAAACATTTCTGGACATAAGTGGTTTGTATCCTTCATAGATGACTATTTTAGGACAACATAGGTATTTTTAATGAAAGAAAAATCTGAGGTTGAGACCATATTCCAAAACTTTTATCAGGCCATTATCACTCAATTTGATGCAAAAATAAAAATTCTAAGGAGTGATAATGGGAGTGAATATCTAAGTAAATCTCTTGCTTCTTTCTTTAAGGAGAAAAGTATTATTCACCTTACTTCTTGTGTCAATACTCCTCAACAGAATGGGATAGCCGAACGCAAAAACAGACACATTCTTGAAGTCACTAGGTCCATTATGTTTACATCTAAAGTTCCTAAATACCTATGGGGGGAAGCTATTCTTACAGCCACCTACCTTATAAATAGGATGCCAAGTAAACCTTTAGGATTTAAGGTTCCCACAGAGGTTCTCTTTCAACTCTATCCTCACTTTAAACCTTTACACTCGAACCTTCCTCTTAAAGTCTTTGGGTGCACTGCTTTTGTCCATGTTCAGGATACTAATAGAGGAAAACTGGATCCTAGGGCTATCAAATGTGTTTTTATAGGCTATTCTTCTAGCCAAAAAGGATATAAGTGCTACTCTCCATCCACCAAAAGAACATATGTGTCCTGTGATGTAACCTTCTTTGAAGATACTCCTTACTTCTCTAGTGCTGAAATTCAGGGGGAGAATCCTCAGGAATTTCAGCAATATCAGTCGATTCAAGGACCTACATTATCCTCCCAACCAAGCCTGATATTACCTTCCAACAGTAGTTTGCCATCTACTGTCCAAGTACCTACTGTTCAAGGTCAAAATGATACTAGCAAGGCAGAAAATTCAGTAGACACAAATCCTACCGAGTCACCACCCTTCCTATCTCCACAGCCGAGTCCACATAAAATCCTTCCTTCCATAGAAGATACTTCTATAGATGACAGTAACCTCATAACACCTCAATTTAAGACTTACTCAAGGAGAAGGAAAACAGATGCAAAAGAAAGTGGTCAGCCTAGCATTGCTCAACCACCAGATTCCCTGTACTGAGACAGAGGTTACTGGTACTGAAACAGAAGGAAATGAAGGGTCTCAACAGATTGGTGATGTGAATTTGGATGATTTTCCTATTGCCATTAGAAAAGGGGTAAGGAAATGTACTGCCCATCCCATAAATAAATATGTTGCATATGGGAAATTACATTCTAATTTCAGGGCATTTACTGTGAGTGTGAATCATGAAAAAATTCCTAGAAATGTGGCAGAAGCCTTTCAATTTCCAGAGTGGAAAAAAGCTGTGGAAGAGGAACTAAAGTCTTTGCAGAAAACTAAGACATGGGGTTTAACAGAGTTACCTGTTGGAAAAAAGGTTGTAGGATGTAGATGGATATTCACCATCAAATATCACTCTGATGGCAACATAGAGAGGTACAAAGCGAGACTGGTAGCTAAAGGTTTTTCACAAACATATGGCATTGATCACCAAGAGACCTTTGCTCCAGTTGCAAAACTCAATACTATCAGGGTGATACTATCAATAGCTGTCAACTTGGACTGGAAATTACACCAACTAGATATAAAGAATGCATTCCTAAATGGAAGTCTCGAAGAAGATGTTTACATGGAGGTTCCACCAGGGTTAGAGGGAAAGGTAACTAGGGATACTGTTTGTAAACTAAAGAAATCTTTATATGGTTTAAAACAGTCCCCTAGAGCCTGGTTTGATCGTTTTGCTAAAGCTGTTATTGAGAGCGGGTTTAAACAAAGCCAAGCAGACCATACTCTCTTCAAGAAAAGTTCACCAGATTGTAAGATCACCCTTCTAATTGTCTATGTAGATGATATTATTATCACTGGTAGTAATGAAGAAGAAATAAAGAGATTAAAGTTGGACTTAGCAAGAGAATTCGAAACAAAGGATCTCAGCACCATGAGGTATTTCTTGGGTATGGAGGTAGCAAGATCCAAGGAGGGATTATTGATTAATCAGCGCAAGTATGTTTTAGATCTACTTACTGAGACAGGGATGATTGGCTGCAAGCCCATCGAAACACCTATGGAACCTAATTTGAAGTTCAACAAAGAAGTAGGAAATCCAACTAACAAAGAAACTTATCAAAAGTTAGTTGGTAAATTGATCTATCTCTCACTCACTAGACCAGATATTGCATACTCAGTTGGCATTGTCAGCCAATATATGAGTGATCCTAGAGAGAAACATATGGAGGCTGTATACAGGATTCTGAGGTTCTTGAAGTTTACAGCAGGGGCTGGATTGATCTTCAGGAAAAATCAAGAGAGAGGTGTGAAAGTGTACACGGATGCTAGCTGGGCAGGTGAGCTCACAGATAGGAGGTCAGTGAGTGGCTATTGTACCTATGTTTGGGGTAATTTAGTCACATGGAGGAGCAAGAAACAAGCAGTGGTTTCTCGGAGTAGTGCTGAATCTGAGTACAGAGCAATGGCTCTTGGGATTTGTGAAGGAATGTGGATTAAGAGAGTGTTGTCTGAACTGGAACTAGATGATGGAAAAGGGTTCGAATTATTCAGTGATAGTCAGTCTGCTATGAGCATAGCTAAAAACCCGGTCCAACATGATAGAACGAATCACATTGAGATAGACAAACATTTTATTTATGAAAAAGTCAACCAAGGAGTGGCCAACTTGCAGTATGTTCCTACAAAAAGGCAACTAGCTGATATCTTCACCAAAGCCCTTCCTAAAGTAACTTTTGATGAACTTTCATTCAAACTGGGTATATACAACATATATACACCAGTTTGAGGGGGAGTGTTGGATATCTTTTAGGATAAGAATCCTATTAAGTAGGAATTATCGAATCCTATTTTCTAAGATTTCTTTTAGAGAGTTCTTTTAGGAGTTTTATTTATTTATTTAGTTTATCTCTTAATTGATAAGAGATCTATTCTATTTAGTCTTCTTTATTCTCTAAGTCTCTTGTAACAAAGAAGCTTATATATAACTTCCTTTTCATCTTAATAAACATACGACAGAATATATTTTTTCTACTCTGATTTACATAAAGCCTAATGGTAAAGTTGTTCATTTTGTGGAGACTAGGCAGGGGGAATAGTCTTTGCTGTTATTAGTTGAGTCCCAAAGGAAGAATAGAAGGCAGCTAATGAAGGAATTCACACAAAAAGGAATTTACATTAATACTACTTACACATGATAACATAACTGGGAGAAACAAGGATCATACCGAGCACGGTATTTTCATGTTTGGATCTAATTTAACATCTATTCCTGTTGCCTTGTAAAGTTTCTCTATTCCTTCCAAATTAGTGAATGGAAGACCGCTGGCAATCTCTTTTACACCTTGCAAGATGAGAATATCCTTTCCACCATGTTTATTGAGAAAGGACCTATATGATGGGGGTAAACTATCTTGCTTCAAAATGTAAGAAGACCTGAAAATATAAATGATTTCACTAAAGTTATTCCCAAAATAATTAAACAAATGTCATTCATGGTCTTTCTAGGATATTAAATTAGGCATTACCAGACTGCTTATTTGAAGCCATTAAGTTTACATACACAACTTGTAAAGCTACCCAATATATGGGTTATATAATGCTCATTTCAGTTGTGCATATATAAGTATGACAAGTTACTTTTATTCCAACCAAATACTTTTCCACTTTCTTTTCACATATGCTACGGCATACTTAGGCTTTGAACAAACTTTAGATTTAAGTATCAAGGTTCCAGCTACCAGACCAAGATTGAATGAAATTTAAACTATATAGATGTCAAGGCAGCAGGCAAGCATGTGAATTTTGGCTGCCTGCTTTAACAGGTTGAATTGTAGTTAAAGAAGACAAAGAAAAGGAATAATAGTCCCTTGGCCAGCTGAATGGATTCATTTGTATATAGATTGATATATTTCAGAATGCCTCCAAAATGTTACAGTACCAGACTTTCCTTTTCTCTTAAATCTTCCTAAAAGGAAATAAAAAGAATTTGGTAACTTAAATGGAAAGATTGGGTTCTTAATCCAGGAGTCTTAATCACCTAATCTAGGTGGCAACTTAACATAAACAATTGCACGGAAGTTTAATAGTAGAAAAAAGAATACCAAAAAACTAAGATAATTTAACAAAAAGAAACATACAGAATTTGCGAAGAGGAGAGACACATAAGGAATATGTCACCATGTTTCCAAGTAAGGGGTTTACACAGCTTCCCAAACTGCTTACTCTTTATTCCACATCGTGATGCCAATACAGCAGCTCGCATAAGTATGTATATAGCTAAACTTTTGTGCTCTGTATTATGCCCAGTAAGAAGCATGGAAGGCCCAGCAACCAATCCGGCAACTAATGCCCTCCATTTTCCCGTCCTTTTTCAATATTTAACACTCCACCAAATCAAAATTAAGTTCAATAACTTTCATTACAACTAAAGATAACAAAAGTAAGATTAAGAGTATTGCCTGTTATGTCCTCCGAGATAGCTAATAATTTCATCTACTGAAACAAATGTACCAGCAAAAGTTCCAAGAAAGAGACCGTATCTGAGAGTCTCCTTAATAGCCATAGATATTGCTTCTTTATTACTAAACGCCTCAACTTTCCTAAATCAAGAATTACTGTCCTGTTATTCTCAACGAAAATGAAAGAATAAACAAACAAAAAAAAAATTATCACATAACGATTACCTTGAATTTTTGCGCCTCAAGCGTGCGAGAATTGAGAAGAGAGCTAATCCACCTTTAAGACCGGCTCCAATTGAGAAGCCTTTAGCTGAAGCGACGACAATTCTGCGCAACTTCTTCGAGTCTATTAATGGAACCAAATCATCCCCGAGCGAAGAGGAAGACGATGACAAAGGTTTGGATCTCGAACAATGAGTACAAGTCTCGTCGTGTGATGTGGGGCCGCCATAATCGGCGGATCCATCATGGAAACAACCATTCTCGCCGGAGGAAAAGGAGCAGCCGCAGCCGCAGCCGCCATTGGTGGCTCCATCACCGCCCGGCGGCATGGTGGTGAGCTAGGGCTTTGCGGAGATTAGATAAGAAAGTAGAATGGGGGAAGAAGAATTATTTTGGGGATGGTGGGAATATTGAAATTGAATTTTCTCAGTGCGAGAGAAATTAAACATTCGCTGCCCGTTTACCGGGCTTTTTTTACCTAATAATAACGGAATATATAGGGGAAGACACCGTTAATTTTAAAATTTTGTAAAATGGTCCATACCAATCATTATTTAAGAAAATGGTCATTTTCTACGGTACTAGGGGGAGTTGTGTTGAGGTGCCGATGACTTCAACAGAGTGGCGAGTCACTGACAATTTAGGCAATTTCTTTTACAATTTGGACTAAAGTGTGAAAATATAAGATTATAGTGACTAAAATTAAAAATTTTAAAACTTGACATAAACTCATTGTTTTGAAAGAATTAAATTAATTGATTTGATTTTCAATTATAAAATGAGTAAAATAGTTATAATTATGTGTTTGTGTGTCTGGTGAGGAGACTTTTTAACTTACGTTACTTTTTTTTTTCTACACATTGATAATAAAATATAATTTCTTTGATGTTGTTTCATCAAAAAAATATTATCGTGTCCTTCAATTTTATTTTTTTAACTTTTATCGATATTTTTAATTCTTTATCTTCGATTTTTTTAATATGTATGGCTTAAAGCTTCAATTTCTATATAGATCTTAGTTTTAAAAGGCGTTATACGTTTTGAAGCGTAAAAAGTCTCTAAAACTGAAGCGTGAGACGTTAGGTGATGACACTCGTATTTTGTAAGTGAAGCGTTTTTTAACTTTAAAATTTATAAATTAATTTTATAATGTATTTTGAACTTAGAAATATGATTTATATTATATAGATATTAAAAAATTAAAATATTTTAATTGTATGTAAATTTTAAAATGTTAAAAAATATATTCAAATATTAATAAATTATATTATTTAAATATATTATTTGAATATTTTATTTAAATAAATATATATTAAATATTTTATTTTAATAATTTATATTAATATTAATTTTATTTTTTTTATCTAAAATAAGTATTTAGATAACAAATTGAATAATAATAATAAAAATAAAAATAAAAAAATAATAGAACATAATAAAATTTTAAATGAGGGGTAATTTTATTCATTAAATGACTTTAATTTGGTCCAACTTTCAAGATACACACGAAAAATTAAATTAAAAAATAATATTCTTCTTCTCCAAGACGCTACTTCTCTTAATCTCCTATTCTTCTTTTTCTTCAACAACCCTGTATATCTTATTCTTTTAATAATTAGATTATCATTCTTTTTCATTTTTTAAACATGCTTCAATAATAAGAGACGTCGCCTCGAGCACTTTACGCCTAAGACAAAAGCGCCTAAAAGTGTATGTCTCCTACAAATCGTTTCGTCTCGACCTTTCGATGTTTTTTTTAATATCTCTAGACACTTCTTGTCTCACAATACCTCAAGCGCGCTTTTTAACCCTATATTCACAAAGATAAATACTGAGATGTAATCTCTTTAGATGTTACCTGATGGAAAAATTTTCAAAGATAAATACTATTTGTAGTGCTAAAATTTAATTGGTATATAATTGTAAAAATTTCTAATTCGATACTAAAATATTTTGTCTATAATTATTTTTTATTTAATATTACTCATTTTTAATACGTTGAATTCAATGTGTAATTCAAACGAATAAAAACACTATTATATACAAAATAAAATAAATTATTCATTTAATGACAATTTAATAATATAATAAACAATAAAAATATTTTAATCTGTTTAATTTTCTTTGCTAAACTCATACATTTTTATATTATAGATAGATTAATTATTTTATATATAAGTGATGGAAACTAAAAAATTTTACAAGCGTCGTAGTTGTAAGATTTAAAAATTTAGTTTAGAGTCTAAAGTTCAGAAATTTAAATTAAAAAATAATAATAATTAAAATTTATATGATTATAATTTAGAATTTATAAGTTAAAATTTAAATCTCTTATTATATTACTCAGAATATATAAAAATCAAACAAAATATTTTTTATTAAAATTTGAATAAAAAATAAATAAAAACCAAAAATGTAAAATAATAGTTATGAAGATCAACATCAACGATCCACGAGTAACATTAAAATCATTACCATCGGCGACAAAAAAAAAATAATACGATGCTTGCGGCTGTAAATGATACTAGTTGGAAAAATTAGATAAATCAATGGTTCTAAAATACTGGTTTATTTATATTTTAATATATAATATAGTAAAAAATTCACAACATATTTTATTTAAATTATAAAATCTAAAATTATATCTTAATCTTATAATCTTAAACATAAAATTTTAAAATTTAAACTTAACCTCTAAATTTTAATCTTAAATTATATATTTTAAATCTTTATCTATTAAATTTTAAATTAAACACATAAACCTTAATTTTTATAAATTTATGTAAAATTTAGGTGTAATTTAAGAATTTATGGTTTATAGTATAGTATTTAAAGTTTTATGACAAAAATCTAAATTTTATATCGTATAGTTTAAACACGAAGGGTTATCAATTTATATATATATATACTATATGTTAAAGTTTATGTTTTAGATCAACGGGGTTGACCCAAGTGGTAAGTAGCTTGATTCTGTTTAAGTAAATCTCTGATTCGAGTTGTTGTGTATCAGAAAATTCTTACCGAGAGACTCATCCACCAAATATAGGTGTGCGACTTAGATCAATCCGAATTAACCAGGTTAAGGCCTTAAAAACTGAAAAAACAATAAAAAAAATTAATGTTTTAGAATAAAAATTTAGTATCTCAAGTGGGTGGAGTTTTCTTTGGGTTAGTGTTGTTTTTAGCTGCATCATTTCTCATCTGACTTCATGTTGCTAGTTGTAGGGGTAACCCATTACCTTCTGGGTGGAATTGTCTCAACATAAGTATTCTTCTTGGCAAGAATTATTGTAATAGGATAATGTTCAGAAGGATTTGAAGGGCATTATGGCATTAAGATTTTTAAGGTTAAGGATTAGCACACGACCCCACTTCTCGTAGTATTTGATTTGGTATTGTTATCGTGCAAGACTTCGAGTCATGATGTTATTACTGAGGAACGTCTTTATCAGAACCCACTTTTTTAGTTCTACCTCTTGATTTCTTTCTTTCCGTGCCTGCAATGTGTTTGTCGTTTGTCCTTTGTCCTCTTACAATTTCTTAGTTAGTATAGTTGTCCTTGTTTTGAGTTGCTTTTGTACTCCATAATATGTATTCATGGTCTTGGATTTATTTTGATCATTCTTCCATCCCACTTCAGACGCTGGATTGAGTATTGACCACTTCCAAACATAATTCATTTTCCCTTTTGCATTTCGAGCAAAACTCGACTGTTTTGTAGGAGGATAGAGGCCTAAAATCTTGAAATAAAACCTCTAAGAGATTGATTTAGTTACTTTTACAACTGTGTAATATTCATTTTAACTGTAGAAAGAAAGGTTGTTCTGAAATGCTGTTGCTTGGGAAGTAACAGATACACAGAGGAAAGGCAGCCTGAATGTCCAGAACAAGAGGGAGAGTCTATCATACGTTAAGTATAAGAGGTCCCAACGTCCATTAACAACCAGCTGTCTGCTTAACATCAATGGGACACCAAATTTAGTAGAGTACAAAAGACTTAGATTCAAGTCAATCCTGGCGTGGGAAATGAGCTATAGACTTAGAACAGTGAGTTCATTTTTCCACATCTACTATTTCTAGTCTGATACCACTTTCTCTGCTTGTTTTAGATACACAAAAGTTGGTCTAAAAGCAAATACTTTTGGGAACATCTGATTTAAAAGGGGCATAGACCATAAACCAATAATACAAAGACTTAGATGCAAGTCAAGCCTGACGTGAAAAATGAGTGATAGACTTTGAATGGAATGACATAATAAATGCTGTAATATAAAGACATGCAATTCAGCTTTAGCGTCAAAAATGGGTGAGACTTACAGTTAATTTGAGCGTATGGGGCACTGCAATTAACATATATATAAACTCCACATCAGGGGCTGTTATTTGCATGCAAAGCATTTTTTTAATCATGAAGAGTTTAACCTTGCTTGCTCCCCTACTCTTTTGTGTTACTTTACTATGTTATTTGCTTCATACTGCTTCTGATTCTACAGCAGAAGCACAGGCAATCCTCAAATGGAAAGACAGCCTTCAAAACCAAAACCATTCTGTTCTGTTTTCCTGGAATACTTCCAAGTCCAACAACCTAAATGGGGAAAGTCCTTGTACTTGGATTGGAATCCATTGCAACAATGCTGACAGTGTTGTGAGGATAAACCTCACTTTCAGTGGTGTAAAAGGTACGCTCCATTCATTTCCATTCTCGTCTTTGCCTAATCTTGCAGAGTTGGACCTTAGCACCAATACACTTTATGGCATAATCCCACCACAAATAAGTTACCTCTCCAAACTCACCTACCTTGATTTATCATATAACCAGTTCTCTGGGCAAATCCCACCTCAAATTGGCCACCTTATACATCTTGAGACCCTCCACCTTGCTGGAAATCAATTGAATGGTTCCATTCCTCAAGAAATTGGTCAGCTCAAATCCATCACTGAGCTTGCCTTGTGTAGCAACCATCTAAATGGTTCCATTCCATCTTCTCTTGGTAAATTAAGCCAACTTGTTTCCTTGTTACTCTATGAAAATTCCCTTTCTGGTCCCATTCCTCCAGAATTGGGTAACCTTACAAATTTGTTTGAAGTTTACATGGACACCAACCGTCTCACTGGTCCCATCCCTTCCTCGTTTGCAAACTTGAAAAAGCTTAGCATACTTTACATGTTTAACAATAGTATTTCAGGACCCATCCCTTCTGAATTGGGGAATTTGGAATCTCTTACTGAAATAAGCCTTTACCATAATAACCTATCTGGTTCAATCCCACCCTCATTTGGTGATTTGAGACGTCTTAGACTTGTCCATCTTTATGAAAATCAACTCTCTGGTCCTATTCCTGAGGAGATGGGGAACTTGAAATCTCTCGTTGATCTTGAGTTGAGTGAAAATAAACTGAATGGCTCTATTCCTGCTTCACTTGGCAACCTGAGGAACTTGGAAGTTCTGTTCCTTCGAGATAACCAACTCTCTGGTCACATTCCTAATGAAATAGGAAACCTGAAGAAGTTGATCGTGTTAGAATTAGACCACAACAGTCTGTCAGGAAATTTGCCGCAAGACATTTGCCGTGGTGGATTACTTGAAAATCTCACAGCAAGTTTCAACCAGCTTGTCGGGCCAATCCCTCGAGGGTTGAAAAATTGCACTAGCTTGAAGAGAGTTCGCCTTGAAGGAAACCGACTCAGAGGGAATATATCTGAAGATTTCGGTATTTACCCGAAACTCGAATCCATTGAGTTAAGTGACAATGAATTCTATGGTGAAGTGTCTTCCAATTGGGGGTTGTGCAAAAGTTTACAGAGCCTTTTTATTGCGAGGAACAATCTCACTGGTATAATACCAGCTGAGATTGGAAACTCGCATCAGATAGAAAGGCTTGATCTTTCTTCAAATCATTTAGTTGGGGAGATTCCGAAGGAAATTGCAAACTTGAATTCTTTGCTTAATCTTTATTTGAATGGGAATCAACTTTCTGGCAGAATACCTTTGGAACTTGGACTTCTGTCCAACCTTTTGTTTCTTGACTTGTCTGAAAACCACTTGAGCAAGTCGATCCCTGAAACTATAGGGAGTCTGTCCACGTTAGTCTACTTGAATTTGAGCTTTAATCAGTTTAGCAAAGGAATTCCATTTCAAGTAGGCAAGTTAACTGGGCTGAATTCAGTCACAACATGCTTTCAGGGGAGATTCCAAAGGAACTTCAAAGTTTGCAGAGCTTGGTGGTGCTAAACCTGTCTTACAACAATCTCTCTGGTGAAATTCCAGCCAATTTTGAGCAGCTCCATGGCTTGTACTCTGTTGACATTTCCTACAATCAGCTGCACGGTCCCATTCCCAACTGCCAAGCATTTCAAAATGCTTCAATTGAAGAATTGCGAGGGAACAAAGGTTTATGTGGCAATGCTAGCGGATTGCCACCTTGCTCGACGTTTTCTAAGAAGGGTCATAACAACAAAATCCATTTTGTAGTTATTTTGCCTCTTTTATTGGTTGGTAGTCTCTCAATTTCATCATTTGCTTTGTTGTTCTCCTTCAAGAAGAGGAAGAAAGTTGCAGATGAAGAAAGACAAAGCAGTGCAAGTGATGAAATATTTTTCTCAATATCATCCTTTAATGGAAAATTACTATATGAAGAGATCATTCGAGCTACCAACGATTTTGATGCTCAATATTGCGTTGGGAAGGGAGGATATGGAAATGTATACAAAGCAGAGCTTTCATCAGGAGATGTTGTAGCTGTGAAGAAATTCCATCCTTTGCATACCGGTAAAATGGCAGATCAAAGACAGTTCATAAATGAGGTGAGGGCATTAGTGGATACAAGACATAGAAATATTGTGAAGTTCTGCGGTTTCTGTTCCTCTGCGGATCGTTCCTTCTTGGTATACAAGTACCTTGAAAGGGGTAGCTTGGCTTCAACTCTCAGCAACAATGAGGAATCTAAGAAACTGGACTGGGATAAGAGGGTGAATATTGTCAAAGGTGTTGTTCATGCCCTCTCATATTTGCACCATGACTGTTCACCGCCGATTGTTCATCGAGATATAACGAGCAGCAACATTTTGCTTGATTTGGAGTATGAAGCTCATCTTTCAGACTTTGGCACTGCTAAGCTTCTCAATCCAGACTCATCCAATTGGACTAATATTGCTGGAACATACGGATACATTGCACCTGGTGATTTCATTATATCTCCACAGATGACATGGCATATGAAATAATATCTGTTATTAACTATTTATCTTTTCCTTTGCAGAGCTTGCCTACACAATGGAAGTTACTGAAAAATGCGATGTGTATAGTTTTGGTGTGTTGGCATTGGAATTGATAGTCGGGAGACATCCGGATGATTTTCTATCCAATCTATCAATTTTAACTGCGGAATGCATTCCACTAAACTCTGTTTTGGATCAAAGGCCTTCACCTCCACAGCCAGAAGTTGAGAACAAACTCATACTCATCCTGAAGGTTGCTGTCTCATGTTTAGATAAAAATCCAAAATCTAGGCCAACCATGCATGTTGTTTCGCAGCTGTTGTTCAACCGAATCTAGTCCGATATAGGATTATTGATCTTCATCCAAGTGGCCTCCTTAGAATGTTTGGTATTGCTCTAATGTTGTTGCTTTAGTTTTTGTGCTGTTATCATAGGTGAAATGGACTATGCATTTTCTTGAGAATTGTTATGAACCTTTTGGTAGTGAAATAAGAGTCATTTCATCACTCTGTTAAACCCCTTTCCCCCTATCAGAAGAACTTGACATTATCAAGTTATTTCCAAATTCCAATTGAGAAAAGGAAAAATGCAAGCTAAAAGGGAAATTGGGGCATAACATAAGATTTGCAACATCCCTGAGCAGAAACTGAAGTCTTTGGATGTGATAAAAATATCATACATCCAAAGTTTGGACCGACAAGACAACAACAAGACAACGGAATAATACAAGTTGCAACAACATAATAAACAACTAGAAGCAAAACTTTCCCTCTACATCCTTGGGACTCTTTCCTAGCTAATCCACTCATCTGAAGCTGTAAGCCTTCCCATCAAACAAAGCAGCCCCAGAGTCTCATGTTACATTCTCCATCAAGTAATCCCAGGACATTTCCTTATTTTGTACTGAACAAGCTAGCAAACTTTGGAAGCACAACAACACTACAGCAAAGTGACCCACATCACTTCTTTAGGAGGTTCCTAGAGAAAATCCTCTTGCAGTATGGGCTGGTACGAAGGATTGTGTGCGGTCGGACTGCTTCGACTAGAGAAGCATGAAGAGGACCCTGCTTGGGACAAATATGTTTTATGTGATGAAAATAATATGTTTAGAACGAAGAGACGGAAAGAATTACAATGAAAGGTTTCATCCAGGGTTGAACATATTACAGTTAAAGCGTTGAAAAAGGAAGATGAACTGACAAGTTTTCCCCTTACCTTGGTTACGGCTAAAGCAGATTGAATCACATAGTTGGCAAATGGATCTTGCAATAACTGTTCAAAGTGAACAACAGAGATCAACTCACGGATGATCTGAGACCTACTTTCAGCAAAATGCTTGAGGCATTTTTCAACCACATGGCTGCTAAATTTCTGCATTGAGAGATGAACATAGTGCCCTTTGAACTGAGATAGTAAGTTTCCAACGGCAGAGCGGACATTCAGCTCAATTATGTACTGAACAACATAATTCCTGTTTCATACAACAAATAATATCAGATACGAGAGCTCTATTTTCATGATGAAATCCCCCTTTAGTCATTCATGATTTGAGCTAAGTTTCTTTTACTCCAGACTCAATAGGTAATATTTGTTTCAATTTCCATGTTTATTAAATGGATCTACAACTCTCAGAAACCTGATTCACTAGTGAACGATGCCTGTCATCTCCCTGTTCTATGAAGAAAGATGTTATTCTGAGACTAGAAATTTAGAGAGAGATGTTGGCTTCAATTAAAAAAGAAATGATTTTACATGCTTGATGGAAGGCAATCTATAAGCTAATCAGAACCAGCAATAAGAATCTTATTTACAAGGAAACTGGGAAGGAAAGAAATAAGCAATAAGAGCTTAGCTTATTACCCGAAAGGGTCCTGAGCAAGAAAAAGTCCATTTCTAGAAATCTGAGTGATTAGCTTATCTCGATGTTGTCCATTGGAATGAGCAATGCAGCGTTGCAACACACAACATCCATGGCGATGAGTGGCAATATCCACACAAAATTTTGCAGCAGCATCAAAGATAATCTGACAGAAACAAAGGAAACTTGAGTAGAAATATAAGATTGTTAGGTCAGATGAAAATGCATAGCATCAAACTAGGGAGAAGTTTTATAACAGGAAGTGCACCAAGGGCTGACAACTAGGGTATGAAAGAAAGCATACTTCTCGAAGAAATTGGACAAAATTCTATTAGTTTACAACTCTAACACAAGAGTGCCTGATCAATTATGAGAAGTTGCGACTTGCAAGCTGCAGGAGGTTCTTCTAATGGCCTAAGCACTCTTCAAGTGCTTTACTTACTATGCATCTCACATCACATTAAGCCTGTTACATGTTGGTCCATACCAAGGAAAGAAGGAATCTGTTCAATCACATCGTATTAATAAACATTGGAATAGATGCAACAGATTCCTTCTAACAGGCTCCTTGTATTCATGTCAGTTGCTTGCCATGCATTGGCAATATGCAAATTGCCAAATGCACGTAATCAATCTTGTGTCTAGAGAAAAGGATTCTGCTTGTTTACGACGCACTCCTAGTTAAAATATACCGTATAAGAATACACATGCAAAAGAAGACCTGAACTGAAGAAGAGGAGAAACATGTTGAAACAGAATGCTGTGTAACCTTCAGAGTTTGTAATGAGTCAAACCAATATATGCCTCCAATTGGCATCAGAGACTAAATTAAACACATAGGTAAATAGGTCATAGGATAAAGACCTCTAAAATCGCCATATAATTTTCTTTAGAAGAATTGAGTACCCTTTGGCAAGATGAATTTTATGGAAGAAAGCTATATGTTTGAATAGTTAACTAGAGGTAGACCATGCAGTAGGTTGGCATGATGAAACGAGACTGTAGTTGATGGCCAAAATTCTTCAATGCAGTTCCTATTGATTTATTAATTAGTAAACCTACAACATGCTGCTAAAACAAACTAGGTCGGATGAGTAAACGCCATTTACTGCAATGCGAAAGTCGAAAGATTCATGTTTTACCAGTTGCAATTAAATAGTGTAAAATGTGCATTTTTAGATTTAAAAATTAAGTCATCAACAAAAAGCAAACTCATGATGATACCATAACATGAGCTTCACAACTTATTAAACAAATATTAGCAAACCACACATGAAAAGGTATTCATTTTAGAGAAAACTATGATTCTAAGGTAACAATCAACCCAAAACAAAAAGAACAAAGAATGTGCATGATGAGAAACATTTATGAGACTCAAAAAGGTTAGGTCGTCATCTTCATTATACCTTGTTATCTTCATTGCCAAGGCATTGCAAACAGCGTTGCAACACATGATTTCCATTGAGATCCTTGATAAGATCAAGAATTCCAGGTTTAAGAGCGGATTTGATAAGAGAAATCTGTTGTCTGGATTTGAGAGTCTCAATCAGCTTCTGTACCACACGTGTACTGAAATATGGCAGTAAATCCACTTAACAACAAATACATAATAAAAGCTAAAGAAACAAACAATATCATTAAAGGAAGAGAGAATGAATGATCAATGAAGCAGCTACCCATATGTGTTTAAAGAAATCCTAACTAGCTGCCCCGGCTCTTTGGTCATGGTGTGAACAATCTGCAGCCTTTGTTCTTCAGTGCACACATCCAGCAACTTTTGAACAAGGTAGTTTCCAAAGGGATCCATCATTAGTTCAACAATATTAGCAATAACCTCATTGAATATTATCTGCACATCCAAGCAGCTTCCTTCATCAAATATCCTTTGTAGGAAGCGACAACCCTTCTGGTCCTTGGCCATGTAATATATGCAACCTTGAAACTCAACCAAGGAATATGGAGTTGGCATCGGTGTTACATTTTCCCCATGAATCTTATCAAGTTTAGAGCTTTTCTCTTGAAGATCTTTGTAAGGCTTTTTCTTATGGTACTTATCCATATCATACTTCAAACCTCTTCCTTGAATGATCACACTATCATCCTCCACCACATTTTCCTGGAGAGGAATCCTACTGTGCAAGAACCTAGGAGAACCCAAAGAACCAATGGCAGCTCCTCCTCCATTACCATCCACTACTCCACATTGCTGCGTGCATACAAAAGGAGTCCCATTGTAGGGCCTGGTGCTAAAACCAGTCTGCAACAAAATTCCCCTATTGTCCAAGCCCCTACCGTGTTCCATTCTCTGCTCCAAAAGATAGTCTCTTTGGTTATCATGCCAAGTCGGCAATGAGGACAAATCATTGGACTGGTTGTAACCAATGCTGTAGGACCCAAATGGATCACCCTTTTCGTATCCGCCTTGCTGCCCAAGGAAGGTGGACCTGATGACATCACCACCATCTAAACACAGTGAAACCTGTTGTGGAGACGATTGGAACCCTTTATTAAAACCTTCATAGGAACCATATTTTTCTGCATTATAAGCAGAAACATCGCCAAAACCGAAGCCTGAACCATCCGGGTCCCTCCCAAATCTCCTCATTTGACCAGAATTATCCCCATCTCTTTCATCATCTCTAATATGCATCTGATACAGATTCTCACACAAACCGAAACCATCGTCCACCAGCTTGTTTTCATTGGCATTCTTAGTTCTGTAATGAGAATCGGGTGACCCTTTACAATCCAACCAGAGCCCATAGTGATGAAACTTGGGCAGCTGTTGTTGGTCCTCAAATGATGGAACTTCTTCGGTGGAAGAAGAAAACCAATTGGTGAAAGAGTTTGAAGGAGAAGGAGAAACTCTTCCCATTGTTGAATGGTGTTGAAGATTCTGCAATGGAGAAGCCTCAAGGCTGTCATTGCCCAAGAAAGCTCCATACCCACCATTTTTCTTCATGTCCCTCATCATCATCAACTGCTCCTTGTTCTCAACCAGCTTATACATCTTCAAGCCTTTACAAATACAAAAAAGAGAACACTTTTATATGAAACTACCGAACCAACGTTAGAAACCAAAACCCAAATATGATTTTCTTTTTCTTTTACATAAAAGAAAGTTGACAAAAGAGGAGAACACCCCAAAAAACAAAAACGTTTCCTTTTCAGATGGCTTTTCGGGTTCTTTAAAAGAGAATGCTGGAGACAGTTACGAAAAGAAACAAAAGGGTGGTGTACGGAAAGGTTAATATCGTTTAAGCTCTCGCCATTGGAGTGAGCAGAGGCTGAGCACAGCACTATACTGTGAATGAGCAAAACAACATTTACAGAGAGAAAGGATGTTTTCTTTTTTTTGAAAAGGGGGGTTTGTTTTCTTATTTGCAAATGATTTAAGAGCCAACTGAATCTAAATAGACAAATCAAAATCTGAACTTTAACTTCTTAAACGATAAAAAATGCTTGATTTTTGTTTGATATTTTTGACTTCCCTGAATTGTTGTTTCTTTATTCACTTTGTTGGGCAGTCTTATTATAGATTTCAGGCACTGGATTAATACTCAGAATACCAACCTTCATTGATCTCCGTACCTCGTCCCATTTGGCCACTCCTAAATTAATAATTCCTTTGGATTTACAGGAAGTTGTAACTGAATACTCTCATCCATAACCATTTTGAATTTTTCTTTCAAAACTACTTCAGATAATACCTTATTTTACTGCACAAATTATGCTTTTGGTCCCTCTTGTCTACTTTAATTCCTCTACTAATTCAAACAATTTTTATTGTTAATAATCCCACATTTTAGCAGGCACTTGAACCTGCATGCCACAGATCTTTGACTTCAGACATAGATTTTGAGATTTGTTGGGGACAGACACTAATAAGTTTTGTAAGGATAATTAAGAATGGGTTAGGATCATGAATGGACCTTTGGTAGGGTCATTGCACTCCTTAAAAACTATAAATTTTCAAATAGTTTAGTTATTTTAGAATGAGATTTTAGGTGAAAAACTGTGAGAACATTAGTTTGAGAAAAAATTGAAAATTTTAGCGTTTTCAAAAGGTTAGTTTGGAGACTAAATCAAACACAAAAACTGGTTGAAATCGCACGATTTTGGATCGTTTGATACAATTTTTCCGTTGGCGTTCCCAAAACTAATTTGAAACTCAATGCTAATCGAGTCTTAAGTATAAAAAATTTATACTCCTAACATAAAATTCTATGTGATCTTTGGTTGAGATGTCTTAGGTACTGTCACGTCCTTTTGGTATTCCTTGTGTAATAAAGTTTACATCATTAACAAAATAAAAATTACTATTACAAAACATTGAACATGTACTAAATCTGAGCATGATAATACAAACAAAATGGTTGATATATTTGTAGCCTGTCGGACGTACATCTGCCCCAAAACACACAACGGAAGATCAGAAATAATGAGGAATGGTGGTATTGGCAGTTGGTTGGACCCTTTTAGCCGAGGGATGTAGAGGGTAGAGGGTAGAGAGGTTCAAAATGACCGGACCGAATACCTGAGCCAGAGCCGAAAAGG
Organism: Abelmoschus esculentus; assembly: GCA_035048815.1. Taxonomy (NCBI): domain Eukaryota; kingdom Viridiplantae; phylum Streptophyta; class Magnoliopsida; order Malvales; family Malvaceae; genus Abelmoschus; species Abelmoschus esculentus. The sequence continues at coordinate 4,540,190 of JAUCBN010000061.1, read as the reverse complement.
TCGAGCCTTCGAGGATATGGTGATGAACACGAAAACGGTGGTGCAGGGATTCCAGTAAATTCTTGCAGGTTGCAGCATTGTTCTAAAATTCGTTGTGTCGATGGCGAGAACTGTAGTGTGTGCTCTCCTCGATGCCCTTGTTCGTTTCTTGGTATTCTTTGTCGATGATCTTACACCATTGTTGTCGTGAGGTGGCCTTGTTTGAATCGACGATGAGCTTGGGAATGAATCACAGTTGAGCCCTTGTCCAGTCCTGATGAAGACGAATCTGGTAGGTTACTAAGGTCAGAGCCTAACCCCCTCAAGATTAAGCAGTTGAGTTTCAGAGAAAGGGTTATTGAGATGGTTCGGCCAAGGGTCAAAGACAGTGGTTGGTTGGTGGTGTTGGTTCGAGCCAAGCGCTGTGGGACTGACTCAGGCCTTGAGTCGTACTCTTCATCATCACCATTTGAAGATTGTAGAGTGCTACAGGCTACAGTGCTCCTATTACTGGAATCCATGGCAAAAGCTTTCGAAACCTCGAAAAAGGTTTGGGTTCTCATGAATTTGACAATTTGTTGTACGGAATATACGGTCGGTTATGTAATCTATACTGCAATAACCAATAATTGCTATATAAAATATTTTTTTTAATTTTCTATTTTTTTTTTCAACAATTACATCTAAATTTTATTGACCATTGTAAAGATATTATAAATCCAAATATTAAAAAAATAGTTAACTAGAAATCTTATATAAATGTGCAAATAAGAATAAATACTTCCATGAAAATTGATATATTATCAAAATTTAAAAATATGTTAAATAATATATTTTACGAGATAAAAAAATATGAGCGAATTAAATAATATATCATCAAATGAGTGGAGAACAATCTTTTCTATGACTACCGATAAAATTAAATTTAAAAATCATCAGTGTAAGAATTTTTATATAAACACTAAACGATCGCTAAAATATGTTAAAATCGTATCAAACGATAGACGAAATGAATCACAAAAATAAAAAATATATATATCACAAAAGCAGAAAAAAATGTATGCCATAGAGTAAAATTTCTTATTAAAAATTAAAAAAAAATTAAAGAAAAACATAATAAAAAAGTAAGAAAAATAATAAACACCAACGATTGACAATTAACACTACATTTAATATCACCGTCGATCAAACAAAAAGAATATACTAATTTTTACAATTTAAGATTGTGTTTGAAACTGGAAAACAAAACTCTAATTAAAATAAATAAAATTTTATTTTAAAATTTAATTAATTTGAATAAAATTATTCGATCATTCAATGTATTAAAGACAACATAAATAAGTGGTTCAAATTTTAAATTTCAACTCTTGAATTTTAAAATTTTGAATAAGTAAAAAATAAAAAAATAAAAATTATGTTATTTGTTGTGTTTAATTAGTTTTATTGTTATGTGATTCGATTTTTTTTAATTTCTTTATTTTAATTTTATTCTGATTAAATTTAAACCACTAATCCTCAACAATGGTATACATGTATAACTAAAAAAAAAACATTAATAAAAAATTAAGAAATTGCTTGGTGCATTATTGAGGAGAAAACATGATTTAAATACAAGAGAAAACAAATACTCCTCTAGATGGAAATAAAGTCGGAAATGATGTAAAAGGATCGAAGGGGGCAATACATAAATATTTAAAAGTAAAAGATAAATTTTATGAAAAAAATAATTTTTAAAAGAATTTAAATAAGGGGACAAAAGAAAAAAAAATCTTTTGGGAGGCGATTGCCTCATCCACCCCATATAATTCCGTCTCTGATCGTCAATAAATCAAATGATAAAAAGATCATTTTTTCTTCTAAAGTGATTAATTAAATAATCGTAAATCTTTTCACCACATCATCCATGGTCCAAGCAATCAAGACCGTTTAGATAACAATGACAAAACTTTAACCAATTAATTGGAAGCTAAGCTTCACAAGGAAAACTTTGCGCTGCACGTTGGGGTATTCTTATGGTTAACATTACATGAAAAACTTGCAACGAATAAGGATGGATCAAAACAACAATCAGGTTGGGTGGGAAATGAAGGAAGAGTTCGGGCCAGCAGCAGCCCGATGCCAGACTCAGAAATTCTTGTTCATGGGTATAGTGTACACCACAGTTTGAACAGTACATTGATTTAAAAACACAAGTATAGTGTACATTGCATGGGGAATAAAAGGAAAACTTACAATACAGAGAGACACACATGTTTGCTTTTAAGGCTTAGACCATCCCAGCAAAGCACGGATGATGCCCAGGATGCTACCACCAAGAAGAGCACGCATTAGTCTGAGTTTTCCAGCCGTGTAGGGTGGGTACCTCACGGCTGCATCACCAGCAAAACTTCTATAAAGAACAGCCTTCTTATGGCTGAAAGTATCAAACGAGAATTTCCCATGGTATGCACCCATGCCGCTGTCCCCAACTCCTCCGAAGGGCAAACTGGGTTCCGCAAGCTGAAAAAAAATATCAGATCCATATCACATATACTTCTTGACAAAAGGGAACAATCATATGGTTGAACTGATTTCAACATTAGTTAGGAAAAAAAACTTGGGATTTATATTATATATAATCATTCAAATATATTGAGGAAAATAGTATGAGCTTAGCAGAAAGAAAACAAAGGAAACATATTCTCAACGCCTACATCAAAATCCAAATACAGTACTACTATGGGGAAATAACCAAGATGAAGTTGGCGTATATTAAGGAAAATATTATGAATTTGATGGAAAGAAAACAAAAGGAGCATATCCTCCACTCCTACATCAAAATCCATGTGAGGAAGCAAAATATGAATAAAATTTCCACAACATATATAGTTAATTATATCAAGCATCACAAAGTATAACTTTGGGGCTACCAAGCAATGCTCGAAAGCACCAAAAACGTGCATGACACTAAAGAATAGAACTATCATAAAGAAGCATTCATCTACGAAAGAATGCTTTTGTGCTACTGATGCAGATCTGTAAGCTTATGCGAAAAGTAATAGAGTTTTACTTGTTGTAAAAGTTAGTTGTTAGTAGTTTATCTAGAGTTAATCTCCTAAGAGGATTAGAGTTAAAAGTCTATTGTAAGTAGGACTCTTAATGTACTAAAAGTCCTATTCTTTAGTCTTTAAATATTCTGTAAACTGGTTGTAATTTAATTAATTCTCTCGACAGAATTCTTTTAATAACAGAAACTGCTTTTCTGCTTTTATTCTTTTTTCTTGTTCTGTTTCTCTACAAGAACTAGACACAATATTATAAGAGAGCAGCAAAGAAAATAAAATTCTTCAGCACTTACTAAATTAAATATGGTCTACTTGTAATATACTTCCCCCTATTAAATTTCTTCTAGAAATTATGACTGAATAATTTTGAATTATGTGATTCAAATTGTTGATCTCAATGACTTCAAAGTTTCTAGCGGCAATTTTTCCATATATTAACATAATAAGAACTACTAATTATTATTTTTGTAAAAGCCTAATTTGACGGTATATACCAATTTAACCATTGGAAGACAATATACTCTCATTAGCCAAATTGAGTGAAGACTTGCAACCTAGCCATTGGAGATTAGCACCATTTTTAAAAGCGAAATAAAAAAAATGTAAATTGTATAATGCATGCATGCCCACATTGACCCCGAGTTGAAAGTATACTTACATGTACAGTAGTGTCATTGACAACCAACCCCCCTGCAGAGACTTTTTCAACAAACTTCTCTTTTAGCTTCTTGTTATTGGTAAATAGGTATGCTGCTAGTGGCTTTGCTCCAGAAGAATTTATCAGATCAAAGCTGCCTTCCACTTTGTCAATCTGTTAAAAAACCAACCACAAAAAAGCGAGGTGTATGTCACATATAATTCTCTAAAACTGATTTAGAAAACTACAGAGATAGTTATTCATTTCAATTTCCCAGATGGTATAAAATTTGCCCGGCCATTCTTTCTATGCAGAATAATCATAATGCGAGTTGCTACAGCCACGAGTAGATCTCACTGTTCACATGTAGATGAAACTTTTCCCTTGGACTTTTCAAAAACGTGTCACTTAGTTATTATTTCCATTAGATGAAATTTGATTGCTAGAACACGGTGAGCAGGTCCTATAATTTGTGTTTCATTTGAAAAAAATGGTATACACTATTCTTGCTTGAGAAATAAAAAAGGGTTTAGAGTTTAGACTGTAATTTTTAAGGACAAGTGCTACCACACATTAAAAAAGGGAGAAACTTGAAAGAAAAGTAAAAAAAAAAAGAAGCAAAATCTATAATTGAATAGACTCTTTTAGCTCCTACCGTGATAATTGGAAGCAACGGACCAAATATCTCTTCACTCATGATAAGTGAATCTTGTGGGACATCAAGCAAGATAGTGGGAGCAATCTTCCTGCCATTGGAAAAAGAGCATTTTAAAAGTGTTATAATAGCCATTTCACCTAGAGGAGAAGCAAAAACAAGGTTAGAACTCACAAGTTTGTTTCATCTCTTTCACCTCCATAGACGATCTTACTAGAAACTGTTTCCTCATCCAAAAGCTTTAACAAACGAGCAAAGTGATTAGAATTCACTATACGAGACAAGTCTTTTGACTCCAATGGATTCTTTCCATAAAATCGCTCCAATTCACATTTAAAAGAATCTACCTGCAGGATGAAAAGTGCATGAGAATGATTGAAATGAAATGAATTACAATTGTAAACCTACACAGGCAACCTTACCAACTCCGGAGCATAATCTTTTGTTGTAATGATGTAATCAGGAGAAATACAGGCTTGTCCATTATTACACCCCCACTTGCCTGCAATTATCCTCCTAGTTGCAACCTAGATACACATAATGTCAGCAAGTTCGAAAGAAAGTGAACTTGGTGGTAAAATAAACATTATGCTTACCTGTAAATTAATGCCTGAATCAACAATAACTGGAGACTTTCCCCCAAGCTCCAAAACAACTGGTGTTAAGTGTTTTGCAGCAGCTGCCATCACAATGCGTGCAATTCTCCCATTGCCTAAAATTCAAGAAGGTTATGATTCATAAAACTTTTTTTTATCATGACAATCCCTAAAGCATCAATGATAACCATAAACTGAAAATTAGTACTTCTGGAAGAGCACCAATATTTTGCCATACGTTTTAATCTTTTGAAACACAATTTAAACAGTGTCATAGCAGATAATCCAAAAGCTGCACATCTCCACAGCAATTTTTTTTTTTTTGTAAAACATCAAATATATCTAATATGCTAAAGCAAAACCCGCTTCCATTCTTTCCAAATCAAAGCGAAAAACTGTTGAGCACCATTATGCCAGTTGTACATCCTTGTTCCTACAAAATCGTGACTTGTTCAATTCCTGCACTTTTCAAAAACCTTTCTTCGAGGTTTAACACATTAGCTCCTTCCAAACCAAGGACCATACAACTTTCTTCAAAATATCCAATTAAGGATTTGTTGTACTTCTTTCTAATCAACTCAACGTGGGGATAAGGTTCATGTTGAAGTGAGATTTCAAATGAAAGAACCCAACTTAAAGCCCTAATGTTAACTCAGCAAATGAACTAAAAGGTAAAAGGGAATCATGTTAACTCGTCAACTGTAACCATCTGTCTCTTCTTCACAATGGACAGAGTCTCTGAGCAGCACAATAGACACAACACAATTTAAGAATTCTAAATCCAATCCTCCACCCACTGTTTGGTAATAAATATTAGAAAGCTACAAATCTGATGCAAACTTTGATAGAAAACTTCTTGAAGCATGATGCACATATGGACCTATAATGCAGTCGTCCAAGTGTGGAATGCATCATTTGGACACTAAAGATCAAGGTAGAGGAGAAGGTAAATGGATTAAAAATGAACAATAACCTGTATACATGATTTTGTCCCACTTTTGCTCCAGTAGTGCTGTCGTTTCAGGAACAGCCCCTTCAACAACCTTTATGCAAGAGCAATCCAAATACTTCTTTACCAGCTTTGCGAGCACTGATGCAGTGGCTGGAGAAATTTCTGATGGCTTTAAGACTATAGCATTACCAGCTGCAATAGCTCCAACCACTGGATCAAGAGACAACACTGAAAGTGGAAATACGATATTAAACATAAGATGGGGGGAAAAGACAGAAGAACTAGTTTTCAACATGTCCATCAGGATGGTTAACATACAAAAAGGATAATTCCATGCTGAGATAATTAACACAACACCCAATGGATCAGATACAATTTCAGCAGACGAAGGAAATGTCGTCAATGATGTTTTTGCCTGTAAAAATGAGAATTTAATCATATTCAACTCTGTTAATGTCAAGAAGAATCTATTTGCGACAGCTTCAAACCAGTTGAGAGGTCTCGGTAAAAAGTCTACCTTTTCTGGCATCATCCAATGTTTCATTTCCTTGAGGGCCAATTTACATGAGTTCTTTAGCATTGCTATCTGCAGAATAAACAAAGTCAACACCACAAGAAGACCAAAGAAATCGTATTTCATTTTTGACTTCCATAGAAAAGAATTAACGCAAGTAAATTCAGGAGGCTAATTATAAACAACTCATATAATGTTGCCTAATCCATGGTACCATGTTTCCTGATTGTGTGATATTTAGAGCTTAACAATCAGGTGTAGAATAAAACATCAAAGACTAAGATACACAAATTTAACAAGATAAAAACATCTCAAAATAGAATTGTATACATGACAAAAATTTAATTGCTCCTGAACAATGGTCACCCAGATAATTGTTTTTTAATGAGTTTAAAAGCTTAAAAATATAACTAATTGAAAGTTACTTACAGCACTTCATAAAAAATGGATTCTGAAACCAAGATGAATAATTTTAGGAAACCTCAAAAAGGAATTTCCTTGTTGAACTTCATAAGTTTTTAATTCTAATCAACTTAAGCACAGAAAGCTAACTTGAATGATCCACCATCTTAGCGTAATGTAAATAAACCATTAGCCTCCACAACTAAACCCAGAGACGGAAAATATAAGATTTAAGCACTTGCCTCAGATACTTTTGGTTCCAAACATGCAGCAAACAATTACTATAATCAGATTATAGCTGTTGTGTTGAAACAACCCCTTAAATATTCTTTAGAAATGAAATAATCAATGTTTGCATAGATTTTATGTTCCCTATTATTCAGTAACTCTCACATTAATCCATCACAATCATTATTGTCCTCACAGTTAACTATCTGTAACAGTCAAAACTCCAATCATCAAATTATGTTTAAGATAGCTGTAGACTGCAAAAGGTGTATCTGCCTCTCCTTAGGTCTCCTCTTTCTTACAGTTTCTATTCTATCCAGCCACTGATATAAATTCCAGCATTCAAATTCAACCCCTACTGATTTAAGGCTGAACTCAGCAACTATCCAACCAAAAGCCCAAACTTATCCACACTTTTAAAAGAAGTAACATTTCTGAAGAATCATCACTGCTAAAAGGAACTATCAACATTCAGCAGCTGCTACATTTTTTTTTCAAGAAAGAGAAGGTGCACAAAAAGAATGTTTCAAAAACGGATAGATTTCTGGTTACATTACATCCTGTCGGTACATATTCTGCTAGTTGGATTTGCAATAAATATTGCAGTTGAGTTCTAGCTGTTTAAAATTCCTAGAATTTTATGCCTAGAAACTATTTTCTAAAGCCTAAAAATGATCAACCATCTCATGTGAAAAGTCAACGGTTAGCATGTCATAAATGCTACTACTTCTGTCCACCAAGATTTCATAATAAAAAAAATTGCATACCAGAAAAGGAAAAACGCCTCTTATTCTCAAAACTGCCTAATTGCTTGATTCATGGGTTTTCAGGATGCTCACTTGAAAGTTGCATGAAACAAGGTTTCACACAAAATGTATAATTAATACAAAAATATATCTATCTATATGAAACAGAGAGAGAAATTTCAAATTAGCCTTAGAAGTAATTGAAGTTCTTTCCCAGTAACCAAATATGACTACAAGAACCATCAAATCTTTTGTTCTAATTTTTGAAGATAAATCGAATCAACATAGTTGACTTTCAGCAGCCTACTGATTTTGTACAAATACTATGATTCACAGTTCATGATATAAGTATAACTTCATTGCTTTCTCATCAATTTCAAAATCCAATCAAACAATAATAACAGTACTAGTATTCAACAACCAAAATCAAGCTTTTATAACAAATCATTGCAATAAATACGACAGTTCAAAACGAATAAAAGCTTTGACCTCATAGATGGAGGATTCAAGTTCTGGCTTAGAAAGATCGTCGCTAAGAGCAGCGACGATTTGCGGCTCGTTCTCGTCCATCATTTTCAACATAGCTGTCAACTGAGTCCTTCTCCATTCGTAGGTTTTAGTTTTTCCGGCGACGAAGCTAGCTCTCAATTCTTTCACCACCTCCTTCGCCGACTCTGTATCGAAAACCGCTTTCTTTTCCACTTCGCTACCCATTATTATCCGAAAGCAACTTGCAGAAAACAATCACAGATCAAATCAGATTCTAACTCTGAAACTTATAGAATAAGCGAGGGAAATAAAAATGTATATAATTGATTGGACTTTTATGGTAATTTTCTTACGCCGACGTTACTGGCGATGTCGTGCGTTTCTTTCTCGTTTGTTTGAGTGCGTGTATATAGGGTAAAATATATAAGAAGTCACCAAACTATTGTATTTCTTTTATTTAAGTCATTAAATTAACTTTTTTTTGACAAAATCATCATTCATTTTGTTTTTTCTCTATTTTAGTCCCGACCATTTCTGTATTAAGAACTAAAGAAAATGTGATATGGTAGGATATAATAAAATTTCTAATTTAAAATTTATATATTAGATTAATTTTATTCTAATTTTAATGATTTAATAAAATTAATATTTAAAATAATTTAATTTTTTTAATTGATATAAAATTATATCTTGAAATTGTGTTGAAAATAAAGGGAAATGAAATGGGAACAAAAGCACTTGGAACCAGGGGCTGAGTCAGAATTTTTTTAAAGGGTGTCATTTTTTAATGATATTTAAGAGAAGTTAATTATTTATAAAAGAGTGTCAAGTTATTTATAAATAAGTGACAATTATATATTTATATATATATTTATATAAATTATATAAAAAAATATAATTTTCTAAAAATTTTGGGGTATCAAGAGACACCTCATTTATATATGTGCCTCCGCTCATGCTTGGAACATATCCTACGAGACTTAGACTTCATATTATAATCAGATTTTAAAATTTATATATTATATCAAGTCTATTGACTTACTAATTATACCTATTAATTAAAAATATGATTATTTTATGGTATTCATCATATCTTACGAAATTTAGACTTGATATTACTATCAGATTTTTTCTTAAATGTCATATAAAATTTTAAATCGAACTTACTTTTTTTTCATCATGATTATTATTAACCGTAATTTTTCGATAAAATCAACCTAAATAAATTATCTAAATATCTCTCACAAATATCTCATTCAATTCATCAACAATTAATGTAATGAACGTGAAAATTTTTCCGACCTAAAAGAACTAGTGTGATAAAATTTCAAAGAAATCCCCTTAATTTATAGCCACATCTAGTTGTCCTAGACAATGGTGGTAAAATAGTTGGTGATTCATATTCAAATTTGAATTTCCCAAAAAAAAACTATTTTATTTTTTTTATTACTCTTCTGGTTCCAGAGTTTATATCTAACTAATCCAAACCAACCCGCGTCACACACCTAGCTTTGGTGGGTGGGTCTCCCAGCAGGATTTTCTGTGTACAAAATGTCTCGAACTTGAGACTTGCTTAAGCGAAACCAAGCTACTTACCACTTGGACCAACCCCTGTTGATTGCTATTTTAATTTCTTTAATGTAAAATGCTTTTATATTTTTTGAATTTAATTTAGTATATGATGATATAATATATAAATGATTATCAAATTATGATAAAATATTTATTTATTTATTTTACTCATTTATTGATCAAAAGATATAATATTATCGTTATAAAATAGTGATTGAATTGTTAAAGAAACAATGTGATAATTAAAAAAATTATATTAATATTTTTAGTTTTTATATTTATACATTATCAATATAGTCATAATTCGAAAAATTAATAAATTTAAAGGTTAACTAATTGGTATGGTAATTTATGTTTTTCTCGGTACATAGTTGATCATCGATTTTAAAAAATGATCAGTAAGATCACTTTACCTTAATTTTTAGTAGTGATCATAATATTTAAGTTTTGAAATCGGGGATCAAAATATATATAGGATAAATATAAGTGATCATTACAGTACTTTACCCTATTTTTTTTCGCTATTAGATCAACAAACGTTTAATGACAATGAATGAGTGACCAAAAGTTTACGCCCTAAATTTAATCTCCATTATTTACTCATTCTATTTGTTTGTATTTTTAACTGAAAATGGTTTATACATTTGATGATCTCAAATAATATTATTTAATATACAAATAATAGAGGTTAAATTTATTATTTTTTTATGAATTAAAATTAAATTGATTAAATATATAAATATAGAGATTAAATACATTATTATACAATTTTTAAATGTTACATCATCCTTTAACGGTAGTTAACGTATTAGTGATAATTTTATAATAAAAATTAAAGTTTAATGATCATTTTGTATCTTTTAAAAGTTAAATGATTAAAATAAAATTTTAATCACAATTTAATAATCATTTGTATATTTTACACTTTAATATATAGTAATGCAACTTAGTTGTATCTTGTATTTATGTGATATAAATATTTCCTTTTCATAATAGTTGGGATAATTGCTAGAATATTATTGTTGATTTTTTTTTAATTCAAAATTAGGAATGATTTTATTTTTATTTCATGATTTATGGTAAATTTTTATCATATTAATATGATAACCAATATTTTTTATTGAAATAACGTTAAAAGCCGATATATAATATGACCGATTTTTCCTTTATTTATCTAAATTCGATATATAATTCGATCGATTTTATTTTTTTATCATGAAAATATAATAAAATAAAAAATAAAAATACAATAAATTCAAAAATATTTTTTTTTTCAATAAAGATATTCAAAATATTTAGCCTCGTAAAATATTAACATTACATGTATGTATGTATGTATGTATGTATGATGTTTGGTTTCACAATTATAATTTTTAATTATGGTTAGGTGTATTTATTAATTTTTTATTGGAAATTGGACGTTGCAACAACCTTTGCCTTTGCTCTGTTTCATTATCATCGATTAAATCAAGAAAGCCACTTCGTACCTTATTTGGAAGCATTATGGATCCAATTATTCTAAAAGATTTAAAATTTTGATTTAAATATGTTTTTATTCGAGATATTATATATGTAAAAAAATTATGTTAGAAGATTTATCTATCAAAATTAGATATATAATTTAGATCGATTCGGATTAATCATGATAAGACCTAAAAAAATAAAAAATAAATTATTTATCAAATATAGTTATTTTAACCGGACAAAGTCAATAAATTTATATGTTATATTGGATGTAGCGAGGAATTTAGCCAGGAAGAGTTATCCAATAATTGAGATGCTCGCTTTGTACAAGAAAATGTCATTATTATAAAAACAATCAATTTAATTCGAATTGATATTATGCTTTTAATATCATTTCTTATTTTTTAAAAGTATCAAAATTTATTAATTAATTTATCAGTTGGTCCAAGTGGTAAGCAGTTTGATTTCGTTTAAGCAAATCTCAAGTTTGAGACGTTGTTTATGCAAAAAATTCTTGCTGGGAGACTCACCCACCAAAGTTAGGCGTGCAACGCGGATCAATCTAGATTAGTTGGGCTTAAACTCTAAAAACAAAAAAATAATAATAAAAAATTTATTAATTAATTTAATAATTAAAAATATTTATATTATCTTATTTTATATAAATTTAAATTTTAATTCTTTATTTAATAAAAGATATTAAAATTGTTTCGTGAACGCATCATTTGGTCAAATCCGTAACTACTGAATATTTGATATGAAGTAAGTCTTCTAAATTTATTTAAAAGTGCATTAAATTATTGTTAATTGTGTGGAACAAAATGTCAACATATATCATAGCCCGGAATTAAATTATTATTATTTTAATAATGTTTACGTAGATGAGTACAAGAAAATCATGACACGTGGATAGAGTTTCTCTTATAAAATCCGTCGGTATTATTAAAAAAATATTTGAAATTATAATAAAATGTTATCATTATTATTATTATAAACTAAATACGTGGTTTAGATTTTTTTAACATTTATTCAAGAAATTGATATTTTAAATTATACGAAGATTATATATGAAAAATATTAAAATTTTAATTAAAAAAGTTGAATAAAAGATAAATACAAATAAATGTAATTGTATGACAAATAAATTATAAAAATAAATAAATTATTAGAAGATCACCAAAAATTATAAATTAAAATCAAGCGTCAATAATAAACTATCTATGAATATAAAATATATATCTAAATTTAATCTATTTTTTTTGAATTAGTTAATAGTGATTATAATAGTATTTGTTCTACAATATAATCTCAACCATTTGACATTAATCGCTTAATCACTCTGCGGACATTACTGGTGCTCGAACCCATGACCTTTAGGAACAACAACCGTTCCGTTAATCACTTGAATTATCGTTAACAATTTTTTTATTTCCGTTATTAATATTATTGAAAGATTATCGAAATTTGAAAGATCTGGTTATAACAACAAATTAAACAAAAAATATATTACTGAAATATTATTGTTAACCGTAAATTAAAATCAAATACCGTAATAAAATAATCTAAAATCTTAATCTACCATAATGTTTTATTTTATAAATTTACTCATAATAGAACGATTATATATATATATATATATGTAATATAGTCTTTTAGATTTTATTTTTCTCACGCAACTTCATGCTATATATTGCTCTCTAGCCTTTTCCTTCATTTGCCGGCCTTTAATGTCTTTTTGAATCGTGCACAAATGCTTTATTGAGAATAGGAATCCAGGGTAGGCTAAATAACAAGAATAAAAAAGCAACAACTTAATAAAACAAATTAAAATATTAGGTAGAAGGATTATGTTCAACCTCCAACTTTTTATAAAAGGTATTTTTAAAAAAAAATTATTTTTTTATCAAATTAAAACGATAGGAAAAAAGTGATGCAGACAGTAACCTAAAAATATTTTTTTAAAAATAACATTTTAAAAAATAATCATCAAGGTTGGTTCAAATAGTAAGTAATTTGATTTTATTTAAAAATTTCTCGAGTTTAAAGTATTGTGTATGTAAAAATTTTCAATGATATACTCATTCATCGAAATCAAGTGTACAACGTGGGTCAATATGATTAATCAAGGTGAAACCAGAGAAAAAATCATTTAAAAACTAAAGACTATTAAAATATAAATTGCAAAAATTGTAAAAGTTACTAAAATTACATTAAAATTATTCAAAATTTTAAGAAAGAAAAATATATAAAAATTGAGGGAAATGAAAAACTAAAAAAAAATTGTAATACTTAAAACTATAAAAATAGGGATTTAATTTTTTTAATTTATATAAAATAATAAATAATATAAAATTTATTAAATATATATTATAAAATTATTTTAAAAGGTCTCGCTCTAACTTTTTTCTATACATTTTTGTGTCTCCTAGTTCAATGAGTTTGAAGCATATTCAGAATTGGTACCGATAAGATCGAGAATCGATCTAAAATTTAAGAATTGGTTATAATTAGAATCGGAATTAGATCTTGATTTTCTTGACCCGACACTCAGTAGGTACCCAATAAAACTAGAGTCAATACCAAGTACCCGATATTGATTTTTTTGCTTGTAATAGATAATGTTCTTCTGTTAATTTTTCTTATTAAACTTTCTCTTTATGTATTAATATTATGAGTATAACTCGTTTTAAAACTTTAATTTTTAAGTCTATAATATTTTAATTTTATTATTTAATATTATTATTGGTAGTTGAATTTTTTCTCATATTGTTTATTTTTTTAATAATAAATCAATTGATCGAGTATCCGATTCCCACTAATAACGAGACGGATTTTTAAACTTTAAGATTTAGTATGATTTAAACCGAAATTGATTCTAATTTTTAAGAACCAGTGACTATCGAAACCGAGAACAAAGGGATAATGGATGTGGGGACACACAATCGAAGTTTATGGGTTGATATGTTTTATAAGCATTTCATTCTCGAGATTTTAAACTTGGTATTTCAAGTACGGAGTAGGATACCCCAAACCCTTATAAGTCTAAGCGGATAGTAGTGTTTAAAATTATTTGATTTAATTAATTTAATTTAATAATTTGAAAAAATTGGATTAATCCAAAAAAAAATATCCAACTCGGAAATAGTTGAGTTGGGTTTGAATTAATTTTTTAATAACTAAATATCTGATTTATCTCAATAAGTTTTAATATATTTTTTAGTTTTAGATTATATTTTTTATTTTAAATTTTTTAATATTTATGTCAAAAATTAAATTTAAATCTATAAAATATTTTAATATTTATATTATTTAATTTAAATTTTAAAATATATTTTATTACTTTGTTAATAACAAAAAAAAATATTTTTAATATTTCTCGGTGATAAACTTTAATATATATTCAAATATTCTAAATTTTTTAATAGGTTCAGATGTGATAAAAAATTTAAATTTGATGTGTTTATTATATAATTATTTTAAAATATTTAAATTAAAAAGTAGACCAAATGCTCATTATTTGAATATCTGAATTTTACGGATATTATTACTTAAACGAAACAAAATACAGGCCGATAAATAAATATATGATTAACGAACACCCTTATAAGGTCAGGTCGGGTTCAGCACGGATATTTATATTTTCAGGCTGAGATTAAGATAGTCAAAACTTGACTCGACCCGTTGTCATCCTATTAATAATCTGACTCATTGACTCTTATGGGCTTAACCCAAACTATCTTAATTATACTCGTACCCGAATCTGACCCATATAAGATCCAACCCATTGATTGTCTGCTTTGTCTTTCATTGTTAACATGCGTTGGCTTCACATCTGAACCTATAACTTTCTTTTTCATCATAATAAAACTATAACTAATACTACAAATTTAACAACGATACAAATAATTAAATACTATTAATCTAAACATAAATCTTAAGTCCTTCGAGCATAGTTTTTAAGCCTGATTTTGATGCCAAAATATCAGAAATAAGGATATTATCTTAAGGTATTTTAATATTCTCGATATTTTTTTTAAGTTTTTTAAGTCATTAATAAAATCTTCAGACATAATGTTAAATCTTTCTGATCATCAGTAAAATCTTCAAACATGATGTTAAATTCTCTTTTGATGCTAAAATGATCATAAATTGTTGTATCATATTAAGGTATTTCGGTATTCTTTAACTTTTATTTTGGAATCGTATCTCATAAAAATTTGAATATTTTACGTTAATATTTTGGAATTTAAATTTAGAGTCAATTTCTTTTAATGTATTACACGTTTTATGAGTTGTTAGATGTCTGAAATAGATAGTTAAGATTAATTTATTTTTTTATTTTTTTAAATGACTGTTAATTTTTTATCATTCATTTTACTAGTCTAACGATCTAAAAAACGTGTAAAAATTTAAAATTCTTACATAATTTGTCATTAACATATAAATCGAGAATTTAATAATAACACACTTGAATTTAATTAAGTTAAAAGTATGTTTCAATTTCTGCCAATTGTTTATATCTCTTCTACACTTGAATTTTTCGATTTTCTTTTTCAATCAAATACAATTGTACAATTAATTTCTTAAATCATAAGAATTTGCAAGCGAAACTGTGAATATAATTTATTTTTTAAAATAATATCTAAATATTCCTAGAATTAATTCTTGGAGGATGAAATTTCAGTGCTGCAAATGGGGCAAATCTTCTTAATTTGAAGCCATTTAGATATGCAATCTGAATGATATGGATGTTCACAGCTCTGAAGAACCACAATACCTTCGTCTTCTTCGTATTCGACTTGACAAATTACGCATCGCTCGATCCCGGTTTTACACTCAACGGAACGAAACTTATGTTGAATCAAGCACGACGGAATTTCGTTCGGAGATAATCCTCTCTTCTCAACTCCTATAATCTCTCCCAAAGCAAGCAACTCTTCGTACGAGAGATCTTCGGGATCGATCTCATCTTCTTCGAAATCATCGTCGTCCTCCATGTCTTCGTTGCCGTTGCTACCTTGTCCTTCAAGGAACTCTAGACCACCTCCGGCTTCTAGGCCTTCAAAGTATTCGTAATCGTTAATATTATCATCTCCGTAGTCTGTCTCACTATTGTCCGCTTCGCTGTCATCACTTTCGATCATCGAAAAAGATCTTTCTTGCTCTTGCAATGCCATCGCCATGACGAAATCGGAGTCAACTTGTTCGAGTTGGGCAAAGGGCACCCTCTTCGATGATTGTTTCGTGTCTTCGTTTTCCATCGAAAGACGAATACGAGCTTAATTTCAGACAAATGAAAACACACATATACATATATATACATATATTATGTATAATTTGTTAGCTTGGGTTATGCTTGGTTTTTTCTTTCGGTTTAGGCAACTTCCCTACGAAGCGATGGCTGTCCAAATATGTTATATTCTTTGATTCTTCCTGTTCCTATACTTTGAATGTGTTATTTGCCTCAAATTTAGGTTTCTTACAAGAGAGGGCAGCTTTATTTTATGCAATGTAATAGCATAACACATCTCGCAAGTCACCAGATATATGATTATGAATTATAAATGATAATTATATTCCAACTCCTATATCATATCTTTGGCATTTTTAAATAAAAAACCCATTTTTAATATTTAATTAGACGAACGATCCTTGTTAATAATATTTAAAAAAATATTTTTAAATCGTTCATGTAAAACAAATTTATTTTTTACGAGACATGAGTTTGAAACTCGTTTCTTATAAAACGCGAGTTTCGTGTTATTAAGTTGATAAAAAAATCTCGTGATTTTAATATAGAATTCGTTTTTTATAAGACATGAGTTTAAAGCTCGTTTTCTATAAAAACACGAATTCACCTTACATGTACGACATAAAGATCATTTTTCAAAATAATACTGGTATAAATTCATTTTTGTAATTAAATATTAAAAATACTTTTGATAATTCTCTTTACTTTTCACCACATATCTCTTTACCTTTTTTTTTTTCATCCCAATAAATAGTTTCAGGGGATTATTCTCCCTCAATAATACATATTACTATGAGACCACATTAAAAATATAAAGAAATGGGATTATTCTAAAATTTTACTTTTAGTCCATAAATTACAAGAAATAACATTTCAGTCCCTGTACAGTTGAAAATTTAATATTGTGGTTTAAAATATTAAAGTTATTGTTAGTGGATTTGAATATTTTATTTTAAATCCTCTTTAGTCTTCTCTCAATTATAAAGTCCGAAAAATTAAGCTCTCTCAAAATAGTTTTTAATTTTTACATAAATTTTAAATAATTATGAAATCTAAATGTAAAGTTAATTCTTATTATAGCTCAAAAATTCATTGTTTTCGCTTTAAAATTAAGTATCACAATTACATGTCAAAACACACACACACACACTATATATATATATATATATATAATTTAAAATTAGATTAAATTTTCTTTTAATCACATAACTTTTTATGGTTTTATTTTGCAAGTTTTTCAAAAGTTGTTTTCGATGATACACGAAGACAAAAATAATTTTATAGTCTCTACGATAGTACAACTGTGGTTGATCATCTGTTGTTGTATATTGAGAGACAGACGATCAATGAACTCGAGCACAATAAAAATGATTGGAAATTTATCTTAAGACAAATGTATTCATGCAAGCCTCAATATACTTATTTTTGATTTAAATTACATAAATTATAGGTATACTCATTGAATTAAAATTTAAAACTTTTTAAAGATTATTCATAACTTTTTAAAGATGTTTAATATTATTTAATATTTTTAAAATTATTCATATATATATTTTTAAAATTTTAATATATATATTCTTTGAATTTTATTTGAAACTAACGTGAATTAATCCAACTCGAAGTTATCTAAGATTTAAATAATTCGACTCGAATTTTATCCAAGATCGATATTATCAAACCTAAACTTGATTTGATATCTAGAATGATCCGATCTAGATTTGATCTAAACCCAAATTAACCCAATAATTAATTGTTTGTATTAAAACCGTTTTGAATCAAACTAGTATTGACGCAACTTAAAATTGATCCAACTTAACCCCAAATCGAGTCTAAATTAGGATCAACGTAACATTGACCTAAACCCAAGTCAACCTGGACCCAACCTAATTCGAATCAAATTATTAACTTAACCCGATAAAACTTAAATCCGACCTGACTCGACCTAAAACCTGCTCAAGGAGCTTTGTGATGATTGCATGGATACGACAATTGGTTGGTTTAACGGTTCACATCAAACCATGACAAGGCTATGTCATTTCATAATATAATATTACAACAATTCCATTTCCAAATGCTGTGCTTCCCATGCCGCTATGGCATTGGCATTCTTTCCAATAATCGTGGTAGAAGTTGACGACCATGGATTATTTTATAAGTATTTTTTATATTATAATTGTAGATTAATTGGATAAAATTAATATTTTTATTAGATAAAAAGTAGTGTTTAGTGCATAAATTAATTGGCTAATTACTAATAAAACAACATGTTTAGTATTTAATACAATACTAACACTTTAAGGACTCGATTAAAACATTTTAAAATTTAGAAACAAATTTAAAATATTAATGGTAGTATAGGGATGTTTGGTGCATTTTTGATATATTTATCTGTTCATAGAAATACCGAGCTGCTGAAACATGAAGTATATCCTAATTTATATGCTCCAATAAATGAAGAACGAGAATTAATATAAAGGGTAAATTACATAATATATCACTCAATTATTAATAAGATTCTAAATGGGTAACTTAATTTTAAAAAGTTACAAATAAGTCATTTAATCCATTGTTACAAACACAATTAGAAGACATTTGTAATGAATTTCGTATTGGGTATATTCAACCACATGTCATTTAATTATTAGAAGACTACAAATTGTTACTTAATTATTAGTAAGATTATAAGTGGATTACTCGATTATTAATAAGATTAAAAGTATGCCGCCAAATTTCAAAACATAGAAACAAACCTCTAAAATAACAAAAAAAAAAAAAACATTTTGAGTTTTGGGCTTCTTGAAGTTTGAGAATCCATTTAACGATCCAAACAATAGAGAGGGTGTCGTTGATGACATAATTAACATATCTCGAGACAGTTCGTCTAACAGTGGACGACATAGATTTAAGTTCAAGTTTAAAAGTTTTGTGATGATTTCAAGGCTTTAGAGAGAAATTATTGGGAATCTAGTCCAATGAGTTTAATGAGGAGATCAAGGTGAATTGTATTGGTGAAATTGAGGTTCATTGACCGTCATATGCCACGTCTTATGTCGATCAGCTCAATAACACATGACTTGATTATTATAATTAATTAATTGGACGAGTTCACTCTCTAAAATCTATTTTCAACGGATAAAATATTTCACGTTAGAAATTCATCTAATATTTAATGGCCTAGTAGCCCGTTTGTAGCAATCGATTCATTGAGTAACTCATTTATAATTTTTTGAAATTGGATGACTTATTTTTAGTCTTACTAATATTTGAGTGACATGAGATATAATTTACCCACATAAAAAGTCCTTAAATACTTGATATTGACTTATGGAATAGGTCCTAGTGGATTCCTTCAAATAGCTTTCTTTTTTTTCTCCAAATAGTTTGAGAAAATTAGAAAATCAAAACTGCTGTAAAGGTATGTGATGTTTATACACAAAAATAAATAAATTAATAAATTAAATATGATATATAAATAAAAATCTCATCACCCTTAATTATATCTCCTTTTATACCCCACCTTTAAAAATCTTTAAAATTAAATTCTAAATATTAACCCTCATTTTCATATCAACCCTAAATCTTAAAAAAATATACCTGCACCTAATTCCCTAAACCATAATCACAACCTTAGTCTTGAACCTTAAATCTTAAACCGACTATTCTAAAGTGGGGACACCAATAGAGACATAATAAAATAATATACAATTTTCGCACATATATAACATTTGCTATATATATATATATATATTGTACAATATGAATTCCTACGATTTTCATACTTTAAAATTGGAAAAACTTGATTAATTAACTGAGTCAGAATGGCATGAATCTGTTCTCCTTTCTATAGAAAAAATGGCATGGTTCATGTGCACTGATATCAATGGTAATATTTTTTTTCTGGACAAATATCACTCATTACAAACTAAATGCATGTGCTCGGTTGTTTTTATTTGATGATGTACAAATATATGAAACAAATCTCTATAAATACAGTCTTTCAGTTTCTTTAACATGTGTATCAGTGAAAATACATAGTGATCAGCCTCTGAAAGTTGAGTAAACTTGAAGAAAACTGAGAGATGGGAAGTTTGCAGCAGCAACAAGGTGGTGGAGGAAGCAACCGTATCGCTGCTCTGAACGTGGAGCTTGGGGCTGGAACTACCCCCACTAACACCAGCAAACGTTTTGGTGATAATCGTGATGACCCCAGTCCTGATGAGGTTTCATTTCTTTTCAGAATTTGATGTATAAGCTGCATGTAAATTTGGTTTGTGCTTGATGGCATGATTTTCTGGGATTTTTTTTCAGAAACCTGGATGGAGAAAGTTTTTGTCATTTGTAGGCCCTGGTTTCCTTGTTTCATTAGCTTATCTTGATCCTGGCAACTGTAAGCCATTAGCCATTGCCACTCTTTTCCCTTCCATCTTAATCTTTTTGGAAACTTATGTTCACTGTCTGATTGATGTCATGTTACAGTGGAAACTGATTTGCAAGCCGGTGCCAACCATGGATTTGAGGTAATAAGTTGAAGAGTAAGGCTTTATAATCTTTTTAAATGGCACAACATGGCTAACTTTGGTATCATAAATCTTTGCAATCTTCAGCTACTTTGGGTGGTTTTAATTGGATTAGTCTTTGCTCTCATAATCCAGTCCCTTGCTGCAAATCTTGGAGTCAGCACAGGTAATTATGTATCTTTATTCTTTCATACTAACAATCAATAAAATTTCCACTTCCATTTCTGATATTTAATATTTTCTGAGCAATTTCTTTCAGGCAAACACTTGTCAGAGTTGTGCAAGGCTGAGTACCCACCGCTGGTGAAATATTGCTTATGGTTACTAGCAGAGGTTGCTGTCATAGCTGCTGATATACCTGAAGGTTTCTTTTTCTTTAACTCGCCATTTCCGATACAAAGACCAACCAGAATTGTTATATTCATTAAAGTTCACCGAAAACAAGAAATGATTCACAGTTTATATGTATGTATTGTTTTGATTCAGTGATTGGAACAGCTTTTGGTCTGAATATACTGTTTAACATCCCAGTATGGGTTGGGGTTTTATGTACTGGTTTAAGCACTCTCCTCCTCCTTGGCCTGCAAAGATATGGGGTAATGAATTTGTGTATTTATATCAGTTTTGTTTTATTTTTCCTATACATGCATGTCTTGATTTTGTTTTGTTGATTAATAAAGATAAGGAAGCTGGAATTGCTGATAGCAGTACTGGTGTTTGTGATGGCTGGATGTTTCTTTGGGGAAATGAGTTACGTAAAGCCACCGGCATCTGGTGTTGTGAAAGGCATGTTTGTTCCTAAGCTTGCCGGCCAAGGAGCCACCGCCGACGCCATTGCTCTCTTGGGTGCCCTTGTGATGCCGTAGGAATAACACCAATCTCTTTCTGTTTAATTAACAACTTTTTCATGCAATAAGAGCTTAAGTAAAGTTGTTATTACATGCTTCTAACTCTAACAATTACTGTTGCTGTTGCTGTTGCTGTGAACACACAGGCACAATCTCTTCCTGCACTCAGCTTTGGTGCTATCCAGAAAAGTACCCAACTCTGTTCGAGGCGTTAACGTAAGCACATATTACCGATTTATTTATCGGAAATTATTTCATGCACCGTGACAGATAAAAAATGAAACTATTGAATATTTTTTGTTATAATATCGAAAAATATCGATATTTCCATATTCTTATAATTTCATTTCAGTATAATGTTGTATCTGTAATGCAATAGTAGTATGTTTATATATGCTAAGCCAAGGTAGTATGTTTATATATGCAATAGTAGTATGTTTATATATGTTTATAATTTCATTTCAGTATAATTTCATTCCTTTGGTTAGGATGCCTGCCGATTTTTTCTGATAGAGAGCGGCTTGGCCTTGTTCGTAGCGTTTTTGATCAACGTCGCAGTAGTTTCTGTGTCCGGGACCGTTTGTGTGACCGATAATCTTTCCGGCGATAACCAAAACCGTTGCAACGATCTCAATCTCAACTCTGCTTCTTTTCTTCTCCAGGTACAAAATTAATAATTAACACACTAAAACATTTCCTAAGCACAAAAAAGGTGAAATTAAAATTTTTGGAGTTTGTATGTCATTGTAGAATGTGTTGGGAAAATCTAGCAAAGCTCTGTATGGCATTGCACTATTAGCATCAGGACAAAGCTCAACCATCACAGGAACATATGCAGGACAATTTATCATGCAGGTTGGATGATTAAACCCTTTGGTTAAGAAAATCCTGACTCTGTCACTGCTTTGAAACGCGGTGTTAATCCGTTATTAATCTAATATTGACTATCCATTTTCTTTTATGGTATTTCTTTCAGGGTTTTCTGAATCTTAAAATGAAGAAATGGTTAAGGAATTTAATGACTAGATGTGTTGCCATTACACCTAGTCTTATTGTGTCCATAATTGGTGGATCAGCAGGTGCCGGTCGGCTCATCATCATCGCATCGGTCAGAAAACATCAACAATCCACTCTTTTCCGACTGAATTTAACCTATAACTCCTTGTAACTTTGCTGATGGATTCTGCAGATGATTCTTTCATTTGAGCTACCATTTGCTCTAATCCCACTCCTTAAATTTAGTAGCAGCTCAACCAAGATGGGACCATACAAAAACTCCAAAATTGTAACACTATTTCTCTCTTTAATCCACTTGTTTGTCATGTTCTGTCTCTTACTTATGTTCTTATCTGACAAACATCTCTGTTCCTTTGCAGATAATTGTGATTTCATGGATTTTAGGCCTCGGAATCATCGGCATCAACATCTATTACTTAACCACTGCCTTTGTAGATTGGTTGATTCACAATGATTTACCCAAGGTAGGAAATGTGTTCATTGGAATCATTGTGTTCCCTCTCATGGCAGTCTACATCCTTTCAATCATATATCTAACATTCAGAAAAGATGTTGTTGTTACATATATTGAGCCTCAAAAAGATGAACCAGTAGAGCCCCAAGTTCAAGCTGCTTTTGATCAATCAATGCAAGTTTAAATACTATAGAAGTTGTCTAAGTAAACTTATGAATCCTGGCCTGGATTCTGTCTTTTGAAGCTATTGTGAACCCAGACTTTATAAGTGTCTACAAAGAAAAAAAGGGTTCTGCTGTTATTTAGTTTCTAGTTCAAGTTAATGAATAAAGGTGATCCCCTTCATCACTTGTTCAAAGTGTGTTCTCAAGCATTAGTATTGATTTTTATATATTACACACCAACAAATGACAAACACTCGAATAGAATGTTAAACGCCTTCGTTTTCTCAAAATGAAATATTATTGGACACCCAGATAGAGAGAGAAAAGGATTGTTAGGATCTACCTATATTGTTCGGTAATAAATGGATATGATTAATTTTTTATTTTTATTTTTATATTATTAATTTTATTTATTTATTTATTTTCATTTAACAGTCTAAAAGGATGTACAAAATTTAAGTTTTATATGATATAAAAAGGTCTTATATATATATATATATAAACTTTTACACATTTTTTGAATTGTTGGACGAAGGTAAATAAATGGTTAAGATTATTTTTTTATTTTTTTATTTATTACGATAATCTTAGTTTTAGGGTTTATGAATTTAGTCTAGAGTTAAGTATATGAGTTTAGAATTTAAGGGTCATGAATGAAATTTATGGTTTAATGTTAGAATTTAAAGTTTAGAGGTTAGTGTTTAGGTTTAGGATAATTTAGTTAGGGATTTATATTTTAACCCATAGATCTTAAATTTTAACTCTTAAACCTAAATTTTAAAATCTAACCATTCCTTATAAATTCAAACTTGTACACTTAAACCCCTAAACATTAAATCTTAAATAAAATCTCTAGACCTAAAGTTTCCACAAGCACATAGAATAATTACTCATAATCAAATTATCTTGATTTTAAACTTTAGTTGTTATTTTTTAAAACTCTTTAAACAATAATTTAAATTATATTTCCTTATCTAATAAAAGAATATATATTTTATTGAATCTTTTATTAAACTCATTCTTTATAAACCATGATCATTCTTGTTCGTTCCTGATGTGCTACATTATTGTTCTTTGGTAGTAATGTAAGGGACAGAATCTTCACTTGCTGCAGTGGAGTGATGAGTCAAGAACTCATCCTCTTCAGCATTAGATTAGAGATGAGATAAATGAGATTCAACATCTAAAATCTCAATGTTAAATGAAAAAGGGAATTCAAATATCAGCCATAATACAAAGTTTGAAAAACATGTTTGTTGCAATATGTTGAATCTCTCCTTGTCTTCAAAAGCATCGGGCATCCTACACTGGTCTTTCTGGCTAAGTTTCAAAAGAGAATTCTTGTGGCATGTTACACAAAGCTCGCATTGTGTTGCTGGCCACATCCAGCAGCTGCAAGTACTCGTCCGCACCGTCAACCAGACGCTGTACACCAATGACCAAATATAAGAATGACACCAATAAACTGATTCATACAAATTCATTATCCTTTATAAACTCCACAGCAGGGGAAAAGTTGACCAGCTTTGGATGATGCAAGGAATCAATGGAGCAGGTAGGAAGAATATAATTGAAAGAACAACTTTAGATGCATAGATTATAGTCGCCTACAATCAGTAATTAGGATCCTAAGAGTGTGTAACAGTGTTTTACTTAGAATTTGACTTACACTTTATTTCTTATCTAGGTAGAAGATTGGATAGAAGTTTTAATTAGATGAATTAACTCCTAATAGAACTCTAAGTGAATACTTAACAGTAGGACTAAATCTTTGTTGTAAACAACCAATTTTAATAGGTGTTTCCTACTTTCCCTGTATATCAAATTATGAAGAAAAAAAAAGAGAACAATTATTTTATGTTCCAAATTCCTAGTTTCTACAAATCAACTTAGTTAATATGCTGTCGCCTATTGGTCATGTTTAATAGGCCAATTTTCAATAACTTTAATATAATAGAAGGTATAGATCAATAGGGCCTCCTTCAAAGACAGCACAGTTACAACAATGCAGCAAATTTTAAAAGTAGGCCCCTGCTACATCTTAGGCGCCCGTTGCCAGCTTATATAGTTCAACCAAAGAAAATAGTCTACCTTTCACACAATAGGTATGATCTTAAGGGGGGGGGGGGGGAAGCAATTCAATCAACCTCATTCTATTTCTAAAACTACCAAAACCAAGAAATTAGCAGCAGATAACCAAGAGAACCAAGTTTATATGGTGAAAGTAACCTTATCTGCTTCAGCCAAACTCTTGCAAATTCTAGCTTTTTCTTCATCTGGTACATCATCTGCCTCAACAACCACATTAAATAACTGGAAGCAGTATTATGTTAGTATTAGATACATCTAGAAATTGAATATAGAAACTAATCATGGATGAAAATAAAGAAGTTAGACCTGAGAAATCATCTGAGAAACTGGATAACCTTCTGCAATTACATTATTGACTTCTTTGTTTGCCAAATCAAAATTACCGCTCTTGCATGTGGCATAAAGTGCCTCCACAACTTCTTGAGGTATAACCTGATACAGTGTAATTTTATTGTCAAGGCATTCCAGAGTCAATTAAATAGGACAATTAAAGAAAGACATGTGGTTTGAGATTCTCATTTCGCTGTTCTTCATAGAAGAACAATTAAAAAATCAAGAGAGAAAATGCAACATTAAATGACAACTTTCTTAGTTTTTTTATCCAGAAAGGCAGCAAACATAGAAACAAAAGGTGTAGAAGTTCAATTTTGAATTCAAACTCAAGTTTGAACATCTTTTAGTAACCATCAAAATAAACAAAGAAGCCTTATATGAGAGTAAATTTCCCTTGCTTATCTTTAGCAGCAGCTTATGCATCCAAGTAAAGCATCAAATTCAAGGCTCCTTTATTCTACAGAGCAGTTATCCAAAAGCTTAAGCATCGGGAAACTGTAGTGTCAATGAATTATACAACTTACCCCAGACACACTAATTAGGTCTTTGGAAGAAATTGATGATCCAAATAAGCGTGCAGCTCCCTGAAATAATCCATAACACACAATTAAGTAAAAGCATGAAGAAAGCCAGTTGATTGGCAAGACCAATAATACTCACAGGGAGCATGTCCTAGTAGGAATTGAGCATAGTAAAATCGTTATTTTTAATGGTGCTGGAATGCAGTTACAAATCATTATTACAAGCAACAATTACAATTGCATGACAGGGATTATGGTTAAAGCACTTCAAGTGGAAAGTGCTATTTACAAAACAGTAAACAAACTAAGGCCTAACAAACTAGACAAACACAATTCAGTTGAGCTGAAACAAACATGCAATCAAATTGTTAAAAATTAAAACTACGTTAGAAGATCAAGGATAATCTATACCATCATAAGTTCATAAATACTGGAAATGAATTGCATTCCATGACTTAACCTGCAAGTATGTGATAGCCCGACGAAGATCACCTTGTGAAATGGAACTTAATGTTGAAAGCGCCTACAGTGAAACAAAATGTTTAGGAAGGAGGCCATTTAACCAAAAACCACTCATATAACAAGCTTAAGACACCAGGTTCACACCTCTGAATCTAGATTGAGGCCTTCTTGATCACAAATGTGCAATATACGACTGCTCATGATTTCTTCTGAAAGTGGCTTGAATCTGAACTTTGCACATCTTGAAGCAAGTGGCTCTATGATCCTATGAAATTCAATAAAATAATGCCTAATTATTACCCTCCAATTCACAAATTTACATTGTGATTTAAAAGTCAATTGCGGCATTATAGTGCTAACTTAAGGAAAAAGAGAAAGAAATATACCTGCTTATGTAGTTGCATATGAAAAAGAATCATGTAACTTTTGAGTAAGTTTCCATGGTACGTCTCAATGCATTCTGCATTCAGGTTTATGCATCTACGTGAATTTTAAAGTACGACAATGGCTACCCAAAGAAAAAAGAAACATGCCTGAGCATCTTCAGTCATTGAATCTGCTTCGTCAAGAATAATTATCTTGAACGGTGGGCAAGGATAACCCCTAGGGAAAGATAAAGAAAGAAAGAGAAAATTGGTACACTTAAATGAGACCAATGAACAACTGTAAACCGAACTTGAAATCCTATTTATTGGAAAATAGGAGAGCATACCCCTGACGCTGGCCAGATCCTACAGCAACAGCAGCAAAATCTTTGATCTTTGTGCGAACAACATTGATCCCACGGTCATCACTTGCATTTAGCTCCAACACCCTAGATTTGTAAAGCTCAGGTCTGCAAATTTTGGGTTTCAGTTAAATTCAGACAAACTGTAGTAAAAAAAACATATAAGTGAAAAATTGTAAAGTAAAATGAAAGGAACATTCTAAACTCTACAATCAGCGACTACTAAGTATCAAATAGTAGAAAATGCATTACAGATAAAATCAGCAGAACTCTAGTGAAGCATTACACTATTACCGCAGCCTAAAAGCAACCAAAGAGTTACCATCAATTTGTTACACTTGGAATCTAATTGCAAATGTGGCCATCTAATTCACAATTTCCACACAAAAAGTAAATAAATGACCAATCCAAGTTTCACTTTCATAAAACAACATGTCAAAGTTAAAAAAATAAAGAGTACCCAAATAGCTGATGGGCAATGGCGAGAGCGGTAGTGGTTTTTCCAGTTCCGGGAGGACCGTAAAAGAGCATATGCGGGCACTATATTTAAAAAAAATAGTTTTGAATTAGGGTTTTCTGTATAATTAAAAACAGAATCGATAGATTCAAACAAAAAAAAGGAAGATAAAATTACATTGGCGGTCTCTAGGGTGTTTGTGAGAACTCGAACAACCTCGTCTTGATGCGCCACATCTTTCACTTGCTTTGGCCGGCTGAGACCAAACGAAAATGTTTACCAAATCATAATATCTAAACAACTAAAAGAAAGAGATATTAAAGTTGATGTAGTACTATTTTTCAACCCAAGGTTGGGAGCTCTGCAATACTGGCGCCATTTTCCTCTTGCTGGCTCCGTCTCGCTTCCCTGCGTTAACAAGACTTTTTTTCCCCTGTATTTTTCCTTTATTATTCAGTTTCCTTTATTTTTGTTTTTATTGTTTTCGTTTCCCGCTTCTTGGTTTTAGGGTAAACTACATAAGTAGTCAGCAATGTTTAGATAGATTGCTTTTTTCATCACTAGAGTTTGTAAAATTATATTGCGATCCCTAATGTTATCAATTTGTAACAAAATGATCACTGCACCATTAACCTCAATAATCTCTTTTACATAAAGATTTTTTAAAATTGAATGTTTAAATATTCAAATATTTCAATCAAATATTAATATTTAAATTGAATATTCAAAATTTTAAATTTCAATAATCAAAATAAAAAAATAAAATTGAGTGATTAAATTTAAAATTTACTCGTATCATACTTTTTAACATTTACCATGGGTTATTATCCATTTTACCGTCTTCAAGTATAATTGTTTTAGTATTGCCGATAAAAGTTTTTTTTATTCAACTATACAGGGATTACAAGAATACATGTTCTAATGTATACTCTCAACCATTAGACATTGATCGCTCAATCATCATACTTGACATTACTGATGCTCGAACCTGTGACCTCTAAGAAAAATAGTCATTCTTTAAGAACTAAAATTAGATGAGAGAGTTTCCTAAGCAAAATCTTGGAAAATTCAACCAATCAAAAAAATATTAGTATTATTTTTTGAAGAAAAAAAGAATATAAATCCTCCAAAATCTTAACTCCATACTATTCAGTGAACATTCTATACTCAATGCAATAGATGAGAGAGTTTCCTAAGCAAAATTTTGTTGAGACATGGTAAAGAATTCAAGTATTTCATCAAACTAGACAGTAGCAGCTGCATCAGACATCAAAGTGTTTTTGGAATAGAAATCCCAGTTCTAAGCTTCAACTGCCAACAAGCAGAGCATTGGAAGGCAAACTGAATACCCGATTGTATCCATTGGCCTCTACTACTTGTGCAAATCTTGGAAAAACTCCTCCGGTATCAATGCAGGGCAATACTTCTTCGCCACAAATTTGTACTGATGCAGACAAGATAAAATGTCAAGACCAGATCAAACATTAGAATTACTTTTATCGGGTTGACATTCACATGATGAGACAAAGCAATCAATGTCCCTACAAGTTACACACCTGATAGTTAACCTACTGTGCTTTTCTTTTCCCCCCACTATGAAGCTAAACTTATCAATCTATGTATAGGGAATGTTTCAGCTCATGCACAAATTGCATGTTCACTGGTTCCTATGTTTGACTTTCCAATGAAAACCTTAGCCCAACTATGTAGGTAAGCATTGTTGTAAATATCTTGGGCTCATACAGATGGAGAAACTACTTACCTTGTGCTGACTATACTTCTCTCTGATTGCTGGAAACTTAACTCCACAGTACCTTACATCATAGGGCTGACCATTACGGAATAGATGATGAAGTGCTTTAACACAGTCCCGTAAATCCGAGGGTTGGTATTGAGTGTAATGCCCCAATATAGAATCCTGTCCAACACAAAGGAAGAGAATAGAGATAAATCATCTAATAGAAGCGTATACAAGTAAACAAAGTTAATGAACGTCAGATTAAAAAAATATGTATCAGAACAAGTCAGCACTTAGTACAGAAAAAATAAACTATGCCAGGGACATACCCAAGGTCTTCTTGAGGGAGAAAGTATAAATCTGGCCAAGAAAGCAGCAGAAGCAGCTATTAGCGATGGTGCATAGTGAAGCATATTGTATTCGAGAAGTGATAACTCTGCAATGTAGTTGGCCAAGCATTCGAACTGCAACATTTGAACCTACACATTAGGCAGGCACATACTACAAATGAGTGGTCATTGTGGTTTTTACATCAATAGGTAAAAGGGAGATTAAGTTGATTAACAGCAAAGCATGATGGCTTGAACACTGGAACAGTGCCCCTATCCTGCTATATCTTTTAACTAGAGAACAAATAAAATAAAATAAAAAACATATCTACTGTGAAGATAGAATACTTAAAATTCGAAGATCTAGTAGTATATGTTTAGGTCCAAATATAATGCAAAACTAGTAGAGAAAAAATATAATGATTAATATAAGGCATAATAACCCCCCCCCCAAAAAAAAAAAACAAAACTATACTTGTTTTCCAAATTTGCCCTTAAACTATTTTTTGACTTGTTTTGCCCCTATACTTTATGCCGTTACCAAATTGCCCCCTAAACTATACCAGATTTCCCAAGCTGCCCCCTAAATAGGGGAGATTTTGGTCCAATTTCGTAAAGTTTAGGGGGCAAAACGAGCCAAAAAAGTTAAGGGGACAAGTTGGGAAAACATGTATAGTTTAGGGGGCAAAGTGTATTAAGCCTTAATATAAATACATTAGTCGATAAGAGAAATACCTGATTGAGCATTTCAGCAGCAGAAATAAATTGCCTGGGAATTTTTCATGAATCATGTCAATAATCTAGTAATTTTCATAAACTGCACAATGTATTTTAAAAAAGAGTGAGGCATTACCTCAGAAAAAAATTACATGTTTGAACTGTCAGTTCAAATTTCAAGTAATTCAGCACAACAGATTCCATTTGCAAAATCTGCAGTAGTCAAAAGCAGGGAAAATATGTTTATGTAGGTTGTGGTGAATAAAGAAGATTAGAAATGAATCCTAAATTGAACCTGACCTCATCTTTGCAGTAAGTGTTATCAGTAACATAACAGAACTCTTCCACTTGAGGTGCAGATACCTCCTCGTATTTACTGGCATGAAATCACTTTTTTAATTATAATCCACTTTTCTTACCATGCTACATTTACACACACAAACACACAGGATGGAAAGCACATATGCATGCAATTAAGCGAGAAATGAGAAGATGGAAAGAACATGAAATCTTACGAAGCAATCATCATGCAGGCCACTCCAAGCAACTGCAACTGTTGCTTGTTAACTGAATTGCTAGAAAGATAACGATCAATGTAATTCACAGTCAAAAATAGAGTCTCAGATACAAGCCTGTATTCTTCAGTTACCTATAGTTGAAATGATGAGATAAGACACTGTTCACATAAAGAGGTGTTTGATGATATTGGATGTGGTTTTTATATTAATGCCACAAAGAATCCCACTCAAATAGCTCAAATGGGAATTAAAAAAAAAAAGAAAAGAAGAAGATAACCCTGCAACAGTGAGCTAGAAAATTGAAAGTGGTTGGATTATTTAAACAGACCTGACATGTTGTCACCCACCATAACTTACCTCCACTAACCAATCAATGAGAATAGCTCTCATTCTGACATTAACATCTTTCTGGACAACCTCCATAAAGTCTGTAGAAGGCCTTCTTTTTCCCTGCAAAACACCAGGAATACAATGAAACACATCAGCCAGGAGCCTTACGGCAAAATAGAACATAATAAAATAGCCGTGTTATTAAAAATTCAACAAATACAAATACATTCTATTTCTGCATCACACCTTGAACAGAAATGCATAAAAAATGGACTAACAACAACAAACTACACCAAAATCCAGTTGATCAATACCCTAATTTAAGTCAAATTAATAGCCAAAACTTCAATAGGGTCACCTCCGGAGGATATGAAAGTTTCAATTTTTGAAATAATATGAATGTACATCCTCAACTTCAAATAACCTCCAGTTTGAAACTTTTGATAAATCGTTAAGCAATTGAGTGTAACATATTTGAACTTGATGAATCCAAAATACAGTTGGTCACATACAATATGAATTACTATTTTTTTCTTAACTGCATACGAGATTGTTATAACTCGTCAATATCAAAAACAGGCATGATAAGTATGCACATCCTCAACATCAAATGGCCAGTTGATCACTGTCCCAATTTAAGACAAATTTAACGGCCAAAACTTCAATAGGGTCAACTCCGGAGGATATGAATGTTTAAATTTCAAGAAAAATAATATATATATATATATATGCAGATCCTTATCTTAAATTGACTTCCAGACTTCCAGTTTGAAAGTTTGATAAATCATTAAACAATTGAATGTAACCTATTTGAACTTGAGGAATCAAGAATACAATTGTTCACATACAATATGGATTACTATTTTTTTTCTGAACCACATATGATATTTGGTGAAGCCGTTTTTATCCGGTTAAAAAATGTTTGAGTCCTTGAAAAGCTTGTTACGGATGGCCCAGACGGAAATCAGTGCCAACACGCTGTTATCACTCGTCAATATCAAAAGCACAGGCATAATATGTATGCATGTCCTCAACATCAAATAGACTCCAGTTTGAAAGTTTGATAAATCATTAACAATTGAGTGGAGGCTGTAGGAATTACTATTTTTCTCTCTTAATCACAAACAAGATTGTCATCACTGCCATTATCAATAAGTACAGGCATAACTAGAATTAAATCCATTCCAACATAAACTAAAAGTAAACAACTAATCATCTAAAAGAGATCACAAATTTAACTAGAAACAAAGTAATACCTATGTAAGTCTTGTTTTCTAGGTACTGAGAATATTAATATAAAAATATATGTGAACTTTTCTTTTTTCTTGACTGTTTGACTCTACATGGGAATATAACTAACCCTGAAACATAAAGCCTCTGGATGGCAGGATGAAAAAGAAGGATGGGGGATGGAATACCTCAGAAGCACGTGAATTCTTGTAAATGACATGAGCAATGGCTGCACAAAACTGTGGATCTGTGGAAATGTTATCAACAGCAAAAGCATTATTATTTGGTCCCATCTCTGAAAGTATAATTGTCCTCGAAATATTCTATTTGAAGAACAGCATTTGCAGGCCAAAATATTAATACTAGTAATTTCATTTTTCCAAATCAAGTCAATTGATTGGAATATTTTAGCCTAAACTAACATATTTCTCACCGTATATTGTTATATGGGAATTTTAGTTGACATACATACTCAAATAGAAGAAAAGGACCTTTCGGTGTGTTCTCTGATATGTACAGATTGTTGTTTGCTTTCATTTCAATCAACTTAATTGCTGATACATCCTCATTCTCTAAATATTCAAACTTTGGGCTCTGCAAGGAATCACAAGTAGACATTGTCTCATCCAGAGAAACGGAGGCACCAAGTGATCTGCATGAAAAGTTATCCATGCTGCTTGGAAGAGGACGTTCTGAATTTTTCGTTGTAGGGTGATCATCTTTACTCAAAATAGTATCTGAACGTGAAATGCCATCAAATGATTCCAAATTCAGACTTGTTGGCAAAGTCGAAGTTTCCTTCTTCTTGGCAACTTTGGAGGTACAAGGCACCTTCAAAAATAAATTTAATTAACCTTCTGTTTGCAGAAATAAGAGTGAGTTCTGTAGATAGACCATGAAGTCACAAATTTCACACAGAAGTTTGTTGGTAAGTAGATTCAGAGTTACTAACACTTATGACCAATTGCTTTAATCCCCGAGATGCCTTTGAAATGGATGGTAAACACAGTCATCACAAATGTGTATATATTTTCAGATTGCATAGATGCGTTCCTATGGATCAATCATGCATCGAACAAACTTCAGACAAATACTCAATACCTCAAAGTGAACCTGGAGATGTGATTTTGACCCTTCAAACATAAACATTGAAAATATTAAATACTTCTATCAAACACACAACGACATCCAACTACTCTCACCTGAGTTCAAGTAACTACAAACTTAAGAACATATCTCTTTATGGTTAAACAGAGAACATTTACTTGATTGAACCAAAAGTTATAACTGCAAAGGTAAATCCCTTTCCGTAAGCTTGCAAATGCATCATCCCTAAATACCAACTAGACCAAGAATACTTTCTACCCTATAATTCAAGAAAGAAACTCACAATAGAGAAAACAAAAATATATATAATAATGAAAGTGAACAATAAAAATAATAAAGAACAGAAAATAATGGTCAAAGAATAACGAACCATGGGCTTTGAGTGAGTAGCCACTCCCCGTGACCCGCTCTGAAACCCATTTCCTTGGTTGGTTATATCGCTAAGAGCAACCCTTTTATTAGTTAATTGCGTCTTCGAAGCACCACCCATCTTCTTGCTTTGGTTCCCAGTGCTGGACGGCCTCTTCGCCGTGGATGATAACGAAGATGAAGCCAAACGCCGATTTCGTGTCGACATCTAAACCTGATTGCAGAAATGAAACGAGAATCGGTTACGTGGGTTTCAAGAAAACATTTAGAAAGAAAAGAAAAACAATTAAAAACGTATAATTGATAAGAATTTTGCTTACCTGATTTTAGGTCGAATTTTGTTTTCGTTTTTCTTGTTCTGATTCTTGAAAGGATTCGAGAGAGAGAGAAGAAGGCGTTTTGACGAACGATTGATCTCTCTGAAGAGTGCGCGAAAAATATTGGGCGGAAAGGTTAGAAAAATATTGGGCGGAAAGGTTAGAAAAAATAAAATTAACTTATTGTCTTTAAATTGTCTTAAAATAATGTTTTGGGTAAACTACAATTGTGGTCACTAACCTAAGTTTTCCTGTTTGGTCACCAATCTATTATTTTTGATAAAATCATCACTAATTTTATGTTTTCTTATTAATTTAGTCACCAGGCATTAAAAAACTAATGGCGTGAATTTTATATTTTTATTTTATTTTTTCTCCTTCGTATATTATTCTTTATTTAAATTTATTCGGCCAATAAATGATGATATGTGTCATCATTCGATTAAAGAGAAAAATAATAAATTTTTTATTTTTATTGTTACTATTTTTTAATTATTTTTACATGTCATCATCTTAATATATAAAGGGGAGAGAAATTAATAATAAAAAGTTCACATAATTAGTTTTTTAATAAATAATGACTAAAATAAAAAGAAAACATTTATCTTATTGATGATTTGTAAAAAAAATATTTTAGTGATCAAAATGATAATAGTTTTGTGACCATTGATCTATTTTACCTAATTTTTATCCGATATCCGAATATGAGGGTATCCACTTTTTTCGGATTGAGTACGGATCACTATATTATTAATCCGAAAAAATCAGATCCGATCCGATATCTGTCAGTGAACACCTCTACATGTAGTTATTTGGAATGTTGAAGACTCATCGGATAAAAACTAAGATAAAGTAGTCAACTTGTGTCTCATAACAATCGATGATAACTCTATGATAACCTCTAGTTCATCTATTTCAATTAATTATATTTTCAATAAATTACGAGAGACATATAATGAATCAGCTTTAAAATTTGTGAAGTCAATTTAAAAAATTTAAAAATAATATCTTTCTTTCCAAAACTAATAAGAAGCTTGCAAAGTAAAAGTAAAATTACAGATACTATTGTAATCACCATTAGCTGATTAAAAGAATAAGAAAGATCGAATTCAGATCGATGAATCGAGGAATCAAAGATAATTAATTTTTGTAGCCATTCTAATTCAATCGTACACTTATAAACTATGTTACTTTAACCATCGCCACTTAAGAAAAAAACTTTCTTACTTTGAGATCACTCAACTGGTTCGAGAATTAGTATTTTTTTAAATAACTTATTATCCTATTTTGATGAACTATTCTTTTATTTGATCTAATAATTAACTAAACCAAATTAAATATTGTAATGACCCTTATAATATAATTTACTTAATTTATAATATTATATTTTAAATATTTTATATTATTTAAAAATCTAATGTTTTACTTCTTTATACCAACTGATAATTGATATAAAATCATTTAAAATTATCTAAAATCTAATATTTTATTTTTAACTCAAATGTTAACAGAAATGTTGTTCTTAAAATTATCTAAAATGCAAACCTACTTTTTGCTTAGAAATCAAGTCGTTTAATAACTAAATTTTTATTTTTAAATAATTTTGGGCGACTGTTACCAACTAAAATTTATCTATTTTTTAAATATTAGTAAAATTTCTAGCATTTTATTTTTTGGAAAAAAATGGCAGATATTAATGGGGTTGGGCCATCACTCAGCTAAGAAAGAGAGGGAAGAATCGGAAAGAGAAGACCTTTTCTTTGTTTTTCTTCTGAAAATCTTAATTTCTTGCCTTTTATGTTTCTTTCATCCTTTGGGAATTTTGAATCCTAAATCTCTTCTGATTTCTCTCTATCTCAGATCAAACTGTCTGCTCAGAAAATAATACAGTTTTTCGAATCACGCGGTTTCATTCAGATTTCCATTTTAGATTACGTTTCCTTCATAGATCTGTTGTAATTCAAATCTGGGAAATACCCACATATTTCTTTTACTTAAAATACCGATTCGTTTGTTTTTTATAGAGAGATTGAAGCTATGGACGAATTTGGCGTTTTAACGGCGCGTTACGGTTTAAAGCCGCGTGGAAAATCGGTTCCGATGTCGCAAGCCAAACGATCCACCGCCGCCGCCGCTACCACAACCGTGACCACGGATGGCTCTTTGTTTGACGATCACGGCTTTCTGCACAATCAAAACTCTCGTAATTCTTTTGGTCTTGGCGACAATTTTGGTGACGCTTTTGGTGGTATTCAAAACCCCACAACGAAGCAATCTAATACGAGTAATAGTAGTAGTAGTAACGGATCTTCATTCGATCTGGCTTCAATGTTATTGAATTCTGGTCCAAAACCTTCGCCTACGAATTCCTACGTCGTTGATGATTTATTTGGAGGAATGCCCGCCTCTCAAAATGCAAAAAACGATGATGATTTTGGGTCTTTTATCTCTTCCACGAAGCAAAAGGGTTCTGCCGGTGACTTGCTGGGTGATTTTAGTGGTGTGGCGGCGAAATTGAAGAGTTCTAGTAGGAACGGTTCTTGGGATTCGGCAAAAAATGAGGCCGGTTTTGATGATTTGATACCCGGGTTTGGTGGAAGCAGTCCTCCTGTTAATAGGTACTTACAATTACTTTAAATGAATATTATCTATTAATACAAATCGTATACAGTTTCCTGATTAGCGTGGCATGAGTGTTGAAGTTTTAGCTGGATTCTTTGCTGTTTGCTGAAAATGGAAATGATTAATAATGTCATTTAGAGTTAAGAAATCAAGCATTGGTAGAATATGGGATAATTGTTCTTTCCATAATTGCTAGTCCCTTTTTCTGATACTTTTTGTTGTTGTTTGTGATTAGTTTGGATAAAACAGGCTCTGAATTCTTCAAGAATGCAATATGTCATCATATTTTATGGCTGTTCCTAGATAACAAATAAATATTGGTGTCATAAAACTCATGATTTGAAATTGTTTATATTATTCTGCTTCTAAACATTAAATTGCTATATATCAATAGGAAATATTCCAATGGTAATCGACGGGTTAGTGTTCATGGTTAGGAAGGAAAAGATGTTGAACTTGTTATCTTCGAACCCTATTGTTAAGTATTTGACTTCAGCAAAAACTATGAATCTGTATAGCACATTTGTGAACATATTTTCAGTGGGATCAAGGCTGCTACTAAGCGGTCCTTGCCCCTTAACATTATACAACAAAAGCACCTCAAACTCCTTCAGGCCAAGCCTGTTTGATCAGGTGCGCCTAGGCACACTTTTTTTCTTCTTCTGTAAGGCAATAGGCATGCCTATTTTCACCTTTTTTTTGTTTGATATACCTTTGCAAGTAAGAAAGTGATAATATTGAACTCTATACTTTGTAATAATCGAGTATTTCATAATAAACATTGATCTTAAGGAAATAATGTAAATTAACCAATAAAAAACATGCTTTGTAGATAAGCTAGACTCCAGTTTAGAGTTTTTTATGCTTCTTAAGCATATATATATATATATATATAAACTTGCACACCTACATATTGTGTTCTACTTCACTCTGCCTAGAGCTGTTTTGCGGGTTGTGCCTGAGGCAATACAAGGATTTAAGCACCTTGCATATTTGCAGTCAGATGTTATAAAGTAGTCACTTGAATATGACTGTTTTTAGTATGCAAGAAGTTGAGTTTTTATTCTTATGCTTTTTATTACTATGCAGGACTAATGCTAAGGCAACCAAATCAACCTTCCGATCTTCAGAGGAACCTTTTGTCATTTTAGACTCAGATTCAGGCTCAGAATATAATTTCCCGAAATCCCCCACTGATTCACTGGGAGAATTCAGCGTGCTTAAGCAATCTGTTGGAACAAAACCTCACGGTTCATCAAATGCTTCACAATCTTTGAGGCCTCCTCCAAAACCAGCACAAGTTTTGAAGGCTGATAAAGGTTTCTCTGCATCCTTTAGAAAAAAAATATGTTCAATGTGTATTTATCTTTTGCCATTCCATCATTAGCTTTGTAACATTGGGAGGATCCTTGATGCAGTAAAGGGTTCTGGTGCATCTCTGATAGATGAACTTGAAGACTTTGCCATGGGGAGTAAGGCTAGTAGATATAAAGAAGCTGAAGATGCTCCAAAAGGGACTTGGCAGACTAGAGATGATGATCTGGAATCCTTTTTTGGTGTGAGTTCCAGATCAAGTAGTGCACCAAAGTCAAGGGCAACAACTTTGGTGAGCACTATAGATGTGATAAGTACCACCACTAACTGAAAGGTGGAGAATTTTGTATTGAGATGTCTCTTTTTTTATCTTCGTATCAGGATCCCATGTTTGAACAAAATACGCTGGACAGACAGCAAGAGACATCTGCAGGTGCATCATACTCTGCTAAGAAGGCTTCTCCTGTCACTATGACAAGTGGAATAGATGACCTTTCTTTTATTTTTGGAGGTATTTTGTTGCTGAAATATAGAAATGGACTATTTCTGGCTATGGAGGTTATATTTGTGCATAAGCTCTTTGATGTTGAATCTTTTTTCATAATTTTTCTTCTCAAAAGCTGCCTCAATGGCTGGAGAATTCGAGGAAGTTGCAGGGGAAAGTGAAGAAAGACGAAGAGCCAGATTAGGACGCCACCAAAGGACCCAGGACCGAATGGTGTGTATAGATTCTTACCTTAAAGTTAGTTGAATTTTATTCCTTAATTCCTGGCTTACATTAAATTAGTAGAAGTATAAGAAGAAATTTACTGGGGAGTAAAGAAATACAGTCTGGTGTGAACAATGATACATGTTTCCAATTTTGTCACTTAGGCTTCGTCACATATATAAACTTTCAAATAAAGAATCAAGAGTCTGAGGCCTCCGAGGGGTGCCAACCTAGGCACAAGACTAATTTTCCAGGACAAAATTTTAAAAAAATGTGAAGCATCTAGATCTTTTGTGGGCTGATAATTAAAGCAGTTTTGGCAATCAGTACACTTCATCTTATGCTGTTTTAGCCATCTTTGACCTTGGTACTTATATATTGAACCTTATGGTACTCACCTGAATAACTGACCTTTTACTGCCTGTTGTGATTTGTGAGGCTTAGATGTGTCAGCTTGATATCGGTAGGCATTTTGTGCTGGCAAAAGGCCAGGCTAACACCTCTTTTCGCACCTTTATTGATAGACCACTCTCTGACCCCCCCCCCCCTCTCTCCTTCCCCCTATTATATATTTTCTTTATGAAACATAGTTCAGCTTCTAACAGTTCTGGATTGTGTGTTAGGCAAGAGCAGTTGCTGATATGAACCAGCGTGATCGTCAATCACAGAATGAGCAAGAAGAGAGGCGTGTAAGTAGTTCGGTTGATTACTTTACTGTAGGTTAGATATGGGTGTTCTTATTCTTTACGTTGTAGGCACTTTACATGCTTTTACACCATTTCTTTGTTTTGTATGTCATGAATTCTTGACTTTTAGTAAGTTTGTTGTTCACCTTAAATTCCATAGAGATTTGCTGAAGCTATGGATTTTGAGATAAAACGCTGGGTTGCTGGGAAGGAAGGCAATTTGCGTGCACTGTTATCATCATTGCAACAGGTATGTTGTCATTTTCCTATTCTCTGCATTTACCTTGTAAAAAGAAATTATCAGTTTAATGTTTTTAAATTATTATTGAATATTTAGAACATTTGGCTTCTTTGTTTGCACAACTAACCTTTTACCTTGACAAATAGGTACTTTGGCTTGAATGTGGTTGGGAACCAGTTTCACTGACTGATTTGATAACCTCTGGCTCTGTCAAAAAAGTATATAGAAAGGCCACATTATGTGTCCATCCTGATAAGGTTCAGCAGAAAGGTGCCACTCTTGAACAGAAATATATTGCTGAAAAGGTTTTCGATATTCTCAAGGTACGCCATGAATCTCACTATGATTTACAAGGAATCATTTATTTTAAAATTGGATGTATCCTCCAGGGCTGCTTTGCAACCTTTTCTGAAAGAATGGGTAGAATGAAAAAATCAAAAGGCTTAACAATAAAATAAGTGCCCAAACTATGTCTCTTTTTTGTAATAGATGCCTAAAGTATTTTTTTGACTGAAATAAGTGCCTAAAGATTCATTTTTGGATACTTATTGTATATTTAAGCCAATTCAAAACTCCGATTTTTGGTGTGGTGGGTCTAGCCTGTCGAGTACTTATTTGTAGTGATGCATCTTTGGATAAACTTGTTTCATTTGGCTGGGTTTTTTTAAGGAAGCAAGCAAATATCAAGCTTAAAGCATCCCAGGAATAAGTTCATTTGAGAGTTTTAGAGTTTTTTATGTACACAAATGGGAAAATAAGTTTAACCCAAGGCTAAAGCTAAGGCTACGGAAAAGAAAAGTAAACAACCTTTTTAATATGCTGTTTTTATTAATTCTATGTTATGCATTGAAACAGGAAGCTTGGAACAAGTTCAACAAGGAAGAACTTTCTTAGAATCTTGAAGGTATAGTTCATATAAATACCCTAGCTATCTTTATTTGGAAGTGGTTCATTTTTGGAACAGAAGATGCAAGAACATCCCTAGCCGTGTTATGAGTTTGCGACAAGGACACCCTTCGAACATCGGTGTTTGCCGATTTGGGAACTTTTATCAAGAGATGAGATGGTTGTTAAGGTGCAAAACTTTTTCATGTATGACTGTAAATTAATTTTGGATTTTCAGGAAGCAAGTAGATTCCATACTAAACCTCCACATATTGCCATATATAGAATTTTCTTTTATTTATGTTTTGTTTCGCCTTAGATGGTTCTAATTCCACTTTGTTTTTAAGACGTTTGCCTGTGTTGTAATTTCGGATTAATTGTATTAACTATCATTCCGTTTTACTTTAATTTCAGACATTGGTTTTATTAGTAAATTGGTCATTGGTAGTCTTTTGTGTTTTTTAAGAAAAATTTTGATACGCAAGTTGTATAATTTTTTTGTTTGTACAAGGTTTTTAGTTTTAGGGGTTAGGTTTATTTTAAGATTTAGGTGTTAAGAGTTTAGTTTGGGGTTTAGGGGTTAAGAGTTTAGTTTGTGTTTAAGAGTTTAGTTTGGGGTTAGGGGTTAAGAGTTTAGTTTGTGTTTAAGAGTTTAGTTTGGGGTTAGGGGTTAAGAGTTTAGTTTGTAGTGTTAATAATTTAAAGTTATTTAAAGTTTAAAGTTTTCGATTTAGTTTTTTAGAGTTTAGTTTTAGTAATTTAAGATTTGGATTTATAGCATAAATATGTAGCACAACCTGTAGGAGTGTTCAAAAACATTTAATTTGATTGATTTGGTCTGAAAATTCAGATATTTGTTTTGATTTTTATTTTCGGATTGAATATTCAATTTGATTTAAATTTTTTAGATTAGAATATATTTTTAAATAATCAGATAACCGAATATCAGATTCGATTATCTAAAAAATTGAATATCCAAAAAAATCGAATTAGATACGAATTAGTATAATATCAATTTAAAAATTAAATTAAAAAAAATTGATTCTATTTAATTTGATATACGACAATAAACACTTTTAACAATTTGTGTATTGAAATTAAAGTAAGAACATTCTCAAAATCTTTTAGTTGTCATTGAATTTTAGTTATGGAAATACTTTTATACAATTGTTAGATTATTTTATTTTTTCTATAAGGATAGTTTTGAAAACATATTTTTATTGTTATAAGTATATGTTGTTTAATGTATGAGAAGTAATGTAAGTTTTCTAGATGGAGATTTAATTTGAATAAAAGGGTAGAAATCAATTTATTTTTTTCCGATAATAAAAGGAACTCGATGATGCTACCGATAATAATAATAATAATAATAATAATAATAATAATAATAATAATAATAATAAT
Source organism: Abelmoschus esculentus (assembly GCA_035048815.1). Classification (NCBI taxonomy): domain Eukaryota; kingdom Viridiplantae; phylum Streptophyta; class Magnoliopsida; order Malvales; family Malvaceae; genus Abelmoschus; species Abelmoschus esculentus. The sequence goes on along the minus strand of JAUCBN010000061.1, from coordinate 4,497,554 downwards.
AATAACATTAATTTATTAATTTTGAGATTTAAGGTTTATATGACGTCTGGTATAATAAATATCTTTAATTATATTAATATTTAATAGTCAATATCGAAATTTGTTAGTCAAAAAATTATATTATTAAAAATTCAAAATTTAACAACTTAATTAGGTGTAAAACAAATTTAAAGGTTTCTTAAAAGTTTGATAGCTTTTATACACTTAAGCCGAATTAATATAAAGATATTGTTAAAATATAATAAGGTTTAAATATATATTTATACTTGAATAAGATATTTTTTATTGTTATTATTTAAATAATTTTTTATTTTAAAATTAATATATGAACTAGTTACTTTCTCCCACGTTAATAATTTATATATATATATATTTTTTGATACTTTTATTAATATATTTAATCTCTAAAATTTATATATTTTATTAATTTGATCATAATTTAAAAGGATTTGATAAATTTAATTATCCGTATTTAAAATTTTATTAATTTAATCATTTTATGATACTTCTAAATCAAGTAAGTTTAACGAATCAAAATAACAATCGGATAACATCGTAAAATGATTACTTATTATTATTATTATTTTTATATCATAAAAGTGAAATAATATTTTAAAAAAAATAATTTTAAAAAAATAAATAATAAATTGATAAAAAAAATTTAAATATAGAGTCATAAAGGGTTAAATTTTTTTCAAGTGTTATAAATTAATAATAAATTGATAAAATTATAAATTTTAATATTAATTAAAAAAAAACTGTCTAATTTAAATGCGAGCTTGAAAAAACCAATAAAGCTTCTCTAATTTAAACTTAACTTTTCCTATTCCTAATTCCAAAACCCTCGGCCGTGCAACCCCCTTCGTCTTTTCCACCTCTCTCTGGCCTTCAACGGGATCATTTATTGACAAACGCCTATAGCCGCATCTCACAAGGTACCCTTTTGGGTTGTTGTTTTTCCGCTATTACTAATTGCCGACCAGCTATTTGTTTTTATGTTTGTGTGACGTTGCTTCTTTCTCTTCTGTTGTTTCAGGACTAACGTGGGTCAATTTAAGAAGATTTCGAGTGATCTTACTAACTTAAACTACTGGGTTGTTCGAGATTCAGCCAGAGAGAATCAGAGGCTATATCTAATGAGCAGGTTGATCGGCTTTTTATCTTAAATTTCTCTCTTTTTTTAAAAAAAAGGAAAAAAAATCTTGGGTTAACTTTATAAGAAATTGATATAAATCATATCGGTGCATGTGTGTTGTGGCTTAGAATTTCTCAATTTTGGCTTGTTCTATAATGTTTGCGTTTTGTTTCTTGTACTTAAGGTGAACTATGATTCTTGTTTGAAGTTTTCGACAATGAAAATGGTCAAAGTTTGCAACACTCATGAAATGTTGGGGTGGATTACATTGGTGAGAAGATATTGTTCAAGTGAACCAACACGGGATGTTTTAGTTACAAGCAAAAAAATCTGTAAAATCATGATGTCTTCTTCTCCAGTGGTACTTGATACTGCTCTTGATCAAAGTGGGCTAAGGGTTTCGCCTGAAGTAGTGGAGGATGTTCTTAAGCGGTTCGAGAATGCTGGTATTTTGGCTTATAGATTCTTTGAATGGGCAGAGAAGCAGCGGAATTATATGCATAGTGTTAGGGCTTATCATACCATGATTGGATCTTTGGCTAAGATTAGGCAGTATGAAATCATGTGGAATCTTGTGAACGCAATGAAGAGCAAGAGTATGTTGAATGTTGAGACGTTTTGTATTATTATGAGAAAATATGCAAGGGTTCAGAAGGTGGAGGAAGCGTTTTATACTTTTAATGTCATGGAGAAGTATGACGTTCCACCGAACTTAGCAGCATTCAATGCCTTACTAAGTACTTTATGTAAGACTAAGAATGTGAGGAAAGCGCAGGAGATTTTTGATAAATTGAAAGAGCGATTTGTGCCGGACTCAAAAACTTATAGTATTTTGCTCGAAGGATGGGGTAGGGCTCCAAATTTGCCGAAGGCTAGGGAGATCTATAGAGAGATGATTGATATGGGTTGTGTCCCGGATATTGTGACCTATGGTATAATGGTTGATGTTCTCTGCAAAGCAGGCAGAGTGGATGAAGCAATTGCAATTGTTAGGGAAATGGATTCTAATGGTTGCAGACCGACCTCATTTATATATAGTGTTTTGGTCCATACTTATGGGATAGAAAACAGAATTGAAGATGCCATTGATGCATTCCTAGAGATGGAAAAAAATGGAATCAAGGCAGATGTGGTTGTGTACAATGCTCTGATTGGTGCTTTTTGTAAAGCAAACAAACTAAAGAATGTGTATAGGGTCTTAAATGAGATGGATTTTAAAGGCGTGGAACCAAATGCTAGGACTTGCAATATAATTCTCAACAGCTTGATAGGTCGCGGAGAGACCGATGAAGCTTTTAAGGTATTCCGCAGGATGATTAAAGAATGTGAACCAGATGCCGACACTTATACAATAATGATAAAGATGTTCTGTGAGAGAGATGAGCTAGATATGGCGTTTAAAGTGTGGAAGTACATGAAATTGAAGCGGTTTATCCCAAGCATGCACACATTTTCAGTTCTCATAAATGGATTATGTGAGAAGGGCAATGCTGCTAAGGCTTGTGTCCTCCTAGAAGAGATGTTGGAAAAAGGCATTCAGCCCTCGGGTTCAACATTTGGGAGGTTAAGGCAATTGCTTGTAAAAGAAGGGAGAGAAGATGTACTTAAATTTCTTCAAGAGAAAATGAACCTCCTGATTAAGGAGCCTTTATACGACTGAAGGATTACGCCTTTTTAGTTGTTGATACTGTTGGACATATGGAATTCAAAACCTGATTATCACATGGAAATAAGAGCACAGAACAATTTTTGTAGGTAACTTCTCTGATTTTCATCATAAATGTGTTGACATTAATTGGTTGTAGCACATGTAAAAGAAAGAAAACTTTTGCACTTGTGTTTTGTTTTCACTCTCTTCCAAAAGGTTTCAGTCGTGTCTTTACCATTGGGTTAATGTAACCGAAAGAAACATCCTGTAGTGGTGTAGTTATAAGAAATAGGTTTCCTTGTATACATTTATAGCTTGTCCAACTTGATTTTTCACTTAGAAGAAGGGTTAGAAATTCAATTAATGCTTTCAAAAGAATGATCATGCTCTCGTAATGCTGTAGAGTGGGGTAAAGTTCGTTTGCATCTACCTATACAATAATTTTGTCAAAGCATTTCAAGTTTTCATAACTTTGCTGAAATTTCAAGTGGACACAAGTCACACAGCACATTGTAGTCATGAAACTTTTATTTTTATTTTATACAAGTGTTTACATTTGTTTGAAGGTCTAAAGTATGATATTTCCCTGGAAATGGAATGGATTATTTGGGAGATTCCATTATTGCAAAAGACCAGGATGTACTACAATAGGGGAGCATATGTAACCACAAGGGGAGGAGTAACATACAAGTTCGGCTTAATTTGTGTTGACAGATTCTAGAAATTGATGAAAATAGAGGAAGAGGATTGTCATTGGTTTTTTGAGCATACATATGGATATCATGGAATATTGAGTGCAAGTTCGGGCTCCTTCAATGCCATGGATTCTTTCACGAGATTATGTTAGACAGGTTTCTGACATCTATATTAAGATTATCTGATCTTTGAAAGCCACCATTTCTCCTGCACAACAGCTGGTGGATAAAACAAACCAACAAGTGGGAGAAACATATTCCAAGTTTGTTTTGGGTTGATTATATGTCTGATTATGTTCAGCAGAAGTTCCTCCCAGAAGACCCAAGGTTCCAAGCTGTCAGGGCCATGTAATGGCATTAGCAACCAGATACATAAACAGGCTCAAAACTAAAATAATGAAATTTCTTTTCTTTTCTGTCTGTTTTGGAAATTTCTAAGTTGGATTTGCAAATGAGAAATATATATATATATATATATATATATATATAACATCAATTTTTTTAATATTTGACTACATAGTTATTTTAACTATTATTTTAAAAATAATTTAAATTTTTTATATTTTAAGTCAAAATAATTCATCTACAAATAAAAATTATAAGTGAATTAAAGATAAATAACTTAAAATATTTAATAAAATGACATTTCAATAAAAAAATAATTTATATTTTATATAATTTATATAATTAATTTTTACTCTCTCAAATCTTTATCTATACTATATTACTGTTTGCGACATCATTTTAAACCATTTATTGTTAATTAATAATTTTTATCCATAAAAGATTATTTTAACTCAAAATAGAACATTAAAAATTAAATTAACTCAAAAATAGAATAATAACCAAGTCAACTATAACTAAACGATACAGTGATTTTTGGTTTACGCCATATATTTATTAAGAATTTTTACTCTTGATTTTAAGAAAGCTCCTTGTCTGACTTCTTTAGAATAAAAATTGTCATAAATTGTATCTCTTTTTATATCCTATACAAAAAAAAAAAAAAAAATTAAAAATTAATTTTAAAAATTTTAACTCTATTTTTTTCATCTTAAACTCAAATCTTATATCCTAAAAATATATCCTATACTTAATTTTTTATCAAACATGCATGTTCTGTTTGCTCTAGAAGAATAGGAACAATTTTTTTTTTATCAATCTAATATCTGATTTTCTAGTTAGATTATAACAATGGAAGAGAGAGACTGAAATACTAATATATAGTGGATGGTTCACTTTCCACACCATGAAATCAATGCTGGGCAGAGGTAATGGAAAAGGGTCAAAATGAAAATGAGAGACTGAAAACAAAAAATACCTAAAGATAGAAGAAGACATATCAAACATGCAACTACTCCAGTCAATAACGAAGTCATATCATATGTCATGAGTTCTCTGCATGGACCTATGGGAATATTTTCAACATCAAGGAAACTTACTCTCTAACTCTTTGCATACTGCAGAAATATACAAGCAGAAAGTGCCACAAAGAACACTACCTGAATAGATTCTTTCACAAAATAAAATAATATGTTAGAAACCTTTGTTTTTATTTCAATGATATTGCCAGTATCATGCCTCAGTATTTGTACAATTTAAGGGTGAAAATTGACCAACTCTACTTTTGTGGGGGAGAATATGTTGGTAATAAATAGCATTCAGAACTTGTATTAAACTCTTTTTGTTTACTCTTTCCAATTTATATCTGTACATCAATTTACATGGGGGGATCAACCTACCTTGAGGACGAGCTACTCAGTGTCAGAGGCCCTCGAGGGCTTTTTGATCCAATCTCTCGTTCCAGTTCAGGCAGCGAATCAAGCTATGGAACCAATCACCTGTTTGGTCAGATTTATTGACAGTTGGTAGGGGGTGCTGGCTCATGGATATTCTGACAGAATGTCCTCGAGAGAGTTGCTGCCTTCTCTTCCCATCGAAAGAAACCCAAGCATTGCTTCGAGCATCGTCAGGGATCTGTGAAACCAACAACAATTTTCCAGTGCTTTATATACTATACAGGGAAAGAGTTTGATAACCTAAGAAATTTCCTTCAGGTACAGATAATGTGACATTAGTTTTAGAGAACTCGGATAAATTGTGACATATTCATACAATTCGATTATGCATGTCTGCCTCAGTTTGTAAAGGAAACCCCACAACCATCCACCAGGCCATCCATAACCTTTATGAAAAGGATGAAAAGCACTTTCAGAAATACAACTTTGTTTGTGTCTCAACATTTACTCCTTTTAAGCTAATTGAGATTTTAACATCTAATTATTATTAAAAGCGTTACATGGAAAGATAAAAGGGGCAAACAGGGTCCAAATGGACACAATAGATGGTAATCCCTGGAAAACACAACAGATATTTGACATGAAGGTTAGAAGAGCCACTCAAATGCCCACTCACCTACGACAAACTAAGACATGCAAATAAAAGAACTAAAATGTAATCTTCCCTTGTCAACATTTTTCGACAAGTAATAAACCATAGAGCACAACAAAACAATAATGAACCTTTTCGAATATATAACATGAGAAATGACATAACCATTGAAAAAGTAGAATGTTAGTTAGACCAATTAAAGACAAAGTGGTAAAGTAGTTTAAACCAAAGCATAAGAATTCCACCAGATTCTTATTAGATGAGGGAAAGTTCTAAAATGAACTATGAACTGTATGTTCATGTGAATAAGTTTACCTTTAACTCGAGCTTCGCTGAATCTGGAAGTATGACTGGTCTAAATGAGAGGGAATGTGGGCAGATAGGTGTAAACAGCATGCAAGGAACATTTGGATGAACCTGCATTTGCAGTATGTTGTTAGTTACAGAATAACCATGATACTCAAAATGATCCATATAGAATAAACCTCATATGTATCACTGAAAACTTGAAAGGACAACCTACCATGGAACCTCCGGCAGCTGTAGAATAAGCAGTACTACCGGTAGGTGTGGCTATTATGACTCCATCACCTTGCACCTAAAGGCATATTTTTAATTAAACAAAAGCATAGGGAAGTCACAAAAGATTGAGCACCTCTAAAGCTATATAAGTTATAACATTGAAAGCCTAGAATAAACTAGGACTTCTGTCAGTAACAACACCTGTCCAAATTATTTATAATCCAAAATGCCAACCAGAACTCACTTTTACATGACAATTGAGGTATATATTTTCTTTTCTCATAGAAAAAAATATCTAACCTTTGTTATAAGTCGGTCATGCTCATAACATTCAACCTTAGAAAGATATGGATTAGAACCCCGGTCCACAACAATCTCATTCAGGACATCAAATACTTTTCCCGGAACTGCTTTACCATTTCGAAAAATTTCACATCGTAAGCGCATTCTTAGAGTTATATAAACACCATCTGCTGTGTTATTACCATGGATGACCTGCTTCAAGTCTTCCCTGTAGTCTTCAAACTATATTAATCATGAAAGGTATAAAAAGTTAAACAAATGGGAAATTATGAGGACAGCCAATATCCATAACAAGGAACAAAAACTGAGTAACTCACAGTGTGGGAAGTGAGAAATCCAAGAGATCCAAGATTAAATGATACAACCGGTGGTACAGCACCTCTAAATAAATTTGATGCATGCAATATAACCCCATCTCCACCCAAACACGCCACAAAATCAACCCTCTCATGAAGATCACTTCACAAGAGCATATATCAAGTAGGATTCCAATCAGGTTTGAGGAAAACAATATTATCAACTCTAAGGCAAAATAAATCATAAAGTACCTGGTATCTTGACTATAGAAGGTTTGAACAAATCCAAATCCAGGGATTCTAGCAAATATGTCATGAACATCAGGTTCAACAAGGACATTCATGTTCTCTTGATAATGCAGGAAAGAAGCAACCTGCGCATCAAACACAAAACAAGCAGTTACAACTGCTATGAATCAAACAAGCGACTTTGAGAATGTTTCTTCATTATGCTTTATACAGAATTCCTAGCAGATGTCTCAACACCTTACCTTCAACAGGTCACAAGTTCAAACATACACACCTCATCTGACTAATTACAGCACTAAATACTGAAATCGTTCAAGAAGAACCTAATAAGTGAAACAATTCAAGCATATAAATTTGAGGACTAGTCTATATTCTGCACCATAAACATCCCCATAAACTATATGTGCTGATCCCAGTGGGATTCAGTTTCAGATTATACAACTACATGCAGAGACAGATACAAAACTTGCTGAAATAATATCTCAAGTTCTACCTCTTTAGCTTCTTCCATTAGTTCAGCCCCCAGCTTCTTTAATAGTAATACAGTCTTTGGTGTAGACTTCCACATAAGCATCTGTTGTTGAGTGCTAGGATGAGTGAAGGCCAAGGAGGATTCAGTCACCTTCTCCCTGGTACAAGAGAACCCATCTGTCCGCACTAAAAACATCTCTGCTTTCTTCCTTGACTGCACTCTTACAACACCAGTCGCAGAAGCACACATATTTCCCTCAATTGACCCCAATTCTTCATCACTTGAATATGTGGAGGCCTTACCATTGCTCATCTCGCTCTTGCTAGAGGTAGATGTGATGTGCTCACTTAAATTCCCATCTAAAGTTGTGACTTCGGTTACAGTCATGGGATGTTGTTCCCCTTGAAGGGATCTGTTAACATTTGGGCTACTGGAAGCATTACTAGAACCATTCATATACTCTCCAGTTCCAGCAGCAGTGCTCTTATGCCCTTGAGATGGACTTTTAGAACTAAATTTTCCATTAGAATTTCTCGTCTCTGAAAGCAATGATTCAGTATTAGCATGAACCACCTCTCTTCCCCATGTTGCTGTGACAGAAGTCTCTCTTGAAACAGATTTCAATCTTTTTAGTTGACGATTTAAATATGTTTTAGGATAGATCTTTTTACTCATAAACTTGGACATCTCTTTTCTTGAAAAAACATTGCAAGGAGGAATCTGAGCCTTTAGAGGATCAACAGTCTCATAGATGTTAATAATTGCTCCTTCTTCATCAAAGACTGCTTCCCCAGACGTCTTAACTTGGATGGAAACATGGTCATTGTTGGTCCCACTAATTTTGTTACCTTCTTTATCATTGTTTGAGGCTTGTTTGTGATGTGCTCCATTCGGACTATGTATCTCATGTAAAGTCTCTGGCAATAATTCGTTTTCCTCTTGTAACTTGAGGTTTTCTTCATTACTAGAAAATGCCTGAAGTTCTCCTGATCCATTTGCATCTTGTGATAATGTATCACTCACTAACCGATTTGAGACAAACTGAGATGCAACTCGAGTCATGTACTGCCTCCATCTAGAGAGCATTGCAGAAGTCCTCCATACTCCTTCCTTACTATGAACATAGATAGGCTTTTTCTTGCAATCTGAAACCAAAGCCGCAAACCTCTCAACTTGCTCCATTGAAGGTGCAGTTCCAACCTCCACCGGAAACTTTATAAACTCAACTTTCCCACATGAAATAGCATCATCCATAGCTGCTTGATAAAAGTTATCCTTAATAGTCTCTGCCCTTAGATCAACAATGGTTTTAAATCCTCTGTCAATCAACCACTTCAGACCTTCATCTGTCACTTGACCACCCATCCAAAAAGCTATCTCACAATCTTTAGACTCTATCTGTTCTTTAGAGGAGGACAAGCAAGCAGATTGCCAATTTGCAAACAATGTATGGCATGGATGGTCATCCTTGCGGGGGAAACCCAAATCATAACAAGCATTTTTCAACCTTTGCAGCTTCCTCCAGACATACAGGCTTCGATAATCTTCAGGTGTCAAATAGTTCTCAAGAGCAACATGTAAGCTCTCACAGCACCTCTTCATCTCACTCCTAAAAAGTGCAAGTGGCGGAAGCTTATCCTCCATCACACTTACATCCGCTGCACGAAAAGTATTCATAATTGAGACTCTTCCAGAAAGAACATCTTCTCTCCCTTTATTCAAAAGAGATAGCAAGCAACCGAGCACAGACACAATTTTATCCTCTACCAGTGGTTTTTCCTCTGGCGTGAAATCATATGAAACACTACATTCTCCAGTCACTGGATTGCATAAAGTGTCCATCAAAGCAGCATGTAGCCTTTCAGCTGCTCTAAAAATTCTACAATAAGCCTCAACTTCTGCAATATCCCCAGGAACTGGACCAATCCAACGTAACTGTGAAACATCGTGTGACTGGACTGTCTTCAAATCCAAATAAAGAATTGTCAGATAACGCAAGAAATTCTATATCTCCTCTTTAAAAGTACACATCAAAGAATCAAAGCCAAAAATTAATATCTGCTGCATCAAGGAAGAAGAAAAATGCAGCAACTGTAGCTATTTCACAGAAGAAAATTTGATCTCAGAATCGAATATAGAAAACCATTGTCTCTGAAATTCATTGTGAGTTAAATAAATGCTCAAGAGAATAGACAGACTTTCACCTTAACTGCTTCATTAATTTACTTTATATGCCATAATGAACATTCAAAAACAGTATTGATAGTGTGAAAACAAACACAGTGAACAGAACCAGCAAACTCAGTCAAACCAAAGAATCACAGGGCTTTTTTTAATAGTATTTTGAGGAATTGCACAAGCAAGGATCAAAAATCGACAAAACCCAACCACCCATCGATCCCGTTTAAACATATTCAAAAACAAAATCAAAATATTGAAGGTATCGTCCCAAAGGATGACTAAAACATTATCAAGGTCCAATTTCAATGTCTAAATTCAGTGTAGACGAAACCCAAAATCATATATAAAAACAATAATAGTACAAACAAATTGGATAACATCAAACCACGACTCTAAGCCGATCAAACTAATAAAATGAAACGAAACCACAAAGAACCCATGTGAGAGAGAAGTGAGAGAGAATAAACCTGAGAATCCAAACCCAGATTTACAGCGAAAGACTTGGATAGCTCCGCCTTCACTACAAGCTTCACCCTTTTCCTTACCACCCCTTTCCGCTTCAAGCCAAACCGAAAATCCCTCCTCTCTCCATCTATTCTGAAGGGCGACAAAAATCCTTCCGCCGGAGACAACCTACTGATGCCGATGATGGGCACGTGGCGCACAGAGAGAGTCATTCCACCATAAGGGAAGTTTCAATATTTGATTTTTTTTTTTCTTATTTAAAGTTTGAAAGTATTTATTCTGAAGAAAAATTAGAAAGAATTATTGTTGTGGATAATAGCGAGGGAGGAAAATGTTGAGATTTTGGATTGCAAGCATCTCCTTGTGGTTCTGAAGCTTTCGTGTTTCAATTAAAGAAATAAGTAATACGATTCTAGAAAAATTATTATACGATATTTATAATTTATTTTTCATTTTTCATATTATTTTTAAAAAATAAATCTTCATTTTTTTATTATATTAAACTTAAAAAATAATTTATAATTTTTAATGAACAAAATCATAAATATTTTAGTGAGTCAAAAGTCGGGATCATAATTTTTTTTAGTGATGATGTCTCTGGCTATATTTCTTTCCCTTTTTTTTAATCACATTTAATGAATTATACATTTATAGGCTTGATAATTTTTTTAGATATTTAAAATTTTTATTAGCATTATTTTTATTAAAATAAATATCTAATGTTTACAATTTATATCATTATTTATTTTGATATTAATCTATTAAAAAATTACTGACCGATTATTATTTGATATGTGACTTCATTTTTAATTTTTATTTTATTTTCAAAATTTTAAAAACTAAATTTTCCCTATTCCTAAAAAACTCTTACACAAAACACTACATTCTCCAGTCATTGTTCGAAGACGGTACCTGATGCTATCATCTTCTGATTAACATTGTTCTTTTAATACTCCTACTGTTTTTAAATTTTTTATTCGAATTAATCCATAGAAAATGATAAATAATATCATTTTAAAAGTCGATGTAGAAAGTATAATAATTTTAAAAGATCATTTAAATTAACATTTTAAGATTGTCTGGACTAAGTGAAGTAGGAAAGGAAGAGAATTAATTTGCTTTGCAATTTGCATGCCAAAACTTATGATCCTGTTTACAGAAAACCAAGCATGCTTCATTCTTCAACATATCACGACTCATAGATTGACTAGGACAAGGAAAGTAGAAAATGCAAGAGTTATTACAAATTTGAAACATATACTTACCACAATCGAAACAGGAAATCGGAAACCGGCAAAGCAATTACCTCACAGTTGATTTACAGGAAAGGATGACAAACTCGATACTTTCAGATCAGCATCTTCAACACCAGACCTAGGATAAGGTCAAATGAAATAGCTCCATATTTCTTGGATCTTTACAACGGAAAGAAAACAAAACAGTAGAAACAAAAGGCCGATATACTCCCGTCTCCTCTGCATGTCCGAACTCCGAACCCCATCCAAACAAATTCCAGATAAATTCTCCAAATCCAATACATGAGAACACGAAAAGATATGGCTCGATCATGGCTCATCAGAATACCTCATTTTCCCATAAACCAAGAGATTACATAGACAACCGAATATATAACTACCACAATTGAGCTGGTTGAGGGAGAACTGCAACCCATGCCAAAATTTGGAACAGTCCGGTCCCTGAAGATAAAAGTACAATCATCCCAGGAGTTCAAGAATCAGATATTTCTGGAAAACATGATTCTAGATAGTTGCATCAATTTCCTTTCCATGATCCTCATCGCGGATACTCCTCTTCAACCTTCGTAACCATATGTCATAATCCATAGGATAAGGTGTTCCGCACAAACTGTCAACATAATCGGCAAATGCTTTCAATACGGTGGACACATCACCCAATTTCTGCTGAATCAATCTCCTAGACCATGACGTCTCTCTCCACTGTAGTTCCCCTTCAACAGAATCAAGATCAGGGAAAGCACCTCCACAGGCAAAATAGAGCATGTAAACCAGGCTCTCAGCATCCGAGGCTGAGCACAACTTTCCCTCCTGTAAAGCATAAGTAGATGAAAAATGAAGGTTCATTGCAGGACGGTCCCTATCTTCCAAAATAGCATGTCCCCAACCAATAAGAACAAAATAAGGATGGCTTTCACCAGATCTTACACAGATCACATTTTCCGGCCGAATGTCTCCATGCCTAATGCCTTCTGAGGAGGCAGTAGAAAGTGCGGATAAACAGTCATGACAACACCTGATAGCCTCACCCACACCAAAATGACCTTCACTTACCATATCAGCAACAGTTTCACCGACCGGACTGGTCACAAGAATAGGGGTGCCACACCAAGGGTGATCACAGTTTCCACCTGAACTAGGTCTCCGACACTGACCAGGATGAATAATCCTTCCAGATGCATTCAATTGAGGTAGATATTTGCTAGATAGGCCTTTCTGTTTCATAATAGTCAATACTTTGGTTTGTCTTTGAACTAGATACCACATATTCATATCTTCCCATGCTGGTTCCAGCTGAGAAGGATGGGAACCCACATAGAGAAAGAGTGACTTTCCTGGATCTTCAACTGGTGATGCAATGTAATAAGGAAGCTCACCATTACTCCTGATTTGGTTAATCTGATAACCTCTTTCCCAGTTTGAATCATCCAACCATAATACAGATCCTACTTCAAGCTTCAGCGACTCAGACTCAAGTTTAATTGAATCATCCTGAACTTCAACAATTTCAGGAGAGACACCATGCTGCTGGAACTTAAACAAACTACTTCCGTTCACTCTAGTATCCCCCAGTTGCCTCTCCACTCTCCTTGTTTGGAGTCGACAACCATGATCAGCAGCTAAATCTTCAATGGAGTGCTTAGGCAGGCCAGCAAATTGCATAATACAGTGGAAAGTTGAAAAAATTACCTGCAAAGCACCAATATCTCCCCAATTGGCATTTCCAAGCTTGTTCCAGATCTTATCAACTGGAGATACAGCAATTTTGGCATGCCTTTGTATCCACTCAGCAGCACACTTATAGACATTATTCACATCAAAATCCATTTTATTTACATCTCCTTCAACTTTCACAACACCCCCATATTGAGAATCAACAAGAACAATGTAGACAAAATTTGAACCAAGAGAAAATTTCTGTTTGCTTAGGCTTCTTGATATGAGCATGCGCAAGGCATAGAAAAGAGCCTCACCTAGGACGAGTAGAGAAGGCTGTTGTTCGCTTTCCACAGAAAGGCTTTGGATCTCAGGCCTCAAAAGAGCCAATTCAAGAAGATCGTCCCACTTTCCATGAGGATGTCTCGGGTTCTTAAGCAATACACCAGAAGCACAGAGACTTCCAAGTCTCCCACTAGCCATTGCGTTATCGGCCTGGTGAAACTTTAAATTTTCTTTGTAAAGACAGGCAATTGTAAAAGGAATTGGTTCATCTTGACTCCAAAATGCCTCCCACAAGCCCTTTACGGTGGCATGTAAAAAATCTTCAACAGCAAGATAAGCAGCTGCTTCAGCAGAATCAGATGTTGAAGCATAAACAGCATTTGGCATCCGGATAAGTTGTTGGAATGAAACCCCTTCCAAAGCATAATCAAATTTTTGGAGCTCTATCAACTCAAAAGGGACATCGAAGGCAGGCTTCAATGGTGCTGACTTTGCATATAATGATTGAAACCAATCTTCAAGAGTTGAAGTAAAAGTTTCACAATCAATAAATCTGTACAAAAATTCCTTGCGATAACGAGACTTACTGCTGGAGGACACAGTGGACCTTTTAGTACCAGACCCAACTGATTCTTGGTCTGGGGACCCACCTGTCAAACATCACATGTATCATAGATAAGCTGACAATTAAGACAAAGTGACAATAAAACGTACGGAAATAGCATCCAAAACTAGTAGAACAAGACTTATTACAAATTTGCAAATAAAATAGGGTGTAGTTAAAGGTTCAGAATCTTTTGAATTTAGTCTTTAGTTCAAAAGTTATGACCCTGTATGAAACACAATATAAATAAACTAAAGCATTTCATGCTGAGGACAAGAAGATGACACAATACACACTCTAGAAACCAACCAATACCTGAATATAATGTCCTTAATTGAAACAATCCATTTGATGTATCCCTAATAAGGAAATAAGATTTTACTATGCCTCCCAACATTTAATCCCAGCCATTTGCCCCACTTGCTGTGGCAAAAATCTATTGCTTCAACTTTGAAGTTTTAACATGCATTTATGAACAGTTAATCCGGTTTGGCAGATGTGCTGTCCAATAAACTTTTGCCACATCAGGTCAGGTGGAATAAAAAGTTTTGGGACAAGTAGCTCCAATTCCCTAACAAGCTCAAAAGAAAGACTTCAGATATTAACTGAAATTTAAATTGTCAAAAAAATATTTCTTAAATACCACTATCTTAATGATTGAAAGCTACCTAAAATGTCTGAAAAAGATATTCATTTAAATTTGCATCGCTTAAAAATTAAGCCCACATATATCAGAGAAAGTCCATATCATAAATAAATAAATAATATAAGCCCAGAAAACAAAGATTGTTTCCTCTATACAACCATCTAAATTAGTTACATCTCTAAGAAAATGGTCCAACTACACCAACAAGTTAACGGATTTGTATGGTAAGTAAAATAAATAAAGAAGAAAAGAATGAAAAAGAAAAATGTAACTGAACTCAACATCTCAAATTCAATTGAAGTTTTAATTTCTGCCTGTCAATATTTTATAAAGCCGCTTTCTTACTGTTCTGGAAATCATTTTTGTTTCACTTAAAACATGTCATAAATTAGTAGACATACTACACAGTCACGATGTTGATCATGTGGTACAATAATCACAGAAACAGTATTAACATATAAATGTGCAGTATGGGAGCTTGTGAATGTCATTATGTGTTCACATTTCACAATTCTATTAACCCATATACATGTCATTTCAAGCTGACCATTTTAAGTAAAAGCATATAGAAATACACAAGGCAGAAGGTTTTCTTATGGAAGTAATACCATGCCCAAATGAACCAGGTACAGGTATATTCAAGGAACAGAAACTCTCATAGTTGGATCATTTCTCCATATATTATAGAAATTTGGAAAATGGAAACAAAAATGATGTCTACCATAAAGAAGGATTTTGTCTCATTGATCTATGACTCAAAATTCCAGCTTATAAAGTGATGGTTATGAAGAATGGATCACACTACCAATCATATCCACCATCACTCGGTAATGAGTATTGTAACTTCACTTTGTTTTATAAAATTTGGCTCAGACCTCTTTATATTGCAATAATTCCTTCCAAGTTTAACCGATATAATGGCTTCAAAAAATCCATAGAAACCAAAACAATGGTGTTCAAGAGAAAGAACAAAAAGAACATGAACATCAAACTTCCGACACTGAGATTTTTAGGTCAATTGATGCATCATTTGTAACCTTGTACACCAAACATAGTCTTCTACCTAATTTTTCAAAGAGAAAATAATAAATAGCAATGCCAAATTGCCAATATAGTGACATAATGAGTTAAAAATTGCATTACCATGTTATCCTAAGAAAGGCTAACCAGAAAAAACACCTATCTAGCATATAATTGCACCCAGAAACAACTTTGCACAAAAAAGGGCTGTTATCGTTGGATTAAACAAACTATTTACAGTACGAGAAGCCATTGTCTTAAAAGGGCCAAACTATACAGTAAGTGTTAACAATCGATTTAGATACAAATAACTAAGAACTGGAACTCCAGAATCCAACTCAATTTTCGTTATACTTAGTACCTAGGTTATTGATTGAACATATCTTACCTTTCCCCAATTACAAAAGGAAAAGATTTTTAAAAACCCCAAAGTTCAGATAACAAGAAAGCAGTAGGTGTTCAGTGAAAGGGATAGATAATTAAAAGCATGTATCCATAAATATCTAAAGAATTAATGGAAGAGGGGGAAAATCAAAGACTTGGTGAAGTAAAGCGAGTCAAAAGCGAGGAGCGGAGACAGAGAATAGAGAATTTAGGGTTTGAATTTGGAGGGAGAAAGAATATACCTTCCATACCTTCAGAATTCAGATCTCTCCCTCTCAGTGACGCCCTCCCTTTCTTCTGAGTCCACTAGGACGACCCTGCCGAGTGTTTCTATTTCTGTGTATTTTTCTCTAAATATATTTTCTTTTATTATTGGATAGACAAGACAAATAATTAACCTAAATTTCACATTTTAAAAAATAATCCTTGATATTTATATATCATATTATTTTAATATGGCTTAACTCAGAAGTGGGTGCCCAAACTATACATCTGTTCTGAAATAGGTGCTTGAACTATTTTTTGGCTGAAATAGATGCCTAATGTTTACATCTGTAACCAATTTAAAGTTTAAACTTAACGATGTTAACTTTTTTTTATTACCCAATTATATTTTGACACGTTACATCTTTTTATTTTCTTAAATTATATAAAAACAAAAGAAAATAATAACTTTATAATATTTTCAGAAAAAAAAATTTCATCTACTCTCCTTCTTTCCCTCTCTTCCTCTTCTCCCTCTTTACGCACGCGATTTTTCTAAAAAATCTACAGAAGTTTTCAGAAAAATTTTCTATTCATCCTCTTCTCTTCTTTTTTTTTTCCCTCTCTTTCTTCTTTGTATGAAAAAAATCTTTTCAACTAGAATGAAGCTTTAGATTGTCGAAGAAGAAGTGTGGAAGAAAAAATTCTCAGGTATCTTTTAAAATTGAAATATAATATTATCAATTAGAATATAACATCAAATTTATATTTTTATTTAAAATATAATAGATTTATTCTAACAGGTTATATTTTGAAATCCAGAATCAAATTAAAGTGGTGATACGTTAAAGATTCTTTCTTTAGCAAAGAACAGTGAAGGTATATAGAGAGGATTTATATTTGAATGGTTGGAATATAATATTTTATTGATTTTAAATATCTAAATTAGTTGTATTGCGACTGTTTTGTGTTTACATTTCTATTTCTATTAGTGATGTAGTGATTATTTTATAGTTAACAGTGGTTGATTACATGAATTTGATAATTGTTTGGTGGTATATTTTAGGATAATGACATTAGAAGATGCTGACAGTGAACCTAATGACCTTGATGCAAGTGCTAGTAATGATAATTGTGATACAAATAGGGACAAAAGTGAGTTAGACTGGTTAGGTGAAGAGAATTTTTTATCTGACGATGAAGAAGAGGAGATAGTCTCGATTAAAAACAACAAGAAAACAGTGAAAAAAAAAGATAAAAAATAAAATTATTCTTGTAGAAGATTTGGAACTTGTCGTTTTTAATGATGTTCTAGAAAAAGATGACTTGAGTTTAACAGATGGTTTAAAAGAATATTCAAAAGATAATTCTGATACTGACTACTTGGAATCTTCAAATGTTGATAGTTATAAGGCAGATTCAGAAAGTGATTTCATTGTCAAAAAGTCTGATAAAAGTTTTTTTGATGCTTCAACCGTTCAACCGAGATTTGAGTTGGGAATGATATTTGAAAATCAACAACAATTGAAGGATGCACTATATTCTTATGCAGTAGCTCATAGGTTTGATTTCAAATATGTTTCAAATAGAAAAGAGAAGATTAGGGTAGTTTGTAAAGCAAAAGGTTGTCCTTTTCTGTTACATGCATCTTGGGATAAATTTGATGGGTTCTTTAAGATTAAAACTTTAGTGATTGAGCACCAATGTTCTGTAACTTTTAAGAACAAAAGAGCAGATTTCAAGATTGTAGGGAAGCATTTTCTTAGTAAGCTTAGGATATAAACAAGGATTGTTGTCAGAAAGCTAAAAAATGGGCTTTAGAACAGATTAGGGGAAGAGTTGTGTATGAATTTAATAGATTATTCAATTATGTGTATGCTTTGAGGAGTGCCGATCCAAATGGAAGCTTTGATCTCATGGTAGAAAGACCAACTGCAGATGAGAGACCAAGATTTAAGAGACTTTATGTTTGTTTCAGTGCACTAAAAGAAGTCTTTAAGAAGCATTGCAGACCTGTGATTTCTTTGGATGGTTGCTACTTAAAAGGGTCTTTACAAGGTGAAATTCTCTCGGTTGTGGGTAGAGATAGTAACGATCAAATTTTTCCTATAGCTTGGGCAGTGGCTGAGGTGGAAAATAGAAATACTTGGGCATGGTTTTTAGAACACATTCAAACTGATTTGGAGTTAGGGAATGGTGAGAATGTCACTTTGATAAGTGACATGCAAAAGGTAATTATAATACAAAAATTTTAATTTTTTATTTATAAAATGTTATTCTTTTATATTTGATATAATATTTTTTTATGATTTTACAGGGATTACTTGAAGAGGTTCATTTATGCTTACCAAATGTGGAACACAGATTTTGTGCTAGGCATATGTTTGTTTGCCAATTGGAGAAAAATACATAAAGGTGGCAACCTTCAAATGTTATTTTGGTCATGTTGTAAGGCAACAACTCAGCCCCAATTTAATCAAATTGCTTCAAGAATTGGTAAGTTAAAAGAAAAGGTATATGATGACCTTATGCTAAAAGATCCTAGACATTGGTCTAAGGCATTCTTCTCTACAAGGTCTAAATGTGATGCAGTAGATAATAATTTCTCTGAGGCATTTAATTCTGCTATTTTAGGAGCTAAGTTTAAGTCCATCATATCTTTGTTTGAGGATATTAGACATTATGTCATGTATAGGCTTGTAGAGCATAAAAGAAAATCTCTAAATTGGAAAGGGCACTTGCCCAAGAATTGAGAAAAAACTTGAACAAAATAAAGCTAATAGTGCTTTCTGTCATATCATTTGGAATAGGGCTGATGGGTATGAGGTGTTGTGTAATCAAGACACATTTGTGGTTGATGTTAAGGGTAGGAGGTGTACTTGTAGAAGGTGGGATCTCACAGGTATCCCATGCTCTCATGCTGTGTGTGTTATATTATATTGGGACGAAAACTTAAAAAATTATGTGCTTGATTTATACAAAAAACATGTATATCATGAGTTGTACAATGCTATCTTACCAATAATTCCAAGTGAAAAATTTTGGAAAGATACTCGAATGGGCAATATTGATCCACCATTGAAGAAAAAATTACCTGGAAGACCAAAGCTAAAAAGAAGAAGGGAAGAAAATGAAGTGAAAAACAAAAACAAGTTGACCAAAAAAGGAATAAAAATATCTTGTGGATTATGTAGACTTACTGGACATAATATAAGAAAATGTCCAGCCAAAAGTCAAACCAATGTAAGTTCTTTTACTTTGTCATATATTTTTCAATTATTTTATTGTTATCTACTAACATTAACTATAATTGTCAGGTTCTTATTGAAGAAGGACATGTTTTTGTTTCTGTTACTTCGTCGGCATCTTCTCAACATACTGAAAATGGTCGAGAACCTTCAAAATCAAGGAACCCAAAGCTTCCAATCAAAAGGCATATGAAGACTTTAGAATAGAGTTGTTAATTGTTTAGAAACATTACAATCTTGAAATAAAATCTTTATTATTTTATGTTTATTCTATGAAGGCTTTAGAATGTGATTGTTAGTTAACTTTTTAAAAGAATTAATAGTTTTTTTGTTACGTTGATGTATTCGAAAGTCATTTTTATTTAAAAATATAAAATATATAGACTTGTGTTACTATATTTCTAAATTTTGTTAGAACATAAAATTTTTGAACTTCTATATATTTATATATGTTCATTTTATCTTTTTAACCGTCGTCATAAAAATCTACATTATTTACATTTCATCAAATTGTTAAAATTAAATACAAACAAAATTTAATACAAAATGTATAATATAACAATTCAATATATTATTCATGAAGTATATTGATAGGATTTTATACAAAAGATAAAACTAACAAAAAAATGTTATATATAGACCATATTCACTAATAAGTAATTTTTTTTATGAAATAAAAACAATCCTATAAAATAGAATTTATTTTCTGCTCCTCGATTATTTTTCAGCCTTTAATCTTTATCTATTTCCTTTTCAGTTTAGTGTTTTCTAGTTGAGCTCTCAAGTCTTCTATTATAGATCCATTGTTTTCTTCCCTCTCATGCATAATAACAATATAAATTCATTACATACCAAATCACCAAATGATAAACACACAAACAAAGATTCTAAAAAAAATACATTAACAATGAAAACTTCTGTAAAGTTAAATATGATGGAACAAATTTAGGGTTTAAGAAAAATTTGAGAAATATTTTTGATACAAAGAAGGAAGAGAAGAAGGAAGAGAAGAAGGAGAGATGGAGGAAAAGTCAAATTTTTTTTTGAAAACTTCTGTAAATTTATCAGAGAAAAACGCGTAGAGCGGGAGGAGAGGGTAAAAAGAGAGTAGATGATTTTTTTTATAAATATTATAAAATTATTATTTTCTTTTGTTTTTATATAATTTAAAAAAATAAAAAGATGTAACGTGTCAAAATATAATTGGGTAATAAAAAAAAGTTAACACCGTTAAGTTTAAATTTTAAATTGGTTACAGATTTAAACATTAGGCATCTATTTCAGCCAAAAAATAGTTCAGGCACCTATTTCAGAACAGATGTATAGTTTGGGCACCTATTTCTGAGTTAAGCCTTTTAATTTTTAACTTCTGAAAATTTAAATTATATAAATTCTAAAATATATAAGATTGTAAAAATAACTAAAAAAATAGAATCTTGTAAAAATATTATAATATTATAAAAATTTAATACGATATTTTTTTATTATAGTCTTAAAAATCTTTCTTTGATCCAAATTAGAATTTCTTTAATTTTTATAATTTAGTTAAATATTTTTAATGCAAAACTTAATGAAGTTAATATCCATAAAATATATATTTTTTATTGAATTATCCTTTAAATTTTTAAAAAATATTTTACTCCTAAAATTTATATTAGGACCTCAATTATTTCTACAGTTAACTCTCGTTAAAAACAACTCATGGTCATGGACCCATAGCGGAAATGGTTATAGTGTTCCCTTTCAGTAACCAAGCTTAAGACATATCAACTTAACTAGCGATGCACACGGAAATTGATCCGACACGATCCAATCTGATCAAGTTAGGTTTTTTAAAAAATTTAAGTTTTAGTTAGGTCGGATCAAGTTCGAGTTTAAAATAAAAAAAATTCAACTCGATCCAAGACTAATAGTATAATTGGATTAAAAAATAATTATATTTCGTTTTTATTATAAAATTATAACAATTTTAGTATAATTTTTTTTTTTGTTATATAGAATATTTCTTATAAAAAATACGCAATATAATTATTTTTTAAGACCGTCACCCGATAATTCATATTGGACGATCGGAGCAACTCTTCTTGACCTTTCTCTTCATTGTTCCATACACCAAATCCCATTCTCAGTTCTCAGCGCGTCCTCTACACAGTCCACCTGGGACAACTAGAACTATAACTCCATAACTCGAATCAAACCCAATAAATATCCTGGAGTCAAATTAAAGAAAAGGGAGTGCGTGGAAACCAGAGAAAAGGAAAGCCTGAACAGAAGCAAAACGAGACCCTTTGTTTTGGTTTTGGGTGCTTGTAAGAATTAGCCAGGCATGTTTTCAGGTGGTCGTGCTGCGTGTTTTTTGCCAATAATCTTGGTACTATGTTTAACGAGGAACACATATATTTTCCCGGTTGCTGAAGCTATATGGTTAACGATTCCAAGTTCAGGAACCAAGTGTGTTTCTGAGGAGATCCAAAGCAACGTTGTTGTTTTAGCTGATTATTATGTCATCGATGAAAACAACCCGGATCAAGTACCCACCATCTCTGCACGGGTATTTCGTTTACCCTTTCATTACTAGTAACTAAGTAATCAAAATCTGCATCTGGGTTTATCAGATTTCTGCCTTTTCTTTTACAAATTTCATACCTTTTTAATGGGGTTTTTTAGCTTTTGATGATCTTTTATTTGAAATTTTTGTTGTTGGAGGTATTGCTGGTTTGTATGAACAATGATTATGTTGGTAATGTTTGGTCGGAGGAAATCTTTGTTCTGGTTTTGGTTCTGTTTATGTTCAATTCTGATGTTGTATATCTTCCTATTTAATATGAATGGAAGCCCTAGCTCTCCCCTCAAGGATTTTTTCTCATTGTTTCTTAATATGCCAAAGAAATATCCTTTCTTTTTTTGCTGGAAAACTCCTTGAGGGTTGAAAATTGGAATTCTTTGTAACCATGGTTGAAGAATAACATTGAGTTTACTTGTAATTATGGAATTGTCTGAATATGGCTTGAATTCTTTGTAAACCACAACTATTTTGTATCACATTGTGTTAGACAGCTATCTGCAGCTCAGCCTAAACCAGACAAGAGGTAAACTACATGGAATTTTCTTCCTACTATCCTCCTGTTATGTTTGAAATCGTTGAGTTTGAAACGAACTGCAAGCGATGAGATAATTTCTGACATGAGTACTTAAAAGAAAAATAACGATTCGGAGCTGCATACCTAGTTGTGACTTGTGATTACTCATTTTGTATGTTTTGGAATTTATCTGGAAACTTATTCTAACTGCAGATAGGTTTAACGCAGTGACTAGTGTATTGAATGTGCGATTTACATTCGAACTTACAGGGCCTTTTATCTCATTCTTTAGGTAACATCTCCTTTTGGGAACAATCTTCACCATAATGAAAATGCAACTCATGGTCAGTTTGCATTTACAACCAGTGAGGCAGGCAATTATCTAGCTTGTTTCTGGAAGGATGGCAATCATAAGCAAGATTCTGAACTAACTTTAGGTGTTGACTGGAAAATTGGAATTGCTGCCAAGGATTGGGATTCGGTTGCGAAGAAAGAGAAAATAGAGGTTAGATCTTTGATGCTCTTTCTCCTGAAATTTCAAATGGGACTTGATCTCCATAGCCGTCCAATTTTCTTATGCATTATATATTACTTTGTATAGGGAGTTGAACTTGTTCTCAGGAGACTTCAAGGAACAGTGGAAACTATTCGTGGTAATCTAATCTACCTGAAAGATAGGTACTCTTACCTCAACTGAACTGTTGTTCAAGCTGCAAACATCTTAATGGGTTGTAGGTTACAATTTACACTTGAAATAAAAGCCTTAATGCAGGAACTTATTCAGACATTCACAAGCTTTTTCACCTCAAAGTTTTCACTTTTCATATTAATAAATAGGGGTGTAAACGAGTCGAGTCGAACTCGAGTAGTGTTGAACTCGACTCAACTCGTTAAGATTTTGAGTCGAGTTCAATCTTGAATAATTTTTAACGAGCCTGAGAAATCTATGCTCGACTCGACTCATTAAGAACTCAAGTTGAGTTCGAGCTAAATCGAGTCAAGTGTAGACCGATTTTTGAACGTATCGAACTCGAGTAACTTATCATCTATTAGTCACATTTAAAGCCCTGTCAGGAAAAAAAGTTGATACACAAGTTGTATAAACTCAAGCTTGTTAATTTTAAGGTATAGAGTGTTAATTTATGGTTTAGAGGTT
Source organism: Abelmoschus esculentus (assembly GCA_035048815.1). Lineage (NCBI taxonomy): Eukaryota > Viridiplantae > Streptophyta > Magnoliopsida > Malvales > Malvaceae > Abelmoschus > Abelmoschus esculentus. The sequence goes on along the minus strand of JAUCBN010000061.1, from coordinate 4,473,658 downwards.
TAGGTTGTTAGGTTTAGAGTTTAGGATTTAGATTTTAGGGTTTTAAGTTTAGGAATTTAGATTTAAAATTATAAAAATTAGAAAATAGTATATTTTTATTTTCGAGTAGCTCACGAGCTTTTCAATCTAGTATCAAGTAGTTCGACTTGGCTCGTTAAGAATTCGAGATGAGTTCGAGCTCAAGTTGAGTCTAATCAAGTCGAGCTTTAATCGAGCTTTGACTGAGTCAAGCTCGAGTAACTCCCGATTTGTCTCATCTCATTTACAACCCTATTTACAAATGTGGTCTAGCCTCTAGGTTGATCTTGGAGTTTTCCATTTACTTGAAATATCCTTATTAGAGATCTTGAAAATTCAATGATTTGAGTAAACAAGTAGAGATGCTATTCGGCATGGCTACTAAGATGATCAATTTCCTTGAGCTTTCTACTTCCCTATTCTTTTGCAGGATCCTACTAAATCACATGATTCTTTCGAAATACTTGCTTGAAGAATTCTGTTAGGTTGTAACCATAAAAGTTAAAGTAACATCTGTGTTTCTTTCCTGAATGTCTACAGAGAAGCAGATATGAGAGAAGTAAGCGAAATAACAAATGCCCGAGTGGCATGGTTGAGTGTCATGTCCCTTGGTGTCTGCATTGCGGTCTCGGTTTTGCAGATATGGTACTTGAAGCGCTACTTCGTAAAGAAGAAGCTCATCTAGATTATATGCACCACCGTCTTGCTGTCCCATTGAGACATGCTTCTGTTTCCTGCTGGTTTTTGAGACTGAAGATGTGGTTTGTTGTTCCATGGCTACATGAAATGTTTTCTTATTGACTTCTCATATGTGTAGATACGTTCTGACACTGTTATTAAGCTCCTATTGTCTGAATTTGGTATCATTTGAGAATTAATGATATGTTAACAAAAATGGTTAATATTGAATTTAGTCCCTTAGACTATTGCTAAACACCATCTAAGTGCTTTGATGTCTTATTTATATGTATTTCCCAAGTGAAAATCAAGATTTTTACCATCATTCTTCTTCCACCTTGCCGTATTCTCCCCCTCTACTAGCACAAGTGTCGCAATTGAAACACCCTCTTAAGTGCCTCTTAAGTGCTTTTGGAGTCAAAGGTGATTTTGGAACTAAAAGTAATACAAAACATGTAGCTTTTTAAGTTAAATGTGTTTTTCAAAAGCTGAAATTTTTAGCTTTTTTAAATATACTTTTAAATAAAACTATTCATTTATCTTTGTTTATATCACTGATTCTTTTGTATTTTTAAAAAGAATTTATGATATTTTATCTACTTAAAAGTATTTTTTGACAACAATATTAAATGTTCATATCTAAGCCAAACAATCTAAAAGTATTTTTTAAAATATATTTTTAAAAATACTTTTCATCAAAAGCAACGTTAAACTGACCCTAAAACTGAATACTACACAATCGATTTAGGTTACATGGAGATGTCTCACAAAAATGGAATTTAAATACAATACAAAATTTTTTAAAGCGAGAATATTAGGGACTAAATTAAAAAAATAAAATGATTTTGTAACTAACTTGAAAGCAACAAATCAAAAGTTTCAGTTTGAAAATTAAGGTCAAAATAAGATTTTTTTTGAATAAGTTACAATACAATAGTTTATGTTTTAGAGTATATTCTCAATCATTGATCGCTCAAAACATTGTATAGGTATTATTGGTGTTCGAACCCGTGACCTCTAAAAAGAATAATCATTCTCTTAACCACTAAGATTAAATGATTCATATAGATTAAAATAAGATCACTTTCAAAATATTAAGTCATTTACATTTAAAACAAAAGATTAATTAAGTTATACGATTGAGAATGAATCCTTTGTAGTTTTCATGTTTGTTAGTCTCATATTTTATTGGATATGTATGGTTTTTTATTCAATAAAATCATATTAGTTCATAAAAAAAGATTAATTAAGTTTTCGAATATTTAATTCTAACTCGAGTTAATATTATTATCTCAAACAAAATAATTTTTCGAGTGGTAACTACAATAGCGATAAGAAAGACATCGATCGAATTAAAATAATAAAATAAATCTTTACGACGATAATTTTTAAAATAGAACATAAAACGATAAAAAATCGAGACTTCCTCTCTCTAACCCATAACATTTATCTTTTCTTCCTCTCTCTCTCTCTAATTTTAATTGTTTTTCTCTTTCCCCCTTTTTCATGCAGATAAATAACCTATTTAGTGCCCATCTATAACCAATGGATAAACTATACATAGGCCATTCAACTTTTCAAAAACTCTCACTTATCCTCTTAAATTTTCACTAGTTTTCACAATGGTCATCATATCCATTAATTTAAACTTTTAACGTTCTAAATTCTTCAATTTGGTGCTCCATTAAATTATTTAAAATCCAATAACCTGACCCGAATTACCAATTCAGAAGTCGGGTCGTTCCATTCTCACAACAGGAGCTAACATCCAAGAACCAAATTAAATTGAGTATTTGGTTGAATGTTATTTATTGTTTTAAAATTTAATTATAATTATTTATAGTATTTTAATGTATATTAATTTTAATTTAAACAAAATTTTTTAATCGAAAAAATAAAGAATCATATAATAAATTACAAAATATCAATAAATATTTTTTTGAGTTTACAAAATCTAAAATTGAGTTCAACTCGAATTTAAAAAATTATTATTAATTTAAGTTAATTTAAATGACTTAAATAAATTAAAATTATTTTTAATCAAGTCAGAATTTTACTCACCCTAATCCCTTACAAAAGTCAACTTCTCATTCAAGAAATATTGACTAGATTATAGAGATGACAACATGGTGAGGTTTAGGTCGTTTCAACCCTGATCTCGACCCAAAAATTAAAATATTTCACTTGATCTTAAAATATTTTATCTTTAACTCGACTCAACGTAATAAAAACTAACCCGATACCGATTCGACCCCAATATTTTAATAAAAAAACTCAATTAAATTTGATTCGACCCCAAAAAATTAATAAAATATATTATATATGAATATATCAGGTCGAGTCGAATCGGAAAATTTTCACCCTAAATCTGATCCTAAACCGAACAATTTTATTTTTCTAATACCGACCCGACTTAATCCAAATCCGATTTTTTTTAAATAAAAGAATTCATCCCTATTGAATCGGATTGAACCAAAACTCAATTGTTTCTGGTCAAATTATCATCCCTACTGGATTATCTCCTCCTCCGTTTATGGAAGCAACTTCTTTTAGACCGTAAGAGGTCCCCGTATCTTTTTGTGTTATACCGATGGCTAACCAAGTTTACATGCGTACAACTTCGACAATATACATCTTGTGATTACATTACAGTACGTTTGAGTTGGTCCTGTCTAGTCGACATTGCTGCCCCTTTGATTTGCTGTAATAAACAAAACTCTCTCTTTTCGTTTCTTTTACACTAATCATTCCATCCAAACAAAACCGAGCCACTTTAACATCTCCAAAAAGTGAAAAATAATTCATCCATCAGGCTTCTTTAATGTCCTTCTCAGGACATGTCTACAACTTTTGACTAAACCATTCTTGCAAAGACACAAAGATACTGTTTTTTCTGTGATGCAAAGACTCCAATTTGACCCATTTCAATGCACAAAATGACAAGGATTCTTGAATCTGAAATCCACTTAAAGGAGTTATCTTTGACTGTTAGGTCAGGCTTCAGAAAGTAGACAAGGCTGTAACTTGGAACAACTGATGACATGAAAACAGTAGGGAGAGGGAAGCAAGAAAAAAAGAAAATCTCAGGCATTGATAAAGCAAAACGAAAGTGGTTCAAAAACACAATTAGTTGATCATGGATCTTGTCTTCATGAGCATCTAAAAGAAGTAATAATTTGATCCGATTGAATTTGAATCAGTTTGCTTCGAATAGAGTATTTTTGTGCCGTGACTACTCGAAATTGTATTAAGGAGATGTTATCGAAAACGATTGAACACGAATCTCTTTTTATTTTCTGTTTACTATTATTTATCTGAAAATTAGAAAGAGTATGAAATTAGTCCTCTTCAAACATAAGAAATAAAAATGACAGATGAGACAATTGTTGATCATTTTATTTTATATTCTTTGTAATTTTATATTTTTTTAATTTCTGGTATAACTTTTTAAAAATTTAATTTTTTACATAAAATTTTACGTCCATCCTTAATGATACAAATTTATATATATGGATTTATTTTTTCATAAATAGTAATTTCTAGGTGTCGTATCTTTCTTATTTTGATAAAAAAAATTGATGACATATTGTCTAGGGAGGGATGATAATATAATCGAAATTCGATCCGGAGAAAAAAACTCGATCTGAAATCGATCGAAATAAGTCCAAACCCGAAACCAAAAGAAGTCCAAGTCCTAATAGGAGGTAGATTAGATATGGATATTGTTATCATGTGATCCGAATCTATATTCGATACAAGTCTAATCCATATATGAATTTAAATAAATATATTTAAAAATTTTAAATTTTAAAAAATAAAGATATATATTAAAATCCTAATTAAGTTGAATTGGTATTATGTAATTGGACTTTGTTTCCTAATTAAAATGTAAATATATATTAAAATCCTAATTGAAATACTAATATATATTTAAAATATAAATTTATTACTTTAAAAAGAAAAAAAATAGTTGGATTTGAATTTTCGAATTTAGATTTTAGAAATTTTATTAAATTGAACTTAGATTTATGTAATCGGACTTGAATTTAGACTTTAATTTTTTTAAAGTCTGATTATTATTGGATTAGACTTTATAAAATTTGATTTAAATCCGATACATTATCATCCCTAATATAATCGAATAAAATTTTCTTAATATTGTATATCCAGAGATAATAATTTGTGAAATGCACCAACACTTGTCTTCTTTATGTCCTGATCTCATCAACCACTTTTATTAATTATATTCGCCATGGTTTTGATAAGGAAGGAAGTGGAAATTATAATAATAAATAAACTTTTAAAATGGTAATAATTTGCATTAAAAATGATAATAATTTGTGAAGTGCAACAACACTTGGATTCTATTTCACTTACTTCCTTATCAAAACCCTAAAATTTGATTATTTATGAAATTGATTTTTTTAACATTTTCGATTTTCTCGATTCAGATATAATATTTAAATCTCAAATCCAGAAAAATATCATAAAATTTTATCTATTAAGTTTAACCCAACAAGAGATTTCTCAAAACATTTGAACAGTTGAAAATATAGATAAATGATGTTCTAATTTAAATTAAAAATATTTGAACGTATGACTCGATTAATAAAATTTTAAAAATAAGAGTTACAGACTTCACCACGTAAGGTCCTATGAATACATATCTCACTAAACACAAGTATCATACTCTAAAGATTGTCACATGCTAGAATCTCATACCAATGGTGTTTTTCGATCCCACGATCTGACGATTAATCTATTCACGAAAATAATGATTTTAGGTCCTGAACTTACAAAATTTAATGGTATAATATATTTTACTATATTTCATACAAATTATAAACATAAGCATGCAAACGAGTATGATCAATAAAAACAAGTAAATAAACGCATTAAAATTCTAATTAGAGGGACTTTGAATTGTAGATGAAGGACCGGAGGAATAATATTTTGGAACAAATTTTGACACGATGATTTAAGTTGCGGTTATAGTCGTATTTTTAAAATTTTGTATTACTCAGTCTTTTCAAGAAACTAACTTGATATTTCACCATTAAATCTTAGTTCTGTTCCTGGTGTTGCTCAACTACTTCCGAACATTATTTGTAATGTAACTGATACATAAATATTTCTCTTTCTTTTCGGTTCAGTTTTTCTCGAGATTGATAAAACTTAAATTAAAAGTTTCACGTAATCTTGATCTAATATATAATCTCCGACATCGAATCATGGTAGAATCATGATCTCTTGCTTTTCTCCTCCTTCTCAACTTCTCCATTATTCTAATATAGAAAATACCAAAAAAAATGAAATTAGAAAGTTGGGTGCTAAAATTGAACAATTTTAAAACTCGGGTGATGAATACAAACATGGTAAAACTTAAGTGACTGAATGCATAGTTTATCCAAAAATAAAATTAAAGCTAGCTCTTAATAATTTATTACTATTTTTGGGTAATTTTAATTTTATCCCTATTTTTAAGATCCAAAATATTTTAAAATCTTGATTAATTATTTACTATTTTGTAATAGTTATAAAAAGGTCTGGTCTCCTGTTTGACATATCTTTTCACAAAGTTTCGTGGGATTCCTTCGACCAAGATTGTTCATGTTGGAATCCAAACACGAAAGCACCAACTTTGCATTGTCTCCTCTCATAAAGGAAGAAACTTTGCACTGTCTCCCCCCATTTTATTTTATTTTATACTAATCATTAAAAAAATTATTATATATTTGGATATTTAAAGCCCCATTTCTTTGGAAAATTATATTTTACGTCTACCGATTTTAATGATATAACTTGATATATAATTTTAAGACGAATCTATCATATTTAACACACACTAATAGTTATCACTAACGATAAGCATCACTGAGCATCATTATTCGTAATGGTTGATAAGTCGAATTTACTTATCCCATTTAGGGTTGATAATGAGTCTGATCGGCTTGCGAGCTATTCGAGCTCGAACTCGGTTCAAGATCTTAACAAGCCGAGATAAGATGATTCAAAAAGCTTGTAAACAGACTCAAAATAATGATATATATATATGTATTAAAAGTAATTTATTTAGTAATAAAATAAAATAAATTATGAGAAATTCAGTAAAAATAAATTAACTAAAATAAATTGGGTATGATGTGTTTTTATTATAAGAATATTTCTTGATTATTTGGATTAATCTACTTTTTATACTCTTTTTTTAGACATTGAATTTTGTTTCGGTGTTGGTTATAAAAGGTTTTTTTAACAAGATCTTATTTTTTATAGAAAAATATAATAAAATTATTTATTTTAAGTAAAGTCGAATCGAGCTCAACACGAGCCTATTAAAATCCTATTATATATTATTTTTGTCTAGATTTTCTTAATTTTTTAACTTATTTTGATCATGTGACTCAAATATATCGTCTTATGTAAAAATAGACCATGATTTTTTTTGTTAAGGTAAAAATATATAAATTTAAAATCATAAATGGAAAATGTTTTATATCCAATAGAATTATAAAAATATGAATTTTCTTTTCTATAATAAAAAATATTGAGAAGCAATCCAATAACCTTGTTTTTCTATGCCATGAATGGTTTTAGAAGAACAATGGAGTCCACGTCTAACAACAAAAAGCAAACACAACTTTTGCCTGCATCATCACCACTTAACCTAAACATCATTTAGTCTATTTTTTTTTTATTTTTTTAGAAAATAGAAAATGATAAAAAAAAATGTGTTTTATCGTAAAAATTTAGAAAATAAAAATAAAAATAATTTAAAATATAAAAATATAAAAAATGTTTTCATAGTTTTCATTGAAAATGTTTTACTAGAGTGGAAATATAAAAAAGTATTTTAATAATAATAAATTTTTAAAGATTTTTTTTGACAAATGTTATTGATTTTTTATTAAATCCATAAAAAATTATAATTACAACGTAATTAAGAAGCAAAATAATTGGATTAAAAAATCCAAAAATTCTTACAACCCAAAAACAAAGAAAAATAAATTTTTTATGGAAATAAGTATACCAATAAAATTCAGTAGCTTCCTGAATCTCCTTGTCTCTATCCACACGAGACACATAGTGAAGGGAGGAGTTGTAAACGATTCAAACTGTCGTGCAAAAAGTACCGCTACCCAGGACTGATTTTATCGGCAAACAACCATCAACCGAGTGGGGATAAGTCTTTCCAAGTGACCACCGACAAAACAATAAATCAAAAAACTAGCATCGATTGAATCTCTGTGCGAACAACAACCGATCGCTATGGTATGTTGCAACATGCCATAAAGACAGACGAATCAAACCCCAAAACAAAAATAAAAACATGTCACAAGTATAGAAAAAAGCATGTCACAAAGATAGAAAAAGAGATCCTTATTAAAATAAAACAAGAAAAAGAAATAGATCCGATTGTCGACAACCAACACTAAAATTGATTGTCGACCACCGATCAAAGAAAACAATTAAAACGAAAAACTAAAAAAAATGAAATTTGAAAAGGAGAACGACGGCCGACGGGTTGAGAGAGAATTAGATTTTCTTTATTTATTTTTTTCTTTGTACAATCATAAATTTTTAAAGATTTAGTAACGAAGGTTAATGATCATTCATATTAATGATCATTCATTAAGGTTAATGTATTTATTATTAGTCTGTGAACTATTAAATTTAAATTCTTACAAACACACGATGAGATTAAATATATATATATATATATATATAAAGTTAACAGGGATGTTTTTGAGTATTCGAATTTTGGGTATTTAAAAAATCGGAAATCAATTCCTTATGGTAACTTATTTGATGGTCCGTATATTGACCCGTTTAAGTTGGGTATTCGTTACTCGGATACTCTTGAAATTCAAGCATCCTTTTAATCATGTAATAAGTGTCCAATTCATATTTTTTTATTTATTTTTTATTTTTTAAATTTAAATATTCTAAAAAATACATAATAAACACAAAATTTAAAAGTTTATAATTCATAATCTAAACACAAAAATGAGTGCTTAAAAGTTAGTTTTAGAATATTTGGATATATATATATATTAAAGTTTATCATCAAAAATACATTAAAAATATTAATCTCATTTTTTTTTCCTAATCATGTATTAACAAATTAATAAAAATATATTTGAAAATTTTAAAACTTTTAAAAATACATAATACAATTATAAATATAATTTAGAGATTTAAATATAATTTTAGGTATAAATATTAAGCAACTTAAAATAAAAATATATAATTTAAAATTAAAAATTAAAAACATCGAGTCAGATCGGGTACTCGGTAATCAAAAAAATTGTCTAAGAATCGGTCCAATTACCCGGTTAAATCCCGAGTCGGGTACCCAACCCACCCGTTCGGATAATTTTTTTAAATAATACTCTCTTTTTTTCTTTTGAGTCGCCAGATAATTAGGTCGGATCAATCATATCGATTAATTTTGAATACCTCTAAGAGTTAGTGCTTTGTACTTAAACACACTGCATCTATTGCTAAATACTGCACTTTGCCTTTATTTTTTCCCCACTTAGCAACTCTATAAGAAGGGCAGTTGTGAATTTGGAAGTTGTCAGCCTACAGAGCCGAGAGAGTGAAGAGAGAAACAATGGAAGATCATAGGGTCGGTTCATCTTTGTTTAAACTGATAAACAAAGTGAAACCATATATTGCCATAGTGTCGCTGCAGTTTGGATATTCAGGGATGTACATAATCTCCTTGGTTTCTTTCAAGCATGGCATGAGTAATTTCATACTCACTACCTACCGTCATCTTGTCGCCACCATTGTCATTGCTCCATTTGCCTTTGTTCTTGAAAGGTTTACTCTTCTTATCAAACTGAAATAGACCACGTTAGTTCATGGATCCAACAATCCTCACCATCTTCTTTATTTCCATTGTTTTATGCAGGAAAATCAGACCAAGGATGACACTTCCTATCTTTCTCAGGATTGTGGCTCTCGGTTTCCTCGAGTAATGCACTCTACTTAACTGAAACAAATAATCCATTCTGTTGTGTCTGATCACCAGTATGTTTCATAGTATTTTAGCTTTTAGCCGCCAACGAGGCCCTGCATGGATGCTTGTTACTGAAATGGAACTGGAACTGGAAATTAACGTGGTTGAGTTGGATGTTACAGGCCAGTGCTTGACCAGAACCTGTACTATCTGGGGATGAAGCACACAACTGCAACATATTCATCGGCTTTCGTCAACATGCTTCCGGCTGTTACCTTCATATTGGCGATGATTTTCAGGTGAAAAAGATTACAAAGAGTTAATCACATAATCTATTAAGATTTGTCTTCCCAACTCACACTACTGAAAATGATGTGTCATAAGGACCTTATTAGAAACATGTCATTCCCCACCACATCACACCATGTGAAATGGCTTAAAGGTTTTCTCGTATTCGTTCTTTTTCGATGCGCGAATAATTTCATGAGTATGGATTACTCCGATACTACTTGACACGAGAACATTACCTAATACCACCACTTTTATCTCTCAAGACCTCTATGTTGAACCATTGTTTAATATGTTAACTGTTGGCAATCAGGTTAGAGAAGATCAATTTGAAGAAGCTACGCAGTGTAGCAAAGATCATTGGAACAGCAATCACTGTGGCAGGGGCCATGGTGATGACATTGTACAAAGGTCCCATAGTTGATTTCTTCAAATCAGGAGGCTCAGAACACCATGGGAGCACCACTGAATCTGCCCATAAACACTGGGTTACCGGTACCATAATGATTCTATGCAGTATCTTAAGCTGGGCAAGTTACTTCATTTTGCAAGTGAGTAGAAACAAGTTCAAAATTTATTTTAAACAACATATTCTACAGCTAATTGTATTGGATATGGTTTCTTCTGGTTCAGTCCTTCACGTTGAACAAGTACCCCGCCGAGCTCTCGCTCACAGCTTGGATATGTTTCGTGGGAATGATCGAAGATGGTATAGTGGCACTCATCATGGTCCGGGATCTAAGTGCTTGGAAAGTAGGGTGGGATTCAAGGCTCCTTGCTGCAGCATACTCTGTAAGTGCCCAATAAAACCAAATATACTAACTACATTAACAAAAAAGGAGACCTGCCAACTTTTGTTTACTGCTTTACTAGTCTTTTTGTCCATTGCAACTGGTTTGACACTTGAATGTTTCAATTTTTGTGATTAATTAGGGAATAGTGTGCTCCGGAATAGCGTATTACGTTCAAGGAGTTGTGATCCGAGAACGAGGGCCGGTATTCCTTACATCATTCAGCCCTCTATGCATGATCATCACTGCTGCTCTAGGAACCTTTGTTTTAGCAGAAAAAGTTCACCTAGGAAGGTACATTGACATGACACCAGATGAAAACTAAGGCTTGAAAATATGGTGTACAACCAAGTTGAAGATACTTCTTTTGTTTTGTGTTATATTTCAGCATTCTTGGAGCCATTATCATAGTCTCAGGGCTTTACACTGTGGTGTGGGGTAAAAGCAAAGATGGGAAAGACTCAGAAAGTGATGAGAAAATCAAGGAATTGCCAATCACAAACAATGCTACATCAATCAATGTTGATGATAGCATTGATGGAGCTGCCAAAAGTGTTACTATTCCAGCTTCAAGGAGCCCTTTTAGCACTCTAGGAACATAAAGACAGTTCCTCATTCTCCATTGTTGATAATTTTCAAGCTCTTCCACAACCCAAATAAAAAGAAAGTACTATGTACCCACCCACCCATTCTCAGTCTTTCTCTCTCAGTTTCTCTGCATCTTCTGTATCATCTTTTGATTGTGTTGTGAGGCTTTAATTTGGTGAAGTAAAAACCTTGAATCCCTGCACTTTACCTATCTGTCCATATATGTCTTTCAGAACCTTTTGATATGAGTTGGTATGAGTAGGGTTTTGCCGTTTTGATATGTAAGATATATGTATTAATACGCATTGAGGGCGTATACTTTAAGGTTTGAAGATCATTAGATTTTATATTTAAATATCGATACTTGAGGACGATTATCGACACTTAAGGAAGTATTTGATACGCATATAGACGTATCAGTATGAACTAGGCAACCAACCCAAAAAATTTAACTTAAACTTTATAAATTTTATAATTCAAGGTGAAGGGTCTAATAAATCCTCGAAGGTATAAAATAAATTTTAAAACTAATATTGAAAGATACAGTGATAGTTCAGATTAACAAGTTATTATAATGAAAGTTTAAAGAGGATAAAACGAGAGTTAGATTTATTTGTTCGAGGATATGTAGTTTTAACGAATGACGAGAGTTTATATTATTGTCTTATTGCACATGATAATCTATTATATTAAGCTGAAGAAATCTAGATCTTTATTTGATGTTTTTTTACCTTCATTAAATTATTGCTTTTTTGCTCTCACCAGTAATCTTATATTTAATTCTTTATTTTTTTCATTACAATTACAATCACAGCCATTTAATTTTTAAAATTACTCGTAGCAATATAAGAATACAACTAAATACTTATCTTTAGGAGTGAGTATTCGATCGAGTCGAATCAAAAAATTTTGAGTTATTCGAGTTGACGAGTCATATTTTACAACTCAAACTTTATTTGAAATTTTTTCGGTTCGAGTCGAGTTTAAGAAATTCGAGTCGAGTCGAGTTTTCGAGTTCTTATAAATATTTAATTGTAATTATTTATCATGTTATAGTATGATTTGATTCCAATTTAAACAACTTTCTCTAATCATATAAGAAATGCATATATATTTTTTTATATGTAGTAATATTTTTTTATATTTTTATATATCAATGTATATATATCATAAAAAAATTGAGAGATTCGTCTTAAACTTAAAAATTAATCCTTTAATTACTAAAAATTTTGAGTTATTCGAATTTTCATTTTACAACTCAAACTTTATTTGAAATTTTTTCGAGTCGAGTCGAGTCTATGAAATTTTGAGTCGAGCCAAAACGAGTCGAGTATTTTTGCCTCGAGTCGAGTTATTCGGTTTTTTCGAATCGAGTCCAGTTTTGCTCACCCCTACTTATCTTTATGAGATCGATATTTAGGGGATTTACTTGTTAATTATACTTGCATTGGCAGCGTACACTTGCATAATTCGTGTGATGATTATCCATCGATCAATAAATATATATCATATTTGAGTTTTTTATCAATATGATATATAAACATTCTATTTTACTTAACGTAATTTAATTAGCTTACTTTAAACATTAATTTAACATTTACAACTCAATCATTTTAAACATATATTATAACTTTATAAAAATCTTATAAAATAGAACGTAAAATCGAAACTCCACCTTTTAATGATGATGCCAAAGTTTTCCAAAATTTACCTTTTTTTTCAACGAGTAATTTTTTTTTTTTTATTATTATATCTCTCTATTCATGCCTTCTGGTAAAAAAAATTTAAAAATTAAATTTTAAACTCTAACTCTTATTTTTTATATCCAAAATCCTAAACTCTAAATACTCTACCACTAATTCTCTAAACTTTAAACGTAACCTCTAACCTTAAACTCTTTAATTTAAAACAGAAACATAAAAAAAGGATAGACGATTTCCGCTCTTTTCTAACACCTTTCATCAAGACATGATCAACTTGTATGTTACTGAAATCTTTTGTGGTAATATTTTCAATAAAAAAGAAAACATGAAAACAGATTATTTCAACTACAGTGGTTTATACTTTATACGGTTTAAACAGAAGATAAAGAGTTGTATTACAAGCTATTTTCTTAAATTATGAATCATAAAAATAGAGTTTAAATTTAATACACAAGCTTGCTTATTTAATTATAAATCAAAATTAAACATAAATCTTAAAAAATTAAACCTCAAGTTTTAAACTCTACACTCAAAATTTTAAATATTAACCTTAAATTTTAAACACTACAAACTAAGCCCTTAAACTCTAAATTAAACTCTTAACCCGTAAAAATATAAGACATATTTAATTTATATATTGATTTTTTAAAAAAATATTTTTAATAACTAAAAAGAGCTATGTATACTTCTTATATTGCTATCCATTGATCTTATCTATAAACTAAAACAATTGATATATTTGAAATTTGCTTGTTTATTGAAATTTCTTTGCTTAATAAAAATATAACACATTATTTACGTGTTCATAATTGTATTCATTTAAAACATATTTTTTAAATGGTTTAAAAAATCAAATAATAAAGGAAATTTTATTTTACTTTTATTAATTCTATTCTTAAGAGCATATTCGGAGAATTCTATTGTTTTTTATTAAGGTAATTATTTTAGTCAACATTGAACGGGTTCGGTTGTGAGGGGAGCATCCCGAGTAGCCGTTTAGGTCCCCATAAGTTTAGGGTCTTTAACTTTTTTTTAATTTTTTTAATTTATTAAATTAATAAATTAATTTAATGGTTAAAATTAACTTTTTAGATATATAAATAAATAAATCTAACAATGAAAATAAAATGTGAAATATTAAATTAATTGTTTAAACGAGATGAATAAAAAAATTCGGTATTATTTTTTATGTTCAGTACTAAAAAAATAAATTTTAAACCTTAACCATAAATTCTAAACCTTAAACCCTAAACATAAATCTTAAATCACAATTAACTCTAAACCTAATTTTTTTTATTGTTGGTGTATAAAAAGGGCACTAAAAAGGATAAATTTTTTTATTCATAATAGTAATATACCTTCGTTATATAAAATATTGATTTTAATTTTCGCTCAGAGCCCCAAAAATCTCTGAAACGACCCTAACACTGAATTATATTAATGTATTTATTTTAATCATCGAATTATCGAACTCGTCGATCAAACCACTAAACTTACTAAATTTACCGATATTTATCTACTTAGTACGATATTCATTTTTCTTTATTTTTAAAGGGGTGCAACGATATTCATTTTTCTTTCATAAAGAAAATAAAAACTTGTGAAGAAATCAGAGGCGTCTTTGAAAACAATGGAACGTAATCAAATCATGTGGTGACTGAAGGGCAAGAGAGCTGACAAGAGAAGGAAATGGAGTGTCGGTGGTGTCGGTGGTGGTGAGTGAAATGAAGTGAGGTTCCAAGGGGTAGTTGCGACTGTGGGGCATCAGCAGTCAGCACCTTCTGTTTCTCTTCTTTCATTTAGTAGCCGACTCATTCCCATCACAAAAGGCAAGGGGGGTTGCTGAGTGGGTGGGGAAATAGAATCTTCAAACACACATGGTCCATGCAGAACTTGACAAAGCATGAAAATGGTGTTTGTTACAGACCTTGAACAGATATTTTGCCCAGAGCGTTACCCGCCAACGGACATTCATGAACTCAATGATAAACATAGGTTTACCAACAATAGAGCAATGTTTCCAAGAAAAAATGCTCCAATTAGCACAAAAGCAGATTCAGAGCAATGTTTACATTATGCTCCAATGCCACAGTTCAAAACATTACACTCCTAATCTAGTTCAACACCAACATACAAAGATATGGTATCCATGTTTTGGATGTATGTCCAAAAGACAAGTCACTCTTCCATTCCGTACTTGTGTCTAGTTACATGTTCGACACAAATATCGGACATGAATGTTATTAAAAAATTGAAGAGAACAAATAACATATGGAAGAAGAGGGAAGGAGGAGGGCACACCAGGCAAACAAACTCTCATCCAACACCTTCTGTAAGCAGTGAGCTTTGGCAGATTTGAAAGAAAAAAAGAACCAAGAGAATATACAAGGAGGTGTTAAAAGATCCATAAATGGAGGATTTCTTATTTTGCATCTTAGCTTTGGAAGTAATGAAGTTAATCAAAGCTTGATGAACGGCTCCATCGACCCTTCAGGTAGTCCTCTAATGACACAGATTGCTCGATGCTGCTCATGGAGACCGAGTCTTCCTCGACATCCAGCAATGCTAGACTAAGATGAGATTGAAGGTTTGACCGAAGACAAGCTTCATCATCCAATGTATCGTATCTTTCCGAGGCATTCACTTGTAATCTTGCCCACTTGGTCACATCAGCATCACCGTGTAGGAGCTTCACAACCTTCGAAGATAACATGAAAAAACAATTTATCATCCCATTTTTGGAATCATTCGAATACCCTTAAAAGATCAAAGATGACTTACAACGCTCATTTGAGGTCTAGCCCGAGGGGCACGCCTAATACAAAGTGTAGCAGCAAGAACCATCCTCTCCATCTGGTCACCATCATAGCCATCAACCAAGCTTGGGTCTAAAAATTGGGAAAACTTCCCACCACTTAATATTGGCTTCGCCTGCACATCACCAAATCTTTACTTTAGATACTAAATTAAAAGATGGACTGAAGAAACGATACGAGTCAAATGGCCTGGGAAAAAGGACTTACCCACATGACCAAACTCTCTTGGCCTTTTGGACAGTCACTGCTTATTGGTTTTCTTCCAGAAAGTAGCTCCAGCAGCACGACCCCAAATGCATAAACATCTATTTTGTCGTTTACTTTACCATACATGAAGTATTCAGGAGCCAAGTAGCTGGAAGAAAGTGTTAAAATCATTAATTTACTATTGGTTTAGGTAATGGATGAAGCAAGGATTGTGAGACAGTCTCTGCTTCGGTTTTTGTCTTGTAAGAAAACGAGACTTGACCTCAACAGTAACTAATCTTAGGGAACTTTTCACGTTTGTTCATTATATTATTCCCTTTGAAATAAATGAATACAATTAGAAACTAGTAAGGTAGATCATCTTGAAATGAAAATTACATACCCAAAGGTCCCTGCAACATTTGTGCAGGTTATATGCGAAGAAGTCGTTGATGCCCATTTAGCAAGTCCAAAATCTGAGAGCTGCATAAACCAGACAAAAAAAGGGAACATGGAAAATTTATTACCACATTCGAAACCAAAATAATATATATATAACATATATATATGTACCAAAAAACTGAAAGATACCTGAGGTTCAAAATCAACAGATAGTAATATGTTTGAAGATTTAACATCCCTGTGGATCACAGCGTGGTCACTGTTAGTATGCAGATAATCTAAGGCCTCTGCCACCCCAATTGCAACTTTGTATCTTTCATTCCAACCAAATGCATTAGGATCCTTCTTATTACCTGAATTATAAATAAGCAACTTCAGAAACTAGTTTTTGATATAAAAAATATAATTATAAGATCCAAATCTCTTTTCGGATATCATGCTTACCATGAAGGTTTTCTTCAAGGCTTCCTCTTGATAAGAAATCATAAACTAAGAGAACATTGTTATCCTCATAGCAGAATCCCAAGAGGGAAATAATGTTCTTATGATGCAATGTAGTAATAATATCAATTTCTAGTATAAATTCCTTCAATACTTCTTCAGAAGGCTTTAGGATTTTCACCGCAAGTTCCTTGCCGTCTTGAAGGCAACCCTTATAAACCTTACTACTGCCTCCTTTCCCAATCAAATTATCTGCAAAAGCCAGGAAATAAAGAAGTTTTTCATGAGGAAGTAGAGGTAAATTGTTGCAGAGGATTGATGAATTGAAAACATACCAGCCAAGAAATTCGATGTTGCTGAAACAAGTTCTTGGTACTTGAATAATCTGCAAGTTGCAGAGCATTTCTCATGAAGACCCTCCAACTCTTTTGGCAGCTTGTTTGAGTTTTCATCAAGAGAAAGTCGAGCAACAGCATTCTCTTTACCAACCGGAACAATTGCACCGCTTTCTCCATTGAAATTAGAGGACTTAGATTCAATTTGATCTGAATTGGTTATCAAAAGAGTACGCCTAGAGGGCAACCGCATCAACCAATGAACCACAGACATCTGCCTCAAGGAAGACCGGTCATGAACTTGCTGTTGTCGATCTGATAATATCGCTCGGCGAAGTAAAGGCCAACCGGGTCTGATTTCAGGCAATTGTTTGATCAACAAGGAAATTGAACTTGATGCAGCCTCAGCCTTTTGCACTGGTACTATAGCCAAGAATTTCTCTCTGTCATTAGCATCATCACCACAACTTGACTCATTTGCAGACTGGTGGTAAGAATTGTGCAGTAATAACACATTTCCAGATCCACAAACCGAGCAATTTTGCTTTCCATCACTCTCGATGTTACTTGAAATAATTTTCAACAGGGCCTGGTGGAACCTTTTGTCCTTGGATTCGTCAGAATTCATTTTGGTCTCAGCATTGTCTATCCCTTCACTTAACACTTTCGAACTCTTGTTCAATGTTGTTCTCGTTCGGTGAAGCACATTAAGCAAGCTATTTCGTTTCTGATCTTCATTTCCTATAAAAGAAAACAAGACAAAGATTTTCCTTAAAATACAATAAAATCTTATCTGAAATCCAAGAACATGACAGGCAAAACAAAATCAATACCTTGAGAACCAAAGGTGGTCCCTGGAGAGCCCTCTCTCTGGAACACAACTTTGCCATTATTAACAGCAAGAACAGAACAATTCTTGGTTAGTTTCTTAGCACAGTACTTAGCCACCGATGTCGATGATCGGAATTTATGGCTTTTGGCTGCAGCTCCGACTATAAGCTTTGCTGCAGAATAAGATTTTGCTTCTCTCACTAAAATTTTGGAAATTGAAGAACCTCTGCATATCTTAAGTTTGAGATCCACCTGCAAGATGATTACCCAAAACCAAAAATATCTCTTATGCCTTAAATTTGATATGGGAAATTTTGAATCAATTGTTATGTGCAATGTAGATATGACTAAATTGAGCATGCAGGGAAAGATCAGGTTTCCCATTTCTGATTTTCCTTCACTTTCCAAGTAAGCAAACAGGAAAAAAAAATGAGATTAACAAGCTATAAAGAAAAGGGGGAAAGTAAAACAAGATCATGAAGCGAAACCTGTTTCAAATTGCAGAATCCTTCATAAACAGCAAGAACAGAATCGAACGCTTTGACAAGCGCTAAAAGGGAAGATTTTCCATCTTGATCTACAATTTCTACATACACATAAAAATCTCATTTTTAATAAACCAGCAAAAACACGAACCCCAGAAATATTTTCCAGATAAAAAAAATAAAAAATGGAACACCAAAACATTTGACTGACCATCGTTACCAAGAACATGAAGAGCAATGACACAGTCACCAGGCTGAGCCACCTTAACCAAAGCCCATGTCAAAAGCTCTCTGCTTGGAGAATCAAATTTTACCCCAACAACCACCATCCCTCCACCACCACCACCACCACCACAAGAGACTGTCTTCTTGTCTCCAACAAAACCATTTTGTACCATTTTCATTTCAGCGTTTTTGCTGTCCTAAACAGACTCAGTTTCAGAGCAGCTGTCCGTCCTTGTCTTGACCAAAGTTCAGGCTCATGTTACCGCTTAGATATATATATATATATATATATATATATATATATATATATATATATAAGGGGAAGTTTTAGGTTGTCAGGGAAGATAGATGAGGATAGGCGGTGCTTGTGTGCGTGTTTTTAGGCTTAACCGTCAGTTTGGTTGCTTTTCAAGCTCGCCAACCAGACTCGAAAGAGACGGAATGAAGGAAGGAGGGATGGAGAGATGACTTTCCATAAACACAAGACCAGTTTATACAAGTTGAAATTATTAAACAATTGATTTGCTTATTTTAAATTTGCTTATTTTATTAATATTTAATAAATGATCTACACTGTGAAATATAGATTCCGAGATTTTTTAAAATTCTTCCGAATTTAAAGATTTTGTTTTAATTAATTTGATTTATATTATATATATACTTTTTAATAATTACGTTTTTAATAAATTTTTATATACATAACATCTGAAGCAGATTATAAAAGGAGCAACTAAATAATCATTCAAGACTTGATCAGTATAAGGTATTTAGATTTAATTATATATTTTTAATTTTTTAATTTTTATAATTTATTAAATTAATTATTTTTTGTTAAAAATTATTTTTTATATATATAAATAAATAAATTTAATAACAAAAATAATATATTTAAAATATTAAATTAATTGATTAAAGTAATGAGATGAATAAAAAATTGATTTTCTTTTTTATGTTTCTCACTAAAAAATAAATTCTAAGTTCACCCTAAATTCTAAACTCTACTTCAGTACTTAAACTTTAATTTAAAATTTTAATCTTAATCTTAAATTCTAAGTCTCTTTTTTATTATTGATGCATAAATATGGATACTAAAAAGAGACAAAAAATTTATATTCATAATAAAATGTGATTTCATTATATCAGAATTCGTTTTTAGTTTTTGCTCAAATTCTTAAAAAAATTCGTGACGATCCTGATAACACTTCAAACCCAAAATTATTTAAGTGGCACAACTTAAATCCATCACTATTGATATAGAGTTTTAAATTTTTAAAACATAATAAATTCATTAAATGTGTTCCATGAAATAAATATATAAAATGAAATAAATGTGTATGGGCACTAAAATGCTAAAGACCAAAACTTTAAGGAAAGATTTTTTTTATAAAGGGAAGGGAGGAGTTCATTATTATTTTTATTTATTTAGTTAATAGTGATTACAGTAATATCTGTTTTAGAAGAAAATCTCAACCATTTAATATTGATTGTTTAATTAGTTTACTGTAATTAATGGTACTCGAATCCGTATTTTTTAAAAACAATAATCGTTCCGTACCAAAAATATTTTTAAAGGATCAAATTGTGTAAAATATACTTTAAAAGAGTCAAAATAAAAATTAATTATACAAAATTACACTACAAGTAGAAGAGAACAAGATTAAGATAACAATTAACCCAATATCACAAAATATTTTTCAAATAATCTAAAAATTAAAATTTAAGTGTATAAATTACACTCGATTATTTTTTCCCTCAAATATTTTATCCGAAATATCTAAAAAAATTAAATTTTAAACTGAATCATCATATAAACGGATAAGACTTTTATCCATACGTCACTTATATCTTATGTATGATATAATTAAATCGAAATAATCTTAATCTAAATAATCATTAAATAACAAAAGACATGAGGTGAATTCAACAAAGAAAAAGTCTCATAATCTAGACATAATTTAATTATTCGGCTCAAATTTTTTGAATCAGTTACAGTATTATAATAATATTTGTTCTAGACTATACTCTTAACCATTGAACATTGATTGTTCAATCACTATACTGACATTACTGGTGCTCGAATCCGTTTACAGTGTTACAGTGTTACAGTAATATATGTTCTAGAGTATACTTTTGACCATTGGACATTGATCGCTCAATCACTATACTGACATTATTGGTGCTCGATTCCGTTACTTTTGAAAATAACAACCATCCCCTTAACCACTGATGTTATATGGTTGGTATTTTTTTATTTCACCTCAAAGTCTCTTCAAACATATTTCATTTGTGTGGTTTTATTGCAAAGATATAATCCATTCTAGGGTTCTAGCCACATTTAGATTATATATGATATGTTTAATTATTATGAAGACACATCTTTTTTTCTGTCCAAACATTTACTTTAGACTGATACATAGGCTAACGAGGTCCATAAGATTTGGTCGGTTATGTGTCACATTTTTTCATGCAAAAAATTTCATTTAATGTTGGGTCACTATAAGTAGGTATAGTTCTCTTTCCATGCATGTGAAAAGGCAGATTTTTTTTTTTTTAATTTGGGAGGAAATTCTAAAATATTATAGAAAACAAAATTACAGGATTATGAGTTTTCTTAATAAATGATTTTATAAAAAAATTATATTATACATCATTTTCATCATGTAATTTAATGGATTAATTGAGTGTATTTATTTTATTAATTTTTTATTTTATTTTTTATCCAGTGAATAATCACTAATATTTATTATAAATTAAATTTAAAAACAGTTCTTATAAAATAAAAATTCACTTAATAAAAAAATAATAATAATAAAATTAATAAAATAAATATATTTGATTGTTTGATCTTATAAATAATGATATAATTTTTCGTTTTAGGTTGTAGAAATGTAGAATTTGATTCATTTGTTTTTGGCTTGAGTACGCTTAAGCATAATTTTGATTTTTGACCAAATGATAAATTTACATGTATTGAATTTAATTTCAGTTATTTTGTTAAACAAGGACCATATTAAAAACATTAAAAAGTAGTTTAATGACTAAATTATAAAAAATAAAACTATTAAGATAAAAGTGAAATTAATGAAAAGTTGAAGGACTAATTAAGTAATTAACCCTCAAGTGATTTTTTTAACAAAACATACTTTCTACTTCTACCTAGAAAGGGAGAGAAAGGCTCTAAGAGAAAGAATATTCCTGTCGGATCTTGTATCCGAGACTTTGAGGGAAGAGATAGAAACTGATAAACGATTTTATCCAACTAATCATCAACGTTTGTCGTTTAAGAAATTTATTTCAAGAAATTTAAAGACTATTAATTTTTGGTCAGATATGTAGTGTGACAAAAGATATTAGACTATTAATGGATTTAAGGTAGACAGATGCCTTAATAATGTGTACGAATAAGTTCACAACTAAAGATATAAAGACATCAAAAAGAGATCGATAATTTTAGTATTAACGTGACAATTAACGATTAAAAAATTATACAAATATTAGTAATAATTGATATAATATTAGGGTTAGAAATTACTAAAGTAGTTTAAGATGAGCTTAGACCTATTATGTGTATTGGGTTTAGTTGCAGGTTCAAGCATTCGGGTCTAATGTAATGGGTTATGGGTCATAGCTAGTTGGATAAGTGTGTTAGATTTGATTTGGGCTGGTTAATTGGGTTTTGGTCTTGTAGGGATTTAATAGATATGAGGTGAGTTAGTGGGTTTGTATTATTGGATATTTATTTAAGTTTAGATAAAATTAAATATTTATTAAAAAATGAAAAAGCAATTAAAACTTTTGCCATAGATGATATTTTTTTAATTTAATTGTTAAATTTTAAAATAATAATCAAATAAAATGTTAAACACATTTAATTAAAAAAATATAAACATTTAAATACGAAAGAATGTATAGTTTATGTATTTATTTTATATTAAACATTTATATATATAAATGTAATATTTATTAATTTTGTATTTTACAATATTTTATTTTTTTCATGTGAATTTTTTTGGAAATGGTTCAAAATGATTAGTGATAATTATTTAATTCAAAATTTATATTTGAAGGCTTTATTGTCAGAAAAAAAATCTTTTCCTGCACGAGTCAGCTCACTTTAAAAGTTAAAGAAACTAATGTTGTTTTTAGATGTGTTGGATTCGAGCATCAGTAATGTTAACATGGTAATTGAGCGATTAATGTTCAATGATCGAGATTAATGTTCAATGATCGAGAGTATACACTACAATAGATACTACTTTTGTATAGCAAGGGGTGTATTCAGTTCGGTTTCGGTTTAATTCGGTAAACTATTTTAGTAACCATCGATTTTCGGTTCGGTTAACCTCGGTTTTTTATTTTTCTATATTAACGTTAATTTTCAAAAAATTGTATTTTATCTTAACAAAATAGTTTTATTTTATAACTTTTAAATATTAGAAGGTAAAAGTTTTGAGATATTTTTCGTAAATATTTATTAAAAAACTATTTTTAAGTAAAAAAATAAAAATACATTTATAGTATTTTAAGTATAAAATATATATTTTTATCTTATAAAAAAATAATTAAAAAATTAAATTTGATTTAATTCAATTAACCGCAGTTAATCACGGTTTGTAAATTCTTAAACTATAATAACTCGGTTTGATTCGATTTTTGATTTTACGGTTAATCATGTTCAACTCTACGTATAGCTGAATAAAAAAAAATCGTTTAAACACACTTTCTCAATTTTTAATTATTTTTGTTCGATCATCTATTGGTCTTTTATTTTTTTATCTCTATAAATATAAAACTGTAACAAACCCACATCAATCTCTGAAAAAAACTGTGGAAGAGGACCCTTGTTGAAGCTTCCACTCTCATCTTGGTGAGCCTCGTCTTTTTCTTTTAGCTGTTTTTTAATTATGGGGAACCTGTTCTGCTTTGTTAACTTGAACCCATCAATTTTATTGGTCTTTTTCATCTTCTGATTTTCGCTACCGGAATCAACAGATTATCTATTGGGTTTCTCTCAGTTTCTGTATTCTTAGCAGTATTCTGTCTTTGTTGGGTTGTTTTAAAGCTTCAAACTTTGAACTGGATATTACTTCAGTTTAACTTACATGATGATGAGTTTATATGCAATGTCTTATGGCGCTTGTTGCTCCATGAACTTGGATTTTTTCAACTGCAGTTATTGTTTTCCTCTTGGCTTTGAACAATCTGTGGAGTTGGTTTAATAATCTGAATGGATCGAATTTTGTTGTTGATTTTGTTTTTTCTTTGGGGATTTTTGTTGCTTTGTCGTTTTCTTTAATGGGGTTTTGTTTTTTTTGTTAAAACTTTTCCCATCAAAGCATATGATTTCCCTTTCTTGAATTGAGGATTCTGGAATTTTATGGTGAATGGATATAGAGTTGGTTATCATAAATCATAATTTTCTACCATTGTGTTAAGCTTATCTCTTTTCAAAATGGTACTTGTTGATTAAGCTTGATTTTGTTCTAAGGCAAACATTTGTATTTATAGACTTGATTTTAGATCTGAACTCTATTATTACCCAACATGACTTAAGTTTAATGTTTTAATTGGATCAGTACATGTAGGGATTGGCCCTTCCATTACTGCATCTCTTATATGTTCTTGGATTCTTTTGTTTCTCTTATTCAATCATTTAATGCTTAAAATTCTTATGATTTTCTCAAGATTTTTTTACTTGTTTTGATGAAAGTTGCTGATCAGACATTTTTTTTTTACTTTTTGATTTTCAGATCTCATCGATTCATGTTCTTGATTGTGATAAGAGTTTCATTGTTGGTGGAAACAGTCTTTCATGTTTCAAGCCATTGTTAATTGAATCATGCAATTATATCATCATCCTTGCTCATTGAACAGCCAAAAGGTCAGGCTTGCTTTGGAAGAGAAGGGCATTGATTACACCTCATTTCATGTTAATCCTATTCTTGGCAAGAACATGGACTCATCTTTCTTCAGAATGAATACGAGTGCGAAACTCCCGGTTTTCAAGAATGGTTCTCATGTCATTTTTGACACAATTGAAACAATCATGTATGTTCTCTCTGTTCATCTGCAGTTTTTATTCACTTAAAATATTCTCTGCACTTGTATGTATTTTCCGACTTGTATGTAGTTTTTATTCATATCCGTGTCTTGTCCATGTCGGACATATGCCATGTTTGACACTCGCTCTGAATCAGGGTAATGTAGATCGTTTCTCTAAGTAAGTGCTTGAAACCTTAAAAGTAATTAGAAAGTGCAGCATATCTGCTACTTTATGGTTTCTGTGATGAAAAAGGTTTCTCATTTTTCAAATGTAAAGGAAGTATTGAGATCGAATATGTTTCAGAAAGCAGTAAATCCACCATTGTTACTCAAAGGGAATATTTTCTAAAGTGAGCTAGATATTTGCAGGTACATTGAAAGAATTGCAGTGGTCTCTGTTGGTAACAATTCCTTTAGCAGCCAAGAAGTAATAGAATGGATGCAAAAGATAGAAGAATGGAACCCCAAGTATTTCACTCTATCACACATTCCTAACAAGCACCGCCTCTTCGTTTCTAAATTCATAAGGAAAGTGGTGATTGCCCGGATGGCTGAATCACCGGACCTTGCAAGCGCGTACCACTGCAAGCTCAAAGAAGCCTATGAGACTGAGGAGAAGCTGAAGAACCCTGATGTTGTTAAAAGGAGTAAAGAAACTCTGGTTGAACTGCTTGATGAAGTTGAAACGAAGCTGAATGACACAACTTATATCGTTGGGGACGAGTTCACCATGGCGGATGCAACATTCATACCGGTGCTGGCTCGGTTGGTGCTTCTGGGTTTGGAAGAGGAATATATAAGTTGCAGGCCAAATATTGCAGATTACTGGGGTTTGGTGCAACAAAGGCCTACCTATAAAAGGGTTATAGGAAAATATTTTAATGGGTGGAGGAAGAATAAAACACTAATGAAGACTTGGTGTTCACTTCATATCAGAAATTTTCTGAAAAGATATTGATTTACGAATTTGCAGGTTACAGGTGCATTGTAAATTGATATCAGGCAGCATAAAACGAATTGGAAGAAAAAACTGCAACTGTATGTATTTTTGTTTTTCAATTGGTGTTTGGTAAATGTAGACAGGGAATATAAGAGATATGTTGATATGAATAAGGAAGATTGAGTGGTTGATTCTAAGATGATATCACTGAAAAGTTTTTCTGTTAGATAGTCTTTTACATGAAAAGCAACCCGAATTTAATTCTGATCCTGTTCCGGAGTTAAAAGCAGTTGTGAACACAGGGGAAAAAAAGAGAGAATACATCAGAAATGAAACTAACAAAATTTTTCATATAAATCAATGTTGAGTTGGATGCTGCTATTGAAACTGCTACAAGAAAGAGATGACAGTTAAAAGGAAAAGATGAGTGTTTGGCTTTTTTATTTCAGTATAGGCTAAAAAATACTTTAAACTCCAGATAAGCTCTGACAAACTAACACTGTTAGTTTAGCCTATTTAAGCAAAAAGGGGTTTTTAACAATATTCACTCTGTTTTTTCTTCTTGAGGAACTTTTGGACTTGGAAAGACTCGCAGTTTACTGCGTAGCTCTTGGAACCTGTTGACTGGCAAGGGCTTGGTGAATATATCAGCTCTCTGATGTTGAGGAGCATAGTTCACCTCTAATTGATGCACTAACACCCTCTCTCTAACAAAATAAAGGTCTAAGTCATTGTGGTTGGTTTTGGAGTGCAACACAGGATTGGCTGCCATGGCAATTGTACTAGTGTTGTCACACCGGATTCCTGGGACAGCATCGAGATGAATTCCCATGTCTGCAAGAATAGATTGAACCCAAGCAACCTCAGAAGCTGAATCTGCCAAGCTTCTATATTCTGCTTCTGCAGTAGATCTTGAGACAGATATTTGATTTTTAGAGTCCTATGAGAGATGTGTTCCAAGATACACACACTGGTCAAAGACTGATCTTCGGTCATCAATTTCACAACCCCAACCAGCATCAGATAAAACTTGCAACTCCATAGGTTGAAATTGATTTGGAAACCACAGACCATAATCTAATGAGCCTTTTAAGTACCGAAGGATTCACCCTTCAAAAAAGCGTTATTAACATCAACTTGGCTAACCTACCACTTGTTACTCACAGCCAAGTATAAAAGACCATTTACTGTAAAAATCGAACTACATGCTGAAAGTTTCTAAAAATCACACCACGGAACATGAGAATATCCTTTAGCAACCAAGTGTGCTTGGTATCTACTAATAGAGCCATCACCATTGTATTTTATTCGAAAGAGCCACTTACATCCAACTGCTTATCAATCAGCTGGAAGAGTCGCAAGATCCCATGTCTCATTTTCAATTAAAGCATTAAATTCATCACGCAAAGCTTCAATGCCACTGAGTTTATTGCAATTCCTCATGAACAGTAGAAGGAATGGAAGAGTGAGTTGCTTGATATACCTTAGGTCTGAAAATGCCAACCTTACTCCTGGTTATCATGGCATGTTAGTGTTTTAGACAACAGGCTTAGTAGCAACAATTGTAGATCCAGCTGCCTCAAGATCTGTGTGCAATCTTGGAGGGTTATTTGAATTATAGTGAGGAATATGCTCAGCTGGACGGACATGTTGGCACACCAACATGGCTAAGTGTATGTATAATAGCAGTAGGACTAGACATAGGTGCAGTAGCATCAAGACTTGGCACATTCACGTGCACATCAGGGACTGGTATATCCATAGCTGCATGCGACACAGGTGCTGGTGTCGAACAAGCAGTGCCACCTGTAACCCAAGTCTAAAACATCAAGAGGAGCAGACCGAAACACATTTGAATGAGTAGAAGAAGTCCGTGCATTTTCCTGCAAAAGGAAAACTAGTTTCATCAAATTTAACATAACGTGATATAAAAATTCTCCCTTCACTGTCCATGCATTTATACCCATGATGCTGTGGAGAATATCCCAAAAATGTGCAGATTGCTTATCTGAAATCGTGTGTATGTTTGTGATATGACCTGAGACAAGGAAAACATTTACATCCAAATATCTTAAGAAATTCATAATCTGGCTTCTTGCCATACAATCTTAAGAGTTTTACAATTTTTAACGAAAACTTAATGTCAGTGACCAAAATACGAAATATGTAACGTTAGTGACGATTTTGTAAAAATTTAGTTTGATGACCAAAACAAAACAAAAAACAATAGTTTGGTGACTTCTAGTGTAGTTTACTCATATTCTATTTGATTGTTAAAAAAACTAGGTTGGAAGAAAGAACTAAGAAGCGTCTGCTTGCCCTTTCAAGTTTCCTACTGTTTGTATCCCGCCTGAACCAGTTATTACAGATACCATCGACAAGGCTTCAAGTTTTGCCCTTTTTATCTGTCTCAATGTGCGGAGAAAGCGAGACAAAAAAGAACCCAAAAGGAATAATTCGATTGAAAGCAAAAGAAGAATAAAAAAGTGATCTTTTTGGTTTCACTCGTACAGAAAAATTCCAACAATGCCGGCTTCGGACGGCCATTTGGGTCTCTCTTCTCTTCATCTTCTATCTGATTCTCTTCGTTCTTTAAACTCTTCCAAGTGTCTCCTTTTCCTTTTCTTCTTCTTCTTCATGGTCTTTTCTGTACTTTGTTTCTCATTATTAAACGATCAAGAAAGTGAAGCCTTTTGTTTGCTGAAAACAAAGAAATGGGTTGTGTTCAAGGGAAGAACTCAATGGAATCACCACATAGGGGATTAGAGCAGCTAAAACGGGGAAATGGGTATATGGGAAAAGGAGCATTTGCGGCTCATAGAAGGTCAACTGGTCAGAGGTATTCTGATGCTGATCGGGTTTACAAGCCGGTACTACCAAAGAAGCCTAATGGATTTGGTAGTGCTGATGTTGTTGTTGCTGGTAAAGAAAAAGAGAGAAACAATGAAGGTGGTCTGAAGAGAAACGTGTTTGCTGCTGGAGATGAAATGGTTGGTGGATGGCCTAAATGGCTTACTGATAATATCCCTAAAGAGGTGTTGTCTGGTTTGGTTCCGAAAAGTGCCGATTCGTATGATAAGCTTGATAAGGTAATCTCTAAACTTTGATGTTACAAGTAACATGTTCTGCTAAGAATGATTGGTTGACTATCAAATATATGTGGCAAGTAGAGTCTGAATTTTGAATAAATTTGAAAATGTGTGATATCTTTTTCTTCAAAATGAAACTCCTTGGTTGACTTCATTTGTTTGCCATAGCCAAGAAAGTTGTGGAAAGAAAAACATTTACTACCATCTTTTGTACTACACTTGTCTGCTTCAACCTCGGTGAGAATGTTCAACAGTCTCAACTTGACAAGGTCATGTTGGTTGCATTAGGATCACCTGAGTAGCAATCTATATATACTCCAATTCACTTAATAAGAATGAGCTATTTATTATTATGGTCGTCGTCATGAATAGCTGATGCAACTTAAAACAATGTCAATTTTTATTCTAAGAACTGCAAATGACGCAAATTTATTTTTATGTTGTTTGATTATAGATAGGCCAGGGTACCTACAGCAATGTGTATAAAGCTCGAGATAAGGAAACTGGAAAGATTGTTGCCCTGAAGAAGGTCCGTTTTGACACATCAGAACCTGAGAGTGTCAAATTTATGGCACGAGAAATAATGATATTACAGAAGTTGGATCATCCCAATGTAGTGAAGCTTGAGGGATTGGCAACATCAAGAATGCAATATAGTATTTATCTAGTTTTTGACTTCATGCAGTCCGATTTGGCAAGAATTATGTCTCAGGAGGGTAGGCTTACCGAACCACAGGTTGGGTATATTTGCCTCTACTCTTTCATGGGTTTCAGGAACTGGAGACACTAGATTAATCAGTTGCTAATTTGAATTGTGGATGCAGACAAAGTGTTACATGCATCAACTGCTTTCGGGTCTGAAGCATTGCCACGAGAAGGGAATTTTACATCGTGATATTAAAGGATCAAATTTACTAATTGATAAACATGGGATGCTAAAGATTGCTGACTTTGGACTTGCAAATTATTTTTCTCCAAACAGGAAGTATCCACTCACAAGCCGAGTAGTGACACTGTGGTATAGAGCCCCTGAGCTGTTGTTGGGTTCAACAGATTACGGAGTTGGAATTGATCTTTGGAGTGCTGGATGCCTCTTGGCAGAGATGTTTGCAGGGAGGCCAATCATGCCAGGTAGAACAGAGGTAATGCATTCTAACATTCATCAGTAATCTATATGATTCTGTCAAATTTATTTTTACTAGTTTCTCATATTAGAATTTGTGCACTCAGGTTGAGCAACTTCACAAGATTTTCAAGTTGTGTGGTACTCCATCAGAGGCATATTGGAAAAAGCTGAGGCTGTCTACAACCTTCCGACCTCCACAATCATACAAACCTAGTCTAGTAGATAGTTTCAGGAACTTTCCTCGGTCATCTTTGGGACTTTTGAGCACTCTTCTTGCTTTAGATCCTGAATACCGTGGTTCCGCTTCTTCAGTGCTTCAAAATGAAGTAAGTTTGGAATTGGAAACTTAGTACCATTCTATCTTTGTTTTTTCTGCTGCAAAGAAGATGAAAAGGAAGGCCTTTGAATCTTATCTTTATTTCCATATCTTATCCAGTTTTGTTATTTCCAATCAGAGTCAGTGTGGTGTGACTAAGAACACCTCTCGAAATCAGTCTTCAATATCCTAGAGTTTGTTCTTTCAATGCTAGAAAAAAAATGATATTACTTGTTTTCTTCTTCTTTCATATGATAGAATTGCCGATTCAAAAAAATCTAGAGCTAATGATTTGTCATAGTTAAGCAATCTTTGAGAGACAGTTAAGCGTGCACCAACTCCATGCTTTAGCCTTAATAGAAACATCTCTTCTACCAGCAAAAATGCATCGGGACAATGTAAAGTTCACGCAGATGATTTTGCATTGAACAAAGAATGAAACTTTCCTTTTTGTGAGACAATTTCCCTAATTATGTTTCAAATTGATTCTGCATATTCTCTTATAATTTTGTAATTGGTTGGAAGTTCTATACTTATATATAATGACTCCACAAGTTCCTATTCCTATAGTGTGATTATATTGCATTTCCATGTCTCATGTTGCCATTTTCTGATTACATGCAAACACTTTGGATTTGCAGTTCTTTTACACAAGTCCATTAGCATGTGACCTTTCAGGTCTTCCTGTTGTTTATAACAAGGATTACGAAGCAAATGAACAGAGAAAGTAAGTTTCTTTTTCACAATTGATTAGAAATCTTTTTATGCCAATCATGTTCAAAGGTTTCTACCTTCCTAGTGAATTCTTGAAAATGAATGTGGTTAAGATGCAATCAGAATGTAAAGATATTTGTGCATCAATTTAATCATGATTCTATGCTATATCACCCAGATTCAAGTGTAGTGACATTTTGTTTTGCAGATTGGTAAGGAAAGCAATATGTTTAACTACCTAATTATTTTTCTCATTTTATTGCCACAGAAATCCAAAAATAAAACAACGGTCTCGAACGCTTCGTGAACAGAAGAAACAGGATGAGGTGTCTGAAGAAAGTAATCTTCATAGGGAGGTAAGGAAACTTTAAGCAAACGATCAGCAAAGTACCCCATTTTTTCAGTCCTTACCGGTAGGAAGGAGGAGAGAAAGCGAAGAGATCCTCTCATGACTCCATGTTGATGTTGCAATAATAAATCTCTAAAATATATTATTATTTACTATTATAACTAAGCAAGCAGATGAGAAAATTAAATTGAATTAACTTGATTTCCTGTCTTTAATGTTAGTACTAGTTCTTGTCCTATAATGTTAGTTGTACTATTATTACTTTAGTGCTAATAGTACATCAACTTTTGTTGTCTCAGGACACTAAGAAGACCACTGAGCTAAATGTGCATGTTGGAGAGGCAGGTAGCAGCACCGCAAGCACTTCGTCTGGTTCAAAGGCATCCCCAAGTACATATGCTCATTATACTGCTGGTAGGGACATTAGAAACCGGCCCCCATTACCCAAATCACAAACACGACCGAAAAACTATCCGAAGAACAATGATAACACTTACAGGTTGAATCAAGTTGGTAGGTCTGCATCCACCAGGGAATTCAGTACTTTGAACCAAAAGAAGCGATTACCATATGCTATTGATGATTAGGCCATGTAAACTGACCAGTGGTGCTGAGATTTTGCATTCCTCTCTTATCCTTCTTCGAAAGGTTTTCACTAATATTCTTTCTACTCTCTAAACATATCTTCAAGCAATAAAATATAGCCATTGATGCAGAATTTTCTGCTTACTCGATTACAAATGAGTAAGTTCCATATATCCTGATGATTTACAAATTAGTCTGTTTTCCAAAGTTCAGGATACGGCATGTTTATGTCCAACACTCCAACTGATATCATCCGGTAACTTTTGCAGTTATCAAGTACTAGTTATCCTAAGTAAAGGCGTAAGAACAGTGGACCGGATGGATTTTAAGTCGGATTCTATGAGATTGAGTCAAATTAGATACATATCATTTTAGGTTGATTTAATATTTTAATTTGATTCGAATTAAATATGGGTTAATTTTAAGTCATGTTCATTTCAAGTGAGTCAAAACAGTTCAAGTCTAAATCAGTTAATTAACGTGTTTAATTTGAGTTTGAGTGGACTTCAAGTCTGTTTAATTTCGGGTAGGGTTCATTTCAAGTTGAACAATTTCAAGTTTGTTCCAATCTTTTCTTTTTATATTTTTAATTGATTATTTAATCAAAGTTTAATAATAATAATAATAACAACAACAACAACAACAACAATAATAATAATAATAATAATAATAATAATAATAATAATAATGTACACCGGATATCAGACACATCAGATCTTCCTTGGATCCAATGCTTCTTTTAAAGATAATTCCCATACTAGTCACTATTAAGGGCAATCATTCTGACTGTTCATCTCAAAGGGCAGAACCACCCAAATACCCAATGTTTCTGGCCCGGTCTTTTGGATATGTCTCGACAATGAGAAACAAAAGATAGCCCTTGAGATGACATAAGAGGTATACAGAAGTTTAGAACGTGCAAGCTATAAACATGTACTGACATTCAAGAAAAAGAAAAAGAAAAAATGAAATCCCCTAGAAAATTCCATGCATGGGAACCCAATGCCTATTTGGCATGTCAGGGACAAGCTGTATACAAATATGAGGAATTAAACTAGGAGCAGATGAAGTGCAAAGAAGGGTTAGACTGACTGACACAGGAGGAACTACCTGGAAACATTATGGCTCAATCAAACTGCAGGAGAAAGATAAAGATTGCATCTCAACAAAGGGGACTCATATAACATGCACAATGGAATGAATACAATGCGGACTGGGAATTTGCAGGGGGAATAAATCAGGATATGGTCATCAAAAAAAAGTTACCTAGAAAAAATAACTAGTAAAAAGTTTCCCTCTTTCCTGTAACCATGCGCCAGGGGTCACCTTGGACCAGATAACTCCACTGCATGCAGATTGTCGGTTGAGTCCACGATCCAATCAGAATTAGGATGAGGGACAAGTTCGACCTCCTGTCTTAGAACTTCAACCTTTTGCCACTCATCCCATCTCTCAACCAACCTGTCACCTTCGAGCATTCTAACTACTTCTGACATCTTTGGCCGGTCCATTGGGGAACCTTGTGTGCATAGCAAAGCAACCTGGATCAACTGCTCTACCTCAGTATCTACATAGTTGGTCTGGAGATCAGGATCAACAAGTAGCTCCAGCTTCTTCTCCTTCAGAAGCCCTTTGACCTGAAAAAGAAAGATGGATCAACCAACTCGGCCAGCGTTAAACAAACCATGAATCATTAAGAAGATTCTAAAAACACCGGTTTTCGTTTTGGAATCCATAGGTAAAACTAGTTCTTGTCATCCTTAGCGACTTCACTTCCTTTCGATAGCTGGTGCAATAGCAACACAAGCATATATAAACCTTCCATTGCTTTCTCAACTTCTAAAAGATACATTTGTCTGGAATACAACCTAGTTTGTTTTATTGTCACATGGCGTCCAAACTAATATCAATCTGACAGCTTTAACAATTAACATATCCCCAGGGTCAAGAAATGTATAATAATGGGAATCAGGCAGTTATCAAGGAAGCAATTAAAAGTGGATGGATTAGCAGTCAAGGAGATAAGAATCAAGTATATTGTAAACAGATCAGTTAAATGAAGACTACGGTGGCAAAAATATAAACATATGCATACCCAATCAAGCAACATGACATCATCATCATTTGCAAGCCGAGCAAGATCAAAGGCCCGCTGTCCAGTGATAAGCTCCAGAAGCATTATGCCATAGCCAAAAACATCAGTTTTCTCCGAAGATTTCCCAGTAGAGAGATACTCGGGAGCAATATGTCCGATTGTGCCACGTACAGCAGTAGTTACATGGGTATCCTTGTAGTCCATAAGTTTAGCCAACCCAAAGTCACCAACCACAGCTTCAAACTCCTCATCCAACAAAATATTTGCAGCTTTTACATCACGATGAATGATCTTTGGGTCACAGTGATCATGCAAATAAGAAAGACCTCTAGCAGATCCCAATGCTATTCTCTTCCGTGTTGGCCAATCAAGTGGAGGTTGTGATGGAGAACGTTCTATAAGATAGCAAGAAAACAAGTAAATATAGTCCAGACAGAAAGTAATGCTAGATGTTAACAGATTACAAGTCAATTGGTTGTAACAATTTCACCAAGTTAAAAAAACTCTCGAAGCAAAAATAAGGAATTAGACCACTAAAACTGGTTGCCTTTACCTCTCAGACATGATGCAACACTCCCATTAGCCATGTAAGGATAAACAAGTAACCGTTCAGTTGGTGTCATACAAAATCCACGCAGCCTGAGGAGATTCCGGTGCACAGCCATGCTGATCATCTCTACCTCTGTTTGAAACTGTAACTCCCCACCGGGTGTGCGCTCTTCTTTCAATCTCTTAACTGCCACCAGTGAACCATCAGCTAACCGTCCTTTGTAAACCTTACCAAATCCACCTCTACCCAGAATATTTTTGTGGCTAAAACTGTCGGTGGCAACTTGCAGTTCTCGTAATGAGAACCTCTTCAGCTGCCCAAGATGAACTTCTGGGTCCTCCTCCGCTGCAAAGGCATGTAAACTGGTGATACTATAACTGCAACCAACACTAGAAGCTTTCAACCCAATAAAAGTTCAATTTATGGAACTAACCAGGTACATCAAAGAAAAATTCTTGAGGTTTCCGCCGACGCCACCATGCGAATGCAATTGCAGGAGCGGCAAACAGTAAGGCAGCACCTGCTGCAACTCCTCCAGCTATTGCACCAGTTACACTATTACCACCTAAAATGTTATAAGATGAAAAGTTAGAGATCAAGAAAGGCAGCTCGATAGATTTGAAATATGATATCAAATGAAGATTACTTGGTGAAGAAATTGGTGGTAGTGGAACAAAAGGAGGAGGAGGAGAAAAGGGAGGTGATCCTGGGCATGGGCGTCCAGTAACCGGGCCACACAGATCCAAGTTGTTAGCAAAACTGCATATGGAACAACAAAAACTAAGGATCCCCAACTTTTAAGCCTAGAAAAGCCGAATTCAGATCACTAAACACCAACCTGATGGGAGTGAATAGTGAGAAGGAGCCATTATCTGGAACCTCACCAGAGAGATGATTATTTGAAAGATCCCTGCATTTCACAGTGCAAATTGAGGATGTATAAGTAGTGCTAGATTATATCTCGGAAGAGAAAAAAGAGTGATAGTTCTTGACATAAGACATAAGTTTGGCACTCACAGAACTTGAAGAGCTGTGATATTAGTTAATGACATAGGGATAGGACCCGTCAAGGTGTTGTTGTTAAGTCGTCTATCCTCGCACAAAAGTTTCAACAATAGATGTTAAGCTCTAAACAAATCTCAAGATATTATATCAAGAAAAATTAAACTTACAACAACCATTCAAAATCACAATTAGACTAAGCTATTCGTTTTAAGCTTCGGTTGCTCAACCAGTATCCTCCCTGGCAATGAGAGTGAATGTATGACACTTAGCAATGCTGAACCTGTACTCACGTTTACTGTGGGGAATTGACCATGGAAAAATTCATTTAGATTTTAAATGTCAGTTTCAATTATTCCTGGATTTTTTTGGTAAGGTAAAATGTAACCAAACAACTTCCAGCAAAAAATTGACCAGACAGTTGTAGTCAATGAAGAAACACAATGCTATGAACTTGCATATTCTGATGCAATAGTATTCCTGAATACTGAAGATGCTGTTGAGTGTGTGAAAGTGTATGGGGGTGGGTGTTAATATCTTACACTTGATTATACCTTAATTAAACAAATACTGGTAAATATATAACTTGTTTCTGTTTCTTTGTTCACCTCAAATCAAGTATACTTCTGTTTTTTTCCCCTCCAAAAACGTGATTCTAAAAGAAAGACTTAGCTCTCAGTATGATATGCAACTCAACATATAATAAACAAAAATAAAGATAGGGACGAGAATAGCTGCAATGCAAATATACTCACAGGAATCGCAATTTTGACAGCCTGCCCAAGGATTCTGGAATAGGACCATTGAAACTATTCAAATAAAGATCCAAGCTCACCAAGCTAGTCAAATTTCCAAGATCGCTAGGAATTGGTCCACTTATGTTATTACTGTAAAGTTCCCTGCCATAATAAGATGTCTCAAAAGAAAGAAAGGCAATAAAATTCTAAGGCAAATAAACTGTGCACTAACAATTGAATACTAAGTTCTGGATTATATATCTTGATGCCCCTCTTGTCAACTTCAAGGAAAACAAACAACCAAGTCAAATTTAGTAATGCGATATACCACATAGACAGACCACCTCAATAGCTGGTTAAGAACGAATAAATGTGTAGCAGCTTCGCAATGCTTACGAAGTCCTTCATGCATTTTCACCTCTAGGATCATGTAAGATGGAATCCTCATTTTGATAAGTGAACTTAGTTGCACTTAGTAAATATATGTTAAGAACTTTGTGATCCTAGCCAATAGTTATCATTCACAGATGATGGAAAACATTTATATAATATATATATATATATGAAAATTTGAAGATTATTTTGATTTTTTTGTTGAAAGGGGCCAAGGTGCTCATTTTTTATTGGAAGAGACCCATGGATCTATTTACATCAATTTGTTAATCGGTTTCACGGATATTCGAGTTGTAAAAATTCAACTGAACTCAAACTCGAAAAACCAAATTACTTGTTCGAGTTGATTCGAAAATTTGAATAAATCAATTTGATTAACTTGAAATTTGAAGAAGAAAAAATTAGTCAAATCAAGTTTTGCTCAACCCCAACGAAGATGCCCTCTAAACTATAAAGAGAAGAATTACAGGTAAGCCTTTTCTCTCGATTACAAACTGAATATGTGAAGGGTTTGATAAACTAAATGAAGCATGTGCAACCCTAAACCAAATCAACAGGTCAAGCGACTAAAGAAGCATATTTAATGCAACGATAATAGTCGGGAACCATATGTTCCTTTTATGAACATAGAGAAAGTAATCGCATATCTTACTCAGAAGCAAGCACATCAAAGCCAAACCAACCATATAAACAGGAAACAGCTGGGATTAACAAGGCAAAGCATGACTTACAAGTACTGCAAATTCTTGAGCAAGCCAAGCTGTGGTACAAGCATACCAGATAAAGCTGCATTTCCGAGATCACTGAAATTTTGATGCAGAAGTAGACATTACACAAGTAAAACCTTGCAAAATCCATTTTTAAGATGTAACCATGTACACAGAAGGCAACAAAGTGAAAAAAGACCTTACACTCTAATAACACTATTATCATTGTTACATGTAACATGAAACCATGTGCAGGGGTTAACAAGTGTAGGATCCCAACTCTGCAGTACATTGTTAGGATCATTCAAGTTGGTCCTTAGGGTGTGCAATGCATCACCTGTTTCAAGAAGTAAAGATGGTAAGAGGAAGACACTAATGAACAA
The DNA here is from genome assembly GCA_035048815.1 of Abelmoschus esculentus. NCBI lineage: Eukaryota > Viridiplantae > Streptophyta > Magnoliopsida > Malvales > Malvaceae > Abelmoschus > Abelmoschus esculentus. Next base: position 4,435,878 of record JAUCBN010000061.1, on the reverse strand, counting down.
AGCATGTATTAAAATATATAGCAAAGTCTAACCAGTTACTGAACTATACTTAAAAAGCAGATTCATCAACACTCATCAAGAATTAGCAGGTCTAGGCATCTAGCAACAAGCAGAAGCCAGAAAGCATAGTTACTTGAAGAAGCTTAAACAATTCAAAACAGTACAAGACATTGGCTTCATCATACTTAGACAGAAAAAAATTCTTCTAAATTTTTACAGTACGGGAAGAGACAAATGTATATAAAGAAACATGTTCCATGATTATAAACTGAACCGATGGTTAACCAACAATAAAAGCAATATTCTTTAATATTAAACAGTGCGAGTTTAATGACCTCAAGCGTATGATAGATCAGCTATCAAACCAGTAAGGGACGTGAAAAACAATTTAATTGTGTGTAGCAGCCACGATTTCTACAGTATCACTAACATTTACCAAAGTATGCAACTGCTGTGAACAATGAAATGTCATGATCTGAAATTTCAACAAAGCCATTCTAAAAATAGCATTCTTAGACATGTTTTTTATAGCACCAATATACCCATTATAACAAAACTCACAAATTGCACAACCATATTGCATAATATGAACATTAGCTAGACAACAAGGATCAGAATACATACAATCAAATTAAGCACCTCTGAAGAAATCTCCCAAAAGAAAAACACAAGAAAAAGGTGGGAAAATTTCCAATCGTCAAGAAAACAGGTATACATGCTAATCAAAGCAAACTCATTTGCAAGCTTAAAACCAAATTTATATAACGAAATATCAAAAACAAATTCTGTAAACAACAGAACCTGTTACATAAATCAAGGATCAAACTCAAAAGTAATTGAAGGGAATAACAAAAATGGGATGCTGCCAGAAAAAAAAAAATAAGAAAAAGAAAGTAGGATAAGTTTACCTTCCACATTAGCAGAAACAAGCCAGAATGGGAGCAGAAGCACCGAGATCAAACAAACCAAAACTAAAACCAAAGCCTTAACCTTTTTGCTTCCATCCATTTCACAAAACAAAGGGGAAAAAGCTGCAACTTTCTTATTTTTAAATTATAAATTCTCAATCTAAATACCCTTAGATCCAAACAATACAGAAACCCCAACAATGCAACATTACAACAAAAAACCGAAAACCCTAGCTCTAAAATCCCACCATTACTGCCCCCAAATCTCCTCAATCAAATCTTTTCATTTGATCCCACTCCCCTCCATTCAAAAGCATGCCTAAAGAAGGCAACCAACAAAAACATAAACAAAAAAGAAAAAACAAGCCAAAGATCACTTATTTTTTAAACCATTTCTCTTAGCAAGTTAAAAATAAATAAAAGAAATGAACTTTCCTTTTGTGTTTCTTTAAACTTTCTCTTTGTAAGTCAAGTGATGAGTGATTTTGAGAGAGAAAGCAAAAGAAAAATGATTTCATTTTATCTCTTTTTGAGAGTGAGCGAAAAAAAAAAATGCCACATCAATAGGTTAATTTTAAAGAAAATTCTACGACGGGCGTCGAACACCGCTGAACACCACTAATGTTGAACATTGTTAAACACCATTAAATTAATTAATAAAAATTTAAAATATTAAGGACTCAGCATGTAATTAATAAAAGTGTGATAAACTCAATATATTATTAATAATTATGTGATTAGTCCTTTAGATTTTTATTCTTTATAAATTAATTTAATAATGTTCAGCGGTGTTCAACATTAACGATGTTTAGCGGTGTTCGACGCCCGTTGTAGACTCATCCTAATTTTAAATATAAAAATAATCATTAAATTATTTTAAATGTTTATTTTAATCATTCTTTAAACGTTTAAAAAATATTACGATTTTTTTATAAATTTATATATAATGGTCGTAAATCATCTATCTCTTTTTCGTGCATTCTTTCATGTATTCGTTTTAAACCAGATGTTTAAGGTGTAGGGTTTAGAGAATTAAAAGTATGATGTATTTTTAGGGGATAAGATTTAAGGTTTATGATATAAAAAATAAGTGTTAGGATTTAAAATTTAATTTTTTAGAAAATTTCTATGAGAGGCATATAAAGAGACAAAAGATTTTTGCTCATATTTAATATAGTGTTGTTAAAAATTTTAGTTTTAAAATTTAAAGATTTTGTTTAGATCATAGATTTAGTGATTTATGTAAGGATTTAGAATTTAGGAGTAATCATTAAAATTTAGAGATTAAAGTCATAATTTAAGGTTTATAAGTTAAAATTTAGGGTTTAAAATAATATATTGAGAATCCATATTTTAATTTATAAACTTTAAATTATAACCCTAAATTTCGTTTAGGTGCTAAGGTAAGACAATAAACTTTAAAATCAAAGTGTCTATAAAAACTAAAATTTTTACTATTGATATATTAAATAATTATCTTTTATCCATAACTATAATTATTTTTAATGTTATTAAATATTAATTTTTAAAAAAAATCAGGAGAAAATATAAAAAAATATGAAAAAAATATGATTTCTTTTTAAATCATAAAAATATCTTTTCTAAAATCATATTTTTGTTAACTTTCAAAATAAAATTAAGTATTTGTCAATAAAATAAATGGTTCTTGGGTATACATTTTCAGACATTAAATCATATATAATTTTTTATAACGAAATTATCATTTTCGCCAATAAAATCATATTTACCACTTGATTTTTTAATTGTTATTTTAATGAGTATTTTTTTTTCAATATTAAGGGAGTAAATAAATAGTTGAGAAAAGATATAACTTAAAATAAATTATTATCATTTTATTTTAGTTCACATATTTAACAATGTAAACTACAACTTCAAAGGGTAATGTATTGTAAAATTTAACAAATCAAATGTCGAATATTTTTATTGATCCTAAAAAAATATTAAGTCATATATTAATTATGAATACACCGATTAATATTAGTGTTTTAAAAGATAAATTCTAATTATTAATGAGTCAAATGCAAATCTGATGTGTAATAGACCAATGATTTCCATCGAAAAATCAACGAACTACGAAAAAATCTCAAGAGATTAAAATATCTCTAAAAAATCTCAAGAGATTAAAATATATTAATTTTACATAAAAATAAGATTAAAAAGTGGTTGAGAGATTTTAAAAATATTTAAAATATTTTAAAATAGTTAAATTTATGTTTTTAATATAATTATATCGATACAAATTTTATTGTTTTGATACATCTAATAATTTTAAGCTATATTTTTAATATTATCAAAACTCGTATCGATAAAAATATTTTAATTCGAGATGAAAAGGTACGTGATTTTAATGTCTTAAGCCTCAGCGTGCCGAAAAGGAGATGATTGAAGTGTGTTGACTGTTGTCCCAAAGCAGTCAAAACGGATTATAAGGGAAAGCGACGGATAAATAAGGTTGAGAGGGTATTTATGGAAATTCAATGGCATTTTCCAGTCAAAATGTTGGACTGTGGATCCACCACTTCCTTGGTTTACTCAAGTAATATATTATATACATCTGGCTTTTAAAAATAATTTCTTTTATTTTTTATTTCTTAAACTTAATTTTAAAAAATATAAAATTTTAAAACCTCACAAAATACCCTAAATTTAAATTCCTAATTTCTTCGGATGAATTTTTCATCGGTGGTTGTATTTATATATTATATTCATAATTTTACCGTCAAGATCATTTTCTTTAATCATCTTTTATCGATAACCAACAGTAGATGTACTGATCTTCCTAATATAAACGAAACCGATTGATATATCTATCGCCAATTATAGTTAGTTATTGGTCAAGGAAAATGGTTATAGTGGTCCAATAATGATGGGCTCTAACGAGACAATCACAATGGTGGTAGTGGTCCAATAACATGAGTGATTAAGAATTTAGGATGATTTTATAAAAATTTAAAATTGTTAAGTATTTTAAATTTTATTTTTTTAAAATTAACTAAAAATTAAAGCATGTAACATATCACATTTAATTGACTAATAAATTTTTTAATAAGTAGACACATAAAATGGCATAAATAAAATTTTAAATACCTATTTTAAGTAAAAATAATTTAAACACTAAAAGTAAATAATTTAGCTTGAACACTTATTTAGATATTAAACTTATATACTTTTTTAAAGTTAATATAGTTTTTGTTTTTAATTATTTTTTATTTTTATTTGTTAAAAACATTTTTAACCCAGATAAAAATAATTTGGACGATTAATTTTAAAAATTATGTATTTTGTTTTAGTTCAATTTTTAAAATGTTTGAACTCACACCTGGTCATTTTGGAGGACATAATATCATAAAAATAGAGTTTCATTATTTAAAAAATTTAGAATCGAAATTCGATTATGTGTGGGTAAGGATTAACACCCATACAAATGTTTGATATCAGTAACTTTAATTTTGTGTGGCATGTTAACATTTTAAACTAACAAATTAAATTAAATTTAATCATTAATTATTAACTAGGTTTATGTTCCGAATATAAATATTCATTTTATAAGGAAATATTATTTTGTCTCGAATATGAATAGAATATGAATTTGAAACACCTTTATTCATATTCCAAAATATATTTCATATATAAAAGATCATTATGCATGATTAATTATGATCCTGTTTATTTTAAATAATAATCTAAAAACACTCTAATTTAATTTAATTTATTTAATCTATGAATATTACTTAACTCTAAATTCTGCATGAAATAACACTCAGTTACCTTAAAACATCATCCATATTAAGATCCAAAATTATGAATAATATTTTCTAATAATTAATTATACTAATTAATAAAGTTCTAATCTTCTTTAAGATCATATTTATTAATCTAAATTATTTATCAATTTTGTAGTATTATAATAAATATTGAATATTTTTCGAGACTATGTTGAATATCGCTAATTACATCAGGACACTGTTAAAATTGGAACTCCAAAATTTTTCATCAAATGCTCACTAATTTTCTATAATTATTTAGTTAATTCAATTATTAGAGTCCTAATTAAATAACCTAAGATTCTAAAATACTAATTAAAATAAATTAGGTATTTAGTTTATCTAATAATATACTACGTGCATTAATTAAATCACATGACATATATATTAAAATTTAAATTATAATTAAATAAGGTAATACTTATCAATTATTTTTATCGTTTGTTGGCCACCGCAAGCGAATATCAATCGTCACATGTGATTTTTATAAAAACCCAATTGTAAGCATTAAAATCCTTTTAGTGACTAAATTAAAAGAACTATAAATTAAAAGATAAAGACATAAATTTTAGAAAGTTGAGGGACTAATCAAGTAATTAGCCCTCAACCTATTAGTCATTATGCATGCTATGTGAGTTTTTTTTTTTTAACAAGCTAATAGTGATTACAAGTAGTATCTGTTCTAGAATATAATCTCCACTATTTGACATTGATCGCTCAATCACTCTACTGACATCGCTGGTGCTCGAACCCGTGACCTCTAGGAACATCAACCGTTCCTTTAACCACTTTAACTCTATGGGTAAGTTCTATCACGTTATTTATGAAACTAACCACTAAAAAATCATCTATTTTATTATTTATTTTCATATCATATTTTTCTGAAATGAATTTTTACTCATATTTACTGTTAATTAATTTAAAATCATTTTTTAAATAAATATTCACAAAAAAATATATTATAAAAATAATGAGATAAATAATTTTTATTGATTAATCTCATAGACACGTCATGAAACTTAAGTTTTGTAATTTAAAATTAATAAAAAAAGAGAAAAAAAAAAACTTATCCGATTTCAAGACCTCAATCACCTTAGTCATCATCTTCTACCTTTGGCTATGGCAAGCACACACCACCCTTTTTAGTAAGATTTTAGCTTCACTTTCCTTGATTTTAAATTCATCACCATTTCAACTTAGAATAAAGGAAAAATATGATGATTTGAATTCCCTTAAAAAAGAAATAAATGATAAAAAAAAAATAATTTAAGGTAAAACTTACAAAACATAGGTTTAAATTGGTTAAAGAGTAAAATAAGTCGAAAGATATTTCACGTCTTTAAATATTAATTCAATTTTAAAGTCTTCTAGATTTATGATATACTGGAAAAAAAAATTCTCGATAAGTCATTTTATTATTATACCTACACATAGGGGTGAGCAAAATTCGACTCGACTCAAAAAAACTGAATAACTCGACTCGAGGCGAAAATACTCGACTCGAAAATTTTCAAATAAAGTTTGAGTTGTAAAATGAAAATTCGAATAACTCAAAATTTTTAATAATTAAAGGATTAATTTTTAAGTTTGAGATGAATCTCAATTTTTTATGATATATATGCATTGATATATAAAAATATAAAAAAAAATATTGCTACATATGAAAAAAAATCTATATATGCATATCTTATATGATTAGAGAAAGTTGTTTAAATTGGAATCAAATAATACTATAACTTGATAAATAATTACAATTAAATATTTATAGGAACTTGAAAACTCGACTCGATTCGACTCGAATTTCTTAAACTCGACTCAAACCAAAAAATTTTCAAATAAAGTTTGAGTTATAAAATATGACTCATCAACTCGAATAACTCGAAATTTTTTTACTCGACTCGATCGAATACTTACCCCTACCTACTCATAATATTCAGGACATTTAATATAGCTTGATATATTCATAACTTAAAAAGTAAACCCAATTTTTCATAATAAACATCTCGCATTGAAATAGAATATATAAGTCCATTTATGCTTCATTCGTAGTTAAACATTTCTACGTTAAGACCATGTTCATTTCATCATCCGAAGTTCATGTAATCAAGTCCATTCATCTTTTAAATAACTACTTATTCATTAATTACATGTAGGAAAGAGGTGATGACTCGCCTTTAAAAAATATAAGATAGATTAATCTGGCTAGTTAGATCACAGATGACGTAATAAAAAGAGTTCGACGATAGAATTTCTCATTCAATGGATCTTAAAGTATATACGCCATAATTCATGAGCAGTTGATTAAGCCATGTCTGAGCACCAAATACATATAAAACAACCACATCCGGGATCCTGTTTATATGATGATGGAAATAGGGCATTTGGCAATTGGCATTAGGAATGTTTAACCACTGACCCGTGAGAGTTGTGTATCCAGAACAGCTTTCTCAAAGCCCTCATGAAAACCAGAACGTCTGCTCTCTTGGGGCTCCGACAGAACACGCCTCCAGTGGGTATGGGTTTCACCAACTTCATATGTTCTTCAGAACCACTTCTTCCACATACCAATTCTTCATTGAAATCCTCCCACAATATGTCCATCTTATCATCTTCAGCAACAGCACCAACACCAACACCAGCACCTGCACCTGCTTGCTCACATCCCTTCTCATCTACACCATCTTCTTTACCTTTGGCTGTTTTGTGAGGAGACAGACGCCATAACGGCGGCGATTCGATGCCGTATCGGTACAAATCAGTGGAGGTAGGAAAGCTGAATTCTTCAGTAGTGCCCATGGTTGCTGCTCATCGTCTGCTATTTGTCAACTAAATAAGTATGAAAAATGATGTGTTTGGTGGTGGATGTGGTTTTGGAAAAAATAATTAATTGAGCTGCTGTTGCAAGTTAACAACTTTTTTGTGCTAGGAATCTTAGATTGAAGGTCCAATCACTACTACTTAACATTTCATTTTCTTTGGCCAACCAGATAGAATTCGGTACTCACCTATTATTAAAAGAATAAAATATAAATATTTGAAAAGATAAAGATAAATTTAAAAAATAAATTAATTTTTAGATAATTTATATAAAAAATTAAAATAAAAAAATAATTAACTTTTCTAAGGTTCATCTTTATTGTAAATGCATGCTTTCGGGGAAAACTATGAATTGAAAGTTAGAGGGTCGAAAATTAAAAAAAAAAGAGTGTAAAATGCCAATTTAAAAAAAAATTAACTAAGCTTTTAAAATCTGTTGATCCAAATAAGTCCTTAAATAAAGAAATTAAATAAATTTAGATCTTAACTAATTTTAACCATTAAATCTCGATAATTTTTTTTATTTGTTGGTACAATGTGTTGTGTTATAATGTCTCGAGTTGATATTTTAAAAGATGTTTTATTTAAAAATTTGTTTAGATTTTTTCATATAATCAAAAACACGCGAATCTTAGAGTCTCAATTCGATCTAATGCACGGACCAACCTAAAACTCGATCCCCGTAATAGATAAGTCATTATTTTTCTTGTTTTCGATTCAATATGTTGTAGTATTTGCTTGCAGGAGATCGAAAAATAGGGGAAGATACTTTTATGGCGGCGACATGGAGATCCGACGTCTTCTTTAGTGCTCCGGTGATCTTCTGACGATGTTTCCACTCCCGACGGTTCAACTTCCGACGACCGATCAACTCCCGAGGTAAACCCCCTGTCTCTCCATTGTTATTTATTATAATTATTACCATCTTTATTATTTATGATAATTAGTGTCTAAAATTATGAGTAAATGATGATTAATTAATGCCCCTAACGATTGTATTTATAGCCTAACAACACTAATATCAATGATCCATGGCTAAGGGAATAGACCAATCAAGTTGTGCCACGTGATTTTTTTGGCGGGCTCAAAAAACAATGTATGTTTATTGGGCTTTGATATTTGAAAATGGTTTGAATTTTGGGCGGAAAAAATAAAAAAAGGTTTTGGGCTTATAAACTGGGCTTTAAGGTTATAAAGGACATTTGGATGAATATAATATGTATTTGGACTTTTATTAGACATTACTATTTTATTTGGGCCAGTATTATTTATTGATTTATTATTTATTTATTTATTTATTTATTATTATGGCATTACAAAATCGGAAAGAATTTAGATATTATACAGTGAAATATATGACATGTTACGAACATAACGAATTTAAACCATTACGATCGTGATGTGGTTTTTTCATTGCGTTGTGCTTATAATACGTCACAATAACTTTGAAAAACATTACAATGCGGTCATTACCGAAAATGAACTGCATTACATACGCAATTTAATACTATAGCAAGGCCCAAATGCGGTCATCGTTACCGAAAAAGAACATTACAATGCTTAGCATCTGGTGATCTGCTTCCATCAGCTTGGTTTGAAGGGAGTTCCCTAGAATTTATTTGAAGAAATCAGAAACATTTCTTCCAATTTTTATCCCAAATCATCCCTAGATCTCAGCTATTGCTTTGGACCATGCTTCTTCCAGTAAGCATCGTCACAGGCAAAGCTCAGCTGCAAGCAAAAAGCATGGTCACATGCTCAATTGGATTGGCATTGGAACTCAAGGCCATCGTCATTGAAATGGATCCCGAGGAACATTAATACAACCAGAATTATCCATGGACACCTCAGTATTAGAACAATAATCTGAATCACGTCAATCTTGGTTGAGAAAGAAAAAACCAACACATAAATTTGTACTCATGGAGGAAACAGTATTGATCCCTTCCTTCAATGGCATATGCTAGATATGTAACCAATTACTTGAAATGAAAAAACAAGTAGTAATTCTTTTATAGTTCAAAATATATCAGCTAGTACGTATCTCAGATGCTTTAGCGGATAGAACTGATCTGCCCATAGTGGGAATTATGAAGCAGAATGAGTTTCAAACCCTTGACATCTCCTTTGGATGGCTTCTTTAGGGGGCAACGGGTGTACTTGTCCCTTAAAACCACATCATCCATGACTGACCAGGTGTGTCCTCTAGGAGAGCTATCAGCCCACATGAACCTCTCAGAGAAGGGGTTCACCAGACTCTCCCGGAATTCTTGCACTTTCTCACAGATCAAGCCCTGAAAACGGGAAAACATATAAGAAATAAGATAAAGGGATAAAATTGTGTCATGGTGCAAAAATACACAATACCTCTGCCATGGCTTTGATCTTTAGAGTGACATCATTGCTCAGCAGGACCAATTTTTCATCACCAATACTCATTTTCCTACAAAGTAGGGCGTAATCAAGGATATGATCTTGTGCTGTGGGTGTAGCAATTTCCATTAGACTTTCCCGAGCAGAAAATGGCCCAAACATGCTGCCTTGGCTGAAATGAGAATAAGGAGTTGCAGGTGGTGTGGGTGCTATTGGCCATCCTTCCTCCATAGTGCTCTGGACATGGATCCACCATTTTGTTTTTACCATGCACTCTTCAATCCATTCCAAAACCGATGAAGCTTCGTTTTTTCTCCCGAATAGAGTACCGTGTCGCTTCAAACAATCCAACTCCCTTATGACTTTTAAAAACAGAAGTTGTCCATAGTCATAAAAAAGGAATACGGCTAGTTAGTATTGAGATTATGAATCACGGTCATACTCAAATGATACACAAGATTATTATGCTAATAATTTAGTTACCGATCCTTGGAATGATCAGTAGAGTCCCCTTGAGACCTTGTAAGAGCTTTAACATCTTCCTTGACTCCTTGTCCATCAAAGAACTGGTGTCAGCCACCATGGTCCAAGTCCTCCTTTGCTCTCCAACAGATTTGTTCTGCAAATAAATTTCATTTACTACATATATCCTTGGCTAGAATGCTGCAAAGAATTATTGATGAAGTCTTTGAATAAAATATAATGTTTCCTCAGAACTCACCAAAGATGGATAACCAATCCTCTTCTCCATTTTCTTAGTATTCAAAGTAGTAGATTTGCAACTTCGCACTGAATTATTGGGGACCGAAGCTTCTGATACAGTTTGAAATGGCACCCTTGCTGCTTTTCCTTTGATCACCATCTCTTGTTCTAACTTTGGTTGATTTCTTGAGGCCTTCCTTGTATATTTGTGCTCTTTTATAAGTTTTGGTGAATGGTTTTCTTTGTCCGAGGTAATCATGTTGTTTTCCCGCTGAAGATGAGAACTAAAAGTAACCTTCGAAGAAGAATGCTTGGTTTCTTCCAGCTTGCCCTTTCTTTTCAAGGCTTTCATCAAAATAGTATTTGGGGTGAAATTCTCCTTGTCTGGGGTAAACATTTCTTCATCTTCTGAGCTAACAAAAAGAGATTTTGGAACTGGTTTATTTTCATCAGCACCAGATTTCCCAGTTTGAATCTGAAGAACACAATCAGGTTTACCTCTTCTGGACCAAATGCTTTGGAAGTTGGATTTAGGTTCTAACCTCAAGGGAGAGCCATCTAAATTCTCAGACTCAGACGGCACTGCAGGAGCAAGGAGAGAATGTGGGGTTAGGTTCCTTTTATCATCTTCAGTAATGGGCAAAGACGAGTTGACTGATTCCGTTGGTAGAGAAACAGAATAAGAACTTGTCTGTTGGCTTCCATAGTCTTTGCTTGATAGTTTCGCATCGTCAGCATCTTCAATCTTTCCAGAGAAATAGTGTGTACATCCGTCAGCTGCTGCATTTTCCTTGTTTTCGCTTTCTTCCCTTGGTTCCAAAGCAGAAAGAGGCTGGGGAATTTGGTCTTCTTCATGTACTTGCTGAGACTCGAGTATATTCAAATCTGTGTGTTGGCTTCCATAGTCTTTGCTTGATAGTATCTCACCTTCAGCATCCTCCATCTTTCCAGAGAGATAGTGTTTACATCCATCAGCTGCTGCATTTTCACTTTCTTCCCTTGGTTTCAAAGCGGAAAGAGGCTGGGGAATTTGGTCTTCTTCATGTACTTGCTGAGACTTGAGTATATTAAAATCTGCGTGTTGGCTTCCATAGTCTTTGCTTGATAGTATCTCACCTTCAGCATCCTCCATCTTTCCAGAGAGATAGTGTTTACATCCATCAGCTGCTGCATTTTCACTTTCTTCCCTTGGTTTCAAAGCAGAAAGAGGGTAGGGAATTTGGTCTTCTTCATGTACTTGCTGAGAATCAAGTATATTCAACCCTGTGTGTTGGCTTCCAAAGTCTTTGCTTGATAGTTTCTCATCGTCAGCATCCTCAATCTTTCCGGAGAGATATTGTTTACATCCATCAGCTGCTGCATTTTCGCTTTCTTCCCTTGGTTTCAAAGCAGAAAGAGGGTGGGGAATTTGGTCTTCTTCAGGCACTTGCTGAGACTCAAGTTTATTCAAACCTGTGTGTTGGCTTCCACAGTCTTTGCTTGATAGTTTCTCATCGTCAGCATCCTCAATCTTTCCGGAGAAATAGTGTGTACATCCGTCAGCTGCTGCATTTTCGCTTTCTTCCCTTTGTTTTAAAGCAGAAAGAGGGTGGGGAATTTGTTCTTCATGTACTTGCTGAGAATCAAGTATATTCAAACCTGTGTGTTGCCTCTCATAGTCTTTGCTTGATAGTTTCTCATCATCAGCATCCTCAATCTTTCCGGAGAGATAGTGTTTACATCCATCAGTTGCTGCATTTTCCCTTTCTTTCCTTGGTTTCAAAGCAGAAATAGGCTGGGGAATTCGGTCTTCTTCATGTACTTGCTGAGAATCAAGTATATTCAAAACCATGTCTTCACCTTGCAGATTTGGTTCCATCAGGTGAGACTGGGTGGAAACTCTAGAGACATCCATCTTTTGCTGCTTCTCTTCAACTGTCACAGTAGCTGAATATGTTTCCAGATCTTTTAAAATCAAGAGTTCCCTCTCTTCAAGGCTGTTTTCAGTCTCATATGTTGAACAATTCATATTTTCAGGCATTGGAGGTGCTGGTGGAATCTCTGTGTTCATAACTAGTCCTGATTCTCCTGAACTCCCATCACCAAACAAAGAAGCTATACCATCCAACAACCAATCCATTGAGAAAACTTCTTTCTCTGCAGTAGCCACTGAACTCTGAAAATTATCAGTAAAGATAAGTTTAGAAACCATTTCAGTCCGTACATTTACTGCTTTCGAAGCAATATACCCTCACCTGAGAGGTTTCTTCTTCTTCTTCTTCTTCTTCCACCATTAATGAATCTTTATCTTCACCACATTCTCTTTCAGTTGATAACGTATTCACCCCCTATGTAGTTTAATTCAAAAAAGAAAAAGAAAAAGATCATTTAAATCCCAAATGCTTTCAGATTGTTTTCCTTGAGCTATCAGAGATCTGTTCCATCTATTTAATTCATATCCTAATTCCTACACATTTTCCCATCGCAAAAAGGAACCCTAAGCCGTATAATTGGGTCGACATCCTAATCCTACAAAATCTTTCTTGAAATTTCTATTGTAAAATATAAATACAAGTAAGAAGGGAAAAAGATAAACTAACAATTTCACAGAAAACTCTCACCAGATGTGATTCCACTGCGCTTTCCTTCTCTTTCTCTTCTTCCACGCCCGTATCAAGTGAAGATACGAATGGGTTTTCCATATCATAAGCACGGCTCATAGGAATCCAGTGTAGCTTATAAACCCTAGTTGATCCACCGAGTTTTAAAGTATCACCTTCTTTCAGTTCTACCGCAACTAATGGGTCAATCTTCTTCCCCGAAACCCAGGTCCCGTGAACTGCACCCCAAATATACGGCAAGATAATCAATCCAAGAACATCAAGAAACCAAGGAAAACCCAGAAAAGAAACATGAAAAAGAAAGAAAGGGAATTAAATTAATACCAGATGATAAGTCGAGGACAGAGAGTTTCTGGGAAGAGGGTCTGGAGTGAATTTGAAGGTGAAATCTGCTTATGCTTGGATGAGTTAACATGATGTTGCAATCTGGGTGTCTTCCGACAATCAAAATCTCCTCGGTTTCTGATTCTTGATTGTGTGGGTCTTCTTCATCTTCCATAACTCGTGGTTTTTCTATGACAAATATGTTCTTGAGAATTGCTCCGTTCTTCAACACTGTAAACACTGGAATCTTCCTTCCTTTTTCCTCAGCCATTGTTAACAGAAAACAGAGGGGGGATTAGAGGGAAATGGAGACCTGAATTTTTCTCTCCCTGTTTTTGGATTTAATCTGCTTATTTTTTTTGTTATTTTAATTTGTGAATTCTTTGTATTTATAAATATTTACTTGGAGGGATTTTAATTTTGAATATTTGAAAAAAAGAGACGTTGATATTATAGCAATTCTTGTATAACGGCTAGTGGAGCCCACTTCAAGAATGAAAGATATGTGACGTGGATTTTTTTAAAAAATTGTATTATAAACCATTATCATTATATTATTTATCAAATCAATTAAATATATAGGTAAACTACATAAATGGTCTCTTGATTATATCTCAATTATTTTTTACATCCCTGATTATCAAATATTACAAATTGGTTCATTGACTAAATTTTAAGAAAATACGATAAAATCTATAATATAATAGCAAAAATGTTATATTATTTTTGGTGTTTTTCATATTTTAATATATTTTAAACATTTTTTTAGTTAATAAGTTGACTTTTTAGATAAATATTTTTTAAAAAAATGGAGAACGTCAAGAGCACATGACGTTCTCTCTATTGTATCGTAGATTTTACCGTATTCTCCTAAAATTTATTTTATACCTTTTATATGCTAAATTTTTTGGGTGAGTTTACTTATATACCCAAAGTTGCCGAATCATGACAATAAACCAAATATAAACTTCGGAATAAAATTAAAATTTCCAAAATTGAAAAAAATTATAACCTTTGATTTATATTTGAACCGTATATTCTTAAATTAATTTAAAATACTTATTTAGCTTCAATTTATATTTTTAGAAATAAATTTCATATTTTTTTAATTTATCTCTTTAATTTTGTTTGATTCTCTCATTTATTTAATACCTCATTCATTTTAAATCAATTTTTAATCAAATTTGAACCACATGCTCCTAAACTAACTACCGTGGAATACTTATTTAGATTCAATTTTATTTTTTAAATTAAATTTTTTACTTTTGCAATTTAGTTTCTCAACTTTGAATAATTTCTCATTTCTTCAATTACTCTTTTATTTTAAGTTTATTTATGACCAAAATTCAATAACACTATATACTATCTATATAACTTTAATTCATATTTTTAATATTTTTTTTAATTTAATCCTTTAAGTTTATATTTTATTTTATTTAATCATTCAACTAAATTTTTTTTATAATTTTTTTCTTCACATCAATTCATTGATTCATTCATGCCCTCATCAATATTTTACCACCAAAATTTCTTATTTAAAATTTTTTATTTAAAAATAATATTATAAATATATTTTAAAAGTTTATGATATTTTTTATTAAATAATATTATAAATCTTACTTATACATGTGAAAAGTAATATTACAAATTTTACTTTTAAATTGGAATTAAACTGTATTATAACATGATTAATAATATAATTAAATTTGTATAAAAACTCAAAAAATTGACTCGACTGAAACTCGTATCGAATCTATTAAAATAAAAAAAATTCAAATTAAGTTTGAGTTAAAAATGTAACAAATTAACTTAAATAATTTAAAATTTTAACTTTATATATTTAAATATTTAATCTGAAATCAAGTAATAAATTAAATACCAATATATACAAACAAATGTATTTTTATTACAATTATAAAGATACCAACAAAGTCATTCGAATTCTACAACATACATATAACCAGATATTTTTAGAATCGAACGGAATTTAAAAAATAATCCATATAGAAAAAATATATTATATCACTTTATTAATATAATATTTTATTATTAAGTCGTAATTTTTATTATTTTATGTAAAAATATCATAAATATAATGGAAAATAATAAATAAACAAAATTTTATTTAAATAATTATAACTTAAAAAAATTATAAGGTAAAAGATAAGACCCTGACTTACATATTGGTATTATTAAAGGAGAAAACAAGTCCAGGGAACAAAGCCGACTCATTTACGGTGTTGGGTTGAGGACAGGCGGCGTGAGTGGCGGTGGAAGGGAGGGTAGGGCCAGAGAACAACCAGAAATTTCATAGTTCAAACCTCCATACGGCAATTTCCTGGGTTGCCGAATTTTCTTTCTTTCTTTTCATTTTGACGAAGTCCAACGCGCCTAACATTCCTTCATAAATCGAACTTTCACAAACAAGAAAACACGCAAAAATAGAAGGAAAAACAACAACTTTGAACGGTCCTTTACATCTATAGCTCCGCCTCCCTCGCTTCTCCTAAATTCTCTCAGCCATGAAGCTGCAACGTAGTACCAAGAAGATCTCCATTAAATGGATCCCGTTGATCTGTATATCCTTCTTTACTATTGGAATCCTATTCAGTAACAGGTATCTCTTTCTTTGGATACTTCTTGGGTTTTTTTACTTCTTTCTTTGCATTTCTTTTATTCGGATCGATTGAAGAACTGGGTTCGTGGGGATGGGTTTTATCTTTTATGTGTTGCTAATTGTTGGGTTTTGATTACAGGCTATGGGTTCCTCCTGAATCCGACGGTCAACTTTTATCACAACGTCGACGGGAACAGGAGTTGCAGATTGTCTCAGATGATTGTGGTACTAAGAAAGTATGGTTTAGATTCATTATCACGGTTAAACTTCTGTTTTTTAATTTCTTTTCCTTTGAAAGCAAAATTGTTGTTTCTAAAAGAAAGTTTTTATTGTGTTTACATAGACGCCTGCAAAAGATAATGATGTAATGGGTGAAGTTCTGAAAACCCATGAAGCAATTCAGTGAGTATAAACTTGCGTTTTCGTTGTTTTAGCTGGATTTGATTTTTTTTTCTTCTAATTTCTCTGTAAATTATGATCTTTCGCGAGGCCTTACAGATCTCTAGACAAGTCAGTTGCAATGCTAGAGATGCAGTTAGCTGCCTCACGTGGTTCTCCAGAAATGGAGACTTTGGATACCTCCAGAGTCGTTTCAACCTCTGCTCATGATCGACCGAGGAAGAAAGCATTCATGGTCATTGGAATCAACACTGCTTTTAGTAGTAGGAGGCGGCGTGATTCTGTCCGGGAGACTTGGATGCCCCAAGGTTTTGTAGTCTTCTCATTGCCTTTTGAGGTTTTGATATTGATTATAGTTTGCTGGTGCTTGTCATCTCAATGAATTCTTTTGTTTATGATTGAACAGGGGAAAAGCTTATTCAGTTGGAACGTGAGAAGGGGATCGTCATTCGTTTCATGATTGGCCATAGGTAAATTATTTCTGCAAGAGAACACTTAAGTTCGAATTAATTTTTTTCATTAATATCCATATATCTTGCCACAAATCCTTGGGAGTCTGAAGTTGATATGGAATGATTGGAAATCAATGTTCAGCAAATGGCATACAGTGTGATCAATATAGGTTAATTACTCTTCAGTTACGAACTTACTATTTGCACTGACATAAGTTGTAACTTGTATCTGCATTGTTTGTTCCAGTGCAACATCCAACAGCATTTTAGATCGAGCCATTGATTCAGAGGACGCTCAGCATAAGGACTTCCTTAGACTGGTTAGATAGCATTCCTGCAATAATTTTGTATTTTCTTCTGTATTTTTGTCATTTCTTACCATTATCCGGTTTCAATCTTATAATACAGGAGCATGTTGAAGGATATCATGAATTATCTGCAAAAACAAAAATTTTCTTCTCCACTGCAGTTGCAAAATGGGATGCTGACTTCTATGTCAAAGTGGATGATGATGTCCATGTTAATCTTGGTTGGTTTGCCATCTTCTCTTTTGGTCATCTTAAAAACTTTATCACATCATCATAATGGTGAACACATTTTTTGTGTGTGTTGAATTTCTCATGCATATTTTCTCATAGGCATGCTAGCTACAACCCTTGCTCGTCATCGTTCCAAGCCCAGAATCTATATAGGGTGCATGAAATCTGGACCTGTTCTTTCTCAAAAGTAATTTCCTGGTGATTTTTTTAGCGTTCATAATTTATCTTTTCAATTTGATTTGTCCCTCCTGCAAATTTGTTATATAACTTTTGTTTCATTCATCTATGTTTGATAGGAATGTCAAGTACCATGAGCCAGAGTACTGGAAATTCGGAGAAGAGGGGAACAAATACTTTCGACATGCAACTGGGCAGATATATGCAATTTCAAAGGATCTGGCAACCTACATCTCCATAAACCAGTAAGAACTTTGATTTTGTCTTGAAGTAGCCTTTTTATTTATTTATTTATGTTTGCCTAATAGAGGGTTATGGTTTTATTATCACGTTCCCTTGTATTTGCCTGCATTTGGCAACTAGACTTGAGTTTTCTCTTTGTTTTCATCTCAGCTAAATCAATATCCTTGTTTTTCATTCCGAAGCATAAAAAATCTTTTGTGCTCTTGCATTAATGTTATTAAAATTGGGAGATCATCAAATCCTTATAGTATAAATCCAAATTGGAAATTCCCAAGATCATTACAATGTCGTCCAAAATTATACCATTGGCCTCTATTCCAAGTGAATAAAGCGTCGCTAATATTACGAGTGATTCTGACTGATTTCAGGCCTATATTGCACAAGTATGCTAATGAAGATGTGTCCCTCGGGTCATGGTTTATCGGACTTGAGGTTGAGCACATAGATGATAGAAATATGTGCTGTGGGACTCCACCAGGTAATGCTTTAATCTGGAATCAAACTACCATGAGGACTGATAAATGGAAAGCAGAAATCTCTAAATATCTGTACACCAAAACCTCTCACTTCAATGCTCAACTTAAATTAATATGTAATATTAGTTCATTTGATTTTGTCAATGCTTAGGCCTTAGCACTCTTTTCTATTTTGTTCTACCCTTTTTTACTCTTGTTTGTTTCCTGTTCCGTAGATTGCGAATGGAAGGCTCAAGCAGGTAATGTCTGTGTTGCATCTTTCGATTGGAGCTGCAGTGGAATCTGCAAATCCGTGGATAAGATCAAATTCGTTCATGAAAGGTGTGGTGAAGGGGATGACGCTGTTTGGAATACCTTACTCTAAATTAAGGCAAACGGGGTGGAACATTCATGGTTTCATGATCGAGAAGCAGATTTTGCCTGGTGAGGATGAGGTAAGAGGAAACACTGTATCTGGTTTCTATACATTTCTGCAACGGCATTCCCCTCTACAGTTGCAGACAGTCTTGTAGGAAAATGGAGGTTGAAGACATAAATCAATTGTTATATGGTGGGGAGCTGTTTAATCAGAAAAGCTTATTATTATAGTAGCATATTAACATGTATTCCCATTCTTTTTATGGAGATTATTGTATTTTATACATAAGAATATATGGTGGTGATGTAATTGTAAGAACTGAAAAAATAGTGGTCCAAACACCAAAAATAAATCAGGTGGCCATATTTAGAGGTTTGTAAAATAGTCTTGGCGATATAGTTATTTATAGAAAGCAGTAGTTGAGAACTTTAGATGAGTGCATTTCCAAGTATGGTGATAGATGTACCATATTTTTGTGGACGATCTAATTTCTATTAGAAAAAATGGATATTTTTAACTCGAAAAAACTCCATTTCAATTAATTTGAAACTTAATTAGTAGATCAATTAACTCGAAAAAGTGGTTCATTTTATTAAGTTTGAAAGATATTTTTCAATATCTTTTATTAAATAGTATCTAAATGTTATGTTTTTTTAATCTCTCTGTTATTTAAAATTAACAAAAATATACGCAAATCAGGCAGAGTAATCAAAATCATAGATGAAATGAAACACTTGTGTAGACAAAAAAATTCAAAATTTTTTATTTTCAACACTCCTACTAACAGATCCATCAATACCAAAGTGTTCTTTTACTACGGAGCACTAAATGTTTAAACTGAGAATTGGCAAAAGTAATACATTTTCTTGTCTGTGACTTGCAGTTTCATGATTCCATCTCTAACAGTTTCCTCATGCTTTGACACTAAGCATGTCTGGGAAATACACTGTATATTCCGCCATGTCCCGTGTTGACCAATTCGGCCATTTACCTCAACTAAGTCCATGTTCTACTGTCATTTTGAATCTATCATCAGCATATCATAGCACACAAGTCATTCATCCTAGCCTGTGAAACGTTGATGAAAGGAAAGACCCTGGTGTTGCCATTATACAAACAGGTCAATGTCATCTCTGAGCTGCTCTTCATGATCTGCAATTACAAGTCAAGGGAATAGAATGGGTGGAGACATGGCAGAATGCAGTTAAAAGAAGAAAGTTCCTAGGACTAATAAGTTCTCTTTATACTTCCAATTCTAGTATTCTTGAATACTAGGACAGTAATCATCACAAAACGAAGCAAAACAAGAATCAAATGTGTTTGTGTGTGTATACCTCACATGTCTTTGGTCCATCATTGCAGCTCCACCGCTTGTAAGGTATACAGTCGATGAATTTACACCATCCGCAATAGTCATTCCCATCAATTCCTAGGAATACTGCTACAAGACATACAGAAAGTCTGCAAATGAAACAAGACCCTTCTCTAAGATTGAATGCGTTTGTTAACAATGAACCACAAAATCGATTCAGCTCAGCATTTAGGTGGACAAAACTTACAGAATAACAAACAGTACAAGAGAAATGCTCCGCAGAATCAGCCTGTCGAGCTCCAGCTTCTGCTTTATTCTAATGGTACTTTTGGCACCATTGACACCATATTCAAATAACCCTGCTTTGTTTTTAGACATCTGCCTAATCTGAGGGGTAAGTAAAAGCACAAATCCGAGTAGAACTCCGGATATAAAGGCTCCGATATTCGCAAAATTGTCAATGTGTGGTAGCAAACCGAGGAAGAAATTCATCACCATAACTGTGAAAAGGGCTGCTAGAGCTGCACACTGCAACCAACCACAAAGGGGGGGGGGGGTGAGGGATCAAAGAACTACAAAGATCAATCGGAGATAAACATTACTCTAGAGTTAAGCACCTTGCTTGAGTAAACTGTCCAGTTCCGTATTAGCCCCGAAAGCATTGTTCCAAGTAATCCAAACAAAGCACCAGAGGAAGTAACAACAGGATTATTTCTAACAAAAAGTGAACATATCAAGCTACCAGAAAACGCAGAAAGTAGGTAGATTACCCCAATTCTCACTGTCAAGCAAAAGTGAAAAACAATAAGCTGTATGCAAATGTTGGTAAAATTTTAGCTAATTCAATCAATCCAAAGCATGGATAGTTATATGATGAGAACAGTGCCCTTACAAGGTCCATAATCTCTTTCTAAGTGGATACCAATAAAGATCGTACAACTGATATTGATTGCAAAATGTATGAGCCCTGCATGTAACCAGGGGCATACGAAGAAACGCCAATTTAGGGGGTTCTGAGCCAAAAACTGCCTTCGAAGTGCCCCAACTTTATCTAGCCTGAAACATTAAAATCATGATTTCAGACATAACCTCTCTTTTTTTACATACTAAAACAAAAAGTTGAACAAAAATTCTTAGAAATGACAAAGAAAAGGGTTGCAAAAGTGGGAAAACAAACTTTATACGACAGTAATCTGATTCAGAATAGTAATTTACTAACAACAATCAAAACCATTGTTTTTCTTAGTAAAGAATATGAATTTCCAGAGTAAACAAAGAAGAAAAGTAATCTGCTATTCATTCTTCTTAATTTACAACTGATTTACCCCATCCCCCCTGAATTAAAAAAAAAAAAAGAATCATGGAAAGCAGCTATCTCATTGAATCTAAAAGAGGGTGATCACTCCATTCAAAAATGACTCAGAGTACCTTAACTTAGAAAAACCCTATGAAAACACTTTAAAACCCTAAACTAGAATCATAACATCAAGAACAGAGATGAAAAAAGAACAGACGTGGAAGCAGAGGGGCCAAGCAGTGGATTCTCGGCGAGAGGTTGAAAGAAAACACTTGGAATGGAGAAATAGTTGACGAGAGTGGTGGTTATAAAAGCCATTAGATGGAGGATGACCAAGAGAGATATGAGCCATGTGTCGGACGCCCTCTGCCGGTAGCGTGACTTGAAGAAGGGCAGTTTTCCTTCCATCTGGTTACCGGTTTCATGGTTTTCGATGACGGATGAAGATGGTGACGGTGGTTCTTGGGCTTGGGGCTTGATTTCGATCTTGGTATGGAGCTCATTGCCTAGGGTTTCCCCTTCCATTTGGTAAAAGAGTGAAGCAGTTTTTGTTGGATTGGAAGTTCTTTAATTCACTGGAAACACGAAACTCAACTGTTTTTTGTTGCTAAAAGCCACTCTCGACGGTTAAGTTTGGAGGGAACTGCGAATTATGAAATAGATAGACTCGGTCCGATTTAATTGATAATCGCTACATAACCGATTATAATCTGAATTATTTATTTTAATTATTTAACGAATATAAAATATATAAAATTTAATTTAACTTGTACCGATATTAGTTTAGCTTGTATCGATACACATGCTTAAAACTTTAATTTTAGAGTTCGAATTTCACTAATTTAATCGTTTAACTTTGTTGAGATATTAATTTTGATATAATAATTAAAAAATAATTTTGGATTAATTTGAAAAGATTTTAAAAATGTTTTTAAGTCCAAACAACTTTAAATTAAGTTTGAATGTTCTGAAAAGATTTTAGATACGTTCAAAACAGTCAAACTTCACATGTCTAAACAAGTGTACCGATACGGTAGTAACTAAAAACTATAATGGTCCAGGCCATAGTGTATCGATACGGAAATACGTACCGATACATTCCTTTAGTATATTGATATCCCAAGTTTTTAAATTCTCAATGACTAATTTTATGTAGGTATAGTGTACTGATACGAAGCACCATCATACTAATACGATGAGTGGCCTATCGATACAGAAAAGACGTGTATTGATATACAAAGGCTAAAGCGCATATAACGGCTATTTTTCAAAATAACAAGAAATCGATATGCATACCCGCATACCGATACTAATTATATCAGAAGAAAAAAATATGACATATAAATTTGTCATTATTTTACTGAATAAAAAATTTTCGAAATAAAATTATAACTAAATTGTTGTCACCTCTCTTTTTGGCCTAAGCTTCCAAATTTTACTTTCATCAATTCTAAAGATATTTACTTAAAAAGATAAAATCTTTCTTAGTTTAGAAAATCATCTTCAATATTAAAATGAGATTTCAAAAGAAAAAAGAGATGAAGAACAAGAATGAGATAAACTCTTTTACTTGGGTAGGATATATATATTTTTTCATCCTAAGATTTAATTATATTCTTAACCTTGCAACCTTCGACAAGCCCTATAACTAATTTTAAAATTTGAATCGTTATATTTATTTTGACTAAAAAATATTTTATATATCTATTTTTATTAAAAAATATATTTTAAATACTTAATTTAATTAAAAAAATATATTTTAAGTATTTATTTTGATAAAAATATTTTAAATATCTAAAATATTTACATACTTATAATATAAGTCAAATCTATTCTCCAAACTAACTATTTAGTTATAAAATTATAAACTAAACTTTAACATTTAAATTAGTGAGGTTCTAAACACGTGTGATAAGAACAATGACACATGATCTCAAAACAGACGCTAAAAAATAAAAAAATTAAATTAAATATTTATAAAAATATATAAATATATATAATTATGTATATGTATAATAATTATCTAAAACTTAAAATATAAAAAAATATTTTTTAAAATATTTAATATTTAATTTTTTGTTACTCAATAGAATAACCTAATGATATTTTTGGAAAAAAAATTATATATCTTTAAATAAATTATATAAACCTTCAATATTTTTAAAGATAATAATATTTTTAATAAAATAAAAAAATTATTTTAATAAATTATACAAAACTACTAAAATTTTTGAATCGTCCGTGATATAAACCATAAATACAAAAACTTTACCGTATAAACCCTAACGCATAAAGTATTTTCCTTAAATCTCTTTCAAAAGCAAGGGAATAAATAATAGTAAAAAATAAAAATTTGAATTTTCTGTAAATCTAGTTGGCTTTGCTTCGAACCAGAAGAAGAAGAAGAAGAAAAGATTGTCTTTGCATTACATAACATTGCATTGCTTGGGAGCATATATTCAGCAACGTTTTCCTCGAATCTATCCCTCTCCCGGATGCAACTTCTGGTTAGGGTTTTCCCGGTGTTGTGTTTCCTTCTTCAACGGATAAAAGATCTTCTCCTGCTTCGTTTCTTTTTCTCGGTATGTACTACGACGTTTGCAATATTAGTGTTATGTTGCATTGATTAATGCCATATCCTTGCATTAGTAATGTCTGTTGTTTCTTGGTTTCTTTTTTGCTGCTTTCTTTTTCGGGGTTGCGTTTGTAGTTGAATATTGGACCATTGGTGCATTAATTTGGGGGGGATAAGATGGGTAATGAGGGTTTAGGGGTTTAATCTGGGGCTTTGAATTCTTGACAATTATCATTCTTTAGATTGTCCATGTGGCATTACAATGTTAAAGCTTTGATTCTGGTTATCATCCTTTACAATGTTATGTTTGCAGTCTTTTCAAGTGTAATCATATTGTTTTATTCCCTTTACCTTTGTTCTTTATAACGTGCAAACTTAGTGAGTTCCTGTTTGTGTTTATATGCACAAGTTTATCTAATTATTTCGTTCTTTGTGTGTACTGATTGGATTGCACTTCCTTATAGCTTTCCTGTTACCCCCAGTAAATGTGTTACATATCAAAGGAAATTGTACTTGTAACCTTTCAAACAAGAGCATCAGAAGACTGGTTAGTATCCTAGGATGCTCTATGCGGTATGGTCATTCATGTTTTAATCTGAAATAACTACAGGTACTGATGATGATCTACCTCCATCACATCCAGCTAGAGTTTCAGTAGGGAGTAATATTGCCGGCAACGGAAAATCTATTTTAGGTTCTGCCATGTATTTTAGGATACATTCTGATATGGAGGCCCAAATACATCTACTTGAGAAGGAAGCCTACTGTTCTGTCCTGCGAGCTTTTAAAGCTCAATCTGATGCCATTACTTGGGTATTTACTTTGTTGTAATTTCACTTTTTGGTTTTAACATGCTTTCCTATTTAGTCAACTGATTGGGTTTGCTTTCTCCATTGTTTGTTGCATCTTCAGGAAAAAGAAGGCTTGATAACAGAACTTAGGAAAGAACTGAGGGTTTCAGATGGTGAGCATAGAGAGCTTCTGACCAAGGTTAATGCTGATGATATTATTAGAAGGATAAGGTCGGGATGATTCATGAATTAGTCTGACTTTTTTAAAGGACAATAATTTGTTCAGTGCTCCTTGTTTTCTGTTCTATTTAGTGGCTTATATGGTGGCAATGATATCAGGGACTGGAGGCAAACTGGTGGGAACCAGTCTGCAATACTAGGTGTATCTCATCCTATTCACCGTCTTTTACCTAGTCCAACTGTTCCAGCATCCCATAAGAAACTGAAGACATATCAGCCGGTAACTTCTACTTACATTGCTGGTGCAATAAGGTTTTAGAACCTCTCAAGTTAATAGTTCTTAACCTTTCTTTTTTGGATGCTAACTAGGTAGTTGCTTTAGAAAAATGGATCAAATGCTTGAAGCAATGTCTTTATTTTCACGATGTAAATGCAAAAGAGTAGATTGACCTCCATTTGGCTTGCTTTGTTTTACTGATAGTTCTCCCAACAGGGTCATTCATTGCCTGGCTTTTCCTCAGCAAATGCTATGCATTATCCTTCTCCAGTTTCTGCTGGAAGTAGACAATTCAATTCCCGTGGCTTTGTTGGTGGCCTTCCGGCAAATGAACTTGGGGAAGGAGCAACTTTTGATCCCCTATATGGAAGGAAAGTGTGGACAAGATGGCCTGAAGATAACAACTTCTATGAGGCTGTAATCACTGGTTATAATCCATCAGAGGTATGTTAAATGAATACTAGGACATTTTGTGCCTCACTCTAACTTATCTTAGGTGGAATCTTTTAGGTGATGATGGAACTCTTAGAAATATGTAACATTGAAGCATTTGCATGAAACCTAATGCTTAGTTAAATTTGAACTTTCTGAAATTTTTATGCCACTACCTTGCTTGGAAATTCAAATTCATGACACATTTCTTTTCTTTTTACTTTATTTCCTGATGTTGCAACATTTATTTGTGTCTCCTTTGCTAGCCTGTCTGTTATCTGTTGATATTTTGAGCCGTAACAATGTATTAACCTTTTTTCTCAATTCATGGTTTCTTAGAATTTTTTGTTAGATATTGAAGTATTTGATTTTCATAATCTGATTATTTGAAAGGATTGTTCTTTTTGTCTCAAATTCAAGTGCTAGCTTACAGTTGTTAAATGCATTTAGAACTATGTTAATGGTTCTGTGGATTAAGATGTCTGCGTCCATATTATTTACTTTCTTGGCAGGGGCGACATGCTCTGGTTTATGATATAAATACAGGAAATGAGACCTGGGAATGGGTTGATCTCAAAGAGGTAATTGGATATGATTTCTTAGCATGAAGCTTGTGACAGCTAATCTTACCAACATATAGACATGTATACATTTTATTAGAACAATATTGATCTCCTAACTATTGCAGATTTCTCCAGATGATATACGATGGGATGGTGAGGAACCTGGCATCCCTTGTAGAAGGGGACATGGTTACCATGGAGCTAAGAAATCCTTCAGTTATGGTGATCCTGCTCCAGGACCAGGAAGAGGCCGGGGCTCAATGAAGGGTCAATTAAGAAAAGAACTTTTACCTTCAGAGAATGGTATTGGAAAGAAACTTTCCAACGAGATTGAATTACCGAACACCGAGATGCTAGTAAAGGAGGTATTTACAGAGAACCAGCTATTCTGAAATTGCCTAAGAGAACCAGCTATTCTGAAATTGCCTAATTGAGACAATTCACATTTAGCTGTTGGCCAATTTTATTTTGGTTCCTTCAACAGGTTGAAAGGGTTTTTGATACAAGTCATCCTGATCCTGTCGAGCTTGAGAAAGCGAAGAAGAAGCTGAAAGTAGGCTTAGCTTATTATTGATTCATGTTCTCAGATACATCTTTGTTTTTATTGCTCTGTACTGCAAGCTTAACCATCATATGTAATGCAGGAGCAGGAACAAGCACTCATCGATGCTATTGCGAGGCTTCCTGATGCATCTGATGGTGAAAGCTGTAATCAATATGTGCATACATAGTGATCTTTTCCATTCTTTTCTGTAAAATGTTGATAGTCTGTTATGGAATCAGTCTCATTTCTGATTTTATCATTATTATTGTTCTACTTAATTCAGGAAAGAGGTTAGCTGCCATGTTTTTGTTCAACATGTATTGTCATTTTGCTATTGATCATAGAGTATAGTTGTCTACCGACTGAGGCATAATAATTACACTACCTCGTACCATTTTTAGCAATATCAGTAGAAGGGATAGTCAGAGAGATGAAACGTCATAGAATGGAGAATCAAATATTGGACTTGCACAAACCATAATTCAACATGTTTTTTGCTTTCTAAATTATATGCCATTTCTCTAGTATAGTTTGTTTGCACAAAGTTAACCATTGTCTGAACTATCTACAAGGGAAACTAATCGTTTTGATTTCTCAGATGAAGATGGACCATCCTTTCATGAGCCACCAATGTACTACCGGCTGTGGTTTAGCAGACGCCAGGAGAGTACCAACTCAGGCTGCACAAAAATCCAAAACAGTTGAGGTTTGCATTAGTAGTTGATTTCTTTTCATTTTTATATTTCTATATCTGGTCCTTTGTTGGAAAGGGTCAGTCCCCTAACTTCATTTACTTGGGAATTAGCTCCTTGCCTCATCATTTAGCAGAAAGGCTGTAGGTTGAATTGTAGAATTATTCAAGGCAAATCTTCAATGTAAATATCTTTATCAGTCCCAAGTATTTTTTTTCCTCAGCATATGTATTCCTGCAAGCAAACATCCATGCCACATCCAAGAATCTAGAAACTCTCTACCATGAAAATAATTTCCCTTTATAAACCCAAAAATCCCTATTATTCTATAGAAAACAGTGTACCTGCAAGATGAGCCCTCCCCCACCAAAAACTTGTTTGCAATCTGTTGATTGTTTCACCAAGAGGAATAGTAGAAACTGAGATTAGAAGAGAAAAGGGATGTCTAAATGATTTTTATTTTCAGGAGTTATTAAATGTTGGATTTACGCAAATAGAATTTATAAGACTAATCAATTAAATGTATTTATTTTATTATTTTTTTTTCATGTCACTATATTACCTAGTGAATCTTCGTTACTATTTATTATAAATTAAATTTAAAAATATTTTTTATCAAATAAATATTTATTTGGTTAAAAGGTGAAATGAAAAAATTAATAAAATAAATATATTTAATTAATTGATCCTATAAATAACATGATAAAATTTGGTGTCTAAAGAATTTTAACTCTCAAGTTGGTACCTGAACTTATATATTTTATTACTTTAAAATTTAATCAAATTTTAATGTTCGATATTTTATTTTAAATGAAACTCATTTATAATATTTTATTTATTTATATATCTTCTAATCGTTGGCTTTAATGTTTTGAGAAATACTTCAATGGATCGAATCAAATTCAATTAGAATTTTTTATAATTTTTGTTTGAGCTTAAAACTCAAATATGATATTCGGATTGAGAGTATTATAACTTAAATAAGTAATTTATCGTAATCTATATATCAATCATCATTTTTTTTCTTTTGATTTATAATTTAATCAAGTTATCTATATCGAGTTAAAATGAGTTAGCGAAGAGACTATTTAAGCGATGCTAAGTTATGACGCTTAGTGAATAAACATTATAATAATACGTTTTGTCACTTGGTAAATAGATTTATTAATTTTTGATTTAAAGTTATATCCATTCAACCATATATATTGATTTTTTAATAAATCTTTTCATCATAAGGTTTAGTCTCTTTATCAAACGGTTTAATTTTTCAATTTTCATAACATCCTTAAAACTCAACATCTTTAAATTTCAATTTTTCAAGATCCAGTATGGATCAGATTGAGCAATGATACGACTTAAGAGGTTTAATGAATTGCTTTTGAGATTAAAATTTACGGTTTAAAATTATTTAGATCGAGAGAAATGAAAGAGAGAAAAGAGGTTTAAGTCAGATTAATAAGTTATCTAAACAAATTTAACGGTAATTAAGAGATGTAATTAAACATAGCTCGATGTTTTTTTCTTCTGTAAATAGATATCAATATCTATGTAGTATTTAGGGATGATAACAGGGTGGAACAAGGAGAGTTTTTGACCATCCCAAATCCGCCCCGATCTGTAAGCTATAAATCCAATTATGTCTTGTCCTAAATTTAAATATTAATTTAATCTTCTTGATATATTAATTTTTAATTTTGATCTCGACTCAATACAACAAATTTAAAATCTTCAATCTTCATCCACGATAAAAAATAGATTCGACTAATCCTTTATCATAATAATAAAAAAAATTATGGTTTCAAAGGGCTTTAAATCATTATAAAAAATAAATAAAAATATTTTTAAACTACTCGCATGTTAAATTACATATTTTTAAAAATAAATTTGAATGATTAACCGTTATAATTGAATATATTAAAATTTGAACAACTAATAAAATATTACGATAAACACAAAAAATAACTTAAATATAATGATATTTTTTTATAATTATAATAAAAATATATAAAAAATAAAAATTTATAATATATTCAAACTCGTAAAAAAATTTATAATATATATTCAAACTCGTCCCATCTCAACTTCATGTTTTTAAGACATGTCTTGTCTTACCCTTATTCCTAAAATTTAAGGAAATAAAAATTTATCCGAGCCAGGTCCAATCGAGTTCAGATAATATTGTCATCCGGCTTATGATTTTGGTTATGAACAGTAAAGGTTTTGGATAAACATAACAAGAGCGATCACACTTAACCTCAAACAAGAAACCCAAAAAAATTAAATTAAATATTTATAAAATATATATATTTATGTATACGTATAACAATTATTTAAAACTGAAAATATAAAAAATGATATTTTAAAGTAAAAATTGAATTTTTTAAATTTTTTAATATTTAAGAAGATAATTTAATAATATTTTTTATTAAAGTATATTTTCTTGAGAAAAATATATATTTTATTGATTATAAGATAAGAATCTCATTTTAATAAATAGTAAAATATTTTTAAAATCTTTGAAAATGTGCCCTTTCTTCTACTTGTTCCCTGGTTTGTGAAGTGGCCTACCCAAGTTGCTATTTGTCCAGAAAGTTATATCATGAATTATGTTTATTATATCATATGTGGTTCAAGCAATCAGATCTATTTATTTTTAAGTAACTATTTAATAGCTACCATTTATTAATTACATGTAGAAAACAAGTGATGATTTACCATAAAAATAAGATGAATGAATCTAGTTAGTTGAGAACACAAATGATGTAATAGAAAAGGTTTATGATATAATTTCTCGTATTACAAATATCGTAATTTATATTTTAGTTTTAATATGCCATGTCTGATTTTCCGTTCTTTGGATAAGAACGATTAACGATTTGGTTATCAAAATATTATACATTAAAAATGTGAGTGATAAATTTAATACTTTTTAAATTTAATGACTAAAATAAAGTATCTCTTAAATAAAAGGGATCATCTACGAAATTATTTTAAAAAGACTGCCCTTCGTATTTAAAAAAACTATTCATTTATATTAGAAGATGGTAAATAAAATTATTGATCATTATACTAATTTGATTTTTTTTATTTTAATCATAAAATTATTATTTTTGATATAATCGTGATTGTTATGTTTTTATTTTAATCATTTGTAATTAAATAACTCACAGAAAAAACAATAATTTGATAATTAAAACAAGAGAAACATACATTAGGACCAAAATAAAAAAAACAAATAACATTAAAGAAAATTTACACGAAGTAATAATTTAGTGACTACATCAGAAAATAAATATAGTTAAGTGACCAATAATATAATTTACCCTAAAAAACTCCGAGTTTTTGGAAAAAGGGCCCGAGTGGACTCGGGGATGAAATCGTTAAACATCATCGACCAATCATTAAACATCATCCTAATCTTAATTCTTTTCAATTTCCTCCCTCTTCCTTTCTTCCTCCGGTCTTGATTTTCTTTTTTCATTTTCTTTACTTCGTTATGATAAAAGCTTTACAAATTCTTGGGTGTTCATCTGGGTTTATATCTCAAAGACTAAAGAAGCCTCATTCTGGTAATGGGTTTTCTTTAATTTCTTCAAAAATAAGCTACAACTCAACTCCCAAATCTCTGTCTTTTAGAGTGATTCAGATGTTTTCGACTCAGTCCCAGTCCAACTCAGATGCCCCTTCTTCCTCTTCCGCTGCAGTTCATTCAGCGGTGAGTATCTTCTTTGGAATCGTGATTTGGGTGGTTGGTTGAACATGTGATAATAGGAAAAAAGTTGACTTTTTCTTTTGTGTGTAATTATGCAACTAATTCAGTTTTTTACTTTTGTGTTGTATGGATGCTGTTGTCGATGTGATTCTAAATAGGATTTAATTATAAAAAAGTTTGTGTTCTATAGGGTTCAAATGCTTATGTGGTTGATTTGGTTTTTATCTTCTAGTAGATTGTATCTGGAATATTGATTATGGGTTTGCATTTTATCATGGCTGGAATCATAATAATGTGTTCAACCTCAATTGAAAGTTATGGTATAAATTGTATGATTCCTTGGACAACGCAAGATTTTTTAAGAGCTTGATGGAGTTCTAGGCTTGGAGTTTTAGTTTCTAAGTGAACAAATTGCACTTAGCTTCTTGGTTGTATTAACCCTTGGTTTTGAATTCACCGAACCACATTGAGTTAGGATACCCTGTTGAGTTTGGACGATTTTTGTTACTTCATCGCTTTTATGATTTCATCTTTACCTTTTGTTTGATTTGCAATATGATGAAGGAATAAACATTAAATCAAGCTAGCTTTTTTTTTTGCTACTCTTGTGTACTTTGTAGATACAAATAAAATTTCTATGTTAGATTTACTGTAATTTTGTTGTTTGTTAGAAACATTTGTTTGATGGGGCTTAATTTTCAGTTTATTTTTTATGTTGATATGTTGTTTACAAAGTTTATAAGCCACCCTACCCCATCCCATTCCCCGCATATATTCACTTTTCGTCATGGATCTTGCTTTATGTTTGATTATTTCTGCCTTATTCATCTAAATTTGTTTAGTGTAACAGGGTTGTAGTAAGTTTAAAGTGCCTTTCATCCCTTTATGTATTCTTCTTTGGATTCTCCTAATGTCTTGTTATTTGGTAGTTTTTATGTTACATTTCCGATATTCATTTGTTTTTCTTTTGGGTTCCATATATGGTTATTTTGCTAAACATAGTTCATTTGTTTTTATGTCTTCATTTTTTTTGTTTACTTTAATGTTTAAGCATTAAAAGAATCTTATTGTCACTTTATTTTTTGTAAAGCTAATCTGCTAGAAAATTTGATTTCCTCTTTCATAGTTGTATTATTGTTGAAACTCGGAGTGTGATGGTAGTCATAACAGTTTTTGGTACAAGACAATTGTAAGCTAAATTTCTTCAATAAACTGAAAGATGGATTATGTCCTGACATGTTTTCATAGTTGTTTTCTTTATCATTTTACAGGGCAATGCTCATAAGATCAAGTTCTGCCAGTGGTGTGGTGGCGCAGCAAAGCATGAAATACCTGATGGAGAAGAAAAAATAAGAGCTATTTGCACCCTCTGTGGAAAAATTGCCTATCAAAATCCAAAAATGGTATGTTATAGAAAATTAAAATGTGACTTGTTTGCCAAATGGCAAGTTTCTGCCTAAGCCTTTGTGATGCGTGTGTTTCTTTTTTTTTGGAGGGGGGAGACCCACAGCAATCAAAATAATAAGGCTGAAAAATGAGTTAGAAGTCCAGAGTATATCTAATACTTGGTAAATAAAACTGAAATAGTTACATATTTAAAAGCTCCAGTGTCATTCTTCCCAGCTTGGAAAACTCAACTCTGGCAAGAAAAGTTTCACAACTTCAGGATTAATTTTTGGATCAGCTCCTTGAAGCTCTTCTTCCACAATCCAAGTACTTTCACTAGCTTGTTTGCCTAACCATTTCACCAAAAATCTCCTATCTTGATTACCCCTTCTATAACCTCTGTTTTAGTCTTAGTTGATACGTCTCATCTGATTTTCAGCATCTTATGGGCTCCTCATCACAGCAGCAATGGTTGCATATTCAATTGTTACTCGTCCATTTTTGTTTAAGACAGAAAGCGTAGTTGAGTTAGCTTTCTTAGATTTTTCTAACTCAGTATGTGGAAAGTCACCAGGAGATTCAAATGCTCAAACCAGGATATGCATGTCAAAATATGCTCCCTATCTTCTCGTAAATAGTTTCTATCCTTTATGCCATAATTGTTCCATATGAAATCATTAATTGAAATCTTGTATTATAAGAATCAATATTGAGAACTCCGACAGAGTAAGAAAGGACATATGTTGTTTCAGCACTGATGAAAGCCTTTGGGTTACATTTGCGGCAACAGTCCGCAAACTTTTCCATGATTCAGTCTATCTTTTGTATCTCACTGGACAATCTAAAACCTTGCCGAAAAGATAGTATTACCTTATCAAATCCCATGCTTAGAAAATAGTACTTTTGAATAAACGTCTGTTTCATGTAATCTGAATCAGTGTTTCCCTTACTAATTTGTACTTTTGTTGCAGACTTTAAATTGGTTCTATTTTTAAGATTATACTTTTATGCTTAATCTTTGTTCTAAACTGACACCTTTAGGTTGTGGGTTGCCTCATTGAGCATGATAGAAAGATTCTACTTTGCAAGCGAAACATTGAACCATCTTTTGGTCTTTGGTATGTATTTGGATGTTTGGAATTTGATTTAGGAATGGATTGAATATCGTTCTCCTTTTGTTATCTGATATTTGTTTGAAAAATAGACTAATTATGAATTTGAAGTATGGAGTACTGGCACTTGCTTTTCTTGTATCTAGTTTCTGCCATCCTATTGGCCATTACAAATATTTGAGTTGATTGGATGGCATTAACATAGGACACTTCCTGCTGGTTACCTGGAAATTGGGGAGTCTGCTGCTGAAGGGGCAATCCGGGAAACTTGGGAAGAGGCAGGTGCTGAAGTGGAAGTCATTTCGCCTTTTGCACAACTGGATATTCCTCTTATTGGACAAGTTAGAAGAAACATCCTTTATTACTTTATTGATATACATTTACGGGAGATGTATGTGAATCTACATTGCTTTGTCTTTTTTGGAGCAGACTTACGTTATCTTCTTGGCAAAGCTGAAGAAGCCCGGGTTTTCACCGGGACCAGAATCATCCGAGTGCTGTCTCTTTGAATTGGACAATATTCCTTTTGATTCTTTGGCATTTTCTTCAATTTTTGTTACTTTGAATTTGGTATGAAGCTTTTGTTTTTCTTTCCTTCAATAAAACTAAATCTTCTTAGAATTTGTTTAATAATTCTAATCAACTTAAATTTTAATAAATTGTATTCTCTTTGTTGGTGCAGTACATCGAAGACGTCAAATCCGGGAAAATAAAGTTTCACTATGGTACCATTAACAAAAGGTATTTCATTTTTTATTTATTACACTGCCACCATTGCTAAGGTCATTGAGGGAAGAGCAATTTAGTTTCTGAAGTTTCATTTATCGTCTTGAATGCATAAACAACGAAATTGGAAGGAAAAACGAATATGCAATTTCAAGTTTTCCAATTTCATCACATTTCTGTATCAATTTGGGGTTGACTGTCTGAATCATGACTTGGACCTTTGTACTCATCCTCTCTGCAGTGTGATTTCACCTGTAAAAGAAATAGAGCAGCATGCTCTTTTGCTCATTGCACATTGACAATTATTTAGTTGTTGCTTTTATTATTTATTAATTCTCGAGACGCTCTACCTTATGAGTGTGTTTTGCTTCCAATGTTTGTTGGCAGGCTTGGAACCGGTCCGTCTGATATCCGTGCCTTCACCCTTGACTACCATTTTCAGGTTTGAGACATGGTTGAGTTCCCCTTTGGCACATCTTATCAAAATATATGAAACAGTTGGAAGTGAAATCCTTTTTTGCTATTTCTTTCCTGTGAGAAATTTGCTTTTTGTCTTCCATTGATATTTTAGTTTTCCAAGTAACAAATCCCTACAATATATTGATTTGGCAATCCTTTCAAGTTACTAAATTTTCTTCTTCTGCAATCCTTACATCGTCTATCTCTTATCCTTTCGATATGTTACGTCGTCCATCTTTATGGATTCTGGAATTAGAGAATTCTTTTTTTCATAGACTTGGAATGTCTGGCTTGAAT
The DNA here is from genome assembly GCA_035048815.1 of Abelmoschus esculentus. NCBI lineage: Eukaryota > Viridiplantae > Streptophyta > Magnoliopsida > Malvales > Malvaceae > Abelmoschus > Abelmoschus esculentus. The sequence continues at coordinate 4,400,753 of JAUCBN010000061.1, read as the reverse complement.
AGGCAATGGAAATGCAAGATAAGAGGAATGCAGGTATATATTAACCTAAGAATCGAGAGGTTATAACATAAATTCTTACACAGTATTTGTCGTGATAACTTGCCAACTCAAGGCAAGTTATGAATCTATTGCATCTTGTTTTCATTAAAAAGATCAATCCAAGAGATTGCACCACAACTCATGGTGGTGACATTGATGCTTAATTATTCTTCTTCTTCACTTTTGTTTCTTTACTTGGATGACTGGTACAGGTAGATCGTGACATTGATGCTTTTGTTGAGAGCTTAACTCATGTCAAACATGAACGAAATAATTTGATTGAATCTCAAAATACTACGCTTGAATTTGATAACTCTGAAACAGACAAATGAAATGTTCCAAGAGGTGATTAGGTAGCTAAAGCTTTTGACTATTCTCAATGTCTAAAGATTAAAAGTATACTTTAGAACAGATATTACCGTAACACTATAGTTGATTAAAAAAAACTTCAACTATTAAGTTATACGTTGAATGTGTACAATTAGACTAAATATCAATATTATAAGGTCCCAAAAGAAAGAAATTAAATTAATATTTATAAAAATATAATATATAATTACGTGTATATATAATAATTATCTAAAACTTAAAACATAACAAAATATATATATATATATATATAAGATTTTAGGTAAAAAACTAAAAATATTTGATTTTTAGATATTTAATATTTAATTTTTTTATTGTTTAAGAGGATAATCTAATAATATTTTTCTATTAAGGTAATTTTTTTAAAAAAGTTTATATATTACGCAAAGCCTCTAAAATCTTTAAACCGTCCTTATATATGATATTCAATCTAAGTTAATTAATTAAATATAAATAATTGTAACAAAATATTAATCTTCTATTCATTTTTTCATACAAAAGGTTCAATTTTAAAAAAATTATTTAAAATATATCATTTTTTTATTATTCAACTTAATAAATAACAGACATCTTATCTTGTCAATCTTAACACACTTCTAACGTATTTTATATGAAATATAATAATAATTTTAGTCCTTTTACGGTACGTTTAACTTAGTATCTTTATTTTTATAATACTATTACCTAGTCTAAATTGAACACACTTGTCTGTTGTTGTGGTTAAAGGACTATCATGATTTTTATTTAAAAGAATTTTAAGGAACAATGATAAATAAATTTATTAATAAGAAGAAATGGTTGATTAAATTTATCCTTATGATATGATTTTTGTATATTCTAGCGGTCATTTATTGTTCGTATAGAAATTTATTATGATCTATCAGTTATATTCTTACTCGGTTGATGATTGTTTGTCAATGTAATCATTCCTGAGTAGTTATGCTTGATAATTTAGATCGTTCACCACTCATTTTTTACTTGTTATGCGTTTAAATTGATAGAGACAAGAAGATTCAAGAAAAACTATAGATTTTGTTGATACGCTTATCTCTATAAAATTATTTATTTTTTCTTTATTTTTGGATTGTAAATTTTTTTAGAATATTAATCCTGTTCTTCTTCTTCTTTGGTGTGTTGTAATCATGATATATTTTATGATTTTAATAAAAACTCAAGTACTATTATAAAATCTTTTCGCATATATAAAATTCAATAAAAATAATGAATTATGGTTAGTACTTTTATACCAATAGTAGATTTTTTGCACAAATATGTATATTTAACCTTAATATTTAAATTTTTAATCTTAAAACTTTAAATTATAACTATAAATCTTAATTCTAAATTAAATCATTTAAATCTAACATTCTTAAACTATAAATTAAAATAAGAAAAATTCTACAATGAGAGTCGAACATTGTTGAACACCATTAAATTAATTAATAAAAATTTAAAATTTTAAGGACTTAATATGTAATTAATAAATGAGTGATAAATTCAATATATAATTAATAATTGTTTGATTAGTCTTTAAAATTTCTATTTTTTAAAATTAATTTAATAATATTTAGCAGTATTTATTATTAACAATGTTTAACGGTATTCGACGTCTGTTATAAATTCACCCTTTTCGTTAAGTGTTTTTTTTCATAGGATTTAGACAAGGCGAGTTATTACAAATGTTGTATTCAAAGAATCATGCTCAGCAGTCAGCTCCATTGCAAAAGTATGTTGCTTTTAAGATTTGTGTTGGGAATCTAACTAGGAAATGTAGCATGTTTTCACGTGTGAATTGAGTTAAAGCTAAAATTTGAAGTAAAATTTTATAATGGGTGTTAAAAATCGTTGAATACTATTAACGTTAAATACTGTTAACTGTTAAATATCATTAAATTAATTAATAAATATTAAAAATCTCAAGGACTTAACATGTAATTAATCTTTATTAATTAATTCAAGAACATTCAGCGGTGTTCAGTATTAGTGGTGTTTAACGATGTTCGACCCATGTGATAAACTCATCCAAATTTGAATCAAAATTTAGAAGCTTCTTTGGATATATAAGGGATTGGGGGATTAGAAATGAAAAAAAAGGAATTAGGGGTAATATTTTAGAATCTATGTCGTTTGTTATGGTGCATATGATAGAATATCATGTGCATATAGTTATTTCCTTTATTTTATTAGGGGAGAACACCATGTATGTCATGTATATCATAGTGAGAAATTATATTATAGACTATTCTCGTTTATCCATAAAACCAATCAATCAAATACATATATTTAAATAATTTTTTATCTTATTTTTTTACTAAGTGCACATTTATTAATATTTATTGTAAATTAAGTTTAAAATAATTTTTACCAATTAAATATTCATTTGGTAAAGAATATAAAATAAAAGAATTAAATTGATATATTTGATTGATTAATTTTATAGATAACGTGACAAGGTCATCCATGTTATGATTTCCTAAATAGCCATATACATCTAGAAGCAACCGACAATTAGGTTGGAACTTTCTGGAAGGAACAGAGCGGGTTTAAACTTTAAACTTTGAAGTTTTTTTCAAGCTAAGTCGCGAGAACATCCAAAATTGTTAAACGTCAAATCATCAAATTTATGAAAAATTTTAAGATGAAACGTTTTAAAATAAAACTAAAATGTGATGTAATAAAGTTTTTATATATAAAAAAATAATATTATTTTATTTATATTTATTAAATTTTCTATAAAAAAATTATTTAAAAAAATAAAAATTTCAATATATATTAAAATTAGACCATTTAAATAACATAAAATCGTTAAATCTTTATTTGAACAGACTCAAAAATATTAGACCATTTTTTTATTTTTAATAATTTTTTTTTATAAAAAATAGACCTTGTGTGAGCAGTCCCTAGAAAATTATGTACTTCGACATTTAGCCTATTATTATAAAGATCTTTAATTTGTATATAATATAGGGATCAAAGAATAATTTAACCAATAAATAATGAGGAGCCGTTGGGATGTGATCCGACGTGGCAGGCACCTGATACTAGGGATAAATAAATTCTCTATTAGACCAATAATAATAATTAAAAAAAACAAATCTCTCTCTCCATCTATAAAAGCTTTCGAAACAAGAACTTTGTAGAACATCAAGAAAAGTGTGTAATTTCTTCTGCATTTCTTTCTTTCTTCTACTTCTTCTCAGTTATTCAGAATAAATATGAAAGCGCTTCGCCCGATTGTAAAATTTTCAAACAGTTAAAAGAATTTTAGGTTAATCGTGATTCTGGAATTGTACAGAATTTCTTTTTCTTTTGTAAATTCGGTGTATACGATGATGATGGAGGCTTCGGAGTTCGGAGAGTGGGAGGGCGGTGGCTTTGGAGTTTCCGGTGAGCGAGACGCCATCGTCTTCGCGTGTGCCGAAGAGGTTTCGGAAGAGGCTTCTTGCCGAGTGTAAGACTCTTCCTACTGTGGAAGAAATCGAAGCCAAGCTTCGACATGCCGATCTTCGTAGACAGGTAACTCGAGTTTCATTTCCTTTTTTTAATAACTAAGGTTTAGGTTCTAAATGATTTTTTTTCCTTTGATAAATGGCACTCCATTCATCCAAAGAACCTCAAGAAAACAACTCTACAAAACAGACTTTTGACCTTTCTTTTAAATCTTACATTTCTTGGTTGGTGAAAAATTGACGAGGAAACATTTCTTGATTAAGTACTGTTTTTTTTCTTTCCTTTTTTTATGTATATATTTTGGATAGCTCAATCTTGAAAGAGTTTAAGAAGGATCCAGAAAATGTCTTTTATCTTTTTTCATGATGAATTTCAAATTAATCACAGAACTCTCAAGAAGAGATATTCTACGACTCCACCTAGCTAAGTGGTATTTTTCATAATGAACAAACTTCTATTTTGCTTCATTTCCCCTCTATTTTTCATATTCTTTGTTGTTGTTAGCTTCAGTTATCTGGAAAATAGAATTTATGATTCTAGTTTTAATGTTATAGGTCATATTTAAATGAAATCTAAAAGATTCTAGAATATGGAACTTTTACGTTCATAAAATCTTTGTTTGGAAATTTGTTTCTTTGTGTTAGGCAGACTGGTGAGGTGGGGTTGTTCTTGCCTGATTTATGTTTGCAGTTTTGGTACTGCATATCCACCTGCAAACTTCTATTTCTTTTGCAAAGCTTATATTTTCATGTTTGTTTTTGAATTAGTTGTTCAATTATCATATATTCATTTACTTGCTAGCCCAATGTAGCTGAGGTTCCATTATTCTACACTTATTGTAGCTGTTCAATTTACATGCACTTCTCTTCACTTCCCCCCCTTTGTGATTGTTGTTTGTTTGTAGCAATTCCATGAAAGTCTGTCAAGGAAGGCAAGATCAAAGCCAAGAATCCCCTCCAGATCCTCATCCAATGGGAAGACCTTGGTCAGCGCCATAGAAAAGGTGAAGTCAAATCTAGTTTGATGCTGCTTTGATGATTATATGTTGTCGCATTCTCATTCTTTGCACTTTTGATAGCATCTTTCAGTTATTCATTTAAAGCCTACTGTGATCATTTTGTTGTTTTCATAAGTTTTTCTTGTGTGATTTGTTTGTACTGCTGTTGCGTTCTGTATGGATTTTCACGCCGTAGAAACTATCTTAGTACATCTTTTTGAGTGGTATAACAAATTCTTATTCTGCTTTGACATTGAATTTGTTATTATTTGAAAGCTCACAGGCTGGTGAATTAACAGGTTGAGCATTTTGGCAAAGGCTCAGATGCGCCTGACAAAGTTAGATGAACTACGACAACAGCAAAAACTGGGGTAGAAATGCGTTTTGAGAAGGAACGTGAGAAGCTTGGCACAAAAGTTCAGTCACGGATTCAGCAGGCAGAGGCTAATAGAATGCTTATCGTTAAGGCTTACAGCCAGCGGAGGGCAGCTCTAAAAGAAAGATCATCACAATCATGGTTATGAAGCATGACTAGAGAAAGTAAATATGTGCGTGTCCGTGCTGCTCTTCATCAAAAGCATGCAGCTGCTGAGAAAAAACGGGTAGGACTGCTTGAAGTAGAGAAGAAGAAAGCATGTGCTAGATTTTTGCAAGTTCGACGGACGAGTGGTTAAGTCCATCTCTCATCAGCCTGAGGTTGAGAGGAGGAGAATGAGAGACCAGTTAGAAAACAGACTGCAAAGGGTATGCATTTTCTATTAATTTCTATTCTATGATTCTCCCATCTTTAAGTGCAATGTCTGCTTTTCTCCATTTATATTTTATTTCATAGATTCTTCTTCTTTTTAATTATTGATAAATAGGCAAACAAACAGAGAGCAGAGTACTTGAGGCAGAGAGGAAGGCCACATAAATCTGTTCAAGTGAATTGTACCAGGAAGCAAGCTGATATGCTTTCTAGAAAATTAGCAAGGTATGATACCGACATTTCCTAGTTGATCAGTGATTGTATTTGTTTCATGTACTTCACGTGCTTGGTAAGGTTTATGAAGATTCTGACAAAACAGTGTAGCTTTTCTGTTTTATTCAACTAGAAGAATAATCCTTTTACAGTCTTTTAAAGACTCTCATACAGTAATTTGATTACAACTAGGAGTCCTAACTATTTACAACTTCTATCTCTTATCAACTAGATTTAGGATAAGAGTTACATTAGATAATTACTAACTCTATTAGTCTTTTTAATTTCTATTCTATGATTCTCCCATCTTCAAGTGCAATGTCTGCTTTTCTCCATTTATATTTTATTTCATAGATTATTTTTCTTATTAATTATTGATAAACAGGCAAAGGGACTGAGAGCAGAGTACTTGAGGCAGAGAGGAAGGCCACATAAATCTTTTCAAATGAACTGTACCAGGAAGTAAGCTGGTCTACTTTCTAGAAAATTAGCAAGGTACGATTCCAACATTTCCTAGTTGATCAATGATTGTATTTGTTTCGTGTACTTCACGTGTTTGGTAGGGTTTATGAAGATTCTGATAAAACAGTGTAGGTTTTCTGTTTTATTCAACTTGAAGAATAATCCTTTTACAGTCTTTTAAAGATTCTCATACGGTAATTTGATTACAACTAGGAGTCCTAACTATTAACGACTTCTATCTCTTATCAACTAGACTTAGGATAAGAGTTATATTAGATTGATAACTACTAACTCTATTAGTCTTTTATACGTATACAACTTACACTCCCCTCAAGATGGTGAATATACATTGTATAAATTTCAGCTTGGATAGAAACTTGTCAAAAGATATTGTAGTGCTTTAGTAAACAAACAAGGCAATTGTTCTTACGTAGGAACATATAATAAATCTACTAACCCTCCCTTTGCTTTCTCTGAAATGAAATGCACGTCTAGATCGATCATGATGGACATGATTTTTAGCATTCTGAATAGCAGATTGATTATCACTCAAAATTTCAAATTTCCTTTCCAATTCTTTTAGTAACCTCAACGACCACATTCCTTTACAAATTCCTAATGTTATAGCTTTGTATTCTGCTTCAGCACTGTTCCTAGAAATCATTCTGTTTCTTGTTTTTCCAGCTTACTAAGTTTTCTTATACAAATGTACAATACCCCATTGGTCGATCTTCTTTCAGTGAGTTTACTAGCCCAGTTAGAGTCTGTATACACCTTGATTAAACCATGACCTGGAGTTCCTTTTATTTATCTTAGTATTTTGTTTGTTGCTTCCAAGTGTTCCTCTTTGGGTCTATCATGTGCTGGATGATAATATTGACAAGAAAAGCTATATTTGACCTGGTTAAAGATAGATAAACCGACTTCTTTACCATCCTTTGAAATTGTTCTTTGTCAACTTGTGCACCCATTTCTTCCGATTTACATCCAATAATTTTTTACCATGTGGGAGTCCGTAATGGTCCCGGTACCGTTCTTCTTTGTTACACAATTTCTTATTCCACTGCCCTTCTCAAGATGTCTCAAAGCTACCTCAATAGTTGTAGGAATCTCTTCATTGTTCAAATCTGCTATAAAACCTTTAGAGAATGATATTAAATTTTGGGTAAACTACTTCAATGGTCACCCAATTAATTGAACATGTTTATTTTGATCACTGAATTACCAAACTCTTTAATCAAACCTCCAACTTATTAAATTGATTTATTTTGATCACTACTATTAAAATTTAAACGAAGGGGTGACAGAAAGATGACGTGACAATTAATAGAATTTATAAAATTACTCATTTAATCTTTATTATTTATCTATTATATAAATTTGCTTTTACTTTTAATTAAATTAAAAATTAAAATTAATCACCTAATAGAATGATAACATAAATTTTTAATATATTTATTTTCCTTCAATCAGAAGGTGACATGTGTCATCACCTAATGAAAGAAAAATTTACAAGGTTGGATGCATTAAGGGATATGAACTTAAGACCTAAAGGGTGTAGAACTCGTACCCTTACCACTACACCAGCCCACTCAAAATGATATAATATGCATCATTTTATATATATTTCTTATAAAAAAGTAAATATTAAAAAAATTAAAAATAATTAAAAGACGAATTGAACCTAATAACTTTTAAATATAAATATTTGAATATTTTCATTTAAATATTTAATATTTAAAATATATTCAAATTAAAATAAATATTTAATATTTTAATTTAAATATTAGATATTCAGATATTTGAATTTGAAAATTTTGATTCAAATATTTGAATTCGAATATTAAATATTTAAACGAAAATATCTGAATATTTAGGTTTGATTTGTCGTTCGGTTATTTTTATTTTTTCTTTAATATTTACTGTTTTATAAGATATGTATATAAAATAATTCATCTTATTTTAATAAAGGTGAGTTAGTGTAGTGGTAATGGGGTGGATTTTGCACTCATATGGTTTCAAGTTTGATTCTTTTTATGGAACCAACGTTTTTAATTTTTTATATCTGGTTGTGATATGTGTCACCTTCTGATCGAAGGGAAATAAATATTAAAAATTAATCACCTAATTTGGTAATTAATTTAATTTAATTAAAATTTAGATCAAATTAATATAATAGATAAATAATATAGATTAAATATACAATTTTATAAATTTTTGTTAATTATCACGTCATCTTTCCGTCATCTTTCATCACGTCATGTGGCTTGATTGACGAATTCGGTAATTAAAATAGTTATTTTGAATTAGTTGGTTGACCACTGAAGTAGTTTATCTTTAAATTTTTACAAACAACAGATTTTTGAACCGAATGTTCAGAGCATTCTCTCACACCCTTTCTTCTAACAATAAATAGATCTTCTAATAAAGGAGTTTTAGCCATTTCATTATCTTCATTACTTACAGAAGCATTTGGGCTAATTACCAACTCTCGATAAGTGTCAGATTGCGAAATGATCTCGGGAATAATTTCCTTTTTCCTGGTATAAACACGGAATTCTTTAGGAGATTGGAGTATTGTTTGAGATTAGTTGTGAGAGGCTGCAAGTGATATAACAGGTGATGGAATGAGAGAATTTATAAGAGTGTTAAGTTCAGGAGATAAGTTATTGGGAGGTGTTATAGAATAAACTTGTGAAGGTATAGAAGGGAACGAAGAGGCTGAAATTCTGGTAACCTTAAAAAATACAGATCATGCTAAAAAAGGTAACATCTATGAAAATAAAAATAAAAAAAAATAGTAGGAAGATAGTAACATTTGTAACCCTTATTAAGTGAAAAATAACCTACTATAGCACACATTTCAAGGACCTAGGATCTAATTTGGATCAAGAAGGATCTTTATTATGGACAAACATAGTGCATCCGAACAATTTTAAAGTAAGTAATGAAAACATAGGTTTAGAAGCGGATAATGTTCCAAAAAGAAAGACCAAGGTGACTTGAATTTTTCACACCTTGTTAGACATACAGTTTGTTAAATAAGTAGAAGTTAACAAGGGTTTTCCTCACAAATACTTAGGAACATTACTAGTGAATAACAAAGACCTAGTGAGCAAAGTATTCTATGCTATTATTATCATATTTAAAAATATGAATTCTACTACTGAACTAGGTTTCAACCATGCTATAGAATTTTTCAAAAATAAATGTAGTTTTTGAATTTTCCTTTAAAGGTTCATATAGTCCTATTGTGATCATCTGTAAAATAAATGAATCATTTACATTCTTCATTTTAGGACTTCAAATATCATTATAAATTAGAAAGGTTGTGAGATGGTTTGTAAATGGATGGTAAGATTTTTTATTTTGTTTAGCTATAGGACAAATATGACATTTAAATAGACTTGTGTTTTTATTGATAAATAAAATAGGAAACAACTTGGCAAGATAACGAAAGTCTGAATGTCATAACCTAAAATGCCATACATTATATCATCAATTTTCCCTAAAGAAGAAACACATGGTCAAGAACATAGAGCCCATTTTCACCCCTAGTCAATCATCTCCTTTGAGTCTATTGCCTATAATAGACAACTTGAATCAATAAACCTTGAAACACATTTTAAATCCCTAAACAATTTACTAAGAGCCAAGAGGTTGCAGGCCAATTTAGGAACAAATAACACATCATAAAGTAGTATCTTTTCATTAATAGCCACATAACCAATCCCAAGAATAGGAGATAAAACCATCAGCTATTTTAATAGATATCTTAGGAGAGGAAGCTGCAAATATGTAAATTAAATCCTTGATACCAAACATGTGGTCCGAGGTCGTTTTAGAGGATGAACTTATTACTTTAGAAATAATATTCTCCAATCCTTTGGGAGATAGTGTGTTTATTCGGTGGATATGTAAGACTTGTTCTTTGAGGATCCAAATGATCTTGTTTCCGGCCAATTTGATGTCTTTGCTTTTTCATGAGCTGATCTGCTTTCTAGAAAATTAGCAAGGTATGATACCAGCATTTCCTACTTGATCAATGATTGTATTTGTTTCATGTACTTCCCGTGCTTGGTAGGGTTTATGAAGATTCTGATAAAACAATGTAGGTTTTCTGTTTTATTCAACTTAAAAAATAATCCTTTTACAGTCTTTTAAAGAACTCTCATACTGTAATTTGATTACAACTAGGGAGTCCTAACTATTTACAACTTCTATCTCTTATCAACTAGACTTAGGATAAGAGTTACATTAGATAATAACTACTAACTCTATTAGTCTTTTATACGTATACAACTTACACTCCTCTCAAGATAGTGAATATACACTGTCTAAATACCAGTTTGGATAGAAACTCTTTGAAAGATATTTTGGGTAGTGCTTTAGTAAACACATAAGGCAATTTTTCTTCTATAGGAACATATAATAAATCTGCTAACCCTCCATTTGCTTTCTCTGAAATGAAATGTCTCTCGATTTCTATATGTTTAGATCGATCATGATGGACATGATTTTTAGCAATCTGAATAGCAGCAGATTCTCTCTCAAAATTTCAAACATTCCTCTTTTTTTTTCGTCTCCAATTCTTTTAGTAACCTCAACGACCACATTCTTTTATAAATTCCCAATGTTATAGCTTTGTATTCTGCTAGCACTGTTCCTAGAAATCATTGATCGTTTCTTGCTTATCCAGCTTATTAAGTTTCCCCATACAAATGTACAATACCTATTGATCGATTTCCTTTCATTGAGTTCACCATCCCAATAAGAGTTTTGTATACACCTCGATGTCTCTTGTATCATATTATTTAAAAATTGAACCATGACCTGGGGTCCCTTTTAAGTATTTTGTTTGCTGCTTTCAAGTGTTCTTCTTTAGGGTCTGTCATGTGCTGGCTGATAATATTGACAAGGAAGGCTATTTCCCTACCATCCTTTGAAATTGTTCTTTGTCAACTTGTGTGACAATTTCTTTCCCTAGCACTCCAGCTTCTGACAACAAATAAACACATATTGTCTCTGGTTTATTACTAGTCCCTTGCTAAACCTTGTTTAACCCCTTAAACTTTAGGAGCAACGATAAGTTTAAAAAAGCACATTCATGATTTCTTCTACTAGCAACCGACCTATATTTGATCTTTATCATAAAACACTATTAAAACCATAACCACAATACTTAAATGTCTGATTATTCAAATAGAATATTCGAGTTTAAAGTATTATGCATTCAAATGAAAATGTTCTCAAATCTCATATAATCCAAAATCCAAAATACATCAAACTCCCAAAATAATTAATAATAAAATAATAATATCTGAAAAGATTAAAGTTCATATTGAAAATAGGAATATAGAAAGGCAACTATAGGAAAATGAATTATACGGCTCATTGTGTTTCTAAAATGTATTCATAAAATATCACATTCACAGATAGTTCACATAAACACAATGCATGTACATATTGTCACGGGGATAGACTTTTGAACCAATTAATCATGCGGTCTTAGTCGACGTCCGTGACATTCTCCTCCACCAAATTTGGTGACGCCCTTGTTGCGTCACTCGAACAAGTTTGAGATTGATCCTGGAGCTTCTTGCGCACCTTGACTTGCTTTCGACTCGGAATTTGGCTTGTATGTCCCTCATAAAAATCGCTCTCCCTATAAAGAGACCGAACTCTGATTCAATTGCCCCTTCATAAGGATTGCTTGCCTCGGTTTGTACCGTCATGCAAAATCAATCGTCCTAGACAAATCTTATTCATTCTCTTGTGTTCAAGAGATACCTCACTCATTGACTCGGTATTTACTCTACACCTCAATTTTTGTCCCTGAAGCTTGACACATCATTGCTCTTCAGCAATGCAACACCCCATCTTCACTTCATCACCCTCGAAGTACACTGCATCGGTCGCCTCTCCATCAGTGACTTCTCAATGGCTTCCACGCCAATAGGCTCGGGTAACATGTTCATCCAAGGAAATGTCCCGACAGTCGCTTCTATCTCGACGACTGCTCGGCTTGGAGCATCATCGACAAGCTCAATTGCTGTTAGTTTCTTAGTCTCTCGCCCAATGTCTCGTTACTCGGTCACAATACATCGTTGTTTCAGATCTAAGATGCACACGACGTTGACACACGAAATGATGATTGCTTGAATACGGTCAAGGAAGTTTAGTCTCAAAATAAAATCAAAGTCATCTAGTTCGATTATCTTAAAGTTTTCTTTGGACTTCCAATCACTGATTTGCAACTCAACTTTCCACACAGTCCCTATAACAGGAGTTTCCTTGGCATTCACAGTCTTAATCTTGTCGGTTGAGTCCACAACTTTAAGACCAAGCTTCTTTGCAGTCTTCTTGGACATGAATAGATCATTTGTCGTGATGTCCACCAAAGCACTCTTCCATCGTCCCGCTACATTGATGTCGATAAACATCTACCCATTCTGCTTGTCTTTCTTTTTGGCAGAATTCAAAATCATGACGCCAACCTTCGCAACCTCTTCACTCTCGAGCTCGTTCTTCATGGACTCCTTAACTCGATTAGGGCACTTTCGCGCTAAATGTGACCCTTTGCATCGGTAACACTTCCGATTCATTACTTTTGGCTTTTCAACTTTGACATTGATGATTGTACCAAGTTTGCCTGATTCACTATCTGAATCGTTATCCTTATAGATAATGACATCGAGACGGCTCTTCTTGTTTGGATAATCCTTCACTACGTGTGGATTATCACAATGGTAGCATCTTACTGCACCTCGATCTTTTCTCTCATATGACATGTCATACTGATTAGACTTGGTCGATGGTTTTCCATTAACGTTCTTATCTTCGAACATGTACTCGTCTTCTTTACCATTGCCCTTGTACGTGGCTTGGAAGATTTTTTTTGTATTTCAAACTCTACAATTGATTCAACAGTAGTCATTGCTTCTGAAAGGTCTGAAAGGTCTTGAACGCTCATTCTCTTCAGTTCTATTCTTGCCCATTGTTGAAGACCAGATCTAAAGAGATACAAACCTTTCGATTTACTTAGTATTTAATATGCAATTGAGTTCAGTAAATAGTCTGACGTAATCCCAAATTGAGTCGTCATACTTTAATTGATGAAGCCTGTCTCGAGCTTCCTTGTTAGCATTCTTGGGATAAAAATACTTCTTGAGCTAGGACTGAATTTTCTTTCATGTTTCGACTGAAATGTCATCGTCATTGGATTCAGAATATTTGTTTTGTCACCACAAGGCAACATCAGTTAAATAGACCACAACAATGTTTACCTTTTTAGCATTGTCAGTGATGCTCATTCCCCAAAAGTATTGTTCCATGCACCAAATGAAGTTCTCGACATCTTTCGCCGATCAGGTTTCAGTGAACTTTTTTGATTTTGAGATGTCTTTCATAGGTGTAGTGAGATTTAACACACTGTTTCGTATAACAACCTGATAAACCAGTACTTTTGTCTCGAATTCCAACATTTCTATTTTCAATGCCTCAAACTTAGCTTCAAGAGCATCTCTCTTCACCTCCAGCTGATCACTCTGGTCATCCAGTTCCTCGAGACGTGAGTTCACCATGTCGATTCCACGGAATCTTTTATAGATCCCTCAAGCCTAGTAACCTTGTCCTCAAGTGCTGACAACTTGTCTTTTAAGTTAGCTCGACTTTCTTTATTAGTCTAAATTTTCATACTTTTCTAGCTAGTAGTAACAACATTCTCCCTCTTTGGTGCTATCTCTATTCAATGTCTCGTACCTCGATCGGCCTAAACGTTGCTCGAACAAGGCTCTAATATCACTTGTTACGGGGTCTAGATTTTTGAATCAGTTAACCAGTCGACTAAGTGAGGTGAGGAGGTCTCTATTTATAGTTGAGTCCCCTTATATCCAACGGTTACTATCGATTTATATCAACGACCTATATACAACATTATCCTATCCAAAAACATAATTCTTAAAATATTCTCATCTATCTATGAAAATATCTCCCATGTTCACATAGGGTGTTCACATGGATGGATGAATAAGTCTTTTAGAATAGTCTCACAGATCGGGATAGTCTGGTTATCTTTTTAAGCCTAAAGCTTTTCTTCAAACCTCTTGGACAGCTTGCTGCAATGACTCGAACCTTAACTCGCGATTCATGACAATATGAACAATGTAGAACATAACAACAATTTCAAACTTCAATCATAGTGGTGGTAGTTCTTCAAAACTCTTTACACTTATTTTTCCAATCATAGTGTGGTCAAACCAATCTGACACAAACAAAGAAGGGGAAAAGGTGGAAATATACACGACACAGAGGAAATCGAGTGTTTTTTTTTGTTGTTCTAACAAAGAAGAAAAGGGTAGATGGGGATTTGGTTTCTCTAGGAAGAAGGGATTCAACAATGATTATCGTGTAACCTACGAATGGCGGTGAGATTCCTTTGCTTGTCAAAAAGGTGAAAGAAGGGATAGGTTCAAGGTGAAATGGTAGAAAGAGATTAAGCAATAATGTGTAAAAAATTGAGAGAATGGAGGATGAATTGACTGAAATTGGAAAAGAAAATGCGTAAAATTAATGTTTTGATATAATAATTGAAAAATAATTTTAGAATAATGTAAAAAGATTTTAAAAATGATTTTAAGACCGAACAACTTGAAAATATATTTGAGAAAATTTTAAGGCTTTTAAATGTCTTCAAAATGTTTTAAAGAAACCAAAATATTCAAAATGCCTTAGGCGTTTCGATACCATCTTTAATGGTATCGATACAGCTTGTCTGTTTTTAAGAAAATTGCACAAGCGTTTTCATATGGTCTTACACTATTTTGATACGTTTTTCTATGAAAGATTTAGTTTTGATACAAAAATATGCGCAATATTAATACCAATCTTAGGTGTTTCGGTACACCTTCAACGGTTTTACGAAAATCTCAGCGATATTATAAAATTTCCTTAACGGTCAAAAGTCGTATCGAAACAGGCTTTGACCATTTTGATACGGGGAGTAATAAGAATCGATACCACTTCAAGATGTTTTGACATTGATTCTTAAATACAGATTCAACGACTATTTCTCAAAGAGATAATATTGATACCGATTTCTCGAGTATTGATATCACTTGCACCAGAAATAAAAATTGACCTGAAAATCAGGTCCAAACGACTCTAAAACAATCCCAGTGATCATTAACGACTATGAGCTCAATAAAGATGATAAAAAAAAGTCTAAAACATCCAGAGAAGAAAAAAATACTTCAATTGTAACAATAATATGACCAAACAATTGTCTTGGAGCTTGAGTCTTATCTTTGGGTAGACAAAATACTTGTGAGCTAAATTGTCAATGTATGCTCAAGTGTATTTTGATTGGGTGAGAGCTTAAGTTTCAAATATTCACCTTGTTAGAAGGGTTACAAGTTTGCTTAAGTCTTTCTCTACTAAAGAAATTTTCCAAAGTTCGGGTTGTGAACTTTGGATGCTTGATTCGGAGATAGAATCTAGTTGTGAGGTTAACTCTTTATCTTCAAAAGATAGAAATGCTTAGCGAATTTGGGAAGTTCTTAGTGGTGAACTAAGTGGATGTAGGTGTGTGTTCTAAGGTCAAACGATTATAAATCTTTGTGCCCTAATTATTAAAATTTTTGCTTCTACTTCAAATCATCCAAATTACCATATCTTTATTACTTAACAGCTTAATCGGTTGTGCATCGAGTCTAGTATCAGACGAGGCTCGATTAAAGAAGATTAATATCCTATTAAAGCGATTCAGTTAGCTCAATAGTGACCCTTATGTGTCCAACTATGCTTATTGGAAGATAAAGATGATGTACTTCATCAAAGCAAAGAACTATAAACTTTGGGACATAGTTGAAGGATGACCCTTATGTGTTACAAGGAACAAAGGCCAAATAGAGCGTGAAATATCGCAAGAGGTTAGCACTTAATTGTAAAGTTTGTATATTCTCTTTTGTGCATTCCATCCAACATTTACGAGAAGATATCCTTTTGTGAAAGTGTCAAAGAAGTTCATGACAAGCTTGAAGTTACAAATGAGGAAACAAATGATATGAAAGAAACTAAGATTGGACTCCTCAATTTAGAGTATCAGAATTTCAAGATAAATCTGAAAATATTTTAAAGATGTTTGATCGATTCTCCACTATCACAAATAGACTTAAGGTTATGAATAAATTATTCTGGAAGAAAAGTTTGTTCAAAAGCTTATTTATTCTTTTCTCGAGTCATGAGACTCAAAGAAGATCATTATCATCGAAGCCAAAGATCTCAAGATTAAGCTTAAGATGAACTCACGAGGTCATTTCTCACACACTAAATAATGAAGAAAAAGACCAAGAAAGCATCTTGGTTGGGGAAGAAGAAAAAAAGAGTTTGGTGTGAATGTCAACATTATTTCTCTTAAATCTTTCAAGTATCTTGAAGAATCAAGAGAGAATGATAGTAATAAAGATGAAGAGATAACCCAACTTTTTAAGATTTCGTTCGATTCGTGAAAAATGACTATAAAATTTTCAAAGAACAAATTGAAGAAGAAAATAAAAGATTCTCACAAGTCTAAGAAAAGGGATCATCTTCAAAGTAGCAAGCATATGTGGTCACTTGGAGTGATGAAGACTCCATCGAAAATAAGGTAGTTCAACTATGCTTGGTGACCCTCATCGAAAAAGCTTATGATAAATTGACTTTTGAGTTTTAAGTCTCATTTTCTAAAACTAAAATGTTTATTTCAAAGTTTAAGTTAAAAAATGATTTGTTTTCAAAAAACAATTTTGAGTTTGAAACAAGATAAAAAGAATTTGATCTTAAAGTCTTGGATTTATAAAATTTACTTTAAAAGATGAAGAAAAGATCATCAATGTATTTTAGATGATCTTAAGAAAGAAAAAAGATTTGATTTTCAAAGAGCTTGGAAAAAAATTAAAAATATTAGATTTTTATATGAGATAATCTAGTGTCTAGATTTATAAATGAAAAATATTTTAGAAATGTTGAGTCCCAAAAGGACTAATCACTTCAGCTATAAATAATAAAATTTAAAAAAATTCAAAAGGGTCAAGAATTTGTTACTAATGTCAAAGGATTCAAAGTAATTTGGGTATCAAAAATTACTTGATTGTCTTGCTTTAGGTGTGATAGAGAATTGAGCAACCAAGTGCAACATCAAGAAAGGGGGAGAATTGTTCTTATTTATTTTATTTCATTTTAATTCAATGAGGATATCATATTTGTTGGACTAACCTTGTTTGATGCTTTGAGTAAGGGAAAGACTTTTGTTTTAATAAAAAAACATTTAACATTTGATCTCAAATTTCTTTTAACAAATGACATTTTTAATATTTTTCTATGTTATGAGTTATAAAGATTTTTAAATTTTATTTAAATTACTTTTGATATATCAAAAGGGAAGAATGTTGTGAAAAATTATTTTAAAAATATTTCAAACGAATAAGGGGGAGCTTAAGTGTTTTTGAATCTTCAATTCTTTTATTCAAGTTTTATTTTACAAAGGGAGAGTAATCTTAAAAATAATTTTTTAAGTTGATTTTATTATACTAAAAAGGAGAGATTGTAGAATTAATGTTTTGATATAATAATTAAAAAATAATTTTAAACTAATTTGAAAAGATTTCAATAATAATTTTAAGTCTAAACAACTTGGAAATATGTTTAAGAAATTTTTTAAGGCTTTTGAATGTGTTCAAAATGTTTTACAAAGTGTTCAAAATGCTTCAGTCATTTCGATATTATCCTAACGGTATCGATACAGTTTGTCTGTTTTCAAAGGAAATTGCATAGATATTTCGATACTTTCTTAGACCGTTTCGATTCGTTTTATCTTTGTCTATCAAAAGCAATCTTAAGTCTATTTTTCATCATCCTTGTAGTCTCATGAGATTCACAACTAATAGTCAAAGGCAATTAACTTGTGCTCATTTTAACTCTATCCAACCGTTGGGAGTTCAACACTTACGTCCATATACGTCCATATATGATGCCATTTGAATACTGGTTTGATAACAATTATTATATACAAATTAAATCCGATTCACCCGTAGTCTCAACCATACCGTCACCCGAAAAAACAATCAACACATGATTAATAGCAAACAAAAGGAATGAAAGGAGTTAACTCGGATTCTTACCCAAATCAATCCAACATGAACGGAGAAGGGGGGGGGGGAGGCAACGGTGTACGCGGCGGCGCAATGAAAACTGATGGATTTTCTTGCGACTCTAACAAAAAAAAAGAAGAAAAAGGTAGGCAGGGAGTTTGGTTCGCTGGACTTAAGGGATTCAACAATGGTTGTTGTGCAACCTACGTCCTTGTTTCGCCATAAGTGCGAGAAAGCATATAGGTTCATGGTGAAACGACAGAGAGGGAAAGTGGGGGAAATGGGAGATGAATCGGCTGAGAGTGAAAAAGAAAATAGATTAAATACTCATACGAAATAGGTAAAACACAAGGTAAAGGTCACCATTTGACCCGTTTTCTGAAGTAGCCCCTAAAATCTCCGTTTATCACAAAAAAATCACTAAACAGATTTAAAATCAATTAGGTACTTATATCCCTAATTAAGGTTTCAAAAATTAAATATCCAACTTTTAGGGTTTTCAAACTTAATTTTTTATGTTTAGTTGGTGAACCCCTAATCTTTATTCACAGCTAGACTAAAGAGTACCCTAATTGTGTTAAGTTTTGCTATAAGTGCAATTTTTTTTTATAGTCGATCTTATAGGTTTATGTAAAACCTTGGCCACAAATCTTGCCTTGTGCCTTTATATGCTGCCATCGAAATTATACACCTTTGTAAATACCCATTTACATCCAACAATATTTTACCTTGTGGGAGGTCAGTAATGATCCAGGTACCATTCTTCTCTGCTACCTCCACTTGGGATGTCTCAAAGCTACCTCAATAGTTGTGGGAATCTCTTCATTGTTCAAACATACTATAAAAGCTTTAGAGGATGATATTAAAATTTGGGTAAAATACTTCGATGGTCGGTGGTCACCCAACTAATTAAGCATATCTATTTTGGTCATCGAATTATTAAACTCGTTAATTAAATCACCAAATTTATTAAATCGATCTATTTTGACTACCATCATTAAAATTCAAACAGAAAGGTGACGAAAGGATGATGTGACAGTTAATAGAAATTTATAAAATTACACATTTAATCTCTATTATTTATCTATTATATAAATTTACTCTTCATTTTAATTAAATGAAAAATTAAAATTAATTACTAATAGAATAATAACATAAATTTTAATATATTTATTTCTTTTCAATCAGAATATAATAGAAAAGTTGAGAAACTTTGGATGCACTAGGCATAATTGAACTTAGGACCTAGTGGGTGTAAAACTCATTCCCTTACCATTACACCAACTCACTCAAAACGATATATATAAAATGATGCATCTTTTGTCAATTAAAGTGAGTTGATGTAGTGGTAACGGTGTGAATTTTTCACTCATATGATCTCAAGTTTGATTCTTTTAATGGATCCAACGTTCTTAATTTTCTTTTCATCTGGTTGACACGTGTCATCTTCTGATTGGAAGAAAAATAAATATTAAAACTTAATCAATAAATTTTATAATTAATTTAATTTAAATAAAATTAAAACTAAATTAATTTAATAGATAAATATTATGGACTAAATATACAATTTTATAATTTTTTGTTAATTGTTAAGTCATCCTTTCGTAACCTTTCGTTACGTCATGTGACTTGATTAACGAGTTTGATGCTTAAACTATAGTGAATAGACCCTCGTGTGTGTAGCTTATCTCGTTCTTGTGTTTTATAAAAACATGTTTAGAAAATGTGCTTTATACCAAAAAAAAAATTACAATTTAAATATAAATAATGTTTTTCTAATCATATTACTACATATTTTTTAATCATTATCTCTAATAATTCGGAGAAAATTAATATATTTATGAGAATGTGAGCAAGGAGGTAAAAACAACAGTACTTAACACTAATAGAGCAAAACTATGGTGTCGATATTAAGAATTTTGAAATATTGAGTGTATATATTAATATATCAATCTAGTTGAAAATTTGTAATAAAAAGGTCAAATAAATTCTGACCAATTCCTATCTTTTATTTTAATTTTTTATAATCAAACAATTTTTTATTTCTTAAAATGACACCCCATGCGTTAACTCAATAGAAATTACTTATAAAAAGCTCAAATAAAACTAAAACCAATTACATCTTCAAGTATACAATAATTTTTTTAAAAAAAAAATGTGTCGTGATAACATAAATTCTTACACAGTATTTATCGTGATAACTTGCCAACTCATGGCAAGTTATGGATCTATTGCATCTTGTTTTCATCAAAAAGATCAATCCAAGAGATTGCACCACAACTCATGGTGGTGACATTGATGCTTAATTATTCTTCTTCTTTTTCACTTTTGTTTCTTTATTTGGATGACTGGTACAGGTAGATTGTGACATTGATCATGTCAAACATCAACGAAATAATTCGATCGAATCTCAAAATATTATGGTTGAATTTGGTAACTCTGAATCAGACAAATAAAATGTTCCAAGAGGTGATTAGGTAACTAAAGCTTTTGACTATTTTCAAAATACTAGGTTGTTGTTTCTAGAGATCTTCGAGCATCAATAATGTCAGTACAATGTTTAAACGATCAATGTCTAATGGTTAAGAGTATACTTTAGAACAAATAGTACTGTAATATTGTAGCTGATTAAAAAAATACCTCTTATCAATTAGTTATAGAAAATGCATTGAATAACAACTTATTTAATAAAATTCCATCTAGCATGAAGAAAGCTTCGACAACTAATAAAGTGTGGCTTATAAATCTCTACAGCCATTAACTTACATTAACTTCATAGATCAATTTCATAGGTATTATACTTTTACAGCCATTTCCCCCTTCAAACAATGTCAGACTAATCTGTATTGCGCATTTAGGTAAATAAAAAAATGAACAAATAATTTTAATTATTTATATGGATGATATAATTGTTAATTTGTTATCAGAGATAATTAAGAATCTTAAAGATATATTAGTCAATAAATTTAAAATCAAGGATCTCGACTAACTTAGATATTTTTTGGAATGAAAATAAAAATTCTATAATGAGTAGAATTTGAGGATTAATTTTATATTTATATCAATTTAAATTAATTTTCATGTTATTGACTATCAATTTATTATAATTTGAAAATCGTAAAATCAATTTATAATTTATGATAATCAAGAAATGTAAAAGATAATTAAAGTATAATCAAGGACGGTTTATGTAGTTTACCCAAAACAATATTAAGGGCAGATTCTCGTGGTCTATTCTCCTGCAGTATCTACTATCTAGTCTCGTGTTGTTGGGTTCTACAATTTCTTATTCCCCCTATTTTCTGGTGGATTCTTTTTCTCTTTTTATCAGGGTAAGCGACACTCTTTCATGTATTTGATTTTTCGAAATCCCACCTCGTTACTGTTTGCTGAATTTTATTTGCTCGTATTATAATTTTTTGGGTTTATATTGTTGGGTGATTTTTGTTTTGCTAAGTTTTTGATGTGTTGGGTCAGATTTAATCTGGGTTTGATTTCGTTTTACAGGTAAGCTTCAAAGCTTGGTGACATTGAAAATTTATTCAAATATTTTAGTGTGAAGTTTGGGGCTTTTTCAAGCAGAGACGTGGAATTGAAAAGCTGGGAGTTTCGGTGATTGAGGTCGGTCTCAATTTTATTGCTATTTAGCAAACTAATTTCTTTGGCTTTAATGTTGCTTCCAGAGGTTGTGTTTTCTGCTAGGAATTGGATTCCTCCGTATAGCTTTATATGAAATTCTAGGTTGTGTCTGCTGTTTTTATAATGCTTTTATCGAACTGAGTTCTTTGGGTTCGAATAAGTTATGTGGATTATACGTTTGAATTGTATGCTTTGAAGAAATTGATGATGTTTTCATTGTTATGATTACTCTTTTCATAAAAGTTGGATATTATGAAATCTTTTATAATTGCATTTATATTTGGTAAAGAATGCTTTGTTTATGAGATGCTCGGAATTGTTGCTTCGCTGAATTTTGGGGATTTTGAGTCCATCATGCTATGGAATTGAATAGGACAATTTCCATCGAATATATCAGTAGAACTATATATGTTCCACTTTGGGGGTTTAGTTGTTGATGAACTAGCCTCAACAGATGTTTGGTATGAAAGGAACCTTATAGCATAAAAACAATTGAATTTTCTTACCATTGAAAGTACGCCAATGTCGATTTGATTCTCGCTTAATGTCAAAAGATATCTCTGGTTGCATAGGAAAAAGAACAGGATTTATTTGAATGCTCTAATTTATCATAGTGCTCTTGCTTTAGAAACAAATTTTCTCCTCCCAACCAAAAGTTTTTACATTAGTGATAAGACCCAACTTATGTAAACAACTTTGAAACGGTTATAAACATTTTGTGAAGAATTCCAAGTTGGAAGCAATATGGCATATTTTTCCTGGACAAAAAATGGGCTTCAGTGAACCAACAGGGTTATATCATGAAGCCATTACAGTTGACAAGTGACCCTGTAAAAGGCAATTACTCAAAAGAGGATTCATTGCTGTGAGTTCTATCCTTGTTCTGTTATCTGTTGGCAAGACAAAGATGTTTTACTTGTACTCTTTAAAAGTCTCTTCTTTGTATTTCTTAGAAACAGTGAGATACTTTGGTGATACTTGATGATTAATCAGAATGACTTTTGCTTATGATAGTATTGCTGATCCTTCTGATTCAATTCGTCTGCTGTCCTCCCTCTACTTGTTTTGTTGTTAAGACTGTTATTCTTTTTATCATTTCTGCTGGTCTTAATGAACTACAACATGTTTTGTTTAAACTTGCTTGTCACATTCTAGTTTGCAACTTTGTCATGTAGTCTCTGCAATCTGCATTCAACATGCAAGATTCTTTTACTAGGTTGTGGCATTCCACTGCTGCATTGTAGGCTTTTGGAGCAGTTGTTAAACGTTCTATGGATGAGCGTCCGATCAAATCAAGTGTACAAGTTCAAGTTAGTCGAGTTAACGGGTCATATTTTATCATCCTAACTCAATTTGAAAATTTTCGAAATCGAGTTGTGTGAAATGAAATTAGAGTCTCATAAATTTATTCAATTCAAATTAAAACCTTGTTTGTGATATGACCAAATTCAAGGTTAGAGCATTAAGTTAATATTTGAAAACTCTTCCAAAACAAAAAACAAAACAAAAAACAAGATACTTTAGTATGGTAACTTTGATTTATAAGTACTTCTTGTTTAAGACTCAAATTTATCTTTTTGGAAAGAAAATTAAATTTTTTATAATTAACATTTTATAGAATTTAAATAAATTTTTTATAATTAACATTTGATTTATAATTCAGTTTTACCAATTTTGTTGCTGTGTAGTTTAAGTTATGATTTGCATTTTCAGGCTGGCTGTACTGCCAATACTATCTATTATTCTTCATGGAAAAATGAATATGATACAAAAGCTGACTTGTGCTCAAAGAATATTGGGTTTCAGATATAATGTGACAAGGCTTGTTTAGGAAT
This sequence comes from Abelmoschus esculentus, assembly GCA_035048815.1. Classification (NCBI taxonomy): domain Eukaryota; kingdom Viridiplantae; phylum Streptophyta; class Magnoliopsida; order Malvales; family Malvaceae; genus Abelmoschus; species Abelmoschus esculentus. The sequence goes on along the minus strand of JAUCBN010000061.1, from coordinate 4,376,873 downwards.
CCATCAATGAGAATTGTGGTTTTCAGATTATAAGACTTTGGTACTAACCTTTGGATCTGAGTCTGTGGGGCTTAAACACAAATGTGTTACATGATTAACAAACATGCTAAGTTGCAACTTTAGATGATTTGCATATTGCATGGTGAACCCTGTTGGAAGTCTATATCATTCGAGTCTTGCAGAAAGCAACTTAAAAACAGCTGATGAGGTTGATGCCTCATCGTTTATATTCTTGATCTCTGTTAAACTTCCATTTGGACAATGGTGTTTTAGTATTGTTCATTCTAGTTTGAATGAGGTCTCGTGGAATTCTTTTGTCATGGTTTTTTTCTTTTCTTTCCCCATTTTTTGTAATGACAAATCGGAAATGTTTGTATATTTTTCTGGTTGTTAAGTTTACATGTTGCTTTATTAAACTTCGAAATGCTTACATAGCAATAATTGCTTTATTCCAGGCTCACTTGGTGTTGTAATACAGCTTTGTTTATAACCCTGCCCTGTTAAGCCTTTTGTATCACTACTCAGCATGAGCAACCAATATAGTAAAGATCAAGTAAGTATTCCAATCTTGGTGAGTGTTTTGTAGTATTAAAGATTTGGGAATTTAAATACGCGTTGTTTTGCTCAGGATGAAGCAACTGTCATTGGGTTTGAAGTGCCAAGGTCACCTGATTCAAGTTATAATAGTGCCTACCCTGGTAGTGAAGATGACACACGTGACCCACCAGTTGTCCCTCCACACTTACATCGTTCATTGCTTAGCTACCCCTCAAGTCTGAATGCTTCTGGGAGTATTCCTTTACCAGAAAACGTGATTCTAAATCATCTATACATTGAAAACCGAGAGGCACCTAGATCTGTAGTGGCACTTGGGTTTACTCACCGTTTTCGTTCAAAGTATGTTACCGTCATGCTATACAAACCAGTTCCGAGAAGGGGGAGTACCAGTACATAAGACATGAACATCGAATAGGCCTTCACGTTGAGTTGGTTGGTTAGCCATAGTGATGAGATTAATCACAATAGACTCAGATACGGATTTAGGCGAAAAAGCATTTATTGGTTTCACTTGATGACTTAGGTGTTGTCCACTGAAACCTTGAACTTAACAATTGACATGAAATGTCAGTTATGTTGTGACTTGTGACACATATAAAGCATTATTGTTGCTCTTTTAACCGGTATTTTCATGCATCGAATTATTGGATTCGTTTGTTTTGATGCATATGATTTATGTTCTGTTTAATCACAGGAGAAGGCCTCTTTGATGCCAACACCTCAAGCGGCCTTGTCTTCAATCTTGAACTATTTTCCCTCTGTACTGAGAGGTCAAAGTCTATGAGGTATGTTTGTTATATAGATGATGATCTTAGTTGCATATAAGAAATATTTAGAACAATGGACTTGTGTACGGTTCCTATTGAAAGGGAAAGTTTTCTCCTAATATTTTAGATTTGTACACAGGTCTACGCCCCCTCTCTGCCTGCTAATATACCATAAATATATAATTTCCCTTCATTATGGCCCATGGAGATAATGTTTGGCTGGATTCCCAGGTTTGGTGTGCTTTTACAATTGATAACATTACATAATCAAATTTAGTATTTGATATTTTTTAAGAATTAATTATGCTCTTTCATGTTATTCTATTTGACAGCCTTTATACATTTACAACTGGTTTATATTAGGGGTGGGTAAAATTCGACTCGAGGCGAAAAATTGATTTGTTTTGACTTGATTCAAAATTTTATAAACTTAATTCGACTTGAAATAATTTTAAATAAAAAATGAGTTATAAAATAAAAATTCTAATAACTCAAAAATTTTAGTAATTAATGACTATTTTTTTGTATTTGAGTCTTTTTTTAATTTTATATGATATAGTATGTATATTACATGTGAAAATAAAAAGAAATATATGTGTATATTATATATGTATATAGAAAGTTGATAAAATTTCAATCAATATGTCTACCGTTACGTATATAAAAATATATATGAAGAAATATGTGTACAACTAAATTTGTACATAAACTCAAAAATTCAATTCGATTTGACTTGACTCGATTTGAAAAAAAATAAAAAAAGTTTGAATCATAAAAAAATTTAACAAACTTGAATAACTTGAAATTTCTTAACTCATTCGATCGAGCGTCCAAAGTTCATACATTAAACAATTGATAAACAGTGGGGTTTTTGGACAGGCATAATAGGAGCGACCGCACAGGGTTTCCTAAAAGAAAGGGCCCAAAATTTTGATAAACTACATTCATTAGATGATGTTAATCTCGAAATCATTGAAATTTTTTGAAAATACTATTAAGAAAGATGAGTTATAATTGTTAAAACGTTATAATTATTTCTTAAATGCGACAATTGATAATAAAATCTTATTGATTATTCTTATTACTATTGCTTCTGTAGAGCTAGTGATGTTTTGGACAAATGCAATAAAAACAATCGTATAGGGAGCCCTAGAAAAGATATTTGTTTTTAAGGGCTACAATTTCATAACTAACAGGGGTTATAGGCAATTACTTCTAAGGATCATATTTTAATAAATTGCATAGGATCCCCAAATCTTTGTCGAACTCTATGAAATGATAAGCATGACCTATATTATATAGTTTCTATCTGCATCAATACTCGTAAGAAAACTGAACAAACTAGTGATGAAAACACAAGCTCTAGTTTAGCATTAACATGAAATGGTCCCATTTGACTTGAGCATTAGTATTAGATTGATGGAATTTTCCTAATGAAGAAAATTACAAGTTTTTTCAGTACTTAAAATTGAAAGAATGGAATAGGAAAAAAAAGGTTATTAAATTTCATAAAAAAAATATATATCTGCTTATCAGTTGACCTGCAAATTGCAATGTATTTGAAAATTTAACCATGGTTTGAGTTGCCTGCCACTTGGCAGCATTAATGTTCCTATGGGATGCCAGATTTTCGGTAAATTATATCACGAATCTTTTTCGTCACGTTATCAGATTTATTAATCTCATATTTTTTAAGATAAATTGTCAACTTTTTCTTACATGAAATAAATGAGTAGGTAGTTCTCAGATGGTTAACGAATTTAATTGATTAAGACTACAAATAACATGATAAAAAAGGTTCATGATATAATTTCTTCAAATTTTCGGAGTTCAAACCTTTTGAAAACTTATTTTTAATTCCAAAAATTTATACCCTTCGACGCTGTTTTAATAATTAAAGTCCAATTAATAATATTTTCAAAAAAATTGGAATTAAAAATATTTTAAATTTATATATAATAAAGGGGCTAAAAGCAGAATTAAACCTAATCGTGCTGACTTATGTGTACCTAGCAACTCTATGTAACTCATTTCCCCCCAATTTGAAAGTAAAAAAGTCATAAAAGTTAAAATATACTTTGTACTTAAACTAATTTTTAACTTTCGAAAGATATTTTTTTATTTTATCATCGATGTTTAATTTATTTATTAATTAATTTAGATCATATTTTATAAAAGTTTAATATATTGATGATCCTATTAATTTAATTTTCTCATTTATAATAATAAGATTTAAACATATAATTTTATTTAAAAAATTAATATTTTATTTTGTTAAACCAATTAATTGTTAATACATGTAATATTTTTTTAATTGTGTTATTAAGAAAAAGGAGTAATAGTGAACTAACAATCATTAGGGGTGTTGAAATGCTTAATTGGGTCGGTGACCGAACCGAATTACTAAAAATCGAATTAATCAAACTTTTAAAATCTTTAACCGTTAACTGAATTGAATTTTTTTGAAATATATTAATCGAACCGAACAAATTTCGGTTAATTCGATCGGTTTTTGAATTAACCGAAATTTATTAATTTTCTTATTAAAAGTTATTACACAATAAAAATCATTGAAAATACTTTTTAGTTTACGAAGATAAATTGATATTTAATTTAAATAATATCTAAATATAGATAAAAATATTAGAATTTTAGATTAAACATAACGATAAAACAAAACAAGTTGGATATGGGCTTAATAATAATATATATTGTATATTTAATATTTATTATATTTCGGCTAATTCGGTTAATTCGGTTAATTAACCCGTTTCGAACCGAATTAACCGTTAACCGAACTTTTAAAAAAACTTTAACTACTCACCGACCGAACAAAGTTCGGTGACCGACCATTTTAACCGAATTAATTCGGTTTGGTCGGTTAATTCGGTTTAGCCGACCGTTTGAACACCCCTAACAATCATATTTTTTTCCGCTTTAAGAGAAGAAAGTAGGGGTGTTCAAACGGTTAATTCAGTCGGTGACTGAACCGAATTACCAAAAATCGAAACCGAACTTTTAAAATCTTTAACCGTTAACCGAACTGAATTTTTTTTGAAATATATTAACCGAACCGAACAAATTTCGGTTAATTCGGTCGGTTTTCGAATTAACCGAAATTTATTAATTTTCTTATTCAAAGTTATGAAGATAAATTGACATTTAATTTAAATAATATCTAAACATAGATAAAAATACTAGAATTTTAGATTAAACATTACGATAAAACAAAACAAGTTGGATATTGGCTTAATAATAATATGTATTGTATATTTAATATTTATTATATTTCGGCTAATTCGGTTAATTAACTCGTTTCAAACCGAATTAACCGTTAACCGAACTTTTAAAAAAACTTTAACCACTCACCGACCGAACAAAGTTCGGTGGCCACCGTTTTAACCGAATTAATTCGGTTTGGTCGGTTAATTCGGTTTAACCGACCGTTTGAACACCCCTAGAAGAAAGTGATAAAAAAATTAAGGGGTAAAATAATAAAAATGGATAAATTAGGGTGTGTACTATGCATTTTACCCAATATTCTAAGAACCTGGGTCCCACTGGCAACTAACTTTGGCGTCCACCAAAATCCGGTGGGCCTCGATTTCCGCAGCAATTTAGAAATTAAAATGTTATAAAATTATATTTAGTTGATTTGATTATTAAAAATTATATTTAATTTTTTAATTATAAATAAATTTATGATTGAGTTATCTTTTATGTTTAAAAAATACACCAATTTCGTTATTCTTTTAAAATCAATCGTATACCCTTATTAATATTAGAGAAATTATTATTTAATTTAATACACGAATTGATAAATATTTTTTAAATATGAAGTATGACCCAAATATAACCTTATCTATGGTTGAATAGTCTAAATGTAATATTTAATAATTAAGTGATTTAAATATAATCTTATCCATAATTAGATGACCCATACATAACTTTTAATAATTGAGTGACCCATACATAACTTTTTAATAATTGAGTGATCCAAACACAACCTATCTATAATTGAATGACCTCTATTGTAGTTTAGCCATTTAAAATCTATCCTTTCCTTTATTTTAATGCTTATCTAATCCTACCGTGTGAATTTCTGATTAATAGTCTCCGATCTCCAATGTCGATCTCGTCGGCGAAAGTGATGAACGGAGAGAGAACCGTGGTTCTCATCTTCGTCCTTAGCGTTCTCTCCTCGCTCCCACTCGCCCTCTTTCCCCACGCGCTCTCACTTTCTCTCCTCTCCCTCTTCTCTCTCGTCGTCGAGATCCGCGTCGACGATTCGGCAACCCTCTTCAAAACCAGGTAAAAAGCCCCCCCACACACAAAAAAAATGTTTTTCAAACGGAGAATTAGGGTTTTAGAGAATCTCAATTCGTTAAATTCTTTTATTTTTTTTAGTGTGAAAGACTGAATTTCTGTTTGTATTTTAATAGGCCGGGTGCTTCATCAGGAATAATGTTAGGAGCAGTTACGTTTCCAACGGTAATGCTCTCTAAGTTAATTCAGCTTTCAAGAGCTGTCTCGTTGCAACAAATTGAGATTGGAGGTACTTCATTTATGCCTCGAAAAATTGTCTCCTTTATTAAATAACGAATTATAGATTAACTAATGAATTCTACCAAGAATTGTAGGAGATGTATAATAATATGATGGATTTACTTTGATGTTTGTGTCTTTTAATTATTTTTTATAGAGCTTGAACATATGACAATGCAATTTTGGGCCGCATCGGTTTGTAACTGTGGTGTACTTATATTCCTCTCCATAGTTACATGGTGTGCTGCCAACAATAAGAATCCCCGTTTCTCCTGTAGTGTTTGGGATGCAAAGTTTAGCTTAAGCTGTGTCATCTTATATTCAGTGGTTTGCTGTATTTCGCTTGCCACAATTTCTCATACTGGTAAGTTGATGCTCTGCTATGATTGTGTTGTTTTTAGTTTCAAGTACTGGGGAAGCTGTGAAGGTGAAAATTAGCATCAGTTTCTTGCATTAACTGTTGGTTTCCTTTTTTATGCATACAGGATTTAACACAGCTTTAAAGTTACTGTGGCTGCTATGTCATGGATTTGCTGCAGTGAAACTAATTCAACATCTTGTCTATACGTTCCCATTTTGTGCATCAATTGGTTTGTTTCATGCTACTCTTTCTCTATCCCAAATGTTATCACACAAATGCTTCTTACTGAGCAAAATGAAAATGTTTTTTATGTCCCTCCTTGCAGGGGAAGCACTTTTGGTGACTTCAGGTCTTGTACTTTATTTTGGTGACATGCTGGCATGTACTATTTCAAAGGTTAGAGCTGCTTTGTCGCACAGATAAAGCATGTTAAGGCAGAAAGCTCCAGCACAATTAGCTTTCTAATGTTAACAACATTGTTAGAACAGGTTTGTAGACTGATGATTCCACCAGAGTTGGTATCCATACGATATGGAATTAAAAGAAGTGAGATAGGTACTATTATCCAGGTACGAATTTTTTCAAGTGGTGAAATTTTCATACGATATGAATTTTTTCAAGGTCTAGTTGGATAGTGAGATTTGTTCTCTTGTATGCAGGGTGCATTGCTTGGACTTCTTATATTTTCAGCACTCTTTAAATTTCTTATCCAGTTATGGGAATACTTCTGGGGGGCTAAACATTCTGAATCTAGAGAAGGAAAAGAAATTGGAAGATCTCTGATCTTCTTTACTTCCCTTGGATTTATCATGATTGCCGTTGCACCAGCTTGGATGATGATTGTCCTCGATTTTGATGTACATCCTGTATTGTGGTATGACTTCTCTAAAAGATTTTCTCAATTTGACTTTTTATATAATGTTATCTATTAGTACCTTGTTTCCTTATCTTTTGTCTACCACCTTCACATTTGTTTTTTTAATCTAATCTGATATGGAAGTAAGTAGGTCTATGAAGAGGTTTATTTATGGAAATAGATGTTATTTAAGGATATAGATAATGGATTTGGTATTTTGTTGTCATTGGTATTAGATGATACTATGTTGCTTTGATGCTGGATATTGAAAAAAATGACTTATGCTAAAACATGACCTTAAAGGAATTATTGTTACAGATATAGATGGTTTTCTTCCTATTCTACCATATTTGGTTCACTCATTCTGTTTTCTGTTCTCCCTCCAACTTTCCAAGTATCTTATCCTTGCATCTTCCTTTTTTACAGGATATTCCGGTTTATTTTTTCTGAGCCATTTAAAAGACTTTCACTATGCATATACTGGTTGGCTTTGATATATGCATCTGTCTTGAGATTTTATAACATTTCTAAGAATAGTAAGATCGAGAGGATTCTGCTTCGAAAGTACTATCATCTACTGGCTGTTTCAATGTTTCTTCCAGCTCTTGTTTATCAGGTGATTATAGACTTGAGTATCACTTGTCACTCACTTAGAAACCTTTTTGTTCCTTTGTTATGGGTAGTTGCTTGCATAGATATTACATTGACTTCATCTTTTCTTGTTTTCAGCCACAATTTCTTGATCTAGCATTTGGTGCAGCTTTGGCTCTTTTCTTGGTATTAGAAATTATTCGAGTAAGTTGGCAAAAATTTTAATATATTTTGTAGATGTTGACAATTTATCAATTAATCTTGTTGAGTGAAGTGTTAGTTAAGCATTTTAAAGGATGGTATTTTTTGTGAGTATCACTGTTGCAACAATTAACAACTATATCCTAGTGATTATTATATATAGGCTAGGTTTATGTTCTCAAATGTACTGGAGAAGTGTAGATTTCTTAGAAGTTTCTTGGTTGATGTTATTGAATCTTTCCTTTGAATCCAGGTTTGGAGAATTTGGCCTTTAGGGAAACTTGTACATCAGTTTATGAGTGCCTTTACAGATCATCGTGACTCAGATCTTATTATTGTCAGGTATTACATTTTGACCATTACTGGAAATTAAAATGCATATAATTGTTTCAAGCAATTCACATTAAGGCCCCTTTTCTATTCATGTAGCCACTTTTCACTCTTGCTGGGATGTGCACTTCCTATCTGGATGTCCTCTGGTTTCAATGATCGACCTCTTGCCCCTTTTGCTGGAATTTTAAGCCTTGGCATTGGAGATACGATGGTAAGTTTTGCTTATTTTGGTCTTTGGGGACTTAAATTTCTGTGGTTTGTTCTCTACCATGTCTTGAATCTCCCTTTTCCAATAATTTTGCTTGCAGGCTCTTTACTTTTGTTAATAAACAATAAAGAAAAAAAAACACATTATGATCATAATCATCAATGTTTTTTGATATCGCGCTTCATGTCACAATGGTTATTTTATCACTTGCTGCTCTTTCAATTTTCTTTGAGGTCAAATTTGGCTCTTGAACTAAAATTTTATGCAATTTTCCACTTGGATTTGCTCAGTATCAAATGATTAACAGTGTTAACACCCTCTTTGAACTTGGCCAATGTTTTTAAACCTAGACAAGCATTATGAGATCCCACCCCATGGGACTGGGAGTCCAACTTATGAACCAAGCCAATCCAGAAAGAGAGATAAGGGATAAGTCTTAGCTATTTTTTGTATTAAGGATTAAAAAACCCCAACATCAATCCACCACTAGTGCCATTATGAACCCCATGGCCCATGGGACTCCAACTCAGGATGGCTATATTACAGAATAATCTGAGATGGTGTGGATAATTGAGAACTAGTAGAGGTATAAACATGAAAAAGTCTACAAAGTGATAGAATTGCCTGCCTATTACTCCTGCCATGTTGCTCACAAAGTTGTAATCATTTTGCTTTTATGATAGGCTCAATGGTTGGCCATAAGTATGGGGTCCTTAGGTGGAGCAAAAATGGCAGTAAGGATTTTTCCATCTTCCTTTCTTTCCATCTACTTCGATTATTTTTTTAATGCTTAAGCTTTCCTTTGAGGACATACCTGCTAATGCTAGCAAATTTCTTACACTTCAGAGAAAACTATTGAAGGCACTGCAGCTGGTATAACATCTGTCCTCGCTGCTTGCTCTGTTCTGGTTCCACTTTTGGCATCCACCGGATACATTCTAACTCAGGTCTCTCTCTCTTACACACACCCGCCACATACCCATGCAGACATTCTAATGTTGACTAGCATATTCATCATAAATCATTTGTGGTAACTTACCCTGGAATGAATTTGTTCACTTAAACATCCTATACGGGCCTGCAACTACTTCAGATTGTTTCTGTTTTTTTCCCTCTTTTTCTTTTAAGTGATGTTGTAAAGCCAATTTTATACATTGTGCATATTTGATGACTTGAATTCCAATTTCCACAGCACTGGTTCCCTATTTTAATAGCCGTGACCACAAGCGGTATGTTGGAGGCCTACACAACGCAACTCGATAATGCTTTTATACCCCTCGTCTTCTACAGCCTTCTTTGTTTGTAAATGCACACTTCAACTTTCAGGAAGATACACAAAGGAGAATTCCTTACCCCACATGCATCCACCTACAGGTTCTTTCTTTTTCTATTCTTTTGGTATATATATATTTTACTAATCACCATCAGGGAATCCATAGAAACTGTTGTATATTCAGCCATTTGTAGTTTCAAAATCCTCCAGAATTTCTTCTACTGTTTTATAGGACTTTGCAATTATGATCCCTCAACAATAGGTAAGATTGTTTAATATAGTTTATTACATGAAAAGAATTGTTTTCAATCATAAAGTGTCCTGGTAATCTTTTGAAAACTTAGTAAGTCATGTTATGGTAATCATAAATTGATTTTTAGATAAAATATTAATTTAAGCTTTAGATTCAATTAAAGTCACTCACCACCACCGTCACTGACGATGACCGCTGCACCTTAAAATTTTCAGTTCACTTTGTTATTAGCCTCTTTAACACGTATATGATAGCATTGGCTGAAAACCAGAAAGAGTATCTCGACCCTCTGCAGTGTTACGTTCCTGGCATCGACTCAACTCTCAAGTAACTCATTGAAGGTTGAATTGGCAGATCGTTAAGTGAAATTTTCTTTGGTGTTTAGATGGTAAGGTCGAGATTTGGTTTCTAGAATGATCTTTAATGTTCTTTGGTAATTTATAATAAATATCTTTTGATAAAAAAAATAATATAAAAAATTAATTAAATAAATATATTTGATTGGGTAATTTTGTTTTGAAAATGTCCCTGAATTTTTGTTGAGGGAGTTTTCTGGTGTGTTTCTCCGGGTACAAGCAACTCCCAAGTTCTGTTTTTAGTGGGTCTGCTCAAGATTACTGTAAGGTATGTTATGGGACGGTATCCGTGACAATGAAATTTTTTAACAAAACCTTTTGTTCTTTTTCAAAATAATAATTTTCTAAAAATAATGATCAAAGTAAAAATTAACTCTATCACATTATCACAACTCAATGATTAAATTTAAAATAATTTATACCGTACCAAAAGTGACCAAAACATTATTAGAAGAGAATGTAAATGACCAAAACCTTACCTTTTCTTAATTCGATTAACAAAAATAAATAATTATACACCCAAAAATAGTTTTATTGTTCAAAAAACTAGACGGATGAAAACTCGAAATCCAGCATAGGATTTTGAAAATATTATGTGATCCTAAAAACTCAGCAGCACAAAGCCTCTCAAAAAAGGCTTTTAAACCTTTACTACTATAACAAATATCACTGAAATAACCACCACCACCGCCACCATGCACCGGTCAAGAAAACTGATGATTTCCAACAATAACAAAAGCCCCCTCGTTACCTCTACTCTGATGCTCCATAGACGGCAGTAGAAGTGGCAACCAAGATTAATTTAACACTTGGTTTAATCAGATAAACCAGCTTTTCTCTTCAGATGCTGCTTGAATTCCATAATGTCACCTCCCCAACGTGTTACAGCTTGATTTTCACACACCCATATCTCCTGGGCTACCTGGTTTATCAGACGGAAATCGTGACTCACAAGGACCATTCCACCATCCCACTCATTCAATGCTTCAGCCAAAGAATCAATGGTCTCGATATCCAAATGGTTAGTCGGCTCATCCAACAGCAGCAAGTGGGGTTGTCGAAAGGCTAACCATGCAAAGATGACACGACTCCTCTGTCCATCAGACAGGTTCTTCATTGGCATCACTTGTGCTTTACCTGACAATCCAAACTTCCCAATTGCACCTCTCATTTTCTCCTCCTCGTTTCCGGGGTACTCTTTTATCATATATTGGAGCGCAGACATCTCCATGTCAAGTTTCTCCGCCAAATGCTGGTGGTACTGTGCAATTCGGAGATGATTATGCCGTCGTACCATACCATCAGTAGGAGTCAATTCACCGGTCATCAGTTTCAGCAGTGTACTCTTCCCTGCACCATTAGGACCAACTAGTGCAATCCTCGAGTCCAAGTCTACCCCAAAGTCCAAGTTCTTGTAGATGAGATTATCAGGTGTATACCCAAAAGCAATTTCCACAAACTGCAGTACTGGCGGAGGAAGTTTCCCAACATCAACAAATCGAAAGACCAGAACTTTATCCCTCGTTACCTTTTCCGTGAGTCCTCCTCGCTCCATTTTTGCCAATGTCTTCTCTTTACTCTGTGCCTGTCGGGCTAGTTTTGCCGACCCATGACCAAAGCGAGCAATGTACTCCTTCATCGAAGCAATCTGTTCCTGCTCCCATTTGTACTGTTTCATTTGGTTCTCTTCCAACTCAGCACGAGTTTGAACATACTGATCATAATTCCCAGTGTACAGCTTAAGATTTTTGTTCTGCATGTGGATAATATTTGTACAGACACCGTTCAGGAAATCCTGGGAATGGGATACCACAACAAGTATACGGTCAAATTTCTTCAAATTTTCTTCCAACCAGACACAAGCTTCTAAATCTGTTTCAATCAAGGCAATTGTACACATCAGAGTTGAGCAGCATAGTGAAAAAGTTCTATGTCAAACAACTTCTATAAGTGAAAGTTCAAACACGGAGCTAAACAAAATAACCAATAAAGACCTACATAAATTATTCATGGGCTATGAAGAAAAAATTAAAAAAAAATGTTGTGCTTCATGAGTTGAGTCCATGAACTAACCATATAAATAAACATGATCTAAAATGTATCCACAAAATACATACCTAAATGATTGGTGGGCTCATCAAGCAAAAGAATGGTCGGGTTAATGAATAGGGCTCGTGCTAATGCAATCCTCATTCTCCACCCACCAGAGAAATCTCGTGTTTTCTTTGCCTGCATCATCTTGTTGAAACCAAGACCAAATAAGATCTCAGCAGCACGTTTCTCAGCAGTTGATGCATCCATGGCATCCAAACGCTCATAAATACGTTCAAGTTGCTCTCCACCACCATCATCCTAAAACAAAATCAATGTAAAAAAAGGAAAATGTTATATAAAGCACATTTTAAGGAACTCATCTCATCTATAGCAGATGGTAAGCTGAATAAACCTGTGCTGACAACAATTCTGCTTCTTTCTCCAATTTCAACCTCTCTTCATCACAACTTATGACAGCCTCCAACGCAGACATGTCTGAAGCTTCAATTTCCCTCGACAGATGATATATATCCATGTGATCTGGAATTGGAAGTTCACGCAATCCTATTGCAGTAAGCAGCGTGGATTTCCCGCAACCGTTCAATCCAAGCAAACCATAACGCCTGCAAAGATAATATGAAATAGAAAATGGTCTCATGAGATACATATCCCAAACCAGATTATCCTAACAATAATATCAAGCCACGGTCATCATACCTTCCATAGTTGAGCTCCAAAGTTGAATCAACAATAAGATCATGTCCATGAAAAGTAACTGATAAGGACTCTATCTGCATCAAGAAAAATATGTTCAACAACATAAACTATGACTCCATCTTTGAAACACACCAAAGTTCTTATTATCTCCCACGACAGAATTCATCAACGATACCAAAATTGTTAAATCAATTTGTCTATAGTCATAAATGGAAAATTCAAAACAAATTAGTCATTCAAACACAATAAGCCAAAAAGACGAGCTTTACATGTTTTTCTTCCTCTCAATACTTAAGACAAAAATAATTAAATCAAATTTAATATCTACGAATCTTGTAACTTACACGAATATCTCTGGAAAGAGGATGCGAGCAGAGAACACCGGTACAGTTCCGATCAGATATCTGGAGCATACTAACTTGATCAGAAACCTTGTCCACGCCATTTTCCGCAGTTGCCGCAGCCGCCTTGGAAGACGCGGCTGCTGCCTTCCCTCCTCTCTTCGCAGCCGCAGCCGCCTTCTTCTGAGCTGCCTTCTTCTTGCTGGCGTCCGAAACCATCTTCAATCTAACCACCACAACAGATCAAGAACCATATAATTAATGAAAAGAGAATAAGCTAAATCTGGAAATACATATACACATACACCAATATCTCCTTCGGTAGAGGGAAGATTGAAGAAGGTGAAAATAGATCTAGGGTTTTCACTTACGTATTTTTGGTGCTGCAGTGGGCTGCTGGAGAGAAACAACAGGAAAGTGAAACTCCGAAAACTAGGGTTTCAAAGATGGAGAAGCATTCGGCAGAGGAGAGGTATAAGTAAGGGGGAGGGAAAGAGCAGTGGACACGTGTACGGTGATATCTCCACCGGTTTCGTTTTTGAACGGGCCTGAATTTGCCTCTCAGATCTTCCCACCAAACGTTAGCGTTTTAACTTTAAGGTTAACAATTTCTGCACGTTGTTAGGTCGCACTCTGAATTTGGTCACTTTCTTTAGTTTTGGGGTTAATTAAAGAGAAAAATAGGATGATTAGGTACTAATATTACCAAAATAATATTCAAAAGTCTTTTTTTTTTAAAGTAGTATTATAGTGAATTTATTGTAAAAATATTATTAAAAATCAATTTTTATATAGTTAAAATTGCCCCGACATATTGACCCGATTCATTTATCTGTGCACCTCATTTTTTTCTCATTTGTTTGGCTATATTTTTCTTGTTCGGTATTTGCTATATCGGTTATTTTCTCTGGATTCTTCTCTTTGGTTTGGGCTTTCATTCACTTGTAAGTAGGGGTGGGTAAAAAATCCAATTATTCGGTTTCGGTTCCAGATCTGATAAGACTCGGTAGATTTTTATCTGGTATTGATTTCGGTGAGACCGAGACTAGATCTAAAATTTAGGTCTCGATCATAATCGGGATTGAATCTTAATTTTTTAGACCCAGTACCTAGTGGGTACCCAATAGAACAAGGACCAATACCAAATATTCGGTATTGATTTTTTTTTCTTATCAAAATTTCTCTTTATGCATGAATATTATGAGTATGACTAGTTATAAAACTTTAATTTTCAAGCGTACAATGTTCTAATTTTATTATTTAATATTATTGATGGTTGAATTTTTTTCTTCGATTAGTCATTTTTTTTAAGAATAAATTAATTGATCGGGTACCCGGTATTGGAATCGGTTCGCGCTAGTAACGAGACCAGTTCTTAAAATTGGAATCGGGTACCCGATATTGGAATCAGTAACAAATGAAACTCATGTCTGATGGGTCAATCCAGAGTAAGGCAAGGCTAGTAGTCATAGGATTCACTCAAAAATATTAAAGAGTTTGACAGTTGAGATGTCATTTATCTCGAACCCCTGTTGACTCTAGCACTCATCTCTTTAAAATAAAGGAAGTTGTGTTTCCCAGGTTGAATATGCTAAAATTATAGAAAGCCTAATGTTCTTAATGAACTATACTCGGCCTGATATTGTCTATGTTATGAGTAGATTGAGTAGATATACTCATAATTCAAGTGGTGAACATTGAACGATTCTTAGACGCTTACTAAAGTTACTTAAGGGTATTATGGATTGGAAACTCAATTTTGTTGGCTATCCTGTTTTTTGGAAGGATGTTATGATGCCAACTAGGTTTCTCATAGTGATGAGGTAAGCTCTACGAGTGGATATGTTTTCACTTTAAATGAAGCTGCAATCACGTAGAAGTTTGTCAAACAGATTTGTATTGCACACTCCACCATAGAGTAAGAGTTTATAGCTCTAGACTTAACTGGGCAAGAAGCCGAGTGGCTTAGGAATCTTTTAGCAAAGATACCTTTGTGGGGAAAACCGACTCCTCCGATATCTTTATTGTGCGATTCGTAATCTACGATATATGTGTTCATAAATCAAGCTTACAATGGTAAGAAGAGACACATTCGCATAAGGTACGAATATGTGAGGCACCTAATAAAGAACGGAGTACTCGCCTTAGAGTATGTTAAGTCGGAGATGAATTTGGTTGATCCTCCTACTAAAGGATTGAGCAGGAAACAAATTCTGGATTCGTCGAGGGGGATGGGTCTTAAGCCCATTGGTTTAGTGATTCATGGTGGATACCCAACTTAGTTCTCTAAGTTCAATGTGGTCAAACGAAACCATGGAACGACTCATATTGTACATGTCCATTTACCCAATCCCTATGATGTTTCACGTACATGCCTAGGTTGAGCTTAAATGCTCTTAATAAATTCATAGCCCAAGTTTGGGTGGTCTTAGTGAGAAAGACTTGATGAATTTACCGATTTTGGTTGAATAACTTCTCTTAATAAGTTCTTAAACCTATTGCGAAGGACTAATTGAACTTACCGCTCGAAAGGATGAGTTTTTTTAACTCTTAATAAATTCTATCCAAAGAGGTTGGATTGTTCTATTGAGAAGAACATTACTGAATTTACCAAATAAGAGGTTGAGTTTTTATTCTTAATGATTTCTTAGCCTAGAGTTTGGGTGGTTCATTTAATATGAACTTGAATAAATCACCTTATTTTCTTGTGAGGTTGAGCTTTATAAAAAGTTCTTAATTATTTCATAGCCCGATTTTGGGTGGTTTATGTTGAGATAAACTTGATGAAATAACCTATGTAAGTGAGAAGAGTTAGCCGCCTTTTATGAAAAACGATGGGCTGTTTTTCTAGTACACTTACTAAAATCCCGAGGTAAGATGGCTAAATATATGCTTCATGTATATACATATCTTCACATCGCGGACTGTGGTGGATGAAGAGATTAGTTATGTGTTATGAGTTCACCCCAATCTTAGAAAGTTCAAGACTAGTTTCACTTATCTAAGAGGAGGATTACTCATCATTACTACGTACTAGTTCAAGATTCGTTCACTATGTACTTAAGTAACTAATCTCGCTAGTGCTCGTCTAGTGATAGTCGAACTTTATGATTTTTTAAGAGGATTCATTCGCATTAGTGGGGGATTGTTGGATAATGCTTGAATCCTACACTCCGTATTTATAGGAGACATGGAAGCAGTTCGGTTAAGTTAAAATTCATTTTGAATTTTAAATGTGTAACCGATTAGATTTAATAAATATCAGAGATTTGATTTGATATTATCTATTATTAAATCTAATTTTGAATAGATATTATCCGCGATTTAAATGGATATTTTCAGTTATCAAATCTACTATTTTTGGATAGATATTAACAGATTTATCCGAGATTTTAAATGGATATTATCTGATATTATTAGAGATTTGATTATGATATAATCTGTTATTTAAATCAGATTTTATCTGATTCTCGGACAGATTTGCCCTTGCTTTCAACCTATAAATAAGAGAGCTCTCTCTCAATTTTAATTATCCCATTCAGATTTACTTCTATTTTATTTGAGAGAGTTTGAGAGCATTTCTTGAAAAGCTTAGAGAAGCTTTTGTTCGACTCCGGTTTAGACGATCATTTCCTCTACAGTTCACTCCAAACTTTGGGTGTACATTGTTTGGAAGACCGTGCTAACCACCTTCGGGGGACAACCGCCTGAAGTAGCGAGTACACACATCGGGGCGAATTGTTTCTAAGGCAGTGGCCTTCATACCACGACATGGTCTAATTATCTTTCAATTCGTTCATTTTATTTTTCCTGTTAGTGCTAACGCCATGTTTTGCAGTCCATATTACCAACACTATTTACCATGTTAGACCAACCCCTTGAAGCTTTCTCTTTACCTTGTTATATGAACTTGTGGTGAAGATGAACTATTGTTTTATTATGTTAAACAGAATTGCTAAGGCTTTCCGAACCATGGTCTGGGATGTTGTCAAATCCCTTAAGAACCATGGAGTTATCTGGTTTGGCACAGTGGAAGAAAAAGAAACAAGTTTGAGACATCTTGGATATAAACATGGTGCAACTCATGTTTGGGCTCCGGTTATAGTCCTGGTTGATCTGCAACTCCCAGGCTTCCATGTTCGGATTTCCCACCTCACCTAAGAAGGCATCAAACTCTTGGAGGTGGCTTATCTTTGCTTCTCTCGTTTTTTTTTTTTTTTTTATCATTTTTATAATTTAAAAAGTATTTGTGTGTCACACAAATTACTACTTCAACACTGTTAAAAATTTGATTTTTTTTCAATTAATATTTTCTTTTAAAACAACTAAATGTAAAATAGTTAAATCAATAAATGTGAAATTCACAAAAGAAGCTGCCATTGTTTTTTAAAAAATAATCACTTTATGTTAGAGGAAGAGACTGATTTAACCAATTATATTAATTATTTAAAAAGGTCATTTTGCTTGTAAGCCTAGTAAACGAGATAACAAATATTGTGAGTTATTCGAATTCGATTCAGTCCAAGTTCAGTTAAAGTTCAACTTGATCTTAAATTCGGATCGAGTTCTTAACGAGACAAACTATTCAACTTGAAAAATTCGTGAGTCACTCGAAAAATATAATATATTATATTTTTTAAGTTTTACAATTTAAATTCTAAATTCCTAAAATATAAAGCCTAAACATAAAACTAAATCCTAAATTCTAAACCCAATAACTTAAACTTCTAAATCCTAAACTAACATCTTGTACCTAAAAATTAATAAATTTGAACTTACACAATTTGTCTATCAAATTTTTTTCCTGACAATGCGTTAAATGAGGACAAACATGACAATTGACAAATGACTAGCTACTCAAGTCTGACATGATCAAAGATTAGTCTATTATACTCAAATGGGCTTGAATAAATCTCGAACTCAACTCGAGTTCTTAACGAGCTGAGTTTAGCTTAAATTTCTCAAACTCGTTAAAAATTACTCGAACTTGAGCTCGACTTAAAATCTTAACGAATCAAGTTTAATACTACTCGAACTCGACTTCACTTATTTATGCACTTAACATTCGATATAAAGAGGTGTTAAATAATTTAATTAATCTTTAAGATTGTCGCAAACAAAAATCCAACCGCATCAAAAAGTTTTCTGAATCATGATGAGCAAAGGATCCTTGTTCATGCTCATATACCAAAGGAGTTCGTACCGTTTTGCCTTCCAAAAACCATCATGAAT
Organism: Abelmoschus esculentus; assembly: GCA_035048815.1. Lineage (NCBI taxonomy): Eukaryota > Viridiplantae > Streptophyta > Magnoliopsida > Malvales > Malvaceae > Abelmoschus > Abelmoschus esculentus. The sequence goes on along the minus strand of JAUCBN010000061.1, from coordinate 4,358,247 downwards.
CTATAGGCATTTGCTGATTCTGCCTCGGGAATAAAGTACAAAATCCATGCAAATTTATTATTTTTTAATAATAATAACTTTAAATATATCAAAATTGTATAAAGTATGAAGATCTGACTTTCAAAAAAGAATGGACCTTTATTTCTTTTTATTTATTGTTCATTATCCATGGCGAGGAAAATGAATCCTTTTCTCTTTCACCCATCAACTCGTTGTCACATGGGGTTGAGCTCATGCAATCATCACCTGTTTTAAAAAAGGATTCAAAAAACCCTTTAATCACATGCATTTGGAATCTTTAAATAAATTTCATGGCTTCATGCTCTCTTTTTATACTATCGAAACCTAAAGGAAGAACAGCCTCCATGAACTCCATTGCTTTCTTTTTCTTTGCAATGTCAAAGATATCTTTAAAAACAAAGATGAAAAGTAGGAAAGCGTTGTGTTCATATATATTCTTAATTTCACAAAGGGAGATAAAAGTATATTGTGTGAGATTGTTATCTAGGGTGAGTAAAACTCAACTCGAATCGGAAAAAATGATTTTTTTTTTAATTTGAGTTATTCGAGTCAAATTATTCGAGTCGAATCGAATAACTCGAAAAAATTTCGATTTCGAGTCGAATTCAAATTTTCAAAGTTCGAATTACTTGAAAAATCGAAAATTTCCATGGTTTAATTACACATTTAGTCCTTGTAGTTTTATTTTCAATTTTATTTCAGTCATGTCTTTTTTTTTATTATTTTTACCTTTTAATTTCCATTTCTTTACAATATGATCACTTTTTATATTTATTTTTTATTTTATTTAATATAATTTTTATTTGTATTGTTTAAATTATTTTATATTTTTAATTTATATATTTATATTATTGTATTTAATTTAATGAAATGACATATTCATACCTAAGATATATAATAATAATAATAATAATTTAAAATCTTATTTATACATGTAAAAATAATATGAAAAAATATGTATGTAGATATAAAGATAGAATCATTTAAATTAGAATCAAAATGTACAATAATATTATAAATAGTACAATTAAAATTTATATATAAACTCGAAAAATTGAATCGATTCGAACTCGAATCGAAAAATTTCAAAAAAGTTTAAATTGTAAAATAAGTTGACTCAAGTCGAATAACTCAAAATTTTTTGACTCAACTCGTTCGAATGCTCACCCCTATTGCTATCTGGTGCATGGAATGGCACCATCATCATCATCACCATGATATGATTCATGCACATCATGACTTTACATGTGCACATGCAGAAAGATAAACTCTGGGGGAAGGGTTAACTCTACATGACACTAAATGATTAGTTTCATTGAAAAAGGAGTGAACTGGAATATGCTTGCAGAAGGAAATTGCTTGGAAAAGCCAAGAAAACATTTGATTGAAGGAAAGAAAAAAGGAACACCTAATCATAGCTTACATTAGCTTATTGGACACTTCCTTGGTGCTCACTCAGTGGCTTCCCTGATGTGTGTTCATTGTAGCCATTTTATTATATTACTTAGGGTAGGGGGGAGGATTCTCCAAGTTCGAACCCGGGAACCGGTGGCAATACAACAGAATTCGATTAAGGGTAGGGGGAATGTTGTTTTAATTTAAACCCGAGATCGAATATCAACAAGGACTTAAACAACACAAACCAGTGTCCATTTTGGCCTTTAGGTTTTAACTATGGTGTAAAACTTGATGAAAAGGACTAGAAAGAGCCTGTGTACATTCCAGGAAGATGCTGCAAATTGCCCTTATCCTGTATCCTTTTTCCTAACCAGGACAGCCAAGAGATTGGTTAACAAATGCCTTGATGCCGAGGACAACTAATAAGGACACACAAAAAGTTAAGGGGTTTACTAACAAGGTTCCTAGACCTGTTTTTTTGAATAATGTGGTAGGTCCTGCCCTATGATTTAAGCTCTTTTTAATGTCATTTTTTTTATGTTGTGGACCCAAAACTGGAGGGTCACTGCCTATTCATTTGCCTGTGCCAGTTACTGATTCCATAGTGGGCAAAAGCTTTTGCTCTTTCACAAAAACCATGCGGATACAAATATTGTTCCCTCTTGGAAGTTTCTCATATTCTTATACCTTAGCTATTATATTCAACTAGAAAATGTATCAAATTATATTAACAATTTTAGTGCAAGCTTTTGATATGAGATTAGGAATTTTTCGAGTTTGTCGCGTTGGGGTTTTTAAATTTGGTCATTTCGGCTTGATTCGAAATTTGATATAGTCATCTTAGGTTATTTGTTCATGTCATTTGAATCATTTAGACTGATTCGAATCATTAAACAATAATAAATTGATATTGCGATCTGAATTACTCGGTTTTGGTCGAATTTGACATGTCTGATGCATGGTTATGAAGCAAAACTTGTGTCAAAATATAGTAATAGGCAATAAATTCTGAAGTTTTTATGATTCAAAGAAGGCAGCCTCCTGAAGTTTCAGGCATTGATTGCCACCTGCACCCTTTCATTGTTCATCACATTGAATTGGTTGATGGGTAGGTGTGTGTTATCCCCAGGGGCTTTAAAACAAAGAATCTTCCAGCTCATCTATTGTGTGTGTACTCATTTCAAATATATTTCTTTCAAAGTTTTCCCTCTGTTTCCTTTGGGGTTAGATGAATGGTAATAAAACAGTAGTGAATATGACCTGCGTGACACTGCAAATGGACACATCCTAGTGGTTAATGGTTATACATCAACAGTGTATGTCCCACTGCTCATGGACTCATTTTTATTTCATTTATGCCTCACATGTTATGTGCACGAGGTTTTTGATTCACTCGAATCTTATTTAAAAATATATATACTAAACCTAAATTTAATTTTATATTTTAAAAAATTTAACCCAACCCGAAAATTATATATGTGAACCTGATCTTTTAAAAAATTTAGAGACTTAGTTATTAAAAATAAATTTTAGGAACCTAATTATAAAATAAAACAAATTTTAATCACCTAATTCTAAAAAAATATATATAAAAAAGCATTATTACAAATATCCCTAAAAATATACAATAAAATTACACATTAATCCCAAATCGAATTGGATATTTTCACCCAAAGCCAACCTGAAATCACTATTAATAAAATTCGACCCGAACTCAAATTTTTTAAAAATAAAATATTAATCCGATCGATGCAATTGTGTTTCATCCTCGTAATTGTCCCATATTATTAATTTTTTAATATTCTAATCAAATTTAAAGTTGTAACTTAATTAGGTTTTATATCTAGATTAGTTATAACCGATAAACAATTGAGAGACCAAAAGTAAACACAGTAGCCACATAGCAAAATACTACTAATCATATTAAACAAAACCCTAGGATTCAACATGGCTGTTGGAGCTCCAAGTTTAACCCAAATGTACCTTTCCGAGCAAAACTCTCTCCTCTAATTCTTATTTACACATTCCTTTGATTTTCCTTAGCCTAACATCATATGGTCATAAGCCCCATTTCTCCTCAGTCCTCACATAATGGAACAAGCATTAGGATTCTCATCGTTAAACAGGTGGTGAGGAGGATGAACAGAGACAGGGTAACCAGGGACGTAACCAGGGTAACCATGCCCGTGCTGGTGCGCGAAACCATACCCATAAGCCGGATGCCCGTATCCAGGGTAACTAGGCATGTAACCAAATTGGGGTTGAACTATAAATTCCATTCTGTTCCCTTCCATCTTGCCACCGCCACCACCATCAGCACCAGTAGCTGCAGCCTCATTTCCATCACCTACGGCTCCACCATTGCCACCTTTGTTCTTCTTCTTCTTCCCGCTGCCGCCATCACCACCACCACCACCACCAGCATTCTCGCCACCCTCGTTTTTGCCATCTTTCTCATTTTTAAGTGGCACAATCTCAGCATTCTTCCTCAGTTTGTCCTTCAAAGCCTCAGCCAATGCCTTAACATCCATAGTCCCCTTAACCGTAACCAGCTCCTTCACTCTGTCGACTTTCAACTCGTGCACGCCTACAATACCGCCAAAAATCAAAACCCAGAAACTAAAACAGGATTTTAACATCATTAAAGTAACCGAACAATCAGGGTCATCACCTTTGGTATCGGCGACAATTTTGCGAATCTTAACAATGCATCCCTGGCAAGGGCATTTCAATTGCACCTTCAAATCTACCGTCGTTACTGGGGCCTGAATTGAAATTATTCAAATAAAAACAGAGATTAAACAACACGAAATTAAGGCTTGAGAAAGAGAAAGAGAGAGAAAATGGGAAAATGTTTACCTCTTTGGGTTTTTTCTCATTACCATTACCAGAATCTTGATTCTTCTCCTTATCACCTTTTTTCTCCTTTTTCTCTTCTTTGTCATCAACTTTCTTCGGTTGAGGGGAAATGATGTCAACTCTCTTCTTGGTTTTCTTCACGAGTATCTCTTTAATGGCGGTCGGATCCACAGGTCCGGTCACTGTCACTTTGTTTGAGCTGCTCTCTGTTGTAACCTTCTCCACCCCTGCCATTGAATAAACAGTGAAAACCAAGTAGCAAAACGGAAATGTAAATCATAGAGCCATCAGCCATGGATAATACCTTGAAAAGCCCGGATGCATTTCAGGACTTTGATAGCGCAGCCGTCACAGAGACATTCAACTTTGAAAACAGAGATCGATGGACCCTTTTCCTTCTTTTCTCCATCCCCTCCTTTCTTGTTCCCATTCTTTTTCTGCAACAGATAGTAACCCAGGGTCAGTACAAGATGGTCTGTGAGTTATGAACCATAAATATAAGAAAATGAAACGGCAAACAGAGATGAAGATATGGGAAATGGTAGTACTATGTTGGTAACTGACCTCTCCCATTGAGAATCAGGAACCCTTTACGTTATGATAATTAGGTTTTTGATAAGAGGAGGAGATGAAGGCAGAGAGTTGTGGCATTTAAAGAGTGGGAAATGGGATGGTGAGAGAGTTAAATGCACATATATGATGATGGGTGATGGGTGATGGATGATGAATGAATGAATGGATATATTTATATTTTTTTAATTTTTGATAATATATATTTTATGGACAAAACTATATAAATATAATTTTTTAAATGAATATATAATTTTCACATTTTTCTGTTCTAGTTAAACGCTTTTCATTTTTATTATTCTCAAAAGAGAAAATTTTATTTTACTAAATATATACGGATCCGATTATAAAATCTTATAATTAAGAATAAAAATCTGTCTCAATCAATCTCTTTCTTTTATCTATTATTCTTCAAAAATTAAAAAGGAATCTAATTTATTTATTTAAAATTTGGGTATTTCTTAAATATAATCATTTGGGGTTTATTGTACAAAATTAAAATTCGTATACCACTTTATACATTATAAATTTATTTAAACTAAACTAAAATTTTCTAAATTCAAAAAGTTATTAACGCTTATAAATCATCAATAACATGAGTTGTATAATTTTACCTAAAAAATAATTGTAGGGTACCTTTGGACATGTACATTGGGAGCTAGTTAGTAATATTAGAATAATGAACACATTTATAATTAAAAGAATAAATTATATATATGTTTGGATTTTGGAGGCACAATTTAGTAGGATCCAATGAATAAAAATTATGTTTTTAAGTATTTTTTAATATTTTTAGATTTACTAATTAGTTAAGTGATTAAAAATGTTTATATTATTTTATTTTGTATAAGTTTAATTTTAATATAAAAATGTAATACCTTTCTATTTAATAAAATATTATATTTCAAAAGTAATTATTAATATTCGGGTTTTGGTCGGGTTGGGTTTGATTTTAGGATGAAAAAATTCGATCTGACCCGGGATTAATAATATAATTTTTCTATATATGTTTTAGGGATATTTGCAATAATGATCTCTCTTTATATATTTTTATACAATTAGGTCACTAAAATTATTTTTTTACAATTAGGTCACTAAATTTTTATTTTTTTACAATTAGATCCCTAAATTTTATTATTTTACAATTAAGTCTCTAAATTTTAAAAAATATGATTCGGGTCGGGTCAGCTTTTAAAGCTTAAAAACGAGTCGGGTTGGGTCGGGTGGAGAGTAAGATTTTTTAATGTGGATGGACCAAAAATCCGATCCGACCTAATCCGTACCCATCTCTAGTTATGTCAATATGCTGACAATAAGAGGCGAGAAAGTTACCAGTGGAGTCACGCATCACGCCTACTATCGAACCAAAGTAGTAAGCAAATAGGTATTATTTAAATAACTTAAGTTCGAGATTTTGTGTATATAAAAATTCTCTACTAAAAAGCTTACCTACTAATATTATTTGTACAATATATATATTCAAATTAATCATAATAAAACTCTGAAAAACAAAAGTGTAACAAAAATATATAAAATTTAATCGGGTTGATGTAATATTGTGTGAAAATTTATTTGTATTTCATATTATTATACATTATTTGTCTTATACATCACGTCAATAAATAATTTACAAACTATAAAATATTTAAGAAATAAACGATTAAGAAATAGTAAAAATTAAAAAAATATATATAGTATGGAATACTCGTGAGTTGACGTTTTAGCATAATTAAAAACCTAACGTTCCATATTCAACTATGTTAAAAAAAGTCAAGGGTCAAATTTGAATTTTTAGAATAATGGAGGTCTAAATTTGACTTTATAAATAATACTTAAATTAACCAAAGATAAAAACTTTTAAAAATTAATCATGTAATCAAAATATCTTCCGCTTGAGTTAGCATTAGAGATGGCAATGGATTAGACTTAGACTGAATTTTATAAAATTTAAGTTTAATCCAGTTAATAATTGAATTTTCAAAAAAATTTATGTTCGAATTTAAGTTCATTTAGATAAATCTTAATCCAATCTAATAAAATATTTAAAATCCAAATTTAATTATTTTTTAAAGTAACAACTCAAACAAATATATTTAAATAAAAAACTATTTTTTACCAAATGAATATTTTTAGATTTATAGTACAAAAAAAATCTAAACAAATATTACAATCCAATATAAAACAAATTAAAGTAACAACTCAAACTTTTTAAATCTAAAAGTTTTATATATTTTTATTCGGGTGTATATATGGATTGGATTCATATTGGATATGGATTCGGATTGAATTCAGATTGGATCATGATAATATTCATATCCCATCCACCTCCTATTAGAACTTGAAACTTTTTTTAATTCGGATTCAGACTTTTTAAGCGGATTTGGATTCATTTTTTTTAGATCAAATTATATTTAAAATCGAATTCAAATTATATTGTCATCCTTAGTTAGTGTACGAATTGCTTCGCCATCCTCACCCTCACCAACTCTTCTTAGTCAAACCTAATGTAAAGTCTTTTTCTTCCTTCCTTCGTCAACAATATTGACAGTCTTTTTTGAATTATTTGTTAACTTATTTATACATATGTGTAGCACTTCGTATAAAGAGTAAATTATAAGGATAACTCAATCGTAAACTTACTCATAATTGAGTGATTTAAATGTAATATTTAATAATTGAATAACTCAAATATAATCTTATCCATAAATAAATAATTGAAATATATTTTTTAATAATTAAATGACTTAAATATGATTGTATTCATAATTGTAAACTTACTCATAATTAAGTGATCTAAATGTAATATTTAATAATTGAGTAACTCAAATATAACTTTACTCATAAATAAATAATCTAAATATATTTTTTAATAATTAAATGACTTAAATATGATCGTATTATCTCTACTATAATTTACCTTTTATTTTTTCTAAATAATTTGGATCCGAATAATGTTATATCTAGTAGACAAAAAAGGGGATAAGGGTAGTATAGGGTGTTCAAAAATATTATATAAAAATTATATATATAAAGTAATTATTTAATACATTCACGGTAGAATTTTTATTCTACAACTTTAGTCCACCCTCAAGGTCTTGAATTAATATTTTAAATAAATAATATACCTAATAACAAATTACAACTGCTTATTAAAAAAATTATGGTCACTATATTAAATAAAAATTTATAAAGAAGTTCATACAATATTAATATAACTTTTTTACTATAAATGCTATAGCATGGTATATACATGAAGGTAGGTGTGTATATAACAAGTCTCATGTTATATTAAGACTAAAGGATAATTTTGCTCCTATACTATTTCTAAATCAATAATTTTTTACATATTTTTAATTATATTAATTTATTTTTAAATTTTTTAAATTATATTAATTTTGTTTTTTAACTATAATTAACCGACAACGTTGTTAAATTATGGGAATATTATCATTATTTATTTTTATATCGGTCATTATAACTAATTGACATATTATATCGACAATCATAAGTCAACTTTAATGATTTTATAATACAATGGATAATTTTTAAATTAAATAATTATTTTAAAATTAAAGATTTAAAAATATATATCAACTATATCATCATATAATTAAATTTGTACGACCGTATCATATTATTGGGAAAAATTATTAAACGAAATGATATACAAATATTAAGTGTACTTAAAAAAATACTTCACATGTTTATCTATCGACCTAAATCCTTAAAAAATAAATATTTATTATTTAAAAAATATCCGATGGGCTTGATACTCAACTCATTATATTTTTAGTATTTAAATCGAGTTTTTTATAATGGAGTACCTGATCGACTCAATATTTTTAATATTTTACGGTTTAATTAATGAATTAATTTTAATAGTCTAAACGAATCTATTTAAATAGTTTGATGGTCATTTAATAAATTTACCCAAAAAAGAATAAGCAAAATATTTTTTTTAATGCGAGTCAAAACTGGCTGCATTTTTTAATCGCCGCCGGTTTGTCTCGGTCCTTTCCGCTTCAATTAACTACTAAACCCAGCACGTCACTCTCATTTTCTTACGTTTCAAACCCGCTTTATAAACAAACAAAAAAGCCTTTACTTGTCGAACAAACTCCCTTACTTGTCCATCATTTCGCTCTAAACTCTAAAACCCATCTCTCAAAGCATCTTGCTTTGAGAATTCTAGTTGGAAAAGCTTGTTCTTTTTATTGAATCGGACCCAGCTTAAGCTCAATCCAATGGCATCCTCAGGCTCAAAAGAATCAGCTGCCAATAACCCTGGACTTCAGACTCCCCCTGAAGTCACCAAAGGCTACTTCATGCAGCAAACTGTTAGTTTTGGTGTTTATAATATGTCAATATTGATTTTTTAAAGGAATTTATGTAATTATTTTTCTCTTGGGCTGCAGTGTTTTCGAATTAAGGATCCAAAAATCAGTCTTGATTTTTACTCTCGTATATTGGGCATGTCGTAAGTATACTACACTTCTACTTTTAGTACCTTCTTCTTATGCTAATTCAATGTATTTGTTGGCTATTTCTTGTGTGTGTGAAAATTGGGTTTGATGTTCTGAAAACACCATTTTTCAGGTTGCTTAAGAGACTTGATGTTCCAGAATTGAAGTTCAGTTTGTACTTCATGGGTTATGAGGTATAATGCAAAATAATTACAGTTTTGTAATAATGATATCTGATTCTGAATGTGTTTTTCTCTTGGATGTAGGATGTTTCAACAGCTCCTAGTGACAGAATTGATAGAACAGTTTGGACCTTTTCGAAACCGGCTACTATAGAACTAACACAGTAAGAATACATTATTCTTAGCCAAGAAAGAAGAAAGGAAAATTGATCCTCCTTTTGTTTTGACAAAATCATCAGTCTTCTGCTTTGTAGCATGTTTAACAGTTTAATGTTTCTTACAGTAATTGGGGTACCGAAAGCGACCCGGAGTTCAAAGGATACCACACTGGGAATTCAGAACCTTTAGGCTTTGGTATGCATAGTTTTTGCTTCTTTTGTAATGCTTATTTATGCTACTGTCTTAAAATTTTGACTCTTCGTAAACCAACTATGCTGTAATTGATCCAACAGATGCTGCTTATATGTTCAAGTCGATAGACGAACGACTAGTTTACTTTTTCGGTTCTAAATATGTGGATTCTGTATTTTAGGAATTGTTTTAGGTAGTAATCTGTCCTTTTTCCCTTTTCAGGGCATATCGGCATCACTGTAGATGATGTATTCAAGGCATGTGAGAGATTTGCAAGCCTTGGAGTACAGTTTGCCAAAACACCAGAAGACGGTAAGCCAATTCGTCTGTACTAATAATGAAAGTTATGACTGAAATATTTGGTTTCAGATTTTTTTGGAAAATGCTTTTACTCATGCATTAATTTACCAATCTGGTCTGCAGGGTTTGCATTCATCAAGGATCCTGATGGTTACTGGATCGAAATCTTTGATTTGGTTAGAATCAGAGACGTAGTTAAGGATGTTGCCTGAGTTATTGCTTTGTGAAGTTCAGGTAACTTTTCGAGTTTTTATTTCGTCGATCTTCTCTCGAGACACTGACCCCCTTACAATTGATTCCGTTATCTCAGCGAAAACTTTGTTACTTGTTTCCATGGCCATATTAGAACATTTATTCTCTAATTCGGATGCATACATTCCTATAGGGTCTCATACCTCCCTAGCTCTCAGTTGCAGCATTCCAATAACATTAAAATACAAAATCACCTCTATGATTTGTGTAGATTAATCTTGAAAAGACTACATGATATATCTCTCACACCTGCCGTATCTATCCATCTGCTAATCTGTATGCCGTACCGATCCTTTTCTTGAACTTGAATTACGCAAACATAAGTAAAGGTCCAGGTTGCATTATGTTCTTATATCTGTCTTTGTAGATCATTGCAAGCATACCTGATAGTACATACTGATATGGCTGCAGGAAACAAGGATGTCATATGTTGCAGGTTTCATTTGTCGTCTCAATTTCGGTTCGACTGTGTGTATTCATATACGTCATTTCGTATGCTTTCCGGAACTTGTCGAGGGAAGAACTCAGTGAAATCTTCATTCAAGCACATTTCATTCCATTATATGTATGTTTTCTGCGTGATATGTAAACTTAGACTATAGAAAGTGAAAAAAATAAGAGTTTTGTAAGAGAAAACTCAACCTAGAAATTTAATAAATTCAGCTTAAATTGCATAAATTGGTTAGTCTATGTACAATGTATGTGCTTACCAAGTCAGACATGAAAAAAAAAACTTTAATGATACTCGCCCTTTGTCAATTTGCAAAAACATGTACTATTATTTAGCAATGTGGGGAAACTTGAGCATTTTTAATGGAGATTCTAAATTTGAACACTATTTTATACAAGAAATATGCTTATATTATCATGTCTTTTCCTTGCAACTAGGCAAGTGGAATTAGCATTGAAGTAGGATGAATCCACGTTTTGTTTTAGGTTAAAATGATTCCTTTATGAATAAAACTTGTTAGTAAATTAACAGAATGATAAGTCAATAGAAAAATATTTTATATTTTATATAATTTAATAAAATTATTATTTGATTGGTGTTTAAGTCAACACATTTGTCTATACTGTCATATCAACATATATTGTCATATAAGTTTATTACGTTATTTTAAGTTATTTGTCATTAGTTGACTGACAATTTTCATTCGAAAAAACAATTTTAACCCAAAATAAAATATTGGGTTGAATTACTTCAAAAATGATTTTGATTCTTTTCCCTAAAAAAGAAATGGAAAGATCATTAAAAAATAGGACCCAAATCATGTCAAATTACAGTAGGGGAACTAAATTTCAAATTCCTTCATATTGAAGGACTAAAATCAAAGTTGGACCATTTATAAATAATCAAATTATTATGGGGAATTTGCATTGAACTACTTTAACTTTGGTTTCCTTAGCAAAGTTGATATTTGTAAACTCGAATATGAGAAAGTTTAATCAGTCACTTGGCGGATCTATAGTAGAATGAGTGGGCCCATGCTTATCTTAAACTGTTTAAAATTTAACTTTTTATAATATATATTTATGACTTATATCAATTTTAAAATTTTGAGATTTTAATATATTTATGAATCCGTCATTGATCGCCGTAAATTCATTTCTTTGTTAAATGGTATGCCACATATAGGTGGACTGTCGAGACAAACTGTAAAAATGCATTTAATTTAATGCGCTGTATTGATGAAGTAAAACAAACTGTAAAAATGCATTTAATTTAATGCGCTGTATTGATGAAGTAAAACAAACTTGTTGGGTCACTATTTTGGAGCAATTCTCTCAGCTGTTTCAGATAAGGCTAGTTCCCCATGCATCCATTTCAGCAACATCTGTAATGAAGCTTTTGGTTGATCCATTGGAACCATGTGACCAGCATCATGGACCTGCCGGTCATCATCATGGGGACAATTAAGTTCCATGCACATGCAGGAAGGGTCATTGCAGAAATGTAAAGATTGTTAGTTTCAGAGTTCAGACCTTGAGGAAAGTGAGAGGACCATGGCTCTTTAGTTTCCCTGCCTCGACACCATCGACAACGAACGGAACGATCGGAGATGCACCGAATTCTTTCTGTCTAGACCATGTCATTGCATGAACCCACTTCGAATTCCCTAAGCCCGAGTACGAAAACACGAGTTTAGAAAATGTAGGATGGGCAAGAAGTAGAAGAAATACAAAAGGGAAATGTGTCTCACCAAGCCAGTTACATATAAGATCATACTCTCCAGCATATATAAGGACCTTGATGCCATCTTCAAGAAGAGAAGGAATACCGACTTCGAAATTCCTCATCCAGTCCATGATCATTGCTTCGTAGACCACGCTGCTGCATGACACGAAATCGATGTCTCCGACCCCGAGTGCTTTCCTAACTGATTTCAGGTTCAGGAACGTCTCAACGTCTGAGAAATCATAGCACAGGTCGCCATCGCACTGCTTTCTGATGTCATAGTACTGCACATCAAAGAATTGGAAAGTGTAAGAATCTTAATCCACCTATGCAACATATGTAATAACAAAGGTTAATAGTTTGTGATAGCTTACATTTACATTACCAGCAACCCTCATGATCTGATTGAATACATTGTTGCAGATTTCATATGAATCTACACAAGCATCTCCACCAGCAGAGCCTGGAATGGTAGTTGAAAATGTGTATTAATTTGCATAGGTAAACATATACATACATTGACATCAATCTTTAGAGCTATGAGGAAAATACCACAGCTTTTAAACGCCTCCACACACGATGGAACCGAGTTCTTGATACTGACATAATCGGATTGTGAAATTAAACTCGAGTTCAATGCATAATCCGGGTATGCTTGATACTGAATTTCAGGATTCGTGAGTCCGTTACCGATGGCAAAACCCTGTTTCAACCATTCAAATTTAAACTAAATGAAAAAATCCTTATCCAAATGGACCATATATGAAATTTCAAGTGATGTGTACCTTAAGGTTAATATGAATTCCCTCTTTAGCTTTGTTTCCCTTGTGAACTCGAACAGCAAATGCCGGAATGTAATGCCCGGCGTAAGATTCTCCGGTTATGTAAAAGTCATTCTTAACATACTGAGGATGCTACTTGAAAAAGGCCTGCAAAAAGTCATACAAATCATTGCTGACACCGTTCTCATCGTGACGAATGTCAGCATCGTCTGAAGTATAACTGAAGCCGGTTCCGATCGGCTGATCTACGAACAGAATGTTCGATACCTGCCAAGGGGAGATAAGAAAACACTGATTGATCAAATGGGGAGATATATATCATCAGAAAACCAAATAAAATTCTGGGACTCTATTAGTTACCTTGTCCCAGCCATAGTCATTCCATACAAGTGACAAGTTCTTAGCTAGATGGAAAGGACCATTTTCATAAAACAATGCCAATTCACTGCTGCATCCTGGACCTCCAGTAAGCCAAATCACTACAGGGTCCTTCTTGCTGTTCCGAGACCGAGACTCGAAGAAAAAGTAAAACATCCTGGGAATTTCCGAGAACCGAGATCAATAAATAACCAGAAACCAGATGTATGCAAAGAATTAAGATCCTTTTGGCATGCACTGATATGTTCATCAGTTTAGGAACAACTTTAGCTGCAACACATAGGAAGCATGATTCAATGTTCACAGTCAGCTTACCTTGCAGATTTAGAATGTGGAAGTTTATAGTATCCAGCATGGTGAGCAAACTTTTCAACAGAAGGCCCAGGAGCACCAAGCAAAGGGAATTTGAATTGCCTCTCAACAATCATTGAACTCCCAAATTTCAAGTCACTGATACCTTCATTGGCATCATCTTTTGGGAACAAATTCAGTCCTCTTATGAGCCTTTCTGCTTGTAGCTTTGCCGGGCTGACCGAGGGAGTGGTTTGCCTTGGGGAGCTAGCCTTGGCACAGAATGGTGAAACCAGCAAGAACAGAGGAAGCAGAATGAGTTTTTGAAACAAAGTTGAGGCCATTTTTTGTGGGGTCTTAATAATCTTTTAGGAGATGGCTGCTTTATATAGAGTTGGGTGGGACCAAGTCCATTGTTCTTGCATGATTCATGTCTTAATTAGGTCTAATTTTTAGCATTGTATCAACTTAATATCCTGATTTGAAAAGCTATGATTATGAATAGTTTGAAATTATTAATAACAAGGATGTATGTTAATAATTTGTGTAGACATTTCCTCAGTAACAAGCAAAGGTAACTGTAATAACTCCTACACAGAACTAACCACTAACACCATTATTTCTCCAATAAAAATATCTAAAGATGGATTTTAATTTAATTTATTTTTCTTTTTAAATAGAGGTTATGAACCTAACCATTCTCTAAATAGAAAAATTCATTGAATTTAACAATGGGCGTGTGTAAATCCATTGAATTTGACAATAGGTGTAAATAAGTTATTTTTATTATCGATAAATATTGGATGCAATGACAAGGCAAATTACTCTCCCAAGGTGATAACCTAAGTTCAAACTTTGGAGAAGACATTATTGAAAAAAAAATTACGAATCTTGAACATGAACCACCATAGAATAGACATGTAATTTACAATAAAATAAGTTATTTTTATTAGCCTTATAATTGTTAACATTTTTATCTATTCAAAATGACCTAATCATTACTAGGAAAAAATTATTAGTCCTCCATTTTCTTTTCTTTTCTTTTCTCATTCAATGATGGAAATTGGTCTTTGAAGACAAGGTTAGAACCACAATGTTGCTTACAAGACATCAAAAACATACAACTAATGATAAAGAAAAAGAATCCCTACAGGCTACACATTGCCAAAATTTGACTTCACTCAAGGTTTGAATGTAGTGATGGAATATGGAATTAACTATGCAACTCTTAGGAAATAAACCTCAAGATCAGCTTGCTTTATTGATATGATAAATCTACATATATAGGAAATACAAGGAAGCTGTTGCTTCAATAACAGAAAGCTTTAACAGCACAACTAACTCCAGGTAGTTAACTGAATCTACAACTATACATCTTACATGTAGGAACATGGCATGGTCATGTCTGATCTTCCTGGGTCCCAATCTTATATTAATTATATGTTTTAGGCAATAATTATGGATGTGTTAATTTGGTATTATAAAGATACTGCCTAGTGCCTAGTGGTTGGCCCTGGCATCTTGGTCAATAAGAGACCAAAACATGTGATGCTCCGGCTGTAAATACGGACCAAAATCAGCAAAGACTGTGAAGGGAAGTTGAAACGGATAGATAATATCATAACCTCGGCTCATTACGTCAGTCGGTTGTAGTCTTTAATCAATAAAAACCACCCATTTTATCACTAATTAGTTATGTCATTAATATAATTTCCGGAAATTATATTTTTAAAATGACATGAAAAAGATGAGTGAAGATTCATTAGTTGAAAAAAAAAAAGTTAAAAAATAATGATAAAATGGGTGATTATGATTGGATGAGATTACGACTGACATGATGAGTCGGATCTATGATATGTTTTCTCGTTGAAACGGCAGGGAAACATACACATTTGGCACTTATAAAACGTGCAGACTTCGGGTTTCCTTTTAATTATAAACATCATCGAAAATATTTGTAAGATGATTTAAGACAATAACATCTTACTAACTTCTTAGACATTATACAATTTCAGTTTTTTTTTTAATTACATATTTATTATCTTATTTTTATCCATTTTTTGTTTTAGTAATTTTTTTTATATAAAATAATACTTAACGTTATATTTTATTTTTATTTTGGTATCCTATTGTTAAAAAATCAACGACAAACTAAAAGAGAAAAGTCATATGGATAAGTCTTCAAGTTATTTTCTTTCTCCTAGTCAATATATCACTTCGTCTAAAATTATAAAATAAAATAAAATAAAAATATGTGATATACTAACTAAGAGATAAAAAATGATATGATAATAATTTTCTCTATCCTAATCAACATGGCATATGTGATTTTTTCCCCTAATTAATATGTTATTGATTTTTTAACAATCTAATATCAAAATAAAAATAAAATATAATATTAAATATCATCTTATCAAAAATAAATAAATGAGATACTAAAAAGGAAAAAATAATAAAAGTAAAGTACTAAACATATGGTCATTATATGTTAAATTAATTTATTTTATTTTATTAGAAACTTAACTTGTTAAAAAATATATCACAATAAATTTTTTATGAAATTTACTTATATAAAATCTTATATTCTCTGATGAAATATTTTAATATTATATTTTTATAAAATAAATTAAATTAGATAATATAATCTTTTCAAATGTGTCTGATAGTATTATAATTTTAGGGTCATATTTTTAAAGATAATTTTTACTTTATATTTAATTTATTATTGATGAATATCTAATTATATATGTATTTCAACACATCGATTCTCCACATATAATACAGATCTTTCACATACGGAATAACAACTAAGCCGTTACACGAGCATATGGGCGTAAAATATTGACTCGATGTAGAAAATCAAATGAAACCAACTTAAGTCTATAGACTCAATTTAAAAACAACTTAAATTCAAATTGAAATCGATAATACTAATTAAATTCGACTTACACTTAACTTATATAAACTCCAACCCAATATTAACATGTTAAATATTTGATATATTCTGACTTTAAATAATTTAAAAATATTTGATATATTCTGACTTTAAATAATTTAAAATTCGATTTTGACCGACTTGTTGTTAACTCAACCTATAAATTACCCGATTTGTTTTTAATCGGTTATGAATTACTAGTAAATTATTGTGGTTGTATGAGTAACTCATTAAGAATATTTTTATTAATAATTTACTTGAATAAATTATAGTTTACTTGTTAAACAACATTTTAGTTTTAAAGTTTTAACATAAATAGTATTATACCACCAGAAAGATGCTATCAATAACAATTAGAATTACCTTCTGATATTACAAAATTAAATGATCAGATTAAAATACTAATAAAAAATCAAACTTCGATTTGAACAAAATATATGATTTAACCAGAAACTAAAAAAGGAGCAAATACATGGTACGGATGAAGATGACCTGAACAATAAGACAAGTTTTGAAACTCAGCAAATAACACTCTTTGTTGTCCAAGATACAATCCCAGTTCTACACATCAACATTTATTAGCAAGCATCGCAGAGAAAAACTCACAGGAACTTCCTGTATGGCCTACCATTATCTTCATCCTGCATATGCTGGTTGAAAAAGTACAAAATCATTAGGCAAATCAATTTGACAAATGCATAATGGGAAAATTTATACATTCCATAACATGCTTGAAAACAACACAAGACAAAAATCAAACATTAAAAACAAGAATCAACGACTGAAATTGTTAAATCAATTCTCCGTAAAAGATCAAATATTCTTGTATTCTTCTATAACCAAAACAAGAATCATCGACTGAAATTGTTAAATCAATTCTCTGTAAAAGATCAAACATTCTTGTATTCTTCTATAACCAAAACACAATGTTTTCTTTGTCAAGAACAGCCTTGGGATTGGGAATTTCGTTTTTGATTTCTCTATGCCTTGCTTGCTAAACTTTTAATCTTTGCCATGGCTGACCAGTGAATTCCGAAGAATAGTTCACCTTAGTTTCGATTTGTTAAACTTTATGGGAAAACAACTATAGGAAATATAAGATAAAATTCTTATGTTTTGTCCCTCATGTTAAACAAGAAAACAGCTGAATAAACTTAACAATTGATAGTGATCAAAAAAGGAAACAAGAAAATTCCTCACCCGGATAACTAAAAGCTTGAGAAAACGAAAACGAAAAGTGAAAGTGAACATAAAAGGATGTGATAAAATTTTACAAAGTATGGTCTAGCACAAGTAAGAAGAAACATGATGCTGGTAACAGAAGAACTTTCTTTAACGATAATGCATTACCAATTTTGTTACCAAAGCAATACATCGCGGCATACGATTTTAGTTTTGGTAGTGGCAAAAAACTTCAATTTTCAAAGCCTTTAATCAAACCACAATAGTCACAATCAAGCAATCAATCTTGACAGGAATCATACAGCCCCAATAGATTTTACAAATCATGGTCTAGCCTAAGTAAGAAGAAACATTTCCCACTAACAAAAAGAAGTTTCTTTTACAGTATAGTGACATCACAAAAGCAACATATATCAGCATAAAAAATTGAGATCAGTAGCGGTTAATGAAATCAAGCCAACCCTGAGGAAACCCTTACTCAAAGCCAACCAATTTCAAACTAGGAAACCTTGAGGAAGACAATTGGATACCCATTAAACAGAACCGACTAAATAGATAATTTTCGCAGTCAGGAAGTCAATCTCAAAAGGAATAGTGCAGATCTAATTCAATTCATCAAACAAAAATCCAAAACCCTAAATTCAACCACTTTAAAAATGCTAAGATCGCAAGAATAAAATGCAAAGTGAAATCGACAAATCAAAGAGGAAGCAATAAAACTAAAAGGGAGACGGAAAAAGAGAAGAATACAAATTCTCGAACAATGCCCTTGTAGACAAGGATAGGGAGAGCGATGCCGAAAATGCCGACGAGAGCAAAGTTGCGGCGAGTCCAGCGGAAGTTGTGCTCCAGATTCTCTCTTGCCGAGCTCCAATCTTCAATGAATCTGTTTTTGTTTGCCTCCATTCCTCCCCCCATCTTTTTTCTATTAATCTCCGCTGTAGATTACTTCTGCTTCTCTTCTCGAGTGAACCTTCGACGCTATTTATAATCGACTCGTTCCAGCGGACTGATTGGCTACATTTCTTATTCTATTCCCACACTCTACCCTTATTTTTAAGGGTAAAGTACACAAATGAACTATCTAAAAATACAAGATGATCTTCAAATTTTTAAAAATTAAATAATAGATATTAAATTTTAGTTTTATTATAAAATGATAATTAAATCGCTAAGTATCATTCATTAAATGGCTATATAGTTACAAAATTTTAAATAATAGTATATTTAATTATTTATATTTATATATTTAATCAATATTTAACCTGCATTCTTGATGTTTAAGTTAATTATTGATGATTAAATATGTTATGTAAATTTTTATAACTGTTATGTCATTTAGTTAAAAACATTTATTGATTTAGTGATTATTTTATAACAAAAAACTATAATTTAATACCTATTATGTAACTTTAGAAAGATTAATGACTATTTTGTATTTTTACATAATTTATAGTCGTTTGTATAATTTACCTTATTTTTAACCGAAAAAAATTCAAAAAATGTTATGCTTAATCTTCTATTTGTCTTAATATTTAAATAAGTTTACAAGCTATATATTTTTTCAAGATAGGTATCTAATATTTTCTTTCGTAACTCATTTTTTCGTTAATGTTCATTATAAAATTTTATCATCTAATCAGAACATGATAAGTGATTTATTTTTCATATTTTTAATTTTTAAATTTCTTTAAAAATTTAAAATTTTATTTTCTTTCAATCAAACCCTCAAATCACATATCCATTATCGTCCGACACTTAACAAGTTGGTGGTTCATTGTTCATCATCCAAAGTGATGTGTACCTAATCTTTCAATATATGTCTTCTATCTATTAGTGGGAAGCTAAATAATTTCTTTTTTCTTTGTTGAGTGTTCGTCGACGGTGCAATCGATAAATTATTCGTTGTGTTTGTCCATGAAATAATGGGTTTTTAGTAGTAGGGATCCAATGAAGACAAAAGTTATCACAGAAAAATGAAAAACCATGATAGGTGTTCTTATTTTATTTGATAAAGAAAAAATTATCACAGAAAAATCTTAAATGGGTTAAGAAATAAAACGTTAGGCACTTAAATATAATTTAAACACTTATCTAAAAAAATATAGTTTAAATATTTATTTGAGTGTTAAACTTTTTACTTTAATAAAAATTACAATTTAAACTTAAAAAAATTAAATGAATTTTTTAAAATCTCAACCCGATCCGGCCCAATCAGGTTGGATTTTTTATGAAAACATCGGATTTAAATGGGATCGGGTCGAGTTATTTTTTTAAGTTGCATCGGGTCGGGTTTAAAGTGTAAACTATCTGACCTGACCCACCCCGGGACTAAATATGTAAACTTTTTATAATTTTTAGGGATATTTATAATAATAGTCTTCTATCTATATATTTTTTATAATTAGGTCCTTAAAATTAATTTTTTATTTATAATTTAGTCCTTAAAATTATATTTTTCTTATAATTAAGTCCCTAAAAATTAATTTTTAAAATTTAGTCCCTAAATTTATATTTTTTATAGATCAGGTCGAAGTTGGGTTTAAGGTATTTATTTTCGGGTCGGGTCTTTTTTTTAAAAAAAAATATCCGGATCGGATCAAAGTCGGATTTAAAATATTTGTGTTTGGATCAAATTTAAGTGGACTGAAAATTCGACCCTTTGACCCGCCCCGTACCTATGTCTATCACACTAGTGATAAGGGAGGCGAGATTAAAACATATAACGAGAACAATTGATTTGTGTTGTAATCCCTTCAACTCAGTGCAGCTTATAAATCAAGTTACGATTATTATATTAGTTTTATCGAAATAAATTTGAACTAAATTATCTAAATTAATCTATTTTTTTATCTTATCTAAATATTTTGTTAAATCCTTCGATCTATTAAATGACAATGGAATAAATATCAAACCGTATGAACTCAATTTACATATTTAATTATAAGAATTATAAGCTTCAAGAACTAAAACATAAACTTCTAAAAAATAAAAGAAAAAAATTTTAAATTAATATTACCAACTTTTAATTAAGTTTATTTCATACCTTTATATAATTTTTTTTAAGATTAAACTTTAAAATCATCATGAATTAAATATTACATAGAACAATGATCAATTTATATATATATATAAAGGCAAACCACAACAAACAATTAACTAAATAATTGTTATTATATCAATACAAATCACACTCATATCAATACGTATTTATTTAATACAGATGTATTGGTACGACTTGTTCTATACTTATATCTGAGTTAAAAATATCGAACTTGTATCAGTACACTTGCATGAGTACCATCCCTTATATTAAGTGTTTAAAATAAAAGATTTCAATAGCTAAAATGTGTATTGGTATAATACCCTATGTACCGATACTTGATACAATTTATACAAGGGCATACCAATACAATAGCTCATATGCATTGATGACATGTGTAGCGACCCTTTTTTTTAAAAAAAATTTAAAAAAAGTTTAAAAGTTTAAAAGTTCGGTGTGAGATTTGAAAATTCAATAATATTTCAAAATTTGGTATCCCGAGAGATGACACCTGAAGAACAGGATGTCACTCCTAACAGAACACCGTTAAAATTTAAAAATCCGCGGTAATATTTAAAACTCAATATCCCAGGAGATGACACCTGAAGAACAGGATGTCACTCCTATTGGAATACCGTATCAATTTAAAAATCAGTTAATCAATTGGAGTCGCCATCGATCGTTCAAAAAAGTGGATCGAACACCGAAAATAAAACCAGAGAAAAATGGGTTCGGGAGTTGGTTACGTTTGGGGAAGGATTAACACCCCCATAATGCCCAAAATTGGTACCTAAAAGTTCGCATCGTAATCTTTAAGAAAATATAAAGTTTTAATTAAATTAATTTTTAATTAAAAAATGCAAATCCTAATATCCACGATTATTCAAAGGAGATAACACCCGGAAACCGGGATGCTACTCTTAATAGAATATATCGGGATAATAATTTCTAAAAAAAAAAAATTACATGACATTTAAATAATGTAAATAAATAACAAAACATATGCATATATGAACAACATTATATAACCATGCTATATGCCTCGTAACTAGACATAATCAAATAATATACTTACAAAAAAATATATAAATACAATAATATATAATACTACCGTATAATAATATAGCTTTATAATATAATAACAATAATAAATTAATGAAAGAAAGAACAAAACATACAATTAAATAAACAAATTAACTACACAGTGAGGAAAACGACAATCCATGGAAAATTATGGACAAAAATAAAGGAAATAATAATAATAATAATAATAATAATAATAATAATAATAATAATAATAATAATAATAAAGATATATTTCTAATAATAATAATAACAAAACACATTTTCAAGGTAAACAATAATATAATAATATGATTTTCATAATATAATAATATATAACATAGTGAAAAACAAAATAAATAATATACAACAGTGATATAAATTTAAAAACAGAAGCATAGGACCTATTATGATATTTACCCATTTTAATTTAATCTACAGGACTAAAATGAATAATTAGAAAAATTAGCAGTTCAAATTATAACAAGATAAGGGTAAGATCGTAGAGTAAGGGAACCTGGAAGGACTAATAACATAGTTATACCATGCAGTGTAGACAAAAATAGAGAACTTGAAAAATAAAGGATTTAGAATGCAATTAACCCATTTCCAATGTTATAACCAAATGAATCAACAGATTCATTTCATGTTCACGCGTCCTTTATTTCTTTTTCTCTCTGTTTGCCTTTGGTCACCGATGGAGGATGACTCACGATGGTTCACCGGTCGCCGTGTCGACCACCGTTGCTGGTCGCCGGAAAATTCAAAGGAAGCACTTTTCCGGAAGATCTCGATGAGGGGAACGCGATGGAGGGCTTAGATCTTCGAAAAAACAAACGTGGAAGCCTAGATCTAACGATAAGTATTCGAACCTTTTATTTTTTTTACCTTTTGTCTTCCGATTTGCTTCGTTCTCTCCCTCTTTCTTTTTCCGATTTGTTGCCGAATATTATGGAGGTTGTTGCTTATTTCTTTTGCTTCAAATATCCCTTTTTTCATTCCATTTCTTCCCAGACTCATCATATTTTCGGGGTTTAAATACCCGACTTTTACACATATAATAATGGAAAAGATCTGAGTTTTTTTTTTCAGATCTATGCACATAGATCTAATTATTCCTAATCCTTTATTTTGCAGGTTCGAAAGGATGCTTGGGCGGTGGAGCAGATCCGGTGTCAGGCGTGGGCGGTGGCCGTCCGTGGGAGCGAATGAGGGAGCGCGTGACCACCACACGCGATTCAAATAGCCGCGCGTGGCAGCCACGCACGCTGATCGGAATAGGCAGGGACAGCGGCGACGGCTCATTTGGTTAAGGGTGTTTAGGGTTTAGTTAGGTTATCATTAGGGTTATTTTTGGTTTGGATCTGATATGGGTATGGGTTATTATTGGGCTTAATTATAATGGGTCTGATATGGGTTATAATTTGGGTTGTAATATTTTTTATTGGGTCTGGTATTTTAATAATAAAGGGGTTCAAATGGGTTATTACAGTTGCCCCTCTTTGCTTATTGTTGTGTAACGACAATAAAGCAAAGATAAGGAATAACCCATTTTGTCTAGTATGGTTTCAAGGTTGGCCTTGGTAAGGTAGGGGCTCCATTTGGTAAGGGTGGGGTTCTCTTGGTAAGGTCAGGAATTCTTCTTCTGACCACCGCCTCTTCTCAATCTTCACTTAATCTTCTTTTCTTCTCCGGGACAAAATTATTCAAAACTGAGACTTCGAGCTTGCACTTCTTTCTCGCTTGTTCTTCCTTTAGGTGCCTTGGATGAGCAGATTCTTCATGTGTAGAGTCCTGCTTGTCTTTGGTAAAGCCCTTATGCCACATGTTCTTCTTGTGTTGACTTTTCATCTTCGGTTGTCGACGCTGTAAGTTCTTCCTATATAGAACCTTCTGCATCGTAAGTCGAGAGTCCTTCCTGTAATGAACTTCTCGGTGTAGATTCTTTCTGTCATAGAATCTTTTTGTGTCTTCGATTTTAAGAGTTCTTCCTGTAGTAGAACCTTTCGCTATAAACTCTTTCTGTCATAGAATCTTTCACGTCTTCAATTCTAAGAGTTCTTCCTGTTGTAGAACTTCTCGCTAGAGACTCTTTCTGTCATAGAATCTTTTGCGTCTTTAATTCCAAGCGTTCTTCCTGTCGTAGAACTTCTCGCTAGAGACTCTTTCTGTCATAGAATCTTTCGCGTCTTTAATTCCAAGCGTTCTTCCTGTCGTAGTACTTATCGCTAGAGATTCTTTCTGTAATAGAATCTTTGCGTTTGGAATTTCAAAAGTTCTTCCTATTGTAGAACTTCTGGATATGAACCCTTTCTATGTAGGGTTTTCCAAGTTGTGAAATCCTCTGGTTGATTCTCATCCCGAATCTTGAGTTTACTGTCTTTTCTTAAAATCTTCATTTTGCAATCATGATTCTTTTCTGTGCAGAGATATTATCATTCTCTAATGTGGACTTCGTTTCTTGAATCTTTTCCTGGTCCTTGTATACCTGAAAAGAAAATCAAAAATTTCCTACAATGCAAGTTAGCATGTACCTAATCCTAGGGATGCCTTTACTATATGATGCATGAATGAAGACGTCTTGATATATTCTGTGATCCCTGCACTTGATCACGCAATTGTAGCACTTTCTTATCTTCAACCTCTTTCTCTTTCTTTGATGTAGCAAAATATCTCATCTCAAGTTAAAAGTTCAAACTTCAAATGTCAATTTGCTTCAGGGTACTCTTGTGAGTTCTCACTTTGGGAGCATCTTCGAGAGATTTTTTCTTCTTTTTCTCTTTTTTTTTCTTTTTTTTCTTTTTCTTTTTCCTTTTTCCTTTTTCCTTTTTCCTTTTTCTTTTTTCTTTTTTCTTTTTCTCTTTTCTTTTTCTTTCTTCTTTTTTTTTCTTTTTTCTTTTTTCCTTTCCTTTTCTTTTTTCGATAAAACCTTTGGTCTGATATGGTTCTGGTATTGCCCCATTCTGGTGTGTATTGTAGTTTTGACATTCCAGTATTTTCGTGTGATTGTTTTCTGTTGCATGAGATCCTTCTGTGATTAGTTCTTTGCCTGCATCACCTGCATCTTATAAGCCAAGACTATAACAGAGTAATATCCAGAAATCTTTTGTTTCTTATAAATCTATGTTTAAGTTTAAAAATGATGAATGATAACTTATAAAAAAGATATATGTATTGTATTTTATATTCAAAATATCATAGCAAACGGAAGGTTTTCAAAAGATGATAAAACGATACAAAATCTTGAACATTTCACTACATGAATGACATACGGATCCTTGTTGACGATAGATTCATAGATTTCTTGCCTCAGGTCCCGTCACTGTATCTGAGAGGGTTTGCCCATTGGATGCCAATTCTCAAAATGAATTCGAGCTGCCCTTTGCGGGTTTTCAACTCGATTCTTTTGTTGGTTACAAGAAGCCCTTTTTGGGTTTTCCCCTTGAACCTTTTTTTTTTTTATTTTTTTAAGCATAATACTTTTTAACTGAGTCTGAATTTGTTGGATTACTCGGTTCGCGTCCATCCATTTTTGCTAGGATTAACGCTCCTCCGGAAAAGACCTTTTTAACCACATAGGGTCCTTCCCAATTTGGCATCCACTTCCCACGGAAGTCTTTCTGTATGGGCAAGATCTTTTTTAGCACCAGATCTCCCTTTCGAAATTCTCTAGGCCTAACTTTCTTGTTATAGGCCTGTATCATTCTTCTCTGATACATTTGACCATGGCAGATGACCCTTAATCTCTTTTCCTCAATGAGGTTGAGCTGGTCGTATCTGGCTTGTATCCATTCAGCTTCATCCAACTTTACTTCATTTAAGATTTAGAGCGATGGGATCTCCACTTCTATAGGCAGTACTGCTTCTGTACCATACACCAAGGAATATGGAGTTGCCCCGGTTGAGGTTCGTATAGAAGTTCTGTAGGCAAATAAGGCGAACGGTAATTTTTCATGCCAATCCTTGAAGGTTTTCGTTGTCTTTGCTATGATCTTCTTGATATTCTTATTTGCAGCTTCCACTGCCCCATTCATCTTAGGACGATAAGTGGTAGAGTTATGGTGAGTTATTCTGAATTGCTCACATACTTCCGTAATCATCTTATTATTCAAGTTGGAAGCATTGTCAGTAATAATTCTCTCTGGCAATCCATACCGACATACAATTTCCTTCTTTATGAACTTGCAAACTGTCGCTTTCGTGATATTTGGATAAGAAGTTGCCTCTACCCATTTGGTGAAGTAATCGATGGCCACCAAGATGAAACGGTGTCTATTAGATGCTGCTGGATGAATCTGTCCGATGACATCCATTCCCCACATTGCAAAAGGCCATGGTGAATTCATGGTATGCAATGGTGACGGGGGAGAATGAATCTTATCAGCATATATCTGGCATTTATGACATTTCTTGGCATAGCTGATACAGTCTGCTTCCATAGTCAACCAATAATACCCGTATCTCATAATTTTACGGGCCATCGAAAAACCATTAGCATGCGTTCCACATAAACCATCATGCACCTCTTCTAGAATCTCTTTAGCCCGTTGAGCATTGACACATCTTAATAGCACCTGATCTTTGCCTCTTTTGTACAAGACTTCTCCATCTAAAACATACCCTGCTGTCAATCTTCTGAGAGTTTTCTTGTCATTCTCATTTGCTCCTTCAGGATAGGTCTGGTATTTAATGTACTGCAGGATATCATAGTACCATGGCTTGCCGTCAACCTCTTCTTCCAAACTGCAACAATACGCTGGCATTTCAAAAGTTTGCATTTTTATTGGTTGCATCTCTGCTCTTGTGCTAGCTTTAAACATTGCTGCTAATGTGGCTAGGGCGTCCGCCATCTGATTGTCTTCTCTTGGTAGATAAGTAAAGCTGATCTTCTCAAATCTTTCAATCATTTCCTGGATCAAGTTATAATATTTGACCAGTCTGGGATCTCTCGTTTCCCATTCTCCGCGAAGCTGATAAATTACTAAAGCTGAGTCTCCGAAGACTTGAAGTATTTTAATTTTCTTCTCAATGGCTCCATACAATCCCATAACACAAGCTTCGTACTCGGCTATATTATTTATACAAAAAAACTCCAGTCTGCTCGTGAAGGGATAATAAACGTTATCGGGAGAGATCAACATCGCACCTATTCCATGCTCCAGTGCATTAGATGCCCCATCGAAGTACAACTTCCATGCTTGCTCCTCTAGGATAGTTTCTTCTTCTGTCGCAATATACATCAGGTCTTCATCCGGGAAGTCAAAATTCAGGGACTGATATTCTTCTGAAGCTCGACTTGCTAAAAAATCAGCAACGATACTTCCTTTTACTGCCTTTTGACTCACGTAAATAATGTCAAATTCGGATAGCAACATTTGACAACGAGCCATTTTCCCAGTTAGCGTTGGGGATTCCATCAAATACTTCAACGGATCCAGTTTGGATATCAACCAGGTGGTATGGTATAGCATGTACTGCCTAAGTCTTTTAGCGGCCCACACTAAAGCGCAACACAGTTTCTGAATCGGTGGGTACCTAGCTTCACACTCCGTGAACTTTTTGCTTAGGTAATAAATGGCCCTTTCTTTCTTCCCAGACTCATCATGTTGCCCCAATACACATCCCATTGAAATCTCGTAAATTGTTAAGTATAAGATCAATGGTCTGCCTGGCACTGGCGATACTAAGATCGGGGGATTCATCAAGTATTTTTTAATCTTCTCGAGAGCCTCTTGGCATTCTTCATCCCATGTTCCTGGATTATTCTTTCGGAGCAATCTAAAAACAGGATCACATTTTTCTGTCAATTGAGAAATGAATCGAGATATATAATTCAACCTCCCTAAAAATCCTCGGACTTCTTTTTGTGTTCGAGGTGGCGGGAGATTTTGGATTGCCTTTACTTTAGCTGGATCAATTTCTATCCCTCTTCTGCTAACCACGAATCCGAGTAGTTTCCCTGATGTTACCGCAAAGGTGCACTTATTGGGATTGAGTTTCAATTGGTACTTTCTCAATCTTTGGAACAGTTTCCTTAAATTATGAATATGCTCCTCCTCTGTTCGGGACTTAGCGATCATATCATCCACATATACCTCGATTTCTTTATGCATCATGTCGTGGAAGAGAGTCACCATCGCTCTTTGGTAAGTCGCCCCGGCATTTTTGAGTCCGAAAGGCATTACTTTATAGCAGAATGTCCCCCATTCCGTTACGAATGTAGTCTTCTCCATATCTTCTGGATGCATCTTTATCTGATTGTACCCTGAAAAACCATCCATGAATGAGAACCATGAACGCCCGGCTGTATTATCGACCAGGGTGTCAATATGAGGCAAAGGGAAATTATCCTTTGGACTGGCTCTATTAAGATCTCGGTAATCTATGCACATGCGTACTTTCCCATCTTTCTTTGGCACAGGGACTATATTCGCAACCCATTCAGGGTATTTCGCCACTTTTAGAAAACCAGCGTCAAATTGTTTCTTTACTTCTTCTCTGATTTTTAGTAACATATCAGGCCTCATTCTTCTAAGCTTTTGCTGAACAGGTTTACATTCTGGTTTCGTTGGTAACTTATGCACCACGATATCTGTATTTAATCCCGGCATATCCTGATAAGTCCAAGCAAACACATCTCTGAATTCTTGTAATAAAGAAATCAGATTGTCTTTAGTGTGAGAGGAAAATGTAGTGCCAATTTTGACTTCTCTCCTGTTTTCATCAGTCCCCAGGTTGATAACCTCCAATTCCTCTTGGTGGGGTAGGATCTGTTTATCCTCGTTTTTCATCAATCTCATTAACTCATCAGGGACTTCATATTCTGCATCTTCTTCATCAATTTCTACTGAACACAGAGGCTTTTCAAAGTCTACTTCAAGGTCGGATCTAGAGTCATTCACATAGTCAAGTGTAAAAGTCCTGTATGTAAAAAAGACTAGTATATATATTGAAAGAATGAATGTTATTTGTATGCAAAAATTATGTTCATAAAAATGGACATTGGAAAATGTTTGCCATTTAATATGTAATACACATAGGAAATATACTTTTATTACAAAAGGTAATTAACATAGTGGCCCTTTTACAAAAGATCCCTAATGCTTGTGGGCAAAGAGCAAAAGGGTTAGTTCAGGACATTACTCTGTTTTAGTCTTAAGAGCTACAAGCAGGTCTATTGTACTCCAGTTGCTGAGCGATTCTCCTGGAAAACAAGGACGAATCCCAGTCAAAAACTTATTGGTAACCTCTTCATCCGATACCATGTTAATAAACATTCCTTCCAGCGACTCATTGAACCATTCTTCACAATTGAGCTTATCATTTTCTCGATTAGCGTCTTGTACACCTTGTTCAGCATTAATGATTCCTCCAGACACAAAATTATCTTTAGGAAAGGTCAACAACCTCCATGGAGTACCTTCCCCCTTAAGCTTAGCTTTCCTCCTTTCTTCCTTTATTTTAAATTTTTCTCTTCGTGGTAACATACTAGGCTTGTAACCAAGTCCGTAACGATCCTTCTTAAAGATGACAGCTTTCGCATGTAGGGTCCCTTGCAGGCTTCTTCCCAAGCCTTTTCCTGTTTTAGCTCATTTTCCCAAGGTTTGGCGAACGACCATCTTGGTGGTGTTGGACAACCGAGGGGTTGGGATCTTACTCTTTTCTGCGACAAAAGTTGCATTCACAAATTCTAGCGCTCTGAAAGAGCATTCCACTGCATCCTCGTCGGGTGGAATATACGGAGTATCAGCGGTTACTGAGGCAATAATGTCTTCTTCTGCATTAATACTGACTAACTTGCCTTCAATTACAAACTTCAATTTTTGGTGTAACGATGAGGGAATCGATCCAGCAGAATGAATCCACGGCCTTCCCAATAAACAGTTATACGTTGGTTTTATGTTCATGACGATAAAATCAACTACATATTCAGTCGGCCCGATCAACAAAGGCACCTCAATCCTTCCTACTACCTCTCTTTGAGTTCCATCGAAAGCCCTTACCGAGCTATGACATGTTTTTATGTGGGAACCGTCTATCGGTAGTCTTTGTAAGGTGGCTAATGGTAATACATTCAACGCTGAGCCGTTGTCCACAAGAACACCGGGTAACACATACCCCTTGCAATGTGTTGTGATATTCAACGCCTTTGTGGACCCCATTCCACCATCGGGAATCTCATCATCACTGAATGTGATATAATTATCTACAGCAATGTGACCAACAATACGATCCAACTTGGCCACGGAAATGTCTTCCGGTACAAAAGTTTCATTTAATACTTTCATCAACGCCTCCCGATGTTTTTCTGAGTTTAACAATAGCTCCAGTACAGAAATTCTAGCTTGCTGTCTACGCAGCTGCTCCACAATATTATATTCGCTATGCTTCAAAAATTTCAAAAATTCGTGCGCATGTGCTTCAGTCACTGGTTCATTTATCCTTTGAGGCGGGTCTTCTCCAAAAATCTTTTGGGGCTCAACTCTTCCTTCCTTAACTGCTTCAGTTTTTGTCGAGTTTGAAGGGTCTTGTGGATGACATCGTCCACTCTTCGTGAAATTTCCCACATCATTAATACTTTCAGCCTCCTTAATCTCCTCATTTTGCACCAAATCTTTTCCTGTTTGCACTTCAACTTCTCCTCCAATTTGCACTTCTCCTTGTGGTATAGAAACATTAGCAGTATAATTCCAAGGAACTTTTTGCATGTTTTTGAATGGAAAAGGAGTAGGGGGTGTAATGATTATCTTGGGTGAATTTCCCTTCCTTCTGGATGAAGCTATAAATGGTCTCTCTGCACTATATTTACTGTCTGAGCTATCAAACGCACATACATCCATCAATTTCTTCTCATCAGTCTTCTCAAAGAACTCAATTTCTTTATTGTCCATCATTTTTTGAACTAACCGTTTGAACGGTTCACAGCTTTGAATTTCATGGCCCTCTTCCTGGTGATACTCACAATATAGGCCATCTCCTTCTCGGATTACCTCCATTCTTCCTTCTATCATATGTGCCCTGTATAGTTGTTGAAAAACCCATTTCAAAGGTGACTTTATTTCTTCCACGTCCTTTTTAACTCTTTTATTCTCCTCATCTTCAATTACATTTACCTCCGGCCCTCCATGATTTGGTAAGGGATTAGAGGCTACACTTGGGTCATCGAACTTCAAAATCCCCGTATTTATCAAATTCTGAACAATCTTCTTAAAAGCAATGCAATTTTCTGTAGAATGTCCAGGAATTCCAGCATGGTAGTCACAATGGGATTTTTCATCATACCAGGCAGGAAAAGGGGGCTTAAAAGGAGTAACATGGTATGGTCGCACCAAGTCAGCCTTGTACAACTGGGCATACAACTCAGCATATGGTATTGGTAGAGGAGTAAAAGAAATTCTTTCTCGTTCTCTTTTAGGAGCAGTGTCTTCTTTCTTCTTCGAGTTTTGTGTGTTCCTGGCGGAGGATTGCGGCTGGGTGATGGTGAAGTTTGCCGGGGTGTTATAAGTGCTGGCGAAGTTTACCTCGTTGTCTTTTCTCCTATAATGCTTCCGTGAGTTTTCTCCTACATCAATCCTTCCATTTTTTATAGCCATCTCAATAGACTCACTCGTTCTAATGAGGTCTGAAAAACTTTGAGCAGTATTGTTGATCAAGCGGTCAAACAATGCTCCTTTTAAGGTATTTACAAACAACAAAGTGATTTCATGTTCCAAAATCGGCGGGTGAATTTGCGCGGCCATATCACGTCATCTCTGGGAATACTGGCGTAAGCTCTCGTTCGAACGTTGCTCCATTGTTTCCAGCATGGCTCTACTAGGGGTCATGTCAGAGACGTGCTTGTAATGCTCGATGAAGGCTCTAGAAAGGTCCTTCCACAACTTAACATTGTCCTTGCTGAGCTGTGTATACCAGCGCATAGCAGACCCAGTTAAGCTTTCCTGAAAACAATGAATCAAGAGTTTCTCATTTCTTATGAAAGGTGCCATCTTCCTGCAATACATGGTAATATGGGCTGACGGACAAGTGGTTCCATCGTACTTGTCAAAATCTGGAGCCTTGAATTTAGGTGGAAGAACCAGATCTGACACTAGACTTAAGTCATTGGCTTCATTTCCTTGCTCGCTTATTCCCAACGAAGCCTTGAGTTGTTCTACAAAGATGCGGAACTTTTCTTCACTCTTGCTTTCTACCTCAGCCCTAATTTTTTCCACCACGTATAAGTCTGGTACTTCTTCATCTTGTAATGCATCTAAGTCAACCGATTGTCTCGTAGTTGCTCCTTCCGGTAGACTCACAGATGCTCCAGCAGTATTGAAGTATACTCTCTTCTGTGGCGTCGATGTATCAGTTTGAACCCTAACATGAGATGATGTCGTGATGTCCTCTGGTTCTTCGGTAATATTTTCTGCAGCTTTTCCTTTATTCAACATTGCAGTTATTTGAGATAGAATTGTAGCCTGAGCCTGGGTAATCTGTTGGCTAAGACTCTGACTGATGTTTTGGGTGATATTCCGTTCTGCTTGATCGATTCGAGATTCCAGATCCCTTTGGCCTCTTTCTAGATTAGCCACTCTTTCGTCCATGATTTTGGTCCTCAAGCGTGTACCGTAACGATACGAAATGGTTGCGATTTAAGATTCTGCCATGATATGCACATAATTAATTCATCGATTTTAATAATATATAAAAATATAATACTTCATGTCATGATGTAATGAATGCAATGGAGGTGTTGATTCTTAAGTAACATCAAAAAGAGTTTCATTAAGATAAAGAGGTCCTGATTACAATAAGTAGTCATAACACTAATTACAGATAGCGGTTAGCCTCTACGCCTAAGACCTCTATTTCCTGCAGTAACATATAGACACGGGACCCTAGTGGTGTCCCGGGACTAACACGTGCCCTCAATTCATGAGCTTCCATTGCAAAACCCTGGATGAAGTGAGCCACTCCTTGTGCCTGTTGCATAACCTCCCTCATTGCCCAATGTTGATCTCGGATCAATTGACCAGCTTGTTGCAGTCCGTATACTATTCGACTATTATCTTCCTGTAGTGCTCCTTCAAAAGAAACCAGCCTCTCTCTGCAGTCCTGGAGGGAATTTTCAAGCTCAGCAACCTTATTTCTCAATAGTTCGTTCTCATTTTGCGCAAGACTTAAGGCAGCAGCAAGGTCTTGATTGTGATAATCCTGCAGAAGCTCATCCAATCGCATGACCTGAACTTCGTAATCTTCGTTCTGTGATACTAAATCTTGGTTTTGAGTTTGGCTAGCAGCTAACTCTTGAGTAAGTGTTTCTAATTCTCTGGCTTTATTTCCGACTAATTTTTGGCTCGCCTCATACTTGCGAGCATAATGATCAGCCCTCTTTTTCTCTTTTAAAAGTTTACCTGTCAGCTCTTTAGCAGTAATACTCAGGCTATTCTTACGCAGATTTTGCTTTAATTCTTTCCATTCTTCTTTTAACTCCGCGTGATCCTTTTCTAGTATTTCCTTCTGTTTGAGGACATTTTTACCCTTCTGTTTGTATTTTTCCACATCCAGTGAAGCTAGGTAATTCGTAGACTCTAGCTCCGAAATACGTTTCTCTAGGGCTTTGACCTCCTTTTCGTGTGCTCTTCTAGCTTTCTCCAAGTCAGAAGGAGCATCTTCCATATGTTGGTTTATAGATCGAGCATTTTGTTGATTTCCAAATGGGATGATGTCATTGATCCTCGTGACTCTCCATTGGTCATAATTGGAGGTAAACGGTGCATCATAGATTTCAACCTTGTATAAATTCTTCCAAGCTCGACTCATCTTTTTGATTTCTCTTTTGTAACCATCACCTTGATATGCGAAGTCGGATCCCTTCAAGCTTTGAGTTGCTGGGATAAATTGCATCGATCCGAATTGTCGAGATACTAGTAATGGACAGTATCCAATTCTGCCCCAAATGCCTGGTAAGGGTACCCAATCATATTCCCCACATCGATAAAGGAACTCGCTTATGATCAACCATGGTACCTTCCAGTTGACTGTGTAGTCTTGGAGGTCTTTAAATCCTACCATCCACTGTTCTTCAGTCATCGCCTCCGCTTGATATTCTTCCAGAAACGTCTTTATTGGTGAAAAAGTGCTAAGACACATCTGATAAGAAAACTTCTGGTTCCACAAATGGCTTCGGATCCACACTTCAAGCAGTGGTACACATCCCAAAAATTTACCTTCACCCATCTTCCGACAAGCATTCAAAGATCGAAACGTCTCGGCTAGAATAGCAGGAACCGGATTAACATTCTTTCTAAGCTTGTCAAATAAGTCAGTCACAGCGTAGTCTATATGCCCCAAAACTTTGGGAAAAATAACCATACCGTAGATACTGTAAGCAAACAAATACCTCATCTTGGATGGATCTGGATGTCGAAGGATTAAATTACGAATATATGGCCAAGCAATGCAATCAATTTTGCCCTTTTTTACAATTTTACCTTGGACCCATTCTTTACTCATTCCGATAACATTCACCAAGCTTACCACAAAAGATGGAGGATCTTTCGGTTTAAGGTAGACCATTTCTGTCTTAAGTCTCGGACAGTTAAGCAGAACTGTGTACTCTTCAATCGTGGGAGTCATGTCAATCTTTCCGAACGTGAAACAACAATACCCGGGATTCCAAAACTGTGTTAATGCCCGGAACATGTGGGCGTCTGTTTGAACATTTAATAGCAATGCTATATCACCGAACTCCTGTTGAAAAGTTTCCTTTAAATCTGCATCGAAGTTCTGCCATATTTCTCTTAACTCGTCAAGCTTATTTTGTCTGGACACAATCAACGTGGGCTCCACAATCTCCGACACATGATCATCTGATAAGCTGTTCCCTTTTTCCATTTGAAGGCGTTCAGACCACCCCCATACTATAGCGTTAGCACTTTTGTTGATACAGAAACTTTTATCCATAATTGAGCGTCTTCTAGAATGTACTTTTGAATCAACACTTATGTATGGAATGATATGCAAAAATGGATGAATGCAAAAAGGAAAGAAAAAACAAAACAAACACAGGAAAGAAAACGCGTCAGTATAATTAATTTACAAAGTAAATAAAATATATAATAAACGAAGCAAATACGTACATAGATAAATAGGAACATAAAATAAATAAATAAAACGAAAAACTTAAAAGGTGATTCTAAACGGGCAGCATAACGACACAGTTTTAAAACAGTAAGTTTTCTAAGGTTCTCTATATGCGTTTCGGTTCTAGAGTAAGCGGTACCCGAACTGTCGCTGAGGACATCGATTCGGGGGAATATGACCCTTATTTCTACGGAGGTGAGAACCCCACGAAATATAAGGACCAAAATTCCGGGAATGAATTACCACACTGTACGGAGGTGAAAACCCCACGAAGCGAAGTAATTATTCCACCTAAGGATACTTAACCTAATGTATGATTAAAAATTAATTTAATTAAAATTTTATGTTTTCTAAAAAATTATGATGCGAACTGAACTAATGCTTAACTCCGTTTTTTTTTAACCAAAAAAATGTTCCCCAGCGGAGTCGCCATCTGTAGCGACCCTTTTTTTTTAAAAAAAATTAAAAAAAGTTTAAAAGTTCGGTGTGGGATTTGAAAATTCAATAATATTTCAAAATTTGGTATCCCGAGAGATGACACCTGAAGAACAGGATGTCACTCCTAATAGAACACCGTTAAAATTTAAAAATCCGCAGTAATATTTAAAACTCAATATCCCAGGAGATGACACCTGAAGAACAGGATGTCACTCCTATTGGAATACCGTATCAATTTAAAAATCAGTTAATCAGTTGGAGTCGCCATCGATCGTTCAAAAAAGTGGATCAAACACCGAAAATAAAACCAGAGAAAAATGGGTTCGGGAGTTGGTTACGTTTGGGGAAGGATTAGCACCCCCATAATGCCCAAAATTGGTACCTAAAAGTTCGCATCGTAATCTTTAAGAAAATATAAAGTTTTAATTAAATTAATTTTTAATTAAAAAATGCAAATCCTAATATCCACGACGATTCAAAGGAGATAACACCCGGAAACCGGGATGCTACTCTTAATAGAATATATCGGGATAATAATTTCTAAAAAAAAAATTACATGACATTTAAATAATGTAAATAAATAACAAAACATATGCATATATGAACAACATTATATAACCATGCTATATGCCTCGTAACTAGACATAATCAAATAATATACTTACAGAAATATATATAAATACAATAATATATAATACTACCGTATAATAATATAGCTTTATAATATAATAACAATAATAAATTAATGAAAGAAAGAACAAAACATACAATTAAATAAACAAATTAACTACACAGTGAGGAAAACGACAATCCATGGAAAATTATGGACAAAAATAAAGGAAATAATAATAATAATAATAATAATAAAGATATATTTCTAATATTAATAACAAAACACATTTTCAAGGTAAACAATAATATAATAATATGATTTTCATAATATAATAATATATAACATAGTGAAAAACAAAATAAATAATATACAACAGTGATATAAATTTAAAAACAGAAGCATAGGACCTATTATGATATTTACCCATTTTAATTTAATCTACAGGACTAAAATGAATAATTAGAAAAATTAGCAATTCAAATTATAACAAGATAAGGGTAAGATCGTAGAGTAAGGGAACCTGGAAGGACTAATAACATAGTTATACCATGCGGTGTAGACAAAAATAGAGAACTTGAAAAATAAAGGATTTAGAATGCAATTAACCCATTTCCAATGTTATAACCAAATGAATCAACAGATTCATTTCATGTTCACGCGTCCTTTATTTCTTTTTCTCTCTGTTTGCCTTTGGTCACCGATGGAGAATGACTCACGATGGTTCGCCGGCCGCCGTGTCGACCACCGTCGCTGGTCGCCGGAAAATTCAAAGGAAGCACTTTTCCGGAAGATCTCGATGAGGGGAACGCGATGGAGGGCTTAGATCTTCGAAAAAACAAACGTGGAAGCCTAGATCTAACGATAAGTATTCGAACCTTTTATTTTTTTTACCTTTTGTCTTCCGATTTGCTTCGTTCTCTCCCTCTTTCTTTTTCCGATTTGTTGCCGAATATTATGGAGGTTGTTGCTTATTTCTTTTGCTTCAAATATCCCTTTTTTCATTCCATTTCTTCCCAGACTCATCATATTTTCGGGGTTTAAATACCCGACTTTTACACATATAATAATGGAAAAGATCTGAGATTTTTTTTTCAGATCTATGCACATAGATCTAATTATTCCTAATCTTTTATTTTGCAGGTTCGAAAGGATGCTTGGGCGGTGGAGCAGATCCGGTGTCAGGCGTGGGCGGTGGCCGTCCGTGGGAGCGAATGAGGGAGCGCGTGACCACCACGCGCGATTCAAATAGCCGCACGTGGTGGCCACGCGCACTGATCGGAATAGGCAGGGACAGCGGCGGCGGCTCATTTGGTTAAGGGTGTTTAGGGTTTAGTTAGGTTATCATTAGGGTTATTTTTGGTTTGGATCTGATATGGGTATGGGTTATTATTGGGCTTAATTATAATGGGTCTGATATGGGTTATAATTTGGGTTGTAATATTTTTTATTGGGTCTGGTATTTTAATAATAAAGGGGTTCAAATGGGTTATTACAACATGTATAAAATTTATAAGAATGTATTGAAATATTGATTAACTGTTATTATTATATCATTTTAATTTCTGATCGTTTGAGCCTTTAAATAGATTTATGTATCAATTTTAAAATGTTTGTACCGATATAGTAAATGTTATAATTAACACTATAACTCAATCAAATAATACCTAAATACCTTTTAGACATCATACAACCTAAACATAACCAATTTCCTACTAAAACACTTATAACGATCACTGACGGATCTACATGGTGACAAAGGTGGGCCCGTGCCCTCCTAATTTTTTAAAATTCATATATTTGACTTTGATTTTTAAATTTTTTATGAATTGATCCTTAAAGTTTTAGAATTTTTATGTTTGTACCCACCCTAAAACATATTTTGATTGGTGTCCACTCTCATAAATATTTCTGGATCCGTCACTGATAACGATATATTAATATAAAATCAACAATAAATATATTAATATTTATTAATAATATGTGTATTTTAAAAGTAAGTAAACATAAATATCATCATTAAAAAAAAATACTAATAATTAAAAAAATATCATCATTTCGACTAGCCATCCTACACTCATTCTACCGAAATTTAAAACTTTAATTGTATTTTTTTAAGATGAGTTTATTATGTCCATCGAATATGATTAAATATCATTAATATTAAATATCGTTAAATATTATTAAATTAATTAATAAAATTTAAAAAATTTAAAAACTTAATATATAATTAATTTAAATAATTTATAATTATATATTGAATTTTTAAAATTTTTAATTTTTTTAAATAGTTTAATAATATTTAACTTAGTACTAATATTTAGCCATGTCGTTCTAGAATTTTTCTATTCTTAATTATCGTCTTTGTTGTTAAACCTATTTTAAAGCCATAGTATAAAAGAAGGCTGCTTGCTTGGTAGTGTGCCTGACCGAACAAACCCAAAAGCTAGGATAAATCCAGAAGTAGAGCTAAGAACTCACAGTCAAAACTGCCATGGAATCCGCCAAAACAGTCGAAAACTGCCAAAGGAACTGAGTCCTCTTCCGCTCTTCCTCACCCGGAGTTTCTCCCTTCCTTTTCACCCCATCACTGCCAGCCAAAATACATTTTTGGCATGAATTCCATCCTTTCTCTTCAATCCCACTTTTTTTCTTTACAAAAAGCAACTGTCTGTCCCCTTTCTTTTTACGTAACCCATTTTCTCTGTTCTCTTCCCCTTTTCCAGTGTTATAAACTATCTGTTTCTCTCTTTTTTTGATTGGTTGATTCACGTTACGGATCTGATTTACTAGAAAGAAGCAGGACTACATGATTTTTTTAAACAATTGTTTGATTTAGAGATTTGCAGCTGTTTGGTTTTAGGGTTTTCGAAGATTGGAAATGGAGACGAGAATGAAGAAATATAGGCAAGTGAGTCCAGAGAGAGCTAAAGTTTGGACTGAGAAATCCCCCAAATACTATCAGCATAATCGGAAAGTGCCGGTTGTTTATTATCTCTGTAGAAATCGACAGCTCGAACATCCTCATTTCATCGAAGTTCCTCTCTCTTCTCCCGATGGACTCTATTTGAGAGGTAATTTTAATTCAACCTTCAAATTTGTTCATTCTTCTACCTTTTTTTTTTCTTGAATTGATTGTTTTCGTAAATTTTGTGCTCTGTAGATGTGATAGAGAGGCTTAATAATCTCAGAGGCAGAGGAATGGCATCATTGTATTCTTGGTCTTGCAAGAGGTAACAAAAGATTTTTTAAAATGAACTTACAAAAAGATTAAATGCTCTTTGATTGCTGAGAGTCTCCCCCCTGTTTATCGGTTCATTAGTTTCTGGAGTATTAATTGTTGCAGAAGCTATAGGAATGGATTTGTATGGCATGATCTTTCTGAAGATGATTTAATACTTCCTGCACATGGAAATGAATATGTTCTCAAGGGATCCGAACTATTTGAAGAATCTAATTCAGGTTAATATCATTTTATGATTTACTTTTATTATATTTAATAGGAGGAGAAAAAGGAAATGTAAGCCTAAAGGGTTAATGCTAGTGAATTTTGTGTTCAGATCACTTTAGTCCAGTTGGGAATATCAGTAGGTTGCAAAATCTTAAGCAATTACCTGAACCACCTTCTTCTTCTAGAAGCCAAGATGATTCTTCGTCGTCTTCCAGTATGAATGGGAAGAAAACTAAAAATTCTCAGGATGATGAACTCTCTTCTCCAGTTAACCGTCCAACTCCTGGCTCCTCTGGTGCATCACCTGAGTCTAGATATGGAAAAAATTCTTCCTGGGGTTGTTCACTTAGTTTGACTGAGTATAAAGTTTGTAAGAGTAATGGATCAGCGGATGCTTCAACACAGACTGAGGAAAACATAGACAAACCTAAGACACGGGAAACTTGTATGAGGGGTGTTTCAACTGAAGATGGATCATTAGAACACGGAGGCAATGAGAATTTCCAGAACATAGTCCCTAATCCTTGTGTGAAAGATAATTCAGAGATATGCCAGAATCCAGTTTCTCCACTGTCCATTTCTAATGCATCATCTACCGGAGGAAAAACTGAAACATTGGAATCTCTAATCCGAGCAGATGCAAGTAAAATCAACAGTTTTAGGATTCTTGAAGAGGAAGAAATACGAATGCCAACCAACGCTAGGCTCAAGGCAACAAGCATGTTGATGCAATTGATCTCGTGTGGGTCGATATCTGTTAAAGACCATAGTTTTGGCCTTGTTCCAACATACCGGCCTAGGTTTTCGCATTCGAAATTATCATCACCATGGTTCTCTACTTCAATCATGTTGGGAGAGCTTGACTGCTTATCAGAGAATCCAAGGTTGATGGGCCTGAGATTGGAAAACAAAGAATATTTCAGTGGTAGTGTGATTGAGACAAAAGTTCTCAAACAAGAAGGAGAAGGACATGCCACTCTGAAGCGGTCTTCTTCATATAATGACGATATGTAAGTTTGTATTTAAATCTATTCCTGTTGGTTTATTAGGAATTAAATGAATGAATTATTTTGATACTAATTCAAAGCATTTAAATGGTCAAATGCGCTCATAAATCATAATTGCTTACAGCTGTGACAACACCAATCCTAGAGTAGGGCAATGGGAACATAATTCAAAATAATTATGAGCTTAGCACAATAAGATTCAGTCCCAGTGCTTCAGATTAGATGGTTGCTCTTGTATGTCTGAAACAACAGCTACTTATGCTTCCTTGTTTTGTACTTTGCTGTTTTGATGTTGAATTAGTTTTGAATTTATGCTCAAATCAGCTTGTTAGTAAACCTGTTTAAGGGCTGTTTTGAGTCAGTTATGGTGTCGAATTGCAGTAAAACCTGGTTACTCACATGAGGCTCTGTTTAAGGCTTGAATCATATGCATTTAGAAGTTGTGAAATTGATGCGAAAACGGTAGGTAACCATGTGAGTTCATTGAGAAGTAAACCTGTACCGTTTGTGTGCCTTTAGGTCCGATTTGAGCCAGAAATTGTCTGAAACAGTAGCTGTTTTATTGCCCTGTTTAGGTGCCTATATTCTTGATTCTTTCCCAGAAATTTCGGTAGGTATAGTTGAGGTAATAACTATGGTTAGAATTGGGCACATCGACTGACTGATTTTGGCTTCTTTTAGAATGAATTGTGCTTTGGTTCATATGTATAATGTAGCTTCAGCTACATTTCTTTTTTAGCTCATGTTAAACCAATGAACTAAGTTGAATTATAGGACTTGTAAGGAGATGGAATCAGCTGAAGACAAAGAAGAGACAAATTCAGGACGCACAAAATGCATCCCCCGCACTATCAAAGCTTCACTAAGCAAGCAGCCAAGGAGCGAGTCAATGAGATCTCCTATTTCTGATAAACCAAGAATCTCCTCTGATGGGATCGACAACACGCCCTCTGTATCTAGTAACACATCCGCTAGTAGCAGTAGAAGAATGACCGAGTCTGTTGTTAATCCCAAGCAATCAAAAAGATTGGGTTCATTCAGAGAAGAGGAGCAGGTGATAAAAATTGAAGAAAGTTAAGTATAAATTCCTCCCTTAGAACTTTCAAGATGGAAGATAAAAATTTGTTTTTACATGTTATGTTTCTTGTTTCACATTAGTTGACTAACATGTGATTTCCCTCAACAGGCTTGCTTCAGGAGCTCGGGTTATAATCCAATCCAAGGCACCTTGTGATACCATTGTTGGTTGCTCTTAGGGGAGCAGCATGTTAAAGGTAAGGATCAGTCCCTGGATCCTTTTTGAGAAATCTTGTTCAATGAAATTCAAAATTGGTTTTGAATTTCAAAGGATGTTAAATAATGGGGGGAGGGGGGAGGTCAAATGTGATGATTCTGTATATCTGGAAAGTTCCATAAAAGAAAGAGAAAGGTGGATCACTAGATATGGGTTATGAGGGAAGGAGTAAAAATGGGGTTCAGCTCTGCTTTCTTATGAGATTCTGCTTTTATGTAACTACAGTTGCAGTATCATTAATTCATCACCCTTTTTGCATTCTTTATTTACTCTCTATATGCTACATTCAAAGGAAATATTGGTATTGAGTGTGAGATCAAAGCCAAAAGACAGACCCGAACTTCCCCATAGCTTTGTTCGGTGGGACTGTGATGGACTCCACTTTCGTGCTTCATGTTTTTTCTTCTGTGGGGTCATCCTTGTCATTTTTTCTAAAGTTAAAAAGGTGGCTTTATTGTTTCATTTGAAATTAGCAGATTGACCCGAATAATCTTACCAATAGGCAATAGTCGATGCAAGAAACAGTTGGAGATGAAGGGTAAGGTTTGAATTTTCCGAAAGGTGAAAGGAAGAGTTGTAAGATTAGAAAAAGCAGCCTTTTTATGAATAATAAAAAGTGTCTAGACCCAAAATCCAAAATTTCACATGACATGAGTGAAACTCAAGCACAGAAAAGAGATCGGGGCCAGCCTGTCTCTGTCTGGATTGGCACCAGGAGAAGTAGATGTCTAAAATTAAAATTATGTAGGAGCTTTTCCCTTATGGAATGACTTTATTGGGGACGAAACAAAGCCTCGGGAGCTGAGTCACTCGGCTTCGGACACTTCAGCACAAAACACACAGATACAAATACATGTGTTTAATTTCTGTTTTTTATTTTATTTAAAAATTATCTAAATTCTTATTTTTTTTCAAAGAAAAAACTCACGAAAATTTTCTAGAACAGTAAAATCCTTAATTTTGTCAATGAAAACCCTCTCCAACCCAAAACATTTTACTTATCTTGTTGTTTGTGGATGTCGGATGTCATTGTGCCGCCACAACAATCAAGACTGTTTCTCTCCCCGCAAGGCACTCTTTAGTC
The DNA here is from genome assembly GCA_035048815.1 of Abelmoschus esculentus. Lineage (NCBI taxonomy): Eukaryota > Viridiplantae > Streptophyta > Magnoliopsida > Malvales > Malvaceae > Abelmoschus > Abelmoschus esculentus. The sequence goes on along the minus strand of JAUCBN010000061.1, from coordinate 4,314,993 downwards.
TTTATGACACCTGGGCCTGGCGTCCGTTTGTCGTGTTTCTTGTCCATCAATTTATGACGGTAGAAGAGTGAGATAATCGACAACAAAGAGTCAAAGAGATGAATGAGCGGTGGTGGTTAATTCGACGGTAACAACAAATAGATTCAGGAGTTCTCTTTGAGGAGTTCATGGGGTGCTTTTATAAGAAATTAATGATTTTATTTTAAAAAATGGGGAGCATGTTATGAGAAAAATTTTAACGACAATCGACAAATAATGTAATATCAATTATTAAATATTAAAAGAATCCGATTGTTATATGGAAAATGCATAATTTAAATATTAATTGCTCACCTCAAGAGAGATTTATATTCGATCTTTGAATATAATATTATTGGAAGAAAGAGTTTTAAATTCTTATTAGAGACTATAAAATAGATATGTGTGTTGAGAAAGAATAAACAAATAAACAAAAGATTAAATAAGCAAAAGCACATGATTTTATCAAGGTTTAACAATGTGCTTACGTTAAGGGAGCAAAGAGCAGCTAATTATTTTTATTGATTTGATAATACAATTATATATTACTAATATATATATATATATATATATAAAAGTAGCTCCGATATAATTAAAAAAAAACTGTTTGCTCGTTTTTTCATTTATTCTTTTTTTACTCCAACATTTATCCTTTACTAGTATATGAACCATATATTGTTCTTCTTCTCATTTATTTAGATTTTTTTTTTGTCGGAAACAAGACGGTTAAGTTACATGTTATCGGGTGTAATCTGAAGTCTCTTTTGGACAAGAAAACACCCTCTTATGTCTGGTTAAGGAAAGCAAGGCTATTAAACACTTAACTCCCCCCAAAATTTTCTTCCATGGTAACTTGGTTGTCAAACTTCAAGTTCCATATTTACTTTGGAAAAGGACAATAATTACTGAACCGAACTGATTTCATCGGATGACACAAATATTTAATAATAAAAACAACACCACCGAACATCGATAATAATGAGTAAATGCCAGATTTGTTTAAGGAAATCTCAATCTCATCTCTGATAACAGTGCCTCCGATAAAAATAATGATGTCATCAAGGTACTAACTCTAGCGTTCTTCGAAACCAGGAGCTTTAAGAGCAGCAATCTTCAAAGCCTTTAAGTTTGTTCACAACCAGAGTTGCTAAGGCTTTCTGTTCAATGTCTTCGGCAATTATCAAAATTGGATATCCACTTCTAATAGCCTCTTCTAGAATGCCGATAAGATCTCTTGCATTTGTTATCTTTTTATCAACCAACAAGAGTTTGTAGTTCTCATATTCTACTTACTGTCTGTGACAAAATAAGGTGAGATATAACCACGATCAAATTGCATCTCATATTCTATTTTCAGCACTAGTAACCATTCTTTTGAATACACTTGTTCTCATTAAAAACTGACCCAGCTTCAATGTGTCTTGGCTGGAATCGGAAACTGAGCAGGGTCAAATGAACCGATGTATCGAGATTAATTATTTTTTTATTAAGTGAATTTTCACAAATATTTATTATAAATTAAATTTAAAAATAGTTTTTTACTAAGTGAAGATTTATTTAATAAAAAATAAAATAAAAAATAATTATATTAATATATTAATTAATTGGTTTATGAATAACCCGATGAAAATGACCCATAATTTAATATATAAAACAGTTTCATTCCACCCGTTTTTTTATCCATAATGGCATCACATTATGCTAATCATTTTGAATTCTATTTAGTTCTCATTTTTATAATGCAAAAAAAAAAAATAGTATTTTATATTTAAATAGTTATAAAATAACTTAAAATGTTATAATAATCTAGTCAAAATATCATAATAATTATTAATTATTTGTAAATTTAACTTCATTTTTAAAGAAATGTTTATAAAAATTTTGGTCTATAAATAAACCAAATGAATAAAAATAAGAATATGTTTATGTTCATTTATTTAATTTTAAAGAAATAAATATAGAATTTTTGTTTGTGTTTATTTATTGATGAATGTAATTTGTTCGTATATGTTAATTAAAATAATAAATAAATAAAAATAAATATAAATAACATATATATAATAAGTTAAATATTTAATAATTTTAATTAGTTCAATTAATTATTTAATTGATTATTTTTAATCTAAATTAATTGATAATTGAAATTTGAAAAAAAAATAATCATAAAATTATCTAACAAATTAATTAATATTATTTTGATTCGACCAATTAGTTCAATTTAACCGAACAATGAATATCCTTATCCTACTCAACTTGAATAACTTGATATTTTTGACTCAACTCGATTTAATACTCACCACTAGACAAATGTTAATAAATTTAAGCGAAGGCTTAACTCAGTAGTAAGTGCCTAAAGTATACACTTTTTCTGAAATAGGTGCCTAATGTTTTTTTTGGCTGAAATAAGTGCCTAAATTATATATTTTTTCTAAGATAAGTGCCTAATGTATTTTTTGGCTGAAATAGGCGCCTAAAGTTTTATTCCCTTAGTATTTTAAGGTAACACTGTTAAAAAAAATTATTTAATTTATAAATAAGTACCTAAACTATATATATATTTTTTAAAATAGGTTCCTAATTTAATTTTTATTGAAATAAATGCCTAATTTTTTTCTTATAAGTAATTTATATTTCTTAAAAGTAATTTATATTTCTTATAAGATGTAAAATTATTTATATATCATCGTTTTAATCTATTAAATTATTTATTATAATTGATTAATAATTTATTTAAATTTGATTAGTAGTTGAAATTATGAGAAAAAAATATTTTTTAACAACACTAAAATAAAAAATAATTAAAATTTATATAATTTTATATTAATATTTTTAATTTTTTTTGATACAATTATAAATGTAATAGGAATATAAGAATTTTTGTACATATTCCCCATGTGAACCGACGGCATGTCCTTGCAAGTGAATCGATTTGTCCCATTAATGATTGTTGTAATATTAATATAAAATTATATAAATTTTAATTATTTTTTATTTTAGTGTTGTTAAAAAATAATTTTTTCTCATAATTTAAAAGGTTAAATGATTAATTTAAGATATAACTAATTTTATATCTTATAAGAAATATAAATTACTTATAAGAAAAAAATTAGGTATTTATTTTAATAAAAATTATATTAGGCATCTATTTTTTAAAAAATATATAGTTTAGGTACTTATTTATAAATTAAACAATTTTCTTTTAACACTTATACCTTAAAACACTAAGGGAATAAAACTTTAGGCACCTATCTCAGAAAAAATATATAGTTTAGTCATTTATTTCAGCCAAAAAAAAAATATTAGGCACCTATTTCAGAAAAAATGTATACTTTGGGCACCTATTATTGAGTTAAGCCTTAAACGAATATAAATGATCGAACATAACTAAACATAAACGAACAAACTATCAAACATTCGCGAATATAAATAAACGAACGAGTCTTTTGTCCCGTGTTCTTTTATTTAATTAAATGAAAAAAATATCTTATTCATGTTCGTTCTTTAAATAAATAAACGAACATAAATAAAAGTTTTTAATTTTGATTTCAATTTTTTTAATTTAATTGGTATGAAATTTTAAATTATCACTATAAAAACAATTTAATTTTAAATTTACCGTAAATATTGTTTTATTATAATAAAAGTTTTTATTAACCGAATAAAAATTTGTCATTTATCTTAATTTATCAGCCTTTAATGCTCCGCATAGCAGAACCTCCGAAATCGGTAGTATGCGGCTTGGGCTTTGTGGTGGGTAAGGTTAGGTCACGTAGCAGACGTATTTATAATTATTTTTATAATATAAAATATTATAAATATATTGTTAATTATTATTTTTATTTAGTTTTTTAATAAATATTTATAAAAAATATCCTAAATTTTTATCTTTTAATATTTAAAAATTATAATTATTTTATCAAAATAAAATATAATTTTTTAAAAACTAATGTTAATATAAAAAACTAAAATTAAAATTAATAAAAAAACGATAATTAATTAAATATCTGACTCAATTAAATTGAAACCGAAAATCCACTCCTACAAGATTTGTTTTAAAGCGGAAATATTTATTTGCATCACAATTTGTTTGGTTATGTATTTATTTCAATTACAACCGGGGAAACAGGGTAATAATGGAATTTAAAAAATATTATTAGGGTAATAAATTTTGATATAAAAATATTTAGGAGAATAAAGATAAAAAATAATATTTTTAAAATTTTACTATTTGTAGATAATGAGGTACGTGTAAACTGTTGAATTAAATTAAAAATATAATTTTTTTACTATTTTAACAGTTTACCGGATATCTTATCATTTGAAAGTAGATAAATTTAAAATAATATTATTTTTTTTTAATTTATTCTCTCGAATATTTTTAAATCAAATCTATTATTTTAATATTTTTTAAACCCTATTTTATTATATTTCCCATTACAACCGTTGACCCTGACTTAAGCAAAACTGGTCCGCCAATAAACCAAATATTTATTTAAGGCAAACGCAAGCAGATGGCTTAGCTGGCATTCAACTTTAATAATTTAATAGTACAATGGAGAGTTTTAAAATTAATTAATTATTTTAAAATTAAATATTAAAAAATTAATATCAACTATCATTATATAATCAAATTTGTATTATCATATCATCTTATTGAAAAAAATTATTAAAGGAAATGATACACAAATATCAAGTGTACTTAAAAAAAATATTTGACTCCTTTATCTATCGATCTAAACTCTTAAAAAATATATTTATCTTTTAAAATATATCCGATGAGTTACGTACTCAAGCACAATCCATCGTTTTTTAGTATTCAAATCGAATTTTTTATAATCGAATATCTGATCGATTTAATATCTTTAATATATTTTTAATGTTTTACGGTCTAATTAACAAATTAACTTTGATAGTCTAAACAAATCTATTTAAATAGTTCGATGATCACCTAATTAATTTACCCAAACAAAAATAAGCAAATTTTTGTGTTAATGCAAGTCAAAACTGGCTGCAGTTTTTAATCGCCGTCGCCCGTCGGTTTGTCTTGGTCCTATCTGTTTATTTAAGTGCTTTTATTAGATTTTAAATGTTTTTTTTTAAACTAGTTTTTCTACCTAAAATTAAAATTTATAGTTTCTGAGCTAGTTTAAAAATAAAATTACTTATTTTCTCTTATAATATATTATTAAAATAATGTTTATTAATATATAATTATATTATTTTATAATATTTATATTAAGAATAAAATTATTTTTTTTAAAATTTTATTTTAAATTTATTATTAGTTTGTAATTGTTATGTTTGTATATAATCTAAAATATAGTTTATATTTTTAATTTAAACTTTATAAAACTTAAATTTTTTTATTATAAATTAAGTTGATTTATTTAATAATCATAATATTAATAAAAATTTAAAACTTTTATTATAATTTAAGTTCATTTATATCTTACAACATAATATTTAAAATATATATTTTATTTTTTTAAATCATTTTTTTTTATATTAATGACAAACTACTTAAATTTTTAAAATCATTTTCTCTTCCATATTTTTTAAAATTATTTTTTTAACTACATTTTTTTATAAGCAATCACTAAGCCAAGGACGTCGCTCTCAATTTCTTACGTTTCAAACCCGCTTTATAAACAAACAAAAAGCCTTTACTTGTCGAACGAATTCCATTACTTGTCGATCATTTCACTTTAAACTCTAAAAATCCAACTCTCAAAGCATCTTGCTTTGAGAATTCTAGTTGGAAAAACTTGTCTTTTTTTGGGTTGAATCGAAACCAGCTTAAGCTCAATCCAATGGCGTCCTCAGGCTCAAAAGAATCAGCTGCCAATAACCCTGGACTTCAGACTCCCCCTGAAGTCACCAAAGGCTACTTCATGCAGCAAACTGTTAGTTTTGGTGTTTATAATATGTCAATATTGATTTTTTAAAGGAATTTATGTAATTATTTTTCTCTTGGGTTGCAGTGTTTTAGAATTAAGGATCCAAAAATCAGTCTTGACTTTTACTCTCGTATATTGGGCATGTCGTAAGTATACTTCATTTCTCCTTTTAGTAGCTTCTTCTTATGCTAATTCAATGTATTAGTTGGCTATTTCTTGTAGAATCAAGCTTTTCTTGTGTGTGTGAAAATTGGTTTTCAGGTTGCTTAAGAGACTTGATGTTCCAGAATTGAAGTTCAGTTTGTACTTCATGGGTTATGAGGTATAATGCAAAATAATTACAGTTTTGTAATAATGATATCTGATTCTGAATGTGTTTTTCTCTTGGATGTAGGATGTTTCAACAGCTCCTAGTGACAGAATTGATAGAACAGTTTGGACCTTTTCGAAACCGGCTACTATAGAACTAACACAGTAAGAATACATTATTCTTAGCCAAGAAAGAAGAAAGGAAAATTGATCCTCCTTTTGTTTTGACAAAATCATCAGTCTTCTGCTTTGTAGCATGTTTAACAGTTTAATGTTTCTTACAGTAATTGGGGTACCGAAAGCGACACGGAGTTCAAAGGATATCACACTGGGAATTCAGAACCTTTAGGCTTTGGTATGCATAGTTTTTGCTTCTTTTGTAATGCTTATTTCTTCTGCTGTCTTAAAAATTTGACCCTTTATTTTGGTAAACCAACTATGCTGTAATTGATCAACAGATGCTGCTTCTATGTTCAAGTAGATAGTTAGACGAACGACTAGTTTACTTTTTCGGTTCTAAATATGTGGATTCTGCATTGAAGGAATTGTTTTAGGTACTAATCTATCCTTTTTTTTCCCCTTTCCAGGGCATATCGGCATCACTGTAGATGATGTATTCAAGGCATGTGAGAGATTTGCAAGCCTTGGAGTACAGTTTGCCAAAACACCAGAGGACGGTAAGCCAATTCGTCTGTACTAATAATGAATGTTATGACTGAAATATTTGGTTTCAGATTTTTTTGGAAAATGCTTTTACTCGTGCCTAATTTACCAATCTGATCTGCAGGGTTTGCATTCATCAAGGATCCTGATGGTTACTGGATCGAAATCTTTGATTTGGTTAGAATCAGAGACGTGGTTAAGGATGTTGCCTGAGTTATTGCTTTGTGAAGTTCAGGTAACTTTTCGAGTTTTTATTTCGTCGATCTTCTCTCGAGACACTGACCCCCTTAGAACATTTATTCTCTAATTCTGATGCATACATTCCTATAGGGTCTCATACCTTCCTAGCTCTCAGGGGCAGCATTCCAGTAAACATTAAAATACAAAATCACCTCAATGATTTGTGCAGATTAATCTTGAAAATACTACATGATATATCTCTCAATCTGCTAGTCCATATGCCGTACCAATCCTTTTCTTGAACTTGTCCGGGGCTCCGGGTTGCAGTGCTATGTTCTTATATCTGTCTTTGTAGATCATTGCAAGCATACCTGATAGTACATACTGATATGGCTGCAGGAAACAAGGATGTCATATGTTGCAGGTTTCATTTGTCGTCTCGATTTCAGTTCGACAGTGTGTATTCGTATACGTCATTTCGTCTGCTTTCCGAAACTTGTCGAGGGAAGAACTCAGTGAAATCTTCATTCAAGCACATTCCATTCCATTACGTGTATGTTTTCTGCATGATATGTAAACTTAGACAATAGAAAGTGAAAAATAAGAGTTCTGTAAGAAAAAACTCAACCTTGAAATTTAATAAATTCATGTCTTTTCCTTGCAACTAAGCAAGTGGAATTAGCATTGAAGTAGGATAAGCCCTTCATTCTCTTTTTTGACATTTTATTTTAGGTTAAAATGACCCTTTTATAAATAAAACTTTTTTAATAAACTGATTATAAACAATTTAAATAATTTGGCAAAATGATAAGTCAATAAAAAAAATATTTTATATAATTTAGTAAAATTATTTTTTAGTTGATGTAACTTTTTTCAAGTCAACACATTTAATTATGTGATACTGTCAAATCAACATGTATTGTTATATAAATTTATCATGTTATTTCAAGTTATTTACCGTTAATTGATTGATAACTTTCATCCGTAAAAAATAATTTCAACCCAATATAGAACGTTGGGTCGAATTTCTTCAAAAATAATTTTGATAAGATTTACGTTTTGCCCACGCTTTTATTATTTATTTATAATTATTTTTATATTTAAAATATTATAAATATATTGTTAATTATTATTTTTATTTAATTTTTAATAAATATTTATAAAAAAATGTTAAATTTTTATCTTTTAATGTTTAAAAGTTATAAAATAAAATTATTTCGTCAAAATAAAATATAAATTTTTAAAAAATAATATTAATATAAAATAAATCAAAAATTAAGATTAATTAAAAACCGATGATTAATAAAATATCTTACCCAATTAAATTAAAACTGAAAATCCACTCCTACAAGATTTGTTTTAAAGCGGAAATGTTTATTGTTTGGTTATGTATTTATTTCAATTACAACCGGGAAATAGGGTAATAATGGAATTTAAAAAATAATATTAGGGTAATAAATTTTGATATAAAAATATTTAGGAAAATAAAATTAAAAAAAAATAATATTATTTAGACTTTACCATCGACAGATAATAAGATATATATAAACCATTGAATTAAAATAAAAATATAATTTTATTATTTAACAATTTATCACATATCTTTACCATTTGAAAGTAGATAGATTTAAAAAATATATTATTTTTTAATTTATTCTTTCAAATATTTTCAAATCAAATCTATTATTTTAATATTTTTTAAACCCCATTTTATTACACTAATTTCCCATTACAACCGTTGACCCTGACCTAAGCAAAAATGGTCTGCCAATATAAACCAAATATTTATTTAAGGCAAACTCAAGCAGATGGGTTAGCTGGCATTCAATGCCATAAATGTACGACCATACCTTTCCATCAGATTGGGGAATTCATTAATTCAAATCCAAAGATTTTGGTATCCAAATTAATTTCAAATATACACAATAAAGTCTATTAATCTAATTTATTTTTTTAAGGCATAAAGATAATTTTTATCTTTAACGTTTATAATTTTTGTCATTTTGGCCTCTATTCTTTTTTGGATAAATTTAGCCATTGCCTATGTCTTTTTAACAAATAACTCATTTTTTAACTAACATGATAACTGAACTGTTAAAAATTTAATAATGATGACATGTCATATATATATATGTAATAATATATTTTAAATGATTTAACATCTAGTATATCAAATACATACACACGGAATATAATTTTATTCTAATCTAAAAATATAAAACAATTAAAATTCAAATAAAATATTAAAAATTAATTTTTTATTCATTAAAAATTAATTAAATCTAAAACAAAAGGCTACTAAACATTCTCAACCTTAACTATAGTAAAATCAAAATTTTATCTAAAAAGGTATGAACATAATCTGAAAAGAAATGATTTTGTTATCAGTGAATCAAAGATAAAGAGTTTTGATAATAATCAATTAGATTTTTATTATTTTAGTTTAGAATTTAGGTATTTTAATCTAAATCGGAGTTTTAGAGTTTTATAAAGATATTTTAGTTTAGTTAGGGTTGAGAATATTTTGTAAATTTTTGTTTTGGATTTAATTAATTTTTAATATTTTATTTAAATTTTAATTGTTTTATATTTTATACTGGAATAAAATTATATTCTATATAAATGCATATATTTAATAGGTTAGGTTTTATGTCATTTAAAATATATTATCACATATATATGACATATTATCATTATTAAATTTTTAACGGTTCAATTATCATGACAGTTAAAAAATGAGTTATTTGTTAAAAATATATAAGTTAAAAACTAAATTTATCCCAAAAAATAAGGGTCATAATGACAAAAATTATAAATTATCTTTATACTTTTTTTAATTTAAATCTCTTTATATTAGCTTATATAAATTAATATTTTATTTTACTAAATCAATTAATAATTAATATTGAAGATATGATAATATATATATTAGGCATCATATCACTCTCATAAATACTGCGTTGACTATGTATTATTGTTCAACTACATTTATAATTTTTTTAAATCAAAGTTAAAGTCAATAGTTTTAAAATGAAATAAAAAAAATATAAAGCACGTGAATTTGTTGTTGTGAGCTGGCGTTTACCCCGACCATATGTTTCTCATTAGACAATTAAAGATCCCTTTTTTATCCGACCAACAAACACACAGAGACATCTATCCAGTTCTGTAAGTTTTTCCCAGTTCTGTTCTTGTTTTTCTTCTCACAGATTCAATTACCATTTTGAAATCAAGTTCTGGGTTCTGGAATTTGTTTTCTTGCTCAGATGTTTTAGATTTGTGCTTCCATTTCCATGAAATTCATCTCGTTTTCTTACTTTCATTTTATTCGACACAGGTTTCTTTTCTGTACCTGATTCTCATCATCTCACATCCAAGTCCAACCATGGCGAATTCTTCAGTATGTAATTAATCCCTTGTGCTAGCCTAGGAGTCAGTAAAACAAACTGTGATTGTGCAGTCTCCTTCGTTTCATAATCTTGTTTTCTTCTCTTTGTAGGCTCAGCTAACTAGAAGTATGAGGAGACTAGAGTCCAGAAAGTCACATTCATGGTGGTGGGATAGCCATATCAGCCCCAAGAACTCTAAATGGCTTGCAGAAAATCTCGATGGTAAGTAACATGCTGCACCTGCCATATATATATATATATATATATCATGTTCTTTGTTGCAGCCTGAAATGAGGAAAATCTGTACAATTCTTACCTTTTAGTGTTCTGTAATGATGATGATGAACTTCATATCTGTAAACTGAATATGTTGTTTAAGGAGCCAATGTTGATATAGTATGTGGTTCTAATTTGAATTGCTTTAATGTCAAACAAGAGAAAGTAACTGTAAGATTGTTGATTATAGAAATGGACCGTAGAGTCAAACAGATGCTGAAGCTGATTGAAGAAGATGGGGACTCCTTTGCCAAAAAGGCTGAGATGTATTATAAGAAGAGGCCGGAACTTACAGCTCAAGTTGAGGAGTTCTACCGCATGTATCGATCTTTGGCGGAGCGGTATGATCATGTGACAGGAGAATTGAAGAAGAGTATGTCGCTAGACATACAATCTCAGGGTTCTGGTATCTCTGATATTGCCTCTGATCTTCCCTCGAGTTGTCCTTCACCAGATCAAAGGTTGAGTCCTGGTAAGTCTGGTCCATGTGCTGCTGGTGGGAACAACTCTGATGTGTACCTAAAAGGAGATAAGTCATCTTCTTCATCGGATTCTGAATCGGAATCTGATGATTACTCGGTTTCATCAGCGAATGAGGGTGATCAAGGGGTGAGTAGGAAAATGGCTGAATTGGAGATTGAACTCCATGAAATGAAAGAGAAGCTACGGATGCTAGAGGAAGAGGATACTAAAAGGGAAGCAAAAACTGATGATTCGGATCTTCTTGCTAGAATTAGTGAGTATGAAGAAGAATTGAAACTTGCTAATGAACAAATACAGATTTCCGAAGAGAAAGTCGCTTCGTTGCATATCGAACTCCTAAAATACAAACAACTCGGAACAACCGGCTCGGAATCATCGATACAAGAAAGTGTGAAGATGGACATGCCTGATCCAATTGAGGTTAATCAAGCATTAGAACTTCAAAGCAAGAACAATGTCCTGGAGAAAGAAAATCAACATTTATATAGCAAGATGCAGGCATTGTTGGAAGAGTTGAGTACCACTAAAGAAATGCTCAAGTGTTCCGAGAAAGAAAACGCTAGTCTGATGCTTGAGAAGCAGCAATTTTACGAGAGAATTCAAGACATGCAGGGTCAGCTTGATGCTGCACAAAGAGAAATTATGGTGTTGAAACTGGAGCTTGCTGAGGGAAGCAATAGCATTAAAGTCTTAACTGAAGACCTTGAGACTTCAAAATCAGAGAGAAACGGGCTTAAGAGCGAAATGTATTCACTCCAAGCCAAGGTTAGTTCGAAAGAAGTTCGGATTGTTCAAATGGACCTGCATCTTCACCAATTACATATGGAACATGTGAAGCTAATTGCTAAAGCTGAAGGAGCACAAAGAATTAAGGAGGAATTGCATTCAAAAGTTCAGGAACTAGAGGATGCGATCAAGATGCAGAGAGCAACGATACTCGAGGGAGCGGAAGCAAAACGAGAAGCTATAAGGCAGCTTTGCCTCACTCTTGAGCACTACAGAAACGGGTATCATACGCTTCGGCAGGCAGTTATCGGTCACCGGAGAATCCCAGTATTGACAACATGCAACACTATATGATAATTATACTGTATCAATAAGATGTCTGGATGTGCCATCAACTTTCTTCCTGTAGGAAATGGATTTGAATTTTCTTCATGTTTTGATGTACATTTGATGTTTGAACACTTTTCCCTTTTAGCTTATCATAGTCCCTAGAATTCATAACTTTGCGTACACATCCAATAAAACTTCTGTATGAAACTTTTTAATCTTCTGTCAGCTTTGTTACACCCCCCACACCTACTTAACTAGGTCAATTTATGGTCTTGCTCCCCCTACTATGTTAAAGTTTTCATTTATGTCCTATAATTTAATTTTGCATAATTTAGGTTCTTACTTTATAATGTTATTAGCATGTCCATATTGTTAATTATTTCTTGTTAAAGTGCTGAAGTGATTTATTCTTTCTTTCTAAAAATCACTCTTGAACATTTAATTGGCATATGACTAGGTAAAGTATTAAAATAGTCACCGGAAAAAGGAGTTTTGGGATATATAAACGGTAGTGTTGTGCATCTTATCAAACATGTCTTTTAGGAAGAAGGTAATAGTCCCGTGACAAGTGGTATCAGAGCGATCATTTGATTGCCTGATTTCACGTCGAGCGCCCATGAGAGGATAGGTAGGGTGAACAACCGTGATAAGAGGCCAATCACGAGAGCGGAAACTCGGGCATTACGAGGTTAAGTGGAAGAGAATGTTACGCTTGAAAAGAAACAAGAAACATTAATCCAACATCGCACGAAAAAGAAAATAGAAGTATTAAATATATAAACGGTAGTAAACTATTACAACTAAAAAATTAAAAAAATATAAAAATATATTATTATTTCAGGTTATAACTTAAAATGTTACCATATTCCTAACATATTATATAAAAAAGTTAACATTTCATTTACAACATATTAAGTTTGAATCAATTTTTAAGTTTATGTAAATTTACGATTACAACCTAAAGTGTTATCGATTCTTATAACACTTTAAGTTATACATTTTCTAATATTTCTTTAGAACCTAAAAAATAACCGGACTAAAATATTATCATAAAGTATAATATTTTAATTATGTGGATAAAATTTAAGTTCTATATTTTTTTAATAATTCGATTGTATTATTTTTAACCTTTAGATCCAGCTACATTATTAGGTGTTTGACACGTGTTAATCGAATAAAGGGAGATTAAGATTTGTTACTCAGACTCCAAAGCAGAAAGGTATGTGGGGCCCAAATCCAACTCCAGTCCAAATGAGGACAGCGGAGGATTCAATCTTCTTATCCATACACCCAAACAGAACAGAAAAATACTTCCTTTTCACTCGACAGCTGAACCTAAAATTATTTGAAGTCCAAGGACTGCAATCGATTCAATTTCAATTATTTTATTGTTGTTTTGTAGAAGAGGGGGAGAGAGATTGAATGGGGACGGGAACATCGAGAAACGCTGATGGAGGGTTGCATGGAGGCGAAGAACGAGAGGAGAGCCTCGACCAAGACGGCGGTCAACTTTACGTTTCGTTGAAGATGGAGAATTACAAGAAGAAGGGAGACCTTATTCCTCATGTTTATGGCTCCGTTCCCATCGTTGGATCCTGGGATTCCTCCAAAGCTGTATTTTTTTTATCTCTTTTTCTTTAATCTTTTTATTCTATTTTAGTTATGCAATTGTTTCCCCTTTTTTTAATCTTCTAATTTTGGTTTTAAATGCTAATAGCTTTCAATGGAGCGGGAATCGACTTCGATGTGGGAGCTGAGCTTCGTTGTTCCCCCTAATCACGGTAAAGGGTTCTAGGTTTTTTCCACTCTTTTGTTCTTCATTTTGGGTATGTTTTGTTTGTTTCGTGACAAAATTAAACTGAATTATTTGACTCGAGGTGACCCCTCCCCCCACCTTTTTACCTGACTCAAAATTTCTTAAACTCGAATAAAGTTTGAGTTATGAAATAGAAATTTGAATAACTCAGAAAATTTTAGTAATTAGTCGATCAGTTTTCATATTTGAGGACTTATTTTAATTATGCTATTATGTATATCACAGGTGAAAATATGAAAAAATATATCTATATTCTATATGCATATAGAAAGTCATTAAAATTTCAATCAATATGTGCACCCTCAGCCCCTAAGTATATTCATTTAGAAATATATATGTGCTCCATTATGTGTATGCATATAGAAATATATATGATGAAATATATGTGTACAATTAAATTTGTATAGACTTGAAAACTCGATTTAACTCAACTTGAATTTGATTTAAAAAATTCAAATTGTAAAATAAGACTTGCAAACTCGAATAACTAGATTTTTTTTGACTCGACTCAATTGAACACCCAACTCTATTCTTTTTAACCCTTTTTAAGCTCTGTGGAATGAATATTGTATAGTCTACTATTCCTCCTTTACGTTTTTAAGAATATGCTTTCCAAATTTAGATGCTTGGTTGCTTTTTCTGATGTAAAATTTTAAAGCTGTTTGGTTTTTGTTTGATTCAAAAGTAGTAGCTAAAGCGAATCCTAGGAATTTATTGGCAAGTGATATGTTCAGCTTAAGGTTTATGGAGATTTATACTTATTTGTGTTTTATATGTTTGAATGTAGAAACTTTGTATTTCAAGTTCTTGTTGAAGCCTAAGCATGGTTACACACCTTGTGTTGTCGAGGAGGGTCCAAACCGTCAGCTTATTGGGGGTACCTTACAAGGGGATGCAAGACTTGCACTATTTAAGCTAGATAATGAGGAGGTTCTTGAGTACCAAGTGTTCATTAAAGCAGACAGGGTTTCGCCCTTTGATCTTGCAGCAAGTTGGAGAGCTTTTCAAGATAATCTCCGTCCTTCAACTGTTCGTGGCATTCCGGATGTTAGCATTGATGCAGTTCCAGAGACAGGTCCCGAGGTATGTTCTATTTGACCCATGTTCTCTGAAATCTTTTATTTTTAAGAGAAAAATGTTATTTGATCTGTGGTATGTATGGAAAAGATGGTTCCATGTGTAAATTATCAATTCTGAATTATTGCTCCAACCTTCCATATTTTGTTGAACTTGAATAGCTCTTCAGCTGATTGGAGCTTAACCTTGATTCTTGAACTTTATGTGTTAATAAACTTGGACATAAAAGTTTGTGTTTTCCTGTGCAGAATGGCTCTTCTAGTTTGGAGCTTGACCTAGAACATTATGTTGTACCTGCTCCATCCACTTCGGCAAACTCTGGGCTGGTTTATGCAGCCAACTTAGCAGAAAATCCACGGTCTCTTACCTTTGCTGGGGGTTGTTGCGATCAATCTGCAACTATAAAGGTTTATCTTGGTAACCCCTCATGCAAATGCATAAACTAGACATGAGCCTTGAAAAGGATTTTTTTTTTACATATTACTCCGACACCATATTTTTCTTGAAGTTCCCATGTCTGATGCTTTGGATGGATATGGGCATGGATGTTCAACGCTTCCAATGTGTGGAAAAGTTTAGACTTGTGTTCATGCCCCATCCCATATAACATGGTTTTCTGGTATGCCATGCTGTGTAATATGTTAAATCATATTGTTTGGTAAACCTGAATCTTAATTCTAGATAAAATGGAAAGCATTGGAATTACATCCATAAAGAAATTTGTAAGCAAATTGTTCTTTACATAGTATTTTAGATTGCATGTTTAATAGGCAGAGATTGTTTATAAAGGTTACCAAGCTCCATTTTTTTTGTAGTAGTTTGCATCTAATGCAGTGTACTTACTTTCTAATAGGAGATGGAGGTTGTCATATCGAATTCTCCAAAGGTTTATTCAGGATCTGGGATGGTTGAATCAAAATCTGTGGGGACCTTTTCACCTGTGCAAAAGCAAGACAATCACAGGGGACTCTTCGTGGATAGGGGTGTTGGATCTCCCAGGCTGGCCAAGTCTTCTAGTTCAACTACTTTTAGTTTTGATCTTAAACTTGACAGTCAAAATAAGGTTTGGATCGCATATGTTTCCTCTTCTGTGTAAAGGATTTGTTCTCTCTTTCTGGTGGTATTCTCATATTTGCATTTTTCCTTTGATTTTTAGAATTCAATGCCTGCAGCTGCAGGAGCTGTTGCAGCTGCAGCTGTAGCTGATCAGATGCTTGGACCGAAGGAGGATAGACATCTAGCTCTTGTCCTGGTATTCCTCTTCATAAGTAATTCAATAATTTTTTTTATAGTTTATCATCTTTCACTTTATTTATTATAATTTATTGTCAAATTGGTCAACCTCCTTAACTATAATTTAGTTGTCAAATTGGTGATGTATAAACTTTAAAATGTTGACCATCTTCATATTCCTAAAATAGAGCCATATGGTATGTTTCGTACCAAGTGAAAGAGAATCAGCTGAACTTTTTAAGAGTAGGCAGTGCTAATTAGTTGCTTGATTCTCAGGTTGGTTTGCCAGCTCGAGGAAAGACCTTTACTTCTGTTAAACTTACACGATATCTTCGCTGGTTGGGACATGATACTAAGCATTTTAATGTTGGAAAGGTTATTGTACTTTACCTTGAATACTCTCTTTGCTTTGACTTGTTTAAATGAAAGAAGAATAACTTGGATCTTTTTTTGTACATAACAGTATCGTCGACTCAAACACGGTACCAACCAGGTAAAATCTGAGCACCTTTGTCCATATTCTGCGCATGTGATGCAGCTAGTAAAATTTATGCTGTTTGCTTTGCACGTTGACAGACTCACACTCTGTTATTGGCTTTATCTACTAAATTAATGATTGAAATGGAATGTTGTGCAAATTCATATTTTGGGAATGATTTTTTTGTCGGTGATTCACTCTTTCATGCAGTCAGCTGACTTTTTCCGAGCAGACAATCCTGAAGGCATGGAGGCACGTAATGAGGTGAGTGTCTGAGGAAGAATTTTCTTTTTCCTCTCTTTATAATGAATATTTGTTGGCAAACACCACAAGTATAAAAGTTGCAAGTAGTGTTGAAGTAATTGCAGGATCCAAGAAACTTTTGGTATGAATCACTATAGGCAGCATGATTTAATTTCTTTACTTAGCAAATAGTTGGTTTTTATCTCTTCATGGTTGGAATTTCCTTTAAAATTATGCTTTTAGCCTTTTACTAATGGTTTATTGTTTTTTGATGATTGATTAGTGTTAACCATAATAGTATTCTGTTTTGTACGTAGTTTAATATTTCACTTGCTACTAGGTAGCAGCTCTGGCAATGGATGATATGATAGCCTGGATGCAAGAAGGTGGTCAGGTACGTTCTTTTGTGACAATTATTTCTCCCTTGTTCTGTTGACTAATTTACTTCATTAAATCCTTTTAAGTGTAGGTTGGAATATTTGATGCAACTAACAGTAGCAGGAGTAGACGGAATATGCTGATGAAAATGGCTGAAGGAAAATGTAAGGTACTGTTATTGCAGAACAAGGAACCAGCTATCTGTATCCTAGTAAACTGATATGGTTGTTTGATGGAGCATGTATAATATTTTCAGTTGAAAAGAAAAAGCGAATATATCCTTGTGGCTTGATTCATTACTTTTTTTCTGGCTGCTTGGGTAATATACTCCTTGATGTACTCATGTGGCTGTAATTCATTTTGATTAGGTGTTTAGGACTGCATTTACCGCCTAATGTGGGAGTCGTGTGTGTGTGTCTCGTGATTTTGCATATGCTATTTTACTATAATCCTGATTAACAAGCGCACATCTGATGTATTGCTTAATGATACACTACGAGTTTTAATCCAGAATATAATATATCTAGATTTAATTTTCTAATACATTTATATTTGCTTTTGATTATAGATTATTTTTCTAGAAACAATATGCAATGATGAAAGGATTATTGAAAGAAATATTCGCCTTAAAATACAACAAAGCCCCGACTATGCAGAAGAGTAAGGATCTAATTAGTAACCTTTTGCTTCTAGCTCAGATGAAAAGTTCTGGACTTGCTTAATATTATTTTGCAGGCCAGATTTTGAAGCTGGATTAAGAGACTTTAGAATCCGATTAGCTAATTATGAAAAGGTAGTTTCTGAATTAATTTTGCAGTTCTTCGTTAACATTTTTGCTTCAGATACTCGTTACCATTCTAAGGTGGACAATTGTACTTATTGTTACTAGGTTTATGAACCAGTTGACGAAGGGTCTTACATCAAAATGATTGATATGGCTAGTGGGCATGGTGGACAAATACAAGTTAAGTTCAATTCTTTTTCTTCATCATGTATATGACTTTTTTGCTTCATTCATATGCCTGTTGGATCAATGTTATTGTGCGCATAAAATGGTGTATTTAGTCTGTCTTGTTGTACTTGTTTGTATATTTGGTTGTCTTGTTCGACTAATATTTTGAGAGTTGTTATAGCATTGTTGTTCTTAAAGCTTTTTCTGGCATATCTTTTGTTTCTTTTTTCCTTAAAGTCTCAAATTGTTAAATGTTTACCCTTTGTATTTCTGAATTTCTTCAGATGATTCAATGGGCTTGCAATATGATCTAAGAATTTGTATGTTTTAACTGGATTCAGGTTAACAACATCAGTGGCTATCTTCCTGGACGAATTGTCTTTTTCTTGGTATGGTGTACAATGAGATTCAGTTATATCACATTATTAACTCTAGTTATTAAGTCCCTTTTCACGGTTTTACCCGGTTGTTATATTGGATGCAAAACCTTTTTTGGTGAAGTAACTAGGGATCCTATTTTGAATTGGAGCTCTAAAAACTTTAGTCTATCTTAGGTATTTTTCCCTCTTTGATATGGCTTAAATCAGGGTTAACATATCAAATCCTGGTGAAATTATATCTGACAACATTAAGCAACTGCACCGGGCTATGCTGCAAGATATGGAAGGAAATGTAACATTCAGATTCTGCACCTGTTGACATTTATTATTTTACATGTATCTTTTCTGAAGACTAGTCATCTCACTAGCACCTTTTTTTAGTCTAGGAATGCATCTGAGCCTTCAATGATTTCTTAGCATCTACCATTCTCTGTAATGATTCTTAGATTTAATGTTTACGTTTACCATTTTTCATATTATGATTTGCAGGTTAATACCCATCTCACACCTCGCCCAATATTTCTTACTAGGCATGGAGAGAGTCGTGATAATGTTAGAGGCAGAATTGGTGGTGACAGTGTATTGAGGTAGCCTTTTCTATTATTTTGAAGTCATAGGTGGTTGCATTTTTTTCCTGTCTATTTTGTTTTTCTTTTTTACTTGATAAGCCTTTATCAGAATACTGGTGTTAATCAATGTCTGTTTAAGTTTCCTGTCATGAGAGATAACCTCGTATCTTTGATATTATTGTTCTGATTTCCATGTGCTTGTTGGTTCAGCATATGTTGGTATCCAGTTCTAACTTGACGGGAAATCCTTTTCCTGTTGCAACAGTGATACTGGAGAAATTTATATGAAGAAACTAGCGAACTTCGTTGAGAAGCGACTGAAAAATGAAAGGGCTGCTTCTGTAAGCTCCTACTTGGACAATGCTTTATTGTTTACATTTATACCCGAGCAAGTTAATCTCTTCTTTCAGAATTCAATGTCATAAAACATACTTTTCTTCCCCGTTCCATGTCCTGGTCATTCTTCACTTTTGGAAGCAGCCTGCTTATATACTTAAGTGGTAGAGTTATTGCCTGTTGGCTGTTATTTCTTTTGCTTGAGATAGTGTCATTTGCTAGTTTATCGATCTAAATTCAAGAAAAGAAAATGCTTTCAAAATTTAGATCAATTAAGTACTATACCTCAAAGATATACATTTTGGCGTCATAGTTTGGGACTTTGGGTAAATGGAATTGTATAGATGTTATGCAATGTTGTTTCTTTGGATGTTACACATTGTTGCCCACAGTACTTGAAATAGGCTCAGATTACTGACACTTAATCTAGCTTTATGTTACAGAATATGTAGATTGTAGTTTGATGAAAGTTAGGGAATTACATTTCCTAATTTCTAGCATCTGAAATTTAGGGATTTATCAATAATTTGGTGCAGGTTTAGATACTGATTTTATGTAATTCCTCTTAGATCAGGTACTTTTATATGCTATAAATATATGATATTCTTATCAATAAAAATCTAGAAATAGAGAATAATTTTCTCTCCCTCAAAATCTCTATTTCTTTCTACATGGTATCCAAGCTAGGAAAAATCTGAAAATTCTTAGCAAGATGTTTAGTAGTTGTTTCTGTTTAATGGTTCTATCTTAGCTAATGTAAAAGATAGGGAAGAGGTTTTAGTTTAGCCTAAAAAACTAGATAATATTGTCCAATGGTGACAGATTTCATCTAGGAAAGTAGGGGAAAACGCAGCTTTTGCATCAAAAATTTCAATCAGGAACTGCTTCAATTTCCAGTCCTAATATTCTAATTGATGCATCAATTATCTCAAACATACCATAAGTTGAATGGCAATAACTATTCCTAGACTGTGAATGGAAGAGGAATGCTGGAAGACATCTCAAGAGGGATGCAAAAACCAACAACAAAAGTTGCATTTTATCAACCATGGCTTCGCAAAAACATGTTTTTGTCTTGATTGTTCAAATCAATGACTCCCCAAAAAGGGGAGCATTTTTCTCTAAGAAACAACACGTCAAATTTTAGTTGTTGTCAAAGAGACTATTTCTAGCTAAGATGTTGATCTATTTGCATTTGAATGCAAAATCTCAAACCTCCATATCAGAGAACATCATCAATGGAGCAAATTTTCTCCCTAACAAAAGGCATCACATCCAAGATCCAAGCTAGTGTTCTACTATGTTTACTCACCAACTTGAGGGGAGTGTAGATTGATGAAAATTAGGGAATTACATTTTTTTTATTTTCTAGTAGCTGAAATTTAGGGATTTATCAATAATTTGGTGCAGATTTAGCTACTGATTTTATGTAATTCCTCCTAAATTAGGTACTTTTATATACTATAAATATGTGATATTCTTATCAATAAAAATCAGGAAATAAAGAATAATTTCTCCCCCTCAAAATCTCTATTATTCTACAGAATTTGTATATGCATTATTAACTTTTTGTGATTTTGTTGTAATATAGATATGGACCAGCACTCTCCAGAGAACAATTCTGACAGCAAGTCCAATTGTTGGATTTCCAAAGGTGCGTTTGAAACTATAAGAAAGAAACTTGTTCATCCCTTTGCTCACGTTTTAGCCATTATGGCAGCTGAAATATATATTGGTATGCTAACAAAGGTATAGTTCTTCACACTTCTGATAGATACAATGGCGTGCACTTGATGAGATAAATGCTGGTGTGTGTGATGGAATGACTTATGAAGAAATAAAGAAGAATATGCCAGAGGAGTATGAGTAAGTCTTCCCTATCATCATCATGCTGCATTTCTTTTCTCACTGGTTAGTAAAATTGAATCCAAGGGTAGTAAAATTGAATCCAAGGGAATTTAACGTTGTTAAAAAGCTTTTCTTATCCTTGACTTTTGATATTCATGTTATATGAAGGAGCTTGTGTTCTGTGTTACTTTCACTCGAGTATGGGTGTTTGTTACGAGAATGTATCCAAGTGTTTGACACTCCTTTCATAAAAACTTGGTTTTAAAGGTGCGAGGTGTTTCGATGCGCAAAAGATCCTTAAAGCCGAGGCGTGAGGCACTAGACGAGAGCGCTAACCTTTTAAGTGAGACGCCTTATTATTTTAAAATTTTATAAATCAACTCCATAATATATTTTATATTTAAAAATATGATAATTATATTATAAATATTAAAATATTTCAATTGTATTTAAAATTTAAAATTATTAAAAATAAAAATATTAAATTATTAAAAAATTATATTATTTGAATATATAATTTTAATATTTAAAATATTATTTTATTATATTTAAAATTAATATTAGTTTTTTAATCTATAATAAATATTTTAATAACAAAATTAATAATAATAATAATAAAACAATAAATTATTAATAAAATATTAATAACAAAAGTATAATCCTAAATTTATTTTAAATTAAAACATAATTTCACCCTTGTAGATCATGGTTATTTCACCCTGTGATTAAATGAATAGGTGTATTTTAATCCATTAAAATGGGTTTAACTTTCTAAACCTTTTGTTGCTAGCCTTTCATAAATAAAAAATTAAAATAAACATAAAGGGTCTAACTTTCCAAACAAAAATAAAAAATTAAAATTAAAATTAAAATTAAAATAATCTTCTTCAATAAACTATTTTTTTTCTCTTCTTCTTTAACATCTCTGTAGGTGTTCTTCTTTATTAACATCTAACTCTCTCAGTTCATCTTCTTCATCTCTTTTTTTCTAATTTATTTTTCGAGTAAAAGACTCACCAGCAAAAGGCGCCCGAGGTGCTCGCCTTTCACCTCTGGCGACCCTTGTCAAAGGTACACACCTCCTGTAAACCACTTCGCCTGAAACGATGGATAATTTTGTTTTCGGCACCTAGTTGTGCCTTGCGCTTCCGAGCATCTGAGGTGTACCTTTTAAAACAAAGCATAAAAAGTATTGGATTTGCCAAGTCCATTAAGAAGTGTCTGAAAAAAGGATTCGGGTTCAGGGGTTCTTTTTTATACCTAAATGCACTATAGTTCTAATTTCTCGGTATATATACCATTTAATAGTTGACTGGATAATAAAACTACTTTATCTTTTGGGATTATTGTCTTATAAATTTTATAAAACTAAATTTAGGTTTATAATCTAGGTGGATTTTTTAATCTTATTAAAGGTAATGATATTTATATCCTAAGCGTGCTTTGTAACTAAAATGGGTTTACATCTTTTTTTTAAAAGGTGATGCTTTTACCCAGAAAATAAAATTAAAAAAAACATGAAAAAGAAGATGAACTAGGGGAGTTAGATATTGAATAAGAAGAACATCTACAAAAATATTGAAAAAGAAGACCTAGAGATGAAAAAATAGACTATTAAAGAATATTGTTTTTATGTTTATTTTAATTTTTTATTTGTGTATGAGAATTTTTTTATGTTTATTTTAATTTTTTTATTTATGGCAGGCTAACATCAAAAGGTTCAGAAAGTTGTACCTATTTTAATGACTAAAATACCCCTATTCATTTGACCAAAGCGTGAAATAACATGATTTGCAAGGGTGAAATTGTATTTTAATTTAAAACAAATTTATGATTATTTTCTTGTTATTGATATTTTGTTTTATTATTATTATTAATTTTATTATTAAAGTATTTATTCTAGATCAAAAAATTAATATTAATTTTAATATAATAAATAAATTTAAATATTAATTTATTTAAATAAAATATTTAAATAATATAATTTATTAATAATTTAATATTTTTATTTTTAATAATTTTAAATTTTATATATAATTGAAATATTTTAATATCTATAATATAATTATCATGTTTTTAAATATAAAATATATTATGAAATTGATTTATAAATTTTTAGAATAATAAGGCGTTTCACCTATGAAAAGCTAATGCCTTCTACTAGCACCTTACGCCTCAGCTCTAAGGACCTTTTGCCTCTCGGAGCGTCTTGCACCTTTTAAAACCAACGTTTACAATATGTCATATGTAGTTGGCTTAATATTGTAAATGGATTTTTTTCTTTTTCTTTTCTAAATGAAAAATTAGTTAAGAGACTACAATAATCGTAGCCTATCACTTGGACTTGTTTGGATTCCAATTTTAGTCTTCCTCTCTTCTTTCTTCATCAAAGTGGACCATGACCTCTATTCAAAACTCAATGGAAGAAGGTAAAAACAGGTGACCATGCGAGATAATAATTGGTTGAGGATAAAGCTGGTTTCAAGTTTAACCCCATCAACCCTCTCATCTTTATATCTTTGCAGACCAATAATCTCTTCAATTTATAGTGAACATATGGTTTGGGTTGTTTCAGTTTGATGTTAATATAACCCATCAATCATCCATAGTCTCCGCTATTTGCTTTCTTCATTGCCAATATAGTATTGTCATTTCTGTACTAGGTGCATATTCTGCATCCGAATAGGTGTTGTGTTGTGCAAAACCTTAAACACTAAACGATTTAGTGCTATAATATGCTGAGTCCATGTAACACTTCTTGTGTTGGATCAAAACATGTAATGATTTTACTGCGGTCTTGGGGAATTATGTCCCTATTTTTGTTATAGATCTCGTAAGAAAGACAAGCTCAGATATCGGTATCCTCGTGGAGAATCTTACCTAGATGTTATTCAAAGGTGAAGGGTTTCTCAACGTATTGACCTTTGAATTGTTTTCTAATTATGTTTTAGATTCAAACTTTTGAGGTTCAATTAATTTCCCACATCAATGCAGGCTTGAACCTGTAATAATTGAGCTTGAACGACAAAGAGCACCTGTTGTAGTGATATCTCACCAGGTTATATTTAACAGAAAATTCTTGTTCTTTATATGATTTTTCATGTAAATAATAATCTTGAATGATTTATTATTACTTTCATTTTGCAGGCTGTATTGAGAGCATTATATGCCTATTTTGCTGATAGGCCACTCAAAGAAATTCCTCACATTGAGGTAACTAGTAGATAAGTTGAAATTGATGTCTTGATTTATTTCTTCTTGTGGGTGTCTTCAATCTATTGCTTCTCTCGATTCTGCATGTGAGTGGCTTAGTCTTTGAAATGGAGAAAGATATGATGCACCCTTATCTTTCTCTGTACAATCGATCCATAGATAGAACATCATCTCTGATCCATGAAGTTTACAGAATCATGTTATAGCCTCTCTACTTTGACCTTTAGAGCTTATGTTACTTGGACTTGGATGCGAGTATTGATACATGTGTCTGTCGTGGGCATGCTTAGTTATTCCATTTATTTTGGTTCATGTCTCCATATGCATTTTCGAATATGCTTCAGATATGAGTGGACTTGTTAACTTTGACTTGAACCTGGAAACCGAACCCGAGTTCAACCTAAACCTGAAATATCTAGATCCATAAATTGATCTAAACTCAAAATGACTTGAAAATTTTAAAGCCAAAGTCGATCCATTCCGGCCAATTACTCCAAGAAAAACAACGAATGTTTAAATTGTTCAACAAGACACATGTGTTGTCTAGTTATTGCACCTATAATAGGATGTAAAAGGTAGTCTGAGATTTTCAAACATTGCTTTCAGAGTTGATACTTTTGGTATGTTTCCAAACTGCAGGTGCCTCTCCATACGATCATAGAAATACAAATGGGAGTAACAGGCGTTCAGGAGAAACGATATAAACTAATGGATTGACCGACCTCAGTTGAGATGGAATTTTCATTAATTGTATTTCCATTCTTTTGTGATTAGTAATAATCTAACTGTTGTAACAATTATAATAATTACTAATTAAATGTGTAAGCTTTGCTATAACATTTTTCTGGTTTCATAATCTTCTTGTCTCAGCTGCTTGTGTTGAATGGAACAGGGTGGGTCTCTCAGCTTAAACCTGCATATACTGGGCAGCTTTGCTATTCTACAGGTGATTAAGACTTCATCATTCTGGATACTTATAACATGAAAACATTGTGGAATGAATGTCTATTATGGACACAATGCTCTTCAATGGTTTCAATCTATTTTTTCCCCTAAAAATAAAAATAGTTTGGATGATTTTATTTTTTGAATTGTTTTATTAGTTTGATTTTTGGTAAGAATAAAGTCGTTACCGATCATTTTTATAGTTTAGACATCGTAAAAATAATAATCCGAGATTTTAAAAAGTTTGGTGTTTGAAAGTCTGTTGTATGTAGGGAAGGATTAATGCTTTATAAATGTCTGAAATTGGTTCTTTTAATTTCATGTTGCATTTTGGTATTTTAGTATAATAATTTAAGTTTAATTTGATTATTAATTATGTTTTTATTAAAAATGAAAATAG
Organism: Abelmoschus esculentus; assembly: GCA_035048815.1. Classification (NCBI taxonomy): domain Eukaryota; kingdom Viridiplantae; phylum Streptophyta; class Magnoliopsida; order Malvales; family Malvaceae; genus Abelmoschus; species Abelmoschus esculentus. Next base: position 4,288,854 of record JAUCBN010000061.1, on the reverse strand, counting down.
TACTTGTATTATGAAATATAATTTTATTTTAAAGATAAAATTAAAAATAACTAAATAGGATTAGGACATTGTCTCTTATATTCTAAAAATATATTCTATTTCTAAAAGGTTTTTATACATTTAGTTATTTATCAAAGATTCATTTTAAATAACTAATATGATAGGCTCTAATTTATGTATTATTTATCTGTAAAAAATTTTAATTCCAAAATTCTCATAGAATAATATCCAATTACTTTAAGATATTATTCTTAATTGAACTTTAAAATTATATACAATGTTCCTACTAATCAATTGTTCTATTTATTAAAGTAATTAACTCTATTTAAAGATTCTATTTATTTTTCTAAATTATTTAATATTTTTAGGCATTTTAAAAAAAAATATTGGTTATTCAATTTAAGAATTTATGTTGAATAATATTCAATTACTTTACGATCCCATTCAATTTTAACCTCTAAAATTTCATAAACACTATCCATTAATTTGCTAAAATTTATCTTATTCCAAATCAAATTATTTAAATCAAACATATATCTATGCTACATGTTTCAATTCAAAAAAATCAATAATCTCTAGCGCAGGTGACTAAAGTTATCAATTTCTTATTTATTTAATATTTTTAATATTAAATTATCTATTATGAATCTTAAATTTGAATCATTAACTTAAATTTCGAGTCGTTACATTGTAAATAAAACATTTTAAGTTGAGTTGTTCACACAATATAACTCTATAATATCTGATCTAAATTTTAATTTACCAATGAATCAATCATCATTTTTCATCGACATTTTTCCAACAATATCGTTGGAGTTTTTTTTAAAAAAATGTTAGAACCACTCAGATTATTTCTAACAATATAGTAAATTACTGTTTAAATCAAAAGTTGGATTGCTTTCAACCCGTCTTCCAACAATGTTCCAATACAAATAATAAACACTATTCAAAGACGGGTTCCGTCTTTGAATAGTGTTTTTTTCTCTCACTCAAATACTGTTTGAATAGTGTTTATTTCCCCGATAAATCAAATTTAAAAAAAAAAATTGTTTGAAGACGGATCGCTTTCCCCTGTCTTTGAACAATGTTTATTATTTTATTAAAACATTGTTTAGAAACGGGTAGAAAACAATTCGACTTCTAATTTGAACAATAATTCACTGTATTATTGAAAATAATTTGAATGGTTCAATAATTTTTTTAAAAAAATCTTCAACAATATTGTTAGAAAAAAAAACTTTTTCATCGATTGATTTTTATTCATATTTTGCATTAAAGAATAACATTTTAAAGAAAAAATACATTAATATTTTGATCGTAAAAGGTGCAACGATAATTATTTAAACTAACTAATGGAATTATAAAATAAAAATATGAAGACCAAATCCCAAGTTTGAATATAATAGAGGGACTAAAATCATATTTTGACCTTGTTTCAACAAGCAAGTTCAAAAGGATATAAAGAGGAAAACAAAACCTTAATGGATAATAGTAGAGGCTCAGCCTCAAATGTTGCTATCACAAGCACACTTGGAAGTTGAATGGCATCACCTAAATCAACATTTCAAGCACTTCATGTCGTCCTATGTTACAACAGATATTATATAGTAAATTGTGAGCTAGATAAATAAACATTGCCAAGTTTTACAGTGATTCTTGACTCAGAAAACGAGACTGCTGATTAATACCGACGTTAAGGTAACCGTGAGGTTGTCATCAAGCTCGGTGCTAATCGGAAGGGACTCTACCAGGGCTGAGGCAAGAGACACAACCAAGAAACCCAGAACCATCCCCCAACTCTTTTGAATGTATCCAAAGTAGGAAAAGTAATACATATACCTGTTACATTATTGGTTGCTTGGCATTAATGTTAATGCTACATCATGTTGATGCTTAACATTGTAAGAGAAAATCAACTCGTAACTTACCCTACACAAGATAAAAAACCGGCTGTGGCCATTGCAACACTACCAGCTATGGACTTGTTCCTGTTGTAAGAAAGTTTACGTCTACCAAATCGTCTTCCTACAACATCTGCGAAACCTGTACAGATAATGATAAATATGGTAAAGTTTGCAGTTCTCATGGCACCCCATTCAGTGTTTCTAACAAGTACTTGAAATGTTCGTCAATAACTCGAGCTAAATCAATACAGAAGAAAGGACAAAACGAATGAATAAGTTAACAGTTACCATCTCCGGCACAAAGGTTACATATTGCAGCAATTCCAATAGGTGAAGTCCTCCAGTATACCGCACAAGACAGAGTAACCGTTATAGCATAATAAAGTGGTCCTTTAAGAAGTTCCCTGATGTAGCGAATAAGTTAAGGTCAAGTTGAACAAGTCCTAAATAATGATAAACAATAAAGACCCAATTTCATTTTCAGATTATCAGATAACAACTTTTAAGGAAAAACTTCACATATACAATTTGATGGAATTAATTTGGCTGAAAGAAATAACCAACAAGAGAAAGCAGCTAGCAAGATGGATATTCATGACATAGACATTAAGTTTTAAACTTTAATCGAACCTGTAGTCTCCATATCTGCTCATTGACTTCACAGTGGCTTCATCTTTCCAAATTCCAGAACCTATAAGAAGCATTCGTATAATGTTGACACCAGGAGTAATAGCTGCTAAAGCTGCTCCACGAAATCCTGCACTGTAATGATAAGTAATAGCTATTTTACACGGCAACCAGTATAGCCTGCATTGCAAAGGACTAAGGAGACTACCTGAATAATGGCCAGCAAAGCATGAAGACTAGCCCGATGCTTATATGCACAAGCTTCCGATTCAGTTTCTGAACAACAAAACAAAAAAGTCGTGAAGCCTTTACAAAAGAAGGAATTCAAAAAAAGAAAAAGAAAAAAGCATTTTGAATTTTGATGTTATGTCTCTTTAAAGAGACTGGTTTACTTAAGGAATCAAGTGTTTACAGGGTTCCGTTGGATATGTAGGCCGTTTGAAGTTCTCTTTAAAGAGAATGCCCCCTAGTCACCTACACATGACGCCACCTACACATGACGTTCTCTTATTTGCGCTGAAGATATCAACTTAGATTCTCAAATATAGGTGAAAATCACTTTTATTTCAAAATAAAAATTTAGGTTAGATTATTTTCGAAAAAATTTAGCATAGCTTCCAGACAAATTAACATAATTTTTTTACTCAATACATGAAGTTGAGTAAGGGTAGTCATAAAAAGCTCTAATTATGATTTTAATCCCTCTGTTATACTAAAATTTTAGATTTAACCCCTTTACTTTACAAGGTTGTTATTGATAACGCTACTAATTGCTGCCATTGAAGTGTTTATGTTGAATTTTCTTTACTATTATTTTATCACACAATCATGGCCTTGTGGAAATCCAGTCAACCATTTAATGGTGTTATTAATTTAGATCGCCTAATAACATTATATATTGAGATTAAATCTAAAATTTCATCATAGTAAAATGACTAAAACTAGATCAGTATACTAGTCAATCTTCTGAATCAATGGAAAAAACAATAGGTTTTCTCTGATCCTAAGTGTTCCCTATTCGCATTTCAGTCAATAATTCTGCTGTTTTACTGTTGTTTTTCCATTGAAATCACATCATGAGCTATCCAGAATCAAAAATCAGTAGGAAGTGATGATCTTTACTAATTTGAGGGCAGTTGTCCCTAAGGAATATAATTTAAAATCGATGAATTCGTGTTTAATAAAGTGGATGAATTATATCAAGCATAGACATAGATTCAGATGCTATAAATAGAGTCAAAGGAAAGGAAATCAAGCCAAGTACAGATGGCAATAACACCGCCATCTGATTGAATCATCCAAACACCAAAATCTGGAAGACGAACAAGGAGCGATAGAAGCAAGTAGGTAACTGACCTGATCTACGCCTCGTTTGGCTGTTTCTTTCCAGAGTAAGAGAAAAGTGAATATAACGCCGCAGCAAACCACGGCGGCTAAAAGGTCGGACACCAGCAAGTTTTCGGATAACATTATTAACCGCCGCTAATAATATCTCCCTCAACCTTTAGCCAAAATTAAAGAAAACTACCTACCAAACTTCCAGAGATATATATTTAATAATAATCGTTTATCTGTACGGTATCTGCTTTGTCGAAAGTTAAAAAATATTAACACAGTTACCAAGCCAGCATTTGCTAATTGAAAACGAAATGTTTCAGCGCAAAACAGGGAGGTTATTGGCGGTTTCCTCCCGGAAACGGAGGACAGAGAGAGTGAAGAAGCCGGGAAAATATGACGCGTAATTGTCAAAAATGGCGGCAGCTGTAGATCTTGAATATGGTGTTCAAAAATATCCGATGATAGATTCCACCTGATTACCCGAACTTAAAAATGGGGTATTTATTTAAAAAAAATTTTATTAGGATCAGGTACTCGACCCATCATTTCTCGGATCGGACCCAGGTCATGAAATTAAAAATTTTCGGGTACTCGGTTCTTATATATTTTTTAATTTTAAATATAACTATTATTTAAATAAAATAACTTTATATTCATTATATTCTCAAATCAAAAGACCTTATTTTTAAATTTAGATCTTTTAAACTTAATTTATAAAAAAATTAATCACTCGTCGTAAAAAGAAAGTTAAGATTTATTATAAAATAATAAATTTAATTTTACGAGTTGGCAAAATTCGAACTTTACTAAGATATATATTATTTTATTAAAATAAATTAAACTAATTAAAAAATTAAAATAAATTTAAAATATTAAATAACCAGCTTTATTTTCTAATTAAAAATATTTTAAAAAATAAATTAAAAATATTTAAAAAATTTCCTTAGGCCTATGTTTTGTTTCGAATTAGATTATATAATTTGGGTCTTAAACTTTATGTTTAGATTATATAAATAGGATATTAAAATTTTATGTTCAGATTATGTAAATAGGATATTAAAATTTTATGTTTGTGTATAGAATTATGTAATTTAAACTTTTATATCTATGTATTTTTTAAGATTAAATTTAAATTTTATAAAAATAAAAATAAAAAACTGGGTACCCGTTACTGAATATTCGAGTACCCGAAGTACCGGATACCTAAAAAATTCGGGTTAAAACACGGACCGATTTTTTAAGTACCCAAACCTTCGGGTACCTGATACTTGGGTACACGAATATCCGAGTACCCGGATCTGAACACCCCTACTTGAATCCCCTCATGAGTTTGTAGTAAAACAATTAGAAAAGGGTAAACAACATAAATGGTGATTAAATTTTTAGGTTGGATCTATTTTGACTATCAAACTTTTAAAATATTTAGGATTAGGTGATTAATTTTATTTATTAATTTAAATTTAGGATTAAATTAAAATAATAAATAAATTATACGGATTAAATGTAAATTATACATATTTTATTTAACTGTTACGTCACTACTGTTACTTTTTCTGTTAAAAATTTAACGACGGTGACTCAAATAGGTAGGGTTTCAAAGTTGGGTGATTTGATTGACGAGTTCTTTAGTTGGGTGGTCAAAATAGATATCTTCAATTAGTTGGGTGGTTATTGGGGTAGTTTACCCTAAATTTTATTATTTGGGTCAGATTTGAATAGATAAAAACCCTACTCTATTGATTTATAGTACCACCTTTAGTTAAAATGAGAGATGGACACTGGTTGGATTTTCGACCCACTTGTACCCGATTCAAACATTAATACTTTTTATATGTCACCTGACTCGAGGTTAGGATGAAATAAATTTAACTCGGTCTGAATTTTAAACTTCAAAACTTAAGCCTATCCGAATTATTATTATTTTTTAATTTTAAGAATTTAATTATAAAAAATAAATTTATAGATTTAATTTTAAAAAATAAAATTTTAATGACCTAATCGTAAGAAATCAATTTTAATGATCTAATCGTAAGAAATCAATTTTAATGACCTGATTATATAAATATATAAAAAAAATCATTATTATAAATATCCCTAAAAATATATATATAATTATAATATTAATCCTAGACCGGTCGAGTCGATTTTTTCCATCCTAAACTCAAACCCGATTCAAAATTACTCTAAAATAACCTAACCCAATCCTACCCTGATTTTTTTATAAAAAAATTTATTAATCAATTCGGATCAAATCGAAAACCGTTGGATTCGAGTTTCATTTCTATCCCTAGTTAAAATCCAAGGAAGGGACAAAAATCAGTAAAATTAAAATGAAGATGTTGATACTACTACCTATATAAATTACAAGGACTTCATTTCTGAACTATACAGATACAAAGTTGTGATCACAGCCAAGAACTGACGCAAACGCAACAACCTTGTTTAGGGGAAGTTCTAGGGTGAGCAAAAGGGGAAAGCAAATCTTGGAAGAAAATGAGCAAAGACGATGGAGAAAGCAGCGCAGATATTAACATAGCAGTGAAGTTCAGCGGAAGATCAATACCAGTTTCGATATCAAAGGATTCAACAATCAAAGAACTCAAATCTCATCTCCAGCCTCTCACCAATGTTCTTCCTCGGGGTCAAAAGCTTATTTTCAAAGGTTTTATTTCTTGTTTCTCTCTTCCTTTCTTTTTTTTTTCTTTTTCCAATTTTAGGGCTATTTAAGTTTGGGTTGTTTAAAGGGAAGCTTTTGGTGGACGCGATGACGTTGAAGGAATCAGAGGTCATTAATGGAGCCAAGCTCATGCTTATGGCTTCCCAGGGTTTGCACCAAGGGGTATTTCTTTTCTTCTTTCTTAAATCACTTGTATTTCCTTTCATGTTTATGGGTTCAGTTAAAAAGAAAATGGGGGTTGTTCAGAATTTCTATTGAAAGTATCAGATTGAAGAATTTATCTATTTTTAAGGGTTTGTTCCTTTCTTTATTTTCTGGGGAATGAACAGGGCGGACCTATTCTAAAAGAAGCTCAAACTCGGCCTATTTCAAGGATGACAGAAACCGAGTATAAAAGATCCGATACCAAGTCTGAGATTATTATGGATAAGAGTAGATTGGAACGATGGAAAGCTACTGGAGTCATTGCATTAGCTGAGTGTAATTTGAAGGTATCTTTGTAATGATTTAGGGGCATTGCTTTTGTTGATCCTAGTTTTAGCTTCCTATTTATTTAATTGATAGCTTGAAGAAACGAAGTTCCTATGTTAGACAATTTGCAAATTATTTTTTGTTGATTTGATTTTGAAGGCAATACCAGATGAAGTATGGGTCTGTGGATCTTCTGCTAGAGTACTGGATGTCAATAACAACAGCATCCAAAATGTACCAAACAAAATTAGCTGTTTGAATTCCATACAGGTAACTGAACCTTTTGTTTCCCTTGGTGTTTCAGGAATTCATTTGAGATACTTGGTTAATTGGTTGTATATTATTTTATACAATTTAATGTTTGAATCTCGACACTTTGTAGAAACTGTTCCTCAATGCAAATGGTATTTCTGATGAAGCCATTCAGTGGGAGGGATTAACATCTTTGAAGTATCTAACAGTTCTATCTATATCTCATAACCAGTGAGTTTTTCCTCTTCTTATCAACCTTACACTCCTTGTCGGATTCAAATTGTGATCCCAATATACTTTTCTATGATTTTACTTGAAATGCATGGTAAAAGCTTCTTTTTTGATGAATAATTGTGACATCTAATGGTCATGGTATAAACGAAACATTGATAAAAGCTAATGGATCACCAGTGTGAATTAAACTTTCTTTGTCAATATATGTTCCCTTTTTCAACTCTAAATGTAATACCTGACCCGGATGTCACATTGGGCCTCCGGCCCAAAACCTGTATTCCAAAATTTCTTTTCAAAGCCCATCAAATGAAATCAAATTCAAGTCTAAATACGATTCATAAAATCCATTAAGTTAAAACGTAAGCCCAAAATAATATAAAGTAATTGGAGCTCCAAAATATTGCAACCCATTAAAACATTCGACCCAAATTAAAATAAATAGAGTTACATTACATAGGGTTCGACATAGTACTAGCCCACTAAATCTAATACATGTACTTTGACAACACGGTCGATGCTGAAATTCGAACCTTGATGGTGCTCCACGAACCGGCTTCACCTAATCTACGTACGAAAACATATTTCGAACGCTGAGCTACGAAAGCTCAGTGGGTATGCCGAACTCGGTCAACATCATGCATACCATAAGCAGTAAAGCATAACATATAAAACATCGTGCATAGTATGATGATCTAGCATGCTTGTCTATCACAGGGCATAAACAATGTATAATATCGCACACAGCATATGCATGTCACATCACAAATAACACACAAGAGTGAGGCCCATGTCCACACAACATCGGGATCCTACACTCAAGATTGAGGTCGCCCTCAAATCCTATGCCCGGAATGTTACATCGGACATCTTCGAACGAGGCCGCCCAACGTTCGAAAAGGGGTGGCGGCCGCCCAACAAACCTCATGCTCGGAATGTTACATCGAACATCTTCGAGTGAGGCCGCCCAACACTCGGAATAAAAGTCTTCAAAACATCATCCGGCATGTTACATCGGATGGCCTTCAACGTGTTGCAACACTTTTGGATATTCGGGTTTCCATCAAACAAGGACTCGATACACACAAATGATCCACCTAGGATCCTCACATCAAAACACATCAAGACTTAACATAATTTAGTCGTTCGGGTTAATATCATCAAATTCATGTTAACAATTCATTTCATTGATTATAAGATTCATTATGACTTTTAATTCTCTTTTCAAACCTCAACAATACTTATCTTACCAAGTTTTCGCGAGGGTATCGATACCCTTATATGGGGTATCGAACCACCCTACCTTGATGCCCACCCAAAGAAGGCATCGAACCATGGGTATCGATACTGGTATCGATACCCTTTGACCATTTTCGAAATCAACAAAAGGGGACCCTTCAGCATCGATATCGGCATCGATGCCATTATGCCACTGGAGGTCCCGGTATCGAACCATGGTTCTATACACCTGGCCACTTAGCCTATTTCCACTCATGGGTATCGATACCGGTAGCCCGTGTATCGATACCCCTGCACGAAATGCAGGTCTACACTTAGAAAATTCCTAGGATTCATTCTCAAACTCGATCCAATCAATCTCAAAGTGTTACTATTCATTTCTAGAGATGATTAAGGAATTTTAGCATTAATTTCAAATCATTTAACACCCAAATCCGAAATCCACCATTAAAGCATATCAAGCACAAACCAAGCATACACATATATCAACATCTATATGTATGCAACTACCATGATATGTATGATGTAAAGAACGAGTTGGGAGTACCAACCTTGAGCAACAACAGCAACAACCTCCCTTCTTCCTCCTTAAGCTCTCTCTTTGCCTTGCCTTTGAGATGGAGCTTCCACTTCTTTCTCTACAAGAGAAAGATGAAGAACGGGTTAGAGCACCCCGGGAAGATTTCCATAGTCTTAAAACACTTAAAAGAACCCAACTTAACCCTTCAAAAACTCAAACTCGGACCGAACTCTAAACCCCCTCATAAACCCTCATTTTCACCAAACCAACACACATATTTACCTCTTTTAAAAGATCTTTAATAGCCCTACAACCTTCCCGCCAGCTTAAAAACGAGAATCCAAAGCAACCAAGCAAAGATCCAACCTTTGGCTACTCTTACTTGTGTTCAAAAAGGGAAGAAGATGAGAGAAAAAACTAAAACCTCTTACCTCACTCTCTGCAGTACATTAAACCCCCCTCTCTCCAACTCTTCATACTTGTGAAATTACTTACATACCCTCAGCCCACAACCTAAACCCAACACAACACTCAAACCCCACAAATCTAAGGCCCAAACTATCAAACCCAGGGCCCAAAACTAAAGTCCAAAACCAACGGGTTAAACCGACACTCGGATCCGAATCCGGGTCGTTACACAAAATGCTTAGGCCTCTAATTTAAACCTGTTATACTGCTTGTGAAAAAAATATTTTATGGCTAGCGTTTACTTCTCTAAAACAAATCTTCATTTTTCTTTTTCATTGCTAGTAGATCTTTATTACTGGCACAAAATGATCTTTACAGCTAACTCTTTGAAGCAGGAAAATCTTTAGGTTGCTCGTTATATTACTCGCAATTTGACTGCATTTCCATTGTAACATAACATAAATGTTAATGTCAAATCCTATATGCAGGTTGACCACTTTACCCCCTGCACTTGGTTCTCTGACTTCTCTAAGGCAACTTCATGTTGCCAATAATAAGTTGACTACCCTTCCAAATGAAATAGGCTTGCTGACTCAGCTTGAAGTTTTGAAGGTCAATAATAATAGGTGAGTAATATTTTTATTAGGATGCATTAAAGGGCTGTAAAAGAGGCTTCTTTTCAATGCATGATAAAATCACATTCACTTGTGCTTTGGTTAATGTTACACGTTTTTTTTATCCAGGATAACCACTATTCCGGTATGCATCGGTGAATGTGGTTCTCTTGTTGAGGTACAGGATTCTTGGCCCTTGTATTTACATAAAATCTAGCTATTGTACACTTAACAAGTTAAATGCATAGTTTGACTAAACTGCATAATATGTTTCAGGTTGATCTTTCAGCAAATCTTCTGTCAGAGCTTCCCGATACCTTTGGCAATTTGCACAGTTTGAAGGTCTCCACTGGTTCTTTATTCTGTCAGTTTATATGTAGCAACTCTAGAAAAGTAATGCATTTCTCGAGCTTTCCCTCCTTAAAATATGTGCTTATAAGTAATGCATTTACTTCGGTTGCAGGCGTTGCATCTCGGTAATAATGGCCTAAAATCTCTGCCTTGTACATTATTCAAGCATTGCCTCCAGCTTGCAACATTGGATCTCCATAACACTGAAATCACAATGGATGTCCTACGACAGGTGTGTACATCAATTCCTATATAAAATGATTCGTTGAAGTGGACCCCATTTTGTGGTTTAAGTCATTTGATATGCTTAATTAAGACCATCTTTTGAATAGTTTGAAGGATGGGAAGAGTTTGATGAACGCCGGCGCTCAAAGCATCAGAAGCAACTGGATTTTCGAGTTAGTTCTGCTGCATTTGACGAAGGCGCTGATAAAAATTAACCCCTTCTATCATTTTGTACTTAACAGCCGAAAACAGTAAAGAAACATTGATTCTGTTTGTGCTTTGAATCATTCAAAACCATACTTTGCCTTTAAAAACAGTTCTTAACTGCCAGTAATCGAGTGTTGAGATAAATCTATTCAGCAAAAATGATTCATTCTCGACAATTGGAAGAGTATCCTAGCGGCGTTCTTTACATGCGAGAACACAGGTTCATTGGAAGGGTTTTACCTTAACTGTTTTTCATGTACGACAAAGATTAATCCTAAGTTCAATGACTGAGGTAATCCAAGTTTACACCCAGAAAATAAAAACGAGAAGGGGGAACTGGAAACAATTTGTATGCTAAATATGGACGAAGTTAATTCGCGACGACCGGTGTCTCTGGACTTCAATTTCAACGGTGGGAAGTAGGCTGGACTTCGATTTCAACGGTGGGAAGTAGGCTGGACTTCGATTTCAACGGTGGAAAGTAAGAGTGAGTATTCAATCGAATCGAATTAAAAATTTTGAGTTATTCGAGTTTACGAGTCTTATTTTACTACTCTATTTAAAAAAATTTTGATTTAAGTTTCGAATTCATAAAAATTTAATTTTAATTATTTATCATAATATAATTTAATTATAATTAAAAAAAATTATCATTTTGTATATATTTATGAAAATATTTTTTTATATTTTTATATATTAATATATATATCATAAAAAAATTAAGAGATTCATTTCAAACTTAAAAATAAATTCATTAATTACTAAAAGATTTGAGTTAATCGAATTTCTATTTTATAACTCAAACTGCATTTGATTTTTTTTTCAAGTTGAATCGAATTTATAAAATTTCAGGTCGTGTTAAAACAAATCAAGTATTTTTGCACTCGATTTTTTTAGACAAGTTCTACTCACCCTAATAGGAAGCAATAGAGTAAAATCATGAACATATTTTGATTTTAGCTTAATCTAAAGGTGGAGTTTACGGTGAATAATATCAAGAAGATGAGACAATCAAGTATAAAAATCTACGTCTAAATCATAAGCCTAGTATGGGTATCTTTCCACAAGATGAATGAGAAGATCTCTCCACAAGACGAAACGAAAACCAAGTAATTAGAGATCATAGAGGAAAGTTAAGTTACGATGAATTTACGGTGAAAAATATCCATCATAGGTGTGCACACTAATAATAAGATTGTAAAAGTTTTGTTGCTTGGAAAACAACCCCAAACAACCAAGGTGTGAGAGAATAACCTTAGCTGAAGTAAATAGAAACCTGAGGTATGTCAATGTCATTGTCGTCATCGTCCTCACATGCCACTACGACATCCAGATGTTTTCTATTTGGAGGCAATTCAGCCTTTGCCACTTCCCGGGCTAGATCTACAACCTTCTTGTCCATTCGCTCCCTGTGCCGAGGGAACATGCTATTATACAGCAAGCAACTTCCATAAGATATGCTGTAGGCATTCAAGCCCTTATCCTTAAGCCATTGGATGAGTTCTCTCAAAGTTGGGTTGTCTCTCAGGATCCACCGGTCCCAAACAGTCCAGCTCATGTCACCATGTTTAATGACTTTGGGCGGAACTGGCTCGGCCATAGAGAACAAAGGCAGTGCAAGGTTGGCAAAAGTGTTGCGGTAGTCCTCCAGTTTGTGGCCTCCATCAAGAGCCTTGTAAAGCTCCAGGCAGACAAGACCTGTGGCCATAGCTGTGGAGGTAGCAATTGCAGGAATGATTCTTCCAGCAATAAACTTGGCTTTGAGCTTATCCACCTCAGGAATGCTGTAGTTCCTGGCCCTCATATTAGCAAGCCCAGCTATTAGATCCATGTGGTAGTTTGTGTCATCATCCTGCAAATTCACACGTCGATAATATTGAAATTATTAAGAAAATGCATTCGTCCCAGTTTCATTGCCTTGAAAGTGAAAGCATATCCAAAGGATATATACGGCAAAAAATCAGAGAGAGAAATATCACAAACCTTTTCAAACTGAATAGGTTTCATCTTGAACCCTTGAGGCAAATTTTTTGTGCAAAGTTCTAACTTGAAGATGAGTTCATTGATAACTGCCGCATCATCAATAGATGCACTAGAGAGATTAGTAGCCTTCTCATCTGTTACGATTTTTGCATCTTTCTTTGGCTGGAAATCCAGGACTGTCACTTTGTCAACAGCTTCTGCCAACATGTTTGGCTTCTTAACCCAATCAGGAATTTGAATGCAGAATGTTTCAGCTCGAAGGATAGAGGCAGCCATAATAAACTGCAGGTGGCTTGGGTCAGCTGCTGAGAAACGAAGTGGATGAGGGAATCGTTTTGGGGCAGACCAGAAGGGAACCCCAGTACTGGTTGCAGCATCTTCGGGAAACGTATAAACAAGCTGCTTCACACGGTTCACAAAATAGTCTTCGAATCTGAGCAGAAAAGAAGGATAAAGTCAGAAACAAATGCAACAAAGCATCATCTTCAATAATACACATAATTAGATCAAACATCAAAAGTACCTAATACGAGCCCAATTGATGCAATCCTGGAATGTCACACACTTCTCTTTTTCAAGGCATTCAAGAACGCGTTCCAAATTATCTCTTGCCTGAGCATCGCCAGCACTCTTTTGTGCAGCTTTATATTCAACTGGGTTGGACAGATACGCATTCACTTCAGCAGGAGTTTTCTCAAGTAGACCTTCAAACTCAGACCGAGCCCATGTCAAACAATGGTCAATATTGTGAGGAAATGAGTGCACGGTGCACATGGGAGCTTGTTTCTCAGGTGGGTCTCTTGAAGCACCATAGTTTTCAGTTAGATGAGGAATAACCATCTGTGTGTTGCATTTAGCACCAAGAGTTCCTGACTCAAGAAGTGGTTTCTGGAAATATAAACACCTCTGATCAACATAAAGCCTCGCATTCACATTATCCAATGCATTAACAACCACTGTTAAATTCTCCCAGAAGGTATCATCAAATACGTTTTCAGTCTCAGGACCCACACGGTTTTGCAAAGCTTCAATATTTAAACAGGGATTTATTAATGCTGCAGCAGAAGCAGCAACTGTGGATTTGGCCTGTCCAATGTTCCAATCCCGGAAAAGAAACTGCCTGCTGAGGTTGCTCTTCTCAATAACATCATCATCGGTGATTGTCAGCTTTCCTTGGTTACCACATGAAACACCCATCAGAGCAATATTTTTTAGGAACTCGCAACCTAGTGCACCAGATCCCACCATAAACACTTTAGCTTCCTCCAGTTTCTTTTGGAGCTTGGACCCAAACACTGAAATTTGTGCATCATAACGGCTATTCAATGGTCTGAAATCACTAGGGTCCATGGGCTCGGTTGGAAGGGACTCCACAGAATCAAAATAAAAGAACTGTAGAATCAAATGGTAGAAAATTAGAAGGGGACGGGCAGAGATTGTATGAGTTTAAATAAACATTAAAGAAAAAATCATTAACTCTTGTTTTCAAGTATCTGTGGTAATAATAAATAGGAGGAAGATGTGAGGTTAAATGGCTTCAAAAAGATGTTTGAGCTACAACTCAAGGTATTCCATTCCATCCTAATGTTAGGTATAACTCCTTTCTTCCAGAAAACACAAATTAAATTGTTAATCTGATAGGTCCTCCGATTCCTCTTCTATTCCAAAACAAAACAAATTTAACCTTCTCATTTAGTACTCAAAGAGAATTGCCAAAGCACACGTAATTCCAGCAATTTATGTTTAAGGGTGAGTAGAGTAAATTCTAAATCATCCAATTCCAACTAAAAAGCAATTCACTAAAGGAAAAATGAAGACTAACCTGAAAGAGGGGATGGAACTTTCCAGAGCATGCTTTGACAACCTCTTGTCCCACAATTCCGCCAAACATAGCAGCCATGGGATTTAATACAGCCCTGGAACCAAAGGCAAAGTATCGCAAAAGTTTTGGGTTGATATCTTCCAACCTTCCATCACCCAAGCTCTCATTAATGTTACCAGCAATAGAAATAAGCTTATTAGCATCTTCTTCTGAACCAGTAACAGGAAAATGTCCCAAATCAGAGACAAACTTATCCAATGCTTGGAATGCTAAGTGTAACAGAGGTGGACGATCAAACTTTGAGAAATCACTCAGCAGAGAGTCACCAGGGTCTTTGAGAGCATCTCTTAATGGTTTAAAATTTAATACCCTGGGTTGTTTCACTTGTGTAACAATACCACCTTTTATGTACATACCGAAATTAGTGGTATCCTCCTCAAGAGTAAATGAATATGGCTTTGCACTCTTAATCTTCCTTGGTTTTCCATCATTTAGTTCTGTCATTCCATGAACTTCAGAGAAGACAACAAGATCTCCATCTTGAAACTCAAGCCTTTCATCGTCAACACAAGATACAAGTGCCGGATTGCCATTGCTAATGGACGCAATTATACCAGTGTGAGGATCCTCTCCATCAACATCAACCACAGTGAACTCGGGTCCAAAATCACAAAATATAGAACCAAAAAGACCTCTAACATCAGCCTTGATGAAAGAGATGGGAGGCTGATGAGTATGACAGTAATCATTGAACTCGATGGCTTTCTCAAAATTGATATCAGTAAATACAACAGCCTGAACAGAACAGAGATGAAGATTAGTTACACGGATTAATTACGCAGAGAACATAAAAATCATCAAAATTACAAATGCAATATAGAACAAGGTTTTAGATCAAATTGCAAACACTTTGTAGAGTAAACACACTTTCCCAGATTCTCTTTACATCAAATCTTTTCCCAGCTTAAAAGTACCTCAACTTAGGGTAATTCTAGAATAAGGGACTTAAAATAAGGAGAAGGACAACAATTCGTGTAAAGGATTATCAAATTACATAAATCATTACAAAAATCACTTAAATTAATACTACTTTTTGCAATAATTTATGTAATTGCCAAGTTACACAAAATAATACCCAATCGTGTAATATTTTGTGGACGTAATAATTTACGTAATTTGATTATCTTTCAAGTAATTTTTCCTTAGCTTATCCTTATTTTAAGTTCCATACTTTAGAATCAGCCCTGAACTTAGTTTTACTCCTAACCAAATATGTAAATAGTGGACTTTTGAGATGATTTAATCAAACTTCAGCATTACTTCTCTAGGCTTCCTATGAAACATAAGAGAGCAATTCCAGATATAACAGGGTAAACAATTATATATTAGGAGAGATCCAACGCTGAGGAAGTACCTGAAAGTCGGATAGTTGTTCCTTTGTTAATTTTGTTGTTAAAGTGGAAATGATTACAGCATTGTTAAGCTCTTGTAATTTTTGGACAGAAGCAAGAGCCCTGTTTTTACCAATATCACTCTCAGAGAACACAAAGTTACTGGACAAATCCCATAGCTCCACTACCCCTTCATCATGCAACATCACAGACTTGACACCGGCAAGAATGAGATTTTTTGCTGCACAAGCAGAATAGATAGAAGATTCAGTGGAAATATCAATACCCAATCCATACTCAAAAATGATGAGTCAATCAATATCTATCATATATACGTCATACACCGTGACTGAAAAGGAATTTTGAAACCAGGGCCGGGGAATCAAGCATTCTATAAAAGATTATATATTTATTAAGTTCTGAAATAATTTTAAGTTCATAATTAACAAACACTTAGAAGCTCAAATACTAAAGTTTGCACAGTAAAATTCAGAGAAATACACTGACCCAAAGAACGAAATCATCATAAACAAGACAAGAAATTTAAAAACCCTATATATCAATTCCACAAAATCTAATCAACTTTTACATTTCATGATCCCAAACATTCTATGGAAATACAACTGGATCCATCTTGATCAAAAGGTAAAGCGATTATGCCTCTGATTTGATACAAATCATTTAACAAATTACAGAAAAAAGAAAAGATAAAAAGAAACATCTAAGTTTGAAAAAAATCATACCAATCTCAGCACCAAGACCCTGCATCCCGGAAATAAGAATATTCGAAGCGAAAAGCCGCCTCATAGTCTCACGGCCATAGACCGCTAGCTGCCGACTATGGAGATCCTCATCGATTTCAGCATGGTTTGCATCACCAAGATCCATGGTAGACGGTGAAGATTCAACAACCCCACTATTACTCCGATCTCCGTTGCCTCCTATTACCACACTATTACCACCGTTCTTGGTTGATTCGTTATCCACAGCAGTGATGGTGCAGCTATCAAGGCGGTGCTTCTTGAAAGATGATGCAGATGCACCGTTGTGGTTGGTGTTGCTGGAAGTTTCGGGATCAGCTTCTATAACCATTATTTCATCAGAAGCAGTTCTCTTTCTAGGAAGCATATAGAGAAGTAAACTGCCAAAATGCCGCAGAAAACCATAGAAACTACAGTGAGTGACACCACAACAGAATAGAAAACTAATAATCAAGCATCGTCCATTAGAGGAACATAATTTTGTTAGAAATATCAGACAAAGATAGGAACTGAAGCTAGAAAGCTAGAAAGCCCGCAACAAAACCTAACTTGAGCATTGAATTGACTCTTAAGGAAAAAAAAAAAAAAAGCAAAGAAAACACATCATTAAGTTAATCATCCAAGGAAGAATAAACCCTTTAGACTTCATCTAAGGATGATAAGTTTAATATATTGTCATAAAATCTTTGGATTTTAAGGGTTTAGTTAATCATAAAACATTACCAACGAGCTTCAAGCCCCCTTCTTCAAAAGCTGGAAGACCAAATGGCTGCATCAACCAGTTGAGAAATGTTAGATACATGGTATTCTCGGAAATGGGTTTAGGGAACCATGGATTAATAAGCAAACAAGCTGGAATTTGGTGTTCGGAAAGAGGAAAAAAGGAAAAGGCTTTAGATTCCATACCTTAGTGTAAATTGGAACAAAGATGAACTCTGAAAATTGATTTGGGGATTTGGTACTTCGGAACAACGGCGGAATGGTTCTGATCCTGAAATTTAGCTAGGTTTTATGAGAAATTTTAGGGTGAGATGGGTTAGGGTAAGGTTAAAATGAGGAGTTACATAATTTTTTTTATTATTTTTACAAGAATGTGTAGATTGGGTAAAAAAATTATATTATAAGATATATTTTTTATTACTTAACAAGAATTTGCGTAAATTTTATTTTAAGTAAAAATTTGTGATTGTAATTTTTTTATTATTTAAATAAAAATTTATATAAATCATAAGAATTTATATAATTATATTTTTTAAAAAATAAAATATTATGTTTCATTTTAATCTTATTCTACCCTTGTTTATTTTAAATTTTCTCGAATTTTATATTTTCCTTTATTATAAGTTTTTCTTACATTATTGAACTTGGTAATCATAGGGTTTGGGATTTTTTTTAAGGTATAGAGTAAAAAATTATGATTGATTGAATAATTGTTTTAATTTTTATATTTTAGAATAATTTAATTTTTATTATTTTATTTTAAGTTAAAATGGTTTTTATGCGAATATAAACTATTAGTCAACTGACGAAAAATTACTTGAAATAATGTGATAAATTTATATAACAATATACACTAATATGATAGTATTATATAGATAAAATAATTTTTCTGTTGACTTATCATTATGTCTAGTTATTTCAAACTGTATACCAATAATTTTCTAATATTTTCTTTTATCAAATGAGTTATTTTGACCCAAAATAAAATATTAAGAGTTGAATTTCTCTAAAAAGAACGGGGGCTAAAAGTACTATTCAGTCAAACATTAATTTTTTTTTGACTTTATGCTTTTTTAAAGGGTAATTATTCCATACACAAGCATATGCAAAAATTTTATTTATACAAGCACCTTAATTTTAGGGTTTAGATATTTTGTTAGAATTTAATGTATGTGGGTTTAAGTACAGAAGATTTAAATTTAGGAGTGCAATTAGAATTTAAGATTTAGGAATAAATCTTTAACTATATTACCCTAAACTTTAAACTTTAAAATTTAACTTTACACCTTAAATTTTAATTATAAACTCTAAATTCTAAAATTTTATACCTAAATTCTTAAATCTTAAATCTAATACAGATTTTTTTTCAACCACCGATTATCAGCAGTATATAACATAACTACAGAGTTGGATAGACTCCAATTTTCTATTTTTCATACCTATCATTCTTCTAACAATGGACAGATTGAAGTGATAAATAGAAGAAATCATATCATGGGTCAGTCCCACTACGTTATCTATGGGACTAACCACTAGAAACTGTCCACCTCATTAATTTTTAATTTTCCAAGTGAAGATTCACTTGAGAAAAAATTATGACATGAAAAAATTGATGAAGTGGACAGTTTTTATTGATTGATCCTATAGACAAGTGATAAGACTGACCCATAATATAATTTTTCGATAAATAGGGTGCTAACTCCCTATCGGTGAATGACCCTTCACAAAAACTTAAAGGTGTGTGAAGCATACTTACCCCATGTGGAATTCACATACAACCGCTCAGTCTATATCATTATCAAACATTCATCATTCAAGGTAGTAACGGATGTACATATATAATAGGGTGGATTTAGGTTTACTTTAAATTTTTTAAAGTTTACATATTTATTTTTAAAATTTTAAAATTTTAAAATTTTATGAGTTAGTCCTTAAATTTTTTTAATATTTATAAGTTGTGACTATCTTGAAATCTTAAAATTTTATATATACTCACTCTCAAATATTTTTCTAGACGCACCACTGATTCAAGGTAATATACGAATTTAATCCCTTAAACCCTTTTGTATTTTTTTCACCTTTTGAACTATCAACAAAGATGGAAAGGAAAAGGCTAAATTTGTGAAGAAGCATTATTAACAAGATCTTGAAAAATTGAGAAGTGAACCCAACATTATAAACCACTATAAGGAATTCAAAAAAAAAAAATCTCTATTTATGAAAAATAATCCGAGAAATTTTTATTCTCAAAAACAATTAACTCAGTCGGATTATTTCTTATGATCAATATTCTTGGGTTAAGACAGTTAATAATCATATAGATCTTCCAAGTGAGAATAATGCTAGTGCTATTTTTAATGTTGTTGATCATGTAGGAGATGGTTTGAGGATAAATCTTTTAAAAGAAAGGAGATGACATGACCCTACTTTTATCCATAAACAAACATTACAGACAAGAAAGTAAATAATAAAATGTACACAAATGTGAATGAACGCATAAAGTTGTTATAAGGGTGTTTAAAAATATTCGATTCAATTGATCCGATTTGATTACCATTGTTTTGATCTGAAAATTTGGATATCTAATCCGGTTTTTATTTTTAGATAGGATATTTGATCTAATTTTAAATTTTTTGGATCGGATACGGATCACAATATTTTAAGTTTCGGATTATCCAAAAATTGAAATTTTCATAATATTAATGTTGCTCTATTCATTAATCTAGTGCTTGTTCTATTTTAAAATTTTAAAAATTAAAACTTTTATAATTGTGAATTTTATTGTATTTAGTAATTTGTTGTTTATTATATTCGAAATTCTAAAATTTTCATAAATACAACCTTCAAATTCGAAAAATTAGTATAACCAAATTATATTTTTTTGGATAATCGGATATCCGACTATCCAAATATATGGATATCCGTTTTTTTAATCAGATACGAATCATTATATCTTTGATTCAAAAATCCGAAAAAATCAAATCTAATCCAATTCAATATCCGATAATAAACACTTTAATTGCTAGTTGACCCAGTGATTCAGCCCTCCTCTCAATTGCATCACTCACATCATTTTCTTTCTTCCCTTAAACAATAAATAAAATTAAATTAATAAATTAAATTAAATTTTTTATCTAAAACATAAAGATTAAACTAAGAATTAATTCCCTTTACTAACATATCATCTCATCAAATTAACTACATCAAACGTTCAAATAATCAAAACATTATAAAACTATATCATAAATAATTAAAACATAATAAAATAATAACCTAAATGATGAAAACATTATTTTTTAAAATTTGATTAGCAAATTAAACATTTGTAAAATTAAGGTGACCATTGTAATAGTTTATCTATATAAAACATATCTTCCTCGGCTAAGATTCTATTATTCTGTGGGTGATTGTCTTAATCGGCGTGCTTTCTTTTCTTTTCTTTTTGCCTGAGAATCAATTCAATGCTGAAGTTAGGTTTTGTTGTGGGTTTTGTAGTTTCAGTTCCGATCTTTGTCGGATATTTCTACCAAAACTTTGTTCCTCTCAGCGACAATACCTGCTTACTAATTTTATATTCTACTGTTGTGGCACTCGCCGTAATTTCTATGTGTTTCTGTGGCATTTTCGGTAGTTTACCTCTCTATATGCTTCCTAGAAAGAGAACTCCTGATGAAATAGTGGTTGCAGAAGCTGATCTCGAAACTTCCAGTAACATCAACCACAACGGTGCAACAGCATCTTCTTTCAAGAAGCACCGTCTTGATAGCTGCACTGTCACCGACGCCGATAACGAATCAACGGATAATAACGGTGGTAATAGTGTAATAATTGGAGGCAACGGAGATCGGAGTCATAGTAGGGCTGTTGAGTCTTCATCGTCAACCATGGGTCTCGGCGATGCGAATCATAATGAAATCGATGAGGATCTCCATAGTCGGCAGCTAGCTGTCTATGGGCGTGAGACTATGAGGCGGCTTTTTGCGTCGAATATTCTTATTTCCGGGATGCAGGGTCTTGGTGCTGAGATTGGTATGAATTTTCGAAACTTATATATATATATATATATTCTTTATTTTTCACATTTTGTTAAATGATTTGGATCGTATCAGAGTCATAATTGCTTTTCCTTTTGATCAAGATCGATCCAGTTGTATTAACATAGTATGGTTGTTTGGAAGCATGAGATGAAAAAGTTGATTAAATTTTGATGCACCGAGATTTAGGGTTTTTAAAATTCGTTTTGGATGATTCCGTTAAATGGGTCGTTTCTTTCTATGAATTTTCTTGCGCGTATTTGAGCTTAAAATTATTTCAGAACTAATAAATCTATGATCTTATATTGATTGATGCCCCATTATTGATGATGGATTGGGTGTTGTCCTAGATTTGTTTCGTGCATTTTTCTTGCAACATCAGGACTGATATTCCCACCGATACTTCTATTTTTTCTGCTTGTGCAGCAAAAAACCTCATTCTTGCTGGTGTCAAGTCTGTGACCTTGCATGATGAAGGGGAAGTGGAGTTGTGGGATTTGTCCAGTAACTTTGTGTTCTCTGAGAGTGATGTTGGTAAAAACAGGGCTCTTGCTTCTGTCCACAAATTACAAGAGCTTAACAATGCGGTGGTCATTTCCACCTTGACAACAAAATTAACAAAGGAACAACTTTCTGACTTTCAGGTACTACTTTGTTGTTTGATATCTTGATTTATAATTGATTACCATGTTATATTTGAAGTATTAAAGGTTAACTGAATATGGAATTGAAACCTAGAGAAGTAATGCTGAAGTTTGATTACATCATCTCAAAATTCCACCATTTTCATCTAATGCGCTTAGGAACAAAGCTACATTCAGGTACTTTTAAGCTGGGAAAAGATGGGATGTAGAAGAGAATCTGGGAAAGTGTCTACATATGTGTTTGCAATTTGATCTAAAATCTTGCTCTATATTGCATTTATCTTTTTGATGATTATGTTATCTACATATTTCATCACACAAGTAATCTTCATCGATGCTTTATACAGGCTGTTGTATTTACTGATATCAGTTTCGAGAAAGCAATTGAGTTCAATGATTATTGTCATACTCACCAGCCTCCCATCTCTTTCATCAAGGCTGAAGTTAGAGGCCTTTTTGGTTCTATATTCTGTGATTTTGGACCGGAGTTCACTGTAGTTGATGTTGATGGAGAGGATCCTCACACGGGTATAATCGCTTCTATTAGCAATGACAATCCAACACTTATATCATGCGTTGATGATGAAAGGCTTGAGTTTGAAGATGGGGATCTTGTTGTCTTCTCTGAAGTTCAGGGAATGACAGAACTAAATGATGGAAAACCAAGGAAGGTTAAGAGTGCAAAGCCATATTCATTTACTCTTGAGGAGGACACCAGTAATTTCAGTACATCTACAAAAGGTGGCATTGTTACTCAAGTGAAACAGCCCAAGGTATTAAATTTTAAACCATTAAGAGATGCTCTCAAGGACCCTGGTGACTTTCTGCTGAGTGATTTCTCAAAGTTTGACCGTCCACCCCTGTTACACTTAGCATTCCAGGCATTGGATAAGTTTGTCTCTGATTTGGGGCGCTTTCCTGTTGCTGGTTCAGAAGAAGATGCTAATAAGCTTATTTCTATTGCTGATAACATTAATGAGAGCTTGGGAGGTGGAAGGGTGGAAGATGTCAACGCAAATCTTTTGCGACACTTTGCCTTTGGTTCCAGGGCTGTGCTAAATCCCATGGCAGCAATGTTTGGGGGAATTGTGGGACAAGAGGTTGTCAAAGCATGCTCTGGAAAGTTTCATCCCCTCTTTCAGGTTTGTGTTCGTTATCCCTTTTGAAATTGCTTTTAGTTGGAATGGATGGTTTAGAATTTACCCCCACTCACCCTTAAGCATGAATTGTTGGTATTGTATGTGCTTTGAGTACTTTTCTTTGGGTAGGAAATGAGAAGGTTAAATTTGTTTGGTTTCAGCATAGATGAGGAAAAGGAGTTTATCATATTAACAATTTAATCTGAGTCTTCTAGAATGAAAGGATATTTAACAATAGGATGAAATACCTTGATATCTAGGTCAAACATATTTAAACCTTTTACCCTCCCCATATTCCCCCTCTTTATTATTATCACAGATGCTTGAAAACAAGAGCTCAATGAATTTTCTTTAGACTCCCCCACTACTCGCTCTTTTCTGTTCTACTAATTTTCTCTCATTTGATCCCACAGTTCTTTTATTTTGATTCCGTTGAGTCACTTCCATCCGAGCCTGTGGACCCTAGTGATTTCAGACCATTGAATAGCCGTTATGATGCACAAATTTCAGTGTTTGGGTCCAAGCTCCAAAAGAAACTGGAGGATGCTAAAGTGTTTATGGTGGGATCTGGTGCACTAGGTTGCGAGTTCCTAAAAAATATTGCTCTGATGGGTGTTTCATGTGTTAACCAAGGAAAACTGACAATCACCGATGATGATGTTATCGAGAAGAGTAACCTAAGCAGGCAGTTTCTTTTCCGGGATTGGAATATTGGGCAGGCGAAATCTACGGTTGCTGCTTCTGCTGCAGCATCAATAAATCCTTGTTTAAATATTGAAGCTTTGCAAAACCGTGTGGGTCCTGAGACGGAAAACGTATTTGATGATAACTTCTGGGAGAATTTAACAGTGGTTATTAATGCATTGGATAATGTAAATGCCAGGCTTTATGTTGATCAGAGGTGTTTATATTTCCAGAAACCACTTCTTGAGTCGGGAACCCTAGGTGCTAAATGCAACACACAGATGGTTATCCCTCATCTAACTGAAAACTATGGTGCTTCAAGAGACCCACCTGAGAAACAAGCTCCCATGTGCACGGTGCACTCATTTCCTCACAATATTGACCATTGTTTGACATGGGCTCGGTCTGAGTTTGAGGGTCTACTTGAGAAAACTCCTGCTGAAGTGAATGCTTATCTGTCCAACCCAGTTGAATATAAAGCTGCCCAGAAGAGTGCTGGCGATGCTCAGGCAAGAGATAATTTGGAACGTATTCTTGAATGTCTTGAAAAAGACAAGTGTGTGACATTCCAGGATTGCATCACCTGGGCTCGTTTGAGGTACTTCTTTTAATGTTTGATCTAATTATGTGTTTATTATTGAAGGTAGTGCTTTGTTGCATTTGTTTTTGACCTTATCCTTCTTTTCTGCTCAGATTCGAGGACTATTTTGTAAATCGTATGAAGCAGCTGATTTATACATTTCCTGAAGATGCTGCAACCAGTACTGGGGCTCCCTTCTGGTCTGCCCCAAAACGATTCCCTCATCCACTTCATTTCTCAGCAGCTGATCCAAGCCACCTGCAGTTTATTAAGGCTGCTTCTATCCTTCGAGCTGAAACCTTTGGCATTCAAATTCCTGATTGGGTTAAGCAACCAAAGATATTAGCAGAGGCTGTTGACAAAGTGACAGTCCCCGATTTCCTGCCAATGAAAGATGCGAAAATCGTAACAGATGAGAAGGCTACTAGTCTTTCTACTGCATCTATTGATGATGCAGCAGTTATCAATGAACTCATCTTCAAGTTAGAACTTTGCTCTAAAAATTTGCCTCAAGGGTTCAAGATGAAACCTATTCAGTTTGAAAAGGTTTGTGATATTTCTTGTTTTGATTATTTAGTTTGTACATACTTTGGGTTTGCATTTCACTTTTGGAACTAATGGAACTGGAAAAAATAGTTTTCCATACTACTACTACTAATAATAATAATAATAATAATGATGATGAAGATGATGATACTGACTTGTGAACTTGCAGGATGATGACACAAACTACCACATGGATCTAATAGCTGGGCTTGCTAATATGAGGGCCAGGAACTACAGCATTCCTGAGGTGGATAAGCTCAAAGCCAAGTTTATTGCTGGAAGAATCATTCCTGCAATTGCTACCTCCACAGCTATGGCCACAGGTCTTGTCTGCCTGGAGCTTTACAAGGCTCTTGATGGAGGCCACAAACTGGAGGACTACCGCAACACTTTTGCCAACCTTGCACTGCCTTTGTTCTCTATGGCCGAGCCAGTTCCGCCCAAAGTCATTAAACATGGTGACATGAGCTGGACTGTTTGGGACCGGTGGATCCTGAGAGACAACCCAACTTTGAGAGAACTCATCCAATGGCTTAAGGATAAGGGCTTGAATGCCTACAGCATATCTTATGGAAGTTGCTTGCTGTATAATAGCATGTTCCCTCGGCACAGGGAGCGAATGGACAAGAAGGTTGTAGATCTAGCCCGGGAAGTGGCAAAGGCTGAATTGCCTCCAAATAGAAAACATCTGGATGTCGTAGTGGCATGTGAGGACGATGACGACAATGACATTGACATACCTCAGGTTTCTATCTACTTCAGCTAATGTTATTCCGACACCCTACTGCTTGTGGTTGTGGTCCAAGGATAAAACTTTTACAATGTTGTTATAATCAGTGAGCACCCAAAATGGATATTTTTCACAGTAAATTCATCGTATCTTAAGCTTCCAATATGATCTTCCCTAATTGCCTGGTTTCCTTCTTGTCTGGTGTAGCAATCTTCTCATTCATCCAATGGAAAGATACTCATAGATTGCTTGTACTTGTATCTGTTAGTCTTATGAGGTAGACGTTTTTCTCGAATACTCAAGTGGGATACGCAGGAATGATGGATGTAATAATTTAAGAAATCAACTTAGAAACTGTGCCCGTTGTCTTTTCTTGTTTTTCCGTTTTGTGTCTGCAGTGAACTCGGATTTCGGATAGGAAGGTGGTAAGGTGAAACCTTCCCAAAGAACTTGTGTTCCGACACAAATGGTGCGAGGCTACTATCATATCGAACAAGCTGTTGGTTGTAGTATGTATTTCGGCATTCTCAATTACTGGCATTTAATCACTGTTTTTAATGGTTTTGAACTATTCAAATCATGAACATAATTAATGCTCGTTTTTTTTCCTTCTGTTAACTACAAAATGCTAGGACAATGGATTAAATTTTTGTTGTCTGCTTCGATTTCTGGCGTTCATTGAAGTCTTCCGGCCCTTCAAACTATTCAAAGGATGGTCTAATAATTATAATATAGGAATTGAAGTACACACCTGACGTAGTGCATCCCATCCATTGTAATTTCAGTGTTATGGAGATCCAATGTTGTGAGCTGGAGGCAATGCTTGAATGATGTTCAAAGCAGCTGGGGGGGGGTAGGCCATTATTACCGAGACATTTGGATTGAAACTGACTCGAGTCTGAATTGGTTACAACTTGAGGTGAAGCTGATTCGATCTTAACCGAGTCTTACTTGATGTAGATCCAAGCCCAGTTAAACTAGATGATTTTGGATACAAACCCAATATATGATAATTGAACATGACTTGATATAAATAATTTAAAATTAATCCGATAAAAATTTAGGGTTAATTACTGCGGAAGTCACTTATTTTTTAGCGCGGTACAAAGTTCGTCACCCATTTTAAAAATGAATCAATAAAGTTACATACGTTTTCGAAGTGTAAATATTTGGTCACTCCGACGTTAGAGACCGTTAATGGGTAACAGAAAGATAATCTGATGAATTAAAAAATAATTTTTTTCCACGTGGGCTGCTTACGTGGCTCCCTTCTTCATCATCTTCATGTCAACATGAAAGGGGAAGGAAACCACCCCACCTTTCAGTAGGGGTGAGCAAAATTCGACTCATACAAACCGAATAACTCGACTTGACTCGAGGCAAAAATACTCGACTTGTTTTGACTCGACTCGAAAAAATTTCAAATAAAGTTTGAGTTGTAAAATAGAAATTCGAATAACTCGAAATTTTTAGTAATTAAATGATTAATTTTTATATCTGAGACGAATATCTCAATTTTTTATGGAATATATACATTGATATATAAAAATATAAAGAAATATTGTTACATATGAAAATATATATATATATATATGCATATCTTATATGATTAGAAAAAGTCGTTTAAATTGGAATTAAATCATACTATAACATGATAAATAATTACAATTAAATATTTATAAGAACTCGAAAACTCGACTCGATTCGACTCGACTCGAATTTCTTAAACTCGACTCGAACCGAAAAAATTTCAAATAAAGTTTGAGTTGTAAAATATGACTCGTCAACTTGAATAACTCGAAATTTTTTGACTCACTCGATCGAATACTCACCCCTACCTTTCAGCACCACAACACAACCCAAGTTTGAAGAAAAAATCAAACTTTTTGAGTAATGTCATGGTCTGTGATGGCAGACGGGGGAAAAATCTGGGTTTTCATTTTCTTTTCCTGTTAAATTTGATATCTGAAATAAAAAGATATTCTTCTCTGTCAAATGTATCAGTTGCTTGAAGTGTAAAGATTTGATTCGTTTGGTGTTGCAATTAAAAGAACAATTCGAACTCAGTGACGAATCGATTCTTTGCGTTGAAAATAAAAAAAAAATAATAATATTTTTCATTTTCTGTTACTGTCACCATGTTTGAAATCCTCTAGAAGGTTTTCTTATCATTTATGTCCAAAAAAGTTGGACATTAAAGAAAGAAAAGCAAAACCCCAGTTTTTTAATAAGAAAAATTGAAGTTTATTGGTGCAGGGTAAGTTTAAGAACATGAGGTATGTGTGTTCTGTCTTTGATTTTGTTGTTTTGATGATTTGTTTGTAAATCTTGTTTCCATGGAGAAAATGAGAAGTTGCAGATTCACTCTGTGTTTACTTTTGCTTTTGTTTCTTTGTTTTCATCAAACAGCGGCTTCTCCACCTTCTAAGCCACAAGGTATTGGACTGAAAAGGGTAATTATCAACATTGTGTTAGGAATTCTTACAGGAATGTGCCAAAGACTAACGCATTAGCATGACGCTCAGATAACAACGCGGATGTATGCGACTTGTCGCGGCAAGCCACCGCCTCAACGCAGGCGATGAGAAGCTGAACCAGTCTCATATCGTAAGCCATTTTGTCTTCCTCAACCTCATTTTCTTCATAACCAGTCGTCATTCTCACTGCTTCCGCGACCGCTTCTTCCACTGCCTCGGCAACAAGGTATCTTTGATTATAAGTCAGTATATGATCTATGAAATAAATTTTCGATAAACTACTTAAACTACCATTGTTGCCGGTCCGACCCATCCCTCCACTTCCGTCATTATTTCCATCATTAGAAACAATAGCGGAGCTATCAATCGATTCGGGTATACTGATAGTCCGTTTGAGCCTCTTATTATCTCTGTTTTCTTATAAGAAATGGCGAGTATTGTTGGTCGTCATTAGAGGTAGGAAAGGTTTTGAATACAAAGCTATGGCCGAAAGCTTGAGATCAAGACCAATTACTTTTTCCACCCTATCTGAACTATTCAACAAGTCTGGAACTGGAGCTGGAGTCATTCTTTGTCTTCTTTCTCTTTCCATAACATATCATCGACAAAGCATTAAAATTCTTACTTTCGCTTTACAGGACTGGAGGTTCTTGCTAGCTTGAGGCACAGGCATTTGAGGAGCTTACGGGCTTATGTTCGCGAATTTGATAGGTTTTCATTAGTTTATGATTATATGCCCATGGGGTGCCTTGAGGATGCCATGAATGGAGTAAGGACAAGCCAATTAAACTTTCAGCTTACCCAATGTTTAACAAATGTGGTAGTCGCGGGTGGTCACGACGGCGATGCGGTGAATCGGTAGTTTTGTTGTGGTAGTAGCGGAGGAATAGGGTAGTTATGTTGTGGTGCTGAAAGGTGAGGTGATTTCCTTGCCCTTTCATGTTGACATGAAGAAAATGATAAGGAAGGAAGCTACGTAAGCAGCCCACGTGAAAAAAATTATTTTTTAATTGATCAAATCATCTTTCCGTTACTTATTAACGGTCTCTAACGTTAGAGTGACCAAATATTTACACCCCGAAAACGTACGTGATTTTATTGATTCATTTTTAAAATGGATGACTAACTTTTTACTACGCTCAAACATAAGTGACTTCCGCTGTAATTAACCCAAAAATTTAATATAGTTCAATTTTAAACGACCAAAATCGATTTTACTCGACCTTTAATTGATTCGACTTTTCGTTAACTCGATCTGTTAATTAGGGGGTGAGCAAAACTCGATTCGAAACAAAAATATTTGATTCGTTTTGACTCGACTCGAAATTTTATAAACTTGAATAACTCGAAATTTTTTTAAAATAAAGTTCGAGTTGTAAAACGAAAATTCGAATAACTCGAATTTTTTTTAGTAATTAAAAGATTTGTTTTTAAGTTCGAGACACGACCCTCAAATTTTTATAATATATATAAAAATATGAAGAAATATCGCTACGTATGAAATATATATATATATATATATATATAATTTATAGGATTAGTGAAAGTTGTTTAAATTATAATCAAATTATACTATACCATAATAAATAATTACAATTACATCTTTATAGCAACTCGAAACTTGACTCGTATTTTTTCAATTCGACTCAATATTTTTTTGAATAAAAGTTTGAATGATAAAATTAGACTCGTCAACACAAATAACTCGATTTTTTTTATTTGACTTGACTCGTTCGAATGCTCACTCTACTACTAACTAACATGAACTAATATTGATGTGAAGTTTGACGAGTAAAATGTAAATTATCCTATATAATATTATCGCAAATTTTGTAAGAGATGACAATGTTAAGTGGCAAATATCAAAAGTTAACTAAAACCCCGAGAATTTCTGTTATTTTCAAGGAATTTATTTCACAAAACTTCCGTATTACATTTCATTGGAAGAAACTAATAATCTACCCATCTTTTACGTTTTCTTAAAAACCAGATCTCTCCATTTCACCATTGCTTTCCTTTACCATATGATTTATTTTCCATCTCAAATGTCCGCTGATTAAATTTAAACTGAGATCTAAAACTCTGTCTTTCATTCAAATGTCGATTGTTCCTTCGTTTCTAGACGATTGATTTACCAAGTTGAGAAGCGCGTGATCTTTCATGGCATCTTCAAGCCCAGCCGATGTAGACGAACGAGATGAAGAAGAAGAAGAGGTACGTAATTCACAGCTTTACTTTTGTTTTTCCTGCCTCAGATTTCAAAGTTTTTCATCAGCTAGAAAATTAGAAAACAATTTTGATTCCTTTGTTGAAAAAGTAAGGTTTGTTGGATATTTGTGCAGATTGAACACTTCAATGATTTCACTCTGGCTTCTTCATGGGAAAGGTGTTTTGATAGTACAACAATTCAACACCTCGTTTTCTACATTTATTTTTTTTCCTTTCCTGCTTTATAAATATGATATTACCGACTATCGTATTTTAGGTTCATATCTGAAATAGAAGCTACCTGTCGGCAGTGGTTAGCTGACGGTCCAAAAAAATTGCTGGTATGCCTGTTCTGATTTCTGAAAGCTTGTTTTATTCTAAGTGTTTATAATTTGTGATATTTAGGATTAAGAGATGAGAGCAGGTTAAGATTCTATTTCCAATCTCATGATCGCATTAAATTAAGGCAGATTTATCTGTAAACTTGTTGTAGGAAAAGGGAGCAGACCATGTGGATTCATCTGATAACATATATAAGGTCAAATTCGACCTGAAATATGCTGCGAAAGTCTATTCCATGGAGTACTACTTTGAAATCAGCAATAATGGTACTTTGGGGAGGGCGATATTATCCCTTAATCATTTCCTACCGTGATTTGAACTTATGTTTCTTTCCCTGCGTTTTGATTGGCACAGGCAAAATTGCTGACTGGAATTCCACTTTGCATGATTTGCATCTGTGCTTTGGAGTAAAGGAGTTTTTGGTATGCTCAAATCCCGTGCGGTCTCTTTCTTTCTTTTCAATAGTCTTCTTGATAATAAAATTTTGCATATATATACTGGTGAAAGTACCTGTCTATTATAGGGATTGGTTCGGACCAATCCCTCTACTATTTATAGATCAATTTTGTCCTTGTAAGTTGTACCTGTGGAAAGATTCAAACAAGGCTAAAATTATAGTTAACATAAACTTTAAAAATAATAAAGCATTAAGGATGCTTTTTTAAATAATATATGTTAACTCCGCTAAAATTAGGCCTTATTTTATTTATT
The DNA here is from genome assembly GCA_035048815.1 of Abelmoschus esculentus. Classification (NCBI taxonomy): domain Eukaryota; kingdom Viridiplantae; phylum Streptophyta; class Magnoliopsida; order Malvales; family Malvaceae; genus Abelmoschus; species Abelmoschus esculentus. The sequence continues at coordinate 4,257,018 of JAUCBN010000061.1, read as the reverse complement.
TTTACCAGTACAAGGACTAATTTGAATCAGTTATTATAATAGAGAGACTTGCGAAGTAATTTCACCTTTATATAATTCTACCCAATTCTTTCTTTACCTTTCCACATAACAAATTCCATATACAGGTGATTTCACCTCAAAGTGCTAGTGGTGTGGTACTTGATGCACCAGAGGCTACCAAACTTCTGAGTGCAGTTTCAATTGCTTTGTCAAATTGTTCAAGGTTGGAGTTCTGACTGTAAATGCTAGCTCTTTGATTTTCTAGCTTTTATCATAACAACATATAGTGTTATTTTCTAAAGATTCTTTTTATACTTGGGCTTATCCCTCCCTCAACACGCACACAAAATTATAATAATAATAGATAAATAAATAAATGTTGCAGAAATAATTTATGTTAGTTTTGTAATTTGTATTTGTATCCTGCATGTATCTGTTGTGTTAACTTCGTGTGTGTGTGTGTGTTTTTGCCAAAACTTTATATATTAACTTTGAATTCTAAACTTTTGTATACATTCTGGTGATGCAGTTTGTGGCCAGCATTTGTCCCTGTCCATGACCCTTCAAGGCAATCATATATTGGAATCCAAAATATGGGAACAATTTTTACAAGAAGGTTTGAGGCAGATCGTATTGGTAGCCAAGTTCCCATAAAGTTCATGCATCTGGAAGGATTGTATGAGCTGTTTGTTTCTAAATTTGTAAGTTCACTTTTTATTAAAAATCTGCATGGTGTTCCAGGCTCAAAGACTATAGGTGTTATTTATTTTTTAATATTGAACACGGGTTTGTTATTATTACTTGACAGTAAGATGATATCTGATCTTCTTAACTAACATTTTTCTAATTTCCTTGCTAATTATCTCAACTGATAAAGCTGAAATGTATTTTTTATGTTAGTTATGGTCGTAAAGCTCAAGTTATCCTTCCCCTTGTTTGTTCAAGCGTTGCATCAAATTTGTAATATTTTGCATCTACATTGACGTTATGCCCTTTATGTTATGAGGTAATACTAATTGTCATCTATTTTTGAAGGCTTTCTGCACATCAGACCATTCAATGCATCTTTTTAAAGTTCATCTTAGAATGAAACTCACCTATCGAACACTTCCCAATGATGAGGACAATGACAATGATATCCAAGAAGATGATGCTGAAAATGCAGATTCTGGAACAAGCCTAGGTGGTGATAATCTCAAAAGGAAGCGTTGGGATGATGATTGCCCTTGGAATGAATGGTATTTTGCAGAAGATCCAGTGAAGGGTAAGATTCTGTTTTGTTATATTTTTATTTATTCAGTAGATGGATATGGAAAATTATGAATCTTAGATGACTTGCAATGTTTCTGAGTGATTCTTTTTTCTTTATGTATTGCTGGCGGACACTGTTTGCTCGATTCAACACATGTAGGATTTGATTTAGTGGCCACTTGGTCAGAAAAAGTGGTCGAAAACTCCTCGGAAGTGGCTGAACTGGAAAGTGCTTCACCCCATGAAGCTGAGAATTGGATTATAGCTCCAAATTTGTCCCCAAATCTGTAAGGAGTTTATTCCATGGATTCTCTCTTCATTCTGAACTATTAGGACTTAGGAGCATCCTTCTGAAAATTCAGCCACTTTTGTGTGTTTATAACCCCTTTGTTCTGTTGATTTTTTAATATTTTGTTATGTATATATTTTTTTATACTAATTTATATATGAAAGGGATAGTTCAAAGGGAGACAGAATTGGATTTGCTTCTCAGTTGCAGCTTTTGGTCAATGCACTGGATATATCATTTCGAGTTCAATTTATTGAGGATTTTGTGCCAGGTCTCAATATCTTTATTCACATCTTGGGTCATGTATCATGTTGCAGACTGTTGAAGTTATCAAGAAGATTTATTTTAAATTTTGCAAAATTTTCCTAACATGCATTTATATCATGCAGTTGAAGCTCCTGATTCAGACGATTTGATGTCCTCTATGGTTATACCACCACAACCTGTCCTTGACCACGTGCTTAAAGATCTCTTCCTTGAGGGTACTTTTTCCCATTTTACTAAGCATTTTGATGCAATATACCTCTTAAGAATTTGTTTAATGCTCTCTTTATATACACACACACACACACACACACACACACACACACATGTGCATACACACTTGACTTGCTTAAGTAGTTTCTTATTTAGAAGATTTGCATCGCGTTTTAGGCCTTACTATCTTGGTTTACATTTTGCTCTGAGTATTATTTTCTGTCTTGACGTACAGGTCTCCAATTACCCAATTTTTCTAAAGACGAACATAAGAATTCTCGAGCTATTAAAGGGTCGCCTCTTGGGTCTCTTTTTACACACTTCTGTTTACACTCATTATGGTTCGGCAATTGTAACATTCGTGGTATGCATGAAAATCATGCCAAGAGTAATTTACCTGTAGTTGAACTTGTAACATTGTCCTTTGCTAAATGTTGGTTATTGTTCTTTTTTATTTAGCCATTGCTGTGTTCTGGATAGAGTTTGTTCGAGAAATTCGCTGGCATTGGGAAGAGTCACAGTCATTGCCTAGAATTCCAGCCAATGGTCCAATTGACCTGGCAACTTGTTTGATCAACCAGAAGCTACAAATGGTAATAAAATCCAGTGATCATTGTTGGACAACTTTTGAATATGTTTAAAGTGAAGTCAATTAAAATTGGTTGAAATCTACTACTTCTAATGGATCTGACCTTCCAATACATGTTTCAGTTTTTTCTTATTGGCTTCTCTTCCTGTCTGGATGATGCCTTTTAAGTGTTTTTCGTAACTTCCTCCTGTTTTAATTCCTCTCTCTTACATTCTTTTATACTGTTAACTTTTATGACTCTACCCCATGCTCTAAATTCTTGTGCCCGTTATTCAATTTGTTAAAGTTGGATGGGAAAATGAATAAAAATACAGCTGTATTTGTCTTTGCCATGCAATTATTTCATGAACCCTTAGCAAATTTCTGAATTTTCTTTGCTGTGTAACTAATCTGCTACTTTTCTAGTTCAAATCCCTTGATCTCTAACATGTTTTAGTGTATCTTGAGAGCCTTAGTTACTTCAGATGGGGGGAAATTGTCATGTTATTTACGGGTCTATTGTGCAGTCTTTAGCTTAGATCCCTAGACTAAGCAGCACCTACACAGACGCATAGAATGGGTATGATGCGACAGAGCAATAAGATATATTTTTTCTATTATAACAAAATACACTAAAAACATAAAACTGATACTTCTCATTAGAACATTCACATGAAAATAGCTTTTAAATATTTTTGGATTAGTTTTGAATTAAAAGCTTGAACTTAAAATTCCCATTAGGATCAAATAGCTCAGACTCCAAGACCAGAAGGCCCTAAATCATCATATTCTGAATAATTCAACAGGATAATTACATTCATACTAGTCCCATTTTTTTCTTGTCTGGTTACTTTATCATTCTCAGTCCCTGTAACATATTTACTTGATACTTTGCTCTCTACTCCCACACTTTCCTCCATTTAACCCTTCATTCTTGTTCCTTCTCTCTTTATTTTTTTGTTTTACATTATGGTTTCCAAGAACTTCACTTCCTTAGGATATAGGCTTTTGCTCATTGTTGATTCCTTATTGGTGGAAAAAAAAAAGATGCCAAATAAGAAACAAAAGAACTTCATCGTGTATCCAAACAAGTTTTGACCATGTCCAATTTTATTTTATCTTCTTTTACATGTCCTCACATGTGTGCTTATTCTGCTGTGTCAAAGCCATATCCAACCCTGTAAAGCTTCCAGCAATGAGTATTTGTGCTTCATTCATAGCTTACAGAAAATTGCCTTGCTTGTTTTGTTTTTGAATACTTGTAAATCCCTTATCTACTTGTACTTTTTTCCCTTCTGAAGGCATTTGTTCCTGAAGCATCTTATGTTATTTCAGCAATCTGATGTTTTTTTAATATTTGTACCATTCCTTTTTACTTAAACCAATATGATAGCCAATTCATTATTTATCCTTTTGTCGGTCAGCTTGCAATATGCATTCAGGAGAAGCGTAAAAAGAATGTGGAAGTTGAAGACTGTGTTGGAAGTAAGGATGATGTATCTGCAAATATGGAGGTCATCACCACCTTTTGTCTTGTCTTTTTCCTTTCTGCCTTTTGTATCTGATAATGAGCAAGGTGTTAGGACCACCTCCTACTGGATTACATCGATAGATGAAGTGGGGGAGAATGTCAGAGTGGTATCATCCCTGATATCACCCTGACACAAGGCAAGGTAGAAAGCAAGAAAAAGGGGCTTGGCCTTTATTTTCTCGTGCTTTTAACCCTCTCTTACGAGATCTATTGAACTTGTTCCCATATGGACTTGGTTCTTTATCTTGTTTCTGGCTTGAAGTCTTCATTTGACAAAAAATGCAGGAAGACATTAAAAGTAGGGAGGAGTCTTCTAGTTTGCATGCCAAGAGTCAAGCATTTGATGGGAAACGTGACAGGTGAACTAAGCAAGTGAGAGTTCTTTGGTTTCTTCATAAAAAAATTGATGTTCTTAATGACTTTTCAGAGAGATTAATTCTTTTTTGGCCTCTAGTAGATTGATTTTAATTTATCCTTGTGATGGCACCCAGTAAACTGCATTGAATCTATGCCCATAGAGTTCTTAAGATTGAGATACCTATTGCTTTTAAGCCATAGGAAAACATGATTTAAAGTTTAGGTGATAGAATAAGAAAAAGTGTTACAGTCGTCTACGAATGCAGGTTACATAATTATGACAGTTGTTTTTTTGTACTGAAAATTGTGATGGAAAGAATGAGTGAGCTAGTAAATAAGATATCAATGACAAACCTATGCACCTTGTTGGTGACTAAGTGGTCCATTTTGCAATGAGCAATGTGTGAGAAGCTGGTTATACTTTAGTTCAACTTTGCCAGTTATGTTCACTCCATCAGATATGTAAGCTGGGCTGATTTCATGGCTACAATTTAGCAGTGGAGCCTAAATCGGAATGTTAATTAGTAAGTTATTTTAGTCTTATAAAGATTCAAAATTGAGATGAGAGGATGAATTTACCAATTCATGAATAAAGTCTGCATTATGTTGCTGCATTTTCACTTTGGTCTAGAATTATAATAAAAATATGATGAGAACCTTTTTTCTTTTTGCAGCCTCTTTATTCCAGAAGATTTTAATGTATCAAAAAAAGCTGTACCAAAGTTTAATGCAAATTCTCAAGATGTGCACTCTGCTGATAAATGCTGCTCAGATTCTATCAGGAGAGGATCATCTGGTCCTGTGGGTTCTATGAAGCTTCTGAAATCTTGTCAGAGTTTGCATGCTCCATTTACACAGGTTTCTCTTATATCTCTGCTTTATTGATTTTTTTTCTCTTTTAATTTTTCTCACGAAAAAAAATGTTATACTACATATTTTGAACATAGTAGTTGTCTTTTTGTTTTAATTGTTATAGAGTGCACCACTCATGACAGAAGACATGCATGAAGAAAGACTCCATGCTGTTGAGGCGTTTGGTGATTCATTTGTAAGCCTAAAGCTTCTACAAGTTGTTTGTTTATGAGTGTCTGTTTGTTGAACTTTTTGTTGCATTGGATCTTAATCATATATCCTTGGAGTCTATGTTCTGAAGGTGGAATTAGTCAGGGTAGCCATTATTTTAACCCCTCTTAATGGTTTTAAGACTTAGTGAAAAACAGTTTAAACTTGGTTGTTTTCTGACCACAAAACATCCACTAAAGTAACTGGAAGATGTTAATATTTTTCTTGACAAGGTACCAGGTTGAGCATCTAAATTTGTTTTGTACCTTTTGGTATTGACATTTTGTGTCTCGTGGTCCCTCAAGCTTCTCTCCAAACTATTATCTCTCTCAAGCCAAATAAGATTCAGTGTGCCCTAAGGATTGCAATAATGTGAATGGCTTTAACTTCAAGTGTCTCAACATTGATTCTAGCAGTTTCCTTCAGTTCGCGGCTTCATGCCGATGTACTGCTATAAATACTTAAAATTTACAAGTTGGATTTCTTCTGCAACACTTCATCTGGTAAATTATATTGATTGTTTGCTTTTATGGGGCTATTGAAATCATGGATTTTATTTGCTATCCCTGTCTCAGTTTGCAATATGTTTACCTTTATGCATTATCCATTCCATGTTTCATTTATAATGATGGATATAAAGATGATAGGATTTGTTGTTTTTCATGTTTTAATGAACAACTTCATCATTTAGTGGCTCAGATGGTTGTTTACTACTTGATTACAGAACTTTTCTGCACAGTTGGAGAGAGAAACATTATCTTCAGGTAATAACTATGGTTCAACAGTCTTCCATTTGCATGTTCTACTGACTACTGTAAGTCATTAAATATTGCCAACGGTTTTCAAGAGATCACTAATGTATTTGATGTTTCATTGGGAAACTGAACATCAATAAAGCCCTTTGACATGGATTAAACTGTTGTTGAATAGTTGGCACAAGTAGTCCTGCTTAAATGCAGAAGCATGTTGAATTATGTCTTAAGTTGTTCTGATAAGGCTGATTGATAACAAAGATCATCTCACCCTTCGTTTTGAAATCAATTTAGGTTATATTGGTTTGTTTCTATTTTTAATGTGGAACTTTTAGTCCCGGTTCACCAGTTTTGTAAGTGGTTGAATCTGATCAAATTTTGGATATAAATATATATACACGCACATTTCCTTCGGTTTGAAATCAATTTAGGTTATATTGGTTTGTTTCTATTTTCATGTGGAACTTTTAGTCCCGGTTCACCAGTTTTGTAAGTCGTTGAATCTGATCAAATTTTGGATATAAATATATATATACACACACATTTCCTTTGGTTTGAAATCAATTTAGGTTATATTGGTTTGTTTCTATTTTCATGTGGAACTTTTAGTCCCGGTTCACCAGTTTTCTAAGCCGTTGAATCTGATCAAATTTTGTATATATATATATACACACACACATATAAAAGGGTTTGATCCAATCAATTGCTGTTTGATGTATAAGTGAAACTAGGAGACTGATTCTTCAATTGCCCTCCAAATTAAGCTAAAGAATTTTTATGTATGAAGGCAGATAAGATAGAGCCAATAATGTTCAGGTTTATATACATTAGATATTAAATGGTCTCTTGATTCTCTTTAGACTTTATTTCAGCTCTCTCACAAGTTTGATGCTTAAGTTTCAAATACACCCTTAACGTCATCATCTCTATGTTTGTTAACACATCTTTACTGACAGACATGTCAGCTTTTAAAGCTGCAAATCCTGATGCTGTTTTCGAAGATTTTATCCGGTGGTATTCACCTGGAGATTGGGAGAATGATGAAAGTGAGGCAGATGGTCCATCCAAAAATCTTACAGAGGGTGTGATGGATGAATGGCCACCTCGAGGACGACTTTCACACCGGATGTCTGACCATGGGAACTTTTGGAGAAAGATTTGGGATGATGCTCCTATTTTGGCAGCTTTTGAGCAAAAATCACTTTTGGATGCAAACCAAGAAGGAGAGAAGGTCAGTTTGGACATGGAAGAATGAACATCTTTTCACATTTTGATTTCTGTTTGTAGCATAGAAGGTTTCTCCATTGATTTTATAAGAACTCACACTATCTTTTTGCCTATAGAGGCAGAGCCTCCGGGGGATGATTGTCATTTATTCAAATGCCATAGTTTGTACGTTTCTGCGAATTTGCTTTTAACCCCTTTTTGAAAAAAAAAATCTGACTTTGACTATAGAAAACTGCTTATTTCCTCCTATGGTGATGTTTCATCAGGCAATCCTCTGTCTGTTTCCAATTTAATTAGTTTACAGGTAAAACGCAGCCAACTGTGATGTCCACATGCAGTGCTGTCCAATTGCAAAAATCCCTGCTCCTACGATGTCATTTGGAGCTGATGAAAAGCTGTTTTAAAATTTTATAAATGTAGTGCCAATGTATCATTTGCTTGGGTATTTCTTAAGTGATTTCATATATACTTGATTTAAATTATATAGTAAACTAAGATTCGGGTTTAAAACGTTGCTAAAAATATTGTAATTTCGATATAGCTGTTTTTCGAAATTTCTTTGACGCATAATGTTTGACCCTTATGGTTTCTTAAACTCTACAGATCCTTCATTACCTTGAAACTGTGCGACCCAATCAGCTGCTTGAACAGATGGTTTGTACTGCCTTCAGAGCATCAGCTGACATTCTAAACCAGACAAATTTTGGAAGCATGAAGCAGATGAACACGAAAATGGACCAACTCTATCTTACTATGGCATCTACTTTAAGTTCTTTGAAAGGTATTGTCCATCATTCGTAGAAGCTTCCATTTTGAAATTGAGGTCATTTAAATTTCTTACTCTTCTGTATGTTGCAGTGAACCTAACATCTAACATCAGTGAGACTATTGAAGACCTCCGTCGGCTTTGTGTCAACTTTGAACATGTTGAGAAGTTGGTAACACTTGCAACTTCTCTTCATCATAAATTCAGACAAGAACCACGCATCCGCGAAGCCATTTTCAGCGACTTCTACAACTTTTTCCTTCCAACCATGGGATTAGGCTTAGAGGATGTAGTTAATGAGAAGGTAAATAGCCTCTATACCGTGAATCTCCTCAGTTTTAGCATTCTAGCTTGATTAAACCCTCTGTTTTCATGGTATGAGTGAATCACATGGATATATTTTCAGTGGACTATTTAGTTAGAAAGGCCATTTGATTTCAGGTATATGCTTCTAAATGAAATCAAAACGAAAAAAGTCGCAAATAATCCGCAGTTTTCTACTGTCTTGTTTGAACTTGAAATTGAAAACTCACTTCCAGTTTTTCTAGTGAATATTTCCCTGCTATTGTCTTGACTCTAATTTCTCTTCAAACATTTCTGTTGCTTAGGAATTTGACATGAAACTGCAACTAAGGCAAGACGAGAGAGAAGTTGTGTCGAATATGTTCACTCCGCCTACCGCTAATCAGTCGTGGAGGAAAGTTTTGAGCATGGGCAATCATCTTAATGGCCATGAACCGATCCTCCGTGAGGTGATCTTTACAATGTTCGATAACACCAGTGACAGTCACTATGCAAGCAGCAGTCCTATGGCTCATGAACATGATATCGAAACATATCGTATGTATACATGTGGAACCTCAAATGATCTTCGGGTAGCCCTTGCTGTCGCCTCATATGATTAAATTCCTTTTCAAATACTATATTTAGTGTGTACTGATTTTAAGTTTTTTATTTCTTGAGGGTCTTTTTTAAATAAACTGATTCGTTAGGCTCTGTTTTCATCTTTCTAGAATGTTAGGGATTGAATGTCCATGGGCAGTAGCCTTTGGATACTGGCAGTGGCCGGCATGCCAGACCAATTGTTTTGCTTTGGAAGGCATACATTTGTTCGTACAGACAGTGCATCTCTAGAATCTAGTCACAATCACCATATAGCACTTTTAAAAAAAAAATATTTCTTAGCATAACACCTATAGAATGTACTCGTTAAACGAGTTATGCGTGTATGACTGGTTTATGAAAAAAAATAATCTCATACAATGAGTTTATTAAAAAAATATTTTTTTAAAATATTATTATTTAATTAAATAAGTATTAATTTAAATATTTAATTGAATGTAGTCAGATAAACATAGGAAGATCTAATTAATTTATTAATAATATATTTTTATTCGAAGGATTAAATGTGTAATTTTACAGATTTTAATTAACGTCCACCTCGTCATCGTTAATTTTTTTGTTAAAATTTTAACGGCGGTGACTCAAATAGGTAGAGTTTCAAAGATAGGTAACCTGATTGACGAGTTCTTTAGTTGAGTGATCAAAATAAGTATCTCCAAATAGTTGGGTGGTCATTGGGATAGTTTACTCTAAATTGTATCACTCTAACCATATAAGCTAATGTCAATATCGTTTGAAGATAAAAAAAAATAATGTCAATATTGTTCCCGATTTTTTTAATTTAATTTAATATTTTTAATATAGTGATATTTTTTTATTTTAGTTTTAAAAAATTATATTTATTTTAAAATATACTTTTATTGTATTATAATTTTATAATTTAGTTTAATATTTTAAATATAATTATATTTTTGTTTAATTTAGTCGTAAAAATGTTATTTCACCAAAATTAATTTCATTTTTTAATTATTATAATATAGTCAAATATTTAAATATAATTATAATTTTGTTCAATTAAGTCATAAATATTTAACCAAAAATTGAACCCAACTATACTAAATTATAATAATTATAAAGAAATAGGGGTCAGGTTAAATATAAAATTTTTAACACTAAAATAAATAAAAATATTATCATATTAAAAATATTAAACTAAATTAAAAAATCGGGTGAAATAAATATTTTTAAAACTAAATTAAAAAAATATATATTATCACATTTAAAATAGGATAGAATACACCATTAATCACTCAACAATCTTCTTACTCCTATTTTGGTCACTCAACTTTCTAAATTTTTTATTTAATAACTTAACTTTATACATTAAACTTTTTGGTCACTTACGAATATTTTATTTTTATTTTTTATTTTTCAATGTATAAATAATTTAAAATAAATAATAAAAATAATATTTTTTATTATTAAATTAAAAAAATTAAAATAATCGTTGTCATTTGTCATCTATGTCGACCACCATCGATCTTCCAAAACGGTAGTTGTTTGATCCCAAATTGTACTAAGTGACTCGTTTTGACATGTTGAGTCTGAATTTAGTAGTTGTTTCACCGAAAAATATCATGAAACTCACGAATCACAAAATAAACGTTTTAGTTTCCGTACTTTTAATATATTTTTCATGGATTTCAGAGCATTTTCAACAAAATAGAGGTCAGATTCAAATTTAGGGAAGTGAGACAAAGTGACCGGTGAAACATGAGACCGAAAATCATATCATGCTACAATAATAACAAAATATTCATGAGTGATCAAAAATATCCAATGTATAAAATTTTGTTATTCAATAGAAAATTTTAAAAGTTGAGTGATCAAAATAGGAGTGAGAAGACTGTTAGATTGAAGAATGGTATATTTTACCCTTTAAAATATCGGAGGAAATTTAAAAAAATTAAAAGAAATTAAGATTAATTTTAGGTTAAATAATTTTTTTTATTAAATTGAAAAAAATATTTATATTTAAAATATTAGACTAAATTATAGATATTAAAAAATTGAGATAAATTTAGTTTCAACAATGATTTTTAGGATTAAATTAAAAAAAATATGATTATAATTAAAATATCAAGCTAAATTATAAAAATTATAATTATATTTAAAATACTAGACAACTATAAAAAATGAATAAGGGTCAATTCTAAGTTAAATAAAGATTTTAAATACTAAATTGAATAAAAATATTTTAAATATTTTTAATATTAAAAAATAAAGTTAATTTCAAGATAAATAAAGATTATTACGACTAAATTAAAAAAATAATGATTTGACAGGCTAAATGTGTAATTTATTTATTTCATTAAAATCAAGTGATTTTTTATTTATTAATGACATTATAAGATGCTTTAACCAGTCTATAATTTTTTTAATGAGAGTTAATGATAAACATCTAAAGTCACGATTTAAAGTTCGAAGAGTAAAATTTCTATAAAAAAAGAAAATTCTTTAAGAGTAAACTTTTTTTTTTGAACCAGTTACAGTATTACAGTAATATCTATTCTAGAGTATACTCTCAACCATTAGACATTAATCGCTCAAATACTATACTAGCATTATTAGTGCTCGAATCCATGAACTCTAAGAACAACCGTTCCCTCACCCACTAAAACTAAATGGTTCGTGCAAATAAACTCTATATGAAATGTGCATTTTGGGACCATTAGTGCCTTTAAGATTTGAAGTGTTATTTAAGAACATGTGATAAGATTTATCCGTACAGTAATAATTGTTAAGTTACATAACTCAAGATGTCACACACAGTAAACATGTTGAGAAATATAAGGTAAGCAAATCTGGCATTAACATGAGATGAATCAAATGACTTCCAGCCTCCAGGGTATAATTAAAAACTAAATCTCTTATTGTTCAATGTTTCTACCAAATTTTTTTGTTTGGCTTAAAACATGAAACTTGTTTAGTTTCCCTTATGTACAGCAATAATGTTGATGTCAAGGGGGAAGTTGATGATCAAAGAGAAACACAGGCATGCCATGGCATATCTGCAAGCTTGCAGATCACTCCAGAAAAAAAAGAAGATATACCCTCAGGCCACAAAGCCAACACGAATATCACGAAAAAACAAAAATTTATAGCCTCGGGAATCGGCAGCCGCACTGGCAACACCAAGTGTACAACCCCTTCCAAATGTACAGTAGACAAGTAGACAACCCATGTTTCCTTGGCATTCATAAACACAATGATAATAACTTCATAGACCATGAACTCCTTCCTACCTCTGTGTCTGATACTGTCATCAGGGTAAATCTCGTCAAAATTGGGGTTCAATGACACTAGGGAGCAAGGACATCACTCAGTTAATGGTGGTCCTCTCTCGTGCTACTATGCTTCTCTTTGGCACGGAAATCCTCCAACCGCCGATATTCTTCCCTCAGTAACCTATCCAGTTCGGGATGTTTCTTTATAGGTTCTTTCTGGTCTCTAAAGTGATGGAATGCCCTGGCAATATATTGACAATTCTAAATTTGGATAGAAGAAGTAGAAATACTAGTTCAAAAAGCAGCCTTAGATTCTTTTCTCTCCACCTATCTAAGTTAAATTAATTTTACAATGAAATTAAATAAAGGTAGATGGTTTATATTTTCAAAGCAACCAATTAAGTGTTCAGGGAAAAAGGAAATTACCAGTATTTTTCGAGGCCATAAAGATTGCCCTTATGGTAGAAATCAAGGGTAAGTTGCTCAAAATCCTGATAAAGATCATCTTGATATTGCTTCTCCAAACCGTAACTGAAAAAATGAACTTAATTAGTACGCATGTCAAAAAGACGGAAGCACAACAAAGAAAACAACCGAAAATGAACCAAAACTTCAGCAATGCAGCTTCAAACAGCCAAAAAGCAGGAATATTTTTTCCGCTTTTAGACATCAAGTTTACCTATAAAATCTGAAAAGGCACTCTATTCCATAATTGTAATTTGCAGCTGCATCTTCAAGAGCAAGTTTCCGGAACTCATCATACATGGAAGGGACAAACATGTCCCTAAGGAAATATGACCAAAACCTGTATAGTGAATTCATTTCCTGCGTGTAAAAACATTGGAAAAGTTATATTTCTAACCTGGAGAAATAAGAAAGAAACATGTGTAAACAGGTATGAAGCATTAAAATACCATTCAGTATATTAGACTGTACGTATATATATATCAAAGAGGATAAAAGCAACATGAACAATAAAAAGTTCAGGCACAGTGATTCAATTTTCTTGTATGAAAAATGGTCATAGTAAGGTAAAAATGGAAACAAATCAATTAAACAGTATAGGATGGCAACAGCAGTTATTCATTTAAGGTAAAACAGTTATTTAGTAGCGAAGGCAGTTCAGATATGAAGTTGACCTCACTGCAACCAATCCCCAACTTCTTCCTGTCACTCAGGCAGCGCTTGTGAAACTTTAGGTACCTGAATGTATAAACAACTGAATTAGCCAATTTCTTCACGAGTTTAGGGTTAAGCGCAAAGGCACAGAGGGGTTCAAGCACAAACCACAGTATTTTTTCGTGCAACAAAAATCTCAAAGTACGATGCTATATGTGGAACGGTGCAAAACAGAGAAAGTATACACAAATACATACATACTGGAGAGGAGGGGGATCGAACATTTCTTACTTCTGTTGTTTAAAACCATTTTCTTCTAATAGCTGATGACTTGGATGTTGAAAAGGTGGGAATGACTTTGGCAAGGAACCAACTGGTGGACTGCTGGAAAGAGCCCCATGAGGTGAACAGCTCAACTTCAAAGGCTGCCTAGGGCTGTAAAATTGAAACTTAGACATCCATTAGCTCAGGAAAACTGTCATAACTATCCTATATTCTAAAACTCAAAAGCAATAAAAGTTGCAATTGAAACTGAGTGAAAAGAACTTATGGTCGTTGCGAATTGTGAAATTTAAAATGACAAAATGGTCATTTAGATCTAACCCATGACTATCTGGAGGAGTAGAACCAAAGAAATATCCAACTGAATTACTTGGTGGACTTTCTGATATTATTGCAATAGAACTACGGCTAGTTCCATGATTCTTTGTATTGCTGGAGAAAAATCTTTGCATATGGAATGATTGTTGCTTGGAGAAGCCTTTATTTTGCTTCCTTCGTGAACTTGATCCTCCAGATTCTTCAAGAGTACTACTGCTCCTAGCAGCATTTTCAACCGTCTTAAGATTTGATACTCCCGATGGACCCCTTGGAGACCTAGAATTTCCATCTTTATTCTCATAAGTAGAATTATTCTTTCTACGACTAGATCGTTTAGTTTTCAGCTCCTGCTTGCAATGAAACACCAAAGGAGAAATTTATTCATTATACCATAACAAAATTTGAAATAAATTATAAAATATAGTGCCTGAACCTGTTCATAGAAGTAAAGGCCATCATTTATCACAGCAGCAAGCTCACTGGATATGGACTTTGAATCCTTTGGACCAGCTTTTGATCCTTCAGTTGTCCCAGTATTCTGCACATCAGAAGGATATGTTCCATCAAGACGGAACCAAAACCATTCTACCATATAATAAGAGTAAGATACTGCCAAAGAAAATGCATGCTTACAGGCATAACTTCAATCAGAGAGGACATACCAATCTCAATTAAGAATTAAAATATGAGGAAGAAATTGGGAGGAAAGGGGAGAAAAGTCTCATCCACTCATAAACTCTCTAATTTTTAAATCCTTGTTGATGTGAAAAAAAAATTGTTATCCATCAATTTCACCTGAGAAAGAACAACGTCCCTCTTGAATCAAGTTCAAAATGCTTTGACTTCACAAAACGGAAGCATTACATTATTCATGCATATGCTTCAAATGTTAAATGCCTGTGAAATAACTGATTTAGAAGGGTCATTTTTCTGTATATTCTTTTGAAATTGCATTTCCATCGATAGCTAAGTTAAGTTAGACATTCGTATCTTTTCTAATGACATAAAACAATCAATATGTTACTATTGAAAGGTCATAATAGTTAGACCGACTACTATAAATTTCTACGTAAAAACAAAAACTCAGGTGATTTGACGAACATATCTTTGAACATTTAATATAATAAGATTGAATATGAACTCATACAAAGCTGTGCCATAATACCTGGGTAACAATCACTAGTCTCTGAACAGCTTGATCATTGACCATCTCATCCTCTTCATCATCCATTCTAAACAAAAATGCCATTGACATATTCAAGGGATCATTATTACCATCTAGAAGCATTGAAACATGTCTTTATACAACTAGAATTTCCCTGGCTCAACAATAAAGGAGATGCCAATTAAATACAAAAAATACCTGTTAAATGCTGAACAAGTCTTCGTTGTTTTTTGCTCAAGCTCTAGTTCTTCATCCAGCATAAATGTATGTGTGAAATCATTTGACAGGTCAGAAACATTCTGTATTGTTACATCTGATGACAATTCCACACTTTCAGTTTTGTGGCCATTGAACCTTCTGGGCTCGATTCCTTGTGACTGATCAATATCTGAGAGTTTAATGAAGGAATCAACAGTTAATTTTTCTGTTCAAGTTACAATTTCCACCAGAGAATGCTTGTTTCTCACCGTCCAATTGCACTTGCACAGCTGCATGTTTTCTGTTACTTTTATACATTACTTCTGCAGGATTTCCCTCAGGTGATGCATGATTGAAGCTCTCACTACCCAAAGGAAATTTAACATCTTCTTCACAGGTGTCCCTTGAATTATCTTCATGCACATTACCATTTCCGCAGAAATCAGTATTCTCTTTTGATTGGTACTGAGTAGCCTGAGCTTCAGATGACACTGTTGTTGAACTAGTCGGGCTCCACTTGGAAAATTCATCACGTCTTCGTATCTTGCTTCCCTATAGTATCAATTACAAAGTAACAGACAAGGCCATTGAGGCAAAGAATAGCATCAAAAAGCAGTACCACTTGCCAATGTACCCACATGACAATAACAAACTGTCAACACAAATCTGCCCCCTCCAATTCACTTGAAACACATGAATAACACACTTTAAATCTTAAATGTATGAATACCAGCAGTAACATCACCATTTGTTAATAATCATAGCCCCCCACTTTAAACCTAAAGGTAAATTAAAGCTAACCATGTGATGAAGATAAAAGTATATCGATTCAGAGCTCAAAACTAAACATGTAGCCTGATCCCAAATAGTATGCATTAGTAAAAGAAATAAGATTTCAGAAAATTAAACCCAGAAGAAAAGAATAGTCTAACCTGCACTTCTACAGTACTAGAACTCTGAAGCGCATCAATGATAAATTGTATGTCTGTACTCATTTGCTTAACCTGTGACTCAGAAAGTGAAAACAACTCAAAAGCATTAAACTAACAATTGCTAGGCTTGGGAGAAAACAGAGAGAGAAACTATTAGAAAATCTAATTCAATCAGTTAATAAAATAACCCTAGTGAGTTAACATAAAAGCAGCAGTTACATATAATCAATGCCATAAAACCCAAGTAGTAGTGAGTTAACATACCCTTTTGAAGTCTGCAATCGTGGAGATTGGAACCCATCCATGATCATCCATCAAGGAAATCAGGTAATGGTCATGTCGAAGATTTTCAACACTGCAAAAAATATATAAACAATAAAAGAAAAGAATATAAAAGTAATACAAACATATGCACATTATATATCTCTGCAAATACACTTAAATTTATGGCAGTCATAATGAGAAAAAAAAATCAATCAAAGTTCATATTTTGGACTCTCAACTTGGGCTTTTACACAGTGCATGAAACTTATGGTAGATATTCAAGAATATATTTGCTACGCCAGAAACTCCAATGACATATAAAAGATAATTGATATGAGGTCGCAGCTTAAAAATAGTCTAAAATGGATACCACACCATCAGTTTTTTTACAAGAGTTTTAGTTCTTCAATGGCCTATACATAGCATGTGTGCACACAACCAGACTTGAAAGTTGAAAATGCAAATACCAACATTGATAATGGCATCGATAGATGTGGAAGTAGAAGAATTTAGAAACAATTCTAGAATGTGGTACCCAACTACAAAAGAACAAAAGATATTAAATGAATAAATACGAGGTAAAGAGGCTTTTCTCACCTGAAATAATACTCAATTTGTTTCACTATATTATCTCTCAAAGTCGCCGTCTCTGGAGGGAGCACATTAGTCTCTGGAGTTATAGGGTATGGAACAAAGCGTGGAGGATGGGGTCCCCTTATAGAGCCTGGAGTAGCAATAGGCACATAGCATACAGCTCCTGGAAGTCGTAAATGAAAAGGCTTTACTCTACGGAAGGTACAATATAAAGCAACAATTCAAACAAGTACAAAAGGCAGTATCACCTGAGAGGCTGAAATGCAAGCCTTACCTTTCAGGCAGATGTAAGTAGCAATGAAGCTTAACATATAAGAAGTAACAAAACGTGATGTAGTCTTTTAAATGAAGACATGTGGATTGAGTTATTACCGGGGTAACTTGGACCAATCATGAACCCTGGAGCAGGACCAAAGAATGGAGGTCTAGCAAAAGATCTTGGTCCAACGCCCGGCTGCATGGAAATGGGTTCTCTAGGATTAAAGGCTCGTTGATGGTACCATCCAGGATTAAAATTGCCACCAGGTTCTTGCATGTTAGGTCTTCTATTGGAGAAATTGGCGGGATGAGCATTGGGATCTCCTCGGGGAGGAAGCTTCATATTTCTGCTGGCATCAAGACCTTGAACTGGGGGGGTAAAGACTTGCATTGTTGACTCAGATCCGGATTTTACCAACTGAGGCTCAATACCAGGAAATGGTCCAGGGACAGGGAGGTAAGCATACCCAGGTCCAGGAAATGCAATGTGTTGGGGAGGTACCATAGGATGGAAAATAGCTGGAACTGGTTGATAATAAGGTAAAGGTACAGGAAAATGAGGTCCGGCGTTAGGGTTGTGTTTAGAGTCTGACTTTTGATGACGTGCAGATGAATTCTTGTATGAAGAATTGTTGTTTCCAGATCCATTTGATTTCGGCTGCCCAGATGCTCTCTAAAAGACCCAAAAAAAATAAATACAACAAGACAAGAATACAATTTTTCTTCTCAATACTAAAACAGAAAGTATATCGGCAACAACTAAATAAATCATGCCCCTCTTAATAAAATGACCTGCAATAGAATCATAGATAAAGGTAACAGCAAATGCAAAGAAGAAGCAAACACGGACAACCAGACCGACTGAGAGTCAGAGATAGCTAAATGATGTGGGGATTTCTACACAAAGAAGTTTTATTCCATAAAGATTTAATAGGTATAAAATTATCAAAGACCACGTTACTGCAGACTGAGCAATGTCTTTTATATGAGTTCTCTCAGCATATAATTCAAGGAAATAAAAACATTGCTTGGGAGATTAAATGATATTGATACAAACTTACAAGTCAAAGAAGGCTAAAAGCCTAGTCTAGTGAAGTTTTCCATTTGAAACGAGTTTTTAGTGAAACCACATTACAACTAACAATTCACATGTCATACTTAGTTTACCAATACAAACTCAAATTACAGGATTTTCAAATTTATTCAAAATTTACACTCAAGCAAGTGATTGATCACCAGTTAAAAAAATCAATATCAAATTGTCCATTTGAAATGTTTTTTTAGCTAAACCACATTTACAACTAATGGTACGACACATGCCACTTAGTTCACCAAAACAAACTCAAAATTAGATCTAAAGATATTATCATATCATCCAAATTTTACACTCATAAAAGTGAGCAATCAGCAACTAAAGAAATCCCCATAACCAAAAGGGCAATGACTAACCTGCTCAATTGATGGGTGTGGAGCTGCTGGAGCACACTCATCATCAGCAACCTGAGGTTTTTCAGGTGTTTGTTGTGTCCCACTAAGGTCAGGCCAAGATTGGGTACCCATAACAGGAGCATCAGCCACTTTCTCCCCATCAATTACGGGAGTCTTCCATGGTGACTTGACCTCGTTAAGACCATCCCCTGCCTCATTATCAGCCATTACCATAATAATCTCTATCACCACCCACCAGCAACCAGACACCAAAACCTCCAACAAATCAAAACAACCACAAAAAAAAGAGAGAGGGAGAGAACCCAAAGTCAGTAAAAACAATTCAATTCGTACTAACCCAAAAATGAATAAACAAATCACTAAAAGGAAGTGTTTTTATTTTAGATCAAGGTGTTGGGTGGGCTTTTAACAGTGAAGTGTTTTGATTAAAAGTGGGATTTTTGGGAAGTTTGGAAAGATTGACAGTTCAGATAGAGACCAAGGAAGTTTGCAAAAGTGAGGATCAAAACTTCAAAGGGAAAGCCATGTCTGCTCTGCGTTTTCTTGTTTTATACTATCGAGAGAGAAAGTACTGTTGGCAGGGAGTAAGAAATTCGGAGACGAAATACAATTGGAGTGGAAGTAGGAAAAAGATGCGGTTTGGAAAGATGGATTTTGTAAGATGTCACATCAAAAACCCTAAAGTAAAAGCTTTTAAGGTCGGGTCGGATCCGATCCGTTTATTATAATAAGACCTTGTATATTAGAAATGTGGAGTATGTATAAAAGTAAATAAATTATTTTGAAATATTTTTAAAAACATTTTAATTAGAAAAGATGATATCAGATAAGATATATTATTCAATTTTTTAAATAACGATATTTAAATTTTATTAATTATTGTAAAAGATATTATAAATATAATATATTATAAAAAAATAGTTTATTAATACTCATAAATTTTTTATAAATTTTTTTGTCTCTAGTTACACGAGTCTGACTATATTAGGTAATAAACTATCAAACGAGTAAGGATTAGTTTTTTCTATAATCACTAATAGAATCGAATAAAATTATAATATCTTTATATAAGTATTAAATGACTTTTAAAGTATACTAAAATTATATTAAACTATAAATGAAATAAATCACAAAAATTAATAAAAGACATGTCCCAAAAATAAAGAAAACAAGTATTAAAAATATAATTCTTATTAAAAATATAAAAATTAAAAACAAAAATAAAATATAAAAAAATATAAAATATAGAAAAAAATATTAGCAATCGATAATCAACATCAAATCAACTCCATCGTCGATCACGCAAAAGAAATACAAAAAAGCCTAACGGCGCTAACGGGAAAGGAAAGAAAAATTAGGCTTTTTATTTTAGGCTTAACTAAGTAATAGGTGTCTAAAGTATACATTTTTTGAAATAGGTGTTTAATATTTTATTTGGCTGAAATAAGTGTCTAAATCATAAATTTTTTCTGAGATAGGTGCCTAATGTATTTTTTGGCTGAAATAGGTGCCTAAAGTTTTATTCTCTTAGTGTTTTAACGTAACACTGTCAAAAGAAAATTGTTTAATTTATAAATAAGTACCTAAACTATATATATATATATATATATTTTAAAATAGGTGTCTAATGTATTTTTTATTAAAATAAATGCCTAATTTTTTTCTTATAAGTAATTTATATTTCTTATAAGATATAAAATTATTTATATATGATCGTTTTAATCTATTAAATTATTTATTATAATTGATTAATAATTTATTTAAATTTGATTTATTAAATTATTGATTAACGTTTAAATATGTATTTTTATTTAAATGTAACGTTTAAATAAAGTGAAAGCTAAGGATTTTTAATCTTCTAGTTCATCGCCGCCGAAAAATATTGTGATTTTAACACGTTCTCGATCTGCTCCGTACAGATCTTCTTTAACTTATAGAATTTGGAGTCTCTTTTAGAAAGCCATGAAACAAATGAAGAAACGGAACTAGAAAACAGAGTACCTAAAGAAGAAGAAGAGAAGCCCGATTTAGGGAAATAATCCATTTGTGAAAATTCGAATCATGGAATTCATATGGATTCAGGAAGTGAAGAAAACCCAGATTTTCGCAACGAATTCGAAGAGAACAGTGATATATAAATAATTTAATAAATCAAATTTAAATAAATTATTAATCAATTATAATAAACAATTTAATAGATTAAAACGATGATATATAAATAATTTTATATTTTATAAGAAATATAAATTACTTATAAGAAAAAATTAAACATTTATTTTAATAAAAAAATACATTAGGCACCTATTTTAAAAAATATATAATTTAGGTACTTATTTATAAATTAAACAATTTTTTTTTAACAATGTTGCCTTAAAACACTAAGGGAATAAAATTTTAGGCACCTATTTCAGCTAAAAAATACATTAGGCACCTATCTCAAGAAATATATATAGTTTAGGCACTTATTTCAGCCAAATAAAACATTAGGCACCTATTTTAGAAAAAAGTGTATACTTCAGGAGTTAAGTCTTTATTTTACAAATTCATTTTAGGATTTTGGATGTAATATATTATTTAAATTAAGATTGAATAATTTCCATAAAATGTTTAAATAAGTAAAATACTATGTTGTCCACAAATTTAGGGGTTTATTGCACTTGTAAACTATTTTTTAAAGAGGACGAATTTCATTAGAAAAATTCTTTAAAATCAAAATCAGTTAGAATTTAAAAATTCGAGTTAATATATTTTTATATTTTATATACATTAATATATATTATTAAAAATTGAAAGACATATCTCGAAGTTAAAAATAAATTTTATAATTAGTAAAAAATTTGAGTTATTCAAATTTTTATTTTACAACTCAATTTTTTTTTTTAAAATTCAAATCAAATCGAATTTATAAAATTTTGAGTCGAATCAAATATTTTTATCTAAAATCAAATTATTTAGAGTTTTGTGTGTTAAGTAATTTATGTAATTATTGAACCATTTAAATTAAAATTAAATAAATAAATCTCCTACATATTATTTATAAAACTGTTTTATTATATATTATCTTAGATTTTCTACAGCAATATTGTTGTAGGAATTTTTAATTTTAATAATATTATTTTCATCACACTATTTTTTAATATATTATAAGTTATTGTTTAAAATTAAAGGACGATTGTTTACTATCCGTTTTTAAACAGTAAACAAATAAAATATTGATTATTGTTCAAAGACGAGTTGCAAACAACCCGTCTTCAGACAATATACGATTGTAATCAAACGTGACTGTATACATATTTAAATTATGTATATATTGATACCATTTTAATAGCTAACTGATGTATTTGACATTTTTTTATATATGATAATCATTTCGATACCAATCCCATAACATGATAACTATATTTATAATTTATCCTAATTATTTTTGTTATTTTATTTACAACAGAATCTTGAAATAAAAATAATCAAATTGGATGAACTAATTCAATCCCAAGAGACCACAAATATCTTATTAGAGTAATATATTTATTTTAATTTTGATACCCTAATTGAATGACTCCTTGCCTTAAATAAAAGAGAGAGAATTAATTGAAAAAAAAATCTAAAATTAGTTACATATTATTTTATTTCACATTTTATAAGTCCAAAGATTGTAAACTACGAGAAAAATGATGATTGAGAAAGAGAAGTTTAAATAAAATTTTATACAAATTTTAAGACCGTAAAATAAATTATCATGATTTTACGAAATTAGAATTAAACTATATAAAAATTATTAACGAGAGAAAATTATTTTTATCATAATTAATTATTTGATTAATTATGAACTAAGATTAGTTTCATAGTTTGGGACTATTTCAAATCGTTTATCAATTTAATTGAATTAAAATAGATTTAAATTTGAGTAATTAATTAATTTGATAAAATCAGTCGCAAAAAACAATATTTAGAATAAGTTCACGACTACAACAACAAAAGACGCTTTTTTAATACTTTCTTTGTCTTATTTAAAAGATTTAATATTGACTTTTTAAAGTCAAAATTTTAAAACTTTGATAATAGTTATTTTAATTATTTTAATTTATTAAATTTTATAAAATATATCTTAAAACTTGATTAAAGGTTTCTAAAATATATATTTTTTATATTTTTATTAATAATAGATTTAAATTTACAATGAATTAAAATTTTAAAAAAATCAATACTAAACAAATAAAATAAGACGGAAGGAGTATCACTTTTTTTGAGATTTGTGTTTTTTTTTACGCGTCTCTCTAAATATATATGTTAAAATTGTAGATCTCTCTAAATAGTCATATGGGTTTTTTATATTAACTAAAATGAGTATTTATTTCAATAATCTAAGATGAGGTTATTTATATAAATAATTTTTAAATAGTGTTATTTAAATAAATTAGCCTATATGAATTGTCCAGTGTAGAAGACATTAATAGTAGGGGATAAGGCAGCAGGCAGGCAGGCAGACAAGGAGATCAGTTGAGTTTCATCCAGCCAGGTCAGGAACAACCAAGCCCAGCTGCATTCCTGGGACAAGTCGATGATTGTTGCCTGTTCTGTCGTAACATGAAATAAACCCTGTCAAATGAAGGTGCAATTTCCAGACATGTTAGGCACAGATTGTTGCAATGAACCCTAATGTCTGGGCATCTAAAAACATTAATCCGGTTTCCATCACATATGAGAGCAGCTGATAACATGTTGGCCAAAGACAGACAGATGACAGTCACAAACAACTTTGTCGTCCAAGACAGAAACCATGGCACAAATCATTGTCGGAAAGGAAAAACAAATAAGATTTTGTGTTCTAAATTTTAACCAACTGAATTTTGAAGTACAACAAATGGAAGAGAGCAAAATTGAGTTTATTAATATGATTAAAGCAGCCAAAACATAATACATGGATGAACACATGATTTCAAAACCCATGAGTATACGATAAATCATCAACTTAAAAATTCGTATTCATCTTATTTGAAATTTGAACAAAACATTTTATCAAAAATTAAAAAAATCGTAAGGTTTTATATTATAATCTTTAGTCATTAGTCTTAAAAAAGCATCCAAGGTTTTATACCGTAATCTTTAGACTTTCAAGTTTTTATTTTAATACACAATTCATCTAGCCTTAATAGTTAAAAGAACGATTGTTGTTCCTAGAAATCACGAGTTCAAGTATCAGTAATGCTAGTGTAATGATTGAGCAATTAATGTCCAATAATTGAAAATATATTTTATAGAAAAATAAGCTATTGCATTTTGTTAAGCAATAAAAGGGTAAATTATATAATTAATCATTCAATTATTTTTTTACTTTTATTTTGGTCATTTAACTTTTTAAAATTTTTACCGAGAAGAAGAGCAAGGTCAAGGGAAAGGGTTCTTTGAAATCCACTTGAGAGGGAGAAAATAAGGAAAATGGGGGTTGAAAACAATCATTATGTAACACTACACTCATGGTCTAATAAAAAATCGAATCTTACCAAAACACTATTTAAGATATTTTTTAATGATCAATATAATATACTGTTGAACATTATTATTTTTAATAATTTTAAAATAATTATTAAAAAACTGAAAGGATTAACATATAATTAAATATATTTTAAAATTAAATTAAAAAATATATATCATGAATTATTTTTACAGTTTTATCTATAATCTTACTCAATTAAATAAATTCACACCATTTTTTAAGAGACATTCTAAATCTTGAGTGAAGCCTTGAATAATAGCCTTGTTTGGGTGTTTTATTTTAACAATTTTATTCGCTAAATAAATATATGAAGTACGAGAAATAAGACGACGTTTTGCTAATTTTAATTTATAAAGAATTGTTACGTGAAAAATAAAGATATCATATGTTTATTAAATGGGTAGGACCTTGGATAAAATTATAAAAATGATTCATAGAATAATTTATTCTAATTTTATTTTAAAATATAATTAATTACATGTCAAACATTTGATTTTTTAATAATTAAATTAAAGTTATTAAAAATTTAATGATGTTTAATTATATATTATATTAATCATGTTCAACAATGTATGTCACCTATTATAAATTAATTTATAAAATATTTAATAATTGAAAAGATATTTTCATTTATTACCATATTTTGAATTTAAGAACGTATTAAGGTGAATGATTTACCAAGAGAACAATATATTTTAAAAGCAACTCGTGATTTAATCATTATGATGAATTAAATAGATATAAGAACACTCCACTCTAAAATATGATCGTCATAAATATTTTATTTATAGACAAGAATGTTATTGGGTGAGTTTTGTATCATATTTATTCTCACACATCTAACATCATTATCCTCTATCGCCTTATATTATCGCCGCTCGTCCTAATAGATCTTATAATATATTATTAAAAATATGATTAAATTTGAGTTTAATAACATCAATATTCTTTCCGTCTCACTTATAATATTCAGTATCAGGACTGAACATGGTTAATCGTAAAATCTAAAACCGAACCAAACCGAGGTATTGTAGTTCATAAATTTATGAACCGTGATTAACCAAATCAAACCGAATTTGATTTTTTAATTAATTTTTAATTATTTTTATAGGATAAATATATATATTATACTTAAAATACTATAAATGTATTTTTATTTTTTATTTTTTACTTAAAAAATATGTTTAAATAAATATTTATGAAAAATATCTTAAAATATTTATCATTTAATGTTTAAAAGTCATAAAATAAAACTATTTTGTCAAGATAAAATACAATCTTTTTATAAATTAACGTTAATATGGAAAAACCGAAAACCGCGATTAACCGAATCGAAAACCGGTGGTTACTAAAATAGCTTACCGAATTAAACCGAAACCGAACCAAATGTACCCCTATCCAGTATTGACTTTTTAAAAGTCAACATTTTAAAACTTTGACCATAAATATTTTAAATATTTTAATTTATTAGATTTTATAAAATATATATTTTAAAACTTTTTAAAACATTTTTTATATATTTTTATAATAATAAATTTAAAGTTATAATAAGTCAAAATTAAAAAAGTCAATATCAAACAAATAAAGTGAAACAAAGGTAGTATATCTCATGACGTGGGTCACGAAGACAATAAGGAGGAGATTATGTGAGACTCAAGATCCACATGGGTGGTGGACACGGGTGATTTAAAGGTTTTGGGGGCTCTGTGCAATTTATTAAAACGTGGTTCTTAGAAGTAATTGTCCATAACTTTCACTAATTCTAGAAATGTGACTCTTAGAAGCAATTCTCCTTTTTAAGGGCCCCTGTACGGTTGTTTTTATTGTGTTTATCTAGAATCTCATTGGTTTTATAGAAATAACAGTAATATAAATAAATAATAAGATTTTATAATTAATTATCACATTTAAGAAATAATTATAACGTTTTAACTATTATTTTTAAGATCATCTTTAAAATTTCTACAATAAATTTTAAGATTAATATCATCTAATGAATATAATTTATTAAAATTTTAGACCCTTCTTGTTTAGAGAACCCTGTGCAGTCGTTCTTATTACGCTTGTCTAAGACCATCGGAGGAGAAGATAATTTTTGTTTTACTGGTTCTGGAGCACAAATGATTTTATATTTGCAATGGATCATGGTTATAATGATAAAAAAGTTAATGAAAAAAAAATAGTATTCTTTGCATCCGTTACACTCAGTTGATATCTCTAATAATATATATGAGATAATAAAAATATATTTATATATGCATTTAATTTACTGAACGCAACATATATTTAAATTTATGATAAATTATAATCGAAAGTATAATTACCATATCAAACAAAGCAAGTTTGTGAACTGAAATCTATTTAAACAATATTTTAAAAGTAATTTTCTCATATTTATTAAAAATTAAGATTAATTATATAAATTATCATTAAATTTTATTTTTAGGTTTATTTTAATCATTGAAGTTTAAAATTATAATTTACATACTAAAGTTTAGATTGATAAATTATTAAATTGAATCTATTTCTCTACATGTTATTTCTCAAGTATCAATTAAAATTTTCACCATTTAAATTTTTATTTTATTATTGATAAATAAATATCATAAAAATTAATGATAAAATAACAAAAATATGCAATATTAAATTTTAATAATTAATTAAAATTCATTGATAATTTATTTTAAAAATTAATATTTAAAATATTATTCGGCAAATAAAAAGGAATTTTTTGAGAAAAAAAATCCACTACAGATTTAAACTGAAGTGAGGGCAAGCATAAAAACACGTTCGTCACTTCAGAAAACTGAACTTACCTAATTGTAAAAGTAGCGCGATAACTCCCATGGCGGCTTCTCAAAATAACGCACTTTCCGAAACTAAAACCCTAGACTCCGCCACCCCAAATCCCCAATACAACGGCCAAGATTCAAGCCTCGAAGACACCCAACGTCTACACGAAGAAAACCCGCCGTCCGATCCCCAATCAACGGCCGACGCCAATCCTGGAGAGAAACGCAAGCGGGAGGACCAAGACCCGAACCAGAACTTGTCGGCCAACCCTATGTGGAAAACCACCCTTTGCTCTTACTTCAGGCGTCAAGATGGGTCCTGCAGCCATGGCAGCACGTGCAAGTACGCACACGGCGAGGAGGAACTACGCCCGCGGCCCGATAACACATGGGATCCGACTTCAGAGCGAGCAAAGAAGGCAATGAAAGGAGAGGAAGGGGAGAAGTTGGCAGTGAAGCAAGAAGAGGAGAAGGAGGTTATAATGACGGAAATGGTCATGGATGGAGAAGAAGGCGAAGAGTGTGGAGACCCTCAATTGAGTAAATGCTTGGTACATTTGCCAAGGAAATGGCATGCGGATGGTTTGAGGAAGTTTCTTAGTGAACAAGTAAGTCTTCTATAGGTTTTAGTCTTCATATGAACTGTTTTGAATTTCCTTGGGTAAGCATTAGCTTTTCCATGTATGTCGCAAATCTTTAACTTTATTAAATTTCATCACTGAATTTGTATGAGCTTTGATGTTAAGTTCAATAATCTATGATGTAAATCACCCTGAGTTTCTTTTTGCTTTATATCTCATATGAATTGTTTTCTTCTTCCAGGGAATTACTTTTAAATCTGCAAAGAAAAAGAAAGGCATGGTGGTTGGTTTCGTGAGTTTTGAAAGTGCTGAACAGTTGAAAAGTGCAGTTGAGGTATCCCATGTTTCAGTTATATAGAAACCCAGTGATCCATAAATATGCTATAAAATTTCTTATTGGTATACTAATATCTATTCACTCTGAAAGGAACTGGAAGGAAAGTCTTTTGGCAACAAGAGTTTAAAGGTTGCAGATGTCATTCCTCGATCATTTGAGAGGAAAGTGAAATCGGCAATGGCTGCACCTCTGAACTCCCAACAGACTAGTGAATCAGGTAGGGTGAATGCAAGTGTTTCAAACGCTTCAAATGAGGTTGAAGATGGTGTGCCAAATGATGACAGTTCTGCACTTGATGATTCAACCTCAAAGGTGAAAAGCGCACGCGATGCAGTCACTCCTCTTGCTCATATGCCTTACGATGATCAGTTGGAGCACAAGAAGAATTCTGTCATGCAAATGCTCAAAAAACTTGTTAGAAACAGATTTTCATTTCTTCTGTTTTTAGCTATGATGATTTTCATTATTAATTATATTCGACTCACTGTTATTATTTGGCAGACTAGAAATGCACGTAAAGCGTGTCCTAATGGTGTTTCACTTCCTGAATGGGTTCTTAAAGCTAAGGAAAGAGGTTTGCTTTCATCTTTAACCCATTGAAAACTAATCCTCTCATTGAACTTATATGTAAAGTATAATAATTTTAATTTGCAATCAGATGGTACTTGGTCATTTCTTCTAATGGCTGTCTTTTTAAAATCTCCATTTGTATAGGTGGTCTTCCATGTGAACTAGAAGGTATAATTGAATCTCCAGTTGTACATGGATACCGCAACAAGTGTGAGTTTTCTGTTGGATATTCTCAGCATGGTAAACCGACTGTGGGGTTCATGCTGGGAAATTTTAGGTAAATACTTTTAACCTTCTTGTGAACTTTTGAACTGGAGTTGTGCCTCTAAAGACAAGAATCCTTTCAGGGAGGGTGTGACAGCTGTTGAAGAACCTGTGGACTGCCCAAATGTTTCAAAAATTGCTTGCAAATATGCTTCGATCTTGCAGGAATTTTTGCAACATTCAAGCTTACCAATTTGGAACAGATTTAAAAATACAGGATTTTGGCGTCAATTAACTGTATGTTCTTTTGTGCAATGGCTTTGATTGAGCATAACATATCCACTTATCTAATGCTAGTACCAGTATTATTGCTGCCTTTTTTTTCCAATGCTCTAAATCAAATTGCTGTAAAGTTGTTTAATCTTATGTTCAAATTCTATTTCAATCCACAAGGTCAGAGAAGGAAGATCTGCGGAGAAGGTTGCAGATGAAAATTTTGAGGCAAATATTTCAGAGGTCATGCTCATTGTTCAGGTTTGTGTCTATTCTGAAAGCTTAATTCTCAGCTTTCAGGTTATATTCTTAGCTGTATATTGTTATAAAGTAAAAGAAGCATGGGAATGCTGATAAGGATGAAAGGGGAAAATGATTTTGCCTCAATCTGCCATTATATAGTCAGTTGTTTGGGTAGACAGTTTTTCTTCATGTATGAGTTTAAAATGACCAATATACTATGTATATGCTAACTTGTTTGTCATATGCTGATTGCATAGATTTGTTCAGTTGGGATTGACGATGCACAAATAACCAGTGAGTTTGAGAGACTTGCTGAAGCATTTGCTGCAGGTGCTGCCGCAAAGTCTCCTCCTCTGCCTCTAACAGCTTTTGTTGTTCAGGTACTTGTTCCATCATTATTCTTTTTTTTACCCATACAAAGTTGCAGTTGCTTGAGCTAGGTCATTGTTTTCACCCAGGATCATCAAGGAATATCAAATGTGGCACCAAGTGATGCTCCATTGCGTTCAATACCCATACTGAAAACAGAAAACAGTCTTGGGTCAGAGACTGACAATAATGTTGTAGAAGCAAGGATTCATGATTGTATAAGCAACCTCCGGTTCTCAATATCTCCAACTGCATTTTTTCAGGTTAAGACCTTGAGCCTCACTTTCTATCTTTCCTGGTTGAAACATTCATTGTAATTCTGGATAATTTGCAATGGCAACTGTGTATTTCAGGTCAATACTCTTGCTGCAGAGAAATTATATTCACTTGCTGGTGAGTGGGCTGGTTTGGGTCCTGATACCTTGCTGTTTGATATATGCTGTGGGACTGGAACAATTGGACTCACATTAGCGCATCGCGTTGGTATGGTAATAACACTATCCATTTCCCATCCCTCATTGTATGTGTTTCAGCATCTACATCTCTGAATCATGTGACATAGATTGAGCTCCATATTGTATATCATTGTAAAAGGTGACTATGCTGTAGGCTTGTTAATGTTGTTATTCTGAAGTATTAAACTAGTCGATTATGGTTTTAGTTTATCTGTATATGCATAGCAGATTCTCCCTTTTCTTGCAATTGAACTTTCTGGGCATTAAAAATCTGCAGGTTATTGGGATTGAAATGAATTCTTCTGCAGTTCAAGATGCTTACAAGAATGCCGAGATTAATGGGATAAAAAATTGTAGATTCATCTGTTCAAAGGTTTGATTTTCCAATTTTAACTTTGATTGATTTATTTGTTTTAGAGGGATAAAGTTAGGGGCTGACAATTGTCAAACTGCATTTATTTGTACCGTTATTTACTTGTGTGTTCTCTATGAGCGACAGGCTGAGGATGTAATCGGGTCTCTGTTGAAGGAGTACCTAAATGTTTCTGAAAAACAAGGTCAACTTTCAAGTATCGTAGATAGTAGTGAGAAAGAATCATTAAGCTGTGAAGAGAAAGATTCTTCCACAACCAATGCACATAATGATGGAGAGAGTTCATGTCAAGAGCCTGAAAATTGTTCAAGTAATGATGGAAAAGTGCTCCAAAATCAACTTCAGGAAAGTTCCACATCAACAGATGTAAATTCTTTGGTGCAGCAATTCAAAAATGTTGTTGCTATTGTTGATCCTCCGCGTATGGGACTTCATCCCACTGTAAGTATTATTGCGCCCAGCAGTCTTCTGTGTTCCAATTCCTTCAAGCTCTATGATTATGACTTGCACTTCATTGCTGCATCTGATCCATGTCAAGTAGCAGTTATTTTGAAGATACTTTGGAATTCTCTTTGAAAACTAGGTGGCTTTAGTTTTCAACATTGTTTTTCCATCTCCATCTTATTTGTGTAAAACCTATAGGTTTTAAGAAAATAAAAATATTTTTTAAAAAAGTTTCATCAGATACTGATCCATCTTGTCTTAGGATCTTGAACCTCGTTTATTGTTTTCTGAAAATTCAGGTGATCAAAGCTTTACGAACTCATGCTCGATTACGCAGGCTTGTGTGAGTTTCCATTGCTAGCTTCTTATGTTCATGGTTTGGTTGTTCCATTCCCTTTTTAACCTAAATTCAACTCTCTCTCTGTTTTGTAGGTATATTTCTTGCAATCCTGAAAGCTTAGTGGCAAATGCCATTGAGCTCTGCACACCATCTCCCGAGAAAGTTGAGAAAGGGAAGAAAGATAATCGGGGCTGGAGGAACATGAGCAGTGCTGGTTTAGCACGGCACAGAGCCAAGTCGATGCCTATTTCAGAGCCTTTTCGACCTGTAAAAGCCATGGCTGTTGATCTTTTCCCACATACTCCACACTGTGAAATGGTGATGCTGTTGGAGAGATAGTCTGGCCTACGCTCGCCGGATAAATTATTTAAACCTCTCAAGTCAAAACATGAATATATACTGCAGAAGATCAAGTCTAGAGTCTATCAACAAAAATTTTGAAACTCCAAGTTGTTGATTATTGTTTTTTATATTCCATTATGAAGTTTATCTGGCAAGTGTGGACATTTTTTTGAATCTCTTTTATCTACATGAATTCTTTTCCCCTTATTTGACTTGACTTAGTCATGAGCCTGAAACAGTAGAGTAGTGGTGGTTAGGGTTAGGGACTGATATTGGAAAATTCCATAAGGAAGAGGGTGACAAAAAGAGTCCTATTCTCTTAAACCGGAAGCTGCTGAGGCCTAATCTTTAACCAGACACTTCACTCAATTGATTTTCCTATTACACATTTCTCAGAAAGTAAACATGATCGTGTGGTATTATCTATTATTCTTGCAACACTCAATGTCAGCAGATCTAAAATGTTACTTTCGGTTGTTTCTAACACGACCTATATATATATTTTTAATTTAAAACCTCAATTTTAGATATAATCATAATAAAATTGTCAAATAAAAATTTTCATAAATAAATAGAACTTTGTACATATTAAAACATCATATTTCCAAATAAAGTAAGTTAAAAGATACATACCAACTAAAATAAGATTTTATGAATAAATAAATCAACCACTAAAATCAAGGTAATATATTTGAGTTGAATCGATATTGGAAAATCTTCGTTGATAAATTATTTCAAACAATTTATCTATCGATTTACACATAAAAACAATAAATCTATAATCTCAACTACAAAGTTCAGTAGTACATGTCCAATGTACTATACTTCATGACATTTATAAAAGTAAGCATATATAATAAATAATGACTGATACACGTAAACAAACAATTAAATAAAAATTACAATTACGATAATAATCAAACTTATTTAGTCTAAAATCACTTAAAACATCAGCTTGCTCTGCAAATATTCAAGATCACTTGAAAATCATAAATATTAAAGATCTCTTAAAACATAAAATATAGTATCATACCATTCACTCAAAATCACAAAGACATCAAATGGTGCATGTCACGTACCTGAAATCACCTAGAACACCATACACATAGCAAAAGGGCTAATATGGCCTTTCCGGAGGATCTTGTTCTTCAAATCATCAACGGAGATAGACACAAACTATCATTGAAGTACTATGTCGTACTCTAAACTTGGTCGTCTCTCTACATTGTACCATCTCAATCTTGGCAACTAGATTTTTGTCTAGCGTTTGTGTTTTCTTAAATTTTTGTACTAAGGCTGGTTTAAAGAAATAAACTCGGTAAAAAAGCCTTCATTATCGATTATTATTAAATAGATAAACATGATTTTAAAATCTAACATGAATTTTTGATTTAAGATATTGATAATTATATAAGTTTTTTTTAAGATGGTACTTAATCATGCAATCGTAGTTATTGAATTTTATATATTAACGTTGTCTCAAATTCAACATTTTTATATTAGAAAATATTTTAATTTTTGTGCTAAGTGTAAATATAACATTTTTTTGCATATACATAATGCCTCCAAATTTTAGAAAAAAAAAATGATTGTTGCTAACTTCAAGTTATGAATTGGATAATTACGCTCATGAACTTTGAACTGCCTTGAAGTGTATGTCATCACTTTCCTTTCTTGTATAAGGACACAGTTAGGGATGGCAACGATCGGATCTCGATCGGATCTAACTAGATTTAGATCTAGATCTATTTTTATATCATAGATTCGTCTTAGATCTGTGTGTCTAAAAAATTAAGATTCTGATCCAAATTCAATGGATCTTACAGATCCGGGTCCAAAATGGGTCTATTAAAAAACAACCATTTAACCTATTTTTTAATTCAATAAAATTGTCATTAATTAATTTCACATCACAATTTTAATGGAGGAAAGATTAATTTCAATTAATTAGTATCAGAATAAAAACAGATAAACTAAAATCTTAAAAAAATTCAACAATTATATAAATATCTTTTAAATAACACAAATATTAAAAAATGTAGATCATGAAATATTTTATTGTCACAAACTGAGTATCGTACTTCTACCTCTTAGAGTGTTAGTCTTCATCACTGCTTAAATCATAAACATCCTAAAACAAACAATAAACAATCAATAAAAGAGAAAATTTTGTTTTATAAAAATAATATTTATGAAATTTAAATATTAATATTAGTATTATGTAATATAATAACTTTTTTATATAACATGTAAATGATACTTATCATTATTCGTATCATCATCATAATCTTCATTAATAATGAAATAAACATGTACTTCTTTAAAAGGGTTTTTTTGTTATAAATAAATAAAAATTACATTAAAGAATAATGTAAAATATAAAATATACTATGATATGTTTATATATTTTTTAAAAACTAAAGGTGAGTTTTTTAATAAATAGGTAAACGGATTCGGATTTAAGTTTGGATCTTTGTGTCACATTCAGATTTATACTTTAATTAGAAGATCTAAATCCGACCCAGATCCATTAGGTCTAAAATGTTAAGATCCAGGCCCAATAAAACGAATCCGGATCTACGAATTTAAATCAAGTCCAAGATCCATTGTCATCCCTGACACAATCAAATCTATTCAAGGATCCATGATTGAACATCACAAAATCCGAGTAATTTACATTTCAAATCACTGAACTTAATATCCACTTTCATTCACATCACAAACCTTCAATTTAATCAAATTACATCATTCAACTTTTATTATTAGTAAACTAAATCATTTATGCTAACACAATTAAATAATTTTAACAAAAAAAACATAAATTAATACTATTACTTAATATATTTTTCACATATCACTATTAAATAATGTTTAATTGATAATTTTATGTAGAAATTTTTTATTTCGTTTAAATAAGTTTAAAAGAAAAATAACAAAAATTCTTATAAATTTTTAAAAAATTAAATTACTAATTAAATATCATTTATTGATGATATGTAAAAAATATATTAAATAAAAATATCAATTTTAATTTTTTTCATCATAGATATTTAATGATACCAATATAAGTGACTTAATTTATAAATAATGATATAATTTGATTAAATTAAAGGTTTATGACGTAGATAAAAATGAATGTTAAGTTTAATGATGAAAAATATAAATTACTCATAAAATCTTTATCCAACTCTGTCTGGGTCAAAGCCGATGCTTTCATTAGAAACCTTAAGTTGTTCAAAATTTTATTTCTCCTCAAATAAAACTCTTTTTCGAAGTAATTTGGTCTTAGAAGTTTGTTAAGTATAGCTTGATATATTTTAATCTCATTTACTAAATTTGACATACTTATAACTGAATAGGCATTATTTTCATTTAAATAAGAAGTCATACCAAGTCATATACGATATTTTAAACTTGAAGCTCTTATTTTATACACAGATTTATTTTATTATACGAGGTTTTAAATATTAATTAAATTTATGATTTAAAAACAAAAGATTTTTAGATTAAATTTTAAGTGACCTGATAAAAACAATTTTAATTTCTCTCATCAGAAAGAAATATAATCATCATCAGGGCAAAAAACTTTTTCCGCTTCAATCCGACTCGAACCCTCATTCTTCCTTTAAGATCAAGAGTAGTGGATTTATAATCATATTCCAAAAAAAATACCAATAAAATTACCAAACTGTTCGAAGATAAAAATGGTGGGAAGATCATTAATCAGAACCCATAAATTTATTGTTTGGAGAAGAAACGACAGAGGATCTTCCCCAGTACGAAGCAGATAGAGGAATTAGATATGTGAGTTAAAGCACCATAAACCATCACTTTCAATTCGATCCGCATCCATCGAATTAAAACTAAATTCATTGTCCTGCCTCTCCTATCATCATCATGTTATAACTTACAGCTCGTCTTTCAACTCGGTATTGCTGCTCTTAATGCTCTCCTTGGATTCATCTGTCTTAGTTTCTGGTTCCACTTTGGGTGCTGAAGCTGGTTTTTGGAGCTTAAAAGGGATTGAAGCATGTTTCTTGAGGAACTTATAAAATGCCACCACGGTTCGATCAGTGTCCACAGTGATCTGCGTAGTACAGACATTTTCATTCAATCTTTTTTACAAGGAGAATAATAATATTTAATGGGTGGATTCAGGATTGTTGATGTATGCAGAATATGCTACTTACAGGATCGAAACTCTTGTTCCCTGCTGGGAAGAATAGAAT
The DNA here is from genome assembly GCA_035048815.1 of Abelmoschus esculentus. Taxonomy (NCBI): domain Eukaryota; kingdom Viridiplantae; phylum Streptophyta; class Magnoliopsida; order Malvales; family Malvaceae; genus Abelmoschus; species Abelmoschus esculentus. Next base: position 4,220,983 of record JAUCBN010000061.1, on the reverse strand, counting down.
GGTCGGGAAGCCATCAGACTGCCAAAAAATGAAATGAAATTCAACTCAAGCTCAAGTGCGAAATAGGAATTGAAATGGAGGATTTATAAGCTTGAGAACTGGAAGTGTGGATTTATGTTCATTTTACCTTTGCCCTTGGATGTTCGTTTGTTGTTCCGTCCATTTTAGCAATAACCAGAGAGTCAATTCCGCGTAGATGTTTGGCAAGCTTGTTGTATGTGGGCTCGAGGGATTGGCAATGGCCACACCAAGGTGCATAGATCTGGTATTCAGAGCATTCAATGGAATAAGCACATTTAAAGAAAGATAAAAGGTTTTTCTTTTTCCATATATGGTTCCAGCAATACCTCAAGAAGGACATCCTTTGACTCATCTAAAACAATTTCATCGAAGTTATTGCCAACAACAATTTTCACATCCCCATCATTCTGCTTCAAATAGAAGCTCAGGTTAAAAAATTAACAAAGAAACCTAAAAAGAGAAATGTAACAATCAATGATGACAAAGTTGATAATGAGAAAACGATACTTACGGTTTCAGGAATTGGGTCGGACTTATAGAAAGGTTTAAGTTTGTCTTCTAAAAAATCTTCCCCAAAAGCCTACAGAATGGTAGAACATCTAACTTCTTAAAAGTTGATTGGAAGAGTAAATATCGTCTGCCAATCGCATTAAGGAGCATATGAAAAAGCTAAATATAGGTAGACAAAAAGAGAGTGACAACCTTAATTTTGTCTGATGTCACATCTCCATCAAAGAAAAACTTCCTACTATCTTCATTTCCAGTGTACGCAAGGATCTGCATGATAATCAAATAACACCACAGTGAACATCAAATTCATTGCGGATAGAGTAGAGTATACAACAATCTTCACCCCTAACAGCCACATTTTCCGTTCAAAAACAAAATCTGGGAGGAAAGGATCAGAAAGGACAAGGGAAACTTACTTTGGGACCATCTCCAGTGACTCCAAAATAATCGGCAACGGGTCTACCAAAATCTTCATTATCCACTTGCACATAAACAAAGATAAGCTGAAAATAGCCATGCCATACAAGAATTTATAAGATGTTACCAAGTAATCATCAACCGTACAAAAGAAATAAATGAATTTCAGAAACCACACACTTCAATCGTTTATTAAATCGGAATATACAATACTAAAGTGTACTTAAATTTACCCTAGATGATTTACTGTTGTTAGTTACCTTTCCCTTGAAGAATTTTGCTGCTTCTTGAAATGATGGGATATACTTCTCAGAAATGTTTGATGAGGCAAACAACAACACCTTAAAGAAAAATGATTTTTAAGTGTCAATAAGAAATGCTACATCCACCGGTCGTATGGTCCAGAAATTCACAAAAAGGAAATGTTATAAAATGCAAACCTGTTTCTTAACATCACTTTCAAAAATTGAAGGAGCGCTTTCCCTAGTAAATATTGTAATCAAAGGAAGCTTGTTCGAAAATACAAACTCAGATATTGCACTCTTGACAAACTGACCATCTGCAAGATGAAGCAATTGAATATAAAACTTCCACTAAGAAGTCGGATCAAGATTCCAATCAATCTTGCATCTGTTTAGAAACTGACCAAAGTAGCTTATTTTTTCAGCCTCCTTTTTTATTAAGACCAAAGCCGGGCGTTTAACTTGAGGGTCTAAGTGGAAAAGCTTTGCAACATCAGGATTCAAAGTTTGATAGAAGCTGACATCATCTTGGAGACGCGAAGCTGCAGCAAACTCCTCACTCTCAGGACCCTGTTGTCATCATAACATGCCAAATTCAAATGGCATCATCTAAGAAAAGGGTTTTTTATGCATGGAGATGGATCAAATAGATGATGATACAAAGAACCAATAAACTTATTAGACTCGAAACTTCGGATTGCAATTCCGACTATATTGATTGATCATCATGTCACCCTAATCTTATAAAACAGTAATTCACTATAAAAATATAATGAGAGAAAGGTTAATCATACCACCAAAGAGTTCAAGTAACCCAAGGCAACTTTAGATTCAGAAGTCAAGATGCGTTCAGCTTCTTCGATGGTAGTAACATTGTATACACCAGGTCCAATCTTCTTCTTAATCCAGGTCACTATGGCCTCCCTGAATTATCAATGACTAAATCATTAGTCTCTACATTTTAAACAATAATTAATAAAAAAAAAAACAGTCTTCCATTAAACAAAGACAGTTAAAATCTAATCCCAGAATTTTTATGTTGTATTCAAAACTTACTTGTTTCTAGCACCAGGATACGGCTTATGCTCCCCATCAACAAAGAAATAAACAGTGGGGAAACCCTGCACGTCGTACTCTTGAGCGAGCTCATTCTCCTCCGTGGCGTCCACCTTGGCCAACACCACTTCCTCCCCTTTCAATTCCGTGGCAGCTGCAGCGTACTCGGGAGCCAACGCCTGGCAGTGTCCACACCAAGGCGCGTAGAACTCAACCATCACAAACTTGTTATTCTCAATGAAATCACTGAAGTTCCTTTGGTTTAAAACGACAACGTCCTTGTCATCGACTTCGGGTTCCTTGTACGGATCCGAGTCGGAATCATCGAATTCATTGAAGTTCCCAAAGTCATCGTCGTCTAAGTCACCGTATTCTTCGTCATCGTCATCCTCTTTGAAATGAGAGTGAGAAGAAGCGGCGGCGCTTTTGCCTTCCGTTTCTTCGAGGAAACGGAGATCCTCATCGTCCTCGACATCGTCGTTTTTGGCTGTCTTGGAGATCGCAGGAGAGAGAGTTGCAAAGAGGATGAAAGAAACGATAGAGATTGCTAGAAAGATCCGAAACGACGCCATTTTGGTGGCGCGATCTGGAATTTTTACGATAGATCGGAGATTTTCAGGACACTGGTAATGGAAAATAGATCTGAATCTGTGCAGGGTTTTTAGTGTGGAAGGAAATGAAGGGGAAACTCAAACTGAGCAAAATGAAGCCAACAGATCACTAAACGACGCCGTTTCCAGTTTTTCAGTTGCCTTAACTGCGGACAGCATTATTAATTCCACTGAAGTAATTTTCGCTGGAATCTAACTAATTTCTTGACTAATCACACACTTGCCTTATTTTAAAGGTTTATAACGTAAAAATAACCGATATTTTTTTTTAATTTTAAGTATTTTTTATAAAAATAAGTGTTTAATTTTTTAATGGTTATAACTTTAAATATTTAATCATTTAAAGAAATTTATTATATAATAAAATCATAAATATATAATTGAAAAAATCCAAGTTTTAAAAGAAATTAAGAAATTCAAATCCTTAATACTCAAAATCATAACTTTTGTTGAACACTATTACTATCGTCGTGAGAGATCGACACTTATTTTCTCTAATCTCTCATCTTTAGTGATCAACAAGAGACACCAATCGAGCCATGAACATAAATGATTTTAGATGAATGACATTCAATTGAGATATTTACTTAATATTATCGATGATGGGTGATTGAGAGAACTATGCAATGACTTCGACAAAAACAATGTGGTGTTTGATGGTGGTAAGGCAACAGTTGAACAATTTAAAGAATTTATAGTCTTTGATAATAGGGTTAATTATCGTGGAGGTCACGTTTATTTGCTCATACAAATTTAGTCACCGATTTTAAAAATTAATCAATACAGAAACAAGTTTTCATGTTGTAAACTTATTGTTACTTCGATGTATGTTAAAAACCATTAAGGATTAATAGAAAGATAATTTAATATAATAAAAAAATAAATTACTTAAACAATTATTAAATAACTATTATATTTTTAATTTAACTCTCAAAATTTTAAAATTTTATATTTATATCATCTTTGTTAAAAAAAAACTCTTATCCAGGTGACTTATTTGCAAGCGTTGGCCAAGTAAGAATGGGATTTGACGTTTCGCGGAACTCACCGAATCTCCGTGATAATGGTGGAACCAAACCTCCATTTTTCGATTTGTTTGAAGTTTACATTCAAATCTTGTTTAAATTTTAAAGAACTAGATATTTACCTTCAGCTTAGTAAGAGTATTTGACGTTGTCTGAAATCGGAGTGTAAAACTGATACTGAAGACAACAATTCCGACAATCCATAACCAGAAACCTTGGGTGTAAAGATTTCATTTAGAACAACAGTGTTAGTGGCCAAAGGCATGTGCAGGAGAGGAGGAAACAAACTTAAGATGAGATATAGATACGGGTCGGGTCGGATCGGATCAGATTTTTAGTATACCTAAATCTGACTCTGACTCGATTCAAATATTTTTTTCAAAAAATCTAATCTAATCCGACCCGAAAATAAATATTTTAAACTCAACTCCAACCCGACCCAACTTCATTTATAGGAAAATAATTTTAGGGACTAAATTTTTAAAAAATAATTTTAGTGGATTTAATTATAAAAAATTATAATTTAAGCATTAAATTATAAATAAAATTAATTTAAAGGATCTAATTATAAAAAATATATAAATAAAAGACTATTATTATAAATATCCCTAAAAATTATAAAAAAAATTTACATATGCAACTCGAGTTTAATTGGATCAAAAATTTCACACCCTGAACTCAAATCTAACCCGATATCACTCTTAAAAAACACCCGACTCGACCTGATCTAAATTCGATTTTTATCAAAAAAATTTAATCTAATCGAACCAATCAAGTCGGAACTCAATCAAACCGATAAAATACCCTTCCCTCCTTAAGATATTCATGTCATGTGCCCTACACAGAAAATTATGTGGAAGAAAAATGGGGGTTGGGTGGGACATTTGTCACATCAAATAAATCTGTTTGTATACAGACGATCAGCTTTCCATCTGTTGCAAATAAACAGTTTGTATGATTCTTCGCGTAATAAAAAAAAAATCTTAAAATTGTTTATATATAATGATATTTTTATAAATATAAAATAAATAAATAAAATTAAAAATATATCAGGTCAGATGAGGAATTTTTATCATATATTCGAATCCATCCTGACTTAATTCTTTTAACACTCACCCTGTTTTGATCTCAAAATTTATAAAAAATAATTCGATCAGGTCGAGTCATTGGGTTGGGTAATTTATGAAGTAATTGCGACAACTACCCTAGGGCATAGGCTATAACTGTGAATCGAGTAGATTTGTCACACCTCTGGAGCTTATATTTTTAGCCTGGCAAGCTTAATGTCTCATCTTCTGTTTCTGTGTCTGCCACTGCCTTCAACGACAACATAATCTCAAACACTTATGGAAACACTGTCATGCTATTATGTCTGTCGAATTCGATCATAAAAAAATATATAAAGCAGAATCAAAAGAAGAAAAACCCAAAGATCAGAAGGGATAAAAAAGGGTAAAAGAAAGCTTTAATTCTAACAGTTACTCCATCGGTAGCACTAGCAAGCATTGTTCTACATTGAGAATTGGATATGTTTGTAGATCAAATGATTTAGGCATCAGGCTGTTCAACCATGTTTGCTCGATTAGCATTAGCTCGACGGCTGTTCAGCACATTGTAAACACCCATTGCCAAAAGCATTGCAAATGCCAAACCTAAGACAATGCCAGCAGCAACCCCACCAGCTCCCATTCCCTGCCCGGATTTATCCGGTGTCGACGATACCTTGCCTGCTAGTGCTTTGGAACCGTCAACTTGAGCTGCAACGGGCAATGGTGAGCAGTTGGAAGCCGAGCAAGGGTTTTCGGTGTTCGGGTCTCGGGTTTCGGGATGGAAAAAGTCGTATGCTGAGGGTGAGAAGGCTAAAGGGCTCTCATATTCAATGCCATGGAGAGCTCGTTCTTGAGACATGGCCAGGGAAACTAAAGCTAGAGAAGAGAAGAGAAGCAAGAAAGAAGCAAATGGATTCATGTTTTTTTTTTTTTTCACTCGTTGCTTGAGTTAAAATCTTTGGGTAACAATGGCTTTTATAATGCCTTTTAAAGTTGTTGATTGCCATAATTTTCTATTTTCTTAATCTCTATTTACTCAGCAGTGTGTTTGTTTTCAATAGGCGTCCAAAGCCAAGTTTCTATGGCATCCTATAGTTGTACGTAAATCGTGTATCTCTTTTTTATGCTTTTTTTATACATCCGTTTTAAATTAGAGGGTATAGGATATAAAATTTAGAGTTTAATGTTAAGGGTTATGGTTAGGGTTTAGGGAATTAGGAGTATGAAATATTTTTTATGGTGTAAGATTTAGGGTTTAGGATATAGAAAATAAGTGTAAAAGTTTAAAATTCATTTTTTAAAAAAATTTCAACATAAGGCATGAAAAGAGGCAGATAATTTCTACTCAGAATTGATCATCCACCAACTTGCTACTTAAATGAGAAGAAAATCATACCTTAATATATCGAATCAACCGATAGTTTAAAAATTTTAGGAGTCTTGTATAATTTATTAAATTGAGATCTTTAATTTATAATCAGTAATATATATATATATATTTTAAAAGTACCTTAATAAAAAAAATATTATTTGATTATCATTTGAGTAATAAAAAAATTAAATATTAAACATCTAAAAATCAAATATTTTTAATTTATCACCGAAAGCATGATATTTTTTTTTATATTTTAAGTTTTAGATAATTATATATACACATAATTATATATTCATATATTTTTATAAATATTTAATTTAATTTCTTTATTTTGGGTCTTCTCTGTTGTGGGCATGTACAATCATTCTTATTACGTTGATTCAAAAATCCACTGATAAATCCCACAACGTTCAAAATGACTTTCTTATCGTATATTTATCATATAAAAAAGATATCGATGGAGAATTTTACTTAGCTTGAAGGATTAACAAAGTGCCTAAAAATACATATATGATGCTAATAATAATTACTTAGGTCACCTTTCCTAATATTGTTGGAGGGGTAATTTGATGATTTTAAACATAATAAGGAAATATGGTCTTTACGTATAGTTTTTTATATCAATTATATTCTTTGAACATCATCGACGCAATTGATACAACATGTGTAGTGCACATATCATATGTGATCAGGATTTTGCAACATTTAATCTCAAACTTTTGAAATCCTTGCAGTCATCTTCCCAACATGTCACACTTAAAGCATGTACCCTGTCATGGTTTGCTTGATTGTTATGTTTGGTTTGTTGCTGTCAGGTGACACATTTGACATGTCCACAAGAATCATGTTTTAGAGTCGATGGGGTTTCAAGACTTCACATGTCTTAGATATGATGGAACTTTGGAGTTTTGAAACCCTAACATCACATAAGATATGGGATGGTACTTTTTTAAGACTACACTTTTTGAAATAAAATCACTTATCTTTATCTATTAAGGCTCGATCTATTTTTTTAATTAATTAATTTGTAATGCACTAAGATCGATTTAGTAGTTAATCATATTTTTAGTAATCAAAATTTATTTTTTGTCGAACTTTTTTATTAGAGACGCTCATTCTTGTTCAAAAATTAGGCCTATATTTATCTGCAATTAAGCTTAAATTTGTCGTATTCAAAGCATTTTTTGTCATCTTTCTTTTTTTCCGATTTGTTTTTTTATGTTTTTGAACATAAACGAAATTAAGCATGGGTAGGGTGAGGCAATCGCCCCCATCCCCAAAGATTTTTTTTTCATTTTTGTCCTTATATTTATTTTTTTAAAAAATATTTTTTTTATGAATTTGTCTTTCTACTTTTAAATATTTATGTTTTGCCTCCTCAACCTCAAATTCTAGCTTCGTCCCTTCTTTTTTAAGTTGTTTTTTATTATATAAAAACTAATGTTTTGCGTTTTTCTTAAGGAAATCGAAAAATACGAGAAGGTTTATACCTTCACAATGATGCCGAAAAGATTTTAGTTGTTTTCTCCGGTGACTGATTAGTACTTCGACGACACTCCAACTTTCACGACGGTTTAACTTTTGAAGGATAAGTATTTTCTCTCTCCTTTAATTTTATTATTATTTATTAATAGTAATTTTTATTTATTTATGACTAAATTAATCTAATATGTTAAAATTGATCCAATAAGCTATAATTAGGTGTGTTTGTCGAGCGAGTCGATTATGAGTTGAGTAGTGCTAGATTTGTGCTCGTTAAAAATTTTTATTGCTCAATTTAACTTGTTACTTGTTAAATTCGATAATATTTTATTGACTCGTACTCATTAAAAAAATCTCGTCACTCATTAAGCTCACACAAATGTCTACCTTATTTTTTAATTATAGTAAAATCTAGTGAGAGTTAAACATAAATATAGAAATACAATGAGATCTGAAAAGATAAATAAATGAACATATTATAGCTTAACATAAATATAGAAATACAGTTCAAAGGTTCCCCTGTTCAATGTTTTGTTCAATCCAGAGACAAACTCCCCCAACACAAACCATGTAGTCATTTTGATTTGATATTACATCCCCATAACTGATGACCATTTTGTTCTGTCATAAATATGTATGAAAACAGGGTTGACTTTTAAGCATGATTCCTGAAAGATCCAAGGGCTTTAATGGCTGTTCCTCTTAGGATGAATTGGTGGTAAAAGGCAGCAATGACAGCTCCAAAAATGAAAGGTCCGACACAGAATATCAACGGAAAAAAAAAAAAAAAAACATGAATTATGTATGAGCAGTCTTTGTTTTTTCCAATTGGAATGGAGAAGAAATGAATAGTTTACTTGATCATCCCAGGCCTTTTCTTTGTTGTAAATCACAGAAGCTCCAAGGCTCCTTGCAGGGTGGATACCGATGCCGATGATGGGAATCGTGGCAAGGTGAACCATGAACACGGCGAATCCGATGGGGAGAGGTGCCAACACCTTCAATATTTCATTTTTATCAAGTGAAAAAGGGAAGAACAAGAAATTAAATATGAGAAATTAGCAGTCCTAACTCCTCTATTCCTAGCCATGAAATTTTCCCACTAAGAAGAGTACATACAGGAACATGGGAGTCCCTCGCGTTCCTCTTGGGATCAGTGGCCGAGAAGACGGTATAGACAAGAACGAAGGTGCCAATGATTTCAGCGCCCAACCCGGTGCCCTTGTTGAACCCCGGTTGTAGCTCGTTGGCACCACCGCGGTAGTTGTTGTAGTAACTCTTTCGGAAAGCCTTGACCAACCCAGAGCCGCAGATTGCACCCAAGCACTGAGCTACATGTACATGAACATGATGGCTCGGATCAGCGATAACTTGCGCCCCACGAAAAGTCCAAGTGTCACTGCCGGGTTGATGTATCCTCCTGTAGGTTTCACAGTTTAAAATTTCTGATCGTTATTTTAGTTAGGATAACGAAACCCGACCCGCTTGATAGAGTTTGCATCTATATGAAGTAGAGTTGACACGCATGCACTCACCTGAGATACCGGCGGTGCAGTAAACAAGGATAAAGATCATGCCACCAAAAGCCCAAGCATTACCAAGAATGCCACCGCTACCACAGTTCGGGTCGACGGTATTCTTGGTCGGGTCGGTAAATGGATTTTTTTAATGAACGAAGAGAGTACAAGATTGGAGATTTGAATCTCTCACATATAAACTAAATTTTTATTTAGTAATTAACTTACACTTTAACGATTAATGATTATTTAATAATTAAATTGATTTATAAAAAAGCGAGAATGATTACGTAGTATAACTGTATAATAGTTTATGAATATTTATTTGAATATTATTTTTGTTAATTAAAGAAAAGAATTTGGATATCCGATGACTAATTTTAATATATATTTTTATTTTATACTTTTTGATATTTGTACGTAAAATTAAATTTAAATCTTTAAATTAATTATATTTTTGTATTATATATTTTTAGGTTTTAAAAAATTTAAATATATTTTTATTAATTTGTTAATACCAAAATAAAAAACGGGATTAATATTTTTAATGTTATTTTAGTGATAAAATTTAATATATATACAAATATTCTAATATTATCTTTAAATCAATATATTTTATGTTTATAAAATTTTAAAATTTATTTGTTTAATATGTGATTTTTTTTAATTTTAAAATCTAAAAATTAAAATAATGAGTTGTGACATGGGTCGAATTTTTAATTTTCGGGAATTAAATTTTTTTACTCAAGTTCGGCCCAATATTCTCAAGTAGAGTATCTAGCCCAGTTAGATAATTTTTTCGAAAATTACCTTATATTTTTATTTCAAATCGCCAGATCAATCAAGTCTAATAATTTTGAACATCCCTAGCGACGTCCAGGGTGCATTAGGGTTAGGACAGTTTAGCCGAAGAGGGTTTAGGTAGTGGGCTCATGTAATTTGGGCCTGGTGTAGGGTATTGGGTATTTGTTAAGTGGATAATGGGTTTAGTGGGGAAATGCTTAATTTTGGATATGGTTTATAAATGGAATATTTAATGAAAATTGTTTTTTAATATGGATTTTAACATAAATGGTATTCGAATTTAAATTAGTTCGAGATAAAAAAATAGATATTATAAAAATATTAATTTGAATAAAATTAAAATAAAATGATCAAAATCTTATAGAATAAAAGTATTAAGTAATCATAACTTGCTTTTTAAATTTAGTAAGTAAAAATAAACACTTATAAAATTAAAAAAAACACTTTTGATAATTCACCTAATTTAATTAAGTTAAAAATGCGTCACATTATTTTAGACTTAGTTTAGTCCATAAATTACTTCTGAAGTTTATGACAAATTGATTCATATAATACTTTCAAACATGATGGATAAATGAGATAACACATTTTAGTAATTTTAAGCAATAGTTTCAAAAAATTAATATAATATACACTCAAAATTCATTTCTAAATTATAGTTTTATGAATTTTTTAAATAAAATTATCATACTAAGATTTGAATAATAATATTAAAATTTAAATAAATATATTTAATTTATTAATCTTTATAAATAATATGATACCATATAATTTATTTCTGTACACGTATTTACCTTAACACTGCCACTAGATCTCGGTGTCACATCCGTTATTTTTACTAAGTCAAACTTCACAAATTTCGGTGATTATTATGACAGTTTGTTCCCCACTGACCAGGTTCTACAGGATGAGAATATTTATTTTTCGAGGGAAATTACCATAATGGATTCATAAATTCACCCCTACTTCTGAACGTATCTGACAATCTAACTGAACAGTAGGAGCATATATGTAATTGTGTTATCCTCGATCAGAGAGATTCTCACCCACCCCAGTCCCAGTCCCTGTTTCTGTTCCTGTTTTGTTTTTAACGGAGTCTAGTCCCTGCCGCCGCCGCCGCCGCCGCCACCGCCACCACCACCATCAAAGGAGTGCACACTCTTGGGACTTCCCCACTATCTAACAATAATGCTATCACTCATGGGATTGGTATTTAGTATTGGGAAATAACATTTTAGGGGAATTTGGGGATGAATTATAAGTATTTGATACATTAATTTAAATTAAATTTTATAAAAAGTTATTATAAAGATAATTATTTTAATTTAATTTTTTATTTAAATTAAAATATAAAATTTTAATTTTATTTAACAGACTTAATATTTTATAGATTGTTAGTTGAGGTTGATAATGAGAATGTGTTATGATTAATATGTAAGCAATCAGATAATGAGCGACATAATATTATTTTTATCAGATAATGTGTTAGTAGAAGTTCGTTTTATTCAGATCCATCATGAGGTTAATATGGTAGCTGACAAATTAATAAAACATGTTTTTTAGCTGAAGTAAGTAGATATATATTTTTTTTACTGCCGTCGATATTTTGTTATTGGTGATTTACATATAAATGTTAGTAATCGAAAAGATTTAAAGTTATTGGATAGTGATTTTTTTTCATTAAACCATTTTTGATTAATGGATGTTAAAATTCGAAAGAGAGTATCTATAATAAATTCAAATAAAACTAGTTGTTAAAGGCTTAAGGTATCCGTATTTGATGATTGAGTATCAATACGACCAATTGAATATTTGATATTAAAGGTGTGTGTTAGTATCAAAACTCTTTACTAGAATTTAAAAAATTATTGTGTATCAGTACTCAATAAAATCATATCAGAATAACTGTCTAAGCATTAATACATGTATTGAAAAATATTTTTGACACTTAAAAATATTTTAAAAATATTTTTTAAATTAAATAAATTTCAAATTATTTTTATAATATTTAAATAAATTTAAAATATTTTTATTTAAATTATTATATTAAAATATTTAATTCTTTTACTATATTTTAAATGGCGGTAGAAACTATATTTTAGATTCTTTTTACTAAAAATGTATTTTTTTAATTTATGATAATCCTTATAAATCTTTCGCTCAGACTATTAAATAATTTATTGTATTTAAATCGATATTTATTAAAATAAATCTAATAATAATTTTATATATTTATATAAAGAGACAATAATCATAAATTTTAAAACTAGTTTATATTCAAAATAAAAAATATAACCTTGGACAACTTGTGTTAAAATAAGAAATATCAATCTTTCCTAAACCTCGGCTATAATATTTCAAGTGAATTAATTAATTAATTAAATACGAATAATTAAATAAAATAATAATAATTTATATGAAACGAATTAATAAATTGTCAGAAATTAAAATAAACAAACTATCTTATTTTCAAAAAAAATAAATTTTATACTTAGAAAGACGAGCCTGCAAGCCTAACGTTTCAGTTGACTCTCAGAAATATAAAAAATAAATTCCCCACTAAAATACGCACTCCCAGAAAAGCAAAAGCTCTGCCCTTTTCCCATTTTACCAAAAAGAATCTAACTTTTCTTTCTTCTACTTTTGTTTTCTACAGTGCTTGAGGAACCCTTAAACCTTGATCTTCTCTCGGTCTGACCCATTTCATATCTCAACCCGACCCGATCTGGGTTCGATCTCATTGCCCCTTCTTCAACCATGAGAGATAAGTAAAGTGTTGAAACAAATTTTTAGAGGGGGGAAAGAGTGATTTTTTCTTCTCATTTTTGGGTTCATTTGAGGAAGAGAAAGAGAAGGGAGAGATGTATAAGAACCAGCTACAAGAGCTGGCGCAGAGGAGCTGTTTTAATCTACCTTCCTATACGTGCTTTCGAGAAGGTCCAGACCACGCGCCGAGGTTCAAAGCCACCGTTAACTTTAACGGCGAAACCTTCGAGAGCCCTCACTACTGCTCTACTCTCCGTCAAGCTGAACACTCCGCCGCCGAAGTCGCACTCCAATCCCTCTCAAATCGTGGACCTTCTCACTCCCTCGCCGCTAGAATATTAGTAAGTTTTTATTCTTCTTCAAAGCTTATGCTAATGGAAGCCTTTTATTTGAAATCTCCCCCTTTTGCTTTGTTACGGGGAGTGATCGGCGTATGCCTGCGCCGCCGTCGTGATCGCCGCGGTTGTCGGGAGGGAAGTAGAAATTACTACAATGCCCTTGAATGGGCATTAAGATTTTCTTGACTTTTTGGCCGGTGACGAAAGCGAAAATTTAATTAATTTTAAAGGGAAATAGCAATAGGGAGTGAAGAATCCATGTGATATTTAATGCCTTCATTAATTATTTTTTTTGGTATGAATTTTCTTGTTTTCATATTCTAGGAAACAGCTGTAGTTCGATAATTTTGGTTTTGTAGGTGTAATTAATGGCTTAATATGGGGTATTTCGGTCATAAAAAACGTTTCCTTTCATGCCATCTCAATTGACCGTCTCTCGGGTCGGGTTTTCTGATAAGAAAGAGACGGTTCGGTTTGGGTTTTGCCAACTTGGAAAAGCAGTTAGTTTTGTTAAAGATGAAATCTTTAAAGGTTTATTTAGCAAATTTGTCAACTTGGAGAAGCAGTTAGTTTTGGTAAAGATGAAATCTTTAAGGGTTTATTTATAGGCTTAATTTAGCAAATGTGTATATGAGATTGAGATGCTATCATTTATATGAGTTGCATCTGTATTTGAATTCTCATAATGTATGCTTAGCTCGGCATATGAAAAGGATGTAAATATGATGAAACTAATCAAAATGGGGGTTCGGATTTCGGTTGGGATTATGTAGAACTACAAATACAAGTATGAAAGACGTCTTGGTTGATCATTCGTACAATATTTGTGATAGCGGTTGATATGTGACTTGTTGGGTTGCTTATTCGTTTCTTGTTGCATCTTAGTTAGGTTTCAACTATTGATTCTTTGATTTTGGTGTCCTTATAGTACTAGTTTGTAAACTTATGATTGTGTTCATCGAGCGCATCCTTGTTTTCTAATGTTTGGATGAGTTTATCTTTTCGTGTTTATATCCGAAGAATATGCTTTGGTTGATTGTCTCAAGCTTTACTGGGGCTGATACTGATCCGGCTTTGTTATGTTAGGATGAGACGGGGGTTTACAAGAACCTTTTACAGGAAATTGCACAAAGAGTCGGAGCTCCATTGCCGCAGTATACTACTTTTAGATCAGGCCTTGGACACCTACCTATTTTTACAGGAACAGTTGAGTTGGCTGGAATCGAATTCACTGGGGAACCTGCTAAGAACAAGAAACAAGCAGAAAAGAATGCTGCCATGGCAGCTTGGACATCTCTAAAACTATGTGAGTCCAGATTTCCTATGGATTAATCTTGTGATGGTAAAATAGTTTAACATTTCATTTTTCTTCTCGATTATAATCTGTGTGTTGAAACTGAATACTATATTTTATTTCCAGTGGCAAAAGAAACTGCAAGTTCTTCAGAGCCGGAGAACAATGATGAGCTTGAACAGATAACAATAGCTCGAGCGCTGTTGAATTACCGAATAAAGGAAAAGATGGCTATGGCAAATTCTTCCAATGGCCCAATACTATTTACAAAGAAGTTTCCTGTTCAGAATCCAAGACCAACTAGTCCACAGCATCCTGCTACCACCTCAAAAATCCTTCCTCTAATCTGCCCAAAGTTGGTTCCTCGGAACAGGTCGATGCCATCAACAGCAAATGACAAGCCCATACTGGCATCATCCCTAACACATGTACCTGAAAGCCGTGGTGTACGTCCACAGAAATTCCCTGCAGCTGGAGCAGCTCCTTACGTTCCAATCCGACAATTAATGACACCTTGCCGTGGCATCGCTCCACCAGTGACAATAAGAAATGCAGTGCATGT
Organism: Abelmoschus esculentus; assembly: GCA_035048815.1. Lineage (NCBI taxonomy): Eukaryota > Viridiplantae > Streptophyta > Magnoliopsida > Malvales > Malvaceae > Abelmoschus > Abelmoschus esculentus. The sequence continues at coordinate 4,205,914 of JAUCBN010000061.1, read as the reverse complement.
TTTCTCCGCACCACCGCATCCAGCATCATCTGCAGTAACCCCTCAACCACCAGCTTCAGCTTCTCCAACTCATCTAGTGCAGTCTGTTCTCCCCGCTCAACCACCACAATCAGTAGTTCCTCCTCCTCAATCACCATCTCTTCTCCCCACCCAAGTACTGCGAGCTCCTGTACGCATCGCCCCACCTGTCACCATCAGGCAAGCGGATCCTGTGTTTGCCGTTCCACCTGTATGTAAAGAAAAACAACACATTCCTGAAAATGATATTGTAAATGTCACTGCTTCTGCCCTGCCCAACAAATCATCTGCTCAAGCAGCAGAAGTTGCAAGCACAACATTGAAGAACCTGCAAGAATCTGAGGCAGTCCAGAGTTTAGAACAACTCAAAATCTGATGGCAATGAATGATCGAAATTCGAGGCAATAGAGGAAGAGCTATGGTTTTGTGTAGGTATCAAGTTTGTTTTGTTACTTTTTGTAATCTCATATATGAGTGTTCTTATCATATCCTTTTTATTCTCTTTTTCACCTTCTCCTCTTTTTGTTATCTTAGAAGTTACAGTTTATGCAGATCAAGTTAAAAACAGCCTTGAACAGTCCCATATAATTTATAATTGCAGTTACAGTTAAGACTGTCTAAAGTAATGCTGCAAAGGTAAAAATTCTTATTCAGTTTATTTATATTTACCCCTTGCAATAGGCTTCCATGCTCAAACATGGTTCACTACAGCAAGACCACACTGTAGATGACATGTCCCATATTCAACAATGAGACCTGAAATGTTCCTAATTCCCAGAAAAAAGCAAATGACCAAAGATCTTAGCAGACCCTCGAAATAATATTAGTATCTATGGTAATGCCATAACCATTGCTTTAGATTCAGGCAGTCTGGGTTTGGTGTCCCTTATATACTGGTCACATTTATATCATATAGTCTAATACAATATTCGTATTGTGTTTATGTCGTAACATTGTTTCGTATTGTGTCGAATATAATATTAGATCTATTCGATTGAAACCGGAAATAAAATGCGAAAAAGAAACTGGAATTAAGAATAAATGAATAGGATGAGAACTGATACATGCTAAGGCACTACTAAAATTAAAAACATAATTTGAAAATCCACCCTCTACTTTAACTGAGATATTTTTCCTGCCTATTAGTTCCTGTTTGTTCCACCTGTGAAACATCTCATCATTCTAAAGTTCCTTCTTATTTCATCGATGGACACACAAAACCAAAAAAGCAAAAATGTAAGACAGATAACAATGAAGCTTAATCTACGTACTAATCCGTTCTGGTGGGACCGACAATGTGGATGGTGTTTCGGTCGTCGGAATGCTGGCTTTTTTCCTCATCTCCACCACCTTCTTATGAGAGTTGGAGTGCAATGCAGGAATGAATGTAGGACTTGCAGCTGGACGATACTCGGGAAGGAGACGTCCGGACCTGAAACGAACACCACATGCATTACAAAGGGTTTTTGGGCCCATTGGTCCTTCTCTCCATTGTGGAGTTTTTGTAACTTCACAGTGCAAGCATTTCCTAACTTCAGTAGGCTGTTCAGAGGGGGATCTCTTCATATCATCGAAACCCGAAAGCCATGTTAGGTTCTTTTTCTCCTTCACTCTCTTTTTGGCCTTGGTAAGATGGCTTTCTGATTCGGATTCAGAAGCAACTGAAGAATTAGATCCTCTGGAGGTAGCGGTGGAGGAGGATGAAAAAGCCAATGTAAGATGCAGGTTAAAGGCAGATGCCCGTCTGCGCTTGCTTCGACAGCGTTTCACCAGGAAACCGAGCTCAGGGTTAATAAATGCTGGATTTGCACCAGAGCATGTGCTACTGCTTTCAAGAACAGATACAGGACTGGAAGTTTTGAACCTGATTGAACTTTTGACATTGGCAGAATCATTGTTTGGGGTAACACTTCTGCTTGAGGATGCTTCAGTAGTGCCTGACCATTGGTTTGGCTGAGAAGATCCATAACAATAGTTACAAAAAGGGAAAGATGAATTTAGCAAAAAGATACAAGCTAAGGAAGATTTTAGAATGATAGCAGAGATTATCAATGATTTACACTAATATGAACCGTGTTCTTATATCTGCATCAAAAAATACAATGCACACACTAAACAACCTGATGCTTTCACCAATGCTCGATCAAGGGGATGGAGAAACACTTCATATCTTAGAAACAAAGTTACAAGGTATGGACTCAGGATCCCTGTATTGCTATAAGGTTACTTTCCAGTTTCCACAAAAATGAACATGCAGTCATTTATTCAACAAAGCACTCGGCATGTCCACATACAAATGGTATATAGCATATGCTCCTGCTTAAACCTATTAGACACCATGGTAAAAGTAATACATCGAACAGTTATCGTTAGACAAGGCGCGGGTTTAGTCCTGCACATGTAATGTCTCCTAGTAAGCAGTAAGCACATCACTCACTCACTCACTTGGAAGTAGTACTAAATTCATAAATGTGCATATTAGTGATATGTAGAGTGAAGTAGTAAATTCATAAACACAGTGTTCATCACTAGACTAGAGTGAGGGAAACAAGGATAACTCACTGAAACTGAATGGCTTTTCACTACACAATCACTGAAAAAATCACCACAAAAGCCAGAAGACATGCCAGCCAGAACATTAGCAGGGGGTGGCTCTAAGTTTTGAAAGTTACAATCCCCCTCTTCTCCGCCGCCGCCGCCACATATGTTCTCTTCCATGTCATCAATAGGCAAATGGAAATCCTTTATACCACCTTCTCCACTACCACCATCACTGTCTTCAACATCTTCCAATGGGAAGTCCAAATAGTTTATTACATCATCAAAGAAATCATCAATGACCCCATCAAAGCCTTTGTCAAACCAAGAATTATTCATAACTTATTTTCTGATTCCGTTTTCTTAATATCTCTGTTCATAAGAATAGAAGAGAAAGATTAATTATTTTCTATAATAACATTAACCCAAATGAATATAAAATTGGATGGCAAAGACATAAAATCCCATTTTGGTGATTACCTTATGTAGCCATTACTACTATTATTATAAAAATAAAAATAAAAATAAATTGAAGCAATTAAAGACTCTACAGCAACATATTACCAATTAAACTGAATTCTGTAGAAGGAAAAAAAATTGTCACTTTCTATGTTTGGAGAACAAGTTGTCATTTTAGCATGTAAATTAACCAAGCAAAATACTACAAAAAAAAAATAATTAGGGGTGTAAACGAACCGAGCTTGAACGGCTGTGTTCATTTATTTATTTTTGAATGTGTTCAAACTCTGTTCGTATTCGTTTAAATTTTTAATGGTATGTTCGAGCTCGGTTCGTTTATTTTTTGTCGTGTTCGGGCTCGGTTCGCTTAATGTTCACAAACATGTTTGTTTATATGTTCGTTTAATGTTCGTGAACATGTTCGTCAAGCGTTCACGAACGAATTCGTTTATATATATTCATCAACTTGTCCATTTAGCATTCACGAACATGTTTGTTTAGCGTTTGCGAACATGTCCGTTTAACGTTTGTGAACATGCTCGTTTATGATTTCTACAATTTTAATTAAACAAACATACATGAATTAAATATCGTATATAAACGAGTACATAAACGAGTTTGTTCGTGAACATAAACGAGTCGAACGCACGTTCGTTTATTAATCGAACATAAAATATATGTTCATACTCATTTATTTAACTTAATAAACGAACATTATACGAACGGTTCACCAACAACTCTTCAAACTCTGTTCGTTTACACCTCTATAAATAATATAAATAAATAGTAATAACATGTAAAAAATAATGCTAAAAAAGTTGCAGAACTCCCCCCACCCCCCCACCCCAAGAGTTTGGTTGGATACATGAAAATTAAAACTCTAGCCAAAAAGAAGGTTAACAGTTACTAAAAAATTACAAATAAAAGAGTTGGTACCCTTTTTCTCCCTATTTGTGAGAAACCATGCAGAAAGCAAAACCCAGAATGAATTTCAACATTTAATTAACAAAAGAGAGAGAGAGAGAGAGAGAGAGAGGAGACCTGGTTTGAAGACTGCAGAGGATGCATTGCTTGGATGAAAGGAAAATGATAATAGAAAGGGTGTTGGGGGCATTCCTTTTGCTTGCTTTGGGAGTTTTTAGGAGAGGGGGATGAACATGAATTAATGTAAGCAAGGTGCACATGGAAGGGTGGGGTGGGTGCAGGGTGTTTTCCTTTCAATCACCGCTCATCTGTCATCAATTTTAAAGCTTTCTTTTTTATAGGACTTGAGTGGTACATAAATATTCAAATTATATATTTTTAAAATAAATATTTAAAATATATTTTGAGTAAAATACTCAATTTTAAATCGTGTCTACATCTATGACTTTCTCTATATAATATATTCCATCTATCTGACACCAACCACTGAACCAAGCACATGCCAACTGCCCAATCACAAAGCTTCTGGCTAAAATCAGAGACTCTAAGCCAAGGGAAGCCTTTCAAGTCTATTTAACTACCGGAAAGAGACAAGCTTACCTCTCAACATCACCAAACTTTGTTTTTGAAGGCACATCCTAACAATCAAAACCAACTATACAACGACATCTACATGCATCAGATGCCTTTCTCCCAGGCCTCAACATGTCAGAATCTTTGATGCTTTGCAAACATACTCAGAGAGCTCTAAACCAAGCTTGTTAAGTGATTGTATCTGCTGCCGCCTTCTGCCTGCAGGACCTAAATAAGGATTACAAGTTACAAACATGGTTTGCTCCGGCCACAGTGCTCACCTCCTTTGTGAAATTTGCCACTAATATTCTCTTCAAAGCAGCTATACGTCCCTTGGAAGCAAATGTCCTTAATAGGACCCCTGTGCGATTGTTTTTATTGTACATGTCGAAAACCTCATTAGTTTTACAAAAGCAATAATAATAAGAATAATCAATAAGATTAACATCATCTAATGAATATAATTTATCAAAAATGTTTTGACGAAATAATTAAGAAATAATAACATTTTAACAATTATAACTCATCTTTCTTAATAGCATTTTCAAAAATTTTCAATGAATTTTGAGATTAACAACATCTAATGAATGTAGTTTATCAAAATTTTGAGCCCTCTGTTTTAAGGATCTTGTGCAATCACTTCTATTGCACCTGTCAAAAAACTTCACGGGTCTTCCGCAAACTGGAAATACAAGCCTCGTAAGTGTTCATAAGTTTTAACAAGGTTTACAGAAGGATATGAAACAACAAGGTGGAAAAATAAGCACTTGGATGAATATGAATGTTTATTACATTAGAAAAATGTTAATTATGTATAGGTGAGGAAACGAAAAGGAAATGTTATTTCTCATATGAAATTATATAAAATTATAAATAATTCACGTTATTTATACATATTATCTTTAAATAATTATTTATATCATAAAATCTTTAAAAATAAAATATTCATATCAGGTTTTAAATTATTTAGATATATCAAAAGGAAGATAAAACTCATTTGAAAGAAAAAGGATAGATTATATAAATTATTATTAAATTTCACTCGTAAATTTATTTTAATTTAAAATATATAATTTATTTATTAAATCTTATAATTTTATTATTAAATAATTAATAATATTATAATACGACATACAATCAAACAATGTTATTTTGCTTTTCTTTTTCCCTTTATTTTCTCATTTTCTTTTTCTCCCCAAAATTTTGACCATCATTGTTTTTGACGGATACTTTGTCCATTAACGTTGACCGATAAGTCTTGAAATTTCTCTTAAGCTTGTCACGTCCTCTTAAAATGTGAATTCATAATCAACCTAATCAAAAAATACTTCAGGATAAATATTTTATACGATTCGATTAGGTTTCGATTTAATTCGAGTAAAATTTTTTAATAAAAAAAATCAGATTTAGATTGGATTAGATTTTTATTAATAAAAGATCAGATCAAATCAGGATTTAAAGTATAAAATATCCAATCTAATTTAAAAATAATTATATATATTTAAAATTTTTTAAGAATATTTATAATAATATTCTTTTATTTTTTATTTTTATAATTTAATTCTTAAAATTAATTTTTTATATATAATTTAGATCTATAAATTATAATTTTTTATAATTAAATTCTCTAGAATTATTTTTTTATAATTAAACCTCTAAAATTATTTTTTAATAGGTTAGGTCAGAATTGGATTTAAAATATTTATTTTTAGATCGGGTTGAATTTTTTAAAAAAATTTATGTCGGTTAAGATTGATTATTTTAAAGAAATATTTGGATCGAGTTCATATTGGACTAAAAAAATTGACCCGTGCCCATCTCTACTCCATCTTTCACAAATTTGGTATTTTGTCAAGAAAAATTCTATAACGAACGTCGAACATTGCTGATCATTAACGTTAAACATCACTAATATTATTAAATTAATTAATAAAAATTAAAAATCGCAAAGACTTAACATAATTAATAAAAGAGAAATAAATTTAATATATAATTATTAATTATACATTAAATTTTTAAAATTATTAATCTTTATTAATCAATTTAATTTATACATTAAATTTTTAAAATTATTAATCTTTATTAATCAATTTAAACTCCTTTTCACCAACTTCAATTCGTTGATTAACCTCCACCGTCTGCCATCACTTCCGGCCAACAATAGTATCATTCGACTCATCTTTTCTTCCTTTACAGCTCTATTGGTTTAGTTTCTCATAGAAACCCCAACAAAAATCCTCCAAATTTATACAAAAATTTTGTTTTTCTCCATCACCGACATCAACATCCGACTGTCGAATTGCCATGCCCATGCCTATGCCTCTGGGATATATTGTTATCATCACCGATGCTCAACATTGGGATTCTACATCATACTAACGGAAGACTAAAATAATTCACATCAATCGGAATTTAGCCAAAGAAAAGTATAAGGTGTGAAAATGGAAGATGAAATGAGTTGTTTTATTTAAAGAATTGAGGTACTAATGTTTGCAAGATGATCTGTAAGACAAAAAAACAACAACCCAGTTCTTAAACATGAGAATCCTTGTCTGAAATTTTGACTTCCTGGCCTTCTTTCTCGAGATCTTTCAGCTGAAACTACAAAAACATAAGCATTTGTTAACATAACAAACATTTGAAGCCTAAATTGCCTAATGAAATATATCTGATTAACAGTACCTGAGACCCCAATGGATCAGCTTGTTTCCTTTTGTTCTCTTGGGTGCAGAAATAAGAGTACAACCCCATCCCAAAAATGGCAATCAAGATGCCAATGATGTTCCTCTCATTGAAAGGGTCATGCAACAGTGTATACCCAAAGGTAAGAACCAAGCAAGTCTTGAGGTGGCCAAGAACTTGATAGGTCACAGGGGATGTCTTCCCAATAACCAGAAATGTGCTGAAGTTTACAGATACTGAGATTATGCATGAGAGGATGATAAATGCCTGCAAACACATTGTTAAATTCAGAATTTCTAATCTTATAATGCCATAGACAAGTTTAGATTGTTGAAACAGAGGTTGGGTTTCCTTACCAAGACAATAGGGGAATAGTTGAAAGCAAACACATTTTGTTTGGTCAGCAACTGGTCGACGAAAGGACCCGAGACAAAAAGAATGGCTGCTTGAAATGGGGCTGATTGGTACAGCAACTGGGTTGAAGATACATTCAGTCTCTTCTGTATGGTGTTTGTCAGCTATGTTCTCCAAGTTAAGAAAAAAAACTTGTATCGAAACATAACGTAAGAGCTTCCGAAATCGATTACACACCCACACCCTTTACCAATGTGACTACTCAATGATTCAAAGCTTCTGAAATGTCAACTGAACTATTAAGACTAACTAATGATATTATGAAAGTAGAGAGACCAAAGTATGCTAAATTAAAATACAAAGACCGGATTCCGACACAATTAGAGCAAGGAGAGTAGAAAAAAGGAGGATACGATTTGGCCAACACATGTGGTGAGGATGGCAAGTAGAGAAAGGATTGTGCCAACAAAGTTGAGTTGTAGATCAGTGATGGAGGCAATGCCAACTCCAACAAGTAAAATGAAGAGTGACAGCTTTATCTTTTGGCTGCACAAAGTAGAACACTTATGGTGGTTAACCTTTGACCCTCAGATGTGCTCAAATATCATAAGCAAATGTCTATTGAAAATGGCAAAGAGAACCTGAATTGCTTGTTTAGGAAGATGGTTTCCAGTAACACAGTGAATGGTATGATTGCAAGCTTGGTCATCTGCAAAAGCCGAATGAGGACCCAAATATATGGACTAAAAAGGTAATAAATGAAATCTCACCTGGTAGAAGCCTATGGAGTTGAAGCCAAGGCTCAAGTTGAGAAGTCCAATGGAAACTCCATTGAGGATGCCAAAGAGCATCACAGTCTTCATGTCAATCGGTTTGTTCTCAAACAGGTTGAAGCGTTGCGCCGCATAGAGGGTGCAAAATGTTACCATCAGATGCCAGCTTGTGAGTGTTGTAGCTGTGGAGAATAGATTAAAACAAGATCCAACTGAATGTTATTTGGATTCGAATACGTTGATTCAAAAAACGAATTCGAATATGAAACAGGTAATTACCGAAAGGGAAGCCAAGATTGCTCATCAAAGCTTTGTTGCAGATGACAATGGAGACAGATGATGCAACTGACAGAAACAGAGCACCAATAACACCCAACTGGAAGCTTGAAATCTCTCCCATCTTTGCTGAAACAAACAACTCAGACATACACATATAAGTTAATATATGTGCAATTACAAAATTGTGATAAGTGGAAATTAAATGTTGATATTTTAATTTCTTACCAAATATTACACAATTAATAAATTAATTACATTACCATTATTATGTTTCTTATTTAGCCTTTTAAATATTTAATTCTTTCTCAAAGCAGCAGTACCATGCTTTTTATACACATTATAAGTTTCAATTTTCAGATATATGTATACAAATAAATATACTAAAATTCAATAAAAAAATTAGGATTAGGACTAGTTAAAAAAATTGCAATAAAATACTAAAATTTGTATACAAATAAATATAGTTTGGTCTTATTAAATATGTTTGTTGACATAAGAAAGACAGCTACAGCATGTGCACTGAAAAAGAAAACTGCAATTTGATTCAGAAATTCAAATGGTAAATGAGTGGTTGGTTTTCTGGGTAAAACTTCTGGGAAAATTTGTCTGATTGTTGTAAAAATATTGTTCCATGTATGGAGGAAACAGCCTATGCAGCAAAAGAAAGGAAGCAAATGCAAGAACAGATGTTACCTTGTAAAGCAAGCTTGGAGTTTTAGGAAGCTCTGAGAAAAAGATTCAAAGAACCAAAGCTAAAACAAATGGGGAGCTGAGAGCCTGAGACTGAAGAACTTGGAGAAGAGAACAGAGAGAGAGAGAGATTGGTTTATGGCTTGTTTGAGAATGTAGGCTTTTAAGCAGCTTTTTTATTATTTTTATTGTTTTAAAAAGAGGGTTGGTGCCTAACGCTGCTTCAGTTCCCACAGGGAAGCTGGCCATCAATTTAAGCATGGAACAAACCATCCCATTTTTAAATTGCTGTTGAGTTGGGTTGGATTTAGGTTCCAAAAATACAACCAGCTCATCTTTTGATTTTTATTTTGGAAAATCCAATAAATTTAGAATGAATCCTAAAATATATTTCTGAATTTTCACTGATGGATGAATGTGCATTTTTAGTGAGTTTAAGCTTTGGAAAGAAAGTGGTAAATCAATGTAGAATGGTGGGATGTTCCAAAGCATGTTAGGATCCAATCCAGTCCATTTGCACCAGCACCAGCACCAGCCCTGCATCCTCAAGACTGGCTTGGCACATAAGGCAGGAAGGTAAGATGAACATCTTCTTAAATAAAAAATAAGGGTACCTCTACCTCCCAATGCAAGCAAAATGCCTTTGCCCTCCTCAATACTCAAGTTTGGTTCATTTTCACTCCACCAACCACCCTAAATACATAAAAAAAAAGATCCTCCCCCATTGGTTTAATGTCTGTGGGGACTGGGGTTTGACCAAAATCAATATTCCTAACTCCTAACATTATATAATCAACGGCTTTCTTGTGTATTTTGTCTTGTGGTGTTGGGTATAAAGATATGATGCCTCAACAACTTCCTTCCAAAGATTCTTTAGCAGTTAGCCGGCTGCATTATTCCCTTTCTTTCTTACTATTTTTACATGCTTTGAATAAGTCCCTCTATTATACTCAAATTTTAGATTTAGTTCATATACTTCAGTTTGAGATCCCTTAAAAACAGTTTAATCTCACGTTTCAGTTGATGCATTAGTGCTTTCAAAGCAAACATCATGCAAGATCCACAAGGGGAAATACCAGGTTTTACTGCTAATCATTTGCAGAAAAGGTTATTCAGTTCCAAGTGTAAAAATGAGGTTGAAATGTCAAAATTCCAATGCAGACAGCAGTTGGCAGATCAATGATTCATTACAAGACAAGCCTTGCCTTGTGTTCATTTTGTCAATTGTCCTTTCTGATCTAATGATGGTATAAATTAATGGCAGAGGGGTCAGAAGAAAAATTATAAGTATCTGATGAAATCAGCTGAAAGCTCCTCACTGCCTTATGATTGAATGATTTTGTACTTGGCTTTACAATTATTTGCTGCTTCATTCACCAGCAGCTTTCAGTGACAACTCACAAGTTTCTTTATGGAAATGTTACAATCATCATAGTTTTTGAAGGAAAGACACCCACCATTGTTCTTCATGAGGAACAACTGGCAAAAAAAAATTACCCCTTTCTTTTTATAGCTGTAAAAATCTTAAGATACAAGAAAATGTGGGTTAGGGAAATGAGTCCGCCCTCTTGCAGCCCAAAGTTGAAGCCAAGCTAGCATAATGTGAGATGATAGATGTAGGCACACATGGGGGTGACAATGAGGGTGTGTTGATGGTAAAAGATTGTAAAAATATTTCATCCCTTTGCTTTTGTAAGCTGAGATATGTAGGCCAAGTCAGCATCCGCGATCCGCTTCTGAAACATCGCCCACTCGATTTTGGACCTTATTCTAACCTGTGAATGGAAAAGAAAAAAAAAAAGAAATATATGAGTTTGGTTTCGAGATTTATTCTTTCTTTTACGACAAAGGTACATAAAACGATGTCGAAGTAGATAACTATGTGTACCGCGTCTCGTGGAGATATGCCAGCATGAGGCTCACCCTGAAATTTGACAGAAAGCATAGTAATGAGAATATAATCAGGATGGCCATGATAAACAAGTTATGTCGAAACTCATAGTAACAAGCAACCAGATATAGATCAAAACTTATGCTCATACATGCAAGGAAAATATATGGGACTATAATCCATAACATCATTCATCATATATCACAGCCGAAATATCTGCCAAGCTGACGAGAACTCACCTGGTTCCCGAGAGTTGGAATCACTTGATGAACTATCCACTCTGAATCGACAACGCCAATTTTTTCATGTGCAGGCTAGAGAGAAGAAAACGGCGATTTAGTACAACATCAAATAAGTAGCTAAACTGAGGTATACATGAAGCTTTCACTTTTCACAGGGTGGACTAAGAGAAGCTAATTACGTATGTTATTGAAATCAATCTCACGAAAATTAAATACTTTTTAATCACTTTATGAAGTAGCTTCTTTCATACTTTCTGCGCATTTGCTACATATTCTATCGATGCTAATTTTTCCAAAGATAGTGTCCAAACAAATGCTCCAATTATGCAGCTAGCGATGAGTTCCAGGTGTTCTTATTGACAATTTGTATGCAGCAGAGCTATGTTACATGGAATCAGGTTTTAATATCAGATAAGAGCAAGTGTTCAGACAAGGGTCTGTCCAACTTTTTTTCTTCTTCTCAAGTGTGTGAACATGGGTCCTGCTACTTTGTAGCAAACACGTGTGTCAAATACGAGTACTTCAAGAAAATTCTCGAAGAATCAGAGCAACATGGTTGGATACCAGCCAATAACAGAAAGGAAACAGCAAAAATAGGCAGAAACCACTTACTGAAACACATCTTCTGAGAGCAAAATCCAATCCCCATCCATGCACCAAATCATTCTACAAGAACATGATTTGTTAAACATTTAGGTAGTATTAAAAAGTAACTCAAGAAATTATGTAAATTTACAGCAAACATTTCTGTATGCTCCTAATCTGTGCCTTCATTCTGTTTCCATCATTGGAGAAGCTGAGCATGGAGGGAACTCATTGTGAAAGGTGCTATAGTAATGAACAGATTCACAATTGTATTTTTCCTAAATACCTAGGAGCCCATCAATTTTATTCATTTACTTTTAGGACTATGGAGTTGACCCTCAGATGTGCATTTTCCCTTCCAAGGGAAGGATGCAAAATCCTTAAGCATGCTTATGTTGGGAGGCAAGGATGCAAATAGGAAGTGCAATGTATCTAGTCGGCTAATCTGCGGGCATGTACATATTCTAAACAATGTGGCCTGAGTCTACAAAATCCTTAAGCATGCTTTACCTGAATCAAATACCATACGCATCGCCAAGCTTCCCGAGAAAATACAGGCGCCATAATTTCCACAAAACTGAAAGAAAGTAAGCAGTAGTGAATGCACCGAAAGAATGGAAGAAATCCGATCTAAGGAATGTTAACAGTGAAGTGCACTACAAATTCACAAATCAAGGATACTGCTCAAGCACTGCCAGCAATGATTCTCCTCCAAACAAACACGATCCTCATTTTTCAAAATTTTAAGTTGGTCCAAATTAATGATGTCCAGGCCATTTCGAAAATGTTCACTAACATATTATTGAATTGTAAAGAGAGAGAGAATACGCGGCACATGGTGGAAAACGTGGATCACTACACCACCCAGGTTTCTCTTTGGTAAACCTGTGAACCAAGTCGAATCGCAGAAGTTCAAAGTTAAAAGGAGAATAGAGAAGAATGATTGTTGATGATCGGTAAAGTAATTGGCCCTTCACATGGTGTGCACAAAAGACAGAACCTACTTGTGAACTTCTCGGTCAACTCTCCTCTTTGTCATCTGCCATGTCAGTGCATAATTGGGCTCTAAACCTGGTTGTGAGATCTCCAGGCCATGTTTCTTGACCAGTTTGATATATCTGGTAACACATGTGCAGAGAAAATTAGAAAGAAACCAAATATAAATGTCGAAATTAAGTTTAAATATAACCACATGAAAAGACAAACCTATCTGCGTTGAAGTTTTCCACTCCCAGATCTTCATCCCAGATAAATATATATTCATAAGCGGCGACAATATCCGGATGCAAAAACCTTTTTGCATACCACCTAGTAGAGCAGGAAATGAGAATGGACAGCAAAATTATCAAGTGCTAAGCAAGTCTAACAAGGGAGGACTAAAACTTACCATTTTGTTTGTTTCCTTGCACTGACATGGATGGCGTTCTTTGACCATTCCAATTGGTCCCATTCAGTGGTCCGGCCATCATAATGAAAAAGTAAAATTTGAAAATCCTCAGAAAACTACCTCAACATGTAAGAATACAAAGTGTCATAAACCCGGAAAATCAAGATTAGAAGAGGAAAATGATGAAATTGTTGCATTGTCTCTAACCTTTTTAACACATTGATTAATATTCTTCATCTGATCGATACCAACTGTGAATGTTGCTAAATACTTTGGTTTCTTCTTCAGATCCTGCGGATTTAAGGAAAAATCATGATAAGAGACACCGATTGACCAAGAATAACAGGACATAGGGAATTCTATTAATGCATATGTTTCCGAGCTGACAATAGCAATAGAGTGCCAAAATGGTCCTAAATCTAATGCATTCGAACTTGTCTAGTGCAAATAACAGGATAAAAGGGATGGAACATACTGAGTTGGCATGGATGTTATGATACGTCTATGTAAATAGTACTATGCATCATACCTTGCTAGGATCACCCCATAATCTGCGAGGGTAAAGGTCAGTCTCCGGAACAACAATTCCGGGAGGTAATGATTCTGCACCACGAGGATTTGTTGGAACATATACCTGGGAAAGCATAGAAGCAGAAAGCAATTTTAAAAAAGGATCAAAATAAGCTGGAAAACATAATATAATGGTTCAAGAACATAGGGGCAAACGAAACACACTCCCTGATAATTTGATAATATACAATCCAAGAAAGCATCGATAAATATTCATCTTACCGATGACGAAAGATTGCAAGAAAAAGGGACGGAGAGTAAGAAACAAGCACCTTGGAAATATTTCTTTGAGTTGTTTCAGAAGATTTGACCATATAGAACTGTTTACTATTAGATGCAGCTACATCAATAGATGGTCCAAGGCTTGAAGGTAAGTTTTGAATCTGCAGCGATTAGAAAAAAAATCATATGAATGATAGCAGCTACAACATAGCTATTTAGAAACAAAAGCAAGTGTACCCTGTAAAGGGAAACTGAAGGAAAGGAAACACCGACAAAAAATCCGAAAACTGCTCCAATAGTTGTTGTGATAATGAGTCTGGCACTACAAGTTTTCCTACAAATTCCACTGCAAAGCATGAACTGATTTAACAGAAGGAGCCATAGAAATTTGTCATCGTAAGCAATAAACTGAGAAAGTCCGGGGATCGAAAACACACATAAGAATGCTGTGAGGTTCAAAACAATTTCATACACGAGCATTTTGTAATACCGAACCACAACAACATACTCTAACCTGCGGTTCATGCTTCCCATATCGGTATACTCTCTTGCACTCGATTTAAAAGGCTAGATGCCCACAAGAACTGTTATCTCCCATAAGCACCTTACAAGCATTCTTCTAGAATACCTAAGCAATGCAACTTTTATCTTCAACCAAGCTTGACCTCAGATTAGCATGAGCCTTGAGCATCAATATACATCACAGAAGATATCAAAATACGAATAAAGATACGCAACGAAACCAATTCGATCCGGAAAGGAATGCTCTCATTTACTTTCAACATAATATAAACACAATAAGCTATTCAATCAAGTCACCAAATAAGCTATTGCTGTAACTCAAGCCAATGATTAAAATTTCAAGACCCATGACACAGTTGAAGCATGTTCTCACCATTGTTTACTCTTAGAGTTAGAGTGCAATTTACTGCAAAAATTTCAACACAAAATTTATTTCAAAACTATCTAATATGAATTAATAATAAAAAACCTGCCACAAATTCTGATTTTTATACTATTTTAACCATCCAGATTCATCACAACTTTTCCAAAACCAAAATTCCAAATGGTTTAAAATAATAAATAAATACCCACTAATTATACAGTGAAAGAAATAACCAAACCTCTAAAATTAAATTTTTCTTAAAAAAGATTAATTTTTTAAAATTATGTGCAAGCAAAAGAAGAAGGTTAAGCCATATCATTCAATTTTTTTCATCTACATATTGAATTTAAGGGTTAAAATACCTTTGTTGGAGATTTTAAATTCCCCCAAAAATGGAAAAACCTAAACAAAAGAAGAAAAAAACTAAAATTATTATTTTTATAAAATACAAATCAATCAACCAAGAAAAAAAATCCCAGTGTTAGAAATTACCTTCCCTTCTTTGGTGATAATCAATTGATCATACAACAGAGAGAAAACAGAGAGTTTTCTTTTCACATCAATTTGTATCAACAGAAAGAGAAAATTTAGAGAAAGTACACCTGGTTATGTTTGTTTAAAGTTGATTAAGAATTGAATTAAACTATTAATTATACTTTAAATTTAATTAAATGGAAAATGGAAGAACTTTTAATAATTTTATTGTATATATAATTCTTTATATAGTTTATATTTTTTCCCATTTTTATTTTAATCATTTATTTTATATAAAATAATGTAGTGAAAATACAAATTTAAGATATTTACCATTTGCTTGAACTATAAATTATCAATTTTTGTCGAGCATCCAAATTTCATAGCTGATAAGAAAATCAAATATCATAAGAGATTTTGAGAAAATAATCTACTGTTAAGCTGACAAAATCCATCTTTGTTATGTTTTGATATTATGTGATTTAGACTCATTTAAGGTATATATTTTAGTGTTGTACGATCAGATTTTTCCGTAAATTATAAGCTTTAATTATTGTATGATTCAAATTTCACTCTAGTATTATCGTTGTATAATATGATTGAACCTTACGTATCACATATAATGATTGTTGATCATAACACGTTTTTAAGTGATTTATGATAACGTTTGTATCACATATTATTATGTTATATTTTTTAGCTATATGTTTTATATTTATGATTCCACTCCGATTTTCAAAAACACATTTTTTTAATAAAAATCTCATTTAGAAGATATTATTTTTTAAAATGAGATAAAATGTTTTTCATATAACAAAAAATGAATTTTAACAAAAATATTTTTAGATTGTTAGAGGATGAAACACAATAGAGTAGAAATATATCCACTAAATTTTATAAATTTAACGTTCGAAATCATTATTTTCGTTTGTAGTTCTTTTAGATTGTAGCATTGCATTGAAGGAGTCCATCAAAATAGAACTTTAACTAATTGATGTATTTAAAAGTATAATACTTAGACTTTTCGTGCAATATATTCGTATGACTGTTAATTTTATGTCTATAATTATTATCTTTGATTTATTTGATTAAGTCAAATGTTTTAACTATTTTGTTTTAAAATCATAAACCCTTTTGCATGAGTCTTTTAGTTCAAGTGGTTAAAAGAACGATTGTTGTTCCTAGAGATTACGGGTTTGAAAACCAATAATGTCAATAGAGTCATTGAATGATGAATATCAAATGGTGGAGATTATATTATAGAATAGATACTACTGTAATTAGGGTTAAACATGGTTAACCGTAAAACCGAAAACCAACTAAGGTATTGTGATTCATAAATTTACGAACTGCGGTTAACCGTGGTTAACCTAATCAAACCAAATTTGATTTTTTAATTAACTTTTAATTATTTTTATGAGGTAAAAATATATATTTTATACTTAAAATACTATAAATGTAATTTTATTTTTTACTTAAAAAATATGTTTAAATAAATATATATGAAAAATATCTTAAAATATTTATCATTTAATATTTAAAAATTATAAAATAAAGTTATTTTGTTAAGATAAAATACATTTTTTAATAAATTAACGTTAATATAAAAAAAAGAAAATCACGGTTAACCGAACCGAAAATCGATGATTACTAAAATAACTTACCGAATTAAACTAAAATCGAACCAAATGTATCCCTAATTGTAATTATTATTAGCTAATTCAAATAAAAAAAATCTTATAATGAATACCCCTACTTTTAAAATCATTTTTAAAATTAATGTCAAACCGGCTAAGAAAAGTTGACTTTAAATGCAGCAGTCCCACTTCAACTACTGATATAAACCCAACCCCAGTCCTTGTTTCTTGTTCCCAAGCTGTTTGTCTGTCGCTTCCACAATTTTAAAACTCGCTACTCGCTACTCATTTTCCTATAAAACCCACATCTGCCCATTGATTATCTCAATCTCTGGGGTCTGTTTATTTTTCTCTCTGGGAGACAGCAATGGCGGTGAGTTCTAGAGGGAGGACGACGGAGTTTGGTGTCGTTTCAAGAAAGAGGGAAGAGGCGAGTGGAATAAGCCCCGAGAGAAACAAAGTCTGGATCGAACCCTCAAATTCTACCACGGAAAGAAAAGTTGCTGTTGTTTACTACTTGTCTAGAAAAGGTCACCTTCAACAACCTCATTTCATGGAAGTTCCTCTATCGTCTAATGCTGGACTCTATCTCAAAGGTAAGGAACCTAACCCTACCCCAATTGATTTTTATTTTGTTTTTCATTTTCCATTCTCTGTTTGGTTTCCAAGACAATTTTTTAAATTTTCTATCACGTTGCTTTCTGCCAAATGTATAAACCCTGCTCCTGCTGACAAAAAAGGTAAGTTTCAGTTTTCTCCTAAAGGAAAAAAAAATAATACATTGAGAAAGCATGCGGGAAAAGATAAGTTTAAATTTCAAAAGTTTTTCTTGTCTCTGTTTGGATGCTCAGAAAATTACAGGATATTACGACATTTTCACTGCAAAATATTATTTTTTTTTCTTCAGATGTAATCAACCGCCTGAACCTCCTTCGAGGCAAAGGCATGGCTACTCAATACTCTTGGTCGTCCAAACGGTAACACTCTCATTTATTCCCGACCGTCCGACCAGATTATCTTGATTGTTCACCGTCCGATATTAATATTTCATTTTTCGGAAATCAGGATTTACAAAAACGGCTTCGTTTGGCATGATTTAGCAGAGGCCGATTTCATTTACCCATCTCACGGCCAAGAATACGTTCTCAAAGGAACGGAGATTCTCGACCATTCGATTAACCCTGAAATAACGTCGCCTGAAAAGTCAGACAAAGATCACGATTTTCAGTCCATCAGACGGCAGAGGGATCCACCTCGGAGATCCCTTGATCTGCGAGAATACAAAATTTACACGGCTGAGTCAAGCTCCGGTTCGAGTGGGAGACTCGCTGCTGATGCGTCGACTCAGACCGATGATAAGAGAAGGAGTAGAAAACCGGTGGTTAAAGAACTAACTATCGAAAAGCTTCAAATTCAAGAATTGGAGCGAAATCAAACTACGGAGCTGAGTAGGGAAGAGATTTCGCCTCCACCGTCGGATTCCAGCTCGGAGACATTGGAATCACTGATGAAAGCTGATGGTCGGCGGATTTTGAGCAGAGGCGATGGTTATAACAAAGACAGCTTGAATCGGAGCGGGAGACTGAGAGCGTCGGCTGTTTTGATGCAGTTGATATCGTGCGGTTCGAAATCGGTCAAGGATTGTGGTCCCCACCCGGAGAGAGATCAAGGGTTCTCATTGATCGGGCACTACAAATCGAGGTTGCCACGCGGAACAGGGAATTGTAGCGAGGCTGAAAGGTGATCCTAAACTTATTTGTATTAGTCTAATTCTGTTTTTAATCCTTTTATTATGTTACATTTTAAGATTAAATCCTTTCATTTTGATTTGGTGTTTATGTTTGCATTATAATTATTATATACTAATGGATAACAATTATCGTGATCACATGAAATATTTTAAGGTAATCTACGTAGGAAGTACTTTTATTCTGGATTTCTTCCGGTTTGATCATTTAATTTTAAAAAATTAAAAAATTAATTATATTTTTAACCGTTATTATTTTAATCACTTAACCATTAATCATGTTAATACGATATTGTATTATATTAATTCACTTTATATAAATCATTAATTATTAATGTAGAAATTTATATATATATATATATATATATGATGTGACTGACAAAACAAAAGATACGAAATATCAAAAAGTCATTTAATAAAACTTACGATTTGAGTTTATCTAAAAACTCTTAAATTTTTATTTACCTTTTTACAGTAAATGACTTTGTCTATTAAAAGAAAGATGATATTTATCAACACGGGTTGATCCAAGCGGTAAGCAGCTTGGTTTCGTTTAAGCAAGTTTCAGGTTCGAGACGTTGTGTACCCAGAAAATCCTTGTTGGGAGACTCACTCACCAAAGCTAGGTCTGCGACCTGGGTCGGATTAGTCAGGTCTAGACTCAGAAACAAGAAGAGCAATAAAAAAAAAAGAAAAAAGATGATATTTTAAAATTGTTGAAATTTTATACTAGTGAAGATTCACTTGGTAAAAAAATGATGAGGTGAAAAAAATATTTTAATAGATACTTTTTATTGATCGATCCCATAGATAACGTGGTGAGAATGTCCCATAATATAATTTCTCAATTTTTTATATATCATTTTTAATGTTTGCTTAAGTTCACAATTTAAAATTTTCGTTGGACATTAATTTTTATAGTAAGAAATCATCGTCTATTTTTTATAATCATTTAATTAGTAGTTATCGTTAAGTGTATTAATCGAATATCATTTGATTTAAATTATTCATATTCGTTTAATTTTTCTAAAATATTATGATTTTTTTAAAATTGTTTAAATTTTTTAACAACAATTAATTATAAAATAATTTGAATTAACAAAATAAAATGTTAGACATATATTTTTATAAAAAAAATTAAATACTTAAAATTTAAATAATGTATTATTTAAATATTTATTTTTATATTAAACATTATAATAATTACCTCAAATTAAATTAAAATTTATTTAATTATTAAATCGAATCCGTTTCGATCCGAACTCTCTCCTTCGTAAGATACTATACATCTGATTTTTCAATACATAAATAAATAAATAAATCCCCATCTTCTGTTATAAAATCATGTCTGATCCTACTTTACCAACTTCAGACATTTTACCCTTCCTGACTGGAATTATGTTTTTATCTGCCATATCTGTTCTTGTCTCACCTTTAAACTATCAAACCGTATCTATAATTAACTGTTGGCCGTCCATAATTAAGGAGATGGTGGTTGGTTGTCATATATGTAGGGGCCGGAAAAAACTTGATTATTCAGTTTTAGTTTTGGACTCGATAAAATTTGATATATTTTTATCTGGTATTAGTTTTTATAAGATTGAGATTGAATTCAAAATTTAGGTTTTAGTCATAATTGGTATGATCGGGACCGAGACTGAATCTTAATTTTTTGAATCGGTACTCGGTGGGCACCCAATAAAACCGAGACCAATATCAAATATTCGATACTGGTTTTCTTTTGTTTATTTTACTTATTAAACTTTCTCTTTATATATGAATATTATGAGTATGACTAGTTTTAAAACATTAATTCTAAGCTTATAATATTCTAATTTTATTATTTAATACTATTATTAGTGATTAATTTTTTCTCTCGAATTACTCAATTTTTTTTAAAAATAAACTAATTGACCGGGTACCTGATATTAGAATCGATTTTCACCAATAATGAGATCGGTTCTTACAATTTAGAATCCGGTATAACCGAGACCAGAACTAATTCTGATTTTTAAGAACCGATGATTATTAAAACCAAGACTCATTCTATTTAAATTAGTTGGTTATCCAATCTTGCTCACCCCTAAATATATGGATTAATGGAATGGAATCCAATAAATGAGAGTGCTGGCAGTGCAGGAGCAACCAAACACAAAAAAGACGAAGGCTCATTGGATAGACAAATGCTAAAACATCAACTATCGGTCGGTGTCTCACGTGGAGTTGATTATATAATTGTTTTTTTTTTTTTTAGTTTTCGCTATACGCATCCTTAAAGACTCTCAATAATAACCAATAAAATCTTATTTTAATCTTTAATAAAAAAAAATAGTTGAAATATGGATGAAATACGGTTGAAATATGAATGTTATAATAACTTATTTAATCATTTATATTTATATACATTCAAATAAATTTATAATAATTTAATAAAAAAATTAACTCTCGTTATTTATAAATTATTTTATTTTTAGATAATTTTAATTAAAAATAATTTAATTTTAAACTTTAAAACTAAAACCCTAAATCTTAAGTATTAAATATTAAACACTTAAACCTTAAAACTAAAACACTAAATATTAAACTCTAAATCTTAAATATATAAACTCGTAAATTTTAAACCTTAAATTTTATACATATTTACACCAAATTACAAAACCATGTTTTCTGAAATATTTGCTAAACCAAGTTGCTGCTATGTTTAAGAGAACCTTGTAAAGCTCCAAACTTTTAATTGCGATTAACGAATCAGTAACTAATTTAAAATAAATCTTAAAATTTAACGATAACATTAAAATAATTAAAAATTTTGTTATTATAATATTAAATAATTACTAAAATTCAGTTATCATTTATATACTTTACACATAATTAATAGTACAATGTACATAAACATTTATTAATTGTAGAATATATAATTAAATGAATAAGCTATTTTAAAAAATAAATATTCCATCATTTTAATGGCATTGTTAATTTTAAATTATTACTATTACAGTATTAAAACAATCTTGACTTTGAAAATAATCAAAGTATTAACCCCAGAACTCGAGAAATTATTATATAAACCCGTTTTACCACTTAAGATATGGTCCTAATCAATTAAATTAAGACATAATATATATTTTTTATATCATATTCACATATAAGCATCATCCAAATTATCCACATTAATATCTTTAATTTAAAAAAAAATATTATCAAAGATTTTTGTTAGACTTGATGCGCAAGCTCGAGTCGATCACCGATTACCGTCAAGAGGGTTGTTTAAGATGTTTGGTTGAATTTACTAAAATCAAAAGATTGAGACAAAGAACACAAGGATTTTAGAGTGGTTCGGCCACGCCTACATCCACTACCTTAGCACACCACTAAGGATTTCAACCAATTCACTAATGAACTCAACCTTTTTACCGGTTCAAGGGATAACCGTCACAACCCTATCTTTTGGACTTAGCTAAGATAGAACCAACTTTAGATTTTGTCTAAGGCTAAACTAGAACCTCTCCTTTTACAAAGGGATTTGTTTGGTAAACTAAGTACCTCACAAAGGTGGGTGTTTACACAATTAAACTCACAAGAGAATACAAGATTTACAATAAAATCACTCTCTTAAGACTATGTACAAGAGAAAAGGAAAATGAAGATTTAAACTCAATTTCTCTTGATCATGTTTCTTGGATGTTGTCTCTAACCATCTTCAAGTGTCCCAAGCATGCTTTTATAGTGTGGAATCATATTCCAGCCGTTTATGACCGTTGAGGATGTTTTGGAACCGTTGGAAAGTCAAAAAGTTGAGCATTAAATTTTCACCTGCACAGAGGTTTCGAAACCTTTACAAAGGTTTCGAAACTTTTGCAAAACTGTTTCGAAACCTTTACAGAGGTTTCGAAACTTTTGCAAAACAGTTTTCAAACCTTTACCAGAGGTTTTGAAACCTTTAAGCAATTCAAAAAATATAGCCGTTACAGGTCTAAGGTTTCGAAACCTTTATCAAGGTTTCGAAACTTTTCTACTAAAGTTCCTAAACTTTTTGCTAAAAGTTCCGAGACTTCCATTCCAGTAGCGAAATGTTTGAGATTGCCTTGAGAGGTTTCGAAACCTTTTACAAGAGGTTTCAAAACTTTCATTTAAAACATAATTTTGACTACTTTAAAAAACGTTTCAAACACTTCTAAAACATCTCAAAAAAATTTTAAACTTATTTTCAAGTTGTTTGAACATAATAATCATTTTTGAATTCTTTTCAAATTAGTCCAAAATATTTTTCAATTATTATATCAAAATCAATATCTCAATAATTTTTTATGTTGTCTTCCTCTTTATTGGTCAATTTTTTAATTACTTTTTTCTAACCCCTAACTCTAAATCATGACCCCTAACCCTAAATCTTAGCTCTAACCCTAAACCATGACCCCTAACCCTTAACTCTAACCCTAAACCTTAAACCATGATCCCTAACCATAAACCCTAAATCATGACCTCTAACCCTAAACCTTAACTCTAATCTTAAACCCTAACCCCTAACCCTAAACTCTAAACACTAAACACTAAACCTAAATCCTAACCCCTAACCCTAAATTCTAAACCATAAACCCTAAACATAAACACTAATCCCTAACCCTAAATTCTAAATCATAAACGCTAAATCTATAAAAAAAATTAATTGATTTTTTTTAAAGAATAAAGAGAAAGATGACACAAGAAATCTTTGGTAATATTTTTTTTTAAATTAAAAACATTAAATTGGATGATTTGGACAATGCTTATGTATAAATAATATATAAAAAAAATATGATGTATCTTAATTTAATTGATTAAAAACTATATTCTAGATGGTAAAACGAGTTCATATAATAATTTCTCCCAAAACTCGGTTTCTTATTTACTTTTTCCATCTTTTCTTCCCTCATTTCCTTGACTTGTCAGTCTGTTCAGACTCAAACAGCCTGAAAGTCTACAGAAAGAATGGTTTTGGAAATTTCATTGACATGAAAGTCTACAGAAAGAAGCTTCTTCAAGTAATTATGTAGTTTCAAATCTCAATAAACATGGAGGAGGAAATAGACAAGGAAGTACAGAATATGATGAAATAGGAACAGGATGGTTCAAAGTCATTAGGAACAACTGTTGTACTTGGTTGTATCATGACTTGTCAGTAGGTTAGTTACTTTTAAAGTAATTATATAGGTTTGTTCAAAGAACTAGGGATGATATATGCTCAGTCAAATGGTCATCTAGAAACTAGTTAAAGAGAAAATTATGTACCAAAAGATTTATTTATTTTATATCTATTGAATTTGGAGTTTTTTTAACTGAATTGCAAATTTAATTAATCTATGGATTTTGAGCAACAAGGTTCATGTTTACTCGTAAAACTTTAACGCTTTAAACTTTAATTTCTATTTTTAAATCTTAAATCGTACAATCTTAAATTAAACTCTTATTTTAAATTTGATAAATTTATATAAATGTTAGTTTTAGCAATTTATACGTAAAATAATATCCCGTTTTTAGTTTTAAGTCTTTTGGTTATTAATTTTTTTTTAATTTTTTTTGGTTTCCACTACTACTAACCTACTTTCTTTGCACGTTTCACCCCGTTTCCATTGAAATTGTAAGCTTTATTTGTTCACACAAGAGTTTGTTGAACACTCCCACGCGCCTGGGAACCCAACATCATTTTTTATGACAACAAAACATGATCAAGGCTTAAAATAGGATCAACTTAGGGGGAATGGAGATCATGGTACGTGACGCACACGCAAGAAAGTCAGGTTTGGGATACAAGTAACATAAAACCCTTACAACACTGTGTAGAATTTGTGAGGAAGATTCCTACCGAGTTGCCTCAAAACGACTCTTTCTTAACCTGGTCAGACACGCGGTGACGCAAACGTGCCGAAGCTGGATACTTCAAATCCATAAATAATACCCATCACTGATCTTTCTTAAACCATCATGATGGCATGCCATGTTCCCACTTAACACACACTCACCAACTCATACCTATAAATATAAACACGAACTCAGGCATCTCATACAGCTAAAAGCTTCATCTGTATTCCTTTTCAGATTTTCAAGTAAAGTTGGCAGACTTTCTGTGAAAGTATATTAAAATGAAGAGAGGCAGTGAAGTTGGAGAAATGGATATGGATGCTATGGCTATGGCAAATTG
Organism: Abelmoschus esculentus; assembly: GCA_035048815.1. Taxonomy (NCBI): domain Eukaryota; kingdom Viridiplantae; phylum Streptophyta; class Magnoliopsida; order Malvales; family Malvaceae; genus Abelmoschus; species Abelmoschus esculentus. The sequence goes on along the minus strand of JAUCBN010000061.1, from coordinate 4,180,805 downwards.
TTTGATGTTGTTATCTAAGGTTGGCCAAACCGAGGCATCGCAGCGTGATGATTATCAGGGTGGTACTGGTAGCGGTCGTGTCTTTGCATGCAAGACGTGTAACAAAAGGTTTCCATCTTTTCAAGCACTCGGTGGTCATAGAGCAAGCCATAAGAAGCCGAGGTTAACAGGAGGAGATGATCCGGAGATGCCGGTTTCTCTTAAGAAGTCAAAGACCCACGAGTGTTCGATCTGCGGATTGGAATTCGCCATCGGCCAAGCTCTCGGCGGTCACATGAGGAGACATAGGGCTGCTTTAAACGAAACCAGGTTGGTGACTCGGGACTTGTTGCCGGAGATGGATAAGTTGAGCGGAGATGAAAGTGATTCGGGTTTGGATCTGAGCCTGATGCCTTGGGGAACAGACTTGGAGCTGAAGCTGGGGAAGGTGGAAGTCACGCCTGTTGTGCATTGTTTTATATAGGATATTTCTTATTCTTGGTGTAAAAACAAATATGATTCTTATTATTAAAGATTTTGGTTTAAAAAATTAAAAAAAAAAATTGAGGACCACATAATTTTTTTTGGATAAACTACACTACTAATCACTGAACTATTGATTTTTTAATTTAAATCATTAAACTAATTCTTTTTGACAAAATCACCACTAATGATATATGTTAGTGACAAAGATGATGGTATTCCAAGGTACAATAACAATTTTAATCCCACATCACATACATTTCATCATTTTACTCCTCATTTTCTAAAATTCAATTTACATTTTATAATATAATTTGGCCCTCTCGCTCGCTTCCCATAATAAAACAACCATTGAATATTAACTCCTTAACTATTGTGATGTAAATACTAGTATTCGAATTTGTGACATTTAAGAATAACAATTGTTTCCTTAATCACTGAAGTAAAAAAATTCGTACGTCGGAGATATGACTGTTAAAATAAAGCATTTGAGAGATTCATTGATTGACCTAATAGTCAAGAATGCTCATCATGTTCTATCTCGTATGAGTTTAAATCCCGGTATGGAAAAAAATTATAATCTCTCTACTTAATAAAAAAAATAAAGCATTTGATCTTAAATCCTTTGAAAAAAATAATTGCGAATTTACCTGAAAGAAAAGGTGGCGGCGGATTCTGGGTTTTTTAGGAGACAAAAGAAAAGTTGATGTCGAAGACTAGGCTTTATAAATTCCTTCTAAACTCATCTGCAGGACTGACAGAACCCTGCCGGAAAAGGACCGATTAGCAAACCACTCATTTTCTGAACAAAGTAAAGAAATTGATGGGTCGGGTCGGATGTGTTAAATAAATAAGGGTAAAATACAAAATACATCCCTGAACTTTACTATATGACGTATTTCAGTCATTAAACTTTGAAAAGGATCCATTTACTCATTAAACTTTATATATGGACCTATTTTGGTCCTTCAATATTATTTTATTAATATTTTAATATAACTTCACATGTTCTATTATTAAATCTAAAAATAAATTATTTTTATTAATATTTTTATTATAAATTAATATAAACCTTGTATTAGATCCTTTTTCTAAAGAGTTATTACAACAATACGACTTTTAGATCAAGCATGATTTAGGAATAACAACGTTGTTTTGAAACTTTAGAAGGTCTCTATGCAGAGGATCATATACCTATTCGATCATAAACAATTATTCGATCATATATTTGTACGACTTTATCTAGTTTTTTATTTGCGCAATCTTCGATAAAACATATATATATTGAGTTCCTAAGATCTGATTGATGTGTTTCAAGATATGTTAAAAATATAATTGAATGATAATAAATCTACAAAAAGACATTTTTATCTCGAATTTCTTAGATCTCATTTGAAAAATTATTACAAATCGATTAATTTTTTAAACTTAAAAATCAATTTTAGTTTTTTTTCCACAATGATTAGTTTCACCTCACCTATAGTGTGTCCCTACAATCACCAGTGTTGTATATTTATGTAGAACCCATCATCAAGAAATGATAACTTGTTTTTCTTATAATTAGGAACTGTTGATCAATGTCTAATGACTTGTTCTATAATGCTTAATCCACCATCCAAAAAATGGGACCTTCGCTGTCAGAAGATGACAAAACTGAAACCCCCCTCCTCGTCCTTAAGAAAACATAAAAAACACTATAGAAACGGGATTCAACGTCCGTTATAGAATTTTCTTAATCAAATACCAACTCAGAATGAGTTAATGTATATATTCTAGAGGGATTGACCATGCCTATACCTTGCTGCTTAAGACAAAACAGAGAAAGGCAAACATGTCTGCAGAAAATTCAGACAAATCCAGGAACAGGGAATTGTTGACAAGTTGGTTTATATGATTGGATATGTTTCTTGTCGTGTGGTGACCCCCCAAAAGAAGAGAAAACTGAGTGGGGTGGCCATAAATTCAGTGGTTTCCACATCATAACTATCTTTCCACCATGGCCATTCAATTCCTTTGGAATTTTCCTTGTTTTTTTATATCTTCTTGCAATGCTGGGAACAGTCTTAACATCAAAACCACAAATACAAGCATTAATATAAGAACAGATGATGCCACATCCCACTTCAAATATTTTTCTCAGCTCCTAATGATTTAACAAAGAAGTGCCAACAGTTAATGTATCAATAAAAATGAAGAGGAAATAGACCCTAAATTCTGCAGTCATTTGATGCTTTTGGTGGACAACTCTAGCCATCTCAACTTTCAAGGCTCATATCAACCACTTTCAAGAGGTTATCAGATAGAAAGAAAAAGAAAAATCATGCAGGTCAACTTTAGATCATATAGTCCCGACAGTACTATAAGCACTCAAGATTTATTTTTTAACCAACAGCTTGGCTCACATTTGACGTTAATACAGTGATTTTGTTGTAGTAATTTCGAAGGGTTACTACCCTGGTTCTTTGTAGAATAGGGTTTCAACTTTCAGCACTTGACGTGCAGAACAAGTTGCTAAAAAGGTATTAAGTGAAGCATAGACAATTCAGACGAGACAAAATAAAAAGACAATCTTCTTAGCACTAAAAAGACTTCGTTAAACAGTTTAGAACTTCTAGAAATAAAATTATTTGTGTTTTCTGTGCTTTAGTAACCTGTTTTTCACAAAATAAACAGTTTTTTTTTTTCTCTTCCGGTTTTTAAAGTTTTGCCCTGATTAATTTGGATCAATTCCTTTATTAAACAGCTTTGGTAGTAAATCTCCTAACAAGAATTCTCTGTATACACAACTGTCACGAACCACCTGCATAAGCGAAACCGAGATCAAACTGCCATCACGTTCCCAAAATACGTGCCATTGCCATGAATTGCACCCAACGAACCACAAATCAGTTACCTAGTGCTAGTATAGCATATAGTATTTTTGTAAGCAATTGAATACTGGTATAGTACAGTATTCTTGTAAAGACTTGAATACTGTTTTTTTTTCTTCAAAAAACGACTTCCTTTTCTTATATGGCATACGAAATCAAGTCAAAGAGCATTTAAGTTTTAACTATATGTTTATTAGGAAAATATGAACTCCATTTTCTAAAATAAGGGGACACTTTTCTAACATGCAAAACAATTCCACCGTAATCCCTGATTCCAATCCCATTATTTACTTAGTTCCTCAACATCTATGGCCTTTACTGAATTCAAGGGCTTCTCTTCATCTACGGCCTTTACCGAAGTCAAGGGACACTAATCTTGTTTCCTCACGTTGAATGGATGAGGCCACTTCCATTGCTATATCCACCCCACAAAGTATTTACTTATGTTACACGACTTTTCATTTTTCTTTAAAATCTTATCGATATACGATGTTCGAATATAAAACAAATAGCATCCGTTAAGTTTATCAGAATTGAACATAATCATGTGACTATATCGATCTCACTGTTAAATTCGGTGCGTAGAATTAATAGTATTTTTCTCGCATCGAAAGGACCTTTTATTTGTACTTAGCTTGCTAAGCTAAACGATCACATTGAAGCAACAAGATATGAAAATCACATCAACCTATCACTTTGATTATTTTAGCTCCATGTAGTGGGTGACATCAGATGCATATAAGGTTGCTATCATAAATGAGCATGCGCGCATTAAGCAAGCAACTATTGCAACCTCATCATATAATAATGCCAAGAAAAAGACAATCAAGAGAATCTTGACAGTGCTAAAGTATAGTTTTTAGTATAAATATGGGATGTTCAAGGTCAGCATGAACCATCAACATTTCCAGGAAGAATCAGGGGAGAAGATGAGTACGAAGATGGAGCAAGACGAAATCCGAAAGGGTCCGTGGACGGAGCAAGAGGACTTGGTTTTGAACAACTTCGTGCACTGCTTCGGAGATCGGCGATGGGATTTTATAGCTAAAGTTTCAGGTTTGAAGGTTTGGCGGGAGACAACCGATAGGTAGGATTATCTCGGAGATTGGAAGGTTTTGGAATGAACCCTCGTTTAATCACATGGTTTTGTTGTAGGTTTGAATCGAACCGGGAAGAGTTGTAGGTTACGTTGGGTTAATTACCTTCACCCTGGTCTCAAAAGAGGCAAGATGACACCACAAGAAGAGCGTCTTGTCCTTGAACATCATGCCAAATGGGGAAACAGGTTCGATAATATGCTTATTATGTTCCATTGGTTTGATGAACTTGAATTCAATAGGTATATAATCATGATAATGACATGCAGGTGGTCGAGAATTGCTCGGAAATTACCGGGGCGTACCGACAACCAGATCAAGAACTATTGGAGAACTCATATGAGAAAAAAGGCTCAAGAAAAGAAAAAGGCCATGTCACCATCATCTTCATCTTCTTCCAACAGTCATTCATCGCCTTCTTCAAGCACCGGAAAGGTAAGTTTTTACGACACCGGAGGGTCAGACATGGGAAAAAGTGGGGAATTCAAAGACGAAAAGGGGTATTCCATGGATGACATATGGAAGGATCTTGACATATCTGAAGAGAATATGATAACACCACTAACTGATAACTATAGTGAAGAAATCTGCAATATTTTTTGTCCTCCAATGGCTTCTCCTTCACCGGAGACCGACTACGGCATGGCCTCACTGTGGAAGATGGCTGAAGAAGAGAGCAAGATGTTCCTCCCTTCCAATCAATCAATCTCCTGGTTTGAATATGGGACATCCTATTTAACTGGCTAGTTAGAATCCATTTATTTATTCATACATGTAACATTACTGTCTCCTAGGGAAACTCTTCAACATCTAGGTGTTTTCGTATCTCATCTTGCTGCATATCAATGTAATCATCTCATGCTCTAGCCTTACGGTTTCGATCGCGGATGTAACGAATGTTAGTGCACAATAAATCCAAACCGTAAAAATAATCGAAATCGCAAAATAAAAGGGATATTTCTATCCCCTAAGTTTATGTTCCAATGTATGTTTTATTTCTTAACGTAGGAAAATGACATGCATGGAATTTAAGCTGGGCTTGACAATCAACATAACAGGTACTACAACTACTGCGCACTAAACTCAGCTGACTCTTCATGGTTCTTGACTTTAGAGTCTTTAAAAAAGGTGGAATAAATTCATGAAAATCACGACTTGGATTCCACCCCTCAACTCTTTCAGCATATTTAGGGATGATAATGGATGAGACGAGTCGAACTTTTAATTTTACGACTCTGATCCGAAAATAAAAAATCTTCATCCGATCCTGGTCTGTCTTGATTTTTTTGTTTTTTTTTTTTTTAGAAAAGACCTCGCACAAATCAGTCCATAATTACAATGGCACCATTGGTATTCCATTAAACCAAACAAGTTCTTGTCATGTCTCTTAGTGAATAAGTGAATAATTTCAATTTTAGCACTGAATAAATATTATTATACATATATAAATTATTAAAATTTTAAAATATATAGTATAAAATTAACATTACAAATTTAAAATTTTAAAAATGGATATTTTAAAATTAAAAAAATATATATTGTTGTTTTTATATTTTTGCAGAGCTTGTAATTCTTGAGGTAAATGGTGAAGTTGATAAACTACCTATGCCAACTATTTATCGAACATAATTATTATGATAAATCATACTACCTCCGTCCCATTTTATTTGTCCACTATTGTTTTTTTTGTCAAATTTTTTCAACTTTGACTCATTATAACTTTAAATCTATTATTGATAAAAATATAAAAAAATATATTTTAGAAACCTCTAATCAAGTAGTTTAAGAATATATATTTTATAAAATTTAATAAATTAAAATATTTAAAATAAATATGGTTAAAGTTTAAATTTGACTTTAAAAAGTTAATACTGAACTTCTTACATGGGAGGGAGTAATACAAATAGGACCAGACGATATACTTGTTACCTTGTAAAATCTAAAACACAATCATTTAAAATCTAGCTATTTTATAAGTTTCGTAATACATATTTTTTAGCTAGTTTATCAGTTTCATTGTTACCTTGTAAAATCTAAAACATAATCATTTAAATGATTTTAATTTTTTAATATCTATTTTTTGAATTTTTTAATCTAGAGTACTTTCAATTTTAATTTTAAATAATACTTTTATTTTTAATAATTTATTACTTTATAACTTCCGGAATTTTTAATTTTATGATTCTTACTATTTTGAATTTTTTAAATATATTTTTATTTTTAATATAATAACATTTATTAATTTTATTTTTATTTTTAAAATTTTATTTTCTTATTTTTTATTTAAATATTAAGTAAAAATTAACTCAACCTTGAACTTTAAAAAAATTACCCAACTCTCTAAAAATTAATTTTACTCAAACTTGTAAAATATAAATATTACCCCATGCGAATATATATGATTGTCGAATAGAAATCCTCTACATTTTTTTCATGCATCTTTTGAAAATTTTCTAAAAAATTGAATTTTAAACCCTAACCCTTATTTTCTATATCCTAAATCCTAAACCTTAACCCTAAAAAATACACCCTACCCCTAATTCTCTAAACCCTAACCACAATCCTAACCTAAAATCATAAATCTCAAACCCTAAACCCTCTGATTTAAAATGGAGGCATAAATGAAAGCATGAAAAAGAAGTAGACGATTTACACCCATGATTATCACGTCAATATCATTAACTTACACATCAATTATTACTAGTCAATATTAATTAAAATATTAAAAATATATAATTTATTAGCTCGAATACTTAATTAAATGCATTTTTCGTGGATGTATTAAATTAATTATGAGTTAATTATTGCATTAGTCATCTTTACTTATCCTCAGTATAATTGTAGTCATCGATTTTGAAAAATAATCAATAAAGTCACTTACGTTTTTGAGATGTAAACTTTTGATCACCCAACGGTAAATATCGTTAAATATTAACGAAAAGATGACATGACATAATAAAAATATAATAAACTACTTAAATAATTTATAATTTATAATTTTATTTTTAATTTAACTCTCAAATTTTAAAATTTTATTTAAACACCATCTTTTAAAAAAAATATCTTTCTCTAAAAGAATTCTTTAACTCAAACCCTAACAATTTCTTTTAAAAGATTTTGTTTTGAAATCTGTAATCCACCATCCGTACGTGGCGGTGTAAAGGAAAATAAAGGAGAGGTGTTAAACCATACAGCCACCGCATCCGATGACGCCCCATCAATCAAACGCTACGTTCCTCTTAATCCACGGTAACTTCTTAACCCTAAATTTCTCCCCTTTCCCACTTAATCCACACATCTTCTGTTCTCGGCTCTCTCTCTTATAAATTATACTTTAAATTGCAGAATTTTTTTCTCTCGACTGCCGTAAGTCTGAAGTTCAGTTTCTTCATCAATTATTATTATTCTTTTCTCTGATAATTTATATATATATATTAATCAAAAATTAATTTTAATTTTAATTTTAATTGATTTGGTGGACTGAGCTGTAATTCAACGATGGTGATTAGTTTTGTTCGACTAATAATCTTTATGGGAATGATCCAGAGAAGAACTTAGGTATCGCAGTGGGAATCAATGGTTGAGATTTCGGTAGAAAAAAATTCTTTTAAGGAATGATTAAGGTTTACGGTACAGAATTTTTTAAAGAAAGATAATTTTTTATAAAGATAGTAAAAGGATAAAATTTAAAATTTGAGGGTTAAATTAAAGATAAAATAAAAGAGAAATAATATTTTATCAAAATAAGAGTTAGTGTTTAGAATTTTTAGTAAAAAACATAGAAAGATGCACGATTAAGAAGTAGATGATTTTCATTGTTGTCTCTCGTGCGAGAGATTATTAGGTGAATCATATTTATCACGTCATCTATGATCAAAAAATTAGAACCGTTCATCTTTAAATAATTACCTAATAACTATCCACCCGCTAATTACATGTAAGAAAGAGATGATGATTTACCTTAAAAAAATTAAAATAAATAATTTTAATTATTTGAGACCACAGATAATATAATAAACAAGGTTGACCTAATAATTTTTTCTTTCGTGCACTCTATCAATAAGTCACCAGGTTCATTGTATTTAGAAATCTACTTTTTTTAGTTTAATTATACAACTTTGTTAATCATAATTTAAAATTCAGATGCTTTTGTCAACTTCTTAAGCACAAAAAGTAATAAAAAGAAAGGCCGAACGTGAAACCATAATAATAGAAATAGAAATAAAAATAATAATTAATTTATGCACAGCTCTTTATGTAATTAGTATTAGAGATGAGTAAATTTTTATTCGACTCAAAATGAAAATATTTGATTTGTTTTAATTTGGACTCATAATTTTATAAATTCGACTCGAATAAAAAAAGTTCAAATAAAGTTTGAATTGTAAAATAAACTTTGAATAATTCAAAATTTTTAGTAATTAGAGGATTTATTTTTAAGTTTGAGATAAGTCCTTCAAATTTTATAATATATATTAATATAAAAAATATTATCATATATGAATATATATACATCTTATATGATTAGTGAAAGTCGTTTAAATTAAATTAAATTATATTATAACATAATAAATAATCACAATTAAATATTTATAAGAACTTAAAAAATCGACTCAATTCAACCCGACTCAAATTTTTCAACTCAATTTAAAAAAAATTGAATGAAAATTCGAATGATAAAATAAAACTTATCAACTCGAATAAATTAATGACTTAATTAAACTTAACTTGATCAAACATTCACCCCTAATTAGCGTCACCCAGATCCAGGAGAAATTATATCATAGACCCGGCCTACCACATCAGCTGTGATCCCATCCAATAATAACCACTCACTTCACCGCTAATTGCTAACTCATTTTTTTCTAACCAATGAATATTCACTCAGAATTTCCATATCATTTTAAAAATATAATTTTTAAAAATTATATTAATTACATGGATGATTAGTGACGAAATGAGTAGTTTTCATTGATTAGGGACCACAACTGACGTAATAGACTGGGCCTATGATATAATCTCTCCAGGTCCAGACAATTTCAAGTGCACTACGCTGAGATTAACAGGTGGATTAAGGAATACTGAGTTGATTAATGAAGGAGGGGATCGAATGACTAATGATGCTTGATGTTGGGTAGTTTTGTCCTACAAACAGCATTTTATATATAAAAACCATTATATGACATGTGGAACAGTGACGAAACCCATTGTCGGGTATAAAGGAAATGCTTTTGGGTTTTTTTATTAAGAAAAAACATAAAATATTATACATGTTCTTTGGTAGGGTTTTTCAGGTAGTGCTGCTCCTGCTTGTTTAAATAAAAAAGGATGCATGCAGGTTCACAAAAATTTAAGATTTTTATGTCTTACCCTAAAAATATTTAAAATAATTTTAAATATTACAAAAAATTAAAAAATAATTATAGATTAGTTATATAACCCATGATAAAAATAAAATATTATTGTATTTCATATATTTTAAATTATATATATTTTTTATTTGAAAATCATCTTACCACGTATATAACAAATGAACAAACATTTAATCTTTTTTAAAATCAAAACATTATTAGTTGTTGTGTTAAAATGATGGTTGTTTTTTAGACAATGTTAAAACATTCAATTGACATGTCAATTTATTGTTGGTTAAATATAATTTATTGAATGTTCGTGCGGCCCTGATCGAGTAAATCATATTACAGTAAAAAAGAACTTCCCTAATTTTAATAAAGGGATCAAATTATAATAAATTAAAGTAAAATAGTTAAATCCCGAATTTTAAGATAGTAGAGGGATTGAAACCATAATTAAACCTGAAAAGAAGGTAAACATGATATATTTTTTTAAACGGAAAAGATCCGAACGATAGAGAAATTATATCATAATTTTTTTATTATGCTATTCGTGGTCTCAATCAATCAGATTTATCAATTTTTTTTTAAATAAATCATCACACTTTTTTTATATATAATTACTAAATAAATTTTATTAATTAATTACTTAAAAATAAATAAATCTAATTATTTAGACCACAAATAATATAATAAACTAATTCATGATATAATATCGGGTTCGTGTTACAGATCGATAATCTAAACCAGGTAAGCAGTTGTTTTGTTCTAAAATCCAGGGTAATGTTACGGGTCAAATAGTTATCCATAATACAAATGTGTTTATTTTCATATTTATTTTACCTTAATTCCATATTTATTACAAAATGAAAGGTTTTTTTAACCTAATCTCTCTCTTAAATCTTTTTGTATATAACTTTATCTTTTATTAGTGATTGATAATTAATTTTAAAATTAATTATTAATTATATTTTTATTTTATTTTTAATTTTTATATTTTGATAAAAAATGTTGTGGTGTGTTTTTCCTGTTATTATCATACTATTTTTTTTATTATTCATTTTATTTATCTTTGTAGTATGATTTTAATATATCTTAATAATCGAATTGATGCGCGTATATAAATCTTTATGGAGATAGTATCTGATTATAGTTCTGATAGTGGTCTTAAAAGATGAATTCCTACTCGATTGATGGATGGTTATCAATATAATCCGATTTAAATAGTGGAGTAATTTACCTGACAGTTTAGTTCGTTAATCATTATTTTTTATCTCATAAATGCCTCGTTTGGATAAAAATAAAAAGATTTAAGAATATTTTTAAATTTTAGTATGTTAATATCGATAGAAGTGTTTATTTTTCTTTATACCAATTAAATAAACTTTTAGTGGACTTGTCCTACTTTTTTAATGTATTGTATTGTCTTTCATGATATTAATAAAATTCATATACTCTTTTTTTAAAAAAAAAAAATTAATGAAAAAGTTTGAGTACGAGTTTAAAATTTTGAAAATAAAATTTTAAACTAAAATTTGCAATAAAAATAAGGTTTATTTTATTTTTTTTTCAAAAAAAATTGTGTCTAACTAAAATTGTTTGAAATTTTAAAACGTGTAATCATAATTTTTAAAAATTATGAGAGAAAATTTAATTAAAATGTTTACAAATTTAAAAATTTAATATAAAATTTTCAAAATTTTATGACATATAATATTAAAAAAATAAAAACTAGATTTTAATTTTCTAAAATATTATAAGGTCATCATGACCGCACTAATTTCTATCTACAACTTAAACTTTAAACCAAATACTTAAACTTTAAATCTAACCCGTTTACATAAATTTTAATTTATATTATCTTTTATGAATTCATTTATTATATTTATAATTCCAATTATGATCGTACATACTTATAACTTGTTGAAAAAGAAACAATACGTGAAAATATATTCTTACAATTAAAATGGTTAAATCTATAAAAACAACCTTAACTGATCTCTTATCACATGTACATATTATATTATGGGTCCAGCTTGTCACATTATTCGTAATTCCTAATTAATAAAAACTACCCATTTCATCTTTAATTATCCATGTCATTAATCTAATTTTCATATTTTTTTAAATGACATGAAAAAATAAGTAAAGATTCAATGGTTGAAAAAAAATGACATAAAAAATAATGATAAAATAATTAATTATAATTGAATGAGACCATAACTGATATGATAAGCCAGACCCATAATATAATTTCTCCGTACACATACAAGAAGTGAGACCCTTCATTGGTCTCTTGTCATTTATACACATATAAAAGCAAGGGGAGGTTATATTAAGTTTCTCCCCTTCAAGCAAAAGTTTGTTTATAAATAAAAATAAAAAGTGATTTTAGTAAAAAAAAATATTATAAGATATTTAGGTTTAAATATTTTTTATAAGGTATGTGTATTGTCAAATAATTAAAAATATGTACGAATAAATACTACCTTATAATAACTTTAAAACTATCTAAAAAGCTTCTTTACAAATTACATACATATTAAGTATTAGGTTAATTTAACATAAATTATCAAGTTCAAGGATCAATTTGTACATTAAACCTTAAAAAATGGACATAAGGACTCATTTGTATAACATTTCAATTCATAGGGATCAGTTTGTCCCCCCCAAAAGTTCAAGGGTGAATTTTACCAATAAAATTTAGGAATCGATTTGATTTTAAGTTACCAAATTTAGAGGTCAAATTGTGTATTAAATCGATGCATTTAAAAGTAGTAAACTCACGTTGACCATCAAAAAGGTAGAAATATATTCTCTTAATCGTGTCTTTTTATGTTTTTTATTAAAAAAATTAAAAAAATTTAAATCATAATTCTAATATTTTAGATTCTAAACTATAAATTTTATATCTTAAAAAATATATTATATCCCTATTTTCTTTAAAATCTTAACTATAATTTTTAATTTTAAAATTTAAACCACTAATTTAAAATAAAAATATTAATAAAAACATAATTAAAAAATAAACAATTTACATTACTGGGATTTCAACGATAACCCAGAGAGAACGAGGAAAAAAAAAGAAAGTAAATGTAAATAAAGAAAAACAGAGGGAATTTTGGTTCAAGCAAAGGACAACAATGGCAAGAGATTAATGAATAGAAAAATAAAAAAGGAATCATTTTTAATTTTTATTTATTTTCTTTGAAAGTTTAAAACTTTCCTTCATATTTTCCTTCTGATGTGAACTGGTTGTCTTGTTCCTACAAGAAAGAGAGAGAAAAGAAGATGAACATGCATCTCTTACTTTTTGGCCTTATCCGCCATTGATTGCTCTATAAATTACTCACTAAAGATCTCCCCTTGACTCCCTCCCTCTCTCCCTATCAGCATTTTTCATAATTTTCCCTTGCCTTCTCCCATTCAGGAACAGGATAGTACCTTAAAAATGGAAGATTTGGGTTCATTCTGGAACTATCAAGAGGTGGGTCTTTTCTTTTTACTATTCACTTATGTTTTTCTTGTTTGTTTTTATCCCAAAATTAATGGCTTTCAATTATACAGAATCTTGATGAGCTAAAACTGAAGCTTCAGTACACTGTAATGGAGCTAGAATCTGTGAAAATGGAAGCTGGTGAACGAATCGGGAAATACAAGGAGGAGTTGAAGCTTATGTTCAATCTGCTACACCTAGCTTATCAAGAAAGAGACGAAGCAAGAGACCAAATCCAGAAGCTACTCGACAAGTTAATGCCTTACGAAACTCCTTTTATGATTGCAGCTAAGACAAACTCCAGCATCACCGAATCAAACAGTTTATCCGACACTTATAATAATCATCACTCTCAGGGTTCTTCCACTGTTGATTCCTTGTTCGATGGCTTTACTTCACCAGCTTTTCCCACCATTAAAATGCCGGATTCAAGTGGAATGGGGCTTTTGAAGCAACCCTTTGGGTGTTTATCGACCGGGTTAGTCCCATCAATGGTGACCACCAAGGATGGTGATGCTGAAACGACTGTGATCAATAACCTTGTAAAGGGGAAAACTTTGCCTGAAAAAGGGAAGCTTTTACAAACTGTAATGGAAGCTGGGTCTCTTCTTTCGACACTGCTTGTTGCAGGTCCTCTTCCTCAATGGAGAAACCCTCCTCCTTCGGACACTTTTAGAATCCCATCGGCTTCCATTAACCCAAATAACAGTGTTGTTGGAAAACGATTGAGCTCATCATTGTGTCCTGAAATGTCTCGTTGTACTCATCAAATGTGTTCATCGGCCATGTTAAGTTTTGTAACCTCTGGTTCTGGTTCTGGTTCATGTCCGAGTCACTCATCCATGGTGAGTTCAGATGCTGGTGTCAACACTCTAATTACAGCAACAAAGCGGCAGAGGTTTTAATGAGTTTACATAAATCTTTGGGTTCAGTTTGGTAAAGATTACGATGTATAATGTAGTTGTTTTACACATTCTTTCTAATTTATTGTATTATTTTCTTTAACAAAACTCAAGTCTTGGTCAATCTACCAAAACAAAACCATTTCAACTTGTTTCGATTATATGGAGTTGGTAACTTCAATGCAAAATCAACTTAAACTTGATTTGCTTTGAAGTGAAATGACTCAAATTCGAATGACAACATTGAATTTAATTTAAAACAAAATTTTGATTTAAATTTACATTTTAACCCAAAAGGGGTTCTAAGTCCTAATAAGTTCCTACTTTGGAACATATTATTTTGTCTTATCCTAAAAGTTATATATAAAAAGTTATATATTGTGGGTGGTTACTGGTTAGAACAGAAGTTTTAAGATGGGCATGCTCCAATCATATGCATCTCTATCTTCTTTATAAAAGATATTTGTTTGAAAAAAAGAACTAAACAAAATTTAGATTTGAATTCTAGCTATTTTACCAAAACCGGACTTAGGAATTGGTGTAATCAACTTGGAGACTCAAACTTCATAAAAACCAAGCCAAGTTCAATCCATTCCCATCCAAATGCTAATCAGTGGCAGTGTTATATCAGTAGACGTGGTGTCAAGAATTAAAGTAAAAATACCAAAGAAAAACTGGTTATTAATTTGAATCATGCCTTATTGAAGAAGAAGAAACAAATGGAAGAGGATGGAGCTGAATGAAAAGGCAGGTGATTGGAAGCAGCCCACCACATCCCGAAGGAGGATCAAGTCGATGATGTTAGGAGGGTGATGGGGAAGCCATGAATACCCCTTTCAGACCTTAATTGCAGCAAATAACCTCAACTTTCCAGTAAAGATTAATAGGAGAGATAGGAACCCCAGCCTTGTCGGCCAAGATAAATCGAGATAAATAAAAACACACAAGATTTGGTCGCAGTAGAGAAAATATAACTTTAAATGCTAAAATTAAATACTACTGCTTGGTCCCAAATGTATCTGCCTCACTCTATGAATCAAAAAACAAAAACTGTAAACTCTCCAAAACAAGCTACTCACCAACTGCTTAGATGATTCCAATTTTGTTCGCCACATCCAAGGCATCATAATCGGGAGTCAACCTAACGTACGCCTTCTTTGTGCCATCAGGCCTGATTCATGAGAAACATGTACATCAAAATAATGTACACAATATTGTATTGGAAGCATAATCGGGTAGCAAAAAGATGAAGAGAGCTGTTTATTCTCAGTCCACATGTAGCCTTCTAATAACATATAAAGTTGGACCAATGAGGGTGAAGTAATATACCAATAACTATACTGAGCTATAAAATAAAAGCTACATGAGATATCAGCTAGCTCATGACCATAGAAATAGTTCACAAGCACAAATAAAGTTTTTTTTTACCTTATCAAGGTGTTAACTTTCTTGGCCTGAATGTCGTACATTTTTTTCACAGCATCCTTTATCTTCTTCTTGTCTGCACGGATGTCAACAATGAACACCAAAGTGTTGTTGTCCTCAATCTTCTTCATTGCAGACTCTGTTGTGAGGGGAAACTTGAGAATCTGATAATGATCAAGCTTGTTCCTTGGTGGAGCACTAATGCGCGGATACTTGGGGTTCCTATCTTTCTTCAAGGTCCTTGGTCTGTGAAAAGTAACCTTTGTTCGGATCTTCTTGGCCTTCTTCTTAAAAGTAGGTCCAGATTTCACTGCTTTTGCAGCTTTCAAGGCCTGTGCCTTTGGATCTGCCTTCTTCTCAACTGCATGATAATTAATGAGAAGCCATAAATACCATTATCAGAATAAGTTGTATCCATGAGGAAATATATGGAATACATCTCCAGTAACATTGCAATAAAAACAACCCTACAAATATCACTTAAATTATAATAACTGTCCCCATTGACATTCAACCTATATAACACCTACGCCAAGATTATATTTAGCTTCAGAGGCGTCATCAAATTCATACCATGTCCAATGAAAGCAATTAAACAAATAAAGGGGAAAACCCCTACTCCAGAATCAAAATTTCCAAAGCTATGAAATCAAAAATTATGTTAAAGAACATAAGGATTTAGTAAATCCTTTCCCTTTAAAAATCCAACACCATAATACAGTAAATCAGAAATTAAAATCAGACCTCACAGTGTTAGAGAGATTATAAAAAGGAATTAAATAACAACAAGCTCTACACAGCACAAATAAATTATAGAAGAAACTATGAAAACATGATAAGAATTGGTTCTAATTCTGGCAAAAACTTAAGTGATGTAACCCCAGTACCATTAAAAAACTATATTCTACAAAAAATCAATAAATTCTTAATAACTGTCTCAATCGTAAGCAGCACAGATAAATTATAGCAGAAACTATGAAAACATGATAGGAACTGGTTCTAATCCTAGCAGAAACTTGAGCTATGTAACCACAGTACCATTGCAAAATACTATATCCTACAAAAATCATTAAATTCTTAATAACTGTCTCAATTGAAATATTCAAAGGGCTCAGTAGAATGCAATCAATAAACCATAATAACACACTTATTCAATCCATGTAACATCTAAGGCAAGGTGATACATTTAGCTTGAGAGACATGACCAAGTTCATATCAGCAGCAATGCAAACGGCTAAGCAAATATGGGGGGAAATCCAAATCCAGAAAACACATATTTCAAATCAATGAAATGAAAACTCAATGTTAGGGGAAAATAAGTTATTTAGCAACATTATATACCCATATAATTCAAACACCAGAAGAAATTTAAGAATAATAAATCAAATCGTACTTAAAAATAGCAGAAAGTTTATAAAAACAAAAACAACAGCTACTGAACAGCTCAAAATAAAGTACGATTCAAGCTAAATTTCGATTATTTATAAAGTAAAACAGTAAAGATGAAACCAGATATTCTCATTTCATTAATCAACAAACAAACAGAAGATATGTAAACAAATCAAACCTAGACGAAGCAATACCAATATAAAAGTAAATATGAGTGAGAACAAAATAATAAAAAATTCATGTTAAAATTCAAATACCTTTGGGAGCCATTGATTACTGCTGCCTCAACCCCTTCTAAACCCTAAATCAGTAAAAGAATTACAAAACAAATGAGCTCGGAATCATTTTAACAAAAACGAAATAAATGAAAAAAAAAAAAGATGAAGAGAGGAAAGTCGACCTGTGGATAGGAAGCGAGCGGCACTAGGGTTTGCTGTTGGAGATGAAGTTGAATTAGGGTTATATAAAGAGCTTCTTAATCAACTAAGACCCATTGGGCTATGATTAACGGGCCAATAAGGAATAAAGGCCTAAATTCTATATTGAGTCTAAAAAAAAAAAAACTGTGACCCTTCAATTAGAAAATTAGAAATCACTGTACAAGTACTATACTTATAAGTAAGGATGGGTATCGAACCTGAACTTGATGAGTTTCGACCCGACCTGATTTAATTGGGTCAGATTTTTTTTTAAAAAAAAAATCGGGTTTGAGTCGGTTTTTCTAAGTGGTTTCGCGTCTGGTCGGGTTCGGGTTTAGGGTGAAAAAAATCCAACCCGAGACTAATAGTGTAATTTTTTCATATATATTTTAAGGATATTTGCAATAATAATCATTCTTTATATATATTTTATATAATTAGGTCACTAAAATTATTTTTTTATAATTAGGTCACTAAAATTTTATTTTTACAATTAGATCTCTAATTTTTATTTTTTTACAGTCCCTAAAATTTAAATTTTTTTAATGATTTGGGTTGGGTCGGGTTTTAAAGCTTAAAAATCGGATCAGGTCGGGTCGGATTTTTTCACCCTAAACCCGGGTCGGATTTGGTGGAGGTTATGATTTTTCGGGTTGCGTACGGGTAGGCCGAAAATCCGATCCGATCCGTGCCTATCTCTACTTATAAGTCGATAGAGTTCTTATAAATAAGAGAAATGCACGAGCCCTCTAATCCAAATAGTTAAAGGAACGGTTGTTATTCTTAGAGGTCACAATTCGAGCACTAATGATGCCAACAAAGTGATTGAGCTATCAATATCAAACGGTGGATAGAGTTTCACATTGCAATAAACGTATTAGATCTCACGAGATGAGAAAGAACTGAAGGGAACTGTCTTGTTGAACAAACTTCAGATATGCCTGATTAGGAACATGAGCTCCATCTCCATTACTAATCAACCTCGCAGGCCAGGAACATATTTCTCTTAAGCAAGTGTTCAAGGTCATGGCTACGAACCATCAATCGAACTTGTTGCTTCCATAAAAGATAAAAAATCGATCTGGGCTTCTCATTAGAGTTAACGTAAGATAACTTTTTACCTTTGTCTTCCCTTCATCTCCATCCACATTTTAGCAACTGTTATCAATGGCCAAGTTGTTCAAATGATGTATAAGCATAACATTAAAAGTACATTAATTTCAAGATCAAATGATGTACAAAGCATACAGTACAAAAAGAACAAAGAAAGAATGATCTCTCCAGTGGCTTTGAAAATTTTGTATAATCATATGTTTGAAGGGAAAATTATTCTAGGTTTGGCTCCTCATCCGATGCTTCTTTTTTGTTTACAGATGGATTGATGAAACCAGCCGGTGGTCCTTGGAGATCCGAGCCATAAATATGACCCATCTTGGTACGTTTCGTTTCCAAGTACCTCTTGTTTTCCTCCGTAACCGGTGTCAAAACAGGCACTCTTCCAATCACAGCCAAGCCATAACCCTTCAGACCTGTGAACTTGGCTGGGTTGTTGGTCATCAGCCGCATTGTTTGCACGCCTATGTCTCTCAGAATCTGCAGTTAATCGAAGACCAAGAGGTCCAAAACTTGTTGTTTGTCAACTATAAAGCTCAGAATTGATGCATGTGAAGGAGGGTGGAATTTATGTGACTAACCTGCGCACCGATGCCATATTCACGAGCATCGACAGCTAAACCAAGTTCAATGTTGGCTTGAACTGTATCATGGCCCTGGTCTTGCAGATTATAGGCTCTCAGCTTGTGTCCAAGTCCAATCCCTCGCCCTTCATGACCTCGAAGGTAAACCACGACTCCTCGACTAGCTTGCTCGATTAACTGCATTGCCAAATCCAACTGGTTGCCACAGTCACATCTTGCCGATCCAAAAATATCCCCGGTTAAACATTCTGAATGAACTCTTACAAGAACATCTTGACCATTCCCTATGTCTCCCTAGTTGAGGTTTGGAAAGAGAGAGAATCAGCTTTGGCATCCTTTTTGGACAGTTTGAAGTTTATAAAATAAATAACTGAATTACCTTAACAATTGCTATATGTTCTGTTCCATCTAGCTTTGAACGATAGCAGTATGCCTGAAATAGACCCCATTTCGTAGGCAAACGCGAAATCGCAGTTCTTTCAACTAGCTTTTCCCTCTTTCTCCGGTACCTTCCAAATGACAGCCCACAATTAGTCTGCAACTAAGTACACAAGAAGCACAAACTTTCCACAGATTCTGGTACACAGTTGTTATATGAGTAATACACTTGTATCATGTAACCCGGGCTCATCATTTTTCTACCCGTGTTCGACACATTAGGATAGGCTAAAGGGGTATGATCCTCCAAATATACAGATATTCTCCTCTGATCTGAGAACATAGCTTTTTGTAAATGATTATAGATCATTAGCAATATCAATTTATCAAGGGTGAATAGACAATGGCATTCAAATCTCAAGTAAATCTATGAAGAGAGCATATGTGGTTAAAGTTTGAAAGTGCCAAGACATGTTTTGATGGCTCACCTAATCAGATCAGTAATTGAGATAACTGGTATGCTGTGCTTCAAAGCCAACTCTCTTATAAATGGCAAAGATGCTATAGAACCATCCTCTGGATCAACAACAGTTGAAAGAACCGAAACAGGCCGTAAACCGGAGAGGATGACCAAATCAACTGAAGCCTCGGTATGACCAGCTCTCCTTAAAACCCCACCATTTTTATACTTGAGAGGAAATATATGACCTGGTCTTCTGAATTCATCAGGTTTCGACTTTGGAGATGACAGTGCAAGAACAGTCTTTGCCCTATCTGAAGCTGAAACTCCAGTCGATGTGCCGGTTTTTGCATCCTACCAAAGCATATAAAGTTAACAGAGCAAATAGCAATAGAATCAGTTGCAATATGAAGAGAAAAAAAAGGTATACCACTGTGATTGTGAAAGTAGGGGCTGAAGAATCTTTGTCTTCGCTTTCGGGTGACATTAAAGGAAGCTTAAGCCTTTCAAGGTCCTCCTCTTTCATACCTACAGAAACAATACCGGAGCCATGCTTTACCATGAAAGCCATCTGCTCCGGAGTTGCATGAGAAGCTGCCATGATGAGGCTTCCTTCAAAATTCTCATTTTCATCACCTACAACAATCACAAACTAAGAAAAGAATGCAATGAGCAAATTGATTGTCAATAATCAACACGAAACAAACAGTTCCATAGAAACCTGCATCATAGCTAAAGCCTAAAAGGATAGGATTGAGTGACAGTGATTTCTAAGTTCTAACCTTTCCTTGGCGTATTGTATTCAATGCCTGCTCAATGGAAGAGAATCCCTTTGAAGGGCAGTCGGGATCGCCCTCGGCATCACTAACAAAGAAATCAATGGTTTCAGGGGTGATTTCAGCATCCAATGTTCCAAATGGTGCTGAAGATGAATCATCATCAAGTGCACCCAATAAGGCTCCATTTTCAGACCCCTTCAAGGAACCATCATCAAACAGGTCTCCAGCTCCAATCCCAGACACCCCTAGAGCACAACAACTTGAATTCAACCACCTTTTCCTATATATCCTGATTTCCACTCCTTGTCGAAGAGCAAAACACCTATGAAATTTCATTACACAAACAGAATGTAAACAAACACATAGGAATATACGAATTGTCAAGCCTAAGAACAGTTGGAATGTGTACCTTGTGTTTATGAATATACGAGGAAACAAAGCACAATCCATGGAATGAAACTTTCCAGGAAAATAAAGAAATATATATTTGAGATAGCAGAATCTGTTCCACTATTGGTGGGTTTTTCCGGGTATATACTGTTCATATTAAGAAATAGGAAGGGAATAAAAGGCCACCGTTAGTTGTGGATGGTATTTCACTTTGTAGCCAATCCACTTATACAAATTTCAAGCAGAACTGTCATTTTCTTACCCTAATCCAAACAGAGTAAAGAGACAAACCAATGTAATAAATGCTTTAATATCCTTTGCTCAAGAAAATAATGTCTTGATATAAGATAATTTTTCGATAAACGTCGTCTATGTACCACTAATCATGTATACTGTAATGTATCATTAATTATTTTATTTATTTTTAAAATTATAAGGACTGAACTTTGGTGAATTATTCAATTTGGTAGCGAAACTTTTAATTTCTTCAATATTACCATTAAACTTTTAATTCTAAATTGATCATTGACCAATTAACAACTGTTAAAAGGGTGACGTTCAAATCATGTGTACCACTAATCATGTATACTGCAATTATTCCAATTTTATCCTAATTTAAAAAAAATAACCCTTACTATTTTTAAATTATTTCAATTAAAAATAATTTTAACCCTAAATCCAAAACTAATTTGATCTATGTACTTTTCTGTGAGTTTGTTGATGACAAGGATGTTAGGTTACCAAATGCCTCTATTACTTATTTAGCTTTCAATTTTTTATTTACCGAGTTTACGAGCAATTTTCGGGATCTTGGAGAAATCGAATATTTTAATTTAAAATAATTTAATTTAAATTTTAAATTAATTTCACTAAAGGATTTTTTATAAGTTTTGGATTTAAAGTTAAATAATTTTAAATTAAAATAATTTGTAAATGATAAAGGTTAATTTTATGTTTTGAATTAGAATATACTTATTTGAATATGTAAATATGAAAGACTAAATATGTTATTATATTAAAATATTTTAGCTATCATGTTACCTTTTTAACGGTAGTTAATGAGTCAATGACTAATTTAAAACAAAACTAAAATTTTAATTAATCATTAAGATGATTAAAAAATTGAGTATCAAATTAAATAAATTATCAAAATTTGGTTATTATTGTATACTTTACAAAAAATTATATAAAAAGGTAATATAAAATTTCTTTTTCTAATCATGGATAATAATAACCCTTTCAATTTTTATGATTTTAAAAATAAATAAAATATAATATACAATTAATAGTACACCGTCGATATATATGGGATTCTATACTCTCAATTGATTTGTTTTTAATTAAAGTCTTGAATCATGGTTAATAAAATATTAATTATTATATAATTCCAAATCTTAAATAATTATGATAATTTATTTTTTAATCCATATGGATAAGAAATTAGAATCGTGTTTGTTAAGAATAATATTCCATAAATATGATTTATTTTTAAAATCTATTGAACAATTTGTTTTAGAAGTTTAAAATATATTGAACTCTGAATTATTGGCTTTAAGAGTTCAAAACATACTGAACTCTAGATTTAGACAATCCAGATAAATACAATATCTCAGGGCTATAAATATCCATCTACCATATCTTAAAAATTCAGTACTTGGTGATTCTTTCCCTACTTGATTTTCTTTTGTGAATCAAGACGATGGAACTTGATCTTTCTCCTAAGTTGGCTAAGAAAGTGTACGGTGATGATGGTGGAAGCTACTATGCCTGGTGCCCCAATGAACTCCCCATGTTGCGTCAAGGCAACGTTGGTGCAGCCAAGTTGGGCCTTGAAAAGAATGGATTTGCCCTTCCTCGTTACTCTGATTCTTCCAAGGTTGCTTATGTCCTTCAAGGTATTATCTGTACTTGACACAGTCCTCTCTTCCCTCAATCTGATTTTGGTTTCTGTTCTTAGTTCTTACACTAAAGGAGCATTGTCTTGATTAGGGGCTGGTGTTGCTGGGATTATTCTCCCTGAATCTGAAGAGAAAGTGATTGCCATCAAGAAGGGTGATGCTATTGCCCTTCCTTTTGGCGTTATCACCTGGTGGTACAATAAGGATGATACTGAGTTGGTGGTACAATAAGGATGATACTGAGTTGGTGGTCCTCTTTATGGGAGATACCTCCAAAGGCCACAGAGCCGGTCAGTTTACCGATTTCTTTTTGACCGGTGCCAATGGTATTTTCACTGGTTTCACAACCGACTTTGTGAAGAGAGCATGGGATGTGGATGAGGACACTGCTAAGGCCCTTATTGGCAACCAGACTGGTAAAGGCATTGTCAAGCTCGATGCCAATGTTAAGATGCCTGAACCTAAGCCAGATCACCGAAAAGGAATGGCCTTGAACTGTAAAGAAGCTCCATTAGACACTGATATCAAGAATGCTGGCAATGTCGTGCTCTTGAACACTAAAAACCTTCCTTTGGTTGGTCAGGTTGGGCTAGGTGCTGATCTGGTTAGGTTGGAAGGGAATGCAATGTGTTCCCCTGGCTACTCTTGTGATTCTGCCTTGCAGGTTACATATATTGTGAAGGGCAGTGGTCGTCTGCAAGTTGTTGGTGTTGACGGGAAAAGGGTCCTGGAAACCATTGTGAAAGCAGGTAATCTGTTGATTGTGCCAAGGTTCTTTGTGGTTTCAAAGATTGCTGATCCAGATGGTTTGTCGTGGTTCTCGATCATCACTACTCCCAAGTAAGCCACTCGTTCTCGAACCCGAAATTCTAATCCATTATGTTTATGTTGTTGAAGCATAATCTGTTACGATTTTCTATGCAGCCCTGTCTTCACTCACTTGGCTGGGAGCATTGGAGCATGGAAAGCTATATCCCCTGAGGTTCTGCAGGCAGCTTTCAATGTTCCGACCGAGACAGAGAAGCTTTTCCGATCCAAGAGAAACAATGATGTCATCTTCTTCCCACCACCAAAATAAAGAAACAAATCTCTTAAGCTGTCTGCTAGTTTTAGTTTTGTTTGTTCGTTTTCTCTCAAATAAATGGATTTTAGGGGTAGCGAAGTGGATGGTTTGGCTTTATTTTAGTGAAGGTTTTAGGTTTTTATAATATTACTCGCCTTTTCTTCTTTAAGATTTCTTTAATATTCATACTAATCTCACGAATTTTTTTTTTTAAGATATATATAATAGAATATATATTATTTTAATTTTTCAAACATAACAATATATATAAATCATGCTATTAAATAGAATCCAAATGATCATTTATTTTTGGTATGATGTTTCGTTTTCTAATCGTATTGATTCAATTCACCCCAAAGAAACTGATGACATGGAACATAGCAATACATGCCACTGTATGACTGCTACTCGGCTACCATCCATTGAAATTGACAGATATATTACAATTAAAGAAACATATATGTATATCTATACGAGAGAAGTTATCTAATTTGAAATCAAATCGTACTATAACATGATAAATAATTATAATTAAATTTGCATAGGAACTCAAAAAATCGACTTGAACCAATATCGATTCGAATCAAAAAAATCAATTTAAGTTTGAGTTAATAAATATAATGAATTAACTCGAATAATTCAAATTTTTTAATTTAACTCGATCGAACTTTAAATCCGATAGATCTGTTAAAATGTTGGATTTTGTTTCTTGTTTCCCCAAGTGTGATGTTGCAAAATTCAGACATTGACATAACCCCAACTGGCCTTTTTAATTCTTATAGTCCAATTTATATTCAAAGGGTTCACTCCAAATGGTCAATTTCATCTACACAAAAACTACATTGCCAAACTCTTTCTTCCTAAGCCAAATTTATCAATTTTGGTATTAAAAATGTTACAAAGTTTTTAACTATTACTCAAATTAAGACTTGATTTTTTTTATCTTAAAATTGTGACACATGACATTGAATAATACCAATATTTTTAAATAAAAAGTATTAAAGATAGTAATTATTTGAATAAAATTTTAAATAAAAATAAGAGAGATTTAATTTTTTGAAGTACAAAAATTGAAAATCTTAAATCTTGTGAAACTATACTAATTCATAATTAAATTTTGAGACAAAAGTTTAAGACAAGAAGCATGAAATCTGTCTTTAAGGTACATTCAGAAGCATGGAAACTCTCTGTTATGGGGTCAAAAGGGTGAAAACAAAAAAGAAAAATGTAGAGGAGGTGACATGGTGGAAAGGGAAAAATAAATGGAATCGGGGACCATCATTTTGTTAAAGAAAATATGAATAAAATTAACATAAATGTTTTTATTTTACAATAAAAAATGATATTAATCTTATTTAACTGTTTTATTTTAAAGATTTAATGATAAATAAGTGTTTAAATTATACATTTTTTTATATAGGTGTTTAAAATATGTCTCAGTCTAAATTGATATTTAACGTTTTCAATGTTACATAATTTGTCCTCCGTCAATGTTCAATAATTCTTACTGTTATCTGACATGTGTTAATTTTTTAAAATTTTAAAATTATATTTAAAAATAAATAATAATAAATATTCCTAAATTAGCCTATAAATTTAAAATCTCTAACACCTAAACCCCAATTCCTGATTTGAGATAATTTCACCGTTGATTATTACGTTGTTGCCCATTCGTTAGACTATCACAACCATTTATCCCATTATTTTATTGTCAAAAATTGGCCGATGTCGCGTAAAAATATAAAAAACTTCAAATGACTCGTTCAAATAATTTACGACGAACGATGACATAACAAACAATAAATAATGTATGGGTCGTTCATAAAAGAAGAGCGTTATTAGTCATTTCAAATTTAGGGGCTAATATAAAATTATTTTATTTTATTTATTTTTTAATATAAATTGAAAATCGTAAGAAACTAACACATATCAAATGACAATAAAAATCAATAAACATTAACAACAAACACCTGTTTAAATAATTTTAAAAATATTAAATAATTATTTAACTCAATTATTATATTAAAATCAATATGTCAACACCTAAACTTACTTAAAACAATCTATCATCTTATTCCACCCACTAATTGTTGTTATCTGCGTATTAACTTTGAAATAATCCGTGCATCTCCGAATAAGCATTTCCCAAGTTCCTTATCCTGCCGTCCAACTTTAGTCAAAAAGCTACCAAATCACTTGACACCAAAGATTATTTAAATCAAGAAGGCAGTAAGGAAATGAGTCTATAACGGACGTCGAACAACGTTGATCATCATTAATATTGAATACTGTTGAATATTATTAAATTAATTTATAAAGAATAAAAATCTAAAGGACTAATCATATAATTATTAGTTATATGTTGAGTTTATCATTTTTTTATTAATTACATATTGAGTTTTTGAGATTTTAATTTTATTAATTAATTTAATCATGTTTAACATTGTTTAACATTAGTGGTGTTCAACAATGTTCGATGCCCGTTATAATTTTTTTTTCTTTAATTAATAAAATAAGAAGAAAATATAATAAAATAGGAAAGAGTTTTAAAAAATAATTAAACAAAAGTTAATTTAAAAGACATTAAGGTTACGTTGGAATTAATTTTTTTTTATCCAACGATAGTTTGGAGAAAAATTACGTTGAATAACTTAAATTTTTTGTCAATTTAATCAGTTTTTGTACGGAATTTCATCTTCAAACTAAATCTTTAGAAACATTAAAAGTTTTAATTTTTTTTCTTCTCAAACTACCGTTTTTATCTTAAATTTTCATTCAAATCTTGTTCTTGAACGGAACCTAAATTTAATATAAGAAAGGAAAGAACGTTAACCTAAAAACATATTTTTTTCTTAATTTTTTAAAAGTAATATATTAATTTAACGACTATACAATTAAATTAAATTTAATTATTTCATGTAATCATGTTTGTAAAATAACATCAAACTACTTGAATGTGTGAATTTATAGAGAAGAGAAAGAAAACGACAACAAGAAGGAAAAAAAACAACATGAAATAAAAGTTAGACCCACAAATAGACATGAAGTTGCAACCAAAAGTATGCTCTATCATTTGCTTTAAGTGGGGGAAGACATGTCCAATATTTGGGGTGAGTTTAGGATACAATCATCTTATCTACGGTTAAAAACGACATAATTAAAATGTTAAAAAACATAAAATTTAAAATATTATCATCACAATCAAAATGTTATACTTTTTAAAATATTTTTTTAACGAATGTTACTGAATTTTTATTAAATTCATAAAAAATTATAATTATAATGTAATTAAAAAGCAAAATAATTGGATTAAAAAATCTAAAAATTCTTACAACCCCAAAACAAAGAAAATAAAATTCCTATGAAAATAAGCATACCAATAAAATTCAACAGCTTCCTGAATCTCCTTATTTCTGTCCACACGAGACGCATAGTGAAAAAAGGAGTTGTAGGCAATTCAAACTATTGTGCAAAAAGTACCGCTACACAGGACTGATTTTATCGGCAAACAACTATCAACCGAGTGGGGATAAGTCTTTCCAAGTGACCACCGACAAAACAATAAATAAGAAACTAGTATCGATTGAATCTCTGTGTGAACAACAACCGATCGCTAGGATATGCTGCAACATGTCATAAAAACAGGCGAATCAAACCCCAAAACAAAAATAAAAATATGTCATAAGAACAATAAAAAAACATGTCACAAAGATAAAAACATGTCAATTTTAATACTATAAAAAGTATAACATTTTAGGTTACATGTCTTATAACGTTTTGATTGTGTAACATTTTAGGTTGCATGTTTAAACTATTACTCCTGTAATTATATAAATTGAAATTATGAAGCATTACTCAGTTCAGGGGTTTTCCCAGGATGTAAGATTAAGACAACTAAACCCATGCAATTGACTAACAACAGAAACATGCTGATATCATCATATATTTCATCTCAAAAACCAGAGGTGGTGTGGCCTGTGGGTGCTTTAGTCCACAGGCTAGGCTAAAGTAATTGATTACAATAATATCTGTTACTTATGGAATAGTTTCTGGTTCATCCAGAAGACAGCAGGAAAAGTGCAAAACAATTTTGTCCACAGGATAAAGTAATTCTGGTTCTGTCACTAACTGTAGTCTGCAGACACTTCCACTACTTGTCCCCCTATATTCTTCGAGTTATCTCAACCGCACTTATCATTGAATGCCGGTTCACGCGAGGAACTCAACTTCATGCTTGGGGGACCAAAATTATGTTGTTTCTTAACTTTATATATTACAAAAAAGGGCTCCTGAATTGCAATGATGCATGCTTGTTTCAGGAAAAAATTTCACATTCCATCACTGGAAACTATTGAACATTGTAATTAAGAACAACTGTTGAATAGCCCCCACCACTTTGCGGGGGAGATGAGTTAGAAATTAGAGATTCCATGACAGTTTCAGCCATGTATTTTTAAATTCAGACAAAGGGTATATTTCCTGATGATTCCATGGTCCAAGATGATCAGAAAGCACAAGAGCACCAAACATCATCTTTATCAGATGTCTCATTAAAGAAAAAACTAATGCTCTGACAGTAACAACAGTCCCCCCAAAAGCTTACATTTGATTAGTTTACAGAAGAAACTCAAATGTTAATTAGTATCTAAGCATGCATCTAGAAGAGGGAAACACACAAAGAAAAAGAAAGGGAAAAAAACTAGAGTTTTTTATTTTTTATCAGCAATGGGGATTTCACCATTGGAGAAGATGGAGCTGGTGCTGCTGCTACTGTTGCAGACGGCCAGATCTGTGCATTTTTCACCCTGGAAACGCTTTCTAGCACACTGGAGGGAGTTACATCACCAATTACTGTCACTTTCTTGGTGGCCAAATCTATACTGACGGATGTCACTCCTGTATAGCACTGACCTCGTTAGAGTTTTCATGCTTAAAATAAGTAATGAATGTAACCATTTTTCAATCTGTTGAAACTCACCTTCCATTTTTGAGATATGTTTTCTTACTTTCCCTTCACATCCTTTGCAATGGATTGACACCCTCAAAACCACTACCTGCTACCAAGAATCAAGAGATTTTAAGTGCCCTTTTGGAACCAAAACAGGAGACAGGGTTTGGGAAGCTTAAGACTTAAGTTAACTGCTGTTTCTTATGGTTACAGAAACGTTAAAGAAGAGGGAGTGAAGACTAACCTGATGATGAGACCGGGCGGATGAAGACGATTTTAAAGCGGGAGACTCACTGGAGCTTAAATGGTTTGGCTTTGCAGCATGAGCCTGAACCGATGGTGAGACACGATCGGAGTCCGAAAACCAATCGATAAAAGGTGTACCGCTTAGAAGATATCTAGAGGAACCAGGAGGGCTCCTTAGATCATGGATATCAGCAGAACTTTTCCGACGTACATCACTTGGTTTAACAGAGCTCTTTCTACTCTCTTCACGGTGAGGTAGCCCTGGCAATATAGGCAGTTCTGATGAACAAGGTGCATAAGACTTAGAATGTTGGCGGCCAATAGGGCGATGTTGACGGTGGACCATGGAACGATGGTCGAGGCTAGAGCAAATGGCTGTTGAAGATTGAGAAGCACAGAAGAAATCCATCCTCTTCATTTTTTTGAGAATATACCAAGTTGCAAGGCAAACTAAAACTAACAGAGTTGAGGCCAATTTAATCTTCTATTAGAGTAGCTGGATTAGGGAGAGAGGGCATGAAAGGGAGGGAAAAAAGCAGCAGTTAGGTCCCACTTGAAAATGTTGTTTAATCATAGTGTGGAAAATTATGTGATTAAATTCTGGACCTTCAAAGTTGGTGATTAACTTTAGACATTAGTTTAATGTATTCAACTTTGTAGGGCATGATTAGTACCACTACTAGGATCATGAAACTGGTTATTCAGAAGCATGGAATTCCAGAATTCATAGGTATATTATCTAGGCGAAATGGCTCTTGAAACTCCCCAATCATGAGCCAAAAACCAGAAGTTTGAGGTCAAAACAAAGATTGATATCTAAAATCAGATAGGCTTTATACATTCTTTGATTTGTGTGCTAAATATAGAACTAGTGTTATGAACTGCTCAGGATACAGTGTAAAACGTAGATTGATTGTAATGATTATGGGTAGGATTACTAGCTAAGGTGTTTCCGCTTTCCCATGAGAAGGCTGGTGGGTCAAAGGGTCCCTTTGACAACACAATGAGTTCACATATCCATCTCCTCCCCTGCTCTGCTGCCTTTGCAATCTGCATATTTCAAGCAACTAACGTTTTAGCAGCAGCTGCAGCTCTATAGTATGAAAAAAAAGATGTTTTTTCTTCAGATGAATGCAAAGATCAACCCCACAAATTCCAGCTGCTTGATTGTCAGAAAGCTTTGTCGTGGGGACTACACCAAATTATAAATAAATGTGACTTCACCAATAACGTAGTGTGCCTTGTTGCCCTATCAGTTTGGGGTTGTGAAATGATGTTTCTTTTTAGAAACAAATCACGAAATCCAGAGCCTTGGTTAGATTATCCATGCTGGTTTTGTGGGTCTGCATATAATTCAAACCATTACTTTTTAAATATATTTATATCCATGCGTTTAAAGGTGTGGGGCTTAATTAAATGGCAGATCAAGGGCAATTAATTATGTATATACGTATATAAACGAAAGAAAAGCAGAGAACTGGCTACATGTTTCAAAGCAGTTCCTTCTGTATATGATAATGTTAAGCTGTTACTTGGAAAAGTTTCCATCTCAGTCGGCTCTTGTAATAATATATTAATGGAGAGTTTTATATATTTGTTGGATGGACATAAATCTTTAAAATCAGTGAAGTTTTACCATTAATAGGGGTTGGTTTAAATGATAAACAACTTGGTTTGGGGGTTCGAGGCCGGCACCCATGGGTACTGATAATGATGCTAATGAAAAACCCCATTTTTGTCTAGTTTCTGGTTTGTTTATACCAATCTCCTCTTTTGTGTCTGTTTATATTAAGGATTAAGGTACACGAGCTAAGTAACAAATCAAAGACAGAGCTGTTGAGCCATCTCAATGACTTAAAAGCTGAACTTCCTCTACTTCGTGTAGCCAAGGTCACTGGTGGTGCGCCCAACAAGCTCTCCAAAATGTAACTCATTTCTCTCTTCCTTCTTTTACTTGATGGTTTTTCTTTTAAGGGTGTTTTTTCAGTCTTTTTGGTGTTGTGTTTTAAGTAAGTTGGTGAGACTGTCGATTGCACAAGTCTTGACAGTGATATCTCAGAAGCCGAAGTCTGCATTGAGAGAAGCCTATAAGAAGAAGAAGTTTTTGGCACTTGATCTCCGTCCCAAGAAGACCAGAGCTATTCGCCGCCGCCTTACCAACCACCAGATTAGCTATGTCCCCGGAACTGTTAATATAGCTTTCATATTCTGTGATGTTCCCAAGACTAATAATATAGCTTGCTTTCCTTGAGGCATGCTTGCAAGTGCTGCTAACTTTTGTGGCCTTAAACTTGCTCTCTCAACCCAAGTAGTTTTCTTTTCTATTTGTTTGTTGTTTGTCATAAGAAATGCTTTCTTTTCCCATGGATATACAGAAATGTTACAGGCTATTATTATGCACTAATCATGCTGGCAACAGAGAGGGAGAAGAAGAGGGATCTGTACCCTGGCCCGTAGGTGTAAGCCTGAAATTTTCCTTATGGGAGGCTGGAGATACCCTTTTTCATAAGAGATCCTAAATGTTTAGGTTTCAGTTTAGCATTATTTTTGAAAAATGAGGTAAAAAATTATCATAAAAAATATAGTGAAAAAGTTTTTTTTGAAATTTTTGGTTTGAAATATATGTGTTTAGTATTGTGGTAAAAAAATGCTTTTGAGAAAATAAATGATTATTTTAAACATGATATTATAAGTTAAAAAATATATATTTAAATGATAATCAAATGCTTTCATATTATAGTATTAACTTAAATTACGATAAAATATAAAAATATTGATAAATGAATACATAAATTATTTTTAAAAAGTGCTTTTCAGAAATGCTTTTGAAAAAATATATAATTTTTAAACTAAAACATAATTTATGTTAAATATAATTATATATTTATAAAAATTAAATTATAATAAAAAATGGTAAATGAAGGTTGAAATTATAATATGACTCCTAAAAGTATTTTTTTCAAACGCAAAAACTAAAAATTTTAGCTTTTGTGTTTAGTTTGAAAAGTATTTTTCAAACACAATTTTTTCTTCAAAAGTTAGTTGTTTAACATTATTTCTGTGTTTTAAACCAAAAACTGGTGACGCAATATTAAACGTAGTCTAATCAATTAAGGTCGAAGGTCTCGTTTTTCGGAAGATACGGTTAACAATGAGCGACTTTGTTTATGTGACAAAGAGCTTGTTAGATTTTCAGAAGCTAGCATTAAAATTAGACATAACAAAAAGAATCAAATGGATTTATTTAAATTAAGATTTAAAATTAATTAAAATATAATGATTTTAATTTGATTTTAAATTTAAAATAAATTAAATCAAATTAAAATTGATTAATTTTTTAACTAAAATGAGTTCAAATTGATTTTACTCGAAATTTAATGTTAAATCTGAATTGATTCAAATTTAATCCGATAATTAAAACAAAATAATGAATAATTTACTTATACTATAACTATTATTTATTGTTTACGATATGATAAATAATAAAATGATGTATATTTTATTATTTTTGTATTATACTGTGGGAGATACTGTTTGAATTTAATATTATTTATTGTTTTGTATGTTACCCATATATTAAATTCTATTTATTTATTTAATAATTTAAAAATAATTATAATGTAAATTTATTCATACGTATAATTATTCTGATTAACATGTTTTGTGAATTGATTTATAGTTAGACAAAGTAAATGAATACAGATCTTTTAATATGATCATCATTTAATTTCCCACTAAAACCATGATTTAATTTATTTATTTACTTTTAATTTACATAATCGATACGGTTAATTGTTTTTAATTAATTAATTTTAACTTTCTCTTCTTTATTGTTTTGCATGTTCTTCTTGAATTACTTTTTGCTATCAATTTTATACGATTCATGTTATTACTAATTTACAACGTATAGCCGAGGTTGAGGCCTTCCATGGCTATTAAAGAGATTAAGGGTAAAATGAGACTTAATAGATAATTATGTAATTATATTAATTATTATTTTTAATGATATTAGATTAATTTATTATATTTTTTAAATCATGAGATTAATTTTTAACTTATAATAATCGAGGAACACAAAAAATAATTAAAAATAATCAAAGTTTAATTAACGTCAGATCAAATCCGATTCAGTTTATATTATCATTATCTCAAATCATAATCAGTTTATATTCGGATTGAATTTAATCAGATTTTGATAAATTTTTTTACCCCCAGTTGCTTGGTAGGGACTAGGGTATACCGAACTCATGGGATTATTGACCTCCGTGTAACTAAAATAAACAGCCACGTCCTTCACGTGTTTGATTCAAATAAACAATGTTTTCTACGCATTGTTACAACAATCATGTCTCGTCCTTCACGTGGACATTTAAAAGGATTGTTTATGAAAATTAAGTCTTTATTTTTGGTATCTAATGTATTCGAAATTTGGTTTTTTAAGTATTTAATTTTTAGGAGGAGCAAATGTCTATTAAGCCTCTAAATCTAAAATTAGAAGGGATAAAAATCTTATTTTATTACTATTTAAACTAAAAGGGACCTTAAGTGCAATTATACCAAAAAAAATTGAGAGGGGCAAGAGTCTCTCCCATGATACACACAGCTACGTCGTTGACTATAATTATTAGGTATTTGTAAAACCTAGATAACCCATTATTTTTTTAAATTTAAAAATTTTAAAAATATATAATAAATACATAAAATTTAAAAATTTATAATGAAATTAGATTATAAAAATTATGTTTTAGAGTTAGTTTTAAAATAAAATATTTAGATATACATTAAAGTTATCACCAAAAGACTTTAAAAATAAATATTAATCTCATTTTTTTTAATTTTGTATTAACAAATTAATATATTATTTTTAAAAATTTTAAAACTTAAAAGTACATAATATAAATATATAAAGAATTTAGAGTTTTAAATTTAATTTTATATTAAATAATTTAAAATAAAAATATAATTTAAAATTAAAAAATAAATATATTAAAATATTGGGTCAGATATCCTATTAAAAAAAGTTTAGATCTTGTTTAACTATCATAATCATTTTCACTTTATGGTGATTTATTTTCAAGATTCGTGGTTCTCCTTCCTAACAATACCTTCTATAAGGCTCAAACTCAGATTCTCTCCTTGAGAGAGTAATGTCTTACCATTACACCCAACGCTCGTTGATTATTGATCATATTTTTTTACACATAAAACTAAAAATTAATAGGCCGATCAATAAATTAAAAAAAAAAACAAATAAAAATCCTCGAAGGAGCAATAAATAACATTAGTGAAGAAAAAATATTAATAAATGTTGAAATGAATAGATAAAAAGAGCACATACAAGATTACAAATAATTAAAATGATTTTTCTTCTAAATCCCTTTTCTCTAATTTAAAATCATTCAATCAATTTTAGAAGGTTTAAATTTATCGGGTGAAAAAACTGGTTGACCTTCAAAAACAATAAAAGTTAAATTTTAAGCTTTAATACGTAAATTTTAAATTTTAAAAAATAAAAAATTATGTATTAATTCAACATGTAAACAACAAATTAAAAATTTTAAAATCAATAAGAAATTATATTAATTACATGGTTGATTAGTGGCGGAATAGGTGGATTTCATTGACCAAAGACCACGGCTGACGTGGTAAGCCGGGTCTATGATATAATTTCTCGTTTACCACGTCAGCCGTGGTCTCGTCCAATAATAACCACCCACTTCACCATTAATTGCCAACTCATTTTTTTTCAACCAATGAATCTTCACTCATAATTTACATGTCATTTTAAAAATATAATTTCTAAAAATTATATTAATTACATGGTTGATTAGTGGTGGAATATGTAATTTTCATTGATTAAGGACCACAGCTAATATAGTAGGCGGAGCCTATGATATAATCTCCATGAAAACACACACGTAACGATTTGATCCTCTTTAAAAATCCATGAACCCGACTTGGTCTCTAAAATTACCGATTCAAATGGATTACGTTGAATACCGTGTTACGGTACGGACCAAAATTTGTTCATCCTTGATCCTCCTGAGCAAGTGAATCTTTAGAGAAAAAATTGAGAAAGGAAAATGGTGTCGTGTTTGATCAGATTTTTTTTTAATTATTATATGTTTAAATATTTTTGGTTAAAAATATTAGTATACGATTGAGTTAAAATTTTAAATTTAAAAGAATTATTTATATAAAATTTAAAAATTTTAGTACAATTATACGAATCACCTTGTTTCAATGGTTAAAAAAATAATTATTGTTTTTAAAGATCACAGGTTCAAGCATCAGTAATATTAACGCAGTGATTGAATGATCAAAAACTCTAATGATTGATAGTCTACTCTAAAACAAATACTATTATAATCATTGTAACCGATTCAAAAAATAATTAATACAATTATATACACTCATTGAACTAAAATTTTAAATTTTATAAATTTAAATATTATTCAATTATTTTCTTTTTTTAAAAAAATACAAATACAAACTCAGAAAATTAAAATTTTAAACTTTAAAAGTTTTAAAGATTACCGAGCATCACGTAAAAGATAGATAAGTGTTCATGATTAACTATTAAACTATAATAATTACCTTTCAATAAAAGAATGATAGATTCAATATATAATTATTAATTACATATTAAGTCTTTAAGTTTTTTTATTTTTATTAATTTATTTAATAATGTTCAACGTTAATAATATTTAACGGTATTCAACTCACGTGATGAACTCATCTTTAACCAAAATATTATAATTATTAACCATGAATATCTCTAGATAAATTTATAAAGATTATATAAACCCTAAACCCTAAACAATCATTAGATGACTTAATTGCTTATACAATTCTGAATAAAACTTAGTTATCCATCTTCTGTCTTGAGAGAAACCCTAAACTAACCTGTCTCACTCAAACCGCCGGTCATTTCTGACCTCATATAACGGTCCAAAAATGTAGGGGTTATGAAGAGATGTCGTTTTCTGACCACATGAAAAAGTCAAATATTAGGGTTTATAAAAGAATACGACGACTCTACAACAACTGTCGAACATCGTTAAATATTATTATCGTTAAACATCGCTAAAAATTATTAAATTAATTAATAAAGATTAAAAATTTTAAGGACTTAACATATAATTATTAATTATATGTTAAGTCTATCGCTCTTTTATTAATTACATATTGAGTCCTTGAAATTTTTAATTTTTATTAATGAATTTAATAGTGTTTAACAGTGTTCAACATTAATAGTATTCAACAATATTCGACGCCTGTCGTAGAATTTTCATATAAATTATCTTTTAAAATCATGTTTATTTAAGGACAGATTTGGTAAAAACTATAAATTTTACTCTAATTTCACTAAATTGTGCATCACTATTTTTCTTTTTCTTTTTCATATTATTTCCCTCCATAAATAATTTAATTAAAGTTTTAATGATTTAAATATTGACCAAGAATAAGGATAATATATATCTATTTGTTTGACGGGCGAACACCAATAATGAAATAGTCTAAGGCATGTTCTCAATTTCTTTGGCCTCTTCTCTGAAAACTGATAGCAGTGGAGTGTTGCTGTTGGAGGACTGCAATTTTTTTTTTTAATATTTAGCAAATTATATTTAAAAGTCAAACGACATGTTTATATAATAAAGTTTTATATTATATTTATTTTAACAATAAGGTCACGCATATAATTTATTTAAAAAAATGAGAACATTTGTAATCTTGATTATATAATTTAAAGTTTTAATATAATAAGACTTGTTTTTTTAGTGAATACGACTTATTTTTAATAAATAAATAAATAAAGTAATTCTACATGTATCTTTGTATAATTATCTTTAGGTATAAAGATAAATTTAACCCTTAATATTTATAATTTTTAGTATTTTTGCCCTCATTCTTTATTTAGGATAAATTTAGTCCTTAATTAAAGTCTTTTTGACAAATATCTCATTTTTTAACTATCATGATGACCGCACAGTTAAAAATTTAATGATAAACATGTGATAATATATTTTAAATGATATGACATCTAACCTATCAAATACATACATATGAAATATAATTTTATTCAAATATAAAATAATTAAAATTCAAATAAAATATTAAAACTTAATTAAATCTAAAATATTTTGGTTGTTAAACCTTAAATAAATTTACTACTCTGTTTTTTTTATATATAATTTTAGTGTTTTTTTTTAAATTTAATTAAAACTCAAAACCTAAAACCTTAAATTTACTACTCTTAAATTTAAATTTAAATCTTAAACTATAAATCAAAACCCCTAAACTTTCAATTTAGATTAAACACTAAAATACCTAAATTCTAAACTAAAATAACAAAAACCCAATTATTAGTATCCAATTCCCTTACCTTTGATTTATCGATAGTAATCTTTACAAAATTCTTCCTTTTCAGACTGTGTTCATATTTTTTAGATGGAATTTTGATTCTATTATAGTTAGGGTTAGAATTTTTAGTATTTTTTTGTTTTAGATTTAATTAAATTTTAATATTTTATTTTGTAATTGTTTTATGTTTTATATTAGAATAAAATTATTTTCACATGTATATATTTTGATAGCTTATATGTCATGTCATTTAAAATATATTATCATATGTTACCATCGTTAAATTTTTAACGGACTAGTCATTATGTTAGTTAAAAAATGAGATATTTGTCAAAAAGATGTAGGTTATGGGCTAAATTTATCTCAAAAAAAGAATGAGGGTCAAAATGATACAAATTCTAAACGTTAAGAGTTAAAATTATCTTTATGCCTTATCTTTATTTATTTTGTGTCTTTAAATGAGTTTGTGTCACTAAATCATTTAGTAAAATACTAAAAAATTACAATTTAATGCTGTTTTTTTTTTCTTTTAGAAATTTTGATTAACGAAAAAATACTAAATTTGGAGAGATTATATCGCGAATTCTTTTTACAATGTTATTCGTGGTCTCAATCAATCAGGTCTGTTCATTTTTAAATAATTGTCTAATAACTACCTACTCATTAATTATAATCAATGTTATATTTTTTAAAGTGAATCATCACTTTTTTCTATATATAATTATTAAATAAATAATTATCGAATAGTTATTTAAAAATAATGAACTACAAATAACGTGATAAACTGAATTTATGATATAGTTTCTCGATTTGTAGATAAAGTTGTAACATTATTGAACAACTTGGGCGACAGAAACTAAGAGTTTTAAATTTGAATTTCATTTGTGAACAACAATTATTGTGTGACTCTAAAAACAAAACCCTGTTCCCTTGGGTCAAATATCCTATCGCCTTGCCTGCTGCCTCTCTCGATATTCAACGACTCTGACTTGGTTTCATCAGGAATCAAAAGGTTTACAAAGTCCAAACACTAAACAACAAATTAATTTTCCAGACATACATCGCATGAGCTGAAAAAAACATTGGCATTGTCCGGATTTTGAAATTCTCAGAGTAAGAAACAATGATGTTCATGGTTTAAATTATTTATAAACGCAATAAAAACAACTGTACAAGATTTAAAAAAAAAAACTCTTAATTATTTTTAGGTAAAAAAATATTTAGTTTTGTTGTTTAAGAGGATAATCTAATAACATTTTTTATTATGTAAATTTTTATAAAAAATTATATATCTTTAAATAAATTGCTTAAGATATCAAAATCTTTAAAGATAATAATATTTTTAATAAATTATACGTAACTTCAAAA
This sequence comes from Abelmoschus esculentus, assembly GCA_035048815.1. Taxonomy (NCBI): domain Eukaryota; kingdom Viridiplantae; phylum Streptophyta; class Magnoliopsida; order Malvales; family Malvaceae; genus Abelmoschus; species Abelmoschus esculentus. The sequence goes on along the minus strand of JAUCBN010000061.1, from coordinate 4,141,803 downwards.
TTTTTAAACCACACTTAATAAAACCTTTATCATGCATGCAATATTTTTGGTTGGGCCAATGCATCCACCAATTTTCTATTTTATTTATTATTGTGTGAAGTTGATGTTTTAGGTAATTTATTATTAATATTGACAAATGCTTTCAAACAAAATGTATGACACAAAGATTTAGAATTAGACAACCAAGAAGACACAGAAAATGCTTTATTTCATACCATATATAAAGTAATTACTTGAAAGTGTCTTTTGAAAATCCGTTTGAAAATAAATCAATTTCAGATTTATTTCATGAATTATTTATTTATTTGATCATATTAAATTAATATTTATAACAATTGATTTTACCGATTCTTAATATAATTTATTGTCAAATTATAATTTATAACTTTAATATATATATATATATGATTTTTATAATAAATTTTAATCTCACATAGAAGAAAGAGGAATAAAAAAATTAATAGAAAAATAGATACCCTTGACGAATTTAGAATTTATAATATAAAAAATTAAAAAAAAACAAATAATTTGATTAACTGATTAAATGAGTTTGCTTATATTATATGGTATTAAAATAAATGAATAAACATAAATCAACTCTCTAAGAAAGATTAGAAAGGATGTGTGGAAGAAACTTGAGGAATGTTTAATGGTAAGAGAATAAATCAAATCAGAAGTAATTGATCGTTCAAGTGGTAAGAGAAGAAGCCGGACATGCCCATCCAAGCAATGAAAGACAAGAGGTGAGCGGATTAAAGTAAGATTAAAAAATACATAATTATTTTTTTTATAAAAAATGTAAAATTTTAATATTGATCTTTTATATGTAATAAAATTTTTATAATTTTTATAAAAAAATTATATTTTAAAAATTTTATAAATAATTTGATATATAAAAAAAATCAATATTAATTTTTTTATAAATTAATTTTATTTTAATTTAATTTTTGTTCGTCTCACCCTAAATATTTTTGAGCGTGGAGAGTCTGACTCTGGAAAAATTATATTATAGGTCAGTTCCATTACGTGTCTATGGGACCGACCAATAAAAACTAACCATCTTTTCATGTTATATTTTTTTTCAAGTGATTTTTCACTTAAAATATTAAAAAATAATGAAGTAGATAGTTTTTATTAGTCGATCCCATAAATGACGTGATGAGACTTACCCATGATATAATTTCTACTCACTGGCTAATTTGAGCCAGTTTTGTTATACTAATCAACCATTTGACATTTGACGCGAGGAAGCAGTCCTTTGTCATCCCCTCACGTAATCTCAGCCAAACCAACCCTACTCCCGACACTTCGATTTTACCCATTCCAGCACACCGCGTGGACTCACAACCACTTCTCTATATATACCCCAGTTCCACGACACAAACACCATCAATTGTCCAGAAAACAAACAGTTTAGAGGATTTCTTCGTCTCAGCAATCAGTATATTACGAACTCCATTACTCCGATCCAAAATCCATCAACTCTACGCTGTACTGTTTTTACAGAGAAAAGGAATGAGGTCAATCTTCTTCAAATCACAATCTCCTACGAGGATGACTCCTCCTCCATCCCCATCTGCTACCAGGATGACTCCTCCGACATCACCACTACACCATACATTCTCAGAGTCATTAATGGAGGAAAACATTGAAGTTGCTGAGCTCATCATAACCAGATGGGAAAACAATGTGGCTGCCCTTTTCAGCGATAGGGATGAAGCCAGACAATATTTGGGTTCCATCAAGGGATTGCAAAAGGCTATGCAATACTTGGTTTTACACCAATCCAGTTCTGAGAAACTCGTGCGAGCTCAAACTCTGATGCAAACCGCCATGAAAAGGCTAGAGAAAGAGTTTTACCAGATTTTGAAGTCAAACAGGGCTTATCTTGACCCGGAATCCATTTCAGCTCACTCAACTTCAAGACCAACTGCGTCGAGGTCGAGCTTCTCAGATTTCGAAGAAGAGGATTTTGAAAACGAATCGAGGGAAGAGAACGATCCAATACCTGAAGTGGAGAGAGTATCGTTGGTTGCCATGGCGGATTTGAGGGCCATTGCGGAAGCCATGATATCGGCTGGGTACGCCAAGGAGTGTGCTAAAATTTATAAAATTGTCCGGAAATCGATCGTCGACGAAGCTCTTTACCATCTTGGAGTTGAACGGGGTCTGAGTTTGCAGCAGATTCAAAAGATGGAATGGGAGGTTCTGGAGGTTAAAATCAAGACTTGGTTAAGCGCTGTTAGAATGGCGGTGAAAACGCTGTTTTATGGAGAGAGAATCCTCTGCGACCAAGTGTTCTCCATTTCGGCTGCCATCAAGGAATCTTGTTTCACAGAAATTTCGAAAGAAGGAGCTCTGGCCCTGTTTGGTTTCCCGGAAAATGTAGCCAAGTGCAAGAAAACTCCGGAGAAAATGTTCCGTGTCTTGGATTTATACGAAGCGGTTGCCGATCTTTGTCCCGAGATTGAATCAATATTCAGCTTCGAATCAACCTCAGCCGTACGATCAACGGCCGCCAACTCCTTGATCAAGCTCGGTGACGCCGTTAGAACAATGTTAACGGACTTCGAAACGGCGATTCAAAAGGATTCATCCAAAATGACGGTCCCAGGCGGTGGGGTCCACCCCCTCGCACGCTATGTAATGAATTACATATCTTTCCTCGCGGATTATAGCGGGATCCTCTCCGATATATTTGCAGATTGGCCGTTCACGGTTCCATCAGCACTACCGGAATCTTACTTCGGCAGCCCTGACAACGAGGAAAACATTTCATCGCCGATTTCCGTCCGGTTATCCTGGCTTGTCCTCGTCATGCTATGTAAACTCGACGGAAAAGCCGCGATGTATAAAGACGTTGCTCTTTCTTATTTGTTCCTAGCAAACAACCTCCAATACATCGTCGGAAAAGTCCGTCAATCGAATCTGAATTTCCTCCTCGGCGACGATTGGTTGATCAAGCACGAGAAGAAAGTGAAACAGTACGCTGCGAACTACGAGAGGATCGCCTGGAATAAAGTTCTTGGATCATTACCGGAGAATCCAACCGCAGAGATTTCAGAGGATCAGGTGAATGATCATTTCAGAAGATTTAATTCCGCTTTCGAAGAAGCTTACATGAAACAAAGTTCTTGGGTCGTACCCGACCCGAAACTCCGAGATTATATAAAGATCTCGTTGTCTCGACGGATCGTTCCGGTCTACCAGGAGTTTTACGATATGTATGGCGGAGTCGAGGTTAGGAAGAAACAGTGGGCCGAATCACTTGTCAGATATACCCCTGACGATTTAGGGAATTACTGGTCGGATTTGTTCTATGGAAGCAGAAGCTCAGGGAGTGTTTCGTCAAGTTCAAGCAGAGGGGGATATTAAGGACAAAGAAGCGTGTATAGACACGTGGATATAAGGCTGATTCATTAATTTGTTACATTTTAAAATTGAAATACATAATTCTTTGATTTATTTTATTCATAATTCAATAAGCGTGTTAAGAAAATAATAATAATAATTTTTATTTTCAGAGATATAAATTTAAATTATTATATTTAAAAGTATATATTATTAAAAAATTAAAAATATAAATTAAATATTAAATTATACTCACTTTGAAATTATTTAAAAAAATATTTTTATACTACGCCAGTTAATCGTTACTTATGTCGTCAGGCTTTAAAGTTCTTATGGTTGTCAGTAAAAAAAAGGTTCTTATATTTGTTTCCGAAGAAAAGGGTAAAAGTATTAATAAACACTAAAAAGAATAAGAATAATAATAATTTTAAATAAAAATTATTTTTTAATAATTATTTATAAAAATGATCTTTTCAGTTTTATTTAGAAAAATATTTTTAAATTATCCACGTAAGACGATAATACGTTTTATGATAAAACGAGTCTTGATTATATCTTTTATAAAATACGAATTTCGTTTTAGGTGAAAAGATTTTACAAATAACCCAATTTAAAATTAAGAAAAAAATCTCGAATTTTACACATAACGAGATCCCCAAAAAATTAAATTTATCGCAAGATTTATTATATAGAGCTTGAATTTGTAGAATGTAAGGTCTTTGTAAGCTAGGTTGAAATATGAGGGTGTATAGGCTTATTTGAGGTGTTTTTTTCATATCATTACTAATAAAATTTGTGTAATTTTTGAGCTTTGATACCATGATAAGGATTGTTTCTCTAGGGAAAGAGAGACGGTACTCTCATGAGTTTATCGATTAGAAAGCTGTAATATCCTTGAAAGAGGACCAATTTATTTATACAATCTTATGGCTGATCTAGAATCAGTTATAAGAACGGTAATTCTAACAGACTCCCTAATCATCTTATAACCATTTCTTAGTCAACTATGGTCAATGATACAATACATCAAGGTTTAGTTGTACTCATTGACAATTATATTTACATTGTTGCTCTAGACACTTAACAGTTGTATTATAATTTATATTTTAATTAACATTAATATTAGCATGTATAAGAAGCACGTTAAAAATAGTTCAAAAGCTTGTTTTGTGCATGAATATCGAAGTGAAATAACTTGGTAGGCATGTTAAAGGTATTTTTTTCGAGATATTAATATAATTTTTTTTGTAATTTTTAAGTTTAGAAGTTTAATGTTGGAACTTATCTTTCATTTGAGATTGATATCGACAAAAACATAACATTATAGATGATTAAAAACTCATCCTAGAAATAATTCTAAAGCTTTTTTTTACATAAATAATAAAATAAAATGTTTTCACATACATGTTTTCAAAAAGTTAATAGCAAAATTCACGTAATCTTAAGCGAGGCATAGTATTGAAGGTGATTAATGTAACTATAAGTATTTATAATTAAAAATTAAGAGAAGCTATAATTTTTAATTGTTAAATAATTATAATTATACATTATCTTTAATTTTAATTATCAGATGTAAAAAGCGCGTTGCGAATGATATCGATTGTTTTGTGTATGAATTACACAGTAAAATTATTATTATTTTTTGACAAATACTACTGAATTTTTATTAAATTCATAGAAAATTATAATTACAACGTAATTAAGAAGCAAAATAATTGGATTAAAAAATTCAAAAATTCTTACAACCTAAAAACAAAGAAAAATAAAATTCCTCTAGAAACAAGTATACCAATAAAATTCAGCAGCTTCCTAAATCTCCTTGTCTTTGTCCACGCGAGACACATAGCGAAAGAAGGAGTTGTAGGCGATTTAAACTGTCGTGCAAAAAGTACCGCTAACCAGGACTGATTTTATCGGCAAACAACCATCAACCGAGTGGGGATAAGTCTTTCCAAGTGACCACCGACAAAACAATAAATCAGAAAACTAGCATCGATTGAATCTCTGTGCGAACAACAACCGATTGCTAGGCTATAAATAATTTATATAATTATTTAAATAAGTAAAATGATATATAAAGATATAATTATATTTAATACTTATTTAAATAATTTATTTGTTATAAATATTTTTTATATTAATTAATTTATAAAAAAATATATAATATTATTAAGAATATTTAAATTATTTATATATTAATTTATTATTTATATAATTATTTTTCTTATAATTTAATTAATCATTAAATATAAATATAGATATATAAAATTAAAAAAATATATTAATTAAAATATAAAAATTATTTTTTAAAATATTTTTTATAATTGTTAAGTATAAAAGAGTTTTTATGACTCTTAAATTAAAATCTTTAATTTTAAAAACTCATATTACGATAATTTTTAAAATTTAAGTCCTATACGTTTTTACTAAAAATCTATAATAAATTTGACCGGTAGACTTATAATATTAACTAAACCCTCAAATTGTCTTAGATCATTATTTATCAAACATGACTATTTGTAGATACATGCATAAGCTTTGGTTATTATATATATATATATAAGATTTATAATCTATATCGTAATAAAAAAAATCATAAATGTCTTAGTTTTAGAGTGTAAGGTTAGAATTTAGGGTTTAAATGTTAGGAATTTATGTTTGAGGTTTAAAATTTAGGGGTTGTGGTTAGAATTTAAGGTTTGGAATAGAATTTAGTATTTAAGTTTTAGGGTTTAGAGTTTAAGGTAATATGAATAAAAATTCAAGTTTTGACATATAAACCCTAAATTTTAATCATAACCCCTCATTTTTTAATATCTAAACACAATCTCCTAATTTTTAAACTCTAAATTTTAACTCAGAACTCCACGACTAATACGTTGCCAAAAAAATTATTTCTACGCTTCATATAAAATAATTATTGTATATGTATTAAGAGAATTTTTCAAAAAAATATATATATATTAAGAGAAAAAGAAAATTTCATCTAATTTTTAGGGTAAAGTATTAAAATAATAATTAAACTTTGTTAAAAAAAATAAAATGATAATTATCAATAGGGGTTAGTCTAAGTAGTAAATAACTTGGTTTTGTTTAAGTAAGTCTTATGTTCGAGATGTTGTATACGTAGAAAATCCCTATTAAAAAATTCACTCATTAAAACTAAATGTGCGACGCGGATTATTCTAGATTAAGGAGGATAAGACATTAAATGTTATAAAATGAGGATTAAACTAACTCATCTCATTCTCCTACCCATTCAAATCAAATCCATTATTCATCAGAGTCACCTACAATATAATATCCTAGTCCAATATTCCTAAGCCCAATTATCCCTTTAAACCAAACTAGACCATCCAACACACCCTTGATCCCGACTGCACCTCTGCTCACTTGTGTCGGTCACTCACACTTGCACCTATATTTTCGCAGTTGCACCTCTCGAGCCCTTGGAGTTTTAGACCTCCTCGAACATAGGGAATGAGCCTCGTCGAGGTCTAGAACACCGATTCATTTAGATGATCTATACTAAAGGATTTAGGTTTTTTATGCCATAAAAAATTTAAGTATGTTTATGTATTTAATTTATTCTTTTTAATGATTTAATATGATAGATCATGAGATTCATTAATTTGTTTTAATTTTAATTTTGTTCTTGTAAAATTTATTAATTGACCTAATGATCATAAATTATCATTCATTTTATTTACTTTTTGCATAATTTAAATATTGATATTTATCTAATATTATTGTAACAGTTGAAGAAGATGTATGATGTTGTTTTTTAATATGTAGATTTTTTTTTTTATAGTAGGTGTATAAATAACTAGATAGTAATCCTACTTTTTTAGTATGTTTTACGGATAGAAGTCATTTGTTATCGTAATATTCACTTTAGTCCCTCATCTTAGTAGAAATCTCACTTTAGCCCCTTTTATTATTTTTCAGTCAATTTAATCTCATAATTTTCAATTCATTATTACTTTAATCCCGGGTAAAATGACATGATCCAATCAAGCATTTCAATAAATTATAATGAATTAAAAATTGAAGAGTCAAGTGATCGAGAAAAAAAAATACTAAAATGATTAAAAAGGAGTATTTCAATAAAATATACCAATTTAATTATTAAGGCTTGTAAAATTTTGAAAATATAATTGCACCATTGATAAAATAGTTACCCTACCGGCCTACCATAATGATATGATTTGCAGAGTTAAAGCAGTTAAGATTTAAAAAGTAAATCCAATTTGAAAATTGATTAAAACTTATTTGAGATAGAATTTAGTTGATTTCGAAGACGTGATGATCCGAAATTAATCTATATTCAATTGTTGTAATCGAACTTGACCTGTATCTGAATGAGAAGGATCCAAGCTCGAACTAAACATGTTATTGTGGGCTTAAAACTTAATCTGCATCCAATTAAAACAAACTCGAACTCAAGTCTGACCTAAATAGATAATTGATATTATTTGACTGAGTCGACTCAAAATTTTTATCCGACCTATTTTGAATCTAACTTTTCTTGAACTTGACCTGTTATTGACCTAAACTAGTATTAACAAGAATTGATATGATATTTACTTGACATGTAATTGATGATGTTCATGATTTGATGAATTTAAAATCTTGATAAATGTAATTAAGCTAATGAAATTGAGATTAGAGAATTAGAATTGAGCGGATTAATATTTAAATTTAGTATTATATATTTATTTTGATTAATTTATTTATTATTTTATTTAGTTGTTGTGTATTTAATTTTAATTTTAATTATAATTGTAAATTAATATTTAATTATAAATTATAAAGTTTTAAATTTAAATTAATATTTAATTTAATATTTAAATTATTGTAATTTTAATTGAATTAATATTTAATTATTATATATTTAATTAAAATTATTAATATTTAATTTATTTAAATTTAAATTTAAATTGAATTTAGAGAATTAAATTTGAGTTTAGGGAATTAAAATTGCGTTTAGATTTAAGGAATTAGTTTAAACTAATATTTAAATTTAGTATTATATATTTAATTTAATTAATATATTTACTATTTAATTTAGTTATTTTATAATTAATTTTAATTTTAAATCAATATTTAATTAAAAATTATAATTTTTTAAATTTAAATTAATATCTTATTTAATATTTAAATTATTATAATTTTAATTAAATTAATATTTAATTAAAATATATTTAATTAAAATTATTAATAATTAATTTATTTAAATTATAAATTTATGTTAGGCTTAGAAATTTGAGATTTTATTTTAATTATTACTTTAATTGCGTTTAAGAAATTAAAATTGGAGTTATAAAATTAGAATTAAGTTTTAAAAATTAATTTGAGGATTAAGGGTTGAGATTATTATTATTATTATTATTATTATTATTATTATTATTATTATTATTATTATTATTATTATTGAAATATTAAGGGTTGAGATTAGGGGATTTTAATTGGACTTCGAGAATTAGAATTGGACTTAGAGAATTAGAATCGAGCTTATAGAATTGAAATTGCGCATAAGGAATTAAAGGTTGAGATTAGGAAGTTAGGTTTTAGGAATTAGAATTGGGCTTGAGCTTAGGGAATTACTCTAGGGATTAGGGGTTGGGATAATTTTTAATCGAACTTAGAGAATTGAAATTGATTTATTGATTAGGGGTTGGGATTAGGGAATTGGGGTTAAAAAATTAGTTTAGAGATTAAAAGTTGAGATTAGGAAATTGAGATTATACTTTAATTATTACTTAACAGTGAATGATGTCTGTAATTTGTCAAATGTTTATAATATAATCTAATATTTTTAATAGGATGATATTTTTTATCATTATAGTCCCTAAACCTTTTTTAGTCTAAATGACCCATATTCATTTTTTTTTTAAATTTAGATCAAAATTTTTAATTTTAATTAATATTTTTGTTTATTATAGTCCCTAAATATTTATTTTATTCTAAATTGATCCTTTTTTATATTTTAGTCTAATATATTTAAATATGAATATATGATGATATTTTTATTCATGGTAGTCCTTAATATTTTATTTATCACGAAATTGACGTTTATTAATTTTTATATTTTTAATTTACTCTAATATTTTTCATCGACTTGAAATTAATCAACCTGAAATGAACCTGAATTAAAATGAACTCGATTTGAAATTCACTCAAATTTGAATTAACTCGTCAATTAACTGATATAGTGTCAAATTATTTTGACTCGAATTAAAATAAATCTGACCTTAAATTAATCCACACCCGATAATATCCAATTTAACTCAGCCTGATAAGACCCAACCTAAAACTTTTCCGAGTTTTACATCCCTAAAAGCAATAATAATTGTTGTCCAACAAGGTTTTGTTGGGGAGTAATTTGATTTGATTTCATTTCAATGAAATGACCCCTTAAAGTTTGAAAGATTATTCGGGAATTAGGAACATGGGCACGTGAATTATATATATATATATTTATGTAATGTAAAATTTATTTAATTTTTATTAATTTTAAATTATTAGATAATAATAAATAATTAAAATTATTTTTTATTTTTTATTATTAATTTTATTTATCTATTATAATTATAAATTAGTATAAAATTAACTAACTTTAATTATGAACCCTAGAGAAAATTGTTTCTTGCAACCGATCTTAGTATATTGTTTTCTAAACTTATTTATACGATTCTGTAAGACTTAATACTTTATTTAATGCGTTTAACTTTTGCTTAATGCTCTTTTTTATTGGCTTGCTCCCTACTTATATTGGTAAAAATAAAATAAAGTTTTATTTAAAATGCCTTAATATGATGATAAATTGTTTAAGTGCCATGAATAACGAAAGTTACGACCTTCTTAAGTCAAGTGATAATTGAAGCTCAACTTAATAATTTATATAATGCCTTATTGCTCTTTGTAGAATTTTTTTTTTTTTTTTTGCTATTTGAACATAACCATGAAAATTAATAAGTTTGTCAGAGAGATAATTATGTAGGTATATTATCGTATATAAACGATAAAATAGTTTAAGGATATCATATCTATTAATCAATCAGTAAAATAAATATTTTCATAAGTGAAGATTCAAGGGTGGATACTTACCTCTTTTATGTAGTTATCTTTCGTAGAATCTATTATCACATTAAGTCAAAATGTTTTTATTAAATTATCAATTTCATTCTTGAGAGGATTGTTGAAAAAATTTTGATATTTTTAGAGCTTTGAATGAGAAATTAATCAAAACGTTGTGAAGGTAAAATATGAAATCAATTATTGGTTCGTAAATGTGTATACATATACGATATGTGTAATACAAATGTCCCAATCGGTCAGATCTTTCGTGGACATACAAATATTTTTTTAACCCAATTATAAATTATTTTTTTCTCAAATAAAAACGTATATTTTTTAAATTCTATTTTAATATTAAAACTTAAATATTAAAAGTTACTTATAATTTATATAATAATTTTGAAAATTGCTTTTCTTAAAAGATAGAAACGAAAGATAATCACTTAAAAATAATTGATGAAGATTACTAGCTCTTTCTAGATTATCGATTAGAAATCTTTTAAAATATAAAAGCAATGAAAATCAATGTTCTCTAAAGTGTGTTTGGCAAATTCTATAAAGAAAATGAGAGAAAAACTGTAATATGTTGTCATATAGTTTGCACGTTCAGGTAGAAGTTTTAATGAGCATTGTCAACCTTTTTTAGTCGAATGGTTTAAGGTCAATGCAGATAATTTTTAGTATGCTTCTACGAGTTTTGTTATTTGTAATGGGGTGATAAAAAATAGTGTCGGGAGTGGTTCTCTGGATTCATGAAGTGTATGGGTATTTGCTCAATTATTGAAGCTGAACTTTGGAGGTTCTTGAAGGTCTTCGTCTGGTTTGGACGAGAGGTTTAAGAAAGGTTATTCTTAAAGTGGATAGTCTGGATGTAGTTCGTATTTTGCTTAAACGGACTGTAGGAGGTGGTTTAGCATCGTTGGTTAAAGAGGTTTATTCATCTCTTTATCAATCTTGGGAGATCAAAATTTGTCATATTCGTCGGGCAACGAATAAGATTGCTGATGGATTAGCTAAAATGGCTCAATCTGGTGACATTCCTTCATTTGGAGAACTGGACTTCTCATCTTGTATTTTCATGTTTCCACCGGATGCAGTTTTGGCTTTGGTTCATGATGACTTGTAACTCTATGTGGGTGTGGGTCTCTAATATTTACTTAGTTGTTTTCTTTTATCTTTTGTAAATACTATCAAATGTACTTTTTTTCCTTATTTAGGTTTAAAAAGATTTTTTAATGAGACTCTTAATAGTATGTTTCCCTCTCAATTTACCAAAAAAAAATTGAGAGAAAAAAATCTATTTAATAATTGATTTAATAATCTCAATCAAAATATTATTATTATTTTTTACAATATTGTTATCATTGATATTTTATCTTCATGCTAAGCAACTGCGGTGCGACCCCACGACAGCATCTCCTTTCTAGGCAAGCAATGACGGAGACACTAATACCAAACGCCTGCATCGTTCTCCAAAATATACACTTGTCAAGAGCCAAATCACTTGATTCAAAAAGATATCACAACCAAATGAACAAAGTGTAAGGCTTATTGATGGAGAAACAAACCTAAAGCTGTTGGTACATCAATAATCGTCACTAGAAATCGTTCTATCTTATCGATAAATAATAAAATTTATAAATACTCATAAAATTAAAAAGAATAGAACAAAAAAATAATACGAGAAAAATCATTTTTCTTGCCTTTCTTTCCTTATCTCTTCGTCTAAATTTATTGAGATAAACTGTTTGAAACCACTACAACTAGTTTATTCTGTTATTCATATCCCAACTTAAATATCAACTATAATTAAATATTTTTAAATTAAACTCGAATAATTTATTGAAACTTAATCAATTGACTAGAGTGACATGACAAATTTCTCAAAGTTTTTGAACAGTGTATATATGACAAATACTTTAAGCAACAAGCAGTGTGTGTAACGACGTGACCTCCCACTCAATGGAACGTCCCGATCCCACGGACACAACAAGCAGAAGTTAAGCCGGGAGAAGATAAGGAAAGGGGTACAAAACAAAAGAGGTTTCTTCACATGTCTTGGGGCCAACCGAATGTGGGGATGTCTTGTTTACTCGTACTGTTAGAAACAACAATTATTTCGTTAACCACTTAAGTTAAAAGACTTGTGCAGCTCAAGATAATTACCCTTCTCACTAAATCGGTTACTGAAATAATCAAGGAAGGAAATAACATTTAGTCCATGAATCTAGTATTTTTATAATTTGGTCCCTAATTTGTTGTCCACGTTTTAAAATTTTGAAAATTTCCCTCATCTTGTCCTTGAATTTACATTTTCACAATATTATCCAATCCATTAACCTCAATAAATCAATTAATTAGGTAGTCTAATTTAATATTAAAGTTTTAAGGTGGGACCCTTGGAACAATATTTTCTTAGGCACATGGTGGAGAAATATGGTGTAATGTTAATTATTGTACTACAAGATGAATCTTGAGTGAGATATGTTCCCTGTCAGATTAGCTATATAGATATCCAGTCATTTGAGTTATATATATATATATATATATATATTATTTAGTTCGAATCATTTAGCCTTAATAGTTAAAAGAACAATTATTGTTCATGAGGTTATTGGTTCGAACACTAGTAATATCAGTACAATGATTGAACGATTAATGTCCAATGATTGAGAGTATTATAATTAAATAATGACATTTTTAATTGAGAATAATATTTTTACATCAACAAGTTTATTATTGTGCATATATAATTTTAATTTAAAGAATAATCTAATATCGTATAATATTTTTTTTCCTTTAAGCAATAGTTAAACATATCAATTCATACGATTTATTCTGTACAGTATTCTGTTGGTTTTTGTTTGAAGAAAAAAAAATGAATCGGTTAATATATCTTAATTTTATAGTTTTGGATTTTTTTTCTTTTATCTAATAAAATCAGTTTTATTATTAGTGAAAAAAGTGTAGATTTATTAGTTGGTCTAACGATATGAAACATTACTTACTTAAATAAAATTATAGATTCGAATTTTAATATTGTGAAAAAAAAAATTAAATTAAAAGAATAGTCTCATATTAAGTCTCTTCAAAACTCGCAGAAAGTTAAACAAAAAAAATCCCGATAACATTTATTTACCTTAAATTCATTAAAAAAAACTTTTTATTTTAAGTTTTTAAATTCCTTTTCCACCTCAAAATTTTCAAGTTAAATTCATCGGTGAAAATTCAATAGATTTTAATAATATATATTTACGAAATATTTTAAACTATAATAACATTTTTTTTTAAATTTTCAAGGCAAAAATGCCAAACAAAATAGATAAAATAGTCAGAAAACAATTTATTATTATGGGATATGGGATATTACATTAATTTAGAATAGGTGAAAATGAAATTAGCCATTACATTACCAAATTTTTGCTCTCAAAAACTAAAATTACAATTATATTTTTTCCTCACTCATTCCAGCACTGTTTCAACTAATATATTTTATTTGAGAAAATTTTGTACTTCCTAATTTCCTTTATCATCAAGGACAGAAGTGGCATTTCATAAAGCAATAATTTTTTAATATGTATCTTTGTTTTTTACGCATCAGAATCTTTATTTGTTTGGTAATTTTTTTGAATGAATTTATCCGTTGAAAACGACTTGATTGATTTGTCTATTAAAGATGATGAGGATTCCGAAGTTTCGTTTGAGGGAATGATCACTATGAGTGTTATTTATTTCTAGTCTATGTGAATGCGTTACGGGCTACGAGTTGGGGTTCGAAGCACATATGCAGTACATTATTCAAGAGATTCGAAGGAAAATTTTAGGTTTGGAAAGATCACCAGATTAGTTCGATCTGTAGAAAATTTTGAAAGACTTATTTATCTATAATTATGTGAACATACAATGTAAACATAAGAAATATTTTTCTGAGATAAAAATTAGAATCTAAAGAATATACTAATTTTTGTACTGATTATAGTTGATAATATTGATTTAGGTCATTGATATAAATCAATTGAAACCGTTGGATATAAAAGGATTTAACAATAAATAGGGGCTCCCTACTTCACTTATAAAGCATCTTAACAAGCGTTATATTTTGTCAAATAAATATATATTATTCTTAAAATAAATAAAGAAATTAAATAATATAGAAAGAAATAAGGTCGATCCGTAAGAATTAAGGGGCTCCCAATATTGGTGCGCTTAATTCTGACTGTTATGAATTTGGATAGTAAACTGAGAATGTTTGCGATTGAGATAAAATTAAAATATTATTTAATAAAATAAAAAAAATGACTTCAATTTATAAAAATCAGCCTTGAGTTAAAAAATTTTCTCTAAATCAATTCGATCCTTGAATAATATTTTACTATTGGATTTATATCAGTTACAGTCCATAGGGTCCGACCCTTATAACTTGTTTTGCTAGTGAATCAAATATATAAAATCAATTTTTAAAATATCTTTAATGGGAGAAGATAATTCAAATTAAATACAAAGGATAAATCTTGAATAATTTAATTAACCTTTAAAAATAATATCATAAATTCAAATTTAAATTGATAAGCTATCGGACGTGTGATAAGTTATTAGTTGTGTGTATAAGCTATTTGCGCCTATGACATCATCTTATAGAAGCTCATTGATATGGCACCACGTATAATTTTTCATGCCCAAATTTAATTAAATTTTGAATCTGAAAAAAAAAATATTTTTTCGTCATTTTAAACATATTTTTTAGAATTGAAATCTTGTACAAAAAATCCATGAAAACACTCAATTAAACACCATAAACTTATTACTAAGACATAATTAATTATCAAAATACAATTATTTAAATCACTTATCACATATAATCCCAACTATTAATAAAATAATTTAAATGCATTTACTTAAAAAAACTCTCTCTTATTATTTGGGTTTTCCATGTTATTTATTTATTTATAATTTATTTTCGCTCATTTTGAATCTCAACTATTAATATATTTCTTTTCGTAAAACTATATTGTTATGAGTAATAATAATATTAATAAAATTTCATCAAAATAATATTTTTTATTTAGCTACAGTGGTTACAATGATATTTATTTTAGAGTATACTTTTAATCATTAAACATTGATCACTTAATCATTGTGCTGACATTACTGATGCTCGAACTCATAACCTTTAAGAATAATAAATGTTCCTTTAACTAATAAAATTAGATAATTCATGCGAAATAATGTCTTTTTAGTTCAATGTTTTCATTACCTATAGATATATCACATATTAAAGAGTAGCCATTTTTTAAAAATATTATTCATAAATTTTATATAAAACATTAAGAATAAAAATGGCATCATTTTAAAAAGATTGATACCATTAATACTCATCATCATTTGCTCTCATTCAAATATATATCTTCTATAAAAAAAAATTTAAATCATATTACAATTTTTTTGGTTCTGTTTCTGGTAACTCATGCTTTTTTATAATCCCTTGTATATTATCCTGCATCTTTCAGTTTACTTTTTTCTTTGCTTTATTTATTAATTTTACATATTTGACCTTTTTGTGTAATTTTGCTTACATATTTTTTTTAACGAAAATAGTGGATTTTTTTTATTATTATAATAATATTTTTTTCTAAGAATAGATATTACAGCGATTTTTTTAGTCGATATTTATTTGATTATTTTGTTGATTTAATTAGGGATGAGCATGGAACCCGAACTCGACGGGTTTCAGTTCGACCCGATCCGACCGGGTCGAATTTTCACTTCTAAAAATTCGGGTTCGGGTTTAGGGTGAAAAAAATCTGACCGACCCGACCCGAGACTAATAGTGTAATTTTTTCATATATATTTTAGGGATATTTGCAATAATGATCTTTCTTTATATATTTTTATACAATTAAGTAACTAAAATTTATTTTTTTACAATTAGGTCAATAAAATTTTATTCTTTTACAATTAGATCCCTAAATTTTTTATAATTAAATCCCTAAAATTTAAATTTTTTTAATGATTCGGGTCGGGTCGAATTTTAAAACTTAAAAGTCGGGTCAAGTCAGATCGGATTTTTTTTACCTTAAAACCGGGTCGGATGACAGGTGGAGGGTATGAGTTTTCGGGTCAGATGTGGGTAGACCGAAAATCCGACCCGTGCCCATCTCTAGATTTAATCCTTCAGGATAGTTTTTTCTGATAAATACTCACAATTACCAAAAAAATAGTTTGTGATTATGGTCAGTTTTATGATGTGTTATCATTATTAAGAGTCAACAAAACTTGATTTGACATGAAAAAAATATTTTTTTTTTAATTTTTGACATGAAAAATTATTTTAACTCAAATTTAATAATAATAATAATATCATAAACTCAACTCGAAAAAAAATCAAATAAAATTTGAGTTATAAATTAAAATTTGAGTAACTCAAAACTTTTAATAATTAGTGGATTAATTTTTAAGTTTGAGTTAAGTCTCTCAATTTTACTTAATTTATGTATATCACATATAAAAAAATATACCAATATATATTGTATATTAATATAATATCATTTAAATTTGAACCAATTAGCAATGTAATATTATAAATATTTACAATTAAATTTGAACCGAAACTAGAAAAACTTAATCCAACTTGAATTTCACAAAATCGACTCAAAAATTTTAAATAAAGTTTGCGTTATAAATTATGACTCATCAATTAAATTTTTTTACTCTATTCGATCAAATATTTATCCTTAATTATTGTTATATACTTTATTATATAATTATTAATAATATTTATCATTAATCAATGACAATGATATTTATTTATATATTATTTTTAAACTTTTTTTTTAATTTTAATCTTTTCTTTGTATATTTTTATTTTATTCTTTAATGACTAATTCAGTAGTTTGTGCGCTTTGATAAATTTAGGAGACATGATCAATTAAATAATCGGTCTATTCTAATTTGTATACTTTTCTAGATTTATTAATTTCATTTTATTCAACCAAACCAACAAATATTATTAGTTTTAAAAGTTATTTATTTGTCGATTGAGTATAATTTATAGATATCATTATTAGTATGAAATATAAAAGAATGTGAGATTTAGCAGGTTAAAGTGTTTAATATCCTCTTATTTATAGATGGAAAGAGGTCTTGATTATATAAAGTTATACATTAAGTGAACGCTTGTTGTTCTTGAAGGTCATGGGTTCGAGCACGAGTAATGTCAGCACATTAAACGATCAATGTTCAATGGTTGAGAGTATACTCTAAAATAGATACTACTGTAATACTGTAGCTGATTTAAAAAAATACATTAAGGAGTCGTTTGGTTCACAAAATATAAGATTACTATTAAGAATAAGATTACAGAATGTTTCATTAACATTAATGTAACATTACAATGTTTGATTGTATGAATATAAAATAAAAAAATATTTTACTAAATTATCTTTAGATATATTTTCTTTTTTTAGCAAATTAAATTTATCATAATATTTTCTTTCAATTTTAAAAATAAAGGTGTTCTTAACCCTAACAAATTTAGATAATATTTAAGTAAATAAATATTTAATAGGTAACAACGTTTAAATATTAAATAAATATATTTTCAAATATTAAATCATGATTGGGATAATAAAATAATAAATTTATATAAAATCAAGAAAAAAATAATAAATAAGAAATGATCATCATATCAAAAAATACTAAGTTACGAAGATTTTTACGAAAATATAACATAAAATCTATAAATTTAAAGGATCTCTAGTAACGTTAGTAATATGTTACGTGTCAATTTTATTTTCTTATCAAAATTTTATAAAAAAACTTAAAGAATGTTTATACATTTTGTTGAATATTTTTATAGTCATGATATTTTTTATTTAAATATTAAAATATATTTTTTTAAATATGTGTAAAATTATTTAAATATTAAACCATGAAATAAAATTATTTAATGAATTTATGTCATTTATTTAAATATTTTACAAATGATCCAAATTAAGAAAACTACTACTTTAAGGATAATTTTATCTAAGATAAAAGAAATTGATAAATACTTAAGAGAATGGTAAGAATCACATTCCTCGAATGTGGTAAAAAAGAGTTATTGTTGGTAATCATCTTTTTCGAATTTGTGAGAATGAAGATAAACCAAACAAAGGAGAAATTATATCATGGGTCAGTCCCACCACGTCATCCATGGGACCAACCAATAAGAACTGTCTACCTCATTATTTTTTAATTTTCCAAGTGAAGATTTACTTGGGAAAAAATTATGATATGGAAAAATTGATGAAATGGGCAGTTTTTATTGGTTGGTCCCATGGACAGGTGGTGGGATTGACCCATGATATAATTTTTCCAAACAAAGAGAATAAGATTTCACAAAAGATTATTCCTTTAAATAATAATCTTTTCTGTGAACCAAACACCTCTTAAAGATTTTTTTTATTTGAAAAGTCAAACTAATTTTTCACTCAAAAAATTTTAAAAGCAACCAAAAACGCTTAAAATTTTGATTCTCAAACCTTAATTTGCGCTTTATTTTACCCCAAAACCTTAATTTTTCAAAAATTATTTTCTAAACTTTTATCAAACTTTGATTTACCTCGAACGTTAATTTGTCTGAACAAAAAAAAATTAAATATTAAAAAAATATTTATTATTTAAGAAAACATTGATCATTACAAAATAGATTCATCCATTTCCACCCAATCCTTTTCTTTCACCCTAAATCAATGTTTCATGCCAATTGGATTTACATCCTTGTATGCTTGCAATCAAAAAGTTCAAATGGATAAACAAGGAAAAAGGAGAAATCTAAGAGGCTAAGATGAACAGGCAGAATTCCTAATCAAACCTTTAAATTTCAACTTGAAAAACTCAAATACGAGAAATTATATCATGGGCCCGGCCTACCACGTCAGTCGTGGTCCTATCCAATAATAACCACCCACTTCACCACTAATTTCCACCTCATTTTTTTCTAACCAATGAATCTTCACTCAAAATTTTCATGTCATTTTAAAAATATAATTTCTGGAAATTACATTAATTACATGGCTGATTAGTGACAGAATGGGTAGTTTTAATTGGCTAGGGACCACGGCTGACATGGTAGGTCGGGTCTATGATATAATCTCTCCTCAAATACCGACCGACGATGCCACGTGTCAATATATTATGACCCTAAAAATGTATAACAAACCACTCATTTCATTGTCATCCATCACAATTTGCATTCAAGTTCCAAAACCTAACTATATAATGTTGGTCAAATTCTAGTTTTGATCCCCGGTAGTGTAAATATTAACTTGTTGGTACCTAAAGTTTGAAATATAAGATATATTATTACTTTAATTAAAAAAAAATCGAATTTGTAAATATAAACCAATTATAATCATATCATAAAACTAGGGATTTTTATAATAATTATATCAGTGGTTTGAACTTTGAACCAAGGGAAAACACTAGAAGACAAGATTCTGTCAAATCATAGTATATGGGATTAAATCCCTAAGTTAAGTATAATACAGGGACTATGATCAGAATTTGACCTTTTACTGTTTATGACGATGATAAGTCATGGAGTTCTGTATTATCCTTACAAAAGCCCTTTTGGCTGCTTATTTGAGACACAGAGACATTAGCCAAGAAAACAAATAAAGCATTGCTGGAGGGCATGGTTCAGACACTTGCTACTGTTTTCTTCTGCTGATTCCGGTTTTGTTGTTATTGTTCTTTCATCTTCTTCTTTTGCTGAACTTGACAACCCATTTCCAGACTGTAACTTCCAAACACAAAGCACTCAATCAGTGGTCTAGAAGGTGAGTGGATTGGTTTTTATGTAAGAATATTTCTGGATACAACCACGTTAACCTTATATTATTATGTTTCTTCTCAGCCTTTCTTTAAGTGGAAAATAAAAGGGAAAAGAAATGATTTGATGATTGAGTTATAGGGATCTGAGCTGCATGGCAGGAGAGCCATGTGAAATTGAGGTCCAGAGGTATGGGAAGGGGATGAGAGAAACACAAATCTTTTCTTTTTTAAGACTTTCTGGTTGCCAATAAAAAGCTTGTTTCTCTTGCATGATCTTATCCTAAGCTGCTACTGTCAGTTGTGAAGACACAGGTTGTTTCATTTCAGGTAACTTCTCTTGTTAGTTGTGTTCTTCGTTTACAGTTCAAAGCTGTTTGTTTTAAAAAGATTCTCCCATTTTCTTTCAAGTTCTCAGCAGCTGGGGAAAAGGATTTACTTGTCGAACATTTTGTTGTTGGGTTGCTGCAGTAATTTTCTCTTCCAATCAATATTAACAGAATTGTCGTATGTGACACTAAATTTTGTACTGAAATGAAATGTTCTAGTCCTGACAGCTTTAAATCTAGACTCTAGCTAATGTCTTAAAAGCTAACTCCTTTGTTTTTGGGGCTACCTATTGGCCTGGTTTTCCCACTCCACACCCTTCACCACCATGATTGAGTTATCGATTGAATCGAGAATCGAATCGATTTATATTTTTTATTTGATTTTTTTTGAAAAAATGTTTGAAAATTACTTTTGTAATCCCTAAACTAGAAGTTAACGTGGAGTTTGACGGTCAAACCTACCTGAAATAACTTTATAATATACTTTCCAAAATTGATAACTTGTTAACTATGATAAATTTTTTTTTTTTATCAAACTCATAAATTAGTTCCAAAACATCTATCTTCAACCTCATACTCCCTGTCCCACCATTGATGTTGAAAATGAAACATTGGCATATAAGACATGGACCAACCCCAAATTCACAACTCTATTAATACTATTTCCAGCTGGAAATTGCATTATTTGCATGGATATCAATTATGGTGGGTTTTTTTCAGATGCAAGATAGATGATATGAGAGGTTTAATTATGGTTTTAGTCCCTATATAATGTTGAAATTAAGGGATTAAATCTCAAAGTTTTGTACATACAGATTTTCCCCTTTTATGCAGCTATGGAGCCAACAGATAATTCATCCAAGCCATCAAACTTGATCCCACCATTGCCTAGGGACTCAAGGGGTTCACTTGAAGTGTTCAATCCATCAACTTTCTCAACCCGACCCGTTAATCCAGCATTTCGCCCTCAACCCATTTGGGAAAACTTGACAGAGCAACGTGGTGGTAGTGATGGAGAAGAAGTTGACACTTCCAAGCTAGCCTCCAAATCGGGTCGGGTTGAGGAAATAACATCATGGATGGCACTCAAGGAACCGTCTGCTCCATCTTCATCTCCAGCACTATCATCATTAGCATCATCGCCACTCGTTCATAAGATCACTGGCGATCAAAACGGCAGTGGGACTGCGAGTCCGAAACCTTCCGATGAAGCTGGAGTGGCTGCAAAGAGAGCTGCAGAATGGGGTTTGGTTCTGAAAACAGATAATGAAACCGGTAAACCGCAGGGAGTTGGTGTTAGGAATTCGGGTGGGGATGACCCGAATGTCAAGTCCGGTACTTCTCGTAGGAATTCGAATAATTCAGTTCGAAGCTCCGAAGAATCGGATAATGAATATGGCAAGGAGAGAGGGTTCCCTAGAGTATCCGAGGACTTAAAGGATGCATTATCAACGTTTCAACAAACATTTGTTGTTTCGGATGCTACCAAACCCGATTACCCGATTCTGTATGCAAGTGCCGGGTTTTTTAAGATGACTGGATACACTTCTAGGGAGGTCATAGGCAGGAATTGGTAAATATCAGTCCTGTCCTGTCCTGTGTCTTGTCTATTTATTTACTTTTTACTGTGGTTTTAGTAACCGTAAATAACGGTCATGAAAGGGTATTATTGACATTTCAATTTTGCTTGGATCCAGTCGGTTTTTGCAGGGATCGGGTACGGACCCTGAAGATGTGGCGAAAATTAGGGAAGCGTTGCAGGCAGGGAAAAATTATTGTGGGAGATTGTTGAATTACAAGAAAGATGGGACCCCTTTTTGGAATCTTCTTACAATTTCACCCATCAAGGACGAAAATGGAAAAGTCTTGAAGTTCATTGGGTGAGTTTGCAATTTATCCTTTATTAGAACGTGTTTCTCATCTCCAAATAATCTTAAATGAAAGAAAACGTCATGAAAGTGAAAGATTTAGTGACTTTATATTGTAAAGAAGTACTTATACTTTCATTATACCCAAATATGCATCAATACTTTTTGACTTGTTTTTAAATTGGTCCTGATTCCAAAAGAAATATCAAATATTGACTAATATATTAATTAACCTAGTGTTATAAAATAGTCATAGGCAAAGCCACACCCATAATTAAAACGTCTGTTAACACTCTAATTTTTTATATAATTAATATTTTTATAAATAATTAATTTCTTTTAAATATTATTTAAAAAATACTCTTTAAATAAATTTTAGTTATTTCGTCAGAATAAAGTAGATTTAGCATCATTTGTTATCCCCTGGGACATGAAAATTTAGAAGGAAGTGATAAGTAATACATCAAATTCTGGATTTTGCCTGTCTTTGTCCGTCTGTCACCTTAGCTACTGACCAAAGTAATTTTGGTGCCAACTTGTTGGGGGTGGCAAACACAGGACTCATATTCTTTTAGGCTGAGCAGAGGCGGAGATACTGGGCCAAAGGGGAAGGCCCATGTTGTAAATTGGAAAAATTTAATATTTTTAATTTAATTACAATTTGGCTCTATAAAAAATAAATATATAAATTAAAAAAATATAAAAATTTATTAAATATTTGATTAAATTAATTTTAAAATAATTTAATTTTTATAAGTTTAAATATTATATAAATTAAGATTTTGATCTTCTAATATTCAATAATAATTCTGTTCTTTATGATATTGATATTGATGATTTTTTCAGAATGCAAGTTGAGGTTAGCAAGCATACGGAAGGTTCCAAGGAAAAGATGATGCGCCCTAATGGATTGCCTGAATCGTTAATTCGATACGATGGTACATATTCTACCCTATCCCAACCCACACTCATTTGTATCGACCAACGATATTAAGTACACTAACACAGTCTCCGAGAGAAATTATATCATGGGTCAGTCTCACCTCGTCATCTATGGGACTGACCAATAAAAATTAACCACCTCATTATTTTTTAATTTTTCAAGTAAAAAATTACTTAAAAAAATATGACATGGAAAGATAGATAATTTTTATTGATCGGTCCGATGGACACGTGATGAGACTGACCCATGATATAATTTTCCAAAAACAGGCATGCATTAGTTACGTAATAATAAATACCAAAATCAAATAGGTATAATCTTAAAAGATTTAAATGAATGGTTATCTTAATTTTTATTTTTTAAATAATTTAATCATCGACATTTTATTCTAGGTTAAAATAATTTTTATATAAATGAAAATTATTAGTCAATTGAATAAGGATGGATTTAGAATTTTATATAAAGGGGTACAAACTATCAAGAATGTATATTAAAAATGTAGGGGTACAAAATTACAAGAGTTTAAGGGGTGCAAAAATAGATTATCAATAAAAATATAAATGAAATATATAAAATATGGGAGAATTTTAAATTTTTAAGGGGTGCGTCTGCACCCCACAATACCCCTAAGTCTATCCTTACAATTGATGATAAACAACTTGATATGATTTGGTAGAATAACACGACAAAAAATATTATATATTTTACACTATAAATTTTAAAATTATTTTTGGCTAATGTACCATTCCGTAAATTCAACATGTTTGCTTATATGCATTGCTATTACTGTGTCCATTGTCACGTAGGTTTATCATATGATTTTTAAACATTTTATTATTGGTTAACTATTAATTTTTATCTGCAAAGAAATCATTTTGATAAAAATAAAACATTAAGAGTTAAATTATTTAAAAAATTGAGCCAAAATAATAATTTAATCAAACGTTAAGAATATTTTTTTAGCATTATGCCAATCAAATATTATTAACATGGTATTATTTTTATATTTAGATATTATAATATTACATACAAATATATTTTTTATTTGACATAATGTAAAAAATTATCGTTGACATTTAAATAATCATATTGATCAATATTTTTTTTTAAAAAAATTACTTTAACCCAATGTTTCATTTTCGATCTAAATAAACTATATATGAATGA
Source organism: Abelmoschus esculentus (assembly GCA_035048815.1). Taxonomy (NCBI): domain Eukaryota; kingdom Viridiplantae; phylum Streptophyta; class Magnoliopsida; order Malvales; family Malvaceae; genus Abelmoschus; species Abelmoschus esculentus. Next base: position 4,117,255 of record JAUCBN010000061.1, on the reverse strand, counting down.
AACTTGTTACTCACTGATGATAAAATAATTTAAAATGATTTGATAGAATAATATATCAATAAAAAATATATAATTTTATATTTTATAAAATTATTTTTTAGACTTGTGTACTATTTTGTTTTATTAAGTTCACATTATCTATTTGATAATGTTATGTTAACGTGTATCATCGTATATGTTTATCATGTTATTAAATCATTTATCATTAATTAACTAACGATTTTTATCTACAAAGGACTACATATTTTTATTTAAAACATAAAGTATTTTTTTTATTCTACCTATAAAAAATCGAAGATTTTTTAATTAACTAGTATAAAACATAAGTTAATGATATGGTTCCAATTATTGAAAATATTGGTTCATTTTGCAGAGCTTTCATTTTGATATCATCTTGTCAGATTTTCACTAAGATGCATTACGAGGTAACTAATATGATGATGGTATTGCAGCCCGGCAAAAGGACATGGCTGCCGGGGCGGTCACTGAGCTTGTGGAAGCAGTTAGGAAGCCACGTTCACTCAGTGAATCATCAAACGGTCCATTCACTAGAAAATCAGGTGGTGGAGAAGAAGATAAAGAAGAAGGCGTGGTAACCATGGCGAGGCGAAACTCAGAAAACGTGCCTCCACATAGAAGGAACTCCAATGGGGGTATGCGGCTTTCAATGGAGCGTATCAGTGAAGTGTCCGAGAAGAAACCCAGAAAGTCCAGTCGTCTTTCTTTCATGGGGTATGGTTTCATAATCAACATCTTTGTTATGATATTCATTGCTTCTAATATTAATAATGAACTTAACTGGGTATGTAATGCACACCAGGCTTATGAGGAAAAGCCAGTCCACTGCAGACAGCTTTGACAATAGTCTGCTGGTGGATGCTGATGAGGATGAAAGTGATTATGATGATGAGAGGCCCGACAGTGTTGATGACAAAGTTAGACAAAAGGAAATGAGAAAGGGTATTGATTTGGCCACCACGCTGGAACGTATAGAGAAAAACTTTGTCATTACTGATCCCAGGTTGCCTGATAATCCCATTGTAAGAGTTTTAACACTAGCTTATGTTTTTTAATGGTAGATATCTTGCAAATTAGAGATGAACTTTAATGTTTCTGCTTGTCTTAATGTTCAGATCTTTGCATCTGATAGCTTCTTGGAGCTGACAGAGTACAGTCGTGAGGAAATCCTGGGAAGAAATTGCAGGTATGCCTCAATAAGTAATACCACTCCTATCTGATAGCTTAAATAGTTTGAAAAGCAGGGAAAGAAGGAACTAAATCCATAGCCTTTTTTGGCTGATGTCAAGTGAAAGTATTGAGTTACAACTGAAAATGGGATTCACTACCTTTAATTTTTTGTGGTTGTTAAACCCTTGTAGGTTTCTACAAGGCCCTGAAACTGATCCATCTACTGTAAGGAAGATACGAGATGCAATTGATAACCAGACAGAAGTAACTGTGCAGCTCATTAACTATACCAAGAGTGGTATGGTTATTAACATTTTTCAAGTTCTAACGCCCTGGAATTGCTTAAATATGAGGCATAATCTTCAATTTTCCCGATTCATGTCGTGAATGTAATGTTATTGTCTTTAAGTACTTCAGGGTTTATCTTCCTAGTCATTTAATTATTTAAATCTTTTTCAACTCGTTTCAGGCAAGAAGTTCTGGAACCTGTTCCATCTACAGCCTATGCGTGACCAGAAGGTAAAATACTCTATGTTCAGGGTGGAATATGGAAGTTTCATCTTGCCATAAAACTCCTCTAAGAAGATGATAGAAAAATCAGCTACATACGACTTTCTGGACTTAATAACAAAATTGATTTTATTGGCCTTTATGAACAGGGAGAAGTACAGTATTTCATTGGAGTGCAGCTAGACGGAAGTGCCAAAGTGGATCCAGTTCAAAACAGCATTCCAGATACTGCTGCACAAGAGGGTGAACAACTGGTATAAACTCTATTCTTTGATTCTCACTATCTGTTTTGCTTTCTAAATCCTTGTGTTCTTAACAGAGTTCCAATATTATATCTACTTTTGATGTGCATATTGATGCTAATCCTCCTGTTTTATCACCAAAATCTATATTTCTGTAAAGTTGAATAGTTGAATTTTGTTGAGTATTATCATATACATATTAATTTGTTGGCTTGTTATGACAAATTAGCATAATTCGTGCCTGCAGGTGAAAAAAACTGCAGAAAATGTCGATGAAGCAGTGAGGGAACTTCCGGACGCCAACATGGTAATGTTTGAATGTTGACACTCTACACAAGAAAACTCCTTTCGTATTACAAAAATCATATAACATATTTCACATTTTCACTACCTGCAGAATCCAGAAGATCTATGGATGAGTCATTCCAAGGTGGTTCACCCTAAACCTCACAGGAAGGATACCCCCTCTTGGAGAGCTATTCAAAAGGTATTATTCTTTCATACAAACGGACCCTACCAGAGTATCATTTAAAATGATCCCTAAAACTTGATTTTCCTTAATTTCTTGTAATTTGTAGGTACTTGACAGTGGAGAAAAAATAGGTCTAAAACATTTTAGGCCTGTAAAACCATTGGGATCAGGTGACACTGGCAGGTCTGTCTTCTAATTACTCTATTCTTATTACACACTTAAAGTTTGCAGGATAATTCATGTCTATTCAGACATACAAATTTTTATATCAGCCTTTTTTCTTCTTTTTCTTGGCAGTGTTCATTTGGTGGAACTGTGTGGGACTGACCTGCATTTCGCGATGAAAGCTATGGATAAAAATGTTATGCTGAACCGCAACAAGGTATCTGAAATTGCATGATCATGAATATTAATCTTGAAACCCAAAAGTACCCAGGTTTTCATATGTTTACTATTTAATGATGCCTTGCCTTCCATTGCTATAGGTGCATAGAGCTTGTGCAGAAAGAGAGATTCTTGACATGTTGGACCACCCTTTTCTTCCAGCACTATATGCATCATTTCAGGTTAGTCAAATAATAGTTTGAAATGTAATCGACTTATATTTAGATTAGCTGCTTTAATGTTCAAAATGAAGAAACTTTTCTATCTTGTTTCTTGAGCTTTTTCTTTTATAGAAGGTCTCATGTCATCATTCCTTGATTTTTTTATATGAAGACATCAGAATTCTAACTCTCAGACACTTGCAGACCAAAACGCATATATGTCTGATTACGGACTACTGTCCTGGTGGCGAACTTTTCATGCTTTTGGACCGACAACCAAAGAAGGTCATGAAGGAAGATGCAGTGAGGTAATTATCTTTTCACCGTAATTAAAACTACCTTAACATACTTCTGAAAATCTCTGATTAACTAATAAGCTAACCAATTCTGGGATTTCCAGTTTATTGCCATGTACGAGTCAGAATGTAACTAACTTAAGTTCTTTATGAATGTAGATTTTATGCTGCAGAGGTTGTTGTTGCATTGGAGTACCTTCACTGTCAAGGTTGGTTAAAATGAAATCTATCAACGAATTTGGAAGTAATAGTTAAGTGATCAATCAGTTGTTACAGTGATTATGTTCATCTTCTTACAGGGATTATATACAGAGATTTGAAGCCTGAAAATGTTTTACTTCAGGACAACGGGCATGTTGCCTTGACTGATTTCGATTTATCTTGTTTGACATCTTGCAAGCCACAGGTATCTTATTCTAACTTTTGGCATTTTGTCGAAAATGTTTTTTTTACAATATTTTTAAAGTTATGATAGCAAACCTGTTGCATTTGAGCTGTGTTTGTAGCTGCTGATTCCAGCTACGGATGAAAAGAAAAAACGACAGAAAAGCCAGCAGAATCCAATCTTTATGGCTGAACCAATGCGTGCATCGAACTCTTTTGTGGGAACCGAAGAGTATATTGCTCCGGTTTGTTCTTTTTCTGCATAAATTCTTGCATTTCACATCAATATTTAAAGCTTTTAGGTGGGTGGGGTGGGGGGGTTCCCTATTGAGTGCTCATTCGTGAATTGTTGATTATTTGCAGGAAATTATCACTGGGGCAGGCCACACCAGCGCTGTAGACTGGTGGGCTCTAGGTAATTTTGTTTTCTTACAAAGCAATTCTATAATCCAAAATTGCATGATTATGACACGATAGAATACATGAGAATGATAAGATACACAAATTGCAAAACCAGAGCCTACTTTAGAATGTAGTTTATTTACTTGCTGGAAAAGAAACTAAAAAGAAAAATGGAAAATAAAACATTGTAGTTAACACAACGAAATGAGATTTCATTTTTCTATTTCAGGAATTCTTCTCTATGAAATGCTGTATGGATATACACCATTCAGGGGAAAGACAAGGCAGAAGACATTTGCCAATGTTCTTCAAAAAGATCTTAAATTTCCCAGAAGCATACAAGTAAAATCTTCTCTCACCGAATCTCTCTTTTACTACCCCATTTTTAAGTAACAATTCAACTAAATATCTGCATGAACACAGGTAAGTCTCCATGCAAAGCAGTTGATGTACCGCTTATTGCATAGAGATCCGAAAAACAGATTAGGTTCACGTGAAGGCGCCAATGAAATCAAACGACATCCATTCTTCAAAGGTGTAAATTGGGCTCTCGTTCGCTGGATGGTAAATTCGATATATCCTTGCAACTCAACTCATTGAAGTAATAAATGAAGTTACAGCTTAACCTACATTATTTGATTCATTAAGCTGGTGTGATATGCATAGTGTTATGTAAACTGATATGCTATTTGTTGAATGCCCCAGAACCCACCTGAGCTTGAAGTTCCAATCTCTGCAACTGAAAATGTGATGGAAGAGAAAGCAGAGGACCCTGAACTACAAGATTTACAAACCAATATTTTCTGAGTCAATTCGCCATCAAAGGCTTCTGTTTAGCTCCAAAATCTGGCTTTGGAACTGCACTACATATTGCAATGCCATCAACAAGGAGCCAAGACAGGAAGTTGATGCAAAAGGAAAGTTTTTATTTTTTTTTTGTGTTTCTATGATGTTTGCATAATGTTCGTTTTTTTTTTCTGTATTAATATGTTGCTTGTAATATTTTCTGTAATCTATGTTGATTGGTAAATAAAAATCAGTTTGCTTTATCTCTTTAATTTAAGTGGAAAATTATAATTAATACATCCGAAATTAAGCTTCTCTCTTCTTTCCCAGGAAAAAATTGCTTACATTACATCTGCAAGAAAATCCTCCCATCATTCCCAGGGTAGCCTTCTTGGCAATAAATTAATCATCTTTTCTTGATTCTAAGATACCCAGATTTTGTTCTTCGATACTCTTTTCCAAAAGCTTCTATTTTTGTTTGCTTTTTAATAATCCACGAATTCAAGATAATTCCCCTTGGTTCCAAAGCTAAACCCAGTTTGTTGATATTATTTATTGAAAAAAAAAAGCTTTATTTATTTTTCAATGACTTCAAGAAAAGTATCGGCAATGATAAAACAAGGGTTTATTCCAGACCCGACACTCTATCTTTCTCTCCATCAAGAACAACCCCACCCTCTTTGAGATGATGTCGGAGGAGAACCTCCGTGGCTCCAAAAGCATGGAAGAATCTCGCAGGACCCACCGACGAGTCGCTAAGTTCCTAACGGAACTGAACGCCTATAACTTCAATAACGGGGGGTCTGGGACCAAGTGATGTAAGTCTGACGGTTGTCTCAAGAGACGGCCAGAGAGTGCCAATGGATGTGCACGGGAGAGTTTTGTCTGAGAAAAGTAGTTTTTTTGCTGACAACTTGAGACACACAGTGGAAATCAGTGAATGTGATGATGTTGAGGTCTCTGTGGAAACTGTTGTTTGCTGCATTGTGATGATTTGAAGAAGAGATTGATTGGGGAAAGCGATACCAAAATGGCAAAATCTTGGCTTTGCTTCAGGTAGAACAATTCTTTCTTTTAAGTTCATGCAATGTTTGGCCAATTAGAAATTCTGGGTTTTGTTTATTGTTCAATGAGGTAAAAGAACCATAAATCATTGTTTACTATTGAGTTTGATGCAAAGTCTTCTTTATAATAATGTCTGTTATTTGGCCAAACTTTTCCTTCCCATTGAAGCAGTCTGTCAGTTATATATTTCACCTGGCCTGCCCATTATGTTTGATGCAGGGATTACTTGTTGCTTGGAGTATCTGGAAGCTGTCCCGTGGTCCGAGGAGGAAGAGGAAAAGGTTGTATCTCATCTCACACAACTTGAGCTCACTGGTTTGATTCATCAAGTTCTTCAGAGAGTATCATCTCAACCAGTTACTTCTGCAAGATCGGATGACATCCTTCTTGGTGGTGTCCTTCAAGTCAAGGACGATAAAGCACGTCAAGAAATGAAAACCTTTATTTCACGATTACTTGGAGGACGACAATCAACTCTCTTTTTCTCTGCTTATCTGAAGCTATAGGAGCGGATCAAGGAGTTTTAATGGCTAAAATAGCCAGAGAAGCAAACAATTTGCAGTGGATTGTTGATGTTCTAATCGAAAAGAGAATGGCAAATGACTGTGAAACTGTGGGCAGATCAAAGGGAACAATCAGAGCTTCATTCGAAGATCCCTACCATGTATCGGCATGAAATCAGTAGAATCACCGCTCAACTCTGGATTGCAATAGGTAGGGGAAACATCTTGGTTCCAAAGGAGGGACGATTCTCATGACATGGCTGGATGCACTTTATGAAGATTTTGGGTGCATGAGAACAGCATAATCAGTGGACAAGAAACTAGTGGAAGATGGACTAAGACGATTCTTAAGCTGCCGCTGCGGCAACAACATATTAGATTGCTGAATTGGTTCGACTGGTTTCTGAATAAAGGGGATGACTGTCCGAATATCCAGAGGGAATTTGAAGTCTGGTGAAGGAGAGCTTTCAGTAGATGATACACTGATGTGGATGATAGTTCACAGTTGTAAATAACTGTCCCCCATTTATTCAACCTGAAACACTTGCAAGAAACTGTTTTCTTATATATATATATATAGTTATTTGTTGTCATTCTCCATTTCTTATATTTGTATTGAAATTAGATGGAAAAAGAATCAAGAGTAGTGAGGAACATTTTATACTACTGAAAACCACCATTTGCATTTTCTGAAGCAATTTTAATGAAACAAAACAAAAGGTGAAGTTGAGAGGAGCAGCATGATTAGATTAATTTAATATTACTATGTACATATTCATGGCTCAGGAAAAGAAAAACAATCTACCCTTGTTTCAGTGCTGCTGATACAATCAAACATTGACCATTATACTGTATAGGCTGTTTCAAAAAGATCAACTCCTCAACATAAAACTGGATCTGCTCCATATTTTAGCATAGGAAGGGTATCCACTCTGAAAATAGGAAAAGAAAAAACGTCTCAAAAAACAATGGACAATTCATTAACATCTCTAAGCACCAGGCAGAATATGTGACCCAAAATTAGAAGCATGCAAGGCCTAGTTAATACTAGTTTGAGTTACACATAGCAACTCCTGATTCCAAGCATGCAAACTTGCATCTATGAAAATGCCAATGAGCAACAGATGGTGGCTGAATAAAGCCAACAAGACTTGCAGGGTTAGAAAAGGGATGTTCAAACAAAATCTCCAGAGAGCAGACAACGGATACTCGAGGTACAACAGGGCTCGAGCATTTAAAATGCTTTGATAACAGAAATCTAGACTGGATTGACCAAGGTCAGACACCTTAAAGGAGCATTACAAATTTACTTTATCAGTCTTCAATAATTCAAATTACTTCTTCACCAGTGAATTTATTCATGATTTATGTAACCAGATAATAATAATGCAACAAAACAGAACATTGGAAAACGTATTGCATGCTTACCGCTGCATAACTTTGAGTATTCCAGTGCCTAATTGCATGGGTATGCCCATGATGATGCACTCGGTAACTCCCTCAATCCTGTCATCCCTCCCGTTAACGGAAGCATTAAAAAGGTGATCCCCTGTCTTCTCAAATGAAGCCAGCATCAATATACTTTTGTCCATTTTTTGGATTCCGAACCTTGTGATGCCAAGAACTTCCCCCTGATACAACAATAACCTAAATGCCATTATAAATTGCCCTAAAAATTTTATGTCCACAGCCTAATCTAAATTTGCATTTATAGAAAGTAAAATAGACAAGAAAAACCAATTGTCCTTAATTTATAGAAAACAAATAAGGGGTAATCAGTAAAAAAACCAACCCTAAATGTCATCACATCTGCTAGAAGCATCATGTGGCGAATGTCTATGCTCATTCCGTGACTTGCCATAGTTGATGCTATCTCATTGATTATGCATGATCTTGCAGCTTCAATTCCCAATACCTGCAGCATTTCCATGACATGGTTACTCATTGTCTTCCGTCCTTCAATTCCTTCAATGCCCATAACTGATAGGAGCCCCATGCTGAAAATGTAAATGACATTTGTAACAGTTAAGAAGAATCTCTTAAAAAGTAGGAAATGACAACAATATGCATCACCTAAGCAAAACACAATTAAAAAACCAAACATCGACAAGCTAAATTCCATTTTTCAGAAGTCATCTGCTTCCATACTCTTTCATTTTGCTACTGGAATTTATTGATCGTGCTCTGAACTTAGATAATAAAGCCTCCTTTCCAGGGCCAGAAGGGTATTCTATTTCTAAATTGATACATCATCAGATTAGAATGTTATTGCTACTGAAATTAGGTTCCACCAGTCAATTACAAAGTACTCCACACGATCCAGTTCTGTCCCCCAATCAGAAGAAATCCAATTTTCCTTCCATTGTTGTTAGACTAATTTCTGAGCGGCATTTTGTTCTTTCCCTCAGAGAAACTTCAATTTTCAGTCACCTAGTTTTTCCAGCATTTTTTGAAGGGAAAAAATTCCCCACACCTCCCAACAAGTGGGAGTAGGAAAGGTTGCAAGTTAGGAAAGAAATCTAACTAAGACATAATTGCCAAAAATAAGTTGGAGTCAATTTCTTTCCACTTGCTCCAGAATATACTATTTTACAACACATGTTGCAGGTTTAAGGCAAATTAGAAACCACTTCAAAGACAAAAACAAGGAAATCAGTTTTAAAATCAAACTAACCCTTCTACAAACAACTGGTACTGCTTTTTCCCTTCTTTGTTCTGACTTTTATTGTCGTTTTTCTTCTCAGCAATAACAGCACGTTCAACAGTTTTTATACCCTATCACCCAGAAACATTGGAATAAGCAAATTGTAAACTCTTCTTTAACTTCTCCAATCACAAAGATAATCTGGAGCCTTACCTTTACCACAACCATTGGAAGAACATTTTTAAGGGCATGTAGTTCAAAATGAATTTTACTTCTATCAGCTGGAGGAACTACTTCCAACTTTTTAACATCCAAAACCTTCACATGCTGCAGAGAACACAAGAGTTATTAACAATCCAAAGTGTAAGTGTTAAGACCCTTATAAGAGATCTGACCTGCTCCTTTAATTTCAGTTTCGGTGTTAGCAAAATTGATTCTTTCACCACATTTGCATCTATATACAATTGTGCATCTTGAATTCTTTCCATGTCAAGGGAGATAACAACTGATGCTAATCTTGAAGTCATTACAATTTTGATGCTCTTAGCAACCTTCATGACAAGAAGAGAGTCAAGTACAGAAACAATCAACCCATAGGTAATTTAAAAAAAAGTAAACAGTCAACAACAGAAACAAAGGATTTATATCCAATACACTAGTAGTGGAAACTAAAACAAATGCCTCAGTTTTAGGGACTCGGTTTAAGGTATAAGGTTTAGGGGTATAGAACTCAGGGGTAATAATTATAAATTACGGGCTAGAGTTAGGATTTAGGGTTCAAAGGTTTAGGTTTATGATAATATGTTGAAAATTTAGGTTTTTAACCTATAAACACTAAATCCTAACCCTAAACCCAATGTTCTATTCACAATGACTAAATTCTAAACTATTAAATCTAAACCCCTAAACACTAAAACAACTAAATTTAGTTCATGTTTTAAAACTCAACCAAATTAATTTGAATTTAAATTCGATCCAATTTAATTAATGTTTGTATGTATCCTGTGGTATACTTTAAGATCAAATTAAACATTAACTCGACTAAATTAATTTAAATTTCATTTGATTAATGTTATTTTTGTTGTGTGGTCTCCCCTTTTGGCCCAAGTTAGTACATAAAACATAATAAAAAAAAATACAAAGATCAAAAAAATTAAACAAGCGACGCCTTTTTGCTCCTCGGCACCTTAGGTGTGCCTTCATGTGCTTCATTGAAATCGCCTCGCCTAGACCCAGTTAGGCGCTTCTCCCTTGCCTCGCCTACGCGCGTCTCAGAGACATTTTTAAACACTGAAATTAATAAGTTATAAAAGGATTATTCCATACCTGTCCTAAAACAGTTTTCTCGATGCGACCTCTTACCATCCGTGCACCGTTCACATTATTATCAAACTCAAGTTCTGCAGTAATTATGGGAGTGCTAATTTTTTTGGCTGCATTAATTATTTCTTTGATACGAGGAACTCCTTGTGTAATATCTACAACATAGTTGAGGAACCACAATGAAAAATTAATTAAAGGACTCGGTAATTAAGGATTGGGCATTCAAGGAAATCAATGAAATCCTTCAAAGGATACTCATGCTTGCAACTCCAGCAAAGTGAAATGTTTTCAAAGTCATCTGTGTTCCAGGTTCACCGATACTCTGAGCTCCAATAGCTCCTATGGCAGTTCCGGCTTCAATTACTTTCGAGCGATAACGACCGACGCAGATTCTGATGAAAACCTAAAGTATTGTGAAAGAAAGGATATCATTAGAGCAACCACGTTTTTTGAGCATGTAAAGAAGGCTGCAATATAAAAGCATTTGGACAAAAGAACGCATGAGACCAATCACTTGATATTACTCTCTCCATCTGATAATTATGACCCCTTTTACAAGACTCTCCGTTTAATGATGAAAGGTAATTGAGGAAAATAAAACACTTCTAGATATCAGAAGATTGATTTTGGGGTATTTAAATACAAAAAAAAGGAAGTGGTTCATCATGGTACATGAATATGCATGTACATATCACTACATATACACCGTCAAAATATCCATTTCATTCACACCTAAATTACTCTACCCAGGGACGGAGCTAGGATTAAGTATTGGGAGGGGCAAAGGTTTATTAAGTTTTTAAATCTAAAAATTGGGAGGGGCAAAAATCTTATTTTATTGCTATTTAAACTAAGAGGGACCTCAAGTGCAATTATACCAAATTTTTTTAAAAAATCATGTAATGCGATCTTTTATTTGCACACCTTAGCATATGGATACAAGCAACAGAAAAAGGAAGATGTATGGAGTTCTTTACATAATGGCAATAGTTACCTCTAATTGCCTGTCCGTGATACCAGCTATTTTATGGCCAATCTCCTCAAGTATATCACTCTTCTGAGCAGAATTGTTAACCAATTCCATCACTCTCTTTAGGTCGTTTGTCTTCCCTTCAAGGAATCCTTTCAGAGATTTTTTGAAGGCTTCAGAGCAAACCCCTTCTGGATCATGTTTAACTAGCTGCTCTTCTAACATTTGTGGGATAGCATCAACAGATAAGTATTTCTGACCTATTGGAGGACAGGTAGCCTGTAGATGTGCATCAAAAACATAATGTCAAGTTCATTTACCCTACCAATTATAAGATTTACAAAGCCTCCTGAGATGCAGGTTCCAACCTTTACTTTCATTAATAATCTGTCGAAATTCAAAGGAAATCCATTTTTTCCCTCCATAGATGCAGGATCCATGCCATCATCTCCATAGATAAACTGCACTATACATCCACTTGCATTACGACAAGTGTTATCATAATGAATGCCCAAGTCCTCCAATGATTTGATAAGTCTGCGAGACATGTACCCCGTCTCAGCTGTTTTTACCTACAAGAGTCAAAAGGTATCACCAGCAGTGTTTATTTGATCCCAGCCATCACTCTCTTTTAATCAACTTGAATCTAATTCAGCCCTTCACATATAGGTATGTCCGTGACAGTAATGTATTGCAATGATTCAACAAAAAAATATGCATGACCCTAAGATAACTCTTGAGTGGAAATTTAAACAAATTTCCATTGGAAATGGTGCAGAATAGAACAATTCAAAAGTTCCATGTTAACAAGGTCAACAAATGCCAAAAAGAAAACCAGATATAATGAAATTAAAGCAAGCACAGATCCAGAAACTGGAAATATATAATAGCAAAAGGTTTTGTTTTACGAGTAATAAACCAGTCTATTAATCCCCACTAGTGACCATCCTAATCTGTTGGCCCATGAGGAAGTTATAATACCAAAATTTAAGACACATACACATATATTAATAGTACTTTACGTTGACAATAAAGGTTAATTAATTATAAAAGAAAGGCTGAACTAAGAAAACTGTGAACTTTGTTATTTGCATCCAAAAAAGCCATGAACTTTTGATTTGTACCTAAATATGCCCTTAACATAAAATAATCTTTCAACTGGCATAATTATTAGGGAACAAATCAAAAGATACGGGATTATTTGGATACAATAAAAACATAGGTCTTACTTAAGAGTGGAATAATCAGAGGCATTTTTAATATCTCAGCCTCAAAGACACTACAAGTGATTGTGTACTTTCATCAGTGGAACAAAATTTTGGGAATGTTGGGGATAGAGGAAGCAAACAACACAAGTTTGCAAACGTAGCAAAAAATATGACCAGGCCAGATGAAACATAAACATGCGTACTGACAGTCTACTCCCAGTAATTACAGTGAAACAGAATCCCTCACAACTTCAAAGGGAAACAAATGAAGTAAAATAAGGTTACTCATACAGCTGTATCCACAAGGCCTTCGCGTCCACCCATTGTGTGGAAGAAAAACTCTGTAGCTGTCAAACCACTGTAGAATGAATTTGCAACAAAGCCTTTAGCCTGCAGATATCACAAAATTATATGCACAGAATTTCAGCAACAAATGTCATCAATTCTCCTATACTTTTTAAGAAAAGGTTCAAGACAGAGTACAACATGAATGCACAGATTTTTCAAATTGTCATCAAAATTTTCTATATCAGGTGATGAAAGAAAATTAAAATGTCTTCATTTCAAAATAAAAAGTTATTCCTACCATCTTAAGCTATTATTTCAACATTTAGCAACTAAATATACCTTCGCTGTTCAGAGCCATAAAAATGCAATGATCATTTTAAATATATTTCCTAGCAAAGAATTTGAGATTAAAGACCTAGGAAACCTTAGATATTTCCTAGGTATGGAGGTAGCCAGACCGAGTAAAGGATTGGCCACCATCCAAAGGAAGTATGTCCTAGATTTACTCACTGAAACTAGAATGCTAGGTTGCAAACATGTAGAAACACCTATGGATGCAGGCTTGAAATTCAATCAGGATGATTCTAGTCCCAAGATAGATAAGGTGTTGTATCAAAGGTTAGTTGAAAAGTTAATTTATTTATCCTTGACCAGACCTGACATAGCTTTTCCAATTAACATTGTTAGCCAGCATATGACTAATCCTACTGAAGAACACATGGAAGCTGTAAAGAGGATTCTAAGGTATCTCAAAGGGACACCAGGCCATGGTTTGATGTTCAAGAAAACAGGGGACAAGACAGTAAAGATCTTTATAGACTCTGGGCAAGTGAGTTGATAGACATAAGATCAACCAGTGGATATTGTTCTTTTGATTGGGGGAACTTGGTCACTTGGAAAAGAAAGAAACAAACAATGGTTTCAAGGAGCAATACAAAGGCAGAATATAGAGCATTAGCCCTTGGAATGTGTGAATGAATTTGGTTGGTAAAACTGCTCAAGGAATCGGGAGTGAGTGAAGGTGAAAAGTTTGAAGTGCTCTGTGACAATCAGTCTGCAAATAAAATTGCCAAGAACCCTATTCAACATGACAGAACAATGCATGTTGAGATTGATGGACACTTCATTGCAAAGAAACTTACAAGTGAAGTGGCAGTCTTGAACTATATTCCTACTGAAGAACAGGTAACAAACATTCTAACAAAGGCCTTTTCCAAGAAGTTCAAATACAAGTTGGGATTATACAATACATATTCTCCAGCTTGAGGGGGGAGTGTAAGTCTATCCGATGTAATTTATTTATATTAGTATGAGTTAGTTAAAATCTACAACTTAGGGATGTTGTAAACATCTAATGTAAGTACAACTAAAAGTCTAAAGTAAGTAGGAATCCTAATTGTATTCTAAGTCCAATTCTAAATCTTATAAAAAGGCAATCACCTGTGTAACTTGAATCTATCAAAAAATACAGAACAAAGAGTTTTATGTTTCTCTTCAGGAACAGTAATAACAATTAGGAGAGTTCCCTAGAGTGTCAGTTGCAGCTAACAAAAGTATCCCTAAAAGAGAGGACACATCCTAGACAAATCTGCAACTAATAAGAGTCAATCCCTAGAAAGATAGGATACACATCCTAGTGTTTTTTGCAACTACCAAAAGCAAATCCCTAAAAGATAGGGGAGTTAGCATGTAACCCGACAATCCGCCAACCTGGCTTGGGTCTACAACATGTTCCTTGACACATGATTTCCACTACATCCTTGAGTAAGTCCTTAAAGAAGTAATTATCATATCACACTAAATTGAAATTTTGGATAGACATTCTATAATAAAAACAATGCTTTAACAAAATAAAGACCAATACAGAACAGAACTTAAGAATAGTTTTCAGATGCCAAAATGGTTGGAAATCTACACGCAGATCAAGTTAACACAGAGGCTACTCCAACATAATGACCTTTTAATACCATCCAATATACCACAAGAAATAAGACACGCTGAAAAGTGAAAAACCTTTTTCCTTGTTTATTTGATAGATGACTAACATCCACAACTTAGGCGTATGCATCAATAACAAAGGTATTTAGATGTCAGGAGCTAAGAAGTATACAATAAATTTACCGCTGGTGTTTTTGATCCTCTATCAAAATGAGGAAGGCTGCGATCTATAAATCCATTAGGAGCACGACGACCCCCAACTGACTGTTGACCAACACATGCAATCATTTGACTTATATTTATAGCAGAACCCTTGGAACCACATTGTGACATGATCAATGGACTGTTTCTCCAATGTAGTTCTCTCATGCATACCTGTTTGAAAGCAATCCTTATCAGCCATAAACAAAATAGCATTTGGCTAATATCATCATTCTGTAAAAAAGACATGGTTCCAACAGTATGGAATATGATACAAAAAAGTTTTAAGGGAATGTAAGTAAGCATTGTAGTAGAGACCAATTAATAAATTCAAATAGAACATTCTACAACATAGGAACAATCCTTACCTTCCCTGTTTCATCCCGAATTTTATTCAAAATTTCAGTTATATTAGCTTCAAGTGTTTGAGCAGCATCACAGCCAGGTTTAAGCTGTAGTTTCCCTTCGTTAAACAAACGTATCTGTTCATCACATTTTTTATAATCTCCTGAAATTGTCACTCCTTTCGCATCATTCAAACGTTTTCCCGGTTGGACATCATCAATTCCTATCGAAAAGCCATGATTCCCTATCCACCGAGCACTGCATAGAAGCAAACAAAGAAAGAAATTTTAGAAAGAGAACACAAATCAAATATGAGCTATAATTACATTACACACATTGGAATAAAATGGGAAGTGGAAAGGGAGTTCCTTCAGAGACCATAACATGTATTATTGATGAGGGTACTATAAACAATACAGAATCCAGGTTAACCAAGATGTTAAAGAAATATTTTCAGAAAAGATTGCCAAGTTATGAATTTGCTCTAACAAAAAACATGAATCACTTGGAGTCATACAAACAACCAAAATGTTTATATATTAACTTAAAAGATGAAGACAAGAAATTCCACACTTAAAATCTTGGGTGATATGATTACCTCAGCTTAGCTAGCCGATTCATGCAGGTAGCAGCAGCATGTGCATTGTAGTCTCTAAGGAGAATAGAATAAAGTCCATCCTTGTTGCCATTTCCTGAATTCATGTTGGAGGGTATAAGAAATTGAGAAAGTCAAGAATCTAACCTTAACAATATCGTTCTTTCTTTCTCATTCTCAGGCCAAAGGGAGTCCAGAATGTTATAAAATAAGTAAAAAATAAATAGATAACGAAATTCAAAAACAATAATTAATGTCTTACAACAACTGAGAGCATTTAAAACAATGGAAACAAATAAGATATGTACAGCTCTTAGAATAATAGCAAGTAACCACGCTGTAGGATTTCAGCCTGTATCTCATTGATCACATAAGGAGTCCAGTTTCCAACTTCTTGTGAAATTTGTAACCTAAATATTAACCCATAATAGGAAGGAGAATTATATAGGCATTACTATGTCCAGTCTAAAGCAATTTGTTTTAAACCTAAGTTCCTTGCCATAATTGAAGCTATAAGCCAATGAAACTCATTTTACATATTATCAAATGAAAAAAAGCAGGAAGAAAATACCATACAGAAGGTAAACACAGGAAACCACAAAACAATAGAAGAAAAGAAAAGATATATAAGAACTAGCTCTTCAATGTCAATGAGCAGCTAAAAGTGTGTGTGACATGTTTTTAATAAGGTTTAGCAACAATAAAATTTTGGCAAATGGCGCCTAATAGCTCAGAAAGTGCAAAGTCCCAAATGAAAGTATGATTAAAGAATGACTTGCAAGAATTATATTATCCTCATTCTACCCAACAAAAATTAGGTCTAAACTCTTATCACTAATATTCTCAACATACCAAATCAAATTAACATGCAATAGATCTTGTCTCACCCTAAAAATACTAGATGCAGCTGGCATCTGTAAAGTCTCATCACTATTAATTTAGTCTATGAAATGTTTTAGTGATACACTTTTCTACAAATCAATGGATAACCAAACAAATGAGAATCATATTAAACACAAAACAATTATTAGTACACATCGTAAAAATTAAGAAACAAAGCACGACTCACCTATAGTAGCCTTCCCCAATTGCCCAGATATAAGTTCACTATTCCGGATATAGACAAATCCATCGTTAGGGCACATTGTTTCTACTTCTATTTCTTTGTCACCAATCTTTTTGACAATCTTCCTGGAGTAGTTTCTTTCTTTAACAGTAAGGTTCAAGTAAACTCTCACACTTGCATGAGGGCGTAATAGAACATTAAACAATTGTTTACCAGTCCAAAGCTCTATGGGCTGTGTCACAAAGATTAAATTCAGTAATAAATAAAAAACAGAGTCAAAAGTACTTAAAAGGATATTATGTTTACCTTAAGTAATGTTGGAGTGGGCAAATCTATAAGATCCATCGCATCACCCATATAGGAACACATAAGTGAAAAGGCTGCACGGTCATAAAATGTATCCTTCCTTGTAATAAGGAATGAAGATGTTAAAAAATCTTGAGTCGAAGCAACTAAAATTTCTCCGTTTTTTGGCGTGCATAAATTATTTTGGACCTAGAAACAAACACAAAATGTCAGATAAGAGATTTTCAGATTTATCTAAATTGCAGGACAAATGTGTTGAGTAGAAGTTCAAAGCTTTATTTCTCAAAAACATTTCTCTTCAAATCATTATCATTACTGCTATATTGTAGGTACAACAGTGGAGAAAAAGGTTAAAGTAAAAAAAATTATACCAGTGTTAAAAGTTGTGTAGGAATTACGAAAACTAAGTGTCATATGATGATTCCAAAGGTACAAAAGATGTTATGATATTAAAGAATTTACCCCCATCAACATGAGTGCCTCTGTCCGAGCCTCCTCTGTTTGTGGGACATGCATGTTCATTTCATCACCATCAAAATCAGCATTATATGGGTTACAAACAGATTCATTGAATCGTAACGTTCTCCAAGGCATTATTCTTGCCTGCATTCATGACATGATAAAAAAAATCAAGCAACATCTTGAAGAAAGGGAAAATAAACAACTACATACTGCAATTTAGTATTCCACAACTAATAATCACCCTATGACACATGATAGACATCCTATGCAAACTTGGTTGCCTATTGAAAAGAACAACATCTCCATCTTCTAAATGGCGGTGAACGATACAACCAAATTTTAGTTCATCAGCATAACGCTTTCTATAATCACCCATCAAGAACCTGTGGCATTAAACAGCAATCTCACATCATTTACAAAGAAGCAATTAGGAATATCAAAATAAGGACAAAAGTAATGTGATGCAAGAGCAATGCACCTCGCATTGCCATCAGGATATGTGACACTGAGTGCACCAGGGTATTTGGAAGGGCCATTACGAACACACTGCCTTAGCTTTTCTATATTGTGACTGGAAACACGTTCTGGATAACTTAAAATCACAGCCATATGTATTGGAATTGCCACCTGAACCATTACAACATCAGAGGAAAACACAATCGAGATCACTAAATCCAGAAACTTGCTTTAACCTTACTAGGAACAAACCTCGGTGATTTTCAGATTGGGGTCAGGTGATATAACAGTCCGGCCAGTAAATTCAACACGTTTTCCAGATAAGTTCCCACGAAAGCGTCCCTGCTTTCCTTTGATACGCTGAAGAAAACCACTCAGTGGTTTTGCTGCTTTCTTCTCTTTGTTATCAATACGAACATCACTATTGATGTATTGTGCAACTTCAACCTGAAGATCCTCCCAGCCTCCCTAAAGAAAAATCTTCAACATGAGACAACATAAATGGTTTTCAAAGAGAAACAAATATCTAAACAGCAACTTACAATTTTACCATATCAATTCAACTCAGGCATTCAGCATTTGTACTCTAACAAGACTTCCTAACATAACTGTTTTAGTCCTATGTGACCTTTTTATTCTTGATAAACATCACTTCATACTTTAATTAAAAGCAAACCCCAATTTGACCAACCAAAACTGAAGCATAAGACTTTACTAGTAGTCATGGTAACATCAGCACTCTCTGACTTAGATAGCTTAAATCATACATAGTATGATAACCAAACAATCTATTGCATTTTTTAAAAACTTTAATGCATGTCTACCCACATCACCCAACATCTTTTAATGACCTCTCTTTTTCTATGCTTTGACTTCTGACATTCAACTAAGTTTTTTCCATTTCTATGTCAACAAATTCTCTGTATAGCAATAAGAAAACAGCTAAAGGAAAGAACAAGAACATGCCAAACATTATAATATGACCTTGTTCTATGCAAAGTGGAATATGAGCATAATCACATGCCGTCAAGGAGATAGCCAAACATAAATGATGTAATTCAAGATTGAGTAGAGAAAATGAGGAAAAAATAGATATTCATCTAAAGGGAATTAAAGGCAAGAGGCAAAATAATACAAAGAACTAAAAAATATATGCATAAATGAACATGATAATATCATTCAGCCAAATAAGAAATAGACACTTCAATAGTTAAAACTTGGGGTCCCGAGTTCCCTCATCAAAGTGAGATACTAGGTAAATAGGACTCCCTCTTTTTTGTATCTCAAGATAATAGGTATCAGAATCTATCTTCATACCAGACATTGAAATGAAGCATTTGTTTCAACTAATTCCTGATGGAGCCTAGCATTATCTTGAATAATTCTTTTCAACCTCTCAGTAATATCATTTTCATTGCTGCAACATGGAAGAGGAAAATTGTAAAGACAATTATACTTTTATAACCTATCTAGTAGCAACTACCAGAAATAAACCTGATGTCCAGTAAATAAAATTGAGAATGCATAGTATAATAAAATTAGAGTAAGATATTTTCTATTGGAACCTCTGTGATCCATCCACAGGGACCGAAGGTCGGATAGCTGTAGGTGGCACTGCAATTTTTGTTACAATGAGCTTCTCAGGTCTGTCAAAAATATTAAGTAATTCACAGTCCTGTGGACAATGGAACACAGAACATCTCATGTTATTGAAAAAGTTGAGTAAGAACGATAGAAGAACAGAACTGGAACTTTTTTTGGATTAAAATGCAATCTCCAACATGTGAAATATCAAATATGTAATAAAAATATGAAAAGGAAGGCATAGGTTTTACCACATCGGTCATCCTTTTAAAAAGCGAAAGCACTTTGACTGGGTTCAGAACATAGGTAGCCACATTGAAGGTTGATTTGGACTCTCGTGTGTGTGAAATTGCAGATCTAAATTCTTCCAAACTGTTGTCATTACATTTTGAACGGTCATGAATAATGCCTATCCTCCCCACAGCCTTCTTCACTGTACCTAAAAATCATTAAAAGGAAAAAAAAAGTAATTACATAGAACCACAAAAATCTAACAAATCCTATATAGCAACCAATTCTCAGATTCATGAGAAGAGAACAAAGATGATGCAGAGAACAAAGATGCATAAAATGAGAAAAACAGAAAATGAACTAGTCATTATATAATAAAATAACCTTGAGAAAACCATATATAGAAAATGTTGTAATCAAACACAAGACTGTATTTTTACTCATAGTCCATAGATGATACATAAATCACGTAAAAAAGGATATAAATTCATGCACAGGGGAGTAAAGAATCCAAACCATTTACATATCCACATCTCGAGCACCTAACTGCTTTGCTACCAGCCATAGAAGTACACTTTTTTACTATAGTTTTCACCATCTCGGCCTTCTTTAATGGTTCCATCCTTGGAGCTCTCAACTTTTTCAGATAATCTTTGGCTAATTTCTCATCCAAAATTACCCGAGAACAAGACTGTAAAACAAAACAACAAAAGAAACATGGATTCAGACTGTGCTTAGACTAAATTAAATCAAAATTTAAAAATTCAGGTCATGTTTATTCGTTACCTTACAAATGCACTTTAAAATGTCTAAAATTGTACTTAAATATCCAACATTATAAACAGGGAGGGCAAGAACTAAGTATCCATAATGCCCCGGACATTCATAAAAATTTCCATCACAGGTTGCGCATTTACCGGACTTGTTTGGAGGACCCTTAAAACACCCAGAGAAAGAAAAAAAAAAGTAAAATCAGAAACTTTAAATAAATAAATAAATAAAAACACGCAAAAAAATTATACTAAACTCATAAAAAACTGATAGAATTAAGTTTTAAGTACCATTCGAGGATCCAATAACCCGCCCTCGATGGGTTTGCTTTGAGGATCATAGTAAACACCCTTATATACTTGAACTTCGGCAGCTTTGGCTATCTCTGAGTCCGAAAACATTGAGAATTTAATCGCTTTTCTGCATACATATCAATGATAAAAAGAACACATGAACAAATTGAAGCCATAATTAAATCCAAAACGGGAAAAATGAAAAGAATGAAAACAAAACCGAGGGATTCACATTTTTCGTGGCCCGACATCTTCGATGTATGGCCGTTTCGTAAACGTAATATCCTGTGTTTTCTGCAGCAGCATCTTCAATCAAAAAAGAAACAAATGGGGGTTTAGGGGATGAAGAGGGAGCGGGGGAATGCCAGTTTTGGGGAGTGGGAAGAGTGAAGAAACGGTTTTGGGAATTTTAGGTTGAGTTTGAATATATTTTACAAGGAAATTAGGGTCTTTCCCTGATAAAATCGGAAATGGATCCTGTACGGAATTTTGATCCGTCAAAACGCTAGGCCCATCGAGAGATCCTGCTCGGTTGTTTACACAGTAGGGATGGGCATTTTACCCGGCCCGATCGGGTCAGATTTTTTAATAAAAAAATAGAATTCGGGCTAGATTGGGTGATTTTTTAAAGTGATATCGAATCGGGTCAAATTTGAGTTTAGGGTGTAAAATATCCGACCCGACTCAAACTAAATATGTATTTTTTCATAAATTTTTTTGAGATATTTATAATAATGGTCATCTATCTATATATTTTTTTATAATTAGATCCTTAAAATTAATTTTTTTATTTATAATTTAATCATTAAAATTATATTATTTATAATTAAGTCTCTAAAAATTATTTTTTTACAATTTAGTCCCTAAATTTATTTATTTCTATAGTTTGTGTGGGGTCAGGTCAGAGTTGGGTTTAAGGTATTTATTTTCAGGTTGGGTCGAATTTTTTTTAAAAAAGAATATTTAGGTCGAATCGAAGTCGAGTTTAAGATATTTGTGTTCGATCGGGTTCAGGTGGATTAAAAATTTAACCCGACCCGTGCTCATCTCCAGGAGTTTTTAAATTTTGGGGGAAATCAATTAAATCTTAAAAATAATTAAATAATTAAATTAAATCTCTTTGACTAATATTGATGGTTGAATCTAAAAAGTCTTTTAGATCAATTAATATGTCATGTTATAATATTATGATAGGCATTTTTAAAATAATATTTCATTTAAAAATTCAAAAATTCTGAAAACTTATAAAAAAAATTTAAAAATAGATAAATATCATATGATTAAAACTATAATATATTGTATGATAATAATATTAAAATAAAATAATTATTACAATTTAATAATTAATGTTGATAAAAAAATTTAATTGATTTAATTTATTGATTTAAAATTAATTGAATGAAAAAAAATACATGCTTAATTGATATTTTTTTAAAGTTAAATGACTTTCTACCCTTTAACCCCAGGTAAGATTATAATTTTTCGGTAAAAATGTATTTTGAGATATAAAAAAATACGTAGTTTAGTAAGTTTATAGTTCTTAAATTAGGTGGCTGAATTGATTTCGGGTTTTCTTAATTTAGTTTTTTTTTAAAAAAAACTATTGGGCAAATTATTAAGAAGGTCACTTTAGCTCTCCAACTTTAAAAAAGTAGATAATTAATTTTTTATTATCCAAAGAGTAGAAAAATTACTACATATAATTTTTTAATACAAACATAACCAAAATCAACAGCCACCAATAAATTCTTACTATATAAATTTTAGATTATTTATATTTATAGATATTGGTTATGCTTTTAATTATGGTATTTTATATATTAAGATTTTGATTTATTTTAAAATCTATGTTAATTTTTAAGTTTATAGATATTAAACTCAATTAATTCAGTTTTAAAAAATGATTTATGATTAAACTCTTCATTTTAAAAGACGTAAGATATTCTAAAGTATAAAAAGGTACTTAGAAATTAGAATTGAGATACGAGGTGAGAGATAAAGGTGCTCGCTTTTTATAGACGAAACATTTTTTTCAAAAACAATTAAAATTAATCATATAATATATTTTAAGTTTAAAATTATTTTCTGCTTAATTATTTTAATTTTAAACTTAATTATTTTAATATATTTTAAATTATTTTAATTTTAATTAATTAGTTTTTATGGATCAGTAAGGTTTTTTCATTTACTTAAAAAAAAGACATTATTTTATGGATCGGTTCTACTATGTTATTTATGGTTTTTATCTACTAAAAAGTAGTTAATTAATTTTTATTTTTCATGTCATTTTTTTTCCCATTTAATCTTTCTCTAACCGAGAAATTATATCATAGATCTAACTTATCACGTTAGTCATAGTCTCATCCAATCATAACCACCCACTTCACTATTATTTTTCAAATCATTTTTTTCAGTCAACGAATCTCCACTCAATTTTTCTATGTCATTTAAAAACATATATTTTCTGAAAATTAGATTAATGACATGGATAATTAGTGGTGGATGAGTAATTTTCATTGGTTATGAACCACGAATAACGTGACGAGACGGGACCATGATATAATATTTCCTATCTAGTCACCCACTATCTAGTTACACGACAATAAAAATATGAACATTCATTCTTAAAAAAAATAACATAAAAATATAAAATTTAATTAATTACTTTTTAATAAATGTGAATGATAGATGATGTGATAAAAACGGTCTATAAAATAATTTTTTCCAAGAAAAAGGCAGTGCCACTGCCATGCATTAATGTTATTGTCCCCAGCTTACATTTTCTCTACAGTGGAACTGAAATATCAAAGAGAGAGGAAGAGAAGAGCGAGGGTTTCAAGAGACGAAACTTGAGACTCCTACGTATATATGAATTATGATCGTGAGGGTTGACTGAACCTCACAGACAAAACTCGGTTACAGAATGTGGACTAGAGAGACAAGACACAAGTAGATGCTAATTGCTGTTACTGTCGATCAGATATGTTCAAACACCCAACACTGTTGGCTGCAATTAGTGCAGTAAACTCAAGCACACTTGACAACACCCTGTTGGCTGCACTACTTAATCCAAGAGAGTGTGAGGGTTTATAAATAAAAGATATTCATTGGAATGTATTGATTAACACTTTTTTTTTAATATCTACAGCTTAAGATAATAACAATGTGATATTATGAATTTATGATATGAAAATGGAAAGCATTGGCAATGGGGAAGAAGGTCGTAAAAGCTGAGAAATTTACCTAACTGCATGCACGAGTATTATATTCGTGCAGGATCATTATGATGACGGTGTGATGGGGACATGAGGTTCCACGATAATTCAAGAGTAGACCCATATTTTTATTTTATTTGTCACTGTTCATGATCAAGACTTGTCTACCTTACACGTTTATATTGCTGTTTTTTAAAAAAAATATTTAATATATAATGTAGAATAGGTACAAATCGTGTCTCTATTGTTGTTTCCGTTTTAAATTTGAGGGTCTAGAGTTTAAAGTTTATGGTTTAAGATTATGGGTTATAGTTAGGATTTAGAGAATTAGAGGTAGAGTGTATTTTTTAGTGCGTAAGGTTTAGAGTTTATAATATAAAAAATAAGGGTTATGGTTTAAAATTTAATTTTTTAGAAATTTTCAATAGAAAACGTAGAAAAAACATGATAAAAAGATAGATGATTTCTACTCGGTATATAATATATAAATTGTACGAGTATTTTTTCTAGATTTAGGGAAATCAGAATATAGACCGTACGAGTATTTATTTTTGGAAATATTAAATAATAATTATACTTTTATATTCACGTGATGATTAAAGGAATTATTTATGTTTTTTATATTTAATTATTTGTATATCTTTAATTTTTTTTATTAATCTTTCTACTTATCCCTTAAATTAGTAATCGAAAATTAATTTTATTGAATCGAGTTAGACTATAACCTCAAAACTCTCCATCTAATATTCGAAAACGTTACATTTTCAAATATTTAAAACTCCAAATCTTGATTAAACTAAAATAATTCATGTTAATTTATCCAAACGCTCAATGGTAATTTTTATTTATTTTATTTATAATTTTTTGGTGGCCGTTTGAATTTCAGTACTTTGTATCATCCTCAGTCAGATAGGCAGTCAGAGAGAGTTATTCCGATTCTCGAGGATATACTCCGATGTTGTATCATTGACTTTCAAGGTATTTGAGAGAAGCATCTGTCGTTGGTTAAGTTTGTGTGTAACGACAATTATCAGTCGAGTTTTCAGATGGCTACGTATGAGACTTTGTATGGTAGAAAATGCAGAACTCCGTTTAGTTGAGCTGAAGCAGGTCAGAAATTGATATCGAGGTCAGTCATGCTTGAGGGGACTACCGAAAAATTGAAGTGATTTGTGATCGGTTAAAGACAGCTTCAGTTAGGCAGAAATCGTATGCGGAATTGAATCTGACAGAAATAGAGTATGAGGTGGGAGAAAAAAGTGTTCTTGGAAGTGTCACTATGGAAAGGGATCATCCGTTTGGAAGGGAAGGCAAGTTAAGTCCAAGGTTTATAGGACTGCATGAGGTTGCTCTTTTCGCACTTGTTTCCCTTAGGTAAATTTCGAGGACAAAATTTTTTTTAAAGGAGGGGAGAGTTGTAACGACCCAGATTTTGGATTCGAGCGTCGGGTTAACCCGTGGAGTGGGCTTCGGTTTTGGGCCCCGGGTTGGGTAGTTTAGGCCTTGTGGGCCTTAGGTTGTTGGGCTTTAATTGGGTTTTAAGTTAGGCCTTGTGGTGAGGGCTTTTTGATAATTGCACTTGGGATGAAGATGGGGGTTGCAGAGGTTAATTCTCTGCAGAATGACCTCATTGTCTTCTCTTTTTCTTTCATCTTTCTTCCCCATGGTTGCAAGAGAAAAATGGTGGCAAAGGTTTGATCTTTGGGAGTTTTTTGGGGAATCTCGTTTTGGTGGAAGAGTAAAGGTTTTTAGGCTCAAAGTGATCTACAAAACAAGGTGAAGATTGTTGAGTTTGGTGAAGAAAAGGGTTTAGAAGAGGTTTTGAGTTTGAGTTCGGGTTTGGTTTTTGAGGGCTTGAATCTCAATTCTTTTAGTGTTTGAAGCTCCGGAAATCATCTCTAAGTGTTCCTAATCCGTTGTATGTCCTTCTCTTGTAGAGAAAGAGGGTTGTGAGCCATCAACAAGTTTTGGAAAGAAGAAGGCTTGAAGAGGAGTGAGCTCGGGTTTGTTGCTGTTTGTGCAAGAGGTTGGTACTCCCAACTCTTCTAATTATCTTTCATTTCATGGTAGAGTGCATAGCATATAGAAATCCATGTATGAATGCTTGGTGTGCATGTTTGAGGACATTAATGGTGAAATTCAGATTTGTGTGTTAAATGACTTGGAATTGGTGTTAAAACGTCCTGAATATCTCTAAAAACTAATGGGAACACTTTAGAATCGAATAGATTAATGTTTGGGAAGAATCCTTAGAATTTTCTAAGTGCATACCTGCATTTCGTGCAGGGGTATCGATACACGGGCTACCGGTATCGATACCCATGAGTGGAAATAGGCTAAGTGGCCAGGTGTATCGAACCATGGTTCGATACCGGGACCTCCAGTGGCATAATGGCATCGATGCCGGTATCGATGTTGCTGGGTTCCTTTTTTGTTGACTTTGAAAATGGTCAAAGGGTATCGATACTAGTACCGATACCCATGGTTCGATGCCTTCTTTGGGTAGGTATCGAGGCAGGGTGGTTCGATACCCCATATAAGGGTATCGATACCCCTGCGAAAATTGGACAAGTTAAGTATGGTTTGAGGTTCGATCAGAGGATTAAAGGTTAAAATGGATCTTATAATCAATGAAATGAACTGTTTAACCAAGATTGATGTTTATAACCCCGAAAGACTAAAGTATGATAAGTCTTAATATATCTTGTTGTGCTAAGATCCTAGGTGGATCGTTTGTGTGGTTTGAGTCCTTGTGTGATGGAAATCCGGATATGCATAAGTGTTGCAACACGTTGAAGGCCATCCGATGTAACATGCCGGATGATGTTTTGAAGACTTTTATTCCGAGTGTTGGGCGGCCTCACTCGAAGATGTTCGATGTAACATTCCGAGCATGAGGTTGGTTGGGCGGCCTCTACCCCTTTCCGAACGTTGGGCGGCCTCGTTCGAAGAAGTCCGATGTAATATTCCGGGCATAGGATTTGAGGGCGGCCTCAATCTTGAGTGTATTATCCCGATGCTGTGTGGACGCGGGCCTCACTCTTGTGTGTTATTTGTGATGTGACATGTACATGCTGTGTGCGATAATATACATTGTTTATGCCATGTGGTAGGCAAGCATGCTAGATCATCATTTCATGCACGATGTTTATATGTTATGCTTTACTGCTTATGATATGCATGATGTTGGCCGAGTTCGGCGTACCCACTGAGCTTTAGTAGCTCAACGTTCGAAATGTGTTTTCGTGCGTAGGTTAACGGAAGCCAGTTCGTGGAGCACCATCAAGGTTTGGATTTCAGCATCGACCTATGTCAGAGTACATTTATAGATTAGTGGGCTAGTACTTGGTTGGACCCTATGTATTTTGTAACTCTGTTATTTTAATTTGGGTCGAATGTTTTAATGGTTTGTAATATTTTGGAGCTCCGATTATCTTATATTATTTTGGGCTTGCGTTTTAACTTAAATGGATTTTATAAATAGTATTTTGGACTTGAATTGGATTTTAATTGTTGGGCTTTCGAAAGAATTTTGAAATACAGGTTTTGGGCCGAAGGCCCAATGTGACATCCGGGTCAGGGTGTTACATTTAATGGTATAAGAGCTTAGGTTGAGTCGGTTCTAGGAAGCCCCCGGGGGAAGTCTAGTTTTTTATATAGGTGTCAGACAAGTACATGCCCACGAATCGATATAGTACTTTTAAAGCTGAAATTTCGATGGTGTAATCCTGTTTGTTGTTGTTGTTGTTGTCTGTGCATGGTATGGATGAGTCTGAGGAAGGGGTTAGGCAATGGGCGAATTATCTCGCCCATTTGCACCGTGCTTTGGATCGGATAGTGAAGACTATTCCAAAGCATGCACCTACCCCACGTGAGGCACCTTTTGAGAGGGTTCGCAGGCAGGGTGCTACGGATTTCTTGGGTTCTGGCTAAGATAATCATGTGAGGGCGGATCAGTGGTTGAGATCCGAGGACAAGTTGTCTTGTGTTTTTTCTCTCTACTCAAGGAAAACGCAAAGGAATGGTGGGAAACAGTTGAGATGGAGTAGTATCCCAATCAGCCGACATGGGGCGACTTTTTGGATGAGTTTGAGAAAAAAAGTATTTAGACGAGACTCATATCGATCAGTTGAGAGATCAATTCACCCACCTTGTGCAAGGTAACCGTACGGTTTTTGAGTACGAGCAGGAGTTCTTACAGTTGGGTAGGTATACAACCGAGTTGATAGCTACTGAGAAGATGAGGTGCGAGAGGTTTCTGAGAGGTTTAAGGAAAGAGATCCAGACTTATCTGACATCTAATCCACTGGTAGTGTTTTCTGAGTGAGCATGTTAGGTGTTGGATATATCTTATGAGACACTAGATATAGGTGTTAGTGTTACTAGTTCTTCAGAGATGCTGTAGTGGTCAAAAAGATGTACAGACGATGTTCATAGATGGTTCAGGGGTATATGTTCCCAGTTGATATGGTGGAATTGTCATTCTACGGGTTTGATGTGATTTTGGGTACAGATTGGCTGACAAAGCATAGGATTAGGGTAGACTTTGAGACCAAGAGAATTTATTTGAAGCTAGCGGATGACCGTGAGATTATGGTTGTGAGTGAGAATGTGAAGTTCTTATTGAATGTTGTTTCTGCTCTAGAGGCTCAGAGGTTAGTTGAGTTGGGCTGTGAGGCATACCTAATAAATATGATGAACCCGAACATGAATGAAGTCAGACTGCAAGATATCAGAATGGTGTGTGATTTTTCCGAGTGTGTTTCCAGAAGAGTTGTCTGGTTTGCCACCTGACAGAGAGGTTGAGTTTTCCATATAGGTGTATTTAGATTCTGCTCCTATTTCGATTGGCTCCGTGTTGTATGGTACCGATGAGTGGAAATAGGCTAAGTGGCCAGGTGTATCGAACCATGGTTCGATACTAGGACCTCCAGTGGCATAATGGCATCGATGCCGGTATCGATGTTGCTGGGTTCCCTTTTTGTTGACTTTGAAAATGGTCAAAGGGTATCGATACTAGTACCGATACCCATGGTTCGATGCCTTCTTTGGGTAGGTATCGAGGCAGGGTGGTTCGATACCCCATATAAGGGTATCGATACCCCTGCGAAAATTAGACAAGTTAAGTATGGTTTGAGGTTCGATCAGAGGATTAAAGGTTAAAATGGATCTTATAATCAATGAAATGAACTGTTTAACCAAGATTGATGTTTATAACCTCGAAAGACTAAAGTATGATAAGTCTTAATATATCTTGTTGTGCTAAGATCCTAGGTGGATCGTTTGTGTGGTTTGAGTCCTTATGTGATGGAAATCCGGATATCCATAAGTGTTGCAACACGTTAAAGGCCATCCGATGTAACATGCCGGATGATGTTTTGAAGACTTTTATTCCGAGTGTTGGGCGGCCTCACTCGAAGATGTTCGATGTAACATTCCGAGCATGGGGTTGGTTGGGCGGCCTCCACCCCTTTCCGAACGTTGGGCGGCCTCGTTCGAGGATGTCCGATGTAACATTCCGGGCATAGGATTTGAGGGCGGCCTCAATCCTGAGTGTAGGATCTCGATGCTGTGTGAACGCGGGCCTCACTCTTGTGTGTTATTTGTGATGTGACATGTACATGCTGTGTGCGATAATATACATTGTTTATGCCATGTGGTAGGCAAGCATGCTAGATCATCATTTCATGCACGATGTTTATATGTTATGCTTTACTACTTATGATATGCATGATGTTGGCCGAGTTCGGCGTACCCACTGAGCTTTAGTAGCTCAGCGTTCGAAATGTGTTTTCGTGCGTAGGTTAGCGGAAGCCAGTTCGTGGAGCACCATCAAGGTTTGGATTTCAGCATCGACCTATGTCAGAGTACATTTATAGATTAGTGGGCTAGTACTTGGTTGGACCCTATGTATTTTGTAACTCTGTTATTTTAATTTGGGTCGAATGTTTTAATGGTTTGTAATATTTTGGAGCTCCGATTATCTTATATTATTTTGGGCTTGCGTTTTAACTTAAATGGATTTTATAAATAGTATTTTGGACTTGAATTGGATTTTAATTGTTGGGCTTTCGAAAGAATTTTGAAATACAGGTTTTGGGCCGGAGGCCCAGTGTGACATCCAGGTCGGGGTGTTACATGAACAATAATTAAATAATTATTTAAAAATAAACGATCTTAATTGTTTAAATCATAAATGACGTGATGAACAAATTCACCTAATAATCGCTCGCAATAAAGACAGTATTTTACAATCGTGGGGCACCCATTATTTAATAATGATGTCATCAACATCTAGATTAGAATATTAGTTTATGAGATGCTTTCTGAAATTTAAAAAAATAATAATGATAAATTTTTTAAGAAAAATAGATATTCTTTATTAAGGTGATTATATATTAATATATGTTTATATATTTTTTTAATTTTTTAATAATGTGCATACTTTACGGATAAAGTGATATGAATTTGGATCTTCAATATGTGTTATATTTTGATACATAAATTTTATAAAAAAATTACGCAATTCTGTGTTAGAAGATAATCTTAACCATTTACTACAATTATTAGTGTTCGAACCCGTGTTCTCTAGGAACAATAATCGTTCCGTTAACCACTTGAACTAAAAGGCTTGTGCTAATTTAGATATCTAATAAATAGAGTATTATATTATATTATCTGATTACGGTAAAGCCTTTTAATTTAAAAGAAACTTTAAATAATATAAATTTGAATGATTAATAACATTTAAAAATAATTTCATAAATAAAGTAATATTTACATTTAAATTTAATAATTGATAAAATTATATTCAAAATGTCATTTCATAAATATATATATATATATTTGAATTTAAAAATTATTAAAATGATAATTTTATAAATAAAAATTAATAAATATATTTTTCATATATGTTTAATAATGATATTAAAAATAATTATTATATTTTAATTAATATTTAAATACAAAATATTAATAATAAATGAATATTAAATATCCTTATAAATTATTTTTATCAAAATTATTTTTTGTTCAAGTTTACTTATTTGTATTGTTTTCTCCGACCAACACCATTAAAACTTTGGCTATGCTTACCATCCCCTGTTTTGCCAATTATATGCTGAAATTGACATAAGAATCGTTCAACCAAATTTATTCACACACTATATAGACCCTTTCTATCTTATTGCCATGCATATTAGACTTTAATAATTAAAAAAAAAAAACTTAAAAGGATAAAAAGTCTTTGAATTTTTTAAAAATAATTAAGTTCTGTATTTTTTTGTATTTAATTAAAATTTAAATCAAAAATCAATTAATTAAGTTTTTGAATTAAGAAATATAATCAATTAAACTCTTAAATTAAAAAATCAATTAAATTATTTGATCATTTTAATTATTAAATTTTAATAATTTTTCTTTAAATATTATTAACATATACACGTACACTAAAATTTTATTATATTTACATCTATAGATTTTTTTTTGAAAATATATATTTTTATAGATTTTAGAATTTTTAAATAAAATGAAAATTATGAAAATGTCATGCGAAGGAAAAATTATATTATAGGTCAGTCCCATTACGTATCTATGGGACCAACCAATAAAAATTACCCACCTCATTAATCTCAAGTGAATCTTCACTTGAAAAATTAAAAATTGATAAAGTGGATGGTTTTTATTGGTTGGTCCTATGGATGACGTGATGGGACTGACCCATGATATAACTTCTTTATGCGAAGACATTAAAACATAATACAATGCATCAACAGATGTATAAAAATTATCAAGATTTAAAGATTAAAATTAATCAAATAATTTAATTGGTTTGATTTTTAAATTTAAATATTTAATAAATTATTTTTTTTAATTCAAAAGATACGTAAAGAAATCAAATATTTAATTGATTTTTTTTTAAAAAAAAAAAACCCAAAAGCCTTAAAAAATCCCATCGCTTGAATTCCCCTCAGGGACACATCAGCATGACAACCTGCATTTCGTACTTTTCACACTCCATTAATCCGGCCCCCTTTATGTCCAAAAATTATTAGGTTATCATGTTATTTGTGGTCTTAATTAATTAAGATTATTACGTAAACCATCACTTATTTCTTACATATAATTAATAGGTAAACAGTTATTAAGTAATTAATTTAAGATGGACGATTTTGATTGTTTGTGTCTCTTCCCTTATAACATTGTAATTACTGTTCCTCCGTCGCACCATCTCTTTATATCCCCCTTCCTCTCAAACCCCAACTCCCACTTCCAATCAAAACAAAACATTCGTAATTCAGTATTGTTTTCTAACCAAGATCTTCGTGTCTTGTCTCCAAAACATGTCTCCGGCAGGGTCTAGCAGGTGGTGTCCAACACCGGAGCAAGTTATGATATTAGAAGAGATGTATAGCAGTGGGATTAAAACACCCAATGCTTCTCAAATCCAACAGATCACTTCCCACCTTTCCTTCTACGGAAAAATTGAAGGCAAAAATGTTTTCTATTGGTTCCAAAACCACAAGGCGAGGGAGAGGCAGAAGATGAGAAGAAAACTCAGCAAGCAATTCCAAACACAGCAACTTTATCACACTAATAAACACCCTTGTCTGCACTACGATTCTCCCGCAGCTCATGCTTTCCAACAGCTTACATACTATAACTCAACCAGTCCTTTTCCTCAGGTAAAAATAAAATTAAAACATATATATATATATATACTGTTTTTCGTTTTCATTTATTTCACTCCCAATGTTAGTTAGACTATCAATTATCAAACAGTACCTGTACCTCTTCATGCATTCATGTGCTTGTTTTTTCCATATATTTTCTGATTATTATTAATCTTATTTGCAGGTCAGGGTTCAGGAGGTTGCAGCCAAGCAGCAGGTGATGAACCACTTGTGGAAATTGGATGTGCCTGAAAGAGCAGACATTGATCATAAGTCTATGATGAAGATGGACGGTGGTGATTGGTTGATGATGGTTGATTTGGTTCCCTCTTTATCATCGTCACCGTGCTACTTCACCACCACTAGATCACCTCCCCTCGAAACTCTTCAACTTTTCCCAGTCACTGCTTCGAGTCTCAAGGAAGAATGCAACAGCAGCTCTTCCAAGCCTCTTTCTTGCAGTATCACCGCTAATAACTTCCCTCCACCTCAAGTAGCCTTAACTCTCACGTAAAACACCCTTCCCCCCCTAAAAACAACCAAACCTCTTTTCCCTGTCTGATGCATAGGTTGTAACTTGTAACTAGGTTTTTATGTTGCATTTTTAATGGAATCTAGGTGTATTTTGGTTTGTTTTCTTGGCGATTCAAAGCATGATCGGTGGCTAGTCACTGCCAACAGTTGAAAGAAAAAAAAATTAGGGACAAAGTGATAAGAGAGAATGAAGGAGAGATCACCAGCTCCTCTATTGTAAGACCACCGTTCTTATTTTATTATCAATAATAAATTAAAATAATTAAAAAGTGGAAAGATAAAAAAATATTGTAATAATTTAGTGATAAATATTTAAATTTTATTTTATTAATGTTTTAAAGTCGTTAAAAAATATTCACCTAATCAAAATTTAATATATTTTTATTTTTATTTATATTTTAAATTTTTATAAAAATTTTAAAAAAAATAATTTAAAAAATCTAAGCAGTCTTAAAATATTTAAAAATAATTCAAATCCCTAACTCAAACTTAAGATCCCAAAATTAACATCACTATCATTGTCGATAATCTTATTGGATCTTACTATTGTTAATGTCTAAACCCTCGATAACCATCACTATCATTGTCGATAATCTCATTGGAAGCTATCGACAACGGTAACGACGTCAATTTAAGATTTAAAGTTTTTCATTTTAGAGATTTTTAGGATTATTTTATGAATTTTTAAAATATTGTGATATTATTTAATTCATTTTTCATTTTATTTTTTAAAACGAATAAAAATTAAAAATTACATATCCATTTATTATTAGGTTATGATTTTTAATAATGTGCTTAATAACAAAACTAAACTTTTTTTAACATATATTTTAAAAATATATTAAATATTCATCTTAATATATATATATATAATTTAAGCGTTTATTTAAAGATTAAACCTTAATTTATTAAAGAATTTACTATTTATTCTCAGTGGGATTTTACTTATTTTCATAAAAGAAAACGACGAAAGATTTCTAACTCTTCCCCGTTATTTATGCGGCAGGAAATTGGACTGACAATGGACTAGTTAAGGTTTTGGTATTTAAATATTTTAAAACAAAAATATGAATAAAAGTGTTTTAATTAAATAAAATAAACAAAAACTCAACGGAAACTTCTATTTCTTAAAAAATTAATTATAGTTGAGTTACTAGTAATTTTAATAATAATTTAAAAATCACTGAAATAATTAATGATATATATCAATATGTTATATTAGTAATGTATAACGGTGAGTATCACACATTTTAAATTAAGAAAAATTCTATAACGAGCGTTGAATACCATTAAATTAATTAATAAAAATTAAAAATCTCAAAAATTTAACATGTAATTAATAAAAGAGTGATACACTTTAAATAATCTTATTCTCATTGTTTCTCGTCTATTTTCGTATTCCCCAAAAGAAAGCAAGTTAACATGAAATCTTCATCTTTTTATGTGTGAATCTTAAATAGGTCTTTAAAGAAGAGTTGATAATATTAAAGGATCTACGAGAGATGATTAAATTTATAACTTTCCTGATTTTATTGCATTGCTAACATATGTACAAGGTATAAATACAATAAAATCTCGTATGAGGTATTACTAGTAAGCATCAGTAAGTCTATTGCGTTGAATTATTGTCCATCAAATCATAATATTATTATTGATATAACAATCATTAAATAAAGTCATATTGATTATTTCACATTGATATTAAAAATTATTGAATCAATCATATTTTCATTGTCATTAATATTGTTATTGTCATCGATATTATTATTATCGCTATATTATCTAAATTCATCAACTTTGGATTCAAATGAATATGGATACAATTGGTATATTATAAAATTTATGAGCTTATTGGTACGAAATGGACTACGATCTTTGAGCTAAGATTCTTGTTAGTGATATTGGCAGAATGATTTTGATTTCAGTTTTTTGTCCATGTTAAAAGGTTAACCATTCATCGATTTGGCGATGTTGGTTAAGAATTTGCATATACACTATTTCATATTGATACAAAGGTTCACGTTACTGATTATATTATTAAAGCATGTATTAAGATGCGTTCATTGAAAATTATTAAAAAGTTTGGAACCATTGGCATTATTGTATTCTTTATTGCGTTATTATTATCTCATTGTGCTATATAAGTCTTATGCATCTCATTTTTATAAATTTTAAATCGAAAGAATCAAGATTCGAGGATCAAGGAAGTATTTTTTGCTAATCACAAATCTAATCCATATAATGTTCTCTTAGCTTTCAAACTCTTAGTATAATGGCATAGCTATCGAACTTGTTTTAAGGTTATTCTATTGTAATTATTGGTTAATATGGACATATTAGATATGTAAGGCATATTATGACCTTACAAGGTTATGTAAAGGAGGCTTAAGTGGCATTTAGGAGAAATTATATCATGGGTCAGTCTCACCACGTCATCTATGGGACCAATCAATAAAAATCATCCACCTCATCAATTTTTAATTTTTCAAAATGAAGATTCACTTGGGATTGATGAGGTGGGTGATTTTTATTGGTTGGTCCCACAAACACGTGATGGAACTGACCCATGATATAATTTTTCGGCATTTTGGGGATCTATTATGTCAATTATAGTAAACTGATTCGACTTGCTATAAAATTTGATATACACGTAGATTTATAAGGGTGCATTATTGGGTCAAATTACTAAGACATATCTATATGGGTCTAGGCGTATCAATATGTATTTTCATCACTGGAATTTATTTATTGAACGAAGAATTGATGCAACTAAAGATCATATTGATCCTCTTATGCATCAAAACTTGATACCAAGGTACAATAAAACGCTATTTGAATTCAATATTATATAGTGTTAGGGGCGGTTCAAAGATTTTGAGGGTCCTGTACAATTTATTAAAATATGATCCTTAAAAGTAATTGTTCATGACCTCTACTAGTTATAAAATTGTAGCCCTTGGAAGCAAATATCCTTTGTAGGGGTGCCTGTGCGATCGTTTCTATTGTGTCTGTCCAAAACCTCACTAGTTCTACTGAAGTAATAGTAATAATAATAATAATAATTAATAAGATTCTATAATCAATTGTCATATTTAAGAAATAATTATAACATTTTAACAATTATAACTCATCTTTCTTAATAGCGTTTTCAAAATTTTTCAATGAATTTTGAGATTAACATCTAATGAATGTAGTTTATCAAAATTTGGGGTCTTTCTTTTTTGGGCCCTGTACGGTCGCTCCTATTACGTTTGTCCAGAACCCCCATTGTATAGTGTATCAATACAGTTTGACACATACCCTTTTTTAATTATCAATGATAATAATGATCAAGCGTACTAGTAAGCCCCCTCGAGTACTAGTACTAATACATATAAGTTGGTTAAAAATATAAGAACAAATTATAAAACCTTACAAACAAGTCACTTATATTAGGGGTGTTCAAAACCGATCCAACGGTACCCATCGGCCCAATAAATTCATAGTGCAAGTTAAAAAAATAAAAATAATCTTAAAATATAATAATAATATAGTATTGATATTAAATTTATTGGACCGTTGGGTACCCATTGGACCGGTTTTGAACACCCCTAACTTATATTGTATGACTAATTGGATTAATAAATGGATCCCAAATCTACAGAAAATTGACATGTGAGCTAATTAACATTGAATTTCATTTCAGTGAGGATAATTATAGTTAAAATCTAATAATTATAGAATTTATAGATTAATCCCTAAATTTAAAGAATTTATAGAATATTTTTACAACATCTAATCATCGTGAAGTTACTAAAAATATTGTACCAATTACCGTATCGTTCAACGATAATATTTTCCAAACCCGTTTTTCTATCAGACAAACAAAAAGTGTTACACCAACAATATAAATTATATCTGATTGTGATTATGTGAAACACATGAGCATGATTTAATATGATACAAGTACAATAGTACATACGTCCAAATATATACTTAAATGACATCAAATTCTTATAATATTTTGATATTTTATCGATCGAAAGAAAATATACATAATATAAAAAGAAAGATAAATCAACCGAGACAAACATAACAATAACAAGAGCGTACATAAAATTAATGTAACATTTCAATTTTAGGGACAAAAGACATAAATCCAGCCGATGTAATTTAATCACTGTGTAAAAAAAGCAAGCAACATAATAAAAAGCACACAATAATTAATAATTATGCATGCAACGAACAATGCATTAAAATGATGGTCTTAAATTTCAGCCAAAAGAGCATCCATTGGCCAGAAATGGACCGGTTCCCTAGAGAGGGGTAGGCAAATTGAATATCGAAAATCAAACCGAATCGAGGTATTGTGGTTTATAAATTTATGAATCGTGATTAATTGTGATTAACCGAATTAAACCAAATTTGATTTTTTAATTAATTTTTATTTATTTTTATAAGATAAAAATATATATTTTATACGTAAAATACTATAAATGTATTTTTATTTTTTACTTAAAAATATGTTTAAATAAATATTTATGAAAAATATCTTAAAATATTTATTATTTAATGTTTAAAAGTCATAAAATAAAGTTATTTTGTCAAGATAAAATATATTTTTTTTTATAAATTAACGTTAATATGAAAAAACCGAAAACCGCGGTTAACTGAACTGAAAACCGGTAGTTACTAAAATAGCTTACCGAATTAAATTGAACCTGAACCGAATGCACCCCTAATAGTACCTGTTAATTGGTCCGAGTGGGTTTAGATCATTTCAAAAATATTTTCGTGTTTAAATTCGAGTTTCATCTTATTTAATTTAATTTAATAGTTTATTTTATGAGTTTATATTAATAGTTGTATTATTTTATGGTTGAATTTAACTATATTTTATTAATTAATTTACATATCCAACTCGTAGGACATAATTTAAGAAGAAATACTGAGATATCAATGAATTAGTTGGGCATATTTATATGTACACTTAAGGTTAAAGGTACTTTCAGTCTCTGCTGACACACGAACCATTTAACACACACATTTGATGTCGTAAGCCAATGTCTGAATTATTTGGGAAACATTGTCCCACAAATCCTACAACCAGGAGATACCTATTTTTGTCATTTGAAACACACATGGTCGACCTTGGTTAGGTTAAATTATTAATCGTTTCGGATTAGGATATAAAAATTAAAGTAAGCATGCACAATAAGATTAATCGATAAGACATAGAGAGAAGATATACTATAGGTATAGTTTACCATGTCAATTATAGTCCAATCCAACTATAACCATTCATTGTACCACTATTTTTCAAATCGTTTTTTCTGACCAATGAATTTCACTCAATTTTTTATGTTATTTAAAGAATATATTTTCTAAAAGTTAGATTAATAACTTGGATGATTGATGGAATGAACAGTTTTCATTGATTAAAGACCACAAGTGACGTATCGAGTCGAACTCGTAATATAATCTCGTAGAAAGAAAGACACATTTTTAAAATTTTATATATTTTAAAAATTTATCCTTATTTTATATCGGTGATTTAGTCTCACATCCCTTAAAAACATACAAGATTTCAATAGTTTACAACTACGATGTACCTACAGGCTAATCACACAATTTACTCCCCATCAAATTCCTTAACTGTTTGGTGGGGGTAGATAAATTTAACCGTCTGATTCTAATTTTTACTATCCTATACTTTTACGAGCAATGAGACAAGTCAATTAATATTTTTTTATAAATAATTTGTTTTATTTTATTTAAAGAATTATCAAAACACTAAAAAAATTTACAAACGTTTATACATCAAAATTGAGCAAGAATATTAAGAATATTACGACAAATTTCATAAAGTAATAAAAAAATAGAAGAATAAACAAGTTTCTTGCGGTCTCACAATCGCATTGCATCCTAACATCAGATTTGACTTGTATCATAATAACTCAAACACTTCTTGCACCTTTACTATGCAACCTATTGTTTTTTTTATTTAAACATAATACAAAAAGACTCCTCAAACTATACGAATAATAGCCCTCAAAGATTCAGCTTTACTATGTTTTTGCATCTAGTCGAGTAGTACTTTTCACCCACTCATTATAGACCTAATATCACAAACCTGTAGAATTAATTGCCAAACTTCACGTGCAAACCGACAATCACAAAAAAGATGGTCTTATTTTTCATAGAACCCTCACAAAGCACACGTTTGGGATCAACCATACAACCCTAAAGTAACATACGATTTTTAATAGGTAGCCTATTTTTCAGAGCCAACCAAGCAATAAAAGAGTGTTTAGGGAGAGTTAAGCCACCCCATATGGAAACCACCTCACTTTTTCTCTTTAATGTGTTAAAATCTCCGAAGCTTTCTTAACTTTATAACCTTTCTGTAATATGTCCTACAGTGCTAATCATCTCTAAATTTTAAAATTTTCTTCCAAACCTAACTATAGTCACTCTTAATTTGAATCTGTAATAAATTTTTACCCTTCAATAGATACTCTTTTACCTAAGTCACCCATAATAAACTCAGTCGATAACTACCCTGTATTTATTTACTCTATATTCAGATAAATTTACTGAGAATCATATCTAAATAAACTTTATTTGAGAAATTTTTTGTTTGACACATAAACCTCATTGTTTGATTTGTATAAATTTTGAATTTTAAATATATTCATTAGGTGTATTTAATTTAATTTCGTTCAAAAAATTATAAACTAATCTAATCAATCTATTTATCCAATAACCAAAACAACTTTAAATATATATAAAAAAATAAATCGAATCAGTTACGGTGGATGGGAAAGGAACAAGATAAAAGAGCCTTGGGGTAATCTACCTCCATGTCAAATAGAGAAAGGCTGGTGGCATTAATATTTCTACATGAAAATACAGAGGCGATATTACCCTTGTCCCCATTGCTTCTCCACAAGTCCTTTTTCTTCTGTTCACCATGCACCCGATGCAAAGGCTTAATAATTGTTAGATTAAAGCCAAATTTCAAAATTAAGGTTTGAAATAAGTTATTTATCATCCAAGGATCTATGTTTTAAGAATGATAATGAAAAAGAAATATAGGTTTAGAGGAGTTTCGAGAAAAAGATAATCTCTTTTTCTCAGTTTATGAGTAGATTTTATTTACTCTTTCATCTTTAACATAGTTATAATCCGAATTTATACCTCTTTATGTAGTGAAAAAGGTTGGAGAATCTTTCAAAAGGAGTTGAAAAGAAGAACACTTGAAGAACTTGGTTTGGAGTTCTTTTTAATTATAAAATCAAAAGCTATTATATTTTTGTGTGTATGATTTGATATATATAGTTTTGGGGGTGTTTGATGCTTAAACCCTCTATATGATGTTAATAACATTTAAAAATGGTAGCAAATCACTCTATCAATTTTATATCTTATAAAATTGATTTAAGGGCTAAAGGTGATATTTTAGGAGTTTAGGAATGATTTCCCAAACTTAAAAGTTATTTTTAGGTTTCAATAATGGTACACAGGAAACCCATATCGGTACCTAATGTTATGGTTTTAAGAATATTGTTTCATTAATATGAACGATGAAAGGATATGTGTACGTATTCAATTAGTACTAATACACTCTATAAAGTAGTATCAATAAGGGTTGACCTATATCAATACACGAAAATTGAATAAGATTCGAATAAACTCATTTTGTATAAGTACTTTATGTGTATCAATACCTAAAGGTAACATATCGTTATCCATTAACTCTAAATCATAAACTTTATCGCTTAAATCATAAATTAAACTTTCAAATCCTAAAATATAAATCTATTTACATTTACGTAAATTTATGTATTAAAATATTTTCTAATTAAAATTAAACAAATGAACGATGAAAGAAAAGAAAACAGTTACCCCACTCCCAAACATGAACATAATAAAAAAAAATCCCATTCTTTTAGTATTATATTTAAGAATTTAGTGCATATTGAAGTTCCAGTTGAATTCTTTCAGCAAATAATGAATGGAAGAAGAGAGACAGGAGTCTAGATCTGCACCTGCACTATACACACCTTTTGTTTCTTACCTCTAATACCATGCTAAATTCTTCTCATTCACTTTTAGTTAATAGCAGTGAGTGGAAGTCTGGAATCTTTCAACGCTTGAGATTGGGACTGGGGAGCTGCTGAGGCTGCTTCATTGGAACCGCCCACCATGTGTTTTACATCACCATTGCCTAATTTTGATGATTTTGCTTCCCAAAACAGCTTCACTAATTCCTCAAATGGAGGAGTTTTCAGTTCCTCGATCGATGACATGCTTGGTAGGTTAAATGCCCTCTTCCTCGGAGTGGAACACGACGGCTTGTCCATCTGTGATTTTGAGTTACCAACCAAAAACAAAAGGGTTTTTTATTAATAAATATTTAAATTACTATAGTTTATATACTTTTGCTGGTTTCTACTACTATCTTACCATGTATTCCTCCTCCAGACAGTGCCCTGCATTCTCTGTGATCTCTACAGTCTTGTGGTAGTGACCGCTCTTCAGCTCCCTCAATTCCTCACAACAAGGAATGAGCATGGAAGTCATGTTCCCACATGCCTCGTGGTCAAGTTGTAATGAATCTGCCAGTATTTTTTGTTCATCAGTGTATTCTTTTTTGTTTTATTTAGGATTATAAAATTCGGGTTTGAATCGTTTTAAGGTTTTGACTATTGTCTTTTTATGATCAAACTGGGTTGGTTAAGGTTCGAGTTCGAGTTAACTAGAAAACGGTTTTAGATTCAGATAAAATCTAGCTGGATATTTAGAGAATCTAGATACTTACGATCAATGGATGTGAGGCAATTGTTGTTTGCAGTGTCTACATCTTCAAGAGCAGCGGACACTGCACTAGAAAATTGATCTCGGAGAATCCGATTGGCTTCCACCCCTCCTCTAAATTGAATAAAAGATAAACAAAGATCAGTGATCTATGTCAGAAATTTTCTAAAACACTTTCGAGAAAATAGCGCTTACCTAACAATGGAATCCACCGAATCAACATTACTTTTTTCTAAACTGAGAAGGGATTCCTGAGCATTCCTCCATTGCTGAGAACTCATCTTTGCTTTCTTAATACTGCAACAAGAATTTTGCAGGATGTTCAGTATGTATCTAAAAAATAACATTTGGAGCAGAAAACTGATACCAGGGAAAAAAACACAAAGCATGCAATAATTCCTCTTGAATGCTTAGACAATACCAAAATAAGGAATCATCTATCTTGCAAATACCGATTTTCAAATCAACAGTAGAGGCTTATTCTTAAAGCTACTGAAACCCGAGCAGCATGACTCTTGGCAGGTAGTTTTGGATTGGGATGTAACTAAAGGTTGTTCGGAAGGAATGCAATGGAAGACTTCATGGAAGAATGGCTCGATCGTCAATGGAAATTTTTCGAGGAAAAACAACTCATACCAGTTTTGAAGAACCTCTTGCATATCTTTCTTTCCACTTTCTATAGCAGAAGTATCTTCAATATAGTGGGATTCTGTGCTTTCCATGTGAACATTCCATTCTGATTTAACAACGGTAGTGGACTCTTGCATGATAGACATTTCTTTCTGTAGCTCACTTGTTTTGCTGGATGCATTATCCCGGAGATCATGGACTGCTGTTTGGACCTAAAAAGAAATAAATAAAAGAAATTATGCCCAAAATAGTTATCAAGCAGAAATGAAGAATGCACAGCTCATAATAATGTTGAGATTAGAAGTTATATATATGGGTACCAGTTTTTTCTTCCTAGCACTTGAGCTTGCAAGAAGTTCTGCCACCTTTTGTAGCAATTGCTTCTCTTCATTAGCGGCACATTCCTACATGTATTATAGATTTGAATTGAACTTAACGGTTACCAGCTCTAAGAAAAGCAAATTTGCCTGAATTAAGAAATATTAAGTACCTCAAACTTCTTTTCGAATTCAGACAATTTGTTGTCACTCATTATTTGTGCTTCTTCCACAATTTTGGTCAGCTTGGTTACATGCATGTCTACAGTCTCAAAGAAGTTTACTGTTATTTTAGAAATTGACCTTGCATTGTCTACTGCCCTGGAGTGTGCCTGTAAATGAAATTGAAAGAAGTGAGCTCACTACCAATGCCTCTCGATTACTGATTAGCTGAGACACAAAGCAATAAGATGTGAACCTCGTGCTGTTGTCGTGCAAATGCAGTTAGCTTCTCCTCTTGCTTGAAAAGACTACTTTGAAGGTCATTAAGTAACGCTTCAGCCTCTGCAGTAATTCCTTTGAATAGCTGAACCATATGAATAACATCATAAGCAATAGAAGTAGAAAAGGAATGTCCACTTGAAAACTTAACTAAGCTTACATCTTCCAGATCATGTGAGTGCTTAGAAACTTCAGAATTTAGATCACCCAAGGTTGACATGAAATTTCCATCAAGTTTTGAGGCTATACTATCCAAAGCTTTAACACCCGTACCATACATGTTCTTCAATTTGCCTAACCTTCCTCGAAGTTCTTCTGTAGCCTGCAGTTATACACAGGATAAGCTATGAGAGGCAGTCAATCGAGTCCCTGAATATGTTCAAATGTGCTGTTGAAACCATACCTCTGACTTTTTCGATACAAAGGAATGCATATCTTCTTCCATGTGTTTCAGTTGCTGCTCTTGTTGAGTTACAGAAGCTGCAACAGTCTTGTGCAAGATATCAAGCTGTTGGGTCAACTGGGACTGGAACTTTTGGATAAGTGCTTTGTTTCCATCCTCAATTTTATCCTTCCTTTCTGAAAGCCGAAAAGCATTAAAAAACCTTTAGGGAACAATTCATTCTATAACAAAGTGCACTGTGAAGGATACTAACCTATCTTAGCAAACAAATCTGAGACATCTGATGCAGCATTTTCAAGCTCTGCTCGGAGTTCAAAAGCACGGTCAACAAGTGTTTTCTCTGAAAAATTAGCAATGGACATATTTAGTTTCAGAGATATTAAATAATCAGGCATGAATTCAAACTAAAAAGACACTAGTGACAAAACAAACACCAAAAGGAAGATAAAGAAAAGGGGAGAAAATGCTCAGACCATAGAAGTTTCCCAAGCAATCTCCAACTCACCAGATTTAAGGAGATTAGATATAAAAAAATCCTTCTCTTTAATAGTTGCATTTGCTTGTCTATGCTTATCTTCGAGATCAAACAATGCATATTCAGTTTCCTCAAGCTTTTTCTGGAAGGAAAAGAAAAGAGAGATGGTTCACTTCTGTCACAGCATAAGACAAGAAAAGTGCCAATATGGCATGTGTAAGTTAGTATCCAAAACTGTAATACCTCCTTCTTTTCAAGTTTCTCACTTAAATCTGCAGTCAACAGCTGCTGTAAATTGTGAAGTTCCTTAAGTTCAGTAATTTGCTGCAGAAAAGTAAAGAAAGAATAATTAATTGAACTCCAA
This sequence comes from Abelmoschus esculentus, assembly GCA_035048815.1. Classification (NCBI taxonomy): domain Eukaryota; kingdom Viridiplantae; phylum Streptophyta; class Magnoliopsida; order Malvales; family Malvaceae; genus Abelmoschus; species Abelmoschus esculentus. The sequence continues at coordinate 4,072,331 of JAUCBN010000061.1, read as the reverse complement.
ACCATACATCAGAAAAAAAGAAAAAAAACTAAAGGGTAATTTTGAAGAAATGTACTACCTTCTCCTTGGATTCTGATTCAAGTTCCATGCGCTCAATTTTTTCAGCCATAGCCTGAGGTAGAAGTTAATATTTCTTAGTAATACTAATAAATTCAGTCCTCCATGAAACTCGGGACAAACAATTCTACCAGTTAATCAATATGGTTTGAATCCAACCTTCTTCTCTGCTTCGTCCTGGAGAAAACGATCTCGCGGAATGTAAATTCCATTTTTTTCTCTTGCAGAGTACACCTCTGATTAAACATAAAAAAGGAAGAAAAAAGTATCACTTATAAGAACCAATTGATGATGTCATTAGGTTTATTAGAAAAGAAAAATTAAGGTATAGTCAACTACCTTGCTTCAGCCGATCAATTTCAGAGTACAAATCTTTTATTAAAGCAGATTTCATCATCTTCTGGTTAATCTGCAATAGTAACAAATTTCAATTATTTCAGAATGTTAAGAAGAGAACACCTATTTTAACTTTGTACAAAAGAGAAATGAGAGATAATTCAGCCTTATAATGTGAGATTATTAGCAATAAAAAGCTCAAAAGGTGATTCGTAAGACTAATCCACTGACCTCTGGTTTGTTCTTGATATTCTTGGCACGATGTGCGTAATCTAAAGTGCTGAGTGTTTCTTCTAGACAATGGATGGATGGCGATATGGTGGCAATTATACATGTTTTTGTTTTCCCTCCCAAGGAATCCCTCAATAGCCTTGTTAGTTTGCTATCTCTGCCGTTTGGGAATATATATATTATTTGTCCAAACAAAAACAAGATGCTATTGAGAAATTCTCATCTATGGATAATCCATACCTATAAGGTACATGACCAGAATGCTCAACGAGGGCATTGATTACACGACCAAGAGTAAGCAAGCTTTTATTAATCTCTCCAGCCTCCCTTGCTCTGCCCTGTAAGAGTCAATTAACTTGGGATCAACACTTAAAAGGTTCAAATGTCCTAACATAGAGAGCACCACATCACACTCTTAAAAGAAGTGCAACATAGAGATTTTTTTTCATTTGGCTGCATTAGACTCATAGCACAGACATTTTTTCATATCACACTTGGGATGGTGGTAATACAATACCTCTCTTGCACCAGAACGTGAAATATTCTCAGAACCAGCAAGATCAACAAGATTTAGCTTCCCACATTTAATCATCTCTTCCCCCTCTGGAGTACATTCCTTAATGTGGATTGTGATTGAAAATATAGAATGAGAACGACTACTTTGTTTGTTGAGTAGAGTTTCAGCTGTACGCCTTTTAGCAGAACCTTTTTCCAATATTTTGTAAATTTCATTAGCGGTTGTGACCATCTCTTCTTCCAGGCCTCTGACAAAAACTCCCCCTTTTCCATCTTCCATAAGAGCAATGGGTTTCTTAGTTTTATCATCAATGAATTTTGTAGTTTCCTCTGGTGCCAGAAGATCTGTTATTTCCTCGTTGTAAAGCTCTAGAAACGTAACTTTCATACTATATTCGGCATTCTGAGCTTCTAATACATCAAAAATCTGTTTAACAGCCCTTGGAATCACACCTGCATCACTTGGGAATTCCCCATTCTGCATAAAACAATGAGTTCATTTAGAACTGAAAGCAAGCAAAGGGTCATGAAATTCATATATAATATGTTTGAGAACATGAAGTTGAAATTTTGTATTCAAATTTCATCTTATAAATAAATTGTGAGAATGAAAAGCATATATTCTGTATAAATTATTTAAAATTCAATATGATTATATATTTCAAAGACATGCAAACATGAATTTCAAACTTACAATAAGGATTTCAAATTCACAACAAAAAGGGCATATGCAAAGATAATAATGAATGTTGCATTTATATATGTTTTATCACAGGAATTATACTATTTTTCAATACAAGTTGAAAAATGCAACCTTAACAAACTAGAAAAAGAAAAAGGCACCTTTTTCCTTGCTCCTCCCTCCATTGTGTATGTCTTTCCAGTTCCCGTCTGGCCATATGCAAAGATAGTGCAATTATAACCCTCAAGAACTTCATTAACAATTGGAGACACAGCTAGATCAAATAATTCCTTTTGCTGAGACGATGGACCAAAGACCTAACAAAAAGCCAATCTCTAACGTTATAAACTGAAACATAAATTTTCAAATCCCACTTTACCTTTTTCAAACCCCAAAATTTCAATTTTGAAATCCGTCTACATTTTCTCAAGAACCAAACAAATAATTTTAATAAAAGACAAAATTTAACATCCGCTCATAAAAAATGAATTTATAACAAAAATGTAACCTTGTCAAAAAGAAAGGTCCTATCAATTTGCTTATTAGCAATACTCTGCACAGCACAAACTTCTCTTCTACTTTCATTACACGATATCACCACCGGAGTATGTATTCTCGCATCATCTTCACCCAGTGGCCTACAGGTGAAAATTTTGTCATTATTAATTTTATACATCTAACTAAATACCAACTGAAAATTAAAAAAAAAAAAAGAAAAAAAAGAAGAGAAAACTAACCTGCAACGTAAAATAACCTGAACGTTAACGCCTTTATCTTTATCATGTTTGGAGCTTGAATTAGAATCGGCCGATCGCAGATCTCGCACCGGTTTGTCGTTTGAACGTGGCGTTTGCGATGGAGATAGCGATACCAATCCTCCTCCTCTTCTTTGCTGCTGTGTAGATTCCATTACAGAGAGCTATCTCTAACAACTCCGTGATTCAAAGCAATGTGTAACTACACTGAGCAAACTCGGATTCAGTGAAAATGACGCGATATTTAGTTCAAGATTTAAATGCATATACGCTTCTTAAATGAATCTAAAACTTTGAAGTACATTTTGATTCACTGACTGAAGAAAAAGTGAAACTCAGTGAGTTAACACGACACTAATGTATCATCAATTCAGTCACAGAAAATCAAAAGAGAGTAAACTATACACAGATTTGGAAGAAAACAAAAGATATGATACCACTTCAGATTAAAAAAACAGATTTAAAAAAAATCAGCAAAAATATGATTGAAAAATTGTATTCAGATTTGGATCGGAATAAACTGATTCAAAGTTTGTAACAATTAAAGAAATAGAATCGGCGATGAATCTCATTAAAAGGAAACTTACAGTGTAAATAAATGCCGGCGAGTTAAAAGGAAATTCAAATGGCAACTATGAGCTCAGAGGTTTCACTTTTAAAGCGGAGAGAGAAAGAGAATGACTTTCAACAAATTCCAAATGGCGACGATTTATGAGTTCTCTTCTTTTTTAAATAATAATAACAATATAAATTAAATAAGAATTGACGGCGTTAATGTGGATAAACAGCGAAGGGACGGCAACGAAATTTGGGGAGGGTTACATTAACGGCGTTAAATAAGCTACGTGCATCGTAATATCCGACCGTTATCAAACCAAAGGCTAAAAGCCAACGGGATCATGGAAATCTTTTTCAAATCGTTATTTGTTTATTTCTAATATTTAATTTTGAAAATATAAAAATATAGTAATAGATAATTTTTTAAAATATTTAATTAAGATATTTATAAATTATTTCTAATTATTTTAAATATATATCAAATGCGCATTAAAATATTAGAAATGGATATTGTATTTGCCGGAACAAGTTTGTTAATTATGATAAATATTATTATAATAGTGTTTTTTTATATTTTCCTATTTTAATATAATATTTAAATAAAGTAATTAAAAATTGTTATTAATTAAAAAAATTCAAAGACCGAACAAAATATTAAAAATAATGTGTGATCATTTTCTGAATAAAAAATTATAAATATATTTCAACTATAAAATATTTTCTATCATTTATATCGGATATAATTTAATAATTTTAAAGAAGGAGAAAAAAATATTCTTTACGAATTTCGAATTTATAACTTAAAAAATAAAATGTCAAAATTTAATTATTTATTTTAAAAATTATTAATAAGATTTTTCTTTAGTGAAGTGGTTAAGATTGTGGGGGAGCGAAAAGTTGGGAGTCACTAAAATACAATGAGAAAGGGTCAATTAGGATATTTTTCTCTCTTTGTTGTTATAATAGAGAGAATTTTGGGTTTAAATTAGTGTTAGCGTATAATTAAACAATAATAGTGAATCGTAATCATTAATTAAATCGTTATATTGTATAGATTAATTAATCAAATCATTAGTGTTGAAAATTTTAATTAATCGAATTACTAAAAGTGATAATTAATGATTATTATTATTATAAATCTTATGATTACGAATATTGATAAATAGTTAACTTAAATGTTCACTTTTATTAAACTTTAATGACTAATATTTTATTTTTAAAAAATTGACGAAAACTCAGATGATTTGGTCAAAGTTAACTCTTTTTTTTGTTTGTGATACGAAGTCACTAAAGTTTTATTACCTTATATTTGTTTTATGTTAGTTAAAGATTTTCTTTAAAACTTTTATTATATATATGGATGAGTTTACAACGGGCGTCGAACACTGCTGAACATCGTTAATATTGAACACTGTTGAACATTATTAAATAATTTATAAAGAATAAAAATCTAAAGGACTAATCATATAATTATTAATAATATGATGAGTTTATCACACTTTTATTAATTACATACTGAGTCCTTGAGATTTTAAATTTTTATTAATTAATTTAATAGTGTTCAACAATGTTCAACATTAGTGGTGTTCAGCGGTATTCAACGCCCGTTATAGAATTTTCCTATATATTATTATGTATTCAACGTCGATAAAACTTAAAATTTTAAACTAAAATTTATATATTTTGTGTTGTGTTAAATTTTTTTCTCTTTTTTATTTTTAATAATATATTATATAAATACACTAAATATTTTATATTTAATTTAACCTTACATATTAACTTTGTAATAAAAATATTATTTTTGGATAAATATTTATATTGTAATCCATGAAGCAGTAAATCTACTATAATAAAGTACGTAGAATATATTCCTAACGCGGAGTTATGACAACCCCACAAGTTATACAAATATTATAATTCATCCTATTAAACTTACCTATAACTCTACGATGGAACCGTATACCAACCAAATTCTTTATGCATGAAAGCATGTCCTCAACAGCTCTGTTGCTGTCGAAAAATTATATCACGAATCTTTTTTATCATGTTATTTGTGATTTTAACCAATTAAATTTTTAATATACATAAATAAAAAATATGTTTGATCAGGAATAGAACCAGGATTTATGGTTGAGGAGGGCAAAACATAAATATTTAAAAATAGAAGACAAATTCATAAAATATCAATTTTTAAAAAAATTTAAATAGAGAGATAAAAATAAAAAAATTCTTCGGGGTGGGGGGCGATTACCCCTCCCCACCCCACCCCATGTGGCTCCGTCCTTGTGTTCAACCTAAATATATGAATAAAACTTGAAGGCCTAATTTTTCTATTTTTCTGCGCAATCATCCAAGAGTCATTAGATCTATGGGTGGAGCCATAAATGTAATTGGGGTATCCATTAACACCCAAAAAATTTTGAAAAATTATATTTTTTATATAATTTTTATATAAAATTTAAGAAAATATATAATTAACACTCTTTTATAAATAATTTAACACCCCTTTATAAATAATTAACTTCTTATAAATATCGTTTAAAAAAATATACATTTTAAATAAATTTTTAGCTCCGTCACTGATTATCGCATCTTAATTTAACCATCCAATTAAAGAAGGTCACGTGAATCACCACTCGCGTGAGAAGATTACGTGCTCGTCGTTAAGTTTTTTCGAGCGTTTGGTCTTTCCCAGTTGAAACCAAGGACAACGTCGGTCGTCACACTCCATCGTAGCCTGTCATTAAACCCTTCCTCAAGAAAAAAAAACAATCATAAAAAATAGAAGAAGATCTTAATTATTTGTAATATTAATATTACCTCTATTTGGATTAGTCATTAATTTCATCCCATAAAAAACTAGTTACCTAGGTTAGACTCCCCACAAATCACGTCGTTAAATGTAATTAATTAGGCTTTAAATAGATACCTTAATTAGGGTTAGATATTTAAATCATCCCCTAATAACCTTGTTAAATATTACCTTATCTAGGTCGTTTCAAATGCAACCCATTTAGATTTTAGTTTTAATTGAATTTCTTATGCTATATGTGAAGGGTAACTATCCTTTTCCTTAAAACCTCATTTCCTTCCGATGTGAGATTAATGTTTCTTTGTCTCTTTTCATGCTTGACAATCTCCCCCACTTAACCTCGTGATGCTCTCGTCACGAATTTCCGCTTTCGTGATTGACCTCTTATCACGGTTGTTCACCTTTTCTACTCATCTCATGGTGCTCAACGTGAAATTAGATAGTCAAAGGATCATTCTAATATCACTTATTATAGAACTATTATCCTTTTCCTAAACGACATGTTTAATAAGATATACAATGCTATCGTTTATATACCTCAAGACCTCCCTTTTCCTTTTCGACGTGGGATTACTGCTCTTTGTATCTTTTCAGACATAACATATTCCAATAAACAAAAAATGGCCAAATAAGCATTGTTTTACGAGTTATCCCTTTCCGACATATACCCTGTCTACCCCTTTCACTGGTGCTCGAGATTTTGTAATCATTAGTTTATTTTTAGGTTTCTATTTTACTTATTTAAAAGGATTGATGATAACTTCATTATCATAAATTGACGACTCCAGTGGAAAGTTGTAATTGAGCATAACTTTTATTTGATCAAAGAGTATTTTTTTTTAGTATTTTAAATTTTTGTGTTTACTTATTTTTTTTTATATTTTTGTATTAATGTGATTTTTTTATTTTGTTGTGATTTTTTTTGTATTAAAGTGCGAGAGTAATGGTTGTAGACCAGATACAATTTTCACCACTGGAACGCCTATGTTCTCCTTTGTCGCTTAGTGATCAGCAGACGTTGAAGCGAGGTAAGGCTACTGAATTTGTTATTGAAACAGACACAATAAAAGGGATGAAGGTTGATGTACAATCGGGATTTGGGTTTTAAGAAGATAAATCAACGACAAATCTTACAAATACAAAGAGGGTTGATGTTATTATGTCGTCATCTTATGTAGAGATTATTTCTGGATTCGACAAAACAGTCGCGAATGACACACTACTGAATTTGGATGATGTGGTCGTAGATGTGAGGATGTAATTATAGACAAGAGTGGTCTATTTCCTTCAGTGAACTTTTTCGAGAGGATGCAAGAACGAATTTATCATAGTATGTGACGATCACTCATTGTTCGTCTTCTTGATAAATCAATCGAGTACAAAACTCTTTTAGGAAGAATCAAGATGCTCTGACAATTACAGGGAGCGTTTCAAGTTGTTTATCTCGCAAATGATCAATATTTAGTTATGTTTAAAAATACATATGACTATGAATATGTGATGACGGACGGACCTTGGACCGTGTTTGAAAGTTATCTCACGGTACAACCGTGGAGAAGAGAGTTCTCCACATCTGAGTCATTCCCGTCACAGATTATGGTTTGGGTGAAGATTCCGGGACTCCTTTAAAGGTATTACTCAAAGGTTTTATTTCGCCATCTTGTTGGTGTTATTGAAAAAGTTGTGAAAGTCGATTATAGCACTTATGTGGGTGATTGGGGGCGTTTTGCGAGACTAGCAGTAATGGTCTCGCTTAAGAGCCCTCTAATATCGAGAGTGAAAATTGATGGCATCGCTTATCATCTTGAGTATGTGAGGCTTCATCGTATATGATTTTCATGTGGGTTATATGGACATTTGTCTGAAATGTGTACAATTGGTAAGACAACTAATAGTAATTGTGATGTGTCAAACACATTTACCACTAGCTCTATAGGTAATGTTCGTCACTCTCCTATTGAAAATGAAATGTATGGACCATGGATGCTTGTTGAAAATAAGAGAAGACAGACATGTAACGATGAAAAACGGTTCTGCGAAGTAACATCGACTGTTACACCCCCCCCCCAAAGAGTCTCGATTTGCTATTCTTAATGAGCTAGAAGCAACGATTGTTATTCCAGGCAATAACAATGTCGAGGCAATTATTTCTGGTAAGAGGACCCTTGATTTCGACCATACACGAAAGAATAGTTCACAACACAAGGTTGTTGCATCGTCCGAACCACAATCGATTCATGTTAAGACTATCAATAGCCGTAAGGGTTTTGGTGGAATAGTCCTGAAAGAGGTAAACGCTAATATCCTGAGTATTGTTCAGGTTGTTTCTTCAGGGGAAAGTCAGGTCCCTCAGGTTACTTCTCATATAGTGTAACTTCTCATATAGTATGATGTGGGTAATCATACCGCAGTGTCGATTCTTGATGCTGCAAATTAAAAGAGAAGGCAAAAATTAGTAATTGATGGGGCGAAACAAAGTCTTGCACGAAAGTGTATTGGAGATAATAAAAAACAGGTTTGAAGGTACGGAAAGATAAGAAAAATAAATCATCACAACGATCGTTCCTTTCTAATTGGATACCTCCTGGCTCCGGTATTATTGATGTTGGATCATCTAGTACTTCGATGGCGGTAAATCATTTACCTTTGGATGCACATCGTGAGGCAATAGTCCATATCGTGGCAATTGATATTACGTCTAGTGATGTTGGTAATAGAACAAGAATAGGTGTTCTCGTTCAATAAGGTGTTCTCAATTAAGCTAGTAGATTAGCTAAAATGACTCAATCTCGCAATGTTCCTTTTTTTGGAGAGTTAGAATTCTCACCTTGTATTTTATTTTTCACCAGATGCAATATTGACTTTGGTTTATGATGATTTGTTACTCAATGTGGGTGTGAGTCTTTAATGTCTACCTAGGTGTTTCTTTTATTCTATAGTTTTGTAAGTACTATCAAGTGTGTTCTTTTGGAGAGTAAATTTTAATCATTGTTAGTATTTATGATACTAACCTCGTTAACTCTTTTTAAGCGGGACATCGTATTATAATTTATATCCCGTTATTAATCATGAGAATGAGAGAAACAATTAAAATTAAGTTTTTTTATTTGTTAATTAATATTATTCTAAAAGATTTTTACCTATACTCTAAATTAATTAAAGTTCATTCTAAAGAACCTAATCTTAGGGGTATTTATATATCCTTAAAAAATTAAAGAATTATCGTATTTTAAAGTTCTGAAAGCTTCTTGTCTTGCTCAAAAATTAAAAAATGCTAACTTTATTGTTAAAATTTCCGAATCTTCCGACACAAATATTGTGTTTGAAGCTGACTAAAAAAAAGTGTGATGTTGTGTCTAAAATTTCACAGTATTCGTAGTGAAAATCGTTGTGAAGTCCCTTGAAATTAATTTATTTTATATTATTTAATTTTTAAAAATATTTGCAATTAATTTTATAACTATGAGTCTACCACGCGCGTCGAACATTGTTGAACACCATTAACGATGAACACCACTGAACACTATTAAATTAATTAATAAAAATTAAAATTTTCAAGGACTAAACATATAATTTTGAATTATTTAAAATAAAATTTTAAACAAATTATATATATTATATTTTATTTTTTAAAAATTATTTTTTAAAGTTATTTTTAACTTAAAAAATAAAAAATATTAAATCTAAAACCTAAAACCCTAAACTCAAGCTAAAATACTAAACATTAAATCCTAAAATCTAAAAATATAATCATAAACTAAACCCTAAAATAGAAATTTTGAAACTCTAAAAAATATAAACCCTAAACTTGAAACTCAAAATTAGTTTAAGATTTAGATATAAGGGTTTTGGTTATTTTAGGGTTTAAGATTTTAGCGTTTATATTTAGTGTTTATGGTTTAGTATTTTTAGGGTTTTTGATTTTAGGTTTTTGATTTAGGGTTTTGAGATTTTATATTTTAGTGTTTAGAGTTTAATGTTTAGTGATTTAGGTTTTGAATTTTGGTTTTAGGGTTTAGAGTTTAAAATTTTTTATTTTTTAAAATTAATTTAAATTATTATTTTATTAAAAAAATAAAATAATATATATAGAAAATAATTTAATAAAAAATTTATTTTAAATAATTTATAATTATATGTTAGTCCTTAAATTTTTTTAATCTTTATTAATTAGTTTAATAATGTTTAACGGTGTTTATCATTAACGGTGTTTAATGGTGTTCGACGGCGGTTATAAAATTTTTCTAACTTTCACTCAATTAATGCATTAATTATCTTCACTTAATAAACGCAATTAATATTAAATACGAATCTATAATCTTCCCATTCTACATCCACATCGCACTGGGGAATTGAATTCAGACAAAACACACAGATATATAAATACCTGAAATGAAAAAGACAAATTAATATTTTTGAAAAGGAAAGACAAAGAAAATTCTACAAATCGAAAGAATTAGTTTACCAAACATCATTAAAAATAAAACACTTAGAAAGGGTCGATGGTTAGAATGCAAGTTGAGGGTCACTACCAAGTTTATCTATTTTTTTATTAATTTATTTACATGAATTATGGGATAAAAATAGGAGCTGTTAGTTTAGGTAAAATGTCAAAATAGTTGGCGATGGAAAAACTCTTACAAGACAAAGTGGGGTTTGTATGAGGTGGGAAAGACGTCCATGTGATAAAAAGGGATGCTAGGAGGCACATGGACCTCTAGGGACCCTTTCGATTTATACTTGTGTCAAGTTTAATCTTAAATTAATATTTTAAATTTTAATTTAAAAAAAATTATATAATTATATCAATGTTTGATGATAAATAAAAAATTAATACGTTCTAGTATAATTAATAAAAAAATTTATGGTCAAACTAAAAAGTTGAGATCAGTTTTTTTATAAAACCTATTCTATTTCTATTTAAAGGAAGAAGGGAGAAACTCTAAAGGAATAGATATTTTTATTAAGTCTTAACAATTTTGATTAACCGATCGTCAACGCTTATTTACTTAATTAAAAATCTTAAATATTAAATAATCTAAAAAAACAATCAATCCAACATTTTATTTTATTTTTTTTATCCTTAAATCTTCCCAAACCCAGTGAAAGTATGGATACCTTGGGATATTGTTGTCTGTCATTTTTATGAGTTGAAACGGCTGTTTCCTTGGAACATACTCCAAGTATTTGCTGCGTATGCTTTACTTCACTTCTCTATACTCTCACTCTCACCCTTTTTCTCGTTCTAGATGTTGCATTGGAAAGACAACATGATTCGTTCTATTTTCCCCCATCATCACAATGGTGGTTTGGGGAGAGTTATCCAAATCAACGAAACAAGTTTTTTTTTTTCTTACTAAGGCTTTGATTAAGCTAATTTAGTTCGATTCGTATTGTATATCTGATTTTATTAAGTGAATCTTTGATTAAACTAATCGAACTTATAATCTATTTAAACAATATTAAGCTACTTATCGTTTATACCAATTCATTAATACAAATCTAATTTTCTTTTATATATATATGTTTTACTTAGCATTAATAATTTCATGTGGATGTCCAAGTAAAATAGATGTGAACATTTATTTGTGATTCAAGTGACAAGATAATTTCACGCCCTAGATTTTTCGAACGAGCCATGTGGTCTTAGGTATTTTTTAGGATGGTTTAACATCTAAATAAGCCTATTTGACCCAAGTGAAAGGGCTTAGATCTATACATGGAATAATGATAAAAAAAAAAAAAAAAACTGGCAAAGAAAAAGATTATAGGAAAAATTGAGCGATAGCTCGGGTTTTATTAAATCCAAAGCCAGGCCCGACCAAGGGCAGAAGCAGGCTGAGCTCCTGCTCAGCACCACTCTCTTAGGGCCCATAATTTTTTTTTTATAATATGGGTCTTACATATTTTTTTAATTAATATAAGAATCAGTATTTTATTTTTGTAATTAATTATAATCAATTAAAAAAAATAAATATTATTAAATTAAAATTCTATATTTTTTGATATATGGCTCAAATACCGATAATTATATATAGAAATTATAACTAGTAAGGGTGAGTAAAACTTTACTAAAAAGAATAAAAATTAGGGATGACAATGGATTGGACTTGAATCAGATTTTATAAAGTCCAAGTCCAATCCAATTAATAATCGGACTTTTAAAAAAATCCAAGTCCAAATTCAAGTCCATTTACATAAATTCAAATTCAATCCAATAAAATATCTAATATCCAAATCCAAAAGTCCAAATCCAATTATTTTTTAAAGTAACAACTCAAATAAATATCTTTAAATAAAAAAATTATCAAACAAATATTCTTAAATTTATAGCACAAACAATATCAACAAATATTATAATTCAATACTCCCTCCGTCCCATAAATATTGTCCCTTATTGACTTTTTAAAAGTCAAATTTTCTAAACTTTGACTATAATTATATTAAATATTTTAAATAATTAGATTTTATAAAATATATATTTGAAATCTACTTTATTAGAGGTTTCTAAAATATATTTTTTCATATTTTTATCAATAATAATTTTTAAATAATCATTAGTCAAAATTCAAAAAATTTGACCCCAAAAAAGCCAATAAGGGACATTATTTATGGGACAGAGGGAGTATAAAACAAATTAAAGTATTAATTCAAACTTTTTAAATCTAAAATTTTTAAATAATTTTATTCAGGTTTATATATGGATCGGATTCATATCGGATATGGATTTGGATTGAATTCGGATCGGATCATGGCAATATCCATATCTGATCCACCTCCTATTAGGACTCGAACTTTTTCTTTGGATTCAGATTCAGATTTTTTTAATCGGACTTAGATCGAATTTTTTTCTTCAGATCGAATTCGGATTACATTGTCATCCCTAATAAAAATTCTATATCTTTTTTGATGTCTCTATGTATACCTCACACTAAAGAATTAGGTTTGAATTTTAAGATTAAAGTTTAAGATCAATGTATAAAAAATTAGGAGTAGAGTATATTTTTTAGGGTTTTAAGTTGTGATTTAGGATTTAAAATTTAAGGCGACTATGATTTAAAATTTGAGAATAAAAAGAGATACTGAAAAAGAAAAATAAATTTTTATCCATTAAAGAAATCAATGTTTTAAATTTGAGATATTCCAAGTTACTCAAGTCAACTAGAATTAATGAAAATTTCAATTTAGCCTTGAAAATATTTTTCTTTTTAGTTTAGTCCCTAATTTTATTCGATTTCTTTTTTTTTTTCAATTTTTATTCGTTTTAAGTTAACTTTAATTAAATTTGACCACATACTCCACTATTATTACAGATATCTATGTTAACTTTAATTTATAAATTTTAACAATAATTATTTTTTTATAATTTAGTCCCTCATCTTTGTATTTTATTTAGTTTAGTTATTTAATTATTTTTTATTCTCATCAATTCCTTAACTATGAATAATTTTTCCTCAAAATCTATTCCGTAAAGACAATATTATGAATATATTTTATAGTTTGAAGATATTTGACTTATTAAATAATATTATAATTACAAATATAAAAAAAATAAAAAAAATATATATATACATATCATATATGATTAGAGAGTTGTTTAAAATAGAACTATCATGATATTATAAATGATTATAATTAAATTTAAATTAAAACTTAAACAACTTGACTAATTATTTTTAATAAAATTTAAGTTATAAATAAGACTCGTCAACTCGATTTTTTTACTCAATTAAACTTGACCCGATTGAATTCTTGCTTGTAATAAAAACAACATAAAAAGTTGCATGGATAAGTTAGAATTATAAATTTGAATATCAACATAAATAATTAAACTCTATCCCTTTTCCTTTGATTTTGTCGAAAATTTAACATTCCAAACAAATTACCAGTTGTCTTTATTAACCGTATTCAGACAATTTGGGCCAAGGAATAAACTTACCGGCAATTGTAATAAAGTCAGCCGAGGGCCAAGCTTCTTGGGACATCAAAAACTAAATATTCTAAGTTCCATGATGAGCATGTTCAAACCCTTTCTTAGTATCTAACTGCATCGGTATCTAGAAACTTGAAAACAAGAATTCAATTGGTATCTAATAGATCTTTGTTTGTGTTAAAACCAAAGTGGCAAAGTCTCTGCCGGTTAAGACAAGCTTATTTTATGGCGATCAAAACTAGAGTTTCTCCATACTATAAAGTGAAATGCAAGATGTAATATTTGCAGAAAACCAAGTCTGTCTGGTAATGGAGTTGTACAGGATTCCTTTAGCTGCCATCTTTTTCCTGCTGTTTCTTAAATGCAATGGTGATTCATTTTCTGGGAATATTAATAAATGGTTAGATAGAATGTAAGCTAAAATCTCTTGTTTTTAAATCTTTTTTTTTCTTTGTAGCTGCAAATTCCAATCTGTTCCGAGAGTATATCAGTGCCGAGTCCGACTCGATCAAGTTCTCCGACGTGCCTATAAACTCGGGTGTCGAATTTCACTTCATTCTGGCCTTTGCAATCGACTATACTGATGAGAATCGCCCATCACCTGCAAATGGAAAGTTCAATGTATTTTGGGAAAACAACAATCTGGGTCCGTGCCAAATTGGCTCATTGAAAGATAGTAACTCAAATGTTAAGATTGCTGTTAGCTTAGGCGGAGATAGTGCAGGCAGCAAAGGTAAAGCCTTTTTTGCACCCAAGTCCAAGACATCTTGGGTTCAAAATGCTGTTTCTTCACTTACTGAAATAATTAACCATTACGACATCGACGGAATTGATATCGACTACGAACACTTCCGAACGAGCCCCGAAATGTTCGCCGAATGTATCGGACAGCTTGTAACGATTCTGAAACAAAGTGGGACTATATCATTCGCTTCAATTGCTCCATACGAAGAGATTAATAGCTATTATTTAGCTCTGTGGAGGAAATATGGACATGTAATTGATTATGTAAACTTCCAGTTCTATGCCTATGATAAGCTTAGTGTTTCCCAGTTTATCAGCAAGTTCAAAGAGCAAGCCTCTAATTACGGAGGAGGTCAATTGTTGGCAAGCTTTGAGAGTGGCGGCGGTGGCGGCCTAAAACCTAATGATGGATTTTTTGAAGCCTGCAACAAGTTGAAAGATGAAGGAAAGCTCGGTGGCATCTTTATATGGTGTGCTGAAGAATCACAACACGAGGGGTTTGAATATGAGAAGAAAGCGCAGGCTCTACTTGCTGCATGATCAACTTTGGCAAGGGTTCGATTATTACTGTATTTAATACAATAATCATGGATAATTCTCTTTAACCGGATTATTTCTCTATAATCATGTCATTCAATTAAAAAATTGTTATAAATATATCACCTAATTAACATATTAATACAATCAGATCGTTTTTCTTTATTTACAACGTGGTGTAATAGTATTTTAAGTCTTTAAAACTTATATAATCTATTAATTTGATTATAATTTATCAGAAAATATATGTTGTTCAAGTAGGAGATTGATTAAAATCCAAAATTGTGGACACATGTATATAATATATGGTATTATTATAAAATGTGATATAAAATTAAGTGACCAATTTTATCAAGCATGTCAATTATTAAAGTGTCATGAAAATATAAGTGTAGTTACCATAAGATATAATTACAATTTAACAAAGAGTAAAGTTAAATACGTAATAATTGATTTAATAATCAACTATATAATGAGTTATTGATCTCAAGATATATACTAACATTTTTTTTTTATCTTTTTGGTCAGAAGATTTTACATTAGGACATGATCTATCTTATTGAAAGATTTATAACAAAGATTTGAAACAATCGAAGTAAGTTCAACTCTTCAACTTGTTTCTTCCTTTCCACTGTCGAGGTCTCCAAACCCCATTAGATTTCAGATGAACAATGGGCATTGTTTCGTCTTATGCTGTCGTTGCAGACACCACCACCACAACTGCATTGCTCGTGTATGTATCTACTCTCTCTATATATGCGTGGCCTGTAACTGTTATTGTCGTGAATGCCTTAAAGTTCCATGGTGACATGTTTATCTTTGAAACCTTATATACATTGAAAGTGTTCGTGTGATCATGCTTATATAGAGATCATTGGACAATGACCACTTGACTAGAACTCGCTCTGTTTTGATTCTTAAGGACACATTATTCTTGTCTCTTCCAACAGATACAACTGAAGATTATTTATGCTGCCTAAAACCCTAATTTATCATAAACCAGACAAGATATAAGAACACAGGTTTGGAAATGAATATACTAAATATATGTATACAGGTTCATAAAAAATAACCTTTTGAGTAGCCAGTCAGATGTTAAAGTAGTATTAAGCCTAGTAGGGGACAGTGTGGGAGATGGCTATGCTAACTTGGAGCCTGCCTCTGCAAATTCCTGGGTGCACTTGAATGTCAACCCTGTCAGTTTTGCTGAGTGCATTG
Organism: Abelmoschus esculentus; assembly: GCA_035048815.1. Taxonomy (NCBI): domain Eukaryota; kingdom Viridiplantae; phylum Streptophyta; class Magnoliopsida; order Malvales; family Malvaceae; genus Abelmoschus; species Abelmoschus esculentus. The sequence continues at coordinate 4,055,952 of JAUCBN010000061.1, read as the reverse complement.
GGCAACTTATCAAACCCTCAAGAGAAAATGGAGTCATCTCTTTTGCTTCCATAGCTCCATTTAATGGTAATGGCCCTCTGGAAAAGCTATGGTGACCTCATAGACACTGTCAATTCCTAGTTTATCTATTACTTTAACACCCAATGCTGTAATGATACCGGTGGTAACGTTTTAGCCAGCTTTATAAGCGACTGCAGATGTGGCTTCACAAAGGAAAACACCTACTTTACTGTCTGCAATAGGCTCGAGAGTGAGAGCAAAGTCCATGACATATTTGTTAGGTCTGCAATATGACTAAAGTCTAAAAGAAATGGTTTCCGCTATGAAAATCAATCACAATATAAACTTTTATTAAGTTATAAATATAACAGTTCTGATTGCTTAGACGATGGATGACGTGATAAACAGTGTTCACTTAATAATCTCTCCTAATAGGTACACGGCTGCAAAGATCATGCTTGGATTTTGCCTATCACCAAAATTAACTAGAAAAGAAGAAAAGAATTTTCGAATTGTGTTTCAACCTTGAAGATTGACACTATACTTATAGGAACCAACAAAGAAAAATAGAAATAATATATTCACGATCATTAATGTTGTATCCGATTAAATTAGAAACAAACCATTGATATAGTATTCAATTAAATATATTTTCGTGGATCATAAGACGTTATTATTTAAACATCTAAATTTAAAAAAACATAAATTATCTTTTTAATTAAAATATTAAAAAAATATATCTCATATTTAAGAAAAAAATAATTTGAAGTAGGCAAAATTTCACAAACTTGCATCACATTATTCTAGTAGTGCTATAGCACACAACCCTAACGAGATCAGTGAGTTTGCAGAAAAAGACATTCATTATTACAAGTGGGTTAGTGTACATTAAATGTTTTTCAAGTTTGTTATCCTATGGATGTGAGATAAAGGTTTTTTATTTTTATTTTTATAATTTTTAATTATCAATTTCTTATTTCTTATTTAATTATTTTGAATTCACGAGATACTTATATAAAAATTACATAGTAGAATATAAACCAATACATCATTTGCCTCCTCACCTTTACCTATATAAAATATGGCTCAAATTATAACATTTTTTCAATAAAAATTGACCGATCTCTTGTATTCATTACAGTATGGTCTCTTCGATGTTGGGATTTTTTAAGCCTGAGATGAGCTAAAGAAGCAAGATAAAGTGGGAGTTATCTTCTCCTGGACTATGCAGTGACGATGGTCCTAAAAGCTTGGGTTTAAGCATGAGAAAAAAATCTAAGAAAAGATCACCACGCGTAATGAAGATAAGAAAATAATCATATTAAATTATAAGGCAAAAAGGAATGTGGAGCAAAAGGAGATTTTGATAGTGACCAAATGTACAAAATGGATAGACACACGACACCAAAATAACATAATTATGCTTGGTTTCTTGTCCTTTTTCGGAAAGAGTCATGTTAATCATCCAAGTACTCCAACCGAGATAGAGATTTCTCTGGTAACAAGCCACGAAAGAAGATCTTTCATTATTTTCCAACACGTTTTCAATCTCCATTCACAGGAGAAATTTAAAATTGCTACGACACAGATCCAAGCACGACTGATTTAGGGAAAACCTAACCAACTAAACTGAACTCGACGCACCTAGGTGACATATCCATATATGTTGATGTTCTTTTTGTCATGCAAGAGACATGGAGACTCAAAATTTATTACAAAAAGATCGAACACGAACACGAACACAAAATTTTCGATGCTTAAGTCGATTAAAATGTGTTATCGGAGTAAGTAGCTCGAGCGTGTAATGAACAATGGAAAGCACAGTTTTTTTATTCTCATCCAAGTACATGATTGCCTTAGACTAGGGACACTTCGCGTTAGTCTTGTTTTTGCTCAAACTTTGCACGAAAATACCCACATGACAAGGACTATATAAATAATGCTTGGTGTGGCTTATCTGAAAACGGCTATTTCCCACTTGTTTCTCCATCACTATTCGTCAACCTCCCACCAACATATTTCTTCTAAAGATGAAGCTGATAATTGCTTGTGTTATTTGGAAACGACCCTTTAAATATGAGAAAAACAACCCTATTTCATATGCAAAATTTTTAACTGGTTTTCCATGTCTTAGGTCAAAGTTTTTCCTGTTTTAAGTAAAAAACACACAAGCCAAGTGACTTTCATATCAATAAATCTAAGTGGAAGCTATGAAGTGATGATTCCTTTTACTACTTCTTTTTGCCTCTAAGCTGTTGACTGTCCAAATTAAGGGGAATCTTCAACACTTTTAAAGCCTACCCATTTTACCTCATCTAATAAAAAAGCCCCACATTCACATCTAGGGGCGTAAACGAGCCGAGTCGAGCTCGAGTAGTGCTAAGCTCGGCTCGATTCGTTAAGATTTCGAGTCGAGTTCGAGCTTGAGTAATTTTAAACGAGCCTGAAATATCTAAGTTCGGCTCGACTCGTTAAGAACTCGAGTCGAGTTCGAGCTTTTTTCGAGCCTAATCGAGCCAAGTATTGACTGATCTTTGATCATGTTAGACTCGAAAAACTCTTATTTCTTACGTCTTATTTAAAGCCTAACGAAGAAAAAACACTTTAATACACAAGTTGTATAAACTCAAGCTTGTTAATTTTAGGTTTTAATATGTCAATTTAGGGTTTAAGACTTATGTTTAAGATTAGATTTTAGGGTTTTAAGTTTAGAAATTTAGATTTTAAATTATAAAAAAATTAAAAAAATAGTACGTTTATGTTTTCGAGTAGCTCGTGAGCTTTTCGAGTCGAGTATCATGTAGCTCAGCTCGGCTCGTTAAGAACTCGAGCCGAGTTCGAGCTCGAATCAAGTTTTGACCAAGCTTTAACCAAGTCAAGCTCGAATAACTCACGATCTGTCTCGTCTCATTTTTAACCCTATTCACATCTGTAATTTATCCCACTTCTTCAGACTGTCTATCCCTCACATCAATGGGATTGAAAAGCATGATAGTTTAGCAGCATTAATCACATGCATATGGCCTATATGGGTCAAGGAATCACTCATAGTGGTGAAACTGTTCGGCCTGTTGACCCCCCATTTCACCTTCCCTACAAAGAGCCTCTACCTACCCTTTCTTGCTTCACATCCATAGTTTCATTATCTTTAGGCTCTACACTTTTCATAGAACAAAACTAAACATTTTTTTTATAAAATGGTTCATCAAGTTGGCAGCTTACCACTGCTAAAGAATACATGTGTTTTGGCAAGGACTGAAACAACCATCCCCAACAAGAAGGGACATAATCTCTAAAGGCAGAGAAGTGTAATGACAGTAACAAGTTGGGTCATGTCATCAGCTACCTTGTAAATTTTTTGATATATTTGTGTATATCTTCATGTTTTATTTTGTGATATCTAATGTTAGTAGTAGGTCAACGAGAGTAAGAGATTCCCCTGGACCTACCTAATACATTGAGAAGATGCTAATCTACTGCTCGGGTCCATGCTTGATTCTTACGGGTTGTCAAGTTTCCAGAAGCACTTTTTGTTTTCAATGTGTTCATTATAGTGAAAGAGATATGAGTCAAGGGTGTATATATATATATACACTTAAGAGATATTATCTCTTTTTCTTATATCCTTTTGTGCCTTTTAAGTGAAAATTTTTTAAAAATCGAATTTCAAATCTTAACCCTTATTTTTTATATTTTAAACCATAAATATTACACCCTAAAAAATACACCCGACCCCTATTCTCTAAACCCTAACTACAATCCCTAATCCTAAACATTAAACCCTAAACCCTCTAATTTAAAACAAAGGTATGGAAGGATGTATGGGAAAGAGAGATACGACCTGCACCCCTTCATTTGTGCTTCCGCTTTAAATTAGTGAGTTTAGAGCTTACGGTTCAAAGTTAGGGGTTGTGGTTAAAGTTTAAGAAATTAGGGGGTAGGGTGTACTTTTAGGGTATAAGGTGTTAAAATATCAACACCAACTTAATTACTAATTAAATTCATTTAATGTTTACAAAAGTTAAAATTAAGTTTATGATTTTATTTAATTAATTAATTAATGTTTTTAAGTATTACTTAATAAATGTTAATTAAGTTTAACATTTATTAAACTTTTTTTTATTGTCTATATAAATAAGTTCATACGTCATTGTAATACACATCGGAAAAAAAAAAGAAAATAAAGTCTTCCTTCTTCTATTTGAGCATTCTCTTTCGTTCTTTAAATGTTTTGACTGTGAGGTGTTCAACATAAGGTTTAAGACTTAAGATATAGAAAATAAGGGTTAGAGTTTAAAATTTATTTTTTTACAAATTTTTAATAGAAAGTATAGAAAGAGACATAATACGAAGACAAATGTTTTTTTTTTTCGCAATAGTAAGGGAAATTAGTAGAATCAGTTCGAGACTATTTAAAAATAGAAGCTTGCATTTGCTTTCCTTAATTTTTGTATTAAATAAATGATGGTTACTGTTTTGATTATTGAGTTTTCTTCGTTGTATGAAAATACTTTTAGATTATGAACTTTCATTTATTTTATAAAGTTTTTTCCTTGTTTTAATTATTGAGTTTTAATATATAATTTTAGTTCACACGTTCTTGTGCATGCTTTATTTGCCATCATTGAAAGATAGGGTTGGAACTTTTAGTTGAAATTCAAAGAAAATGAACTTGATCATCATTTTGGAAAATCATTTATTTTTATAATTTTATAATATTTAATAATCTGTTAAGTTTTATCGAAAGATCTAATATTAAGATTATTTTCACATCATTCTTTAATTTTTCTGATTTTCTAATTGTGTATATCGATAACTATTCTTTTATTTGACCAAAATCTCGTCTTTGTGGTATTATATGACTCAATCTATAATTAATCAAGTTCTAGTGTCACTATCGGGGATATAGATCATTTGGCGTTTATGTTTGTACAAGTTTATTTTATCTTTTATATTATTTAATTTTAGTCCTTTAATATTATAAATGTCATGTATATATTATTATGTATCATATTATGTTATTTATATCATATATTATACTATATTTATGTATGTACTTTATAGGTAATATATGTATTATATTATTTATATATATTATAGTCTTATATCTTTTATATATTTTTTATGTTATATAATATATTATATTATTTTCTTTTAATATATATGTATTTTGCGTATTTTAAATTATATATATTTTTTCATATGTTATGTGTATATGTTCAATGGCTTAGTTTCTGGCTAATATATGTGTATATAAGTGTACGTAGGAAAGTATAGTTTATATTACTAATATTTTCATGTTTTCATTTACATGTATATGTATATATTTATATTATGTTGTCTATATCTTCCATTGTATGTTATGAAAATATATTAGTATATGTTATATATATATATATATATATTACTTTATGTTATTTTATATTGTATAAGGGTTAGGATCAATTTATATTATATAAAATTTATTTAGTTTTATATTAATTTTGGATCGTTGGACGATGATAATGGATGACTAGGATTATTTTCTTATCTTTTTTTATTTTCAATCGATAATCTTCACACTTTTAATGTTATTTTCATCCATCCATTTCACTTGTCCAATGACCGTAGAAAATTTATTTAGTTATATATTATTTGTTTTTATATATACACATGTCATATTTTAATTTGGTAGCATTCAAATATATTAACCGTTAACGTGATGCTCTCTTTTTCGACGATAAACTTGACCGTCAATCTGAGGAGCAAATAGTAGTTTTCGTTTATTCCTTGAACACCGAAACTCTTACAATTTATTCGCATGTATAATTAAATTTTGATTTAAACATCTCTTTAACTCGTAAAGTTCAATATTGATAAAACGATAATTAAATTTTTGGGTACTAATTTTTGAATGGTGTAATGGTGCTAATTATTCTCTATTCGTAACCGATTCTCGAACCTAAAACTTTTTATATTTATGGATTTTTTTTATAATGTGTTATTTACCTCTTCAAAAATGATTGGTTACAATTCCTTATTTATTTTGATCCTTATGTTATTATAAAAAAAAAAAACAAATTTCAGATTCTTTTTTAAAATTATATTTTAATAAACATGATAAATTCTCACAGATTTTAACACCTGTAAACTTTTCAGTTGCCACAGGGATGACGCCGGTTCATTAGACCTGGTAATAAAAAGGTTTATGTAAGCTTTTTTGACCAGAAATATTCTTTAAAGGTCGGAGGTTTCGTCGTGGTTGGAGAAGATGCCCTGACAGTTATCTGAAACATTTAGGGTTCATTTAGTCGTAGATAATAGACTACATTTTTATTTTTTTAAATAAAAATAAGAAAACATATTTGGTAGTAAAAATAGAAAATAGTTTTTAAAAAATAAAAATAAAAAATAAAATTTTGAAAACATAAAAATGTTTTCATTACTTTCATTGAAAATATTTTAAAACAAATATAAGAACAAGTATTTTCAATTTTATTTTATTTTAACATTAGTTTGGATCTTTTTAGTGTCAATTTTTTTAAAACTTTGGTTAATTTAGTCATATCTTATATTATTATTATTATTATTATTTCTAACTATATTTTATTTCAATTATTTAATAATTTTTTATTTTGAAAAATAAAATATGAAATATGCTTTATTTTTTAAAAATAATTTGTATCCCTATTAAACAAAAATATTTTCAAATTTTTAAAAAATAAAAATAAAAATTTTTATAACTAAAAATAAGAAATATTTTCTAAAACCAAAAAACCACTTAGGGTGTGTTTGGTCAATTCAATGTCTTTATTTAGATATTTTATCAAATATTTTTATGGTTATAATTTTTTGTTTAAATATTAAAATATTTTTTAAATATGTATAAAACTGTTTTAATATTAAACTAATATAAAATAAAATTATTTAATAAATTTATGTCACATTTTCGAAATGTTGACCAAAAAATACTACTATTAATAATATTTTTTTCCGAGTTGATAAGAATAAAAGAAACTAAACATAAGTATTAGATTCTAAAAAAATTATTACCCTAGTAATAGTTTTTTCCATAAACCAAACATCCCCTTAATATTATTAGTCAAATCGTTCCTCCTGTCTGTACGTAGGTAAGATCTATTGGCATTTGTAGTGGTGCTTTCGAGCCATTGGTATCGGAACAAAAATCCCCTCTCTGTCCTATTCTATAACCACATACTAAAAAAACTAAAAAAATTAATAATTTCACTGTTTTGATGAACATGTAAATAAATATTTTTATAAATATTAAATAAATATATTTATTAACGTTAAACGAATAAATTAAAATAGTTTCAAAAATAAATAAACATACAAAAATAAAATGACAACTTGGTCTAGTGCGATAAGACTAAGGATGGTCATTTGAACCGGATCAGTTCTGTCTAAGCCTAATTTTACAGGATCATTTTTTTTAAAAAAAAAAGTTTGAATTCGAGTTTAGGTAAGATCGAGTTTGAGTTTAGAATAAAAAATATTGACACAAAATAATAATTTAATTTTATTATAAATTATTTAGTTTAATTAATACAATCCCCTCTCTTAAAATATTTTTTTTACAATTTTCTCCAACTTTATAAAAATGGAAAAAAAATATTATAATGCTCCCTCTATGTTTGTATTTTTTACAACTAACTCCATTTTTTATAGAATGAAAATGAAAAAAATATATATATATTTTTTATATATGAAGGGTCAGATTGGGTTTTAATTTTTTTTCTTTAAAATTAAGATCGACGACAGAGCATCGATATAAATCGAGTAAGGATAGATTTAAGTTGAAGTGTTAAATTTTCGAGCCAGGTGTAAATCGACAAAAAATCTAACCTATGACCATCCATAAATGAGATAATAAATCTCTTAATCAAATAGAATATATTAAATTAAAAAAATCATCTCTATAATTAAGATGTGCAATCAATATTCGATCTAAATTAATCTACGGTAGAATATCGATATTAAATAAATAAATGAATAAAAAGTCAATGCTCAGCTCCTAAAAGGATGACATCATCTAGATGTCATCATCCATCTCCCTTGGTTGGTCTGCTCTTAAGTAGCTGCTCTGCAGCCTCTGCTCTCTTCATCCTCCTCTTCCTTTCTTTTCTTCATTTCTATACGCTTCAAAATTATGCCAGCCAGAGCCACGAGCCCACTCTCCATGTACGGGAATCCAACATTTCCTCGCTCTTCCTCCGAGTTTTTATGCGACTTAGACTTGCTGACATCTTCTGCCGCCGTGTCCTCGCCGTTATGTCCGCTACCTCAACTCACTGTATCACCCTCGGTGGACTCGGTGAGCGAGGTGCTTCAAAGTGGCAACAGCGGGAGTTACAACTCCCCGAGCTCGCTAGCCAGTTGCTGCACGCAGAGGCCGAGTTTCATCAGAAGCGTCAGTAGCCATTCCCTTCAAAACAATGAGCTTCATTGTCGTTTCGCCTCAAGCCTTAACGACTTAATCGACTCCGATTCTGGACCGGTGAGGAGAGTTTTCAGTACCGGTGATCTGCACCAGGTTAGTTACATTAATGAAACTCGCTAGTCTCTTCAGCTGATAGCTAATACATTTTTACATTAACTGATGGGTCAGCTGCAGCAGTATGGTAGGAGGGCAGAGAGTCCATTGTCAAACGAGAGTCATGCAATCATTGAAGGAATGAGCAGAGCCTGCCGTTACAGTCCCGAGGAAAAGAAAGAGAGGATTCAAAGATACCGAACCAAAAGAAAACACAGGAACTTCAACAAGAAGATTAAGGTCATTTTAAGTATCCTCTCTTTGTCCTTAATTTGCTGATTGAGTTTAAATTATCTTCCCCCTTGTATGCAGCCTAATCCTGCGCTGATGAATTTGTATTATCATGGCAGTATGCATGTAGGAAAACACTGGCAGACAGCAGGCCACGCATCCGAGGACGGTTCATAAGAAATACAGAAACTGAAACCAATCCTCAAGTTGAATGGAGCCACATAGATGGAGAAGAAGAAGAAGAAGAAGAAGAAGAAGAGATGAATTGGATTAGCTTTCTAAACATTCACTCCCACCAACTGCTTGCTAATCCTTAATGTCCCATGTTTTTCTTTACAATTTTATGCAATGTTTAAGTCTTTGTTTCTGGATTCAAAAGGGTGTTGTAAATAGGATTGGCCAGTGGTCACGGTATTCATACCAGAGTATGGAAAATTGCAAGGTTTATGCAAATGGCAGACAAGACTTGCAGAAAGAAGCAATATTTTGAATTTATTGATTGCTTTAACAACAGCTTTTAGATACTCCTTTAAATGCCATACACTAAACAAAATAAATTATAAGTTTTTATTTTAAACTCTAAATCTTAAAACCCTACACCATAATTTTAGATTCAACCTTAAATCTTAATCTTAAATTCTAACCTTAAATTTTAACCCTAAACCATAAACTTATTTTTTTTATAGAGCGATTAAAAAAGAGACAAAAGGGATATATAAGTTATATTCTAATTAATTGAAAAAGAATGTTAAATTCCTTTAATAGGATTAAAGTTTGAATCATAAAACTTGTATTCCCGCCCAATCTTGTTAAGGGGTGGAGATTTTAAGATTACACAATGTCTTTTTGTTAATTTTGCATATAACTTAAACTCTATACCTATTATTGAATTTAACTTTGATGATAATTGTGTTTTGTCACATTGATGTACCGGTATGACATCATGTACTAATACCCATTGTTTATCAGTATTTTAAACTATATACACATTCATGATGTATTGTGTTTTGAAAATTTTTAGTAGTTAAATTGTGTACTAGTATGATTTTAACTGTATCGATATTAATGGGTTCGTACGAATATACCATGTATCATGTACCAATACTCATTGTTAAATTTAGGGGTGCTTATCAAGTGAGTCGGTTGCGAGTTGAATAGTGCTCATTAAAAAAATTTGTTGTTCGACTCGACTTGTTGCTCATTAAGTTCGTTAAAATTGTGATTGATATGTGGTCGTTAAAAAATTTATTGCTCTACTCGACTAGTTACTCGTTAAGCTCACTAAAAAATTAACCTTATTTTTTAACTAAAAGTAAAATTTAATAATACTACATAAGGTTTAATAGAGTGTATAAAGTACTTTTAAAGTCTAAATTTCAAACTAAAAATTAAGAGTGTAAATGAGCCAAGTCAGAACTTGAATAGTATTTAGTTCGACTCGAAAACTCGCGTACTTAAAATTATTCAGCTCAAACTCGAAATCAAATTTGGAATTCAAGCATTGAGCCATTAAAAATTAAGCATATAGATAATTTTAACCTTTAATATTTGTATTTTTTATTATTTGGGCTCTATTTTTTAAGATAAATTTGATTTTTAACATATATCTTTAATCAAATTACTAAATTTTTAATTATACTATTGATTAGACCATTAAATAATTAATAATAATGACATGAAATATACATGTGAAACGCATTTTAAATGGCATGACTTTAACTTAATATTGTAGCTTAAGTTTCATGCTTTCAAGCTTAAAAATATGTTTTTATTTAGACTTCTCTTTGCACTCAACCTCAATTAAATTGTTTCAACGGGTATGGAAGATGAAGCGGTTATCGAGTTTTGATTGAGTCAAATTCGAATGACTCATAAGTTGTTTAACTCGTTAAACGCCTCTAATTAAATCATCCAATTATGATTTTGTATACAATTGAAAGTAGGTAAGAACATGTAACATATTAAATATCTGTAGCAACGTCTACATGGCGTTATTTCCATTCACATGGCGTTATTTCCATTCACTGTAACAATTTTGTATACAGTTAAAAGTAGGTAAGAACCTATAACATATTAACCGATAAGAATAATTTTGGCAATACAATTATGATATTAAATAAGAATTAATATTTAATAGATTAATTGTAGGGATGGGCACGAAACCCGAACCCGACGGGTTCTGATCCGACCCGGTCCGATTGGGTCAATTTTTTTGGTGAAAAATTCGGGGTCGGGTTGAGTCGGATCGGGTTTTTTTTAAGGGTGGTCTCGGTTCGGGTTTAGGGTGAAAAAAATCCGACTTGACCTGACCTGACCCAGGACTAATAGTGTAATTTTCCCATATATATTTTAGGGATATTTGCAATAATGATCCTTCTTTATACATATTTTATACAATTAGATCACTAAAATTAATTTTTTTTACAATTAGGTCACTAAAATTAAATATTTTTATAATTAGATCCCTAACTTTTTTTTTACAGTTTAGTCCCTAAATTTTTAATTTTTTAATGATTCGGGTCGGGTCGGATTTTAAAGCTTAAAAATCGGGTCGGGTCAGGTCGAATCTTTTTTACCCTAAACCCGGGTCGGATCGGGTGGAGGTGTATTTTTTGGGTCAAGTTCGGGTAGGCTGAAAATCCGACTCGTGCTCATCCCTAGTATATAATTTTGTATACAGATTAGATATCTTTTCTGAATCAAAAATAAATATTCAGATTAAACTCTTATAAAATTAAAATATAAATAATGTTAATCAATTTACCGATCAATGGATCTCTTAGTTTTCATTGATGCATTATCATAAAATTTAAAAATAAATGCATTTAGATTTTATTTTTTGTGATGTATCATTATTTGATTCGATAGTCATGTATAAAATGAATACATCAAACATTGACCCATTAAAAATTAAGCATATAGATAATTTTAACCTGTAATATTTATATTTTCTGTTATTTGGGCTCTTATTTTTTTTAAGATAAATTTGATTTTCATATGTTTTTAATCAAATTATTAATTTTTAATTATACTATTGATTAGACCATTAAATAATTAATAATAATAACATATATATATATATATATATATGAAACACATTTTAAATGGCATGACTTTAACTTAATATTGTAGCTTAGAGTTCCATGCTTTCAATCTTAAAAATATGTTTTTATTCTAGACTTCTCTTTGCACTCAATCTTAAATATAAATTTTCAAACTTGAGTTTCAAACTTAAGTCTTTTGCTTTCAACTCCCAATGCTCGAGCAACACTTCCAGGCAGGGATGGACCTAGAGGTGTTAGAGGGTATAGTCGCGTTCCCTAAAATTTTTAAATTTCTTTAAATTTTATATATTTTTTATACTCTCTATTGATAATTTAATTTTATACCCCACCAACTTTTTTAATTTTATACCCCTTATATTTTTAATATAACTTATTAATAATGTGTATCTCTTTATATGAAATTTTGGGTTCGTCCCTACTTTCGGGACGTAAATACTAAATTGACTTTACTTGCAAATGAATCAGATCCATGTAGGACTGCATATATTAAGTAAAAAAGTCTATCATTTTTCATGAGGATGTTGGCAGATCCATCAACAAAAAAGGACAGAATAATAGCTTGTATATGAATTGCTATTTTCAGTCTGAAGAAAACTACTACATGCACTGAATATGGATAAGAGACAAGCTCAGGTGGATGAAATAGAAATTACTTTTTCTTATAGATATGAAATTACAGATTCATATTAATTACTTCTTCTATTTCATCAATATCGTCCTTTATTAATTTTTCAATATCATTTTTTTTAATTTAGATTAATAATTATTTAAAATTTATTATTAAAAATATTTAAAATTTTGTTTTAATATCTTAATCGAATAGATTTTAAATATATTATAAGATTTAATTATTTAAAATATTTAATATAGTTATAATTAAAATTTAAAAATTTAACTTTTAAAAAATTAATAAGAGATAATTAGGGGCGGTTCAAAGATTTTGTGGGCCCTGTACAATTTATTAAAATATGGTCCTTAGAAGTAATTGTTCATGACCTTCACTAGTTATAAAATTGTAGCCCTTAAAAGCAAATATCCTTTCTATGGCCCCCTTGTGCGATCGTTTCTATTGCGTATGTCCAAAATCTCACTAGTTCTACTGAAGCAATAGTAATAGTAATAATCAATAAGATTTTTTAATCAATTGTCGCATTTAAGAAATAATTATAACGTTTTAACAATTATAACTCATCTTTCTTAATAGCATTTTCAAAAAATTTTCTATGAATTTCGCGATTAACATCGTATAATGAATGTAGTTTATTTAAATTTGTGTCTCTCTTTTTTAAAGGACTGTACGATCGCTCCTATTGCACCTATCCAGAACCTCCACCGGAGATAATAGTTGTGAAGAGAAAAAATCTCTCCCAGATCTTTGTAATCATTTTACTGAAGAGAAACCCAATTTGTGAAGTAAAACAAAGAAGGATTCATATTCTTTTGAAGATTCTCTCATCACAATTCACAACCGAGTCCTTAGTTGATGAATCTGAATTTTACTTTCTCTTGAGTTCAAAGACTATTTTATTACTCTTTCGCGGCAATCCCCGGAGGTGGGAAGGGCGGCGGTAGATGGCTGCTGTGGGTTGGCTGGCTGCCCACTAATAAGTAATAAGTACCTTTGTTGCACTGGGAAATGAAATTAAACTATAAGATTCTAAGAATCCAAGTTCACAAAAAGTTATTAATCCAAAATATATATATATATATATTAATTTTATTATTGATAAATCAAACTGATAAAATTAAAAATAAAAATATTTGATAACATAATAAGATATTAGAACAGTTTGTTTGCATTGAGGCATATGTAACGCACATTTTTTTAAATTAAATTTGTTTATTTTTTAGGCATAAAGATAATTTTAATTTTTAAAGTTTATAATTTTTATTATTTTGGCCCTCATTTTATTTTTAGGATAAATTTAGTTCTTAACTTATATTCTTTTGACAAATATCTCATTTTTTTAACTAGCATGATGATTAGATAGTTAAAAAATTAAAGATAATGATATTATATATATGTAGAATGATATTTAAGATTTGAGGATGTTTAGTACCCTTTTATTTAATTAATTTTTAATATTTTATTTAAATTTTAATTATTTTATATTTTATGTTAGAATAAAATTATATTTTACATGTATATATTTGTCATTATCGTAAAAAATTTTAACAATAATGACATGTCATATATATTTAGAATGATGCTAGATGTCATGTTATTTAAAATATATTTATCATATATATGACATGTCAATATCGTTAAATTTTTAACGGTGTAGTCATTATGTTAGTTAAAAAAAATATTTGTCAAAAAGACATAGGTTAAAAGTTAAATTTATCTCAAATAAAGATTAAGAACCAAAATAATAAAAAAATTATAAACGTTAAAGGCTAAAATTATCTATATATATATTTTTTATGATATTTGAGAATTGTTAGACGTCTATATTCTAAGATGCAATAACAAAATGAACACAACAATAATACTTATGCAATGATAAACAAACTTTAACATTATTTTTATCATTAAATATCACGGAATAACAATAGTAAAAAATAATATACAATTTTAAAGATAATATCAAATCATTTATTTATTTTTATTTAAGATACTAAAATAATATATATATATAAGGAAAAATTATTTTATAGTAGAATAAAATATCCATAAATTCATATAAGGTTCAATCGGTTCAGACATTAATTTATTAATATTTTTTAAATAATTATTAAAATTTTAAAGACTTAACATACAATTAATCATATTTCAAAACAAAATTCAAAATATATTAAGCTCGAATTATCAATCAAATTGTTAAGAGAGTGTAAATTAACTATACGATGGTTTATTTGGCAAATAAAATACTAATCTTGGTTATTGACTTTCAATCAAATTTCAAATGATAACTCAAATACGTAGTTTGACCATAATTCTCGTTGTAATGAATTGTTAATCTAAATTATCACAAAATATATCGATGACAATGATAATGTTAAACACTCTTATAAAAAATAAAGTTTAAATTCAATAATTTAAACAAGAAAAAAGCTAATAAGATTATTTTATTGAATTTGAAAAATAAAATTTTAAAAATTTCGTAAAATAATTAAAAAGATAAACGATAATAACAGCAAAATAAAATAAAACTTTAATAAAGATCTATCTTTAAACAGATTTAAGGAAGATAAGCATATTTCAACACATGAATCCTCATTTATTCATATATTTTTATCTTGTTTCGTCTTAATTCTTTAAAAATGGAACTTAAACCGTTATAAGAGGAGAGCTTATAAAAGTCAAAGACAGTGAGTTTCTGGACAAGCGCAATAAGAGCAACCGCACAGGATCCCTTAAAAAAGAAAGGTCCAAAATTTTAATAAATTATTAATCGTCCTTATTTGATCGAGATAATTGATTGTTACAGTATAGAACTGGTTGTAATAGTGAAAATTCTTCTACAAAGATATCAATAATAAAATTAAGGCTAGTATTTGATCGAGTCAAGTTGAGTTAAAATATTTTGAGTTATTCGAGTTGACGAATCATATTTTACAATTTAAACTTTATTTGAATTTATTTTATTTGAGTCGAGTTTTCAAGTTTTTATAAATATTTAATTGTTATATTTATCATATTATAGTACGATTTGATTCTAATTTAAATGATTTTCTCTAATCATATAAGATATGCATATATATTTTTTTTCATATGTAGCAATATTTCTATATATTTTTATATATCAATGTATATATATCATAAAACAATGAGAGACTCGTCTCAAACTTAAAAATAAATCCTTTAATTATTAAAAATTTCGAGTTATTCAAATTTTCATTTTACAACTCGAACTTTATTTGAATATTTTTGAGTCAAATCGAATTTATAAAATTTCAAATCGAGTCAAGACGAATCAAATATTTTTACCTCGAATCAAGTTGAATTATTTATTTTTTCGAGTTGAATTTTGCTCACACCAAAATCTAGTATATTTATGTTAATACCAGTATTTAATGTCTCGATATTCTAGTGAGAGTGTCATTTCAAGTTTTTAAGCGTTATTTTTTTTGGTTATTGTAGGTTGCGAATTAGATTGTTCGTGCTGTATGATCATACGTGTATATATATAAGAGTGTTAAAAAATATCCAACTCGATTACTTGACTACTCGAACATAAAAAATTGGGTATTTTTCAAAAAATTATATTCTAATCGGGTATCTAGCCCGTCATTTTTCGGGTCGGACCCAAGTCAAAGATTATAAATTTTTGGGTATCCAATTCTTAATTTTATTTTTATTTTTTATTTTAAATATAATTATTATTTACACAAAATACACTTATATTCACTATATTCCCAAATTAAACAATCTAATTTCTAAATCTCAATCCCTCAAACTTTATTTTTTTTAAAGAATTAGAGACTCATTGTAAAAAAAAAATAAGATTCATTATAAAATTATATATTTAGTTTTTCGAGTTGGCAAAATTCGAACTTTATTCGTTCAGCTATACATTATTTTTGTATGTGCATTAACCAATACGAAAATCAATTCAAAATTCTTTACTATTTAAATCATTAATTTTTATATATTATATTAAATTAAACTGATTAAAAATATTTTTTAAAAAATTCCTTTAGACTTTATGTTTTGTTTTGAATTAGATTATGTAATTTAGGTCTTACAATTTATGTTTAGATTATGTAACCAAAGTTTTAAAATTTTATATTTCGATGTTGTATTATGTAATTCAAACTTTTAAATTTATATATATATTTTTAAGATTAAATTTAAGATTTATAAAAAAAATCGAATACCCGAAGTACCCGAAAAATACGGATCAGGACACGAACCAAATTTTTAACTACCCGAAGGTTCAGGTACTTGGTACTTCGGGTTTCCGAATACTCACGTAGCCGAATTTGAACAATCCTACATGCATGTGTCACGGTCCGCGAGTTCAACAAGCCCAACGGCGGGGTTGATACAGTCCAATCCGCCCAAGCCTATCTCACAAAGGTTCTGGGTCTATCAAGCCCGTTAGAATAGCCCACTTAAGTAATGTGAACATAGTAGATTCTTTCCTTGTATAGTCGGGAATATTCTTAGAATGATGCCTTTGTGGTTGGTGGGAATTAATCCTAGCCATCGATGTAATTTAATTGTAACCGTTGGATGTGATGGGGGCCAAGTATAAATTTAGGCTCACCCCTCCTCATTTGTCACTTCATCATTGAGAAATACAAAGCATTCCACTCAAAAGCTCTCTCTCTCTCTCTTTGCCTTTCTTCGCTTGTTTGCTTTCCGCGAGTTACAAAGCTTTGAGGGCTTTGTGTAGAGGCTGACTTAGGCGAGTTGAGTCCTAAGGCCGCACGGTTTTACTAGAAAGGTTCTAGACCCGTGACAAGTGGTATCAGAGCGAGGCTGTTCGGAAGAAATGGCACCACAGAGCACTAGCGATGTCCCAGCTACTGATCGTGAGACTCGGGCAACTGCTGCTGCTGGAAAGAAGAGAGAAAGTTCGAGGGATATCATCTCAGCGATGGAGAGGAGAGTTAGCAGGCTTAAAGAATCCATGACGGAGGTCAAGGAGGCTCAAGAAGCTGCGGAATCATACCATGAGCAGTTTGATTCCATAGAAGAGAACGTTTCCAAAACGATGCAGAAGCTGCTAGATGAGACTTTTGCAAAGTTGAATGAGAGGGACGATTCTCTTGAAGCTACGGTAGTGGCTATGAAGAAAGAGATGGACCAGCTCAAGAGTGAGCTGCTCATCTACAAGACGGCTATGCAAAGTGGTGTGCTAGGAGAGGTAGCAGCACCAAAGCCGAAGATTGATGTTCCGAAGCCAAAGGAGTTCAACGGGACAAGGACTGTCCAGGACGTGGAGAACTTCATATGGGGCTTGGAGCAGTATTTTCGATTGATGGAAATTAAGGATGATACTACCAAGGTAAACACGGCATCTGTTTACTTAGTTGGTGATGCTCTCTTATGGTGGCGACACAGATGTGCTGAGAAGAACACCATTGAGACATGGAAGCAATTCGGGGATGAATTCAAGGAGCAGTTCTACCCAAAGAATGCTGTCGAAGATGCCCGCAAGAAGTTGCATAACTTAAAGCACGATGGGTCAATCCTTGACTATGTCAAAAAGTTCAAGGAAATCAAACTCCTACTCAAGAACATGGATGAAGACGAGGGGTATTACGCCTTCAAGAATGGGTTGCAACGGTGGGCACAGATGGAGTTGAATCGAATGGGGGCTACGGATCTTTCCAAAGCCATTAGTTCAGCGGAATCCATTGCACAATTCGAGAAACCCGATTCTTCCAAATCTTCCAAACCTAAGCCAAAGTTCAGCGGCAATGGTGGGGGAGATAAGGAAAAATCTGGCAAAACATATGGGAGATACCGGAAACCATCAAACACTTTGAAGGACGTAAAAGTCTCATGGGATAAAAAGAAGGAGGGACCCATTGCGTGTTTCCATTGCCAGGGACCTCACATGGTAAAAGATTGTCCCCAGAAGGCAAAGCTCCAATCCATTCAGGGAGATATGGAGACCGAAAATGTGGCGGTCAAGCTCAACTCAATTATGAGCTCCGTTCAAGTCAAGAGGGGCCATAAACATAAGGGACTGATGTTTGTAGACATCATCGTTGCAGGAAAGAAGTTGAGTGCACTAGTGGATACGGGTGCTTCTGAACTATTCATGTCTGATGAAGCTGCCAAGAAACTTGACCTTCATGTGGAGAAGGCAAGTGGGATGATAAAGACTGTCAATTCCAAGGAGAGACCGATTGTGGGAATTGCCAAGGGAGTCAAGCTTGAACTTGGAAGCTGGCACGGTAAAGAAAACATCAAGGTAATTCCACTTGATGACTTTGACTTTGTCATTGGTTTAGACTTCCTTGACCGGATCAACGCGTTGCTTGCTCCATTTGCCGACTGTATCTGTATACTGGATCCGGATCAAAAATGCCTTGTTCCCACAAATCGAGAAACTGGAGTAGAGGGCAAGATGCTTTCGGCCATCCAATTTTCCAAGGGTGTTATGCGCAAGAAGACTACAACATACTTGGCTTCCTTGAAAAGTGATGGGTCTTTGATGCCGACAGAAGTTCCAGCGGAAGTGGAACAAATATTGGAAGAATTCGCAGACACGATACCTTCCGAATTGCCGAAGCAATTACCCCCGAAAAGGGAAGTGGATCACAGGATTGAGTTGATCCCTAATGCGGAGCCGCCAGCAAGGGCTCCATACCGAATGGCCCCACCGGAGTTGGAGGAGTTGAGAAGACAACTCAAGGAGTTGTTGGATGCCGGGTACATTAGACCCTCTAAAGCCCCTTATGGTGCACCTGTTTTGTTCCAGAAGAAGCATGATGGCTCTCTTCGGATGTGCATCGACTACAGAGCGTTGAACAAGCTCACGGTAAAGAACAAATATTCGATCCCCCTCATAGCGGACTTGTTTGATCAACTTGGGAATGCAAGGTGGTTCACCAAGTTGGATCTCAGATCGGGATATTACCAGGTTAGAATAGCCGAAGGTGATGAGCCAAAGACCGCATGTGTGACACGGTATGGCTCGTATGAATTC
This sequence comes from Abelmoschus esculentus, assembly GCA_035048815.1. Taxonomy (NCBI): domain Eukaryota; kingdom Viridiplantae; phylum Streptophyta; class Magnoliopsida; order Malvales; family Malvaceae; genus Abelmoschus; species Abelmoschus esculentus. The sequence goes on along the minus strand of JAUCBN010000061.1, from coordinate 4,036,513 downwards.
CTTGTGATGCCTTTTGGGCTCACTAATGCTCCAGCGACGTTCTGCACTCTCATGAACAAGGTATTGCATCCATTCTTGGATCGTTTTGTTGTGGTTTACCTTGACGATATTGTGGTGTATAGTGAGAGTTTGGAGGAGCATATAGAACACTTGAGGCAGGTGTTCGAGGTACTTCGACAAAATGAGCTATTTGTCAAGAGGGAGAAATGCTCATTCGCTCAGAAGGAAGTGTCGTTCTTAGGCCACATCATAGGAGGTGGCGTGATCCGTATGGATAGAGACAAAATTCGGGCAATTGAAGAATGGAAGCCGCCAACTAAGGTGATGGAGTTGAGATCGTTTCTTGGATTGGCCAACTACTACCGACGTTTTGTCGAAGGCTACTCAAAGATCGCCTCACCCTTGACCGATTTGTTGAAAAAGGGCAAGATGTGGGACTGGAATGAAGATTGTCAAAAGGCCTTTGAGAAATTAAAGGAAGCCATGGTGAGTGAGCCTGTGTTAGCACTGTCGAACCATGCCAAACCTTTCGAAGTCCATACTGATGCGTCCGATGTAGCCATTGGGGGAGTCCTTATGCAAGAAGGACATCCGGTAGCTTTCGAGAGTCGAAAGCTTAATGATGCAGAGAGGCGATACACTGTCCAAGAAAAGGAGATGACCGCGGTTGTTCACTGTTTGCGAATTTGGAGACACTACTTGTTGGGTTCGAGATTTCAGGTACTCACTGATAACGTTGCCAACAGTTATTTTCTAACCCAAAAGAAACTGTCTCCCAAACAGGCAAGGTGGCAAATGTTCTTGGCGGAATTCGACTTTGACATGGAGTACAAGCCGGGAAAGGCCAATTGTGTGGTTGATGCACTAAGTCGAAGGTGCAACATAGAGTTCATCAGCAGACCCGAGGGACCACTGTTATCACGCATCAAGGAGGGCTTAGCTCATGATCCGACAGCCCAGTCCTTGATCAATCATGCCAAGGAGGGCAAGTCCAGATGGTTCTGGCTCGAGAACGACCTCTTGTACACCAAGGGACGACGCCTCTATATCCCGCAATACATGAAGTTGCGGAAAGAGCTCATGCGGGAATGTCATGATTCCAAGTGGGCAGGCCATCCAGGAATGCACCGTACGATGGCGTTGTTAGCGGAGCGGTACTATTGGCCACACATGGACAATGACGTGGAGGTCTATGTGAAGACTTGTCTTACTTGCCAACAAGACAAGATCGAGGCTAAGAAACCAGCGGGATTGTTGCAGCCATTACCAATCCCAGAGCGTCCATGGGAGAGTATTTCTATGGACTTTATAGTCGGTTTGCCGAGTACTGACGGATTTGCCAGTATTATCGTGGTTGTTGATAGGTTTTCGAAGTATGCCACCTTCATTCCTGCCAGCAAGGAGTGCCCAGCGGAGGAAGCAGCTAGACTTTTCCTCAAAAATGTGGTAAAGTATTGGGGGGTGCCAAGGACGATCGTGAGTGACCGGGACCCTCGTTTCACGGGCAAGTTCTGGACCGAGTTGTTCAAGCTGATGGGGACAGACTTGAACATGTCCACGAGTGTTCATCCACAAACCGATGGGCAAACCGAACGAGTGAATGCTTTATTGGAGATTTATCTCCGGCACTATGCTAGTGCGACTCAGCGTGACTGGCCGAAGTTGCTTGATGTGGCCCAATTTTCCTACAATTTGCAGCGGACGGAGGCCACAAACCAAAGTCCTTTTGAGATCGTAAACGGACAACAACCACTCACTCTCAACGCTGTTGTGCTCGGTTACGAGGGGCCTAATCCAGCAGCTTACCACACTGCCAAGGCGTGGCAAGAGCATCTCGACTTAGCCCGAGCTTGTTTGCACAAGGCGGGTAAGCGGACTAAGAAGTGGGCTGATCGAAGGCGCAGGGACGAAGAATTTCAAGTTGGCGACCAAGTCCTTGCCAAGCTTCACTTGGTATTGAGGAAACCAGGAGTTCACAAGGGGCTTGTGCGACGGTACGAGGGACCGTTCAAGATCGTAAAGAGAGTAGGTGTTGTGGCCTACAAACTGGAGTTACCGCCAAAGCTCAAGGTTCACCCGGTTTTCCATGTAAGTATGCTCAAACCATTCCATGCGGATACTGATGATCCGGATCGAGGCAAGTCACATAGAGCACCGATAGGAGTGAAAGTCTCCTATGAGAAGGAGGTTCGAGAAATTCTTGCAGATAGGATTGTCCGACGGAAGAATCATCGACCAAGGCAGGAGTATTTTATCCAATGGAAGGGACTTCCCGACAGCGAAGGGAGTTGGGAACCAGCCGAGGACCTTTGGCAATTCCAAGACAAGATTGCCGAATTCCACTCTCAGGACGCAACGAGGACGTTGCTGAATTCAGTGGGGGAGAATGTCACGGTCCGCGAGTTCAACAAGCCCAACGGCGGGGTTGATACAGTCCAATCCGCCCAAGCCTATCTCACAAAGGTTCTGGGTCTATCAAGCCCGTTAGAATAGCCCACTTAAGTAATGTGAACATAGTAGATTCTTTCCTTATATAGTCGGGAATATTCTTAGAATGATGCCTTTGTGGTTGGTGGGAATTAATCCTAGCCATCGATGTAATTTAATTGTAACCGTTGGATGTGATGGGGGCCAAGTATAAATATAGGCTCACCCCTCCTCATTTGTCACTTCATCATTGAGAAATACAAAGCATTCCACTCAAAAGCTCTCTCTCTCTCTCTTTGCCTTTCTTCGCTTGTTTGCTTTCCGCGAGTTACAAAGCTTTGAGGGCTTTGTGTAGAGGCTGACTTATGCGAGTTGAGTCCTAAGGCCGCACGGTTTTACTAGAAAGGTTCTAGACCCGTGACACATGCATCCATTTTTAGAGATTGATTATTAAATTAAATCAAATTATACAAATCCTTAGGTATCGATTTTCGAGGTGTGGTGCGAGTATGAATCCTTCTCATTAATAATCGATTCATGTACTTAATATCTATAATTTTTGTTTTCTCGAGTATTTAGTTTATCTTAACTAGGGGTGAGCAAAACTCAACTCGAAAAAATCGAATAACTCGACTCAAGGCGAAAATACTCGATTCATTTTGACTCGACTCGAAAAAATTTCAAATAAAGTTCAAGTTGTAAAATGGAAATTCGAATAACTCAAAATTTTTAATAATTAAAGGATTAATTTTTAAGTTTGAAACGAGTTTATCAACTTTTTATGATATATAAAAATATAAAAAAAATATTGTTACATATGAAAAATATATACATATCTTATATGATTAGAGAAAATCATTTAAAATTAGAATCAAATCATACTATAACACAATAAATAATTATAATTAAATATTTATAGGAACTCGAAAACTCGACTCGAACAAAAAAATTCAAATAAAATTTAAATTTTAAAATATAACTCGTCAACTTAAATAACTTAAAATTTTTTAACTCGACTTGACTAATACTCATCCTTAATCTTAACCAAGTAACCGATAATGACTTATAAACCCTTCCGCCCTAATTTAAGACACAAAGGATCTCCGCTTTTGAAAATTTTTCGCAGGGGACACTTATTGTATATAAAAAACGTCTTTACACTATGTTAATGTATATTCATGTATTTTGTTAAATAGTAATAAAATATGTCTTTTAAAATAAATATCATCTATTTTTTAATTAATTATTAGATTTGAATATCAATATAATCTAAAATAATTAAAATTTAGTATTAATCATGCTTTGTTGTAAAAGGTAGCAATCAATGAAATTTCAAACATGTATAACAATTGCTTTTCTTTTTTTAGGTTTGTAAACAAACCGATCGAATATAATTAAGGGTATATATTCGTTCGTTTAATTTTAAATAAATAATGATTAAACACTTATTTTTATTTGTGTTTGTTTGTTAATACAATAAACAAACACAAATAAACAATGATTATTGTTTTTTTTCTTAAGAAGTCAAAATCTCGTACAATGTGTATTTTTTGATTTCTTCTTTTATTTCATATTTTTGCTTTTAATTTTTCTAAATATAATATTTTTGTTATAATAAATATAAATAGACATGTTTAAATAATTAAAACGGATATAAAAGCTAATTTAGGTAAAAAATAGAGTTGAAGGGAAAAATTAAAAAAAATAAATGTGTTCGAAAAAAATTCGAGAGGATAAGCCAAAAAGAACAATACGCCATTGATTTCAGTTCAATCCAACGATCACTATGAACTTCACCATTTGCAGGTGACGAGGTTAAAAAAAAACGTAGATTTTGGCTTATTTCTTCAAAATTACTCCAAACTCACCTGTTTCCTAAATATAACCCTGAACATCACTATTCTTCTAAATTTTCTGATATAAAACGAACATAAACAAGTAAATTACCAAATATTTATAAATACAAATGAACGAATAAATTATTTATTTATATTTATTTATATAATTAAACGAACATAAAATTTTATTTAAATTTATTCATTTAATACAAATAAACTATTTATTAAATATTCGATTCATTTATATTTTTATTTTATTTACATAAAAATGTGTACGGCACATTTCTAGATTTTATATATCCGAAGGCGACCAACCTTTTCATATCTGTGCCACCGCGCATATTTTCCCTCCAAAGTCCAGCCAAAAATCGTTTTGGATTTCCAGCCCGCAAAAACAAAGCGCTTGAAATTGAAATTAACTTATTATTTTTACCACGTCATCGATCCGTGTCGATTCTTCATCTTATCTCATCCCTCCATTTTATCTCATCGACGGCTAATGTTCATCAGCACACATATCACACGGATCAACCTCCCAACTCAACATTCCACACTTCTCATATAAATATCCCACTATTTTTGCTCAATTCCTCAAATATTATTGTCTTCGTAAAATCTATCTGAAATCACCGTTTAGTATTCAAAATGTCAGGAAGAGGAAAGGGCGGCAAGGGACTGGGAAAGGGTGGAGCGAAACGCCACCGTAAGGTTCTCCGCGATAACATCCAGGGAATCACGAAGCCGGCGATTCGGCGTTTGGCACGCAGGGGAGGAGTCAAGCGTATCAGCGGCTTAATCTACGAGGAAACCCGTGGTGTGTTGAAGATCTTCTTGGAGAACGTGATCCGCGATGCTGTCACCTACACTGAGCACGCGAGGAGAAAGACTGTTACTGCCATGGATGTGGTCTATGCGTTGAAGAGGCAGGGCAGGACTTTGTACGGGTTTGGGGGTTAGATGATTTAGGGTTTAGAAGGGTGTGGAATTTGAAGTCTTGCTGTCAAGAATGTTTCAGCCTAAGTCTAGAGTTAAAATTAGGGTATTTTAGTATTACCCTGAAATTATATGTTGGAATCTGTTTATTGTCTTTTGTGATATGTAATCCATGCTTTGAAATGCAGATTTGAATGAACTTCATATCATTAATTTCATCGTTTCTGGTTTTCTGGGTTATCTGCATTTATAAAGAGGCTTAGCTTAGTCTTGTTGATAACATGCTGCTTGCTCAGGAAGTGGTTAAGGGTATGATAGGAAAAAGTATTTCACCTAGATGTTCCCTGAAAGTAAATTTTAAAAAAGCCTTTAACTCCTTAATTTGGGAGTTACTGCTAATGGTGTTGGAAACCATTGAGTTGCCTGAAAATTTTACAAACTGGATTGAAGTTTGTTTCACTGATAGTAGGTTCTCTATTACTGTAAATGACAGTTTACTGGGGTTTTCTTGGAAGGGGAAGGATTAGACAGGGGACCCTCTATCTCCCTATGTATTTGTTCTTGCTATGAATGTTTTGTCTCAATTACTTGATCTGGCTTCGACAAGGGAATCTTCCTGTTCCACCCAAAGTGCAAAAAGTTGTAACATATTTGTGTTTTGCAGACGACTTACTCATCTTTTGTCAAGGCAACTTTCTGGTCTTACATTTGAATGCTGCAAAATAAAAAAATCTTTGTTTTGCAGAGCAACAAAAAATATGGGCTTTCTTACAGGATTTCAGATTGGTCACTTGCCTGTGAGATACCCTTTAGTCAATCAAAGTTATCTGAAAAGGATTGTACTGTGCTCCTTGGGAAGGTAAAAATGAGATTGGGACAATGGTTCACGAAGCTCCTAAGCTATGTTGGGAGATTGCAATTGATCAGACCTATGATTTTTAGTATTGTAAACTTTTGGTGTAGGCAGGTCATCTTGCCCAAAAGGTGTGAATTGTGATTGCAAAGATTGAGCAGCTTTGTATTCGTTTTGTTAGAAGAGGAAGGATGAGTCAGCTTCGGGGATTCGAGTTGAGTGAAATGTTATCTGTAGGCCGAAGAGTGAGGGTGGGCTTGGTGTGAAAGATCTCTGTACATGGAACAAAGCCTGCATAATCCAACTGGTAAGAGACTTATTAGCTACTGGCGGATCTTTGTGGGTGGCTTGGGTTAAATTATGTCTTTACAGGGGAAGATATCTGGAATGTAGAAAACAAACCATATTTCAGTTGGTGCATTAAGAAAATGCTGAAGCTTAGGCCTAGGCTGTAGGCCTTGCTCCCTACTGGAGTGTATAAAGTGAGGAACATTTAGGATGGCATTCGGGGAGTTGGGGCTAAAGTCCATAGGCATAGGTTGCTTTGGTTTGGATTACATATACCAAAGCACTTGGTGATGGTGTGGATGTTTATCTTGGATCGATTGCCTACCTCTGATCGTTTGTTGAGGATGAGGCTTAGTACTGACGGAACTTGTGTGCTGTGTGCTACTGACCAGGAGACTCGTGATCATATATTTGCTGACTTTCCTTATTCGAGTCAAATTTGTATCGATGCCCTTGGGTTGTGTGGACTAGGAAAAAGGGTGATAGATTGGGAAGGAGAGACACTGGCTTTGCTCTTACTTGAAGAGTAAATCCTTGCTTGTCTTCATTTTAAAGATTGCATGGAACTCTTATGTTTACCATATATGGGAGGAAGAAATTATCCAAAGTTTAGAAACACATATAGGGATTGTAATAGTTAGCTAGATTGTATATAGGACACAGTGCAACTTAGATTACAATGTAAAAACATTCAAATGGATGATGTACATAGGCTCATTTGTGTCATTTGGGGAATTACTTAAGGGGATGGCTACCCAAGGGTACGGTTAGGACTTTGTTACAGGTTTTTTTTCCTGATTTTTTTTTGGATAATACAATCACTAGGGATGTAAAAAACTGTCCCGACCTAAAAACCATACTGCAATCTTTTCGAGTCAGAACCTGGTTTGACCCGGAGATGTAATGACCTGAACCCAATCTGTATCTGATTGTTGTTGACTCGAACCCGAGTTTGACCTGTTATTATCTGTATCCGACCGAGAATGACCCGAACCCGATTTCAACCTGTTACTGTGGACCCTAAACCCGACTTGCATTCGACTAAAACAAACCTGAACCCGAGTCTGACCTGACAAATAACCGATATTACCCGACTGAATCAACCAAAGACCTGATTTTACCCGACCTGATAAATGACCCAACTTGTTTTGAATCCGACCTGATATTGACCTGAACTAATATTAACAAGACTTAATATTTACATGACATGTAATTAAGTATATTTATAATTTGATGAATTTAAAATATTAATAAATATAATTAATCTTAAAAATAGAATTAGACATGAGAATTAATTTAGAGATTAATATTTAAATTTAGTATTACATATTTAATTAAATTATTTTTTACTATTTTATTTAGTTTTAATGTATTTAATTTTAATTATAATTTTAAAATAGTATTTCATTAAAAATTATAATTTTAAATTAATATTTAATTAAGTTAAATTAATTTATTAGACATAGATTAATTGAATTAAATTAAATATAAAAACATAAATTACAAACATAATTAAAAGAATTCTAAAATTAAATTTAGATTTTTTAAATTAATCTAAATTATGACTCAATTAAATTAAACCAAAACAATTGATAAAAAAAAGAGTGAAAATATCAAATTTTGGAGGGAAATAAGTCACTTATTTTTTAAGTTTGAGATTAATTTACTTTTAGTGTAAAAATTTTGGAGAGAATAAAAAAGAGGGAAAATTTTGGAGGAAAAGAATTAGAAATAAATTTTGATTATTATATAAAAAAGAGGGAAAAACAAAATTTTGGAGGGAATTAATATACATAGTAAATTTTAGAAGAAATTAATATATATAATAATTTTTGGATTATTATTATTATAACATATAATCAAATAATAAACTTTGATTAAATATAATCAATTAAAAAATATAAAAAAGTTGACACTAGTCTATGTCAGGTAAAATTTTTTGCATATTTTTATATAAGTCGCGCCTAAAAAATCGAATATCGTGTTGCACTACAACTTATTTTACAATTATTTCAATTTGATTATGATTACTCAAAAATTAAGTTTTAAATTTTATTTTTTATTCAATTTGATCCTAATTTAATTAAAATCAGATTATATATTTTAAAATTATTTTAATTTGATCATAGAGAATTAGTTTAGTGATTGAAAAATTGGTCTTAGAGAACTAATTTAGTGATTTGGGCTTAAGGATTAATGTTAGGCTTAAAGAATTAATAATATACATACATTAATTTATAAATAAATTAAATACATATATTAATATACATTTAAGTATATTATATATTACATATAATACATTAATATATATATAAGTATATTATATATATTAAACTATATTATATATTAATATATATATTATATATATAAGTAATAAGTATACATTAATATTATATACTATATAAGTATATATATATATATTTACATACATTCATATTATATATTTTATATATATAGTATTATACATTTCATATTTTCATATATAATATCATACCTTATGTAATAGTATAAATTCTATATATAGAATATATTTTATATAAAGTATAAATTTCATATATAGTATAAATTTTATATATAGAATATATTCTATATTTAGTATAAATTTCATATAAAGAATATATTTCATATATAGTATAAATTTCATATTTACATTTTTGAAATGTATTAAATTATATTAAATAGGTATAAATTATAATATATTAAAGTACATTAAAATTAAAATTTTCACCGAATTTAACTAGTATTAATTTATAATTTTTGCAATATAATCCTTAGAACTTTATTTTTATTTTAAATTAATTATTATTTATTTTTCTAATTTACTTTAGTGTTTTTAATAAGATGATATTTTATTAATTTTATCCTTTTTAATTTAAAACTTTATTCTTTTTAGTCCAATGTTTATTCCTTATTATTTTTAATTTTTATAATTTATCTCAATTTTTAAGATATGAATCATTTGATGATATATTTGTTTAGTCTAGTGCGTAATATTTATTTTTAATGGATTCATGCTAGTTAAAGATGTTAGATATTAAATAATTAATTTGAAATGAATGATCAAGCATTCAACCCCAAAGTCTATCGATTATTTACTTAATTACTTATTTGTACCAAACTTAAACATAATAATTTTAATTAATATGAATTTAAAACCTGAATTAATTTGACCTGAAATAAAACCGACATGAAATGAACCCGACCTGAAATACAACCGACATGAAATGAACCCGACCTAAAATCTACCCGACCTGAAATGAACATGTCAATTATCTGATTTGGACCCGAACCGTTTGAACCCGACCTAAAATGGATCCGACCTGAAATGGACCCGCACCAGACCCGAATTGAGCCAAAACATCAAATCAATCTGAAATGACTTGTATCTGATTTTACTCGACCTAACAGTACCCAACCTGAAACTCATCTGAGTAACTGTTTCTTACGTTCACAATAACTTATCCAAAAAATATGGAAGATCTTGTCGTTTTCATTGCTTGTTTACCGGCATACATAGATCAATCAAATGACAGGTTATGGCTGGCAATTACAAATTTATCCGAAATCCAAATTACTTGCCAGAACATACTCAAAAATGACAAAATCGTTTACTTCCATGCACACGCTCACCAGATAATGCCAACTCATTACATTCACATAAAAAAATCAATCAATTTGTAACTCCCCTATACCGAAACTTCTCCCTTATATATCTATTCTGTATCTGTCATTTGAATCAGTCTTTCACTCTTTCTATAAACCGGAAACCTCCAAGTTATTCATACATATTAATCGCTTGAACCCCTGATTCCTACATACACCTAATGGCTTCAACCTGTATTTCAACCTGCATCGATGACACTAAGGTTGCAATCAGGCCGACCAACACAAAACTCTACAAGTGGCAGGAATCAGATGCCGAGTTTGTCAGGTCATTGAGATCCAACAACGGTAGTAGCCGAGGTGGCCATGCACATCCCACCATTGTTGATAGCATTTCATGCAGGCAACTGTACCTGAGGAGCTACACGTTTCATAGGAGCGATGATGAGCCTGAAAAAACAAAATGTTTTGGCAGAGTTCATAGTAGGCTTTTTCTCTGCACTTCCAAGGTTAATGTAGCCAAGAAGAAGTGTGTGGCACTCAGAAGGGCCAAATCAGTCTCTTGTCCCGCCTTATTCGCCATGTTTCGTAGGCTTTTTCTCTGCACTTCCAAGGTTAATGTGGCTGATCATGGAGGTTGAACATTATTTTTCTCAGTTTCGGCCTTCAGTGCTTCCTTCCTGTTTCTTTTTAATAACTTTCTGATAGTGTTACCCGTTTGATACCCATCCCCTCTCCCAATCAGGACATGTTGATGGTAAAATTGCAGAGAACTTTGTTATCAACGAATGGCTTTATGTTAACATCTTTGGTTGCAAAGGAATCATATGTAAAACATCCATTTCCATCATTATAACTATTGGCCAAGCTACGCACAGCAGGCAGAGGCACACACAGGCATCTTGTTTATCTCGCCACTTTGTGCCTAATGATTTGTCTCTTGCCCTCACTTGAGAACTAAGATTCAGGGGAAGTGTATAGAGCAAATTAACTATCATTTGGTCTGAACAAAATGTGGGTCAGACTATAAGTTTTCTTTCACTAATTGCAGCTTCTAAAAGAGGTTTGAGGGTTAATCATGCAATAAACAATTTCAAAAACTGCTTTTTATTAGTACAAATGGGGACCAAAAGAGTGTTGTTACTTACAAAGCAAGTTTTCTTGGGTTAATCTATAATGATGTATAATGCTACTGGAAATTAGTGTGAAGAGCTGTAGACTAAAGTAGGTAAACTAATACTAGTATTATAATTTGTACTTAACTGTGTAAAGAAGAGATTAGTTATTATAAGATCTCCAGGGATTTGCCTATGGCATTAACTCTGTTTTCCCCCAATATTGTGGGGCATACAAAGGACAAGAAATATAGCAAATACTATGATGACAATGACATAATTGCAATTTCTTAGGGTGATAATGGGAGAGTAGGTAAACTGTTTTGAGTAAAATATTTCCTAAGAAAAGAAATAAAGAAAATCAGATAAATACTAACAACTCGGGTATCCCTATCATATTCGTATAATCAGGGGTGGAACATCTCAAGGGTTTACGGAGATGTAACCCCTGACAATTTTTTATGTTCAACGGTAATAATATACTATTTCTTTAGCAAAAAAGTAAAATCAATGATATAATCTTTTAATTTTTGAAAAAGTTTATTTTGATCCTCTCAAAATTTTTAATGTCATTCTGATCTCCTCCTTTACAAATTTCTAGTTTCATCCCTGCCGTGTTATGTTATACTACTTATTATTCTCATGTCGAGTTTATCAAATCTAGCTTTGTGCTATGTTGCATAGAAAAGTGTCATAAAAAACCTGACAGCTACATCTAATGTCGTCAAAACCAAGAGTTTTTAACATTTTAAAACCAGGAAATACCATAAAACTACATGTGCATTTATCTGATACATCTTAAAGTTAAGAATGACAGTGAATGAATAGTGTTAATAGGGATGTGGAAACAAAAGACAGCAGGGGTTGGTGGCATATGAGATAAGGAAATATAAACAATCTGTGAATGTTTCTAAATTAAATACAGATAACTTATATTACTCCGACCCTTCATTTTTATTCAAGTAACGTGTCTGACACTTATGTCCAAAACATATTCAGATCCTCGGAACAAATGAAGTGAGTTAGTACTCATTTGCAGATCAGACAGTCAGATCCAGGTTTTTATCATGACTTTGCCCTTTTGTAGCCTACAATACTCCCAAGATTAGGCTGGATCCATAAAAATTGATGGCAAATTTGGTGCATGTGCACGCATGCTCCCCATCATTTGTTGCTGCTGGTGCAGTCTGTTTCAATAATGTTGTTTGAGTGTTTTTTTTAATGATTTATGGTTTTTCTTCTTTCAATAAGAGAAAACTCATATCATTTGCATGAGTTGATCTTGAGTTCCTTGCAACAGAAGTATGAAATTTATCAGCAAAATTCAAAAGCAAGGTTCGTATTCGATAAACTCAGCTCTGGTTTTTGGGTTTGTCCCATATACCAAAACCTGGAAATTCAGTAGCAATCAAACTGCAATTTACAAATTCAGGTATCATTGAGTAGAAGGGTCAATTTCAGAGGGGATGAAAAATGTTTAAATGTAAAAAATATTTAACTTTTCCACATTCAAAAGTCATCAGATATCACACATTTGACTTATTTAGATGCATAACTGAGAAATGCAGAAGTTGAAATGCATGTCGGTGCAAGATTAAATTATAAGCAATGAAACAGATAAAAGTAGATGAAAATTTTAAAATTGCAACATCTTTGTTAACTTCCTAAAGCTGAGAAGAAACCCCAGATACTTGCTGTACATGAAAGAGCTCACAGCACATTATGCAGAAACATTTTAGAACATAGATGATTTTGAGCAGTTGTCTGTGTGATGAATGATGATAAAAGGAAGAAGCCACATTATGGTAAAGGATGACAAGCTGATATACTACCATTACCAAAGGAAAAAACAACAAAGGAATGTGTGTTGGATAAGATAAAACCATGTGTGTATTGTCAAAAGAGAAGCTTAATTCAATGGATTTTCAGTCCTGTTTGAATCACCTTCCTTCAGATTTCACCAGCTGTGAGAACACCTTACTCATTGAAACACCCGAGAGGTCATCCACGCTAGACCCCTGAAACTGTGGTGAACCATTGGGATCAAGCTGACTGAAATTGTTGATTTGTGGAGGAAGCTCCCCGATCATGTTTGTACTGTTTTCGTCGGGATCGCCTTGAACAACGGCCTCCTGAAGTTGAAGAGCATACTCCAGGTTCCATAGAACATCACCCATGGAGGGTCTGTCAACACCAAAATCAGCTAAACACTTCTCAGCAGTTTCTCCAAACTTCCTGAGAGAATCAGGCCTGATGTTTCCATTGAGATTAGGATCAATTATTTGCTCCAACTGTCCTTTCTTCTGCCATTTCATCGCCCATTCAGCTAGATTTACCATTTCCCTTGGAAGAGTGGGATCGATCACAGGTCTTGCACAAAGTACTTCAAACAAAACAACACCAAATGAATACACATCAGATTTCTCTGTCAGTTGTTGCCTTCTGAAATACTCAGGATCCAAGTATCCAAAACTTCCTTTAACTGCCGTACTGACATGGGTCTGATCAAGTTCAGGACCTGTCTTTGACAACCCAAAGTCAGCAACTTTGGCCATGAGATTCTCATCAAGTAAGATATTTGCCGACTTCACGTCACGATGAATAACAGCTTTTGCATAGCCCGTGTGAAGATAATGGAGTCCTCTAGCTGCTCCAATGCATATTTCAAGCCTTTGTTTCCAATTTAAACTAGGATGCCCTGAGCCATAGAGATGACTCTTGAGCGTCCCGTTCTCCATATATTCATAGATCAAAATCATCTCATTCTTTTCATCACAATAACCTATCAGTGAAACCAGATGTCGGTGACGAAACTGGGATAGCATCTCAATTTCAGTCTGGAACTCAGCAAGTCCTTGTTGGGACTGTGGATTTCCCCTTTTAACAGCAACTTTTGTACCATCACTGAGTTCCCCTTTGTACACCTTACCGAATCCTCCGATCCCAATAACCCAACTCTCATCAAAGTTGTTTGTGGCTTCTTGAACAGCAAGAAAAGGAACATGATAGCTTGTATTAGAATTGAGGCTGACGGTCGTCCCCTTGGAGTATTTGCTCCCCATGGTGTGGGAAGTTCCTCCATTAATAGAGAAAGGAACCCACGTCTTCGATAGTCTTTGGCGTGCCAATCGTCTTCGTTTTCTACACAACATAAAGAGAACTCCAGCCAACAACACTCCAGAAGCAACCCCGACACTTACACCTACAATAGCACCAACATTCTTCTTTGAACTTGAACTAAAACTGTTGATAGTTCCCAAGCCAGACAGGCTGCCATCAGAGTTGTTCATTTTCATGATTTCCAGCCCATTAAGTATGGCATCCGGATATGTACCGTGTAAATTAGAAGGGCCAATGCTTACGCGAAGCTTATTGCTAGTAGCCGACTCTGTGACATAGTCCATATAATAAGCAGCAGCCAAAATGTTAACCAAATACGTACTCAGATCAAGGTCCCGAACAACCATTGAGGAGTCGATGAAAACATTGAAATACAACAGGTTAAGAGCTTCGCTGACAATATCACAAAAGTGAAATCTAACAAGGTACATAAATCCGGGGTCAATATCGAATTCCCATGTCACATTGAAATTGCTGCCTGAATCATTTATGGAGTTCATCCTGGTGCAGGTACCATAGACAGAACTTGGAGCGATGTCTTCAGTTGAACCACCGTCTACATACTTAACAGCCCCAATATTTGATACACTTAAGGCAAGGTTCTGTCCTACAAGGAAACGCTGATCAGGCACCCATGTTCGCCAAAGAGTATCGTTCTCGAAGGAGACGGTAGGTCCCCCCATATTCACCCGAACTACCGTCTCTAGTGCCTGCCTTGTTAGGCCTTGGAAACTCACTGAAGATTGAACGGAGCCGGCAGTGTCTGGGATGAGCTGATCGGGGACAGAAACAACTTCCAGGGCATTTATAAAAGCAAATGAATTCCCTGAAGGGCTGAATGTGACGGCAAGACTATTGGTGGTTACATTAACAGAAAATTCTTTGACCGTAAGAGATCGAACACCGAAACTACTGAGAAGAACATGGTTGTCCGTGTAAACATCGAACTTTGCCATACTCATATTATAACTAGCATGAACAAATGGATAGAAATAAAGGCGAATCCAGTGTCTTCCACGCCGGCTGATTGAAAATGTGTACTTGGAAACACCAGTAAAGATTCTTGCCGTTTGATAGAGTACCGAATCATCCGAGGAGGTGACAGATTTTGAAGTGTTCCCAAGAACATTCTCAGGAGCAGAAAGGAGCTTTGAGGCTAAGTTATCAGCCATGAAAACTCGATCACCCACAGTCGTATTGGTAGGTGATCCACAATCAATAAGGTAATTGTCTGCAGGTGTAAACCCTCTAGCAAACAACGCTAAACACAAGATTGAAGAAACCCAGAACAGAAATTCAAATACTTTACAACCCATCTTTTCAAAATCCAGAAATTAACTGAACTATAAAAACTGGATCTTTTTTTGTTTAATAGAAGCTGAAATCCAGGGTTCTTACAGTGACAACTAAAGATTAATAGCAAGTATAACAGAAATCAGGAGTCAAAATGAACCAAAATAAACATCAAGTGAACTAAATCAAGAAATCTGGCCAAAATAACAATTGAATCGAGAAAGAAAGATGGAACCTTTGAACTCCAAGAGAGAACAGCATCTGAGAGGAGAAGTGAACAATAAAATATTTTAACAGGTATTGGAATTTTACAGATTTGTACTTGGAGTTCTAAATACAGAAGACTGCACCAATCTCACAAGGCACAACTCACAAGCTGGTTTGAATTAGGTGACAACTGACAACCTTAGACATTGACAGATTCCTAGATATTATTTTATTGTCGTTTCATGTTATTAAATGGTCATAAATAAATGAGAAACCACAATGAATAAATTAAACATGAAATAAAGTGTGAAAAGGTGGTGGAAACAGAAATGAAAATAAGACAACAATTTAGACCCCAATTTCAGGTTTGGCAACTCAATGTTGGATAAAAGTTTTTTTTTTTTTTTCTGTCTCAACTCCCAAGGAAATGAATGTGTATCATTAATTCAGAATTGCAGATAAGGGATAAGAGCTGATAGACGTAATTTATGTAGAAAGGTTGTTGCCTTGTTGGGTCTAATGAAGGTGGGTTAAGTGAAGTTTTAAAAGTTTCAGATAATGGAAAGGTTAGTTGGATTTGTGAAAGGCTGACTAGAAAAGGCAATGTATGCCACTTTAGTGGGTTGATCATTGATGACATTTCTTAATCGAGGAAAATGATAAGTTGTCACATTATTTTTTTTTTAGTTATGATATTACGTTCACTAATTTATTAAAAAGTATATATGATATATAATTTTTTTATCTTTTAGTCAATATGTCATATATATTTTTCCTAGCCAATATTTTATATGTATTTTTTCTTTTTTAATCAATATGTTATTATTTTTAATGGTATAGTACTAGAATAAAAATAAAATATTATATTAAATACTATTTTACCAAAAAAATTAAATATTAAAACAAAAAATAATTAAATATAAAGTATTAAATATATAATTATCCTTATATAAAAAATTATTTAACTATAGTTTAATGTCAATCAAGACTAAAATAATATACCCTATAAATTAGTTATTCTGGCTTTTCAAAACTACTTATAATGACTATAATATATTATCTTACTCAATTAAAAAATAAACAATGACGTACATAAAAAATGTTTACAAGGGATAAGATAATCATTCAAAGTAAACACATTCATATTATACGAGTCAAGCCGATTCTAGATAAAGTATTTTTAAATTTTAATTACTTTTGACCTATTAAATTAACATTTAGAAAAAAAATATTGTTCGATTTGCATTAAATGTAAAATTTATTTTATTTTATTTTTTTTCTACATTAATATTTAGATACTTTGTACTAGTTAACCAAATTAAATTAAAATTGACGTCAAACGTATTTTAAATTATTAAGAACGAAATATGATACAAAATATCTCAGACTAAACATATTTGTTGTGAGATTTATTGAATGGTCCAGTAATAAAAGACGTTCATTTTATCTTATTTTATATGATTTTAAATACTGATATATAAATAAAATATCTTTATTTAATAAAAAATATTTTTTTATTAAAATCAAAATAACTGAATAAACTAAATGGTAATTAATATTTTTATTTAAAAGATTATTTATAATATTTTAAATTAAATTTCTGAAATTAAACATGTACGTGCAATCAATTAAGTTACTGGGTTATTTATTTCATATTCAAGTATTTAATTTCATATTTGGGTTTCACTAAAGATACACAAGTAATTTATCACTTTAAAATTTTTATTCAATTAATTATTTTTTCTCAATCAAATACACATAATTTTACTATAGAGAAATCATACATATATATATATGTATTTTTTAAATTAACGACCGTAGTTATATTAGTATTTATTTTAAAATATACTCTTAATTATTAGATATCAATCGTTTAATTACTATGCTGACATTCACACCATAAACTGAATGGCACGAATCGTAACTTCATTGTACTCGATCGAATCAAAGCAAACACCCGACCCTCAGAATCTTGAAGCACCACACCAAAACCCACTGACTCAGGTTTATCTCGAGAAGATTTATCACTATTACCTACCTTATTCATCATGAGCAGCCGCGACATCGACCGAATAGAGAACTTGTCTCGCCACTACAGCAAAATAGATTTTTTATAATGTTTTTATCGTTATTAAATTTTTTTCAACGTTTAAAAAAATACCGTAAAAAATACCATTGAAACCAGTGCCAAAAAAAAACAAGATCTATAGCTGTGTTTCCCACTGTGTATGAAAAAAAGAAAATTGTTTTATTAAAGAAAAATAATTAAAATTTTCATGTCATATTTAGATTTTGAAATCATACAAATAGACCAATATCATTTAGATAGATATAATTATATGTTGTATTCAAGAACAATATAATTATGTCTAAATTTTATCTTATCTATACATCAAATAATTTATCATTTATCAATCAGGTTTTAAATAAAAAAAACTACAAGAGAGTGAACAAAGTTGATACATAATGATAATAATATTAATAATAATTTATTATAATGGGAGTTTTAGATAAGTGCATTAAGAGCGTTCGTACAGAACTCAAAAAAGAGATCTAAAATTTTGATAAATTATATTAATTAGATGATGTTAATCTTAAAATTCATTATAAAAATTTGAAAATGATCTTAAAAAAAATGAGTTATCTGATGTTGAAGAAAACGAGTTATTTGTTGAGTTGAAATTACTAAGAGAGCTCTTGCCTAAAGAAAAATTGAGAGCAATAAATTTATTAATATTTTAAAATGTTATAATTATCTCCCAAATGTGATAATTGCTTATAAAATATTATTGATTATTGTTATTAATTATTACTTCTAAAAAATACAATTTTTTAAAAATTAAAGTTATACTTACGAACAATTATATCACAAAAAAAAGATTAAAAGACTTTAATGGTAATCGAAAATTATCTTTTAAAAGAAATTGTATTAAAAGTTTTGTAAATGATTTTGTTTTAAAACATACAAAATTAAGTGAAAATGTTTGACTTCGAGAGTTTTATAAATCAATTTTTTTTGTTCATGAGAATAATTTAATAATATCTTTTATAATCAGGGATGGAGTTAGGATTTGGGGTCGAGGGAGCAAAACATAAATGTTTAGAAGTAGGGGGACAAATTCATAAAAAAACAAATTTTTAAAAAAATTTAAATAAAGAGACAAAAGTAAAAAAAAAAATCTTCGGGGGTGAGGCCGATTGCCCCACCTACCACCACACAACTCCGTCTCTCTGTTTATAATATAATATTTTTAAAAAATTATATATTTTACCGATTATAAATTAAAAATATTATTTTAATAAGTTATTCATGACTCTAAAATCTTTAAATCGCCGCTAAATTTACATATAAGAGGGAGTTGTTGACGAATTCGAGTTAAACACATTATGCTTAATAGTTATTAGCCGGCCTTAATCTATGCCTTAATAGTTGAACGAATACTCCATCACTTCTTCGTTGGGTGAATATATGTTCATACCTAACCTAATTGAATTAACAAATACACACATAATTAGGTTAAACATACTCAATAAATCATGATAATTACATGATCGGAAACGGCTAATAATTTCCAAACTTATGCTTGCTTTTTATATAACTATACATCGTATAAATAAATAAATTATTGAATTAAAATTAAGGATGATTTAGATTAAACTTAAATCAGATTTAATAAAGTTTAAGTTTAGTTCAATTAATATTCGGATTAAAAAAAATATGTTTGAATGCAAGTTCGATTACATAATTTTAAATCGGATCCAATAAAATATCCATAATCCAAATAAAAATCCGAAAGTCTCAATCCAATTTTTTTTAAAGTAACAACTCAAATAAATATTTTTAAATAAAATTTTTTATCAAACAAATATAATTAGAATAATAACACAAATAAATCTCAATAAATATTATAATCCAATATAAAACAAATTAAAATAACAATTCAAACTTCAACTAAAAAAACTCAATAACAAATAAATTATTCTTACGTAAACTATTATTGTCTTAATAATTTACTAACATGACTACTTTTCAAATCATACTTATAAAATGTCTAATAAATATTACAATATAATAAAACAAATTAAAAATATAATTAAAATGTTCAACCATCCAACATTTGACCTAAAAAATATTTTTAAACATTAAACTTTTTTATTTCACTAAAAAAAAAACATAAATAAAATTGTAAAAGATAATCATTAATTAAATATAAACTTAATTAATATTTTAATATATCTATATTAATATATATAATCTCAATTCAACTTAATTCGGATTTTAATATATATCTATATTTTTTAAATTTAAAAGTTATAAATATTTTTATTTGGATTCATATAAGGATCAAACTCAAATCAGATATATATTTGGATTGAATTCAGATCAAATCATGACAATATCCATATTCAATTCACTTCTTATTAGGACTCAGACCTTTTTTTTGGATTTATATTATTTTTAATCAAATTTAGATTGAATTTTTTTCTTTATATTGGATCAAATTCAAATCATATTCGAATTATATTATCATCCATAAATAAGATGATACATTATATTTTTTTAATAATATTAGAGATTCAAATTATAATATTATAATAAAAAAAATTAAATTAAAAAATTATCTAACATGATAAATTTGTAAAATATTCGATTCAAATTATTCAACGAATTAATGATTATAAAAAATATTAAACTAAATCCTTCATTTGAACTTAAAATTCTTGGCCGAAAGAAAAAATGAACTTAAAATAATGACAGCCTTTGAAAGGAGGCTTAAAATATCTGAATTGGGCCGATATCTGCCTAAGGCAAAACATTATCATCATTAAACGACAGCGTATTGCGTTCCTCCCTGCTCCGCCATCTGTATTTGGCTTCCTTCTCGCTCATTCGATTAAAGCCAAACGCAGAAAAACTGGATCCAGCCAAAACCGCTAGAACTCGCTCCTTGACTCAGCTCACAGAATTACAGAGAAAATTTAAAGATCTCTCTCGATCGTTGATCCAATTCTCAGGTCCCTATCACAATTTCCTGTGTTTCGATCTTGATTTGTCTAGGTTCGTTCTCAAATCGCACAAGTTTTTTTTTTTTTTTTTTCCGAAATTTGATTTTACGATTTTTCCTGAATGTGTTGTTTTAAGGTTTTCAGTAGGGTAGTGAACTCAATTTTTTTATGTTTCTGTTTGGGTACTGAGAAACCGTGGAAAATGTGGAGGCCGTCGTTTAGCTCAACTGAACTGACATGAATAGTAGTGTATTTTTTTCCACTCATTTCTTTTATAATTATTGAAAACATAGTTCTTGGAAATGAGGTTCGTAGCTCCACTGAAAATCTTCGATATCTAGTTGTCTTTCCCTTTCCCCTCTTCTCCTATTTAATGAAATACGGAAGATAACTTTGTTTAAGATGATAGTGAATCATTTACACTGATTATTTCTGTTCAATTTTGCTCTAGTATTTTAGCCGAAAGTGTTTTGCATTAGTATGCCTGTGCAAATTTGGCTTTTGTTTTATTGATGTTCTTTAGATGGTTTGTTAAGGGATTGTAGTATTTTCCTTACTATGTAAATTTCCCTTCATTTGAATACTGTGAAATGGTTTCAAGGACCAAAGTTTTTGAATTAATGTCATCGGGTTATCCCCGGTGTTGAAAACTTCATAAATTGCATGACGTGTTCCTTCGTAATATTTTTCTTGAATTTTTATGCCCCGGTTGTGGTTTAATTTGAGGAAATACACTGTGCAATCATTATTGGAAGTGGAATGTGGATCGTGGAAAAAAAGATAGTGCTATGTAGCAAAATGCGACGTTGATAAGCTTAGCTGGGCATCGTTTTCTTGGTGCCATTTATTGAAAGTCACAGAAATAATTTTAGTTTATTGTTGTTCTACATGAGTGAAGTATTTTTTTGTCTGTTTTGCTAGTAAATTTTGTTTTTTTTTTCAACATCTTCTGATGTACACGTGTAACTTCCACTTTCCGGAGTTAGCGTCTAACAACTATTTTGTCGTTTTCAGGCTATAAATACTGCAGCAGCTTCTCAAATCTGGTTTGCTTCTCACCGTGGAATGCTTCTTTGCATGACCTGTTGACACTTGTGAAATGTCGGGGTTACTAAATGTATTATTACTTAAACTGAAAACAATTTATTTGGAGTTGCAATCTTTTAGGACTTCCCTTCTTATTTTTCTAAATGAAGTACGTGTCTTCTGTAGGTCCATTTAGTTGTTTTATCAGACGATAACTTGGTATATATTTTCGTGGTTTGTAGATGCAACATGTTGGATTCTGTTGCCCTCTATTTTTATGCATACATGTATTTGCTTCCCCATATCAATATGCACTGGCATACTGGTTTTAGGAACTTAGACTACAAATGTATTGATTATAGGTCAATGATGCTCCATTAAATGTCAATTGATTTGAAATATTAATAATTAAAGATCATTAATGATGGGATATTTGGAAATATTCTTTTATCGTTTACTGTCTTTTTAATTGAAACTTCAAATCAAATCTGGATCACGCGATTTACTGATTCATGTCTTTTGTTGGTATTCTTTTCCTGTGTGGTTTGAAATATTAGTAATTATATATCATTAATGATGGAATGTTTGGAAATATTGGCAGTCTTCTATCAATGGATCAGCTTCAAATCTTCCAGACAGCAGCGGACGTTCTTTTGCGACATCTTTCTCTGGCCAGTCTGGTGCAGCCTCTCCTGTTTTCCATCATGCTGGTGGGTAGATTTTACTGGATTTCCACACAACTATGTTCTTCGAAACTCATGCAATTCTATTGTTTGTTTTGCAGGCAATATTCAGGGCTTGCATAATATTCATGGCAGCTTTAGTGTTCCCAACATGCCTGGTGCACTTGCATCAAGAAACCCAACATTAAGTAATGTTGCAACTGCTGGGGTTCAACAACCTACTGGGAGCCTATCTGGTGGAAGATTTGCATCAAATAATCTTCCTGTTGCTCTTTCTCAGGTTCTTATAATATTCCCATCATACCGTGACTAGATTTTCTATGATTGCTAAAACAGAAGTTATTTATGTTTCCTTCTATTCATGCATTACATTGGGACAAAAACACAAAAATGAAAATTAATAGGAAGAAATAAAATCTTATATTCTTGTAATGTGTACTGCATTTTCTAATGGATGCCATTTTACAGTTGTCTCATGGCAGCTCCCACGGACACTCAGGAGTAACAAATAGAGGAGGTATTAGTGTTGTAGGAAACCCTGGATTTAGTAGTAACGCAAATGGAGTTGGTGGTTCAATACCTGGGGTTCTACCTTCCTCTGCTGCAATTGGTAACCGCAATGCTGTCCCAGGATTGGGAGTATCCCCAATTTTGGGAAATGCAGGTCCTAGGATAACGAGTTCTATAGGAAACATGGTTGGTGGGGGCAACATTGGGAGGAGTATAAGCTCTGGTGGTGGATTGTCTGTACCTGGTCTTGCATCTCGTCTGAATCTAAGTGCCAATAGTGCTGGATCTGGAAGTTTAAGTGTGCAGGGACAGAATCGGTTGATGAGTGGCATGCTTCCTCAGGGTATGTTACCTTGAACGATTACCCCTAGATTTTGTTGTTTGCCTGTGTCGCTCTATTGTTGCCCTTGGATACAAATGAATATGATGACGAGAATTTTCGGTTAATTTACCACCTCTCATGCTCTATCTATTTTTTACTGTTCACTTCCAATTATTAGAATTTAGATTGATTCCTATTCTTAGTTGATCCTGAATACGTGTTTTACATTTATGGAATGGTACTTTTATATGATAGAATATGCATCTCTTACATTTACTAATTTAACTGTAGTTGTACACATGAATGGCATTTTCTATCTTCAGGATCTCAGATGATTTCAATGTTAGGCAATTCTTATCCTAACGCCGGGGGTCCTCTTTCCCAGAGCCATGTTCAAGCTGTGAACAACCTTAACTCCATGGGAATGTTGAATGATGTGAACACAAATGACAATTCTCCATTTGACATAAATAATGATTTCCCTCAGCTGACAAGTCGTCCTAGTTCTGCTGGAGGGCCTCAAGGACAATTGGGTAACAGAAGAAAGAGACTTTCTGATTCTTCATTTGTCTTTTCTCCTTCTGGTGAAGCTAATATTTTAAGTTAAACTTTTAGGTTCATTGAGAAAACAAGGTCTTAGTCCCATTGTTCAACAAAACCAAGAGTTTAGCATTCAAAAGGAAGATTTCCCTGCTTTACCAGGATTTAAAGGTGCACAAATATTCTGTGATCTGGTTAATGCATATTACTTTCTGGTTAAGAGAAATAAATGTTGTATTCCTTTCTCACTTTAAGTTCAGCTTTAAGTTATATCTATACTTAATTTGATTTTCTAGTATTTATGTCTACTGAAATTTATGCACTGTTCTGGTGCATTTAATATCTTCATTCTTATGATGCTGTTTTTTATGATAAAAAATCTTTAATCATGTTCTTGACCATATTTTTATATATTTTATAGGTGGTAATGCTGATTATGCCATGGACATGCACCAGAAAGAACAACTTCATGACAATTCCATGTCGATGATGCAATCTCAACACTTTTCTGTGAGTTACATTTACAAAATTTAGAATTTATGGTTTGTTTTCTTCTTCATATATGACTTCTAAAGTAATTGCATGCTCTATTTACTGTGAGTTATTTATTTTCATCTTCTAGAAAAGTGCGTCTTCATTGTTTTGTCATCTTCAAGATGTATATATTGTAAGAATTTATCTAATATTTATGTGCAATTTGCATAGATGGGGAGATCTGCAGGATTCAACTTGGGTGGATCCTATTCATCCCATCGCCCACAGCAGCAACAGCAACATGCTCCATCAGCCGGTAGTAGTGGTGCCTCCTTTTCACCTCTAAACAACCAGGATCTTCTCCATTTACATGGCTCAGATATTTTCCCATCTTCACATTCAAGCTACCACTCACAGGTATGGTAGTCTGGTGCTGTAAATGGTTGCCTGTAAATGTAATCAAGTGGGGATGATGAGGTAGAAGGATGTATATTGATCGCTAAAGATTGCATCTTTCTCTAATGGTACTTGGATACGAGATTCAGTGTTTGATAATCCATATTTGAGTGTGTTTTAGCCGCTGTATTGAATTGAATTTCACTGTTGATCAAACCGGAGAATGTGAATTGCCCCTTCCCTTTTTCTTGTAACAGCATATGAAATGAAGGGTACACTGAAAGTTGAAGAAATTGTTCGACTTCCTTAGGATGGACTTATTTCATTCATTCATTTGATTTATGCATCAATGTTTTCTTCTTATTTGATACTAGAATGGCTTTTAACATTTTCTTTCATCTTTCATTCAGACCAGTGGACCACCTGGGATTGGGCTAAGAACTATAAATTCATCAAATACAGTTTCTGGTATGGGTTATGATCAGCTCATCCAACAATATCAGCAACACCAAAATCAGTCGCAATTTCGCCTTCCACATACGCCAACTGTGAATCAGTCATTTAGGGAACCCGGCCTGAAATCAATGCAGTCTAATCCTGACCCATTTGGGTTACTTGGTTTGCAAAGTGTAATAAAGATGACCGATCCTGATCTGACTTCCCTTGCTCTTGGAATTGATCTGACAACACTTGGGTTAAATTTGAATTCATCTGAAAATCTTCACAAGACTTTTGGTTCTCCATGGTTGGATGGACCCGCTAAGGGTGACCCAGAGTTCACTGTGCCACAATGTTATTATGCTAAGCAACCACCTGCTTTACATGTGAGCTGTTTTTCACTTTTATATTTTGGTTACTCCTTAATGCAATTATCTCAATTAGTGAATTTCCTCTATTTCCAAACTCTGATTTTTTTTATGCATGCAGCAAGGTTATTTTTCAAAGTTCACAGTGGACACATTGTTCTATATATTTTACAGGTGTTCATTTTAACATGCGCTGCCTCTCTATTGTTTAATTTTAAATCTTATTTTAGTCATCTGAACTCGTCTGTTTCTAATACAGCATGCCAAAAGACGAAGCTCAGTTATACGCTGCAAATGAACTGTAAGCTGTCTGAACTGAATGATTTGAGTTGGAACCTTAATGCATTTTGTTTTTTGCAGCCCTCATTTTAACCCCTCTTATCGGCAGTTATAATAGGGGCTGGTTTTACCACAAGGAGCACCGAATGTGGTTCATAAGGGTTCCCAATGTTGAGCCCTTAGTGAAGACAAACACATATGAGAGAGGTTCTTACCATTGTTTCGATCCGAAATCATTTGAAACAATCCGCAAGGTCAGAACTACACTATTCCTAGTTGCTTTCTAGTTTTTACTGTTATCCACGACAATAGTTGCTGAATATTGCTGACTATATTATATATATACTTTAACTGCAGGACAATTTTGTTGTCCATTACGAGTATGTGGAAAAGAGACCAGCTTTACCTCAACATTAACAATGTTGCTTATGATTAGGGATGTAAAGGTGAAGTATGCATTTTTAACTCATTCAATAGAACATGAGTTTTCAGCATTTAGTGTGTTTTTGGAATATTTGGCAACTTTGAGCACCTGTCTATATCTGATTACAATGACAGGCTGTCTAGCCTCTTTCTCTGTTATAGCCATTTTGGAATAATAATAATAATAATAATAATAATAATAATAATAATAATAATAATAATAATATTTTTATTCAAATTTAAAGATAGTACAGCTAAAATTTACTATATTTTTTTTGATTCGGAGGATTATAGAACACACGACAATCAAGATAATTGCCAATCGGCAATCACCCACCATCTAGCTTTATCATGTGCAACCGTGTTACCTTCTCGAACGATATGAATGAGGACAATCTCCCATTGCTGATGAAATAAGCCTTCAACATGGTGCACAATCTGAACCCACAACTGATCTTGTCGCATGGCAAGCTGATAGGCCACCTTCATTAAGAAAGCTTCATTCTTGTGTCCCATACTGCGAAATCCAAGACCACCTTTCTCTTTCGGCTAGCAGACATCCTCCCATTTAACCAAGTGCACAGCGCCACGACCATCAATAGTATCCCAAATAAATCTTTTAACAAGGCGTGAGGAAACATGAGCATTATTTGAAAAGTATATGTTAGTGTTGGCAACACTAACTTTATGACCAGAAAATGCACAGAACTTGTCCAAAACCCGTTTGATAACGTGCAATTGTTCCGTAGATGCTTCGAAAAATAGGATCATGTCGTCTGCAAC
Source organism: Abelmoschus esculentus (assembly GCA_035048815.1). Lineage (NCBI taxonomy): Eukaryota > Viridiplantae > Streptophyta > Magnoliopsida > Malvales > Malvaceae > Abelmoschus > Abelmoschus esculentus. The sequence continues at coordinate 4,009,587 of JAUCBN010000061.1, read as the reverse complement.
GAGGAGATGAGTGATATTAAGACCACCTCATGACAACCAACAACCTGTCCCAACCTCTCCTTGTATAGCTTGCGCAAAGCGCTTCATACACAAGATGAACAGATATAGTGACAAAGAGTCACCTTATTGGATTTCACAAGAAGATCGGAAAGAGTCGATAGTTGAACCATTCCTTAAACGTTTGAGTGGACACCGATCGAACACATTGCATAATTAGACTTATTCGAGTATTCGAGAATCCAACATCACAAAGAGTATCTTCACTAAAATCCCACTCTTGGCAGTCATGTCTTCTCCAAGTCAGTTTTAATAGCCATACATATCACCTTTCCATTTTTTCCTCTGATTCGAATGCATTACCTCTTATGCAATGATTATATTGTCTGAAATTGCCCAATCCGGTACAAAGCTAGTCTGATTGAGAGAACGGAACGAAGGCTGATTGGTCGAACTTGACACATACTTTCAGGTAAACACACTTTAGGAATAAGCACTACTAAGGTATGATTGAGAGATTCATCCCACGCCTCCCCAGCAAAGACCTGTCACACATAACTACACACTACCGGGTCAACAACACTCTCATTTACGTTGGAAGAAAGCAGTATGTAATCCATCCACACCGGGAGCCTTTAGTGGACCAATACCAAACAAATCAGGTATCACCTCATCATCTGCAATGGGCCTTACTAGAGAATCAAGTTCAATTCGGCTCAACCTTGGGAATAAGCCAGACTTAATAAAGAACTTCACCTATATGACACCTTACTTCACCAGAGACAATTGGCCACCATTGGACAATGAACTAACAGTTTCAACGGTAAAAATCTCTTGCTCCAAACCATTACTTCTTTTATGTCTCTTGTTAAAAAATCTTAAAAAATTAATTAAACTCTAACCTTAATTTTTTAGGTCTTAAACCCTAAACGTTAAAAAGAATATCCTACATCTAAATCCGTCAACTCTAAGTCTCTAACCCCAACTTATAACCTTAAACTTTAAACCCATTAATTTAAAATGAGAACACTAATAAAGATACGATTAGAAACAGATGATTTACGTCTAATTTCCAAGCTAGTATCCTTGTCCAATAGGGTTGACCGAATTCTCCCTAGGAACAGATGATTTACACCCTTTCCTGTTGTTCTCCATAACCTTACCACCCGCACCCCGAGAATTCTCAGCATGGACCTTTCAAGGTGATCGTCCCTTGTGACCCTATTAAGCCACCTAGCACTCATGCAGTCATGCTCATGTTGGCCTTACTAGTTTGAATGGGACTGAAAGATCTTCAAGGGAGTATAACCCACACCAAGAAAGATCTTCAAGGATTGTATCTTTGAAGGTGGGATTGTCGAGATTTTCTTCCGAATTTACGATTATTAAAGAAAATGATTAATATTAATTTTAATATGATAAGGATAAGGATTGTATCTTCGAAGGTTGCTTATGGTTTTATTTTTACAGTAAACTTCAGAAATAGATTTTTTTTTGTTCCTTTTTATTTACTCGGATCTTTTAATAATTTTGCAAAGATAAAAAATCCAAATACCTAATTATTCGGTTTTGTAGATGTCCGTAATAAGACTGTAAATGAGACAAGACAGATCGTGAGTTATTCGAGCTCGACTCAGTTAAAGTTTGATCAAAATTCGACTTGATTGGACTTAGCTCGAGTTCCTGATGAGCCGAGCTAAGCTACATGATACTCGACTCTAAAAAGCTTACGAGCTACTCAAAAATATAAATATATTATTTTTATTTTTTTATAATTTAAAATCTAAATTTCTAAACTTAAAACCCTAAAACCTAAATATAAGTCTTAAACCATAAATTAAACACTAAACCCTAAAATTAACAAGATTGAGTTTATACAACTTATGTATCAAAGTTTTTTTCTTCGTTAGGCTTTAAATGAGACGTGACAAATAAGAGTTACTCGAGTCTAACACGGTCAAAGATCGATCAATACTTGACTCGATTAGGCTCGAATAAAGCTCAAACTCGACTCGAATTCTTAACGAACCGAGCCGAGCTTAGATTTTTTAGGCTCATTTAAAATTACTCAAGCTCGAACTTGACTCGAAATCTTAATGAGCCGAGCTTAGCACTACTCGAGCTCGACTCAGCTCGTTTACGCCCTTAGTCCATAATATTTGAATACCCAATCAAATTATTACTCAAAAATCGATATAAGTATTCAATTCTAACGAAAAGTTTTAACGAAAGACGATCTTAAAAAACAATTATATCGTTTTTTATAAAATTGTAAAAATTTTGATAAACACTTCTCGATATATATACCCAAAGTCTTACAACTTTTATAAAAAATGGTATATACCATTTTTATAAAAAAAAATATAAGAATTTCAGTATATATATCGAATTTCTTACAAAAAGTATAAAAATGTCGATATATATTATTTTTTTATAAAAATTATAAAAAATTCGGTATATACCGAAAAATATATACCAAAATTCTTACAAATTTTATAAAAAAATAATACAACTATTTTTAACCGTTTTTTAAGCTATCGTTTTTAGAATTCCATGATTCTAACCAATAAATTTTCACTAATCTTTTATGTGATTAAAAAAATATTTTTTTAAAAATTATTATATTAATGATATAAAAATAATGATGAATTAGATAGTCTTAATAAGATATGATACGGCCGATATGATAAATTATACTCATGATATAATTTTTCGTGAATAGGTGAATTTCTAATAATTAAATTATGCCACGCGTCTTATTATCATTGGGCTGACTGCTTTAGTCTTTGTTGGCTTGCACGATATTCATCATGATATTTGCCCCCCAAAAGAATTTATAAATAAATACGCTAAAATATCTCACTTACAGAAAGATAGAGGAAGATAATTTTATTATTTATTTGAAAAAGGAAAGTATTATCTCATTGAGAAAGCCAAGCCCTCCTCCATTTGCATTTCTAGATACTCCTTTTGCCCTAGATTTTCTCTCCGCGTCTTCTACCTGAGAAGCCATGGTGAGGTTTTTCTTATTATTTTTTTCTGTTGTTTTCTTTTACATTTTCAATCCAAGTCTTTGTCTTCGATCTATCCTTCTTTGACTTGATTAGAACATTTAATTTGTTTTAGATCTGATTTATCATGTATGTTGAGCATAGAGTTCTTTGCTTCCGCTGATTAGTATAGTCTGAATCATTCGAAAAATTCATTGCTGGATTTGCATATTGTTCTACTTTTATCTGTATTTTTCTCTAATGGATGATTTTTATGAAAGTGATAAATGTTTCGTTATTCGATTATTGTTTGATCTCCCGCTTGATGCTGTATTGGCGTTTTGGATTGTTACACTTTAATGGATTTTGAGAATTTATTATGGATAGAATGATTGTTGAACTTAAATCTCCCTTGATCTGCCATTTTGATTCCTCTGAAAATACTTGTTTTCACATTCAAATGTTAGTAAACATTATGATTTGCATTGTTTAACTAACTATTCATCGTACTGTAAGGATTTTCATTAATCTGTTGAATTTGTTGGCTTTTGTTTCAAAATGCGGATTCCTTTGATTGTTTTTCCAGTGGCAATCGTTGATAGATTCTTTCGGAATTTAGTTATGTTGTTTAATTCAGTTTTTTACCCCTGCAAATGTATATGCATTGCTTGATTTCCTATCGGTAACTTATGCCTTCTCAACTACCTTTGTTATTGTTGTTGCTTCACTTCCACAATGAAAGTAATTAGGTTCATCTCCCAGAGTGGTCCCAGTTAGTTCTTACTCTCAACTCTTAAGATCGGAATATTGCATTTAAGCCTCTTAAATGTTTAAGACTTTTTTGTAATTTCAAATTTATGGTTCATTGTCAAAACCCTGGAGACCAAAAAGAAAAAAAAAAAGAAGTGGGATTGGATCAGTGGGGTTGAACCTGGTTGTTTTTAGTCATTGACCCCTCTTTCTCTTCTTTTCTGATGGAGAACTCGAAAACATGTGGTGTCTTTAACTACCCGTTTTAGTATTTCATTTCTCGGGAATGGTTACAGAAGGCAAAAAAGAAAAGAAGAGGAAGAGCTGATGGATTAATCGGTCATATATAATTTGAAGGGGTCATTGTTCTATGAAAGCTTATGTATTCTATGAACCATTCCTTTACAGGCTAATGCAGCTTCTGGAATGGCTGTGCATGATGACTGCAAGTTGAAATTTCTAGAGTTGAAGGCTAAAAGAACTTATCGCTTCATAGTATTCAAGATCGAGGAGAAACAAAAGCAGGTTGTTGTGGAAAAGCTTGGTGAGCCAACTCAAAGCTATGAGGATTTCACTGCAAGCCTCCCTGCTGATGAATGTTGATATGCTGTATACGATTTTGACTTTGTGACTGCTGAGAATTGCCAGAAAAGCAGGATTTTCTTCATTGCATGGTATATGAGACATACTTATTACTATTAGTGCTTTTTACTATTCCAAGCTGTATACATTTTAATCATTACTGTTTATGTGAAGGTCTCCGGACACATCAAGGGTGAGAAGCAAGATGATTTATGCAAGCTCGAAGGACAGGTTCAAGAGAGAGCTGGACGGTATTCAAGTAGAGCTACAGGCAACTGACCCAACCGAGATGGGACTCGATGTTATTAGAAGCCGTGCCAACTAAATCAGAGTCTCCAAGAAGCAGGAATAATGGAGATAGTGAATTGGGTTTTGCATTTGTTTGATATGAAAAGTTAATAGGTGGTGAGGTGGTATGGTTTTCGTTTGCATGTCAAACGTTACATTCAGGTCTTTGTCTAGAACAATTTTAGTAATTTCGACTTAAATCTTATGATTTGTTATGCATGTGTGACGATATCCGACGGAATGTCTTACAGTTGGTATCTGATACCTCTTTTGAAGTCTGATACATTCTTTTCCGAGGGGTTTTGTTCATTTCAAGTTTGCAACTATAAAATGGATGTTTGGTTTCTTGCATTACAGGTTAAAATGATGTCATCATAGTTTCTTCTCTTGGTCAAATTACAGTCTTGGACCAGCTTTTAGTTTTAAAATTTGATATTTTAATTTTAATTTTCATTATTTTTAACTAAAGCACGTTGCCTTGATACTTGATGAAGAAGGCTTATTGCCAATTCCCAAGAGACTAGTGATCCAAAGTCTGTTGCCTTGATACTTGATGAAGAAGGCTTATTGCCAATTCTCAAGAGACTAGTGATCCAAAGTCTGTTGTATGGTATGGTATGCTATATTGCTATGTATTACAAATAAAAATGTATATGGCTTAAAGAATGGAAACATTTTTATTATCATACAATGAATGTTAAGGCTTTAGATAAAATCTACCATGCATCAGCCATAATCCACAATCTTCTCTGTTCACAAGAAAACTAGCATTCTTAACCTTTTCGAGCTATATCGGACTGAAAACTTCACCCGACAGAAACTTCATACGGACTTCTGCTCGGCGGTGAATGAACTTGGTGCTTTTACCAGAGAAGATAAATTTGGCTTGAACCATGTTTTCCATTAGGGCCAACTCAATAACAATAGGTCTCTGAGTTTCCTGTAAAATTTTGTATCCTAAAACATGTTTTTCATGCAGACTACTCATCAACGTTCTTATACGAATACTTCAAACGAGTTCCACGAACAAGAGTATCATGTGTAACCTTATTTGGCTTAACCCCTCTTCTGAACATGTCATCCCGCAATTCAAAAGCTTTATTCAATTCTCCAGCAATGCAGCAACCATGTATCAAAAAATTATATGCCAATGTATCTGGCATTATACCCTTATTTAGCATAGAGTCCCACAACCAGATAGCTTTGTGTAAACTACCCTGTCGACAATGCTCATAAATTATAGTTGAATAAGTAATACAATCTGGGAAAATACCATTGTCAGACATTCCAACTAAAAGCTCCATGGCCTCCTCAAGTCTTCCCAACTTGCAAAAGCCGCGGATAAGTATGTTGTAAGTTACTGTGTTAGCTAAAAACCCTTTAACAATTGTGTCGTGAAGCTCTACGGCTTTCTCCATATTCCCTTCCTTAGTGAGACAATCGATGAAACATCCATATGTCATCTGGTTCGGAAGCAAATTACTGACCACCATTTCTTTACAAAGAAGCTCAGCTTTATCAATGAAACCGGCCTTACATAAGCCATTTATCAGAGCGGTATATGTCACAACATTAGGGATGCATCCTTCACCGATCATAATATCCCAAAGCCCAAAAGCCTCCCTAAATTTTCCAGCTTTCCCGTTTGCATCGATCATGCTCGTGTATATCACATTGTCAGGACTCAATCCTTGATCATCCATCTCCTTTAGAAGACCAAGGAACCTTCTTGTGTCATGCTGTTTTAGAGTTCCATCAATAAGTATGCCATAACACACGAGATCCATATCAACACCTTGTGCAACCATGTCACGACAAGCGCTCAATGCATCTTCTATTTTCCCTTCCTTGCAATAACCATGTAACAGTGCACTGTAACACATCTCATTCAATTTACAACGATCTCTATGAAGACCATCCATGAACTCTTTGGCTTCGGACACTCTACCAACAGAACAAAGACCACTTATTAAAGATCTATAAGTATATGTATCAGGCACAAGACCTTTGTCTACCATTTCACCGAACAATTCAAAGGCTTTTACCATGTTACCATCCCTGCAGTATCCCTCGATCAGAACATTATACGTCACCTCATTTGGCATAATGTTCCTGTCCGTCATTTGGCCAAACAATCTAACTGCCTCAGCCATCATATTTGCCCGACAAAGGCCAGATATAAGAGCAGTAAAAGTATACGTGTTTGGAGCAATTTCCTTCCCTGTCATCTCATGATATAGCCTAAATGCCTCGTGCAATTTTCCTTCATTGCAATATCCGCTTACCAATGATGTGTAAGTTATAACAGTTGGCTGCAATCCTATGTTGATCATCTCATCTAGAAAAGATTCTGCCAAATTCAAATTTCCCAACTTACAGTACCCGCTAATCAAAGAATTGTAGGGATAGACTGTTGCTTTTATTCCTGCCCCTCTCATTTTACCGAGAAAGGTAAGTGCAACATCCATTTCACCTCTTCTACAAAATGAATCAATCAAAATGGAAAAAGTAACATCATTTGGATGCAAACCCCTTCTTCCCATTTCATTGAAAAGCAACAATGCTTCATCAAATTTCCCATTTTTGCACAATGAATTGATCAATGCATTGTAAATAAATAAATTAGGCGCTAACCCAACTTCCCCTACTTTCTTTACCAAACTAAGAGCATCCTCAAGCTTCCCCTTTCTCCTCAAGCCATCAACTAGACTCGAAACCACGGCTTCACTTGGAACAAAACCCAACTCTAGCATCTCATTCATCAACTCTACTGCAACATCAAAGTGATCCACTCTGCATAAGCCAAGGACTAATGTATGATACGTGATAACATCCGCTCTCAATCCCCTTTTAATGAATCCATTCTTAATCTCAATTGCCTCCCACACCCTATGATTCTTAGAGAGACCATGAATAAGCACATTGTATACCACCACATTCAACTCGGTCCCATTTAACTCCATTTGGTGAATCATCTCCTTAGCTCTAACAAAATCCTTCAATTGGCAAAAACAACGAATCACTACAGTGTAAATAAAAATATCAGGCCTAACACCAGCTTTCACAATCTCATCAAACACTTCCAACACAACGCCAAACTGCCTAATTTTTGCTAAGTCGTTCAAAAGAGCACTTAGAGTCCTAATTTGAGGTAGTAAGTAACAATTAAACTTCCTCATTAATCTAAATACCATTAAAGCATCAAAAGCTCTCTTATTCTGCACATAATTTTGGATCAACAAATCAAAACCCAAACTCGAACTCGAACGGAACTTACATTTCTCATAAGCCTGGGAAAGAGCTTCAAAAACCTCACTTGGACTCAACCCACGAAGCAAGAGCGTTTGTAAAAGCGATGATGCGGGCCAGAAGAGATTAACGTTAAGTAAAGCGTGAATCAAGACGCAAAACGATTGTGGTGAGTGGTGGAAGTTTTTATGGAGTCCCAGGAAATTAAAGAACCTTAAAGCTAACCTCGGATCGTCCAATGTTTGGATCAAGACTTGCTCGACGTGGTGAGGCTTGAGGAAAACAGTGTCGTTTAATGCGACCTTCCAGCTCTGTCTTCCACGTACGATGAGTTTGAGGTCGGAAATTATTTGGGTGTCTTTGGCATTTTCATCATTATCTTGAACGGAAACTTTGGAGGCAGAGCAAAATCTCTGTTTTAAGACCAAAGAACGGATTCTGATAGGTCGATGAGAGTGATTAAGCTTCATTTCTTCGGGTTTAGAGGGGAGTTTTTCTTCTCTTCTGGGTTTGAACCATGGATTTTGAGGGGTTGCAGAGATGGGAGGTTTGCTGAGAGAATTCAGGTTTCAGTGGGTGAGTTTGCAGCGAACATTACGGGTCAACTGGGATGCTAAGTCTAGCCCACTTAAAATCGGGCCGAAGCCTAGTTTTTGAGGCGTAAGTAATCCATAATGGAAGCTAACCCGGCGAGCGTTTGTCGTCTCTTAGCATGATCCGGACTAGAGGTGATTAGAGATAAGTGTTCGATCAAGTTGAGTTGAATTGAGTAAAAAAATTTAAATTATTTAATTTAATGATTAATTTTATCGAGATTTTATTTAAAAAATTCGAGTCGAATTGAGTTGTAGAAATTTGAGTCAAGTAGAGTTTTTGATTCTTATAAAAATTTAATTATAATTATTTATCATAATAAAATTTTATTGTAATTTAAACGACTTTCACTAATCATATAAGAAATATATAAATATTTATTCATATTTTTTATATGTGATAATATTTATTCATATATTTTATATATCGATATATATATATCATAAAAATTTGAGGAACTTGTCTCAAAATTAAAAATGAATTCTCTAATTACTAAAAAATTCGAGTTATTCAAATTTCTATTTTATAACTCAAACTTTGCTCACTCACTCTAGGGGTGATCAACGAGTTGAGTAGCTCGTGATTTGCTCGAACTCGACTCTATCAAAAATCGATAAATATTTGATTTGCGAATTCGGCTCGAACTCAAACTCAACTCGAAACCTTAAAGAGTTGAATTGAGCAAAGTCTAACTCGATTTGATAAGTTCTCGAGCAGCTCGTTAATTTTTTTAATAATCACTTTAAAATTTTCATTCAAAAAATAAGTCTAAATAATAATTATTAATTTGTGGATTATTATTTTAGTTTTAATATGCTAGTTTGGTATATTTATGAATTGTTAGTTACAATTTAGATTTTAAAAATGTTTTATACACTCTTTTAATATTTTTTGTTAGAATTATTAATTTATGTTAATATTAACCTCATATGTATTATTAAATCTTATTTTTATTTTAAAAAATAATATAATTTTTTTAGTAAACTTAACGAACAACGAGTCAATTATAATTTTAATGAGTTTAACGAAAAATAAATTAAACAATAATTTTTTTAACAAGCATGAGTCAAACAGTACTCTACTCACTCACGATAGACTCTTCAACAAGCAACCATAGTCTTAGACTACAATCTTAGGAACTAACCAAAAACAAATGACCAACATTTATCGTGAGACATAGAGGTACTAGTTTCCTCACAGATGTTTAAGACAACTAACTCGGCATATGATTTCCTGTTTGGCAAACCAAACATGTCAAAGCAGAGTCCACAAGTGATTCTTTTCCAATTACATGTAAATGTAATAGGCGGCATGCGGCATGTAATATTCGGTTCTTCCCATACTTGGCATCTCTATGGAAGCTAATGCCAACCTGGCAACCTTTGGACCATGAAGTTGGCGGGTGCTGGTTTCCTATTGACTGATTGGCTTAGTTCTTGGACCTACTAGTTTCCATCTTAATTGATATTCTTTATGATTATTAAATTCTAGCAATTTAGTTTCATTATGGACAAGGAATTACGCTGTTACCAATTTAGAAGTCCATCTCAAAGAATATTGTTTTAATTCATCGAGTTGATTTAAGTGATGGTTCTTTCACTCAAAAGGAATAGTACGCTGTTATTTTTAATATGCAGGCTGTATATTTTAAGTCTAGATTTTAAATCTAAACCTGAATTTTAATATAAGTAGTTTAAAAACTTCGAATGGGACCTTTAAACCCCGCAAATCTATTTCGAAGCAATATCTTATGGGCATTGGGATTTAGATTAGTCTGGTCTTTCTGAAGAAAAGATTATCATATAATGTTGACGAAATAAAATCACGAACAGTTTGTTTTAACACAAAAATTAACGAACCTTAAAAACATATATATACTCGGCAAAGAAGAAAACACTTAACACGAGGACCGAACTAGAGGACTCTCCATCTCTTATCTAAAAGGCAAGGAAACGAAACGAAAACAAAAGAATTAAGAGCAACGTAAACTTAACACATGTAATCATACACCTTAAAGTTGGGAAAATTATATCATGGGTCAGTCTCACCACCTGTCTATGGGACCAACCGATAAAAACTGTCCACTTCATCAATTATTTTATGTCATAATTTTTTCCCAAGTGAATCTTCACTTGGAAAATTAAAAAATAATAAGGTGGACAGTTTCTATTGGTTGGTCCCATGGATGACGTGATGAGACTGACCCATGGTATAATTTCTCCTAAAGTTGAAGGCTTAACTTATTGAAAGATGAGGGTCGATTAAGCTGTCCTGCGTTCTCTAAGTTTTCCCCACCTAGAATAGATCAACTCCAACAAAGAGTAGAAAACAGCCTTTATGCAAGACACTATAAAGTTCCAACAGGAAGATGGCCAATACCAGGGATATAACAGTCTAAAAAACAGACTTATTAGATGTCGTGGGTAACGCCCTACCTGCAAAATAACAACAACAATCAAAATATGACCCAAAAGAAAAGTTTTATTGTTCCAGTGAGGCAGTGAGGCGTATAATTGACTAATCCAGGATGGCCAAACGGAAGATTTTTCTTTTGAGAATCAAGAGCGGGCAAATGTGGGGCGGAGTGAGTTTTAAATTAGAAATTTTGATTATAATATTTTGGGACGGGTCGAATTGGAGTTGGGAACTTCTCTTTGAAGGCTTGGTTTGAAAGCTGAAATTTTAAACAAAATTGAATTTCGAGATAGGAGGTATAAAAATTAAGTAGGAGTTGAGGCAACAAAGAAACCACCCCGCTCCATTACCCATGCCATCCTTAAACTTATCATGTAGGCAGATGACTAAATAAAATCAGAACACATTCCCAATAGATGTATCTTACTTGTGAGAAGAGCAGTTCAAGAGGGAACTTACAGGAAAAAGGAAATCCAAGGCATCCCGAGCTGCATGACGGACAGCCCTTGTAGGATACATCGGACCACCAGGTGAAGTAAAGCTATACAGACAGGTTTTCAGCCTTGTACTTGTGGCCATTCTCAGTTCCATACCTGCAGGAATTAAAAATTAAGGTCATATTTGAGTAGTCAAAGGCCCCATAATCTTAGAAGAAGTTGATGGTAATAACTAATACCTTGGAGAACCTTAATTTGTGAAAGATAATGCAGTAGGACTGGCTCCACCTTTAATTTTTGAAGCTGGCAAAAGAAAATTTTCCAAAATGTGAATATGTTGGACATTGCAACGGCCTTCAGTTAAGGTGGTAATGTTAAACAAGATCATTAAACGTATATCATCTAACCATGGAAACATGAAGTTACCTGGTCAGTTAGTTCAATAACAAGTATATCTCCCGATCCCCCAACCAGGAAAGCACTTGGAAAAGCAGGGCATTGCTTAACGAAGCTTTCAATTTTGTCGACTGCATAGAATAACATGTCAAAAAAGGAACATCCCTACATGCAAATTATATTTCAAAATCCAGGTTCCAAGGGGGGAATCCAACCTGAGTTATAAAAGAATATGAACCTTGAAAGTAAAAGGTATAGATCTCGCTGGGCCTGAAAATGACAGTAGAATCAGTTTTAGAAGATAAATGCCACTAAGGAATCTTCATGAGAAAACGGAAACTATACAAAGATCCAGGACTTGGCATTAACTTCTTTCAGATACACAAAAAGAAGAGATAAGGCAAAAATGTTTGACCTGTACTGGAATTTTATTTAACCGTGTTGACTCCAATGCAACTTCGTCAAGGAGGTACTGAGTCCATAGAAGAAGAAAAGTGTTGATAAATGGGTTCTCCAAAATAAAAAGAAACATGCACTTCAAAGAGTTACGTTCCTTTTAGGTTTTACCTGAAAGAGAGATTGGAAACACCTTGTATTGGATTGTATATCCACCCTGCATACAAGCAAAAAAATCAACTGAAGTTGTAACATTACCAGGGTGCAAGTGATTCCACTTTTTCAACAAGCAAGAACACAATAATGGTAATATGGTCATCCAACTTTTAAAGGTATTGACATTTGGCAACATAACAAAAATCACACTCAAGCATTAACAATTTGCATTCATACCAGAAAACGTTTGTTGCACCCTCAACAAGTGCAGAGGAATAACGTAATTGTACATCTACATTATCTAGTTGAGCTTCGAATAACTGCAGAAAAAATATACTGTTCAATGTAAAGGATTTCATCAAAAGAGAATCAAAAGATCATTCACTGATTAAAACAACATTTATTTGGTCAATAATGTTAAAATATCTTAATTACTGGTAGAAGAAAATATTATTACTACCAAGCACTTGCACTATTAGGCATGCTACATACAAAAATGCCATAACTAGATCTTGTGGTAATTTTGAGTTACAGAACTCATGATACAAGGACTTCCATATTTGGATTACATCAAAACCAAAGGGCAACATAGACTGGAAGCTAGAACCATGTATTAGTAGGGAAAACAGGAAGAACTACACTATAATGTAGATTTTTTCAGGCAAAAATAAATGCATTTGGTGACTGGTCACATCTCTGTTTTGTTTTGTTACTTTATCCGGTTAGGAAAACTCCAAACTATAACCTGGCCTAGCCACCAATCATCCACAAAGTTGATAGCACCAAAAACAGGCAGGACAACTGCTAAACAATTTATATTCCCATTAAACTACCATTATACAAGCAGAATAGTCTCCAAGAAAGCAAGAAATATGAGTTCCATTGACTGAGCAAACAGATTGAAATTCCGGAAAGCTAACCTGAATTCCTTATCTTTTTTACAAATTTGGGGGAAAGGGTGACACAAGATTCAAATCCTAGTCTATGATGGCAGTGAACAACTTTTATCAAGAGAAAAACTCATAAAAATGAATAGTACTGCAGCAAGCAAAAAAGTTCAAAAGAGAGATACCATTATAAAACGAAAAAAAGAACTACGAACTAATCATGAGCATGCTTACCCATTTATGGAATAAAAGGCCGAAAATGTGCGAAGCAAATGACTGGCTCCATAGTTGCACAATCAAATCAAGGATCGGCTTTCCACTATTAGGCATTCGAATATAATAATCCGCAAGGACATTGTAAAAGCATAATCGACCGTTAACACTGTACTCTGCAAGAGATATTGCATCTTCTTCTCTACTTAGAATTATATCTGTTTTAGATATCCATAAAAACAAACATAATGAGAAATTCTCAAAATCATACAAAACTAGAAGTAAATTCCATCTGATGAAAAAACTACGAAAGTTCATCCTCAAATCTATTAAAAAGGCCAGAAAAAAGAGAAAGAGAATGAATTAATGAAAGCTAACCTTTGGCTCGATCATCGACTTCCAAAGCTATATCAGCGAATAGTTCTTGCAATAAGTTGCGTCTCTGGGAGGGAGACGCTAATGCCTGCAAAAATTCCAATATATTTAGATCAAGGAACTCTTAAACGCAGTATTTTTGAAAACTCTATTAACCGGGAAAAAAGAATATAAGACTTTCCAGAGGCTAGTTCATTACAAAAAAAAATGTTAACCTTAAACCTAATACTCCTATATACTCATTTTTTAAGAAAATAAATTAGAAGATAGATTCGGTAAAGAAAATGAAAAATCTAAACTAAATTCTGTTTTTCCTTTCATTTAATGGAGAAACAAAAAGAGGAAGGAAAACGAAGTGAGAAATCAGAACACGAACCCGCTGAAGCTTTTTCTGTATTTCTAGGGAGAGTGCGTTGAGATAGGCTGAGCTTTGAGACCTTGAAGAAGCTTCTTGTTGCTGCATTTTTCTTAATGTTAAGATCTCAACAAGGCAAAGAGAAAACTAAAACATATCATCCGGGAGAGATGAATTTGAATCTGCTCGAATCAAAGAACAATGAAGAAATTGGGAAGAGCTCTTCGTCTCTGTTTTGACCTTTTACCGAGATTTAAGTATAGAAAGAAAGGCAGAGGATTTAATAATAAAATTAATGGCGGAATGTGGAAGTCAAAAGAACGAGCTCTGTTGAGAGGAAAGCAAAAAGGGGGAATGGGATGGATGGGGGAGACTGATGATGTCATGCTGCCTGTGCGGTAACGTTTTTAACATTTCCCACGTGTCTGCTCTCATTTTGTGACATCTGTCCGTCTCTCTGTTTTCATGGATATTAGAGAAATTATATGGTTACCCGGCAATCCAGAATTGCGAAGCAATCGGTTGTTAACCCAATGGGCCACGTGTGCTTAAATTCAAGAATCGCTCGAACCCGATCAACATCGACTATATGTGAAATTTCTTGCGGAGCTTCATCGACTAACAAATCATCATATAGTCGGTACTTGGTATGTATTTGATCGTACCGATATTCATATAACCGTTATGATTTTTAAGTCATATGTTATATTAAAATACGTTTAGTGTATGATATTGTATCAAAAATAAACTCTTACATCAATATCCAATATTTAATATTGATACTAACAAATTAATATCGATATTTTACTTTTTGAAAATCAATTTTTCAGAAACGAATTGAAGTATCAATATTGATCTAATAATATCGATACTCCTAAGATGGTATCAATACCGACCTCTTAACCATCTATACTCTTAGACAGATAGTTAGGGATGTAAAAAACGGTTACTCGGATGGGTTTTAGGTCAGGTACTGTTAGGACGGATAAAATCGGATATAGATTATTTTAGGTTGATTTGATGTTTTGACTCGATTCGAGCCGGGTGCGGGTCCATTTCAGGTCGGGTTCCAACGGTTCGGGTTTAAACGGTTCGGGTCCAAATCAGATAATTGACAGTTTCATTTCAGGTCGGGTAGATTTCAGGTCGGGTCCATTTTAGTTCAGTTGCATTTCAGGTCGGGTTCATTTCAAGTCAGTTTTATTTCATGTCGAATTTATTTTGATTTTATATTCATAATATTTTAAATTATTAATTTTGATTTTGTATAAATACGTAAAAAACGAATAAATATTAAACTATAAAGTTAAAGATAAAATTTTAAAAAATCAACATTAACTTGTAAGGACTCAATTACAAAAATTTAAAATTAAAAACATTAATGTAAATTAAAAAAAGCAGTACTGATCAATTCAAATAAATTAACTTGTAAGTTATAAGGACTAAATTATAACAATTATAAATTAATAATAATTAAAAGTATTAAAAATCTATCTTTAATACATTATAAAATAATTATATTATAGTTTAATATATTTTAAAAATAATAAATAATAAATTTTAGACGATATATAAAACTTATATTATAAACGGAATAATAGTTATATAAAATTACTATATAAGAAATTTATATTATATGTAGAAAATATACTATATATGGAACAATACTATAAATGAATTAATACTATTTTTGAAAATAGAATAATACTATATATGGATTAATAATATATATAAAATAATACTATTTTTGGAAGTAAAATAATACTAGAATAAGGAATAATATTATTTATGGTATAATACTATTTATGGATTAATATTATTTTTGCAAATAGAATAATACTATAAATAAATTAATACTATAAATGAAAAATAAAATTATAATATATATTAAAATATGGTATACATTGCACTATAGATAATAATCTATATATATAATACATTAATAATTTAATAACTAATATTAATATTTATATAATATATATAATATATTGATAATTAGATGTCTAGTAATTAGATATGTATAAATATAATGTATGTATAATATATTTATAATGTATACAATTATTAATTATACATAGTATATAACTACATAACATAAGTATATTGTAACATTCATATATATGTATCAATGTATGTTATATGTATACATAATGAATTAATATTATATATATATATATATCAATATATCATATATGTATATATAATAATTAGTAAATGTATTATGTATATTGTATATGTATATTATATACATATTATATAATACATGTATATATTAATATATATGTAATTATGTATCATGTATACTATAATTTATATGTATATGTATTATATATATATATATGTATTTTATATGTATTATGTATATATAATATATTATACATATATCATACATGTTAATATGTATATTAATTTTTGTACATGTATTATATATATATATATTATATATGTAGTTAAGTACATGTATTCTATTATTTTATATGACTATATATGTATGTTAATATGTCACATGTGTTAGTACTTAGTATGTATTAATACATTATATGTATTATACATATGTATTAATAATGTACTGTTATATACTTATATGTATATGTATTATGTATATTAATATATATATGTTATATATGTATATGTATTATGTATGTTAATATATATGTATGTTATATGTATATAACAAATTAAAATTTAAATATAAGAAAATTAAATTTGAATTGACACTAAAATAAATCAAATTAAAACTATAAAAAATAAAGATCTAAGAATAAAATTTTTAAATTAATACTGACTTAAGGTGATAATAACCCTTACCCCACCCGGTTAAAATGAAAATTTCCCCCTTCAAATTTCAATTTCATTTCCGCCCCCTCCCCCCGCGTTTAAAATCAAAAAAATTTACCCCCACCCCACGTGGTTATTTCTGCCCCCATCCTCACCCCCGTGTTTAAAATAAAAAAATTACCCCTACCCCCACGTGGTTATCCCTCAAATTTCAGTCTTATTTTCGCTCCCACTCCCGGTTTAAATAAAAAAAAAACTTCAAATTTTTAATTTTAAATTTACTTCACAAGTCAAATCAAATATTTTTTTTTTACTTAGAGTACTTAATAAAGATGTGTATACTTATTATGATATTTATATGTATATTATATATATTAATATATATATACTTATATATATATATGCATATAAGATATATATTATTAGATATATACATTAATATATGTATACTTATTATTTATATATGTATATACTATGTATATAATATAATTTAATATATAAATAATATATTTTAATATATATGATATACTTATATATTATATTTTATGTATTAATGTATTATATGTAATATATAATATATATTATATATACTAATACGTGTATTTAATTTGTTTATGAGTTAATGTGTATATATTACTAATATAATTTAATGAAATATTAATTTAACATTATAATTAAAATTAAACACATTAAAACTAAATAAAATAATAAATAAATTAATTTAATTAAATATGTAATACTATATTTAAATATTAATCATAAATTAATTATCATGTATAATTTTATTTTTTAAGCCTAATTATATTTATCAATATTTAAATTTATCAAAATATATTTAATTATATATCATGTAAATATTAAGTTTTGTTAATATTAGTTCAGGTTAATAACAGGTCGGGTTCAAAATAAGTCGGCTCATTTATCAGGTTGGGTTCAAAATAGGTCGAGTTCAAAACAGGTCGGGTAAAATCAAGTCTCGGGTCGATTCAGTCGGGTAATATCTGTTATTTGCCAGGTCAGATTTGGGTTCGAGTTCGTTTCAGTCGGATGCAGGTCGGGTTTCGGATCCACAGTAACAAGTTGAAATCGGTTCGGGTCATTCTCAGTCGATACAGTTCGGTTTCAGTTACTACAGTAACATGTCCAACTCGGATTCGGGTCAATAACAGTCAGATACAGATCGGGTTCAGATCATTATATTCCCGGGTCAAACCAGGTTCTGACTCGAACAAGTTTCAGTCAGGTTTTCAGATCGGGTCAGCTTTTTACATCCCTACGAATAGTGATACCAAACTCTTGGATATCAATATTCAATATACTCTCTAATTTTCTCAAAAGCTCATTTTATATTGATCCAGTATTGTTATCTTTGAGTATCGATGTCCTATGTCGTAGAAGTACAAATTTAATTATAAATTCATTCTCAACGATTTTAAATCATTTCTAATGGTTATCAACGATTAAGAATTTATTTGAGCTTAATTATTGTAATATTTTATGGATAACACTTCTGAAGAGAAATTCTTATTTGTTTCTTTTTTTCAAGAAAGAAAATTATTTGACCTTAGAGCATAGGTCGAGTGGTTGTAATGTTTATCTCTTAAACCAATAAAAAGATAAAATTTTATAAAAAATTTAAAAATTTTTAGTGTGAAATTAAAAATATAAATTAGACTTTGATTAAAAAGTTAAATAGTTTTAAATTATTGTATTTATTATCTTAATTTTTTATTTTCACTATAATCATAAATGAAAGTAGTTTCCAACTACTTCACGATCAATTCAATTAAAAATCAAACCTAGTAATATGTAAAATTATTTGTATTAAAATCAATTTGTATTATAATATTAAAACTAATTATAATTATTTTTTTTTAAAAAAATTAACAATTCAAATTGAATTTTATCAACACTATTCTAATAAAAATATTTTAAAAATATTTCATATGAATCATAAAATAAAATTTATCAACTTGAATAACTCAGAAATTTAACTCAATTTAATTTAATTAAATAATCACCTTTAAAGAGTGTTATTCTATCGAATCATTTTAAATTATTTACGAGTACAAATTATTTTAAAAAATGTCGTTGTTGTAATGTAAACATTTCCACACGTTTAAAGAGTAGTTCTATTAATTAATAAATTAGATATTAAAATAATCCATTAATTTACTTTTAGGTAAAGGAAAACAGTGTAATTAAAAAAATTAAAAAAATAATATTAGGACGGAATTCCACGTGATAAAGGCGTAGTCATTTCAGGCAAGTAAAGTCGTAGATTTCCTTTGACCGAACTATTGGTAAAATGATCAATACCGAACAAAAATCATATTCTTTAATCATATTTTTTTTTCATATTTTTTATATTAAAAAATATTTTTAAAAAATATTACGCGTATTTAAAAAAGTTTTTTAAAACAAAAAATATGTTATCAAAATAAACAAAATAAGTTATTAAATTGTTAAAAACAATTTCTGCAAATGAAAATACAAAGATCACAAAAACTAAAAGAAACCAGTAAACGGCTCTGAAAAACTTTGATCGAGGTCTATACAGCACACAGTTTCCTTAAAACAGATTCGTCCCCTCTCGGAGCTGGAGTTTCTATGGAACGTTTATCTCCTAGGATACGACGGTAGAATGCAGCAAAGAGAGCAACGCAACTTTGACTGCAACGACGAACTGCTTCTCATCTTTTATAGTATTAAAATATGAACAAAGGGTCTCCTTTTATAATATTCATGCAGGGGACATGTTTAATTACAAAATTAATCTGTAATTAACAATTCCTGAAGAGTTACAACTCCTAAAATTTAAAATGGTATTTATCATAGAATTAATCCAAATAAATTAGAAGTTACAACCAGTTAAAGGGTCTGCAACTCCCCTCTTTTGATTTTTATAAAAATCAACTAATGCTAGCCTAAAATACCTAACCATAAGTGTTACATTGACTTATTTCTAAGCCTTTGACTTATTTCCAATAATAGTATAAAGAACTTTTATATATAAAGTTTTCCAAATCTATGTTCCCAACAAATGTGGGATATTCTACTTTTCATTTTGTTTTTTCAACATCATGGGTGTTACATTGAGTAATAATTTCTCATTCATCCATTGAACATTTTGAGCATGTAAATATACAAATTTAATCTACTCTTATTGTAGACTAATAATACACATAGTCCCAATTAATTTGACTAATGGAACCCACTCAAATTTAAACTCAAATGTCCATCTGCCATATCATTTTTCCAACAAAATAAACATGGAGAGTTAAAATATTTCTAAAAAAATTATAACTTAGAGTAACTATACAATCAAAACAAAATGCCAGTTTTAAAAGTACTTAAACCAAAATACACTGCACACTGTAATACAAGTACCTTGTATAGTCGTTTTACCTTTATTCCCTTTGCATTGTGGATGTCATCATGGGATAGAAAAAAAATCAATTTTTAATGTTCAATATTACAAACATTCATAGGCTTAAAACGAAGTTAAACATAATCCGTTTTCCCTACAAATTTACAGTTTTAAAATGAAGTGTGCCATAAAAACACAGTAGAAGATGGCAACCCTTTCTCCAGCAAACCAGCCATGGCCATGGGTTAGTTTTGTAAACCAAGAAAGGAGTGGGAGGCGAAGGTTCAAACATACAAGCCGGAATGGGAGGCCAGGCAAGTCAGGCCACAGGCAGATCATTAATGGTAGGACTCATGAGCCGAGTACAAAGAAGATTGACTGCACTCACCAGCCCATCAGCATTCTTCGAACTTTATCGACAATCTGGTTTCTAGCCGACATACTTGATAATTGGAATCCACAGTTCTCGTCCAAAAGAAGTCGGTAGACTTCCCATTCACGATCCGAACTTGAATATCTTCCGATTTCAGCCTAAAAACGGACAAAGCAGATGATTAATGGAAATTAAAGCAATGGTTTGGCTGCTGCCTAGGACAAAATGATTCAATAAGCACATTTGTGGTAGCGACAGAGAGAATGAACCATTTGTCTTCTTACCATAATATCTCTAGCTCAAGAATGCAAACCACACTACCATCATGGTATTAAACAATGGAAAGATAAGCTAATCCGTAGCATTGCAACATGGTTATCTTTATTTTAGATCTTAGCAACTTAGCAAAAGTGACAATCTAGTGATAGGCTTCAAAACACTTTTATTTTAACGACACTTACCGAGAATATACAAATTCCAAGAGCCTTTAGAGCTAGTGTAACATCATAGAAAACCCGTGGTCTTCCCTTCCCAGATAACTCAACTGGATTAGCAACAAGAAGTTCTGTATCTGGCCCCCGGTTAGCAATGACAACACGCAAAGGGTGAAGCATTTCCACCTTCAAGCAAGAGCATAATCCATTTTGCATCTCAGGGTCCACAAACTTTCTGCCATCCTTTTGCTGAATAAAGAGGTCTAAATCACGATACCCGTTGGAATTTGGTGAGAACCGACCATAAGCTATCTGGAAAAAAGAAACATATAGCGTTAATCAACAAAATTGAAAATTTATGCAAAAGTCGATGACGAAGAAAGGAGATGCTTTTCAAACATCAAAAGTCTTACCTTGATATTGCAGTCTTTCAAAGTTCTCAGGACGTCATAGAAAAGACCTTTGTGATCAACACAGTGTATTTGAAGCAATGTATGAGCTGGGCTCAATGAATTGTCTACAACCACATTAGCGTTCTTCAATTTTGTCATATCAGAGCTAAGAGCTTGCAAACGAGTCTCTTTATCAGATAGCTCAAAACGAAATAACTCTTCTGCTACAGCAGGTGAAAGAGATGAGATAGCATGCTGACATTCATACTCTGGACCTGCCAAATTGAGTTCACAGCTGATACATGATTCACCCAACACAGCATCAAATTGTTTATACAATTCGTTTTGTCGTTCTTTGGTGTGTAAAAGGTCCCTGAAAATGTTGAAACACAGTTGATACTAATACAAGTACACAATTTTCAAAGAACTGGTCTAAAATTTCTAAGCTTCCCAAATCTACAAATAACAGCTCAATCATCAAAGAGTACATGCCATGTTATTTTCACCCTTCAATGAAGCGATACTCTCAAATGTCAGAGAACAATAAGGTAACGATATGAATACCAAGAACAACAGGTGTTCAGGTTATTTTCCGAGAAAACTAAAAGACGACAAACATCGAAAGACAATACAGAGCAAGGTCTTTAGATGGAAAAATAAAATATTAAGAAACAAAGGCCTAGAAAAAAATAAATAAAACATAATGATGAAGACCAAATAAAACCACAAACTACATGACAAGACAATTATTTCATTTTCATTACAAGTGGACCACTTGATAATTGATAACTGATCCAAAATCATAGACTTTCAACACAGCATTTAAATGCTATAGCCTAAATACTCAACATGTCGAACAAAAATAAAGAGATGAAATTTCTTACTCATAAGCTACAGAAAACTGAATATATCTCAAAATCAAAAGGCAGTGCATCCATCTAAAATAAATCTTACATGTTATCAATTATAAAGAAGAGATCGAGGACTCTGCCATCCGGGGTTGTTGTAACTTTCACCTTTTGAATTGCGAACTCAAGCTCCGTGAGAACCCGTGTGACATCTAAAGCAAGATCCTAACCACATTAGATTCGAGCATACACATAGCACACCAAACCAGAAAGAACATACACCCACATTAATTAAGGCCGTGAAGGAATTAATCTCAAATGAGCTTTTAATCAATCTATAAACCACGTTATAAGCAAAATCCTTAACAAACATAAACGAATTGGAAACACTTTGTTTGGAATTGATTCATTTCTAAAATTTATTCCACAATAATTTGTTTAGAAACCAAATCCATCTCGAGCTTTTTGCCAAATGGTATGCTAATTTTACAACCTAACATAAACTAAGGAACATTTACATGGAATCATGATTACCTTTTAGCAATCCTTTCCGATCAAGGCAAAAGAACTTCAACAAGTAAACCGGAGAAGCCGCAGAGTGCGAAGGTTGATCATTCAAGTAAAATGTCACGGAACAAGAAGGACATAAGGATTGAAGCCGGTTCTTCAAACTTGACCATCTTATAAAAGGTGAGCTCGAATGAGGAACCACCCAAAATACTAAAAAGCACCAAATTCCATCCGTTGAAACATCTACGACCAGAAAACACTAACCGTTAAAACATAGCTAATCTAGAAAACACAAGGTTTCAGCTTACATCAAATTTCTAGAACTAAACTAGTAAAACAGCGTTCATACTTTCGGATAATGCAAATTTAATCATACAAATCGAGTAATTACAAATACGAAAAAGGGATCAAAGAATTCACCTCCTTTGGTGATGTAGAGACCGAATTCAAGGATTATATGGCAAATATCGCATCCTAGGCCATGCTTATCTGGACAATTAACAGTAATTACATGAGGCTCTTCCGGCTTCTTTCCATTCTGGATCAGAACGGCGTCGTCGCTCGGCACTCCCATACCGGCGACGGTAAATCAACGGTGAAAATGCCGAAACTCGATTCCCTGTGCTGAAGAGTCTCTTTTCCGGGTTTTTTCCCTTCGTTTTTGAAGGGTATGGAAGGCAACGAAGTTGAGTTTGTTGATCGTATTTGGAGGGACAGAGTCCACATCGAGAAAAGTGTGGAGTCTTCAACAACACGTGGCGTTGCTATGGTGATGCTTAAATGGGATGATCCAATGGAAGAAAAAGCGAGGGGAACGTGCTGTTGTACATGTGTTGCATGGATTACATTTGGTCAATTTTGTATGTCAATTTTGCTGAAATTATTTTTAACTCTAAATAGATGCTTAAAATTTTAATCAGAGTTAGGATTTAATATTGAGAGAGACAAGAGCCTATTAAAACTTTAAATTTAAAATTTTAGAAGGGCAAAAACCCTATTTAATTAACATTTAAACTAAAAAGGACTAAAAATGCAATTATACCAAAAATTTTGGAAGGGGCAACAGTCCCTCCCACTCCCTACACAGCTTCGTCCCTAGTTTTAATTATGGTCATTTTAAGTGCCTAATCATCAACTACTATTGTTTTTACTATTTTTTTTATTTTATTTATTTAATTTTTAATTTAATTTAATTTTTTTAAAAATTAAAAGTTATAAATCTTATCTCTAACTCTAAACCCCAAACCTTCAAATTATTATTATTATCATCATCATTTACTATATCATCGGAGACTACTACTACTACTACTACTGTCGTACTATCACGATTGTTTCCCCTAATCACCCATCGTTGGTAATCGGTGATAGATGTGTCGATCGACTTCCTAATATCGAAAGAAACCAAAATTGAAAAAATAAAATCGTCGATATACCTACCGTCGGTTATAGGCAATAATTGATTAGGAGAAACGATAATGGTGGTCCGACGACGATAACGGTGATCTCTGATGAGGTAGTAAACGATGACAACGATGATAATTTGGAGATTTAGGGTTTTGGGTTAGGGATTTAGGACTAATTTGTAAGAATTTAAAATTATCAATTTAAAGAAATAAATTTTTAATTTTGTTTTAAAAATAATTAAAAAAATAAAAATTAAAACTTGTCACTTGTTACATTTTTATTGAAACATATTTTTATTAATGGTTAGGCACTTAAAATGACCTAAATTAAAACTTTAGACACCTAATTAAAGCTAAAAATAGTTTAGGCACCTATTTGAATATTACACCTTTAAAAAATACTTTAAAATAAATAAAAAAATCTTTTTTTTTAATTACTACAATGATCATCTTTGTTTTTTTTAGTATATAACAATTTTAAAAAATAATCAATAAGGTCATTTATGTTTTAGAATGTAAATTTTTAGTCATATCAATAAAAAAATCACTTTTGTTTTGCAATATAAACTTTCAGTCACTCTATCGATAAATATTATTAAATATTAACGAAAAATACTTAACACAATAAAAATAATAAATTATTAAATTGTCTCAAAAACTTTAATTTTCAAAATTTTAAATTTTTATCTCTTATTATCATTTTTTAAATATTTCTTCCTTTCTTTAAAATTTTAAAATTAAAACATAGATTACTCAATAAAAACAATGTCGAGAGATGTCGTCGGCATTTGGCCTTTTCAAGCACTTGTATGATTTGTTTTCATGGAAATGAAGATTTGGATCATGTTTTTCGTAAATGCGGTCGAGCAAAACAGACTTGGACTGGACTGGTGTATTCCCGTAGTCAACAATGGTTCTTTGGTATGTCATTTAACCAGTGGTTTGAAATGAATATATGTGGGAATGGACATGCGTAGGTATTGGGAGAGCATTGGCCTATTCTTTTTGCCATAACCTGCTGGACTCTTTGGAAAAATCGGTGCCATTTTATCTTTAATGGAGGTAGGGAGTTGATTAGAGATGTGATTGGTTATTGCAAGAACTTGTGGGTCGAGGTGTGCGAGGCAAATTTTAGGAGTAAGTCACGGGTTTCTAAACCGAGAATATGGTGGCAACGTCCGATGGAGGATTAGGTGAAAGTAAATGTTGATGGGGCTGTGGGAGGTGTCGACAATATGGTTGCTAGTGGTGTTGTTATCCGTGATCGTGAAGGTAATTGGTAGTATGGGTTTGCGAGAAGTTTAGGCTCGTGTCCAGTATTGATTGTTGAACTTTGGGCTACTCATGATGGATTAGCTCAAGGCTTTGTCGGACAATGCTCTTGTGCTTAGGATAAAGGAACTTCTTTGTAATACCCTAAAAATTATTTTTAATTTTAAAACCCTAATTAAAAACCTTAAATTATCAATTTCTGAAACCTTAATTTATTTGAGTTTTTTTAAATTGATTTTCTAAATTTAAGAGAATTTTTTTTAGATAAGATTATAAAGTTTTGAAAGTTTTAAATGTGAATTTAAAGATTAAAAGTTAAAGTGATTTGATGACTTTTGGATAACTAATTTACTTTTAAATTGAATTTTATTTTTACTGAGATTAATTATTATTTTATTAATAGTTTATCTACAATTAATCTTTTTATTAAAAATATTATTTTTCTAATTATTGTTTTATCAAAACTCTTTATTTAATATTATATATATTATATAAAGTCTCAGATAAAGAAAAGAAATCACATTAAAATTATACAACTTTATTTTTTATTATTATATTCATCTAATAGAATTTTAATTCTAATTGGAATTAATTATTTATTTCTCTATAAATGCATATTATGGTCTAAAGGAAAACCTTACATTATTTTCTTTCATCAAGATTCTCTGAAGCCTATGTTTTCAGTCTTTATTTTTGTTCAAGTTCAAAACCATGTTATTTGATAATTTGAGTCACTTTGGTCAAGGT
Organism: Abelmoschus esculentus; assembly: GCA_035048815.1. NCBI lineage: Eukaryota > Viridiplantae > Streptophyta > Magnoliopsida > Malvales > Malvaceae > Abelmoschus > Abelmoschus esculentus. The sequence continues at coordinate 3,983,380 of JAUCBN010000061.1, read as the reverse complement.
GTGTTCTCCTACTGTGATATTAAACATACTATGTGATATTGTGATCTTGAGTTATCTTGTGAGACTGTGATTAGATTATCTAAACTGTGTGCTTTGTATTCTATACGAATATCTGTGATGAGACTTTTGAGATTTGTGACATTAATTGTATAATATGTGCACGAGTTGGGATTTTCCGGAGGAAGGTGATTTTACCACACAGCGTTTTGGTGAAATAAGGGGTGAGGGGTTCTGGGGAACCACCTCCACAGCGATCGGTTGGTTTAGCCACCACTATATTTGGCGTTCGGAGTATGGGATTACATTTTTTGTGACATTGCATTCATCACCCATATTTGTGATGAAACTTTTTCTGAGAACTGTGACATTGATTGCATAGTATGTGCATAGGGTGAGAATATAGGAAGGAAGGTGATTTTACCACACAGCGTTTTGGTGAAATAAGGGGTGAGGGGTTCTGGGGAACCACCTCCACAGCGATCGGTTGGTTTAGCCACCACTATATTTGGCGTTCGGAGTATGGGATTACATTTTTTGTGACATTGCATTCATCACCCATATTTGTGATGAAACTTTTTCTGAGAACTGTGACATTGATTGCATAGTATGTGCATAGGGTGAGAATATAGGAAGGAAGGTGATTTTACCACATAGCGTTTTGGTGAAATAAAGGGTGAGGGGTTCTGGGGAACTACCTTTACAGCAATCGGTTGGTTTAGCCACCACTATATTTGGCGTACGGAGTATGGGACTGCATTCTCTGTGACATTACATTCATCACTCTATGTGTTTATTTATTGCGAAGATATATGTTTTATTTTGATTGTGAACTGAGTGATATTGTGATGTTTGTCTGCACTTTAGAGACACACTGGGCTTTATAACTCATTCTTTTAGTTTTTATTTTCTTTCAAATATCTGACCCTAGGAGTTGGTACTCGGAGATCTCTCTCGGATACGATTTATTACTATTTTTAGTACAATTATTTATAGACATTTTTATTTTGGGATTATTAGGGATTGAGACGTATTTAAGCCTCATGCATAAAACCAGTTATTCAAATTTGTACTTTTTTTAATCGTGTTTTTTTATTTACAAATTTGGTTTTTAAAACACTTTTTGCAATTACTTGACATGAAAGTTTTAAAAGCAACAGTTTTAACCTATCGTGCTCCTTAAGTTAAAATTAAGGGGTTACATTCTTTGTAAGGATTGGAGGGTGCGGATTATCCATATTTGTAGGGATGTGAATTTGGTTGCGGATGGTTTGGCTCGGTTAGTTCGGGGCATGACGGTAGGAGAATTCTTTTATAATCATATTCCATTGGAGGTTCTACCTCTAGTTATGACTGATCAAGCTTTGTATTGATGTTTGTTTTGTCTTGGTTTATGTTTAAGTGATGTAACTATTACCACGAGTATTCTTTTTCTCTATTTAGGCTTAGGGAGGTTTTTAATGAGGCTTGTGGTAGTAGTCCCTTTCCAATAAAAAAACAATGATGGAATTAGGGAGTACTGATTTCCCAAACACTCGTTCTGAGATGAATTTGTCATTAAACAAAGCTTTGTATGAAATCGACGGTAACAAGCTTATCTTATTAGGGTCAGTTTAGCATTGCTTTTGAAAAGTGCGGTGAAAAGTACAGTGAAAAAGTTCTTTTAGAATTTTTAGTTTGAAATATATGTGTTTAGTATTGCTGTCAAAATATGCTTTTGAAAAAATTAAATAACTATTTTAGACATGATATTATAAGTTAAAAATATATATATTTAAATGATAATTAAATTATTTTATATTATAATATTAATTTAAATTATGATAAAATATAAAAATATTAACTTTTATATGAATATATATAATTTTTAAATTTAAAAAATAATTTATTTTAAATATAATTATGTATTTGTAAATGAATGTTAAAATTGTAATATAACTCTTAAAAACATTTTTCCAACTGTAAAAATTAAAAATTTTAGCTTTTGTGTTTGGGTTAAAAATCATTTTTCAAACACAATTTTTTTTCTCTCCAAAAGTTAACTATTTAACATTACTTTTGTGTTTCAAACCAAATTTTGACCCAAACACTACTTTAAAAAGCAATCCTAGACAAAGCTTAGTGAATTAAGTTTTTTAAGATAAATAAAGGAGATTAGGAGAGAGTGAGGACTATAAACTGTAAGAGCTAATCTATTGTTACTTGTACCATTGTTCAAGTTATTTGGTCTGTGTAGAAATGAAATTATGGTTATTAAATATATAAATGAACAAGCTTTGTTGAACTAAATCCGTTGATAATATTAGAAATATCAAATATTACATGAACATCAACACCGTTCTGATACAATCACATAAAGGCAAAGATCCATGATTCAACATTCCAGAAGCTAAACCCATTACAACTTTGCTAAACTTAACCTCCAAAACCATAGAGAGTCCTGCCTTGCCTTTTCAAGGCATATACAACATCCATGGCTGTAACAGTCTTCCTTCTGGCATGCTCTGTGTAGGTTACAGCATCACGAATCACGTTCTCCAAGAAGATCTTCAAGACGCCTCTGGTTTCCTCATAGATCAAACCACTGATTCTCTTCACTCCTCCTCTGCGAGCCAAACGACGAATCGCAGGTTTAGTAATGCCCTGGATGTTATCTCTTAAAACCTTCCTGTGCCTCTTGGCTCCTCCCTTTCCAAGACCCTTGCCGCCCTTGCCTCTTCCTGACATTGTAAAACTTTTTTAAGATCTCAGAACGGAATATAAGAATGAAATGGAAGTGAGAAGAAAATTAGGATTGTGTTGTTATTTATAGATCCAATTATTGGTGCTTTGGGGGTTTGAAAAGTTTGGCGGGAAGGATAACAAAAATGTCGATCCGTGTGAAAATAATGAGCAGAATGCACACCGTTGATTTCTTATTAATCGACGGTTATCAGGCGCACAATGTTTATGCGCGGACTCTAGGAGATCTGAATTTGAGACATGTTACGCGGATTTGGATTTCAAGTGTTTTAGAATTTTAAATTCAGCGGGTTCGAGCTTTTTGAAAGAGTTTTGCGTTTAATTTTTGGCGGAATACAAAAATAAGATATTTTTTGTTTTTGAAAAATTAAAGAGTGAGTATTCGTTCGAGTCGAGTTGAATATATTTTTTTTAAATTATTCTAGTAATTGACAAATTATATTTTATAACTTAAATTTTATTTGAATTTTTTTATTCAAGTCGAATTTTTCAGTTTCTATAAATATTTAATTATAATTATTTATCATGTTATAATACAATTTAATTTTAATTTAAACAACTTTTTTAATCGTATAATATATATATATATATGATAATATTTCTTCATATTTTTATTTATCAATATATATCTCATAAAAGATTGAGAGATTCGTTTCGAACTTAAAAATAAATCCTTCAATTACCAAAAATTTTGAGTTATTCGAATTTTCAATTTACAATTCAAACTTTATTTAACATGTTTTCGAGTCAAGTATTTTTACCTCAAATTGAGTCGAGTTATTCGAATTTTTTTTAGTCGAATTAAGTTTTGTTCACTCTTACGAGAAACAGTCTTTGGTTTGGAATTTGATCTTTGAGTCATAATTTTAAAGTCAATTTAATATTATTTTTAAAAAGTGTGATAGAAAAAATAATTTAAAAATATTTTTTAATTATTTAATTTAAATACTTTGCTTTAAGGGCATAAAAAGTTTTTACAATTTTTAAACAACAAAAATAAATGAAGTTTTAAATTAATAATTTAAATTAATTAAGTTTCTTTTTATTAATTTTGATCATTTAAATTTTGATATATTTTTTAAATATTATTATATATTATATTATAGTTTTTGTCACATGATTTTATATACTGTTAAAAATTTTCAAAGGTTTAATTAATTTAATTTATGTGTAAAATATAAAAATCATCACTCAATTTTTTTTTCTTCTAGTCATTCAACTTTCAAATTTTTAATTTAATAATAAATTTTTGAATTATTTTTATTTTGGTCAGTCTATCATATTATTATTATTTTGGTATGACATGCATTTTTTATAATTTAATGTAAAAATAATTTATTATAAAAAAAAAAATTTATTGTACATCAGCATACGATGTCACTATTAACAACATAAATGATATTCGTTCAATCTCAAATTTTAACGGTTGTTCTCTACCCTTGAGTTTGAATATAATCTTTATTTTACTAGTAAATGCTATGAAGTTCAATAAAAGAAGATTAAAAGTGATGGAATTGGAATATCTGTCAAGATGTGTAAGTTTCGAGATATTTTTAGGTGAAACAATCATAATCTGACTAAACGTATTAGATGAATCCCTCTGTATAATTTAGAATCAAACGGCCGTTGAATCTGACTATCAATGATAGTCGATAGTGACGATATACAACGACAATTATATAATTTTTTAAATTTAATTATAATAATAAAATATTATTTTTATTATTTATTTATATTTTTTATATTTAATAATATTAAATATATCATGTGATATCAAAATAATAATAAAATAATTCACAACAATTAAAACAAAAGCATTTCTAAAATTTAGTTATTAATTTAAAAAAAATTAAAGTTGAGTGACCAAAATAAATGACAGAAGAAAGTTGATTGATAGTTTTTGTATTTTACCCTTAATTCTATTAATTTAATAACTTAATTAGATGAAAAACAACTAATTACTTAATTAATTTAAATATTTAAGGACTTTCAGCACCTTAAAATTTTTTTTTTTTAATCGAGTCTATAGAATATTCTAAAACTTAAACGATTTTAATTAAATTTAATTGATTGTTCACATAAATTAAATTATTTTATATCAAATAAACATTAACAAAATTCAAATGCTAAAATACATTTAAAGTTTATAGACTATAATTAGATTACGATATAATTTACATTATTTTAATTTTGGTAAGAAAATTGATGTAATTTGTATATAATTATGGAAAATATCTTATACTAAAATATAGTTTAGATGTAACGAAAATTTGAAGATCGATTCAACCTAAAGAATATATTTTGCGTTTGGGTCTTTAAGAACTTTAATGGGCCTATTTACAAAGACAGACTTGATCCAGTGTGACTAAGCCCGTCAGACACGGAAGCCCAAACCCTTGTATCGGTCCGATCTCAACAAATCTGAAGATCCGACGGCCACGCTGAAACCAAAATTCTATTTCCTAAACAAAAACAGATCTCCTCCTTACTTAAACCTCGAGCCCTTGTTCACAGCTGCCAAAGAAGCAGAAGAAAGGAAGGAAAGCGATAAAAAGGCAAAAGGAAGATGAAGAGGTGGTTCGATCCATGGCCGGTGTTCTTCAAGAGAGAGTTCAACCGCACTTGGCCCTTCCTTGTTGGTTTCGCCGTTACCGGAACCATCATCACCAAGTTCTCACTTGGTCTCACCGGTAACATTTTTTTTTTACTTTCAACCTGTAATCTGCGTATTTTCAAGCTTCAGCATACATCCAAATACACGATCGGTAATTTTATTAATCGTCTCTACTCTTTTTTGCAGAGGAAGATCATAAGAATTCTCCATTTGCTCAGAAGCACAAGAGGTAAAAAAACCTAATTTCTAATTTGCGGAATTTGCGTCTATCCTGATTTAGTCATGCTGGGATGACATTATAGTCTTGAATGCTGGTAAGGGAAGATAATGAAAATGATCGGAGAGAAACAAAAACAAAGCGTATAGAAGTGAAATTTGATCTGAGCGGACACCAATAATCAGTAGTCAGTTGAAATTTACAAGTATTAGGTTGCAATTGTAAGACAATCGATTAGTTTATTGTCCAGGGACTAGATGGTTTGCTTTAAAAATTATGAAGTTTCATTAGTTCAGCGATTGGATTCTTTGAGACATCTTTTCAATATTCTTCATGGCTTCTAGCATAGACAGTTCTGAAAAGGGATTTCCGGAAACCAATCTATAAAATCTCAAGGATCATACCAGCATCAGCATGTATTTAAAATGCTATAATTTGAGTTTTTCTTTTCCTGTTCTATCTCATTATCTGAAGTTGTGAATCATGTCCCCTTGTTTTCTTTGTCCATGCAGGTGATCCACTGATTCGGCAGAACCTCTATGGTTTCAATCCATTCCATTGTTATGAGAGGGTTGGTTGTTCTCCTTTTATCTTTTCCCAGCGAACCATAAAAATAACAGAAGCCATCAAATTCTGAGTACACTCTATTTGTGAATTATGTTTGTTTTTTGTCATCAATTAATGCTTTTGCTTTGAATAAATGTTGGAAACATCTTTACGATTGTTGTTTTGCCCTTGATTCTGGTTTTGTGATCGTGAAAATTGAGACTTTACATTTTGCACCATTGTTCGCCAGTTCTTAGTTTATGAACTTATTGATGGTTAAGACTCTGTTCGGCACCGCTGCCAAAAACTGGGTTTGAGAAGCAGCAGTCGAGGAGAAGCTGGAATTTTCAGCTTCTCCAAAAAGCTGTGTTTTAGACCAAAAATGGTGGAAACGCTGGGTGATGAGGGCTAAAAGTTGGGTGATATCATCCGTAATTATTCAGAAATTAATTAAGGATGAGCATTTGTAAAAAGTTGACCCGACTTAAAAGCCCAATTGAAATTTGTTCGAGTCAGAACTTGGTTTGACTCAGGGATATAATGATCTAAACCCGATTTGTATCCGACTGTTGTTGATTCGAACTCGAGTTGGATCTATTATTGTAGTAACCGAACCCGAACTGTATCTGATCGAGAATGACTCATATTTGATTTTAACCAGTTATTATGGACCTGAAATCCGACTTGTATCCGATTGAAACAAATCCGAACCTGAGTCTGACATAGTAGATAACCGATATTACTCGAATGAATTGACCCGAGACTTGTTTTGAATTTGATCTGTTTTGAATTCGACCTGATAAATGACCCAACTTGTTTTGAACTCGAATTATATCTATAATTTGAATTTTATTTAAAAAATTTTAAAGTTAAATTTAAAAAATTCAAGTTAAGTTGTTCGAGTTTATATTTTAATTTAATCGTAAATATTTATAATTTATAATATTAACAGTTTTAATTTAAATAATTTTCAATAATCATATATAATCTCTCTCGTATTTGACTTCATATGAACGTTAAAATTAATCTTCTAGTTATTAAAAAATGAATTATTAAAAATTTTATTTTATAAGTAAAAAAATTTAAAAACAAATTAAGTTGAATCAATTTTTTTTATCGAATTTTTCTGACGGTGACATGTTTTTCCAGTACCGGTGGTAAAGAAACTGAGTACACTGGTATTGACGGTACAGCTAAATAAGTTTGTGAAGAAAGTAAACCACACAATAATATTAATCATCGAATTTTATTAATTGCTTGTAACCAGCAAAATCCACGGCAACATCATCATAACTAAGCCACACCAAAATTAAAAATACTTTCACAGACTCACATTCTGTGGTATATAATGCTTTATTTTCTATGAAAACATAAAGAACAAGACACAGAAGAACATAAGCTCACACTTTGCTCACCACAACCACTGAAATAAAGACAATCGAAAATTTTTCACCCCCTAGAGAGTTCATTTTTTAATGTAACTGTAACTTTCACTTGTTTCTGGAGACTCCTAGCCTCAATCGGAAATCCTCCTCCATTAGAGGAAGACCGTCTCGCAACTTCACTTTCGGCTCCCATCCTAGCAACTCTTTTGCTTTTGTGATGTCGGGTTTTCTTTGTCGTGGATCGTCTGGAGTGTTCTCCACCATATTTATTTCCACCTTCGGATTAATGAGCTGCAATAATGCACCATGATTTAAAAACCAGATGAAGTATCAAAAGCTTTCAGAATGCCGAAACCCCAAAAAAGGTAGAACTTTTGCATCCCCCATTCCTTTAAGTCTCGACGGTTTCACAACTCTGAATCCTCACTTTTTCACAGTACAATATTCAAAACAACTGAAATGAAACTAGGAAACTCACCTCCTTCACTGTCTCAGCAAGCTCAAGCATGGTAAATTCACCTAAAAGAGTCCAAAAAGCATATAGAGGAGTAAGTGCATGGCAATGGCCATAACCTTGAGAGCTAAGGATAAATCCTAGACAAACACTGCTTATAACATAAAAGTTGTGCGATAACCTGGGTTCCCAATATTGATTGGACCAGTGTTCTCCCCCTCCATGAGTCGAATAAGGCCGTCAACCTAGCCGTTTATGAAAATGTTATGATTAATTTATTAAAATAGAGGGATGCTAGCACAAGGAACTAAAGCTAGTAAAAACATTAAAATTCATAATGTGGCATACCATGTCAGATACATAACAAAAGCTGCGAGTTTGTGTCCCGGGTTTTTGAACTGTCAGTGGTTCACCACTACAAAGTGCAAAAGAGAAGTGAAGTGAGAGACAAACTAACTCATGGGAAAATCTAGAAGGAAAGAAAGTTTTCTAAATGACTTAAGGATAACAAAATTTAGACACAACAACTAGTTGTTCTTTGATTAAGTCAGAAACTGATAAGTAAATTGGAATCTAGTTGACAACAAACTTGAGAATAAAAAGGAGCAGGTAATATGGTAACCATAACATAGCACGTTATAACACAATATTTACCGAAGTACTTGTGCAATGAAATTGCTAACAACACGCCCATCATCGATGTTCATGCGTGGCCCATATGTGTTGAAGATTCTAGCTATGCGGATCTCTATGGCAAAGGATACAATAACAACGTTAAGAATTAATAAAAATAATAGGATATCATTACTCAGGCAAACCAAGAAAATTTACCTATCCCATGCTGCCTATGGTAATCAAACATTAGGGTCTCAGCCACACGCTTGCCTTCATCATAGCAACTCCGAACCCCTATAAAAAAGAAGCATTCAGTGCCAGAATAATGTTGCATCACATTATGCATTCATCCAATCTGACTTGGATGTTCATTCGATACTAACTGTCAATAGATTCAACCAATGCATATATGTTTCCTCAATAGACTTACCGATTGGGTTAACATTTCCCCAATATGTTTCAGGTTGTGGGTGGATAAGAGGATCTCCATACACCTCTGATGTTGATGTAAGCAAGATCCTGTTACCCAAAATACCAAATTGTTAGAGCCAGTGGAGAGGGAAACCTGAATAAATTGATAGAGAACTACAATCCCTTACCTTGCTCCCACTCGCTTTGCAAGCCCCAACATGTTCAGTGTGCCAATGACATTTGTCTTTATTGTCTATGGGAAAATAAAGCAAATATTAATGAACTGGTCAGAAATAATTTAGAAAGCAAACAGAAACACCAACACAGACCTTCACAGGATTGTATTTGTAGAAAATTGGAGAAGCCGGGCATGCAAGGTGGTAAATTTGATCAACCTCAACCAGCAATGGCTCGGTAACATCTGCAAAGAAAAGAAGTGAAGCATATTCAATTACTAGAAAAGAGAATAAAAAATCCATTTTGACCAATGTAGCAAAATGCAATCATTTTGTATTTCAACATCAGAATGGTTTTGGAAGAAATACAATAACATATTTTCATTAAACACAGAACTTTTGCATTCACTGCCCATTTCCCTTTGAACCACTTTGTTTTGCAATACTTTGCAGTAGAAACAATGTGAATGATGATTCAGAATTTATAAATGCCAAATTCTCTAGATTTGTTTCCCTAATGTAGTAATACTATTATCTGAATGGTCTTTACTCCAAGATCCATCCATTTCAATTTAGCAAAGAGAATGCATAATACAAGATACAACAACAACCAACATGGTTTCTATGGAGCAGCTACACTAAATTTTACCCATTCCGACACATAACGATTCACCAAAATTTAGAGACCTTATGGTAAGGAAAAAGAAATGATTTTAGATCAAGAGATCCTGGAAAAAAAAGAACATACCATGACGAATAAGCTCAAATCTAGGATGACCAATCCACTTTCTAAGATTGTCTTTTGATCCAGTGAAGTAGTTATCAACAACAATCACCTGAGGATAAAGTAAACAAAAATAACGGTACAGAACAAAGTAACCGTAGTGCATGAGTCAAATGCTAGTATCGATTCTGCTTATCATTTCTAAAAAAGGAAACAAAGCTTGGATAAGATAAGAAACATCTACCAACCTCGTTTTTCTCATTTTCCATCAATTTGTCCACCAAGTGAGAACCAATAAAACCAGCTCCTCCGGTTACCAAAATCCTCATGTTGGACTGTAGTGAATGGTAAAAGGATAGTATTAGAGGTATAAATGGAAAGTAGATGAAGATGAAATGTAATGAAACTGATGAACAAAACTTTATATAAGATGTAATTAGATCAAGGACATAAAGATCAAGAAAGGAATTAGATAAACAAGATCTCACACATTATTCACAAATCCAAACTGAATATTTAACCACAATGAAGGATCTATTATCCTAAAACTACCTGTTCAGAAAGGACAACAACTATACTGGGATTCATCTTGAGCTATTAAACTTATCTCTTAAGAATGATTCTCTATAGATCTGAATGCATTGCTTTCGGCGAATTATTTAATTTTATAATACTCGCAATAATCTCATGGTATTTATTTCGAAAAAGACAGAAAATTATATCAGGAAATCAAGGGAAAAATGTCATTTTTGGAACATGACCTGCAACACATTTCTCTGTCAATCTTCTTTGAATGTTAAGAGGAGGATTATACAACAGTGAACATATTCATTATAAAATTAGAATTTACAAACAGTTAAACACATTGGACCAAATTGGTATACTTTATGAGTGCAAATCAAAAGAGATCCATGAAGCTAAGTGTACAGTCACCTATTGTTCATATAGGGTATATAGTAGCAAACACTGCCTGTCCCACTTTAGATTGCTCAAATTAAACAATTTTTTCTTAAGCCAAAATCAAAGGCTAAGCTCAATAAATCTATTTAACATATCATAATTCACACATAAAAGCAACTACCCAGATGCAGAAAACATCACAATCACTCACTTTCAATGATACCAATGAAAGAGAAAGCTGCATAGCATGCTAAATAAACTTAACTGATGTCACGCTTTTAGTGTTAAATAAACAAAAACCTGGAAAAACTTAGAAAAACGCAATGGAGATGGCAAAGGTGGTGTCTTTAAGGATAATTGATGTTCCCCATTTGATGAATTTGTTGCCATTGCTCAGATCTCACGTTTTAACTCAAGAACCTGCTAGAGGAGAGGGCTTAATTAAGATTTTAAACAAAGAAAGAAAAAAAATGGTTGATTTTTAGATACAGATTGAAATAAGAAGACCTGATCGAGATTGATCTCTCACTTGCACAAAAAAACTGGGATCAGATAGCCTTATTTATAGCTTCAAAAATGGTTCTAAAAATCGAAACTTCATCCACCAAATAAATTTCTTTTAAAAAAGAAAGAATTGGAGAGCCTTCAAATTTACGAAAAGTGAGAGAATACAATGATAGCTCCTTGATAACAAAACAAAAACTACAGATCACACCAAACTGAATTCAAAGTTTAAATTTGAAAACTAAAATAAAAACAAAAACAAATTGATCTATTACTAAAGAAATCGATCGGCGTTTTAAATAAAGGGTAGGTTGGTGGGATTAAAATGCTTAAAAGGTCATTGCTGTGCCAGGAGAGTGAATTTAATGATTCTTGAGGTTAAGGGCCATAACTAAATTAAGGTTATGTAATTAGGGTATTAATGCCAGATGCGTTTGCGTCAATGGGAGGGAGAGGGGGTGAAGAAGTAACATAGAACCAGTTATCTTCACGGAGTTCGATTTGGTTTGATAACATCTTAAACGATGTTGATTAAAGCTTAAGCATCGAGTGGCTGTAGTTTAGTGGTAAGAATTCCACGTTGTGGCCGTGGAGACCTGGGCTCGAATCCCAGCAGCCACACAATTTTTTGAAATTTATACCACTTTTATTTGGGTGTGAAATTTTAAATACCGGTTTGCCTTTGAAAGGAGGAAATTCTACAACAACCCATTTTTTTTATAAAAAATTAAGAATTTTAATAAATTTTTTTATATATTAAAATTATTATTTTTTTATAGAAATTTGGTATATATATTGAAATTCTTATACTTTTTATAAAAATTTATATATACGAAAAAAATTGTATTAAAATTCTTACGATTTTTAAAGAAAAATAATATAACTGTTTTTTTTAAGATCCCGTTTCATAGAACTTTTCTCGAAAAGGTCTTGATGCAGTGTTTTATAACTTCCAACTACATATTTAGCCTTAGAAAATGCATCTACACTACACAGGATGTGGAATACTAGAGTCGTTGCATAATAGGAACATACATGGCCTTCAACAAGACAAGATGGAAAGGGTTTTCATGTGTAAGGTTCTTGCAACTGGGTTGTGCGAGGACGATTCACATCGTAGAATCTGACTCTTAAAAGCATTTTTTTAATAGTAAAAACTAAAATTTTTAGTTTTTATATTTGGGTTAAAAAACAATTTTTAAACGTATTTTTTTATCAAAATTATTTGGCATTGCTTTTACTTCTGCGTTTTAAATTAATTTTTAACACAAAAACTAGTCTAAAACATAATACTAAACGTAAGCTAAGTTTTAAGTGACAATAAAACGAGGTCCGTCATGGGATGCCAAGTGGGAGAAAGCTAGCCCAAGACGAAGAATACCATGACACCATTTTACTCGTAATTCACAATGTTAATTTATATTTTATTTCAATTTGGTACATTTTACTTATTTTTAGTATTTTAATTATTGTTATTTACACTAGTATTTACTTTCATAATTTACATTTATTTTCTTGGTTTGCATCAGTTTTCATTTTAGTCCTAGGGTTTATAATTTTTTTTGCCATTTATGGTTGTATTTCATGCATTTTTATTTTGATTCATGTATATATTATTATTATTATTATATATTTTTTTATATATTTGTTTCATTTAATTATTTTGATATTAGTAATATTTTAGTAGCTTAATTAATATATATATATGTATATATATACTATGGTATAATGTACATATAGTTTTTAATATAATAGTTAGTAGCATATTATTTTTTTTTGAATATACGTATATATATATATTAATTGTTTATATATTGAAGTATCTTAATACATACTAAATTAATAATATGTATATATAAAAATATATCCCTACGTATGTAAGTTTACATTTGTATATGTATGTATTATATATAAAGTTTCTTTCTATATACATATTTGTAAACTATAATATATATATATAATAGTTTGGTACATAATTTAATTCTATAATTATATCTAATGTAAATATATATATATATATATATGATATGGTATTTTATTTGTTCTCATTTCATACATGTTTATTTATGTATAATATCTATTATTTTTACTCAACCAAGAGAAATAAAAAAAAAAACTCATTTTAGAAAAACATAAATACATTAAAAGCACTGTAATTTTTTGAAAACAAATAATACTTGCAATAAGTGCTATATGTTACGTAATGTTTTTAATATCCACAATCACAAAAAACATCGTAACTGTAATTTAATATTATGTTAATATCAAGAGATAAAAACGATAAGTAATTTAACATATTTTTTCGAGTTTCGATCCGATTTAATAAGACTAGATTTTTTTAGTAAAATAATCAGGATCAAGTCGAGTTATTAAAAAAATAAAGTTGGGTCAGATCAGGTTGAATTTAGAGTAAAAAATCTTTAATTCGATCTGATATATTTTTATTATTTTTTAAATCGTGTTTAACCAAATTTTTATTAATATATCATAGTTGTATCGAGATTGGATTATAAGTTTATTTATTTCAAATTGAGGAAATATATATTAACATCAAGTCAAATTGAGATATTGTGGTATCACACAATCAATCAATAAACCGTGATATTGTGGTATCACCGTCATCGTCCGAAACCGTTATCGTTGTAAATCGTGGTGGAAAACAAAATCACACCAATCACGACGGATTGCGGCTGTAATCGCTGCTGTACGGTCAAAAACGGTGATAGCGGGCTGTTATATCCAATATCGCTGAAGAAACACAGAAACAGAGCATGGCGAGCAGGCGAGGAAGATGAAGAACGGGCTGTACGGCTGTATAAAATTTTGGGGAAATTGGGTGAATTGCATGACGTAACATTAAACTTTTAAAGTTCTCCGTTTGGCCTCAATACTTTAATCCGTATTCAATTTGATCCTTAAACTTTTAAAACTTCTGGATTAAGCCTTTAAATATCTATTGTATTTCAAGTAAGTGCTTAAAGATTTTTTTTTGTTCAATCTAGTCCTTAAACATTATATTAATTTTATTTTCATTTAATGATAAAATTAGAGTATATATTGAATATAAATATTGAAAAAGAAAATCAAATAGATGAGAATAATGACTTATATTTAATGCGTTATATTTGTTTATTAATAATATTATAATTATTTATTTATTTATTTATAATATATGTATTGTTTATTATTAGTTTTTGTAGATAATACAATCTAGAATTTTTAAACAAAATCACATTTCACTTTCAAATTCATATTAATAAAAGTTTATAAGCTTTTTAAAAAATGTTCTAAAAATTATTAAAATTGACTTCTTATAATTATAATCAGTATGATTTATAATAAACTATATAAAATTTAAAAAATAATGATCGTAACATATGTATTAACCTCAATAATCTTTAAATAATAATTGTAATATAAAAAAATAATTACGACCAAAATTTAAATCTCTGATCGTAATATTTCTTTTTCTTTATAAGATTATAACCGATAAAACATGTTTTCTTAATTAAGACAGAAGTCTTTGACTAATTACAAATATTATGTGAGTTTATTTAATTATAGATATTATTATTTTTAATTCTATTCCAAAATATGATTAATTGTAAACCGAACCTTTAAAATTTTTAATAATTATTTAAAAGTCAATAAATATTTAATGGTATTCACTGATACATTGTGTTAGTGATATTTAACGGTGTGTCATCCATTTTAATTTTTTTTAATTCAATAAAAGCTTAATACACTTTTTGTCCCTTAAAAAATATACATATTTTCTTAACTTGCCCCTTAAATTATTTTTTACCTATTATGTCCCCTAAACTTACATTATTATCCGTTTTGCCCCATTCTATTATCATTGCGATAAAAAATTCAATCAATCATATCCTACTACATCTCCGGTTAATTAAATCAATCTACATGATTATATTTAAAGGGTAAATTACTTGTCAAGTTTGTCAGGTTTGATTTTTGTTCAATTTGGAATTTGTTATGCAATACTTTTAAAAAGTGCTTTTAGGATAATAGTAATTTGGGAACAAAAGTAATACAAAATATGTACTGAAAAGTCTATTTTATCAAAATTGATTTAAACCCTTTAAAATCTTAAACCCTAAATTTTAAGCCCCAAACCCTATAACCTTAATAACTAAAACATTAAAACATAAAACCTTAAAACTAAAACTAAAAACCTAAAATCCTAAATTCTAAACTTGAAACATAAAATTATAAACCCTAAAGTATATTAAACTCTAGATTTAGAGTTTATAAATTTTGTTTTTGTTTTTTATTTTATAAATGTTTTAGGTTTAGAGTTTCGAATTTTAATATTTTGAATTTTAAGTTTTAAGGTTTAGGTTTTTAGGTTTTGTTTTTTAATGTTCATGTTTTATATTTTATGGTTTTAGGTCTTCAATTTATGGTTAAAGATTTTTTTATTTAATATTTAAAGTTTAAGGATTTAAGGTTTTAAGTTTTAGATTTCATATTTATGGTTTTATGTTTAAGATTTAGAGTTTTAATTTTTATGATTTTAAGGTTTACGGTTTTAATTTTATGATTTCATATTTTGGGTTTAGGGATTACACTTTACTGTTTGAGTTTTAAAATTTTAGAATTTTAAGTTTAGTGTCTATGAATTAATGGATTTGGGTTTTCAAATTTAGGGTTTAAGATCAATTTTAGATAAAAATAATCTCCAAATTGCTAAATTGAAAAAATAGACACACTTGACATGTCATTAGTCCTATAAATAAAATTTATGGGTACAACATATAAAAAATAGTTTACAGGATAGATTGAGAAAATATATTTAATTTAAGTGATAAAAATACATTAAGCCTTCAACTAATTCAATGAAACTCCTACTTATAAAAACATGGTGACGCTTTTATGAAAGAATGCATGCGTCAGTAACTGCGTAAACAAGGATCCAGGGACGAAGCCACGTTATAATTGGATTGGGGTAATCGCTCCCTACCCGAAGAATTTTTTTTCCTTTATTTTAATTCTTTTAAAAAATATTTTTTTATGAATATACCCCTTACTTCTAAACATTTATATTTTACCCTTCAACCCCAAATCTTGATTCGGGGACCCGAATGATCCACTTCAATGCACATACCAGTGCAGGCGCAGCAACCATTAATTAGCCTTGTACCATATGCATTCAACACTTCACCGTTCAAATGATTGTTATCGGTAGATATCATTAGAAGACGATGACTTCCTGTTTCCTATTTAGTTCCTCACTACACAACTAGTGGTAACAATCAGGAGGCTACTTAACTTAACTCCTAAGCTAAGCCTTCAAAAAATTTCAGTGAGGGAATGGCAACACACAACAATTCTGGAGGTAAGTATTCAGTGGCGGGTCCCGACACTCGTACCGACAGCAAGGATGCAAAGCACTTAACAAAATGGTATGATCATGGATGCAATGCAATGATACATGAGAAATGATAACACAGAGGAAGTCAATACACAATCACTAGAAACACAGAATTTTTAAATATTAACAATCCTGTACAGGATTCCAGTGGATCCCCCCTGCACCTTTAACAAACATTCTTAAATCTATTGTCAAGCTTGCTTATGATTACATTAAATGCTCATCCATTCTTGTAAGAGACTCATAAATAGACTGAAGCATGCAACTGATGCTACCACCTAGATAAGATGAGAGGGCAAGTTCTAATCTGCATTCTTTTACTAGCATGGCTCCTGCTTTTAGATTCTCAACTCCAGGGCTCACAAGTCAATGTTCAAGCCATTGAATCAGGCAATCTCTCTCTCTCTTATAACATTGGATGCAACTACATCAAGCAGGCTTTCCATAATTTTCTAAATTCTAAATTGTAATGCATTTATGTTTTTTTTTCTTTAGTGCCAACAGTTGACTTCAAGTTCACACCTAGAAGCTTAATGTCGTCGACGACGTCACGTGTTAGACATGCATTGCCTACTTGGGTAAGCATCATGTTTTCATTCCACTTAAAGCTATTCTATATCTGTTCATCCATCTAGCATAGCAAAACCCTTACACTAAAAGACCCCTTACTACTGTAAAATGATGAAAAAACAGGTTGAAATGAAGAAGATTCATAAATCCCCATCCGGACCAAACCCATTAGAAAATCACCGGCCACCATCTAGGCAATAAGACAATGGATGCAACAGCCAATGTGGGAGATAGGATAAGTTGACACAAATTGGACTGGAGGTCAGATGTCTCTGCGTAGGAAAATAATTTTACTTTTAAAGATTCATATGAGAAAGCAAGTATTGATGTACTATTATATGCTTCTATCATGTATCAAAAGTTCTAGATGAGTTAGCTCTGGCTCTAAGCCTCTAACACCTAGTAGAGGTTAGTTTGGTGTGTGGTGATATGTTTGGTTTTCTTCAGTCAGAGGGTAATCCCATCTTCTAGTTGCAGTATTACGCAATATAATGCTTCTTTTCATTTGCATCTTTGCCCCAAATGCATGTCAGACTATCCCATGCTTACAGATCACATCAGGTGGCTGAAAGTAAATATGTCAACAAATGACTCATCAGGTGGATGAAACAATTTTAAACAAAGAATAGACAATTCTTCATGTGGAAATCAATTATAAACCAAAAATACTCCCTACTACCCTAGGTTCGGATCACATAAAAGGAAGCAATGAAGGTGCAACCACTAGCACTGCAAGATCCCTATCACAAATGTTTCTAGCAAAGTGTTGAAATGCTTAGCTAGATCAACATACCGAAAGATAAAAATGTCAGCTTAGTAATTACACAGTTGAATAAAAATTTCTCAACTTGCCACTATATTAAAATTGCAATATATCTTGAATGAGCCAACATCAAAACTGCCACTATATTAAAAATAATACAATACCTTTAGATATACAAGACTCACCGTAAGCTAAAATAATTCAGCATACAATCTTCTTATACAGCACGCTTCCGCTTAGATCTCTTGCTTCGTCTTGGCTGAGAAATATTTGGAACTTGTTTGCTTTCATTGGAAGCATATGCTTCTTCAAGAGTCTCATCATCCTGTTTCAAACTTGAAATTAGTCTAATGTGGTATAGTTTCAGAATTGTATTAATCCACCAGCAGTAGTTGGCACAACGTCAAATGATAAAATATTAGGAAAGCATCACACCGACACATCAAATTACCAGCCTTCAACCTAAAAGACTAAAATAAAGTCCAAGTTTATAGACATAGATAAGCCAAACCTCCCATACCTGTATAGATTGTAACTACTGAAATAGATAATGCAATTTTACATATAATCTTCTAGAACAAGAGAATGACCAGTGCTGTTTTAAAGTTAACCACAGTCATCTCCAATAGAAGTCATTTATGCATATAGACAAGACATGTTGTTGCAGCTAATGTCCCCTCATGTTACTAACTAATCATCCCCATGTTAATAGCATATCAAGCATGCACTAACTTACAAAAGAAAAATGATTGATTTTATAGCGTAGTTCAATCAGTATTGGATTTTGCAGCAGTGGAACCTACCTACAGGTATCATAAAGTAAAAACTCCGTGTGCATAATCATACTTCTATAAACATGCAATCACAGATTAACTTCCATCTCTTCCTAAAGATGACTAGCTTTCCATGTCATTTCTACTTCTCTTTTGCTGCACTATATGACAATTTAGAAGATTCATACATGACAGCTAAAGTGGTACTATCATCGCTAATGACTTCATAGAATTCAACTTGCAAGGAAGGTTAAAACCTTGCAAATGATACTCGAAGAAAATTATGTTTGACAGCTGTCAATCTAAGCATGCCATCATTATCTTCTGGAAGGTGATACAAAAGATATGGCAAGTTCAAGAAAGTAGTAATATTCCCCCCAGCATCAACAGTGCATTGGGCTCCATACCCCATTTTATGGTGAAAACTAAATCTATGAGAAATTCCATAAATGGGATTAGTTAGGTCTTAAATGATACAAGCACCCTCTAGTCACCGAAACTAGAAATTTACCTTAAGCTTTATCTCATCATCTGATTCCCCATCAGAATCAGATGCTGAATCTAGAGCCTGAACCTCTTCAGCTGACAGAGCATTGCTTACTTTTTTCTTCTTCTCTTCTTCTTTCAACTGCCTGAACCTGTTAACATGCATTTGTCTTTTAGCATGCTAAATTTGAAGCAAAAACAGAACTATGCCATTATTTAAAAACCCAGGCACTAACCTATCCCCACGCCGTGCTGTCTCACCCGCTGATCGTTTTGCACGTCCTGCCGTAATAATTCCACTTGCACTCTCATTAACAACAGGTTTTGCACCACCTAATTTGCGTAACCACACTTGTTGTGCGGTGCTAAGTACATTGTTTGTGAACCTGAAAATGGGCACACCTCAGAAATGACAAACCATACAGCTGAATAGTAAGGTGAATTTTTACTGCAAGTTGGGTGTACCACTATTTCATAAAAGGGAAAAAGAGGTTATAGTGTTCAAGTAAACGACCTCATCTAGAAGGCTAGAACAAGCAACATGTTTATACACCTTCCAACAGGAAAGACAAACAAGGACAGAATCCACACATATGATGCAGCATAATGCAAAAACAAATGAAGATAGAAGTTACATGTGGAGATTTTGGGATGGGTGCTCAAAATTAAATACAGAGGGATCAAAAGCAATGAAGCTGGGACAATTTATTCTCATGTACGCAAATTCAGTTGCGTATTTTATGCTAATATAAGCAAATTCCAATTGCATATGTACATCCAACCTCAAAAAGCATTATTAACAACTGAAAAATACAAGAAAAATGAAGTTTGGATTCTCTACTCCCGCTGGCACATACAACATAGTAAAATTAATGATAGCATTCAGAATGATGGTCATACAAAGCCACTGCAAGCATTATATGTTAGTGATACAATCATAAGTGCTAAAAGAGACCAACCAGTAAATTGATAATCCTGACGGAACGGATAGAGAAAAGTAACCAATCATAAGTGGAAGGAACTTGAGAACAAGAAGTGTGTTCTTTTGGGCTGGATCCGTCTGTCCAAAAAACAGAGTTGAGTGGTTTAAACTACTAACCAACTTAATATGTAAAATTGAAAGGAAATGGAAGTAATGAAGCCTGTTCTTCTTACCTGGGGAGGCTTCATCAGCTCCATTGAAACATATTGACTGACAACAAGAAGCACAGGTAAAACAAGGTATGCAGCAGTGTCATGCCAACCCAATGGTGGATGACCATCCTACATGATCATTGCCCTTTGTATGTTAGAAGAAAAATAGATGTATGAACCTAATGGAGAACGTGTTTCTGTGCCTGTTCAACAGAAGCTACATCTCAAAACTCTAATTTACTATTCTTAATCTAATCTCAGCTGTAAAATGAGGTTAAGCCATAGCTTCTGCTTTACACAAATTTAACATTTATTATAAATTTATAATCACATTTTTTTTCATCCATGGCAAACAAAGGCAAAGATGTTACAAATTATTAGGGTAATTATAAAGTTAAAATCAATACTATCAATCTTCAAAAATAGTGGTCTCCCTCTCACAACTGCTGATAAACAAATCAACACCATAGAGGCTAAAAGAATCAAATAAGTAACATCAGTCTCTTTAACACCTGTAGCATTTTCAAAAAAGATATAAAAATAAAATACAGAGTTGTCACAGACAAGTATAAGATACAAACAAATAAACAAGGAAATCCAAATCGCTGAAAACTACAAAAATAACAAAGAATCGTTAACCTTATAAGTTTGGGAGTAAGTTTATTACCACAAATGGAATAAGCCAAGAAATTCCAGACCCACTTTGTCGAGCAGCAATTGTAGTTGGCCCACCCAAAGAAGGGATCCAAAAGAAACCTTCTGTGAACAGTCCCTTTGAGTAAAAATTTGCAGCAATCAGTAATGAAAGTTATTTAACATGTGAAAGAGTTTTCCATCATCACTCAGAAATCAAAATGCTACGTCAACCACTTTATTACCTCATTTGCCACATTTGAAAGAGCTTGATACAGGCCTATCCAGACTGGAATAGTGGCTAAAGTAGGGAAGCAACCTGCAAAGACGAAGGTTTAAGATACTGATGAGCACTGTCCCGTGAAGCTAAAAACGAAGAGAGGCAAAGGGACTGAAAAGAAATGGCACCAGAACCATAGCATCATAAATTCATTATTCACTCTCATTTATAAAATAATACCAACATTCAAGTTCAAGCCAAATGCCATATAACCATCATAAACACACCATCACAAGCTTTTATAAGTTAAGATCGAAGCAAAAAAAAAATGCTTTCAAAAGAAGCTAAATTTAATTATATATGAAAAATATAGAATTTCAAGTGATTAATCAAAAGGATACCTGCTAAAGGATTAACCCCAGCCTGCCTATACAACCGAGATGTTTCGAGTTGTATTCTCTCCTAAATAGAACCAAAAGAAAAAACAAACAAAATGAATCTTTCCAATCAATAAAAAAGTAAGCAATCAATTTCAAACTTCAGTATTACCTGATTGCCTGCGTATCTTTCTTGGATAGCTTTTATTTTTGGTTGAAGATTTTGCATAGCTAGCGTTGATTCCACCTAAAAACCATACTCACTGTTAAGTTTCGAGTTGGAAATAATCAAAACCACACACAAATTTAAAGCACTTTATTTTCCTAAACAAGTTGAACCAAAGGCAAACCTGCTGCTTTGTCAAAGGAAACGTAGCAACCTTAACTATAATCGTAAGTAATATAATCGCAAATCCGTACGCGTAAGGCACGTGTAATGCCGATAATCCGTCTTTCAACACCTACACACACACACACACAAAAAAAAAACATTAATCAGCAATATTTATTTAGATAAATTAATCAATAATTAGTTCTTGATATGTGGAATATGTGTTTCCATACTCGGGAGAGAAGCTTTACCTTGAGAACAAATTCCATTGATTCAGCGATAAAACCGAACCATCCACCATTTTTCTGCGGGGCAACGTCAGTAGACCCTGCGACTGGATCCGCCGCAACAGCAGCGTCGGCGAGAGTGTATAGCAGACTCTCGGCTTTGTTAAAAAGTGCTTGGAAATCGATGGAAGATTCAAGTGAAGTAATCGGAGGTATTTCGTTTAAGCTTAGACGGACTCTGGTTGAGGCAAGTCTACGGTTAGGAAGCGTATAGAGGCCACCATGGCGAAAGGTTCTTAATGGTGGAAGTGGAGTGCCGATGAACGGCTGTGATGAAATTAGAGTTCTCGCCATGGATTTTGCTTGATGAAAGATTTTTTTTCAGAGAGTCATGAGTGGGGGAGAAATGGAGATGAGGTTATGGCAGAGAGTTTTTTTTTTTTTTGAATTATCTTACATTTTTATGGTTCGTTGTAATGAAATGAACCAGGTGGATATTTCAGCCAATACGGTTATTCCACGTCATGATGCCATTAAATTTGGAAATAAAAAATGGAATATCTGGCTATGGGTTTGAATCGGAAGTAATTTCATCAGCAACCAATAATCCACTTAATTAAATCTTTTCGATATATCTACTGTTAAGAGATAAAATTTATTGATGCGACTATTAATAAACTCACTTAACCCATTAATTAAATCGATTAACTAACAGTAGGGGTGTTCATTACCGGTATCTGGTTTTTGGGTACTCGAAAATTTGGGTATCTGGTTCTTTCGAGTAATAATCTTTTGGTCTGTGTCCCGATTCATTTATATCGGGTATCTGCAAAATCTAAGTATTCGGCTAATTGGGTAACGGGTACGTACCCGGTTCGTATATAATTTTTTTTTATTTTTTTATTTTAAAATTAAAAAAAATTACATATTAAACACAAATTTTAAAATTTTATAATATATGAACAAACATAAAAAATAATGATTTAAAGTTAATTTTACAATATTTAAATATATATAAACATATATATTTATTAAAGTTTATCATTAAAATGATATTAAAAATATTAATATCATATTTTTTTCGATATTAATAAATTAATAAAATATATTTAAAAATTTTAAAAACTAAAAGTATATAATACAAACATAAAATTAATTTAAATATTTAAACTTAATTTTATATATAAATATTAAAGAATCTACAATAAAAATATAATTTAAAACTAAAAACATATATATATTTTAAAATTAGTCGGGTACCCGGTAATTAAAAAAAATCAACCCAAACTTGACCTAATTATTCTTAGGTCGGGTACCCGGCTCGGTCAAATAATTTTTTTCGGATTTACCCGTCATTTTTTTGAGATAATCGAATAGTCGTATCGAGTCAATCAGATCAAATAATTTTAAACACCCTTAACTAACAGTTCGATCTATCTACCTTATCAACCTATTAATAGCCATCAAACCTAGAATATTTCCCACTAAAAAGGCCTTCTAGAGCCCATAGTGAGACAAATATTTGCACTAGTTAGTTAGAGGGGGAAACTAAACAACCTTCGGTCCTTTTGTTTATTGTCTTTTTAAATATTTTTTTTAAAATAATCAACAAACGAATAAAAAAATCAATAATATAAATATGTAATAATATAATAAATAATAGTTATATACAATGATATAATATAAATAGGTAATAATATGATAAAGTTAATAGGAATAATAACATATATTATAATAATAGCAATAAATATAATAATTATATTAACGTTAGTATAAGTATATTAATATTAATAATTTGAGTTTTTAATAGATTTAAATTAATAAATTTAAGTTTTTTATTTATGTATAAATGTATTTTAATATTAATAATATATTTTTTGTTTTGAGTTTTAACAATAAAATAACCCAATTACTAGTAATAAATAATAATAATAAAATATTAATGAAAATAAATAATAATAATATAATTTTATTATTGTAAATATTATCAAAATTATTGAGATAATCAATCAAACAATAATGATCAAGAGGAGAGTGAATGATAATTTTAAAAATTAAAGGGTACTAAAAATAAAGAGAAAAATTATGCAAGAAATTTTAGAGTATTCAAACTTCAAACAAGCCCTACATCCACTAGTAAGGATTTTAATCAATTCAATAACTAGAATTCGTCTCATTTTTTAGATTAAGAGAAAATCTTACAATTGATTAAACTTTTTACCCAAAGTTCAATCAACAAACACTCTTTACAAGAGAATGATGGTAAACATAAAAATTGATTTCACAAAATCCGATATGTTTATCCAATACAATAAAATTACTCCTCAATCTTAAAATATAAATTACAATTGAGTACACTCAAGATGGATACAAGGGTTTGACAATCATAACTTAAAGAGTTGAATTTTTGCTTGATTACTCACAAAAAGATCATTTGTTATTGATAGGAGCCTTAGAGACTTGTATTTATATTCTCTCATTGATTTTCAATCGTTTGGGTTGTTAAGATTTGAATATAATCGTTGGTGTGTAAATCTCCTACAATAAATGCTATCTAGTAGTCTTGGGTATTAATACTCGGGCTCCCATATCTATATTCGCCATAAAAAAAAGAGTCGTTGCACAGAGGGTTATCAATACACATATTAAAACTCACAAAAGGGTATCGATACGTGGGGTAGACATATTGAAACGATTGTTTAAATTTATAAAGAGATTGATACGGGTCATACCATATCGACATGAGTTTTACTCACTGAAATTCTCATAAAACCAAATGAAGGATCTATATCGATATGAGCCATAACCGTATTGAACCGCCTAGCCATTTTTTAATTTATGGTTTCAATAAAAATTGACATTCAAACGGGTTTTAAAAAAATTGATATAAATGTACATATCGATATGCTTAAGGCCGTATCGATACTCAATTAGCCATTGAGACTCAGGTGTATGGCGTATCAATTCAGTATGTACCAATACTGATCCACCGTATCGATATGCTCATAAATGGTATCGATATGTAATAACTATCGATTTAAAATTAGATTTCAGTAACGAAAAAACGTATCGATACGTAATATTTTCTGGAATTATATTTTTTTTCGTATTTTTATATTTTTTATTAATTATCTAAATTTACACCTTTATATTTTTAATATAACTATCTTATAATTTATACCTTTAATATAAAATTTTATGTTTGTCTTTAAATATATTGCTTGGACCTCTTGATTAATACCAATCCAAGTAAACACCATCTGTCCTTTTACCTTATTCAAAGGGAAAAGAGATTCTTCTTCTTCCTCTTACAAGTTATTTCCATGGAAGAGTCCAAATTTATGAGACATTATCCAGTGGGTCTTATTCAGAAGTCACTTATATGATTCGACCCGACACTTTTCTCACTGATCCATCACTTGTCAATGTTGCTGGAAATGGCCCCTTCAACCCATATGGGACATGCTTATAATTCACTTCTGCACCAGTCGTGATCAACTTCAAGACTCCTTCAGCAGGGTCTTATGGGATGTTGATTCTTATGGTTCAGGTCAACTGATGTGCTAATATCGATTAAAAATAAAACCCTAAGATTAAGTGATTAAAAACAGTCTTAAATGGAAAAACCCTGATTTTCAAAATTCAGAAGAGATAGGAAAATCATTTTTTACTGTTGGTTTTGATTGTTGAAACTTGGAAATAGAGCGACTTGCCTAGGGTTGATTTATTGGTTTAGAAGTAGTGTTGGGTCTGAGTTGAATAGGGTCTGAGTTTTGTGTTGAAAAGATCTAAAAGTCGCAGGAATAGATGAAATTTTGAGTTATGAAGTTGATTTTGAGGAGGATTCGGTAAATAAATAGGAACTTATTCGAGTTTATTCAGTAAAAGTTTAGTTAACATTTGATTTGATTAGATTTGTCTCGAGTTTAAATTCAGTTCAAGTTCTTAACGAGTTGAGTCAAACTATTAGATACGCAACTCGAAAATGTAATGTACAATTTTTTTAATTTTAAAACATAAACTTTAAACATAAGTCTTAACAGGGATGAAACTATGCTTGTTGGGGGGCTTATGCCCCTCCCAAATTTTTTGGTATAATTGCATTTGAGGTCCCTATTAGTTTAAATATTAGTAAAATAAGAATTTTACCCCTCCAAATTTTTAAAATTAAAAGCTTAATAGACCTTTGCCCCTCCTAATGTTTAACCCTAGCTCCGTCCCTGAGTCTTAAACCTAACAATCTGAACCTCTAAACCCTAAAATTAATAAATTTGTGTAAATTAAAATTTACACAATTTGTGTATCCAATTTTGGGAGTTAAAAAATTATGTGTCTTATAGATTTTTTTCTTCAAATTGAGGTTAAATTGATAAATATAATAAATATAAAACATTAAATATGTTATTATAAAATTTACTTAAATACTACATCATTAATTTTGTTAATAATTAATGACTTCTGGCTTGATTGAAACCGATTTAATTGATTAATGACTTAATTGAAAAAATATTTAGTTTGATGGTTAAAGTGCAATCAACATCATAGTTCAATTGTCTTTAGGGTAGTTTAACCTAAAATATAAACGCTGGAAATGGATTGTGTTAAACCTATGTTTTGATTTTATATAATAAAGACTATTTTATAAATAAATAAAATTTTGAGGGTATTTGACCTTACTCATAAAAAATAAATATTCGAATTTTGAGGGTATTTGACCTTACTCATAAAAAATAAATATTCGAATAAAATTAATTATTTTAAAAAAATAATTTGTATAAGTTAATATTTAAGAAATATATTTTAGAAGTGTTTTGGTATTTTAAAAGACCATTTTAATATCCGATTTGATTTTTGAAAATTTAGTTAATAGCCGTATTATTATAAGGTGAAGGGTAAATTTTGATAAAAATGTTATTTAAAAAGTTTTAAACTATTTTAAAACCCCTTAAAATATTTCAATCATGTTTTTAAATTATTTAAACTTTGAATATTTTTGTAATATCTTTAATCAGACCTAAAAATATTTTTAAATTATTATATCAAAATAAAATTTTAATACTTATTATTTTGTTAAACGTAAATTATCACCGTAAATTCTATTTAATAAATAACTATATTAAACAAAATAAATAAATATCAATATGTGTAAAAATATAAATAATTATTTCGCAAAGCAGATAAACATAAGGTAAAATAAATTAAAATATTAATATTTTTAAGATTACGAAAATAATTAGAAGATAATTTATTTCCTTAGAAGGTTATAAGAAAATCTGCTCTCATCAATAATAATATAAATAAATTGATATTCAATTATAAGAAAATCTTAGTCTATATAGATAATTTTTTGGGTAAACTATATAAATGGTCTCTTGATTATACCTCAATTATTTTTTACATCTTTTAACTATCAAATGTTACAAATTGGTCCATTGACTAATTTTTTTTGATACAAAGTGATCATGTGCCGTTAAAAATTTAACGAGAAACTGATGTAAACGTTAACATGCTGACTTGAATTATAGAGATCGGAGATGCCACATGATTATCCAAGTCAGTATGTTAACGTTTACATCAGTTTTTCGTTAAAATTTTAACGATACAAAACCACTTTGTATCAAAAAAATTAATCAATGACCTATTTATAACATTTGATAGTCAGAGAATATAAAAAATAATTAAGGTATTTATATAGTTTACCCTAATTTTTTACCCTCAATGAAATCAACCTGTAGAATATAATAAGCTAGAAACAATGAAACATCCGCATGCAGAACTTGCTAACCTTTCTCACCTTTAATACCAAGCATTGGCAGTGATGATTGAAAGACAATGCAAGAACCATTAGAAGGACCAAAACTACAATTTGGCCACTTTCTTTTCAAAACTTTTACTTCCTATGTGAGTTGCCTTCTCCAAGCCATTACCACCATTTTCACAAACTCCACAACACACCCAGATTTGCGCCCATACCCCCAATCATATATTTTACTCTTCCTTACTCCCTTTTCAACACTGTGTGTGACAATTGAATCTGCCATAGGCTTTCAATTTCCACAAAATATAATTTCAGTTTCATTTATTTATTCGAATCTGCAGTTTTTGTTTCCAGTGGCAGTAAGGCTATACAACTTTTGTGGTGTTGCTTTTGAAAATTTGGGCTTATAAGGTAAGTTTTTATCTGCAGTAAGCTTTCTCTCAGATTCCTTGTGGCGTGATTTAAAGGAATCTTAGCTTTGTGACTTGCAGTAAACTGTAAAAGTGAAGCTTATCCAAGGCTCCTTTATTTCATCTCCTTTAGAAAAATGGGCTATGTGATTTAAAGGTCTCTTTTTTTTCTCATTTGGTACTGAATTTCAAGCGAAACCCAAGATTTTATGCAGCCAGGAGATGTGAATTTCAAGCAAAAGATGGCATCTTTCAGTGGATTAGGGATTGGTTTAAGCTTGGTTTTCGGTTGTCTTCTATTAGCTCTTGTTGCTGAGCTTTACTACTTGCTGTGGTGGAAGAAGAGATTAATTGGCAGCTCACATGTTGAAGATGATGAGTACACCAAATATGCAAAGGAACTCATTCAGCTCTTCTGCTGGAAGAAATCTGCTGATTCTTTGCATGCATCCACCAATACCATCAACAACAGTCAAGATTTGGTGAATGGTGTTCTTGAGCCAGATTTGGAAGTGGGTTCAACTTCAAGCAAGGATTTGGTGCTGAAGGGCTACGGTGAAGATGGTGTTGAATCAGAGCTGATGAGACTTCACAATCTGTCCGGTCCACCAAGATTCCTCTTCACAATCAAGGAGGAAACAAAGGAAGATCTTATGTTAGCCATCGACACTCCAATGGCTTCTCCTCCACCTTTGAACCCTTTAGATTCTTATCACAGCCAAGGATTGAAGTTCAACCCTCTGTATGAATCATCAGCAGATGCGGAGCTGAACAAGCTGAGATCTTCACCACCTCCAAAGTTGAAATTCTTAAGAGATGCAGAAGAGAAACTCTTGAGAAGATTGGTACTTGAAGCTGAGATAAATGTGCATAGAAATGGAGTTCCTCTTCAAGGTGAGATACAAGGGTCTTTCTTAAAATTCATTGTGGATAAGAACATGGAACCTCTCCATTGTTTACCACACTACCCTTCCAGTTCTTCTCAGATACTGCCATTGCCATTGCCATTGCCATTGCCTTCTTCTCCTGAATCTTGTTCTGGTAGATGAGCTTCTTGTTCTTTTCTAATTTATTCTTTTCATCTACCAACCTTTTCAGTAAGGTAGATAACCATGGTCCATTACCAATCCTGTAACATCTTGTTATGCAAAGGAAACTTGAGTGGGGGGACAATCTGTTTTTTCCCCATCCTCCATGTCCCTTTGCTCGGTTTGAAGTTTGAACTAGCACCCCTTCATGTGTTTCCAGTTCACCATTGTCTGAAAGGATCACCATGCTTTCCTCTCTTCTTTTTTCTACTTTAGATTTCTTAAAGTCATGAGGGTCCTTGTAGGCATTATTAGGACATGTTTTTAAGTGGTAATAATGTAGAAATGTTACAGCTAACCCTTTTTTTTCCCGATTCAAAACAGTTGAAAGTTATGCATAAACGTTCTTCCTTTTCCACGCTTGATACGATTTTACATTATTTTTACAGTTGTTTGTCGAAAATTTAGCCTTTTAATTGTCAATCAAAAGATAACGGAAACTACCCGGAAAATTCTTGGAAATATTGTTGTGATGGAAAATATTTCTAAAACTGTTAACAAGGGAAAATTATTTCTTGAAATATTGCGAATTCTACAGTGAATTTAAAGGTTGAATTAGAAGTTACTGTCTTCAAACAATAATTTCGGAGTTGCCTGCACTGTTGCGTCTCTACCACAGCTGGAGAAAGGTAAAGTCGGAGCCTAAAGGGTCCGTCTTCCAACAGTAACGTTTATTGTTTAAAGACGAGCCAAAAGACTCATTTTCACTCTTTGATAATTAAAATTATTGTTCAAAGACGACACCTTCTGATTCAAGTCTTTGAATTCATCGTAAAATTCATAATATTTCGAGAAATAATTTTCCCCATCAATAATTTTGGAAATATTCTCCACCACAACAATATTTTCAAGAATTTTCCGAAACTAAAGCTTTCACTTAAATGGAAAAATTATCGGATAAAATTATGGATGACTTGAAAAATGAATTCTATATTTAAAAAATCGAAAAATAGTTTGGTGTGTAGCTTTTCAAATTAGTCCTTAAATGATTAATTTTGTTGTTTTT
Source organism: Abelmoschus esculentus (assembly GCA_035048815.1). Taxonomy (NCBI): domain Eukaryota; kingdom Viridiplantae; phylum Streptophyta; class Magnoliopsida; order Malvales; family Malvaceae; genus Abelmoschus; species Abelmoschus esculentus. The sequence goes on along the minus strand of JAUCBN010000061.1, from coordinate 3,952,927 downwards.
ACGTTTAATTTTGAAGTAAATATAATTTTTAATTTTAAATTAATGAATAAACGGGTTTTTTTTTTCAAATCTAAGATATTTTTTTTGACGAAATTATTTCAAAATTTCAATAGGCGACATTTACATTAAAGGAGGGACATTTACAAAAGTGACGGTTTACAAGCAGAGAGAGTATTGAGGTTTTACATAATCGGTAAAATACGATTAACGTCACTTAATTAGGTCATTTAAAAAAAATATAGCCAGATCACTCAATTAAAAAAATATTATAAAGAAATCACACGATTAATATATTATTATAAAAAATATTTTTTAATATGATATGATATAATATTTTTAATTCTAAAATTTATACAATCTAAATATATTTTAAAACTTTTATTTAAGTAATTTTAAAATATATATTTTAAATAAATTATTTTTTTAAATATTTAAAATAAATATAGTCAAAGTTTAAATCATTTAAGAAATCAATCAAAAATAATTTGAATGGACAAATAGAATATTATATATAAAAATGATTTGTTTGTAAACGAAATGACCATAACTTTATATTAATTAAATGACATATTAGTCATTTTAGAGAAAAAAACTGATTTATAATAAAAACATATTGTATAATTAAATAATAATATCTTTATATCATGCTTGAAAAGAGATAAAAAACATTAATCACACATCGGATAAAAAGGAGGTTTTGAGATATGTAAACGGTGTTGTCACACATTTTAATAAACATACTTTTTAAGAAGAGGGTAATGACCTTATGACAAATGGTATCGAAGCAACCCTTTAATCGTCTGATTTCATGTCGAGTACCCATGAGAAGGGTAGATAGATTGAGCAACTGTGATAAGAGATTAATCACGAGAACGAAAGCTCGTGACGAGGGCGTCACGTGAATGTTACATTTGAAAAGAGATAAGAAACATTTGTTGGAAAAATGGTATGGTACATAGACATTTGAGCTTAAATTTGAGTGGGTTCCATTAGTCAAATTAATTAAGACTATGTGTATTATTAATCTACAACAAGAGTAGATTAAATTTGTATATTTACATGCTCAAAATGTTTAATGGGTGAATGAGAAATTGTTGCTCAATGTAACACCCATGATGTTGGAAAAATAAAATGAAAAGTAGAATATCCCACATTTGTTGGGAACTTAGATTTGGAAAGCTTTATATACAAAAGCTCTTCATATTATTATTGGAAATAAGTCAAAGGTTTGGACTAGACATTATAGTTGTATAGGCTAGGCACTTTGGGTTAGCATTAGTTGACTTTTATGACTTTATTTTTAACAAATATTATAGAATTAAACCACCTTTTATGGAGTTGCAGCCCCTGGTTGTAACCTCCAATTTATTTGGATTAATTCTCTGATAAATACCATTTTAATTTCTGGGAGTTGTAACTCTTCAGGAATTGTTAATTACAGATTAATTCTGTAATTAAACATGTCCCCTACATGAGCACTATAAAAGGAGACCCTTTGTTCATATTTCAATACACTGAAAAAACCACAAATATCCTATAGCCAGATAGTGTTCTCCTTCTGTAAAGTTCGTTGTTGCAGTAAGGTAGCGTTGCTCTCCTTATTGTATTCTACCGTTGTATCCTGGGAGACAGACGTTCCATAGTAACTCCAGTTTCGGGAGGGGACGAATCTGTTTTAAGGACACTGTGATAGCACAGGCCTCGGTTAAAGTTTCAGATTTTTTTTCTTTACGTTTCTAATTTATATGTTTTATTTCTATTTCGTTCACAGAATTGTGTTTAACATATTAATAACTTGCTTTGTTTTGTGGAAACAACATTAATCTCATATTAATAACATATTGTGTTTTATGACTTTATTTTTAACAAATATTATAGAATTAAACCACCTTTTATGGAGTTGCAGACCCTTCAGCTGGTTGTAACCTCCAATTTATTTGGATTAATTCTCTGATAAATACCATTTTAATTTCTGAGAGTTGTAACTCTTCAGAAATTGTTAATTACAGATTAATTCTGTAATTAAACATGTCCCCTACATGAGCACTATAAAAGGAGACCCTTTGTTCATATTTCAATACACTGAAAAAACCACAAATATCCTATAGCCAGATAGTGTTCTGCTTCTGTAAAGTTCGTTGTTGCAGTAAAGTAGCGTTGCTCTCCTTATTGTATTCTACCGTTGTATCCTGGGAGACAGACGTTCCATAGTAACTCCAGCTCCGGGAGGGGACGAATTTGTTTTAAGGACACTGTGATAGCACAGGCCTCGGTTAAAGTTTCAGATTTTTTTTCTTTACGTTTCTAATTTATATGTTTTATTTCTATTTCGTTCACAGAATTGTGTTTAACATATTAATAACTTGCTTTGTTTTGTGGAAACAACATTAATCTCATATTGAAAAAGAAAGGAAAAATCTTAAGATATATAAACGATGACGTTGCAGTTATACATCTTATCAAACATATATTTTAAAAAGATGATAATAACCCCGTAACACTTGCCTAAATAAAAAAAAAAAGTCTTCGATTTTACCGAAAGTTTGTCCCCCAGTTTCACCTCTCCATTCCTCTTTTCTAACATTTATTTTTCCTTTCTAAATTTGACTCCTTTACTACATGTCTGTGTGCTGAAAGTGATAAACCCTAAGCTCCAACGTATATAAATTTTGAAATGGAACAAAGAAGAGACAAGAATCATTGTGTTGAGGCAGGTAATAAATAATATGGGGTAGACTGAAACACGATCTTGGTATAAAACACCACAGCATAATAAAAACAAAAATAATATATAGTTTTAAAATATTTTATAATTTTGGAAATGGATGATATTGGGTGTTTATTGTGGATGTAATTAAAGTTGAGCAATAAACAACCTGAAGAAAGATAATTTATTATTTAATATATTAACCGTGAAATTTATTTAAAGTAATAATTAGGGCAAGAAAATATTATCATTTATTTATTATTTTAAAATATAATATAAAAATATGCATAAGTTTTTTAACCTTGCATGTGATTATGAATGTATAATATAATTACGTCCTATAAATATTATTTTTATTGATTTTTAATTTTAAAAATTAATTAAAGAAGTTGGCAAATGAGGCTCTTTCTGAGTAGCATGGGTACATATGTATATCATTAAGGGTGGGGATTTTTGGAGTATGGAATTACGACAACATCATAACTGGTGCTTAAAAAGATATTCAAACAAAGGGGTACCTTGCAGAAACTAATGAGGAATGGGCATAGTAGATGGATTTTGAGTGCTACATAGAGTATGATTCGTAAGGTTAGAGAGAGTTTATTGGCATAAACTGGTGTGGTTTGGCTTATATATTCCTAAATATGCGTTCATTCTTTGGATAACTTTACTTAACAGGTTGCCAACGAGGGATAGACTCAGACGTAGGGGGTTATTCTGGAGGAAGGTTGTGTTCTTTGTGAGCATGCTATGGAAACAAAGGACCATCTTTTCTCGGGATGTAACTATTCTTTGGAGGTGTGAAATATTGTTCTGAGACTGTGTGGGTTGAGTCGAAGCAGTCTGGGATGGGACGAGGAGGTGCAATTGCTGAGCTCAAGGTTGAAGGGGAAATCCCTCATTGTTCACGTGTTGAAGATAGCAAGGAGTGCTTATGTGTACTTCATATGGGAAGAAAGGAATATGCGATTGTTTCAGAATGCAACTAGAGATGTGGGGATGATTCTTGATTGCATAAAGGAAGTTATTCATATTCAAATTCGGAATAAATTTATTTGTATTGATGATGTAAATAGAAATATTTGCACTTCTTGGGGAATTTGATGCCCAAAATGTGTTTATAGGGGTTGTCTTTCATGCCTTGGATAAATAAAACACAACTTATCCAAAAAAAATCTTATTTTAAATATATATTTTATAAAATTTAATTATTTAAAATATTTATATAATTATAATCAAAATTTTAAAAAATTGACTTTTAAAAAATCAATAAAAAACATTATTTATAGGAGAGAAATATTAAATTTTATCACAAATGATTTACTTAGAGAGTTAAACATATAAATGGTCATAAGCAGAGTGGTAAAATGTTTTTATATAAATTTATTATTAACATATTTAATACTCAAATAATATTTTTTATATCTATTTAGTTAAAAATATACAATTATATGAAATTATAAAAATACAAAAGTAATCTTATAATAATATATATTATATTTTAAAACAAAAGATTTTGCATCACTTTTTAATTGAATTGATATCTCATTAGTTTATAATACCGACTCGATTAGAATTTAGTATACATTAGATACAATTAGTTTAAAAAATATTTTATAATCCGACGGTAAAAAATAAAATTTTCAAAAACGTTTATTTTTTAGAGTTTACGACGTTAATGTTTGTGTTTAAGGTTTAAGAATATATTTTATGATTTAAAATTATAAATTTAAAATTTAAGAAAAGATCTCTAAAATGAGAGATTATATTATGATCCCGACTCGGTCATGTTATCTGTGATCTTTAACCAATAAAACACTCATTCTACTACTAATCATACATATCATTAGTCTAACTTTCTGAGAATATATTTTTTAAATAATATAGAAAAATAAATAAAAATTCATTAGTTTAAAAAAATAATTTGAAATATAATGGTGAAGTAAGTGATTATGATTGAATGAGATAATAACTGATATATAAACCAGACCCATGATATAATTTTTCCTCTAAAAGAAATATAAAACAAATTTAAAAAAATGTTTATAAAAAATAATTTTACTCACAGTACATCAAATAATTACCTATAAATAATTTATATCTCATCTTTATTTTATTATATTATTTTTCTTTCGGTCCAGAAAACTCAACTTGTTGGCCCAGCCTATCCTTTTCACTTCGGAGCTTGGATCCGACCCACCTATTTTCATAAACATAGGAAAATAAAGTTTTAGTAAGATAGGATAAAAGAAATAAAACCCTAACTCCTAAAGTTCGAGATTGATCGTTCCATTTCAGCGTGCTCGCCCTTGAAGTTTTGCCGATCCGGTAGGTTCCCTTCTTAAATTTCCCCTTTAAATAGTTTTAGAATTATGTTCTAATTTTTTCTTATTAATTCGAGTTAGTTGAAAAATCATTTGTATTGTATGCAATGTTGAAATCAAAGTTCATTTCCAGAAATTTATAGATGGAAGTTGTTTGTTTGATTGAATTAATTTTTGTTTTAGTTGTAATTTTTTCCGGGCAAATCTTGAAAATCGTAGTATAGATGTTTAATTGCTAAGGTACTTTTTCCTGAGCTTCTCACAAGCTAACTGATGTTACATAGGCCTTCATTTCCTATCTTCATATAGAGAAATGATTTATTACTATATACCCACTGCTGAGAAAAATGTTCTGCTCTGTTAAGTGTACGGTCTGCCGGAACACCAAAAAGACTTGCATGATATTTGAACTTAAGGATAAAAGCTAACTACAAAACATAGATATATTTGTATTTCATTCTTGTGGTTAAACCAACTGTTCTGCTTCAGTTAGTGTAATAAATGTGTGAGCTTATCTAGGTTGACATTGTTGGCACATCTTCTCATCTAGTTTATGTCATGGGAAGGCAGGGTAGTAATCTGTGGGAAATACATACCAGTTTCTTTTTCGGGTTGCAGTTTATCTGTAGTTAATTTCCCCTTAAACCCGATAATCCATCTTCCACTCTTAACAACATTTTATTTTTCATGTTCCAGCTTTCCACACCTGCCCCACTTCTCCTTTCTGTTACCATCCTTTTTATTTTTCTACTCTATTTCTCTTTCCATGCATTTGACTATGATTAAATTAAATGAACTTCGAATTCTATATATAATTTTTTTTTTGTAATACAATATATATAATTTGTTCACTTTTAGAGAGAGAGAAGAGGCCTTGGAAGATTTGTATTTGTCATGTTTTTTTGTCATGTCACACTCGTTTACATTTCCAGAGTTTCCACTAATGCTTTAAGGTGTGGATTCTTGACTATCCAAAACCATTTTAGATTTAAGTTGTGATTGGCTAGATGAGCTTGAAAGGAACTTGTGCTTCACAACGGTTGATGTTACATTCCAATCTATGTTACGGAAGGCTGTTAATTTGGGTTATTTAATTAAGGCTTATGTTATGCTTTTATTTCTTTCCTTGGGTTTCTTCATTATGTTTTTAATTTCAGTTGATTTATTTTCCTTTTAAGAATAGATTTCCTATTTAGTAATGAGACTGGTCCTTATTGAAGGGACCTTTAAAGTAATAAAACTCCAAGCAGAATTTATGTTAAAAACCCTGAAAGATGTAGGTCTCCCTTTAAGGTGTCCTAAGGTTTAAATCACCCTTTGATGAGCTGAAAGGTTTAAGTCATCCTTCAATGTGCTGAATCATCAATCCCTTTTACACCTTTCGTTATTCTGAATCATCAATCCCTAACAGACCATCGTAACTATAATTGCTTTATTATATGTTTATGAACTTGTTTTTAGTTTCTGAAGCTTTGTGTATAATTGTTTTTAGCTTTGTGCAATGTTTCTATCTTGCTTATCTTGCTGTTAAACAATTGTCTGTTTTAGCAGTCGTATAGTTTCTTTTGCAACTTTCTTTTAACCTGTTTCACATGAAGAGTTGAATTAGAAAGGAAGTTGATGTAACTTCTTATTCTTTTGTTCTGTTCTTTTAGACTAAATCATAAAGAATGGGCCGCAAAGCCGATGCGCTATATATAAATCCAAAGAAATTTGGCTCTCTTACAAAACCTTGCATGAAGGAAATGACAATGTTCCTAAACTGCTTGGCTCTTAACAAGATTAATGAAGAAAAATGTGTTCGGCAGAAGGATCTTTTGAATGCCTGTATGGATGCTCAGGTTTGTAGCTTTGGTTTCAGTTGTATAGCTAATGTCCTCAAAAGTAACCCCAACTGTGAAATTCGTAGCCGCCTCCGGAATACTTTCTCTTTTCATCTGAAATCTAAAATATAATGACTTGCACATACATTTTGTTTCCTTTGTTGCAGTCTACCATGAATAGGAAGCCTTGGGGCAGCATCAATTACCACCTGCAGAGGCTTAACAGAGGAAAGAAGTAGTGTGGGTTTCTTTGAAGATGGTTGTTGAATTTATGCACCATTTTTCATCACCTCTTGTCGGAGAATGAGTATCCAGTTGTAGTTAGAGAACGTTCATTTTCTTTTTCCTGCTAGAAATTTCGGGAAACATTCTTGATAAAATTTGTGCCTTAAGTTCGCGTTATTCTGAGGAGCACCAATAATTTACATTATCTACAAGACATGCTGGATAAGTCATGTGTCAAATGGTATTGTGCTTATCAAGTTTCTTGTTTAAAGTTGCCACACTTCCAGTATAGAGCAAATGAAAGAAGATACTGGATAAACAATAAAGTTTTTAGTTTTACATTGCTTAGGATCGTTGATCTTGAATTTAGTGATTGGGATTTAAAAATTTAAATGAAAAATAAATAGTAATGTGAGAAGTAAAATATTTTGGGAAAATATTTCTTGTACTAGCGGAAAATTTCTTCTGAATTTTCCTCAAAGTGGGCCTAATTTAGTTTTTAAATGTTTATTTTAGGGATTAAAGTTTAAAGGTTTAGATTTTAGGGTTTAAAGTTTTGAGGTTTATGATTAGAATTTAAAGTTTAGAGTTAATGATTTAGATTTTATTCTTTAAGATGAAATTAGGATAATATTAAAAATAAACATTTAAAAACTAAATTAATTAGGATAATATTAATCAATTAATATTTAAAAATAATCATTAATAGTTTTTAATTGAATTACATTAAACTAATTTGTCCAGTTATCTTAATTAGGAGTAGGATGATCATGAGTTAAATTGAGTACATTTTTGTATTAATACAATGCGTTCAATGTTTATTGTTCGAGTACGGATATAATATGTATTAAATAATAATTACTCTTATTTTTTAACATGTATCAAAACTACTAATCGGTATCAATATTAACAATTATCAAAATATATTTAATACAAAAATTATTCGAACGACTACAATTAAGCCTCTAACAATTCAAATAGTTAGAAATTAATAAGAAATACATAAACAAGTCTCTAAAGTTTTTAAGACGGTAATTCCAAAAGCATTTAATCAATTCTAAAAGTCTATTTGAGTTTTATTATAAAATTTCTCCTAAACTCTTGAGAGGATGTTTTATAATTTTTATTTATCAAAGTGTTTTGGAAAGCTAATAAGCTTAATTTTTTCAAACGTCTTTATTTTGAGGGGATTTTAAGTTTTCTCTTTTGTATAATTTTTTAAGATTTTGAGATATAAATTTTGTGAATTGTGTAAAGTTAGCTATTTCTTTTATAAAAAATAAGTTATTGAATTTACAAAATTTTAGTATGTTATCTGAGATGGTGAATATAAACTCTATTTAAATAATTGAATTACTTTAAATCATCTTACAAATTCTGTAGCGATTAATTTTTATCAGATTTTTATTTATCAAATTTTCTCTTCTTGTTCATTTATATTCCATTGATCCCCTCCAAATGATTTTTTATGATTGTATGATTAAAAATGAAAATTTAAGATATCTAAAAATAAAATTCAAGCATACACAAAAATAGTTTTTTTTTCTCTAAATAAATCATAAAATCATAACAAAAGTATTCTATTTTCGAGTTTTTAAAACATAATTTTGTTTTTTCAGAAAAGAAATTGATATACAAAGCAACGAAATCAAATAGTCTAAATTAAACTTTTACATAAAATATGATTTTATATGTGACTCAAACAACGCCGCTAGAATGAAAATTTCAAGAAACAGAGCGTCTCTCTGTTCAAGTTAGCAGGTCTAACATCATTCTTAGTGAACTTTTACTTGAATTCTTCAAGATTCTGATGGACTGGTTGGTGTGTGTCAGCAGAAGATATCTCAGTTCCATTCTAATACAAATATTTTCTTTATTGATTCTGTTATGTTAATGGAGAATTGAATTCTAACAAGTAGATTGGGAGATTTTTTTTCCGAGAAATGGAACATTCAAATGATTTATGCAAATCCACAGTTGAGAACCAAACTGGTCTTTGAAGGAAAACATTGATGCTGCTTCATGTACTGAAAATGAAAACGAAACAGAAAAGTGATCCTAATAAGTTATTGGGGATTGTTCATTCTTAGTCAACCTCCTCAATCTTTGGACCAGCTCCACTTCCGGCAGCCGGAGGTGCATCGCCGCTCTTTCCTCCAACCGGATCACCACCAGCACCTTGGTACATTTTGGCAATGATGGGGTTGCACATGTTTTTAAGCTCCTTCATCTTATCCTCGAACTCGTCAGCTTCTGCCAACTGGTTACTGTCCAGCCAAGTGATGGTCTGCTCAATTGCATCCTCAATGCTTTTCTTGTCAGCCGGATTCAACTTAGCACCAATTTTCTCATCCTTCACAGTATTCCTCATGTTGTACGCATAGTTCTCCAAAGCATTCTTAGCCTCCACTTTTCTCTTATGTTCATCGTCCTCTGATTTGTATTTCTCAGCTTCTTGGACCATCTTCTCAATCTCTTCCTTGGAGAGCCTACCCTTGTCGTTGGTGATTGTGATCTTGTTCTTTTGCCCGGTTGTTTTATCCTCTGCCGACACATTCAAGATGCCATTGGCATCGATGTCGAAATAAACCGTATTTGAGGGACACCCCTACGAGCTGGTGGGGATCGAGTTTACCAAGCAAGTTATTGTCCCTTGTCCGCGTTCTTTCACCTTCATAAACCTGAATCAAAACTCCAGGTTGGTTGTCTGATAATTAGAGAACACTTGTTCCTTTTTGGTCGGAATTGTGGTGTTCCTTGGAATAACCAGCGGTTTCGAGCCCTAGCGAAAGCGGCGTGACATCCAAAAGTAGCAAATCTTGAACCTTTTCGTTGCCTTCACCACTCAAAATGGCGGCTTGTACAGCCGCAGCTTTGGCAACGGTCTCATCAGGGTTGATGCTCTTGCAGAGCTGATCTTTTCCATTAAAGAAGTCTTGCAACAGCGATTGAACCTTGGGAATCCTGGTAGACCCACCAACAAGAACAACATCATGCACGGAACTTTTATCCATCTTAGCATCCCTTAAACATTTCTCAACTGGCTCCATACGTACAGATCCATGTTAAGCTCTTCGAATCGAGCTCGAGTAATCGTTGAGTAAAACTCTATAGCTTCGTACAACAAATCGATCTCAATGGAGATTTGGGCGGTAGAGGAAAGAGTCCTCTTTGCTCTTTCACATGAAATCCTCAATCTCCTTAAAGCCCTTGGGTTCCCACTTATGTCTTTCTTGTTTTTCCTCTTGAACTCTTGCACGAAATGGTTCACCATCCTATTATCAAAATCTTCCCCTCCAAGGTGTGTATCACCTGCCGTGGCCTTGACTTCGAAAATACCCTCTTCGATTGTCAGCAGAGAGACATCGAATTGTGCCGCCGCCGAGGTCGAAGATGAGCACATTCTTCTCGCCAGCACTGGCCTACTGCCAGCTTTCTTGTCCAATCCGTAAGCAATGGCGGCAGCGGTGGGTTCATTGATGATTCGCATGACGTTGCCTGACGCTGGGAATCATTGAAGTATGCGGGGACGGTAACAACGCCTTTGTATGTGACAGTGATCATAGGGTTCTCAGCCGCCACCAGGGGTAACCTTGAATGGCCACAACTTCATATCACTTTGGACAGAAGCGTCACTGAACCTCCTCCCAATCAACGGCATTGCATCTATGGCGACGTAGTATGCATTAATATATTTTAATATCAAAACAATTCAATCGAATTCACTCGACTCAAATATTTTCTAATTCGAAATGATCCAAACCGTATCAACTTGACCAAAAACTTAAACCTCAAACTAGCATAAATCAAACTCAAAATGTTTCTATACTTAAACCTCAAACTTGCATAAATCAAACTCTTCACCGATTCAGTGGATATGAGTTCTTACCGATTGAGAAATTATATTATGGGTAGGTTCTACCATATGTTCATTGGACCAATATGCCATATATTTTTCAAAATGAATCTTCACTTGAAAAAATTGTTTTTAAAATGAATTAACAGTAAATATGTAAATATGAATAAAGATTCACTTTGAAAAATATATGACATAAAAAAATGATGAAATAGATGATTTTTAGTGATTGATCACATGGATGACGTGGTGAAACTTACCCATGATAAGCTGCTTGATTATTTCTTTATTAGGCAGGCTCTTGTTTAGTACTTAAATTTGGCAAAATTTTCTAATTTAATTTTTGGATTTTTCTACATTAGTATTTTAATTTGAGACCTTTGAATAGGAGACAGGAGCGAGGGTGGGATAGGGATTAGATTTTATTATTTTTTAGGGTTAGGGTTAGTTTTATAATTTTAAGATTCTTTAGGTATTTAGGCTTCAGATGGGTATTGGATTAATTGGGTCTGATAGGTTTAAGGGGTATGAGTTATATAATTTTTAGACCGGTTGAGTTTTAATGGAAATTTCTTCTTTCTTAATCTTGTTTTTTTCTTCATTTTTAAAAGATTTTGAAAAATTAAATTTTAAATCCCAACTTTAATTCTTTACCTCCTAAACTCTAAACCTTATACCTTAAAAAAATACACTTTATTGTTAATTTTCTAAACCCTAACTACAACCCTAATCTTAAACCCTAAACCCACTGATTTAAAATAGAAACACCAATAGAGGTACGATTAAAAGATAAACGTTTTGTACACATTTCTATGGATCTGGTTTAATAATAAAATGGATATTATTTTTGGATGAAATTTAATTTTGATTTGGGCTTAGTCTGAGTTTATCAAAAAATATATATATATATATATTTATATATATATATATAAGGGATTAAGATAGGATTATACTCGTCAATCAAATATATTTTAGAGAATTATATTTTTTTTAATTAAACTTGAATTATTAGATTGTAATTATCTTCTTACGTAATTACGTCGAGAAGCAAACTTGAAGAACTTTACCATGATTAGAAGTCCAAGTTTTACTCAAATACTTGGATTTATGTGGCAAGTTTTACGTAATTAATTATTTTTAGTATATTTAATTAATTATTTTGACTCGTGATATCACATTATTTATTGACAATACATTTCTTACTAACATAAGCCAAGATTCCTTAGCTAAGAAGCTCTGCCTGCATGTTTCTCATTCCATGCATCGTTGTCTCTAGCTGCCCTCACACCAAATAAAGTGATTTACTTTTACACAATCGATCTCCAAATACTCGATTCTCTTTCATGTATAGATCCAAGGAAAGGGTTCTGCATATGCGTAATAAAAACAATTGTATATGATTTTCTAAAAAAAATATTAAAATTTTAATAAAAGATATTTATTGGATGATATTAATCTTGAAATTCATTATAAAAATTTTGAAAATATTCTTTAAAAAGATGAGCTACAATTGTTAAAACGTTATAATTGTTTTCAAAATATGACAGTCGCTTATAAAATCTTATTGATTGTTTTTATTATTATCGCTTTCGTAAAATAGAGCTTTTCAAAATTAAAGTTGTTGAAGTCATACTTACGAACAATTATGTCGTAAGAAAGACTAAATAGACTTCTTTAATGATAATCAAAAGTGATCTTTTAGAAGAAATTGATATTGAAAGTATTGTATATGATTTTGCTTCAAAACATGCAAAAAAATAATATTTTTAAGTAAAAATATTTGATTTCTAGATGTTTATGTCATTTTTTGTTTTTTAAGACGATAATCTAATAATATCTTTTATGATACAATATTGTTTTGAAAAAAAATCCTTCTATCTCTTATCAATTATAAATTAAAAGCTTCATTTTAATATATTATACAGAACCTCAAATATTTTTAAACCGCCTCTAAAAATAAAATGTGAACTTAAAGGGAAGACAGACAAATTACCAATTGATCTTAAATCCTGTAATACTTGAGAAGAAGATGGTCTAAGAATCAAAGTTTAAGGGACAGCAAGATCTCCTACAGCATCTTAAAAAGTTGATAGACAATTAGAAAAACACGTAATCTTATGTTTTTCTAAATTGGAAAGGATATGTCTTTAGGGTGAGTTGGCAGAGATGTTCTCTGCTCCAAACAATCAGGACTGTTGATCTTTAAATAACCACTTAATAATTAATCACTTACTAAGTACATGCAAGAAAGAAATAATGATTCACTTGAAAAAAAATTAAAATCAACCGTCTTAATTAATTGGGACCATAAATAACGTAATGAACAAGGTTACCTAATAATTTTTTCTGGACTCGACCAACGTATGTCTGGTTAAACTACTTGAAATGAAAATTTGAATGGTCCAAAGGTCTGGTCATCGGGTTAAGTCAATCGAAAACACTTAATCTCTTTTATCGGTGATTTTAATGTGTTATTCTTAAATAAAAATACCTAAAATTTTGAGATTAAATTTACTAAGAGTTAAGAAATTAATCTCTTTTAGCGATAAATCTATTTAATCCTTTTTATACTTTAACTTCTAAGATTTTATTAACTTCTCAGAAAATCGTTATATTAAATTTAGTTCTAATTACTTCAATTTTAATACTGAAAATTAACTTGGAATCTACGTATAAACTTAAATTACACAATCAGCACCAAACTTCTTTAAATCCATGCATGCATCAACCTATTAAAACACATTCAAAACTAAAAATAATTTATAAAATTTCTTATACCATTGTTTCTGAACTTGTTTAAGATCATATAAAGACTTATTAAATTTATACACTTTGCCGTTTGTATCAGGAGTTACAAAGTCTTACGATTGTTTCATATAGATTTTTTATCAAGATTTTTATTAAAAATATAATTTTTACATTCACTTAATATATTTGTGTAACATCTTAAACTTAACGTCACATTCGAGTTTCAAACACAACTTACAAGTATAAAATTTTTGATTTTTTAGTTTAATTTATATTTAATTTTAAAAATTTTATCAACATTTTAAATAAGATAATAAATAATAAATAAATCATGAATCTTTATTGTAATGTAGAATATTTTCTCCTTTAAATAAAACTAGTCACTTTTATGAAAAATGTGATCCTACTTTGGCTCAACACAATTATATTAACTTAAAATTAAGTATTGTGTCCCTTTCGATTAGAAATTTAATTAAAGTAATTATTTAATGTATTGTTATCATTCTTTTCTTGTAAACAAGCTTCTAAAATTGTTATTTTTTTTTAAAAAAAAACTTTAACCTTGAATCTATTTATAGATTTTGAAATCTAACTATAAATAACCAAATTTTATACTTAAACTATAATATATAAATTTTAAAAATAGATATTTATAAAAAAATATTTTTTCTATATTCGATCCATAAAATATGTCTCATTTGTACGAGACAATAATTTAATGAATGAATAATGATTTCTGTACGAAGACCACAGTGGCAAAGGGTTGTAATTTCTGGTTATGGTTTATATATACACACTAGAACTAAACACTCCACACCCCACACTATAATAATATGAGACAAGCTACATATTTGATATCCTATTTTTATTCGTTTTTTATTTTAATATTTTATTTATTTTTAATAAAATATTTTATTTTTATTTTAATACTTTAATATTAAAAAATAATAACATATTGATTAAAAAAATATACAATAAAACATAACAAGTTATCACGTTATTTTCTCTCTCCTAAATAACATGTTACATGTACTTTTTATGATTTTAGTTGACGTAATGGTATGTGATTTTTTTCCTATTAGTCTTTTATTAATTTTTTAATAATAAAATATTAAATATTATTTTATAAAAAATAAGTGAAAAATAAATAAAAATGAAAAAGTAAATATATAATTATTTGTAATAATAAAATGAAAAGGCACAGATGACACAATAATTTCAGGAAAATAATAAAAGTTATATACTATATAAAAAAACTCAAACAAAAGCCTTCTCTTCTACCTCCTCCCTTTAATTCTCTCTTTGGTCTTTGCTTTCTTGGTCTCTGGTATTCTCTCTGAGTGATTCTCCACCTTGTTTTTCTTAAAGAACTCATCAGCCTTTATAAAAGAAGAAAAATATTATATTTAGCCATGGTGTTTTCATCTCTTCCAGTCTATTTAGATCCCCCCAATTGGCAGCAGGTAAGGTTTATCTTTTCTTCATCAGCAATTGCTATCCACAGCTTCTGCACCCAAAATGAAAAGATAAATATTCAGATTCAGATTCCCTTGTGATCGTTTTTCATTGAATATACCAAATATATTTCTTCTTTACAGTTATGTGATTATGTACTATTTTTTTCAGCAGAACAATGATCAACAAGGAACCGGCAGCACCGAGGATCATCACCTTCCACCTCCTGAAGTTGGTGCTGGATCCATTAGACCTGATTCGATGGCCAATCGAGCCAGGCTACCCAAGCTTTCACAGCCAGAAGCAGCCCTCAAGTGTCCAAGGTGTGAATCCACCAACACCAAATTCTGCTACTTCAATAACTACAGCCTCTCTCAGCCGCGCCATTTTTGCAAGATGTGTCGGAGGTACTGGACTCGAGGAGGAGCTCTTAGGAACGTTCCGGTAGGTGGGGGTTGCCGGAGAAACAAGAAGAACAAAACCAGTAGCTCGAAATCCTCGGCTTCAACGGAGAAGCAAGTCCAGTCGAATCCATCTGAAAGCACAGCTCATTTGCCGCAGCAATCACCTCACTTACCCTTTATGACTACTCTGCAAAACTTTTCTCAGTATGGTGTGGTGAATATTGGGTTAAAATTTGGTGGAATTCAGAGTCAGATAGGGGAAGCAAGTGGCACAAGTGGACAGACTGATATGGGGTTTCAGATAGGAACTCATCATCAACAGCAGCAGCAGCAGTTCCCTTTCTTTGAACCAACTAATGGAACTTTATATCCATTTCAAAGTGAGGGTTTTGAAGCATCATCGTCTAGGGTTTCTCAGACAACTCCAGCGAAAACTGAAAGCAACCAGAGGCTAAATCTATCAGAGAATAATCATTATTGGGGAGGGAATAATAATTGGACTGGTTTATCAGGTCACAACTCTTCCACTACAAACCATCTCATATAAGCTAGTTTCAATCTTCCTTGAAGCTTTAATGGCGGCTTTAATGACAGATATTTGATATCAAAGTTGCAACGTTCCTTTGATCATCTTGACTACAAATTTAGGGGGTTTATTTATGTGTTCGTGTCTTTCTTTTGCATGGTCTTGTTTACAAATTTGATCATCTATGTTTTGCATGTGAAGTTTTAGGAACTGTTATCTGACATGGTAAGCTACTTTTCTTCGTTAATTAAATATCCTCCAAGGTAACTCCATTTCCCTCGTGTCTATGTTTTCTTCTTGCATATATAGTTGTTGGGGATTGACATTGTTGTTTATGTTACATAAAATCATGCACGGTTCCTATATATGTATGTTTTTTTTCTTCAAAGAAACTTGCTGGAATTCTAGCTGATGAAAAGTTGATGAAGTCATCTGCATTTTAGTTTCTCATTGGAAAAACAGTGTGAGAAAATCTCTTAACAAAATATCAACATGCACTTATAGCAAATCCCTATGATTTAGAAATGAAATTGTGTGAGAAAAAAAGTATTAGATTTATTCCTGGTCTCAATCAATCAGATTCGTATATCTCATCTTTTTTCAGGGTGAATCATCACTTTTTTCCTACATATAATTGAAGAGTAAGTAGTTACTAGATAGTTATTTTAAGATGAACGGATCAGATTAATTGAATTACAAATAATGTGATGAACAAGGTTTATCTAATAATTTTTTTTTCCTGTGACACGTAAACAGAATTAAATTAAGACGAATGATGTTAGAAAACGCAAAATAACAATACTAAAAACCATGTAATTTTCAACTAAAAGTACCCCAAGCAAAACAAGTGAACTCTTGTAGCATTTTATACAAAGAACACGTAACTACTGTGTTTTTTATTTTTGTTTTACTTTTGAATATGGAATGGTCAAAAGAGGATGAGCCTTTTGGAAAGTATTCTGCACATCATCAAAACAGTGATTTGAATGAAAAATTATGGTAGTTAAAATATTGTAGCATAAAAATGATTTTTTTATCATTAAAGAAAATAAAGGAAGATAATAGTTTTCTATTTTGTCTTAAATAAAAAGGAGGGGAATCCTACCGCCTTCCAACAAGGAATAAAGCAAAATTGGGAAAGTCGGTTAGCACCGTGTTATTTAGTTTTAATCGAATTAGTTTTTTTTATTATTTCAGTAAAAAATTTAAGTAAATTTGATTAACGATTAATTTTTTTAAAAAAAAATAATTATTAGTTAATTCAGTTCAAAATTAATTAATTAATCAAATTAGTTGAATTAACCAAAATAATTTATATTAATCTCAAGTGTAGTTTGATATATATAATATTTATGGTAAAACTATTATATAATTTTATTTTGATTTAGTGTTAAAGACTTAATTTTTGTATCAAATGTTTTTTCTTGGTTCAAACCTCTTAAGTGCAAGAGTTTTGTTATTAATTTTTCAATAAAACAAGATCGTTTTAAGTTAAATTAAGCTTCAAAATAGTTACACTAAAATAATATTATTTTAAGATAATGATTCTGTTAAAAATTAATAACAGAATAACATAAATGAATTAAAAAATAAAATTCGATGTTAGACTTAAATATTTTAAAGTATAATAACATTTTTGAATTAACGGTAATAATTTATTGACATCTTGTAAAATTTACCCTATTTTTTGTATTATTTATTGAAATACTTCACACTTATTGACGGGTATTCAAAACCTACTGCTCCCAACGCAAGAAAATCTAAACCCTAACATGCTGGGTGACACGTCTGTTTAGAAGACCTGGCGGTCGGCCACCGGATTACGTACCAATATGCGGTGGTCTCTGCAATAGATGCTGACATGGTAGAGATGGTTGTTGTAAGTGAACAGGAGTTGATACAGAAAAGAAGGGTGGTGGGGATGTCGTTACCATCCAAAAAATCCGAAACTCTAAATTTTAAAATTAGTGTTATTATATATCTTATTATCATTTTTGTAAGAGGTTTTTTTATTTCTCCTAATTATTTATCACCATCGACAGATTAGAGATATGTCAATCGAACATCGAACGATTAGAATTTTTTATGTTCATTATCTATTTAATAGATATGTCTCCTGTCGATTATCGGTGATGGATAGTTAGAGAAAATAAATAAAAGACTCGGATGATAACAATGATAGAATCCGATAAGATTATGAATGACGATAATGATTTTAATTTTGGGTTAGAAGATTTGAGGTTTTAGGACTGTGTTACTATTTTATAAATTTTAAAAAAAATGAAACATTTTTAACTTATTTTATTTTTAATTCATTTTGAAAAATAAAAAAAATAAAATCATATATTGAATTATAATTGAGGATGATTTTTTTGATAAATTAATTTTAAAATAGATAAAAATAAAATATTAATCACTTATTTTTGTAAAAAAATTAAACATTTATTAAAAAAATAATAATAATTTAAATATCTATTAAAAATTGATAAAATTTAAAAAATTATTTTTTAATTAAGCCTTTTATTTTCTTTTATTATGATCTTTGAGAATCAAATTTTATTCGTCCTCTGTACCTTTCTTTTTCTCCCCAATTGAATATTATTTTGTGCCGACCAGGTGTACCACAGAGCAAAAATACGTCCTATCAATCCTGCTTTTCAAAAGCATGTCTAATTAGATGCGAGTTTACACTACGTGACATAAATAGATGGATTATTTTTATGTTAATTTGATAACTAATTAAAATTTGTATTAATTTTCTAAACAAGAAAAAGTCATTAGCGTGAAAATGATGGTCTCTTCGTTCTTTTTTATATATAAAAAAAAGTTGTGTTTTATACTTCACGGGTTACAAGTTAAGATCCAAGCTATTGGTATTTATATTTATCCAAAGAGTTTTAATGAATATTTCAGGCTTGAAAAGACCATTAATATTACATGATGTATTTATATTTATCCAAAGAGTTTTAATAAATATTTCGGGCTTAAAAAGACCATTAATATTGGCCTGATTCAAGGAGGGTCACTTATTCATTTATTTTATGTGAACACATCGTGTGAACATAGGAGATTCTTACTATAGTTAGTTGAGAATATTTTTAAAATTATGTTTTATAAATAGATAGAGTTGTATTTTAATTGTCGATGTAAATCTATATATACCGTCGGATTAAAGGAACTCAAGTATAAATAAAGATCTTCACCGCCTCATTTGATGTATCAAGAATATTCTAAGTTTCTAAGGAATAAAAACATTTATTCTAAATTTATTGAGCGTTCTTATCGTTCTTTATTATCTTTTTAGCGTTCTTTCAAAATTCTTTCTCATTAATCTCTCTTGAGTCACATTGCCTAAAACTGCACGGTGGACTGATTTAAATATATCATATGAATGAATCTACAACAGGCGTCGAACAATGTTGAACACCACTAATGCTAAATATCGTTAAACATTATTATATTAATTAATAAAGATAAAAACCTTAAGGACTCAATATACAATTATTATTTGTATGTTGAGTCTATCATTTTTTTATTAATTACATATTGAGTCCTTAATATTTTTATTTTTTAGTAATTAATTTAATAGTGTTCAACAATATTCATCATTAGTGGTGTTTAGTAATATTCATCATTTATTGCATATTGAGTCCTTGATATTTTTATTGCATGGTTACTCCATTTAAATTCCATTCAATTTAATGAGATATATCAATTAAAATAATTACATAAATATAAATTTAACAAATGTTATTAATAAAAAAATATAATGTTTATCTTATAAAATTTGAATTTGATTTTTTTTTGAGATAAATCAAATTTTATTCATTTAAGATAAATTTGCTTACAACAAATTATAAAAATCATTAACAAAACTTCCGTTTAAAAATTATAGAACTATCAAAACTTTTTAAATAATTACAACCATCAATTTTTATGAGTTTAAAAAATTTCGTTTATAATATTTATACATTATTATAGAATTAAAAAAATATAAATAAATATTATCTTTTAATTATCTTAAAATTATTAAAAAAATAATAATTATGTAAACACGTTATATATATAATTGTAAAAAAAACATACTTAAATTAATATAGTTAGGACTTCCCAAATGCAAGCACCAGTATTTTAAACACAATATTCTATATTCTATATTTTATTATTTATTAGTATATTTTTTAAAATGTTTGAATTATTATCAATGTAATTATATATTGTTTAAATTAAGTGTTATTGCCGTTATTAGTAAGAGTGTATTGAATAGAATCAAATAAAAAGAATTAATTTAGTCAATTATTGAATATAATTTTATAACTTAAACTTTATTTAAAAATTTTAACTCGAGATTATCAAATTTATAATATTATATAATATTCTTATACTAATACTTTATATCGTTACTTTGTAACAATAACTCAATTATACGCTTATGTATAATCCCGTGAAGTTGGCAATTGAATTAGTAACGAAACCGCCCAAGTGGTCCATTTGTTGAAGTGCTTTTGGTAAAGGTACTCAAGGGGCAAAGGCGGTGACTATAAGGCCAACGATGAGGTCCTCTCTCGAAGCGCGTTGTTTAAACGCGGGCAGCACCGGCAACAAACAAGCGCCATGACCCACCACCACAAGGACCAAAATCTTCCCCTCAGACCCACCAAAACCGCCCAAACCAGTTTGGACTTTTGGTCTCGGTCACCATCTTCACTCTTCACCAATTGGGTTCCCCAGCAGTCTCTACTGATTGCTTATCTGTTTAATAACCGACTGGAAAAGAAAAGGGGCAAAATTATTGAGATTTTTCAAGTGTTGGAATCAAAAGAAATCGAAACATCTTTTCAACAAAAATCTTGCATAACAATACAACTTCAGAGGTAAAGCAACCTTAACATCACTCTTGGAGGCCTGCATGGTCTCAGGAACAAACTATTGTCATGAGCTACATTACTTGGAAAGATAATTGGCGTATCCACGTGATCGAACTATAAAATCTACTAACAAAAAATTGAACCTAGCCCTATCGGCTTGGGAATAACCGTCACTAGATTAAGGATCTAAATTAGGGATGACAATGGATCAGACTTGGATCGGACTTTATAAATTCCAAGTCCAATCCAATTAAAAATCGGATATTCAAAGAAATCCAAGTCTGAATCCAAATCCATTTACATAAATCCAAATCCAATCCAATAAAATATCTAAAATCCAAATCCAATTATTTTTTAGAGTAACAACTTAAATAAATATCTTTAAATAAAAAAATATGTTTTATCAAACAAATATTTTAAATTTATAGCACAAACAAATCTCAACAAATATTATAATCTAATATAAAACAAATTAAAGTAACAACTCAAACTTTTTAAATATAAAAATTTTAAATATTTTTATTCGGGTTTATATATGGATTGGATTCATAACGGATATGAATTCGGATTGAATTCGGATCGGATCATGTCAATATTCATATCCGATCCACCTCCTATTAGGACTCGGACATTATTTTTGGATTCGGATTCGGACTTTTTCTAATCGGATTTGGATCGAATTTTTTTCTTTGGATCGAATCGGATTCGAATCGAATTCGAATTATATTGTCATCCCTAATCTAAATATATAATTTAATTTTAGTATTTTTCCGATTATATCTATAAAAATTTAGATTTTTAAACATAAAAATTATTAAATTATCAAATATAATAAGATTAACCTCTATAAAAATTTGATTTTTTGAATTTTCAAATATAACAACCTTTAAATTACTAAATATAACAAATATATATATAAATGTATATTTGAATTTTTGAATATTTTAGATTTTTGAATTATTCGAAACTTGAAATATTATGATATCCAAAATAAATTTGGATCAAATATTTATATATTCGGATCAAGTCAATAGATAATCGAATCAGATTGATGAAATCAAATATTTTTGAATACCCATATTCCCGATTATACTTCCAGCAACTCAGATTCTTACAACCAATGACGAGATCAACGATAATGAGAATCATTGGGATACCATAACCACATGCAAAGCTCCCTTTCCCGAGGTTAGGGACGACGAGATAGCAATTTCTCACTGATCCGCTGATGAAGATTGGCTATCTGGTAAGAGCTCGAAACCATCTTGAAAAAGATATGCCTTAAAAAATAACCTTTGAGCCCATCCCACCGTTAAAGGAATGTTACGGTGAGCTAAGATTTGGGGTTATGGGACAAAACATATATGTTTAAAAGTGGGAATAAATTTATAAAATATTTTTTAAAAAAATTTAAATTAAAGGACAAAAATGAAAAATTCGGGGTGGAAAGCGATTGCCCATCTCCAACGCTACGTGCCTTCGTCCCTGGCTACAGTGGACACGAGAACACCTTACATACGCTCACCAGCGGTTTATGTTACATGTTTCTAAGGTGTATACCCAAAAAGGTTTCGACCCAATGATAGATGCCTTTGGACTGTCTCATGTAGGTTCTGTCGTAGCATCAACAACAGAAGCTATGGACATTAACTTGGCTGTAAAAAGCTCCGAGAACAGTCAAACCTAGCATGCAAGAGAAACACCTCCAGCTCAAGCCTTTTCCTTTTCTGTTTGTTTTGTAATAGTTTTGCACATATAGATAATATTCACCACAGTAGGTGCTTTAAAACATATATATATATCTGCATAGTATATATCACTTAATGTACATGTAACGCTTATAATGAAAGGATCCCCCCAGCTAAACTATTTTCGTACGCAAGTTAAAACTACTGTCGATGTTATCCGACACTAAAATATAAGTAGGAGCTGACAAGTATTGTCTCTCCCTTAATTGTTTTATCCAACAATCCCAAAGTTAGGAGAGTTTTGCTTGAATTGCTTCGTGAATGAATCGTTAAATGAATGGGTAAATGAAATTAAAATATATATATATTTTCTCCTCGACTTCAAGTACGATTTCGATGTTGTCTTTTCCGGGTCAAAATTAATTAGGTCTTCAAAAGCATGTCATGAATTAGATTCGTTATAGATCATGTAACACCCTATATTGCAAAGGTTCAAGTATTGTATTAACTTTGATAGTGTGATCAATTACATTGGAATTAGACTCTAATTGACTCAATTTATAAACTTTGGACCTTATTTAATAAATTAAAGGCCATTTAGTGACATAAATTATAAAAATTGAAAGTTTAGGATTAAAAATACAAAGTTTAAGAAATTAAAGGATTAACCTTGTAATTTCCCTATTTTAAAATCATAGTCGCTTGATTGGCTTTTCTCACGAGAATTAGCCTTGGTTTGCATGAAGAAATAATTTTTAAATTAATAAAAAAATGCCATGGTTTAAATTATATATTAAATTAAGTTGGTTTCCTTCCGTAGAAGGAAGTCTTTTCATTGACTTCTATTGTGATATTGATTTTAATATAGTAATTGAAAAATAATTTTAAATCATGTTGAAAAGAATTTAAAAATGTTTTTAAGTCTAAATAATTTAAAATTAAGTTAAGATATTTTAAAAAATTTAGAAGTATTGAAAATATTTTAAGGTAGTTAAGCTTAAGATTTTTATACAAGTATGTCGATATGATACTCACTATATCAATATTAGCTAGGGTTTTAATTATAAGAATTTTCCAAAATTGAAACCCTGTAATGGTACAAGCCCTAACGTACCGATACGAAGACAGACATACTGATACATATTTACGCATACCAATACCTTAAGCTTTTAAATACCCAACAACTAGTTCCATGCAGGTGCAACATACCGATACGGAGCATCACTGTACCAATACAGTATATGCGTACCGTTACTGGTTGATGTGCACCGATACACATATGCTGAAGTGCACCCAACAAATACTTTCCAAATTGGTACAATATTGATACACATACTTCTGTATCGATATCAACAACATCGGAAGAGAAAATTGAGCAAGAAAACTTGTCCCCAATTGCTCTAATCCTATCCTAATAGTTTCTAATGACCAAAAACTCAATTGAGACTATAGAATGGGCCTTCAAACATTAGCAACAACCAATGATCAAATGTTAATATGTCTATGATTGTATTTAGTGTATTTTGCACTTAAATTCCGATTCTTTGGATATATCATTTTTGTGAGTTTAATTGTCAATGCAAGTATTTAGGTTTTGAGTTATAGCTTAAAAGTAAATATTTCCTCCTAAGCTTGTTAAAAGAGGAAGAGATTCCCCCTAAACTAAGTTAATGGATGTAGGATAAGTTTAATCCTGGTCATTAATGTAAAGTTAAACAACTCAAGTTGATGAAAGATAAAACACTCATAGAAGAGGAAGTGGAGAAAGTTGGACAAAGAATGGAAACAACTCAATTTGATGGAAGACGAAGAAATCATAGAAAATAAAGTGGAGGAAGTTGGACAGAAGAATGATAGTGGGGAGGAAGCATTAGAAATCTCTATTAGTACGTTGTATAGTTGTGCAGGATATGCAACGTTTAGTTCGATTATAAGTGTCGAGATCAAGCTAAAGACGTACTATAATGTTTGAAATAATAAATTTAGTAAAAAAGAAAAGTAAAAATTGTTAAATTTGTTAATTGGGTTTAGTTCGGTTAATATATTATTGGTATAATACGGTCTGTTCTTTAATCGTGTCTTTATTGGTATCCCACTTTAAATCAGTGAATTTAGGGTTTAGGTTTTAAAATTTAAAGTTAGGGGTTGTGGTTAGGGTTTAAGAAATTAGGGATAGAGTATATTTTTTAAGTTGTTAGGTTTAAAGTTTAGGATATAAAAAATTAAGGTTAGAGTTTAGAATTTAAAGTTTTAAAAAATTTTAACAGGGAGCACGAGAAAAAACACAATTAGAAAAAAAAAACGATTTTTTTTTACTCATATACTATATAAAAAGATGTGAAATTGATTATATTTAATTTATAAAATATTTCCTATTATACATATAATGAGGTCTAAATAATATAAATTTATTAAAAATACCAGACTTTATACACATATAGAAGTCAAGGATTGATTAAAAAAATTAAAGGAAGAAACGCTTCTAAGAAACAATTATACAACAATTAAAAAGAGAACAATCAATATTGAAATGAAAAATCCATTCCGTTAACAACATAGCTTCTGATTTCTGAATAGAATCTAGAGCCATAAAAGAAAATGGACAGTGCAATTAATGTCTATTGGAAATAGCAAGAGTGGGGTGTACTTGGCAAAGGGATAAGGAGGCAAAAAGTAGCTTGAATTTATGACAGCATCTTCTCTGGTCTCTACTATTTACTGTCATGATAATTTCAATCACCAAGGCAGTATCTGAATATGAATGTTTGATACACTAGTGAAAATGGATGCCAGTCAATTTCTCGTCTATCTCTTCTTCTGATTCAAAAACGTGTTCATCTCTTCGATGCTTGCTTGGGAAAGAAATTCCAATGCTCAAATCCATGATGATTATTGATTTCTTACATGATCTTTTTTGGCAAAGTTTTTGTATGGTTTTAGATCTGAATTTTGTAGTGAAAACACCAGAAAGAACAATAGTATATATAAATGAAGCTTAACATTCTTACATAATGAAAAATTCTTCACATAAATACATAATATCTCTATATATCATATCATCTGAAGTCACTTCCTTGTCTGACTTTCTTAATCTTGTTCCCTAGATCGGCAAGAAGAGGTGGAGGGAATAAAGACTCCATCTCTTTCGTGAAATCCAGTAGGATTCTCCGGCGAAAGGCTTTTCGTTTTGCTGATATAATCGGGACAGATTTTGGTTTCCTTGGTGCAGGTGGGCACTTGAGAATGGCTGGAATTTTATGGTCCAAACAAGTTGGAGTCTTGAACCCATCATCGTTTTCATCATCTGCAACGTTGAATTCTCCTGAATACGGCCATTTTAACTTGCTTCGTTCTCCATCTCCTTGTAGCACAAACTCTTCCTTTAGCTGTTGATGAGACCCATTGTCAACACCTTGAAAACCAGGTGCAGTTTGACCCAAAGTCTCGGAATTGGAGTCACCCATGAACGAAAATGGCTTTAATTTCGAGTGCATGAAGACAGATAAGACAAATGTAAAAAACTTAACTGACCCAAAGTCTTAAATTAACCTAGGATGCCAAGGACAAAGGATAAAAGATGAGAGAAGATCAGCTAATGCAAACTGAAAAACAAAGAAAGAAAAAGACAACAAGTACCAGCATGAACACTGAGGTATGAAAAAACCAGAAAAACAAGAAAAGAGGCCGATATTGATGATAGGGAAACGAAAATGCCAAAAGGGTCTTTTAATTCATCATATCATCATCTTCCTTGATGGTTCACTGATGTTTTTTTCTCTCAGCTTTTCCTTGGAATTCAGTTCTCAAACATGTTTGGTTTCTGGTAAGAAAAAGATGGAAAGATAAAAGTTTTGAGAACTCACTTTGTCGTAGGATCCATTGCATCATATATAAACAAAAACTCACAAATCTTTCTCGCTTTCACTCATTCTATAAAAGGTCTCTTCCTATAGCTCAGCATTCTATTTTCTATTTTGGTCAAAGTGTGGTTTTCATCCCTCTACCTCCATGATTTAGATTTTCCCATGATTCCTCATCATTGCTTGTTTGTTTTCTGAGAAAGTAAAAAGGAAAAACTCACCATGTTTTGGTTCTGTACAATTTATGTGATTTTTAAAGATGGAAAATGAAGTTCATGGTGTCTCTTGCATTGGGAGCAAGGAGACACTGTCGGGTGCATGGTTTAGGCCGTGTAGGCCATGCTCTATCTGCCACAGTAGAAGATGAAAGGATCAATGGGGTTCTAAATCATTGTCCTGGAAAACTCAAATTTTATTTTCTCCACCAATATCATTGCTTGACTTTGAATTTTCTTTGTTTTCTCGATATGTTTGTTTATCATTAATCATAGCTGAAACAGGTGCGGAGCTAAAAAGTTATTTAAGGGTGTCATTTTTCTATAGTTATATTTAAGGATGTCAATTATTTATAAATTGATGTCATTTATTTAATTTAAAATATATATATAAAGTTGATTCAAAAATTTTGAGGTATAATTTGATCATCCTTCATAAAGGGTGATTCCGCCCATGACTAAAACCATAATTATAAGATATATATAAGCTTGATATTATGTTCAAGAATTTAAATTTTATTCACGATCGAGAGATGTCGTAGTCACTGTAATATTACGGTGTGAATTTTTTTTAAAATCATGTACAATTTATTGTAAAACATACAAATTATAATTATAAAATATTAATTTTAATAATTTTTAAAATATTTTCTAAAAACTAGTGAAATTTATTAATATGAATTTGAAAGGGAAAGTAAAATCTTGTTTAAAGAATTGTAAAACATACAATTTATTGATGAAGTAATGAATAAACATCTTTAATCAACGATACTAAACTACCTCATACAATCCGTTTATGCAAAATAAGAACACGTTACTCTTTAACCTTTCATTCACCTTTGAACTATTAAATAAAAAACCTTTATATATCCCGGCATGGAGCATCTAATGGTACAGGCAGGGTTTGGACACCTTGCATTAAATTGTGTTATTCTTTTATGGAATTTGGTAATACAGTTTAGTCTTCTATTATCCACACTTCTGTATAGGGATACAATTTGGTGCAATTACTCTTTAACCCCTTTTAAAATAATTAAAATTAAACTTCGATCCCACAATTTTTAAATTAAATTATAATTCTTTTTTCTAATTTTAATATTCTTATATTTCCGTGAGTTTTGAAATTAAACTATTTAACTCATTTCTTGTTCTTAATGTCCATGGGATTTTTAGTATTAATTCTACTAATTGTTGTGTTAACTCTGATGTTTATGAGTGTAAAGTACACGTTTGTCTTGATAAATGAGAAGTAGTATGAATATAAAATACAAAGTGTTGAAGTGAAAGGTTTTAGGTTTAGGGGACCCAATTGGATTGCTTGGATTTCATTGCTTTTGACTTGGTTTTTAGTGCAGGACAGGCTCCTGTCATGTTGTTTAGGGTAGAGACACTTTTAGCACCATGGAAAGTCATTTTGAATGCTGTTGAGGTTTGCAGAGAAGACTTAGGTATTATTATAATCACAGTTTTGTTTAGGGTTACTTAATTTCCGAGATCCGGATCGGTACGGTTCATCTTAAAAAAATCACCATTGTTCCTTCTTTGTCAAATCAAATCATTGTTAGGGGTGCATTCGGTTCGGTTTTGATTTAATTCGGTAAACTATTTTAATCACCAGTTTTCGATTCGGTTAACCCCGATTTTTGGGTTTTTCATATTAACGTTAATTTATAAAATTTATATTTTATCTTGACAAAATAGCTTTATTTTATGACTTTTAAACATTAAATGATAAATATTTTAACATATTTTTCATAAATATTTATTTAAACATATTTTTAAGTAAAAATAAAAAATAAAAATATATTTATATTTTAAGTATAAAATATATATTTTTACCTTATAAAAATAATTAAAAATTAATTAAAACATCAAATTCAGTTAACCGCGGTTAACCACGTTCATAAATTTATGAACCACAATACCTCGATTTAGTTTTCAGTTTTGCGGTTAACCATGCCCAGCTCTAATCATCGTTCCTTTCCAAATTTTATATTGGTTCCAAACTTTACATAGAAGAAAAATCTTGTCTCTATTTATCTCTTATATATACTTCAACACTCAAAAAAATAAAATTTAAATTTAAACCACAAATCATGAATCTTAAATCTTAAAATTTAAATACTAATTTTAAAATTTAATTGTAAACCTTAAACATAATTTTCAGTATTAAATATATATATATATAATAGCATAAAAGAGTAGATTATTTATGTTCGAAAGTGAAGACATTGTTTGAATGAAGGAAAGTAAATGCTACACGTCGAGAAATAATTTTTTTTGGGATAAGTGTGTATTTTATTATCCAAGACAAAACAAATCTCTCAAAACACATTTTGGACAATCATCTCGACTAGGGAATTCCCCAAGATATACAAAGAGTCCTATTTACATCATCTAAATGTATACTCTTATCCCGTAAACGAATACAAACCACCTCTATAATGCACCTAAGTATACAATTTTCAGACCTACTCGTGTGCCGAAATATCTTTCTATTACGCTCCTCTCATACAAAGTACACAAATGAGCTCCAAGTTAGCTTAAGCAATTGAACAATCAAGGACCTCCCCTCAAATGCGAACACAATCAATCTAATTCAGCCGTTGAAAAATAATTGGTTAAAACATTTTTTAATGAATGGAATAGTTTGATTTAAAAAATATAACATAATAAAACCTTAAAAATCAACCATGAAAAAAAATTAAAACACTTGAACAAAGAATTAAATAAAATTTTGACAATAATAAATATGAACAAATCTTTCTTCTGACCCTAAAAGGATGATAAACCCGAAGGACACGGTAACAAGTTTAGAAACCTGCATAAAATTCTCCGTATCAGTTTTAAAATTCAGAAAAGCTCATCACTTCTCAATTGCCATTCTGGAACCTAAAGGGTGGATAGTTTACATCATAATTTCTTCGAATTTTTCGGTTTAGACTGTTTCATAGTAATTGTAGGTATGAGTTTTTCTTCTTCTTCTTCTTTTTTAATAAAAGATCATATATGATTATCTAGATTTTGATGATTAGATCTAAAATGATTTCCGATTTCTCTTATGTTTGGTTCACGAGAAAATAGAGAGAGAAAAAAATAGAAGAAATTAATAAACTATGATTCATGTTTCAGTATGTAATACATGCATTGTTAGAATTAGAAGATGTGGCTTTCATTTGGCATTGTGTTTACTGTTTATCATGTAATTGGTTTATTTTAATTTTATTCTTCATTGTATTTTAGATAATTTATGATTCTTTAGCTTCTAATTATTAGATTTAGGATGCTTAATGGTTTCTGATTTCTTGGAGTATTTTTTATTAATAAAAAGAGGGAAAATATATAATATATGAATATAAGATGAAATTGTAAACAGAATATTAAGAATGATTAGTTTGTCACGAGATTAGCTTTTTGATTTAACGGATCGTGTGATTTTAATCGATATTTTCAAGACAAACAACTAAATTAACCTGAAAATACGATCTCCAACATTAATGTTTCATTTCAGCTGCTGATACAAGATGGCTGATGAAGATCTCCAACCACTTGTATTCGATAATGGAACTGGAATTGTTAAGGTATAAATTTAGAACTCACATTCTGTGCTACTTTTATTAATTGTAGGGTGTTCTAAGCTATATTGTTAGAACTCAGGACTCTATTTTTTCAGGAAATAATTATATTTGACACTCATGTTCAACAAATAGATATACAGATATTATCACTTCGAAGGGTCTAATTATATCCATATTAAATGCGTATTTATATCCGACACTCACATACGGGTTTGTTTAACTTTGTCTCCAAGCTTCTGTCTTCAGCTTTCTGTAGTATCTTAATTTCCTTAGTGATACATTTTAATCTTTCTAGGCTGGATATGCCGGTGATGATGATCCAAGGACTGTGTTTCCTAGTATTGTGGGTCGTCCATGTCAGACTAGTGCGGTTGGAAAAGGTCAGAAAGATGCATATGTTGGGGAAGAGGCTCTGTCCAAGAGTGGTAATCTCACCCTTAAATATCCAATTGAACACGGTGGTATTATTACCAACTGGGATGATTTGGAAAAGATTTGGCATCACATCTTTTACCATGAACTCCATGTGAATCCTGAAGAATATCCTGTTCTTCTCACTGATGCTCCTCTCAATCCGAAAGCCAACCGCGAGAAAATGACACAAATCATGTTTGAGACCTTCAATCTGCCTGCTGTGCATATTTCTATCCAGGCTGTTCTCTCACTTTATGCAAGTGGTCGAACAACTGGTAAGAACACTATCTCAAAGTTGAATATGCATTTGGTCTGAGACATTCTGAACATGTTTTATGTAGGTATTGTTGTGGACTCTGGAGATGGGGTGACCCATGCTGTCCCTATTTATGAAGGATACGCCCCTCAGTTTGCCATCCTCCGACTTGACCTTGCAGGACGTGACCTTACTGATTCCCTTGTGAAAATGTTGAACGATCGTGGTTTTTCATTTAACACTATAACAGAGCGTGAAACTGTGAGGGATATGAAAGAGAAGTTGGCATATATTGCACTTGATTATGAGCAAGAGCTGGAAACTGCCAAAACTAGTTCTTCCATTGAGAAGAGCTATGAGTTGCCTGATGGCAAGGAGATCACTATCGGCGCCGAGCGTTTTCGTTGCCCCGAAGCCCTTTTCAAGCCTTCCATGATTGGAATGGAGGCTGCTGGCATTCATAAAACGATATGCAATTCTATCATGAAGATTGATGTGGATATCAGGAAGGATTTGTATGGGAACATTGTTCTCGGTGGTGGAACGACCATGTTGCCTGGAATTGCTGACAGAATGACCAAGGAAATCACTGCCTTGGCCCCAAGCAACATGAAGATTAAGGTGGTAGCTCCACCTAAAAGGAATTACAGTGTTTGGATTGGAGGCTCCATCTTGGCATCTCTCAGTACTTTCCAGCAGGTATTATTGACTTAATCAACCAAACGATCCAAACCTGAAATTCGACTTAACTCAAATTTGACTCGATATAATATGATTATATAAAGTTAAACTTCAGATAAACCCGAAATAACTAAAACTTGAAATGTTTTGAACTCAGACTCAACATGAACTTCATATTTTATACACAATCTACATACTTGAGACATCTGCTGAATATGATCTGTGATGCAGATGTGGATTTCTAAGGCAGACTATGATGAATCTGGTCCATCTATTGTGCACAGGAAATGCTTCTAATTCTTCAGAGTCAAAAGGGCCTAAAAGTAAATAATGTGTTGGTTTTTTTGTCTTAACATATTCAAGCTCCCATGTTTTTAAAATCAATATTGCTTCTCTAGCTTTTCTCCCCATCTTTTATTTCTTTCACTTTTTATGGTCAAAACTATGTATGAGGATAAAAGATGGTGGATATAAATGGTAGATTTCAAATTCATTTGTTCTTTATTTTCTATATTCATTATAATGTTTACCTTTTAAGATCATTAAGGATCACATGATATGATTTGATTTAGTAATTGATATCGAACAATTGTAGAATCAAAATATTGGTTTACACCGTAACAGGGATTGATATAGACCTAACAAATTTGACTCAATAACTGAAAACTGAATTGATTTACTTGAATCGAGACTCGATATAGACCTGAACAAGATGATCCAAACATAAGCTGAAACTCAAAACAAACCGAACTGAAATCGGTCCAAATTTTAAAAGAACAGATATAGACCCGTAATCGAATTGAATCGAACCGATTTTTACCCAAACTTATTTTCATCTAAACCAAAAACAATCTAAATTAATTTAAGTCTAAAAAATAAAAGTACTACTCTAATTTGCAAAAAAAGAGTTGGTAATCTGCAGAAAGTGGGTGTTTAACCTTATCTTCTGTTGTTTTGAAATATTCTAATGGTTGGTCAGCTAATGTTAATTTGTTAGCCCCCGGTTTACTTCACAGAATTGACCCTTTTGTCCATATTAGCTTAAAAATTGGACTAATCTTGGTCTGAAACATAAACTATGGACCGTTTTGGCAGGTAAACTGTGAGCCTTCATACTGTTTTTCTTCTGGTATTTAGGCCATATACCTCTTCTTTGTTTCATATGTTCGTAGACTTTTGGAGTTTTCTCAGGTCTCATTCAGAAACAAAACCTCCTAGGCCCTGTTGTGTTTCAGGTAAGCCTAATACTTATGTTATTACCTAATTCATGGATGTTTCGAGGTTCATTGAAAACAGTTGTTTTGATAAATGTTCTCTCTTTTCCTGACTTTTTTCAGGTTTTACCAGACATTGGTTGATTTAGTTGTTGTTGTGTTTGAATATGGGCAAGGAATTTCATGAACAAGCTGTTGATGTTGAATTAGAGAGTTACCATGATCATAATGATGATCCAGGTTGCATGGGAGCCATTTTTGACTACCACCATTGGTATAATGTCAAAAAGATGTTTCCACACAGAAAGTACAACAGAGGAAGACATGGAAGATGTAAGAAAAACCTTTGCTTGTCTCATCCTATAATGTTATGGCATCAATGTTTGTAGGGTTTCATCTTAGTTACCAACATTGTAGACAGTATTATTTTGTTGCAGATAGGTCAAAGAACCAAACCTAGTTTCACCAGTCCGGATTGATTCTGTTTCTCTCATGTCTCATTTCAAGTCATTTTTTGTCATGTGAATGGCTATTCGAATCAAAATTAACAAAATCAACCCGAAACTCATTGCTACGGTTTGAGTTAGCTGTCTTGAATCACACATGCATGATGTATAATTATATCCGATACTAACACGAGTCCGAGTAACATATGTTTGTTGAAACTATGTTCCTTGGCATCAAAGCTAGTAGGCTGCAAAAGTTTGTGTTCTCCGACATTATCGGTCCCGGAACTAAGAAGCAAACAAAGTAGTTGATCCAACCAGATCTTATACTGCCCATGTAAATGTTGAATCTATATGTACTTACAAGAATTTATTGATTTCAGGCTGTGGAAATCCACGAACTATATCCATGGAACGAAAATTCATTGAAACCCAAGTACTATTACATGCCGAGGCTGATCACTTACAAGTAAGTTGACTTTAAAAGTTGTAGTTGTTGTTTTCTGGTGCAGTGGAATTGTCTTAGTTTTGCATAGAAGATGGAACAGAACATAAATGAGTTGTTCCTAACTGGTTCCACAGCAAACAAGAAAAACAGGTTCAACCACCAACAAAACCTCAAATAACGACTACACAATGGTGTTAACCGGTAAAGAGAAGCATAAACAACGGATTCCAAGCTTTTCTGCTACACCACTGCTACAGCAAACATATTCAACCCATCCTTTTGAACATTCAGGTTTTGGTTTTGGTTGGATTATTCCAATTATTCTCGTCAGCAAGAGAGCTCACACCACCTATTCTAGCTCAACCTCGCCTGGGGCTTACACTATGCCGAGTAAAAAGCTTGAAATTCATGACAGAATGAATTCTGGCAAGCATGCTATGAAGCTCAACAGAGAAGTTTCTTATAGTCGGGTTAAGGAAGGGCTGGATGTTTTGGAGGTATTGAAGATAAACAAAGATCTATTCCTAGATCCGGGTGTTGGTATTTCACAGCATGTTCCAGTTGCTGGTACTGAATCATCCCAGGGATCTGATTCTCAAAGGTGGAATAGCTTAGTTATGAATCGATTCAAAGATTTTAAGCAGAGAATTAAGCAGACCATCAAGCAAATTTCCATAAAAGACGTGACTAAAAAATGTCAAAATGAAGACGGTACTGATAACGACATCTGCAATGGTGGACTCAATAGGATGAGAGGAACAAAATTGATGAACAAGACACTAGATCGACATGCGAAGTTGTTCGAGACTGGTGTAAGCAAAGAGGCTGACTGGCACCAATCTACGACTACGAGCTTGAGCTTGAGCAAACAAGATCAGGTTCCATCGAGGGAGCATCATGGTCCAGAAATTTTCAGGAGCATTTCATCTCTGTCTGATATGGATCCCTTCCGCTCCCTCCTACACACGGTGTCTCGAGATGCTCTTTCTTTAGAGATGCCAATTGGGAGTATCCTAAATTATGATGCACGTAATGAACCAAAATCAATCAATGTTCATGAAGATATAGATAAGTTTGAACTGGTAGAAGCTGTTATAGAAGCTGAATTGCAGGACAAAATGAGAGAAGGAAATAATCGTGATTCGAGTTCAACTAATCTATCAATAGATTTAAATGGTGAAGACATTGCTAAACCCTGTGACTTAGCAATGGAGAAAATCAGCCCTCGCCAAGAACAAGAGAGTGCTTTTGAAGACAATTCAAGCAGAGAACTCACTCGACCAATTTCAGAAGGTAAATTGTTTTTACCAGGCCTAGGACTGAATCATCCAAACCTTCCTGAAGGTGAAACAGAGTCGTATACTTTCTTAAAAGAAAGGCCTTCCATGTTCTTTGAATCGAATAAAGAGGGCGATCACCGTTACGTTTATGTCAGAGATATTCTCGAGCTATCAGGTTTACTACAAAATGAAGGCCTCCATTCATGGCACTCACCGGACCAACCATTGAACCCTTCATTGTTCAATGAATTGGAGACACTATTGCACCCAGAACTTGAATGTTCTTCCATCGACGAACTCGAAACCAGCTGTGACGATGATCACCGGCTTGTTTTTGATCTAGTTAATGAAGCACTCGCTGAGATCGGTCAAAAAACATCTATTTATTTCCCCAAGCCCTTTAACTGTAGCATTGGTTTAATGTCCAAGGGAAACATTGTTGTTCAAGAGGTGTGGAGAAAAGTTAGTAGTAACCTGGCCTTCCAACGGGAACATGATCGGTCGTTGGATGATAATGTGAGTCGAGATTTCCAGAAAGATGCCTGGATGATGCTTGAAGGTGAAGCTGAATTCGTGGCACTTGAGCTTGAGGATTTTGTCTTGGATGAGCTTGTAGATGAAGTTTTTTGTTTGTAGATTTTTTCTCGTTGTACATGAATCCATGTTCATAATAATAAACAACATAGCAAAATGCCAAGAAAGATTGATTTACTTGCTTAATTATTTATCTATTAATAATTCATTAAAAAACAGAGCTTATATTCGACATTGAAGACTACGAATTTGTCCTATAAGTATTGCGAGAATAGGGGCGGTGACCGAACAATCAACAAACTTCAGATGACCGATAATAATTGAGTTGTTAAAATAAAAATAAATTAGGGATAAATCTTTTAAATATAATAAGCTATGTTATAAAGAGTGATAAAAAATTTTATCTTTAAAGTTAAGTTATAAAATTAAAACTTTTTAAACTTCAGTGATCAAAATAAGAGAAAGTAAAGTTAAGTGATCAAATGTGTAGTTTACCCTTAAAAATAGTAGAAACGAAAATTCGAAGTCTACTCAGGGCTTCAACGACACCGTTTAAGATCACGATTCCTAGGGTTTTTCTATTAAGACAAGAGAAATTCCATGAAGCAGAATTTATAAACCCTAAGCAAAATCCTAACAAGAAATTACATCGGAAGAGGCGGGATCCAATATGGACAAGAACATGTTAGCAGGGCTCGAGGGTCTCCCTGAAGAAGATAAGATCCGAATGTCCTCCATGATGGACCATCTCCAGCTTCGTGACAGGTATTTAACACTCTTTTTTCCGCCCTTATATTTCTCATTTTGCCCTCTCCAAATTTCATGTTATCTTCCCTATTCGATTCCTGGAATTTGATGAGTAATGAAGATTTCAAAATGTGTTAAGCTTGTTCGGGGTATACAAATTTTTGGGGTTCTTTTAATGATTATGTTTGGTCTGGTTAGCTTCTCAGGTTGTAGACATTGCAGGGTATTGTTGCTCTGTGTATGATGAGAAGCTAAAGAGATGTTCTCCTTAAAACCAGTGCAGCCTTTTTATGTTGCCTCTGGACGTTTTGGGAACTACAGTTCTTTTATGCTTTAGCTAGTATTTTGCCTGCATTTGCTTGCATTCAATGGAGTAGGTATGGTCTGTTTATATATATATATATATACAAACAATTGTTTTTATCAATTATGAAAAAATGGATGTGTTTATTTTCAAACGTGTACCATTGAATCAAAATCAAAGTTTTATATACCAACAAGGGTTGGTTCAACTGGTAACCAGATTGGTTCTGCTTAAGCAGGTCTCAATTTCCAGTTGTTGTGTACTAGGTGTACTATGTTGTCGGTCTGGATTAGTCCGGCAAAACCTGGAAATTGGAAGAGCACTAAAAAATAGTTTTATACGCACTACTGAACCAAAATCAAAGTATCACTGTGCGCATTTGACCAAAGTTCATGTGTAGTTTTGATATTTATCCCTAATTTTATTTATGTTGCTTTTCCTGGATTTGTCTGTTTATAATGCCTGCCTGGGATTTTGGGGATGATGGTTATGACATTGTTATTTGCATAGACTTATTGGCATTATTGCACAAAGGCAAATGCCTCTTATACACAGCCTTGGAGAAGACATAAAAAGGGGGTGGAGGTTTTATGCAATGACTGCATTTCCATGTACAATCTTCTCCATGGTTTTCTATATGTCTGCTTAAAGGGCTATTCCCACTCTACTGGTCTGATTAATTAGTAATTTTTAATATTGGTTGTACAGTTTGAGAATGTATAATTCACTCGTGGAGAGATGCTTCAGTGACTGCGTAGACAACTTCACCCGCAAGACTCTGCAGAAGCAAGAGGAGACCTGTGTCGCCCGATGTGCGGAGTTCTTGAAGCACTCGATGCGTGTAGGACTGAGGTTTGCTGAGCTTAATTCCCAGGCCCCAACGCAAGATTAAAAGCTATGGGGCTTAAAATGCTTTTGCTTTATCACATGGAATTTTCTTTTTGGGATAAGTCGTGTTCTTACTCCTGAGATGAAAGGGTTGACAATTGTTGTTAATCATAGGAGTTGCCAATGTTGATTGCGTCATAAGAAATTAAATACAATTGAACAGATATTCGATTCGGAGTTGGTTCCTCATCATGATAGTTCATCGCCACTTCTGGCATCATCTACTTTAGAACAAGCAATTACATGTATAAATCTATTATACATTTTCATTTTTTGTTCCAAACAATCCTAAAATGGTGAAGAGACCAGCCTTCAACTCTTCACTACTGCAGGGAACTGCAACACTCCCATGAATCCATAGCCTTCACACTGAAGTGGTCTGCCGAGTCTAAAACCCGAGTTACTAACCCAAAAATTGGGTTATTACATCAGGTGAAAAATCGATTATTGTCAAATTGGGTATGGTTTCATATCGATTCATCTAGAATTTTGGTTATTTTCGATTCAGTTAGATTTGTTGTGTTTTAAGTCATGTTTGGGTCATCTTATTCAGGTTCATATCGAATCTCGGTTAAGGTAAAT
Source organism: Abelmoschus esculentus (assembly GCA_035048815.1). Lineage (NCBI taxonomy): Eukaryota > Viridiplantae > Streptophyta > Magnoliopsida > Malvales > Malvaceae > Abelmoschus > Abelmoschus esculentus. The sequence goes on along the minus strand of JAUCBN010000061.1, from coordinate 3,914,856 downwards.
CGGCATACGTCATGAGACAAGTTTTTCACGTCTAATTATGAGTACATGACAAGTTTTTCACGTCTAATTATGAGTAATATCATACCCTTAAGGATCATCATGCATCTTATAGTTACCAATTTTCATGTCCCAAAATAGTTAACATTGGTCAACAGTCAACGCAAACAGGTAAAAAAGATGCAGACGATTCTTGAGGCCCCATCGATGATTGAACGACAACGACAAGCTTTAGATCTACATGTCTTTGATTGGGAAGTCTGATAATGGTGAAGATTCTCGATAGAGGATGGCAGATTTGAGCATTTGAGCTACTATATTTCTTTTTCTTTCACTCGATGGACGATGACGATAGTGACAAAGCGATCATCGTTGGATTTAGGGATGTTTATCGAGCGAGTCGATCTTGAGTTGAGCATGGCTCGATTCGTATTTATTAAAGAGTTTTGTTGCTTGACTCGACTCATTGCTCGTTAAAATTGTGTTCGACTCATGCTCGATAAAAAAATTATTGCTTGTTACTTGTTTAGCTCACTAAAAATTGTCTTATTTTTTATTTAAAGTAAAATTTAATAATACTATATAAGACTTAATATTAACGTAAATTAATAAATTTAACTAAAAAAATATTAAAAGAGTATATAAATCATTTTCAAAGTCTGAATTTTAAACTAACAATTCAGTATATATATATATATATATATAAAATCAGCATATTAAAACTAGAATAGCAATCTACACATTAACAATTATTATTTAAATTTTTTAATAAAATAATTCAAAAAAATAATTTAAAAAATTAACGAGTTACCCGCGAATTTATCGAGTTGGGTTAGACATTACTCAACTCAATTAGTTAAGGTCTCGAGTCGAGTTTGAGTACGAGTCAAGTTAACCCAAATTAAAATTTTGTTAAATTTTAGGCTTAACTCAAAAATAAGTGCCTAAACTATACGCCTTTTCTGAAATAGGTGCCTAATGTTTTTTTGGGTTGAAATAGGTACTTAAAGTTTCATTCCGTTAATGTTTTAAGGTAACACCGTTAAAAAAATTGTTTAATTTATAAATAGGTGTCCAAACTATATATTTTTTGAGATAGGTACCTAATGATTTTTTACTAAAATAAAAATAATCAATTAAAAAATTAAATAAAAATAATTTAAAATCCATTAATTTGAATTAATAATTAAGGATGTTTAAACGTTATTTAATTATTGCAGCACTAATAATTAAGGTGCTTAAAAATGTTTTTTCTAAGGTCTATTTGCTTTAGAGTCCCCCGTCAAATTCATTATTTTGTTTAAAAACATTCTTGGATTACTGCAACTTGGTTTCTTCATTTTCATTTGTCGCTAATTTTGAAGTAGAACTTAGGCCTTTTTATCAAGGAATGAAAAATTTATGGATTTCAAAGTAGTTTAAGAATGGAAGAGGTTGAAATGGACTGCTTTTAGAATTAGCCTTTTGATTAATGAAAAAAAATATTTTTAAGCACCTTAATTATTAGTGCTACAATAATTAAATAACGTTTAAACATCCTTAATTATTAATTTAAATTAATGGATTTTAAATTATTTTTCTTTAATTTTTTTAATTGGTTGTTTATATTTTAGTAAAAAAAACATTAGATACCTATTTTAAAAAATATATAATTTGGACACCTATTTATAAATTAAACAAATTTTTTTAATGGTGTTACCTTAAAACACTAATGGAATGAAACTTTAGGTACCTATTTCAGCCCAAAAAAACATTAGGCACCTATTTCAGAAAAATATATAGTTGAGGCACCTATTTTAGCCAAAAAAAACATTAGACACCTATTTCAGAAAAAAATGTATAGTTTAAACACTTATTTTTGAGTTAAACCTAAATTTTAATCGAATCGAGTTCAAATAATTTACGGATTATTTAACTCATTAAACACCCTTAATCTTCTAAAAGCGAACCACGATAAAATAACCCTTAAACTTTCTCTCTCTAGAACTCTTAATTTTTCTTTCTCTCTCATCTACTTTTCTGATTTTTTTTCTTTCCTCGTACATGCCATTAATATTGTTTACCGAAAAAAATATAGGTAAACCATACCAGAAATCATCTCATTATTTGGAAGTTTCCACTTAACGCTAAAAGTTGTCTTAATTTATTTCAAATTAAGCTTCCAAACTTTAATTTATCTCAATTTAGTTACTAATTTTAAATACCCGAATTTGAATTCGAGACACGATAAATAACCTAAAATTTAAGCCATTATATAATTTATAAATTTAATGTAATTAGTTTTAACTCGTTTGAACCTAACAAAAGTATATATTCTCTATCATTTAACCATTTATGAATTTGGTGCAATGATTAAACTTTAAAGATAAATTACGGGTTTATGGGTTTAAAATTTAAATCTTTTAAGTCTAATAATAATTTTATTATTTTTATGTTATAAACTAATTTAAAATATAAGTTATAATTTGTAGACCTCATGTACAATTAACTCTAAAATATTTATGAGACAAATTTTGAAAGGTGATGGAAGATTATTGCCGGGTGAATTTACTTATATTTTATAAAGGGTAAATTACCATGAATGTCACTCCAGATAATATTATATTTGAGTCACTCAATTATTAAAAATTATGTTTGAATCATTTAATTGTGATAAGATTATATTTGGTATTTGGATAACCCAAATGTAACCTTACCCATAAATAAGTGACTCAAACATAACTTTTAATAATTAAGTGACTCAAACATAACTTTTAATAATTAAGTGACTCAAATATAACCATACTCATAATTAAGTAATCTCTTTTATAGTTTACCCTTTTACAAATTACGAATAAAAATAAGCAAAATGTCATTTTAGTAAGGGTAAACTACACAGATAGTCACCATATTATGAGGTTAGTATCGATCTGGCTACAATGCTTTAAAAAGAATTAAATACACCGGTGAACTATTAATTTGATATTAAAATAGCCATCGACCGTTAAAAACTAACGGACTTGATGACGTGGCAGTTAAAATAAAATAGAATAATTACACATTTACTCCTGTCATTCATACTTTTTTTTAATTTAATCCTAATTTTATTATAATAAAATAATTTAATTAGGTGGTGACACGTGTCACCATCTTATTGGATAACATTTTATATATATATTTAATTAATTAAATTTATTTTCCTCCTCCAATCAGGTGGTGGCACGGTGTTGGAGAAGGGAGTTGAACCCGTGATCTTGAGTGTAAATAAGCAACACTCAAACCACTGAAGCAAGCCAATTTTAATGTATTAAATCTCTTCAACATGTATATATTGAACGCAGTTTTTTATATTTATTCACACAATCATAAATTTATTTTTTAATTTAATTTAAGTATTAATTAAATTATTTTATATAATAAAATAAAATATTTAAATTATAATAAAAATTTATTTAATGACTCCTAAACTCTAAAGTCATTTAATTTTTTTAAATCATAAACCCTAAGCTCTAAATCCAAATCCTAAACCCTAAATCTAAACTCCTTAACTCTAAACCCTTAAACCTTAAATCTTAAATCTAAAATTCTTAACCCTAAACTCTTAAACCCCAAACCCTAAATCATAAATTTATTTTTTAAGATATTAAAATTGGTTTGGTTTAGTGGTTTGGTTTGAGTGTTGCTTATTTACACTCAAGGTCATGGGTTCAACTCCTTTCTCCAACGCCTTGGGAAAATAAATTTAATTAATTAAATATATATAAAAAATATTGTCCAATAAGATGGTGACGTAATTAAATTATTTTATTATTTTATTATATTAAAATTAGGATTAAATTTAAAAAATGTATGAATGATAAGGAGTAAATGTGTAATTATTTTATTTTATTTTAACTGCCACGTCATCAAGTCCATTAGTTTTTAACGGTCGATGGCTATTTTAATATCAAATTAATAGTTCACTGGTGTATTTGATTCTTTTTAAAGCATTATGACTAGATCGATACTAACCCCATAATATGGTGATTACCTGTGTAGTTTACCCTTTTAGTAATTACGGGGAAATTTCTCCCCAGTCCACTCACAGATTTGCTCTGCACTAAAAAAAAAACATGGGCGCCAGCCCACAGTTGAAGTTGCCTACTCTCGTTTTATATTGCTTTCTCTCTCAAGTCTCGTTTTCATCGTAGAGAAAAAAATTTCCCAAAACACAAAACTTCATGGCTCGGAAATTCTTCGTCGGAGGCAACTGGAAATGTGTATGCTTATTCTTCTACTCTGTTTTTATACTAGATTTTCATTTTTAAATCAATTTTTTTATGTTTTGAGATCGGATTCGTAGTTCGGTTTTGAGATCGGATTCGTAGTTCGGTTTTGATTATTTGATGTTTTTATGTTTATACATGTAAATAATGTTTACTTGAAAAGATGCATTGCTTTTGTTGCAGAACGGGACAACTGAAGAGGTTAGGAAGATTGTTACCTCATTGAATGAAGCTGAGGTTCCTTCTCATGATGTTGTGGGTTAGTGTTATTTTTCCTTTCTTGGATCATAAATTTATTTCAATTTCAGAACTATTGGAACATTTAGAATTTACTTTGAATATTTATGCTGTGGCAGAGGTTGTTGTGAGCCCTCCGTTTGTGTTCCTTCCCCTTGTCAAAAGCCTGCTGCGTTCTGATTTTTATGTCTCTGCTCAAAACTGTTGGGTTCGTAAAGGTGGTGCTTTCACAGGAGAAGTTAGGTATATGTTTTTATCTGTTATCATCTGCTTTATAGATAATTTTTTATGGCGGGTTATGTGTAACATTGTTGTTTAGTAGGCTCTATATATTCTTATATCGTTTGCGTATTAGTGGTTAACTTCATGTTCTCTTTGAGCAGTGCCGAGATGCTTGTTAATTTGGGGATTCCTTGGGTTATTATTGGTCATTCTGAGAGAAGGGCTCTCTTGAATGAGTCCAACGAGGTAAGTAATATGTTTAGGTTCTGGTTTTTTCATAATCTACTCATTGAATTTGATGCCTTGTTTTTTGTCTCTCGAGCGAATCATATAGTTATTAGTATTGGTTCTTAGAATTCTTTCATGCCCCTATGTTTATTCTGAATGCTTGTCTCTGTAGTTTGTTGGAGATAAAGTAGCATATGCGCTTTCTCAAGGCTTGAAAGTGATTGCTTGCATTGGAGAGACTCTCGAACAGCGAGAATCTGGCTCTACCATGGCTGTAGTTGCTGCACAAACCAAAGCAATTGCCGGTACTTGCTTTTAGAATAACAAAAACAAAGCAATTATTTGTTTTCTGAGACATGGTACCTTGGTTAAAGTTTATGATTGTTTAACCACGATACTGTGCATTAGACTTTTTCATTTCTATAGATAGATAGATAGATAACTGTTGTTGCTCGTTTGCAGATAAAGTAACAAATTGGGATAATGTTGTTTTGGCTTACGAACCTGTTTGGGCCATTGGTACTGGGAAGGTTGCAACTCCTGCTCAAGCTCAGGAAGTAAGTTTGAGTTTTGTGCATTTATCATTTTAAAGGATCCTTTACTTTTGCATATGACCGGTTTTAGTGTCTTGGTCTTCTCCTAATTATCAAGTGCTATTATATAACTGTCTTAGCGCAATCTATCAAGTGTTTGTTTGCATCTAATTCATTGCTTGTTTGTTTGTTCCTATGAGAAATCATACCCTGTTTTGTTTTACATACCGGTCTGTGTTTGTGTGCTCCAGGTTCATTTTGAGTTGAGGAAATGGCTTAATGAAAATGTTGGTGCTGACATTGCTGCATCAACTAGGATTATATATGGAGGTATTTTGCTTTATTGTCTGAAGTATTGATCTTATTCAAGTGGTTTAAAGGAAGTATTTCAGATTTGCTTGGTTCTCCATTAACTTTCAATTCTTGGGTTGAACCCCTCCGTAAACTAATGTAGGTTCCGTAAATGGAGCGAACTGTCAGGAATTGGCTGGACAGCCAGATGTGGATGGTTTTTTGGTTGGTGGAGCTTCTCTGAAGGTTAGCAACTTTCTTGCTTTGCTTGTTCCATTGTTGATTCATCTATTTGATGCTTTTTCTTCAACTTGTGCATTGCCATGCTTAACTTGTACTTGTTGTGTTTTACTTTTCCTCCATCAGCCTGAGTTTGTGGATATCATCAAGTCTGCAACTGTGAAAAAGAATTGATGTTCACCGCCTGTGAAAAAGAATTCTGGTGAGAAGTTTTAATTTTGTACTTGTGTCCTTTCCTTAGAACCTGATATCAGACCAAACTGGAGTTTGTTTTTGTTTGTTTGAGACATAGATCCTTACTGTGTTTTCTTCTCTTTCTTAGTGTCTGATGATCATAAATTGTGTTTCCTTTATGGGGAGTTTTTTATATTAAAAACGGGTGTTATTGTTGTTTGTTGTGTTTAAGCATATTTTTTGAATGGAGATAGTATCATTAAGTTAAAGCGATATTAAAATAAATATTTTATGTAAACATTTCTTTAAATTAAAGTCTTATATTAGAAATAATTATCTAAAGTAGATCAACTTTTTATTTATACTTTTAAATTATTTTTTTATCAAAATACGTAGTTAAAATAATTTTGAGAGATTTAATTAAGAAAATTTTAAAAATTGTAAGAGAATTTAATTAAAATATTTAAAATTTTAAAGTTTAATATAAATTTTTAAAAAATTTGAGGTAGCAAATTAATTTTTTTAAAAAGTTTAGGGGCAAAATTTGAATTTCCCAAAATTTTGGGGGTAATTAGTCATGAAATGTTGTAATTTAAACATTATACTCTGATTTGGAATTGGGATCCTAAAATTGAAATGAATAACAAAATACTCATTAAATGAATGGTTAAGTTTTTTTTTTTTAATGTATGAATAGGGTGTTTAACGAGTTGAGCAGTTCGTGAGTAACTCGAATTCGATTCGGTTAAAACTCGATAATACTTGATTCAGATTAGCTCGACTCGAACTCGACACCTTAACGAGTTGAATTGAGCAAAGTCTAACTCGACTCGATAAGTTCGTGAGCAGCTCGTTAACTTTTTAAATTATTTTTAATAATTACTTTAAAATAATTTCATTAAAAAAAATAAATCTAAATAATAATTATTAATGTATGAATTGTTATTTTAATTTTAATATGTTTGTTTGTTGTATTTGTGGTTTTAAAAATGTTTTATACACTCTTTTAATATTTTTTTTTAAATTTATTAATTTATGTTAATATTAAGTCTCATATGGTATTGTTAAATTTTAACTTTAATTAAAAATAAGGTAAGTTTTTTAATGAGCTTAACGAGCAACGAGTCGAGTTGAGCAATAAGTTGAGCATAACGAGCACGAGTCAAGCACAATTTTAACGAGCAACGAATTGAGTTGAGCAACAAAAATTTTTAACGAGCACAAGTCAAGTAATGCCCAACTCGTGACCGACTCGTTTGATAAGCACCCCTATGTATGATTATCCAATTAATTTCGATTTAAATATGATTAAGTTTCGAACATTTAAAAGTTTTTTAATTGTAACAAGTTTTGTTATGATTGAATGCACGACTGATTTTTTTGAGTTTGTTATTTATTAGAGTTAAGCTTTAATTCTGACATACGATAACTCTGACTTGAATTTTGATTAATCGAATTATAGATATTACATTTGAGTGACTAAAACATAAATGATTTTAAATTTTAATAATTAAATAAAAAAATTAAAATTTCATTAATCAAAATAGAAATAAAAACAAAATTATTTATAATTTATCCAAAATATTTAAGTTTTTTTAATAAAAATAAAAAGACCCTAGTTAATAAGAAATTATATTATGGGCCTGACTTACCACATCAACTATGATCACATCCAATTATAATCATTATTTCACCACTATTTTTCATGTCATTTTTTAACCAATGAATCTTTACTTATTTTTTTCATGTCATTTAAAAATTTTATTTTTTAAAAATTAGATTAATGACATGGATAATTAGTGATAAAATGAATAATTTTTACTAGTTAGGGACTATGAATGATATGACAAACCAGGCCTATAATATTAGTGAGAGATTAACTATGCCGGAACAATAATATTTGTTTGTTGGGGATGGGATTCCGAAGAGGGTCTCCCAATTAAGGATGACAGACGAGTACAGTTTTGTGGATTCTGTGCCGCACCCGCACTAGTTGGAGTGAGGATGAGTATGAGTTTGATGGGTAGTAGGTGGGTGTAGATGTAAAAAGTCATACCCATCATCGGTAGTGGGTAGGTGATGGGTTTAAAACCTTACCCGCACCGTATCCACCCTCCTCATATCCATCCGTTCCGTATCTGCCCGCCATGTGAATTTTGAACCATTTCTATTTATAGACTTTGATTATTCTTTTTATTATGGTATTTTATATACTAAGATATTAATTTGTTTTAAAATCTATGTTAATCCTTAAGTATGTAGACTTGGAACTCAATTAATTTAGTTTGAAAAACTGATGATTTATGATCGTGCTTGAATTAATCATGTTGAAAATTTGTAATGTGTGGATAAGTAAAATTTATAAAAGTGTAATTATGTTTTAACTAAGTTAATTATCTATACATATTAGTTAGTTGTAGTTAAGTAAAATTTATATCAGTAAAATATGTTTTAGTTAAATTATTTATCGTTAGTTAGTTAGATGTAGTTAAATTTATATAGCTGTAAATATGTTATATACACTTAATCAGTTAATAAAGTATGTAGAATTTTACTCTTTTTTATAAAATTTTATGATTTATTTTTACATAATTTGATATTAGTAGTTGCTTGTATGTATGTACAAGCGGATACGTTTTGAGTGGTGAGTATGGGGGTAAATTTAAGAATGTACCCGTGTAGGCAGGTGTGGATTTGAAAATTGTACCCACCGTGAGTGATGGGTAGGTGGTGCATATAAAATTTTTAAATGGGTATGGATATGGGGAGGGGTATTCGCACCCGCCCCGCCCATTTGCCATCCTTACTCCCAATTATTTAAGCTTCGTTTAATAACTATCAGATAATTGATAATTATAATAAATAATAATTGATAATAAATTATATTAATTAATTTAATTAGTAATAAATTTATATATATAACCACCTAAATTTCTTAAAACTCTTAATAACATTTTTTAAAATTAAAAAATTCATTTCAACTTGTTATTAAAATTATATATTTATTAAATATTTAATTTAACGGATATAATTAATTAACTATTTAAATCTTTAAATTTAACTCAATTTTATTTACTAAGCATGACCTATATATCATTAGCTATTACATTGTATATTAATTACTAGAGTTGAGAAGAAATTGTGTTTGGGTTTCGTATATTTTTTTATCTTCTCACCACCACGAGAGATTATATCATACGTTCGACTTATCACGTCAAATGTAGTTCCTAACTAATTAAAACTATTTATTATACCACTAATCAGCCATGTAATTAATGTAATTTCAAAAATCATATTTTTGAAATGACATCAAAATTCTGAATGAAGATTCATTGGTTGAAAAAAATAAAATGGATATTAATAGTGAAGTGGGTGGTTATTATTGGATGGGATCACGACTGACATGATAGACCGGCCCATAGTTTCTCCACCGCCATCCATTAGCTTGCGTGCAGACATTCAAAGTCGCCGGCAGTTGAACGAATTGTCTGAAAGCCACTGCCATGGCAGTTCTGGTCGTCTTTTTTGCCGACAGTAATACTAGAAATCAATTTTAATTAGTAAAAAAATAGGTAAACAACATTAATACTCACTGCATTTTTTTTATTTTATCATCAAATTATTATTTTTAATAAAATTTTATTAGTATTATATTTTTCATTTTAATCGTTTATCATTAAAAAAAATTGCGATAAAAATAATAATTTAATGACAAAAACATGGGGAAAAAACAATAAACCGGTGAACAAAATAAAAAAATAACATTAGTGATTAAAATAAATAAAAATTATAATGATAATGATATTTTTTAAATAATAATTTAATGACAAAAACAAAAAATATAAATAATATAGTGATCAATAATGTTTTTTTTATAATTAATAGAATAACTTAAAATGATTCGAAATAATTTTAAATATGAAATAATTTAACTCAAAATAAAAAAAGGCAAAGCCTAAAATGATTGAAATATATGATAATCTAATTTAAAAACCTCAAACTTTCGATGATTGGTTTACTTAAAGCCAAATCCAAAATAAATTGAAATTTTGGAAAATTATATCATGAATTTTTTATCACGTTATTTGTGATCTTAATTAATCAAATTTATTTATTTTAATTTTTTAAGGTATATCATCATTTTTTATATATAATAAATAAATAAATATTAGATAATTATGTACTGGACTGGGGTATCTATTCACACCCTAAATTTTTTAGAAAATTATATTTTTTTATACAATTTATATATAAAAATTTAAAAATATAAGTAATTGACACCCCTTTATAAATAATTTGACATCCTTTTATAAATAATTAACTATTTTCAAATACCGTTTAAAAAATTGACACCCCTTAAATAAATTCTTGACTTTACTCCTGTTTAAGAATAAACAAAATTAATTATTTAAACGACGAATAATGTAATTAGTAGGGTTTATAATACAGTCTCTCTAGAATTTCTAAAATTTAAATTAATTTGAACTCAATCTGCGGCACTGATAAGGATGTTTGTAGACAGTTCGCTGAAAGGGTGGTCCCACGGAAGATCAACAGGTCAAACGAATATGATTAAAAGTTGACTATTAATCGAGGCCGTACATGACTGTGATTCTGATAAAAAGTCATTGAATTGAACGGCTAGGATTTAGAGTGCTAACGCGAGCATTACGCAAGATCTTACGTCATTTTTTGTTGCGAAATGCAAATTGTAGAAAAATGAGACAACAGCAGGTTGTGGTTAGGTACGTTGCACGACTCACGTGTGCAGACATTTCCAAGTCCATATTAATTAGCAAAAAATAAAAATAAAAAAATAAAAACGTTTTAAATATTATTTTCTTGTTATATATTAATATAAAAATAGTAAGAAATATATGTCATATATAAAAAAATATGAATATATATATTCATATCTTATATAATTAGATAAAATCGTTTAAATTAAAATCAAATAGGAATATATATATATATTTATATCTTATATAAAGAAATAAATTTGTATAAGAACTCGAAAACTCAAATTTTATAAACTCAATTTAAATCAAAAAATTCAAATAAAGTTTAAGTTATAAAATATAACGTGTCAACTCGAATAATTTAATTTTTTTACTTGATTGAATGATCACCTTAAAATTAACTTTTAAATAAAAAATAAATATAATAAGACTCAAAAACCTTATAACAAGATTTTCTTTTGCTAATTCATTTTAAGCTTGTATTTTTTAGAAATTTATACGACTATTTCTAGGAAAATTTTATAATGAACGTCGAACACTGTTGAACACCACTACATTGAACACCGCTAATATCATTAAATTAATTAATAAGAATTAAAAATTTCAAGGAATCAATATATAACTAATAAAAGAGTGATAGATTTAACATATAATTATTAATTATAGTTTAAGTCTTTAAAAATTTTAATTTTTATTAATTAATTTAATAATATTCGATAATCAAGACGTCCATCTAAACTGATACTTACTTTTATTACGCATATTCAGAATAACTCTAATAACGAGAAATAATATAAAAAATTTCATGTGAGCTCCACGAAATGAAGATTGTTTATGACAGTATATGTCAGTTGATATATAACTAAAATATCAATGAGAAACCCCCCAAGTAATCGATTGTTCTAAAATAAATCCTGTTTTTCTATAATTGGACAGATTGTACAATGATTAACACCACATGATTGAAGTTGGATAGAATCAAATCCATATATTCACCGACAGAACCAGAAAAACAAGGATTTTATTTAAGGAAATAACAGCAATAACGCAACCAAATATATAGTAATTTTTAATACAAGGTTAGGAATCCAACCGGAAGCATCCTTTCAAAGTTTCATCAGCACCACCAAGTCAAGGTTTGGAATTAAGGTTGTTTGTCTGTTTTCAAACACAGGACCACCATAACAATGGGGAGCAAGCAAGAGGGCAAAATCTGTCTACTTTTTATCATATTAAAAAGCGTCCAAAAGCTATGAACTTTCGGAGCAACTGAACCGGAAAAGTCAATTCCTTGAAATGAGAAAGAAAACAAATGGTGAAAGGGGATTGATCTGAATAGGATGTTTCCTTGGAAGTTAACCTATGACATGGAAATACAAAAGAGTACTACTATGTAATAATGCTTACCCAGGGACAGGGGGAGGTCTGTTTTTAAAGCAAAAGGCTTGCCAATTGCCTTTCAATTATCCATTAACCAACCATTTTTAATTTAAAGATAAAAAGTTTCTGTTTTTATTAGTTTATAAATGAGCCAGCTGTGATGCGTAGCAAAGCCACCTTCTTTTTTTGTATAGAGAAATCCAACGGCTCAGAAAAGATGGCAATGCTGTGGAAGCAAGGGGCAGGGGCTAACCATCTCTGACTGGACTCTATAATTTGCAACCATTTTCACTATAAGCTTAGTAGTTGCCGCCTGCCGGTTTTTCTTACCAAGTATTGTACAAGAAAAATTCAAGCTTTTTGCTAAACTGGTAAGCCTCTCTCTCTCTCTCTGAAACCCCCTTTCCCCTCCTTGCTTTCTACTTGGTTTACGGAGAAAAAGATTTGTTTTTGGGTGGTTTAGTTTATCCGGTATTCTTTCCGTACTACTTGCTATATTCTGATCCATTTTCTTTCTAGTGATTCCTTTTTTATTGTTTCTAAATAAGAAACAAATTGATTTTGGTTATAAAAAAGTGATGGTTTTGGGAAGCTTTGTTTATAAAACATAGATCTCTTTTCTGTGTTGAATTCTGGATCAAGGGGTCATTTTTACATGTGTTCTACTATCTGCAGAAGAAGAGTTGAAGATGGTGACTTGTTTCCCAGTATTTGATTCAATGGGGATTTGCTTTAGTGCCAGGATTAAAGCTGAGAGCCCCAATAACACAGGTAGTTGGATTTTTCTAAAGCAGCTATTTTGTTTTCTCTTTATTTAGCATCATGCTAATATATCTGCTAATTTCCATGGACTCATTTGCTTAAGCACTTTAGGAGTTTGGGGTTTCATGTAAAATCTCCCCCTCTTACTACTAGTGCAGTTTATTGAGAGCTTTAGGTTGCCTTGTTTTGCTCAATCAACAGATCTCAATTAATAAATGCATGATTTATATACATGATTGAAACAGGGTTAACTTCAAAGTTTGATAGTGGTGAGGGGAAAGATTTGAGCAGTGAAAGTAAAGACAGCAAAGTTTCATCATTCTCAGCACCTTTGACACCTCGGAGTGAGGGTGAGATTTTACAGTCCCCCAATCTGAAAAGTTTCAGTTTTTCTGATCTCAAAACGGCCACGAGGAATTTCCGTCCCGATAGTGTGCTAGGAGAAGGCGGTTTTGGCTCCGTGTTTAAGGGTTGGATTGACGAAAATTCCTTCACTGCTACCAAGCCTGGAAGTGGCATTATTATTGCTGTCAAAAGGCTTAAGCAGGATGGGTTCCAAGGTCACAGGGAGTGGCTGGTGAGTGCATGTTCAGACACATTGTTCTTATATGCAGAGCATCAGAATGGTTTGCATTTCTTAATGTGGTCTGGGTTTCAATTTGCTTGCTTAAGATGTTTATCTGTGAAGCTTATTGGTTTATTTTAATCATTTTAGCCCTATGGTTGGAAACTTCTAAAATATTTTTCGAGATCGAAGTGGATAGATTCACTTGTGTTCATTCTTGATCTTATAGGCTGAAGTGAATTATCTGGGACAATTTTATCATCCTAATCTTGTGAAATTGATTGGATATTGCTTGGAGGATGAACACCGCCTTTTGGTGTATGAATTCATGCCTCGTGGCAGTTTGGAGAATCATCTATTCAGGCGTAAGTTCTTCCAGTCTATCTCATGGTGTCATTGAGCAAAACTTTGTTTTAAGTGTCATTTTGTTTAATTATAACACTTGAATTATGTGTACCAGGAGGTTCTTATTTCCAGCCTCTCTCTTGGAGCCTCCGCTTGAAGGTTGCTCTTGGTGCTGCAAAAGGGCTTGCCTTCCTTCATAGTGCGGAAACACAAGTCATATATCGAGACTTCAAGACTTCCAACATCTTGCTTGATTCGGTATGTGGTTTGTTAAGCCAGCATTATTTCCAATTCCCTGATATGGTCTTGTTTGACAATTTCTAAAAAAGAAATCTCTTTTACCACTTTATGAACCATTTCATTCTTACATCATTACAGAACTACAATGCAAAGCTTTCGGATTTTGGACTGGCCAAAGATGGGCCAACAGGCGATAAGAGCCATGTTTCTACGAGGGTCATGGGGACTTATGGATATGCTGCTCCAGAGTATCTCGCCACAGGTACTTAAACACAGTCAACCGAGTATATGTAACTTTCCGCTCTTGTTAACAAAGAATCATTCCATTTTCCCCCAACTGTGTAGGTCATCTGTCTGCTAGGAGTGATGTCTATAGTTTCGGTGTTGTGCTATTGGAGATGTTATCTGGTCGGAGAGCAATTGACAAGAATCGACCGTCTGGAGAGCAAAAACTGGTGGAATGGGCCAAACCTTACTTTGCCAACAAACGTAAAGTATTTCGTGTCCTTGATAATCGCCTTGAAGGCCAGTATTCAATGGAAGGAGCTTTTAAGGTTGCTACTCTTTCTTTGCGATGCCTTTCCTTGGATCCTAAGTTCAGACCAAGCATGAATGAGGTTGTAACGGCATTGCAGCAGCTCCTGGATTCTAACGATTCCAGAAGTAATCAGAACAATACAAACGGCACAGCGAGGAGACGTAGGCAAAGTGCAGATGATGCCAATGGTGGAAGGAGGACGACTGCATACCCTCGTCCATCTGCTTCGCCGCTTTATGCCTGATAATGGAATCAAGCTCCGGAAAGAAAGGAAAGCTGCTTACCTTCTGAGTCTATGGCATTCATTTTTTCAACCTAGTGACTGTACAGTTAATATAGTTACGTTTTAAGAGCCAGCTTAGAAAACGGTGCAATTTCTTTTCAATGATCACAATTATTAGGGTGTATTTCTTTTCAAGCCAGGTTTTGGTGAAATTACAATCATATTTTTATGATTAATTTTTTTTTGCTAATCTTTTGAGAATGATCAAAGAGAATTTGAACAGTTGATCTTTGCATGTTCAAGACCTGAAAAAAATGGCGATGGATATCAGAGGTCGTCAAGATCAATGAACATGCAAAAAATATTCATCTAATATACTGAAACTCAACAATAATATATTCGAAATTAACAACTGCAACGAATTTAAAATGCTCCAAAAAAGAAAAATAAATGGAAAATCTTTCTCCTATACATGATCCTGCATCAACGACAGAGCTTGGAACATAGTAGTTGAACTTGGGAAGTGTTTTCCTCTGTTAATGCATAGATGTCGCTTTTCCCATTGCTTATGCATGTCAAGTTAAACGACCTCTCGAACTTGGTTGACTGCGATACGAATCGACAAATATTAAGCCATTTTCATTTCAATGGACTTGTACATTAATATCATAAATATGTTTGCTGGAAAGCAAACATGAACAATGGAACTGACCTGACAATACACTTTTCGTTGTTTGCAACTCCACAATGGTGTCGGGAAACAACTCATATAATGACACCAAGAACAATGTTTGTGCAGGTTAACCCCTCGAAGGAGCAGAATTAAGCCTGTAGCAAATCTGGAAAAAAGTATTGAAACATGCATATGGCATCAGTGAAAGTATGGATTATCAAGTTAGGGAATACATATTGATGAGACCAAACGAATGTTCAACGAAATCAAGTAACGTGAGAGACGTATCGTTTTGGTTCCATTCATGCAGGGGAATGGCCTATTTTGATCATGAAGCTGAGTGGTATTTAGAATATATACAAAGTTTGTTGAATTCAAGCAGAAAAAGGATTCCTTACACAACAATCAGCAGTATCAAAGAGATGACCCACAGGACATACTGGTACGGCTTGTGTTTGGGTTTACGAGAAGGTGCAATGTATCCGGGAGGGATTTTTTTCGAGCTAACATATCCAAACTGGGGACGGATTAGAAAAACAAAACCGAGGAGAAACCCGGAGATAAATCCCCCGATATGAGCAAAGTTATCAACGTGTGGGAGGACTCCCATTGCTAGATTTATTATGATAACCAGAACAAGAGTTAGCAGTGCGGCAAACTGCACATAGGAAACGAAAACTGTAAGATATTCTGCTTGCACAACAGACTACGAAGAATAAAACATCAGTGCAATCTTACGTGCCTTATTTGCATATATTGACCAGTTTGTGATTAGTTCGGAGAGCATGCTTCCTAGTAAACCAAAAAGTGCACCAGAGGCACCAACTGATATAACACCCTGAATAAAAAGAGAGGACATCAAGCTCCCACCGAAACCGGCAATTAGATAAAGCGACCCAATTTTCACTGCAGAAATACCAAAGAAGCATTAGGATTACATACCTATAAACCAGAACAATAACTTCTAAGTAGGTAAATCTGAAGTATTTCTGAAAGCACTAAGGAAGTTTCTAACTCATGATGAAGTAATGTCCTGCAGGTTAATACTATCCCAAGATGAAGGAAAAATCAACAGATTAATTGATGTCGTAGTTAATGCGTATATGTTCCGATTAAAGATACCTTAAGAAATCACAAGAACTCGGGTTTTAAGCTATTGTGCTTCAATTAAGCATCCCTAACAGTTATAGATATCCCTTGTTTAACTCTAAGCATATTAAAGCTCAAGGATGTGCCTTAACCAACAAATGCAAAAAAGACCTTTCAAGACTTAGGAACCTGTCTGAAACTATATACTGTGTGATACACATCTTGAATTAGTAAACAATGAAAATTACATGATGTCTTAAGTAACCAGTCTTAATCAGTAAATGGCATAAGTATTGATATCATCAAGGTTACAAAATTTAAGCTGGGGAAAAGATGCATACCAAAACCGAATTCCTGTTCAAGCCGAATTCCAATGAATAAAAGACTCAACATGTTTGCAAGTATGTGGAAAACACCAGCATGCAACCATATACAAGAAATCATGCGCCATGCTTCATGCCTTCTGACAACTCTAGACACTTCTAGAGCACCCATCTTCTCTAATCTGAAGAAACAAAGAAAACATAAGGCCAGGTCATTTTCTAAGGTAAAGTAGTAGATTAGCCTATGCAGATACAATTTTCAGAAAACAAAAACAACCTACATATAGATACTCCACAACTTCAAAAGTATATAAAAGGAAATCATAGAATTTTAATGACATAAGGGAAGATAGTTGGATGCATTGGAAGAGACACATACGTAGAAGCAGAAGGGCCAAGGAGGGGATTCTCTTTGATAGGCTGAAAGGAGAACCTACCCAAGAATTTGCCCACGCAATTGTTGGAGGTCTTGGGACAATCATTAATGTACATGGTTATTATAAAAAGGAATATATTAACCAAAACAAAGCCTGGAATCAACCAAGGCACCCACTTTTTAAACGGCACGAAATCAATCAACCATCCTGCTTGTTGTCCTTCCCTCTGCCTACGCCCCCGCCCTCTACGCTGCCCATCAGGCGGCGTTGAAGCCGCATCACTTGCTCCCGGCGGATGCACCCCTGTATCTTCTCTTTTCGGATCGCTTAACTTGATTTCAATCCTGGAATCCATCCCCACCTTCAAAACAACCCCTTTTTTTTTCTCCTTCAAAGACCCAAAAAGAAACCCAAATAGAAAAAAGAAAACTTTGGGTAGTTTTCTTTCTAAGTTTTTAGTTAGGAGATTAACCAATGCAAGAAAAGAAAAATGGGGGGATTCCCATTGTGGGAATGAGTTAACACTGTTTCATAATCTTGGAATGTAAAAGAATTATGAATGAACAAAAAGGCTTGGTTTTTCTGAATTCTGATAATACATGGATTCTCTCACGTTTCAGAGTTCAGACAAACCTTCCTTCTGGTTGTTCTTTTTTCTTTTTTATGTAGCTTTAATGGTGGATGGTAATGGTCTTTCTTCTGTGTTTGTTTTGTAAGGGAAACACTTGGTAGGGATGATAGGCTTATAGTTTTAAGTTTCCATTTGATTTCTTTTGCTTGAATCCCATCTTCATTTCCTGTATTAAAGAAACAGTTTCTCGTTCCAACAGTTACTAAGAGAAATCAGTTCCTTCCAATTCAGACCAAAAAACTTGCAGAGTGTAGTAGAATAGAATACATACTTTAGAACACAGTCAAAGCTATTTTTAGGGAAATTAGAGGAATCCATGCAAGCTTTATATGGAGATTGAAACATGTGTAGACAATCCTCCTGTCTTAGGCAAATATTTTGTTGGTAATAATAGTAAAAAAGTCTGTTGCCAATCTTGTGGGTTTTGATGTTATTAGATTTTTAATACTTTGTCTACTATTTGCTAGCGATTTGGATGTTTTTTTTCTTGTTGAAATTTTTGTATCTGAATGTATAATTTTAAAGGGGCAGAATTTGAATCGATAATGAGTTACGTATAAAAAATTAGATATAAAAAAGTTTATATATAATTGTATTCGATAATAAATTTTTTTTGGTGAACTAAACTTTCGTTTAAATATTTTGCTTTACAAAAATTAGGGTGTGCATTCAGTTAATTCGGTCGTGATCGAATTGAATTAACCAAAATCGAAATAATTGAAAATTTTAAAATCTTAACCGTTAATCGAACCAAATTTCTTTTAACCAAGATTTTTAAAGTTTTAAAATATATAATTGAAGGACATGAATCATGAACATAATTTATATATTTTTAATATATATGATAAAATTTATTCCCAATATATTAAATAAAATTTTTAATATATAATTTATATATTTTTAATATATATTTTTGAACGTAAGATGTGCGGTCCAGATTTCGTCTAACTAACTTTTTGATCTGCCATTCTTCGCCTAGTGCACGTAACTGCATATTTCTAAACTTACGCCAACTGAATAGAATCTCTGTAATGCTTACCCACTCCGCCTTTAGCCACGTGTACCCACAACCCTCGGCAACTGTAAGAAAAGTTTAAAATAGACATCAAATTTAGTTAAACATCGGTCTTCACGCAAGCTTCACACGTGTCATCCAACCAATCCTCCGACGGTTATTCTATTTTTTTAAAAGGGTAAACTACCCCAGTAATCACCCAACTATTTGGGATATCTATTTTGTTCACTCAATTAAAGAACTCGTCAATCAGGTAACCTAACTTTGAAACCCTACCTATTTTGGACATTGACGTTAAAATTCTGACGGAAAAGCTAACAGCAGTGACGTGGCTGTTAATAAAAATCGGTAAAATTACATATTTAATCCCTCTAATTTATTTATTATTTTAATTTAATTATAATTTTAAATTAATAAATAAAATTAATCATCCAATCGATTGATGACACGTGTCACCACCAGATTGGATGATTAATTTTATTTATTAATTTACTTTTATTTATTATTTAATATATTTTTCTCTCGAATCAAGTGGTGATACGTGTCATTTATGCAATGGAAAGCAAACATGCTAACCACTGGGCCAAACTCTCATTTATGCAATGGTATTTTAGCATAATATATTTAAGGTAAACTATCCAGTGACCATCCAATTAATTGGGATCGAATACAATAGATGAATATTTTTGGACGAAATCATGACACATGTTTGTACACATGGATGGGAATACAATTTTAAAGGGTTCGAATACAATTTTAATAAAAATAAAAGCATATTTGATATTAAATACACGAATAAAAATATTCGTATAATAAATATTCATAAGTATTCGAATATTTTTATTCATATATTTTTATTCAAATATTTATTATATGAATATTTTTATTCGTATATTTTTTATTTGAATATTTACTATACGAATATTTTTATTCATATACTTTTATTCGAATATTTATTATACAAATATTTTTATTTGTATATTTTTTATTCGAATATTTTTATTTGTATATTTAATATCAAGTATGTTTTTTTTATTAAAATTGTATTCGAACCCTTTAAACTATATTTACTTTATTGTATTTGAACCCTTAAATACATAATGCTAAAATATCATTATACAAATGGGAGCTTGGCCCAATGGTTAGCATGCTTTCTTTCCATGCTAAAGACTTGGGTTCTACTCCCCTAAGCTCAAAGTCAGACTTTTTTACCAATTTTTATTAACAGCCACGTCACTGTTGTTAACTTTTCCGTCAAAATTTTAACAACAATGACCAAAATAGGTAGGGTTTCAAAGTTGGGTTACCTGATTGACGAGTTCTTTAATTGGGTGGCCAAAATAGGTATCCCCAAATAGTTTGGTGGTCACTAGGTAGTTTACCCTTTTTAAAATGCTTATTTTTTTAATTATTTTTAAATAAAACTAAAATTTTATTTTTTAAATTAACAATTTTAAAGTTTTACAAAATAGTCCCAAATTTCTAACCCAAAATTCCCAAATATCGTAGTAGTCCGACGACAGTAGTGATGATCTCCAATGAGATAATAAACGGTGATAACGATGATAATTTAAAGTTTTAGAGTTTGAAATTAAAGATTTGAGACTATTTTGTAAATATTTAAAACTTTTAGTTTTTAGAAAAAAAAATTATGTTAAAAATAAATAAATAAAATTTTAAAAAAATTATAAAAAATAGTTTATAGTTAGGCACTTAAAATGACCACAATTGAAACTTTAGACACTTATTTTGAGCTAAAAATAGTTTAGACACCAAAAGTGACCCACAAACATAATTTGAACACCTATTTGGGTATTAAGCCAAAAAAATATCCATGTATTCAACCCGACAATGTTAATAAAAGAACAAGAAAAAAATTGAGTGATGAATAATGTAATTTATCCAAAAATTAATTAAAACCACACAATATTATCGATAAGACAAAAAATTATTAAATGAATTCGATTTATCACGTCATTTATGATCTCAACCAATAAAATTCATCCATATCAAAGAAATTTTCAAATAAATACTCATTCTTTTTTATATGCAAAAAATAAATAAATGAAAATTCACTTTAAATAAAGAAAACATAAATAAATTTTATTAACTAAAACTATAAATAACATGATGAACCGAATTTATCTAATAATTTTTTATTGTATTAACCAAAACGCCATCAATGAATGGAGAAATTATATCATGAACCATTTTATCACGTCATTCATGGTCCCAACCAACCAGATTCATCCGTCTCATATTTTTTAAGGTGAGACATCACTTTTTTTCTATATGTAATTATTGAGTGAGTAGTTATTAGATAGTATTTATCACGTCATTTATGATCTCAACCAATAAAATTCATCCATATCAAAGAAACTTTTAAATAAATACTCATTCTTTTTTATATGCAAAAAATAAATAAATGAAAATTCACTTTAAATAAAGAAAACATAGATAAATTTTATTAACTAAAACTATAAATAACGTGATGAACCGAATTTATCTAATAATTTTTTATTGTATTAACCAAAACGCCATCAATAAATGGAGAAATTATATCATGAACCATTTTATCACGTCATTCATAGTCCCAACCAACCAGATTCATCCGTCTCATAATTTTTAAGGTGAGTCATCACTTTTTTTCTATATGTAATTATTGAGTGAGTAGTTATCAGATAGTTATTTAAAAATGAACGGACCTGATTGCATGAACTACAGATGACGTAATAAACAACGTTTATTATTTTGCACATCTATAAAAAAAATTCAACTCTTTATATATAATGTAATGATATGGTTTTAGAATGAGTACGACAAATTACTTAACGAAATTAATTAAAAAAAAACTTAATAATGAAAATATACACTTCAAAAAATTGGAAGTTTCGAAACTTATGTGTTTTTGGTCCAAGTAAACGTGATGCTTTTAGTATATGGAATGAATGTCATCGAGCTTATGAGTTATACATTTTGGAAAAATCGTCCACAAGACATAAGGGGGAGTTTGCATGTTTAGGTGCAGGTTTTAATGAGCATTGACAACCTCCTTCAACTGAGTGGTTTAAGGTCAATACAGATGGTTCTCGGAACGCTTCTACGGGTTTTGCTACTTGTGGTGGGGTGATAAGAAATAATGTCGGGGAGTGGTTCTTTGGGTTCACGAAGTGTGTGGGTATTTGCTCAATTATTGAAGCTAAACTTTGGGGGTTATTGAAGGTATTCGTCTGGCTTGGACGAGAGGTTTAAGAAAGGTTATTCTTGAAGTGGACAGTCTGGATGTGGTTCGTATTTTGCTTAAACGGACTGTAGGAGGTTGTTTGACATCGTTGGTTAGAGAGGTTTGTTCGTTTCTTGATCAATCTTGGGAGATCAAAATTTGTCATATTCGTTGGACAGCGAATAAGGTTGCTGATGGATTAGCCAAAATGGCTCAATCTGGTGACGTTCCTTCATTTGGAGAACTGGACTTCTTATCTTGTAGACTTTTTATCTTGTATCTTCATGTTTCCATCGAATGCAGTTTTGGCTTTGGTTCATGATGACTTGTAACTCTATGTGAGTGTGGGTCTCTAATGTTTACTTAGTTGTTTCTTTTATCTTTTGTAAATATTATCAAGTGTGCTCTTTTTTCCTCATTTAGGTTTAGGAGGATTTTTTAATGAGGCTCTTGATAGTATGTTTCTTTCTCAATTTATAAAAAAAAAATTGAAAGATGATAAGTGATGAAATTATAGTAGAAGGATTAGATTCATCAAAAGCACATAATATAGGTACCTTCTGCATAATTTGACCAATTTGTTTAAGTAGGAATTTTCCAATATTTAGTCAGGAAAAATATTAAATCGCAATGGGGTTCAAATAATTTTATTTACAAGTTTTATAAATTAATAAATATGTTTTGTTTAAAAACTTTGATTTGATTTTTTTTTTCTTTCAAATTAATTCAGATTGAATTAGATCACACATCTGGTTTATAAATTAATATAATCTCTACCATTTGACATTGACCGCTCAATCACTCTGTTGGTATCGCTGGTGCTCGAACCTATGACCTTAAAAAGATCAACCGTTCTTGTAATCACTTGGGCTAGAGGGTTCGTGCAGATCACACATCTGATTTATATAAATAAATCATTCAAAGAAAATATTTTATATATAGATTTTAAATTTGAGATCTATTTAATTAAAAAATTTGATATTTATATTATTTATAATATAATATTTAATTATTTTTTCTTAATAATTTAAGTGGGAGTGTGAATGGTTTACCTTACTTTCAACAAATTATATATATAAAAAAACAAATTCAACAATACTAAAATAAAGTCACTCTCTTTGTGACCCAACGTTTTTCTCGATTCTTAAGCTATTTTGTAACCGTCAGATTAAAGTTAGATCCACGTGTTATAAGATTAAAGGGTGATGAAAACACTGGTGGGTCACCCATTAACGAGGAACTAGTCTTATGTGGTTCTTTCTTACCGGTTATAACAGGTAAAGTTTATAGTAACTACCGATCTGTCCGGTAACCAGGGTCCATGTTATAAGCGCTGGGGGTTTATGCATAAAGTTGGGTGATTTTCTGAGGGTTTTGGAGATCCGAGGGAAAAGAAAATATTTTCTTTTAGGACAAGAAAAATGAAATTTAGAATTTTCTGAGAAAATTCAAATGGTTTTTGTTTGGATAACACATTAAAAGAAATTCACCTTCTGTTTTGTCGAGAAAATAATGGGATAGAATATGAAACAAAGGATTTTCTTTTTCCTCCTGTGAAGAAAATTTTCAAAATTGTTAGTTTCTTTATGCGATCTTATGTTTGGCTGAAAATTTCGTATATTGATCCAATATTTCATATTCTAGAGGTGAGAAAACCGATTTTTTTTTGTTCAGTTTCCTTTGCGAATTCGCTGAAAGTTTTGATCTTTTTCATGGGTTTTCTTTGGTCGAGGTGTTTGGTTGCCGGGAATGGGAAAGAAAGTGGAAGAAAAATTATAATTCGAGTACGAAGTTGTTCAATGACCCTGACGTTATAATCTTCTTAAGCATTACAATTTTTGACAATCAACTGCCTATTCTTTCTTTTTCTCTGTTTTCAGTTTTCATTGAAAATTTCTTAAAATTTATCACTTTTTAACGTTTAATTCATTTGTTTGTCGATAGTTTGTGTTATAACGTATTCGATCTGGGATTTTAGAGGCAATTTGTTGAAAAAGCCGAGGAGATGATTTCAGATTCTTTCTTTTATATCAGTTATTTATATTTTTTCCCTTTTGGGTTTCTGAGAATGAATCTTTTGTTCAAGGTTTTAGATCTTTATAAAAGAAAATTTTCTATATTATGCAAAATTTCTTAAATATGTACATAAACAGTCATACATGTTATCCACGTATTGATGGTGGCTGGAATTTTTCATTCCTCATGAAATCATTTTGCTTCTAAGATTACTCATAATTGTTAGAAATTCTCTATTGATCATTATTTCTTTTATTT
This sequence comes from Abelmoschus esculentus, assembly GCA_035048815.1. NCBI lineage: Eukaryota > Viridiplantae > Streptophyta > Magnoliopsida > Malvales > Malvaceae > Abelmoschus > Abelmoschus esculentus. The sequence goes on along the minus strand of JAUCBN010000061.1, from coordinate 3,890,293 downwards.
TTTGGGGTGAATGGATGCTTTGGTGGCCTAAATTTTTATGTAAAATGTGAAGATAACCAGTAAAAGCTTGAAAATCATAAGCACTGCTTTTGTTTTTGATTGTTTTGGATGAGTGGTTGTAGATCCAAATATAGTGGCTTTTGGTATATGAATGTATGTTTTCATCTTTAATTACTTTCTATTGGTTTAGATGGGAGTGTTTTGTTTTGAAAAGGTAAATTTTATGTTCTTTGATTCTCACATTCGACTCTTACCAGGTTCTAAGTTTAGTTGAGATGAAATCGTTTTTTCTCTTGGAATTGATTCAAAAGTATCGGTGAACTGCATATGATATGTTCTTTGTGCTATGTTCTATGAGATATGGTGTTGCAGAAAAGATTAGACTATGGTTTCAATGGCTATAAGGTGCCTGCTACTCCACGAGCAACAAGATCGGTCAGGGTAATGTATTTTACTGTAATGGAATTGTATTTAGTCTTTACATTTCTTTGATCTCTTTTTGCAAAAACACTGATCACTTTTAAATTACTACTCTTATTATTTTATAGAAAAGGGTTCCATTTAGAAAGAGAGTTGAAGACAACCAAACAAGTGCTTTTGACTTACTGGCTACCGTAGCTGGAAAGTTATTACTAGATAAAGAAAGTACTCCTGTATCTAGTAATACAATGATTGTCGTTGATCGGTCTACAGTTGTGAAGAACACTGTAAAAGAGGAAAGACGAAATGAAGATCAATCTATGAAACTAAAAACTTGGAATAAAGACGGCATTGATAGGGGATTTGTGATTTCTCAACTTGTTTCACAAGCTAATGAACTAAACTATAGTTCTAGGGAATCACCAAGCCTTAAAAATGATGCCCATTTTGGATTTACCTCAGCCGTAACATCTTCTGGTTGTTCAGAAAGATCGAATGTTTTGAAGTTGATGAATAACAAAATTAAGAATGAAGAGGTAAGTTTGCCTCTTAAGGTAGAGACAGGCCCCTCTTTTATGTGTGGCACATCTGGTGGTCGTGTGAAATTAGATTCTGAAAATAAAGGGCTGACACATGACGAGCTGGATATAACTGATAAGGTTTCTGTTAGAGAAGTGGTTGATATGTACCCTTGCCGCTTAGAGGATCCAGTAGTCTTGGATTGTAAACCACCAGTTCTATCTAGTTCAGATAGTAGTGGTAAGACACATTCAAGTGGATTCAATAATTACCATAGTTCTTTACCCGTTAAAACGGTTGATGTAAATGTAGTTAGTAGAGATGATGACGAAAAATCTTCAGGGTGTACTTACTCTGACCCCATAAAAAAGCCATTTAAGCCAGCTTCACTTATCGGAGATCGAAGAATAAAGAATACACAAGTTTCTAAACACACAAAATTAGCTCCGAGATTGAAGGAGACTTTATCCAATTCTGGTATTCGGCTTCTTAAAAGTTAAAACCATCTCAACTTTGACTAAATTATTTGGTGCTATTGAATGGTTTATTGACAAGTATGTAATATTCTTCAGATGAGAATTCAAAATCTTCTTACTGCGATAGGAGTGCTTACAATCGATTAAGATCCGAAAGAAACTACCCTTTCAAAAAAAGGAAATTCTTACACTATAACTCAGTATCAAATTCAGATGGAGGAATCAGCAGCGAGAGCATTTTCAATTCACCTGAGCAGAGCATCAATGGAAATGCTTCAGGTGTACATCCAAAGATGCGTGGAGGTGATTTTCATACTTTTTTGCCCTTATATTATTTCTTGTATTTGAAGCAAATATAAGTAACTTTGCTATCTGATTCTAAATTTGTATTCAGTCACTGAAGAGTCGCCTCCATTAGCAGACCAATGCAAATCATTCCACTCAAAGGATTCTCACGGTATGAGACTCTTTAACGGGGTGATTCATATGTACTCTTTTCACTTATTTGGTGTTCAACATTCAAAGAAGTTCTTACATCAAAATATTTTTCTTTTTACTCAGTGAAGTTTAGGATCAAATCTTTCAGGGTGCCAGAATTGTTTATTGAAATTCCGGAATCTGCAACTGTTGGTTCATTGAAGGTAATGATCAGTGGCCTATTTCATTGTGGTAAAACTGCTTGGTTATTTTGTGCTGGCCGATGGAGCTATGTTGACTTTCTTTTACTGTATGTCGCTACATTTGGACCTTGAAGTACTAATTGTTCTACTATGTGAAGGTTTATTTTTTTTCTTTCCAGACACAACATCTTGCTTCAAACCATGATATATACTATGATAGCTTCTATTGTAAAGTGTTATTCTTATGACTGGTCTAATTGCTGCTTGCTCATTTGACTTATTTCTAATGACATGAAACTGTTTTAATGTAGAGGACTGTTATGGAGGCAGTGATAGCATTACTTGGAGGTGGATTACGTATTGGTGTGCTTTTTCAAGGAAAGAAGGTTAGAGAAGACAATAAAACTCTTCTGCAGACGGGAATTTCTTGTGATATCCAGATGGATGCACTGGGTTTTAGCCTGGAGCCTAACACTTTGCAAACTTTTCCATCACTATGTACTGAAAGTTCTCTATTGTCACTTTCATGTGACACACCTCTTCCTCTTGCTAGGTAACAAAAATAATTTTACAAGTTTAGTAGATACCTACACATGGATGATGGTTTAAAATCTCGTTTCATTTTATTCTTTCTATTCCTAATAACAAAAACGAACAATCATTTCTAATGAGAAGTTGAGCTTTTGTTCGGCAATGACATTTTTTCACAAGTATGAATGGATACATGTATGACAATTGATGTTAGTCATTGAAAGTTGTGGCATGATAGTTTCCCGTGGTCAATATAGTGAAATACAATGATACTTTGTTACTTTATAGATTCAATTTATGATGAATGTTGTTTGTTTCCAGGTATCCATCAACTCCAGGTTTAGTTAATCGTGTTACTCATGATCCTTTGCATGAGCATCACATGCCACATTTGGGAAACTTTGTTGAAAGTGATCATGATTCTGCAGCCTCACCTATTAACATGTCATTTGATAAAAACACAACTGACTCTAAAGCCTTGGTAACTGTACCAACGATGAGTGTGGGGGCACCAGATGTGGTTCCAACTCATAGGAAATCAAGAAGATCTGAAGTTGTGCAACGTAGAATTCGTCGACCTTTCTCTGTTGCTGAAGTTGAAGCTTTAGTCCAGGCTGTTGAAAAACTTGGAACCGGAAGGTATGTTTCAAACCTACCAAAGAAAATATGAGGATCTATTGAGATGCTTAGAACAATTTGCATAATTGTATGGTTAAAATAACATATATCCCCTTATATTGTAACGACCTTAGTTTTAATGGCTCTGTTAATCTGCAGGTGGCGTGATGTTAAATTAAGAGCTTTTGATAATGTGAAGCATCGAACTTATGTGGATTTGAAGGTAAGTGAAAATTCTATACCTACTGATAAATTCACATTTGTCTTACCCTGATGGAATTCATTGCATATCATATATCTAATCCTTTTTATAAATTTTTTGTCTGTTTCTTAACCTTTTTCGTTTAAAAATCCAAAAGGTCCGTTTTATGTCTTGGGCACATAGTTTCAATCTAGTTTCAGACACAGTTTCTTGTTCAGCAGGTTAAATGATAGATCATCTTTACAAGTTTTTCTCAATTTTGTACGTTCATCTGTAAAATATCAACTACCCTACAAAGAATCATTTCAATACTAATATAGCACGATTTCTCCGAAAATATTTGTTTTTCCCTTTCACCAAGTAACTCAATGACATTTTTTCTCCCCTAATGTTTTAGCTTTATTACATTCGCATGGGACCTTTCTGTTGCTTTTAGTATTTTATGGAAGTAGTACCACATGATTGTGTTGATATTTATTTTAGAATCGTGTAGGATAAGTGGAAAACGTTGGTTCATACAGCGAGAATATCACCGCAACAAAGGCGGGGAGAGCCGGTGCCTCAGGAGCTCTTGGACAGGGTCTTAACCGCACACGCCTACTGGTCCCAGCAGCAAGCCAAGCAACAAATGAAGCAGCAGCAACAGCAGCCAGAGAGCTGTCTTCTGCTTTACAACTCAACAATGAAAGCTAGTAGCAGATGTGATGGTGATGAAAAAAATTTATATTAATGATGATATTTTAGGGAAGGATTATTATTTATCATGTTCTTGTAATTCTATTGTGATTATTTTAAAAGAAAAAAAAGGGAAAATATGACATAAAATATGTAATATTTTATCTGCACTAGCACTAATCCTTGTCTCACTATGGAGAGAGAGAGGCATGACCCTTTTGTAAATTACTATTGATGGAAATAAGAGCTTGCTGAATTACATTGCTCAACATAAAAGTATCTCTCTATTTAAATTTTTATATATCCCTTCTATCACACTAGGGCTATGCTCCCATGTTCTTCATAAGTGATTCATTCTTTTTCTTAGTGGGCTGATCCTCTTTTGAGATATACAATATGTTGATAATTGATAATTTAAAATTATGAACATGATAATAGATATATGTGATATATGTTTTGATGTCAAATTATGTCCTATGATATTTGATTTAATGACATATGATCTTATATAAAGTATGAAATTAAGAATCGCCGTTATTTGATGTGATGATATATGATCTATGGACACAAAATTTAAAAAGCGGTGAATATGTATTTCTTAAACATTTGTAGATTTTGAATATAATTGACATGTCATACAATTTATGAGTTCTCCATATAAGGGTTTGAACTACAGTCCAAATCTACGCCCTTCATATGGTGCATATGATATATTTTATAAAGAATTTAAACTATAATTCGAGATTAAAACCTACATGTATTATGATATGGTATTCAATGAAATATGTGTATTCATGAGTTACTTTGTCAAAAAAAATATTATGATTGCTATGATATATATTATGATTTCATTTCAGTTTGATGATACAAACGAAGAATATACTTAATATGATAATCATACTTAATATGATAATCATACTCATATAATTGACACTGATAATTGTATATTGTATATGTATTTATTTTGAAAACTATCTCACTAAATTATATAAGTTTAATATACATTTATCTCAATTTTCACATATTTCAGTTCCTTGAAAATATTCTAGTTCGATTGTGTTGATGAAGTTACAAGTCACCTAGCTATGTATCATATATATATATATATATTTGTTTGTTTCTAAACTCCTAATAAGGTGGATGTTCTTAACATGTGAAATTAGCTTCTTTTTGTGGGTTAAAATTATCCATTATGTTAAAATAGTAAAGACTAGTAATATGACATGTTTGTGAATTGGAAAAATATTTAAAAATGACATAGAATGTTCCAAGTTATGAAATATATGTAAGTGAATTTAAAACATCATAAAACTTTGTATGCTTATAAAAATGGATAATAACAACTTACTAGTAAAATTTTATTGCATTTGGTTTTGATTTGATGATTTGATAAAAAAACATAAGAAAAATATCATTACAGACCCATTCGTATCGGTACGAGTGATGGCGTATTGGTATGAATTTATTTTAAAAAACTAGGTTAAAGGGCGTACTAATACTGAATAATTCATATTTGTATAAATTTTTATCACTAGAATTTGAATTATTATATTCTACCGATACGACACTAGGGCACATCGGTAAATCATATCGATCTTAAAGTATGAAAAATTATGTCAACCTCGTGTACCGATACTTAGTATTGATATAGGCTAATCGTTTTAACGATCATGGTAAGCGTGCCGATACAACTTAGATCGTATTGATATGGAAGAACCCTATTGAAACCTTTGACCTTTGATTTTTTTCTTAACTTATCGATACTGCAAGACCTGTATCGGTACGGACCCTCATTTATAATAAACTTATCGGACTATTGACCAATCGTATCGATATGATCACAAGGCGTATCAATATATGTGTTAATTATGTTATAAATTGTAAAATAAACTATTAGACTTCACAAATTGTTCGCTGATTAAGTAATGATTAAATTAAATAGGTAAATGAGTACTAATGATATTGAAAATTTACGAGATTAATTCAAATAGGTTTAATTTTAGATTAATAAATATTTTTAATTTGTAAAAATTATGATTTCGTCTCTAAGCTTGAAAAATTTTAAATTAACCCTGAATTGATTAAATCAACAATGTGTTATTGTGAGTGTTATCGTGTTTTGGAGAAAAAGACGAAAGAATGAGAAGAAAAAAGAGTGGGAAAGTGATAATATCATCTAAAACTTTCATGTTCCCTTAAAATATGTAACTTAAATGATGTGAAGAAAAAGATTAAATTTTTTTCTTAAATACATTATTTATCTTCAATATAAAATTAAAAAATCATCGTAAAAACATTCACGTTTCTTTAATTAGACACTGTAATGATATTTGAATGAAAATTGAGAAATTAATCTTATATATGACTTTGTTCATGGTTCTAATTATACCAATAAACTATCAAAAAAATCTAATTATATTGAACCATCGATCTTTCTTGATCTTCCTTAGATGAATGCCATACTACCATAAAGATATATAAAATTATATCAAAAATTAAAATTATACCATAGAAATAAATAAATAAAAAAAATGCAAAGAAAATTTAAAATAAAAAAATCTTACTTGAAATTAAAAAAATAATACTAATAAAAAAGTCAAACGACACTAAAACTATCCACGAGCATGATTCTCATGAAAAAAAAAAAAAACTATAAAGAAAAACCGAACATGTTAGAGTCAATAATAAATTAAAAACAATACTCTAATTTGGCGGATTTGTGTACTTCACTACATTACAACTGAAGTATAACACATAAAAGACAATTATTTTCTTTTTGATGCAAACAAAATACTATAATTAGGGGTGTTCAAAAATATTTGATCCAGTCGATTTGATTCGATTGTTTATTGATACAATTCGAAAATTTAGATATTCAATATGGATTTTATTTTTAGATTGGATATTCGATTCGATTTTAAATTTTCTGGATCGGATACGGATCATAATACTTCAAGCTTTGGATTATCCGAAAATCCAAAAATTCAAATTTTCATTAATATTAATCTTATTATATTTAACTTGTTATATTCAAATTTTTTTAAAAATTGAAACTTCTATAAGTGTGAATTTTGTTGTATTCAGTATTTTGTTGTTTATTATATTCGAAAATCTAAATTTTTCATAAATACAATATTCAAATTCGAAAAATTAGTTTAATTAAATTATATTTTCGGATAATCGAATATCCGACTATCAGATCCAAATATTTGATATCCAAATATACGGATATTCATTTTTTCTGGATCGAATATAGATCACTATATCATCAATCTAAAAATCTGAATATCTAAATATATCAAATCTTATCCGATATCCGATAATAAACACCCCTAATATAATATTATTCCGGTTTCACATTTTTGTGTGATCTCACATGTTGGAGATTCTTGTTTCTCAAGTTTAATCAGTATAATAATAACAAAAATGAAAGCTTTGACTTTTGGAAAAAAATCCAAAGTTGGGAGATTGGAAACAAGGGAAAAGCCTTGGTTTTAAGAAAATATTATATATTTAATAAAATTTATAAATTTATAATTTTTTTTTTATAAAAAGTGAAAATTTAATTTTGAAAAATAAAATAAAAATTATTATTAAATAAGATCGTCAATAAGGAGTAAACCTTTCCTAATAACTGTGTGATGGTATTCATGAGCTGGCTTGCTGCTCACGTAACTCATAAAGGCATTCAATATGAATTGGTAGACACACTTTTCAGTCAACATATGCACAAACAATGGAACCTTTTCTTGATAAGGTGATTTAATTAAGTGTTTGATTTATTATTTATATAAAAATAAAATTATAGAGAATTAAAATAAAAAGAAAAATTTTAAACTATAAAAAGAAGCTAAAAGAAAAAAGAAAAATCAGTAAAATAACTAAATAAGTGTCATTTTAATCTATTAAGATGATATTAAATTTATTATTGAAAAAAATAAAAATAAAATAAATTACCAACCAATCGATAATAAAGATAAAAAATATTAAAAATTAATTAATTATAAGATAATATTATATTTTTTAATCTTTTAATAATATATTTTATAAATAAAACTATTTAAATATAAATCTTTTAAAATAAATATCAAGAAACCACTATTTTTTTACTCAACAAAAATATGATTTTAATAAAAAAGCCTGAAAACATTGGTTAGATTTAAATGTTCGATTTTGTAGAAATATGTGTTATGATATAATAATTGAAAAATAGTTTTAGATTAATTTAAAAAAAATTCAAAAATAATTTTAAGTTCAAATAATTTGAAAATAAATTTGAAATGTTTTCAAAGGGTTTTGAAAGTGTTCAAAATGTTTTTTAAGTAGTCAAACTATTGAAAATAACTCAAGTGTTTCGATACATCTCTTGAGTGTTTCGATATAGCTGAAGTCTTAAAAGCAAAAATATATATACAAACGTTTCAATACGATTTTGAACCGTTTGATACATTTTAAACTGTGATTTTTAGTTTCAAAACAGAAAACATGCGTATTGAAACGAACGTTTTGATACAGACTTTAGGTGTTTCGATATACCCTTCAATGATTTTATAAAAAAACCAACGGTTTTATGAAACCCCCAACAGTTAGGAGTCGTATCAAAACAAGCATTAGACTTTTCGATATGGGGAGCAATGCGTTTCAATATGAGTCTTTTAATGTAGGTTCAATGGCTCTTTCCCAAAGAGAAATTAGCCTGAAAATCAACTCTAAACGACTACAATTCAATCCCCAATGACATCAACGACTATAATCACAACTAGAAAGATAAAAGAGATTCTCAAACATCAAGAGAAGACTATTGTTTCAATTGTAACAACGATATGATCTTAGATTTGTCTTAGAACTAAATTTCTCATCTTTAAGTAAACAAACACATGTAAGCTTAAATGTTAATGTATGCTCAAGTGTATTAGAAATTAGGTGAGTAATTTAGATTACAAACATCAACATTCAAGAGAGATTTCAGTTTGCTTTGTTTGTCTTTTTGTTTGAGAGGATTCTCAAAGTTCGGATTGTGAACTTTGGATGCTAGATTCGAGGATAGAATTTAGATTGTAAGGTTAACCCTTTGTCTTTAAAAGGAAATGATTCTTAATAAATTTGGGAAAAGGAAAAGATTCTTAATAAATTTGGAAAATTTGTAATGAGAAGTTAAGGTAGTGGATGTAGGTGCTTATTAGAAGATCGAATCACTCTAAAATCATTGTGCAAATTTTTTTATCCTTTTTGCTTCCACAAATTCCACCCAAATATTGTCTTCTTCATAATTTGGTAACTTAATCGGTTGTGCATCGAACTTAACAGAATTTTTTTTACAAATCTTACTTAATGGAGAAAAACTCTAAAAATGAGTTTTTTAGTGGGTTTAGAACCCATGATCTAAAAGGATAAAAGAAATTAAATATGAGTACCATAGCAAACCAACTAAATATATTTTTAAATATTTAATTTATTTTGTTTATAATAACCTTTAAATTTTATTAAAATCACAATAGATGTCACAATTAAAACATATAAAGTAGAATAATAAAACTAATATACTAAAATTTATTACAACTCATAAATAAAATAGGGCGAATACTTTTATAGAGATAAGTATATCATTAAAATCTATAATTTTTTTATTTTTATTTTTATTGGTTCTTTCCAATCAAGATGCATAATGGGTAAAAAAAAAGTGATGAACGATCATAAATATCAAACAGAGTATTCTATTATCCGAAACTGATTACATTAATAAATCATTAATCAAGTGAGGATCTAACTTTTCATGATCATCGATAAAATCATAATAAAAAACTAACATCGTTAAAATCTCTATGCGAGTAACAAAAACCGTTAGAATATGTTAAAATCATGTTATAAGGACATATAAAATGAAACATAAAAAAATATATATTATAAAAATCATATACCTCAATTTTTTATTAAAATATAAAAAAACAAAAATAATAAATTTAATAATCAATAACTAATGTTAATAAAAAAATCTGTCACAAGTGTGGATGGTAAAAAATTACATGTATGAATTTTCAGAAAACAGTTGTAAATAATTTTTCAACAAATGTCATTTCAGTGACATCAATTTCCTCTTAAACAAGAGTAATTGATTCCTTATAAACCAACTTTTGGTTGGATGATCGGAAAATGGTACACATTCCATGCACCAAGAAAAGATGGATAAAGTTGAGATAACATGTTCATGTTGACTAACCAATAGCCGATGAAATTACAGGGTCCCAATTCAATTCTCTCTTCCTTCGATCTCTTCCAGGAAAGTTCCTTTTTTTATTCTTGGGCCTCATGGGTCAAAGCTCTCCTCTTCTGGTATTTATTACTTCAACATCACCACCTCTGCATCTTTCTCCCCACGCTTCTTCCTCTCAGGGCTCTGGCTGTCTCCCTCTCTAAGGTACGTTAACTCTTGTTTCTCCTTGCTTCTTCTGCACTTATGTTGAATTGGGTCTTTCCCTTTTGTACGATTCATTTGTTTCTCTCTATGATTTGTTATGGTCATATTTGTTCTAATCTCAGAAAGATTGAATCTTTGAAGGGTCTTGTCTAGAAATCACCAGAAAGCTTTCCCCTTTCATGCCTGCCTTGTAGTTTATTTTATCAAATTCCAAGTTTTATTTTTTGGGTCTATAGGAGTGTATCTTTCCTTAGTGGAATCCATTGGTTTTTCCTCAGGTGTTTGACTTTATATTTTTGTTTTTGGGTTGTAGAGTTTGGGTTTTTTAGATGACCATGGATCCAAATCCCACTGAAACCTTTGACTACATCAACGGTTTCAAAGTTGAAGACTATGCATCATTCCACAATGGGTTTCAATTTGATATCCCATCCCCAGATCTCAACTTCATGAACATTAATGTTCCTCCCATTATACCTCCTAAACCCGACCCTGGTATCTTTGTTCCATCCATTACAAGTTCAGATGGTAGCTCCTTTTCAGCATCCTCGGGCTGGAGTCCAGTGGAGGAGTCTTACTCGCCTCCTAATATGACAATGACTCAACCAATCCTGTTCTCAAATATATAAGCCAGATGCTTATGGAAGAAAACATGGAAGACAAGCCTTATATGTTTAATGATTATTTGGCTCTTGAAGACACCCAGAAATCGTTATATGAAGTCCTCAGTGAGGAATATCATCCGAATACTCAAATGGAGAGTCCTGGTAGTAATCTTTCTGATATTAATGGTCATTCGAATACTAGTGTTGGCACAGGTAGTGAGACTGGTAATTATGTTGATCATCTTGGTGTTGGTGAAGTTGGAGGGCCTGCTCTTTCCTTGTCACAAGCTCCTTACACTTTGCACCCCACTTCAGAACAGTCTGGTTCGCATTTTTCCGTAGACTCGGATAATAGCTTGAGTAATGGGTTGATGGAATCTTCCGTTATCGAGCTTCTTATTAAGAACATCTTTAGTGATAAGGAGTCTATGTTGCAGTTCCAGAAGGGGTTTGAGGAAGCCAGTAAGTTCATCCCTAGTAATGAAAAACTAGTTATTGACCTAGAGAGCAACACATTTCCCATGGGGAAAAAGGAGGATGCACTGAAAGTTGTAGTCAAGGTGGAGAAGGATGAGAAGGAGAGTTATTCCAATGGATTGACGGGTAGGAAGAATCATGATCGGGATGATTGGGATTTGGGAGACGAGAGGAGCACCAAGCAATCGGCAACTTATATAGAAGAGAGTGATTTGTCTGAAGTATTTGATAAGGTGTTACTTTGTAATGAAGGAAACACTATGTGTGGTACCAATGGAACTGTGCAGCATGGAGAAACCAATACATTGCAGCATAAAGAACAGTTGAATGGATCTAGTGTTGGAAAAACTCGTTCTAAGAAAACGGGGAAGAAGAAAGAAACGGTGGATCTGAGGACTCTTCTGATTCTCTGTGCACAGGCTGTTTCTGCTGATGATCGTAGGACAGCAGGTGAACTACTAAGGCAGATAAGAGAGCACTCTTCTCCTCATGGTGATGGAACTCAGAGGTTGGCCTATTTCTTTGCTGATGGCCTTGAGGCACGCTTGGATGACAGTGGAGCTCTAATTCACAATTGTTATGCTTCTCTAGCTTCCAAGAAGACAACAGCTGCTGATATCTTGAAAGCGTATAAACTTTATCTTTGTGCTTGTCCGTTTACGAAGCTAGCAATTGTCTTCTCAAACAAAACGATTTACCATGTGTCTCAGAAATCAAGTGTCCTTCATATTGTTGATTTTGGTATCATGTATGGTTTCCAATGGCCCATTCTTATCCAGCATCTCTCAAAGAGACCTGGTGGGCCTCCTAAGCTACGCATAACCGGAATAGAGATTCCCCAACGTGGTTTCCGCCCAGCAGAAAGAATTGAAGAGACAGGTCGTCGAGCGTTTTGGTGTTCCATTCGAGTACAACCCTATAGCAGTTGAAAACTGGGAAACCATCCGGATTGAGGACATCAAGATCAATACCAATGAGATACTTGCCGTGAATTCTCTTTTCCGGTTTCAGAATCTACTTGATGAGACTGCCGAGGTGGACTGTCCAAGGAATGCTGTGTTGAAATTTATCAGAAAAATGAACCCAGATATTTTTGTTCACAACATAGTGAATGGAGCTTACAATGCTCCCTTCTTTGTCACAAGGTTCAAGGAGGCTCTATTCCACATCTCTGCAATATTCGATGTATTTGAAAACACATTACCTTGTGAGGAGCCAGCAAGGTTGATGTTCGAGAGGGAGTTTTACGGGCAGGAAGCAATGAATGTTATAGCATGCGAGGGCTCAGCAAGGGTTCAGAGGCCAGAAACATACAAGCAATGGCAGATTCGTACTATAAGGGCGGGGTTCAAGCCAGTTCCATTGGACCAGGGACTGATGAAGATAGTTAGGGATAAGTTGAAGGCTTGGTACCACAAAGATTTTGTGATCGATGAAGACAACAACTGGATGTTGCAGGGATGGAAGGGCAGGATTCTTTATGGTTCTTCATGTTGGGTACCCGCATAGGAGCCTTGACTTGAATATCGGCTAGAACTGAGATCGTGACCGAGACATTCCTTTGGAAAGGATAGTTTCAAACTATGGGGGAAGCTAACACTCAAGTTCACACACACACACACACACACACACACACACACACACACACACATATATTTTTGATGTTGTGTAATCATATAGTTATTCCTTTCCTGATTGTTTTCCCTGTTAGTAAGGTGATCCATCATCCATAGGGGATATCTCAGTTTTTTGTATAGTGTACTTACTCCATTAGTTCAATATATGAATCCATGAAAGTGAAGTTTTGTAGAAAACCATTGTTTTGCTACTTTACCTACATGTTCATGGTTTTTCGGTTGTTTTCTGCTTCATTGGAGCTGGTTGCAGGTCGAAAGTCAAAACAGTACACAATGAATCTGTCAGTTGCAGGTTCAAACCCTCATTAATTGGACTTCAGGTCCTTTTGTTTTCAAAGTTTATGATTTGACCCCTCAAATATTAATTTTCTTTGCTGGGAGGATATAAACAAAAAAACAAATACCTTCCTTCCCATTATAGAAACGACGGTCCAAATGCATCAGTAGTCAGGGGGGTGTTGCTTAGTAGTTTATAATAATTGGGATTTCTTCAAACTTTAATAAAAGCGAGTTAAATCCACGGCTGAAACAATAAAAAATTCAGATCCATTGAATTGACCAGGGTTTGGATTTTTCAGTCCCTTTTTTATTTAAAAACTTATATTTCTAGAAATCATTTTCCTATGATTTTTGTAATTATTTTGGCATGATTATAAAATAATATTTTTAATTATCATTAATTAATATTAACATTAATTTTAATACTTGTCGTTAATCGTTAATATTTATTTGATTTGATTTTTATATTTATTTGATTTGATTTTTTTTGGTTTTATTTACTTTAGTGATGTGTTTTTTATTTGTTTTGTGATATGCCTTTTCTTTTAATATATTTTTGTCTAAATTTATGATAAATTTATATTTGTTGATGAGTTTCTCGTAACGCTCGATTCTAATTTTTAGTTACCGATAGTCTTTCAATAGCTTAATACACTGTTGTACTTCGTTTGTCGATATAATCAAATCTATTTTACAAAGGAGCTTGGATGATGTTGAAAACATAGACTGTTGTAAAATGAGATATTAACACTAATTGGAAAATAATAAAATAATTATTCAAAATTAAGTTGTGTTGTGGTACTAACTACTGCTTTAGAAATGAATTCGTCCTTATGTGTGTAATATTTATAATGGATGAACACTCCTTGAGGTTAACACGACTCTCCAAATATTGCACACCTAAAAGATAAAACAAACTCTGATGATATTTCTCTCAACTTAAAAAACACTCAGTATAGGTTTAAGAAGCCATTCCAACTATTTATAAGCTAAATAGTGAAGGTAAAATTATCATTTTCAAACGTAATTTAATTTTATTTAAAATATAATTAGATGACCTTAAAATAATAGTTACAAATGAGTATTAATAATATTTTTCCTCTAATGCGAAAGAAATTTTTCATAATTATGAGAGCATTAAAGTTAAAACATGAGAAGAACAATAGCAAGATTAGTTGTTTAACGTAATAGTACATAACTATATGAGTGATTTTTCTCTTATAAGTGAATGAGTCTAGAACTTTCTAAAATAAGGGTGAACTCATAACACACAACTAACCCCTTCATCCACCAAAATCCTTATGTATCAGTAAATATACAAATATATATAAAAATATAGATGTAAAACAAATATAACCTTTTGACCTCAGGATTTTAATAAGTGTGTTAGAAAAACATTCCAATATTTTTCTTAGAAGGTGATTAATTCTTCTCACTTACGTAAGATATTGCATCAAGTTTATTTTTATATAAACCACTCAAATAAGAACTATGAAATAATTAAGAGATTTTTCTCTCAAGTTCATCCTCTAAAAAATATAGGTGAATTCTTCAAGTTCATTTATAAAATGAACCACCCAAATTCTAGGATAAGAATTCATTAAGAATAAATACTCAACCTCTTTAATTGATGAATTCAATAAGTTCTTCTCAATAAAACAACCCAAGCTCTAGGATTGAATTCATTAAGAGTTTTAACAAAATTTATCCTTTCTAGCGGCAAGTTCATCCAGTCCTTCGCGATAGGACTGCTCACTCAACATTGAGTTATGAACATATTAAGAGTATTTATTCAACTAAAATCTGTAAGTTCATCAAATCTTTCTTACTAAGATCACCAAAAACCTAGACTATAAATTTATTAAGAGTATTTAAACTCAACCTAGGTATGTACATTATTCGTCATAAGGATTGGTAGTAGTTAATGTATAATGTGAATAATCTTCATGGTTTCGTTTGACCTGCATTGGGCTTAGATAATTAAGTGGGGTATCCATCATGAATTTCCAAATCAATGGGTTTTAGACCCATCCTCTCGACAAATCTAAAATTAATTTTTGTCTTTAACCTTTGGTAAACGAATTAACTAAGTTCTTCTCTGAATTTAATTACCACTTTAAGACACCTCATACCTCTAACATTTTAAGATAGAAGTAAATTCGTAAGTTTCTTGGACAACATGTAAATAAATACTCATTCATGCTAAAGTAAGTTTGTTATGAGTTTTAACCATAAAATTATGTTTTTAACAAACTCAAATATTGTTTACATATGATTATATTCTCAAAGTTTTGAGAAGTTACTAATCCATAAGATTAATATACATAATTTCAAACAATTATAAAATCCCTTTTATCTCATCAATAGAGTCATTCACGATTTTTTCTTATTCAAAAGAATTTTATTTTAATTAGTTTTTTTATAAAAGTGCGTAAGAAATTAGGAATATAGGTTTCATATTCTAATTAAAATCACGTCCTGTTGGGCATGATTTCTTATCCTGAATTATTAAACTTTAAAACCTAAATTGACATGATAAATCATCCAACTCACAATTTTTTAAAGAATGTGAAGTAATTTTTAAAATAATTTCTTATAGGAGATTTCTAAACAATTCCAAAAATAAAATATTCAGCCAAAAGTATTTTTCTAAATTGTGGAGGGAGAATAAAAGGGTTTCAACTCATGGTTAAAAAATTATTAAATAAAACTAGTTAATAAAATTTACTCATGATCTTATTAATTAATAAAATTTATTCATTTTATTTTTTAAATGAATCTTTATTTTTCCTTGATCTCTACTCATCAATAAAAATTATATATTTAAAAATTAAAATAAATAAATTTATAATATAAATATCTAATAATTTCTCATTTGAATTAAAAGGAGAAAGACATGGAACAGGTGTTTTGAGGTGATTGGTCCAAAAGAAAAATAAAAAGTTGAGAGCATGATTAATACTAAAATAATTTCTCTATTCATTGATTTTTCAACCTGCAAAAAAATCACGGTGAAAAGTAGAGATTGGGTCATTATCAAGAAGTGGGACAACAGCTCTCACCAAGGGTGATAACGAGCCAAACTCGAAATTTTAGGTTTAAGTTTAGTTTAAAAATAATATTATTAAATTTGGTTCGAGTTCGAATTCGAAACTTGTTAGACTCGATTCGAATTCGTTAGGTTCAGTTCAGCTCGACTCAAAATAGATAATTTTGTTATATCTTTTATAAAAGATAAAATTATGTTAAAAACCTTTTTATAATCAACACCAAAACTAAATTCAATATTAAGAAAAGAAAAAAGTGTCCAATTTATTTTTAATGAATTTCTCTTTTTATTTTATTATTTTTTTGTTTACTAAAAAATTACTTTTAATGTATATCTAACATATATCTAATATAGTTATTCTGAGCATGTTTACGAATTTTTCGAACCGAACATAGATAAGTTCAGCTCGATTCGTAAAAGTCTCAATCTAAACCTAAACCCGAATTAAACTCACTTGAATCAAACTTTAACCAAATTAAGCTCAAATAAGTCTGAATCGATCAAACTTATTATCACGACTGTAATTCACCCTGACCCACCACCACCACGGCCAAAACATAAAGGACAATCGCACCTGCCCACTTGCCATCAAAGCTGACTCACTTTGTCTTGCGCACCAAGAAAACATTATTATTTCTTAATTTCTCATGTCGGGGTCCTTGGGATAATTAAATCTATATTTTAATCTTACATTTTAATTTAACATATTCGAATCTGTATTGTAATTATAAAATAATTAATACCAATAATTATTTCGATTAAATCATTGATCCCGTTTTTCTAATACCACTTTTAGTTCATATTAACATTAATTTTTTTGTTTTAAAAATAATGTTTTTAGGTGTAATATTTTAATTAATCTTTCAAAATAGTCAAGTAAAGTCTAATATTTTAATATATTCAACTACTGATGTTATATTTTGGAATAATTTTTAAAAGTAATCAAATAAGGATTTACCATTTTTCGAATATGTTCACAAAAGAACATAACATTTTATTGATAATTTTTCCATTTATTGTTTTAAAATTATTATTTTTTTGAAATGTTAAACTTTTATGTGAATAACACCTAAAATATTGTATTTTTACTTGAACATTTTATTAAAAAATGTTTAATGCTCTAACAAGTGGTTAATTTTTTTTCACTCAATTAAGTCCTTAAACAAAAAAAAAATAATTAATTAAAATTTTGAATCAAGAAATTAAATTAATTAAGTCTTTTGACCAATTTTGACTATTAAATCTTGATAATTTTTTTCTTTATATATTATTGATACATGATACAATACAATTCTATCAGGTTGCATTTAAAAAAAAATCAAAAAATATTTATTTATTTTTTTTATAATTTTTATAGAAATTTTAGAATATTTAAAGATTTTTTTAAATAAAATAAAAATTCTGAAAAATATTAAGTGAAAACACTGTGACGCGTTCCATTGTAACAATGGATCAAAAAAATTATTCAAATTTAATGGTCAAAATTGATCAAAGGGCTTAATTGATTCAATTTCTTAGTTTAAGGACTTAATTGATTCAATTTCTTAGTTCAATAGCTTAATTGAGTATAAAAAAAAGTTTAAAGGCTTAATTTTTTAAAAAAAATAAGGGCTTTTTGATCCTTAAACCTAAAAGAATGATACTATGAAAAATTAAAATATACATGATATTATATCCTTATTTGAACATTTAACTTGGTTATATGAAAATTGAAACGTTTTTAATAGAGATAGACACGAGTCGGGTTTTGGGTCCATCCAAATTTGACCTAAATATTATATTAAAAAGTTTAATTCGATCTAAAAATAAATATTCTACATTAGACCTTGATTTAACTTATAGAAAAAAACAATTTTTAAGAATTTAATTGTAAAAAAATAATTTTAAAACTTAATTATAAAAAATATAATTTTAAGGACTAAATTATAAATAAAATATTTAGTTTTAAGGACCTAATTATAAAAAATAGATAAAAATATTATTATAGATATCTTTAAGAAAAAATTATATAATTAGTCCTGGATCAAATCGTATCGAATATTTTACGTCTTAAATCTGAACTTATTTAATCTAATTTCTTCTTCAATAAAAAATGGACCTAAACTCAATTATTTTTTATTAAATCAAATCCAATTAAAACCCAACCAAATCAAATCCCTAATTTTTATAATGTAGAATTTTACTTCTTAATAAGCTAATCCCATCCCCATCGACTAAAAAAAGTGGATTGTTATAATAAAAGGTGTCCTCCTTGACTTAAAATCTGTCTTAAAAACAGAGCGTTCCAGTGGCGGCTGTTTCTGTCTTCTTAACTAGACTTTCCCAGAAGGTTCTCTCGGACAGCTGAACAGTAGAAGAAGCTTGACCTTTATAACCTTCACACCAGTTTCTCACAAACAAGGAACGGAACTCTCCAGGTATTTTGACGACTCTTTCTTGGAGATTTTACCAACGCAGTTTCAGTCAGGGTGTAGCAGATAGTTTTCCATGGATACCCTTTTACAAGATTTCCCCAGGTCCGTGTACGGATTCAAATTCGATCATGGGGGAGTCCCGGTGTTTTCAAATCATACCTTTGTTAATGGGTTTGAACAGAGTTCGAGTCCAGACTCACCCGTTGAGTCAGCTTCATCATCGGGGACGACGAGTTCAGAGGGACACCCTCTGGATAACTCCCCTTTTGCTAACGAAATGCTCAACTACATAAACGAGATGTTAATGGAAGAAGATATGGAAGAAAAGACGTGTATGTTGCAAGATTGTTTAGCTCTCCAAGCTGCTGAGAAATCTTTCTATGAAGCTCTTGGCTCTCCACTTCCGACTGATTCTGTCCCTCCATGTACGGATCAAACTTATCTGATTGATTCTCTTGAAAGAACCTCTTTGTTTCCTGATCTACAAAGAGAGACCCCAACAGTGTCCAAGGGAAGGAAGAATTACCAGCGTGACGACGGTGGTGAATTGGAACAAGGCAGGAGCAGCAAGCAGTCTGCAATTTCCATTGAAGATTCGGAGCAATCGGAGATGTTCGATGAAGTCTTGCTTTGCAAAGGTGGAAACGAGGACTCCCCGAGGTGTTCCCTTAAAGCGAGTTCACTGCAGAATGGGCAGATGAAAGGGTGTTCCAATGCTGGAACAACGCGCAGGAAGACAGGGAAGAAAAGTGAAGTGGTGGATTTGTGGACTCTACTCACTCAGTGTGCACAAGCTGTTGCTGTTAATGATCAAAGGACTGCGAATGAGATGTTGAAACAGATAAGCCAAAACTGTTCTGAAACTGGTGATGGAACACAAAGATTGGCGCATTACTTTGCTGATGCACTTAAGACACGTTTGGCCGGCACGAGGGCGCCGTTGTATTCACCGTTGATAAGCAATAGGACTTCGGCTGCTGATATCCTTAAAGCTTACGGTGTGTATGTTTTGGCTTGTCCTTTCAAAAAAATGGTGAATTTCTATGCGAATAAGAAGATAATGGAAGTTGCAGAAACAGCAACCACGCTCCACATCGTTGATTTTGGCATTGGTTATGGTTTTCAATGGCCTTGCCTCATACAACGTCTCTCAGCAAGAGCTGGTGGACCTCCCAAGCTTCGAATTACCGGCATCGAGTTCCCGCAACCAGGATTCCGACCGGATGAAAGGGTTGAAGAGACGGGCCGTCGATTGAAGAGGTATTGTGAGAGATTCAATGTCCGGTTCGAGTACAACGTGATTGCAAAGAAATGGGAAACCATTCAACTCGAAGAACTAAAGATCAACAAAGATGAAGTCCTCGTTGTAAACTGCTTGTATCGGTTAAAGAACCTCCCGGATGACACACTGTCATCGACCAGCGCAAGGGACACTGTTCTAAAACTAATCAAAAGAATCAACCCAGAGCTTTTCATCCATGGGGTTGCAAACGGGACATATAACGCTCCCTTCTTCGTCACAAGGTTCCGGGAAGCACTCTTCCATTTCTCAGCTCAGTTTGATATATTCGAAGCTAATGTGCCTCGGGACGATCCACAAAGGATGATGTACGAGAGGGAAATACTCGGGAGGGACATAATGAATGTTGTTGCATGCGAGGGAATCGAAAGGGTCGAAAGGCCAGAGACATATAAGCAATGGCAGTCTAGGACTCTAAGGGCAGGGTTCAAGCAGATTCCATTGGATGAGGCGCTTGTGAAGAAAGTGAAGAATCTGGTCCAATCTTATTATAATAGAGACTTTATTGTAGATGTTGATGGCCGCTGGATGCTGCAGGGATGGAAGGGAAGAGTGATTATTGCCCTCTCATGTTGGAAACCTGCTAGGAATTAAATGCAATGGAGAGCAATAGACAGTAAATTGCAGATTTGTTTACAGTACTCAGTAGATTAGGGAAAAGTCCTAGAAGCAATGACTTCATGTGTGTTGATTTTTAAAGCTCATTCTAGCCAATTACCAGTATACTATTTTGAATGAATTCAATTGCATTCATAAAGCTCTTTCCAGGTCTGAAGGCTGTATCGATTGACCGAAAGCTTCCTGTAAATTCGAGGAAACAGTTGCCATTTCTCATATTAACCAGGCTTCACAATAGCTTTACCATTTTAGACGCAGGCATGATCTGGGTTCGATATCAAGCACCCTGCCGAGAGAAGGGGTTTGGAGAGACGATATAGGATGGCACAATATTGCAGTTTTTGAAGTTGATATGATGATTAAAAGCGATATTAACGGTCAATGACTAAATCATTTTTTTAAATAACCGCATGTTATTTTTATAATTTCTTTTATCGATTCAATCGATCCAACAATAACTTTTAGGTCAACTTTTATTCTGTTTTCATTTTGGTCCTATCTTTTAGGACATTTAAGTACAACATTGTAGTAGGAAAAGGGAAGATACAAATCAAAAGCACACTACTAAGCCATAACTGATGTCTGAATTGCCAGCTTCCCAGAATAGGCAACACCTTCTGCTTTCTTACTGTCTGTTTCCCACAGCTCAGGCAGTGCTTCCCTCATGTTGTGTAAGCTCTCCAATGCATAGTCTGATCCATTTGTTCTATGGGAAGTCCCCACCTACATTGGTAATCACAAAAAAATTCAAACACAATTCTGTAATAATCAGAAAATAACTCATTTTTCTGCAATTTATCGGCTTACCAACACAGTGTGAAGGCCGATTTCTTTTCCAGATTGTATGTTGCGGATGCTATCGTCAAAGAAGAGCTGCAGTAAAGAAGAAATACAAGGATTTAATTATAATTTTAGTCCTTATACTATGTTAAAATCTAAGTTTTGATCCATTTACTTACTGTTTTCTGAGGATTGATGTTAGCTATCTTGAAGGCTTGCTCAAATGCATTTTTAAAGGGTTTGCAGATGATTGGAGTCTATGGAAATACAGATTGGGAAGGGCAAGTAAAGGCATCGAGAATTTCGGCACTCGATTCTCTCAACTTGAAGCTGTCTTTCTCATCTGAAGTGATGCTTCCAGTAGTAGGATTAATGGTCTCGAAGCTTATAACCCTTTCAAAGCAATCCTCCAAGCCTAGCTTACTTAAAACTTTAGCCACATGGACCTTGTCCCCATTTGAGAATATCTGTTTCAATGGTAATATGAATCATAACAAAATTCCCAGAAATTCTCAGCTTTCATCACCTTGTTTATACACAAAAAAACTTACAACTTTTCGAATCGACAAGCTAAGCAAAAGATTCCTCAGAACATGGTCTGGTTTCAGGTTCTCGTAAGGCAACCTCCCATGAACAAAGGCATGGTATTCATCATAGTCAAAGTTGTAGCCAATAGCCTGCAAAAATGATCATTCAACTTATCCACATTCAGTCACTAAAAAAGAAAGAATCAAAGACTTTACCCTGAGGCCAGCCATTGATGTCCCATAGTTTCTGTATAGAACACTATTAACCTCCGAGACCTTGCTTCCTTCTACACCAAGCTTTTCAACCATAAATTCTGCACAAAAACATGCATAAAGAACACATCATATTTCCAAAAAGAAACCCAATTTTCCAAACATATTCTCAATTTAGTATACCTTCAATGTTTCTGGTGCATGCTTTGGATAAACCAGAACTCAGAGGATAAAGGGTATCATCAACATCTGAAAGGAATACATATAAATGTTAGTAACATATCCAGTTTTTGCAGAATTCCTATGAACACACTGCAAAAAAAGGCTTACCAAAGAGAAGACAGTCGTATTTTGCTTCTGCAACATGCTGATACTGGTTTTCATACTCCATTATTATAATAGTAAGAACAATTAAGCCTTCTTTGAACGTACGTAAAGAAAAACGAATAAGCCTTGAACAATAGGTAAAACTACAAGAGAAAGATATATGAAAACGGGTGAAGATGGGGTTGTTTATATAGGGGAAGGGGAATGGGAAGCCATGGAAATAGAAGCATCGATTGTTAAGGAAAGAGATGGGAAAATGGTGCCTTCTGGTAGGGTCCTAACGTATGAAAAAAATGTGAGACCAGTAAATGGCAACATCAGTTTGACCAACAAGCCTCCCACGGGCCACGACCAAACATTATGGACGACGACGGTTGAAACAAGAACCCATTAAAGGGGTAGGTTTGGTACAACCATTACCATGCTCATAATCATGGTTTAATTCTTGTTTTAGTCCCTCTATCATGTTAAAATTTGAACTCTCTACTTTAACTTGACAAATCAAATGTTTTTATAATGTTAGTAATAGTTTTTTTTTAGCTACAGTGATTATAGTAGTATCTGTTTTAGTATATATTCTCAACCATTGGATATTGATCGTTCTATCACTATGCTGACATTACTGGTGGTCGAACTTGTGACTTTCACGAACAACAACCATTCCTTTAACCGATGAGGCTAGATAATTCGTGCCTAGTCTTTTAATAAGGCATACACATCGTACACATATAATGTTCGAACCTGAATCATCTGGATGAAACACATCATCTTTTATCACTAATATCACTCAATTGGTTCGAGCAATAGATTATATCAAATTAAAGTAGAAGATTATCCATGATATCAATACAATAGAGGGATTAAAACCATAATTAGACATAAAAGATCTTTTCAACCCTAATAACGCGTGGATTACTTGACATGTGCTTTCGTTTGGATTTGAAAAAGATTACTATAATTTACAATAATTTCAATGTCCAAATATGAAAGTATCTGACAATGTGATTGGTTTTCCTTTGTTTATAGAAACTCAAATAAAAATATTATCCAACCATGTTATTTTAAATTGAGGATCCATTTCGAAGTAATAATTGAGGAAGAAAATAAAATAAATAATCATCACTTAATTAACAAGTTTTAAAATAATATTTTATATTATTAATTGGTCTAATATGATAAAATATTAAAATCCATTAAAACAAAGTTGAAATTTGAATTTTAAACTTATAAATATAAATTAATTGATAAATAAATTAAAATATCAATTATTATATAAACACATGTTTTTACATTTTTTTTCTGAATTATTATTTAGAATAAGGTGCATACCATGTGGAAATGACCAAAGTATTTAATGCTTCTATCGCCTTCATTGTGAACAACAGAAATTAGTAACAAAAGATATAACTTTAAAAAAATAGTCACACTCTCTAAAAATTATATCCTCTATAATTTTTTTTATTATAATCGATAATTAATTTAATATTAATTATTGATTATCAAATTTATTATTTATTATCTCAGTTTTTTTTCTTGTGATATATTTTCTTTGTTGGTTTGTTTTACTTATTTGTGGTATGATTTCAGCATACCTCAGTAATCATTTATTGTTTGCACATAAATTTTAACGACGATAGTTTCTGATTATTATTTTGTTAGTGGTCATGAAAAGTTAGATCTTCAATCAGTTTATAGTTTTTTGCCGATATAATCCGTCATGGTAGCAGAACATTCTGCCTGATAGTTTAGGTTGTTCATCACTCCTTTTTTCATTCATTGTGTATCTCGATTGGATGGAGACAAAGAGTTCTTAGAAGCTTTTAGATTTTGATGGTATAGTTATCTTTATGAAATTATTTTTTAAAATTTTTAAATTATAAGAGATTTTGATAGATTAATCTCGTAATTTTTCTTCTCGAATGTATTATAATCAAATTCTCTTTTATATTTCAATAAAATTCAGTGATTATTATTAAAAAAAATAAGACTATGGTTTGTACCGTAAATAATCAAGTATTAATAAAAGAAGACTTTGAATTTCATTTCATGGCATCATCATAGGTGACATCATGATTTATTAAATAACAAATGGCTTTCGTTTGTAGTGGAATGAATTGATAATTCCTCTCATCTTTTTGAATTTTTCTTCGTCTGCTTTTTAAATTTGGTAGGTTTAAGTTTCAATTAAATGTTGTTGTTTTCTTTGGAAAGTCACCAAAAGATCTTATTTTATATTCTTCGCATAGAACACTGCCACATGAAATCATAACTTTTCCAATTATCTTGTTGTACAAGAAAAAGACGAGCAGCAGACGATGCTGATCCACGATGGCCGATAGGATAGAGCACGGCGGTTCATGGTCGGAATTTACATTTTGAGGTGGTGTTTTTTTATGTTTACAAAAGAACACTAATTAATAAATATCATAAAGGATTTAAATGGGTCTCGGTTTAATCTATATGACAGACGATGTTGATCCGAGTCTAACCCATGTCCTTCTCTTGTAGAACTTGAATCGAGACTCTTCAAGTTTCATTTTATACAATTTGTCCCTTATTTTTGTTTAATTCATCTTTTAATTTTATTTTTATTCAATACGGTCCATTATTTTATTTAAATATTTCATATTTTATTTGTTTATTTTATCTTTGTTGGCATACAATTTTAGGGATGAAAACCCGGCATCAGTCCATTTTCTTATAAATTGATTAAAACTCGAAACTTGTTTAAGAATAATAAATTGTTTATCACTTAAGACTAACCTCGTTGTTCTTTTTCCTCTCTATAAATACCTCTTTCATCCCATTAACTTTCCTCACATCTCCCCTCAGTTTTTTCATTGACTCATGCTTATATATACAATATAATATCCTTGGTTTATTTTGAAGGTGGTATAACTTAGTTTCTTTTATTCAATCATGTGACTAGATTTGATGGCTGTTGCCAGGGTCAACCCAGCCTAGACAGCTAGGGTATTCTTTTCTTCCTTGATTTCAACTTTGGGTGTTTTTATTTATTTTTTTGGGCAGCTGCAATGTTGCATAATGATTTCTTGGGGTAGGTTTGATTCAAAGCCATCAGCCAGTGTCTGCAGATGCAGCATTATCAAGATTCACAAACTTAGAAAGGGTTTCTTTGGAGAGACAAAGGGTTAGGGTTTTTTCTCCAACTCTTCCTTTCAAATATGGGAATCTTGATGATGATGCATCAGCAAACATATTGGTTATACTCTCACTTTTTCTATTACTAACAAAGGGAGATTGTTCCCAGTTCAAGACAACTGAAACTTCTGTTACAGATGCCACTCAAAAGAAGAAGAAAAACTATGCCAAAGGTATTATTATAATTTCTCTTTTAAAACAGAAAGGTTTTGGACAGTTACTCAAAAGTTACATTTCAGTTGGGTGGTAACTTAGAGATGAAGTTAGAAGAATCTTTGAGGGACAAAATTTGAGTGACGTTAATATAGCTTGTATTTGGGACAAGGTATGAGATAGAGGAACTAAAGTTAGCTGGCAGAAATTGGTTTGGTTTCCTTCTCATACTCCAAAGCATGCTTTGGTGACTTATGGCAATCCTTAATAGGTAACCACTCGCGATAGATTGATCCATATGAGTATAACCACTGAGGCCTCCTGTTTGCTCTACGATTCAGGGGTGGAAAGTAGGAATCATATGTTCTTTGAATGTCCTTTTTCTATTAATGTTTGGGTGACTTTGATTCGATTTTTCAATGTAAGTAGATCAACTATGCAATGGGATGATGAGCTACAATGGCTTGTTACTATGTTGAAAGGTAAATCCTTAATTGTCTGCATCTTAAAGTTGGCTTGGAGTGCTTTCTTGTATTGTATTTGGGAGGAAAGGAATCTCAGGTACCATGGAAGGGGTTACCAAACTCTTAAAATTATTGTTGATAGAATTAGAGATATTGTTAACACTAAACTGTACAAGAAATATATAAGGAAGGGTGACAACTCTAATGTCTAATTATGCGTTAATTGGAGTATACATATCTAGATGATTATGTAAGCGCTACAACCTGTAATTATTTTCTGGTTGTGCAATAGAACGAACAATTATCTAAAAAAATTCTCTTTTGACTGATTCTCCTATTGATTGCATGCTGGAGGCTGCTGCTGAAACAGGGAAATATACTTTTTAATGTTAAAAATGTTTATGGAGAGACAGTAATCTAATCAACTTGAAGATCTTGATGTTTACTTCTTTGATTTAATTTGTTCTAGTCAGCTGCAGTTCCATGTTAGAAGTTCTTTTATTTTGAATTGTGAAACAGAAGTAGGAGTGAACATGAAGAGATTCCGATAGTTGGATTAGGGTTATACTATTGATATTGTGAATTGTGTATTTAAGTAGCTCGAAATATATTACTTTGATGCAGATGTGTTTGTTAGATACGATAATATGTTCGATATGACTATTATCATGCATATGTAGTGTACAACTCTGAACTTTATCATTTGTATTATATGTTCGATAATATATTCGATATGTTCGATATGACTATTATCATTCGTATTATATGGCCTGCATGCATATGTAGTGTACAACTCTGAACTTTTATCATGCATTCAGACAATTGGAACAACTTGAAATGTAATCA
Source organism: Abelmoschus esculentus (assembly GCA_035048815.1). Classification (NCBI taxonomy): domain Eukaryota; kingdom Viridiplantae; phylum Streptophyta; class Magnoliopsida; order Malvales; family Malvaceae; genus Abelmoschus; species Abelmoschus esculentus. The sequence goes on along the minus strand of JAUCBN010000061.1, from coordinate 3,862,966 downwards.
ATCTTGTTGTTGGGTCTGATTTTTTTTCTGGTTTGTGTTAAATTATAAGGAAATTTGCAGAAATGCCATGAACTGATTAGAATCATGATCTGAGATCAGATTCACACAGATGCCTCTCTATTTTCAAATTGCATCCACTGAATGGCAAAACTACGAAGTTGTAGTAATAAGACCAGTTGTCCGACAAGAGACACCCAGGAGATTAATGGAAAAGCATGATCCAGTTGGCGACCATGCTAGAAACATTTTATACAAGACTCCTCAATTCAGCTCGTAAAGTAAGTTTCTTATGAGGTCAATTCAATTTTAAAACTTTCTAGTCTTTTCGTGTTGTTTTAGGTTATCTATTCGAATAATTTCGAGTTGAGGCGATTTCAAGGTTTGATCTGAGTCGTTTTCGGTTCATATTCGAGTTCAAAATAGAATTGAGATTGGTATTAGGTTATTTTGAAAGTTTTCAACAATATTTTAGGTTTAAGAGTCAGCAAGGTGTTTCACTTTCATTCTTTCTATATATGATGTTTGGTTGGCCTGATTTTATGGACACTTATGTTTCTTATTTGGTTGAAAGAATAATACCAGACTTGCTTCTGCCCATGCTGTGTGCAGCTCATATGTTTCTAGTTTCCATGTGATATTCTCATTAAGGAAATAATTAGAAAACTCTGTCCACTATAAATATAAGAATGTATCAATAACACACCATGTGATTTGATCTTTGGGATCATCCTTACTGTAAAGTTGTTTATAAAAATAATGGAAATTCTGCCTTAAAATGGACATGAAAGATACACGAAAACATGTAAAGAAGTCAATCTATTCCTCCAGGGACAGAGTCAGGATTTGGGTTGAAGGGGGCAAAACATAAATGTTTAGAAATAGGGGGCAAATTCATAAAAAAACAAATTTTAAAAAAATTTAAATAGGAGGACAAAAGTGGGAAAAAAAAATCTTTGGGGTTGGGGGCGATTGCCCCTCCCCACCTCATACAACCCCGTCCCTGCCCACCTCTCACAAATCAGGCATATTAAACAAATCGATTGAAATATTTTATGTATACATTTCAGTACATGCATATATTTAATATGTCTTGAAGATAAATTGTATGATATGTTTTTACCAGGATTGTCTGCTTGAAAACGGATTGCAACCCAACCACCAGAGGGAACACCAATAATGTTCCTTTCAACAGGATCAACAAGCTTGAACATTGGAGGGACATTTCCAGGGTCAAAGTTGCCAACAACATAGAAATTATAGCCATGCAAATGGAGAGGGTAGCTCTCAGCATCAAGGATACTCGTATCCTGCAAGTGTGTTGTTAGGTGGTGTTCCCTGTGTAATTGAATGGATGAAGAGGGAAACCTGGGAAATCAGTGGTGTAAGCCACGTTAGATTGGGAGAAAGAGTATGATTGGAGAATTGCATTTATGGGGAGAACAAACGAATTGTTCATGGAAGCTGCAAATTTCGTGCCACTCGTCCTTGGTAGGTTTGGTTCTTGGGGCAAGGACTGGTTCCAAAATCGACTGTGAAGAAGAACCTTTAGTCAACTTTTTGTGGGACATTGGCAGGGAACATGGTGATGGGTAAGCTTCTGAATTTGCTTTCAAAATTGGCTGCAAAATCTGTCGCATTGATAGCAGGAAAGCCTGGTTTAAGAAGTGGACCTTTTTTCGAACTGATTGGAGACGATGTTTCGTATTCAAGAATACCAGCTACTGTGGTGTTATCAAAGGTGCCCATGCTAGTGGCATATAACCTGGATAACATGAAGAAAATGGCATTTGGAGCTTCGGATTTGGTTTTCAAAAGTACATTCGTGGTCTGTCTGGGTGTCAGCATCAATATATTGGTTTCAAATGGCTTTACATGGACCGCAACAGTGAAACTTCGGTTTGCAATGCTGAAGAAAAGCTCATCGTTGAGTGCAGCATTGATCAACCGCAGAAGATATGTTTTCCCAGGCTTTACCTCCAGCTTATACATATCTGGAATGAAAATCGAGTCTAAGAATCTACACACATACATCATATATGCGTATGCGTATGTGTATGTGTACCTTTAGCAAGGACAATAGTACAATGAACCTGGGAGGCCATTAAAGGTATAGGCATCTGAAACATTAGAGCCACCCCCTGTTTGAAGAGACTGATTGATGAGTGCATCAGGATCAGCATTAAACCACTCCCTGCTGTTAAACTTCTTTGAGTTAAATTGCCATCGAAGAAGAACGTAAATTGCAGCATTGCATGAAGGAGATATTGGTGATTTGTGTAATATTACCGAACAAGATCGGGATTTGTTTGTAGGGTTTGACAAAAGGGTAAGATTCATTGCTCCTTGGGAGGTTGTAAGAGGTCCATAAACAGTTTCTCTAAGCCATGAGAAGTGGGCCATAAAGGATGACGCTTCCGCCCATCTGTTCCGAAGCCGTCTAATTCCGTGCCTGCAGATAAACATTAATTTAGCCATAGAAATGTAAACAACTTTTATATCAGTGAAGAAATTGAATGGCTTCATGTACCAGTAAATGCTGATATTGTTGGAAGCATGGTTAACTACTTCAACGACCAAGCGATCACCTTCTATGGCAACAACACGAGGTCCATGGAACCTCCCATTAACCATGCCGATGTTCTTAGCATGACACAAGCGAGGTGAAATAATTAAAGTTTAGCTCCAAATATGGAGTGGTTCATGAAAAAACCTGTTGAGATATCAGATATGCATGTTCATATAGAGACAAGATTGAACTATCTTTGACTCCATGTTTGGTTGATTAGGTAATATGTTCCAGGTTGGAGAAAGAAGAAAATTACCACCAACCAATGGCCCCAATGTTCAGTGTGGAGTTCCATTGAAGTCAAATAATCTTAGTTGTGTCCTTGTTATGTCCCCCGATTAGTGGAGCCTTTGAAAGATGCATTCTATGTTCATCATGTCACTTCAGATGTTCCATACCTTAGAAGTAAACAGTGAAAATCAAGCTCTAACCGATATTAATATACATATGGGTTAATTGCATTATATGTTCTAAACTATAGCATATTCGGTTGGTGATAACAGCTAGCTAGATATGATAAGATAAAAGTTGTCATCTTCCCACTGCTCGCCAATGAACCAATTGAATTGAGATTTTTTATTTTTTTTAATGTAATTGAATTTAGAACAGCACTGTCCAACCAAATAGAACCCATGGTTGAGTGGCAAAGCCAAGGGAAGACGACTTTTGACCCACCTTACTTTTAAGCAACTATACAAATGATTAGGGTGTTTTCTAGCTACTTCTTTGTCCTTACTTCTTACTGATGTTAATCACTCGAAGCTTAATTATCAAGTTAAAGGATAAATAGTTTATCAATTCCAGCTTTAGTTCGGACTTACAATTTTTTATGGATAATTATACTTTACCTCTAGGCTTGATTTTTGACTTCGTCCCTTCGGGTAATATCGTAGTAAGATCCTCCACAATCACAACCTGAATTCTTGCACTAAGATAACTTTAGGGAATACATGGAGTAAAATAAAGATGGAATCAAAAATGAAAAAAAAAAAACTACAAATATATCATAAAGGAAATACAAAGCCATATTAGATGAGATCATATTGAATTTCTTCAATTAAAGGTACAAGGTCGAGAATGATGAACCTATACCCCGCATTTTCTTACATGAAGCTCGAGATAGAGTAGGTCTATCCTAGAGGATATTTACAGACCACTTCAGGAAAAAAAAATTATTTCTATGTAACTGAAAACATGACACGATTCATATGCTTTAATGCATATACAAATTCATATTACTTGAGTGGGGGATTCAAGTTTAAACCATGTCTGAATCATCTGAGTCACTCTCCCCGTTTTCCTGCCATCTCGAACCCATTTTGAACTTACATACAGGGCACGTGCCTTGTTGTCGCAGCCACGGATCGATACAACTCACATGAAACTGCAAAGACAAGATTGTTATCAATACATGTGCTAACCTTATATTGATATCATATGATCAATTATTTGACAACAGAAAATATGAATAGATTGTAAAATAGAACCTGATGCAAGCATGGCAAGCTCTGAACAAGCTCCCCTCTGTTAACTTGATCCAAGCAAATAGTACAAGTTAGTCCATCTTCAGAAGCCTTCATATTCCCATCAGCAGTCCTAGAATCTTGCTTTGGCTGCAATATTTATACTTATAATTCAGAAGGCACAAACAGACAAATTGTTTTGAACACATAAATGCCCTCTATGATTATCAATACCTCAACAGCGGCAGCCGAAGATGATGCATGCTTCAGTGATGGTCAAAAACTGTAAAAATAACAAAAATAACAATGTGATTATGAATTTGGTCAAAAGAAACCCGGATGCTAACTCATGACTGAAGCAAGCTACCTAAATATAAATATTTGTTCATACCTCTCTGGACCAGGAACCTTGTACTTAGTCACGGGTAAGGCATTTATCTCTTCCTCACTCATTGAAGGATTTGTGGAAATGTTATCAGAATCCAATGCTCTCAGGGTGTCATAATCTGGAATCGAAGGAAAGAAAATGATAATCTTCATATAACCAGACAAAAGAAAATGGAAACTCTCTTTGAATATCTGTCAATGCATGTTAAAACCAACTCATGGAATCTACAATTGAATTTTGAAAAAAGCACCATACCTAGATCATCAAATTCCTGGTCAAGAACTGCCAGTTGGAGTTGTAGTCCTTGTAAGCGTCCTCTTGTAGCAAAAGTAATTGATGGCAGTATGAACAAATGCAACTCGGTGTGACCAAGCAAACCACTAGCTGCTGCAGCATGAGCTCGATACTGAACTTGAAGTTACTAACAAGTTGCATACATCCTTAGACTTGTAGCCATTAGAAAGACGCCCACAGTCCCACTACTAACCAAAGCTGTAGAAAGAGACAGAAGATAACTACACAATTGCAATGCATTAACAGACACATCATCATGCTCCCTGTGAATGTGTAGTATGTACATACCAGAAAGTTTGGTGACATTTGATGAGAGTTTAAAATCATGAACAGCAAAAGAACTGTTGGAAACAAAGAAAAATAGATTAAGAATGCAAGTCAAAGGCACGGGAAGGAATGATTAGAGGAAAAACTTTTAACAGATGCAATGGGAAAAAAGGAGGAAAAAAACATATGCAACCAGAAACATTACCTGTAACAAGAAAGGCCAGGGAATTGGAGTTAACTGGTCGAGAAGCATGCATACGCTGGGAAAAGTATAGAGCAATGAGAGCTCAAACCCCATTATATATGATGAGAAAATCTGGGTAACTGAATGGTAAAATGTGCTGACGTAGAAAAGCAAACATACCACAGTCGGACGTTCAGGAATAAATCCTGAAAATCCGCTCTCAATATCCCCTCTAATCCATCAGAAAACAAAACTCATTGTTGCAGAAAAACAAATTCCACTAGTCTAAAAGGCGGCAGATACGAACAACTTCTTCTCTAGAAACCTTTCAAATCCTATGATACTACAAAAACTAAATCACTGTTACAAGTTATTGCAATCAAACAAAACATAGATGCCAGTAAATCATGCTTAATCAAAATGAAATATACTCAATTTAGGACTGGCATGGTCTACTATTAAGCTAAAACCACTTTCCCTGATAAAAAGAAACCAATATTGACTAGTTCAAAGGATGATGTTAATGAAAATCATGACCAGTATTACAAAACTTACTCAAACGAGGATTGGAATGGTCTACTATTAAGCTAAAACCAGTTTCCCTGATATAAAGAAACCAAGATTGACTAGTTCAAAGGATGATATAGATGCAAATCATGACCAGTATTTACAGATAAAATCAACAAGACCTAAATATCCAATTTACTGATTCAAAGCACGACACATTCAAGTTGCATTCAAGCTTAACATAAAGTAACTTAATCGAGACATACTTTACACATTCTCAGAAGCAAAAGATTCAGATTCCTTTTTTTTAATATTTGAATATTATTTTAAAAATCACATATAAAGACTGAATCAACCGCAGAATCAAGCACAAGCAACAATGGAATTTAAAAGAGCATGAATAAACATATTAATAGGCCTATATTTCCCTTTACGAATCAAAATCACAAGAAAAAAGAAAAATATAGAGTTTCCAGACCTTTATTGACTGATGATAAAGGAAAAATCAAAAGAGAAGTCTCAGTTTTTCAGCGTTTTCTCAGCAAGCAAACAGAGTTCGACGCAAATAAACACAGAAAAAGCCACCAAAATGAACTTACTCAAGAAAATCGAATATAAATCGATATGACGGCCGCCCTTTAAATTGCAAAACATTAGATATTTGAGACTCGTCAACGAGATGAAGAAATTGTGATTTAATTTGTTTTATATTTAAAGAAAATTAAAATAAATCACTAATATTTTATTAAGGGAATAAAGAAAATACTGATGTAGAGTGTAAGACATTAGTATGATGTCAATCCTATTTTTTTTTGTTATATTATTTATAAAATCAATTAATTAAATATATTTATTTAATTAATTTTTTTATTATTTTTATTATATGAATTTTTATTTAATAAAAAATAATTTTAAACTTAAATTACAATAAATATTAATATATTTATTAATTAATTTTATAGATAATTGATTAATTTTTATGGTATAAAGATAATTTTAACCCTTAATATTTATGATTTTTATGATTTTGGTTTTCATTCTTTTTTTTTTAATTTAGCCTTAATCTATATCTTTTTGACAAATATCTATTTTTTAACTAACATGATGATTAGATAGTTAAAAAATTAACAATGATGATATGTCATATATATGTAGAATGATATTTAAGATTTGAGAATGCTTAATAGCCTTTTATTTTAGATTTAATTAATTTTTAATATTTTATTTGAATTTTAATTGTTTTATATTTTATATTAGAATAAAAATATATTTTACATGTATATATTTTTTATTTTCGTAAAAAATTTAACGATAATGACATGTCATATGTATGTAGAATGAAGCTAGATGTCATGTTATTTAAAATATATCATCACATATATATGACATGTCAATATCGTTAAATTTTTAACGGTTTAGTTATTATGTTAGTTAAAAAAATAAGATATTTATAAAAAAGACATAGGTTAAATTAAATTTATCCCAAAAATAAAATAAAGACCAAAATAATAAAAATTATAAATATTAAGGGTTAAAATTATCTTTATGCTTTTTTTTTCATTTATAGATGCATATGGCTAATGGTTTCACACACAACTTTTACCTTGATTTTGTAAGGAAACTTACACTTTTCATAATTTGAAATTAAAAATTAAAGTAAATATGAATATTCGAATTCTGTTATGAATATATTTATTTATTGTAGATATTTATATATTAAATTAAATTTTAGTGAGTTTTATTATTATGGTTATGCCTATAAATATAAATTTTAGAAAAAATATGTACACAACCTTACTTTGATAATATAATATAAATCTCTCTTTTGTAAGATATTTATTCTCTTATTTTATTCTTATTTTTTACTTTATCCACAACAAATTCCAATTTATTAATTGTTTACGTATATATTTTTCCTAATGACTCCAGTACATTCATACTATAAATAACCTCAGTTATGATGAATTAATACAGATGTCCAGTATATTGAGACTAGATACAAAGAAGTTAGGAATTTAACATCTGAATTAAAAGACAATTAATACCCAGAATCAACAAAAAATTGATATTTTTTTAATCAAAACAAGACCCAAAATACATTTGATTCTTTTGGATCAATTCCTTTGAAGAAATTAACATGAAAAATGCTACTTTACTAGATCAGAAAATCAAATTCTAAACAATAAAATTGGTATTTACAATAAATAAATCACAAATCTTTGAAGAAAAACAAACTAATTTGATTTTAATAATTTTGTTTATTCCAAAACTGAAGTGGAGTTTGAGCTTATGCTTCTTGTAAACCTACGGAACATAGATGTTGAACCATTCCTGGTCAACTCGCCGGATTCTTCCCTTCTCCGGTGAGACCTAAAACCCCTCAAAAACGACGTCACGTTCCTAACAACTCTCCTAAGCCCGGTCTCTCTTCTTCGAACTCCGACCCACGTAACACTCCTCGGTGTTCTATGCTCTGAACCCGATTCACCAAACCCTCCGTCCATCTCGGTGTAAACAACCGGAACTTCTCTTTCACCTCGAAACCTTCCTACCGCGAAAACCCCACCAGGTAACCTCCATATGCTCAGACCCACCGTCTCTGAAACTTCGTCGTTTGACTCGATCCGATCGGAGGGTAATTCGTGGCGGCAAAGTGGGCATGAGTTTCGAAGCGACAGCCATGGGATGATACAATCCTCGTGGTAAATATGCTTACACGGCATCTCCCGAGCTTCCGTACCGAGCTCGAAAGCTTCTTTACAAACGGCACAGTGAGTTTCTGAGCAAACATGGGTCTTTTCTATTTGAACCGTCGGCATCGATTCGATTGCTGATTTCGAAGCAGGTGGATTCTCGGGTTGACCCAATCCGGTCATTTCGATCTGGGAAAGTTGTTCCAATAAACGATCAAAACCCATACCCATTAAAGATTCGGACATCGAAGTCGGTATAGGTCTTAAACCAGATCCAGATCCGTCGTCGTAGAAGAATCCAAATCCGCTGCCGTTGTTTCCATCTGCGCCGCTATTCTCCTCATCGGTTGAACCACGCAGGACAATGATCGGATTGATGTTTGCCCGGTCAACGGAATCTCGACGATTCCTACGAAAAACGAGATTTCGTGTCCGGTTCGAGCTCTGACGGCTGTTATCGTTGCTAGCGATCATATACATAGCAGGAAACCGACGGTTTTGATTATCCGATGAGTCGATCTCCTCAATGAAACCACCGTCACAGTACGGGCAAACGACGGCGTCGTTGGTCCCGTCTAAATCCAACACACGAACCATACGTGTGCAACTGTAACACCAATACGACGAGGATGTTGAAGACATGGTTTAATCCCCGGCGAGAATTCCAGATCCAGATGAGAAAAAAAAAAAGTAAAATAAAGAATGATTCTTCGGGGAATGAAATAAGGTGCTTTACTAGCTTTTAAGGCAAAACAGGCCGCCTTAAAGTTTCAACGCCGTAAGGCTTATGAATCCACGTGTCGGATCATTAGTGGAGAGAATAAGGTGGAAATTCACGGCGTTAAGGGATTGACCAGTCAATTGGAGACTGACGTTAAAGTTAAAAACCTGGTGTCTCCGAGTTAAAATCTGAAGCTGTAAAAATGTCGGGACGCCGAGTTTGAAATTCAAACAAGACACCGAGTCCTGATAGGCGCGTATGACGTGCTGGAGCGTGAGCGTACAACTGGCATGAACTACTCGGAAGATTCTTTAACCCGAGGCAGCATAGAGGGTGTTGTCGTGTCTTTGGTTGGCGCGTGAGATGGACCCACACTCTTATCCCTAAGTAATATGGAAACCATACAATTTGTGGAGAAAAAAATTATCCATACTAAGTAATATAATCTGTAATTAGAATTGTTAGGTCAATTGTTGTTGGCCAAAAAAATAAAGGGTAAACTACATAAATGGTCCCTTGATTATATCTCAATTATCTTTTATATCTCTTGACTATTAAATGTTACAAATTTGTTTATTGACGAACTTTTTTTATATAAAGTGGTCATGTGTCATTAAAAATTTGACGGGAAATTGATGTGGACGTTAACATGCTAACTTGGATAACCATGTGGCATCCTCAATCTCTATAATCCAAGTTTCACGTCAGTTTTTCATCAAATTTTTAATGACACAGAACCACTGTGTATTAAAAAAGTTAGTCAATGAACTAATTTATAATATTTGATAGTCAAAAAATATAAAAAAATAATTAAGATATATTCGAAGGACCATTTATATAATTTACCCAAAATAAAAATCATGTCGAAGACGGTCCAAGAGGCGTGAAGAATATGCCTGTATTCGGAGGTGTTAACTGTTAATTGCCAAAAATAACTAGGGGAAGAAAGATATTTGGTACTATATTGTAAATGATCAAAATTTATTAAATAATTTAATTAATAAATTTATTAATTTAAATTTTTAATTAAATGAGAAAAACTTTACAGATTTAATTGTTTTTTCTTTAAAATAAGGGTTCATGCCCCTTAAACCATTTATATATTATATACTTTATTTTTTTTGTCAGTTTATTATTAGCATGCATATTTGATTTTTATTAAGAATCGGTTCATATTTGGTTGATTAGATTAACGTGTTTAAATTATATTTGTAGATATTTTTTTGTGTTTAAATTATTTAAGTTTTAAATAAATGTTTAAAGTTTTAATTTTGATCTCATTAATAAAAAAATATTAGTCAATTAAAATGTGATAAATGATATATTTTTATTTTAATTTCTTTTAATTATTTTTTTAAATAAAATATAATTTTTAAAATAAATGACAATCTTAAAACCTTATAAAACAATCTCAAAACCCTAACCCTAAACTCTAAAATACTTTATTTATAAAAATTATACTTTAGAAAACTAATAAATAAATAAAAAATAAAATAAACCTTAAAAGTACAATTTTTTAAAATTATCATTTAAAAAATTAAGTTAAAAATAAATTAAATTAAAAATAAAATAAAAAATATTTTTAATAAAAATAACAATTTAATAGTTCGGCACTTAAAAGAACTAAAATTGAAAGTTTAGACACTTATTTAGAACTAAATATAGTTTAGACAACAAAAATAATTCACAAGTATATTTTGGACACTTATTTAGCTATTAAGCCAAAAATTAATAAATTATACAATGGTATTTAATGGGAAATTATAAAATAAACGTCACGTGTTAAATATATAATAGGATAAATTATAATAAATATCACTCAATTATGGTTAAAATTATATTTAGGTTACTAAATTATTAAAAATTATATTGAGGTCACTTAAATATGAGTAATGTTATGTTTGAGTCACTCAATTATATAAAATTATACTTGGGTCACTCAATTATAAGTAATGTTACATTTAAGTCACCCTTCATATTTAGAAACATATATTAATTTATGTATTAGATTAATTAATTGTTCCAAATAAAATATTCTAATGTTAACAAGGGTATACAAGTGATTTGGAAGAAAAAAAATGATTGAATGAATATACTTTTTTAAATATGAAGAGTGACTCAAATATAATCTTATCCATAATTGAGTGATCCAAATGTATCATTTAATAATTAGATGAACCAAATGTAACATTATCCATAATTAAGTGACCTTAGTGTAACTTTTAATAATTAAATAACCTAAATATATAGCCTTTCTTATAAGTGAGTGATTTTCATTATAGTCTACCCTATATAACAATAATTATATGTATTGATATATAACATTAACTATTTTAATAAATTTTAAAATTATGGGACCGAAAGTGTGATTATTCATTTTTTATAAAAAATATACTTTTAATTTATTTATTAGTTTTTAAAGGAATTTAATTAAAATTAAATTAATTTTTTAAATAAAACTTTATTATTTTTAATTAATAAATATAAAATCTGAAAAGTGGCACAATATTTCAACCTATTTTTTTCTTAAAAGAATAATTACATTTTAGGTCCTCATAATTTTAAAATTTAAAATAATTAATAATTCATATCAGTACATATAATTAATGATACACGTTTAATATATGACGTTTACTCTAGACTTATGTTGTATTTAATTAGTTAATATGATTTTAACTCAAGTTAGATTAAAACTATAATTAAGATTTGCTTGTTTTGCTACATCTCATACTTAAAAAAAAAAACATTTACAGTTTGCTATAAAAATAATTATTTTTCTTGTCTTCCCAACCTACAAGGACATCTCTACAAATTTTAAAAGTATAAATATCAATATAAACCATGGTACAATGATCTGTATAATATTATTGTCATGCTAAAAATATGTACTAATGTCGTATAATATTACTTTTAATAATTTGATTTTTTATATCTGTAAATTTTAAAAAATAATTTTTTATAGATATAAATCTTGTTATATTTAGCGATTTTTATATTTGAAATTATGATTTTTTTTCATAAATATGATCATTAAATTTTAAAAAATTTAAGTTAAAATAATTTTCGGGTAATCAGATATCCGAAAATCCCATTTGATTGTTCGATTAACCAAAAAATCATATATCCGAAATAAGGATCAAATATGGATTATTATATTGTCGATCTAAAAAATAGAATATCTAAAAAATCAGATTTGATTTGATTCAATATCCGACAATGAACACCCCTAGTGAGTAAGGTCTTTATTATGTACTGCTTAGCCGAGTCTTTGTTGGATAGATTCAAATACCCAATAATGATAAGGTCCTTGTTGTGTGGTTATGAGATATTATGGAAGTTCTTGATGCATGTTTCGATATTGTATGACCCTAGACCATACGTGTAGGGTGTTTGATACGAAGTTGTGTTGGATTAGATTTCACTCCGAATATATGTTCTCGAGCTTACGTAAAATCGAGCCTTACTCAAAGTTTTTATTGTGTGTTGTTATATTAGTTAATGATATACTTGATATTTATATGAGTTAGGCAGTGTAATCTTCAACCAAAGATCTATATTTTAAGGTAAGAATCATCAAGATTGATAGTAGATGAAATAATAGGTTTTGTGTAGGGAAAATTGGTAGAGATAAGCTAAAAGAAGATTTAATTTCGTTTTTTAACCTTAAGAGTAAATTGATTTTAGCCTTTTTATCTCCTACAAATTAAATCTAAAGTTAAAATTGTGTATGATGAAAAAAGTGAGTGACTCTGTTAAAGAGTAAAAGAATACTAAGAAGTGAGGGGTTGATCAAGAAGTAAGTTTTTAAACTTTTAAAAAAAATTAATACACTATTAATTCCTTTGTTTTATGCGCATCTTAAAGATGATGTCTTGTGTACTTAAATTGATGTAGATAATTATTTTACGATGTTACGTGCTTAAGACCCTATTTAATGATAAAAATTTATATTTTATATTAATAACATATAAAACGCTAATAAATCACTCTAAACAGATCTCATAAATTATGGAATTAAGATTTGAGGTTTTGACTAAAGAACCTTGTTTGATTAGGATTTAGATTGTACTGGCATGGTGTTCAACTTGTATCGATATACCACTTGAGATCATATGGATATAGATCAACCCATACTGATACACAACGACCTGAAGAAATTCTAGTGAGTTATTTTGATATTGGTACGACGTGAGTATCGGTTCTCATTTGTACCATACCAATAAGCGAGGACTAATATCCCCTAGGCATTCTGCCCAAAAATATTAAAATAGAACCAAATGGGTTAAAACCAAAGAGTTATGATAGCAATGTCAATGTTGTTTGATAGACGGATACTTGTTTGATTGATTCATCATTGGTTGATGAGATTAAAATATCAAAAAATTTGTTGTAACACTATGAGATGAGACATCAAATGTATGATCCCGAGGCTATGTGACATTGAACCTTATTTGAAGATAATTGAGAAGATATGTCTTTTATAGGTTTATGTTTTCAAGGTTGTGTGACTTCGAACCTCACTGAAAAAAGTGTATGTTCTAGAGACTATATGACAGCGATACTCACTCAAAGTGTATGTTCCAAAAGGTGTGACTCATACCTCACTTTAGGTTTGTAGCTTGATGTCATCATCTTTAGTTACATGCTCATATTTTTTATTTATTTATATGAAACATAATAATGTAAAAGTGTATCTACTGAGTTTTGTTAATTTAGGACTCGAATCATTATTTTTATTTGCAGATTAATAAGTTGACATGTTTCATTAAAGTAACACTATCAGAGTTGAATTTTAGCATCGACCTATTTAGAGTACATTATTTAAATTTATGTGAGTTATGCATTTGAAGTAACATATAATTTTTTTTATTATGACTTTTATTTTATATTTATATCATTGACTTGAATGCTTTTAAATTATATTTTAAATGAATCTCATATGTAAAAGCTTTGAATTACTTATATATGATCAAAGTATATGAACTTGTTGGATTTTATGGAAAAGTGACTTGTACATTTGGTTTTGGTTAAATTAGGTGAAATTTTATGGTACCAAGTTGATTTTGGTTAAATTTGAATTTAGCTTTTGTGTGTTTTAAACTCAAGCCATTAAAGATTAAGGTATTGTTTTTAGTTGATTTTAGTTTTTTAAACTGACTTTTCCACTTTAAAATCTGTAAAAGCAATAAAAAACACTAAATTTTGAAAAAACTTTTCAGTGTAAAAATTATCTTTTTTTTTAAAAAAAATAACTTCTCAAACCTTGATTTTGGAAAAACTATTTTTCTTAAGCTTTTACAAAACTTGATTTGAAACCAAACTAAGGTTTTCTATCACAACCCCAAACTAAGCCTAAGGCTCATACTTTATCTACTAGACGAAATTAATTTTTTATATAAATCATATCTATTTTTAATTTTAGGTGCTTAATTTTTTTTGATAAATATATATATATTATTAATTTTAAATATTTAACTATTAATGTTATTTAAAAAATATGTTAATAGAATATGACATATAACTTTATTTTTTTTTCTTTTAGCTTAATTTTTTTAATTTAAATTTCCCAAAATTCTCAAATAGCCCATAAATGCCTAAATCCAGGCATTATTGTTGTCAATCATCATGTTGTCATATATTTAAAATTAAGACCCATAAGTCGTTCGTGTTTTGTTATGTCGTCGTTCATTGCTTATTGTTCTTTTTTATTCTTTTATGAGTTCGATATTTCTTTAACGTTTGGCATGTCTTTCATTAATTTCCGACGACGAGAAGATAAGGTAAATAATCACGGGACTCGACGACGACTATTGACGTTTGACGGTGACAATAATTATAACAAGATTTGGGATTTAGGGCTTTAAGGATTTAAAGACTATTTTGATAATTTTTTAAAATTTTAAGATATTTTTAAAATAATTAACAAAAAAATATGTCACATATTATGTTTTGATTTATTAAATGAAATTTTTAAATGATCATATACTTAAAATTAACATAATAAAATATTAAATATATATTTATAAAAAAATACATAAAATGAGAATAATATCATATTTTTTTTATATTAAACCTTTGTATAATGTCTGTCTTAAGATTTTTGTGACAGATCCAAAGGTATAAAAAGCTTTGTGATATTGTGCGTTGATCAATCATTGATGTCTTCTTCCAAACACTCATTTTTCTAGTGTTAGAAGTGTCACAATTGTTTTTGTTGATTGTGGAAGTGCACGCCTAGAAAGTATGCACACTAGTCTAACAAACATTTGTTTGTACCTCTCTGTCTTAATGATTAAAGACTTTCGCTTTGAAGACAGGGGAATTTAGGATTATATTGAGGTTAAGGTTATATTCAGATTTAGTCAGTCGTAGGTGGCGAGATACGTATATATCGTTAAAATTAATATATTTTTAATTTAATTCAATGGTCTGTCGCTATCTGTAAATAATAAGGTCTAAATAATATTGTAGATTTTGACTTATTTTTCCAAAATTATCGTAAATCCACGTATTTTCTTAAATATAACCTTAAATATTATTATTTTCAAAAATTTCTCAGTTTCAAATAATCTTAATTTTCTTGTTATAACCTAAATTACATCATATTTAATTCACTCTAAATCCATTAAAATTAAAGTAGTGTCTAGATGTAAATCCATATAGGGATGATAACGGGTCGGGTTTTTGGCCATCCCGACCTTGACTTGAAACTTAAGTCTTTCAACCCGATCTGATTTTAATATTTTTTATCCAGGACCCGACTCAATGTTATAAAATAAAAATATTATATATAAAAATATAATATATATATATACTGGGTCGGGTCGGGAAATTTTCACCCTAAACCCGAACAGACTTTATTTTTTGATCACCGACCCGATCCGAACCCAATTTTTTAAATAAAAACTCACCCCGATCGGATTAAACCGGGTCAAAACCTGACAGGAACGGGTCGAATTGCCATCCCTATATCCATGCACGTCCGACTTTCTTTTCAAGTTAAATACATGTTAGCTTTAGTCTAAAATCCTAATTTAGACAATTTAAATAAATAATACAAGTACATATATTTGATCGGTTGGTCAAATTAATCATTTTTATTCATTTATATTTTCTTTAGTTATAAGTTCCAAATTCAAAAAAAAAAAATCTTTTTCTTTCCCTTAAAGTCTTCCTACCTCTTTTTCTCTAGTTAAGATTAAGGTTTATCAATAAAAAAAAAAAACAATGCACTTAAGTCAAACTAACATGATGTTTTGTTTTAATTTTGAATAAAAAATATAAAATCTTTATTTAATATAAATAAATAAAAACATTGGATTGGACCTAACCAATACACGGTGACCATTATCTGGGCCTTAATGGACTCATGGAAGAATTTCTTATGATTTCTATCGCAACATTCCATTTTCTTATTTACTCGGTTTTAGATCAGATTTGGTTCATATTGGCTCAAAAGTTCATATAATGTTTATCCGAGAAATTATGTTTAGAGTATCCGTATGCACAGAATAATCTATTTAAAAAATTATATTTTAAGTTTAGGATTCTATAATTTGATGATAAGATATTTTATGTGAGATTTCGAACATTGATACTCAATGTGAGATTTCGAGTATAAGTGACGTTTTTAGCGTTGGGTAACATTAGGTCTCACCGCAGTTTATATTATTGATGTGTTTGTAATACATGAAATATTGCATTTATGCTCTACGTGTGTTTAGAAGATTATGATGGCACCATTGCTTTGTGTTATCTTGATATGATATTATCTGGCATGTTAGTTTTTGTTTATAATTTGCATGAAGCATGGTTGGGTGATTGTGTATCCACTAAGCTTTGTTAGTTCTATATCCGGAATCGTTGTTTTCATTTGCAGGTAAGTATGTGTTCATGATTGAGTGATATTATCTAACGTTGACCAATTATGAAAGAGTACAAATACATAAATGTAGTGGGCTTATATTCGTAGGACCTAATGTAATTGTAACTCTATTTGAATTAAATTTGTATTATTTAAATATTTTAATATTGTATTTAAGAGAACAGATGTAATTGGTCTTTCGAATAAGATTTTCAAGTCTAGGAAGCATCGTTTCATCGTAGCAACACACTTGCAAATATTTAGAGCAAGGATTTAAAATTTTCAAATAATTAATTGTTTGATCACTTTATTGTAATTATTGATACTCGAATTAATGACAATAATCGTTCTATTAATTACTTGAGTTAAAAAATTTATGCTTAAAAGTTATTTTTTTAAAATAATATTATCATCAAGTGATTAAATATTATTTTTTTTATTTAAAATTATCTTGTGCCGAGTTGGGATTTGTCTTTTATACAACAATTTATTATCATTAATTATTTATTATGAATTTTATTATAATAAAACATTGATAATCAAGTGGATAAGCCCATTGATAAATAAATTCATAGTTTTCCATCTAACGGTCCCCAATATTCCACGATGTCCATAATATATTCATCCCAGCTGTTCACCAACATTCACTTCTCCTATTGGTTAGTCCGCTATAAAAGAAATGAGCACTGTATTTACAAAAATACCATCAAAAGTGGACTTGGCTCTCAACAAATATATGCCCATTTTCGTAAATAAATTCCCAACCATCTACGATCCAGCGCGACCGTTTCCACCCGTACGACCCGCGAATCATCTACGTGGCAAAATATTACTGGATATATTAAGGATGTTGAGATATTTAGCAGATCAAAAATATCTGGCTAAGTCGTCCACGTTGGCAGATCGATCTGGAATCTGGCGTTGCACTTTTTTCTTCCCCACTTTATTTTCCCTCAGGAAAGGAATTTTTTTTTTCCTAGGTCCCAAACAGCTGCCCGATTTCCACGCAGATATCTAAAAATCTCTTTAGATTTTACACTATTCTTTCCGATCCAAACAACAAAATTTGAAGAATCGCTCAAAAAAGACTAATAAGATCCTGATTTGGAGGTAAAAACATGGGAGAAGAAGTGAGGATGAGTGAATTTGAAGTTAACGGCGGAGACGACGAAGGAGCTACAGCAACAGCCAACACCGCCGTCGTTGGCGGTGAAGATGACGCTGACCAAAGAATTCTCGAATGGGAGATTGGATTACCCGACTGCGATGATTTAACTCCGTTATCTCAATCCTTAATCCCACCGGAACTCGCCTCCGCTTTCAGCATCTTGCCGGAACCTCTTCGGACATCTCTCGATGTCAACCGCGCCTCTCATGATACCTTCTCCTCCCTCCGATCAAGCGGAGCCCACTTCTTCACTAACAATAACAATAAAAACAACAACAGTAACGATCTTCATTCATTTAATGACCCGATGATAACGGAACCAGAAGGTAACGGATCGGGTTCCGGTTCTGGATCTGAACCAAAGAAGATGAGGAAGACGGATGTTGGTATTGCAGAGGAAGCGGATTCAGCGGTTAGGACAACGGAGAATTCAGAGGATCCATCAGGGAGGACACTGAAACGACCTCGTTTAGTGTGGACGCCGCAGCTGCATAAGAGATTCGTTGATGTGGTGGCCCATTTAGGCATCAAAAACGCGGTTCCTAAAACAATCATGCAGCTAATGAACGTAGAAGGCTTGACCCGGGAGAACGTCGCAAGCCATTTGCAGAAATACCGACTTTACTTGAAAAGAATGCAAGGGTTAAGCAACGAAGGACCATCGGCTTCCGATCAACTGTTTGCGTCAACGCCGGTGCCGCAGAGCCTTCGTGAGAGTGGAAGCGGCGGCGGCGGCGGAAATGGTTTTGTTGGTGGTAGTGCGAATGACAATGGGCATGTTGGGATGCCTATACCGATGCCTTATGGGGCACCTTTGGTGCCTGTAGCAATGCCGATGTACGGGCACATGGGTATGCATCAAGGAGGGTTCCATCATCAGCAGAATGGGTATGAAGCTAATTCGTACGGGATGCAGCCGAGAGATTGGCCTGGTGGGAATAATAAATATGGATCAGTGATGTCGTATCCCATCCATATGCCTCCCAGTGATAAGTTAAATTAGCTGTTCTTTTGTACAAAGGTTAGTTCCTTTCCTTTTTCAGTATTAGAATATGGTTTTCCAGTTTTATTGTCTGGTTGAATTTAAGTTCCAAACTCATAATTGTATATACCATGCTTAATTTGTTTTGAAATTTTGGTTCTTCTAAGTAAAGCAATCTTGAGGTATACTGTGATGCACAAAATTGTTGGTTTTGGAACTTGCAGGTGTGAGTTGTGACAATGTGGTTTAAACAGATTAAGAGGCAATAATTTCGTATTTGTGCTCATCTAGAAGAAAAGGAATCAGTTTTCCTCTGATGCTACTCTATTATGTTACTTGATTATGATTGATGCCTGTTTTGCATAAAGAATTACTGTATGATTGTCTAGACTTGCTGTGACTTGTTAGTTGGTAAGCATACAAAATTATTGTATTATGGTAAGAAATTTCGATTTAATGTGCTATTTGATTTGGTGCAGTTATATACATGAAACTTTGGTTTTGATTTAGTTGTATATATTAAATATCAAATAAATCCAGATACTTCATGTTGGATAAATCTAATCGTTTGTGCATACAATAAGTAAATGTAACACGGTGTCACTAAACTTAATATCAATTTTCATGTATTTCACAATCTTTTAGTTTCAACAAATTAAATCACTGAACTTTTAAGATGCACCTTAGCATACATACATGATTTTTATCTTAAGTACAATCAACATTAGGATTTCGTGTAGAGTTATGTATGCGTTTTGAACCAATTGTTCTGATGAGAATTACTTAAAGGAGTTGGTATAAGTGAACTAAGGTATTAATAATAGAAGTTTACTGATGTAACTTAATGGAACTAAAGGTTTATGAGTCATATAAAGTTTGATGCATTTAAGTGACTTAAAATATAAAATCACCCTTATAATTGTTAGTTCTTTGAGAAAATTGAATCAAACCAAAATCTCATACATCAAATCAAGGTTCATATAGTACACACATTGAATCAAACTTCATGTATACTTTCGAAAGTTTTCCCCCTTTTTGGGTAGTTTCAGTTTACCCTCTTACTTTATGTGTGCATTGGACTGTCAACACTATCTTTGAGGTGTTGCTTCTTCCAGCTTTATGCAACTCCTGCATATGTATTTCTCACCTGTTTTTTTAATCTACATTTGTTTATACCTTTATTTGTACTTTCGAATATAGTACTGTCTGCATTCATTTACCATTGTCATTGCTTCTATTTTCCTTATCTTTTCCACCATTCTTTGCTCGCACATCATTAATTTATTGCCACCGGTTCTGTAATCGTTTGTGAAGTGGTTTTGCTCCAAGTTGGTTGCTCTTTGATTGCTGGTGATGAAACCATAGTTTTTCATGTTTCTTAAAACGTGCATCGATTTTATGTTTGTTATGTTCACTGATCATTTGACTTTGTAGCTTAAAATTTCATTAAATCTTTGCATTCCCAAATGATTCTTTTTTTTATGAACTTGGTGTTCCCTTTGACACTCTGAAATGGCTGTGGGTTCTTATGGTTTTTGACTGACAGAGAACGACACATTGGAGTCTATTTAGGTGGAGAACCCCAGGTATGATTTTAATGAGAGTTGACAAAGAGAACCAGACCTCTCACTCTCATGGTATTATTGTTTGCTTGAGTTACTCAAGCTTAGGGAAATTTGTTAGTCACTTGATAATTATCATTAACTTGTGTATTATTCTATATATTAACCTTTTCTTTTATTGTTTTGTCCATGGAACTAAAGCAAATACTCTTTGTGACTTTCTGACCTTTTCCTTTTAGAAAACTTTTCATATTTTTTTCTCAATTGGCTTGAGCTGGAAGTAATCAGTCGGCTCTAATTTATGTTAACCCCAACCCATCATCATACTTCTAAATAAAGACCATTCAACTCCATGTCTTTATCGAGTCTCCCCACAACAATTTTTACTTTTTTATTCTCTAGTATTTACTTCAACTCATATCACTAAAGATAGGTGGGTGTATTGGTGAAAGATTTGGTGTTTCACTTGAAGGTCTTGGTGATCAAAATAGGTTAATTTAATAATTTTTTTAGTGGTTTAATTGACAAGTTGCATAGTTTGGTGATTAAAATAAATATCTTCAAATAGTTCAGTAGCTATCTATGTAGTTTACCCAAAAATTAATATTATGTTTCATAAATATTTTCATTAAATAAATAAAATATATTTAAATAATATTACCATAAAATACAATTGAAGCTAAGAAACGTTAAATAAATAAAAATTAAGTTAAATATAATATCTACACCATGAATTAATCTGAAAATATATAAAACTGTGAAAAACTTAGGCCATGATTTATCCATTCTTTTGGAAATGAAAAAAGTTTTGACAGTCTTATGATTCATTTGAAAAAAAGACATCACACATGAATATTATTCATCACGTCATACATGATTTGAACTAATCAGATTCGTCCATTTTATTTTTTAAGGTAAATCATCTCTTTTCTACACGTAGAGTGAGTAGTTATTTTAAAATTAATGAAATCAGATTAATTGAGTAACAAGTGACGTGATAAACATGATTTATCTAATAATTTTTCTACTTTAAGGATATTTTCGTTTTAAATGTAATAATAGTTTAATACAGAAAATAATATTTTAATAATTAACCCAAAAAACGTCATTGTAGAGAAAAAAGGGATTCTATGAAAATTTTATTAAAATACATAAATACTTTATAATACCATAGTTGCCTTTGCAGTCTCACCGTTGAATCTATTCTATGAAAGTGCAAACTGTTATTATATTTGGATAAATAATTATTCTTTTTAAAAAGAATAGGATACTGGAATTTTAAAATAATTATAAATAATTAGTAAAAATATATAATAACAATATCGTAAGATTTGTAAAAATATATAAGTGCTTTTTAATAATATAAAATATTAAAAATAAATATTAAAATTAAAAAAGTATTTTTTTAAAAAAATATATATATATTTTTAATTTTATAGTGAAATGAAGTAACAGAAAATCAAGAGTAACGTAATCTTCAACTCCTATCGTTGTCTATAGGTGTGGATCAATGAATATAAAAAGAACCTGAGGTAAATGTTTTCGGAATTATACGGTCTATCGGTGGTAAAAATAAAAAGTTTTAAGTTTTGATATTTAAATTTAATTTATAATTTAAGATTTAGGGGTGTATATTTATGGATTTAGAAGTTAAGGATTAGAATTAAAATTTAAGATTTATATATTAAAACCTAAATCTCTAAATTTAAATCCTAAAACTGTAGCAAACTTTTTGTTTCCAACGCCGGTAAATAGAGAATCTCAATCATGTTTTCAGCACCCATGCAACTGTAGTACCGATATTCTTTTCCTCCCTTGTCCCAGTTCATTGCTATAAGAAAGATTCAAATCCAAAACTTGAACACTTTGTCTTGGTAGCATGTCAAAGTGTTGGTGATTCATAAACTAAACATATGGCCATGGCCCATGGGACAAGCACACACAACAGAATCTTTCTCTACCATGTGTGGACAAGTATCTTAAATGGTAGTCTTACAAGTAACCATAGGAAGATTAGTAATTACATGGAACTTTCTCACTTCAAGATCTTGGATTCAATCTCTTCCAAGCTCAAGCCTTTAGTCTCCGGGACGTACAGCGACACGAACAAAAGTGATAACAGAGCAATCACGCCGAAAACAAGGAAAAGATTTTCAGCTCCCAACAGCTCCTGCAGAGACATCACAGAATTAGAATTGAGAAGAATGATGCTTTGAAACAAGTAGCTTGTTGAGTATACCTTCAAGGGTGAGAATGCAAAGGTAACGATGGCATTTGAACCGAAGTTGGTGAGAACGGCAAGACTAATTCCTTTCCCTCTGGTTCGCAGAGGAAAAATTTCGGACACCATCAGCCAACTGATAGGACCAAATGATATCTGAAACACCATGTAGAGGGGAAACTTGTCAGATGAACTTGATCTCACTGGCATCGAAAGTGTATGAACAATATTAGCTCACTTAAGAAGGTATCACGGAAACACTCTCAAGTCTCAACAAAGTAGAGAAAGAAGAATACTAGCCTGATAGCAACCGACATAGAGAAGTAGTGCAGCTACAGCAACATACGGGAATTCTCCGAGAAACTTGTAATAAGCACAAAGCAGAAACAAAGAAAGTGCCTGCAGAGCAACGAGTTCATAAGACCAAATAAAAACTTCCATGGAAACTGACATATCCAAGCCGTTAAACAGTTGAAACAGAGATGAGAGGAATAAGGTTACATACAATCCCACCAACACCTACAATCAGCAAAGGTCTTCTACCAAGATCATCAACTTTTGCAACAGCTATCCATGTCATCAGTAACTACACGAAGGCGTATTTCAAATGGAACTTAATCAGCATTGGGAAGAAGGTAACTTGATAGAATAGCAAGTGATATTAAGAATTACCTTGAACAAACCTACTACAACAGAAAGGCGAGTAGCATCAGCAGCTGCAGAGAATCCAGCGCTCTGGAGAAACAAATTTATACATGCTATTATACAGTTTGGATAATTTGTATTTCATAAGAAGGTCCATTTAGAACAAGAAAAAGAAATGGAAGTTTCAATTAGCAGTTACCTGTAGAATTGGACCAGCATAATACAGAACACTCGGTTGGCCGGTTATCTGTCATAATCAGGTTGTAAATAAACCCTTAAGTATAAAATTCTTCATTTTCAGTGTTCACTCCTTGTATCTTTGCATCAGAAAAAAGAAACAGAAACAATAACAAACAAATGAATAAACGGTATAGTTCAGCAACGAGGATGAGATACCTGTTGAAAAAGGACTAAACCTCCACCAATTATGAAGGCTTTCAAACTTGGCCCCTGAAGTACCTCCAAGATATTTCCTTCAGATTCCTGTTTGGTATAGGCAGACTTC
Organism: Abelmoschus esculentus; assembly: GCA_035048815.1. Taxonomy (NCBI): domain Eukaryota; kingdom Viridiplantae; phylum Streptophyta; class Magnoliopsida; order Malvales; family Malvaceae; genus Abelmoschus; species Abelmoschus esculentus. The sequence continues at coordinate 3,838,936 of JAUCBN010000061.1, read as the reverse complement.
ACCGAGGTTAGGGTATCTTCTATTTGCTTCACGGATGCTTCATCACCCGGAGCCCGACCACGTAGTTTGCTTAGGGCAAGAATTGCTTTCTCTTTGTATTCTTGTAAAGATGCTTTACCTTGAACCACTCTGAGAATTAACCACCGTGGTGATGGTGGAAGACTCCACATTCCTAGTCCCATTAGTAATGCGATTGGGGCGCTACACCCATACATGTATCGCCATCCCCCAACAGCATCAATTTGGAAGCTTCCCACAAAATAGCCCAACTACAGATGAGTCAACACTTCAGCTGAACTTGTCTAAGAAGAAATAACTTGGCTAATAACACAGAATTTAACTACTTACCAAAATTCCCAAAACTATGAATAGTTCCTTTAGAGATATTAGAGTACCACGTATCTGAGACGGGGAAGTTTCTGCTATGTACAACGGAGCCCCGTGCATGGCCTGTCAAATGACATACATGCAAGAATGTTACAAGTAAGCGCCGTATAATAAATCTACCAGAAATACCAGCAGTTGCTTTTGCAAAACTCACTAATCCGATACCCAAGCCATAGAACAGCCGTCCTACTAAGAGAACACTAAGGCCTGGAGCATAAGCAGTCAGCGTTCCACCAAGCAAATATAGTAGAGAAGCAATGATGAGTTCCCTCCTCCTTCCTTCACGCACAAATGAAAATTTTATGTTGAGATAAATTCATATGTAACATCTGCAAGTATGATAACAAAGTTGAGTACCAAGGAAATCTGCAATCGGAAAGACAAGGAGAGAACCAAGAAGGGCCCCATAAAGAGAACCACTGACCTGCATTAAAAAAGAATATACATTATTACATAACATTGAAAGAAAATAAGTGCAAATATCCAGAAATGATGCATCAATTCTTATGAGTATCACCAAGAAATCATACCACTAAACCCAGCTGCACAGCTGAGAGGTTGAACCAAGTAGTGCCACTAAGCTCAGGTGACTGCCATTATCGACATAAGACATTAGATACAATAAAGAATCTTCTAATGAAGGTAATGCTAACTAAACCTTAAATGGCAAGTTAATTAGATAAGTCTACAAAGAATTGGAAAAAAAATTATCTGATGAAGCACCTGCAAAGAGATTGTAGCACCAGAAGTGGCACCTATGTCATAGCCAAATAATAACCCTCCCAGAGCTGGAAACAGAAATCTGATTGCAAGAATCACAATTACTCGCATCACTAAATCTGAAAATAATCTATGATCTACCCTTTATCATTCCTCTCTTCAAAATTTCTAAAATGCACCCTTTACCCAACAAATAATAATTGGAAAAGCACAGGCAAATTCAAACCCAGAAATGGAAAATCAAACAAAACACAGGAAAAACAATGAAATAAGATAAAAATGTACGGCAAAATCACTGAAGACCAAGAAAAAGGGTCTTGGTAAGCTGAGTCGGGTAAGAGTGACTCAGCTTCTTCCCCTGCAGAATAATCACTCTGGGCAGCAACCTAAAAGAACAATATAGAAAAACATTCCATGATTAAGAAAAACGACCCAAAGTTGAAAAGATGATTAATTGTTGAAATCTTACAAGGGATCCGGGTTTCTGCCGAGAAAACAGTGGACTTGAGAAAATGCTGATCTTGTTGTGGTCTTTGAATTGAGAAGAAAAAGGCTTTGGGGAAAGTCGTGACTTGGTAGTGAAGGAACACGGAGAGACAGAGTAAGGTCTCTTTGGTTTCTGCGAGTGTAAGAGCTCGAGGTTCAACAGAGGCTGAGCAGTGGCACTGCAAGCCATCGGAAGAGAAAATATCAGAGACAGAAAACCAAAAAAGAAAGAAAAAATATCTGACGGTTGATAGGAAGATTTCCCGCTTTTATTATCCTCTTCCTGATTTGTTTTCTTTTAATTTCCATGTGACGGATGTTGATTCGACATCCAATAATTGAAATTCCTTCAACATCAAATGGGTTTGCCTTCAAAATACAATACTAGGATGACATTTCCGAGAAAAAAAAAAAATCAACCAAGATCCAATATTGATAAATGTCATTTGAAATCTTTTCTAAAATTCTAGAGATGACTTGGATATATTTCTATAAATTCTTTTCTCTCTCTTTAAATTAAATTTTTATCTTTTATTTTGTATGTTCGAAGAGAGTATTTTTTAACGATTTTAATTTTATCGACCGGAAATCTAACTTTTATCGTCTTTCTTTTTTTTCTACATTCGAATGATCTTTTTTTCAACTAATATGGCTTTGACTAGGTTGCTTAAATGTTTTCAATTGATTTTTTCATGCATTAATTGATTAATTCAAAAATGAATAATATAAAGACTTATTTTTAATAATCATTTCAACTCAAATTATTAAATAAATAATAGAATAAATTATATAAAATTTTTAAGATATTTATATTTTGGTCATCAAAAATTTAAAATTAAATTTTTAATTCATTTTCGTAAACTATCATTAAAATTCGTTGACGTGATATATTTACTTCTTCTTTCTTCTTTCCACCATAACTAAATATTTTTCTTCTTTGATGAAATCTTTACCTTTGTTTTTACTAAATCAGACATATGGATAGAAAAATCATTTCTCTTTCGTCTTAGAATTTCATATTATTTTCTCACCCGAAAACTCATTTTTGATTCCTTTCGGATATTAGCATGAAAAAAACTCATTTAACAAAGAACAAGCATCAAATTATGTTTCTTTCAAGAAAGTAAGATTAAATTGAAACTAAGATTACATAAAGCAAATAAAATATATTATTATGCAAATTTTCTTAATGAGATATTACTTATTTTAACAAAAATTAAATTTCAGTCAATATTTTATAATAAAAATTAAAAATTTAATGTCTAATATATAATTTTTAAAAATTCGATGATTAAAACATAATAATTAGATTTTAGGACTGAGGGATTTAAAGATACATACGATTGCATGATCAGGGGTGTTTATAGTGACTGAGGGATTCAAAGGCCTAGAAGTGAAGTATTTATCAACCAAGCATTCTTCTATGGTCCTTTGATTTTTCCCAGTAAAAAATGACTTGCGGATACAATTTTTTTTTATCTCTTTTCCTTTAGGATGCTCTTTGTTTAGCCATTTACTTAGCAAGTTCTCTAGTGTGTATTTTTTATGGATCTTCTGTCACTTAAATGTGTTCTGAATTTGGTGATGGAATGACAAGGTACGTGAAGGGTTCATTTCAAACAAGGAGTAGTTCTATGACGATCTTATTAAGGAGTAGGTTATTATTTGATCCCTGGGTCATTTGCAGTATTCAGGGTCACTTGGATTTCTAATGCTAGTAACTGCACTATTCAGGTTGCTATATGCAGTTTTTGTTGTTTCTGAACTGGCATCAACCTTACAAGTAGATCTTAGTCGACTGCATCTTTTGTTTGTCGCATGGGATGGGCAGTAAAAGTAATTGATCCAACATCTATGCTTCAAGAAAACACAAGCGTACCTCATGGTGACAGCCTTACAGATGAAGATGAATCCTCCCACAGTGTCAGCTTCAAGTCATGATGAGTTTACTCTGATACCTGACACTCCATTGATTGATGTATCAAATCATTCTGCTACTAATGAAACTGAATTAAACATTAATGGTACCAATAATTTAAAAACATTGCAGGACTATTCTGTGACTGATATTATTATGTCTATGATACCTCTTCCACATTCATCTGTTCTCCCTGGTTCAACTGGTCCTATTCATTTCGGTCCTCCCTCGCACTCATCTATGTCGCCATGGATGAAATTGGTGCTATATTCAGCAGTGGGTAGTGGGCCTTTATCAGTTGTTTCGATGAAAGGACAATGCCTACACTTGTTGCCTGCACCATTAACTGGTTGTGAGAAAGCCCTTATATGGTCTTTGGATGATTCAACAATTGGAGGCTTAGGTGGCAAGTTTGAAGGAAATTTAGTTAAGGGAAGTGTACTTTTACACTGTTTGAATTTGCTTCTCAAGTACTCTGCTGTTATAGTGCAGCCCTTCAGCAAATATGACCTTGATGGTACCGGGAAAGTTGTTCCACTTGACATACCCTTGCCCCTTAAGAATTCTGATGGATCAGTTGCTAATGTAGGGGATGAGGTAGGGCTCTGTGCAGACGAATGTTCGAAATTGAACGATCTATTAACTGATTTGGCTCACAAAATGGAGCTATGGACAGTTGGTTATATTCGCGTACTAAAACATTTTAACGAAAGAGATATGGATCATTTTGGCCCTGAGGGGAAATTCGAATGAGTTCCGTTCTCTGTTGAATTTGGAATGCCACTTTTCAACCCTAAGTTAAGCAATAGAATCTGTAAAAGGATTGTCTCGTCGGTGTTACTTCGGGCTGATTTACTTTCTGAGCATCATGATTCAATGCAAAGCATTCGTAAAATGCAGAGTATCAGACAACAGGTCCTGCACCAAAACTTCTTTACCAAAAGGAGCATTTAAAGGAGTCTAAGAAACCAAAGAAATTCATGACTTATGCTAGTGGGAAGTGGAATCCACTGCTAGATCCTTCTTCTCACATTTCTAGAGCATCTAGTGAGTGTCAAAGATTAAAACTTGTCCGTCGACAACATTGTCAGAATGAAGTTTGGAGCTTTGAAGGTAGCATTCTCAGGTACCTAAACTATTTTTTAGCTCTAAATAGCCTTCTCAAATGTCGGAGAAGGTAGCTAATGTCTAATGCTTTCAGCTGCAAGTAAAGCGATGAGTATTCTACATGTATAACAGTGATTCTAACCTTATCAAGACATGAAGTATAAAAGATCAAAAGTATAAGCCGGACTTATCAAGCTGATGCTACTATAACAAACAATACGGTTCTTTTAAAACAAAAGCCAAGTATTCTACATGTATCACTCTGGGACAAAAGTTTTATCACCTTGTTAAGTAGAACAGCATCCTTTTTTAGTGTTGCCTGATGAATCAGCGACATTAATGGTGGTTCCTTGGCTCGGAAGCACGACACTAGAGGCTGCTTCCTGGGCTGCCAATGCTTTTTTGCTTATGATATGGTAGATCTCATTCAATATGGTTTGGAATGCCTTCTCGATGTTTGTTGCTTCTAGTGCCGACGTCTCGAGAAATGAAAGACCTTCCCTCTCAGACAGAGCATGACCATCCTCCTCAGAAACTGCTCTCAGATGATTCAAGTCGGATTTGTTTCCGGCCATCATGATGACAATGTTAGAATCTGCATGGTCTCTCAACTCGCGCAGCCACCTTTGAACATTATCAAAGGTTTTCCTCTTAGTTATATCGTAGACAAGAAGAGCACCAACAGCTCCTCTGTAGTAAGCACTAGTGATAGCTCGATATCTCTCTTGACCTGCCGTATCCCAAATCTGAGCCTTAACAGTCTTGCCTTCCACCTAAATCATGAAAATTGATAGAAATTAGTTGCATAATACAAAAAAAAAAAAAAAAAAAATACCAACTTGTATAACCATGAGCACTAATTAACAAAGCTGAAAATACTTCGGATTAAGGGTAAAAAATATGGGACAAGCAAATAAATAAACAGAAGATTGGTCTTTCTCAGAACCAAATCAATTATGTTATAGGTCCATAAGAAGCAACATTATATTCTATATTACTAACATTGGAATAAAACAACATAATAAAAGCTAGGATCAATATAATAACTTAATTTTCAATTCAATGAAATACACTTTGAATCAAGGATTCAAAAAAGTTCCTGTACCACTATAATGGTAACACCACCGTCCGAAACTATTAATAACATAAATAACGGTGTGATTAATTTAACGGTTAATGGTCAATAACGACAATAATATCGTTATTGCCGTTATTATACCGTTATTTCAAACTCATAAAATCAAATTTCATCTCAAGAAGACAAAAAATTCAAAAGAATATTATAAATAAATTTATTATATTTATATATACTATGATTTAGAATAAGTCGAGCGTGTTAAAAAAATCATGACCCACAATGATTGTAATAACAATCATTATCGTCGCAACCGCGATAAAAGCTACGGACCAAAAATGCTTTTTAAATCCTTGCTTTAAACCAATCAACTCTCCAACATTTCCACTAAAAATAGACATGAAACAGTACAGTGAACTCAACCACAATGCTACAGCGCCTTCAACGATTATAACTACCTGAATTCCGATCATCTTTTTTCTTGCCTAAGCCTAACTACATCACCTTCGAATTTAACTTCCAAATTTAAAATCATAGAGCACGAAAAGGCAATCGGATTCCTGAATTCATGTAACATTACTGAAATGAATCTTTTAGATGCTAGTTATGCAACAAAGTAACATAAAGTTCACGATCAACTTAATCATGCAAAGTTCCCCTAAACTAAATCAAATCATAAGCATTTCGAACACACTAAAATCTCCACCAGAGGCGGTTTAAAGATTTTGAGAGCCCTGTGCAATTTATTAAAATGTGACCCTGTTCATAATTCTCATTAATTCTAAAAATGTAGCTCTTAGAAGTAATTATCCTTTTTAGGATCCTTCGTCCTGAACCTCACTAGTTCTATAGAAAAAATAAGAATAATAATAATCAATAAGATTCTAGACTCAATTGTTACCATTAGGACATATTTATAACGTTTTCATAATTATAACTTATTAAGAAATGAATGTATTTTATTAAAATTTTGGGCACCTTTATAGTAAGGGCATGTGTGGTCGTTCTTACTGCGTCTGTCCAGAAACCCATTAAAATCTCCACACGATAATTTACCACTCAAAATTCTAGAAACTCTAAGAACAGCTAATTTTCAGCAGGAAAAAGTAAACACGCTTGAAGAAGAATTAAAGATTGATCTGATAGAAACTATGATAAACCTGGAGGGTTCTAGTAGCGAACTCGACGCCAATGGTTGATTTAGATTCCAAACAGAACTCGTTTCTGGTGAACCTAGAGAGAATATTGGACTTTCCAACTCCAGAATCTCCGATCAGTACGATCTTGAACAGGTAATCGTAATCTTGATCTACTCTATGCGCCATTCCTCTTCTCTCTCAAACCTGCAAAATCCAAAACAAAAAATCAACCAATCTAAAAGAAAAAAAAAAACAGATATAAGAAACTAGAGATGCAGAAGTGATAGAACTTACTCGGAGTTGATAGATCGAGAAGAGAACCAAGATATTTTTGTAGAAATTATAAAATAAAATTAATAAACAGTACTAGTTATCGCCTGAGAAGAAACGGAAAAAACGATGACCGGTGGAGACTGGAGAGAGGTGGAAACAGGGAAGTTTGATTTTTGAAACGGGAAAAAGTCTTATATCGACACGTTTTTCTGGGGTTTTGTGAGTGGTTGAAGTAGAACGGTGCCATTTAAGTGTGAATCCTGACAAATAATAATAATAGACTCAGGCTGTCATGGCAGCTGTTATGCTGCGACAGTGATGTGTACACAGAATGTAATGGGCTGTTTCTTTTGGTAAAAAGTAGATAAGGAGCACTTACTTAAACCCATTAAAAACACTTTATTTATTTTTCTATTTTTTCTAAATAAAATTATAAATAAGATTAAAGTTAAAATTCGTTAAAAACTATAGTTAAAATAATATATATAATATTTATATTATAACTATTATATAAAACCCTTAAACTATAGACTTTAAATATAAAACTACAAACATTAAATCTTAAATCTTAAAGTTTAGGGTTTGAGCTTTTACACATTATTTATAATATAAATATATTATTTTATGAATATTTTAAATTTTTAAAATAATATATTTACATTATAAATAATATATAAAATATAAAAATAAAATGTTTTTTATTTAAATAATATAATTTTATTCATTTAGTTCAACTAAATCATTTTATAAAATAATAATATAAAAATGTATTATATATCAATATATATAAATTTATTATTTTTACATTTTTATATATAATTTATAATATAAATATATTATTTTTTAAAATACTCAAAATATTTATAAAAGTAATATAATTATATAAATAATATATAAAAAATCATAAATCCAAACTTTAAGCTCGAAACTTAAAGTTTTAAAGTTTATGATTTGAGATTATAGGTTTAAGGTTTATAATTTTTAAATATTATTTATAGTATAAATAAATAAATGATAATATATTATAAATAATATTATTTGTAGTGTTATTTTTTTCATCCCCTCTGCCGTACTAAATCCAAAATGTCCTCACGTTCATCGTTTGAACGGTGATCAGAGATCTTAAAATCTCTTTTGATTTTCTTTTAGAAAATAATTGTTTGTTTCGTGTAAATAATTTTACGAAAAAATAATTTTTTAATTTTTCGCTGTTTAGTTAATGAAAAATAAAATTAGTCAAAAAGAAATCAATTACAGTTAATAAAAAAAAAACCTTATTTCTATATAAAATGACTTACCTATTCATTTTTAGTAAGTTATTTTCTTTCCTTTTATTTTCTCTAGAAGAAATATTCTAAATTATTAATATTTTAATATTTCATTCTAATTATATTTTAATTTATTTATATTTATATTTATATTTGTTTTCCTTATTAACTGTAATTCATTGTTTTAATTCATTTTATATTTTAATATTCCATTCTAATTATATTTTTATTTATTTTTATTTTAATATTTTAATATTTATTTATATTTGTTTTCCTTGTTAACTGTAATTCATTGTTTTAATTCATTTTATATTTTAATATTTCATTCTAATCATATTTTTATTTATTTTTATTTTAATATTTATTTTTATTTTAATTTGTTTTTCTTCCTAACCGTAATTTATTGTTTTAATTTATTTTATATTTTAATATTTCATTCTAATTATAATAGGTTTTATTTTAAATTTTTTTTTTAATGTTTTTAAACTTTTAAAATAAGATCAATATCTAAGAATATTTGTTTAGAAAATGAGCCATAAAATTGATTTTTTTTATTGTTATCAACAATTTGATACAACACTACTTTGGGATGCATTTTCTGTCCAGATTTAGTTCAATGCCCTAATTCCTGTGAGGGCATTTGGATGAAGGAAAAAATTATAAGAATTACATCGACGTAAATTTTTATAATTTATTATTGGTTATTAGGTTGGATATATATTAGTGTAAGTCTTTATAAAACATAATTTTTAAAATAATAAAAATAACTCAATAAAATAAATAAATTTTTAATGTAAAATCTTGTTTGTTTCATTAAAAATACTAATGAATCAAATATAAAGATATTATACTTATAAAATATGCACAAGTTAAAATATAAAGACAATTAATTTAATGTGTTTATAAAAATAAATTACATTGTAAAATATAATTTTATTAACTCAATAAAAAAATAAAAGATAAAATTTAATAAAATTTGTATTGTGTTTATTTACTAAAAATAAATTTTGAGTTTTGTTTTCAAAAAAAATTACCAAACAACGAAATATGATTTACACAGTTTTATCCAAACACTTAAAAATAGTTTTCGTAATTAGTTTTTCAGAAGATGTAATTTATTTTTCAGAATTAATTTTCCGAAAACAGTTTTCAATGATACAAACGGACCCTAAATGTAGAAAATCTTTTTTAGATAGGGATCTCCTTCACTAAACCTTTTTAAAAAAGTCAATTATTGAAATAATTATTTATGTTTTACTTCGGTATAAATTGATCATCGATTTTTAAAAATGACCATTAAGATCATTTATATTTTTGGGACGTAAATTTTTTGTCACTCAATCATTTGTTGACGTTAAATATTGACGATTGAGTGATCTAATAACAGAAAAAGGGATAAATTATTGTAATGGCTACTTATATTTGTCTCATGTATATTTTTTGCCTCAATTTTAAAAATTAAATATTATGATCACTAGCGAAAATAAATATTTTTAAATTAACCCTTAAATTTTTAAAATTCATTTTTAGACCTAAAAGTTTTCTATTTTCAATAATAAATACACACAATAATATACAAAGAAAATCCAAACCCGGGTTTGATTTAAATATTAGATTTAATTTGAATATTCAATTTATTTAAATATTTGATTTAGATATTTAATTTATTTTTAAATATTTGATTTAATTTAAATGTTGAATTCAAATACTAGATTCAATTTAAATATTTGATTAATTATCTAAAATAAATATTTAAATTAAATCTAATATTTAAACCAAACTTGTGTTTAGATTTTCTTTGTATATTATTTTGTGTATTTATTATTAAAAATAGCAAAACTAAAGGTTTGAAAATGAATTTTTAAAAATTCAAGTTAAAATTAAAAATAAACTTTTTTACTAGTGACCGTAACGATTAATTTTTTAAATCAGGGGTTAAAATATTCATGAGATAAATGTAAGTGGTCATTGTAGTAATTTTTTTGTTGTTGTTATATCATTCGGTCGTTAATGTTTAACGAAAATAAACGGTTGAGTGATCAAAACTTTACACTTTAAAAACATAAATGATTTTATTAGTCGTTTTTAAAAATTGATGACCGACTCTATACCAGGATAAAATATAAATAACTATTTTAGTAGCTAACATAGGTAGATGTGACTATAAAGCAACCTGAATTAGACCCTAACCACCGGATTGAGTCCTAAAAAGTTGTTCCTAGGGATGGGCATGAGTCAGATTTTCGGCCCACTCGCACCTGACCTGAAAAATCATACCTTCCATTCGTCATCCGACTCGACCCGGGTTTAGGTTGAAAAAATTCGACCCGACCCAATTTTTAAGCTTTATAATCTGACCTGACCCGAATCATTAAAAAAATTAAAATTTTAGGGACTAAACTGTAAAAAAAATAGGGATCTAATTGTAAAAATATTAAATTTTAGTGACCTAATTGTAAAAAAATAATTTAGTGATCTAATTGTATAATATATAAAGAGGGATCATTAATGCAAATATCCCTAAAATATATATGAGGAAATTACACTATTAGTCCTGGGTCGATCGGGTTAGATTTTTTCCAGCCTAAACCCGAACCTGATCCGACCCGAGACCACCCTTGAAAAAAAACTTGACCCGACCCAATCTGAATCCAAATTTTTCATCAAAAAGTCCGACCCAATCGGACCGGGTCGGGTTGAAACCCGTCGGGTTCGGGTTCAATGCCCATCCCTAATTGTTACTTTTGACTTTGAATATTAGTTATATGTAGAAAGACTGTTCTGAAGAAGGATATGTTAAAGCTCAAGCCATTTCTAGCCCCCCATCCCATCGGCTATATCTAACACTCCAACAGTACTAAGGGAGATAATAGTCCTAGAGGAAACATAGCGAACTAATGGCCAGCTGAATGGATTAGACTAAGCACAATACGAAGATATAAGGTGACAAAGAATCACCTTGTCGAATACCTCAAGATGGAAAGAAATCCGTAGTCAGGGATAAAAATATGTTATATATGTAAATAATAACATTTATTTTTTATGCGTTTTTCCCAACGTCTTGTATCTTTTGACATCTTGGGAACGCCTTTTAAAACTAAGCTATAAAAGGGTAAGAATGAACTCAAAGGAAGCCTTATTTATTTTGCAGGTGAGGCTATTGGATACCTTGATATTTTTGTACCCAATTTCTTGGTATTCTGGTTTACAAACCTGCAAGAGGCTTTGGGATTCAGTATCTTCACAAAAGAGAAGTTTAGGATGATATTTGAGTGGATTGAAAACCCGATTAAAATCAATGTTGTTGAGGAACGTCGCATCTCGAAAGAGAGACATCTTGTTTATATTTGAACTCAGACTCGAAGTCTTACAATTTACATCCAAGTAAAGCCTTTAAAACAAGAGTTGGTTTTAATCAAGTGTCAAAAATTAAGTACCTTTGGCTTTGGATGAGCAAACCAAGTAATGAAAAATTACTTTTTGGTGACCATATTCAGGTTTGAAGTTTGGTTTACCGGATCGGATCATTACGGGTTTAAATTATTTCAATTATTCGAATTATGTGGGGTTCGAGTCATACTAGTTTAGGTTATTAACCTGTTATAATCAAATCAAATCAAATTAGATTAATTTACTTAATATTTTAGGTCATCATTTTTGTTGTCATCCGACAAATAATCTAGGATTGCAAGGAAATGCTGCCTGGTAGTTGAAAACATCGAAATGTTTGGTTTATTCATATTGTCTCCATTCAGGAATCGGTTTTATGCTACATGAAACTTGAATTATAAAAGGGTAAATAATAGAGTCCATAGCCATCCATGCACAGTTCAAGACTGCAACAACAATGGCCGAAGAAGTGAAGTTTTTTGGCATGTGGGCGAGCCCTTTCAGCCGCAGAGTAGAACTGGCACTGAAACTCAAAGAAATACCCTATGAATACATCGAAGAAGATCTGTCAAACAAGAGTCCTTTGCTTTTGAAGTATAACCCCATCCACAAGAAAATCCCCGTTGTAGTGCACAACGGAAAACCAGTGTCGGAATCGTTGGTCATACTCGAATACCTGGATGAGACCTGGGAAACACATCCTCTTTTGCCTCAAGATCCTTATGAAAGAGCAATGGCTCGTTTCTATGCTAAATTCATCGACGAAAAGGTAGACCAAATTCAACCCTTTGATCATATTCTTCCTTGGTCTATAACTTCTGTGAACAAGGAGCTTATAAAGATGCAATGTGATGTACTGTTTTCAGGTTTTGTCTACAATGAAACAGCTTGCCCGTAGCACGGGGGAGGAAAAGCAGCAGGCTATTGAAGAACTTCATCATCAGTTTAGAATTCTTGAATCTGAGCTTCAAGGTAAGCAGTTTTTTTCAGGTGAGAGAGTAGGTTACCTGGACATTGCTGCTAATTTTTTACTGTGGTTTCATATGTCCGGAGAGATTACTGGGGAGAAGCTTCTAACCCCAGAGAAATTCCCAGTTATTCATGATTGGATTGAAAAGATGATGAAACTGGATGTTGTGAATGAATGCTTGATCCCTAAAGAGAAACGTCAAGAGTGGATTGAACTCAGTCGAAAAGCCTCTCAATCTGCTTCAAACTAATTAAAAAAAAAAAACTCTCAGGGACCATGGCCAAAATTATGTGTTTTAAGCTTTTGGTTAAGATCTGTATTCCATGAAATTGTGCAGATTAATAAGTTGTATAAATAAAAGTAGTGGTTAAAGGAATGGTTGTTGTTCTTAAAGATTATGGGTTCGAACACTAGTAATGTTATCAGAGTGATTAAATGATCAATGTCAAATGGTTGAAATTATATCCGATTGAGTACAGTCGATACAAGTAAAAAATATTGTGTTAGTTAAATCGACGAGTTATATTTTATCATTCAAACTTTATTCGATTTTATTTTAATTTTATTTGTTCGTATTTCTATTCAAATTTGATTATAAATATTTATATTGTTACGATACTAATTGATTTTAATTAAATGATTTTCTATAATCATAAATTCTTTACAAGTGTAAGTAAAGTTTATAATTTAAATTAATAAATTAAATATTATTTAAAATTATATAATATATTTATAATATTATTTCTTAAATTGTAAATTGTTGTTGACAATAGTAAGTAAAGTTTATAATTTAAATTAATAAATTAAATATTATTTAAAATTATATAATATATTTATAATATTATTTCTTAAATTGTAAATTGTTGTTGACAATTTATTGGTTTTCTGGTTTAGAAACCAACAAGAGGTTTTAAGACCGTTCATCTCAATTTTTTTCAAGTGAATTATTTTTTTCTTACATGCAACTAGCAGGTCGATCGTTATTAGATAGTTATTTAAAGATGAACTATCCTGATTGTTTGCACCATAAATAACGTAATGACCAGGTTCACCTAATAATTTTCGTAAATCTAAAACTATGTAGGAATGGAATGAAAGTGCATATATAAACACTCTTAATACACGCAAAACATGAACGATGTCCATGTCCATACAGAGATCCATGGAAATAACACTGAAACTGGTCCAAATAAGCACTCTCAGTCTCAGGATCTGAGTACAACCTGAGAAACAAGATGTCCTTATTACATAGAATAGAAACAAGGACAACAATTATTTTTCAAAGATAGAGTAGTTTGTAGAAAACTAAGTTCAGCCTTTGTGATCAAAATCAATGAGCACTAGGATCCTTCACAATGGTTACAGGGCAAGTTGCATGTAGCACAACATAATTGCTCACACTTCCAATCAGTACCCTAATGCCAACCAAAATCAGAAGATCAGACATCAAAACAAAATGATAAGATGAACAAGAAACAGTTCATGTCCTAATCAGAGTAGTCAGACCATGGAAACAAATCGAAAATGCTTTCTTCAAACACCCACTAATCACTCAAAAGGTTTCGCGTGTCTCAACAAATTCGAACTTAGAACTTGTAGTCTACACTCTACAACCAATTGGTTCTAAGTTCGAAGCTGTTGAGGCACACTCTACATCTACGAAAGACGAACATTCGAAGGACTTAAAGGTACCGAAGAAATAGTTTCGATTTTTATTTTGTCATGTAATATATCTACTTAAATGAATGATTTGTCCCTTCAAACATATTCCAATATTCCTAGGAAGATGGTAAAGATTTATTTACCTTTGAATGGTGCCAAGTCCTCTGCTGCCCATTACCAAACTGTCCAGCTTCAGATCTGCAATGGCTTCACATATTTTATCTCTGGGTTCACCCCAGTAAATCTTTCCCACAATAGTCACCTGTAAGCAGTTGTATGACCAAAATCAAATACAACAACAACAAAACAAAAGAAGAAGAAAAATAGTATACAAAATAGATGTGCCAGGGAAACCTCCTTCTGCCTGGAAGCCGTATCAACCAAGTCCAGAACCTCTGGATCGAGATCAACAGCATATGTCTGCATCACTTCCTTCTCTCTAAGCTCCGATAATGGAATCAAAGCTACAGACGAAGATTAGCAAGTCAAACATAGTGAAAATAAGGGTGATCGGAAACGGAATTGAGTCTTGCCAGTGACTCACGTGATCCTGTGGTTGCCCAAAGGAGGTTGCGAGACTCGTCGCTCTGATGGTGTTTTACATGGATGAGATACAGTGTGTCTCCTTTGTCTACCAGATTGTCGATGGTCCAGTTGAGAGCTACTTTGCTTCCCTTGGAGAAATCCACTGCCACACCGATTTGCCTTTCTTTTGTCATGTTTTTTGTTGTTGAGAAATCAAACCCAGAAATGAATAACGAAATATGATGGAAGGGATAAGGCTGTGGAATTTAAGCAAACAAAAGAGGTAAGAAAGCTGTGAGTTGCTAAGGTCAACGTTGGATTGTCTTGTTCTTGCCAGATTCTTATTGGTCCCAAGGGAATTTGTATAGTTACGGCAATATCTAAGGCTATTAATTTTTTATGATTTTTGTCTTTCAATAATTAATTACATATAATTTTCCAGTGTGAAGATATTTTAAAATCGTCCTTCCTAGTGCAATTATTGCTCTTTCGAGCAGAAAGAAAGCAACATTTTCCATATGCCATGGGAGCAGTCAGCAGTGTGTTGAGATGAGACTGAGTCCACAAATCGTGTGGCTCACCCATGACCGACAACAACCCGTCCCCTTCTGCAACTTATCAAATCCGGTGATTAACCACTTGGATTTAGGGTTTGTTTTGGTTCTTATAAGCAATCAAAAACACTTTTTTTTAAGTGTTTTTAATTAAATTTTAGTTTTTTTTTCAAAAATTTTTTACCCAAACCTAAAAACTAAAATTTATGGTTCTTGAGTTAGATAAACTAGTTTAAAAATAAAATTATTTATTTACCTTTATAATATATTGTTAAAATAATGTTTGTACATATATAATTATAAAATAATATCTATTTTATAATATTTATATTAAAAATAAAATTATTTTATTTATAATTTATTGTAATATTTATATTGAAAATAAAAATATTTTATTTTGAATTTATTTTAAATTTATTATTAATTTATAATTGTTATGTTCACGTATAATCTTTATATTTTTAAATTAAATTTAAAAAAAATTATTTTTTTATTATAATTTAAGTTGATTTATTTAATAATTATAACACTAAAAAATTAAAATTTTTATTATAATTTAAGTTCACTTATACCTTACAACATCATATCCAAATTATATAATCTTTATAATTCTTATTATAATAAAATTTTTATTATAATTTAAGTTGATCTATTAAATATGTGATACGAGTCAATCTAATTTTTTTTTTGACATATGTGACATCACAAAAAAAAATCCTCTCTCGATTCTAAACACCAATGTTCAGGTTTGTGAGCCACTCGGTTAGCATCTCTCGCCACATGATTAACAACAAAACTAAGATGATTTTGCAGCAAGGCCTTAGTATCATTCAAAATAACTGAGGCAACAGAGCAATCTATATCAAGTTTAGTAAGTCTATTAACTATAGCCATTGAGTCCCCTCGATCACAATCCGTTCCCATCTATTTTTAAGAGCCATCTTGACCTCTTCAACAAAAGTCCATACTTCTACAGTTTCAGCCGAATGAGCTCCTTGGATTATCCTAGCTTGTCCATCAATCATCAATCCATGTGAATTTCTAGCCACCACCCCAATAGCTACTGCACCACTTTCTTTAAATGAAAGCACCATCTACATTGATTTTGATACAATCACGAGTTAATCCAAATTAATTAAAATAACGTGATAAAAAAATCGGAAGGTAAAAAAAACTAACTCTCATAATTAACAATACATGCAAAATTCACCGTGGTTAAGCTTTGTAGGCACATTATGCAAGTTATGAGTTATGATACGAAAGGATCGATATTTTATTGGTGTTTATCGGGCAAGTAGATTGCTAGTTAAATAGTACTTGTTAAAATATTTTATTATTCGATTTAACTCATTACTCGTTAAGTTTGTCAAAATTTTTATCTTGTCTTTTTTAAATATAGATTTATAAAATCTAATAATAATATTAAAAGTTAATATAAACATATAAATAAAAAAATGAAAATTAAAGAGATAAATAAATAAATTACCTTCAATATAAATTAATCAACAGCTCAAAGGAGGAAGATCAGATGCATTCCCATCAAACAACGTTTCAGTATTTTTCTTGAAAACCCTACTACCAAACAATAGAAATCCCAACGTATGTCCGGCAAGCGCCGTCAGAAACACCCCACCATTAAAAGACATGACAGCAAGCATCACAAGATAAGCAAGACCAACCCTAATGCCATGCATCAACGTTTGCACCACGCCGGCCAAGACATTATTGCTTGACCCTGGCTTCATCAGACGACAATGCGAGAGCCATTCGACGAGGAACGCGAGCACGAAGATGAATATCAAGGCCAACGCGTACATACCAGCACCACGACGACCGGGCCAACGAGAGAATAAGATCTCGGCGTTGTCGCCCCAGAAGAAGGTCATATGCATCATCATCATGCGGTGGTGGTGGTGCATCCCGAACGTTCCATTGGTCGATTGCGATGTCGATGCCATGCCATGATCATGATCCATTAAATTTTAAGTTGAAAGATGGAGAAATTAGTGTTGAATCCAAAGTAAAGCAAGAGGATGATCTACTGAGTTTAATTATAAGATCTAAATTTTAGTTTTTCTGAAAGATAGAAGTACATTATCAGTTATTGTACTATTAAATTTTGTACTACAATTTACTTTATTTTAGTTCTTTTTGTTCCTTGCAATTGACAAATTCTTCTTTGAATTTTCTTATATAAATAATACCTTTACCTATTTTTTAAAATAATTATTTTAAAAAATATCACTTAAGTTTAAACTTAAAATAAATATTAAATTTAGTACTTTTCTGGGTTTGATGGACAAGAAATCTAGTAAATCCAGTGGCCTTCCAGGCTTTTCTTTCTTATTAGCTCCATTCATTTCTACTGGGTTTCTTTCAATTTTCTGGATTATTTCGGATAGACTAATAAAAAGACTCTGAATTTTAATAAGAATTTGTTCAAAATTAATCATGAGATTTAATGTTAATCGGGATGATTATGTAATTTATTTTATTTAACATTTTAACTTGTACTTAAATAAGACTTTGACTTGATAAATTCAGTTGTGATATTACTAGATAGGGGTGATAATGAGCCTGACCAACTCGCGAGTTACTCGGGTTCATCTCGGTTAAAGTTCGATTCGAGTGAGTTTGATTCGAGTTCGGGTTCGGCTCGAGACCTTAATGAGTCGAGACGATTCAAGCTCGGATCGAAAAGCTCGTGAACAGGTTCGGAATAATTATATTATATATGTTATATATACACTAAAAGTATCTCTTTAGCACAAGAAAAGCAATAAAATAAAATATGAGAAATCTACTAAAATAAATTAATCATTTTTTTTTCATTTTAAGTTGAGCCGAACCGAGCCTAATAATATTATTTTTGAGCCAAGCCTGAGCCTAAAATTCCAAACTCGCCGAGCCGAGCCTAAAATTCCAAGCTCGCCGAGCCTCGAGCCCGAATTGAGCCCAATAACATTGTTTCCAAGCCGAACCGAGTCTGACCAGGCTCGGGCTCGGTTCGACTCGTTATCACCCCTAATACTAGAGATTGTATAAGGATTTTTAGGTGAAAATTTTCTCAACCGGATTATTATTTAAAAATTTTATAATTAAGTTTAGAGATTTATTTATTTATTTTGATAAAATTTACTTTTTATTTGTATCTAGAGGGAAAATGAGTGACTTGAATATTTTTATGGGATCTTGAACTTAAAACTTAAAGAGATGAAAGTGAGTAACTATGACCAACCGATCATCAACATTTATTTAAATTTAAAGATTTATTTAACTGTAAATTTAAATAAAAATTCAATTAAAACATATTCGATCTAAACTTATTTTATTCTATCCTAATTCCTCCATGACCAAATTTATTATATGATGTTAAATTAATTGACTTCTGCTGTCATTGATTTATGTTCTATTTTATGGTCTGCCATTGATGAATTGGTCCTGGTGGAGGAAGCACTAAAGGGGAGACAATGCACAGAACTTCAATGGAACCAAGTCAAAAAAAAAATTAATGCAGTATAGAAGTAATAAAACAAACAAATAGGCACACACAAGGTCGGTGATGTTAGGTGCGAACAAAACTTGATTCGATACGAAAAAATAAATTATTTGATTAGACTTAAAAAATTGATTTATTTTGATTCGATTCTTATTTTTAAAAATTCAAGTTGAGTTGAATTTTTTTAATAAAATTTGAATTATGAAATAAAAATTTATAATAATTCGAATAACTAGAATTAAGTAATTAGTTGATCAATTTTTAAATTTAAGTCGAGTCTGTCAATTTTGAATAACATGTTATATATATCATATATGAAAATATAAAAATTATATGTATATTGTATATGAATATAAAAAGTTATTAAAATTAGAATCGATATGTAAATAATCACAATTAAATTTATTCACAAACTCTAAAACTTGACTCCATTCGAATTTTATAAACTTAACTTGATTCAAAACAAAATTCAAATAAAATTTAAATCGTAAATATGAGTTATAAACTAAAATAATTTAAATTTTTTTGATTTGACTCGATCGAACGCTCAATTCTAACAATGGTCTATGAAATCGGAAAATTGTTTCCTCGCCACTTACTAATTTAACTTTGAATATATGTTTTAAAAGTTCCCAGTTGTTTCATATACTTCAGTGAAAAAAATTGTTTTATTAGTGAGATTGTATAATTATTATATATTTTTAATTAAATTTAGAAATAAAATAATTAAGGCGCTTAAAAATATATAATTTCATTAAGATTTTTTTATTATCAGTATATATAGGAACAGATATTGACAATATAGGTCGAGTGGTTTATTGATTTTTCTTTAAATAGGGGTTGGTAAAAAATTTGATTACTCGGTTTCGGTCTCGGACCCGGTAAGATTCTGTAGATTTTTATTTGGTAATGGTTCTGGTGAAACCTGGACTGAATCCAAAATTTAGGTCTCGATTATAATTGAGATCGAGACTGGATCTTGATTTTTTGGACCCTAGCCGAGACCAATATCAAATATCCGGTGTTAATTTTCTTTTGTTTATTTTCTTATCTAACTTTCTCTTTATGTATAAATATTATAAGTATGACTAGTTTTAAAACTTTAATTTGTAAGCCTACAATGTTCTAATTTTATTATTTAATATTATTATTGGTGGTTAATTTTTTCTTCAATTACCCATTTTTTTAAGAATAAACTAATTGATCGGGTACTCGATATTGGAACCGATTTTCACCAGTAAAGAGACTGGTTCTTAAAATTTAAGACTCGGTATGACCGAGACCAGGACTGATTCCAATTTTCAGAAACTGATGGTTACCGAAACCGAGATTAATTCTATTTAAATTGGTTAGATACCTGATATTGTCCACTCCTAAAAATAAGATGCTTAATTTAAAATTTAAGGATTTAAATAAAATTTTCAGAAAAATGAGGATTGATGTTAAATTTAAAAAAATAGTTGAAAATATTCAAAATTTTTGAAATATAATAATATTTTTTAAATTTCTTTAAAGGTCCAAAATAATCTTTAAAAACATTCAAGGGACTAAAAACTAAGTTGTCAGATTTTGAGCGGCGAAGCCCCTTGCCCCCTACTAACTCTAATAACTGCGGTGTATAAAATGAAATTTTTTATTTATTATATATTTATTTATTTATTTTTAATCATTAAACTTTATCAAAATAACACACAATGATAATTTAATTTATTTAATTGTTTAAAAATATTATTAAATTTTTTAATATTTATCAATAATTTATAATGTACAATAAATCAATGTTTATTTTATATATTTTGATAACTTTAATGATTATTTTATAATTTTTAAAAATTTAATAACTAAAATTATATTTTAAGATAATTTAATGATCATCTATATAATTTACTCTAAATTTTATAAATAGTCCATATTAAACCAATTTTTTGGTTCAATTAAATATTTTAAAAAATAATTAAATTAACGGTTAATAAAAATCGGTTAATTATTTTATATTTTTAATTCGAATGAACATCCCTAAATCTCCCAACATATGGCCCACTCCATTCACTCCGATGTCAGTAGTTCTGTCTTTTCAATGGTGGCGTGGGACGCTGATAGGTGGCTGGGCGGCGCCTCCGCCCCTTTCTGTTCTTTTCTTTAATTATTTTTATACAGAAAGTTTATAATTTATTTTTTTTAATTTCACCCAAAATATATAAAAATGATGGTGGTCTTGACCTAGGTTTAGGATGGCAATGCTGCGGAGTGTCTCAACGAAGGGATAACTTTGGGTAAACTATATGATTGGTCCTTTGACTTCCGTACTATTTGATTTTTGTCATTGATTTTAAAAATATTACACTTTGGTCACTTATACTAAAGATTTATAACATTTTTAGTTTGACCCATGAATTTTAAATAAAATATCTGTTTGGCCTATAAATTTTAGATAAAATATCATTTTAATTTTTGAACTTTAGCTACTTTTTTTTGTCGTACGTTGTTAACTATCAACCACTATTAAAAACGGTCGTTGGCAGTGATAGAGGCATATGGAGGTGGGGAGGGGTAATCGTCCCCCACTTTAGAAGAATTTTTTTCACCTTTGTCCTCCTATTTAAATTTCTTTAAATTTTGATTTATTTATGAATTTTTTCTCTACTTTCAATCATTTACATTTTGCCCCCAAATCTTAAATCCTGATTCTGTCCCTAACCGTTGGATTCAAAATTTTCATTTCACTCATTTTGACATCATTGAATTCATATTCGATATTTTTTCATCAAAAAATACTCTAACTTTACAAAATGACCAAGATTTATCAAAATCAAAATAATTATACTTTAAAATCGAATCAAACCGAAACGGGTCAAGCCCCATATCCATTCGAACTCAAAACATATATACCAACTCCAAGATTGATTTCTTTTGTTACTTTAACTTTGAATATAAATACAAGGATTTTCTTATCACATATTGATTCAGTTTTTTATTGGATAAGTTTGATTGATCCATTTTATCTATTTTTTTAATATCAACATTAAAATTTCTCCAAAAATCAAAAAAAAAAAAACAAATTAATGAATTTAATAAAAATGCAACATTAAAAAATTACTATTCACTATAATTTAATAAATTTAACCATGACTCATTAAAAGTGTATTAATCCGATGTTTCAAAGTTTTTCTTTGATTACGATTATAATCGATGATTACAAACACATTGAATGACATTTAAATAATATTTATATACGTTCGATTATTAAGTTTTTTGTCGTTTTATTGACGATGAATGACATTTAAAAAATTATCGATGATGATAATGACATCAATTTTTGAGATTTGGGTTTTAAGGATTTGAGATTTTTTTTTGAGATTGTAAGACTTTAATTTTTTAAAAATTATTTATTTCTCATTTTTATTAAAAAAATTAAAATAAAGATAAATGTGTTATCTTAAAACAATAACAAAATAAAATTTTAAGTACTTAGTTAGTTAAAAATATTAGACACTATCTCAAAAAAGTATATAATTTGAACATATTTATGAGTTAATCTATTTAAATAATTATTATTAATTATAATTCTATTCAAAAAAATATTATTATTATTATTATAATTAATAATTCCATTCAAACCTTAATATATTTAGATTTGAATACAAATAAATTTTAAAAAGAGATATTTTTTTGAATAACTACAATGTTACTGTAATATCTGTTTTAGAGTATACTCTAAATCATTGGACATTGATTGCTTAATCATTATAATGTTATTATTGGTGCTCGAATCTGTAACCACTAAAAATAATAATTATTCCCTTAATTATTGAGATAAGATGATTCGTACAGATACTATTAAAATTTAAAATTTTAAAGATCTCATTTTTATCATCAAATTGAATTTTATAGATAGCATTCTAAGCCTCTAAAGACTAGAGGAAAGTAACTCATCAATTTGTTTTTGAAACTGAATGATTGCTATCATAGTCTCCCAAGACTATGAACTTTAGGATCATGTGGGAATAAATACACATTTACAAAGAAAAGTATAGTATATACTGAGTGGGAAATTAGAGATCCACAACATGGAACAACTTTAGGATGAACAAATTTTAGTTCTAATAATCAATGTTTTATTTATTAATTAACAACTTTTTTAAAATTTTAAGAGTTCCAAGTTTCATTGGGAGGCAAATCTCCTTTAGTAGATCTAATTAGTACTATGGTCGAGATAGAGATAAAAATAAGAGAGCGATGATTGACGGTGGTTCATTCATTTTGATATGGGTAGAAGAGTCGGTGAGAGTAGTGAGTAAGGTTGTGTAGAGGTCTCTAGTATGTAGAGTTAATTGTCATGTTCTTCTCTGGTTATGAGATATTTATATATGAGAAAAATTGTTCGATGAAACTAAACCAAGTCTAGTATCAGCTATTGATGGGTAATTAACTGTTAATGACTTGAACCTAAGTTAAACCTGTTACTGTAATAATCGAAAACGACCTATATCTGACAGAGAATGACTCAAACCCGATATGAACATGTTATTATGAACCCAAAACTCGACTTGCACTCAATTAGAACGAACCTAAACCTGAACTTGAAAATGATCTGGTAGATAATCGATATTACCCGACTGAATTGACACAAGATCTAATTTTATCCGACCTGTTTTGATCCCGACTTGTTTTGAACCTAACATACAATTAAGGAAATATGATTTGATGAATTTAAAGTGTTAATAAATGTATAATCTTAAGTATCGATAGATATAAACAATTAATTTTTTTTATCAATTTAAAGCATTGAATAATATGTTTATATATATACATATATAATCAATAAAAAATATATAAAAAAGAAATATTAGATTTAGATATTCATTTGATATTATTAATTTTAATTTTTTAAATAATTTAATGTTTAATAATAATTCAATACGCTTAGTGTTAACTCATTCAATATAAATTGTTTTTTTTATTAAATAGAGATTATATTCTTACATCAGAATTCGAACTCATACAAGATAAGACAATATGAGTATCATTAACCATTTGGCCAATCAGTGAATCTCATTCAATATAAATTATTTATCAAGTTTAAACTACTAAGTTTTAACTAAATTTAAGTTTTAACTTTTATGTTCATGTCATCATGCATACAATTACATGTTTATATCCATATTAAAATTTTGTATATAATTATATTTAATCAAATTTTATTATATGTTAAATAATAATAACGTCCAAATTAAATTAATTTATTAAACTTAGGATCTAATTAAGCTAAATGAAAATCTAAAAAACATAAATTACGGACATAATTTAAAGAATTCTAAAACTAAATGTAGAATTTCAATTAAATTAATCTAATTTGTGACTCAATTAAATTAAACTAAAACAATTGATAAAAAATAATTGGTAAAAAAGAAAAAAAAATAAAATTTTGTAATGAAATATATTATTTATTTTTTAAGTTTTAGATTAATTTATTTTTAGTCTAAAATTTTTGGAAGAAATTAAGAATAAAACACTTGAAATTTTGGAGAAAATTATGAATGTCTCCAGTTTCCTATTTTTTTAAATGAATAAGTACTAAATATATTGAGTTATTATAACATATAATACAAATAGAAATTTCTTTTAGGTTTGAAATATTATTATATCGTATAATAAATTTTTGAAGAAAAATTATTATAAATTATAATAAATTTTGATTAAATTTAATCAATTAAAAATATTAAAAAAATATTAAATTTAGATATTTATTTCACGCTACTAAATTTATTTATTTTTAAATAATTTAATGTTTACTGCTTAATAATAATTTAATATGTTAAGTTCTAGCTCATTTAATATAAATTATTTACTAAGTTAAAATGAATTAATATATTTAAATTTATTTTAATGACATGTTATATTATGCTTATACTTTTATACATAAAAGATATGGGGTTGGGGTTTGTACTTCATTTATTAGTGATCGTAAGATTTAGGGGTTGAGATTTGTGGTTTAGATTCAATTGATAACTATTTAATTTAAATTTTTTAATCTAAACTAATATTTTTAATATGATAATATTTTTGTTTATTACGGTCCATAAAACTTTATTTTTAGTACAAATTGACCCCTATTCATTTTTTGTAATTTAGTTCAGTGTTTTTAATCTAATGATATTTTTGTTCATATTAATCCCTAAAATTTTATTTTTTTATCAAAATTGACCCTTATTAATTTCTATTTTTTATAATTTACTTTAATATTTTAGATGTGAATTATATGATATGATGATATTTTTGTCCATTCTAATACCTAATATTTATTTTTAATATGATTTGTGTTCGTGAAAAATGTTAAATAATTCACTTGAAATGACTCAATCCAAAGTCTATTGATTAATTATGTCAAACTAGAATTTAATACAAATTCGAAATCTGAATTTACCTGACTTAAAATAAAATCGACTTGAAATTCTATGACTTGAAATGAACCTGACCTGAAATTAAACTGATCTAAAATTAACAGACCTGAAGTCCAAAATGAACCTGAACCCGAAATAACTTGTCAATTAACCAATTCAAACCTAAACTATTTTAACATGACCTAAAATGAACCTGGTCCAAAATAAATCTATCCTGAAACTAACACGTACTCGACCCGAATAAAGTTAAAATATCAAATCAATTTAAAATGATTTATATCTAATTTAACCTAATTTAATAAAATTTGACTTAAAATTTATTCGATTACCTATTTTTACATCTCTAATGCATGAAATATTTGTTGATGTTTTCAAAACGCTCACTTAGCTCTTCAAATATCTAATTTAGCATGGTTTAATCTTAATGATTTCTTACATTTGTTGAAAAAATGATGTCAGAATCCAAAATGATTAATGAAAAAGATGTAGAAAAAAAAAGCATTAAAAGACAAAAACAGATCCTACGATGTTTTCTTCTCACTTTTTTTGATATTGCTGTGCAGGAAGTGATTCCGAAATCAATACTTTATAATCATTTGCTTCGATCGTACCAAATATATAATTAGGATTTAGTAATTACCAATCAACGGTAATCTCCACCTTGTATTAGTGTTTGATTTATTAATTAATTAATTTAAATTAAGACAATTTCTCAACCTAATATACTTTATCTATAATTTTATAATTAAAACCCTTTTACGACCACAACATCTACCATAACCTTAATAACAATTTTTATATTCTTAACGACAAGTATTAGCGTTTGATTTATTAATTAATTAAAATCCTTGTAGGATGCATTGGCCAAAGAGGGGTTGACGCAGGTGCTCGATTTTTGGGCGTCTAGTTCTGGTCGACTGCAGTGTTGAGCGTTGTGGTGGTATGAGTTTGGGAATGTAGGTGGTTGATGCGATAGTTAGGCCCTTGGCGTTGAAATTTGGTTGAATTGTAGTTAGGTGTTGGGAACTTCTTCTTTTTTAATCAAAAGACCAGCAAGTTTCATTAATAAGAAAATACAACTCTTCAAAATATTATTGTATTTTCATCAAATCAAGAGTCTTTAGAACGATGAATGTCAAGCACGAGCTCTCTAATCTAAGTATTTAAAAGAACGATTGTTATGTTTTAAAGGTCACAAATTGAGTACCAATGATATTAATAAAGTGATTGAACCATCAATATAAAATGGTGACCTAAGAATTCCGGATGATAAAAAAATCCATCATCCGACCGTTCATCTCTCAATAATGTACCCGATCACACAATTCAGATCTAATCCTAGACTCGACCCCACAACTTTCATTAACATAACCCTCCCGTCTCTCTCCCATCTTTTTCATCCGATGTGACCACTGGATTGAATCGCTTCTTTTATATCTTCCGTTGTCAACCGTCGATCAAAAACTCATCTTTCACAACAAACAATCACCTACAACCTCAACTCAGGGTCTCACATCACTTTGACTGTCTTTCTAGTAGTAGCTTTTCAGACATTAAAAAACAAGGAAATAATTCAAACACTCTTCGGCTGAGACTAGGAGATTTGGGTATTTTAAGTAAGCGGAAGGGTTGTTTTTTACGAGGAGATTCATCTTGGTTTTGGGTGTTTTATGTATCCTTTTTTGCATCTGATCTTCTCTGGTTAAGCTGTGCTTTTTTTTTTGTTTGTTTTGACTACCCAATGCTCGGCAGAAACGTGTTGTTTCTTACCCTTGGGGCTTGCGTTTTCCGTTACTGACGGCGGTTTCGTTCTGCATTTCCAGTATTCAGACCGGTAATGTTTTGTTTGGCTCCCAGGAAATTTTTTTAACGCTGTTTAGTGTCTAAGTTAACAAGCACGTTTCTTTCCTTTCCTTTTTTTTTTTTTTTTTTTGTTTAAAAGCACAATTACAGTAAGCATTAGACACTGTTTGGGACTTGGATTCTTAAAAGAGAAGAGATAAATGAAGTGAATTTTTTGTTTGGGGAAAAACTATTTTTCTTTAAAAAACTTCTAATTAATTTGGTGAAATAAATGAGATTTTTTCCTTCTTATGGACCAGTAACTCCTGATTCTTTTCAAACCACACTTCAAGATTATCTGGCTTCCATTTCAAATTTTTTGAATTTCCTTCACTTTTGATAAGATTTTGGAACCTTTTGGTGGAAATTGTTCACTGTGTATCTATTTTGAGGTAAATTTGTTAGTTTTTAAGTGATTTGAGCTCTGTTAGTTGTTATTTGTTTTAATATTTAACCTGGAAAATATTGAAAAAGAAAAAAGTGCATTGGTTTTAATTGTTTAGTTAGGAATCATGGCAATTTGTGGTTGATCTATGGGGTACTCTGAAGGAAACAAATTTGATGAAACCCTTGTGCTTACTGAATTAGGAAACATTACTTGTGAAATAAGTTTTATGGCTTAACTAGTTTGTTGCATTCTTTGAATTTAGGCATTTGCTGCTCTACTTTCTATTAGTGTATTAGTACTTTTAATGTCAATGGTTAAGTATTAATGGCATGTTTAGGATGGTATATGGTAATGTTATGGCAATGCTTTAAAAGAGATTAAGCATTTAGTTTTGAACTTTCTTTCGAATAATGTTTAACTATTAAAGGGTAAAACTAGCTGAAAATATTTGATATGATAAAGATTGCTGCTTGTGGGTGATATACCACAACTTCATCGGTGTTAAGACAATCCATGCTTGTTGGCTTGTTGCTTTAGGGGTTTATTGTTCTCTAAGTTGCTCTAGTTAGTAGTTACTGAACCTTCCTCTGTCATTTGTTTCGAGAGCCTTTTGTCACTATGCATGTGATAGACTGGATTTTGTTTGGATTTGATCTGGTTGTACAATATTGTTATATAATGTTCGTTCTTATCTCCAGAGTGGCATGAATGTCTGTGAATCGAGTCAAAACCATGCTGCTGAGAATTATCTGGAGTTATTAATGCTTATACAGTCTGTGGAATGCCATTTAGAGCCCAAACAGAATCCAAGAGGTTAATCCTTTGGAACTTCTGTGAAGACCATGATGCCGCAAGCAAGCCAGAGGGAAAATATGCAAGACAGGTTTAAACCTGAAAGGCCTAATTTGTCATATGCTGATCTTCATCAAGAAAATGAAAAAGGTGGAGAAGAGGTTTTACCTAAATCTTCATGGAAGAATAAAAAACTACTTGCTGGTATCAAGGCAAATGAAGAAGAAGAAGAGATTGTGAAGTACTTGTCCCATTTACCAAGTTATCTGGAAAGAGGAGCAAAAAATCCCCTAGAAAATGTTTTAAATGTTGGGGTCCTTGAGTGGCGGCGTCTTGAAAAATGGCAGGGTAGCCATAAGCAGATTTCACATAGTAGTATTTCTTCATTTTCTAGCAGCAACACATCTTCATCATTATCAGCGGATGAATCATCAGCACATTCGAGCGCAGGTCACAGTTCCTCTTCTGCACGCCAAATGTTACAGCGCCCTTCACTACAATCTCATCGGGCATCTGTTCCCAGAGAAGGTCATTTGCCTTATGTCAAACCTTTTAGGGAAAACATTGGAAAGTTTCAAGATCTCAAGACTACCCTGAGAAGCACCTTTACTGTTCAAGAAAAAATCATCAGAGAAGACAAATCCTTTTACAAAACTAATCCACAAATCAAACCGGAACAGTTTAAGAGAGGAGAAGTGCTCCAAAAGATTGATTCAGAAAGTGGAACTGTGCCTAGCGGGGTAAAAGATAACGTGGCATCATGTGAGAAGGTGAAAATGAAGAACCCGCATGGTGAAATTATGAAAAAAGCTGTGATGTTTCAAGAAGTTGTTCCAAAAGGGGCTAACCAAAACGTCACTGAAAAAAGAAACACAGTTGTCCTCCTTATGCCAAGAGATTTGCCCAAAACAAATCATTCAGGACCAGCTAACCTTTCTGATCTAACAACTAAGTCTAGTAAAAAAGAAACAGAACCCAAGCAGCAGAGGGCCTTCACAGAAGCATTTAAAGAGGATCCCCATGCACGGCTTGGTTCCAGTTTATGTCATTCAGGCCCATTGCCAAGTGAACTTGATGGCTTTACATCAGAGAGATCTCAATCTGTACCTCGTGCAGCAAAGGTAGAAATTTGTTCTTCCAGAAGCAGAAACCTAGAGGAGAAAAAGTTAAACACAACAAACGTAGCTTTTGCTGCAAATGAGGCTCGCAAAGGATTGAACCCCAAAGTACACAAGGTTGCATCTGAAAAAATTCATAGCACTTCTCCTTTCCGTCGTCTTAGCTTCAGCAATGGTAAGACAGGCAAAAGTTCCAGCGCCAAAGAGGATTCTTCTATACCTCAGATGAGCTCGACGTGTAGTGCTGCCAAAACAAAGCCAGAGAATCTTGTCGCTTCTGGTGTTGACACTTCTTGTAGGGATACACTCGACGTTAAAAGCAGATCCAGATCCAGCCCTTTGAGAAGATTATTAGACCCGCTTCTGAAACCAAAGACACTTGACTGTCGCAGTTTTACCAATCAACTACATGAGTCAATTATAAGAGAAGGTGCCTGTAAGTCTTCAGAACAAACAAGACACTCATCTGTGACTGTGCAGTCGGTAAAAGCGAAATCAAATATGACCAGTCATTGCACAATCAATGTAAATGATCCAGCACCAACCAGTAAGAATGAATCTTCAGCAGCTCAAGCTCTTCTAAGAGTTCAAGTTAAGAACGGACTGCCTCTGTTAACATTTGCTGTTGATAATGAGAGTAATATACTTGCAGCTACGGTGAAGATGTTAAGTTCCTCAGGTAAGGGTTGTTATGGACGCGTTTACACATTCTTTGTCGTTCAAGAAGTCAGGAAAAAGACTGGTCTGTGGATAAATCAAGGAGGCAAAGGCAGAGGTCAGGATTATACCCCTAAAATTGTTGCTCAGATGAAGGTTTCTGGTTCTGAACTTTCTTATTTGCCCAGGCCAAACCATGTGGATCAATTTAGCACCAGAGAATTTGTTCTTCTTACCTTGGATGTAGAACAGACAAGTTCACAAGCATCTGATTCCCTGCCAAATGATGAGCAGGCAGCTATTGTTGTCAAGATCCCAAAAAGGAACAGCAGAAATTCTATCAGAGATGGGTATTTGATTGATAAGCGACACAGCAAGCCTGATGCCACATTGAAAGCGTCTCTGCTGGAGGTAAAGCTTGAACTCAATTCGGGGAAAAAAG
Source organism: Abelmoschus esculentus (assembly GCA_035048815.1). Classification (NCBI taxonomy): domain Eukaryota; kingdom Viridiplantae; phylum Streptophyta; class Magnoliopsida; order Malvales; family Malvaceae; genus Abelmoschus; species Abelmoschus esculentus. The sequence continues at coordinate 3,808,323 of JAUCBN010000061.1, read as the reverse complement.
GTTCTTTTGTGGGTGTTCAAGACATTAGTGCTACAGTCATACTTCCAAGTGGCATACATAGCTTGCCAAATAAAGGTGAGCCTTCGTCACTGATCCAACGATGGAAATCGGGTGGAACATGTGATTGTGGTGGTTGGGATTTGGGTTGCAAACTTAGTATTCTGTCTAATAAGAGCCAATGCAGCCAGCGACCTAGTTTGTTGAAAGGTTCTTCAACTTCTAACCAATTTGAACTTTTCTTTCAGGTATGATTCTGGATCTTATGCTAATCAATCTAAAATGTACACCATATTATAATAGAAAATGTCAACTAATTTCTTTGTTTTAATTATGACAAACAGGGAGGACCACATGAGAAGAAGCCTTTCTTCAGCTTGGCACCTTTCAGTGATGGTATCTATTCAGTTGAGTTCAATTCATCACTTTCTCTTATGCAAGCATTTTCGGTTTGTGTTGCTATTTGGGATAGTGGAAATCATTGTGAGCTTTCGGAATCAGTTCCCTTGTATGAAGAAAGAACTTTGGAGGAAAACATGATAAATGACGGAACAAGTGAACCTAATCCAATTGAAGCAGGCCCCCCTACTAGGTATGTCTCGCACCCTACTGTTTCCCGGTTGAAAGGGTCTAGAAGAATATCACACAAAGAACGATGATGTAACTAAGTGTAAAGATGTAATTATATTATCATATATATATTTAATATTTTTGTTTGTTGGTTGGGCAATGGTCAGTGAAATATCCATCACCAATGATAAATTAGTGAACAAGGCTTGCTTGCTTGTAAAAGCCAGCCAGGGACAGGTTCCCCTCAAAGCTTCGGGTCGAATTTTGATTCACTTTCGACAAAAGAACCGATGTCTGATGTAGTATGAGCAAAATTTTCCATCAATGGTAAGTGTGCATATGATCAAGGAATTATGATCTTGCTATCTTCTTTGCTCCCAACACATGAACTTTTTATTAATGATGTTCAACCAATAAATAAATTTATTTGTTAAGTCGAACTTTTGAAGTTATTTCGTAAGATACAAGTCATCACTTCAGCCGGGATTATAACTATAATCAAAACTTGATTTTCTTTAATGTCATTGGAAGTATTCTTCTGGCTCTATGTGGAAGATTGAAAGTTCCATGGCAGCTTTTCTTTGGCTTCTCCTCGACTTAGATCTGTTTTTTTTTCCTTAGCGTAGCCTTAGTTTGAAGGGCACATGTAGGGACTTTTGAACCCTTTGGAGTACCACACAGTGACAAAGATTAGGGGAACATAACATGTGATGTCTATCATTTTGGCATATAGGAAGCTGGCATGCACCAATGATTCAATTGAATAATTGCCACCACCATTTCCATTTCACAATTGCTTTTTTTTAATTGACCCAAAACTATATCTCTTCAAATAATTTGATATTTAAAAGAAAAAATTAATCATTGGATATCTAAAGTTTATTTTCATCATTCACGGTACTTAACAATGTCGATGTAAAACATAAACCGAAACTTTATTTAAAAACATCAAACCCTTTATCATTCGATCGAGAATCAACTAATTTCTTTACTTGATTCATTCTTTTCTCATGTCAAATACCCCACTTGTTTCATTACAAGCTATTCTTAGGTACTTTCACCATCAAACCAACTGTTTTCTTTTTAAAAACTGCTAAAATCGTGTGTAGTGGAATGCCAAGAAATCTCTTTTGTTTGTTTCCCATTTCAATGTCAAAACTTTTCCTGAGAGTAGATTTTGTTGAAGTTGCATTCATCTTTTTCCTTTCCGAACTGCTTTAGTGCCATTTCTGAACCCCATGCTAATCTGTTTGCAGCAAACTTTCACAGTATCTTTTAACGCCATTTCTGTAGCCAATACCTAACAGATTGATTACAAGTCATTTACTTTCTTTTATAGAGAAATGAGAAGCTGAAGTTTTTCATATAGTTTCTGTTACTTTTTCCTGGTTTATCTTTAGAATTAAACAAGTTGCATCCTTTTCCTCTTTAACCTTTTGCTTCTGGCTATCTTACTTACCCTAGCCTTAGCTTTTTTTACTTTGCGACTAATGGTTAAGTAGACTGCTTCTCTTTTATAACTTGGGTTTGATGTTGAGTCCTTTTCTTTTTAACTTGGCTATGCCTATATGGTGTTTTTGAGAGGCATTAGACATGCATTGGGAATCTGAAATGATGGTAACTTTAATGAATGTTCATGGAAAACAATATTTCAGTGGAAACATTACTAACTGGTTGGTTATTATCATGATGCTTATCGGAGGCTGCGGATTCATAAATATTTTTGAGGGTTTTTAGTCAAATAAAAATTTTAAGGCTTATACAATCGATATAGAAGTAAAAATCTTATGTCTCTTTATCATGCCTTTTTTCATGCCTGTTATTGAATTATTTTAAAAAAAATAAATTTTAAACCTTAACCCTTATTTCCTATATCTTAAACCCTAAACCTTAAAAAATATACCCTATCCCTAATTCACTAAATCTTAATCACAACTCCTAACCGTAAAATAAAAGTATAGAAGAAAGGCATGGGAAATAGGTTGACGATTTCCACCCTCAATATAGTATATAATTAACATAAAAATTGAGTAGCTAATGGTATTTTAGTGAGTTAACGAGAGATTTGGTGATAAAAATAAGGGATGAAGTTAGGATTTGAGGAATAGAAAACTTTACGTGAGAGATTTCACTTCCAAATTTTAAACAAAATTTTAATTTTGTTTTGACATATAGTTATTATATGTGGAATCTCAAAATTTTAATATTTATTCAAAAGTCACTAAAAAGTAATGATACGTAGTGTTAACGGCATGTTGTATGTTCTAGATTCATCCATAGGTTGTATCGATACTCGAAACTTATTTTGAATAATAAATTCAAAAAGTCTTATAAATATACATAAATTTGTATCGATACTCGTAAGTCAATAAGTTTAAAATTGTTTTTAACTGTACCGATATGCATATAGTAGTACTAAGTCTTCGTTACTAAAATGACTGGTTTGAATACTAAAACACTTAGAAAAGTTTAAAAATCAAAAAGTTGGCTTAAAAAATTGTTTGAAGTTCGAATGTACAAATTTATGAGTAAATTCAAGTACCTTAAAAATTTATTAATTTGTGATTAAGTCCTTGTTATTTCCAAATTAAATATAGGTTTACCATATTAAAACAAAGAAATGACATTATTGAATTTCTTAAGTTCATGTGGATCAATCTTATTTCTTTATACTATTGTTTATCTTTAATTCAGATGAACCTTTTATTCGACGGATTCGACATATTGTCATATGTTTAAGAATGTCAAATGTTAGATTATTTTATAAGATTTTATATATATATATTTTATTTTTGACAAGTTTTGATACTTAAAAAATAAATTTTAATATTTTTTATAATATTTTAAGGTTTCATACAAAATATCAAGGCTTGTTTTATAAGTATCAATACTTACCAACAATCAATAAAAATCAACCTAAAATATTATCTAAAAGTTTAATATTTTATGTTCTTTTATAAATTTTAAAATTTATCGATTTTTAATGTACTCTAAATCAGAGGGGTTCAAAGATTTTATGATCCTATATAATTTATTAAAATAAGCCCCTTCATTTATAATCCGTAAGAGATATAAAGTTTTTTAAAATCAATATTGTATTACAAAAGATATTATTAAATTATCCACTTGAGTAAAAAAATTGACTTATAAACATTTAAAATTCGAACATTTTTCACTTAAAAATGTCATTCTTTTTGTATGTTTTAAAACAAAATCATCTACAACACTTTCGATATCAATTTCTTCTAAAAGAATACTTTCGATTACCATGAAAACAAGTTCATTTAATCTTTCTTGCGACATAGTTGTTCGTAAGTATGACTTTAACAATTTTAATTTTGAAAAAGCTTCTACAGAAGTAGTAATAATAATAAGAATAATTATTAAAATTCTATAAACAATTATCACATTTGGGAAATAATTATAACGTTTTAACAATTAAAACCCATTATTTTTAAGAATATTTTTAAATTTTTATAATGAATTTCGAAATTAACATCATTTAGTAAATACAGTTTATCAAAATTTTGGATCCTTCTTATTTAAGAGGATCTTTTACGATCACTCTTATTGCACCCGTCCAAAACCTACTGCTCTAAACCTACCACCTCCTAATCTCACATGAAAACAAATCCCTTCTAAGAAATTTAATAAAATTAAAAGATTTTAATTAAGTGATCAAAATGAGATAAAACTTAAAACCCAATGACTAATAATATAGTTTACTCTAAAATCAAATTAAAATTGATTAATTCAAATTTGAATTAATCATGTAGCAATTAGATCCCAAAAGTTAAAATATTTTTTTTATCTTGTTTTCTCTTAGTTTCTCGCTGCCCAAACGCCCTCTCTCTTCAGTTTAGTACTAGCAGTAGCATTTTCATTCTACCATTTCATGCCTCAGATTCCTTTGCCAACCCCAGAAGCAAAGAAAAATAGGAAAACGAACTTTTATTTCTCTGTTTTAGTTTAAATTTGAGGTTTAAGGCAATGGGAGCTCGTTGCTCCAAACTATCACTTTGCTGGTGCTCGTCAAATATCAAGTCAAACATCAAGGACTCCTCCGATCTCGGTTAGTTTAGTTCACTTGTTTCCATCGTTTTCTCGAGAAAATTTACTGTTACTGTTCTTTACATACTAATTTCAGTTCTTTTTCTTTGTTTTCGTACAATAGAGAATGGGAAGGAATCACTACCTGGATTCATTGAATACAGTTTGGACCAGTTAAGAGTCGCCACTGCTGGATTCAGTACGGAAAACATTGTATCGGAGCATGGAGAGAAAGCTCCCAATGTCGTTTACCGAGGGAAGCTCGACAACGAGGATCGGTTGGTTGCCATTAAACGCTTTAATAGATCGGCTTGGCCTGATCCTCGACAGTTCCTTGTATAGATCTAATTTCACATTTTACTGTAATTTATTTTGATTATTTTGGCTGAATTTTGTAATTATTGAGCTTTCCCCTCCTTTCCTCTTGATTTTAGGAAGAAGCGAGGGCAGTTGGCCAATTAAGCAGCGAGCGGCTGGCGAATCTGATTGGTTGTTGCTGTGAAGGAAATGAGAGATTGTTGGTTGCGGAGTTTATGCCTAATGAAACTCTGTCTAAGCATCTTTTTCACTGTAATTTCCACTCTTTTCTTCAACGGTTTCCCTCTTTTTTATATGCATAGTTCGTAGTTTGATTTGATTATAATGGTCTATAGCAAATGAGTAATGAATTGAAATAGTCATTAGAGACTATGCCGTGTCACTACCTGTAATTTGGCAAATTTTGTGATTCAGTCTTTCAAATTAAATTCTCATACTTTCTCAATTAAAATTTCCAGTCTTATTGTTGATATTATTAGTAATTTCTATATATAAAAAATAGTATAAAGTATGCTTAGTTCATAATGATTTGCTTCTAAAAATTGGTGCGATTGCACGGGTGTATTGATGACAAACTTTGATGATCAATATAACCAATGTTAAAGATTGAACTGAGATTTTAAAGTAATAACCAGCTAAGATTGACATATTTTAACCTATAAAATCTGCATTTCTTTTAGCATATAGAAAGTGTGTCGATAATGAATGTCTTAGACTAATAATAGAATTTGACAAAATGTTTTGCATTGGTTTGAAATGGGTGTAGGGGAAAATCAGCATATGAAATGGGCAATGAGATTGAGAGTGGCTTTATATCTAGCCGAGGCACTTGAATATTGCAGTTGTAAAGGAAGGGCATTATACCATGACCTTAATGCTTATAGAATCTTGTTTGATCAGGTAACTTCGATCTTTGGCATCCATAATTGAAATTGAACCTGTAACATTGCTGCACATATTCTCTTTGGAATTTGCATTTTATCTCTTATAGTTGTTTACTTCTTGACAGGACGGTAATCCTAGGCTTTCGAGTTTTGGCCTTATGAAGAATAGCAGGGATGGAAAAAGTTATAGTACAAACTTGGCGTTCACCCCTCCAGAGTACCTAAGGACAGGTAGTTTATGGAACTCTTTTACAGAATGCAATAGTCTATCTGTAGTATGCATTTTTATGCATGTATGAAGAGGGAAGGATATGCCTATTAGTTCTCATACAACATACTTTCCTGTCTCTTTAGTGAGCTTTTACACCTTAATGTGACAGGAAGGGTTATACCAGAGAGCGTGGTCTACAGTTTCGGCACCCTATTGCTTGATCTTCTCAGTGGCAAACATATACCTCCAAGCCATGTGAGTTCCCTTTTCTTTCCATCTCCACTAAGGTTGAAGTCTTGTCTGAAATCTTTTTCCATGGCAATTAAATAAATTATTCAGACTGGATTTCTAAACTGCACCATAGGGTGGCCTTAGGAGATAATTTAAGTGCTTAACTGCGTGATTGTTATAATCATTGCAGGCACTTGACCTTATACGTGGTAAAAACTTTCCTATGCTAATGGACTCATGTCTGGAGGGTCAATTTTCTGATGATGATGGGACTGAACTAGTGCGGTTAGCTTCTCGCTGTTTGCAGTATGAACCTCGTGAGAGGCCAAATGTGAAATCTCTTGTGACCGCTCTTACTCCGCTACAGAAGGAAACTGGGGTATGCTTGCCTTATTCCTCATTATCTTACCTTAGCTATGCACTGTTACTATAAGTGATCTCTTTCGGATTTTACTGGCAATGAAATTGCTGGCGCAGAGATAGGGCTGTCCTTTGTAATTTTGTGTGCCATTTAGTAACTACTAGCTGGAAGCTTTATGATAGGGTTATAGATATGTTACTTCTCTTTAAACCATTGAGTGCTGAACTCAGTTTCATTATTCTGTTATTCATAAGCACATGATTTGTTGAATTAACCTTCTTCCACGAGAAAATTCCTTGTTACCTTTCCTACCTGTATCTTTTAACAGGTTCCATCACATGTTTTGCTGGGCATTTCACATGAAACAGCATCCTTAAACCAGACAATATTACTAACTCCTCTGGGAGAAGCATGCTCAAAAATGGATCTTACTGCAATACATGAAATACTGGAGAAGACCGGATACAAAGATGATGACGGGATTGCAAATGATGTAAGCAATCCGTATCTTTTGTGATGCTTTAAATTTGAGTCGAGAAAATAATAATAAAAATAAAGGGTTTAATTTATGCTTGTGATAGTTTAGCATGAAAGCTTCTCGTTAGGAGTTTACAAAAACTTTTGAGTTTATTAGACAAACTCCATAAATATAGTGTTCTTATTGTCTTCATTGCACAGTAGCATTTATTTTCAAACTGCTAGAAGAAGAGAATTGTTTTATTTACTTTCTTATCATGATCAAAATCATTTGAGATAACTTCTGATGTAGATAGATCTTCTTACAAAATTGGTTTCTGCTAATTGGCACTGTATTTTGCTGCTTTGTAGCTTTCGTTCCAAATCTGGACAGACCAAATACAGGAGACCCTTAATTCGAAAAAACGTGGAGATACTGCTTTCCGAGCAAAGGACTTCGGAACAGCCATTGAATGTTACACTCATGTAAGTCTTTTGTTTTACAATCTCAGGCAGAACTACGTCAACAGGAGGCCTAATAGTATTAACAATGTGTCTTGTTATATATATAGTTCATCGATAGTGGGATAATGGTATCACCAACCGTGTTTGCAAGACGCTGCTTGTGCTACTTGATGAATGACATGACACAAGAAGCCCTTGGAGATGCCATGCAAGCACAGGTGATATCGCCCGAGTGGCCGACGGCATTTTACCTCCAAGCTGCTGCTCTGTTTAGCCTTGGGATGGACAATGATGCTAAGGAAACCCTAAAAGATGGTACAAACTTGGAAGGCAGTAAGACATAGTAACTGAAAGTGTATAGGTCCTTTTGCCCCCTTCCACTTTCAAATATCACTCATATCTTCCTGTCTTATGCCACCCTTTTGCATTATTCAAAGATTGGTTAAAGATTAGTGCAATGTAATGGAGATTATTTGCATTTAACAAGCAAGTTTGGCACGTATTATTTCTCGAAAGAGATATGGTAGTTTCTATGGATGAAAGCTTGGTTTATAAGAACTCTTGATTAGCAATTCCAAGTACAGATAAATTGTATTTCGAAAAAACAAGTACAGAAAACTTGCTAATGTCAATTGCAGGGCAACCCATGTTTTACACATAACATGAAGATGACAGTGTTACATCGGGGGCCGACCACCAGCACTGAGCATCTGGCCAATCATGCTATTCACCTAGAACAAACATTTTGTGTATAAGAACCAAATGTCATAGCCACAACGATCAAGCAAATCTATACAAAAACATCAGAGTCAAGTATGGTTTCGATCGAAACAAGCAAGTTGAATTATAGTACTTTCTGCAGAGTACAAATAAATAACAGAATGTTCCTTATAATTCATCATATTAGAAAGGTTACCTGCCAATACTTCGAAACACAGCGATCAATGCAACTGTTTTCCCCCATGTTTAGCTCAGCCTCCTTGTACCTAAAGCAAAAATATGTTATCATTGACATCATTTATTTAGGGGATAAAATTAACCGTATACCGTGAGAGAATGAATCAATTAAATAGGTTGAACGAAACAATAAGGAACACGGTGTTCACACTTTTCATACCTTTTGTCGACGCACTTGTTGAAACAGGTTTGTGCAAGCCTAGAAGAAAATCATAAAAGTGCTCCAGACTCAGAAAATCAAGTATCATCAATAAAACCTTACAGACTAATGGAAAATATCGTCACGATATCTATAAAAACAAAGCAAGCACGGCCATAGAGGTCCACTTTCAAATTCTGAACTAAGAAATTTAGTTCCAGGCAGATAAGATCGAGCAAACCGGGAGTTCAAGAGGCAAAATGAAAGCCACATATATATGTGATATCGATCTTGACATTTCTTGTTAACTTCTACATGTATTACTAAACAAAGACCTGTCAATTGGGCAGGACAGACCGACTGATTAAGTTTGGATCAAGTTAATCTGGATCAAATCAATCAAAGTTTAAAAACTTTCGAGTCATCTCTGGTAGGGTCAATTCATTTTTAAAATCCCAATCATTTCAGTTCAGGTCAATTCTAGGTTCATATTGATTTTGTTACATGTCCTTCATATTTGAGTCTTGTGTTTTAGAGTTTAGGGTTGTATCATCTTGAGTTACTTATGCAGGTCATTTCCGGTTTGATCGGTTGGGTTCAATCAACCAAAATTTGGGTTGGAAGGATTCAAGTTGTTAACTTTAACTAATAAAATCAAACTCTGTCCGGTTTAAGTTCGGATTGATCAGATCAGGTTTTCGAATTCAATCAGAATCATGACAGGTCTAATTAAACATGTTGATTAAATTTTGGGTAATCCTCTCTTACCTGTTAAAGAGTTCAACCCTATATTCCATCTCTGTTTCTGCCATGCCAAAGGCCTGCAAAGGGTTCAAAACATGAACTTCAAAATCACCCAGATCCCATATATGGTAAAAACAAACAAACATATAAATACAACTGCGAATTGCGATAACCAAAACCCAAATCGAAGTGAATCTCAAAGAACCATTTCCTGTTAGTTCATAATAAACACTTTAATCCATTGAGACTATACATAAACTAACCCAAGATTACTTGAACACTCAAAACTAATCAATCAAGGGAAAAGATCAAATCTTTCTTCATTAATTGATGCAAAGCATTGTTTATGAACTATAGGGAGGAAAGGAAGTAACAACTAACCTGCTCTTTGTCTATTCCAGCTGGGATGTTGGCAGCCATTGAACCCCTGAGAAACAAACAAAGATCGACCCAGAAATATCAAGGGAAAATGTTTAAACGATATCAGAAAATAGAGGGGTTTTGTAAAATTTTACTCACGAGGTTTTACTATGATCGGAGAAAAGCTCTGTTTTTTTTTTTGATGGGGTTTAAGGAATCGCCGTAGACAATGGAAATGGCAGAATAAACCTTACCACGTTCATTAATCGTTATCTTCGAATTAGGGTTTCAGGGGTCACCGCCAATATGATGTACCGTTCAAAACTGGTGAAAATACCTGATGGGTCCTTCTATTATAGGTATGTGTCAAATTAGTCTCTCTACTGTTAAATGTATTGATTTCATCCCGTTCAGATTGGTCACTCTACTATTAAATGGATCAATTTATTCCTTGTACTAACACCAATTCTTACAATTTAACATTTATTGTTTAAAAACGAGACTAAATTATTTATTTCATTTGTAGTTCAACTTCAAACAAAATAATTTATTTATAGAACCATAAAAGTTATAAAATAATGTTCTTTAAAATCTGCCTTATTTGATTTTTTTATTGTTTTTTCAGTTTTCCGGATTTCACCCTGATTTATTTGGACTAATTTGTATCGCACACATAGTTTTGGTAGATGAGTCCCTCGGTAAGGATTTTCTACATACACAATGTCTCAAAGCCGAGATCTGTTTAAACAAAACCAAGATGCTTACCACTTGGATTAATTATGTTTAATTTTTTACTTGTATAGGGACTGAAATGTGATCTATTAGTAGTAGTAGAGGGACTAATTTCGACAAGACTCTATGGTATAAGAGGACTAATCTAAACCAATCTCTATAATAAAGGAACTAAGTTGAGACAACTCGTAACTCAATCCTACTTTGTCTTCTTTCAAGCTGTAATGGTTGACTGTTTTGACCATTTCTCCATTCATTTTTCTGCTTACATTGTTGCTGGGTTCGACTTCTTTTAGTTTTTCAGTTGGATAAGATGCAGTTTTGGTTGTGAAACTTGTTTTCTTTTAATGAAAATATGTCAAGATCTGATGCTGGTCTGGTATACTGCAGGCAATGTAAGGAGCACTTTGGACGAGGCTGTTGAAGATTTTAAAGCAAGCAATGCTATGCTGTCAAGGCCATGAAAATCGATTCAAGGATAGTAGTGATACGGAGAAAGTGATTGAAATTAGTATGTTTCTCATCTTAAAACTATTTTGTGCTCCAGACATCATTAGCTCAATCTGAATTACTTCTTTTTGTTATTATTCTCTTCTCAAAAGACATGTCTAATAGGATGTATAAAACTACATTTACATATCCAAGACCTCTTTTTTCCTTTCTGATGTGAAATTAATATCTCCTACTCTTCTCAGATGTGACAATATGCTCCATGATCAAATAGAATAATACATTATCTTCCTATGAACATTTCCACTATAAACAAGAACCAAGTTATCAAGGTACTTGTACCTTTGAAAAAGCAGAGACTTCAGTAGAGTTCAATTATAGCCAATGTAATCTGTAAAAGACAATCTTTCGAAAAAAATCTGTAAAAGACAAAGAAGCATAGTATTTTTTAGAACGTTTCAAACAAACTATACTAATTCAAACCTACCTCGACATTAAGATTGCCGCACTAATCACTATACTACCATTAGGTTTGAACTTAAGATTCAGTATGCATTTGTTTTCCAAAACCTATAAAATCTTTCATTTCTTAGTAGAACCCTCTAAATCAGTTCTAAATGTTGTTTACCATTATCCGGTACATGGCTTCAACCCTCTCTTTGGCAACGAGATCGATATACATTTGTTTCTACCACTGGCAGCACCTAAACAGATAATCAGGATTTCCCAACGAGGGATCAAGAGTGTTAAGGGAATAAGCTTTATAAAAATGTAATGGAAAAGGCCAATATAAAACACCTAGGATAAACAGATAATTACTGCACATGAGATACTAACCCTCTTTGTGAACAATTCCCCAGGCCTTCCGTCCTGCAAACAAACACAAAGTTGTTCAGCCTCATTACCTCTAAAACCGCATAATCAATTAAACCACCTAACATTCTACCCTTCTTTGTTTTGGAATGAGAAATATGGGTGATCTGATAAGAAACACCAGTCCAATGGGGTTTTAACCAAGGCCCCAGTTCGCTAAGTACTGAACTATCTCAAACAGATTTTTCTCTTCCTTTGATTTGGGGCAGCTCCTGTTTGCTAATGTTTGCAATGGGGATGAGAAAGATTCAAATTCCAACCAAATCAAATTTCCAACACAAACATGGGTTGTTTGTTCATTTTGTGTTTCATTTTTCCTAAATGAAATTTAGTTTTAATCAACTCATTATAAATATCAAGAAAGATGGACCAAATGCAACTAAAAAGTTAAACTTAGTAACTTAAAACTTAAAGGTGTAGGAGTACATATGATAAACTGAGCATGCTTTGCTGAAACAGCAAGCAAGGTATTGAGAATGTAAAATTCAGGAAATTTAAACATGCATTTCTTTCAGCAACTGGAAGTTGAGAGTTGAATTGCCTAAATGGCAACAAGTTTCCTTCTTAACTAATCCTCCTCATATTCCTGTTCCTCTTCCTCGTACTCATCATCATCAGCTGTGGCATCTTGGTACTGCTGATACTCAGATACCAGATCATTCATGTTGCTCTCAGCCTCAGTGAACTCCATCTCATCCATGCCCTCACCTGTATACCAGTGCAAGAAGGCCTTCCTCCTAAACATAGCTGTAAATTGCTCACTCACACGCCTAAACATCTCCTGTATAGATGTTGAATTGCCGATAAATGTGGACGCCATCTTGAGGCCTGTGGGTGGGATGTCACAAACTGTTGACTTCACATTGTTAGGAATCCACTCAACAAAGTAAGATGAGTTCTTGTTTTGAACATTCAACATTTGCTCATCCACTTCCTTAGTGCTCATTTTGCCACGGAACATGGCTGATGCAGTCAAGTATCGGCCATGTCGAGGATCAGCAGCACACATCATGTTCTTTGCATCCCACATTTGCTGAGTTAGCTCAGGAACTGTCAGGGATCGGTACTGTTGGGAGCCTCTCGAAGTGAGAGGAGCAAAACCCACCATAAAGAAGTGAAGCCGAGGAAATGGGATGAGATTAACAGCAAGTTTCCTAAGGTCAGAGTTGAGCTGACCGGGGAACCGCAAGCAGCATGTAACCCCAGACATTGTTGCAGATATCAAGTGATTCAGATCACCAACTGTCAAAGATAAGAAAGAAATCAACAAAATGTAAGAACTTCAAAGATCCCCAATCTAAATAAACAGATCTTAGTTCTAAATAACTCAAATTTATCCTTCAGGAAACTATTGTTAATTACAAAACAGATCATATAGCAAAATACCCCAACAGCATCAAATCAATATTACTAAAATTTCCATTAAACAGATACCAACTGATTCAGTTTTTGTCCTCCGAAGCTATACAAAAATGTGAGACTAAAGAGCAAAATCACGGGAACACTTACAGCTGGGAGTGGTGAGCTTAAGTGTCCTGAAACAAATATCATACAAGGCCTCATTGTCCAGAACCATACACTCATCAGCGTTTTCAACCAACTGATGAACTGACAACGTAGCATTGTAAGGCTCCACGACGGTATCAGAGACCTTTGGAGATGGGAAAACAGAGAAAGTCAACATCATCCTATCTGGGTATTCTTCCCTTATCTTCGATATCAAAAGTGTTCCCATTCCAGATCCAGTTCCTCCTCCCAAGGAATGACACACCTGAAACCCTGCAAAGACCAAAAACATAAAGCCCATATAACACCAATCATTACACAATAAGTCGAACAATAAACAAGTTTACCACCAGATCAGTAATTTACCTTGAAGACAGTCACAATTTTCAGCCTCTTTTCGAACAACATCGAGTACAGAGTCGATTAACTCAGCACCTTCAGTGTAATGGCCTTTAGCCCAGTTGTTACCGGCACCGGACTGGCCGAAAACGAAGTTGTCGGGTCGGAAGATCTGGCCGACGGGACCAGATCTGATGCTGTCCATGGTACCAGGCTCGAGATCCATGAGAACGGCACGAGGGACGAACCTACCACAACTGGCTTCGTTGTAGTAGACATTGATTCTCTCGAGTTGAAGATCTTGGTCTCCTTGGTAACGACCTGTTGGATCTATGCCGTGCTCGGCGCAAACAACTTCCCAGAACTTGGCTCCGATTTGGTTGCCGCATTGTCCACCTTGAATATGAAGAATCTCACGCATTTTAGCTTTTAGAGAGAAGAGAAACAAAAGATTTGAAAGGATTTAGAGAGGATGGAGAACTGAGAGTTGCAGGATTTAAAATTCAAAATGAAATGAGGGGGGAACTAGGTTTAGATTTATATAACAAGTATGCAATATAAAACCCTAATAAATTTATAGATTTAATTTGAATTTTTACTCTCTTTTTTCTGTATAATTCTGATTTTAGGCTCCCCTCTCTACAAAAATTTGAAATTTGATTTTTTTTTTTTTACCTTTTTTGCTTCTCTAATTCTCTTTTGAAATTCTATTTAGCTGTTTATTTTCCATTTTTGAATTTTTTCCCATTTTATTTTAATTTAATCTAGTTTGATTTTTTTTTTAAATTTTATTAAATTTTTTTATTATTGTTTTGTGGAATGATTCAAGTCACATGAAAATCTATTTATTAATTTTCAACCGATATTAAATTTTATATATATTTCGAATATATTTAATAGTAGCTTTGAAAATCATATTATTAATATAATGACCATGACTTAAAATTTATAGATTTGATCAAATTTGTTTATCAGAACATTTGATTTTAAGGGTAAATATTTGATCAAGTCGAGTCGAATCAAAATTTTTTTGACTTATTCAAGTTGACGAGTCATATTTTACAATTTAAATTTTATTTAATTTTTTTGATTCGAGTCAAGTTTAAAAAATTTAAGTCGAATGGAGTCAAGTCTTCAAGTTCATATAAATATTTAATTATAATTATTTATTATGTTATAAAACAATTTGATTTTAATTTAAACGACTTTACCTAATTATATAAGATACTCCATATTTCTGTATATTTATTCATGTGATAATATTTTTTATATATTTTTATATATCAATATATATCATAAAAATTAAGAGATTTATCTCGAACTTAAAAATAAATCCTTTAATTATTAAAAATTTTGAGTTATTTGAGTTATTCGAATATTTATTTCAAAATTCGAATTTTATTTAATTTTTTTGAGTTTAATCAAATTTATGAAATTTTGAATCGAATTGAGTTTTATTCACCCTTATTTAATCCAAATTAAGAGCAGAAGAATGTAATATATTATATTATATTAAAAAATAATTGTCATCAGTTTAATATATACCAGAGGGACTAATATCAGAATTAGACCTTTAATAATGATTTTCCCAGTTTACGAGGTTGTTGACGGTAACGGGTGAAAAAAGGCAACGGCTACAACCGGGGTTTTAAAATTCAAAATTTTAGAGACAGCTGGATGGCATTGTCCGCTAATAAGAAAATTAGGAAGAAAAGAATTCAAAAAAAGGAAGGATGGCAATTGGCAAGTGCATGTATCCATGAAGATTTCATCGAATGAATTAAAAATTACGAAACGTTTCAATTAGTACAGCTTTGTGTACTGTCTCATATAATTACAATTAAATATTTTGATTATTTTTTAAATATTTTGAACAGTAATTTTTTAAAATTCCGAATATAAATGAGATTTCTACCTATCTATGAAAATTAAAAAAAAAAAGGGTCTAGTTTAACTTTATATATCTCCAGAATATAAATGAGATTAAATTATTTTATTTTATTTAGTTTTTTATATTATAATTTATTTCGTAAATTTTGTTAAGAATTTTTCTTTTTCTTTGTATTCTTTTACAACGTTGGCAATGACACCTACATTTTATTGATTGCCGTCTGCCGACTACTGGTAATTTTTTTTTTTTTATATTTTTTTCTTATTTAATTTCTTTATTTTTGTTTTGATAATAACTATATTGGTCTTAATTTATTTTTATATATGTTTTTGTGTTTGTTTTATCTATCGTCATAATACGATTTTTTTTATTTTATAATACGATTTTTATATAATTTTATAATATTTTTGACATTCGTGAAACAATTACTACGACGTATATCCCTGATCAGAACTACTAACATAATAATCTACAAAATTGATTTTATTGATCATATTTCTTAATTTAATACTGAAACGAAGTAAAATTTGTTTGTTAGATTTTTATGGATGAAAAAAAAACATAGTCAAGGGGAAATTTTGAATTTTTTTCTTTCCATCCCCTCTTTTGGGTTTTATTTTTTTTTTATTTTTCATTTTAATAAAATATGATTTTTATTAAAAATAGTGATTAAAAATATTTTAAAAAATAAGAAGTACATACGTTTAATATTAAAAGAACTAACTTATCAAGAGAAAACAATAAAATATATAAAAAAAATAAAATAACAAATTTATCACATTTCAAATTATATTATACATTAGAAAACAAAGATGTTTGTGCACTTGATATCCAATATATTTTTAGGTGAAAGAAATGAGTGTAATCTTATATCTCATTAAATCCTCCTAAATTTAATTAAACGAAAAGAATATCAGGCAAAAACATTTTTTTTCACCTAAAAACTAATATTGTTTTGAGATTTTTTAATTTTAAAAATATTGTTTCATTCAAATTATTTCTTGTTATATTGTATATTATTGTTAAGTTCAAAAGATTAGGTGCCTTCAACCCGTATTTAAATAGTGCATAAATAAATAAAATAATTTGTTTAAATACGGGTTGAAGGCACCTAATCTTTTGAACTTAACAATAATATACAATATAACAAGAAATAATTTGGTTGAAACAATATTTTTAGGATTAAAAATTTACAAAACAATATTAGTATAATTCCTCCTTTTGTATTTTATATTATAATTTCTTAATTTTACAAAATTTTAAAACATATATTTCAAACTTGCTCGTATAAGTACGACTTCTCCAAAGTCATCATATTTACAAAAACGACTTCGTACCTTGTAGATTGATCACAGTTTTCCAATAATTTTAGAGTTAAGTTTTCTCCAAATCATATTTACAATTTTTTCTAAAATCATACATTTTTTTGGTATAAATATTGTACATATCGATTTCATGACTTTTTTTCTACCTTACTTCTGCACAGGAATGTTTACGGTTATTTTTTCACAAATCATCTTGATTCAGCGGTTAAGGGAATAATTGTTATTCCTAAAGATTACGAGTCCGAGCATCAGTAATACCAATACAGTGATTGAGCGATCAATATTTAATGGTTGAACATATACTCTAAAACAAATACTACTATAACTATCGTAACTGATTCAAAAAAATAGTTTAATTTTTTATTAGAGGAGTGTTAATTGAGTTAGATGGTTTATAAATAACTCGAGTTTAATTTGATTAAAACTTGATCAAAGTTTAGTTCAATTGATTTAACTCAAATTTAAACTCGATTTTAGATTTTAACGAATCAAGTTGAATAAGGTCCAACTCAACTCTATAAAGTTCACAAATAAAAATATTAAATATTAATTATTTTATTTATTTATTATTAAAATATTAATTATTTTATATATTTTTTATTATTATTATTTTATTTTCATTATCTATACCAAAACAAAACCGGATAAGTCGTAATAGTTTAAGATTTTAGAATTAAAGGAATGTTACATGTAAAAAATAAAATTATAATTTTTTAGATATGCCATATATATTAGTTTTGTCAAGAGCTAAAAATATAACAAATAATATCATTAGATCATATAAAAAATATTAAAGTTTAAGACTTAATCATATCATAGTAATATTCGTTCAATTTTAATGTACAGTTTATATATAAAGTTACTCGAATTTAAATATTATAAGAAGAATATTATATTTAATTTTTACCGGAACTATTCCTTAGATTAAAAAATTATTTATTATTTAAATATGAAAAAAATAAATGTACGAAGGAAATAGGGATTAAAATAAATTTAAAAATATTTAATTGTTTTTTTCTCGTTAAAATGTTAAGTAGTTTTTCTATTTTTATCAAACTTAAAAATTTAGTTGATTTTATTTAAAAAAATATATTTATTTCTATATGAAAATTACTAATTTTTCTAAGTAAATTAACACCCTAAAGTAGGATGGCAACGGGTATCGGGACAAGTTTTTGGTCCCCCAATCTCAACTCGAAAAGTAAAATATTCATTCTAGCTTTAATCTTGATCTGAACCGATTTTAATATATATTTTCCGTCTCGATCTGAAATAATAAAATTTATAACCAGATCTCAACCCTGGCCCCGATAAATTAATAAAAAATTTGACTAAACTCGATTTAATACGAAAAAATAATAAGAATATTGTATATTATATTATCGAGTCGGAAAATTTTTACTCTACTTGACTCGATTTTATTTTTTAAATCATCCAACTCGACCCGAATCTATCTTTTAAAATAAAAATCCTTTCCTATCGAGTCGAAATAGCAAAGCCACATTAAATTATCATCCATACCCTAAACCCTAATTTTAATACGAAATTACTAATTTTTTTAAAAATTTGTGTTTAATGCTGATTTTTCAAAAGGATACATTCCTTTGGCTGTGAGCTGAAAAGTGCCAAAATAAGAAAGAAGTTATATTACTCTTCAATCGATCAATAAATAGAAACCTAATTTTTTAAATTAACCAATTAAACAGCAGGTAGCACAGGCATCCTGTGCACCCGAATCGTTCCACACAACTAAATTCCAAAAAAAAATGATCAGACTTCGGAAACCCGCGATCGCGAAGAGGAAACAAACAACAGCATCAGCACTGTCTTCCCTTCAAAGCAACCGCCAGTTTAATCATCCTTAGTTTGACTTCTTTTTGAGAATCTTTCCCTCTCAACACCTCATTTTTCTCTATATATCTTCAGACTTCACTTGCGAATGATCAAAAACATGTTGAGATTGGTATTTACTTTGATACAAAGGTATGGTTTTCTCTCCACCCCACACCAGTTTTCTTTCTTTTTCATGATTCTTGCATTGAAAAGTGATTATCGGTTCCATTTTGTCAATGGGTTTTCTTCTGGGGTTGTTTGAATAAGGTTTTTTGGAAGGTGTTCTTGATTGTATTGAAGCTGCTTAGCTCGAGAATGGATAATTAGTTATTTAGGATTTGATTTATTGATTGAAAGGATTGCTTCAATGATCAGATGGTTTTCACTGTACGTGAAGATTGGTATTTTTTGTTTTTACTTTTTGCTTTGCTTTAGTTAAAAAGATGGTAATTAAAGCCTGTTTATGATCATACAATTTGTTATATGTTTATTCCTTTATGATGCTTCAGCTTGATTAATGAAGCTTTTTTTGGTTTTATGTGTGACTATACTTTGATGAAGGGATATGAGAAGGATATAATAGTTGCTCAGTGCTGGTTGTTGTACTTGTTGGGTTCATGATGGAATTGCTTGCATCTGTTGGCTGCCATTTTCGGGTTCATTTGAGATCTATGTGGTCATGGATACCTCTGCTACTTGTGCTGCAATATAGTAAAACTGTACTGTCCGATTCCAACTATTTAATTGGGCTTGGAAGCTATGACATTACTGGACCTGCAGCCGATGTCAATATGATGGGATATGCTAACTCAGAACAAATAGCTTCGGGGATTCACTTTAGGCTACGTGCTCGATCATTTATTGTGGCTGAGCCGCAGGGAAAACGAGTAGTGTTTGTTAATCTCGATGCTTGCATGGCATCACAATTAGTGACAATTAAAGTACTTGAGAGATTGAAAGCAAGGTAATTATTTATCTTTATTTATCTCAGCAAGATATGCCTGGAGATATGTTTTTTTTATTTAACCATATAGAACTGTTATCATGATTGGAGTTTATGCTATTATCTCTTTGAAGTAAGTATCATATTCATCACTAAAGCAGAACGTATTCAGGTTTTAAAACTCTTTCACTATGATCTTTGATTAAGATGAAATATTCTTGTCTGACCCTTTGGTTTTTTAGAAAAAAAATGTTACACTGACAGAGAGTAAGACCGAACCAAAGACACCAAGCCTTTGAAATATATGAAATGGGATACTAGTTCAAATGCTTGTTAGTTCGATAAGCATTTGGTGTTGATATTTTAACTTTTGTCTACCTTAATTTAGCTGGTTTTATACCTGCAGATATGGGGACTTATATACTGAACAGAATGTTGCTATCAGCGGTATTCATACTCATGCGGGTCCGGGTGGTTATCTCCAATATGTGGTGTACATCGTTACATCCCTTGGATTTGTTCGTCAGTCATTTGACGTCCTGGTAGATGGCATCGAGAAAAGTATTGTACAAGCTCACGAGAATCTGCAACCTGGATCTATTTTTGTGAACAAGGGTAAGGAATATGAAATATGCAGTTTTATAGATTCTGGCAATTTCCTGAAACTGTTTGGTTTATCTTTCTGTGAATTCCACTCTGTTCTGTATATTAGAGATGTATGCATTTAGGTATGCTTATAGATTATTGGTTGTCAACAGGAGAGCTATTAGATGCCGGAGTAAACCGTAGTCCGAGTGCCTATCTCAATAACCCTGCATCAGAGCGCAGCAAATATAAATACAATGTGGATAAAGAAATGACCCTTTTAAAGTTTGTAGATGATCAGTGGGGACCGGTGGGTAGCTTCAACTGGTTTGCAACTCATGGAACATCAATGAGTCGTACAAACTCACTGATCAGTGGGGATAACAAAGGTGCGGCAGCACGATTTATGGAAGATTGGTTTGAGCAGAATGGTAGTAGAAGTAATGAATTGGATACTGATGGAATACCTCGAAGAGTCTCAAACATCATTTCCAATAGTCATCATAATCGTAAGTTTTTAGCTTTCAATTTATCAGATCCATAATTTGTAGCTCGAACTCCTTGATGTGCTGGATGGTTCTTTGTAATATTTCTTTAACGTTTTTTTTTGGCGTAGACCATGAGTTGCTGGAGCTTGCTGCATCTTTCCAGTCTTCTCCTGGTAGGCCTGCAACCAGGACTTCAAGCACTGCTAGACGTGTTAGGAATGCTCTTAGACAGGCTGATAAACCGGGATTTGTGTCTGCTTTTTGCCAAACAAATTGTGGTGATGTTAGTCCCAACATACTTGGAGCATTTTGTAATGACACTGGTCTTCCTTGTGACTTCAATCATAGTACCTGTGGTGGAAAGAATGAACTATGCTATGGCCGAGGACCGGGGTACTATACCTCTGCCTTCTATGCTCGCTTATGTCATGCCATATATATTGTGTCTGAAGTCTAAACTTGCATTTTATGTTTTACTTGGCAGTTATCCAGATGAATTTGAAAGTACTCGTATTATTGGAGAGAGACAATTCAATAAAGCTGTAGATCTGTTTAACAAAGCATCCGAGAAATTACTAGGAAAGGTCGACTATCGCCACACATTTCTAGACTTTTCCCAGCTTGAGGTTACAATTCCTAAAGCAGGTGGAGGTTCCGAGGTTGTTAAAACATGTCCTGCTGCAATGGGATTTGCTTTTGCAGCAGGAACAACTGATGGTCCTGGGGCATTTGATTTTAAGCAAGGAGATAACGAGGTGATCTAAGACTTCATGGAATATAATTGCAGCTTTTAGTTTTTCCATGCCTTATGTTTTCCTACTTTGTACTATTAATGTTGTTGGAATGTTATGTCAGGGAAATCCTTTCTGGAGGCTCGTGCGGAACTTACTTAAAACTCCAGATAAAAAACAAGTTGATTGTCAGCTTCCAAAGCCCATCTTGCTAGATACCGGTGAAATGAAGTTACCGTACGATTGGGCGGTAAGTTGCAGCAACAATATCTTAGGGGACATACATGTGCATCCAAATCTTTGTAACATGAAAGCCATATGCCATAACATGAGCTTTCTTAGATGCTTGATGATGTATTTGAATCAATTGACTCATGGATGCAGTTCTTTTCCCATTAGCATAAGTTCACTATTGATTCATTTGCTTCATTCATAATCTTCGCAGCCTTCAATACTTCCAATACAGATCCTTCGGATCGGACAGCTAGTCATTCTCAGTGTACCTGGAGGTAATATTTTTTTTGTCCTTTTCTATCATCAATTTTCACCTTTGAATTGAATATCCATGTCCTGATGTTACCTTCTGAGCACTATGTTCCTTTTCTTTACTATGTACAACTATAAGGATGAATTCTCACCATTTTGTTTCAAGCAGAATTTACGACCATGTCTGGAAGGCGTCTTCGCGATGCTGTAAAAACCGTGCTTACGAGCAGTGGTCATGGAGAATTCGGTAGTAACATTCATGTTGTTATAGCTGGGTTGACTAATACATATTCACAGTATATTACTACCTTTGAGGAGTACCAAGTTCAGAGATATGAGGTCAGTGCCAAATCGGCAGTACTTGCATGGATAATTACACAAATGTTAACATTTATTGGCTGTAAAGAACAACCAAACGATAAAAACTAGTTTTACAATTTTTGTTATTCGCAGCATTATTCTGTTATGTGATGGATAATTACTACCTTTTCTATCATAACTCTTGTGGTTAGCTTCACTGCTTCGATCGAGAGTTTTAGAACTTGAACTCACTATAGCTTGTGCGACAGATATATTGGCATCGAATTCAGGTGTAGTTTGTCATATGGTGGCTCTTTTGTCATACATGCACTTTTGTAGGAAAAACATGTGAATTTTTGTAATGGTGACAGCGATTTCATTTCTGTTAGGAATTCTTAATCTCGTATTTATTATTTGTCGGGTGTTCTTGTTTCTCAGGGAGCCTCCACGCTGTATGGTCCACACACACTTAGTGCTTACATTCAGGAGTTCCAGAAGCTCGCAAGTTCTCTTATCAAAGGTCAACCTGTTGAACCAGGACTGCAACCTCCCGATCTTCTAAAGAAGCAAATAGGCCTTCTCCCTCCTGTGGTGATGGATTCTACTCCTCTTGGTATAAATTTCGGGGATGTCAGCTCCGATGTTCCGGCTAACTCAACTTTCAAGAGAGGTAGCACGGTGACTGTTGTCTTCTGGTCAGCTTGCCCCAGGAACGATCTCATGTCAGAAGGTACATTTTCCCTCGTTGAGATTCTCCAAGGTAAAGACACATGGGTTCCGACTTACGACGATGATGATTTCTGCCTCCGATTTAAGTGGTCAAGACCTTCTAAGCTAAGCTCCCAAAGTCAAGCAACCATTGAATGGACAATCCCTCCATCTGCCTCGCTAGGAGTTTACAGAATACGGCATTTCGGAGCTGCGAAACGACTCCTGGGATCAATTCAGCATTTCACTGGTTCATCCAGTGCTTTCGTGGTAGCATGATGAAATAGTTGAAACCATTTGTATATACATGGCAGCTTAAAACTTGCTATAACTTATTTGCGCTTTACATGTAACGAGTTGCCATTAAGCTACAACTTTACCACATCGAATCAAAAAATGTACCTATAATGTGAACTGTGCATCTCATTTGATTTCCAGTGCAGGAGATTGTTGATTTTCACGATGTCCATCACTCTAGGTGTGTTGTTAAATGTTTAGTGTGACGATGTACTTATTTTCGTTGTGTAATATTAAGAATATAATGACGTTAATGTATACCGTCACTTCATAGATATTCTTAATCTTTTGACAAAGCGTACACACCTTATAAATATTAGATAAAATTCGAATCTTTTAAAATAAATATCATTCGTTTTTCTACTATTACGTCACAAACAACACATTAATTTCAACTTATAGTTGACGAATAAATATTGTCGTGAAATAATACATTGAGACCTAACATGCTAAAACAATGTCAACATTTTTATTAATTGCCAATTAAAAATTATCATGTATTAGAGAAATTATATTATGGGTAAGTTCTATCACGTGTCCATGGAATTAACTAATAAAAATCATTCACCTGATCAATTTTTCCATGTTATATATTTTTTCTAAGTGAATCTTCACTTAAAAAAATTGTTTTTAAAATGAATTAACAGTAAATATGAGTGAAGATTCACTTAAAAAAATATGACATGGAAAAAAATGATGAAATGAATGATTTTTAATGGTTGGTCCCATAAATGACATGGTAAAATTTACCCATGATATAATTTCTACGTGTATTATCATTTTCACTTAATAAGAGACTATATAGTCATTAATTACATTAAGATCTTTACTGATAATGAAATTAAATTATTAATGATAGAAACAAAATCATAAAATTAATAATCACATAATTATTGTCAACTAAAGTGGCAAAAATATAAAAAAAATATTTTTATTATATTAAAAATATTACAATTCATAAAATTAGTTTGATGAAATGGATGAAACCAATTTTTAATAGGTTCTGTCTCTTCTCTATACCTTCGTTTATGTCTTCACTTTAAATCAGAGGGTTTAGGGTTCTAGTAGGGATTTTGGTTAGGGTTTAGGAAATTAGGGTTAGGGTAGAGTGTAGGGTTTAAGATTTAGGATATAGAAAATAAGGACTTAGGGTTTAAAATTTAATTTTTTTAAAAAAAATTCAAGGAAGAAGACATGGAAAAGAGGTATAAAATTTTTGTTTTTTTAATAAGTCATTTAAATATTAACAAATATATCCAATCGAATTGATCTCACGATATTTTTAAGTTCCAACCATCTTGTGTAATCTCATGCTTTCCGGTTTTCACGATGTCAGCTACAGATCGAACATGGAAAAAAGTCAAAGAATTTCTCAAACTCGACAAAGAAGCAGAGGAGACCGTCTCACGACTCACTGTCCACCCTCACCGAGTCGGTTACGAGCGAAGCTTCTACAACCAGTTCGCCTTAATCGGACTCCATGTCGATCGGATGGAGCCCGGTTTCGTTTCCTGCACTTTCAAAGTTCCTCCTCGCCTAACAGTAAGCTCGGATTACAATTATATGAGATCTGTCTTCGTTTCTTATTGGTTTTGTGTTGAATAAATTAAGTTTTGTAGGATAAAAATGGTAATTTAGCAACTGGCGCCATTGCGAATCTTGTGGATGAAATTGGTTCTGCAGCGTTCTTCGTCATAGGTTTTCCTATGAAAGTCTCCGTCGATATGTCCATTTCGTTTCTGGGAACTGCTAAACTCGATGTAAGCCATGAAAATTAGTTCACTTCAGCTTTAATCAGGTGTAGGTTTGGGTTATTGGGTTGACTTATCTTCAGTTTCAGATTCTGATCCCACTGGTTTATCTTCTTTCCCTTTCTCTACTGACATTGTCTGTCATAGGTTTTGTTTATATTGCTTTTAATACAATCCCTACTCCTTGGGAAGGTATTTTCAGGATGAGTTGGAGATTCTGTCCATGGCTTTAGGGGAAAGAGGAAGATATTGTGGAACCAGTGTTGTTGTTAGAAACAAAGCAACAGGGGAGTTAATTGCTGAAGGTCGGCATTCCTTGTTTGGGGAACAATCTAGCAAGCTATAGCCTATAGTTACATCCATAATTTCTGTAACAAAATACTAGGAACAGGGGGATGTTGCACTACTAC
Organism: Abelmoschus esculentus; assembly: GCA_035048815.1. Lineage (NCBI taxonomy): Eukaryota > Viridiplantae > Streptophyta > Magnoliopsida > Malvales > Malvaceae > Abelmoschus > Abelmoschus esculentus. Next base: position 3,782,932 of record JAUCBN010000061.1, on the reverse strand, counting down.
TGCTACTACTTTCTTGGAAGCAGATGAGTGATTTAGGACTTTAGAAGGATTCTCGCGATAATATTATGGTAGCATTTTTTTTTTTTTAATTTTTGATGGTACATACTTTACGGACGGAGGTGGTAAACAAGTCATTTAGTTTAAATTCGGATCAGGTTATTTTAATTTAGGTCAGGTTTGATTTTGATTACATTCGATTTCAGTTCTGATTGGATATAATTTACTTCAGTTTGAATTTTGATCTATAGTGATTTAAGTCAGATATTGGGTTGGACTGGATCATATTGGTTCGATTATTTTTGGGTCAGATGATTTAAGGACGAGTATTTTTGAGTTGATTGATCTAGAGTTGAGTCAAGATGTTTCAATTGAACTTTTAGACCGTATCAATTTTTTAAAATAAGATATAACTTTATAAAGCTAATATATTTGATTTTTTAGTCGTTTGTAGGACGGTTCATATCAAATCTTTCATTATTTTTTTAATATATATATTTTTTATTTCGGGTTGCCTTTGGTTTGAGATTATTGGTTAACTTGAATCCATTCAATTCTATTAAAAATTGGATCATCATATCATTTCGATTAAAAAATATCAATTTTGGTTTGATTTTATTTTAAATTATATTCAAATTGATTTCGGATCTCAAATCAAATAAAATCGATTCAAATCTCCAATAAATTTGTCAGCAGATAAATAACTCAAATCTAAATTTCTTAAAAATAATCCTAGTAATATTTCCATTTCCATGGTTCACTCGAAAGAATATACTCATGCTCTTGATAAAAATATTGTCGAAACAATATCATTTACGAAATTGAAAATCTAAGGCTATTACCGAACATGTCACATCATTTTCTTTTAACGGAACTAACATGATGGACAAGCTTCCATGCCATAAAAAATCCACCCACATGATTCTAGTACTAAATTAAATGCTACACTAAACTTGAAACACAGAAGCAACGTGTTATCTAGGATTACAATATAACTTAAAAGATTTATTATTTTTCTTCAGGGGTTTTTTCAAACAGTTTTAGAGAATTTGGGGACCTATATACAATTGTTTACAGTTGCTTCAGCAGGTAAAATGGGTACAAAATCAACCAAGAGTCCCCACTGTCCTTTTATATGTGTACCATTTCGCAATCAACACAAATGCTCCTAAATTCAGAACACTCAGCACTGTTAAGAGAAAGAAAAAGTAATGAATATGGCCATAATTTAAGTTGTCCGGTATCCAACCGAGCTTTCCGTTCCGAGCAGTTATGCTGGTAACAATAGTAACGAGCAGAGAGCTCAAGTAGTTACCGAGTGCGATGGTAGTGAGCTGTAGAGCCGAGCAGAAACTCCTCATGGCATCGGGCGCTTGCTCGTAGAAAAATTCCAGCTGTCCAATGAGTGTGAAAACCTCTGCACATCCTATGAGAAAATATTGAGGAACTTGCCAAAAGATTGTCATAGGCATTTCCTTAACCTCATAGTAGTTGTGCCTCCTCACTTGTCGGAGTCTTTCGAGTTCCAGAATTGCAGCCACCACCATGGCGAATATTGATATGAAGAGACCAATGCCCATCCGCTGAAGTTGAGTTAGGCCATTCTTGTGACCGGTGCATTTTCTTGTCAATGGGACGATGATTCTGTCATAGATTGGCACCCAGAAGATGACACTGAGGGTGTCAAATATTGAAAGCGATGCCGGTGGGATCTTGAAAGTAGAATTGCCTACGTGAGTATTCATTCTTTCACCTTGTAACACAAATAAATTGCTCATCTGACTGTAGACAGCAGCAAAGATGATCCCGGTAGCCCATATGGGAAGCAAGCGAATGACTGCTTTTAGTTCCTCAACTTGAGTAACTGTACAAAGTCTCCATGGGTTTACTGTACCCTTTATGTGCTCTGATTCAGTTTCCACAGCCGCTTTGTCAAAGAAACTGAAAGATTACAACAGCTACCTTAGAGCATGAACTTGGAAACCAAGAGAAATGCAAGCACTTGGCTGTAAAGTATATCTATATAATTCAACATGCATGCTGAAAATCTGAAAGTTGAAACTAATTTGAGGATCGTAGGTAATACTTGCGTATAAAGTCAATGAAAAATGAACAAGTTTTCCTATTTATTAGACGTGACTGTAACCAATTGCACATTGGAGATCAATGTTTGGGCAATAACCTAAGTTCTTGTGTGTGCTCGATCTTCCGGCTTCCCCTGATATTGGATTCAGCATCAGCAGTCTCGTACAGAAGTGACTTATCAGCAGGAATGACCACTCGGAATTTCCTGAAAGATGCCACCACCACCTGACAGAGGCGCGTGAGAGGGCTGCCTCCAGGCTTTTGGTTGCGGTACAAACGAGTACCTGAAAAGAAAAATGCAACAGCAACTGCCATAGCGATGGCAGGAATCCCGAAACCCCATCCCCAACTGACATTATCCTGTACCCAGACCAGGACAGAAGAAGCAATTAGAGCACCAATATTAATGGAAAAATAAAACCAGTTAAAGAAAGAGCTCTTGTGTTTCTTCTCGGCCTCATCAGTGTCATCAAACTGATCTGCTCCATATGATGAGACACAAGGCTTTATTCCTCCTGTTCCCAGTGCAACCATGTAAAGTGCTACAAAGAAGACAGCACTTTGCGTCATGGTTGGGTTGCAGTTATCTTCTGTATAACACCTTGGCCTGATTCCATGTACCGTTGCAGACAGTGCCAGAAGTGTCATTCCCTGTATGAAAATCATAAATGATTTATAATATTTGTGAAGATACATATTTCTGGGGGGAAAAGGTTTGATTCACATTTCAGGGGATTCCATCTATACTTTATGAGCATAGGCATTAACATTGAACTGATAAACTTTTAACCTGTTCTACAAGAATTCTGCAGTACAAATGTAAAACCCAGTTTCAGGATACCTCACTCGCATCGCCCTACGAATCAGGATTTGGTCGTCGTCAGCACATGTATTGTCTTCCTTGTGTTGTGAAAGATCTCTCTATGTGAGAGGTCCTCAGTATTGTCTTCAGGGCCAGATGTGTGCCCAAAACAAGAACAATAACTTTGATGCGAGCCATGCATGGGTGACATCCAAATCCTGGCGTGTAGGGTCACATCCCGAAACCAGGTAGTCTAGCAAAACTCAATTATAAGCAAATATCTCTTTTTCATGTGACTGCAACTTACGAATACATAAATGATCGAGAAAAGGGCGATTGTCCAGTATCTTCCCAGGTAAGCATCAGCCAGAAATGCTCCGATCAACGGTGTGATGTAGCATGTCCCACTCCAGTTCTGGTTATTTCGAGTAGCAACAGAACTGTGCTGATTGAGTCGATGCTTGAAGTATCGCACTAGATTGCTGCTCATTCCATAGTATGCCAACCTTTCACAACATTCATTTCCTGTAGATTAAAAGCTAATTTATAAGCAAATCCATCTTCCACTTCACACATTACCAACATAGAAGTGGTTGATTTTATACATTACCAATAATAAAAGGGCATGCTTTCCAGGTTCCCGTTTTCTTTCTATTTGCAGGGTTGCCCTGATAATCCACTGTTCCATCTTTCGAATAAAAATCACTTTCAGCCATGATTTTCCAGAACCTTATCTTCCCCTGCAAATTCTTGGTTCGAGAATTCACTCAAGAACTTGAAGACGAAACCTATATTTACTAGAAAAAGATGATTCCAATAATAAATATACTAACAAAATAAAGCTGAAAAATAAAAATATAAAACAAATGGGTTTTCAGTTCTTCTTCCCCATTCATACTAATCAACGTAAATTTATTCAGGAATGAAACGAAAAAGAAAGAACCCTAAACTAAATAAACCCATTTAAGCATTATACTTCGAATAAACAAGACAACCTTAATTAGCACCGAACAATCACCTTGATATACGAAAAAACAAGTTTCTAAAGCTAACCAACAACGGGAAGATAAAGTTCTTGGAATTCAACACAGTACCAAAGCTAAAACAGAATTGAAGTCGCACTGTATAAAGTACAAACCTGAGGGTGATCCTAAGCTGTTTGCAACGATGACTCCTGGAGTAGGAAAATATTAGCCGTATACACACCAATGATACGAAAAACTTGGTGTTATTTAAGAAAATCCATGGTCTTATTCAATCTTCATCAAGTTGCGTAAGCCAACTGAACTGGATACTGGATTTTGACTAATTTGCGTTTGAATAATGATGATTCATGGGGAAAAAAAAGTTATACTGGGTTTTACTGTTTTAGAGATATCAGACTTATCAGTTATCGGTAGATACTTCGGCCCTGTTTAATAAGGATGGATTTACAGATGTAAAATCGGTTGTATTATATTTAAATTATGTCGGATAAGTTAATTGTTTGATTTAAGTCGAGTTAGTTTGAGTTAATTTAAATTTAAGCTAAAATCGAGTTAGATTTCATTTTAGATTTAATTCGAATCGAATCAGTTTTAGATCGTGTTTATACTAAAGTTCAGTTCAAAACGATTTGGGTCAAAATAATTAATTATCAAATTAATTCGAGTTTTAGATGAAAATCGGCTCTAAACATTCCAAATATCAATTCGGGTGTTTTAAATAAAATTTGGGTTGAATTAATTTAATTTTAGATTTACTTCGAGTTGAATTAATTCAAATCAGTTTCGGATAAAATTAAATAATATATAAAATTATATTAAAAATTATATAAAAATATTATAAAAAATATTTAGAGAAGAATATTTTTTATATTTTATTCTTTATTCTTTTTATTGCTCTTCGTTATTTTATTAAAAAGAAACAAAACTATGTAAATATAAGTATAGTTAGATTTGTGAAAATAAATTAATATGTAATAGAATTGAAATAATAGATATATTAAAAATGAATTTTACAATTAGAAATGAAATAATAGATACACGATATTATGTTAATATTAGGTTTTACGTTTAAAAGTTAGTTAGGTTAGGTTAGGTTTTTTTAGGTTTTAAATTTTTTTTCCTAAATTATTTATTTTATTTTAGTCAACGATGATATTAATTCTAATATTAGTTATTGATTATTAATATATATTTTTATTTTCTTCTTTGTTTTTAATCTCTTATATTTGTTTTTCTTTTGTTTTTAATTTTTAATAAAAATAATTTTATTTTTATGATACATGTTTTGTGTTTATATTATGTTATTCTTTGTTTTTATCATATGTTTTTTATTTTCTATATCGATTGTTTGATTATTATTTTTTATTTATTTTTTAGGGATGGTTTTGATATTGTTTCAATTAATCAAGATTTCGTTTATTAGTTATCATGTTGATAGTCTTTGCTTTGAGTTCTTAAATTAAATTTAGATACACGTTTTGAACTCGAGAATAATTTTATCATGACACTCTACTCTAATTTATGGTACTCAATGTTCTTTCAATAATTTAATCTCTTTTTAATTACGATAATATAATATAAAAATCCTAGCCGCTCTTTTTTCTCTCAATTTTTTAACCGTTCTTCACTTTGATTAATCCCTTTGATCGGTAGTCGACAATCAATCTTAGTATTAGTTGTCGACACCCGAATCTATTATTTTCTTTGTTTTTGTTTTTAATTTTAATAAAAATCTCTACTTCTATAGCACACTCTTTCTATCTTTGTGACATATTTTTCTTCTATTTTTGAGACATGTTTTTGTTTTCGTTTTGTGATTTGATTCATCTATCTTTGTGGCATGTTTCAGCATAACCTAGCAATCGATTGTTGTTCGCACATAGATTCAATCGATGTTAGTTTCTGTTTAATGTTTTTGTCGGTGATCACTTGAAAAGATTTATCCTCACTCGGTTGATGGTTGTTTGTCAATGAAATCAATCCTAGGTAGCTGTACTTTTTGCATAACAGTTTGGATCACCTACAACTCCTTTTTTTTTCGTTATGCGTCTCGTTTGGACAGAAACAATAAAATTCAGGAAGCTTCTGAATTTTATTGGTATGCTTTATCTCTATAAAAAATTATTTTTTTATTTTTGGGTTATAAGAATCTTTAGATTGTTTAATCTAATTATTTTGCTTCTTGATTTTATAATTTAATTACTTTAAAAACTTTATTTATTTTAAAATTATTCAAATTACTTCTTCATAATTCAATCACGATTTCGTATCTGTCTTAATAATGAGTATCCTGTTTCCGATTATAAATTGATTTCATAATCTTATTTCTAGAGTTAATAAACTCCAACAGCAACATATGTAACAAACCATAGAAGTGTTAAATATACCGTCTACTTTGCATTTATAATATAGAATTTTCAAATGATTAAATAAGTAATTAATGATTAATTAAGTGTTAACCCACATTTGAAGCCCAAAACATGAGAAACCCAATATCAGCTAATCGGTAATAAGGTGTGCATTATTCGGTTTTGATCGAATTAATTAACTGAATCAAACTTATTTCAGTTTATTCGGTCGGTTAATTTTAGTTAGGTTCGGTTGACGGTTAATTAAATAATATTATATATTTATTTTTGGTCATTAAAATTTTAAAAATTTTAAAATATTAAATTTTTTGATATACAATAAAATGGTCATTAAACTTTTATCAAATTAATATAAAATGAGAACTTTGCGACAAAAAAAATATTTTAACATAATTTAGTGACCTATTGTATAATTTACCTAAAGTTTTATAACAAAGTTCGGTTGATACAAAAATCGATCAAATTAACCAAAATAATTTCAGTTATGACTAATTCTGTTCGATTAACGATTAAAATTTTAAATTTTTTAATTAATTCAATTATAACTAATTCGATTCAACTACCGACTGAATTAACAAATATACATACACCCTTAATCAATCAGTTCTCCAATTGGTATTTTTTAAGGGCTCCTATTCTCACTCTTGTTATTAATTAAACCCATTAATGATCATAAGAATAATTAAATTATTATAGTATATAACATTATTTAATTGGTTGAGTATTTAAGCATGGTTAAATATATAATTTGAATATTATTTGTATAACTATTGGCACAATAAACTAAATATTATAAATCATATAAAGAAAAAAGTTTAAAAAAATAAATACGAATAAATATAATTACTTAAGCAAATGAATCACAAAAGAGGATCAAACTATTAAAAGATCACTAATACTTGTAAATCAAAATTGAGCGTCGTAAAAAAATCATAGACGTAAAACTATGTATCCAAATCTAATACGAGAGTTCAAACCGAAAAAATCAACATAATAATAAATAAACATTATCTTAATCAGTCAAAACAATGTTAAATTAACTATAAAAAATAAATTAAAAAAAACAACTAATAAAAAATAAAAAATATATCATAAAAATGGATGAAAATGTGTCGTAAAAAGAAATTATTATTATTAAAAAATTTAAAAAAACAAAAGATAAAAAATATGGACTGAAGCTAGACTTTTCCTGAGTGATCTTGAATGTCTAACCGAACAGCATAATATTTTAACTTATTTAATTTCTTCTTCTACACAGTCAATTTGGATTGGCTTGACGGTATTGCTTGGTGGGGTAGCAAAAAAATCTTCTTTCAATTCACCAACCTTGGCTATATGAACGCATCTCTCTTGAAATAGAAATTATTTCTTTAATTCTCTTAATCATGGACGGAGTCAGGATTTAGGTTAAAGGGAATAAAACATGAATATTTAAAAATAAAGATAAATTCATTAAAAAATAATTTTTAAAAGAATTTAAATAAAAAACAGAAAAAATCGAAGTTGGGAGTGATTGCTCCACCCAACTACGACATGATTCTGTCCCTGTCTCTACTCATGAACAACTAGTACATAGACAGAATAGTTCGATACACAAATGATATAAAATTAAAATTAAATAATTTTATTTATTTTTAATAATCTAAATTTTAGATCGTGTATATATCAAATGATTTCTCAGTTCTTTATATATTGTCAAAAGTTTCTTACTTTTAGTATAAAATTCCATCCTATAATTTCTATTCACTAATTTACAAACTCAATAACCCCTTGTATATAATTATGTACATTATTAGTAAACAATATAATAATCATATAAAAAAATTAAATCGGGATGTGCTTGAATGCTACATAATAGTTACAAGGAAACGTGATTATTAGTTAGTAATTATATTTTCTTTTCTACGTAGAAGTGATCTTAATTTTTTATAAGAGTGAACGATCGAACGAGTCGAGTCAAATTTTTTTGAATTATTCGAGATGAGTCATCATATTTTATAACTTGAACTTTTTTTAAAAAAAAATTTCAAAGTCGAGTCGATTTTTCTAGTTTATGTATAAATTTTAATTGTAATATTTATAATACTATAGTATAGTTTGATTGTAATTTAAACAAATCTCTTTATATTTACATACATATTTCTTCATATTATTTTTATATATGTAAATAAAATTTTAAATTATTATTGTAGTTATTATTATCATCAAATATTTTGAGTGTGAATATGTCAATTTATTAAATTACAAACTTCGTTAAAAACCTCATTCTTATCTAGATAAGGTCAGATTAGACCAAAAATAGTGATAATTAAAAATAAAAATTAAAAAAATTAAAATAAATAGCATAAATTAAATAACATAATATAAAAGATAAAAATAAAAAAACATATATAAAATAAAATAAAAATAAATCTAGAAAGTGATCAGATTATAAAGAAAAGAAAATTAAAAGCCAAAAAAAGAAACAAGAAGATCTGGAAATAAAATCACAGGGGTTAAATATGCAATTATCTCTTATAATTACTAAAATTTTAGAATTATTCGAGCTATTTGATTTTCATTTTACAACCTAAACTTTATTTGAAATTTTTTCGAGTCAAGTTTAAACAAGTAGAGTTTTTTCGCTTCGAACGTATCGAAAGTTTCGATTTTTTCAAGTTGAGTTTTACTTACCCCTAATTCTTTAGACATAATTAAGCAAACACATTTGTTCAGTTAATCAAATTGTTCATCTTTACTCCATCGTATTTTTTTAATTCATGTATTTTAGATCAACTAAAAACAATTATTTCCTTCTCTTAGATTTTTTTTTCTTTCCCTCTAAATATAATTAAAATTAAATTTAAGATTTATAAAAAAAATCTTTAAACATAATTGATTGGTCGAGAATAAATGTAATACCGTAATTTTTGGGGTCAAAATTCATGTTTTGACGCGTAAAAGCTGTTATTGAACTCTTTTAATTATGATGGATCACATATGGATCCAGATAAAATAAAAGAGAGTTTTGGTTAAGACATAATAGTTGGGGGGCAGAGGGTTGAATTAACCCATTTGTGGTTCAGTGGACCGCACCCAAACGGTCCATACCTGGCGTGGAAATATGGGAACAAACGGAAATTTCTTTAAAAACAATGTTTTTTTTTTTATTTCTTAAAATATTAAACTTTTGAAAATTATATTTTAAATAGTAATGTTAAAATCAAATTTATTAGATTTTTGAATTTAAATAATGATTTATTCTTTTAAGTTAAAAATTAAAATCGAGAGGTTGAGGTTCCGACTTTAAATAATAAAAACTCTAAAAAAACATCAAAATTGTTGACAAAAGATTTTGACTTTGATCAATGTTTTTATTTTTCTAATTTGATCATTATTTATAATTAAATTCTAATAATTTTGATTTTAAATTATTGTCCAAAATATAATATTTTGACAAATAAATCTCGTTCAATAATTTTAAAAATATTTTTTACATTATTTAAGAAATTTCTGAGACAAACCCTTATTTTTGTTTTCGATTCTCATCTTATTACCATTTGAATAGAAATCCACCCCTTTTTAGTGCATATATTTATATCCCTCATGGAAAAGATAGCTTTAATATTTATAATTAAGATATAAGATTAGAATTTAGAATTCAGGTTTATAAAATTAGAGGTATGATATATATTTAAGGTTTAAAATTTAAAATTAAAATAATTTTGAAACACTGAGGACATGATTTTTTTCCTATTCATTCTTTCGCATTTTGTGTTGGTATGATTATAAAGTATTACTTCTGTCCTATTTATCTTGTCTATTATTGATTTTTTAAAAGTTAAAAATTTTAAAGTTGGGCTCTATTTATATTAAATATTATAAATAATTAATTTTTATAAGATATATATTTAAAAACTTCTTGATAAAAAATTTTTAAAATATATTTTTATATTTTTATCAATAATAAATTTAAATAATTATAAGTCAAAGTTTTAAAAATAACCAAGAAGAGTCAATAATAGACAATTTTCATAGGATGGAGAGAGTAATATTTATTTAATTTTTCTTAAAGATTTAATAACACACATCATATATATCTTCAAATACATCATCTTTTAATACTGGAATAACTCTACGAGTTTGATATCATTAACTTATTTTATTTTCTAAAAATATATTTTAATTAGATTAATCTTGGCATCAATAAACTAAATATATTTTGAAGTCAAGAAGAGATGGTTGAGGTGTTGTTACCATCCATCCCTAACCCTAAGGAAGTTGTAGCTTTCATAAACAAACTCCACTATAGATTTAGAAAGAGAGAGAAAGGCATCTCTCAACTAAAAATATTTGGTTGGGCTAACCATTCTTTGCATCTATCATCTACCCACCATCACCACTCACTTTACTTCTACAAGGGTTATATTTCATCACATTCTTGGAAAGTAATGACACAATTTAAAATATTTTCATTTTTATTTAGAAAAAAGAGTGAATTGACAATTATCCAATATTTAATATATGAATCAATATACATTTTTATATGATTTTTTAGTTGTTGAAGTTACAAGTCAGTATTCGATTGAATGAAGTCAAAAAAATTGAGTTATTTGAGTTTATTTTCTTTTAGCTGAATCAAGTTGTGTTAAGTCGTTTGAGAACTGTTCAAATTTAATTATAAATATTTATAATACTACTGTACTAATTATTTTTTATTTAAACGACTTCTTATAACTATATACAATATATATTTTTTTATATGTGATATATATCAAACAAAATTGAGGGATACAATTAAAACATAAAACCCAATCTATTAATTACTAAAAAAATTTGATTTATTGAAATTCTTATTCTATAACTTAAATTTTATTTGAATCAAATTGAGTTCATAACATTATGAGTTAAATCAAGATGATTTAAGATAAAAAAAAAATTGATTTTTTTTCTTCAGATTAAGTCGAATTTTGTTCACCCCTAATTGTAATCACTTATGTCTTGGTCCAAATCTCCCCTAGCTTTCAACCTTGATTGTATTTATTTAGTTATTGCTTAACTCATCATGCACTCCCCATTGACATATGGTGAAATTAGCAAGTAAATATCAAATTTTCTTTTATAAAATAAACTGATTTCAAAAATTAAAATCATTAATCATTACAAGACTAATAATTGAAAAAAATAAAATTTATGAAATGATCTTAATGTTAAAAGATGATGTATTTTATTAAAGTGATTTAGGTTTGAGCATCATGTATACACGTGTATGTCTTGTTTAAGGACTAAAAATTTAAACAGATAATATTTTATAATCACACCAACATATTAAAAATAATTAAAAAATATATATATTTTGTTGGAAAGTGGTCTAATTTTACTTTGACTCCCTGTGTTTCTACTGAAAATGTCTTATTGGATCACCAAATAGTTGACAAGTGAAGGTTCTGCCCACTTGCAGTAAACAAAACAAGTTCCATGATATTCAAACATTGTCTTAAAAAGAACAGACTTATGATTCCTGTCCTAAGACACAAGTTTGATTGTTCAGGACATAAAGGTACTCAGTGGGTGTCCTTTTAGAGTAAACTTTTGCCTACAAATACAAGGATTTAGCATCGACAACAACAAAAAAATGAAACATATAAAAAACAAGGCTCCAAGCATATCTAGATTTCGTATAGCAGTGGTGGATCCAAAAAAATATTTGAGCGTGGACACATATAAAATTTTAAAATCTCAAGGTAGGCACAACTTATAAATATTAAAAAAATTTAAAGACTAACTCATAAAATTTTAAAAATTTATTTTTTCCATGACATATCATTCTAACAAAGCATTTCAAGTTTTTACCATTAGTTGATTAATAATTTTTACCCACAGAGAAACTGTTTTAATCTAAATAAAACATTAATAATTAAATTGTTTAAAAAAATAAAGAAAGAATTTTTTTTGGCTTGACACCCTAAAAATATAGCATTGATAATTGTTTCTCAACACCTCAGATTTATTAAATTGATTATAATATAATATTTAATTGTAAATATTCTTAAACATTTAACAATACACAAACCTTATGGATAATATGATTGAATCCTAATCCATTAATATTAACATCATCTTATCATTTGTTAAATAAATAAAAAAACATTTTTTTAAATAGACAATTAATTTTATTAATAGAAGAAAATATCCAAAATTACAGTAAAGATTTACAAATATAAGCATAAACTAAACACATAATCTAAATATTTTTATAACAATTAAACAAAAACTAGTAACTTGAGTTTATACGATGATCATATATCGAAAAGGTTAAAAACTTATCAAAAGATTCGAACAAAGATAGATGTGAGTAACAACGAAAATCAATGATTGAAGGATGAACTCATCAACACTAACCTTAAAAATTTATCTAGAATATTGATAAAATAATTAATACCATAACTTGATCGTAAACAAAAAACAATAATAATGAACTTGTATCCAAATTCATCTCGAGAATCCAAAACAAAAAATATCAACATGATAATAAATAAATGCTTTTTTAATTAATCGTGTCATCTTCAAATCCAATACGAGAAAATATATAATGCAAACATTCAAACAACATAAAAAAAACCATAGTAATTACAAATTTATTTTTATAAATACCATGTTAACTGAAATCATTAAGAACATATTAACATTCTCTTTCAATCACATGTCTTAATGATAGCTAATCCTTCTACTTTTAGGAGGAATTTAGTTGTACTAATTAACCCTAATTAATTGTGTCATCTGGTTGACTTCATTGAGGGGTTGGACATCTATCAGCATTGTGGTTGAGATCGGGTGTACTTCACCCTAATACGGTTGGACCAACCACCAGGGTCAATTGGAAAATGGCATCAAAACACCAACTAGCTTAGCTTACAAATGTGTCTTAGTTTGATACAGAACTACTTTGTTTCATACACAAGAAATCTCTTACAAACTGTGCTCTTTTACTAAAATCATACAAAAGGTCCTTGTACTAGGTACTTTTAGTGAATTTAGTCCCTCTATTATAATGCAACAATTTCTAATACTTTACTTTTTTTGTCTCATAACTTGACACCGTTTATTTTGTAATTAATGTAAAAAAGAAGTTAGCCTCAAGTTTGAAAATCCATTTTTTAGAGGATTGGAAAGGATTAAATTATAGTATATGGACTAAATCCACCAAAACTACATAATACAAGGACCTTGTATATAATTTGAGCTTCTCATTTGTTTCTATAGTTTCTAGTTTTCCTTTGCCTCCACCCCCCTTGCCTCTGAAGTATTCTTACGTTCCACCTAACTAAGCAAAAACGACCCGACAGCAGAGGCCAAACACAGCTTTTGGCTCTTTATAAGTTTGGGTTGGTCTTCAAAACCTGATGAGTACACCAAGAAAGAGCCAAAACAAATTCTTAGAGGTGAAACATATATACTAATTAGGACTAGGCATCGAGTGAGAGAGCTCGAGACAATTAATGGAGATGGCACCATGGATTAGAATCCTACTGCTTTTAGCTTGCTTATGGTTCCCAGCTTCTGTGGAGTGCATGGTTCGACACTACAAGTTCAATGTAAGTTATACTTGGTTCAATGCTATAGCTACTTCATTCGCATGAGGTTGTCTAGCTGGTTTTTGAGGGTTGCCATGGTCGAGTGCATGGCTCCAACAAGAAATGGTCGAGTTCATATGCACATTGCATGTTCATGCATCTAAATTTGGCGGCTAATATTCAACTGGTTTTTGTTATGCGAAAATACTTGCAGGTGGTGTTGAAAAATACAACAAGAATGTGCTCAACCAAGCCCATTGTCACTGTGAATGGACGCTACCCTGGTCCTACTTTAGTTGCTAGAGAGGATGACACGATTCTTGTCAAAGTGGTGAACCATGTCAAATACAATCTCTCCATCCACTGGTGAGACTCTAAATTGCCCAACATCGGGCAAATCTTAAATTTAAGTGTTGTCAGTGCATTAATTATGGATTTTTTTATTCACGTGAAGGCATGGGATTCGGCAAATACGTACGGGTTGGGCAGATGGGCCAGCGTATATAACCCAATGCCCGATTCAACCAGGGCAAAGCTATGTGTACAACTTCACCGTCACTGGCCAAAGGGGCACCCTTTGGTGGCACGCACACATACTATGGCTAAGGGCAACCGTCCATGGTGCTATAGTTATCTTGCCCAAGCGCGATGTGCCTTATCCTTTCCCCAAACCCCACAAGGAAGAGATTGTTATCTTGGGTGAGTGGTGGAAATCGGACGTTGAAGCCGTCATTAACGAAGCTTTGAAATCCGGCTTGGCCCCTAATGTCTCCGATGCCCACACCATCAATGGCCACCCGGGGACTGTCTCCGGCTGCCCTTCGAAAGGTAAATAAAGCACTCTACTAGATGAGATAGTCCGTGGTTGAATCGTGGTAACATCATTTGATAATCCAAATAATTAACACTATTAACTATTACAGTTAAAATAGTGATGCGGACTTTTTCTGTTTGCAGGGTATACATTGCCGGTTAAGGCAGGGAAGACCTACATGCTTCGAATCGTCAATGCTGCGCTCAATGAAGAACTGTTCTTCAAAATCGCCGACCACCAACTTACTGTTGTGGAAGTTGATGCAACATATGTAAAACCCTTCAAAACAGACACCATTGTTATAGCCCCGGGGCAGAGTACGAATGTCCTCATCACAGCCCACCGTGGTGGCGGAAAGTATATGGTGGCAGCCTCACCTTTCATGGATGCACCAATTGCGGTTGACAACGTGACCGCCACCGCCTTCTTACATTACTCCAACTCCCTCACCAGTGCTGCCACTACTCTCACATCAACCCCTCCGAAAAATGCTACCTCTGTGGCAACAAACTTTATCAGTGCGCTACGAAGCTTGAATTCCAAGCAATACCCTGCTAATGTCCCTCTGAAGATAGATCATTCCCTTCTTTTCACCGTTGGTCTCGGTATCAACCCTTGTCCTACATGCGTTAATGGAAGCCGAGTCGTGGCTTCGATTAACAATGTTACCTTCGTTATGCCGAAAATCTCTTTACTTCAAGCCCATTTCTTCAACATAAGCGGAGTTTTCACCAGCGATTTTCCCGGAAATCCACCTGTTCCATTTAACTTCACAAGCACGCAAGTGACAAACTTTGCCACTAAACAAGGGACAAAGCTGTACAGACTTGCGTATAACGACACCGTTCAGCTCATCCTGCAAGATACCGGGATGATTACCCCGGAGAATCACCCTCTTCATCTGCATGGGTTCAACTTCTTTGAAGTTGGGAGGGGATTGGGTAATTTCAACCCCAAAACAGACCCTAAAAAGTTCAATCTTGTTGATCCTGTTGAGAGGAACACCATTGGAGTTCCATCTGGTGGATGGACTGCCATAAGGTTCAGAGCAGACAATCCAGGTAAGATTACTCAAACTCAAAATGATTCAAATTCAAAATGACCCAAACCCGAAATACTCGAATGACAAAACAAAAAGTAACTGATAAATGTTTGGTTATTCTATGCAGGGGTTTGGTTCATGCATTGCCATTTGGAAGTGCATACGACTTGGGGGCTTAAGATGGCGTTTTTGGTGGACAATGGGAAAGGTCCGAACGAATCACTTATACCACCTCCGAGTGACTTCCCCAAGTGCTGAGCATTGGAGGAATATATGTACAAGAAACAAAATGGCAAAACAGGAGATTTTTATAGAACGGATGGAAGCTAATAACTGAGAAGAGTTCATTTTGAGCAAGCCAAGGATTGTTTATTGCCGCTCTCTATTCAATAAAACATGGTTGGATTTTGTTTCTTATTTTTATTGTCTGAAATCTGGTTTTCTTGTAATATATGGCCTACAACAGTGTTTGGAATGAAGATCAAGTGTGGTGTTTTTTTTAAGAAATGTATTCATTTAATGATTTAATCAAAGATAGTTTCATCAAACACAATCATAAAGATGAGAAAGAGTAAAATCAAACACAATCATAAACATGTCCGAATTCCTATCGATATTGTTTCTCCTTGAGCTTTATTAATGACCGTATCATGGGTAGTAAGTTTAGCTCTAAATCATTGGCACAATAATTTATTTAAAGAGTTTAAAGTTATATTTTAGGTTTGAAAACACAATCAAACCATGAAAGGATTTAAAAAAGATTATTCATCTACACTTGTGTGAACACATTTATGTAAAATTTTTTTAATAAAAATAGTTTGAGAATATTCTTAAAATTATTCTTTGTGGTTGATAAAATTATATATAGGTCGTTGATGTAAACCAATAATAATCGTCGGATATAAAAAGATTTAACTATAAATAGAGGTTTTTCCACCTCACTTATATCATAAATCTCTTTGTTTTATTCTTTAGTAATATAAGTCATTTTCTCTAAATTTTTTGAGTTTTTTGTTTTGTTGTTCTCGTTCTTTCAAAAAATTTTATAATTGTCTTATAATTAAATTTTATTTAAAACGATCTTGTGTTTTTCAGTGTATTAAAAGTTTAATCTTTTAAAAAATAATTTCAATCGTTTATCTTAAGGACTCGATTAAAGTTGTATGAATTATCTAGTTTAAAAGTTAATTCTATGATAATTTAACTAAGCATCGGTTAATTTAAAATTTTTTATTATTTTAACAGTATCAATATTATATACAACATTCTAAGTTTTAAAAGTATAAAATATAAAGTAAAATAATTAATTAATTGCTCATATCATTTCTTTCGCTCGTTATATTTTTATTTTTATTAAAAATTAATTTATCTAATATCGAATACATATATAAAAATAATAATTAATATCATATAAAATAAAATATATAATATATAATAATAAAATTATATATTTATTTATTAATATTGTTAATTTAAATGATAAATAATTTGATATGTAATAACCCATTTTAATTAAAAACCCTTAAACCCATTACAAAACTAATTAATCCAATAACCAAACCTAAACTAAATAACCCTACAACCCATTACCAATAATCCATTACTACAAACAACCCGACCCAACATCGATTAGCCCAAATCTGAAACTAACCCTAAGAAAATTGAACCATAATTATTACAAACTCCTTTTAACTTGTGCTGAACAGATTCCACTCACGCCCAAGTTATATCTCCACCGTCTCACCGCCTTCAAAGACCTGCAAAAAAATAGAGGATTAGATCTGAAATTTCAGATCAAAACAGAGATATTTCTTGTTATTTTATGTTGTAAAATCGGGTATATAAACCCGAAATCAAATAATATAACTTTGGACACGAAAAAATCAATCGAACAAAAAGAGATTCGAAGCAAAAATTGTCTATCTACCACACCATATATTCGAAACACAAAAAAATCGAAAAGAAAGCGAGATCGAAAGGAAATCAGAAAGAAAAAGGTAAAAGAAATTTAAAAATATTCTTTTTAGATCTACTCGCGTGTGTTGATCTTTTCGAAAATCCGAGGCCGGATCCAAGTTCCTCTCGTCGAGACGCTCCAAAACTAAAGAAGCTGAGAGCTTTTTTTTATCTAAATCTTTGTTTCATGTTTATTAGAAGAAAAAAATAAAAATTATAAGTGAAATGAGTTATTTATACCAAACACAAAACGACGTCGTTTTAAGACACCCAAACCGGTGGATCGACTTATATCAGATCCGGATCCGTGCACAAGCCGCGAAAATGAGGAAATTACTCCCGTCGTCCCTGTGCTTTTAATCTCCTCGCGGTTTAGCCCTCCAGTTTGAATTTCTTTGCTTGTTAGTCATTATTTTTATCAAATTTATCCGTAAGTTAATATTATTCGATTTAGTCCTTAATTTATGTTATTTTAGTCTAATAATTTTGTTTTCGTGCAAGTTAGTCCCAATGCTTATATTATTATTATTATTATAGGTATTATTATTAAACATCGTATATCATTATATATTTTGTTTTACTATTAACGTAATATATAACATAAAATTTACTCATTATATTAATATAACCTAAATATATAGTAAATATCTTATTTAAAATTTTATCTATACATATTATATTTTTATGATAATATATTATGTATATAACAAAGTATCATATATATATATATTAATATATCATTATGTGTAAATGCATCCCACCATATATGTATTATTTTATTTAATATTTTATTATTATATAATGTATTTGAATTTAGGGTAAACTACCTCAGTGACTACCCAACTATTTAGGGATACTTATTTTGGTCACTCAACTAAAGAACTCGTCAATCAGGTCACCCAACTTTAAGACCTACCTATTTGAGTCACAGCCGCTAAAATTTTAACAGAAAAGTTAACAGTGACGCCGTGACAATTAATGGTGGTGACGTGGAAGTTAATTAAAATTTGTAAAATTACACATTTAATCCCTCTAATTTATTTATTATTTTAATTCAATCCTAAATTTAAATTAATAAATAAAATTAATCATCCAATCGAATATTTATTATATATTTATAAAATAATAAAATAAAATAAGAGGAAGAAATAAAACTTACAATTTTGATTAGGTTACGAATTGAACACATGACTTTCAAGGAGGTAAACCAATGGCCAAACCAACATGCTAAAACCAACTTTGGGTTTTTTTGTTCACAACAAATTTTATTTAAAGATTATTATTTTAGATATTTAAGGATTACTTGTTCGAATCAAATTTTAATGTTTTAAATATTCGTATATTATGATTTAAATATTCGTATATTAAATATCTAATAAATTTGATTCGAATATTAAATTAACGAATATTTAAAACATTAAAATATTAAATCAAAATATATAAATATTTAATATTCGAATTAAAATATTCAATTATTTTAATATTTGAATCAAAATATCTAATAAATTTGATATTTTAAATATTCGAATCAAATTCAAGATTAAATAATAGTTAAAATATTAGATATTTAATATACGAATGTTAAATAATAGTTAAAATAATAGTAAAAATATTCGAATTTGATTCGAATATTTAAAACATCAAATTTAAAATTTTTATAATAAATATATAATAAAATTAATTTGAATGTTAAATTAATGAATATTTAAAATATTAAAATATTTAAATCATAATATACGAATATTTAAATATCCAACAAAGTAATATATGAATAAAATTTGTAAGCATTAAAATATACGAATATTTAAAACATTAAAATTTGATTCGAACAAAGTAATCCTTAAATATCCAACAAAGTTTTATTCGAACAAAGTTTTAATTAATCAATTGGATGATTAATTATATTTATTAATTTAAATTTAAGATTAAATTAAAATAATAAATTTCAAAATTTTGAAGGTTATGGGTTCAATTCCCGGCTTCTGAAATTTCAATTTTTATTTCTTCCTCTTATATCTCACCAACCAAGTGGTGACATGTGTCACCACCTGATTAGAGAGAAAAATATATTAAATAATTAATAAAAATAAATTAATAAATAAAAATAATCATCCAATCTAGTGATGACACGTGTCATCAATCTTGGATGATTAATTTTATTTATTAATTTAAATTTAGGATTAAATTAAAATAATAAATAAATTAGAGGGATTAAATGTGTAATTTTACAAATTTTAATTAACGTCCATGTTACCACCATGAACTGTCACGTCATCACCGTTAACTTTTCTGTTAAAATTTTAACGACAGTGACTCAAATAGGTAGGGTTTCAATGTTGCGTGACCTGATTGACAAGTTCTTTAGTTGGGTGGTCAAAATAGGTATCCCAAATAGTTGGGTGGCCAAAATAGGTATCTCCAAATAGTTGGGTGGTCAGTGGGGTAGTTTACCCTTGAATTTATGTAGGGTATTTATAAATTTCGGTTTTTATTTTTATTTTTACTTTGTGCTTTATTATGGGTTTTTTATGCTAGACATTATTATCCCGATATATTCTATTGGGAGTAGTATCCCGGTTTCTGGATGTTATCTTCTTTGAATTGTCGTGGATATTAAGATTAAAGTTATGCATTTTAAAAATTAAAAATTAAATTAATTTAGATCTTATATTTTCTTAAATAATTATGATGCGAACCTTTAGGTACCAATTTTCGGGCGTTGTGGGGATGTTAATCCTTCACCAAACGTAACCAACTCCCGAACCCAAACGTTTTGAATCTCTGGTTAATTTTTAATGGTGTCCGGTCTACCAAAGTGACCGGTGGTGACTCCACTCAACCAATTTTCAAATTTTAACGGTATACCAATAGGAATGACATCCTGTTCTTCCGGTGTCATCTTTGGATACCGAATTTTCAAAAACCCACCCAAAACGATTTTAAAATTTTCAAGAAAAAAGATCGCTACAGATATCGATTAAACAAGTTTTGAGTTCAAGGACTCGCCCACCAAAATTAGATATGCAACACGTATAAATTAACCAACAAAAAGTAGGAACAAACACACAGGTTTACATTGAAACAAACTTATAAAATTTTAAAGGTATAAAAATAGACCTTTAATAAAATATACATATATTTTTTTAAAACCATATATATATATATATATTTTAAAAATATATTTCTAAGGGACAATTACTTTTTTCAACGTCTTTTAAGTCTATCCTTAAAATAAAGATTTCAAAGCATAATATTTTTTTTTTCAAATTATAAAATAAAACAAAGTTATATAACAAAATATTTTTGTGGATCAGAAAAGTCATTTCATTAATAAATGATTTTTTGAATGCTCTGTTTATCATGATATATGTTTCTTTAAAAAACCATTACTAAACTTTTAAACGACCTTAATAAGTATATGTAACGACCTTTTAGGTCAGAAAATATTATTTACAAGTATAGGTGTGTTTATATGCGAATGTTCTTTTACAAAAGATTTTGATGCTACGATTTTATACACTAAAATCATTTCTTAAAAAATTGTTTGTTTTATTGTAAAATGATAGAGATTTTTTTTTAAAAAAGTATTAATTTCTTTGAAAATAATAAAATTGGGACTCGTCACTGGTCACTTAATTAAACCGGACACCATAAAAAATCAGAAATTCATTTAAAAAAAAGTTCAGAAGTTGATTACACGTGCGAAAGGATTAACACCTCCATCACGCCTAGAAATCGATACTAAAAAAAATAACCTTTAAAATCTATTTTTTAAAATTTAAATTTATTTTTAATTTGGTCTTCTTAATTTGAAATTGACTTTAAATTAAACTTGTTTAATTTAATCTGGGAATTTAAATTAATTAGGTATTTAATTAATAAGATTGATGATACATCAGACTATAAACAAAATCGATATCATATAATATTGATTGCCGTGTTAGTTTATAGTTTAGATCTCGTACATCAATTTTATGTATGATGCACACATTTAAAATATGACGTCATGATATTAGTAACTTTTAATTAAATATTACTTTGGGACAATAAAAATTAATTCAAATATTTTATTATTATCCGATAATTTTGACCGTTATGACATAAATATAGGAATTAATAAAAACCTTTTTTAGTCTTTTTTTTAGGGGTTAAATTCAATTAATTAACATTTCAAATTTAATTAAAAGTCATATGGATCTCAATTTAAAATCATGACAAAGGAAAAAAAAACTAGAATAAATTAATGTTATAAAAAAAACTAGGTCCACCAAAGTCCCAAGTCCCAACCTAAAAAAGACTAAATTATAAAAAATAAATTAATGATTTAATTCTAATTAGTTGTTCTGATATTAATCCTAAATTAATTAACCATAAAAACTAAAGATCTTAATAAATTATAAGAATTAATTTATACGGATCTAAATTTCAAAATTCTTTTTATCCTAAAAATAATTAAGAAATATTCAATTAATTTAATGAATTTAACATTCACCCCATTAATCCAAGAGTAAATTTAAATCACTAAATTACTTTGAATCCCAATCTAATTAAGGCTTTAAGAAACCTAATTCTAAAATTAACTTAATTAATTTAAAAAATCATACCCTATAAAACGAGCACATAACTTAAATTAATTAATTTAATTTAAAATATAAATTAAAATTAATTTAAAACATACATAAATATTAAGGTAAACTACATAGATAGTTAGCATACAATGGGGTTGATATTGAAATGACTATCATACTTTAAAACGCATCAAATACACTAATCAACTATTAAAATGTTATCAATATAATCACCGACCATTAAAAATTAACAAACTGATGATGTATCAGTTAAAAATAAAATAAAATAATTATACATTTATTCCCTACTACATTCATACATTTTTTAATTTAAGTCGCTAAAAGGAGTCAAATCAATAACTTTAAGTAACTTGGATATCACCTAAATCACTAAACCAACCTGACTTTTGAGATATAAAATCCTACAATATATATATATGAAACACAATTTTTTATATTTATTCAAACAAAATTGTAGATTTAATTTTTAATTTAATTAAAATATTAATTAAATTATTTTATATATAATAAATTAAAATAAAAAATTATTTAACGAACTCTAAACCCAAACCTAAACACTAAATAGTAAACCCTACACTCATTTAAAATTTTAAAATATTTAAAAATTTATTTAAAAATACTAAACCCTAAATCCAAATACTAAACCTTAAATTTAAACCCTTAAACCCTAAACCTTAAATCCTAAATTCAAATATTGTATTTAAGGTTTAGGGTTTAAGATTTAAGTGTTTAGGGTTAAGGGGTTTAAGTTTAGGGTTTAGAATTTGGATTTAGGGTTTAATATGTGACATATATTTCTTTATATTTTTTATATCAGTATATATGTATATCAGAAAAAATTGAAGAACTCGACTTAAACTTAAAAACTCAATCTACTAATGGTTAAAATTTTTAAGTTATTCTAACTTTTATTTTATAACTCAAACTTTATTTGAATTTTTTTAGTCAAGTCAAGATGAGTCTAATTTTATGCCTCGCCTCGAATCAAATCAAAAAATTCAGTTTTTGAGTCAAATCATACTTTACTCAACAAATTAGAGTACAACAATGTATTTTGTGCATTTTAGGATCATATGAATGGGGATTGTCTGCCTCCAATGTTTGCTGCCATCTATTTGATTGTCCTAATTAACGAATTGTAACGACTTTGATCATAAATTGTAAATGTAAAAAGTAAACCATACAAGTATATCAATTTTTCACCAATATATACAAAATAACATCAAACTTCATAGGGCCATTTTAATGACTACTTACCGGTTCTATCTTATGTATCCTATTCCTAGTCCATTGTTAAAATGGAGATGTTCATAGAGGATGCGCCAGATTGATTCAAAGATGGATGAGTGTCAGCTTGGGTGAAAAGCTGCAAAGCATAGCCCGGTCGTCTCCCCTGTTTCCTTATGTATGACTTATTTTTTCCACTGCATCACTATCCTTTTATTCGGTTTTGGTAGCCTCGACTTCAGATTCTGTTGCTTTTGATGTATCCTGTACATCTGGAATGCTATCAGTGGCCTTGATATTACCTTCCTCTGATTTTGATGCATCCTCGATACCTTTTTGACGAGTCAAATTTTGCATCTCTTGACCACTGTTAATGTTATTCAAGCTGTTAAATTCTCCGGCTGAAGTTGATTGACCGGCATTGGCTAATCCTTTCGGTTCGTGCTCAGCATCTTCAACAGACACTGCACTAGTTTCCCCGGTGGTATTTGATGGTTCCATGACAGCCTCTAGCTTACCTAATATTTGGAGTGCACCTTCACGTTCAAGAACATTGTTCTTTATCTCTTTGTTGGTTACATTATCAGCTACTGACTCATTAGACATGCACAAACGATCAACTTCAGCTGCAGAAATCTGTGGAGGGTTCCAGCTCAATGTCAGAAAAGGACAAATTGGCTACAAAACTTAATGAATATTGAGTATAGCTCAATAACATGTTTGAGACAATTGTATACACTGTAGGTAGGGACATTTTCTAAAAGATTAGGAAAACAACATAAGGAAGCATATGTCGGAAACTAATTTTACGCAAGACATAATTAGAAACTATGCTGCCGAGCAATTCATTGTTTCTCTCAGGTACCTGTATTCGATGCCCGACTTATATTCAGATATAAGCATAAGAGCATTAACATCCAAATATATGCGAAGAAAAAAGCATGCATACTTTGTATCTGTCACTCCATTTTAAGTCCAAGTAACATAGGTTAGAAGCATTAAGGACATGGCTCTTCAACAATGGAACAAAGAGAGATTATCTAATTCTCTTTCTTTATTTGGTCTTTCAGAGGAAAAAAGCTGCAATACTTCGCAGCTATTTGTTGGTATTTTTTAAATTGGTATTCTTTTTTCTTTTGTTCTGTCTTCTACGATCCCGAGATTAAGTAAAAATAAGAATGTTTTACTTTATAATAATGTATTACCTCTCGTTCTTTTGCACTTTCAACAATGCTTGTATAATCACTTTCAATTGTTTCTGTTCCGTTCATATCATCCTCTTGTTCATTTGATTTTTCAGGCCCGCTGATGTCTCCAGGTCTGATTAAGAATAGGGATTCACCTTCATTAGCTGTCTCTCTTTCTTTTGCAATTTCAATTATTTCTATTTCGTTCATATCAGCTTCTTGTTCATTTGATTTTCCAGATCCGTTGATGTCTTCTGGTCTGATTAAGAATGCGGATTGACCTTCATTAGCTGTCAAATTCTTCCTTTCTTCCTTCCTAATGACTTCTGAATTATTGATATTTGTGGCAAAGTTACCTTCCCCGACGACCGTTCTTGGAGCCATCTACAGTTTAACAAGGAACACAGTTATTACTTCATCATTTATACAACCTAGCTAGTTGATGAAAAAATTTCATTTGTAACAAAAATATGCTGCAAGGACATTTCATGAATAAGAAACATAAACAAGAAACAATAAGCCAATAATGTAATTCTTAAAGTTTCTACCAAATCAGGAAGAAAAGGCACCGTATGTTGTATTCCAGTTCCAACTGAGTAAAGCAAGTATGCAGATCTATTTCCAAAATTTAAGGATTGGAAATTATCTCTTCTCTTACCATAGTTTTAGGATAATCTGAGTTCAATCGATAGATTCTTTAGCATCCAAGATTAAGTAAATATGTTAGTCAAAACATGATCGAAAAGTGCTTTATGATTACCACACACAAACCTGGGTCCAAGGGGCGAGAATGGAGGTGGTAGGCACAATAGAAAAAAGCAAAGGTACTCAGAAAGTGAAGCAACAAGTTCCCCATTCAAATGAACTTGTTTCTATACTTGAATTCATGTGCCTCAAACATTATGTAAGATTTCAAGATTAATTAAATGAAATAAAAGATGAAGATGAAATGTTGCCACTTTCATACTAACCTCGAATGTTCCAAAGCTGAGATTACGGGTTAATTGATTTATTGAATTCTCAGCCCGTTCATGAGCAATGTGGGGCATGTTGACAGGTAATTTTTCATGTGCTTGTCCATATGATAAATTGCTTCTCACGACATCTTTCCTAACAAACTGTGTCAAACTTCGTTGCATTCGTCGCCCAACTCCTGATATAGGAATTGGACCTGCCATGATATTTTGTGGTAATATTGACCTTGGAGATGGAGATGAGCTGACGGAGACTTGTTCAAGCATCAATCTTCGATTAAGAGCCCTTGTAATAGAATCACGTAATCTTTTTTCCAATATATTGTTCTCTGCAGCATATTGATCAACTTTAGTATCTGGAACAGATTTTAAGTTGTCTCTGCTTTTAACTGCATTTGGTGCCTCTCTAGTTTTATGCTCAGTTAAGGTTCGAGTATCTTCTTCAATATATTTTGAAGGTTGGCTTTCTTCTACTTGATCAACTTTAGTATCTGGAACAGATTTTAAGTCGTCTCTGCTTTGAATTGCATTTGGTGCATCTCTAGTTTTATGCTCAGTTAAGGTTCGAGTATCTTCTTCAATATACTTTGAAGGTTGCCTTTCCTCTGCTTCCTTTCCAGATTTTATGGTACTTTTAGCCTCGTACAATGTTTCTAAAGTACCATGCCTGCAGTTGCTTGAACCTTGATGAGCCTCTGAGCTTATATATGCTGGATGGGATGCACCATTCTCGGTTATATGTATTCTCGAAGATGGTGAGCTTTTTCTATTCAAATTTTGATTGGCTTCATGTTCTGATGGAGAGATTGAAACAACTTCAACAGATTCCTCTTCACTAATATCATCTAATTCTCTTAGTCTTTCTCGATTCCCCTCTTCTCTTGATAGGTTAACTGTACCTCTCCACACTTCTTCACTTTCGGAATTGATATCCCTTTCAACATCCTCATCATATATAACTGAATCACCATCAACAGATGAAAATGTTCCATCAGTTGTTAACGGAGGTGAACCAACTTCGGAGACTTCAACCTGCAAATCAGAAGCTATGGAAAAGGTTGGGGTATGGCACTGTCGACTATTGTAAAATGAATTAAATTCTGTCCTGCGCCTTTCAGATGGCGATATGCTGGAATCAAAGGACAGTCTGTTCATAACTCTCCCCTTAGGAGGAATTGCAAGTTTAAGGTCCCTTTTCACATGATCATTACGTATCCCGGAAGATTTAATTGTTTGATCCAAGACTGGTTCTGAGTTTTCGGACGAAGATGAGTAGCAGGAATCATTGTTTTTAATTGAGTCTGTCTCCATTCTGACTTCACTTCCACAATCTAATCCTGGCTCTAGATCATGAGGGTTTTCCATCTCTCCTATTTCTGTCCTATTGTTTAGCTCAGCAAGAACATCATTTTCTATACCAGAGGAATTAAGCCTGTGGTGACCTAAATTATCTGATGAAAAGGTAAAATGTTAAATTATTCCATTAGGTAACAGCAGGATTAAAAATAAATAAAAAATAATAGTAATAAAACTTCTACATCAAATTTGGAGTAATTCCATTGATTAAATAACTACATACTGAAAGATATTATTTAAAAGGCTATGGAGTTCAACTGGACAGTTAAATTATTGTCTTGAATATGTTAATTCCCCTTATGTTTCAGTCTAAAAACATTTTCTTATGTATTTTTTTTCCCTCTTACACAGTTTTAGGCAGGGCCTTGAGGAAATTCTTTCTGCTATTACAAATGGTTTCCACAGAATATGGCTTAAATAATTTGATT
Organism: Abelmoschus esculentus; assembly: GCA_035048815.1. Lineage (NCBI taxonomy): Eukaryota > Viridiplantae > Streptophyta > Magnoliopsida > Malvales > Malvaceae > Abelmoschus > Abelmoschus esculentus. The sequence goes on along the minus strand of JAUCBN010000061.1, from coordinate 3,755,567 downwards.
ATGTAAAGAATCTGTCATAAGAAACTATGAATAGAAAAGCATTTCTACAGCCTAAATTGACAGGAAAATATATAACACGGATCTCAACAATGGAAAATATATAGAAGGTTTTATATTGAGCTTACCTGACTTCCCTTCCACGAGCCTTTTCCCATCACTATAATACAGATTAAACTCGGCATCATTTGGATTTTGAGTGGTTGGATATGGAAACCAAGTTCCGTGATGGAAGCTTTCATGCCTGCAGAAGAGCATTTCCTTTTGTTTGGCAGGCATGATTTCTTGTTGAAAGCTATCTGCCATGAAGTTTGTTTTTTCTTCTTGTGGATCATACAGCTGGTCAAATGAATTCCGTTTAGGCGACAATAAGGAAGGAGCTGAACCAGGCATTGGCAGTTCATCCTCGTCAAGGTTACTTGGAACCCCATCATTGTTGTTCTTAGCAATTAAAATTGAAGCAAGTTGGCTACGAGGAACATTATGGCTGCCCATCAAGCTTTTCTCAATAGCCATTCTAAACAACTTTTTTGTTCTACGTTTTGCAATTAAACTTTGCAGCCTTTTGTTTCTTTCTAACTCAGTTAACCCAACATCCATATGATTCTTCTGATCATCCTGTGTAGCCTTTTTCCCGGCTCCACCCGCTTCTTCCGAGCTTTTTACCGGTAGCTTACCATCACCATGACCTGTTCTTAACAACCCTTGAAAGCTATCATCCGACACCCTACAAGGTTTCAATGTCTCATTACCGAAGACCGTATTCGGAACATCAAGTGCTCGATCAATTCCAGTCTCATAGCGGGGAAAACCATCTCCATGTTCCACTTTAGAACTTCCTACCCTATCAAATGTAAGCTTTGAACCTTCTTCATACATACTTCTCACGAAAAGAACGTCATTTTCCTCGCAATGTTTTCCATCCCATTCCAAGACCTCCATTCGAGCATTTCGTCGAACACTTTTCTGGGGTTGTAATGAAGGCTTGTTTAATGTATTTACAAGTTCTCCATCTTCAGATAATCTTTCACCACTGTCTTTTTCCTTCACCCTTTGAGATTCAGAATACTTGGTTTTCAAATAAAACCGGAAAAAAATAGCAGAGCAGACAATAACAGGGGAAGAGTATATAAAATAGAAGAAAACATAAGGGAGAAATGTATATAATAAGAGAACAAATATCAAAAACCAAGAAACCTCTGGAAATCTTCTTACAAATCTATAGCAACAACTCCCAGAAAATCTAATAATTTTCCAGAGGAAAAGTTGGATACCCTTTGCATTAATACTCATTTTCAAAAGAAAAAATCAATTGATCTTCAGAAAACTAAACAATGGAAACAAACAAATCGGGTCTTAATAATCCATTATTTATACAGACTGAATGCAAGGAAATGACCGAAGAATTTAGCTTCAAAAATAATCAAAAGGAAAAACAAATCCTTTTTCACATGTAAAATAGAGGTCAAGGAACGGTTTCTGATATGGGGTTCTGAATCATTTTTAGAAAACTTTTCTTTTTGTGGATAGCTTACGTTAGATCCTTCAAATTAGGTCTTTCTCTACCATTTCATTTTCTTGCTTCCCCTGATTCATGGGGGAAAACAAACCAGAAAACAGGTAAATGAAGAATTGACAGTTGCAAGTCTATTTTAGTCCCATGGCCCTTGATTCCTACATACAATGCATTATTATCACCATAGTTCCAAAACTCTCCGTAAAGATTAAAGACCCACTAAGAAAATGCCAGCTTTTTCGGATAAATTGTTGCATTATTGTTCAAAGAGAATCAACAAGTTGTTATAATGAATGTATATACCTATTGGGGATTTTGGGTTCAACGAAGAATTCTTAGTCCAAACAAATTCATTGTTCACATTAACTTAGTAACTGTGCTCGAACCGTGAACTTTAGAAACAAAAATCGTTATCTTAACCATTGAAATTAGTTGGTTCGTACTGTTTACATTTGATATTGTTAGTTTAATTAAAAATTAATAACCAATTCGAACACTATGCGTGTTAGATATGTGTACATATTAAAGAGTTAAAAAAAATTAAACCAATACTAACTTTAAATCACACCAACATAATAAAAAATAGCTTTTTTTTAAATTTTATCATCAGATTAAATATCAATATTATTAATTAATTATTATTATATAATCTAATTTTAAATATATAATCTTATTAATTAGACAAATAATTTATATAAAATGAGTTAATATTAAATATTATATTAATTAAGGAAATTTCAAATAGAGTAGTGTAAAATAAATTAATATTAAGTATATTGTATTATTACTTAATATTTAGTATTTATCAACATTTTAAATTCATTAAATCATCAAATTAGACATCCTTAATTACATGTCAAGTAGTTCAAGTCAATAACAGGTCGGTTTAAAACAAGTTAATTAAATTATCAGGTCGGATTAAAAACATGTTGAGTTTAGAACATGTCGGGTAAAATCGAATATCAGGTCAATTTAGTCGGATAATATCGGTTATTTGCTAGGTCAGGTTCGAGTTTAGGTTTATTTCAGTTGGGTACAAGTCAGGTTTCGGATCTATAGTAACAGGTTCAATTCGGGTTCGAGTCGTTCTTGGTTGGATACAAGTGTGTTCGATTACTACAACAACAGATCCAATTCGCATTCGAGTCAACAACAATCGGATACAGATCAATTTCAGGTCACTACATCTCTAGATCAAATCAAGTTCTGACTTAAATATGTTTCAGTGTCAAATCATGTCCCTAAATTTTAATTGGATAATCATTTTGTATCATATTCTTTTCCGAAACACTTTAATTCTTAATATTTTATTTTAGGTTAAAATGATTCTTCATGGACCATGAATGAAAACTATTAATCAACTAAATATAAATGACTTGAAATGACGTGAAAAATCTATATAACAACACATATGGTCGTAAATGAGATGAGACAGGTTGCGATCCACTCTAGTTCGATTCCATCAAAGCTCGGTCAGTACTCAACTCGAATTGGTTAAAGATCAACCAACACACAACTCTATTGAACTCGACTCAAGTTTTTAATGAGCCGAGACACGTAACTTAATACTTAAACTGACTCGTCTTATCTCATTTACACTTCTAACAGCGCACCCTAAAATAACAATATCATATATATATAAAAATTTTGACTTGATAGAATGACACATCAATCAAAAAATAATTTAAGATAAATTATACCGCTCATTACTCAACTTTTTTCTCATTCCTATTTTGATTTTTAAAATTTATAAATTTTTAATTTAATTACTTTTGAATTACTTATATTGTTGGTCACACTATAAGATGACATGGCTTATTTTATAAAATACTTGCCTATAAGAAAATAAAATATTTAACACTAATTCCAATTCTTAATCTATAAACTACAATCCCTACTAGTTTTAGGGTAAAGGACTTTCAATCCATGCATTGTTGTCTTTATACCTTTATGTTTCTTCGATCAGATTCGATTTTTTACGATAATTATCGAATTCTAGGTTAAGGGTATTCCAATAAATCTAATATCAATCTATATTATTATTATTATTATTATTATTATGTTTCAACGTCTTTTTTATTATTTTAATTTGTTTTATGAGTTTATTAAACCGATAGGTACCTATTGAATTGGTTTTGAACACCCCTATTCTAGTCAAGCTACAACTTCTTCATATCAACCCGATTAGATCTCCACGTTCATTCATCCAGCCAGTCTGAGAATCACAAGCTGATTTTGGTCTGAAAGGAAACAGAGCAGGAAGAATCTTATGTGAGTCCAGCTTTCGGCACATCATTTAGCCATCGGTTGGACTGTCATATTAAGTCCCCACTGCGGCTAACTCAATGCGTCCATTCCCCATTTTGTGCACGTAACCTTTGGTCTGAAAATGAAAACCTGTTCTACTTTCTGATCTGTTGATTGTGATTTTGAATTTTTGAGGCACAAAACAAAACACATTATTAGTAATCAACTGAGAGAGTGCAAGGACAGTTGTATTTGTAATCTTACTTTTGGATTTTACAAAGTATTATCTTTTGTCATGTCTAATCATATACTTATTTATTATGCGATAATATATTTTTTCATATACGATATACATATATCAGACAAGATTATTGTCGCTCGTTGATGATTTGATATTGGTACTATTTTTTAGCTTTATAGCCCCTCGTGTGTGCATAAGAATCTCAGGTCCCTCCAAATATTTCACACAGTCATACCATTTCGTCTTTCCTTTGTAGCTTTCTATAGTGTGGCATCATTCTATCATCGTTTTCAAAACTAAATCAGACCCATTCCTGCATTTCTTTTTATCAAACAGATGGCGACAGAAGGAAAACAGTCATGAATATGTTATTAGGGACGACCAAAAGTCGGTTCAAGCCGATGTTTCGTTAAATTTGTTCGATCGAATCAACTATTCCCCTTGTAATTTTCTCTTGATTCATACATCTATGATGGGAAATGGTGTGGTTTTTTTTAAGGTGTTGGGAAGAAGTGGACATGAAAGAAGATGCATTGGCTAAAGGTTTGTGGAGAAGGAGACAGGAATTTGCTAATTGCTTAAAACTATTGTAAGTAATGAAATGTGGGGTCATCTTTTTTTGAGCTCAACTCAACTATTTCTGCAATCTTCTCTCCTTTTAAAAGATCAGACCCTTCCCCTGCGTTTTAACTCCATCTTTTATGTTTCAGAAACGATGTTGACTAAAAAGAACAACATGGTCTGTCAGGAAAATGGCACCAGCAAAGCCATGGAGAAAGCTCGTTCCATGACTTGTGGGTTTTTGAGATGTCCAACATGTGAATTTTCTCTGTTAAGGTTTGTCAAGAGTTTTGGTCTTAAAGTAGCAAACTGTTTAATGATCATTTTCAGTCCTTCACCTCCTAAGGTTACCTGTTCTGCAAGAAGATCAAAGCCATTTGTGATTCCTGCTGTTGATTCTCAGAGAAATGCTGCCATTGAAGACTGCATGCAATTTATCAACTCTTCTGCTTCTTTGGCTAGATCAAATTCTGTTTCTGCTACTTCTCATTGAGCTCTGGTGGCTACATAAATCATAAGTGTTCGATACGGATATGTGTTAAAAACGGGTATATGAACCATGTTGAACTAGGTGTAGTGTAGTTCATATTTTTAGTGTTAAGATACAGTTTGATGAAATTATTAATCATCATCCTAGTAGGTTATGTGAATCTTCGTTTTCCCTTTGAAGAACAATGAAGTATCTGATATCTTACCTATGGTTTGATGTCTGCTTACACATTCTGTTGGTGTGCAAGTATTAAGATAGCTAAAAATATTATTATTGAGTCATCATGATCAATTAGACTTTTATATTGTTAGAGATGAACTCAAAGGGGTGTATTCGGTTCAGTTTCGGTTTAATTCGGTAAACTATTTTAGTAACCGTCGGTTTTCGGTTCGGTTAATTTCGATTTTCGGTTTTTCTATATTAACGTTAATTTTTAAAAAATTATATTTTATCTTGACAAAATAGCTTTATTTTATGACTTTTAAACATTAAAAGGTAAAAAAATTAAGATATTTTTTATAAATATTTATTAAAAAATTATTTTTAAGTAAAAAATAAAAAACATATATAGTATTTTAAGTATAAAATATATATTTTTATCTTATAAAAACTAATTAAAACATCAAATTTAGTTTAATTCGGTTAACCGCGACTAACCACGGTTTATAAATTTATGAACTATAATACCTCGGTTCGGTTCGATTTTCAGTTTTGCGATTTACCATACTCAACCCTAATCATACCTTTAAGGGTGCGTTTGATTTATAAAAAAGATGATTATCATAAATAATAATTTTTTTTCTGACTTACATTCTCATATAGTTTATTAAGTATAAAAATTCATATCCTTAACAACAAAGCTTGTATACGTAAACTCCATAGCTTTCCTGTCAAGAGACTTGGCTGATAATGTTTAGCTTTCTTCAGGGATCGTCCTTATTGTTTGTCGATCGGCAACCAATGATTCGTCACGTAAACTCTATAGCTTATTTGAATCGGGATATTTATTATTGGATATCAGATCGGATTTAATTTATTTTTTAAATATTTATTTTTTTATCGATGATATAATAATTTGTATTCAATAAAAAAATTGGATATTCAGATAATCGGATTGAATATTCAGATAATTGAATTGAATAGTCAGATATTCGATTATCTAAAAATATTATTTAGTTTAACTATTTCTTTTTAATTTGAATGTTGCATTTATAAAAAATTTAGAATTCCGAATATAAAAAACTATAAATTATTAAATATAATAAGATTTGAATTTTTATAATTTTCAGATATAAAATATATCAAAATATTAAATATAGCAAAATTAACATTTATGAAATGATGAATTTTTGAATTTTCGACTAATTAAAAAATTTAAAATATTTTGATTCGTATTTGATCTGAAAATTTTAAAATTAGATCGAATATTTGATCTAAAAATAAAATTTAAATTGAATATTTGAATTTTTAGATCGAATCGAATGAATAAAATATTTTTGAAAACTCATAATTTAAACCCGAATCTGAATTTAAATTTATCTGAACTTCGAAATAATTTGAACTCGGAACCCTTCAAATCCCAAATTGTCAAATGAACAAATAAACTAAAACACCCGAAACCTGTAAAGGCCCAGCCCAAAACTCTATTGTTCTAATTCAGAATAATTCCAACCCAAAACAAACTCCGGTCGAATTGATGATATGGATAATTGCTGTCATTAAATTATAATTCGGTTGGGAACAGTTAGAAATCTAATCAACCTTGTTTAATCAAAATAAATTTATTATTATTTAATTAAACATTTGGACCATTTTTGTAAAGTTTTTTTATTAATAAAAAAATCGTATCATCACTTTAAATAGTGATGATATTCAATCACTAAAAGCAAATATATGCAACAAGCACAGTACGGAGTTTCTATTTAATCTCTGGCACACTTGCATGGAATGTCGATATATATAAAATAAAATTTTTATATAACGTAAAACTTGAACGTAGTAAGTTAAAAAAATGTCTTAAATGTTTAGTTGAATAGTTATTTTTTTTAATAATGAATGTTTTATTTGAGTTAAAATAATTTTTCTACGTATGAAAATTATCAGTCAACTGATACTAAATCGCTTGAAATGATGAAACAAACTATATAACACTACACGCTGATATGATAATATCATATAGGTAAATGTATTGACTTAAAAAATATTATATCTATCAAAAAATATTTTATAAAATTATATACATATGAAATATTATTTTATTGACTTATTTTTTTTATCAAGTTATTTGAAATTGTTTACTTTCAGTTTTTTAACAATTTTCATCTATACAGGAGTTATTTTGATTCAGAATGAAATGTTGAGGGTTGAATTGCTAAAAAAATAGGGTTCAAAGTAATTACTTAATCAAATGTTTAGGGTATTTTTTTTACTTAATGTCAAACATGAAAGTTTTACATGTTTTCTGGACTATTGGATGAAGTTAAATGGATGATTGAAATTAATAGTATAAAATACGAAGATTATTACAGAAAAAATAAGAAAATGATATTAACCATTTATTATCCTTATCCAACGATCCAAAAAATATAAAAGTAGTTGAGTTTTACATTGTATAAGTGAATTCTAAATGTATCAACATGAGTTCTACATGCTTTTATCTGCAACATAAAATTAAATGAATGAAATAGTTGATTAAGATTGCTTTCTTATTATTTTTTTAAGTGATAGATTTTTTATATCTTTTTGTTAATCTTGATTATTTCACTCGTCCAACAATCTAAAAACTTATAAAATTTAAATTTTTTACATCGTATAAACCTGAACGTGTTAACACAATTATTTAATTAAATGTTTGAAAGGAGACAAACACATAAATTCATAACCTAAACTGTTAAATGAGTCTTCCAACCAGAAATCAACATGCACTTCCATTTACTAACATGAGAAGTTAATATTTTATCTGATCAAATAAAATTTTTTTAAGTTAATCTAATTGATAAGTTATATTTTATAATTAATTATTTTTAATTTTAATAATTTTATATAATTATATAAATATATATTTTATACGTGATATATATATATATATATATATATATATATGATTAATTGTTTTTTTCCCCGAATTTAAACATCTGAATTGATGAACATAGGTTCACAGTGAATTGAACATTTGCAGACTGCATGTAAATATACAATGTTTGGATTCACGATGTGATATATAAGATGAACGTAAGTTTCTTCGTGTATGAAAAAAACAATATATTTACATGATAAATTAAATGATTCAATTTTTATTTTAAAAAATAATATATTTATTACTAAATTATAATTAAGTGAATGTAATTTACCCTAAAAGCATATTATAAATTGAATTTTTCTTCTCATTTTCGTTGGTTTGTATTTATTAATGACTAAAAAGAAGGGGTTTAGTAAATAGATAAAAAATAGTTTCATATTAAATTTTAGTTGGACTGTTATTTGTTACATTAATTAAATTAAATTTTTATTAATGACTAAAATTTAACAAATTCATTTTTATTTTATTATTTTATAATAGTTTTAATTCAGTGTTTTTATAATATAAAGATAACTATACAGTTTTTATTAATTGCTTTTTCGAGCAAAGAATATGCAACTAAAAACCTACCTTTACATTTTTCATACCAAAAACTACAGCCCATTGCTCTCATTTCACTTCCAATGGTAGGCAACTTTTACCCATGCAAGCAAACCCAGTTTTAGCCAGAAGATGGCAAGTAGCAGCTTTGGAAAAAAATAAAAGAACACTGATAGCGTGTTAGTCTTGTGAGGTAGCAGAATACTCGAAAAGAAGGCGTTTCGAAGGTGCAGATTGTAGGAGCACTCGTAGCCGGCTTGTAAGCTTGTAGATCAAGGTCCACTGCATAGCCATCTCTGAGTCTTTTAGCTGCCTAACTATGGAAGCCTAAGAGAGAGCGAGGGATGAAACCATTAGAAACTGATATATGATTCAAGGGATAAAACAAAATTCAACAATGGCTCAATGATTTGTGAAGCACAATATGGAATTTTAGATTCACCTGCAGACGTTTCCCAAGCTGGACTTCAACTTCTGTACCAAAGGATATATTACTGGCCAAATATTTGAGAGGGTCAGATGTAGGATCAACCGAGAGCAAACTAGGGATTTGTGGTGCATACACTAGCCTCCACCTGGCCTGACCAAACTCTCCCTTCCCTTCAATTCTTGGCATCAGTGTCTCAAGTGTCGCAGTTGCAAGCTTTTTAAATGCTAGTTGGCCATCACCTTCCAATATGGACTCAGCCAATTTACTCTCAAATACTCTAGCAGCCTGTGATCAAGAGAAATTTACAACAAACAACTATAGTGCATGAGTTTTTTTTTTAAAAAAAATATGAATTTGCTACTGCAAACAGGATGATACTGCATTGAAACCCAGGGAAAAAGTTCTACACATATCCAAGCTAACCTTATAATTCTCTGCTGCATGACTGACTATCTTGTTAGAACAACAAAACCCCATTGACACAGAGATCATACATATGTGTTCAACAAGAATGCAATTATGCTAAACAAACTATATGATAATCAACTTTCTCATTACGTCTCGAGCAAATTTTCACAGCATGGCAAAGAAAGATATTCCAGTTCCAGAATGGTTTGACACAATCCTTCCTGGACAAAAAGCTAATACATGGTATAAAACAAAAACAAGAAATATTGATCATAGTTTAAGAATGATATTTCATTAAATGATACCATAGGATGCAAAACCGTACAAGAGGTTATAACCTACTTCCTTAGGTTAGAAGTGGGACAATGGCTTACAAATCATGTTTATAGAAGAAACAGATCATTTCAAGGACCCAGTGGAAACACAAAAATGACACACTGTCAAAGAGTATCTGTTATATGTTACCTCAGTGGATGAGAGAACATCCTGCTCTACAGAATGAGTTGAAGTCATCACCAACTTGTCCTGCCAATTGCTGGCTCGACTTTGAATCCTGAATTGCCATTCCGACCCAACCAAAGCTAAGTCCAGCATTGGATCTAAACCATGCTCGGGTTCAAATTTAGCAAGGTTTAGATGTTCCCTCTTAAGCCTCACCTGCATTTGCAGAAGTCAACATCAACATATCAAATTCACTGATAATACCAACCCACCAGAAACAAATTTGGAGACAAGAAATTTAAACAAGAATAACATAGGAGATAAGATCTCACTTGAGTTGCAACAAGATTCACATCACCATTCTCAAATGTTAAAATGCCTTTGGGTTTAATCCATTTTGGATGAGCCAGGCCATTCAACTCAAGTTCCCCACTAACAGCAAAGTTAAGAATCAATGGATAAACTATCCTCAATTCTGGTCCTAAAACAATCCTCAAATCACTAAGGCGGACATCAAGACTTGGTTTAATGTTCACTTGCTCTATCTCCTTCTTAACTTCACCTGATTTAGCTGCACAAAACAATAAATGGTTCATTTGGATGATCAAAAACAAATAACACAGATAAATTGACATGCAACAATAGATAAAAAGCTGCAATTTCACAGAGATTCAGTAAATATAAACGGATGATATATCCTTTTTCTTCATTTCAGGAAATTGATATCATATCTTATTCTCTTTAATAAGTAGCTTCACCCACTGATTACCACCCTAATTTGTGCAGAAAATAAGAACAAAAGAAAAAATTTGTTTAAGGTCAATAGAATTGAAACACAACACATCCCGGTTTAAGAAATGGATAAGCACATGTACCAATCACTTCTAATAAAAATTTCACCAACAGAAAATTCATAAATCACTTTTTTATTCTAAATTAAATATTTGTTAATGTTTAACTTAGGATTGATGTAATCTCACAAGTAAATGGGTGATAAATGCAACATCATTTCATCAACTAATAGGTGCCAAGAGGGATAGTTAAAAGGATATGTTATAAGGCACTGCATTAAATAAGATATATTTTTTTTTCTTCTATATTAGCCTTGAAGCCTTATCTAATTCTTGGAAAAGAAACATTTCAACAATATCTACAGAAAAATCATATAAAAAGTAGACATAATTTTTATTTAAGTATCCAGTGAGTTCAAGAGAAAACAAGATGGCATCAGAATTGAAAACATCGAATAAAGTAGACTACCAGAGAGTTGTGCGAGTTTGGTCCTTGAAAAAGCAGGTTCTGAACAGAAAAACCGTGAGACATGTGTAGAAGAAACTGCTTGATTGATTCCAGCACCTGGAAGCACAGACTGGTTTGATGCCAACCTAATAAAAGGTGCACGTTCACTACCCTTATCATGAGGCAAATATGCCTCTCCATGGCTCAATTTAATATTCCCCGAGATGTTTGGCTGCAGTATGGAACCAGTTATCTGCAGCTGAGTGTCAACCTGGCCACTGATTTCAGCAAGATGTCAGTTCTCAGTGTAAGTTAGTAGCGTGTAAATACTGAGTTCTAATTCTATTTTAATTATTAGTTTATTTGTATAGGAACTATAAATTGGTGAATATTGCATTTTTTGACATCAACTCAAATTTCATGTGTTGTTCTTTAGAGAAAAATGCTTCCTTTTTCGGGAGTCATTGATTTGAACAATCGGGACAAAAGCATGTTGTTCTTGAGCAACCACTGTTGATAAAGTGCAACTTTTGTTGTTGGTTTATGCATCTCTTTGCATACTTCTTGAGATGTCTTCCAGCTTTCCTCTTCCATTCACGGTCTAGGAATAGTTGTTGTCATCCAACTTATGGTATATTTGAGATAGTTGATGCATCAATTGGAATATCCGGACTGAAAATTGAAGCAGTTCCTGATTGAAATTTTTGATGCAAAGCTGGGTTTTCCCATACTTTTCTAGATGAAATTTGTCATCATTGGACAATATTATCTAGTTTTTTTAAGGCTAAACTGGAACCTTTTCTCCTATCTTTTAGGATGGATGACTAAAATAAAATCTTATAGTTTTTTTTTTAAGGCTAAACTATAACCTTTCCCTATCTTTTACATTGACTAAGATAGAATCATTAAACAAGAACACTATTAGGTATCTTGCTGAGATTTTTCAGATTTTCCTAGCTTGGATACCATGTAGAAAAGTAGAGATTTTGAGGTAGAGAAAATTATTCTTTATTTCCTGATTTTTATTGATAAGAATAACACATTTATAATATATAAAATTGTCTAATCTAGAAAGAATTACATAAAATCGGTAGCTAAATATGTACCTAATTATAGATAAATCCTTAAATTTCAGCTGCTAGAAATTAGGAAAAGTAATTCCTTAACTTTCATCAATCTACGATCTACATTTATTTTACTCTTCTTAAGAAATAATATCGACAGAGAATCATATCTCTTCTCTACGAATAAAATCTTATAGTTTTTCTTCCTCAGACATGCTATTTTGGACAAAAGTAACAGGAATGCTTCCCTGTATGTGTACATGACCATTATGGATGATTGGTTCAAATTTGGCATTGAACAGAAAATGGCTGCTTGAGGTTAGCGAAACAACACCTTCAGCTCTCCCAAGTTCGGTGCCTCCAACTGTACCACCATGGAGGCTGATTCGCACATCACATTCTGGTTTTGCAAGACTTCCTCTGAGGTTTCCTTCCATGTGTAATACGCCCTTAATAGGAGCTAGCCATTGTCGCAAAGAATAAACAGCTTCAGTGGCAGATGATTCAATAATCTGTTTTAGAGTAGGAACTAGACTAAATGGGAAGTGTAGAACAGAAAAGTCAAGATTGGTTTTTGGCCCCAACAAAGTCCCATCAATATGGATTGTTGCATAATCCAATTGGATAAAACTCTTCTCAAGTCGTAAACCATCATCATTACTGTATGCACCCACAGCCACAACACGTCGAATGTTATAGCTTCCCCACTCCCAATCCTTTCCATGAAAGTCAAAGTCTGCCTGAAAATATTTACATGAACCAATATATCAAACGAAGTATACTGCATGGTCAAATGTTACTCGAAATGATAAATTGACGATCTTTTTCTTCCAAATAAATGCAAATGGAATTAAAAAATTTACAAGTCCCTGTACGAACTATGAAGTTCAGGAGACAAAATGAGGTCCTTCTAGGAGCCTAGATCTCCAAAACCAGAAGCATAAGTTAAAAAAAATTAGTCTCTTAAAAGTTGTCAGGTCCCCTCCATTATTTTTTTCTACACGTTACTTCCTAATACAAGTTTAATCACCAATGAACAAATATGGCTTTTAGTAAATGATCATGAACAAATATAAACTGTTTTTCCCATTTAAATAACTTCGAAATAAATATAAGATAAATACTTTACGTATGACTGATCCAGTTTCATTATGCGCCACAACAAGAATCTTGACCTGTTACTAATTTTTGCACCCCTAGCAATCACGTGAATATTTGAAGAACAATAACTTCTTAAAGTTTATTCATCTTATGCACATATGGACAACTATACCTTTGTGTCTCCATTGCCTCCACCACTTGCATCAAGAGAACCATGCCAACGACCCTTAAGTTCTGCTAAACCTGGGAGACTTAAGTCTTCAAGAACAACATCATCTGATGCAGTATAATGACCATGAATTACCTAAAAGTTCACAGACAGGATAGAAGCATAGAGAAGTATAAGAACTTAATTTTGGTATGTTTCAAATGCAGTTCATGTCATAGAAGTTACCAGAGATCAGGTATTGACCAAGTACCTCAAGTAAGTCTTGAAGACTCTCACTATATACTCCCATCGATTGCAAACTTTGAATAAAAAAATCCTGCGAGTAGCATGGAGAAACATGCACGGTCATAAAGATTTTAATTGAAAGGAATAGATACTACAGAGATCTCCGTAATACAAAGAAAACAACTATAGTGCTGAGAAACAATGAAACTTTCAACATCGAGCATTCCCTCACTCTACTCTTATGGAATGTCCATAATGACTGAAAGGAAAAGCAAAATGCCAGTTTACATGCAGAAGCCTGATTGCAATAGGTCATCATTGGGTGGGGGCGGTTGAAAATTTCTACTCATATGCAATGCATCTACTTAAGAAATCATACTCCATAATCCTCAGATGTTAAATTCCATTGTTTTGCATGGACAGTTGAAAATTTCTATTAATATGTAATGCATTTACTTTAAATCCATCAGATACTTTATAATCCTCCATAGACATTAATTTCCATTATTTTGTTTTGAATGGATAGTTTCTACAACTCAGAAGTAGTTTAAGTGCCAAAAACATTATACTTTCATGTACAGACATCAACACCAGTTCTATTCTTCTCCTTGGACTCAAGTTGAATACTAATTTACAGAATATAATATAGCCTAATAAAACACCAATTTTACAGTAAGGGCATTTCAATAATGTTTGAGACCATTTGATATTCTCACTGTTCATTATGGAAGAACTTGACTAGGAAAAAGTATTTAATAAAATTTCTATCCTGCAAAATTTTTCTTTGTGTAAAATAGTTGTGGTGAGTTCTCACGAGTGGCTATGATGCAATCACACAACTGAATATAATCCATTTCAGTAAATAAATCCAAAGACAACCTTCGATTTAAAACGAACAGCAGGATCTGTACTTCGAGACAAAAGTCTTGCAAGTGGAAGCATCTCAGCAACATCAGCTCGAGGAACGTCCAGTCTCATCCTCCACCTTCCCATAGAAGATATGACACTACCAAGATGGCCAGTCATTGCTCTTTTAAACAAACCACCCGTTCCCTTTTCAGAAAGGTTACTATCCCGGCTGCCAGGCAATACATATTCACCTTGAAGCACATAACGGCTACTAATTTGTTCTAAAACAGTTTTTTCAAGGGTGATCTACAAAAATTATGGCAACCAGTATCATCGGTCATATTGTTTGCAGTGTCTATATCTTGCAATACAAGAGAATAGGTAAGGTGCTGTAGCAATTTAACCTTTAGCATCAATGTTGTTGCAAAAATCCAAAATGAAGCAAAAACTCTGCAATTGCTAATATGAGTGATAGATTTTCCAATCACAAGACTTGTAAGATAAATAATCAACATTACTTTTATATATTACAGTTTATTCCAGTCAAATAAAATTTAGTTACATAATCTATAATAGTAACTGAAGTACAAATCATAACAAGGTTGGAGGTCAGTTTTAGAGAAAAAGTATAAGTTCTTTAAAGGAAAAGTATTAGAAGACACGAGGAGTTTAAATAAAAGAGAGAACTTCATGTACAACAACTCAAATATTTAGGGAAAGATTCTCAATGTGAGAACTTTCTTTTCGATATATCAAAAGTAGTTTAGAAGCTAAGTCTTTTATAAAGACTTGGTACATAGAGTTTAGTAACAACTAGTACTACTTCTAGCTATACTCTACTAATTATATTTATCTACACTTAGAAGAGAGTTAGTGTAAATCTAAACTACTAGTAGATAACAAGTATAAAGGGATTAGATCTCTTATCTCTGCTCGTCCATAATCTACACTTCAATCCTGACATCCCCGGTAAGTTACTTACAACAACAAAGCACCAAAGTTTTCACATCGAATTGACAAGAAAAGATATAATTGTGCAGCAACCACGACTAGTAAAAAGCCAAACTTAAAATCGGACTTGGTCAAAGAAATTCACAATCAAGTAACCATCAAAACACATATATAATCACACAAAAAGTTAACGTAAGAGAACCCAATCACCAGAATAAAAAAGACACATGAAGCTACATATACTTACAACATCACCACTCCATCTAGCAGCCACATCTAAGACTTCACCAAGCACACCGCTGAATTTAGGCCGGAGCACAGATAAAATACCATGACCTCTTCTTTTCAGGAAATTAAGCTGCATTTCTGCCTGAAAATGAAATTAAAGCAGAATCAACAATCAATTTTCGGTCAAAATCACAATAACAATTGATATATCAGCGACAGTAATCACCAAAATCCAAAAGGATCTCATCTAGCTTGACATGGAACATAATGTTTCAGGCGGAGACCAGAAACAGCTTATGACCATCAACATTTATTATAGATATAGGATAGACTAACTTTTACATCCTTTTTTGTCAAGTTAATAAGCTATGTATGTAATCTTCTTTTCTCTCTCTTAAGAGATAATTTCCATTATCTCAATTTAACTTTATATCTTGGCTATTAGATTTAAGTCTTGACAAGAAGGTCCACACCAAAACTTACCCGCTGTATTGTTCCACGAAGTGAAGCAAGCTCCAACTCATCAAGTGGGAAGTGGCGTATCTGCAAACAACACATACACATGGGCATGAAAGTTTCCACTTCATTACTCCTTTTGCTTTCTTATTAAGAACACTTGATAAGACTACTGCTAACAAACAAAACTGGAAAGATCTGAATATACCTCCAAGGTAGCAGAATGAAGAGGGCGTAAACAAATATTAGCTTTCAGTTGCCCCTTTTGAAGAGAAAAAGAGAACAGTTTTCCATTTTGCAAGTTTTCCTCAGAGCCAGAATGCTGCACAACC
Organism: Abelmoschus esculentus; assembly: GCA_035048815.1. Taxonomy (NCBI): domain Eukaryota; kingdom Viridiplantae; phylum Streptophyta; class Magnoliopsida; order Malvales; family Malvaceae; genus Abelmoschus; species Abelmoschus esculentus. Next base: position 3,739,003 of record JAUCBN010000061.1, on the reverse strand, counting down.
TCAACTGCGAGACTTTCATCTGGCCTACCTGTGGCATCCAACTGCACAACCATGGAGAACAAACATTTTTCTTATAAACTGAGAAAAATGAATGAGAAATAGATATACTTGTATAAGGTAAAAATACGCTATGGACCTCTACCACAGATATTATATTTGACAATGAAATACTTGACATTCTGAAGGATACATTTACTTGTATTCTATGTATCCCAAATAAATAGAGGAATAAACATAATTCACGAGAAAATAAGGGCTCTCAATGATATGACATATATTAATTACTATTTATTTGACACAACTTTTGGTTTAGGTGATATTAAATGATCCCTTCCTTGGAAAAAGGATTGAAGAAGGTAACTTTTCGACTATGCCACTGAAAGATGAGTTTCTTGAGAATGCCCGTTTATTTATTGTTAAGTATGGAAATATAGTTTGTATCTTATATTTATAGAAAGTGAACTTTATTAGAATATTAGGTCTAGGGTTTTACCTTTCTATTAATTAGTTATATTAGGTTAAATCTTGTATATAATAGTTAGCCATCCTATGATAAAAAAAAAGGAAAATTTTATTTTACATGGTATCAGTTGTCTAGGTTTCTCTAAAATATTTTTTTTGTTTGGATCCCAGCCGCCAGTCCTTGCTGTCAGGACTGTTTTTGGGTTGGATATTTGAATTTTTTTTGTACTGTGAGGGTTTTTTGTTGATCTATCCTAGCTATCAGTCCTTGCATCCAGATTGTTTTGGGGTTGGATATTTGCTTTTTTTGGTACCGTTTGGGTTTTTGGTTGATCAATCTCAACCGCCGATCCTTGCTTCCAGGACTATTTTTGGGTTGGGTATTTGATTTTTTTTTGGTACCGTTAGGGTTTTTGGTTCATCTATCCCAACCGTCGGTCCTTGCTTCAGGACTGTTTTTGGGTTGGGTATTTGATTTTTGTTTGGTACCGTTAGGGTTTTTGATTCATCTATCATCGCCGCCGGTCCTTGCTTCCAGGACTGTTTTGGGGTTGGGTATTTGATTTTTGTTTGGTACCGTTAGGGTTTTTGATTCATCAATCTTTGCCGTCGGTCCTTGCATTCAGACTGTTTTTGGGTTAGGTATTTGATTTTTTGGTACCGTTTGGGTTTTATTTTTGGGTTTTTCTTTTCTTTTTTAAGACTTTGTTCCTCTAATATTTTGGCTGACAGAAAGGTGCAAATTATGTCTACTATTGCTTCTAGTGTAAACACCTTTTGATCGACTGTTTTGATATCCGCGGATGAGTATGCCAAGCTTCGTCGTCTTCAAGAGGAAGTATATATGGAGCAATCACCTGGGTTTGTTGCTCAGGGGGAGTTTGGGAAAGTATGTGAGATTATATGGGTATATCAGCTCTTTGATGAGATTGGAATGAAAGTCCTAATACCGATAAAACTTTGGTGTGACAATCAGGCTGCAATACACATTGCTTCGAATCCAGTGTTTCATGAAAGGACAAAACACATTGAGATTGATTGTCACTTTGTTCGCCAAAAAAATACAACAAGGCTTAATATCTACAGGTTATGTGAAAATCGGAGAACAACTAGGCTACATCTTCACCAAATCTCTCAATGGAGTTCGAATCAATTATCTATGTAACAAGTTGGGCATGACCAATATCTATGACCCAACTTGAGGGGGAGTGTTAAGTATGGGAATATAGTTTATATCTTATATTTATGGAAAATGAACTTTATTAGAATATTAGGTTTAGGGTTTTACCTTTCTATTAATTAGTTACCTAGAATATTAGGTTAAATCTTGTATATAATAGTTAACAATCATATGAATAAAAAAAAGGAAAATTTTATTTTACATTTATCTTCGAGACATTCTGCAGAATTCATCAACGTATTGAAATGTGGTATGCTCCTTCTTTGTTGAAGTTATAGTTATATTCTTGTGGACAATTGACTTCCCATTGACCTTCTCAACTCTTTCAAGACATATTGTCATCAAAAGAAATATAACACTTATGAGTTTGATAAGAGAAATTTTTACTTTATATATTTTCTATAGTTTTAGTTGTGTTTTTGTTAGATATGGAGTCAATAATAAATGGATTTTGCATGTGTTCCAAGTGTGCTTTTTGAGAAGTTGAATTTAAATTACGAGGAGGGTGAGAGATGGATTGTGAATCTTATTCGAAACTCAAAGCTCGATGTCAAGATTGATTCGGAGGCAAGAACTGTTACTATGGAGCCTAATCAACCCAATGTGTAAGATTTATTTATACACTGATGTTATGTAATAAATTTCATTCATTCCTCCTCTTAGAGATTCCAAACCAATACTTAATGTCAAGAAAAAAACCAAAAGTTTAGTCAGGTTGTCATCGGACTCCTTTGTTGATTCCGATAGCCATTTCGCCTCTGTAGAAATGGAGTTCAATGCCAGCCGATCAAAGAAGAGAGGGTGCAAACTTGGGTGTGAGAAAGAAACCCCTATAAACCACGTGGAAGCAGAACGGTAGTGACGGGAGATGTTGAACTATCGGTTCTACACACTCCGATCGGTGGTTCTTGATAAGTGTCCAAAAGTACTATTTTTATTACCTTTTTACTCTTATTACTGTTAGAATTAAGCATAATATTAATTGCATTATTAGCCATTCATACATATTTACATAATTTCCTTAGTTTGTGTATTTAATTTATATTTTAATTAATTTTGTGAAAAAAGATATTGTGGTTGTGTGTTTCCTTATTTGTAGGGATTTGATGCCAATTTAAAGGAGATAAAGTTGATTTCAAAAGACATGAAAAGATTTTAGGAGATTGGATTTAATAGGGGAAATAAATATTTAAATTTGAAATCCCTAAAGAGATAATTATCTCTTTAATATTTATTTCTTAATCAAATTCTTATCACATAATTTGAAAGATCCTATAAAAAGGGAAGCTTGGTGTCAAAACAATGAGAGTCGATCGTGAGAGAGAGATTGACACAAAGAGGCTGCCAATTTCCTTCTTGTTTTTCTTGTTTATTTCGAGTGATGAGAGGATATTGGATGTTTTTCCCATCCATGAACTAAATTAAAGTTAGCTTGGGTTATTTTGTTTTATGGTTTGATTACAATTAAATTCTATCTAAGCTTTTGAGTGTTCTTAATTAAGGTTTGTCTATTCTTGGTGTTTATTTAGTTTACGAGAGAATTGGGAAAAGACCTCGATAAACAATCCATTTATCTAAATTCGGGAGAATTAGATTCACGAAACGAATAGTCATGTTTAAATCCAAGTACGAGAGAACTAATCCAGCTTAGGGATAAGTGCGGGATTTCAACGGCTAAAAGAAGCTACGCTTTGCCGAACCTTGAGGATAGTCGCCCAAATTGCCTGAGCAATTCCCTCATCGCAATTGTCCAAGCATTCGACGAACTGACAATTCGAAAACTGACTAGGCAATCTGACTGAGCACAATCACCGGAACGAGTTGAGCGGTGCGAGCACCCATTTGCAAGAAAGAATTCATTCGTCCATCATTCCATAATTCAGGATAACCCAGCCCAATCTCTCTTATCGATTACTCCAATTTATTTTATTTGCTTGTTTTATTATTCTATTCAAACCTATCATCAATTTGTGTTTTTATTTTACAGTGGGATAACTTAAGCAAAATGGCCCAAATCAATCCCTGTGGAGACGATATCTAATCTATACTATTACGACGTGTACACTTGCACCGTTTGCGTTGCACTCAAATCACGCAACAGTTCTGAACGTATTCAGGATGGACAAAGCATCTTTATTGTTTAATGCAGTCACCTACATCAAAGAAATGAGATCTAGGATCGATAAATTAGAGACTTAACTCTTAGTAAAATTCCAAAAACCCAAGTTGAATCCCATCAACGTTGTCAGAAACCAAACCCCAAAATCTACATTCGATTATCCAACCAAGCAATCTTTTAATTTTTGGCCAAAGAAGGTGAAAGTCGATGTGGAGATCGTCAGATCTGAAGCGATGATCGCGTTCAAAGTCCTGATATCGATTATCCTGTGACACTAGAGAGAGAATCGTAGAGAGGATGAAAAAGCTTCAAGAACCAACACTAGATAGAATTGTAGGGAGGATGGAAGTGTTTCAAGAATCGGTCTTCGTACAACGTGGATGAAAGGTGAAAAAAAGAAATCTTCGTCAGCTGCCAGCTCATTTTTTCGGTTTAGATTTAACGACACCTAACGACAAAGTGACCATATGTTTACACACCGAAAACGATAGTGACCTTACTGGTCGTTTTTCAAAATTGGCGACTAAAAATGTACGGAGATAAACGAAAGTGACTAACACAGTAGTTTACCATTGATAAAATTTAGAGAGGAATTGATCATATGGTCTGTTGCTCCTAAATCAATCACCCAAGAACTTTGGGTAGGAAAATCCGAGACTTTAGATTTGTGAAAAGATGATATACCTGAAAAATCCAAACTGTATGTACTTGAAGGTTTTTCCAGGGATCCAAGTAAACTTTTCAACCTCTCTATTTCTTCCTTGTTGAATTCAAAGGACTATTCTTGGGCCTCATTCATCTGCTTAGTGGACAAGATTCCTTGCACAATCTTGATATTGCTCACATCAACCATATTTCTGTTGTATTAACAATGATCCTTCACTGAATTCTCAAGGAGGAATTTTAAGAGAAAAGAAAGGTTTTAATCGAGATTGACAGGCCTAAAAAAAGAGCTAAATAGGCTCTGATACCATGTCAAAAAGAGAGATTTATTATAGAAAACTTTTTGTTGTGTGTTTCAGAACAACTTACATCTTTATATACAACATTCTTAACTTAGGTAACTATTAAATTAGGAAATAAACTATTCTAAATAAAATAAAATCCCTTAAAGTTAGGGATTGTAATCACTAACAAGGATCTATAGGATTCTAACAAGGATCTATAGGATCCTGTCTAAATAAAGAAAAAATCCCTAATTTATGTTCATATTTCCTACGTTAACCATATCATTTAGTATAAACAGTTGAGTAACCAATATAGCAGTTATTAAACTGTAATTTAACCATTAAAAAACGGTTAACCGTTATAACGGTTAATCGCTATTTAACGGTTCGGTTACAGGTTAACCCATAACCTATTACATGTTTACTAATTCTTTTGAGATTAATGAAATTATCTCTCTGATAAATATTATACTGAAATTTTTAGAAAAAAAATTTAAATAGAAAAATTCTTATCACAAGGTTCATTTTATGTCTAAATAATTTCATAACGGTTAACGATCAACTATCATTTTTAGCGGTTGGTTAATCGAAACTGTTTCTTTAACGGTAGGTTACTTGACCGATAAAATTTAACGGTTATGGTTTATTTTGCACACCCCTACTCCTTATCCAATTATTCTCAATAAAAGCTACATCCATTCACAGTTTGAAATCAAGTGTTATTTGGCCTTTCTTCCTATTAGACTATTAAGGAACAAAAAAAAATTAAACCTCTATGCTATATTTTCCATATTGCAGGATTTCATACAGCCATGTTAATAGAGCAAACTAAAGTTTTAGGTTCCTCATGATGGGAAACTATAAGCAGTCTAACAAGACCCTGAACACAAATAAAAAAATGGTTTATAACAATACCTTGATAGAATCTCGAGATATGCTCAACTGCCCAATCAACTGAGGTGCCAGCATTAACTGATTCAGTCTGAGACCTGAGACTGACAATTCACCAACAAGACTCTGTCTTCTTCTGTTCTCCATCACTTTCTCAGGCTGCCCATCGAGACAAAATCTTTGCTCGCTGGTAACAGAAGGCTTCAGAACCTTGCCATGAAATTTTATTTTTCCAGTTGCTTTCAAATGTGTAGTCCTTGGAGGATCAAAAGTATAAGAAGAGACCCGATTGAAAAACTCAAAACCACGCATACGCAAGTCCAACTCCACTCCTTCAATAATTAAGGGCATAGCGATCTTCTCATTGAATTCTTTTCTGTTCAGCCAGTATTCCTCAGGGTATGAAGTTTGAACTTTTGTAAATAAGTCAAAAGCAACAGATGAAGAATTAACAGTAATACAATCAGGTGAAATCATTATATCTCCCCGAGCATCACTTAATGACCCTTCGGCTTTTGGTGCAGTCCACTTGATATCAAACCTCCTAGGTTCAAAGGAGTGTGAATTAACCAACTTAAAGATAAGAAACACCAATGAGGAAACAAAAAGAATATTAAGAAATAAAACTAAGTGTCCTCATCAATCAACCCAAATAAAGGAGGCAAGTCAATCCACTTACGGTTTCAAAAGTGATCCAGAAAGTTTTGTCTCTCCACTTAAATCCCCTAATTTGAGTGGCATAAGATGTACATAACCTGGTATATATCGTTGCATAATCTTGTCAATGGACAAATTTCCTGAGAAATTTAAATCCATTGCTGTATCATCTTCCTCACCCTGTGGAATTTAAGTAATTGTACGTCAAAAATAACTTTTAAATGTATCAGTAGATTTGTATTTCCACTTTTCTATCTAATTATAGTTTAAAAATGCCAACCCATCCAAACGAAACAAATTACAAACAATTGCATTAGAGTATATGCTAGATATTAACCTTTAGAAATTAATCCTCGTTGTATTCGTTTCTACTAGAAGTTTAGATTAACTCTATTACTATCCTAAAGTATAGAAAGAGATAACATCTAGAGTAGTCAAATGTGAGTTAAACTCTTATACCTAGTCAACTATAAGATTGTTGAAATCAATACTTTTGAATTAATCAAAAAATCAGAGAACTCACACTTGAGTCTTTGACCAAAATACCAACTATCTACAAAGACCAACAGTGAGAAGAATTGAAGAAGCAACCATGGAAGTCCAGACAATAAGAGCTTCAGTATATAAAATTGTAAGCCAAGTTCTGTAATTCAGATATCATAGCCAACAAAGAGACCAAGACAAAAGGAATGAAGCAGAATGGAGATGCATTCAACGTGGACTAATACAAATAACAATCAAGTGTTTTCTTAGCCTGAAAAAATGGGTAAGAAAAGAAAATTACAAAAATACCTCCGGACAAATCCATACATTTCCTGCCCCTCGAATTTCCCCGCCATCTACCAGACTAGCTCTAATGCCATACAAGTCAGCAACCTATCACATATGAGTTATGATACGGAATTTAGAAAAAAGCCATCCACTGCATTGACACTCAAAGAAAAGTTCATCTTAACACACAAGATTTTCTATTTAAAACAACATACACAGTTATCAGTGTTAAACGTAAAATTAGCAGACAGATATGATAATGGAATACAGTCAAATGCGGCCACTGCACCAGCCTCCTTGTATTTCAACATTGCTTCTGACGCAGAGGATGAAGGGACATCAAAAACAGAGTAAGATATCTCTCTAGACACCATTCCACTCCCCACAAAAATAGGAGCAGTAAGTGGACCTTGACAGTTGAACACAGCCGTCACAGAACCAGCCAACTGCAATCAGGATAGAAAGCAGATACAGTAAATTGAGAGAAGAAGATAACCATATTACTAAATTCCTCAAGAAGTTAAACATTGTAGAAATATAAGTGTGAGAGGAATTAAATATCCTACACTAACTAGATCTAATTAAAGAAGAAGACGATGAAGACAATGATCATAAAAACAATTGATGCATCACTTGATAAGAATGAAAAAGTCTTACAAAACACGTCATCCAAAAAACTAAGAATGGTAATGGTAACAGTCATAAAAAAAGTTACAATGATGATACATGCGTACCGGAAATGGCAATGGCTTCATTTTGAAAGTTTTCATTAGAGCATTTACTTCCACACATGGAACCTGTAAATGAAATGATGGTGACACAATCAGAAATCTGGGGAAGAATAAAAAGTTGTCATGAAAGAAAAAGGAACACTTTATAGTTGGTTTTTTATAAGAGATGGTAACACCCTTACCACAAACTCAGGAAAACTGAAAATTTTAAAGCGTAATAAATCAGGCTAATAGTTTATAGTATAACTTTATCTTCCTAGCAGTAGGTGACCGACCAATCTTAATAAAACACAACAACAATCCCACTAGCATGCAGGAACAATATTACTTAAAAAATGAACTCGGCAACAAACACCTTGGGTTCTCATGCTATGTATAACAAATGAAGTTGAGTATCATACTTGAAACAAAATCAGGAGAAGAAGTCCAAACTAAACAAAGTTACTTAACCCAAACTTGAATGATATGAATTGTAAGTTATCTGAGAGAAGTATTAGTATTATACTTGATGTGTAATTAAGAGTTAATAGTTTATTTAAAGTCTATCTCCTAAGAGGATTAGAATTAGAAGTTAATTGTAAATAGGACTCCCTAATGTACCAAAAGTCCTATACTAGAGTCTTTAAAGCTTGTACTCACTAAAACTCTTCTAAGAATCAACTTTGATGAACTTATATCCAAGCTGGGAATATACAACATATACTCATCAGCTCGAGGGGGAGTGTAGATTATATACGATAGGATAATAAAGTTTTTATTTAAGTTTGTACTCTATTCAAATAGAGATTAAACATTAGTCTTATCTGATAAGACTAATCTTAACTAGACTCTAGTAATTTAATTCCAGTAGATATCTTTTAAATGTTGTACCACTACCTATTTAACATAGGATTAACCCTGTTGTACAAGACTGGGAATTTCATTTTTATTAAAAATAAACATTGTATTTCTCCTGTATCATAATTATCTACAGTAATCTTTAAGGTTTCCTAGATAAAACATTAAGATATTTTGTTTCTCTCTCCACATGGATAACATTACTTAACAGATAGTATGCTCAAGACAAACAAAAAAATAATAACTTGACCCTGCCATCAAACTAAAGGATTTCCCTCTTTTCAATTACATGAAAAATGCCCAATAGTTAAACTGCATAACCATTCAAATCCATATTCATTGTAGCACATATATTAGCATCACTTTTAGAATGATGAAAAAGATGAGTTCTTTCGGTGTAATAACACAGTTCAATTCAGAAGCCATGTTCTCATAACAATGAATAAAGTCTAGCCATAATATATGTGAGGGTATACCTGACACATCAAATGGAACTTTCCTTCCTCAGGATGGATACCAAAAACACCAGAAGCTTCTAAAGGAACACTACCAAACGAACCATGTGTATTATGCAGGAATATTTGCTGACCCCGAAAACTTAAACTTGCAAAAAGATCCTGTAAAAAAACCATGTCCTCGTGAAAACCAGGCCTTAGATTTGATTCTAAAGGAAGCTTCTAAAAGAACACTACCAAACTCCTTTGCTAGATCAATTCATGGGTGCAAAAATCTAAGTTTTTTTTTTTGTGTGTGTGGTATAAGACCATATTTATAAGATGCTTTAACAACAATCACTGCAAGAGAAACCGAAAACTAACTGTAGTTTGTACTTCAACCACTTCTGGTTCTAAGACAGCAGGAGAAGAGGAACATTAAAGTTAAAGAAAACCATATCTCTATAACACCACCCGTACTAAAAACAACTAAAACTGTATAAATTCAAGCATCAGAACAGAAATGAAGTACCTTTGCATCATGTTCACGGAAAATGTATAAAATAAAGTACACCAAACACCACCTAAAAACAACTAAAGCATTCAAGAGCATCTCCACAAAACATTAGAACAGAAACAAAGTACTTTTGCATCATGTTCATGCCTCATAGAAACTATATAAAACAAAGAAAAGTCTCAAACATGGAACAAAATCTGTCAGAAATCAGCTTCCTCAATTGTCAGAACTCAGCTTCCTAAATTAGGAAGATTGTGTAGATTAACTAGAAAATACCGTAAATATCTTAGTATTTGTAATCCCTAATTAAGGCTTTAGTTTTGGGTTAACATCCCTAGAATTAGTTTGTTCCTAGTTTAGAAGTTTCCTAAGTTAAGTCTATTACTTGTATAAATACTAGTGTAATTTTTCTATGAAGTATCAATAAAATAAGGTCTGTTTTTTATATGGTATCAGAATTTTTTTTGTTTAATTATGGGATTTATTAGTCATTTTTAGAAGTTTCTTATAATTTCAGATCTACCCCTGAACGAAACCAACAACATTGGAGCTACTTTAGAAGTCTCGGTGAATGAAGGAAACCACTCAAACCCATCAAATAAAAAAAATTCAGTCAAAGGTGGACAAACAAAGGGACAAGGACATGAATATACAGCAAAACAACAAATTGGAAAAAATTAGTTCTCAAGAATCACCTATGGAGTTCATTAGAGAAGTGATTGAAAAACTAAAGAGCCTATTGGAACCACTGGAAAAACCTTCTTCAACAGGTACTTGCAGTTTGACTTTTTTAGGTATATCCTCTTCTCAAAATTCTAAGATCTCGGATATACCCACCAAAGGTTCGTGGGTAATTGACTCTAGAGCTGTAAGTTATCTGAGAAGTGTTAGAATTTGCTAAGTGTAGAAATCAGAGTGTAGAAATCAGAGTAATTCTCTGTTTTTCTTGATATATTTCAATAGAATATTACACATATTTATATACAAAAATATCTCTAACTTAGGAAACTAAATATTAGGAAACAAACTAATTCTAGAAATATAATCCCTTAGAATAAGGGATTATAATAATAAGAGATATTTATAAAATCCCTTAATTGAAGGGATGGAAACAATCCATATCTTTTGTACTCTTTCCATAATTCCTACACTCTCCCTCAAGCTGGAGAATATATATTGTATAATCCCAGCTTGAATAGAAATTTGTTGAAAATAGGTTTTGGTAAAGCCTTAGTAAGAATGTCTGCAATCTGTCCGTCTGAAGGAATGTATGAAAGAGTGGTTGTCTTTTTGTTGACGTGGTCAGCAATAAAATGTCTATCAATCTCAACATGCTTTGTTCGGTCGTGTTGAACTGGGTTCTTGGCAATGAGAATAACAGATTGATTATCACACAAAACTTCAAAGTGATCCTCCTGATTAGTGTCGAGTTCTTTCAGTAACTTAAGTAGCCAAATTCCTTCGCATATTCCCAATGCTAGTGCTCTAAATTCAGCTTCAGCACTACTTCTTGAAACGACAGATTGTTTCTTACTTCTCCAAGTTGTAGGATTGCCCCAAACAAAGGTGCAGTACCCACTAGTGGATCTTTCGGTGAGATCTCCGGCCCAACTAGAGTCGGTAAAAATCTTAACAGTTTTGTCTTGTGTTTTCTTAAACATTAAGCCGTGTCCTAGAGTTTTTTTCAAGTACTTGAGAATTCTATTCGCTGCTGCTAAATGCTCTTCAGTAGGATTAGTCATTGTAAGATAATAGAATTTATGAGAGAAGAAAAACTCTCTGGAACTTTATTATTATCGTGAAAATTAATTCAACGAAAGTTACAGAACCTAAGTTCTGTTTTAAAGACTAATAACAAGTATAAGATAACTAAAACTCTAATATCTAGTAAAAGATAAACTCTATCTAAAAGTCTTAAAGGTAAGAATAAACTCCTAAATAGATAAGAACTCTATTTCTTAGTTACTGGTATTTATCATTATCGACACTCCCCCTCAAACTAGTGAGTAGATATTGATTAATCCCAGTTTGGATGTAAACTTATCAAAAGTGCTTCTTGGAAGTGCTTTGGTGAGAATGTCAGCTAACTGTTCTTGTGTAGGAATAAAGTGTAGCTTGACCTCTCCACTTGTAATTTTTTCTGAAATAAAGTGTCTGTCTAGTTCCACATGTTTTGTTCTGTCGTGTTGTACTGGATTCTTTGCAATGCTGATTGCAGATTGGTTATCACAATAGACTTCAAATTTTTTGCTAGAGTGTAACTTCAATTCTGATAGGAGTCTTTGAATCCAAATTCCTTCACAGATCCCATTTGCTAGCGATCTAAACTCTGCTTCTACACTGCTTCTTGCAGCAACTTGTTGTTTCTTACTTTTCCATGTCACCAAATTTCCCCATACTCTAGCACAATAGCCACTTGTTGATCTTCTAGCTGTCAATTCTCCTGCCCAGCTTGCATCAGTAAATATCTCCACTTTTCTGCTGTTATTCTTTGCAAAGAACATTCCATGTCCTGGAGTCATCTTCAAGTATCTCAAAATTCTCATTACTGCCTCTAGGTGTTCTTCTTTCAGATTACTCATGAACTGACTAACAATGCTTACAGGAAATGCAATGTCTGGTCGAGTAAGTGATAGATAAATCAGTTTGCCCACTAGTTTCTGATATTGCTCCTTGTTTGTAGGAACTCCTTGATCTTCAGGTTTGAATTTTAGGTTTGATTCCATAGGTGTTTCTACAGGTCTACACCCCATCATTTCTGTTTCTGAGAGGAGATCTAATACGTATTTTCTCTGGTTGATTATAATCCCAGAGTTTGATCTTGCCACTTTCATTCCCAAAAAATATCTTAAGTACCCTAAGTCCTTTACCTCGAACTCAGAAGCAAGAAAAGCTTTTAGCTTTCTTATTTCATGATCATCATCACCCGTTATTATTATATCATCAACATAGACTATCAACATAGTTCGTTTATCTCCTGAAGAAATCTTCACAAATAGAGTATGATCAGACTGACATTGATAGTAGCCGAAATTCAAGACTGCTTTAGTGAATCTATCAAACCAAGCCCTACGAGATTGTTTCAGGCCATATAGGGATTTGATTAGCTTACATACTTGATTCGAATTACCAGGTAATCCAGCCGTGCATGTAAACTTCTTCTTCAAGGTTTCTATTCAGGAAAGCATTCTTTATGTCAAGTTGGTGTAAAGGCCAGTCTAGGTTTGCAGCAATAGACAAGAGAATTCTTACAGTGTTGAGTTTAGCTACAGGTGCAAATGTTTCATGATAATCAATCCCATAAGATTGAGTAAATCCTCTTGCTACTAACCTTGCTTTGAACCTCTCAATGCTCCCATCCAAGTTATATTTTACTGTAAAGATCCATTTACAACTCACAACCTTTTTTCCCGGAGGCAACTCAGTCATCACCCATGTCTTGTTTTCTTCCAAGGCTTTAATTTCATCCTTTACAGCTTTCCTCCACTTGGGATCTTGTAGAGCTTCATGCACAGTTTTTGGAATCTGTACCTTGTCAATTTTTGCTGTAAATGCCTTGAAATTTGGCATTAGCTTTCCATAGGCTATGTATCTCTGGATTGGGTGATTAGTACATTTCCTGACACCTTTCCTTAAAGCAATAGGTAAGTCAGATGTATCAGAAGTATCAACAGTACAATTATCATTCAGAGTTTCCATACCTTCTTCCTCCAAGGATAATGGAACTGGTTCCATTTCTTGAACAGTTTTCGGTTGTGTAGCTTCCTGAGTGAGCCTTTTCTTTCTCCTTGTATAGACACTAAGTTCCTTATTTCCAAGTTGGTTTTCTAGAATAATATATGGTGTAGGAGTTTTTTCAGATTCATTTATGGAGTCAAGAACAGGTTCATGAGTTTCTTCAATAGGTTTAGTTTGAGTGACATCTGGTGTATGTATAGGTTCCTCTAGGGGTAGTTGTATTTGAGGAGACTGAAATTCACTCCATTTCTCCCCCTAAATTTTAGAATCTGAAAAATATGGTAAAGTTTCATGAAAAGTGACATCCATAGAAATGAAAAATTTTATGTGTAGGAGAGTAACACTTAAAGCCCTTCTTTTGTGAAGAATAACCAAGGAAGACACATTTAATAGCCCTAGGATCTAACTTACCTCGAAATTGTTTGTGAACATGGACAAAAGCAGTAGAACCAAAGATTTTCAAAGGTAGAGTACAAGATAAAGGTTTGAAGAATGGAAAACTCTTAAGAAAAACATCCTTAGGAGTTTTAAAGCCCAAAATTCTACTTGGTAACCTATTAATGAGAAAAGTAGCATGAAGTAAAGCTTCTCCCCAAAAAGAATAAGACATATTTGAGGATATCATTAAAGATCGAACAACCTCTAACAAGTGTCTATTTTTCTTTCAGCCACTCCATTTTGTTGTGGAGTATCCACACATGAGCTAATATGAATAATACCTTTTTCTTGAAAGAATTTTCCTAAAGAAGTGGTAAAAAATTCACTACCATTGTCACTCTTAAAAACTTTAATTTTACTATGAAACTGATTTTTAATCATGAAGAAAAAAGTCTTGAAAATGTTTTCAGTGTCAAATTTGTTTTTCATTAAGAAAGTCCAAGTAAGCCTAGTGTGATCATCTATGAAGGAAATAAACCACCTAGCCCCATTAACATTTTTCACATTAGGACCCCAAATATCACTATGTATGAGGGAAAAAGGTCTAGATGCCGTATAAGAGGAGGAAGGGTAAGCTGATCTTTTGTGTTTTGCAAATTGACATATATCACAACTAAAGGATAAAGGATTTTTATTATTGAATAAATGTGGAAACAACTTTTGGAGATAACTAAAGCTTGGATGTCCAAGTCTAAAATGCCAAAAAAACATCATTGGAACTTAATTCTTGTATACTAGAAGATAAAGAAAAATGCAACTCAGTTGGACTTGTCTTTTAGGAGAAAGACCTTTAAGAATATATAGGCCACCACACAACTTAGCACTGCCAATCAATGTCCCCGATTCCATTTCCTGAAAAATACAACCAACATCAGTGAATATAATCGAACAGTGGAGATCAAGACATAACTTATTTACTGACAACAAATTGCACTGTAAGCCTGGAACAAATAACACAGAGAAAAGAGTAATAGCCTTGTTCACATCAATCCTCCCTATTCTATCAACTTTAGTAACAGAACCATCAATAGTCTTTACATTTCTCGAAAACGGCTGTCCATTTAATTCGGAAAAAAGTGTTCTATCCCCTGTCATATGGTCAGTAGCACCAAAATCTACTATCCATAGGTTTGAAATTGAAGTATGGAAGCATAAAATACTACCAGATGTATCAGGAGAATCAGGTGTTAACTGAGACAAGAGTTTCTGCAAGTCTATGATTTGTTGTTTGCTGAAACTAACTGAGTTCTCAGCTGTTGCTGCATTGGCTGTTGGTTCTTTATGTGATTCTTTATGCTGCTGTCTCATTTTGTGTGGTTTCTAATCGGCAGGCTTCCCATGTAATTTCCAGCAGTTCTCGCGAAGATGGCCAACCTTTTTGCAATGGTCACACCACGGTTTTTCTCCTTTTTGTTTATTTGCAGAGGATGTGTGTGTGATAAGGGCAGAACTTTCACTAGGATTAGCATCTGTCAACATAAAAGATCTTCTACTATCTTCTCTTCGAACCTTAGAAAAGACCTCTCGAATTGAAGGAAGAGGTTTGGTACTCAAAATGCTATCCCGCTCCCAAGAGTTAAGCACAATCAGAAAACATCTCGCCCGGTCCCGCGTTGCTACGATACACGGACCGTGACAATCTCCCCCACCTGATTCATGCACGCCCTCGTACATGGGGAGGAAACTCTTTCCCTTCTTTATATTAGCCAGGAACTAGTGTGCAATTCTCCCAAAACTCGCCCTCTAACTGGGACCGCCCTCCGATGTTGGGCAAAGGTCTGCTCGCAACCACCCCATTTACCAAGGTGTCACATTGCAGCACGACCATCCGGAGAACTTTCGCTGCGGCTTCCTGCCTACCCGTCCTCGTCTCAATCTCTTTCTAGAGGACCCACTTGCGAACACCCCCTTCTCTTTAGGGTGCGAGCTACACTGGCTCGTCCACATGACTCGCTCCGCAGCAACGGGGCGCTTGGCAAACCCAACAGCTAGCACACGGCCACGCTCTGATACCATCTTCTTTTTGTAAAGGGCAGCATCAATTGGGTTCGTCCATTCATTTGATTCAAAGAGATCAACTAGCTGCCACAATCTTGTCAATATATTATAGTAAAGAGTTACACTCATATCTTCTTGTTTCAGATTTGAGGCTTGACACTCAATTCCAAAAAGTTCAGATATGTTATCGGAACTGGAATATGTCTCTTGAACAACATCCCAGACTTCTTTCGCGGTTTCATAGAGAAGAAAATTTCCTCCAATGGATAGTGCCATTGTATTTATTAACTAGGACATCACCATATTATTCTCTCGTAGCCATCTTTCATATCCTGGGTCTGTCACAGGAGGCTTCTTAACCGTTCCAGTAATGTACCCAAATTTTCCTCTGCCAGTGATGTTAATTTTCACTGATTAGGACCATTATAAGTAATTAGAACCCAGTAGTTTATGACAAGTAACTATCGAAAAGTTGAAATCTTGACTAACATTAGAAAACGAATTGATTTCGTCTTCTGTGTTGATTTGGGAGGAAGAAGATGTATTCATCGATTCTTAACAAAGGATCGAAACCTATACTGATACCATGTAAAATAACAGAATTTATAAGAGAAGAAAAACTCTAGAACTTTATTATTATCGTGAAAATTAATTCAATGAAAGTTACAGAACCTAAGTTCTGTTTTAAAGACTAATAACAAGTATAAGATAACTAAAACTCTAATATCTAGTAAAAGATAAACTCTATCTAAAAGTTTTAAAGATAAGAATAAACTCCCAAATAGATAAAAACTCTATTTCATAGTTATTGGTATTTATCATTATCGACAGTCATGTGTTGACTTATCACATTTACGGGAAATGTTATATTTGGCCTCGTCAAGGATAGGTAAATTAGTTTTCCAACTAACCTTTGAAATTTCTCTTTGTCTATTAAGGATCCATCTTCTTTGTTGAATTTCAAGTTTGCCTCCATTGGTGTATCAACCGGCTTACAACCAAGAAAATCAGTTTCTTTGAGTAAATCAAGTACATATTTTCTTTGGTTGATCACAAGTCCTTCTTTTGATCTTGTCACCTCCATTCCTAGGAAATACCTTAGCTTTCCTAAGTCCTTGGTTTCGAACTCCTTGTTTAATAACTTCTTTAAATTGTTAATTTCTTCCTCATCATCTCCAGTAAGAATTATGTCATCCACGTACACAATTAGGATAGCTTTCTTATTTGTAGAAGTTACCTTAATGAAAAGAGTATGATCGGCAAGGGACTGCTTGTAACCATTTTGAAGAATGACTTTCGTGAATCTCTCGAACCAAGCTCTAGGTGATTGTTTTAACCCGTATAGAGACTTGTTGAGCCTGCAAACCTTGTTGCTACCTTTAACAGACTTTAAACCAGGTGGCAATTTCATATAGACTTCTTCCTCTAGCGTTCCATTGAGAAATGCATTTTTTACATCAAGTTGGTGTAATTGCCAATCGCAATTTACAACCAAACTTAGGAGTACTCGAACAGTGTTGAGCTTTGCCACAGGTGCAAAAGTTTCTGTGTAATCTATCCTATATGTTTGCGTGAAACCTCTGGCCACTAGTCTAGCTTTGTATCTTTGGATACTGCCATCGGAGTTGTACTTTACAGTAAAGATCCATTTACAGCTAACAACCTTTTTTCCTTGAGGAAGGTCTGTAACGGTCCAAGTAGCATTTTTCTCTAGTGCACAAATTTCCTCTTCAACAGCCCTTCTCCATTTTGGATCCTTTAGTGATTCATCTATGCTTGTAGGAACCTGTTCTTTATCCAAGATTGCTGTAAATGCTTGAAAAGAAGGCATCAATGAATTATAACCAGCAAATTTTTCAATAGGATGTTTTGTGCACTGTCTAACCCCTTTTCTAATAGCAATAGGGAAGTCATCTAGAGTAGTGAACTTACTGATTTCTTCTTCCGTTTCGGCAGCTGAACCCAAATCCAATTCACGGCAAGAATCAGATTGCAAAACAGCCTCAGGTATATGTTTACTTTTTCTTGTGTAGACACGAAGCTGTTTGGGTGACGTTGTTTTTGGAAGATTTTCAATGGAAGTAGGTGTATTTTCAGGAAAGGTGTTTGAAGTAAGAGTAGGTGAATTAGTGATAGGTATTACAGGAAAATCAATGGAAGTAGTTACGGGTGAAAGATTTGATGACAATGATATCAATTCTAAAGGTTGAGAATGAAGAATAGGAGAAGATACCTGATGAGGCTGAAAATCATTCCATGTCTCCCCCTGAATTTTAGCCTGAGTGAAATAAGGATCCTGCTCATAAAAGATTATATCCATAGTGGTAAAAAAACGTTTAGAAGGAGGGTGATAGCATTTATAACCCTTCTTAAGTGAAGAATACCCAACAAAAACACATTTTAAAGACTTAGGATCTAACTTGGACTTATTAGGAGCAATATTTTGGATAAAAACAGTGCATCCAAAGATTTTAAGTGGTAAAATGGATGAGATAGGCTTAAAATGGGGAAAGTGTTGCAAAAATATAGATTGAGGTGTTTGAAATTGTAAAACCTTACTAGGCATTCGGTTGATTAAATATGTGGCAGTTAATAAGGCTTCCCCCCACAAATATTTGGGAACATTAGTGGTAAATAGGAGTGAACGAGTAACTTCAAGTAGGTGCCTATTTTTTCTTTCGGCAATACCGTTTTGTTGTGGGGTTCCAACACAAGAACTAAGTTGAACTATACCTTTTTCCCAGAAAAAATCACCCAAAGACCTAGCAAAAAATTCACTGCCATTATCAGATTTAAAGAGTTGGTTAGACTCAAATTGAGTGAGAACAATGTTATAGAATTGCGCAAACACACCGGCAGTTTTAGATTTGTCTTTCAACAAATAAGTCCAAGTTATCCTACTGTGATCATCAATAAAAGTGATAAACCACTTACAATTATCAGCATTCTTCACCCGAGAAAAGCCCCAAATATCACTGTGAATCAAAGCAAAAGGGTGAGAAGGCTTGTATTTAGAAGGAGAATAAGATGACTTGGTATGTTTAGCAAGAGTGCAAACTTTGCAAGAAAAAAATTCGGCCTTTTATTACAGAATAGAACATGAAACAATTTTGCAAGATATTTGAAACTAGGATGACCTAAACGAAAATGTCATAACATAACAAGATCGACTTCTCCTAAAGCAGTGAAAGCTTTGGAGATCTCGGTTTTAGGAGAGGAAGGAAGAATGTAGAGGTCATTCTGCAAGTTGGCCTTACCAATCATCTTCTTCGAGTTTGGTGCCTGCAAAGTACAATCAAGTTCATTAAAAATTACAGAGCAGTGTAAGTCTTTGGAAAGTTTACTAACAGAAATCAGATTGCAAGCCAGATTTGGTACAAAGAGAACATTCTGAAGTTCAATATATCCATTGAGAACAATAGTGCCATGTCCTTCTATATTGCACAAGGATCCATCAACCGTTTTGACAGTTTGACCAAAGGTTTGTAAAAAATTGTGAAACAAAGCCTTATTACCAGTCATATGGTCCGTAGCACCAGAATCGAGGATCCAATCAGGAGACAACTGGAAAGAGAAAAAAGCTGTAGAAGAAGGGTTACCTTCTGGTTCTTTCATAACCAAATTACCCTCACAAGGTCCCTGAAACTTTCCAAACAGTTTTTGAAGTTCAGCAATCTGTTCTTTGGTGAAGTTAGTGACAGATGTGGCAGCGACGAGGCTTGATTTATCATCTTGTGAGTTCTTAGACTTCCAGTTTTGAGGCTTACTATGAAGCTTCCAACACTTTTCCTTGGAGTGACCGGGCTTTTTGCAATGATCACACCAAGGTCTCCCCCGTTTGAAGGAGGGAGATGATTGATGGTTGAGTAAGGCAGATCCTTCAGGAGTAGAATATAGTTCATTAGACATCATCACACTCTTTCAGCTTTCTTCCTTCTTGACAATAGAGAAAGCTTCTCGAAGGGAGGGAAAAGGAGAAATAGCAAGGACCCCGCCGCGAACCTCGTCCAAGTCCTTGTTTAAACCTTGGAGAAATTGAAAAAGCCTCCGTTGAGTGACAATTTGCTGATAAAGGGCAACATCTCTTGGATCCGCCCAATCATATTGTGCATACAAATCTAATTGCTGCCAAAGAGCAGTAAGAGTATTGTAGTAGAGAGTAACAGGCATGGTTCCCTGCTTAAGGGTGGCTGCTTATTCTTCAACATGATACAATTCGGCAATGTTATCAGTGCTTAAGTAGGTTTCACGGACTGCACTCCAGATTTCAACGGCTGTGTTGTACAGAAGAAAATTTCTGCTTATACTTGAGGTCATAGAATTAAGGAGCCAAGTCATTACCTGTCCATTGTCACGCATCCACTTTGCAAAACTAGTAGCAGTCGCAGCAGGTTTCTTGATTTCACCAGTAACATAGCCCAATCTTTCTCTACCCAAAAGAAAAATCTTAACTGATTGAGACCATTCAAGAAAGTTGTTGCCATTCAATCGACGGCATGTGATGACTAGACCAGAAGAATCTGATTGAGCATCAGAACCAGAAAAATTTTCTGGATTTAAAGTGATCTCCGGGTTAGGAGAAGAAGTTTTGGACATGGTCTAGGTTGGAAAGAAACCGTAACCTAATCTGATACCATGTAGAAATCAGAGTGTAGAAATCAGAGTAATTCTCTGCTTTTCTTGATATATTTCAGTAGAACATTACACATATTTATATACAAAAATATCTCTAACTTAGGAAACTAAATATTAGGAAACAAAATAATTCTAGAAATATAATCCCTTAGAATAAAGGATTATAATAATAAGAGATATTTACAAAATCCCTTAATTGAAGGGATGGAAACAATCCATATCTTTTGTACTCTTTCCATAATTCCCTACACTAAGTATGAGAATATAGTCTGTATCTGTACTTATAGAAAGTGAACTTTATTAGAATATTAAGTTTAGGGTTTTACCTTTCTATTAATTAGTTACCTAGAATATTAGGTTAAATCTTGTATATAATAGCTAGCCATCCTATGAATAAAATCAAGGAAAATTTTATTCTACAGAGTTTGAGGGGGAGTGTAAGTTGACAAGGACTGTTAGAGTTTTTATTTAATATGTAATTAAAGTTTATTGCTAATCAGTAGTTTAGATTTGTAAGTTATTTTAGAGTAGGAATCTTTAATACAAATTTAAGTAGTTTTGTATTAATCATATCCTAATTCTAAGGGATAAGATATTAGTTTGTAATTGCTTAGAACTCCTAATAGGAGTCAAATTCTAGCATTAAAAGTCTTTAAAAAGACTTTCTCTGTAAACTTCACGATATGAATGAAATAACAGTAAAATACATATTGCTTTTCATAAGTTTCTTCAAGATTTACTAGAAATCTTATTTAAATTAAAAATAAGTATGATAGTTTTAGTTATATTAGAACTCTATATCAACCTATTTAAAGGCTTACTTTGTATACATTTGATGATTGAGAATAAATAATAAGAAAATATAGAGAAATTCAATGTTCTCTCTAGAAAGTATTTTTGTTCATCTTCTTCAACAATAAATCTTTAATTACCGATCACACACAAACCACTATCATTCATTGCATCTCCGACTACCATGACCACTTTTGGAATAACTTATAGGAGATACAATAGAGGATGCAGTAGTTAACATGAGCTCCTATCGGAGGCTCGTGGGAAGACTATGAATCAAACCAAATATCGCTTATGCAATTGGTGTTATAAGTCAATTCATGCACAACCCTAAACAATCAACTCTAAGGGCTATGAATCAAATCCTATCGTACTTAAAGGATACACTAGGCAAAGGAATTTTATTTAAAAAAGGGGAAAATTGACTTTGGAAGCATATACTGGCGCAGATTATGCAGGGTTAATAGTTGATAGAAGATCAATATGTGATTATTGCACTTTCCTAGGAGGAAATCTTGTGACTTGGAGGAGCAAAAAACAGAATGCATTGGCTAGATCCAGGGTAGAAGCTGAATTTAGGGCAATGACAATTGGAGTTTGTGAATTATTATGGTTGAAAATCATTTTGGAGGATTTGAAGGTTAAGTTGAAAGGTCCAATAAAGTTGTATTGTGATAATAAATCTGCCATAAACATTGCACATAATTCGGTTCAACATGACAGAACGAAGCACATTGAAGTGGACAAACATTTCATAAAAGAAAAGCTTGACAGTGGCCTAATTTATACTCCTTATGTATCCACTAAAGATCAACTAGCAAATATACTTACCAAGGGATTACCTGGGAAATATTTCCAAAAACTAGTAAGCAAGCTAGGTCAGCTTCCTAAACTAGGAAGATTGTGTAAATTAACTAGGAAATATTGTAAATATCTTAGTATCTATAATCCCCAACTTTACGGCTTTAGTTTTGGGTCAACATCCCTAGAATTAGTTAGTTTCCTAACTTAGAAGTTTCCTAAGTTAAGTCTATTGCTCGTATGTATACTAGTGTAACTTTTCTATGAAGTATAAATTGAATAAGGTCTGCTTTTGACAAAATCCATAAAATAAACTTTCAGATATCAAACTAGCAAACCAGAAGAAAAAAATAATGTTTTCCGATGCATGTGCCATATCATATGGGCATTAAGTATACAAAAGATGGTAAAATATTGTTTTGCATTATTAGCTACAACTAGCTATTGCTAAGTTCATTTGTGTGCTACAAGAAATATTTGAATCGATATGGAAGTAGGTAATGGTATGTAGAAGATGAAAGCGGACATACAGAAAAACATGATGGAGAATCATATATTTGAAAGGCCAACCCTGTCACATTAAGCTCTCCACGAAGATCTGGAAATGTCTCCTTTCTTGACATGCTCAAGCAAACCTGAAATTACACAGTTGACCAGGATATATTTCAATCAATCATTACTTCTACACTGTAACTACAGTATACAATCCTTTTCCATCCACAGCAGAATAAAGTCCTTAACAAAGTTGACCAGAACATAGATATCAACCAGTAAATACTTCTAGTATGCAAATAAGATAGAGGTGATAATGTTATCATTCACTTCAGTTTGGGGAAAAGAGAACCAACTGTTGATGGACAGTTACTGAGTTTTGTGATAAAAATATGGTTTAATTCAGTTTGGGGAAACAATAACTATCGTTTGATGGACAGTATACTTAGTTTTTAGAAATTGAACCAAGTTCCCTTGAAACTAAACCAATTTGAATTAAATTCTAGAAACAATTTTTTGTTTAGCTCGCTTATATTGGATTAGTTTTCATTCCATAGAAAAACAGTCACAAGACTTGGTAGAAAATTTTCAACTAATTAAGGAAGGAAAAAGAAGCTCTAAAGCTTAAAACGATATTATCTGATACCATGGTGACAATTCATAAAACTTTTCCCTCCAAAGGCAGGGTGGGGGGGACTCAAATCATGCTGCTAAACTCATAAATGTCAATCATTCCATGAGCCAACAGTCATCTAGTCTGTTCTTAGAGTGCTCGACTATTAGTGGTCAGGTTCAATCCCTGGCAACCTCTAATATTAAAAAGAAATCAGCCATTCTATAAGCTATTGTCAGAGTTATGACGCTAATACATCTACCCCATCCTTCATCTGTCATGTTATTAAAAGTAAAACATGGAAGCCGCTCAGAAACTTCTATGAAGTCAACAGTGAAATTTGAGTACAAAAAATTCAATAGCAAAACAGACAAACGAGAACATAAACAACAAATAGGTATACTACTCGCCACTCAGAAAGGCAACTTTGAACATGGTAGCAGAATGCGTATAAAATTGCTTGATTAACCATATTGCAGTCAATAGATCACAATATTAAATGTAGCTTTATATAATACTATAAAGAAACGCATAATAATAAATAATAATAATAATAATAATAATAATATTTTTATATAAAAAAAAAAAAGTGAAGTCAGAAAAGCACCTCACCAGTGGCTCTTCCTTTAAGCCATGTGATTGGAATTTCTAAAATTCTTTCAAGAAGCTGTAGGAAAAGACAAACAGGAAGATCATAGATATCAAGCACATGCTTAACCAAAGGCACACAAAGAAGTTAATCATCACATCATTTTTCTATTGTACCGGAACGAAGAGTTCGGAAATTTTTAATTTTGCCTCCCATTTCTGATCTAAAATATCAACAAAAACTTTTGTAGACAACCAACCACCGTCTTCAGACACCAAATTTGATCTCCAAGTTTTGAAGTTGCCACTAAGTTGTATGTGCACATGATTATAATGATTTTGGAACTCCACATTTCCATTGACATTCTCCATCTCTCTACAACCAATATCAAACATTTTAAAAGATGAAAATAACATAGAGTGTATCTTGTCTAAAACTTTTTCTTGATGTGGTAAATACACCAATAAACAAAAACTGGTTGACTAAGTGTATATGGATTATTTCAAGGAAGGATTGTACTGCAACAGTGAATCTCCATTACAAGACGTTTCAAATTCTTTGTTTGGCTAACCACAAGAATGAATTCAGTAAATCTGACCAACTCTGGGAATGTATTTGTAGGGGCCCAACAACATGCATTAAACTGAGCCACAAGAAACCAAATCTCCGAATGTATCTAAACTAAATAAGTGCTTGTGAAAGAGACAAAATGCCAGAAGAGAGAAAAGCTCCGTCGCCTAAAGACTAATCATATGTCTTTCTCCGACCACAGATGTTAGGCAACACCATAAATATCAAGTTTTTTTTTCCTTCTCCTCAATCAATTATTCAGTGAAAACCATCCCAGCTTTATATATATATACACACACACATTAGTATTCCACATAGGATTAAGAGCTAAAAGGTTTTATGGAATTCTTTTAACAACTACAGAAAAATGTATTGCTGGTCCAAGGTACATAAGTAAGAGATCATTAAAATATATGAAAACAAATGTACCTACGCATGAAGCAAAAGGGTAGCAGATGAGTTTGCACCTGGGCTCTCTGTCACCAAATGCTAGCAGCATCAGTTTTCCGCCTTTGAAATGGACAGAATCCACAATAACAGGAGGCGTCCTCTTGATGCCCTCAATCTGCGTCACATCTACCCCACCAACAAACTCTGCAATAATATCTTCAACCTTTGGAACCACAACAAATTTAAGCTTTTGAAAGGATCCAGATAAAAAATGGGAAACCTGTTTCCCTATGCTGTCAGGAATAGAAGGCAATCTAAATTTCAAGCCTATTGGCCAAAATGTGACTGAATGGTATGCTAAAGGAGTGCGATCAGACTTAATGACAGTAGAAGGAGATGCATGACTCCTTTCACCCTCAGATGCATTCTCAGCCATATTCCTATTTACAACATCATAAAACAAATCCTCACCACCTACTTTAGAACCCATGGTTTTAGCATCTCCAGTAGTATTTCCATCATACGGAAAATTTTTGCAAACTTTTGTGATTCCACTAAGTCTTTCAACAGTGATGAGAAATGGATCATGTAAGAAATTGAAATTTCCAAAAGTTCCATTATCTTTAATACATCGGTTTTCTGTCTTTTCAGGTTGTTCTCCATACTGGTTATAACTGAGTAAACTTCCTTCAGCTGTAACAATGTCAACAGAATTTCCAGCACTAAAATCATCCCCATTTTTAACCAAGAGGGTATTAGGAACTGATAAATCATAAGTTCCAGATGACCCTGAATAATCATCAGAGTCCTTTAGGGACAGAGCCTGGAAATATGTCAGTGCTGCAGATGCACTACGCTTAAGGATACGCCTCTTGGTAGCAACACCAGCAGAAGACGTATCACCCCTATTAAACTTTTTCTTAAAGCGACTCCTTTTAAGCCCTTTTATAACTTCTGACCACAATGTAAGCCCTGAACCTGGGATTTTTACACCAAATGATTTCTCCAATTCTGCATGCTTTGTGTCACAATCAACACTAGTGTCTACACACTGATGATCCCTCCAATACATCTTCTCATCCATGCTTAAATGTGACTTTGAGTTTGTCATTTCAGCTGAAGAACCTATCTCTTTAACCGTGCCATCATTGGATCTATTTGAACTTACCTCCGAAACAATATATCCCATCTCTGCTGCTTTCCTAGCATCACAATCCCTCTCTCTAGCCCAGAGAGTGGCTGATTGCTCTCTGGCAACCCTCCTGCTTTTAGTACGATAATCAATCCCTTCCTCTCTAGATAAATGCTTCCGTAGACCATTTTCAGAATTAGGTATCCCCAGCCAAGTGTAATCCTTCTTTTGAGCAATAAACACACTCGGATGAGACACAACTGCATCGATTACAACCTTGCCTCTCCTCAAACTTGCAAAAGGCCGAACACGAATTTTCATACTGGGAACCTCACCACAAGAAAACTCTTCACTGTGAGGCCCAATAGAGCATGCTTCCAATGTGATACTTAATGGAGAAAGTCCCCTAACCTTACCAAAATCAATCTCACGCTGTATATATTCACTAAGCACGGAACAAACGGAAGGCAAAAGCTTTGTTTCCACGAAACCCTTAACTTTTTTCTGTCCATACCAAACCAACAAACACACACCAGACAACACAGCAGCAAGAACGGAGCATCTAACCAACAGTAACCCGTCCTTCCACAATGTTGACAATGAACTCACCAGATCCTTACTCCCACCAAAAGATTTCTTAAGACCTTTGACGACAAACCCATTTCTCAATCCAATAGTTTCCCTAAACAACTCAATGTTTTTACCACAAAAAAGGGAAAATCTGATTGCTTGCGCGATCCAATCATTCTGCCTCTCAGCGAATACATGTTTTCGTATTGCTCTTCTAAAAGGCCTCCCTCTGTCAAAAAAGATGCAAACTGCATTGCTTCTTTGACCATTTAAAGAAGCTCCAAGCGGTATCCCGAGAAATGGGGAACTGAGTTTGAAGCTCATTCTGTAATTCAACTCATACAATCATTTCTGTTGGAGACCACAAACATCTATGCTCTCAGTCCCCTTCGAATTTAAAACATCTTAAAGTTTCCGAACATTCCAGAGTAACCCTAAAATTTACAAATTTGTTCTTTAAATTTATATATATATTTACAGAAAAGAAGTTTCAGGTTTTTAGGCAGAGAAAAAATGAATGAAACCTGGAAAAAGTAATGCATAAAAGTTTGAGAATGGTAGCGAGTCCGTTGTTCTTGATTATTCAATTGAATGTTTTTTCCTCCCTTACGTTCTGTTTTTAACAGAAAGAATCGGCAATGGCCAATGGGTTGCTCATCTGATTTTGCTTTTGAATTCCGAATTTGATGAAGGTTTGTTGACGAAAACGCAGTGAGCTTAATATATAGCGAAATTAACCTACAGTAGTAATTTGGGTTGTTTATCTATGATTAAAATAAAGGTATATTTTATTTAAGGATTAATATTTAAATATATGTTTAAATTAAGTTTGTGAATTATTTTTTTACTTAAACTATTTTTAATTTTAAATAAATGTTTAAAGTTTTAAATTTAGTTATTCTAAATGTTTAATAGTTAATAAAAATTGTTAACTAATTAAAATACGATAAATGGTAGATTTTATTTTTTTAATTAATTTTTAAATAAAAAATAATATTTTTTAATTTTTATAATAATCTCATATCCCTAACTCAAAATTTTTAAATTATTGTTATTCTCACGGGAGATCATTATTATTGACGTCAGATTATCACAATCGTTTCTCTCAATTATCTATTGTCCATAACTGATGATAGGTGTATCAACGATTTTCTTTTTGTAATTTTGGCTTCTTTCGACTTTAGGAAGTTGATCAATACAACTACCATTGATTATTGACGATGGATGATTGGAAAAACGATCATGTGATCTCGTGACGATAGTGTTGATCTCCGGTAAGACAATAAACAATGATAATTTAAGAATTTTAGATTAGAAATTTGGTATTATTTTGTAAAGATTTAAAACTTTTAATTTTTTAAAATAGTTTAAAAATAAATTAAATTAAAAAGAAATATAATAAAATAAAAAATATGGCTAGTAAGGACAAGAAATAAGACTAGAACTTTTTCAATCGCGAGAAGGGAGGACACTTGATGCCTACCGTTGACATCCCTAAAGCGTGTCAAGGTTATTGTCTAAGCGACCATGAAACGCCTTCACCACCATAGCTTTTGCTTGAGTGCTTCATGGAGGGTCATCGTGTGTCGTTTACCCTAAGACCCCTATACTGTCACTAATATCCACAAAAGCATTGTAAGTTCAAAAAATTATATAATAGCATCCACAGTTTCAGACCCATTGCCTTCCTCCGAATATTACTGCAATATCTGGACAAGCATTGAAATTGTCAGAGGTACTTTACACATTTACTTGAGTGTTTCAAAAAGGAGTCTGGACAATATTAATGTCTTATGCTGCTATGTTGGGGAAAAATAAGGGAGAAATCGGGAAACTAAGAAAGAGAGGGGGGAAAGGAAGTAGGAGGGTTTTTACTTTTTAGACAGAAAATGGGTTTTGGGGTTTACTTCATCATCGTCCCGCCTGTACCATCGAGTCCGCCTAAAGGAGACAAGTCTGACGGTGGTCATTGCGTTGTTGTTGCTTGTCGGGGGTGAGGAAAAAAGGTTCGACCTACCTCAAAAGGTCATGTTATGTTGTCTTTCTCTACAAACTGTCGTCACCATTGAGCTCAACAAGGGCAAAAATGCCAAATTAGAGTTCGTTGGTAGACTATCGTCGCTAGAAGACACCGCAAGGGTGAGCTGTGAGCATGCGCAGCAATAGGCGAATGCGCACTGGATTGACCTCACTTGAGTGCACCTCACTACAAACCTGCTCATGGGTGCACTAAGTTTGCCGTACACCTGCATTGCACCGGAAAGGAGTAAAAATTTGATTGCAATCTGACAGGAGTAAAAATTTATAACATCGCTGCCTTAAAACCACTACTTCATAAACACAGCTCGGAAAGGTCATTAGTTAATACAACAATTGTCATATTCGTTGTTTAGGCCATGTTTTTCATGTTTTTTTCTTTCTTTCTTTTTGAGGAAACTACCAAGAGAAAATACTATACATGTATAGGAATCGTATGGAATTTTCCTTTCAACTTTATTATTTTTCTAGTAACATGTAGCTTTATTCTTTTCCTCACTGTTTGATAATTTCCACTGCTTGAGGTATTTATGGACATACAAAGGCAAGCGAAGAAACAAGGCTGCCCGGTCGTTAGTTTGATTCTCTACAATATTAAGATTGTTCGATTTTAAAGTTTTTAATTCTTCAATATTTTAGTTTTATTTTCCATTTCTTACTCGAGACGCTGGAAATCTGTTTTAGGGGATAGAATTGAAATTTAAATTCTTAGGATTAAAATGTAACTTTATCATTGTATTAATTTATAAATTTAAAAAATTTAAGGACTGTAGGGAAAATCTCCCATTTTAGGAGTTTAGGCTCTATTGCCTTCCCGAGTGCCACCCCTTTTTGCTCATGCATATTATGTATGATTCACAGTGTAAATTTTTTTAATCATAAATATTTAATTGATTAATTGATTAATCTGGATCGAATATTATAAAGATCTGTTATGAGGTAATCCTTGTAACTTAATTTACCCTATTCACAATATCAAGATACAAATCACTAACCTTATTTAATAGATCTTATGTTTCATCCCACTAAACTAATTAATGATGTAGGATAAATTTTTAACTTCTCAAATACATTAAAATATTGGTAAGTGGCTTATATCAAGTAAAAAAATTACTCGATAAATATATCAAATAATTAAATTAGAGATAAAATTGTTTGAATTTTCAGTTTCAGATTAAATCAGATGGTTCAACTATCTGAAATATATGTATGATAGATAATTAATACTAATTAAGAAAATTCGTAAATATTTAAAAAAAGACCCAGAAAAGTAGTCCATCGATCCATCTGACTCAGTCTTCATAATCTTGCAGTTGGATCGGATTTTTCTTCTTTTCTCTCTCTTGGAATGTTGAAGTAAATAAAGAGAGAGAAGGTCATGGGGCAATATTAGGAGAGACATGGCCATGGGCATCTATTATTATTTAGTAGGAGAAAATCAGCATAACTATCACCATCTCCTCAATATTCTTCACCTTAAAACATTTCTGTTTGGCAGGAGGGAAAATGGAAGAAAACAAAAGGAAAGGGTCTCCTTCCATATTGTATATTAGCAATTTAGCAGTAATCGAAGATGTTCCGGGTAGAGAATAACGAAGAAACGACAACAACAACAACAACACTACAGCCTCGGCCTCTGTAATGGGTAATTCGCCAACTTTGAAAGTAAACACTTCCATGTAAGAAGTGCATGGGCATGACCTTAAATCATAATTCCACCATTTCCTCTATTAATATCAACCCTGTTGGCTGTTTCACTCCAAATCAATATCAAGACCAAAGGGGATGTCTTTGTTCTTGGAGGTTCCATTTGTTTGCAAGCTTTTAATGGTACATGGAGTTGGGTTAGATCGACCACCATTCCTATGGTTACATCTATGTATTTTAATATCAAATAAATCTGAATTCGATTAATTTAAATTTTAACCTTTTCAAATCATTTAAAATCAGGTAACTTTATAGTTAAATTATTTTGGGTTTATGTTATTTCAAAGTTTTTTAGATTATTTCGGGTTCATGTTATTTGAGTTGAGACTCTAATTTTCTAATTCGGGTTATTGGAGGTTTAATTCATCTCAAGTTTAAATTATTTTAAGATCAAATTTTTTGGGTTTAAATTGTTTTAGTATCGGATCAAATTAATTTAAGTTTGAATCAATACAAATTTAGAATTTAGACCATAATTTTTTTATTCAAGATAAAATCAAATTAGATATTATTTGAATTGATTTGATCGAGTTTAAATCAAGCTTTGTGTCAACTAACAGTTGACCTCATAAAGTGAGAAGTTAGTTCACTGAATTTGAATCATTTTGTTGTGGACGAAGTAAATTGAGTTAAGATTATTACATAGTAACATATTTAATTGATCAATATATTAAATACCGGTAATTATAAAAAATAAAATCGAAAAACATGATAATATGTGTAATCAAACTACTCAACAACAATAATGTCATTCCTAAAAGGTACCAAACTGCAATTTTTCGATGATTTCTACAATGGCAATATTAAGGACAAAAATTTCAATCATTTTTATCGTGTTAATCCCAAAAATGTTTGCACTAAATCTGCGGAGGAGTTTAGACATTTTTTTAAAATTATCGAGTAAACACAATCTTTAAATATTACATAAATTAAAAATTAATTTATTAAACTTAAGAAAATTAAAGATAAATGTATGATACGGTAGATACGGTGAATGGCAGATATAGTGTCGGTGGTATCGGGGGCATACTTAATGACCCCAATGGTAAACAATAAACATTTGCTTAGATTCTGTAACAGCATAGGTATGACTGGTCCAATCGTGGCTGAACTGTCTGCTATACTGAAAGCATGTTTAATCTTTGCTGCATCTAAATGGAACAGGGATTCACCCTTAATTACACAATCTGACTGCTCGATGCTAGTCCACTGGATCAACCATAACGTTACTTTTCCAGCTGTCTTTGTCGGGGATGTCCTAAAGTGACAATCCCCTTTGGCACATTTCATTTGCGTAGAGAGAAGTAAAACGTTTCGGACACAATCTTGTTCGGGAAGGTGTGAACAGGTCTGGTGATTTGGTATGGGTTGTGGAGGCTGGAGCAATCATAATTTGGTGATAATGTGTGTAATTTGTTGGATTAAAATCAAATAATATTAAGTATTAAATTAAATTATTGTGAAATTAAAAGTGTAAATATCATAAGTTATATTTATAATTCAAATGAGAGATAAAATTATAAATAGTAATAAATTATTAGATTAACTTGCATATCTTTTTTTTATTCTGTCTGAGAATTATATGGTAAGAGATAACTTATTTTCAAAGCCTCTGAAAAATCTATATCAATGAATTTAAGATTTAAGTATGCTTCCGTAAATCTAGTCTTTGTTTTTAATGGTTTAATATATATATATTGGGTTTATATTTGTATTGAATATATTTTAGTTTTAACACGTAATATTAGTTTTAGATTATATCAAATCATTTAAAAATAATTTATAAATAATTTATATGTTTGGATACGGTTTTGATTACTATGTTTTTAATTCGCATATTTTGAATCCTCGATTTTTTTATTGTGCGACAATGATTTCAGATTTGTATGGTGAATTTGATATTGGATTTTATGGTTTGGAGTTTTCATCAGGATTGGAGATTAGTTTTCTAATTGGTATGATTCTAGGAATCATGACTAATCTTTTTCGAATTAGGGTTGTATTCGATATATATATATTAATTCTCAATTTTTTGTAACACACGTGTTTAAGGTCTAATAATTTTGAGGGTTAAATGGTCGATTGGTTGGATCAAATAGGGAATTAGTTCAAATTTTGGATCGGATAAATTTTCATAAAAGAAAAATAAGGGAAATATCTAAAAGTCATGTTTTATTATATAAAATTTATTGGTGTAATCAATTTTGGAAAATCGGGTTTGGAAGAGTAACATTTTGATTGGTGGCCAAAATATAATTTTTAAAAATGTTGTTTTAAAGGACAAAATTGAAAGAGGTTAATTACTTAAAATCTTTAGGGAACTATTTTACTATTATCTTATTGACGATTTTCTCCTCTCTTTTTGTAACACTCTTGAAAATAAAATAAAATAAAAAATATATATATATATATATTTATTTGTTTGAAACCACATTAGATCTAGAACCCAAAGAAAACCCTTTTTTCTCTCCTTTTTCGTTTTACAACCGACCACCGCCGATTCCCCTATTGTCGCGCCGTGGTTGTCACCGTCGCCACCTTCAGAACCGCCGTGGCCTCCCGATCTAAACCCCCTTGACCACGCGCCGAAACGCCGTTGCCTTCGCCGCGAATCGAAGGCGGAAGTTTCGCCGGACCTAGGGTTTGAACCCTAAATTTTTTTCTAATTTTTCCGGCCGTTCCAGTAGCCGAACCGGCGCGTCGCCAGCACCACCGTGTTCTCCGTGGAGGTGCGACCAAAACCCCTATTTCCTCGTCGTCGTTTATCGCCGGTAGGTCCTTCATCGGAGAACCTTTTTCATTCGGTAATTAAAACATTTCGGTTTAGTTTTGTTTCATGCTGTTTTTGTTTTCTTTTGGTTAAATTTTGAAACAAATTGGAATCAGGAGGTTTTCCGTGTCTAAAAAGGCGTTTTCCGGCCGTTTTGGAGCCACGCGTGGCCTCCACGCGCCGCCGGAAACAGTTTCCGGCCACCAGGGACAGTTACCGTGAACTGACCGGTCCAAACCGACCCAAAACCCGGTCCAAACCGAGCCAATCCAACCGAACCGAACCGGTCCAACCCGGTCAACTGTTAACCGTTGACCGACCCGTTGACCTGTTGACCGTTGACTGACCCGACCCGTTGACCGACCCGACCCGTTGACCGTTGACCGTGACGTCAGCATGACGTCAGCGCTGACTGTTGACCTTGACTGCTGACGTCAACATGACGTCAGCGTTGACTTTAACCCAAAAAGTCAAAATTTTCAAAAACTCCTATTTTATGTTTTTCGACGTCCTGAGTCCATCCGTGAAGTCTGTTTTTCGAAATTCGAACCCGAAATCCTGCAAATTGGACTTTAAAGTCTCGAGTCAAACTTTTCTTCCAAGTTAAGTTAAGTCTAGGGTTTTATTTAAGGTCTAAAATTTATATCTGTTTGTTTGTAGGACCCCATATTTCTCCCGATCGTGCACCGACCCAACCCAGTTCCTCCCGCTTTGACCGATCCCGAGATCCGATCGTGACCCGTATGTTTTTAATACCCGTGAATAATCAATTCAATATTTAGCCAGTATTAATGAAAATTACATCTTATATTTTTAGGGTCCAGTACAGCTACAGAGCGAGGCTCGAACGCCCAGTAGATCTCCTGACTATTTTCTGCCATTGAGGTGTGTTCCTTGTGTGCTATATAACTGTATTTTACTGTTTTACGTTTTAAACGAATCAAGTATGTGCACGTGACTGTTTTCTGGGTTTATATAAACAGTTGCTTTGAATCTTAAGATATATCATTTTATGATATATTGTATGTCTTATATGTCTTGAATTATGTATATATATATATATATATATTGCCTGTTTAATTTCCGATACTACCATCATGGTTCCTGTTATTGTTGCATGTCTGCCATCTTAATGTTGGGGTGATTGGTAGTATTTAATATCCGGTTCAGCCTTGATCCAGCTAGTAATTCCGTCTGTTTACGGTTCCTAACCTCAGTTAGGGTAATTCCGCCTGTTATCGGTTCCCGTGCATCAGCCGGGGTAATTCTGCCTATTCCCTAAGGTAATCCCTTAGGCCGGTACCTTTGCCTTAAGGGCTTAGGTTAATGCCAGTATCAGATACTGTTCGGGGGAACTGTATCCAGGAGCTCGGTTGGAGGGTAGCTTGTCATGCATATTCATGATTTGATTTTCTGTATTACTGCTTAATTAATATATCTGTATTTTTGTTGCACTGTTGGAACACAATGGGCTTCATAGCTCATACCTGTTTTCTTCCCCTTTCAGATACCCGTAGATAGACATCTCGGACTTGGCATTGGAGGATCTACATATTATCTGGTTACACGTTGATGTAACATATTTAAACTTTTTCTCAGTTTACGTTAAGGTGACATGTGCCAATATATACTATATGACTGGTGTTTTAAACGTATTATTTTGATATTGGTTTTACAAATTATTTTGTGAACATTATTTCCAGTTACCCTGTTTTGGTGACATTTTATATATTTTAAATTGTTAGACAATATTTACTTTCATTTACTTCAGTTAAATAAATTTTTATGCCATATGTTTCGTAAATAAAAACAATGTGATACTCTAGCCGGGCTTCCCGCATAGGCCGGTTTAGGGGGTTACATTTAGTTGGTATCAGAGCTTTTAGTTTTAAGATTCTCGGACTGTGATGGGTCCTAAATAAATATTTTCTGATAAACTGTTATAAATTTATATCTGTAAGGCCATGTCACCTATATTTTCTGTATTGTGTATGGTTCTCCGGTGCCAATTCTAATCTCTTAAATTTTTAACCTTGTAGATTTCCTGAACACTATGAGTGCCCGTAGAGCTCGCTGATCCACCCGAGGGCGTGGTCGAACGACCAGTTTTACTGATCCTGTAGAGGAGCCTATTAGTGATCCTCCGCCCGTCATTTCTCCGGACCCACCTGTTCCCACAAGTACCACTGTACCGCCTAACCCTCAGCCTGCTGCAGACATTGATATGTCTACCCCTGTCAGAGGGGCATCAGTACCGAGCACTGAGCCTACGGCAGTGGCTGATGATACTCTTAGTAGGCAACTCCTCTAGTTATTACAGGGAGCTGTTAGAGCTTCGGGTGCGATGCCAGATCCACCTATCTCCCAGATTCTGATCGCCAATGGAGTAAGAACTTTTTCTGGATCTTTGACTGGTGCACCTTCAGATGCAGAGACCTGGTTGTACGATACAGAGAGACGGATGGATCAGCTGGGTTTGGAACCAGCTAAGAGATACCTTGGAGCGGTGTCCATGCTCGATGGTGGTGCCCACATCTGGTGGGAGTCTGTGGTTAATAGTGTATCCTCCGATAGGCTGACATGGGACTTTTTCAAGGAAAGGTTCAAGAACCGTTATCTGGGTGATCGATATATGAGAGAGAGGCGTCAGGCCTTTAGAGACTTGGTGCAGGGTACTATGACAGTGGCTGAGTATGAACTTCAGTTTTTAGACCTGATGAGGTATGGTGCTGGGATAGTAGCTACAGAAAAGGATAAATGTGATAAGTTTCTGGAGGGTCTCCGTATTGGTATCCGAGACCGAGTTACCACACATCATGATGTGGTTTTTGAGGACCTGGTGAACCGGGCAAAGACTGCTGAGGACTTGGAGAAGCTTTCTGATAGTCAGGTTATAAGGGATCAGGACCGAGAGCGGAGTAGAGACAGAGACCGTAAGAGAGACCGTAGTCGATCTGGAGGACATTTTAGCCATGACGAGACTTTTAGTCGTCCTGACAAGAGAGCTCGATCTACACCGAGTCAGAGAGGTGGTTCCTATCATCAGTCTGTGGCACCTCAGGGCTCTTCTGTTAGCCGGGGTGGTTCTTCAGGGATCCCATCTGTACCTGCGTGTGACTTTTGTGGTAACATGCATAGGGGAGAATGTAGGAAGAAGACTGGAGCTTGTTTTCGGTGTGGGTCTTCTGAGCATTTCTTGAGGGGTTGTCCTCATCCATCTCCCATCAGTCGACCACCGACTCAGACTCCTGTGCGCTCTCAGACACCATCTAGATCTCAGACATCCATTCAGACACCCGCTACGGGACGTTCTCAGGGTAGAGTGATGATTTGAAGACCATCCCGAATAGAGGATCCCGATGCTGTGTGGACGCGGGCCTCAAATCCTGGATGTAGGATCCCGATGTTGTGTGGACGCGGGCCTCATCCTTGAGTATGGGATCCCGATGTTGTGTGGACGCGGGCCCTACTTGTAGTGTAGGATCCTGATGCTGTGAGGACGCGGGCCTCACTACCTTGTGTTGTTGACTGTTTGACATGTATATGTTGTGTGCGTTATTATATATTGTTATGCCATGTGGTAGGCAAGCATGCTAGATCATCATATCATGCATGATATTTATATGTTATGTCTTACTGCTTATGATATGCATGATGTTGGCCGAGTTCGGCGTACCCACTAAGCTTTCGTAGCTCAGTGTTCGAAATGTGTTTTCGTGCGTAGGTTAGGTGAAGCCGGTTCGTGTGAAGCACCATTAAGGTTTGGATTTCAGCATCGACCGTGTTGTTAGAGTACATTTAGTATATTAGTGGGCTAGTACTATGTCGAACCCTATGTAATGTAACTCTGCTTATTTTGATTTGGGTTGAATGTTTTTAAACGGTTTGTAATATTTTAGAGCTCCGATTTCTTTAACTTATTTTGGGCTTATGTTTTAACTCGAATGGATTTTATAAATTACATTTGGACTTGAGTTTGAATTATTTAATGGGTTTTGGAATGAACTTTTAAAATACAGGTTTTGGGCCGGAGGCCCAATGTGACATCCGGGTTGAGTGTTACAATTATTTCTCTATAAATACATATTATGGTCTAAGGGAAACCCTACATTATTTTCTTTCATCAAGATTCTCTGAAGCCTATGTTTTTAGTCTTTATTTTTGTTCAAGTTCAAAACCATGTTATTCGATAATTTGAGTTGCTTTGGCTAAGGTGTGTTCTCTTACTGGTGCTACATTTATTTTGTTTTATATTTTTTGTGTGTGTATTCTGTGATTATCTATTTATTGTGACACTGTGATATTGAACATACTATGTGGTACTGTGATCTTGAGTTACTTTGTGAGACTGTGATCAGATTATCTGAAATGTGTGATTTGTATACTATACAGATATTTGTGATGAGACTTTTTGAGAATTATGACATTGATTGCATAGCATGTGCATGGGGGATTGTACGGAGGAAGGTGGTTTTACCACACAACGTTTTGGTGAAATAAAGGGTGATGGATTCTGCGGAACTACCTCCACAGCGATAGGTTGGTTTAACCACCACTATATTTGGCGTTCAGAGTATGGGACTGCATTCTTTGTGACATTGATTGCATAGTATGTGCATAGGGTGGGATTGTACGGAGGAAGGTGGTTTTACCACACAACATTTTGGTGAAATACGGGGTGAGGGGTTCTGGGTGTTAAACTAATGGAGAAGTTACAGAGATTTGTTTAGGAAGAATATACTTCATTGATTGATCTTTACACAAACTATTACATGCTTTATATAGAGCTGATACAAAGGCTCTTTACCCTACACTAACAAACTAACAGTTATAAGAAAGTTTATTATAACATTTCCAGCTTTCTTTCTAACTTTCTAATATTTCCCTTACTTCTTCAATTTCTTAGAGTTTCTTTTAACCACAAAGCTAATGTCTAAATTTATGAAACTAAACAACATATAGAGATTTGATGTCTACATATTCTCTATTCTACTTTCGTTCTTTTTTTCTTTTTTATAGTATCATGTTCGGTCTTCATCTATATTGTTCTTCTTCTCATTTATTCGAATTTTCTTTTTGTTGAAAGCAAGGCGGTTAAGCTACATGCTACCAGGTGTAATCTGAAGTCTCTCTTGGACAAGAAAACACTCTATTATGTCTAGTTAAGGAAAGCAAGGTTGTTAAACACTTAACTCTCCCCAGAAATTTTCTTCCATGATAACTTGGTTGTCAAACTTCAAGTTTCATGTTCGATTTGAAAAATAAGTAATAGTTACTAAGCCGAACTGATTTTAATGGATGACATAAACCTTTAATAGTGAGACCAACAACACCAAACATCGATAACAACAAACAAATACAAATGATCAATTTTATCCAAGAGAATCTTAATCTCATTTATGATAGTTTTCCATGAAATCAACTCCAAGGTAATCTGGAGAGTGGCATTTGGAGGCACTGCACCTTCCGCACCAACAGCGGGCTTTCCCTTCTCACCAAAGTTATATTGTGGCTTCATTGTAAGAAGCACATTCTCCCCTTTCTTTCCTCTTGAAAGGTCTTCATACATATCAGCAGTTGCCTCTTTGCTGCCTCTTTCACGTTCAAGGTGACGTTTAACATTTTGTTGAGCTTCCTCTGCTTCAAGTTTCTTCTTCTTTCGAGCCAAATTCCAAATCCTCCAACACATATTCTCCAGTATCGTGTTCCTCTCCTTAGGACCCCTCATGGCAGCAGCTTGAATCTAAGAACGGTAGAGATCAAACTCATCATAGCCGGTATAACCTCTTCCACGAAGTAGCTAGTTGAATTGAAATGACCTCTCTGCTTCAGCAATAATGACGATTTCGCTTCGTCGATTCTTGGACCAATGTCCAAGATCGCTTCCAAGTAACTGCTTATCCAATCGTTTCTCGTCATTTTTGACAAAAACAAACAAACTAAAAACTAAAGGAATGAGGAAATGAAGGAACTGAATTTACGGATACTGTGACGAGTAAATTGCAACAACGGTAGCAATGACACCCAAGATCATTGGCGATTGATACCATGTTAAACTAATGGAGAAGTTACAGAGATTTGTTTAGGAAGAATATACTTCATTGATTGATTTTTACACAAACTATTACATGCTTTATATAGAGTTGATACAAAGGCTCTTTACCCTAAACTAACAAACTAACAGTTATAAGAAAGTTTGTTATAACAGTTTCTAGCTTTCTTTCTAACTTTCTAATATTGGGGAATTACCTCCACCGCGATCAGTTGATTTAGCCACCATTATATTTAGCATACGGAGTATGAGACTGCATTCTCTGTGACATTGCATTCATCATTCTTTGTGTTTATTTATTGCGAAGATATATATTTTATTTGTGATTGTGAACTGAGTGTTATCGTGATGTTTGTCTGCACTTTAGAGACACACTAGGCTTTATAGCTCATTCTTTTAATTTTTATTTTCTTTCAGATATCTGGCCCTAGGAGTTGGTACTCGGATATCTCTCTTGGATACGGTTTATTACTATTTTTAGTACAATTATTTATAAACATTTTTATTTTAGGATTATTATGGATTGAGATGTATTTAAACCTCATACATAAAACCAGTTATTCAAATTTGTTAATTTTAAATAAAAATATTTACTTTTTTAACCGTATTTTTATTTTTGGATTTACAAATTTGGTTTTTAAATATTTTTTGTAATTACTTGACATGAAAGTTTTAAAAGCAACAGTTTTAACCTATCGTGCTCCTTAAGTTAAAATTAAGGGGTTACAACATGAATTAATGACCAAGAGACTAGAGGTTCCAAAGACAGGCATCTTTTTGGAGGCAATCTAAAGTTTATAGTTAAGACATTAATAAAGGTATAACAGTTTTCGGAGGTATAACAATTGTCCCCCTTATCTAGAGGAGAATACAATTTATTTATTTTTTAGTGATGGTGGTAAATAAAATGAGAAAAACTTTCATAAATTCTAAAAATTATCTCAATGCCTTGGCATAATCAATCATACGTCGAATTAAAACTTCCTAAAATAGTTAGAAAGAAAACAAAATATCTCACATTTAGTCTTACAAAAATCATCTCATGCCTTTAGACAATCAATCATAAGTGGGATTAAGGTATTAACAGTACTCTTGGGGGAAGCAATCACAAATAGAGTGAAGATATCTCTCTTAGAGTGACAACCATGAGTGAGGTAAAGACATTTTGACACTCTTAGAGAAGCAATCGCAAATTGAGTGAAAACATCTCATTCCAGGAATATTTTCCAAGGATGGTGTTGTTGCTTGTAGATTTTGAAGTAGATAATATATATTTCTCTTTGATACACTTGAATAAAAAACATGTTAGATCTATTTAATAATGTCTAGACTTACAATGCCTTTATGGATGATTGTACATATTTAAAGAAAGGTGCATGCTTCAATAACGTAAAGACTATAATGATTTTTTTCCTAAAGAACTCAAGTAAATATGTCAAGTAAATATGTTTATTCAGAGAATAATGTAATATTCGAAGAAAGACGGTTGTTTTAGTGGTACGGATATTATTATATATCATCTTAAAATACTCAAAAGTTGTTAGATGTTTTTGATGATTTTTTAAACTTAACGGCTATTGCAAAGAATGGTTTCACTACCGGTGATGGAGGCGCTTCATGATCGCTTAGACAATGGCTAAGATGTACGATGACATTGCCGACGATAGGCACCAAGTGTGCCCTCTTCTCACATATAAAAAAGTTTAAGACTTTTTTTTAGTGTTACTAGGTTGAAAACTAGACGGGCCACATCACACAATCATTCTCTACTTTTCTTAGACAATCTTCAAACATGACAGTTGTATCATCACTGTTGTTGTTAGTCTCTACACTAACTTCGTTAGTCAAAAGACTAAGTATGAGAGAAACTTGGGTTAAGCTTCTTAAATCATTTTAACTGTCAAGTATTGTCCAAATTCACCGCACCGATTATTGATATTTTTAGTTTTAAACACCGAACAAAGAAGGTGAAAATAAGGATCAAAGTGATAATGTGATAATCGATATCGATTTATCCAATTCAATTTAAGATTGAGAGCTACAAACGGTGGTCGGAGTAAAGAGTATGTAGTGAGATATTAGCTTCTAGAGTTCATGATCTGATGATGCAGAAAATCCTTTTATACTGATTTCAAGTTTGAGAAGTTCCCTGTGAGATACTTGGGAGTCTTATTGGTGGCTAAAAAGTTAAAGTGGTCTTTACTTAAGTTTAATTTTGTTGGTAGATTAGAGTTGGTTAAATTCACATTATATGAGTTTGCTTTCTAAGGTTGTGCCAAAGAGATTTGCTCAGTTATATCTTAGTTCTTATGAAAGACTCCGATCTAACAGGTGAAAGAGCAAAAGTTAGAGTTAATTTGGGACTCTGGGAGGTGATATGTGGGTATAAAGTTGAAGGAGGCCTTATCTTGCGAAATGTGATAAGTTGAAATGAAGTTTGTATGCTTCAGCTCATACGTTGTATTCTAGCGAGACAAGGATCCTTATAGATTATCTGGGTGAAAGTTTATGTGCTTAAAAGGATGAATTTTTGGCAATTACAGATCAAGGTCTCTATGAGCTGGATCTGGAAGAAGCTGTCGAAGTTGTGTGATAAATATTTTGTCTCGTTGAGCAGGTGGTAAGGAGGTGAATGCTTCCCACTGTGTGCTTATAGAGGAATATTCGAGACTCTAAAGAGAAGGAATGTTAGCATAAATTGATTTGGACAAAGTATTATATTTTTCGTCATGTTATTATTACTTGAATGACAGTGTTGGGGTGTTTTCCTACCAAAGATAGGCTATCTCGATAGGGTGTAACAGATGATAAAATGCATGTTATGTGCTGAAATGAGGAGGGATTGAGGAATTACCTATTTTTTTTAATGTGGAACTAAATCAATTTAAAAGAGGATCCTTTAGTTATGTGATATCTAATGAGAAGTGGGGTTGACAATGTGAGTTCTTTTATCTCAAAGGCAAATCATTACTAGTTATTATTCCTTGCATAGGTTGCATTCATTTACTTTATTTGGTGTAATTGTAATATAAAGATGTTTGTTGATCTTGATGTTTCTACTGCAAGTATTTTTAGGCTATTGTTAATATAGTTCAACTAAGGTTATGTGGTAAGTTGATTAATAGGGTGGATTCAGTCAATATAATACTGTATAGAAATTAGAACATATTTAAAAAAATACATTATAAAAGGGATAAAAAGTATTTTATTGGTTATATTGTATGTAATATTACTTTTTTGGGTTGAAATTTCAATTATCCAAAAAAATTAAAACATTAACGGAAGTATAACCCTTGGTGGAGGTATAACAAGATATTTTAAATTTCAATTATTTTTTATTCTGATTATTGATTTTTTTTAAAGATTTTATAATATCGAATTTGGATATATATTAATGATGTGAGTTTTTGGATGAAAGGTGAAGAAATGAATTCTGAAATATCCGGTAAAGATCTCTGAGACTGAGACTGAGACTGGGTGTTGTTTGCAGAGGGCACCGCACACTGCAAAACTAGTCTTCCGCTGTCGCCTACTGGCAATGTATTTTCCGGAATTCGTCACATGCTTCTTGCTTCCCTAACACTAAATTCACACACCTGTCCACAACTTGACTCCTCACCTTTACCCCAAAATGTTTACGTGTTAAAAGTAAATTAATTCAAAAATATTTGTCCATCTATTATTTGGTTAACAATAAATAAATAATTATATTTTAAAATAATTCTTGAGATCAAATATCCGACGCGTTTAATATACGAGTGAAGACTTGGTTTTCACTTTTTTAAAATTATTTTATTTTAGATAAAATTGAATTTGCATTTCTCATTACCTTATTATGATAAAAGAGAGATGGCTAGTATAATAGTATTAGAGAATATGGAATAATGTATTTTTTTCGTATTTTATTTTATAATATTTATATTCTTAAGCATACATTGTTATTGCATATCTTAAATTTTAAATATATTATATAAAAATAAATTTTAAATTCGTAAAAACTAACAATTATCATTAATAAATCAAACATCGTTTTAAATATCATAATAGACTATATTTCTTTAGTTATATATTTTTTATTTTAAATTTTATCTTTTGATTATAAAGTTTTATTTTAATTACACTATGAATTTTTAAATTATTTTTTAGAATATATATTTTGATCTATTTTTTCATTTGAAATTTTTTAAATTGTACTGTTTATAAAATTGTACTATTTTTTTCCTTATTTTATAAACAAAATCCGGAAAGAGAAAAATAAAAGAGAGAAATTATATCATGGTTAAACCCCACTACGTAATTTATAAGACCAACCACTGAAAATTATTTATCTTATTATTTTTTCATTTTATAATTTATTTTTTAAGTGAAGATTCCTTTAGAAAAAATATGACACGAAAAAAATTATAAGATGAATGATTTTTAATGGCTGATCTCATGAATGATGTAGTGAAACTTACACGTGATATAATTTCTCGAAGGGAGAGGGTTGCAAATGGGTTAATAATATACTTTCTAATTCTGTTTTTCCAACAAAGTTTTTTTTTATATAATTTCAAGCTTCTTGGGAAGGATCCGGGGAGGGAATAGGGAAACAAGTGTCTTCCCCGCCGGTGTTCCACAGGAAATGAGCATAATTGGCAGCGTAATAAGAGTTGGTTGGATCCGCCGTGATGGCTTCCAAGAAAGTTTCTTCCGCCGCCCACAAATCCTTCCTCGCTTTCCATAAAAAGCTTGCGTATTTGCTGTATGCTTCCGCATCCGCCGGCACAACCCCAATGGCCTTCTTGAAGTACTCTTCCGCTCTGTGGTTTTTTCAAAAACAACTTTGTTAGTCAAAAAGCTGTAATAAATCACTGTTCTAAACCCCTAACACGACGCACGCCATTGCCAAAAAAATCTAAACTTTTTCCAAGTCAAATATTTCAACAACTACAGAGGTGATTCACATGGTCACGTGAACAAAAGCTGATACAGATTGGGATATTTACGGTTTTGCCATGCCAACATTATGAACCCTGCTAGCTGCTGCCATACCCATACCACACATCCCCCTTTAGATATCTTGAAGAAAAACCCCATCCCCATCATGGGCAAAACGACGAAGGTTTTATAAAGTTTAATACAGTAGGAGGACCAAGATGAACATTTGAAGTGCAGTCAAGAACAAGAGGACAAAGAGAGATATTATTGCAATTTATAATTCAGTTGAATCTATTGTTTGAGTCGGTTCAATTTCATCTTCAATTTCCATACCAAATTACTTAAAAACTAGTATGAATTATCAATGAAATTGAATGAAAAGTTGGGGAAGATTATGTACCTGTCGTAATCATGTGCAACAAGGTAGAGAAACTGAGCATAATTGGCAAGGAGGAGAACGTTATTAGGTTCTTGTGACAACCCGGTTTGATAAATAAGCTCAGTTCTGAAATAGTCTTCATAATCTCTGTCTGGTTCGATCTTTGTCGTTACCGGAGAAACAAATCTCCGGACTGTATCATGGTGGAGCGTTTCGTCTCTAACTGAAGCTAGCATTTTAGAAGCTTCATCGACGATGGATTTCCAAAGACTGAGCTCTTCTTCTCTGGTTTGGTCTATAGTTGAATCTATTTGTGTTTCCCCTGTTGTTCCTGGAGATGAAAAGTGAGATGCACCGTTGGGAACAATGGTACTGAAGTGGTCTGCTTTGTCAAACCATCCATCTCCGTCTGTCCCACTGGCGACCGGACGGATTTTCCCACCTCCACCACTGTTTCCGCCAATCGAAGCCGCTTTTCCACTCGATGACGATACCGAAAATGACTTTACCGACGATGAACCGAACTTTGAATGCTTTTGATCTTGGACATCAACCATGGAAACATAAGTCCCTGATGACGGATTCGCAGCTGCTGCTGCAAGAGCGGC
Organism: Abelmoschus esculentus; assembly: GCA_035048815.1. Taxonomy (NCBI): domain Eukaryota; kingdom Viridiplantae; phylum Streptophyta; class Magnoliopsida; order Malvales; family Malvaceae; genus Abelmoschus; species Abelmoschus esculentus. Next base: position 3,694,226 of record JAUCBN010000061.1, on the reverse strand, counting down.
GTTGCTTCCCATGGAATGAACTGAATAATTTGCTAACAGGATCATCACGTAAACCATTAAAGTAGGTGTATGAGAAAACACCTGTTGGAACAACCAAACGAACGAAGCGTGCATCTCTTTTTGTACTCTAACGAGAATCCCTTGTAAATCCTCGTAATACAAAAGCTCTCGCATATGCATAGTATAACTATGAAGCTCTCGGATTATGAAAACCATAGAAGAAAACGCCTTCTTCATTGAACAATAAGCTGATTCCCCCGACTCTCGAAACCCTTCTTGCCATTGTAATTTCCTCTTAATCATTCGCAGTGAAAGAGGAAGATCAACGCTGTTGGCTTTACGTTCTATGCTTGATGAGGCCATTTCTTCCCCTCTTTCAACCCACGATGATTGTTCGTTGAATCCCAAAGATTCCGGTGAGGGATCGAAAACGGTTTCCCGTTCCGAATCTAGATCATTTCCGTTACTTCTGCTGCTAGTGGTTCCATCATTGTCCGATAATTGGAATCTGAGGGCCAATTCTTGAATCCTTTTCGAAAGTTCTTCATCGGAAAAGGAGTCTAAGCTTGCGCTGCAGGCTCGTCGTGAAGTTCCGGATCTTGGTTTCTCGCAAGGCCGGTACCGTTGCATAGAGGTCGAGTTTGAACCGAACAGAACCGACCGGTTCAGTCTTTGAACGGTTCTGAGAATAAGAGCCCCGTCGCTACGGCAACGCCTCGGAAGGGAAGGCAAAGAGATTGCTGAAGCTAAAGCTTGGGAGGAAGACGGCGAGTGAGGGAGATTTGGCTGAGACCATTGTAAACGCGCCGCCGTTGCCACACCTTTCACTACCATTTGTAGAATCTTTTGAAAAGCTTGCAGGGGGAAAATAAACTTTCTATTTCAGATCAGAATCTCCACAGTAAGCTTTATCCTTCACTCAGACCCTGAAAAAATATTAAAAATCCTTTCTCAGAAATCACTCTCACTTGAAACTGCAAAAGGAAATCTTAGGAATTCCTCAACCTGGGATCTACAAAACCACATTCCCCACCATGAAAATCGGATCTCAGAACTCGAAAAAAGTGAAATTCGAGACTTCCTAAGAAAAGATTAAACAATTGATGAGAGCTAACTTACTCTAGATTTCTTTTCGGTACAGGATCCGATCAAAGTGAATAAGAAACTATATTTTCTGCCGCCCAATTAAAAGCTCCGGCGAAGCTTGAAATCGAAGCTTATCAGAAGAAAAAGGAGAACTTCAAGCGCTACGTATATATACCACAGCTCTTTGGTTTCTTACAAAATTGTAGTATTTTTAATAAATAAACAACTAAAAATAATTATTTATATGTAATTTTTTTAAGAAAATAAATATCTAACGGGCTAAGCCGGTTAAAACACGTAAAGAATTCTGGCCTATGAACAGAAACTGGGATGAATTATTCGGTTCTAATTGAATTAACCGATTGAACCAAAATTATTTTGGTTAATTTGATCGGTTAATTTTTGATAAATTTGGTTAACGGTTAATTCAGTTTTAAATGGATCAATTAATTAAATTAACCAAAATTATATATTAAATATTATATATATAGTCATTTAACTTTTAAAAAATTATAAAATATCATTAAATTTTTTTATATTATAAAATAGTCACTAAATTTTGTATTAAATTAATATAAAATAAAAGTTTATTTACTAAAAAATTATTTTAGTATAATTAGTGATCTATTATGTAATTTAACCAAAATTTATAATAAATTTTGGTTAATTCGCCTAATTAACCGAAATAATTTTGGTTCGGTTAATTCAGTTAAGGATAATTTGGTCCAATTAACGGTTAAGATTTTAAAATTTTTGATTAGTTCAGTTTTAATTAATTTGATTCGACTACCGATCGAATTAACCGAATACACACTCCTAACAGAAACCGCAATGCGTTTGATGAGGAGATCCGGTCACGAGTTGCTTAAATTTTGTTTTATGTTTTTGTAATGATATTTTAGAAAAAAATCATATACACCTTGACAAAAAAACTTGTATTTTATCGGGAAATTTGGTTACATACGTGCTTCAGATTTGCTGGGAATTTTATAATATTTTATTAGGATTTATTTCACTCTAATAATTAGTATTATTTAAATATTAATCACCAAACAAAAAAACTTTTTTAAATTTATTAACGAGAATAATATATTTCTATTTAAAACTTTAAAGAAAAGTATAAATATATAAAGGTAGAGTTTATAAATAGTCAATAAATTTGTTAAATTGATAATTAAATTTTTAATTGTTTTGATTAAAACATTTAATTATTGATATTGTACAAAATGATCATTGGGTTCTAATTGTTGTTAAGTGGGATGACGTAACAGTTTGAGTAAAATTATTTAATAATATAATTAATCTTTTATATTTATTTTTTTATCAAGTTAATCATAATTTTAAAAAAATCAATAAATTTAGGTTTATTATTAATAAATTCTATCGATTTGTTCATATTTTTTTAGAAATCACTTAATATTTTTAATAATATTATTAAACAATTAATAAAAATATTTACTAATATTATTAAATTATATTTGATAATATTTTTATTTTTTAAAAAGAATAAATTAAATTATTTTTAATGATATTAGTAAATATTTTTAATTATAATATTAAAACAGGATATGAGTACCGGTACGATTTTTCTCATATTGATACCTAGCAATTTGTATTGGTATAATTGTACGTATTCCAATACACACTTTGTTTACTCTAAATTTTTCGAATTTTCAGTACTCAACTATCGTATCAATACGACCAAACCTGTGTAAATATTTAGTATCACGTACCTATAACTACGTAAATTTTGGAATCCTTGGATCGCTTTAACCCGACCATTGAGCTCTGTGTGTTAGTTCAAAGATTATGGCCTTTGATTGCTCACGAAAGCGTTGGCGGGTTTCTTTTGTGTTGTTGGTTTATTGGGTTTGTAAAATTATTTGATTCGACTATTCGATTATTCAAAATAAAAATATCGAATAATTTTTTGGATGAAATCACTCGAACGAGCTGAGTGCTCAACCCAAGAATAATTGGATCGGGTTTAGGTTATTTTTTTCTAATTATTGGATACTTGACTCGACTAATTTGAATTTATATATATTTTTTAGTTTTAAATTATATTTTTATTATATACTCCTTAATATTTATACTTAAAATTAAATTTAAATCTCTAAATTAATTTTTAATTTTATATTTGTATTATATAATTTTAAATGTTAAAAAAAAAATTAAATATATTTTTATTAAATTGTTAATACCAAAAGAAAAAAATAAGATTAATATTTTTAATGTCATTTTAATGATAAACTATATATATATGTATAATATATCTAAATATTTTAAAATTAACTTCAAATCACTATTTTTAATGTTTGATCATGTATTATAAATTTTTAAAATTTATGTGTTTAATATATAATTTTTAATTTTAAAATAAAAAATTAAAAAAAATATATAAAAAGGGTACATGTTACCCAATTAGCTTGAGTATCCGATTTAAATGGACTGGAACACGGGACAAAAATTGATACCCAAAAAAACTCAAATATCAAGTATTCGATAATGAACCCCCTAATTGGACTAGAAGCTTTGGTTATGTAAGTGAATGCGAATATGAAGGGGGAGTAGATGGGTAAATTTCCATATTTTATGGGAATTGGTTTAATGGAATCAAATTTTGTCAGAACATAAGATTACTCTTGTCCCCTTCCTCCATCTCTTTTCTTCTCATTTTTCTTGAAAAATCAAAGACAAAGATTCAACTTTTGTCATTTTCAGTATGATTTTCAATTTTGTTGTTGAAAGTGTTGTCGTCTTTATTTAGTGATCTATAAGTCAAAATGAGAACGGAAAGTTGTGGTAAAAATTTAAAAAAATATATATAAATTTTAATAGAGGTTAAAGAGGAAGAACGAAAATAAATAATTTTATTTTATTTTTTACGGTAAAAATTTTAATTTTTGTATCTTTTGACCATCCAATAATGTTGTAACTTGTTTTCAACATCTTCTTGCAATGAAAAGAGGTTGGAGAGCACACTAAAACTCAAGGCTATGGAAAAGCTTGAGGCTTGTGGCAAAGAGTCTCATTTTTTAGTTTTTAAAATTTATAGCACAAACAAATCTAAACAAATATTATAATTCAATATAAAACAAATTAAAGTAACAACTCAAATTTTTTAAATCTAAAAATTTTATATATTTTTATTTGGGTTTATATATGGATTTAGATTGAACTCGGATTGGATCATGGTAGTATCCATATCTGATCCACCTCCTATTAGGACTCGAACTTTTTTTTGGATTTGGATTCGAACTTTTTTTAATCGGATTTGGATCTAATTTTTTATTTGAATCGAATTTTTTCTTTAAATCGAATCGAATTCAAATTATATTACCATCCCTACATACATATACTGGATGTTTAGTAGGACATGAATGTTATCCCTTTGTCAACTCATTATTCACATGTATATTATTATATATGCATCGTAGACTATTATATCAACAATCATATTTGGGTGAAAATCATAAGCTTTTTTTTATGTTTTCATTTGTGTCTCCTTTAAATTAGAGGGTTTAGGGTTTAAGGTTCAAAATTATGTGTTGTAGTTAAGATGTAGGGTATGTGTATTTTTTAGTGCGTAGGTGATAAGTGCTCAACTCACTATCACTTTTTACACCTTTTATGGGCATTAATCACCGAATTTACACCTACTCGGACCAATGCATGTACTTAATGTGATATATTTAGAAGTTAAGCTTATGAAGATAATATTTACAAAAAAGACAAGTTTTACTGCATTTTTATCTGTGCAGGAGAACCAGTGCCGCGGCAGCAACATGGACGAGGCAGGACCTGGTGCCGAGGCAGCAGCTGAGAGCCAGGAAGCAAGACTGTAGGCGATTGAAAGAGAAAAATCCAAGGGACGTGTTTGGACATAAAGCACATGGATCGGAGCTGGCTAGCATGAGGAAAAGCCCAATACAAGGCCACGCGGGAAAAGTTGAATTAAACTTGGAAATATTTTATTTATGTACATGACTTGTTCCCTACTCCAAGTTGTATTCTACTTAGGAAAGGTTTGCCCTAGGTCAAGCCTATATAAGACCTAGCCGTCCAATGTATTAGACACCAATACCTAGAGAGAGAGCCGATTCATAGATTCTTTGTTTTCTTTCTCTCAACTATGTTTTAAGCTTTCTTAAGGTTTAGGTGAAGGTTGTTAGTATTTGTGAGAGGAGATTGTACTTTGTCTTTGTTTCAATGCAATAAAACTATCAAGGTTTGCTTATCCGTTGTTATTCCTTGTTCTTGCATTCAAGCTCGGGAGAGAAGTTTGTGATTAATCCATTTATCTAGACTCGGGAGAGTTAGATTCACGAAAGGGGTAAGTACGGTGTTTCAATCGCGAAATACTAACTCGGCCTAGGGATAGGTTAAGAGTTTCAGCGGCTAAAAGAAGTGTGAGATTGGTTGATGAGTATAATTGATTCACGCCGGGAGGTATCATCAAGGACTAGTCATCAACAGTACTTCGACTTAGGGATAAGCGGAGTCATCCAAGGACACTTTGCCGAACTTTGGTAAAGTCCACCTACGAGCAAGGGATTACCGCGGCGGACAGTATCGTCACTGCCAAGGAAGTAATCTGTAGTGCTGCCGAGGCAGTGATATACGATTGCATTGGGTAGAGACAAGTCAATCAAATCCATAATACAACGCAACTAGATCCTGACCTTTCTCTATTTATCAAATCTCTTTATTTTACTTAGTTATTTTATTTCAGTTAATCCAAACCCAAATCACTTGTGTTTTATTTTATTTCTTTGTACAGAACAAGAAGACGAAGAAGACATATTGAGTATACCAATCCCTATGGAGACGATAATCCGATAAATACTTATCACTTATTACTTGCGATGTGTCCACTTGCACTAAACGCGCAGACACATCAAATTCAGTGGCAGCACAATTGGCCTCTCTTAAAAAGATGGTGCAAAATTTGCAACTACAACAAAATACCCGTGAGGTTAAGGTAATTGATTCTTTTTGTGATTTATGTGGAGGTAACCATAGTTCCTCTGAGTGTATGAATCAAGAAACCGGTATGTATGTTGGAAATTACAACCGAACCAATATGATGTCCAACACATACAATCCCTCATGGAAGAGGCATCCGAACCTGTCATGGAGCAATCCTAACAATGCCTTAAACTCAACCACCCAACCTTCAGGATTCCAGCAACCAATGCAACATCTGCCGTTGCAGCAGGTCCAACAACCAATGTCGCAACAGCAGATGTAGCAGCAATCGGTAAGTTCGTTGGAGAACACTCTCAAGGCCTTTATGATGAAAACAGAATCATACATGGCAGAGAATAGTAATTTCATCAAAAGGAAAGATGCTTTCATGAATAGAATTGAGATGAGGTTGTAGAATCAAGAAGCAACTATTAAAACGCTAGAAACCCAGGTTAGACAGTTTGCTCAAAACATAAACACTAGACCACAAGGAGGACTACCTAGCAATACTGAAGTTGCTAAGGTAATGGGCCATGAACAGTGTAAAGCAATCACTACCAGGAGTGACCTACAGCTCAAGGAAAAGATTCCAGCAAGTCAAAATCCATCAGCAAATCCAGCAAAGGAAGAGGCTGAGCAAACTAATCTCGATAACACTGCCCCGGTAGAAAGCGATGTAGCTCCTGAACAGCCTGCCGAGACAGCAATAACCCCAGTGGTTCTAGGTATTAAATTCCAAACTAAAGAAACCCAGGATGAGATGAGACCATCACCATCTTTCCCACAAAGGTTGAAAAAGCAAAAACAGGACCAACAATTCAAAAAATTCCTTGATATTTTAAAGCAAGTCCACATTAACATACCATTTGTAGAGGCAATTGAACAAATGCCTAATTATGCCAAGTTCTTAAAAGACATGGTGTCTAAGAGGAAACGAATAGGTGAGTTCGAAATAGTGGCTGCTATCGAGGGATGCATGGGCTACACAATCGCACGCCACCAAAATTGAAGGATCCTGGCTGCTTTATCATACCTTGTGCGATAGGTAAAAATTATGAAGGTAAGGCCCTATGCGACCTTGGAGCAAGCATCAATCTAATGCCCAAATCTGTCTTCCAAAAACTTGGAATAGGAAGGGAGAAACCTACAACAGTTATGCTCCAACTAGAGGATCGATCATATGTGCAACCCGAAGGCAAAATCGAGGACATACTGGTAAGAGTAGATAAATTTATTTTTCCTGCTGATTTTCTTGTCCTTGATTGTGAAGCAGATGATAATGCACCGATCATCTTGGGGAGACCTTTCCTTGCAACTGGACGCACCTTAATCGATGTGGAAAAAGGAGAGTTGACAATGAGAATTAATGATCAACAAGTCAAACTAAATGTGTTTCAAATGATGAAAAAACATGATGAGCCGGAAGAAGAATGTCAGATGCTGCATGATATAGATGAAGATCGTATAATACCTTGTCTCAGCAACCACTGCCTCGACAGTGATCTCCATGACACATCATATGTATGCCTCGGCAGTGATATGGAAGACTGCTATAGCAGTACTTTGAACAGTGTTGAAACAAAAGAGAATGAGGAAGCTAACTGGACAGCACACCTTCCAGGTAAGTACTTCAAAACATTAAATTATACAGGTAAGAATGAACAATTTGTAAGTAAAGAACCACTAGTCACGGAATTAAAACCCTTACCGGAAAAACTAAAATATGCTTATTTGGGAGACAACCACACGATGCCTGTAATTATTTCTTCTAAGTTGCTGCCAGAACAGGAATAAACCCTAATAGCAATGTTGCGGCAGCACAAAAAGGCAATAGGGTGGTCAATCGATGATTTAAAGTGAATAAGCCCAGTGGTATGCATGCATAAAATTCTTTTATAAGAAGATCATAATCCCACTGTTGAAGCTCAGAGGAGACTTAACCACGCTATGAAGGAGGTAGTACGTAAGGAAATAATCAAGTGTCTTGATGCAGGAATTATCTATCCCATCTCTGACAGTGCATGGGTAAGCCCGGTACAATGTGTACCTAAGAAAGGTGGCATGATTGTCATAACCAACGAGAATAACGAATTAATCCCAACTAGGACTGTGACTGGTTGGAGGGTTTGTATGGATTATCGCAAGTTGAATAAGGCAACAAAGAAGGATCACTTCCTTTTACCTTTTATTGATGAAATGCTTGATAGACTTGCTGGTAAACCTTATTACTGTTTTCTTGATGGTTATTCAAGATACAATCAAATTGCCATTGATCTAGAAGACCAGGCAAAAACCACCTTCACCTACCCATATGGAACCTATGCATTTAGGAGGATGTCGTTCGGCCTTTGCAATGCCCCGGCAACCTTCCAGAGATGCATGATGGCAAAAACCACCTTCATCATACATCTCTGGAATGTTGCCGGGGAATTGCAAAGGCCGAACGGTATCCTTCTAAATGCATAAGTATCGTATGGGCAAGTGAAAGTGGTTTTTGCTTGATCTTATGGATCAATGGCAATTTGATTGTATACTGAATAACCATCAAGAAAACAGTAATAAGGTTTACCAGCAAGTCTATCAAGCATTTCATCAATGAAGGGTAAAGGGAAGTGATCCTTCTTTGTTGCCTTATTCAACTTGCAATAGTCCATACAAACCGTCCAACCGGTCACAGTCCTGGTTGGTATTAGTTCGTTCTTCTCGTTGGTTATGACAGTCATACCACCTTTCTTAGGTACACATTGCACCGGGCTTACCCATGCATTGTTAGAGATAGGATAAATAATTCCTGCATCAAGCCACTTGATTATTTCCTTACGTACTACCTCCTTCATAGCGTGGTTAAGTCTCCTTTGAGCTTCAATAGTGGGCTTATGGTCTTCTTCTAGGAGGATTTTATGCATACATACCGCTGGACTTATTCCTTTCAAATTATCAATTGACCATCCAATTGCCTTTTTGTGCTGCCGCAACATTGCTATTAAGGTTTGTTCCTATTCTGGCAACAATTTAGAAGAAATAATTACCGGCATCGTGTGGTTATCTCCCAAATAAGCATATTTTAGTTTTTCTGGTAAGGATTTTAATTATGTGACAAACGGTTCTTTATTTACAGATTGTTCATTCTTCTCTTTATATTCTAATGGTTCAAAGTACTTACCTGGAAGATGTGCTATCCAATTAGCTTCCTCCTTCTCGGTTGTCTCAGCACTGTTCAAAGAACTGCTGTAACAGTCATTCATATTACTATCGAGGCATCCCTGGGGTAATGTCATGGAGATCACTGCCGAGGCAGTTGTTGCTAAGACAAGGTATTGTGTAATCTTCATCTGTGTCATCCAGCATCTGACATTCTTCTTCTAGTTCGTCATGTCTCTTCATCAATTGACACACATTTAATTTGATTTCTTGATCATTGATTCTCATTGTTAGTTCTCCTTTTTCCACGTCAATGAGGGTACGTCCAGTTGCAAGGAAAGGTCTCCCAAGGATGATCGGTGCATTGTCATCTGCTTCACAATCAAGGACAAGGAAGTCAGCAGGCTTGGATTATCGGATTATCGTCTCCACAGGGATTGGTATACTCAATATGTCTTCTTCGTTTTCTTGTTCTTTAGAAAGAAATAAAATAAAACACAAGTGATTTGGGTTTGGATTAACTGAAATAAAATAACTAAGTAAAATAAAGAGATTTGATAAATAGAGAGAGAGGTCAGGATCCAGTTGCGTTGTATTGTGGATTTGATTGACTTGTCTCTGCCCAATGCAATCGTATATCACTGCTTCGGCAGCACTGCAGATTACTGCCTTGGCAGCGACGATATTGTCCGTCGCGGCAATCCCTTGCTCGTGGGTGGACTTTACCAAAGTTCGGCAAAGTGTCCTTGGATGACTCCGCTTATCCCTAAGTCGAAGTACTGTTGATGACTAGTCCTTGATGATACCTCCCGGCGTGAATCAATTATACTCACCAACCAATCTCACACTTCTTTTAGCCGCTGAAACTCTCAACCTATCCCTAGGCCGAGTTAGTATTTCGCGATTGAAATACCGTACTTACCCCTTTCGTGAATCTAACTCTCCCGAGCTTAGATAAATGGATGATTCACAATATCCTCTCCCGAGCTTGAATGCAAGAACAAGGAATAACAAAGGATAAGCAAACCTTGATAGCTTTATTGCATTGAATCAAAGACAAAGTACAATCTCCTCTCACAAATACTCGACAACCTTCACCTAATCCCTAAGAAGGTTTAGAACATAATGAAGGAGAAGAAAACAAGAATAGAAATCGGCTCTCTCCCTAGGTATTCCGTGTTTTGTACATTGGGTGGCTAGGTCCTTATATAGGCTAGACCTAGGGCAAACCTTTCCTAAGTAGAATACAACTTGGAGTAGGGAACAAGTCAAGTACATAATAATAAAAATATTTCCAAGTTTGCTTCGGCTAAGGGGTTTTCCCGCGTGGTCTTCCTTTGGGCTTTTCCTTGCGCTAGCCAGCTTCGATCCATGGGCTTCAAGTCCAAACACGTTCCTTGGATTTTTATCTTTCCATCGCCTATAGTCTTGCTTCCAGTCTTTCTGCTGCTGCCTCGGCATCAGGTCCTGCCTCGGCCTTGTCCCTGCCGCGGCACTGGTTCTCCTGCACATATATGAAAACGCAGTAAAACGTGCCTTTTTCTGTAAATATTATCTATATGAGTATAACTTCCAAATATATCACATTAAGTACATGCATTGGTCCGAGTGGGTGTATATTTGATGATTAATGCCCATAAAAGGAGTAGAAAGTGATAGTGTGTTGAGCACTTATCAGAAGGCATAGTATTGGGCCATAAAATATCATCACAAGGAATCGAAGTTGATAATGCCAAGATTGATGTGATAAAGAATTTACCTCCACCAATTTCTGTGAAAGGAGTTCGAAGCTTCTTGGGCCATGCAGGTTTTTATAGAAGGTTTATTTCTAATTTTTCCAAAATTTCTAAACCTCTTTGCAATTTGCTTGAACAAGATAGGAAATTCGAATTCAATGAGGAATACACTGAAGCATTCGAAACTCTCAAGGAGAAGCTAATCACTGCACCGATAGTGATCCCACCAGATTGGTCCTTGCCATTTGAATTGATGTGTGACGCTAGCGATCATGCTGTAGGGGAAGCACTTGGGCAGAGAAAGAACAACATGTTCCATGTGATCTACTATACGAGTAAAACGCTTAATGATGCCCAAATCAATTATACCACAACAGAAAAAGAATTACTAGCAGTAGTATTTGCTTTTGACAAATTCCGATCGTATCTTATTGGAACAAAGGTTACTGTCCACACTGATCATTCGACAATTAAATACCTCTTCTCAAAGAAAGATGTCAAGCCTAGACTGATTAGATGGATCCTTCTTCTACAAGAATTTGATGTTTAAATCAAAGATCGAAAAGGTACAGAAAACCAAGTGGCCGATCATCTCTCTAGACTGGAGAACAAAGAAAATACCCACTCACTTGAAGAAATACAAGATGCATTCCCAAATGAACAAATATTGCAAATTGTTACAACTGCAAGAGATACTGCCGAGACAGAAACTATAGCAGTATACAACCGCGCTGCCGCGACATTATCTGAATACATCGCCGCAACATTAACAGTAGACCTTGTTGCAGTAACATCCACCCCCTGGTATGTCGATCTTGTTAATTATTTAGTTAGTGATATTATTCCTTATAACCTTAACTATAACGAAAAGAAGAGGTTTCAGCATAATGCAAAGCATTATTTCTGGGACGACCCTCTTCTGTTTAAACATTGTGCAGATCAGGTTATAAGAAGATGTGTGCCAGAAGAAGAACAGAAAGCAGTACTTCAGCACTGTCATGATTCACCTTGCGGTGGGTATTTTGGAGGAAACAAAACAGCAACAAAGGTACTGTAATCTGGCCTCTATTGGCCCACACTCTACAAGGATGCCCACGACTATTACAAGAACTGTGACCGATGCCAACGCACGGGCAATATTTCAAAACGACATGAAATGCCATTACAACCCATATTGGAAGTGGAACTGTTTGATGTTTGGGGCATAGATTTCATGGGACCCTTCCCATCATCCCAAGGCAATCTTTACATCTTAGTGGCAGTGGATTACGTATCAAAGTGGGTCAAAGCAATCGCCACACCTCACAATGATTCCAAGACAGTACAAAAATTTCTCAAGAAAAATATTTTTACAAGATTTGGAATCCCTCGAGCAATAATAAGTGATGAAGGTAAACACTTTGATAACAGACTCATTGCCACGGCACTAAAGAAACTCGGCATCACCCACAGGCTCACTACGGCATATCATCCACAGACAAATGGGCAAGCTAAAATATCCAACAAGGAGCTAAAACAGATCCTTGAAAAGGTGGTAAATCCATCTAGAAAGGATTAGTCTTATCGTCTCGATGATGCTTTTTGGGCCTACAGGACAGCCTTCAAAACCCCATTGGGAACATCTTCATATAAGCTTGTCTTCGGGAAAGCTTGCCACTTGCATGTAGAAATCGAGCATAAAGCATATTGGGCAGTAAAGAACCTAAACATGGATTGGGAAAAAGCCGGACAGAAAAGACTGCTAGACCTCAATGAGATAGAAGAATTCCGAACAACAGCCTATGAGAATGCCAAGATCTACAAAGAGAAAACTAAAAGATGGCACGACCGTAGGTTACTGCCTAGGCAGTTCCTGCCAGGGCAACACGTTCTCCTTTTCAACTCCAGGCTTAAATTGTTTCCAGGAAAACTCAAATCCAGATGGTCAGGCCCATTTGAAGTTGTTCGAGTTTTCCCACATGAAGCAGTAACGATCAAATCACTAAAGGATGGGCATGAATTCAAAGTGAATGGCCAACGCTTGAAGCACTATTCTGGCCCACACGACATAAAGACTATGGAGACCATCACCTTAGAAGATGCTTTCACACGCACTCCTATGGAGACTTAATGCCGCGACCTTCCATTCTTTCTTTTCCGCAATTTTTAGGAATAGTTTTAATTTTGCTTTTATTTTAGGACATTTAGTATTTACTTGTTGATTATATTTTGTTTTTGACAATAAGCACAAAGACAAAGTGGAAGCTCCGATGCAACGGACACCACCCACAAGAGTTCAACCGCCCCGGCAAGCAAAAGCTCAACCATCGCCCTCACCAAGAACAAAGCAATCGGCAGCAAGACCAAGGAGAAAAATTGTTACAAGCAGCTCTTCGGAGTCTCTTGAATTTTTTTTCATATAATTCAATATTATTTGCTGCTGGTTTCTTCATATACTGCTTATCTCTTTCATAATTTTTGTTGTCTGCTATTCGCTTCTAATATAAAGCATTGAGGACAATGCTAGGTTTGAGTTTGGGGGTGCAGATTCACTACCGAGGCAACAATCTGCTGTCGAGGCCATGCCAAGAAAATGGAGTACTTAAGTGAAATTTTAATTTTTTTATGCTCCCCGCCTTACTTGAATTAAATGCCTATACTTTTGCACTGCTTATCATCAGTATTGCCTTAGTTTATTCTTTAAGGCTATAAAAATCTTTCTCCTTACCATGATTAGGTCCTGTTAAGGATAAAAACTTAGAAGCTTACTATAAGACGAATTTTTAAACACTTTTTGGACTTGTTGGATTATAAGAATTCTTTTAATGAACTTTGGTGATAAAGACTTAGATTCTTGGGAAAGTAACTAGAGGTGCCTATCACCGGCTCTAGGAATTACTCTTCTTCATGCTAGAGGTGCCCGAAATTGGCTCTAGTATGCTTTAAGGAATATCAAAAAGAAAGAAGGAATTAGTGAAGGGAAAAACACAATCCTTGAGGTGCCCGAAATTGGCTCAAGAATTGGTTGTTTAGTAAAGAAGAGAACACTTAACCCAATTCTACTTGTCTTGAACTTAGAGTTTATCTAAGAAAGCCTTTAATCAAACTTGTCCACAAAAAACGCACACACTCACCAATTCTTATAGTTTGTTTCTAGGAAAACCCTTGAGTAACCGAAAGGTTAAGTCTAAAAAATAGGCATAGTTATGGTGGGGAGAATAGATGGAAACGTAAGACCAAAAGAGAGTAGAGTTCGGTAAATTGATGGTTTGCATTGCTTGAGGACAAGCAATAGTTCGAGTTTGGGGGTGTGATAAGTGCTCAACTCACTATCATTTTTTACACCTTTTATGGGCATTAATCACCGAATTTACACCCACTCGGACCAATGCATGTACTTAATGTGATATATTTAGAAGTTAAGCTTGTGAAGATAATATTTACAAAAAAGGCAAGTTTTACTGCATTTTTATCTGTGCAGGAGAACCAGTGCCGCGACAGCAACATGGACGAGGCAGGACCTGATGCCGAGGCAGCAGCTGAGAGCCAGGAAGCAAGACTGTAGGCGATTGGAAGAGAAAAATCCAAGGGACGTGTCTGGACATAAAGCACATGGACCGGAGCTGGCTAGCATGAGGAAAAACCCAAGACAAAGCCACGCGGGAAAGCCTCTTAGTTGAATTAAACTTGGAAATATTTTATTTATGTACATGACTTGTTCCCTACTCCAAGTTGTATTCTACTTAGGAAAGGTTTGCCCTAGGTCAAGCCTATATAAGACCTAGCCGTCCAATGTATTAGACACCAATACCTAGAGAGAGAGTCGATTCATAGATTCTTTGTTTTCTTTCTCTCAACTATGTTCTAAGCTTTCTTAGGTTTTGGGTGAAGGTTGTTAGTATTTGTGAGAGGAGATTGTACTTTGTCTTTGTTTCAATGCAATAAAACTATCAAGGTTTGCTTATCCTTTATTATTCCTTGTTCTTGCATTCAAGCTCGGGAGAGAAGTTTATGAGTAATCCATTTATTTAGACTCGGGAGAGTTAGATTCACAAAAGGGGTAAGTACGGTGTTTCAATCGCGAAATACTAACTCGGCCTAGGGATAGGTTGAGAGCTTCAACGGCTAAAAGAAGTGTGAGATTGGTTGGTGAGTATAATTGATTCACGCCGGGAGGTATCATCAAGGACTAGTCATCAACAGTACTTCGACTTAGGGATAAGCGGAGTCATCCAAGGACACTTTGCCGAACTTTGGTAAAGTCCACCCACGAGCAAGGGATTGCCGCGACGAACAGTATCGTCGCTGCCAAGGTAGTAATCTGCAGTGCTGCTGAGGCAGTGATATACGATTGCATTGGGCAGAGACAAGTCAATCAAATCCACAATACAACGCAACTGGATCCTGACCTCTCTCTCTATTTATCAAATCTCTTTATTTTACTTAGTTATTTTATTTCAGTTAATCCAAACCCAAATCACTTGTGTTTTATTTTATTTCTTTCTAAAGAACAAGAAGACGAAGAAGACATATTGAGTATACCAATCCCTGTGGAGACGATAATCCGATAAATACTTATTACTTGCGATGTGTCCATTTGCACTAAATGCGCACTTTTGATACGCGACAGTAGGGTTTAGGGTTTTTGATATAAAAAATAAGGCTTAGGGTTTAAAATTCATTTTTTAGAAAATTTTGACATGAAACATAGATAGAAGCGTGATAAATAGACAATAGATTTTACACATCATATTTACACAAAAATATTAACATCATTTATAATATTTTTTATTCACGACGTTAAAATTTAAATTTTTAATTTTACGTAAAGATCTCATGTCTCACCCTACTAAATCAATTTATTATTATTCCCTCACCCTCTCTTAACTTTTTTATCCCTTTATTTGCCAAGAAAAAAGAAAAATTCTCCACCGTCGAAACTTCCCTTCTATTTATTTTAATACTAAAACTTCAAAAATATGAAATATCTTTGGGTTATCCTGGCTAAAGTGATGATTAACAGACGGTCTAAAAAAAGGCTCAGTAGGGCAACTTGCTTCACCTCTACATCAGCAAAAAATAGGAAGGCAAAGTGTTGAAGGTGACATCATAGGATCAGCGGCTGAAAATTTACGTGGAAAATCCTATGGACCGTTCAGATTGATTTGTTTTCCAAAGACGTCTTTTTCTTTAAATAATAATAAAATAAAAGATGAGTTTACAATAGGCGTCAAATACCGTTGAACATCGTTAATGTTAAACACCGTTAAATATTATTAAATTAATTTATAAAGAATAAAAATTTAAAGGACTAATTATTCAATTATTAATTATATATTGAGTTTATCACTCTTTTATTAATTACATGTTGAGTCCTTGAGATTTTAAATTTTTATTAATTAATTTAATAGTGTTCAATAATATTTAACATTAATAATGTTCAGCGGTGTTCGCGTTCATTATAAAATTTTCTTAAAATATATAACTGTCGTTTTTATTTTAGGGTTTTCTAAGTGTTATCCTTTTATAGTTGCCTATGATATGGGAATTGTTCTCATTAATTTATGGAGTAATATCTATTTTCAAGCATGTCCAGTTACACAAATATTTAGGTATGGGAATTAGGGGTGAGTGTTCGAGCGAGTCGAGTCGATTCGAGTAAAAAAATTTCGAGTTATTCGAGTTGAGTCATCATATTTTACAATTTGAACTTTTTTTGAAATTTTTTCGATTCGAGTCAATTTTAGCGAGTTCGAGTCGATTCGATTTTTCGATTTATGTATAAATTTTAATTATACTATTTATAATACTATAATATAGTTTGATTGTAATTTAAACGGTTTTCTCTTTAAATTTACATACATATTCTTCATATTATTTTTTAGGCTTAACTCAATAATAGGTGCCCAAAGTATACATCTTTTCTGAAATAGGTGCCTAATGTTTTTTTTTGGCTGAAATAAGTGCCTAAACTATATATTTTTTCTGAGATAGGTGCCTAATGTATTTTTTGGCTGAAATAGGTGCCTAAAGTTTTATTCCCTTAATGTTTTAAGGTAACAGTGTTAAAAGAAAATTGTTTAATTTATAAATAAGTACCTAAACTATATATTTTTAAAAAAATAGGTGCCTAATGTAATTTTTCTTAAAATAAATACCTAATTTTTTTCTTATACGTAATTTATATTTCTTATAAGATATAAAATTAGTTATATCTTAAATTAATCATTTAACCTTTTAAATTATGAGAAAAAATTATATTTTAACAACACTAAAATAAAAAATAATTAAAATTTATATAATTTTATATTAATATTTTTTATATTTTCCACAACAATCCTCAATGAGACAAATCGATTCACTTGCAAGGACATGTCGCCGATTCACATGGGGAATATATACAAAAATTCTTATATTCCTATTACATTTATAATTGTATCGAAAAAGAATTGAAAATATTAATATAAAATTATATAAATTTTAATTATTTTTTATTTTAGTGTTGTTAAAAAATATTTTTTTCTCATAATTTCAGCTATTAATCAAATTTAAATAAATTATTAATCAATTATAATAAATAATTTAATAGATTAAAATGATGATATATAAATAATTTTACATCTTATAAGAAATATAAATTACTTATAAAAAAATTAGGCATTTATTTCAATAAAAATTACATTAGGAACCTATTTTAAAATATATATAGTTTAGGTA
Source organism: Abelmoschus esculentus (assembly GCA_035048815.1). NCBI lineage: Eukaryota > Viridiplantae > Streptophyta > Magnoliopsida > Malvales > Malvaceae > Abelmoschus > Abelmoschus esculentus. The sequence continues at coordinate 3,676,596 of JAUCBN010000061.1, read as the reverse complement.
CTTATTTATAAATTAAACAATTTTCTTTTAACAATGTTACCTTAAAATACTAAGGGAATAAAACTTTAGGCACCTATTTCAGCCAAAAAATACATTAGGCACTTATCTCAGAAAAAATATATAATTTAGGCACTTATTTCAGCCAAAAAATACATTAGGCACCTATTTCAAAAAAAATGTATACTTTAGGCACTTATTACTGAGTTAAGCCTATTTTTTATATGTGTAAAAAAAATTTAAATTATTATTATCATCAATCAAATATTTTAGGTATGAATATGTCATTTTATTAAATTACAAGCTTTATTAATAACTTCTTATCTAGGTAAGACTAAGACTAGATAAAAAATAATGATAAATTAAATACAAAAATTAAAAAACAAATAACATAATATAAAAGATACAAATAAAAATTTTATTAAATAAAATAAAAAATGAATCTAGAATGTGATTAAATTATAAGAAAGAAAATTAAAATGTGAAAAAAGAAAGCACTGAAAATAAAACTATATGGGTTAAATATGCAATTAATCTTTATAATTATTAAAAATTTCGAGTTATTCGAGTTATTCGATTTCTATTCTTATAAATTGAACTTAATTTGAAATTTTTTCGAATCGATTCGATTTTATGAAATTTCGAATCGAGTTAAAACGAGTCAAGTTTTTCACCTCGATTCGAGTCGAGAAATTCGATTTTTTGAGTCGAGTCGAATTTTGCTCACCCCTAATGAGAATATATAGCATACCTTGAGCGGTCCATGAGTTTGATCCTATAAATATATGAAATTACGATAAACTTTTTTTTTATTTTTTTTATTAAATAAAAGTATAATTTTTGGATTAAAATTATGATTTATCAAAAAATATAAAGAGATATATTTATATTTAAAAGTGTTTAGTTTCAGAAAAATACTTTATGAGAGAATATATTTTTTTTAATAAATCTTAAATTTAATTGTAAGCTTAGTAGATAAGAGAATTTTAAAACTCGTGTTTAATAGATTAAAACTCATAATTTTAAAAAAAAAATAATTAAAAAAACCATTACGAGAGAATATGACTTTTATCGGATAATAGTAGATTAAAACTCTTAATTAGAAAAAAAAAAAAAAAAACTATTATCATGTTTGGCTTCCAACGCTATTACGAGAGAATATGATCTTTGACTCATAATGGTGACTAATCCAAATTAATTGTATATATTAAATGATTAAATATACTGAAAGATTGTTCTTGGTTAAATTATAAACATATCATTTTATATTAATAATTTTATTTTTTGTTAGTATCCTGAGATGAAGCGATTTGAGAATAATAATTATCGATCATAAATGTTAATATTTTAAATATTTTTTATGAAGAATCTATAAATGATTATAAAAATATTTGTTTATATATATTTAACTTTTTAATAATAAACATACATATTACGAATAAAATAAATAAATTTGAGTCTTTTTAAAATAAATATTACTCATTTTTAATAGAGTAAAATGATTTATCATTAACTATGCCTTCTTTTATATCCTTACTAAAAATTATTAAAAATAAATTTTAAACCCTAACCTTATTTCGCATCATAAACCTTAAATCCTACACCATACCTCTAATTCTATAATCTCTAACCCTAAACCCAAAATTTACTATTTTAAAGTGTGAACACTAGTAGATATATGATAAAAAGACAAACGGTTTGTAGGGGTGTTCAAAAATACCCGACCCGAATGACCTGACCCGATTACCCGACTACCCGAACGTAAAAAATCGGGTATTTTCTTGAATTTTTTGTTCTGGGTCGGGTACCCGGCCCGATATTTTCCAGGTCAGGCCCGGGTCAAAATTTTATAAAAATTCGGGTACCCGATTCCTATTTTTTTATTTTAAATTTAACTATTATTTAAATAAAATACACTTATATTCACTATATTCCCAAATCAAATAACATAATTTCTAAATCTCGATGCCCCAAATGTTATTCTTTAAAAAAAAATTAGGGATTCATTGTAAAAAAGAAAATTAAGATTCATTGTAAAAGTATAAATTTAGTTTTTTGAGTTGGTAAAATTCGAACTTTATTCATTTAGATATGTATTATTTTTGTATGTGTATTAACTAATACGAAAATTACTTAAGATTCTTTAATACTTAAATCATTAATTTTTATATATTAAAGTAAATTATACTAATTAATTTTTTTTAAAATATTTAAAAAAAACTTCATTTAGACCTTATGTTTTATTTCAAATTAAATTAGGTAATTTGGGTTCTAAAATTTATGTTTAGATTATGTAATTAGGTATTTAAAATTTTATATTTCGATGTTAGATTATGTAATTCAAACTATTAATTTTATGTATATTTTTTAAAGATTAAATTTAAAATTTATATAAAAAAAATAAAAAAACTGTGTACCCGATTACCTGGATATTCGGATACCCGAAGTACCGGGTACCCGGAAAATACGGATCGGGACACGGGCCGAATTTTATACTATCCGAATACCCGGGTACCTGGATTTGAACACCTCTAACGGTTTGTAACATTTTCAATAAAATCTATTGTATTTATATTTTTATATAAATAGAACACGAGAATGAGTCGATAAATTTTCACGTATATAAATTTATGAATGTGTGTAGGGACAAAACTGTCCATAAAATTCTTTTGATATAATTATATTTATAGTTTCTTTTAATTTAAATACTAAATAAATAAAGTTTTTTTCCAAATTTTTAATTTTTAAATTTAAAAATTCAATAAACTTTTAAATTTTAACATTATAAGTTTCCCATCTCTATTTCAAACATCATTTGATTATCTTTCTATACGGACCATATTTCTCGTACTATGAGGATTCATATGTTGTCCCCACCCGATCGTACTTGAACCCATCACTGCTAGAGAAACTAAAATTCTAAATACCCTTCACCTACCAAAATTGACCTCTCGAGTGGGCTAAAACTATGAAACTCGGTACAGTAGGAAGTCGACACGCGTCTTAGCTCACAAATTTTACTGACAAATGGAAACCCTAGAACCAAAATGCATGTGCATGAACAGTAATGGAATCGGCAAAATGTACATAAACCACCGTTGACGATCCATCAATTATGTTAGGGAGTTGACAAGAATGGGAGCCCACACAAAGGAGAATTGTGATTGTGAACAAGGAAATAGGACAGATGGAGTAATACTTTTCGATCATCTAGTAACTTATATTGTAATTGGTTAAAGTGTGGGAATAAGGGGATAGGTAATAATGGATCATCATTCATCTTTGAAATATTAGGAGAAAATGAAACGGATCCCTAAGTATATTTGATTGGTTGGTTATGTTATTTATTTTTATTTATTTTATATTTTATTAGATTATAGGTTCTAGACCAAATACAGAGTCAAAATTTGGAATTGATGAAGGTAAAATATAAATGTTTAAAAGTATGAGGAGGCAAATTCATAAAAACAATTTTTAAAAGAATTTAAATAGAGGGACAAAAGTGAGAAAAAAATTCTTTGGGAGAATAATTTTCCCTCCCTACATGGGTGTAGTTTCGTCTTTATTCTTGACCGATAATACACCATTATTTCCCCCTAAAGTTTCATTCTCCCTTGTTTCAGGCAGGATTAAGATTAAAATTAAGATTTATTAAAAAAATTAAAAGCTAGTAAGATTTGATTTAAAAAGTTGAATTTTTTGAGTTGATTTAATGTGATAAAAATGACTTAAATTGAATCGTAAATTTATAAGCTCTATTCGAATTAAATGTTTTAAAACAAACTTTGAGTTATAATACGAAACTAGAATAGCTTAAAACTTTTAGTAATTAATGGATTGGTTTTCAAGTTTGTGTCAAGTCACTTAAATTTGTCTGACACATATATATTGTAGAGAAATACATGTATATCATATATAATTATAAAAAATTATTTAAATTGTAATAAATTAATACTATAACATTATAAATATTTACAATTAAATTTAAACAGTAACTTGAACAACTTAACTCGATTAAAATTTTTTAAACTTAACTAAAAACCCAAATAAAATATAAATTATAAAACATAACTCATCAACTCAATTAACTCTAATTTTATTTTACTTGATTCGAATGTGGGAGAAAGTCTTGTGTTTCAGACCGTCAAACGAGAAACCCTAAACGTCAATTCTAAGAACGAATGTGGGAGTAGCCCATTCCAGTACAACCACCATCACCCGAATAAAGAAAGAACTCCCATCGCTGATCAATCATTTCTTTGGTGAACTGCATGAACTGATAGCAACCTCCACCATCACTCACCACTTAAAGGCTAAAGCAGCTCGGTAAACATACCAGCCAATGGCAGGCACATATACTACTACTACAATCTAGGAGATTAATATTGGCAGACTTTTGCCTCTCACATTGTTCGATCCTGACATCGTCCCTACTTCCAAACATTTTAATTCGATAATTATCGATCTTACCACCTTTCTAGTAGCTATGGCCATTCAAGTCCATACAAATATATAAATATATGGATCTGTATGGAACTTATATATGCTATATGAATCACACAAAGGAAAATATAATCCCATTCATGGGTATCTATTTTCGACCACAAACTTTGAAGTATATTATCTATTTAGAGTTCAATCCCAAAAAGAAAACTGAATGGACCAATTTTTTTTTCTTAAAATGCTTGAAGCTGTTTTCTTAAAGTATATTAAAATGGTTAGATGTATTTAAAAATAAAATACTATTTATTAAAAAAACATTTTGAGTCGTAACTGTAAAAAGATAATAGTTATAAAAAGTCTTACAGCGTAAAAATTATATAATAATATTAACACTAACTAAACTCATAAGAATCAGTGTAGTTACGTAAACTAACTATTTAGGTAGGGATGGACACGAAACCCGAATCCGACGGGTTTTGATCCAACCTGATTCGATCGGATTAAATTTTTTTAAAATAAAATTTTGGGTTTGGGTTGATTTTTTTAAGGGTGGTTTCGGGTCGGGTCAGGTTCGGTTTTAGGATATAAAAAATTTAACCCGACCCGACCCGAGACTAATAATATAATTTTTTCATATATATTTTAGGGATATTAGCAATAATGATCCCTCTTTATATATATTTTATACAATTATGTCACAAATTTTATTTTTTACAATTAGATCCTTAAATTCTATTTTTTTTATAATTAACTCCCTAAAATTTAAATTTTTTAATGATTCGGGTCGGGTCGGATTTTAAAGCTTAAAAGTCAGTTCGGGTCGGATTTTTTCACCCTAAACCCGAGTCGGGTCGGGTGGCATGTATAATTTTTTGAGTCGGGTGCGGGTGGGCCGAAAATCCGACCCAAACTGACTCGTGCCCATCTCTATATTTAGGGAAAATACATAATTTTGTACCTAAAAGGCGAGGAAATATATAACAATATAAATTCTTACTTGAGATCACTCAATCCAAAACAAACTCAACTTACTTACTGTAAGTATTTGTGTAGCCACAAAAATATTATAATATATTTTTTTATATAAAAATAACGATAATTTGAGTAGTTATATAAATTATGTATATTATAAATTATTATAGAATATACATAATTTATTATAAAAAATTGTAAGGAAACGTGTAACTACACAATTTATTATCTAAGATTATCTAATCCAAAATGAGCTCAATTTATGGTAAATATTTGTGTAACCAAAAAAAATTATAAGATAACGTTTTATTTTTACAAAATTAATGAGAATTTATATAATTATATAAAATACTAAAAAATATACATAAATTATTACGATAATTGTAAGATGAAGTGTACCTACATAATTTCTACACAATTTTTTACTTCACATCATCCAATTCGAATGGAGTTCAACTTATGGTAAGCACTTATGTAGTCACACAAAGAATTATAAGAAAACTATTTTTTTTTACAAAAATAATAAAAATTTAAGTAACTACAAAATTTATTTTTTTATCTTAACAAAATATATATTATGATACTTTTTAAAGTTATTTTTTACTTTATTTTACTTTATTAAATTATTTTTTTATATTTCCTTCTAAATATTTAATTAAATTTACTTAAAGTCCTTTTTTTTCACATATCCCAAACTTTCATTATTGATTAATAATATATTTTTAAATTTTATTTTTTAATATTTATTATTAAAAATATATATTTAAAACTTATGTTTTTCAAGACTTTTTATTAGAGGGTTTAATTTTTATTTGGTCTTAAGTCATGAAAATCTTAAGAACAAGCTTAAAATCAAACTACATTATCGTTATCGCTTGCTTAAAGAATATTGCGGAGCTTATGCACTTTTCGTCGGACACTCTTTGCAGTTGTTAATAACTTTAAATATTTTTTTATAAATAGATAATATTCTAAAATTTTAAAAAATTAATAATTTAAGATTTAAAAGTTATCAGTGATCGACGATGAATGATCATCGATGATGAGAGATATTATTTATATTTAATCAGTGACGGATTTACTTTAAGAGAAGAGTGAACCTGTACTCATCCTGAATTTTTTAAACTTTACATATTTATTCATAATTTTTACAAATTTTATGAATTAATCATTAAGTTTTTTATAATATTTAAAATGTGTCCAATTTTAAAAATTTGTATGTGTCCATCGTTAAATAAATTTTTGGATCTGTCACTGATTTAAATGATAAAATTAATATTTTATCTAAAATTTATTAATTAAATTATTTTATTTAAAATTAAAAAATTAAATTAATATTTTATTTAAAGTTTTGTGTAAAATTAAATTTTAATATATTTTATCAAACTAAAGACAAGTGATAAGGCTGCTGGAAAATTTACTGTAATATTGTTTTTAGATTTTTTAATTTTAAAAATATTATTTTCACTATATTATTTTTCAATATATTATAATTCATTGTTGAGTTTATAAAATCGAGTACTTTCAATCTGTCTCTAAACAGTAAATAAATTAAATAATATAATTTATCCAAAGACGGGGTGAAAGAAACCCGTCTTTGAATAATGTTTTTTTTAATTTGTTTTATAAAGGAAAAACTTATTGAAACACTGTTTGAGTGAAAAAACACTATTAAAAGATTGATTGTTTTCTTTGTATTTAAACAATGTTTATTATTTTTGTCAAAACATTTTAGAAGACAGATTGAAAGCAATCTGACTTTTGATTTGAACAATAATTTATTATATTATTAAAAATAATTTGAGTAATTTAATATTTTTAGAAGAAAAAAAAAAGTCTTGGAAAAACGTCAAGGCTGCTGTTTAACTATTAATCTTCGAATTAACGAGGGCCATTGGATCTATAGTCTTCAGCCGATTTGATGAATCAAAGAAAAGGCGGGAGGCGAAAATGATACGTTACGTTTCCCGCGAGAAGAAATATTTCCCCGCTCCTCATTTTCCTTGAATATATGCCTACAATATTTCTCAAATCCTTAATCGAATCGAAGCCCATTCATTTCTGTTCCAGTTTGTCTAAATCGGTGAAAAACTTTAACAATGCCTGCAATTGTAGATCGCACTGCTTCTCCTTTAAAGGGGATGTTGGCCGCCAAGACCTGCGAGGTGGTTGGATCCAACGGCTGTTGTATTCCTTAGAAACGAAGGTTACGGTCCGACACGGATGCGGACAAAGATAGTACGGTTTCAACGCCGATGAAACTCAAAGCGCCTCGCCGTCGCCTAATTTCAAGTCCAAGCAGCCCTGAAAATGTAAGCTATTACTTTTAGTGTCTAGTTCTTTTTTAAACTGTGATTGTTTTTGTTTGAATTGATTTTATAATATCTTGTAATGTTCGGGGGTAAGCAGAATGGAATTAATCTGAAACTTGTTTGATTTGATGACAAATTAAAAGGAAAAAGAATTTTCGTTCCTTTTTAGTGCTTGATTGAATTCATGTTATGCTAAAACACTGGAATCTGGATAAGGTTTAAAAGATTGCTTAATTGTATATATTTACAGAAAATTAAGGAAGATTTGAGTGGAAAACCAGTGAAGAGTTGCTGGAATCCAAGAGGTAATTTTTTAGCTAGTTCCCCCCCCCCCCCCCCAATGTGTCTTTTAATTTTGATCGATCAATGATAATATTGAATTGGTTTTTGTTTATTTTGTTTAAAGATGTTGAACAAATGAGGGCTGTGAAGGAGGCTCTACATGTTTCAACTGCTCCATCAACTGTTGTGTGCCGAGAAGATGAGCAAAAAAGGGTTTTAGATTTTTGCAAGATGTGTGTCAAACAAGAGAAAGCTGGGAGTCTGTATGTGGATGTCCTGGGACCGGGAAATCGTTATCCATGGAGAAAGTAAAGCATCAAGTTATGAATTGGGCCACAGCGGTATATTCATTGCTTATAACCCCTTTTAACTTGAAACCTTATTAAACTTAGTTATCATTTTCAATTATTCCCTCTTTTGTAACAGGAAGGTTTGCAGTCACCTGACATGTTAGAAGTGAATTGCACTTCTTTAGCAAATACATCTGTGATTTTTAGTAAGGTATTGTTATTGAGGCCTTAACAACGTTTACAGCTTTGTATTTTGGATTGTTTTGGCTGATTTTTTTCTTGGCAGATTCTTGGCAGGCACCAATTGAAGAAGAAAACTACAGGATCAAAGTCACCTTTACAGCATTTACAGACACTGTATTCTAACAAGCAAGAGTCATTGGGCTCAAAGATGATGTGAGAAACTTGGTCTCAACTGCCTTGAAGCATTTATTCCGCTCTCCCTGGGCCTTAACAAAACCATGAATTTTGCAGGCTAATAATTGCTGATGAGTTGGACTATTTAATTACTAGAGATAGGACAGTACTTCATGATCTTTTCATGCTTACAACTTTTCCGTTTTCAAGATGTATATTGATAGGTATCATTCATTCCAATTATGTATTATGAATAAGCTTTTTTCTTATTGCTTGTCTTGATTCATGCTGACATTCACTCATGAATGTTATCCTTTTTTTGCAGGAATAGCAAATTCCATTGATCTAGCTGATAGGTTCCTTCCAAGACTTCAGTCATTAAACTGTGAGCTCTTTTTTTCATTACTTTCTGGGCTCTTTACTTGCTACTGCTAGTCTTGAACTTTTCATTGTTATTTTATTTCTATGCTGATATTAACTACAATTTCTAAATGTTAGGTAAACCTATGGTTGTAACCTTTCGTGCTTACTCTAAAGATCAAATCCTTTCAATACTTTGGGAGAGGCTCTCGGTAATTACTAACTTCCACTTTCATGGTTTTGAATTACTTTGAATATTTCTGTGGCAAATGCAATGTTATTTAGTTTTATTGGCTTTCCACCCTATAGGTACTTCCATATATTGTCTTCCACCAACAGGCATTAGAACTTTGTGCCAGAGTAAGTTATATGGCTTTTTTTCTAGACCTCTTCCTGCCCTCAATTAATATACTTTCAAATTTCAATAGATGCTAATTACTTGAAATTAACAGAAAGTTGCAGCTGCTTCTGGGGATATGAGAAAAGCTCTTTCTGTTTGTAGGTTAGTGTTTCATTGGAACTAAATATTGTTTCAAGCAAACATTACATTAATTAATATTCCTGAAATTTTGTCGGTGTCTTTATATTGTGTTAAGTTTATATAATCTTCAGAATCTAATGTATTCATGGTAAAATTCTTCTGTTGTTTAGGAGTGCAGTGGAAATTCTTGAGGCAGAAGAAAGGGAAACTGCAAGTGGTGTCAGTTCAACATCAGTAGAGGGTGAGTTCATCAGTCAGACGCCTCCTGCTCATGAAGTCTTCCCATCACAACAAGAAAATAATACAGTAAGCTTTCACCAATGGCTTAGTGTTACTGTTATCAAGCTTGAGCTTGTTATAGTAGTCTTTCACCAGTCACCTCTTCTATAGTTGCTTACCCTTAATGATATATTTCAGGTGAGGATTGATCATATGGCTCTTGCATTGACAAAGACATTCAGATCACCTATAGTTAACACTATACAGTCTCTTCCTCAGCATCAACAAGTAAGCTTGAAGTGCATAATGAATACAACAGAACAATAGTTAATACAATAGTTGTCTTTGTTTCTTCATCTTCTCTCATGCTGTTAAGTTCGACTGCAGATTATACTTTGCTCTGCTGTGAAGTATTTCCGTGGTGGAAAGAAGGATACAACTGTTGGCGAGGTATGGCTTCCCCTGAGTTCGATATTAATGAGCTGAATCATTTTATCATTGCATAATTGACTTAAAATGGTTGTATTGTGGTGTAGCTAAATAAATCTTACATTAACATTTGTAAATCAGCATTGATCCCACCAGTTGGAATTTTGGAATTTTCAAGTCTGTGCAGGGTGTTAAATGACCAGGTAAGTTTCCCAAGATGCCTAACACTATCTAAGCAGACCAGACCAAATAGAAAGTGAGGTTGACATGATTCACTATGCAGGGGCTTTTTAAACTGGGTCAGTCCCGTGATGATAAGTTGAAAAGAGTGACATTAAAAGTTGATGAAGCCGACATCTCCTTCGCTTTACAGGTATAGATTCATCATGTCAGGTCAGCACAGATCTTGAGTATTAATCTATTACTTACCATTAATTATTTATCTTGAACAGGGAGTCCGGTTATTTCGGAATTATTTGCAGTCAGCGTGCTGAAAATTTTCTACAGGCATTGTATTGTTGACAATTTTATACAAATTGTAAATTTTCATGTATGTTGTGTAATTCTTTTTTTTTTTTATTTGATGGGGATTCTTGTGTAATTCATTTACTTTGCAATAAAAATATATAATTTTTACTCAAAAGACTATTTTATACTATCACTATCATTGCCACGTAACATGAGTTTGGAATTCTAAACAATATTCACTATCTTTTACGCAAAAGCTTCTTTATCTGTTTCTTAAGGCTCCCCATCTTCTTTTCTTTCTTCAACAAAAACACTAAGGTAAAGTGTTCTCAACTTCTTCCTTTTTAATTCTTGCTTTTCTGTTCTAATCCTTGGTTGTTGCTAATTGGAGATGGATTAGTTTATTATTATTGATTAGTTTAGGAGACAAATCTGTAATAATCTTAAATCTTAATGATAATTTTCAATTTCATGATGTTGAGGATTTTCAATCTTAATGGCAACAACCAAGTTGTATGTAGTGTGAGTGTTGACCCTCTACCCATGTGCGTTACCTAAAATTTGATGTACTTTATGTGTTGCCGTCCTTGAATTATGTAATCTTGGATAGGTATTACTCGTTATACCGTCATGTTGAGATCATGGCAAGGGAAGTGCAAAGGGGAGCTAATTCGGTTCAAGGTGTAGAGGCCACAATTTGGCAGGTGATGAAGTATGATGCCTTGAATGAAAATGTCCTTTTAATCTTATTAAGTCAGGCAATTTGGTTGGATTTGACAGGTACCTGAGACTCTATCTGATATAATACTGCAAAAGATGAAAGCACCAGCTAAAGCAGCTGATGTACCGGAGATCAAGCCAGAACAGCTTTTGGATGCAGATGGTTTTCTCTTTGGATTTCCTTCTCGTTTCGGCGTGATGGCAGCTCAGTTTAAGGCCTTCTTTGATGCTACTAGTGACCTGTGGAAACGCCAAGAACTTGCCGGCAAGCCTGCTGGTATCTTCTGGAGCACTGGTTTCCATGGGGGAGGTCAAGAGCTCACTGCGTAAGATTTAGATTATTCCCAGAGCTATATCGGTTTGTATATGTATACTGAAAGAATTGTACGAAGATCTATTAGATTCTTTTCTCTTTGTTGTACCTGATTTTCAGGTTAACTGCTATAACACAGTTAGCACATCATGGTATGATATTTGTGCCTCTTGGATACACTTTTGGGAGTGGCATGTTTGAGATGGATGAGGTAAAGGGTGGATCCGCTTATGGTGCTGGCACTTACGCAGCCGATGGATCCCGTGAACCCACCGAGCTAGAGCTCCAACAGGCCTTTCACCAAGGTAAATATGTTGCGGAAATAACCAGGAAACTCAAGAGCAAGCCCCTCTCACCATAAAACACAGCTTCAAGAAGCAGTTACAAGCCCTAAAAGACAACCTGGTGAACATCAAGAGTCCAAAGGCTAACAATAATGTTCATTTACCTTATGTTTGGAATTTGGATTGAAAGAAAGTGAATAAATATATAAATAAAAGAAAGGTTGATACCATTCATCTTAAATGTATTCATTATGATGCCTTAGGCATCCGTTCAGCAACTTTGACATATATGAATGTGGGGACAGGATTGACAAACTCCAGGATCAGAGGATTCTTCGGAACTGTTCGGCCTATGTGGGGTTGGTAGGTACAACATGAGACCCAAGAATGTTGCATTTGAGGTGAGGAATATATAAGAAGGAACAAATATACCCATAAAACATTAACGAGTTGGCAACTATGCTTTAAGCCTTTTTCTAAAATCAAAAGCACAAGTGGCTTCCCAAAGTATTTTGGCGTTGCACCATGAGATGCCAAACCCTTCAATATCAAGATGGCAATTTGCTGATCCAAAATCTCAAATCTTCCCTCAACCAACCACAACTCGAAAGCATAGCTACCATTCAAAGTATCACACCTACACCAAAAGTTATGAGCTACCAGCACTATATCTTACCTTTTTCCCATTGGAACCAACCAATACTATTACTATCATCTCCATCTTTCTCTCCCACAATCATGGACATATCCTGGGAGCAAAGTGTCACCTATTCAATCAACACCATTTACCTTCTTTTCTCAGCTTATTTAGTCTTCATCATGCAGCTTGGCTTCGCCATGCTCTGTGCTGGTTCCGTCCGTGCCAAGAATGCCATGAACATTATGCTCACAAACGTTGTAGATGCAGTCGTTGGTAGCATCTCTTACTATCTCTTCGGCTTTGCCTTTGCATTTGGTGACACCTCAAACCCTTTCATCGGAACCAACTTCTTTGCCCTCAAAGATGTTCCCAACACTTCATTCGACTACTCTTTCTTTCTGTACCAATGGGCTTTCGCCATTGCTGTTGCAGGGATTACCAGTGGGTCTATAGCTGAGAGAACCCAGTTCAGTGCTTACTTGGTTTTCTCATTCTTCCTCAGTGGGTTCGTTTACCCCGTTGTGGCTCATTGGGTTTGGTCATCGAGTGGGTGGCTCAGTGCTGGTTCGAGCAATCCATTGTTTGCTTCGGGTGCTATTGATTTTGCAGGGAGTGGCGTGGTACATATGGTGGGCGCTGTTGCAGGGCTTTGGGGTTCACTAATTGAAGGTCCACGAGTGGGTCGGTTCGATGCTTTTGGCAGCCCTATGCCAATGCGTGGTCATAATGCAACCCTAGTGGTTCTCGGGACATTCTTGTTGTGGTTCGGTTGGTTCGGATTTAATCCGGGGTCATTCGATAAGATTCTTGTGGCCTATCCTAGTACAACCAATCAAGGTAATTGGACCGCAATCGGCCGAACGGCGGTTACGACCACATTAGCTGGATCGACGGCCGGAATCATGACGTTGTTTGGTCGAAGATTACTAGTGGGCCATTGGGATGCACTCGATGTATGCAACGGAGTGTTGGGTGGGTTCGTCGCGATAACATCGGGCTGTTCAGTTGTCGAGCCTTGGGCCGCTATCATTTGTGGTTTTTTCGCAGCTTGGGTCTTGATTGGACTCAATATCATGGCAGTGAAATTGAACTTCGATGACCCATTAGAGGCTACTCAATTGCATGGGGGATGTGGTGCTTGGGGTTTGATATTCACTGGCTTGTTTGCAAAACATGAGTTTGTGGTTCAAGCCTATGATTCAGGAGACACCAGTGTGGTTCGGCCCTACGGCCTTTTCATGGGTGGCGGATGGGGATTGCTTGGGTGCCAAGTGATCGAGCTCTTGGTGATAGTGAGCTGGGTAAGTGCCACAATGGGTCCTGTTTTCTGTGCTCTTCATCGACTCAGGATACTAAGAATATCAACAGATGAGGAAATTGCCGGACTCGATATTTCTAGCCATGGAGGATATGCTTATAATGCTCATCACGACGAAGATCAACCTCGATTTTATGCAGATTATATGAGAATGCAAGATCAGTCATAACACATAAGCTTATCAACCATTGTAAACATGGGGACTAGACCTTGAATCAATCATGCCATTGTATTTTTATTCAAAGATCGTTTGTATTATTGTATTGGGTCGGGTTAAATTTCAACGGATTCAAATTATTTTATCAGTTAAATCATTTAGTGCCACGTAATGTTATCTAAAAGATACAAGGAGCAAAGATTGAAAGGGCCATGTATGGACATCAGCTGTACAATGGACCACATTATTCTACTTATCTTTCAGGAAGCTGTTCGTTTTTTACTTATTGACATAACTATTCTGTATATGTACATACTAAAACTACATACCTTCTATTGTCATTTGCTGATGAATAAACTCCTTGCCAGCACCAGCACCAGCACCTCAAGAATGTCTTCCGCCATATCGACGTTGCTGCTGCTGATATGAACTGAAAACCTCAATGAATTCTTCCTTCCCAAAATCGAGCCACAGTTCTTGATCAAAGAAGAGCTCAGTGTAGGCCAATTGCCACAACAAGAAGTTGCTGATCCTGAGTTCACCACTAGTTCTTATTAACAAATCCGGGTACAGATACACCGTACAATTAGTTTCTAGCTCTTGTTCGATTAAACTTTCGTCGATGTCTGTTAGTTGCATTCAGCAGTCTTTAAGCATGCTTGTACAACGTTGTGTTTGCCGCTGTAGCTAACTGCAACGATGAGTTGGAATCGGGTGTTGTGGTTCATGGTCTCCTCGACTTGGTTGATCAACCTTTGCCGCGATGTCTGAAGCTTTGATGAATCCCAATGACCGATATTCGAATAGCATTTCTGCTAGAATCCCAGGTATCATGAAATGGAACCATACTATGTGTCTAAAATCAGAATAGAAGGACGAATTACCTGAGAAAGGACTCAATCTCTGACTTGAAGGTTCTCTCAAACAAACTCAGCAAGACCACCTGCACTTTAACAACACCACTAATCAATAGTCCATCCTTGTTTAAATCGGGATTTAAATAATAGGACCATTATAGTCATAATTATTATGTCTGCAATTATATTATTTTTTTTAACATTGATAAACAAAAAATAATCTAGACAACAACTATAATTTAAATCTCTGGTTAAAGTTTCTACTTCTAACACAAAAATATGAATGAATTAGTTCATCACATTTTATTCCACAAAGATCATGATCGTGACAGGAATCAATGAAATATGTGTTATATAATTTACCTTGGGACAAATCCAATTATCGTAAGAGAAAACGAAGATAGTGAGAATTTGGATCCCCCGCTGACCGCATAGCTCCACCATCTCCCTCAACGACTTTACACCGGCTTCGTGCCAGGCTGAAGCCGGCAATCCCTTCTACTGAACCCACCGGCAATTCCCGTCCATATCACCGCAACGTGTTTCGGCATCAACTCTCTGCTCATCCTCCCATCGTTTAGGTCAGTGGCATCAATTCCTTTTGGGGAATAGCGTTTAAAATTTTAAGAGCGATAGCTATCGGAAAAAAATAACGGTTCGGTAAAAAGCTCAGTTCGAGTGAATTCGATTCGAATTCGATTGAGACTTTAATGAGTCGTCAAAGCTCGACTCGAAAAGCTAAAGAAAAGTTAAAAAATAAAAAAAAAATAGAAATTCATTAAAAATAAATTAATAAAATAAATTGAGCACTTTTCCTCTCATAATTGAATTTTGTTTTGGTGTTAATTATGAAAAGAGTTTTTTAACCAGATTCTATCTTTTATAGAAAAATATAATAAAATTGTCTATTTTGAGTTGAGCCGAGCCTGATGAGCCCGAGTCGAACCCAATAATATTATTTTCGAGCTGAGTCCAAATCTGAAATTCCGAGCTTGCTGAGTCTCGAGCCTAAGCCAAACCCAATAACACTGTTTCCGAGACAAACCGAACCTAGCTATACTCGGACTCAACTTGACTCATTATCATCGTATCCGCTATTGCGTCTTTCGAAGAAATAAAGTGACGTTAGAATTTTCTATTTTGGTTGGTGTACATATAAAACGAAGGATAAGGTAAGGAAATAACATCGTAATGTAAGGGTAAACATTCGAGTGAGTTGAGTCGAGTTAAAAAAGAAATTGAGTTATTTGAGTTGAGTAATCATATTTTATAACTTAATTTTTTAAAAATTTTATCGAGTTTAAGTTGAGTTAATTTTTTGAGTTTATGTATAAATTTTAATTATACTACTTATAATACTATATTATAGTTTAATTGTAATTTAAAAGACTTTTTCTTTATATTTACATACATATTTTTTATGTTATTTTATATATATAAAAATAAAATTTTAAATTATTATTATTATTATCAAATACCTTAGATGTGAATATATTATTTTATTAAATTATTAAAAATCTTCTTTTTATCTAAGTAAGGTCAATGCTAGACCAAAAATAGTATTAAATTAAATACAAAAATTAAGAAAACATAAAATAAATAATATAAATTAAAATCATAAATAAAAGATACAAATAAAAATTATATTAAATAAAAAATAAATCTAGAAAATGACTAAATTGTAAAGAAAAAAAATAAAAGATAAAAAAGGGACTAAAAGTAAAACTATAGGGGTTAAATATGTAATTAGCCTCTATAATTACTGAATATTTTGAGTTATTCAATTTTTATTTTATAATTTGAATTTTATTTGAATTTATTTTAAGTCAAATAGAATTTATAAAATTTTAAATCAAGTTAAAACTAATCGAATTTTTCGCCTTAAATAAATCAAAAAAATTAACTTTTACTAACTAAGTCGAATTTTATTCACCCCTTGGTGCAACCACACAAGTTAGAAATGTTGGTTTCTAAAATGTGGCTTTAATACTTATACAATACGAATTATTATGGATAAAGTCCTGAAAATTGGAAAGGAAAAAAATTATGGCCTTAATATTTTATTTATCTGTTTAATTATTTGGGGTTTCTTTAATTAAGCTTCTTAAATTCTCAATTTCTCATAGGTCACATTTTTCTTTTCTTGTTTTTGTATTTGTTTAATGCAAACGAACTTTTGTAATTTATTTTTTATTCACTTGTTTTATATGGTTATCGTATCTAATTTGTGGATTTTTTATTCAATAATAAAAATGTAATCTTTTAAACCATGAACCCTAAACCTTAAATCATAACTCTTAAACCCTAAACTCTAACTCAAAAACCCCTAAACTCTAAATTATAAACCCTAAATCTTAACTACTAAGTCTAATCTTAAACCCTAAACCTAATCTTATTAACATCTAAAATTGTTTAAATTTGATCCAATTGTTCTAATTAACTACCCAACTAAGTTATCGAACCAAGACTTAAATTAGATCAACATTCATCTATCGACTCGAAAACCTGAAACGTTATATATTTTTTTAATAGATTGTATGTTATTTTATTTTGTTTAATTAGAGTTTTTTTTTATAAAAATGATAAATGATTTTATCTAATTTTTTGTCATATGTTTTAATATATATTTATAAAGGTTGAGTTTAATATTATCTCTTCGATTTTTATTATGTTATCTTGTAGATATAGTTTAGGCTTAAAGCTAAATATATATTTAAACCACAC
Organism: Abelmoschus esculentus; assembly: GCA_035048815.1. Classification (NCBI taxonomy): domain Eukaryota; kingdom Viridiplantae; phylum Streptophyta; class Magnoliopsida; order Malvales; family Malvaceae; genus Abelmoschus; species Abelmoschus esculentus. The sequence goes on along the minus strand of JAUCBN010000061.1, from coordinate 3,658,973 downwards.
ATGTGACTCACTTTAATTTTCATCATTTAAAAAAATAATTTAAGCGTTGAAAACGAGTCACAAATATAATTTAATTATATATTTAATTATTAAGTCCTATATTTTATTTTGAACTCTCAAATTAAATATAATATATGTTCGCAAATTGAGTTATCACATTATAAGCTTGTCAATGAACCATAATTATTATTTATATTTTTATATTTGTATTAGACAATGTTTATCCTTCTTTGTCAATAAAATGATGTTAGTTTTTAATTATCATTTGTTTGAATTATTTAATTGGATTTTTAATATTTTTATATTTAATTATATTTTATTTTCAAATGGATAAGTTATTTTATAATAATTTTACAATTCATCTATTTTGTAAATTTTGATTATAATTTTGAAACATTTTAAAACAGACTAATATTATTTGTCAATTACCCTTTTTTCTGTAATCAGTCGTTTTCTTCATGGGTTCGCAATTCAAAGCAGAGACGATGCCCCTCAGATCATAGTATTGATTATGGCAGAACCTATAAATAACAAACAAAAATCAAATGAATGTGGATGCGGCGCGCGTCCACTGCTTGTTGACACATATATCTCTGTCCTCCTTTCATACCTGCCAGGTCTCTCTCGATTTTATTTTCAATGGATTCTTCAATTCCTGAAACTCGAACCATTTGTTTCTGATCTTCATCTCCATGACCACAGAACCCAGCACTACACAATCCCTCGTTTTCTCACCTTCTATCAGCCATGGTAACCACCAACACAACCCCTCACCCACAGAACACCACAAATCAAAGCGTTCTCATTGTTGGTAATTACTGCCATGATGTCCTTCTCCAAGGCGGCGCCGTCTTCGCCGAAACCCTCGGCGGAGCAGCCTCTTTCATCTCCAACGTTTTCACCGCTCTCTCTGTTTCCTTCCATCTAACCTCGAAAGTCGGGTTCGATTTTAAATACTTGGTTAATCACGAACCCATCGCGATCCCCACCTCCAAAACCGCCGTCTTCCACGCTTATTTCGATCAGGGTCATACCGAGAATGCTCATCAAGATCGGGTCTTGAAACGGGTCGAGGCTTGCGATCCGATTAATCCGTCGGATCTTCCCGATAAAAGGTTTGGTTTCGGAATGGCGGTTGGGGTCGGTGGGGAGATATTGCCCGAAACGTTGGAAAAGATGGTTGATATATGCGACGCCGTTTTCGTCGATATCCAAGCTTTAATCCGTACTTTTGATAAAAACGACGGGACGGTAAAACTTGTTGGGTTAAAAGAGAGTGGGTTTTACCATTTGTTACCGCGGGTAAAGTTTTTGAAGGCGTCATCGGAGGAGGCGTTGTTTATGGACGTTGAGGAAGTGAGGCAATGGTGTTGTGTGGTGGTAACGCATGGGAAAGATGGGTGTGAAGTTTATTGGAAAGATGGGGAAATGAAGATTGAGCCTTTTGGGGCTAACCAGGTTGATCCGACCGGCGCCGGAGATAGCTTTTTGGGTGGTTTTGTCGGCGGATTGGTCCATGGGTTGGTCGTTCCGGATGCTGCTCTGTTGGGTAACCTTTTTGGGTCACTTACTGTTGGACAGGTCGGCCTCCCTAAGTTCGACTTGAGATTATTACAGGTTTGTTGCTTTATATTTTCTGGGTATTTTGATGCTGCATTCACTTTCATGGATATGAATTTGTTTCAGCTGACATTTAGGTACTGTTTCATTGTTGTTCTTCTTTTACTTCCCCTCTAATAATGTGCAATTTTAGTGATTTAGCAATGAGATTTAGTGTGTTAATGTTGGCAAATGGTATTTTTTTCCTACATGCATGTCAAGATTCTTCAAGAGGGTGAATTAATCTCTGTGTTGGAAGTAGAGAGTCATGTTAAATGTTAAGAATGTTCATTGTAGGTAGAGTTGAATCCAGTGGCGGATCAGAATGATTTTTGAGGGCGAGTCATAAATTATAAAATTATTCATAAATTTTATGAAAATTGAAGCCAAATGTATGAACTTTAAAGGCATAGGCCCACCCAATTATACGTGTGGCTCCGCCACCGGTCGAATAGGATGTAAACCGGAACGGTGGACCATATAATAGAGTCATGCTGCTTCTCTTTTATCAAAGATTTGTATTTGGAATCCAAGTGCAGGTTTCTTCCCATGGTTAAAAATATAGGAATCTGATTTTTGTCTATGGCATGTATTCAGACGACTGTAATGCACGGTATAAGTTGTACATCGTTTATTATGTATATGCTTTCGTTTGGTTGTGTTGATGTTGCATAATGAAACTGAGATGTTAACTTTCTATGTTCCTTCCTTGAGGAACTGGATAATATATCTGTTGGAAAAAATCATTCTTAGTGAACTCTGGTTTGTTTTTTTTGTGTTTTATCCCTCCCCTTTGCTCTCTGTGCACTGCTTGTTAAATGTTAATACGAGACGTTGATTCTAGATTTTACGAAATGACACCGCTAAATTGATGTGAACTTGTCTTAGTTGAATTATTCATAAAGTGTAAAACCATTGTTCTATCTTCACCATTGTGTCTTGCATGAAGACATTAGGTTGTTTTTATTATCCCGAACATCGAATGAGACTCTATTTAAGAATTGACATGAAGATCAGGCATTGCTCTTGAGTCTAAATCGACGTTAGGCTTCTTCTAGAAAATCTTAGTCTTGAAACAAAACACATTGATTTCTTTTTGTTTACACCATACGATTTTCTTGGCAATACATTTTAGATATGAAACTGTCTTCTTTCGGATTACTGTCATAACAGAAAGGTTTGTTATAGAGTGAAAACCATGCTCTTGTGTTTCCATAAAACCTGGTAAATGTTTCATAAACTAGTCCGTTACTCATCAGACATTTTTTTCTCTCTTTGACATTCTAGCTAATCAAGGATGAGGTGCAAAGAAGGCAGGTGCACAGTACATGCTGGTTTGAGAATGGAGATGATTCGATGAGTTTCACAAAGCCGTCCGGGCACGATGAATTCCGTGCTTCCCTTTCTTCAAGTAAATTAGTTTCGACGTGCTCGGTTCAAGACTGTGTACGGGATGTGCCGAGATCAGCCGGGAGCATAGAGCAGGTCATCGGGTCTCCATGCACTGTGCAGCAAAATTTGTTGGTATGTTCTCTTTGTGATGAACCCATTTAAGCCTCAGTTTGTAGCCATTTTCTTCCCTGTTGTGCAGAGTGATTGAATGAAAAAGCTAATTCTACGTTGGTAAATAGCAGTAGCTGTCTGCATCTGCATGGTGATGTGTATTTATTTGTCTCTGCGGTCTCTTTTTAGACAAAAACAAAGTCTTCTTCTGCAGTTTAATTAAAATAATTCTTTAATCATAATTGAATGATTTTTATGAACTTTATCCTAATATTTATGAAAATATTTATGAAAATAGATTAATCAATAAAATTTTATATACTTTTAAATTTTTGTACGAAATTTTAATAGATTAATTTTATTATTCCCCTTCTAAATGTGTTATATTTGTAATTATATATAGCAATAAAATTCAATTTTCATAAAAAATAAAGAATGATAATAATAATAATAATAATAATAATATATTTTATCTTTAATATTACATTTTTTTATAATTGTTTAAGTAATTTTAAATTCTAAAATAATTCGGTAATCACTCAAAAAAGTTATTTATCAATCGTTTTACCTATAATTTAATTTTTTAAAAGATTTATATTTAGTTAATTTAAATAATTAATATCATTTATTTAATAACATTTTATTTTATTTCACTTAATAGAAAATACATTTTCACATTAAGATATTGTTTATCTATTGCAATAGTTCAAAGTATAATAAAAGTGCAGCTTAAGATTAATATGAAATCTAATTCAATAATTTATCAAATTTTAAACAACAAAAATATATGTTTTTGAATAGAAAAAAATATTTTCATATGCTTATGTACGAAATAAGTTATAAATTATTAAAATTTAATTTATTGAAATTTGATTAAAATACAATTTTATTACTCAAGCTCAAATTAGCTCAAATATAATTTGAGTTCTTAACGAACCAAAATAATTTACTTGGTACCTAACTCAAAAATATAATATATTGTTTTTTTATTTTTTATAATTTAAAATATAAATTCCTAAATTTAAAACACTAAAATATAAACCTTAAATATATGTCTAAATACTAAATCTAAATCTTAAATTTCAAATCCAACAACCTAAACTCTAAACTAACATCTTATACCTTAAATGAATAAGCTTTACACTATTTGTAGATCAAAGCTTTTTTCTATTGTAACTTCAAATGAGCCGTGATAAATAACGAGCTACTCGAGTCCGATACGATCATTTGACTCGTTTGAGCTCAAATCAAGCTCGAGTTAAAAACTACTTGAGTTCAAACTCGGTTCGAAATCTTAACAAGTCAAATTCAACATTACTCGAGTTTGACTCGACTCATTTACTAACAACTTTTATGTTTGAAGGAACATGTCTTAAAGCAAGTGATTTTCATCAGCTACACAATGTCTAGGCTAAAAAACTCCCAAACATCTTCAACAAAGAGTTCATCTCCAAGTATTTATCAAGCACTTAACTAGAATAAAGAAACGACTCCAACTTTGATATTTATAGAGGGATTTCACCACTATCAGCAATCACAACTTTGCTCTTGGGTGTGCCACTCTGCCTTCCCTCTGCTTCGACTTTGTAAACAACATCCATACCGGACAACACCTTCCCAAACACGACATGTCTTCCATCCAACCTGTTCATAGTACTAATTTGTTTAGCTACAATGTAAAACTTAGAAAAATATCAACATCTGAACTGTTTGCGATTGTCAATCTGTATTACCAGCTGGTTGTCACAGTTGTGATGAAGAATTGCGACCCGTTGGTGTCAGGACCGGCATTTGCCATTGACAGAAACCCTATATGTCCACAAAAAGAAGAGAGAGAAAATGGTTCATGATTGTCATAAATTTTCAGTCTTTTCTTTTATGTATAGCACTCGATATAATGACATATAGGCTCTCACCAGGTCCAGTGTGCTTCAGCTTGAAATTCTCATCGGCAAATTTCTCTCCATAGATTGATTCTCCACCTCTTCCATCACCAAGTGTAAAATCACCACCTTGAATCATGAAGTTCGGAATAATCCGGTGAAACGCACTTCCTTTGTAGTGAAGAGGTTTCCCATTCTTTCCAACACCCTTTTCCCCTGTAATGGAAAAAAACAATCTCATAACGAATCTACATTAAACAATCAAAGAGAGAACTCGTACCAGTGCAGAGTGCTCGGAAATTTTCTGCACATAAGAAAGTTAAATCTGATTAGAAAAATAACTGCTACGAAATTAGACCACAGCCATTAGTTTAGCCATAACACCATCATACCTGCTGTTTTCGGAACTGCTTTTCCGAAGAGTCCCATGACAATTCGACCTAAGAACAATAGTTCAGTAACATTTTAGCAGTCTATACAGAAAGCACAAGCAACTATAATGCAAAGCAACATAAAACTTCTATGACGAAATCCATATGGAATGATTATATAAGAGATCTCTCCCAATATCAAACTAAATCTTCATTTATTCTCAAGATAATTAGTAATACAAGTAGACTAAGTTGCTTCTTAATCGAAATCCCTACATCCACCATTGTTGTGAAATTAAGCTTTTATTCCCGATCCAATGGGATTAATCCATAAGTAGGAGAAGTGAAGCATACCAGCAGGTTTTCCAGCAATTTCAACATCAAAGTAAACTTTGTGAGTAACTTCTTTCAGATCTTCCTGAGACTTCTTTGCCTGAAAATTCCAAGAAAACAAATCAAAATCATGAAATTTACTAATCATATCAGATTATCGTCAAATCAATCTATCTAATTGTAAACAAAATATAACATCAATCTTATGTTCAATAAAGTATGCGAAACAAATAAAAAACAAATTCATCAAACAATAAGTAAAAAAAAAGCAAAGAAACCCAGAAGATCTCAATAGAACATGAATCTATTTCCACGTTTTCTTCACAGATCAAGACGAAAAACAAAACCCCGGTACTAAAAATTGAATAAAAATTGAACCTGAGTCAGAGCTGGAGATCCCAGAAGTACCAAAGTGCAAAACAAGGTGAGAGGCAGCATTCGCGATCTATCCATCTCTTTGGGTCTTTTGTTTTTCAAGTATCGGAGGTGATCAGTGCTATGAAGTGAACTGAAGAAAGAAGAAGCATAGATGAACTATATACGGGTAGGATGTCACCGGTAAACTGGTTAGCCAATGAGTGTGAGCCACGTAATTTGAAAGGGTGATTTGTTTGAATGTCATTGGTTCTTGGGTTCCATCGTAACTAATTTTCAGGTTAAATATTACTCCCTCCACATCATTTAATTTGCCTATTATTAATTTTTTTAGTTTATTTTTTTAATTTTGACGTATTTTAAATTTATTATTGATAAAAATATAAATAAAATATATTTTAAAAGTTTTAAAATATGTTTTATAAAATTTAATAAATTAAAATACTTAAAATAAATATGATTAAAATTTTAAATTTTAAACTTTTAAAAATCAATACTAAATATATTAAGTAGGACAGAAAGAATACTACTTTACTAATGGACGACTTAATTTAAAACTTTAAAAATAATAAATAAATTATAATTTAAAATGTTATTAAAATGTAATTATTGATTAACATTATTTTAAAATTAATTTAAACTTAGGGTAGTCGTATAAATGATCACTGAATTTTTAATGTAGATTTATTTTAGTTATCGTATTTTTAAAATATTTGATAAGGTCATCGAATTTTTAGGATAAATTTATTTTGGTCATCATATTTTTAAAATATTCGATAAGGTCACCTAATTTTTAGTTTGCATTCGATAAGGTCATTCAACTTTTAGTTCGTATTCGATAAGGTTCCTATCGTTAAAATTCGTTAAAAATTACCATAAGATTTAATATATCCTTAATAAAAAATGGATAAATTACATTAAACATAAATCAACTTTCTTCTAGCTCCTATCTTGGTCACTAAAGTTTAAATTTTTTTTATGTATTAACTTAACTTTTGAAATGTTCATATTTTGGGCAATCTCAAATAACATGGCTATATAAATTAAATTTTTTGATTATTTGGAAATATTTTTTATTTTTCTTATTAAATTTACCTTTTTAATAAGCAAAGTAAAAAATTATTCCTCAGATCAAACATTTCAATTATTTGATTTAGTTGTACAACATGAGATCAAGAAATGAATAATCTAAAATTAAATCCAATAATTGAAATATTTGATTCAAGTAATAATTTTTTTTATTTTACTTGTTAAAATATGTAATATAGTAAATTTAATAAGAAAAATAAAAATATTTTCCGATTTTTTAAGAATTAATTAAAATTTTCAATTTGTTAAGGATTAATTTAAACTTTAGTAACCAAAATAGAAGCGAGAAGAAATCTGAGTGATGATTATTGCAGTTTACCTATTTTTTATTAAGGATATATTATAACTAACGACAAATTTTAACAAAATTTAACGATAGGGACCTTATCAAATGCGAACTAAAAGTTATGTGACCTTATAGAATACGAAGTAAAAGTTAGGTGACTTTATCAAATATGAACTAAAAATTAGATGATTTTATCAAATGTAAACTAAAAGTTTGGTGACCTTATCAAATATTTTAAAAATACGATGACCAAAATAAATCTACCTTAAAAGTTTGACCATTTATGTAGTTTACCCTTAAACTTAATATTTTTATAATATTTTAGATTATAATTAGATTTATTGTTTGATTTATTTTGAGTAATTTACTTTTTTTTTTTAATTATGGTATGATTTCGCTTCTTGATCGTCATACTACTGTTTTACACCCTCAATTCGTTGTTAGATTTATTTTTGAGAGATTAAAAAAATATTTATTTTCAACTTTTTAAGTCTTTAATGATAATTGTATTAATTTTGATCCCCATTTTTTATACGGTAATATTTTTTATAGTATATAAATAATTTAAATTTGATTTTAACAAATCAAACATATAATTAGATAATTGATAAAAATTAGACAACTAGATTGAGTAGGTTTTAATACTGAAAACAAAGTTTTTAAGTAATTTAAAGTAATTTACTAGCACGAGCCCTCTATTTTAAGTGATTAAAAGAATGGTTATTGTTCTTAAAATTTACGGGTTTGAGCACCAATGATGTCAACAGAGTGATTGAGCGATCAATGTCAAATGATAAAGATTTTATTCTAGAACAGATATTACTGTAATCACTATTAGTTAATTAAAAAAAAAATGACAAACATAAATATGATTATACACATAAAACAAAAGTATATATATATATATATATTATACTAATTTCATAATATATGCTCAAATAAAAATAAGGATAAACTATTTAAATGAACACTTAATTAAGGAATTGATATCAATTTGATCATTACACTTTTAATTATGACAATATGACCACTGAACTATGTAAGTATTTTCAATATGATCATTTTATGTTAAGACCTTATGGAGGGAGTGATGTGGCAATTAGTAAAAAGTTGTATGATTATACATTTGATCTTTATTATTTATATATTCTATTAATTTAATCTTAATTTTAAAGAAATTTAATTATTTATATTTAACTTAATAAATTTATTTTTAGTTGATGAGACGTATTATCATCTTATCAAAGAAGAAGAACAAAATCAAAAAAACTTACATTGGGTAAGATTCAACCCAGGTAAGGCAAAGGCAACTGGAGCGACTTAACCATTGCACCAAACACAAATTTATATTATAAATCACTAATTTTAATACATTTTATTTTTTATATTTATTGTTTTTAATTTTACATATATAATCAATAAATTAAATTTATTAAAAAATTTATTGTTTTCTATTACCTTAATGCTCACCCTCCAACTTTATTGCACACATAAGCATAAATTCTTTATATCAAATTCAGATGTGTTTTATCTGTGAACCGTGGCATTATCTAACTCTACACTAGTTTTTCTGTTCAATTCCACCGCACATGAAGATCTTGAAATGCTATAGTCAGAGTAGCACACCAATGATTCTTCACCGAGAAACTCATTGACTCGACTCGCTGAGATATCGATTTTTTTTTCTTCTTCTTTCAAATGAAACCAAGTTTGATGTTGCATCCCAGTTTTAGCTCAATTATAAATTGTTGATCTCATAAATGTAGTGACCTCTGATTCGACATTAATTCCTTTGCTGTTGCTGTTGCTGTTAAAGTGAAGCTCGGAAGGTGGCACGAGTTGAGTAGATAAATCAGAAGGCTCCACTTCTAGTTCTGGATCTGTCTTCTATGTTCATTGTCGTCCTCAGTTGTTTTAATCTTGTGCCGTACAAGTCTGGTTTCCTACTTGCTCACAGGGGAACATGTTCATGGTTTTTGTTCAAATTTTGAGTGATTGCGGAAGAATTTTAATATAAAAGTTGTGCTTTAGGGTTTCTCTTTAGGGATATTTTATATGAACTTAGTACGATTTGCATAATTTTTATATTTTCTAAAATATATTTTATATTATATATATACTTTTCTATATAAAAAATAATAATGTCATTATAAATTATTTTTATATTTTTAAATTAATATATTTTATGTCATAATATTAATAAATTTAAATATGATATAAGCTAATGTATTTTAAATGTTACAACATCAAAATTATTTTTATATCACACTTTTAAAAAAATAATATCAAATTAGCCTAGCCGAAAGAAATAGTTTAATTTTAGAATCTTTAGACCTTGTGTTATGGGAGGAATTCCATCGTTCAACTAAAAAATGTTAGGATTCAAAGTGAAAAAAGGCTTACTTTAGATTTTACTACCATCAATTTTTTTTATAAATCTTAAATTTAACCTTTAAAAAAAATCTAATGATTTTAACACTTAAAAAATTATAGGAAAAAAAATTCAAACCAACCAAATATTCTTAACTTATTTATCTTCAAAAATTGAGTGAAATAAAAAATGATAAATTTACATAAATGTAGATCATAAATATAATTATCTTATAATAAAAAAAATAACTCATCGTCACATAGTTATTACTCTCTTCCTAAAATTTTATTTAATTTTTATTATTAATTTTATTACGATAAATCAATGACCGATCCAAAATTTATAATATTATAAAATTTAAGAATCAACTCATAAAAATTATAAAATTAAAGGTAAATACATAAATTTAAAAAAATCAAAATAAACACGTGAATCTATCATTGCAACAAATAACTTATTAATTCAATATTTCATTTTGAACTCCAAGTAAAAAATACTCTAAAATTTACTGAATTATCATTTCTTTCATCACATAAGAAAATATTATTATTTAGATAAAATTATACGATACAAATTAAAATAACATACAACTGATTTCAAAGTTTCATATATTCATTATTTAACTCAATAAATCATTCCACTAAAGTGTTTTGTGGGGACTATCACACATACAATGAATTAAAGCAAGTTTTTGCCGAAGACTGTCATAAATATATAATTCATATAAGATATTTATGCTCCCTAGGATTTTGTATGTTCATTGAAATTATACCCCAGATTTAACTTAAACACTAGTTTGTATATAGAATCTCACATTTTGGATCGAACTTTGGCGATAAGTTCTCTCCTCAGGATTTTACCTGAAACTGATTTTGGGACACTGTTTATGAACGTCACCTTCCTCAACCTTTTGAAAGGAGCCACCTAAGATGGAGAAAAATAATGTTAGGCCTTACTGGTTCAGGAATAATAATCTAGTAACAATCGAAAGCAAGAACATTGATCCGGATATCGGACCTGTTTGGCGATAAAATTTTGAACATCTTCTTCGGTTACCAAACTGTTGGGAGAGCGAACAACGTATGCAATCGGGACCTCACCGGCTTCATCATCTGGATATCTACAGAGTGGTAAAATGTAACAGTTTAGATGATGTATGTACGAACAGAATTTAATATAAAACGTATTCCCGTATTTAGATGATGCAAACAGTTACAAGTTGTGGGGTATAACTTACGGGATAACAACAGCATCCAATATTTCAGGGTGAGATAGAAGTAGACCTTCAAGCTCTGCTGGGGCAACCTGGGGAGTATTTATAAAGAAAATGAAAAGGATTTTAGTTTAGAAAGAGTTGAAAAGAATAATAATGCTGCGTATGAACAATATATACTATCAAAACTTCAATGAAATGATAACTGTTACATAAGGTCGAGCATTCGATGTAACTGAATAACAGTTTATATAAACAGGTTGATGTGGTTAAGAAGAAAATCTTCAATAAAACAGTAAATCTATTACTGAAATACAACGAATGGAATCGAAGATTGAACTCAATAAAAAAGTTAGGGTTAATGGAAAACCTCTCGTTTTCTATATTCAAAGAAAAAAAATATGGATAAGAGAAGATGGAACTCAATTCTTCGAAGTTCACTTAACATGCTAATCTTGGAACCTTTTTTTCAACTCAAAATTTCCAATGCTTGATAATGCTCGCAACATCGAACTGCTCTTACGAAATCATAAAACTCTAGAACAAAAGTCAAATAATTTGGTAAAAAGGCACACAATGCCAAATCAATAGCACGTTGAATGCTTCTCATGGGTGGCAAGAATTAGGTATATCACCACTAACTAATTCAACAAGCTCCATCAGCAAATACTAAATTTGTGAAGCTTGTTCAAGGGATCTTTCAAACTTGTCACTAGTTGTACAAACGAGTAGGTAAAACTCAAGAGGAACTTAGGGTTAAGGAAAACCTCTAGATTTCTATTAATTTAAAGAGAAAAAACAAAGATAAGGTGTGGTTGTACTACTTTACAATTTATTTATATTAGGGTTGTAAAGATTCAATCATAGCCCTAAATTTAAAACATAAAGAAAACTTGGCCATTCAAAATATCTTTAACATTTTTAATAAAATTAAAATAAATAAATAAATAAATAAATAACATTATAAGCTCTTGCGTCAAAGTCCCTTGTAACATTTAACTGATAAAATGCAACACTCAAATCTAAAAATACATTTGATAGAAAATGCAGAGTAGCTAATGATTTAAATAAAGGAAATGCAATGAAATAAGTTACCTGGAAACCTTTGTACTTGATCAACTCCTTAATCCTGTCAACAACATAGAGATTCCCATTCTCATCAAAGTATCCAAGATCTCCAGTATGAACCCAACCCTTCTCATCTATTGTCAATTTAGTAGCCTCTGGATTGTTGAAGTAACCTGAAAATAGTCATTGGAAATTGCAGAGTGAGAGAAAGCAGAAGTTATAATAAAAGTTAAAAAATAAATACAATATGCATTAGTCTGAATTACGTTTATTTCATATAGAAGGAAACTGACTGATTTCATACTGAACGAATAAATATATATAGATTACTATGCATCAGATGAACCCTAATTGAATCAACATTCCAAAATAAATAACTGTTTTAGTAAAAAAATTGTTTGAAATGATTTGGTTGAAAGCAATATGTAACTTGAACAACATAATCGGCTGTGGATGTCAAATGCCACCACTTTCCATTAACTGTTTAATACTTGTGCCTAGATGATTTAACTGCTTGCATTGCAAAGTATATAATTTTAACACACATTATCAAACTCTTAACTCATAAGAGATTAGGGTTATTAAGAATTTTATTGATCTGCATATGAGATGCATAGCTTGAAGTTATTGTTATAATATCAAAGAGGCTGAATAACTAGCATAAACAGAGTGTAGTTGTGCATATCATCATCCAATTCAATATATTCAGGAAATTAGTAATTTACAGAACAAGATAACTAGTTGGATGCTACTCATATCACAGAATAAATCTTCTTTTATTTCTTCGGGAAAGAAGAAGCAAAGAATGTTACCTTGCATCATATTAGGCCCTCGAACCCATATTTCCCCTAATTGATTGGGAGGAAGAGGCTTTGAATCATGTGTACTGGCTATCTGAGCTTCAATGCATGGAGCAAGCGATCCAGCTGAACCAGTATGTCGGACACCAAATGCAGCACTCTCCATCGATACAATTGCACAAGTTTCAGTCATTCCATATCCCTGAAACCTCAAAAAGTCGCATGGTGAGAAGGAAATTTCTAAGGTACTAATAAACTTCAAAAGAGCATTAACTTGGAACGGGGATTCCAAACATATAACCGAGCTAATATCTAAATGAAAAAATCTTAACGTCCTTTTCAATTCAAAATCCTACTTGATATGTGTTAATAGGCTAATCAGTATTCATTGATTCCCATTAGAATGTTGCCCTAGATATAAATTTGGATCTAAGATAACCGAAAATATGGACATTTACTGCAAAATTTTTATGCATATAAAGGACCATATTAGTTTACAGAGTCAAAATTATTTCCCAAATCAAATAAATAATAGACAACTAATGTACCAGCATATGCAACATAAAAATCATTCACTGATTCACATTAGAATCTTACATGAGATATCAATTTGGATCGGAAAAAAAATCTAGTAATAAAATATGGATATCAGCTTGCCAAGTCAAAATTCTTTCCCCCTGTTGATCAATAATAGAAATCTAATGTAACTGGATAACAGGATACAAAAAGCATTCAGTGATTCCAGTTAGAATGTTTCCCAAGATATCAACATGGACAGAAGACAACAGTGTTTAAAACAATATTGCTATTTACTGCAACTTTTATATGCACACAAAGGACCATATAAACATGTAAATTATTTGAAAGCTAATGTACCTGCATAACAACAGCCTGAGGGAACTTCTTTGCGCACTCCTCCATCAATTCCTTTCCCAAAGGAGCAGCGCCAGATCCAATTTCCTTCAATGAGGAAAGATCAAACTTGTTAACCACATTCTGCTTAGCCATAGCAAGCACAATAGGAGGCACAACCCACAAATTGGTCGCCCTATATTTCTCCACATTCCTCAAAAACATCTCAAAATCAAACTTCGCCATCGACACCAAAGTATTTCCCATCTGCAGCTGTGCATATACGAGAACAGCCAATCCAAACACATGAAACATAGGCAAAATGTTCAAGTAAACCAGGTTCATATCCCCAGAAAGTTCTTGATCCTTTGTCACCATCAAAGATGCTGCAATGAAATTCCCATGCGTCAGAATAACACCCTTACTGACACCTGTCGTGCCTGAAGAGTACAGAAGCACCGCTGTATCAGTTTGCTTAACAAAACGAGAAACTGCGGGAAACTCTGTTACGTTCCCTGCTAGATCAAGAAGCTCATGGAAAGAGAAAATTTTGGGAGAATTTTTTACATCAGATGGTTGCTGGTTACTTTTTGAACCAAGGAAGATCAAAGGGATCTTGAAATCCTTGACTTTGTCGAACAATTCAGGGACGGTGACAATAAGCTTTGGATTGGAATCTATGAGCTGTTTCGAGAGTTCGTTGACTGTATAAATGGGGTTGGCAGTTGTAGCAATGGCACCAATGGCTGTCACAGCAAAGAAACAAAGAGGGAACTGGATTGAATTGGGTGCAAAGATCAAGACTCGGTCGTTTTTGTTGATACCCAGATTGAGAAAAGCATGGGCGAGCTTGATGACAGTGGATTTTAACTGAGAGAAAGTGAGGGTTTCACCGGAATCTGCCTCAATGAGCGCTGGTTTGTCTGGGTAACGGGAGATGTTTCTCAAGAGAAATGAAACCATGGAAATATTTGGTTCCTTGGGAAGAAGTATTGGTGGCCTTAAAGACCTGTAAATTCCATCTCTTCCAAACCCAGATTTCTCCATTCTTTGAACTGATGAAAACTGGAAGGTTTGGATGGATTAAAACAACAGCAAGAAGTGAATTAAAATCTGAAAGATTTCTGGGTGAAGAAGCTACTGCAAGCAGGGGCAGATCCAGAAAAATAGCATCACCTGGGTCAATATAAATATAACAAGCTATTTATCAACATAATTCATACATAGTTTTCAATCTAAAATTAAAATAACAACAAAAACAATATGATTAAAAGTAAAAAAAAAAATGAAATTATGACCAAAAAATATCATCAAAGACATAATATCTTCATTCTTCATCAACTAAGATAAACCCTCCTTTCTATAGAATAAAAGTGATTCTTTTGTTCATTTTTCTCACTCAAGTTCAATCTGTAAATTTTATTGATATTAAACTCTCAAAAAAATGAAAAAGAACTTGAATTCTATTATCAAAAGCAAATTAACGAAACCAATAAGAATCAAATCAAAGAAGCATTTGAATGTGATATTCAACTTTGCAAACTGCATGATTTAAAAGGGTTTCAAAGTAAATCTGGAGCATGCATAATTTGATTTCTCATTTGCTACAATAATGACAATATTTAAGAACCAAAATATAATTACTAAAAATTTAAGGTCTTTTAACCAATTAAGATCATACTTATTAAATTAATATCAAAACATGCTATTTAAATATCAAATTCCAGAAACTCATTTTAGCTCCGGCACTCAACAACACCATACCGACTATACATCCGCCCCCTAAACTCTCCTTTAAAAGAATATAAAGATACCTCCAAACTCTCCATAGGTGAGGGCCGTGAGGCTAAGTGTCCTGATTCTATTCAATTCTCCCCCGAAGTCTCCTTTATGGCATAAAGCCCCCGTAGAGTATCCAATATCAATTTATCACAAAGCACCGTGGGTGCATTTCTACCATATTCTACTTGAATGATTACTATATTCTTGCAAATAAACACGAATCACTCTATTATACAGAGCTGCTGTAGCTGTTATTTTTTTCTTCTACATTTCCAGCAACAATGTTTCCAGTTTAACAATAATCAACTGCACAGTGAATACCCTAAAACTTAGGGCAACAAGGTACTAACATATTGCCTAATTAACGAGTGTCTAATTGTTCAACAACAAAACAACTACAATACATAAATTCCATCAGCCTCTTAATGTATTCATGGACCTAATTCTAGCCCTTCTCGGTACCAAAACAGAACAGCCCCAAGCAGGACAGCATTACATAATAAATTCCAACATATTGCTTACCTACTGTTTTTGACATTCCAAAAACACCCAATCAATTTCATGGTAGTATATACTTAAACAAAATAGAATAAACTAATTACAATCACCTAAAATCAAGCTTACGATGTGCCTCAAATTTGTCGATTAGTTCTCGATTTTAGCTTTCTCCGACATTTGGAGGATTCCACCAATCATTGTCCTTCAAAACAATTAACACAAACCAATTATATTTCCAATTCAATAATCACACAGAAAACTCACTTATCATGGAATTATATCTCAATTTAGGATTTGGGTTTAATCTTACCCAACTCCAAACTTGACCAAAAGGGTACCAAAATGAGAGTGAAGCTTAAGCTTTTCATAAACTATGATTGGATTGGATTTTCAATGGCTAGATTTTAATTTTTCTCACCCTTGTTTAAGCTTCCAACCGTGGACGACCATTAGACCACGAACCAAATAAAGAAGAAAGTTCTATCTCCTTTTTTGTTCGAATGGCT
Organism: Abelmoschus esculentus; assembly: GCA_035048815.1. Lineage (NCBI taxonomy): Eukaryota > Viridiplantae > Streptophyta > Magnoliopsida > Malvales > Malvaceae > Abelmoschus > Abelmoschus esculentus. Next base: position 3,642,444 of record JAUCBN010000061.1, on the reverse strand, counting down.
ACCCCAACCAAATAAGCCAACTTTGGCTGTTCTTCCTTTTTAAGGAGAAATTATATAACGATAAAATCCGGTCATGAACCAATCATTAAAAATCATCGATATAAATTTTCATTAATATTTACTATTAATTAATTCAAAAATAATTTTTTCAAGTAAAATTCATTTGAAAAAAATATAACATAAAAAATTGATAAAATAAATAATTTTTAGTGATTGATCCATAAACATATAACTTAACAATAATATAATTTTCCCTTTTTAAGGCCCCCGTATTAATGATTGGTTTTACTAATATTAATATTAATAAATCACTTTTTGATTTCTAGAATACGATGACACCTTACTATATACACTTGTCATCAAAATCCACTAATTCCCAAATGGAGAAATTACACCTGCAAACTTCAGGTTTTTACTTCATTTAAATTTAGTCCCTAAACTTTCAATTATCACCTTTCGGTTTCCAATTCAATTCCAAATAAAACCATCTTTTAATCAAACTAAAATTGGTTCAACAAACACTTGTTTCATGCCTCAAAATATTGGTTTAATGGGAAAAAATATTTTTCGGTCATCAGACACCCAAACAGAAATCGGGGTTATATTTCCATACATCATATACTGAAGCAAATCACAGTAACGTATCTTCCCCAAAATTTCCAGCAACTAAATTTCATATTTTACAACAATAAGCTATTTGAAACAACCTCTAACCCACTAAAACAAATCTGAACTAGTAATGATATTGAACAAGCTTCCTATCACTAATTTGTGCCTAATCCAAATTTACATGCATACAAGTGTAGTATATTAATTAAGCATTATTTTATACATTTAGTAACTTAGTATATTCTCTTAGTTTTCCAACAATCAGCAGATTATAACCAATATACATGTTTATAACAAAGTAGAATATTCTGGCAATAATGGTTGTCAAATAAGTCTCATACTGAAATTAATCCTACTAATCTGCATTAAGGATAAAATTAAAGTAATATACATATATATGAAACACATTTAATTAATAAAAATTAAGGTGAAAAGTAATTATAATGAAATCTACTAAAAGTTAGGTATAACATTCAAGTATATATATATTATATGAAAAATTAATACTAACATACAACTATCAAAATAAATGAAAGAAAAAAATCTGCGTATATATAACCGCATATAAAAAAAGTATATATATATATATTATATGTATATAACAATGATAATAACAGTAATATAATATTCATAGAATGAAACAATAAATGGTAAGCAATTGAGAAAATAAACAAATCCATTCTCAAGCAATTGAACAAACCACTGAAATTCAAAACAAAATATAAGGCATTTTTTCTTATATTTTTACTACTTTCCATTTTACGCGCACAAAAAAATTCATTCTCTCAATCTACTTTCTTCACAGCCTATATTAACTTAAACCTGTTGTGCCGGCCGCTGTATGCCGACGCCGGTCAACCACTAAAATCGACTGTAAAGATTCTTCTCAAATCCGTAAGCTTCGATCTACAACTCGTGTTTCTAAAAAACGACTCCTCAAAAGTCAAAACACATAGATCTTGAAGAAGAAAAATGAAGAACTACCTTTCAATCAGCAATAAAACCGCCTTTTGGTTTCCGAGTATTTCCCCCACCGCGCATGCTCAGTGTACCGTCTGAATCTGAAAAGAAACGGCCAGATCTTCCTTAAGGTGATCTCTCTTCAAGATTTCTAGTATTTTTGAATTTTTCTGTGATATTCTCGGTTAGAATCGCCTGACTGCAAGTGGGGGTAAGTAGACAAATAGTGGCGGAAACGACAAAAAGCAGTTGGATAAAATAAGCACTAACTCCAACATACACGAAACCACGTGGATCAAAAGGATGAAATTTTTTATTATTATCCTTTATACGATAACTACTAAGGTTATGTTCCGTTAATCGTACGTTTAATTTAATTTAATTATTATAGTAATTATTAAATATTATTAATCATAATTTAATTATTAAATATATTTATTATTTTTTTAAAGTAATATATTTATTTTTTTATAAAAATATTTAAATAAAGATATTTTAATCATTTAAATTATAATTAAAAAATATTTTATATATTATAAAATTGTAATATAAGACAAAATACATAATCTTCATAATATTTTAAAAAGAAAATTTTAATGATGAACGCCGCTGAACACTATTAAACTGATTAATAAATATTAAAATTTTAAGGACTAAACATATAATTATAATTTTTTTAAAATAAATTTTTATAAAATTACTTTCTATATATATTATTTTATTTTTAAATAATTGAATAAAATATTAATTTAAATTAATTTAAAAATAAAAATTCTAATCTTCAAACCCTAAAACCAAAATCACTAAACATTAAACTCTAAACCCTAAACCATAAAACCTAAAACTAAAACCTAAAACCTAAAACTCTAAAAAATACTAAACTCTAAACACTAAATCTAAACCATAAAATTCTAAACTTTAAAATAACCTAAAACCCTAAACCTTAAAATCGTAAACCCTAAACTAATTTTGAGTTTAGGGTTTATATTTTTTATACATTCAAATTTTTTATTTTAGGGTTTAATGTTATATATTTAGATTTTAGAGTTTAGGGTTTTATTATTTTAGTTTTTAGAGTTTATGATTTAGTATTTTGGGTTTAGGGTTTAAGGTTTAGTAATTTTAGGTCTTTGAGTTTAGGGTTTTAGGTTTTTTATTTAATTTTTTATTTTTTAAATTAAAAATAATTTATACTAAAAATATATATAATATATAAAAATAATTTATTTAAAATTTTATTTTAAATAATTTGAAATTATATGTTTAGTCCTTGAAATTTTTAACTTTTATTAATTAATTTAATAATGTTCAGTGGTATTTAACGTTAGAAGTGTTCAGCAATGTTCGACGCATGTGATAGACTCATCATATTTTAAAGTTTAAAAAATCTACGGCACATAGCATTATAGTAATATACCATCAAAATTTAAGAAATAAAAATTATCTTCAAAATTTTAAAATTTATTTTATATTTTAAATAAATATATAAATAATTAAATAACGATTAACCTATAGATTAATCTTTTCATTTTTTGAGATATTTTATCCGTAAAATATTTGATTTCGTATTTTCAAAATATTTTACTATATTTTTTGAGAATTTAAAAAATTAATTTGTATTAGCAATTATTTTAATAATTCACCTTCCAATTTTATTAAAATTTTCTTTGTATTATTAATTTATTTATAAAAGTAGAAAATTAAAAAATAAGTTCTCATATAAAAATATGATTTTAAGTTAAAATCCCGAATTTTCTAAGGTATTCTCTCATTTGTTGTTATAAATTAAATAGAGTTTCACACTCGAATATAAACTCTATCTCTAACTTATGACAGATTTGTTTATTTATTTCCCAAATCCTCAATTTTATTTTTGAAATTGTATGTCAATATTAAACTTTAATAGTATCACTAAATTTTACCTATATTAACAAAAAATAACGTAAAAAAATTGACGAACTTAATAAACAACGAATCGAGTTAAAAATGATATTTCTTAACAAGAACTAGTGTAGAAAAATTTTATTGAATTTAACTAACAATGAATTGAGTCGAACAATAAATTTTTCGAAGAACGAATAACAATAAATAAATAAATCTTATTTTTTGTAATTTGAAATCTTTTAAATTTTTTAATACAACTCCAAAATCCTAAATTAAAATACAGATCTAAATTACTTAATTCATCATCGTTAATCATTCGATAAAATTTATTTTAGAGTGTGTTATGTTTGAATTAGTGTCAAGAGAAGCATGGGTAGCTCAATTTAGGTGATCAATTAATGATAATTAAAGATGACAACGTTTATGGACGAAGGGACATTCGATGTAAAGTATCCTTATAAATATTATAAGCTAAATTATTAAATAATACTAGTTGTTAACGGTCGGCCATCAAACTTTGTTCGGTCGGTGAGTGGTTAAAGTTTTTTTAAAAGTTCGGTGAACGGTTATTTCGGTTCGAAATGTGTTAATTAACCGAATTAGCCAAAATATAATAAATATTAAATATACAATATATATTATTATTAAGCCTATATCCAACTTGTTTTGTTTTATCATAATGTTTAATCTAAAATTCTAATATTTTTATACATGTTTAAATATTATTTAAATTAAATACCAATTTATCTTCGTAAACTAAAAAGTATTTTCAATTATTTTTATTGTGTAATAACTTTGAATAAAAAAATTAATAAATTTCGGTTAATTCGAAAACCGACCGAATTAACCGAAATTTGTTCGGTTCGGTTAATATATTTCAAAAAATGTTTGGTTCGGTTAACGGTTAAAGATTTTAAAAGTTCGGTTAATTCGGTTTTTGGTAATTTGGTTCGGTCACCGACCGAATTAACCGTTTGAACACCCCTACTATCAACAGTGTTGGTGGTAAGCAGCTTGGTTCTGCTTAAGTAAGTCTTAGGTTCGAGACGTTGTGTACCCAAAAAATCTCTGCTGGAAGACTCGCACACCAAAGTTAGGTGTGCGACACGGTTTGGTCTGAATTAGTCAGGATTAAGCTCTAAAACAAGAACAATCAAAAACAAATTATTAAATAATACTTGTCTGACCAAAATTAAATTATGTCTATTTTTTAATTTTATTATTAAATTTTAAAAAGTTTTTAATAAGTAAAACTCATTCATAAAAACGGTTAATGTAACACCCGACCCGGATGTCACATTGGGCCTCCGGCCCAAAACATGTATTCCAAAATTTTCTTTCAAGGGCCCAACAATTAAATCAAACTTAAGTCCAAATACGATTCATAAATCCATTAAATTAAAGCGAAAGCCCAAAATAAGTTAAAGAAACCAGAGCTCCAACATAATACAAACCGTTTAAAATATTCGACCCAAATTAAAATAAACAGAGTTACAATACATAGGGTTCGACATAGTACAAGCCCACTAAATCTAATACATGTACTCTAACAACACGGTCGATGCTGAAATCCGAACCTTGATGGTGCTCCACAAACCGGCTTCACCTAACCTACGCACGAAAACATATTTCGAACGTTGAGCTACGAAAGCTCAGTGGATACGCCGAACTCGGCCAACATCATGCATATCATAAGCAGTGAAACATAGCATATAAAATATCGTGTATGGTATGATGATCTATCATGCTTGCCTACCACATGGCATAAACAATGTATACTATCGCACATAGCATATACATGTCACATCACAAATAACACACAAGAGTGAGGCCCGCGTCCACACAGCATCGGGATCCTACACTCAGGATTGAGGCCGCCCTCAAATCCTATGCCCGGAATGTTACATCGGATATCTTCGAACGAGGCCGCCCAACGTTCGGAAAGGGGTGGAGGCCGCCCAACCAACCCCATGCTCGGAATGTTACATCGAACATCTTCGAGTGAGGCCGCCCAACACTCGGAATAAAAGTCTTCAAACATCATCCGGCATGTTACATCGGATGGCCTTCAACGTGTTGCAACACTTAGGGATATCCGGATTTTCATCAAACAAGGACTCAAAACACGCAAACGATCCACCTAAGATCTTTAAGACTTATCTTACCTTAGTCTTTCTGGTTTATAAACATCAAACTCGTATTAACAATTCATTTCATTAGTTATAAAATTCCTTAAAACCCTTAATCCTCTTACCGAACCTCAAACAAAGCTTATCTTGTTAAGTTTTCACAGGGGTATCGATATCCTTATGTGGGGTATCGAACCACCTGCCTCGATACCTACCCAAAGAAGGCATCGAACCAAGGGTATCGATACCAGTATCGATACCCTTTGACCATTTTCAAAGTCAACAAAAGGGAACCCAGCAGCATCGATACCGGCATCGATGCCATTATGCCACTGGAAATCCCGGTATCGAACTATGGTTCGATACACCTGGCCACTTAGCCAAAATCCACTTATGGGTATCGATACCGGTAGCCCGAATATCGATACCCCTGCACGAAAAACAGGTCTGCACTTAGAAATTTCTAAGGGTTCTTCCCCAACATTAATCTATTTGATTTTAAAGTGTTCCTATCAGTCCTTAGGGATGTTTAGGATGTCTTAGCACAATTTTTCAGCCATTTAACTCACTAATACCATTCCTACCATTAAAGCATACCAAGCTCAAACCAAGCAAAATCAAGCATACATACATGAATCTATATGCTATGCAATCTACCATGACATGTATAATGTAAGAACAAGTTGGGAGTACCAACCTTAGCAAGCACAACAGCAAAAACGACCTTCCTTCCCTTCTTCAAGCTTTTTCCTTACCCAAGCTCTTGGAAGATTCTCCCACTTGTTTCTCTACAAAGGGGAAGATAAGAAGTGAATTAGACACCAAGATGATGATTCTTAGAGTCTAAAACACCAGAAAAACTAAGGTTAACACCCTCTAAAACCTATTCCCGAACTCAACTTAAACCCCCACTAAAACCTCTTCTTCCACCAAACTTTGTTTTATAGATCCATAACAGCTCTACAACTTTCTCTTCATCCTAAAAACGAGATTTTAAACCAATCTCACCAAGATCTTACATTTCTCTTCACCTTAAACTTTGGTTGAAGAAGATGATAGGAAAAAGAAAAACCTCCTGCACTTATGACCTCACTTCTGCAGAAACAACACCCCAAACCCCTCTATTCAACTTATTTTGGCATTTACCAAAATACCCTCAGCCCATAATTTAAGCCCAACACAACCACTCAAGACCCAACAAACTAGGCCTAAACCGCTCCACTCGGGCCCAAAACCGAAGCCCAAACTCTCGGGTTAACCCGACACACTAAACCGAGAATCCGGGTCGTTACAGTTAAAAAGGTATTTTTTTTCCCTTGAATTCAACCTAAAAAATCAATTTAGACAAAAAAAATCATTCAATTAGGTTTTATTTCATAAATTGTATTAAATTGATCTTTTTAATTGATATTAAAAATTATAGCATTGACGTGATAGTTAACGGTATTAGCATTGGGTACATATTATTAATGTAGATGTTTACGATGTTAAAATAATAGTCAACTATGACGATTTTACAGTATACGCATGATGATGATGATGATGCGGTAGAAAGACTGAATTGATTATTTTAAATGAATTCGAGAATATAATTATTGTTTTTTTTTTAAATTTAAGAGCACAATTAAATTTTTTGATAACTTAATATTTAAGATAAAAAACATAAAATTTTTAAAATTAAAAATCATATTTAAAATTCATAAAATATTAAAAAAATAAAAACACCATGAATTAAAAAATAGAAAAAAAATATATAAAAATTAAAATATCAAAAGTTATAAATATAAAAAAAATAATCAAAGCTTAAAAAACTAAACCATCGAAAAATTCTTCGACTATTTTTTGATATTCTAAGTGTAATAATACTCCTTGAATATTTTTCAATAAAATCATATTTTTTTGGAATAGTAATGAAATCAAATTTTTCCTTTGTTTTTCTATATTATATATTAATAAGCATCAATATTTTTATTTTTTAGAGTTTTTATTTTATTTATTTTTAAAATTATTAGGGACTCAAAAGATATTTACACCAACTTATTACTCTATATTATAAATATTTATATATAAAAGTTTTACTTTAAAAAATCAAATTATTTATCTATTTAAAAATTAAATAAATTGATCAAACTAACTTAAAATTTAAATAAATTATTTATTCAATTTAATATTTAAAATTTTAATAATTTTCTAAATTCTTATTTTTTAATTTAAATATTAAATAATTTATTTAACTTTCAATTAAAATTAATTATATCCTGAAACTCTACAAAGTAAATTAACTATGTTATCGAATTCAACTAAAACAATCAATTTAACTCCTCTATCACGTCATTACATATATACCACTAAATCATCATCATTGATTATTATGTTAACACCATTAATTATTATATTAATACTGTAATAATTAACGTTAATCAAATATTAATTTAATATAATTTATGAACTGAAAATTTTAATTATATGTGTTTTTGGACTAATAGCTAAATTTATTTTTTAGGTTGAATTAAGGGGAAAAAATACCATTGTTATAAAAAAAGGCAAAGTTTGTTAGCAGTTAGGCAGATACAAGCAAACAATTGAACACTATAAGTCAATTAGGCTAAACCCGATCTTTCGAGCAATGGGATTTTGGACATACGTAAATGAAACGATTTATTAAAAAATAGTATAAAAATAAAGATTAAACATAAATTAAATATTTATAAATTTTTATATTAGATACTTAATAATTTACGAATAATTTATATTATCCTTTAAATTAACTGTAAAATAAGAATATTAATAATTTTTAAGTGTCATTTAGAATTGAATATTTCTTGTGTGTTATTGATCAAGCCATTATTTCTTTAAATAAGAGATTTGAATAATATCACTTTCATTGAAAAATGCATTATTTGTTGAGCTGGAATTAGTTGGAGAACTTTTACTTAAGAAAAATATGACCAATTAATTTATTAAGTTTTTTAAGAGGTTTTAATTGTTTCTCGAATGTTAAAATTATTTATAAAAACTTATTGAATATTTTTATTATTATTGTTTCTGTAGAACGAAAATTTTTAAATTTGAAGTTGTCGAAGGACTTATATTTACAAATAACTATGTCACACGAAAAGTTAAAGTAAAATTACTTTGATGACAATCGAGAGTGATCTTTTAAAAGAAGTTGATATTGAAAATATTACGAATGATTTGACTCCAAAACATACAAAATAAAGACAAATTTTAATTGAAAATGTAAGAATTTTTATTGTTCAAAAGGGTAATTAAATATTTTTTGCATTAAAATATTTTATACGAATTATAAATAAAATATTACATTTTAATAAATTATACTTAACCCGTAAAATCTTTAAACCGCTCCTATAATTGTACATTGACTACATTTAAGTTACATTCCTGCAGGATATTCTTCCCAACCTGTTGTGCATCTGTTTTTTCTTCTACTCCACACAAATATTAGTATTTAATTAGGTATAATTAATTCACACCTAATTGAAACACTCATATAATAAACAAGTTTCCCTTAACTAAAATTTTAATTAGTATTTTCTAACTACTATTATTTTAAATAATATTTTTATGGTTGTTTGTCGATGGAATCAGTATTGGGTAGCGATGCTTTACATGACAGTTTAGATCGTCTACAACTCCTTCTTCCTTCTTTATGCGTCTCCTTTGGACAGAGACAAAGAGATTCAAGAAGCTTCTGAATTTTATTAGTATACTTAATTCCATAAGAATTTTTATTTTCTCTGTTCTTTAAGTTGTAAAATGTTTGGATTGTTTAATCCATTTTTTTACTTATTGAAGGCGATGTAAATGTAATTTTTATGGATCTAATAAAAATTCAGTAGCATTTGTCAAAAAAAAAAAGAAATCAATAATATTATTTAATTTAAAAATTTTATTAAGTGATATTAATTAACTTTATTAATTAATTATTTTTATGCTAAAGATGGCGTGTCCTCTAGTGGTGTGAAAAAATAAATCGACCCGATCATCTAATTTGTTAATTCGTTGATTTGATCCGAAATTTCGGATATTCAATCTATTTTTTTATTTTACAAATAATTCAGATTAGATATTCAAAAATTTCAGATCGGATACGGATAGTGGTTTCACATTCAAATCGGATATTTGATTATCTGATATCCGAAAGTGATGTGATATTTTTAAAATGCAGTATTATAGAATAATTATTTTTAAAAGTTAATATTAAATAATAATTAATTGGATAGATATTTTTAAATAAAGATTAGATTATCATAATTTTTGAACTTTAATGATTATTATACAAGAACAATGCTATAAACAAAAATATATAAATGTGTAATACAAATATCAATAGAATTGTAAAAAATAAATAAATTATTTTTGATATTAAATTATATACTGAAAATATAAAATTGATTACTTTAACTAAATAAAAATATAAAATTGATATTAAGAACAATTTTGATCTACATGTTCATATAAAATCACATCAAAAATTTAATTCGATAAGAAAAACTGTTAACACAATTTAATAAAATGAAATAATTAAAGTAAAAAATCAATAAATTTAATAGAAATCGATTAATATAAATAATACATAACCAGACCGAAATAAAATTAAAAATTTTATTTGTTTTAACTTAAATTGTTATATGAAATTTAATTATCTAAGAATAAAAATATTTCACGATAAATATAGAAATTTACTCAAAATTTTACAAAAAAATCATAAATTCTAGCTTAAAAACAATATTACAATTTTCATCGTTTACCGAATTTTAGGTTTAAATTATTAAAATCAGGTTTAAATTATTTAGATATTCTAAAAAATCTTAATTATCCGATATAAAATCTTATATTTAGGTCGAAATTAACAAGATCGCTATTGAAGAATTAAAGAACTTAAACATAAGATATTTATTTCATAAATAGCCTAATTTCTAGTTTAATTTATTAAAAATCAAATTCAGATTACTCCTATGCTCTAAATAAATCATCATTAAAAAAAACTAAAAACTAAAAACTAAATTGTTTTTTAAAATACATATTTATGTGTTTAATTTATTAATCATGTTTACATTATTTATATACTCTAAAAAATCTTCAATAAAAATTTTAGCTTTAATTTAAAATTAAAAAGAAATATTATTAAAGAGTTAAAGAACTTGAAACTCATTTAGACTCTTACCTAAATATTAAATTTTAGGTTTCAATATATAAAAATATTACATATTATGATATTTTTTATTAGTAAACTTATCATATCAACTTAAATTGTTATATCATTTGGTAATATTTAAGTTGGTGGATAATATTTTAAATTTCATATTTTTTAACATATTGACAAAACACACTTTCAATTATACACTTTTTTTATTTAATGGTTAAAATTATTTTATATATTTTTTTAAAAAAAAATACTCATCCAACAATTATAAGTCTTAATTTTATATGCCATATCTGAAACCAATTTCATGAAAACAGGTTGGCTTAAGTCTTCGGTTTCCGAAGTCAGACCATTGCAAACCATCACAATCAATGTTGTAGCGTCACGCAACCGGTTTCCATCCGGTTCCTGTCTCTGTCATTTTCATTGAAAACCCAATTTTCTATCATTTCTTTCGAGTCCCTAGAGTTCAGGAATGGATGTTCTTCACAGGCACAGGGTATCGAAGCTGACAAACGATGGATCCGGAATCAATACATTGTTACTATATAATTGGGATGAGTATTTTACCCGATTTGATTAGATTTTAACCTAATTTATTTATTTTGATCGAACTTTTTAATAAAAAAATAAGGTTTGAATCGGATATCTGATCTGGTGAGATTCCGATCTAACCTGATCGAGTCAGATTTTTAATGAAAAATCAGGTTTAATGTATAAAATATTCATCTTGATATGAAACTAATTATTTAATTTTTCTTTTTCGTTTAAAGCATATTTATAATAATAATAATAATCTTCTCTCTATTTTTTTATAATTAAGTCTTTAAAATTAAATTTTTTTATTTATAGTTTAATTCTTAAAATTATAATTTTTTATAATTAAGTCTCGTAAATTTATTTTATAATAAATTAATTCCTAAAATTATTAGTTTTCTATAGGTTAGGTTGGGTAGAAATCATATTTAAGGTATTTATTTTCGAGTTGGGTTGGATTATTTTTTAAAAAAATATTCAAATCTAATCAAAATAGGATTTAAAATATTTATGTTCGGATCAAGTTTGGATGACTCAAAATCCTAACCTGACTCATACCTGTCTTTATATATAGGCTTAACTCAATAATAAGTACCTAAAGTATACACTTTTTCTGAAATAGGTGCCTAATGTTTTTTTTTTGCTGAAATAAGTGCCTAAATTATATATTTTTTCTGAGATAAGTGCCTAATGTATTTTTTGGCTGAAATAGGTGCCTAAAGTTTTATTCACTTAGTATTTTAAGGTAACAGTGTTAAAAGAAAATTGTTTAATTTATAAATAAGTACCTAAACTATATATATTTTAAAATAGGTTCCTAATATAATTTTTATTGAAATAAATACCTAATTTTTTTCTTATAAATAATTTATATTTCTTATAAGATGTAAAATTATTTATATATCATCGTTTTAATCTATTAAATTATTTATTATAATTGATTAATAATTTATTTAAATTTGATTAGTAGCCGAAATTATGAGAAAAAATATTTTTTAACAACACTAAAATAAAAAATAATTAAATTTATATAATTTTATATTAATATTTCCAATTCTTTTTCGATACAATTATAAATGTAATAGGAATATAAGAATTTTTGTATATATTCCTCGTGTGAACCGGCGGCATGTCCTTGCAAGTGAATCGATTTGTCCCATTGATGATTGTTGTGGAAAATATAAAAATATTAATATAAAATTATATAAATTTTAATTATTTTTTATTTTAGTGTTGTTAAAAAATATTTTTTTCTCATAATTTAAAAGGTTAAATGATTAATTTAAGATATAACTAATTTTATATCTTATAAGAAATATAAATTACTTATAAGAAAAAAATTAGGTACTTATTTATAAATTAAACAATTTTCTTTTAACACTGTTACCTTAAAACACTAAGGGAATAAAACTTTAGGCACCTATTTCAGCCAAAAAATACATTAGGCACCTATCTCAGAAAAAAATATATAATTTAGGCACTTATTTCAGCCAAAAAAAAATATTAGGCACCTATTTCAAAAAAGATGTATACTTTGGGCACCTGTTATTGAGTTAAGCCTTATATATATATATATATCAATGAGACACAAAAATTAAATCATAATTATCGTAATTTATTAGACAATAAAATTGATGAGATTATTATCATCCGAGTCTGATAAAGATGGGCGAGTTAAATATATAATATATTTAGAATATGATTAAAAGATAGTACATTTCAAAATTTGTCTATAAATTAAAAATATTAAACTTTTTGATAATATTTTTAGTTTGGGGTAAAATATCGGTACTGGTAAAAAGGTTTCAATGCTTTAAAAAAAAAAACTCAACCCCGAAATGTTAAAAAATAACAATTTCAATTCGTAAATAAGTTTTAAAAAAGGTTTCAATTCGTAATATAAATTTAAAGCATTTTTTTAAGATTAACGGTTTTGAGGTTAAATTTTGTAAACCCTAAATTCTAAAGATATAAATAATATTTTTTTAATTAATAGACTTTTAAATTAAATTAATAAATTATATAAATTTTTAGACTAAAATTATTATTTGACCAAATTACGTCGTTATTTTTATTTATTTTTAACTGTCAAAATATAAAATAAAAATATAATAAAATATTATGATTTATTTTACTAAAAATAATAATTATGATATCAAAATAATAACTGATAAAGTGCTAAATAAATAGTAATAGTTTATGCTCTTATATGAGACCCAACTGTGTTATATGCATTAGAAATATCAGTAGTAATAGTTTTTTCTACAGCCCACTGCAACATTTTTTTTTCTTTAATTGATGGTGGATAATTAATTTTAATATTAGTTATTAATTATCAAAAATTTTATATTTTAATAAAAAAATTATTTATATAACACACAATTTTTATATGCTTTGTGACATGTTTTTTTTATTATTTTGGTGGATTATTCTAATTATTTTTATTTTTAAAGCATTGTTATTGTGATATCTTTTAAAATTTTAATAGAAATGTAATGATCATTGTAAAAAAAATTCAATAGTGGTGGCTTTGGCCGTCTGTTGACGATAGAAACATAAAAACAGGTAATCAAATGTATTTTAGGTCGGATTTTATCGAGTTGTGTCAAATCGGATATAAATTATTTCAGGTCGATTTGATGTTTTGACTTGATTTAAGTTGGGTAAGGGTTAATTTCAATTCAGGTTCATTTTAGGTCAAGTTAAAATTATTCAGTTCTAATTAAGTTAATTGACGGATTAATTCAAATTCAGGTGAACTTCAAAATGTTGGACTCTTTCTTCTTAAGGTGGATCCCTATACTAATACTCGCATATTGGTACTGAAATGTCTAAAAATATATTTAATGATAAAAATTAGGTCCTAGGGATTCAAATCAACTCTCAATGATTAGTAACGATAACGAAGACATTAGAGTTTTTAAAAGAATTCTTCAAACAACAATGGAACAATTAGAACACACTTGTGAGCTTGTAAAGTTTATTTTTCATTAAATCACTCTTATGAACTTGATTATTATATTGCTCAAGTTTTAAGCTTTCAGTGAGGGCTTAAAATTATAAACTTGTCTCGGAAGATTTTTCTTATTTGTTAAATTTTTATTCTCTTGAGAATGTTTCAAAATTTGGAGAAATTATATCATAGGTAAGTCTTATCACGTCATTTATGAGACCAATCATTAAAAATATTAATCTTATATTTTTTAATATCATATTTTTTTAAGTGAATCTTCACTCATATTTATTGTTAATTCATTTTAAAAATAATTTTTTTAAGTGAAGATGCACTTAGGAAAAAATATGACATGAAAAAATCGATGAGATAAATGATTTTTAGTGTTGATCTCATGTACACGTGGTAGAACTTACTCATAATTTAATTTTTCCAAAGTTTAAGTTTAAGCTTTGATGATTTATAAGGATTTCTTGAAGAAATTATATTACGGGTAAATTATTTTCCTAAAGCTTCCGTTCCCTCTCTTCTAGGTAAATTAGGATCATGATTTCTCAAAACAAAATTAAAAATGTCTTGTAGCATTGAAAATAGTGCGTAAAAAGCCCTTATCGCTTAAAGTTTTTAAAAAGTGAATTACTTTCTGATTTTTTTATCTAATTAAGTCCATAATCTAATAAATTAAATTAATTATATCTTTTGATTAATATTAATTATCGAATCTAACAATTTTTTTAAATCAGTTGGTACAATGTATCATATCATAATATTATCGCTTGATACTTTAAAAATATTTTATTTTAGTTAATTTTTAAAAAATCTTAAAATTCTAAAAAATATATAAAAATTATTATAAGAGTGCCATAAGCCCTGAACTTTGAAAAAAATCAATCAAGTATTTTAACTTTTTATGCACCCAATTACAACTTTATACTCAAAAAGTTCATCAATTCACCCCTCGATCAATATTCAGTATTAAATCTAATACTTTTTTAGATCAGTTGATACAACTTATCGTATCATAGTATTGTCATGTGATAGAGCTAAAATATCTAAAGAAAAATCGTCATTTCTTAATGATGAACGTTGATAAAAAGGCTTAATTTTTTCAATTATTAGATCAAGAACTTAATTAAATTATAATTTATTCGATGTTTTTTCATCAGTTTAAGAGTCTTATACCCTTAAGTCGAATAAAAACTATTTGTATTTGAGCTCATTGAATTTAGTGGTCCGATAATTAAAAGATGACATACTATCCTAAGCGGTTCAAATTCGAACATCAGTGTCTATACGTACATATGTATTTGTATAAATTGCAGAAGATTAAATATAACTAAATTGAGCAAACATATTTGGTCAGTTGATCAAGTTATTCATTTTTATTCATATTCCGTAAGAGGTTGATCAAATTATTCATCTTTATTGACATACGAATCTATGTAAAATATTCTATTTAAAGTTACAGGAAAAACTTAATTAAATAATTCAACTAATACAAACTTAATTACTGGAAAATTTTAATTAAAACAATTGAATTAATACTATACACCAACGCTATATTGACTCCAAAGCCTGAGAAAATTAAATATTCTAAACGTTTGAGTTTATTGATCCATCCTGTTTCGCTTTGAGCAGCATTTATGCAGAATGAAAACAAAAACAACAAGGGGTGCCAGGATGAATCTGCAGAATATCGTCAAACCTACAAAACACAACCAAATGCTTGATCAGATCATGGAAATATACAATAATTGAGTTCGAGATCCGGAAATCGACGTAAAAAGTAGAAAACTTACCGATTACGAAGACGGTAGCGAGGTATAAGATCGCGTTACGGACTACAGTTGCGTAATCTGCATAACATGTGGTTAGGATATTTGAGTCGAGTTGTACGAGTTAATGTTTCATTTCATTAGACGAAATCGTAATAAGTTGAGCAAAGAAAACGAACCATCTTCCTTGCTACATCGAAACCGGTATGATTCTTCGACGATAAACTGGCAATAACCACCATCTGCCCTGCAATTCCTACACTCCACTGTCCAATTCAGATCGAACCCCAGCTGCAGTGTCTGTCGGATGTCATCGTAACTCGTCGGGAAGTTAACGTTTGGAACATCGGAACCACCCGAGATGGCCATGGCAATGATGCTACAATGACTCGGGATATCAACAGCATACATCATGAAATCAGTGTAATTAACATAAACCCGAGACGTATTCCCACTCAAACAAGGCACTATGTTGCTCCTCATGCTATTGATTTCCTCCGAGCATCTCACAAAAGTGACATGCGGGCTAGAATACTCTTTATTATACCGACCATCGCCTAGCACTTCCCCGACTCCAAGAGATCTGTAGGGCAAACCGCAGTTCCCAGTGTCTAAATCGACGTCGACTAGACGGATGACACGTTCCTCGTACGAAATTCTCTTAACGTAATACAGTCCTGCATGGAAGTTGAGTATGGTTCGATTGTTTTCATCGCAGTACAACTCGTAGTCAGAGTCGCCGCAACCGGCTGGATCACCTCTGAGACGAAAAGGGTATCGGATGTCGTGGATATCTCCGCATGAAGTCGTACACGATCGAGGTTCGGTCCTTGCTTGGATTTGAAGGATGAAAAGAGTGAAAAACAGTAAAGGGATAGAGACTGGGTTTCTCATTTCTTAATTCTTATGCAGTAGTAGATAAAGCTAAAGCTTTTCTTTTTCCTGGAGAACTGGAAAGCTAGAGTTATATATATATATATACGCGTTTAATTTATTGAATTTTGACGAAGCCGCGTGTCAGCCACTTGAAATTTCGTAAGCTGAAAAGTCAATGCCGTCAGTCAAACTTGTACAAAACCCGTGTACGCATGATGTGCAATTAGGGTAAAATTTTTGTTTTGCTCCTTCTGATATAATTATATTTGGGATTTAGTCCCTATATTTTTAAAACAATTTTTTCCATTAAAAAATTAATACGAACCTAATAAGAGTTCTAATAAAAAATAATATTTAGCGTAGAAAATTTAAAATTAAATTTATTTTGTAAAGTATATATCTTATTAAAAATTAAAAAATATAAATTGATATTATTTTATAATAACTTTAATACTATTACAAGACCAGTTGTGCATTTCAACTGTGAACTATTTTGTAGTAGTCAACAATATTATAATTTGTTATACAAGGTCTAAACTATCCGGAATCCCTCAAAATTTTAAAATATAAAATATATTATATTTAAATATGCTCAAATACAATTTCTCTTAAAGATTACTATAATAACATCGCCGTTCAAACAATTTTTTTAAGATTAAATTACGTAAATCCTCGTTAAATTTTAGTTTTAAAATTATTTTGATCATTAAAATTTTAAAATTTTAAAATTTTTATTAATTTTTATATATTAAACGTTTATGTACACGAAAATTTAAACATTAAATATTTTTATCACTTTAAACCCTAAATGATGTTAAATAATGATAGTTAGATCCCAAATTTTATCAAGTTATTTCGTCTTGATCTTTAAGTATGAATTCAACCTTTATTTTTTTTTAAAATATTAAAAAATTTACAAATCGATCAATTTTTTTATTTCTCTTTCTTTATCGGTAAATGAATTTAGTCAAAGTTAATAAAAAATAACAAATATTTAATATTTAAAATTTAATAAATAAATTAAATATTTAAAGTTTAAATAATTAAAATAAATTAAAAAAATTTAGTGATAATTTAAATAATTTATCTATCCTTTTAAAGGTTACAAGAATAACGTTATTAATGTCGTCAAATATGTCGGACTCTAGCTGAGTTCTGATTTTATGTTTTCTCCAATTTTATCGACTTCCACTAATATTTGGCCACACATTTAAAAATGGCTAATTGGAGGAATATCTTCTTAGTTTTTTTTCTTAAAAAAATTAATTCTCAAAATAAGAATAATTCTATTCTTAAAAATACTTTTCTCCAATTTTATTTTTTCTCTCATTATTGGTATTTTCACTAAAAAAATAAATAATTAAATATTAAATATAATTTATTTTTATAACAGATATCGAACTTTTAATCTCATAATTAAAGAATAACTAACCATTTCTCGTAATTTAAATAAATATATTTTGATGCTTATTTTTAAAATCAAAATAAATTATTCAAAAATCAACCCAGCACTTCCCTTCCCATTTCTTCCATTTTCTTGTTCGCTCACTTCTTTTTCAAATATATATTTATTCATAAGCACATGGAATTGAAGATTCTAACTTCTGTAAATCAGACACCATAGAGTTTGTTTTTCAGTAACAGAAAAAAAAAGAGAAACAATACCTGCCATATGAATAGAAACAAGGGTAAACGTTCGACCGAATCAAGTAAAAAATTTGAGTTATTCGAGTTAAGTCATAATATTTTACAACTTAATTTTTTAATTTTTTTATTCGATTCACTTTTTTGAGTTTATATATAAATTTTAAATATACTATCTATAATACTATAATATATTTTGATTCTAGTTTAAAGAATTTTCTCTTTATATCTACATACATATTTCTTCATATTATTTTTGACATGTATAAATAAGATTTTAAATTATTATTATCATCATCAAATATCTTATGTATGAATATGTCATTACGAGTCTCGTTAAAAACTTATTTCTTATCTAGATAAGACCATGATAAGAACAATAATAGAAATAAATTAAATACAAAAATTAAAAAAATCATAAAATAAATAACATAATATAAAAGATATAAATAAAAATGACATTAAATAAAATAAAAATTAATATAGAACATGATCATAATGTAAAGAAAATAAAATTAAAAGGAGAAAATAAAATAAAAAGAAAGAAGATATGATTAAAATAAAATTACAGAGACTAAATATATAATTACACCCTAAAAAGTTTTCTGATTATTTGAAAATTCAAATAATTAAAACTTTAAAAATTTAAACTCGATTCAAAATTGATTTTTTTAAAAAGTATTCGATTAAATTCAAATAACTTAAAATTAAAAAATATTTTTTTTGAATCGAATCAATTTTTCTCACCTAGTGGGAGAACCCTTATTTCAAAGACTCAAAAGTTGATTATCCTACTCCTGTGTAAAGATCTGCAACATTTCCAGAATTCATTGGGTTTGAGTCAAAAACAGTGGGTTCGATCGTTGTTGTGTTGGCTGTCACAGTCATTTGAGGATCTTTCTTCCTTGTAACATCAATGAAACTGTACTAATTATCGGTTAAAATTATAAAGTATAAGTACGATAAATATAAAATAAATATATATATATATAATCATTGAAATTTATAATATATTAAAGATTAAAATTATAATTATATTAAACAATAATTATAATTGTAGAAATTTAAATTTATTTTTAATAATATTTAAATTATTTTCTAACACTTATATTAAAATATTATTAAAATTAAATGGTTAAATTGAACAAAAATTTAAAAATTATTTTTAAGTCATATTTTACAATTTAAACTTATTTGAAGTATTTTTAAATCGAGTTTATAAAATTCGAGTCGAGTTTTAGAGTTTTTATATAAATTTAAATGTATGTATACGTATAAACTTAAGATAAAATGATGCACACATTGATTTCAATTTTAATGGATATCTATATATATATATATATGAGATACATATATGTTTTTCATATGTGATATACATAATATATCATATAGAGTTGATAGATTCAACTCGAATATAAAAATTGAGAAACTAATTATTAAAAATTTTAAGTCATTCGAATTCTCATTTCATAAATCAAAGTTTATTTTTTAAGTTTTAATTGATTTTGAGCTTTAATTTAATTTGATTCAAAGAAGATAAAGATTTTATTTATTCGAAAACGTCCCCAATAAACATTGACCGTCTACATTAAAATTTGATTGTCTCTAATAAAATTGGACTGTCCTCGGGACATTCCAATGCTCTTCTCTATAATGAAATCCCAAGAAAATAATTTGGGAATTTCTGCAGAGTCGCTTAATATTTGTGTGATAGAAGAGCAAGCCCAAAATCAAGGAATAAAGCCCACCAAAAACGATGAAAGAAACTCTAATTAACAATAATTAGTTTTCTGTTATGAATATATTTATTCACGGTGGATATCCATATATTAAGTTAAAAGTTTAATGGGCTTTATTATTAGGGTTTAATACCCATTGGAATTAGAGTTTCTATCTTATGCCTATAAATATAAACTTTTGGACAAAGCATTGTACACAACCATACTTTGAGAATATAATAAAATCTCTCTCCCTTTTGTCTCTCATCTTTATTCTCCTATTTTATTCTTATTCTTTACTTTATTCACAACATTATCCACTATCTTTAACTACAAAGCAACTAACAACTAGGAATGGTAACGGGTCGAATCTGGACCGGGTCCAGCTGGATCCAGATCCATTTTTACATCATGAATCCAGATTTGTCCTAGATCCGCAGGTCTAGAAAATTGAGACCCAGATCCAAATCCAATAGATCTTACGGATCCGGGTCTAAATCGGGTCCAAAACGGATCTATTAAAAAATGACTATTTGACCTATTTTTTAACGTAATAAAACTATCATTAAATAATTTTACATCACAACTTCGATGAAGAAAAGATTAATTTCAATAAACAAGTATCAGGATAAAAAAAACGATAAATTAAAATCTTAAAAAACTCAATAATTACATAAATATCTTTTTGAATAACACAAATATTAAGAAATATAGATCATAAAATATTTACTGTCGCAAACCGAGTATCGTACTTTTAATTTTTAGAATATTAGTCTTCATCACTACTTAAATCATAAACATCCTAAAACAAACAATAAACTACCAACTAAAGAGAAAAATTTATTTTATGAAAATAATATTTGTGAAATTTAAATATTAATATTAAAGGTATGTAATATAATAACTTTCTTATATAATTTGTAAATATATTTACCATTTTCGCATCATCATCACAATCTTCGTTAATAGTAGAACAAGCATGTATTCATTCAAAAAGTCTTTTCGTCATAAATAAATAAAAATTATATTAGAGAATAATGTGAAATATAAAACCTATAATTATATATTTATATATATTTTAAAACTAAAGGTGGGTTTTTAATAAATAGGTAAACGGATTCGGGTCTAGGTTCGGGTCTTAAATGTCAGATCCAGATCTAGATCCGTATTTTAATCAGAAGATCCAGATCCGACCCAGATCCATCGGATCTAAAATTTTAGGATCCAAACCCTATAAAACGGATCTGGATCTACGGATTCGAATCGAGTCCAAGATTCATTGCCATCCCTACTAACAACTATCTAATAACTGTCTAAGTAACTGTCAATGAATATATAACAAACGTAGAATATCATTGAATAACGTTAAACGTTATTAAATTGATTAATAAAAATTAAAAATTTAAAAAATCTAATATACAATTAATAAAGTAAGAAAGAAAGAGTCCCTTGGTGTAAAGTTTTATGGAGAGGACCTTTGATCCCTAAACATTCTTTTCTTACTTGGTTTGTTGTTTTAGATCGATTGCCGACAAAAAATCGAATGGTGAGCTGGGGTACCCAAATTAACCCTGGTTGCTTGCTTTGTAATGGTGTTGAACTTGAGACTCGAGATCACTTATTCGGGGATTGTGCTTTCTCGACTCAAGTATGACATTTACTTGTTCTTTGCCTGCAAGTCATAATGGACTCAACGAGATTGGTCTGCTAGCTTCAACTGGGTTTTGTAGTTTAGAAAGGAAAAATCCATACGAGCTGCGATTGTGCGTTTGTTTTGACATGGACTAAACTATCATGTATGGAAAGATAGGAACAACCGTTTACATGGGAAGCAATCATGTTCAGCCGATTCTGTTTTTGAGCAAATTAAACATGATATTGGTTTATATTTTAATTTTTGTCATCTTTCTTTTGATAGGGATTTAGCTATTAATTGGGGTATAGTGTGAAATTACTTTTGTTTGGTTTGTTTGCTTTAGATGAATAAAAGTTCAATTTATCCAAAAAAAAATAATATACAATTAATAATTATTTAAAATAAAATTTTAAATAAATTATTTTTCAAAAGGAAAACTACGTAGGTGATCACTCAACTACCACAAGTTTTGTGTTGATCACTTAATTAATAGTTTTGTAAAAATCATCATTAGTATTTTATTTTTTTATCGTTTTGTTAATTATTTAACGAAGATTGTAACATGACATGATTTAATAATAATTTTAGTCCCTAAAATTATTATTAGATTAAATTAGTCTTAATAGAAAAATAATTTATTGTCTTTAGCTGTAAATAGACATGCCTCGATGATATATATCAGGCTAAGAACTGTTGTTGAACATCTCAATCATACTCTTAGAGCTGATCAGTGTGACGTTGATATGGTAAACAAAGTATAAACAAACTCAGTTATCGCAATATAATATGAAAGGTCATATAATTTAAGAAATGGTGTATGTTTCGAATAAATTAAATTTTAAAAGAATAAATTATGAAATTAAAGTGGTTTTTTATAACCTAAAGCCTAATAAATTTCTCAGAGAAGTAAGTAGGGTTACAGGAAGAAAAAAATAGGGTTTAATCTAAATAATTGACGAGTTATTTTTTATTTAGACTAATCTTATATAATATAAACATTTTAAAAATTAAAATTATTATTAAATTATATTTTTATGCAACTTAATGTGTGTGTATGACCGTGTAAAGGCGAAATTATTGAAACAAAACCTTAAGAGGGAAGAGGAATTTTAGAGATGTCGATTTTGGACGGTGATTAAAATAATAATGAAATAAAATATTAATGATGATTTAAAAAAAATTAGTTGGCTGATCAACATAATAAAAGAGTAATAATTAGGTGATTATTCATGCAGTTTTTCTTATAAAAAATAATTTAATTAAAATTTTATTTTAAATATTTATTAATTATATGTTGAATTATTAAAAATTTCAATCTTTATTAATAAGTTTAATAGTAATCATCGATGTTTAACGAATGTAATATACTCGTTTAAAATTAATATATACTTTTTTAAATAAAAAATTTAAAAAATCTTATGTTGAAGTTTAATTTCCAACTCCTGCATGTTCTTTAACATGTGAGATCATGTGATGATATTTATGAAAAGTATGCATTTCTTACAAAATAATGAGCAAGACATTCCAACAACATCGTACAAGACATGTGGGAAGTACGAGAAATTATATCATGGGTCAGTCTCATCACGTGTTTATGGGACCAACCACTAAAAATTATTTACCTCATCAATTTTTTATGTCATATTTTTTCCCAAGTGAATTTTCACTTAAAAATTGATGAGGTGGGTAATTTTTAGTGGTTGGTCTTATAGATGACATGGTAAAACTGACCCATAATATAAGTTCTCGGGAAGTACCAAAACAAGTAGAGAAAAAAAGGAAAATAAATAAATAAAAAATTAATGAGAATTTAGGGCAATCAAAGGGAGAATTTTCAATTTCGTATGATATAAATGATTATAGTGTTTTTTCACTTAAATTAAATATAAAATTTATTAGGGATAGTAATATAATCTAAATCGGATTTAATCAAAGGGAGAATTTTCAATTTCATATGATATAAATGACTATAGTGTTTTTTTTCACTTAAATTAAATATAAAATTTGTTAGGGATAGTAATATAATCTAAATCGGATTTAATCAAAGGGAGAATTTTCAATTTCATATGATATAAATGATTATAATGTTTTTTTTTTCACTTAAATTAAATATAAAATTTGTTAGGGATAATAATATAATCTAAATTGGATGTAATTTTGAGTCGGTTCTAAAGAAATTTGATTTAATTTGATCTAAATTTGATCGATAAAAGTTAAAATTTGAATCCGAAAAAAGTATGAGTCTTAATAGGAGATAGATCAGATATGAATATTGTCATAATTTAATACGAATTTAACAAATTCATATCTAATCAGAGTTTGATCTAAATATGAATATGATTAAAAACATTTTAAACTCTTAGATTTAAAAAATATAGATATATATTAAAATACTAATTAAGTTGAATTGTGATTATGCATATTAATAAATATTAAAATCTTTATTAAGTTTATTTATAATTAATATTTATAAATGATTAATATCTTCTATAGATTTTATTTAAAATTTTCTATTACTTTATAGACTTTTATTGAGTTTTAGTGAAAAAATAAAAATCTGATGGTAGAAACTTTTTTCTCTATATTAAATATAAGATGATTAAACATTTTGATTATATTTTTAATTTATTTTATTTAATTATAATATTTATTAAATATTTTATAATCATTATTTGAAAAATAATTATATTAATAGATTAATAAGACAATAATAATTTACATAAGAAAAAATTATTTATCGTTAAGTTTAGTTAGTCGAGTTATTATTCTAATTGTTTTATATTAAATTGTCATATTTTTTAAATTTATTTGTTCTACTAATTTAAATATATTTGTTTGATGAAAATTATTTTTTATTTAAAAATATTTATTTAAGTAGTTACTCTAAAAAATTAATTGAATTTAGAGTTTTGAATTTAGATTTTAGATATTTTATTAGATCGAACTCAGATTTATGTAATCAAACTTGAATTCGGACCTAAATTTTTTAAAAGCCCGATTATTAATTAGATTGAACTTAAATTTTATAAATTTTAATTCGAGTCTGATTCATTATCATCCCAAATTAAAATACGATATTTATACTATTTCCTCATTATTAATCTTTTATTTTATTACACCTTAAATAAGTTTACATCACCATTTGAACTTTACTTAAAGAGTCTAAAAACTTCACCAAAATATAAAATATATTTTTTTAAAGTTAAATGTATAAATAATAAGAAATATTATCATATATAAAAACAATAAATTACATTTTATTTTCTAGTGTAGCACGAAATATTTTTTTAATATAGATTCTTAAAAATATTTTTTACCCAAAGGTGAAAACAAGATAATCATCCAACCAAACCTTTAACATGTTATAAAATAATAATAAATTTAAGAACAATGTTATTACGGTCGATAAATTCTGGTGACCATTTTATAATAATTCAATAAATTTAATGATTATTTTATAATTTTAAAATTTTAATATTATTATTTTTGTTGCTTAGTTTAGTAATCATTTATATATTTAAAAAAAAAACTACTACCAAAAATATTCTCAAATATGTTAATATATAGATGGTCTATAAAAGACAAATAAATTTAAATAATAAAAATATTCGGAAATTAAATGATTTCATTATATAAACTGATATAATGAAAATTGTATTTCCGTTTCCTACAGTACCGTTAACTATGTTTCTTAACAATTTGTCACCATTTTTGTTTTTGATGAGTTTACTTTATTATTTGAAGACAAAAAAGAAAAATAATAAAGAAGAAGATGAAGATGAAGATGAATCCCCTTTGTTTCATCTCTATGTCTCTAAACTCGAAATTATTCGGATTTTCCAATCAAAAACATGTTTGGATCCCTCTGGTAAAACACGACATCTCCACTGTTGCTCACGTAGTGATCTTCTCTAAGGCTAGATACGAGAATCTTTATTAAGTGAACTGGAATCGGACCTGACTTCTGCGGCTCCCGGTAGTATTTTCCGATTACCGGTTTCGCTGCTTTTGTCTGCAACATAGAGAAAAAATCATTAGAATTAACCCGAATCAATCTACTACGAACGGAGTAAGGATTGAATGTTACGAGGGGTCAAATTGCTTAATTTTAAAACTAAAAGGATTTACTAAGCATTTAAACTCAGAATTCAGGGACAATACCTAATTTATCTAATATTTAAATTTCCAAGGACTGAAATTGTCATTAGACAAAAAGGGAACAAATTAAAAATTTAGAGAATTTAATTAACAATATTAAAAATATATAGTTTTTAATATGAATTTCTAAAATTTTGAGGGAGCAAATTAAAATTTAAAAAAAACTAAAGGACTTGTTATGAAAT
This sequence comes from Abelmoschus esculentus, assembly GCA_035048815.1. Classification (NCBI taxonomy): domain Eukaryota; kingdom Viridiplantae; phylum Streptophyta; class Magnoliopsida; order Malvales; family Malvaceae; genus Abelmoschus; species Abelmoschus esculentus. Next base: position 3,616,213 of record JAUCBN010000061.1, on the reverse strand, counting down.
TTTTGAATTCATGGGGGTTTTAATTAAAGTTTTAAAAAGGTTTAATTATATTTTTCAATAATTGTGAGAGACTGAATGAGATTTTTAGAAAAAAAATTAAATGTCTAATTATAAATTTAAATAATTATGAGACTCAATCAGAATTTTCTAAACTTTTAGTGGGTTTAATTAAAAATATTTAAAAATTTTAAGACTTTTGAGAATTTTAAAATTTCGAAGTGCTTAAAGAAAATTTCCCGAATTTTTAAAACACATAGAGACCACTGCAAGGACAGATTTGATAAGATGATATTAAAAGACCAGACAATATCATGTAGGCAACGAAGAAGCTATTCATGTGATTGAGATATTTTCGTTTCAATTCGATTCGAATCGAAGAAGCTAACTGCTACTGTAATAAAAAGACAAATGTAGGAAACGAAGAGTCCTTACAGCTTCCACTAGGTGATAATGGGGGATCTGTGGGAAGAGATGATGAATGACATGAGTGCCAATGTCATGCTGGATATTGTTGAAGACACCATAATCACGGTCAACCGTTGTAAGACCTCCTCTCAGATAACTCCATTCCTGAAAGTTATTTATTACACGGACCGTAAAACGGACATAGAAAATATTTGTTCGAATCGATGGAGGTTTAATTAATGTACCTTGCCACGATACCATGGAAGTTTCTGTTCATATCCATGGTGATGAAGGTAAGTTACTAAATCCAACCACATGACGAAAATCTATGGAAAATTGTAACATCATTTTCAGACATGTTAAATTACAGAGAAATTCTGCAATTGTTGTAAAACTTGGGGCATACCAGGTAGGGAACACCGTAGAGCTTGAATGTCATGGCGGAACCGAATACAAAGGATAAATAGACAAGGAAACCGACCATTGCAATCCAACAGGCCGTTGAAGTCATGACATGGGTTCTGTCTTGGGGAGAAAATAAGCTGCTGTAGGGGTTGAAGTGAGAGCCTGTCTTCCCTGGACTTCTGTGCCACTGTAATAATATTGCAGAAAATTAAGCAATGGGAACAAACAACAATGTTCATCATCTGGTTCAATCCAAAACATGGTGTCTCACCAAGTACATAGGGTATGCAAATAGGGGAAAAGGGATAGTGAATCTTAGAAGTTTTGTACTGAGGCCCAAATCCTTGTAAATCTTCTCGGGCATCTGAGAATTAAAAAAAAAAAAAACAACAGATTGCCAGGAGGTTAGGGAAGCTCAGAAGTTTTGTACTGAATTCGAGACCGGTTTTTGGTTCGATACATTACCGGAACCCAAGACTCATCCTTGTCAACATTTCCATGGTTTTGATGATGAGTTTTATGGCTTAGTCTCCTACAGAAATTCCAAATATTGTTTCATGTCATTGCATATATACAGTATGGAAAGAACAGATACTAGACCTACTCATGTAATGAACTTACCATCCATGGTACGGAACCAGGATTGCAGAATGTAAGAAATGACCCACTACATTATTAAGAATGGTAACATCAGAAAAGCTTCCATGGCCACTGCAAAAACCGAAACCGAATCGAGTCACTCAATTAACATATACGAACAAAACATAAACCCCAGAACTTGAAAAAGATGTAGGAATTAGGATCATTACCAATCGTGTCCTAGGACAAAGAGAGCCCAAAACATGGTTCCCTGAGCCACCCAGTAGACAGGCCAAAAGAACCAAGCGTCCAAGTAAACCGCAGCTGCTAACAATGCAGAGATAACCAGAACATCCCGTAAGACATAACTCATGGACCTCCATGGATTCTTGACCCAACAGTGCTTAGGAATGGCTGCTCGGATATCGGCAATACGGAAAGGAGGCGCTGCACTGGGATCAAAACCATTCATGTACTCTCCTTTGTCCTCCATTGTTGTCTCAAATGATGTGTCCTTGGTTGAATGACTCATTCTCTCTCAAATCCCACTATTAATCTCTCTGAAAATCCCAATTCAAACTTGAATTACAAGACAAAAAAAGTTGGAAACAACAGAAAAAAGAGGGTAGGCGGTTTCGGTGTTGTTGAAAAGGAACATTTAATGTATTCCAAACATTCAGACAATCACTTTTCTTATGTCTGTTCTCTTTATCATAATTACCAAGGAAAAAAAGGAATTCAATAATTCAGAATAACTTGCTGTTATGGTAATGAATTAAGAGTTTGAAGCTAGTAAAAGTTGCAGAGTTACAAAATTGTCACATTTTTGGAATAATTGCTTGGTTTCTTTTGAATGTTGGTTAGTTAGTATTCTATTTCCAGTAAATAATGTTAGGTGTATTACTTTAATAAGAAATTTTATATTCGATAAAGAGTTTTTTTTTTTTAACGAAACATCTAATTTTTTATATGTAAATAGATAAAAAATCGAAAGTAACACGATACGTACCCGATAAAAGAGAAGTTGCGGAGTTTTCAATTCAACTCGAAAACTTTAATATTTTTTTTGTTTAATTTATTTTTTTTGTTTGGTTTTAATTATGTTACAAGTATAACAAAGGGAATGACTTACTTCCCGGTTGGTCGTTACTTTAATTTTTTAAAGTGAAGATGGGAATTGTACAGTTTTAGACATTATAGGTTTACAGATCCTTGTTTTAAGACAGGTTTACTTGGTCATGCTTTAATTTAGGGTTTAAAAACCCTAAAACTATGATTGATTTTTCAGACTTACGGATTCCCAAGAAAATTTTCTCCCTAAACTATGGATTCTGTCTGAATTTTTCTTGATTTTTATTAGCCAAGTAAACATATATTTTTATAATTAGAATTTTAATTATTTTATTTCTACGTCGGAAAATGAGAATTTTAATACCCAACTCTTAGAATATAAATACAGTAGCATTGTTACCAAAATATGTTGTTTTTTTAATATTATTTACATGCTTAAAAATATTAATTCTTGATTTAAATAGATAAAAATTTATCTAATTGATATGACGGGTTTTATGAGTTATTATCTCTTTTAATAATTATTTATTAATATATTATATTAACTGTAACGACCCGGATTCGGATCCGAGTGTCGGATTAACCCGAGAGTTTGGATTTCGGTTTTGGGCTCCGGTTTGTGTAGTTTTGAGCCTTGTTGGGCCTTAAACTTGTTGAGTTAAGTGTTGGACCTTGTTTAGTGGGGACATTTTGGTAATTATCAAAATGTGGAGAGAAGAAGAGGGGTGGGGGTTATTTCTTTGCAGAAATGATCTCATCCTTCTCTTTTCTCTCCTCCTTCATCCTTTTTGGTAAGAATAGAGTTGAGGAAAAGGTTTGATCTTTGGGAATTTTCTGTGGAATCTCGTTTTGGTGGAAGAGTAAAAGTTTTAGAGTCGTCAAAGATCTATTAAAAGAGGTAAATATGTGTTGGTTTGGTGAAGTTGGAGATCCATCATCAAGTTTGGGCAAAGGAAAGAGCTTGGAAGAGTGAGTTCGAGTTTTGGTTGCTGTGTTGCTTAAGGTTGGTACTCCCAACTCATCCTTTCATCATTCATATCATGGTAGTATGCATGACATGTAGATTTTGTGTTTGAATGCTTGGTTTGAGCTTTTGGGTCTTTAATGGTAGTTTTCGGATTTATGTGTTAATTGACTGGAAATTGATGTTAAGTTATCCTAAACACTCCTAATAATGTGTAGGAACACTTTAGGGTTGATTCGATCAAGTTTGGGAATGAATCCTTAGAATTTTCTAAGTGCAGACCTGCATTTCGTGCAGGGGTATCGATACACGGGCTACCGGTATCGATACCCATGAGAGGAATTAGGCTATGTGGGCTGGGGTATCGAACCATGGTTCGATACCGGGACCTCCAGTAGCATAATGGCATCGATACCGGTATCGATGCTAGAGGGTCCTCTTTCGTTGACTTTGGGAATGGTCAAAGGGTATCGATACTGGTATCGATACCCATGGTTCGATGCCTTCTTTGGGTAGGTATCGAGGCAGGGTGGTTCGATACCCCATATAAGGGTATCGATATCCCTGCGAAAACTTGGCAAGATTAGTATTGTTTGAGGTTCGATAAGAGAATTAAAGATTAAAATGGATCTTATAATCAATGAAATGAATTGTTTAATCAAGATTGATGTTTATAACCCCGAAAGACTAAGGTATGATAAGTCTTAATATATTTTGTTGTGTTAAGATCCTAGGTGGATCGTTTGTGTGGTTTGAGTCCTTGTGTGATGGAAATCCGGATATCCATAAGTTTTGCAACACGTTGAAGGTCATCCGATGTAACATGTCGGATGATGTTTTGAAGACTTTTATTCCGAGTGTTGGGCGGCCTCACTCGAAAATGTTCGATGTAACATTCCGAGCATGGGGTTGGTTGGGCGGCCTCCACCCCTTTCCGAACGTTGGGCGACCTCGTTCGAAGATGTCCGATGTAACATTCCGGGCATAGGATTTGAGGGCGGCCTCAATCCTGAGTGTAGGATCCCGATATTGTGTGGACGTGGGCCTCACTCTTGTGTGTTATTTTGTGATGTGATATGTATATGCTGTGTGCGATATTATACATTGTTTATGCCATGTGGTAGGCAAGCATGCTAGATCATCATTTCATGCACGATGTTTATATGTTATGCTTTACTGCTTATGATATGCATGATGTTGGCCGAGTTCGGCGTACTCACTGAGCTTTAGTAGCTCAGCGTTCGAAATGTGTTTTTGTGCGTAGGTTAGGTGAAGCCAGTTCGTGGAGCACCATCGAGGTTTGGATTTCAGCATCGACCTATGTCAGAGTACATTTATAGGTTAGTGGGCTAGTACTTAGTTGGACCCTATGTATTTTGTAACTCTGTTATTATTTCAAGTCGAATGTTCAAAATGATTTGTAATATTTTGGAGCTCCGATTTCTTTATATTATTTTGGTCTTACGTTTTAACTTGAATTGGATTTTAATTGTTGGGCTTTCGAAAGAATTTTAAAATACATGTTTTGGGCCGGAGGCCCAATGTGACATCCAGGTCGGGGTGTTATATTAACTCTCATTAAAAATAAAATAAAATTTATTAAAATCGTAATAATTAAAAATAGATGCAGTATATCAAAATTTAATATTTTTAAGTGTATTTCCGTAAATATAACTAAAAATCCCCTAAATTTCCTTATTTTTGTTGGACCACCATTTACTAAGGTCCCCAAGCCTGACCCTACATCCCTTGTATTGTGTCGTGACTACTCATTTTAGATGGTATAGCATAGGACCCTTAAACACTTGCCCACTGTCAGGAGGGAGAAATCAAATAAAAAAATCAAATTTAATTCAAAATTTTTAAATAAAACTTAAGTTAAAAAATTCAAATATTTAGTAATTAAATTGATTTTAAGTTTAAGTCGAGCATCTTAATTATATATATTATGATTAGAGAAAATTGTTTAAATTAAAATTAAATTTTATTACTATAACAAGATAAATATTAATAATTAAATTTATATAAGAATTAAAAAAAATTACTCGACTTAACTTGAGCTCGAATCGAATTATATAAACTTTAATAAATAAATAAATAAATAAAATTTGAGTTATATGATATATCAACTTAAATAACGTAAAATTATTTGATCTGATTCAATCGAACGTTAACCTACTTGCGTGTAGGGATGTAAAAAGTTGACCCGACCTAAAAATACGACTGAAACTTGTTCGGGTCAGAACCTGGTTTGACTCGGGGATGTAATGATTCAAACCCGATTTGTATCCGACTATTGTTGACCCGAACCCGAGTTGGACCTATTACTGTAGTAACCGAACTGGAATTGTATCCGACCGAGAATGACTCGAACCCGATTTCAACATGTTACTGTGAATCCGAAACCCGACCTACATCCGAATGAAACAAACCCGAATCTGACCTGGCAGATAACCGATATTACTCAACTAAATCGATCTGAGACCTGATTTTACCTGACATGTTTTGAACCCGACCTGATAAATGACCCGATTTATTTTGAACCCAACCTGTTATTGACCTGAACTAATATTAATAAGACTTAATATTTACATGACATATAATTAAGTATATCTATAATTTAATGAATTTAAAATATTGGTAAATATAATTAGTCTTAAAAAAAAGAATTAGACATAAAATTAATTTAGAGATTAATATTTAAATTTAATATTACATATTTAATTAAATTAATTTATTTACTATTTTATTTGGTTTTAATATATTTAATTTTAATTATAATTTTAAAATAATATTTCATTAAAAATTATAATTTTAAAATAATATTTAATTAACTTATTAAACTTAGGATTAATTAAGCTAAATTAAAATATAAAAACATAAATTACAAACATAATTAAAAGAATTCTAAAATCAAATGTAGATTTTTATTAAATTAATCTAAATTATGACTCAATTAAATTAAACTAAAATAATTGACAAAAAAAAGAGTGAAAAGACCAAATTTTGGAGGGAAATAAGCCACTCATTTTTTAAGTTTAAGATTAATTTCCTTTTAACGTAAAAATTTTGGAGGGATATAAGTTACCCAAAATTTTGATTATTATATAAAAAAGGGAAAAACAACATTTTGTAGGGAATTAATATATATAATAAATTTTGAAGGATTATTATTGTCACGACCCAGATTCAGATCCGAGTGTCGGGTTAACCCAAAGAGTTGGGCTTTGATTTTGGGCCCCAAGTTAAGTGGTTTTGGGCATTGTTGGGCCTTATGCTTGTTTGGTTGAGAGTTGGGCCTTGTTTAGTGGGGGTATTTTGGAAAATGCCAAAATCAAAATGAGAAAAGAGGGATTGGAGTTTTATTTTCCCTATAGAGTGATCTCATCTTTTCTCTCTTTTCTTCACTTCTTCATCATTTTGGTAGTAAAGAAAAAGAAGAGTTAAAGGTGAAGTCTTTAAGAGTTTGGGGTTGATTTTTCGTTCTGGTGTTTGAGAGCTTAAAAGGGTCTACAAAATAAGGTAAAGATGTGTTGGTTTGGTGAAGATAAGGGTTTAAGAAGGGGTTGAAAGTTGAGTTCGAGAATAATTTTTGGAGAGCTTAAATCTCAACTTTTTAGTGTTTTTAAACTTTAAAGATCATCCTAAGGTGGTTCTAAGTAGTTGTTTATCCTATCTTGTAAAGAAATAAGTTGAAGAGCCATCTAAAAGTTTAGGGAGAAGAAAAGCTTGAAGATGAAAAAGTGTTCGGGTTTGCTATTGTTTTTCTTAAGGTTGTTACGCCTCCAACTCTTAAACATCATGCATTACATATATTTATCATTTGTTTCATGTATATGCTTTGTTTGTATGCTTAAGATACCTTAGAAACCCTCTAATGGTAAATTATTGTCTAGTTGATGAACTTTCATTTTTATGTTATAAACATGCTTGGAATCATCCCTCTAGAGTTTAGGAATGATTTGAGAGTCATTGGAATCGGTTGGGTAGAGTTCTAAGTATTGGAAGGTTCAAAATTGCACCTTTCGTGCAAGGGTATCGATACGCTAAGCTAAGCTAATTAGCCCTTCCTAGGAGTATTTAAACCAAACCTTACTGAAATTTGGCGTATCGAAACACAAGATAACCATTTCGATACACCTGCTATCTACGCTTAAGTTTTGCCTTTAGGGTATCGATATACCTCCCCCGTGTATCAATACCACCTGCACAAATTTGTAGGTCTAAGGCTGAAAATCACCAAGAACTCTCACTCAACCTATATGGTTGATTACCAAATCGATTCTTTAAGTTTAATGAAGCATATTAGATGATTTTCTAATAGTTTTACAACAAGATAATTCCTAATACAAAATCTACCATTTTAGGGTTTTAACTACCCCAACCACTCATCTCAAGTATTCAACAACCAACAATCAAGCAAGATAATATTTCATGAGACACATGAAGTGAAGAGTCAGAAATGTACTGACCTTTAAGCAACAACCCGGATTAAAGCTTCTTCTTAGTTTTTTCACCTCCAAACTTTGATTTTGAGCTTCTAAACCTTTCTCCACCAAAGCTGAAGATATACACCTTGATTGATAGATCTCTTTATGTTAAAAACCTTTCCCTTAATGGTCAAAACGATATTTTTTTCTCAACAATAACAAATTTTTATTTTTCTTTTTGAGTTTTCGAAAGGAAGAAGAAGAAGAGGATAGTGAGATTAAAAAAACTAAAAAAACCCTCATTCTCTTTTTCTAAGGTTACCAAGAGTTAAGTGAATGAGTGAAGAAATTACTCTCACACCCTTCATTAACTTTTTTTCATCTACCAAAACTTAAAAATAAAGCCCAACAAGCCAACCCACCAAAACTTAAAACTATATATTTTTATATATAATATTATACATTCCATATTTTCATATATAGTATATATTTTATATAATATATATAATACCATATCATATATAATATAAATTTTATGTATAGAATATATTCTATATTTAGTATAAATTTCATATATAGAATATATTCTATATATTATAAATATCATATTTCTATTTTTGAAATGTATTAAATTATATTGTATAAGTATAGATTATAATGTATTAAATTACATTAAAATTAAACTTTTTATAGAATTTAACTATTATTAATTTATAATTTTTGCAATTTAGTCTTTATAACTTTATATTTATTTCAAATTAACTACTATTTATTTTTCCAATTTAATTTAGTGTTTTAAATAGGATGATATTTTATTTTATTAATGTTTATCCTTTTTAATTTAAAACTTTATTCTTTCTAGTCCAATGTTTATTCTTTATTAATTTTTAATTTTTGTAATTTAGCCTAGTTTTTAAGATATAAATCATTTGATGATATTTTTGTTTAGTCTAATACATAATATTTATTTTTAATGGGATTCATGTTGGTTAAAGACGTTAGATATTAAATAATTAATTCGAAATTAATGATCAACCATTCAACCGAAAGTTTATCGATTATTTACTTAATTAATTATTTATACCAAACTCAAATTTAATAATTTTAATTAATATGAATTTAAAATTCAAATTAATTCAACCTGAAATAAAACCGACTTGAAATGAATCCGACCTGAAATGCAACCACCTGAAAAGAACCCGACCTCAAATGAACTTGTCAATTATCAGATTTAGACTCGAACCGTTTAAACCCGACCAAAAATGAACCCGACCTGAAATGGACCCGCAGTCGACTCGAATCGATTCAAAACATTAAATCAAACTGAAATAACTTGTATCTGATTTTACCCAACCTAAAACCCATCCAAATAACTGTTTTTACATCCCTACTTGCGTGTGCGTTAGACTTGACTGTTGGATGCATGTTTTCCACTTAGAAACGTTGAAGCATTAATATCATTTGGTATTTTATATTTTTATATGTTTGTCTCATTGTTTATATTTGGAATTTATAATTATTTTTCTAATAATATTGTATTCAAAATTTAAAAATTTAAAGAGTAATTTAAATTTTAATAAAAAATTAATTGGTCTTTTATTAAATTTTTACACTCAATTTAATCTTCGAAAGCCGAAGTATTGGTTAGTTAATGATATTTTAAAATACTAAATAATGTATTATTCTATGTACAAATACGAATGAAAAAAAATTAAAATATCTTTTAAAAGTTTAACCAGATAATACACACCATTTAATATTTTATTTACCAATAAATATTTTTTAAGATTATAAATATAATACAATTAATATATACTTTACCATTAACTAAATCTTATCAATTCAAATAAGTTGGGTTACGATTTTTTACACACACTCAAAAATAAAAACAATTATTTTAAATTTAAATATTTATCGGTAAAATTATTTATTTTTTAATGAAAAAAATATCGGATATTCATCCACTTTAAAAACTTGACATATTTTTTGCTAATACAGTTGAATACGCGGCCTAGGTATGTCGTTGCTCCTCCACTAATGCTGCCAACGCCGTCGAAGAACCATTCTCCTCGATGACCTCATTGTATTCCCTTCGACTATGTTAGATCTGTCTGGTCCAATCTCTTCCCAAAATTTCGACAATCTTTTCCACGATCGTTAAACCTAGGAATTAAAGCTATCCGACTTCATCTCTACTCGACGGTAACCCAAGTGTGAAGCATGTGCATGAATGTAGCAGCCATGAAGACAGAACCAACGCCAAGATGATGACTGAGAAAAACCAAAAATCTGCTCTCCTAGTCCTAGGTTCAATGGGTCTGAACAGGTGTAATAAGAACGATCGCACAGACCTCCTTAAATGAAAGGGTCCCAAAATTTTGATAAACTACATTCATTAGATGATGTTAATCTCGAAATTCATTGAATTTTTTTTGAAAATACTATTAAGAAAGATGAGTTATAATTGTTAAAACGTTATAATTATTTCTTAAATGCTATAATTGATTATAAAATCTTATTGATTATTTTTATTAATATTACTTCTGTAAAACTAGTGAGGTTTCAGATAGGCGCAACAGAAACGATCGCACAGGGGCCCTTAGAAAGGACATTTGCTTCTAACAGCTACAATGTTATAACTAGCGGAGGTTATGGACATTTACTTTTAAGGGTCTTATTTTAATAAATTATACAGAGCCTTCAAAATTTTTGAACCGCCCCTGCCTAGGTTGTACTAAATCACACGATTCAATTTGTCCAAGTGATTGTCACCCTTGAACGCAATAGAGAAAAGCCTAAATAATTTCCCAAGTTGGAGAGGAATTGGTTTCCATGACCCCTCGAACATATTTGATTCGATGCTATGCGTCAGTCGATCCATGCATAGGATATATTGAATTTTTTACGAAAGTATAAAGATTTTGGTATATACCAAATTTCTTATAAAACGTTTAAAATTTTTAAAAGGGTAAGAATTTCAATTTTACCAAATTTTTTTAAAAAATATATAAGAATTTTAAAATATACTAAAAGATTGATACTGAAATTTTTATAATTTTTATAATAATTTCAATTTTACCTTATTTTAATTTTTCTTACGTTAGAAAAAACATATGTTTCACACCTTGTCGAGTATCGTTAAAAGTAAGTGTAAGATTTCGGAGCCCAACACATTTTACTAATTCATAAAACAATGGCCATTGGCCAGGGTGTTGTAGTAAAAGGAGGAGAGTCGCTTGGTTTTGATGAGCTATGTCGGATAAATGGACAACGACACTGTGTGGCCGGCAAGTTGTTTCTCACTTTTCATGCTCTTTTACAACCATGTGACTTCGGTTTCCTTATATTCAGGAGGTGGTCCGAAAATGACATGGCAAAAGGCGATCAAAAGAAAACTTCAATTTTCTACCTTTAGAACGAAAGTGGAAAATAATTAGAGGGGATAACAAGTCAAGTTCGAACCTAATTAGATTCGATTTGAAAATAATTATAGTATTTAATTTGAGTTTGAAGTTTGACAAGCTCATAATTTTATGAGCGAACTCGGTTAAAAAATAATATTATAGAGCTCAATTTAAGCTTGATATTCATCGAATTTGACTCATACTCGTCGAACTCCGCTTGCTGAATATGAATAATTTTATTATAATTTTCTTTATAAAAGGATGGGCATCACTAAAAAAAATTATTTCATAACCACATTGAAACATAAATTAATATCAAGAAATAAAAAAAATAAATTAATCCAAATAACCAAGAAATATTTTTACAATACAAACACATAATGTCTAATTTATTTTAATTAATTTACTTTTAATAGATTTCTCCTAATTTATTTTATTTTTTATTGTTTTTCACTAAAGAAATTACTTTTAGTACACATATATAATTATTTTGAGCTAATTCACAAGTTTTTCGAGTCAAGCTTGAGTCGACTTGACTTGTTAAGATCTTGAACCGAGTTCAAGTTAAATTCACTTGAACCGAGTTTTGACAGAATCGAAACTGAGTAACTCCTAAATCGGTATAACTAATTATCAGCCCTAAAATCAATAGTGAAATATAAAAATCCAACTGCATCGACTCAAATCGGAAACCAATCGAACTTGATTTAAACCGACCAAAAACCGAAACTAACCGAAACCGAAATATGACAAAAATTTTAGAAGATTGACCCAAGTCCAACCCAAAACAAACTTGACCCCCTTCAATTGACAGGTCATGAATTACTCATTGACGAGGAATAATATACAGTAATGAATACAAAATTTGGTGACTGTGAATGCTGTACAAATTTGAAGCATTATAACAGTATGCAATGTTGACAGAAAAAAAAGAACTACAGATAATTAGAGTATTTTCGGCTACTTACCTCCGCGGCAAAGGTTGATTAGAGGCTCTTCCGCTTACGCCGGATATCTGTTTTAGGTTAGTAAGAGCATCCTGAGCATGTCTTTTTGCATTAGCATTTTCATGCTTAAAAGCTTCTACCAAAGCCCTGACCAGTGGTTGATTGAGGGAGTACCTATGGGCAGGGCCATCCACTCGCAATGCCCTCTCTATCATCCAAAGTGCCCTCTCTTGAAGTACCCCAGGGCGAACATCTGTAAAAATTTCAATGGCAGTCGAAATTACGTCCTGCTTTTCTAGCTCATCCACGGCTCTCTTGTAACCGTTAGACGTATCAGATATAAGAGTTGAGAGTGCCTCGGTTGCAGCAATTTGAACAATGGTGTCTTCATCGTGAAGAAGGTCAACCAATGGTCTGATACAATTCGATTTTAGTAAGCATAGTTGACTATTGTTTTCACATGGAGCATTGTGTATGGGACAAGTTGAAGGTTCTGGGGAACCCCTTCTTCCACACATGAATACCAAGGAAGCACAGAAGCCTTGGGGAGGTAGTGGTTCCGAGTCTGCAACTGCAAGCAACCTTCCAGCTTCAGACAAGTTCTTCAATCCGATAGCAGCGAGCTGTCTAACTCTGGGTTTTGCAGGAAAGCTGAACTGTTCACAGAAAATGGTCATGAGTTGATGCTCCTTGACCACACTAATGGTCTCTGGATCAAGGCTTCCTGTGAAGTGGAGTAATAGGCCCAGTAGTCCTTCTGCCATGCTTGATGTAGGTCGGGATGTTCTTCCGTTTGAGATACACTGCTGCTTTTTAAGAGCCATTACTGTCCATTTAACAAAGTTGGCCTCCAAAATTGTTTTGACCTCATCTTGTGAGAGTGGAAGATTAGCAAGTATGCATGCAGCATCAGATTTCTCACTTTCTGTTGACTCGTTGTCCAGTAATTTCTCCTTAAATAGGGAAAGCTTGTCAGAATGTTTTAGCTCTTGCATTAAATCATGGCCAAACTTTTCTGCAAGTACTCTTGTAAGCTTAAAAGCATAAATGCGGTGTTCAACCTCTGGGTATTCGAGAAACATAATGATTGTTTTGATGCCATCACCTGAACTTTGTATATGCAAGGCTACAGATTCTGCAAGGTGCAACATATTTGCATAAATAAACAAACAAACAAAAACTATATAAAAGCAGGATTCTTTAAGCAAATTTATGTACATGAAGTTCAAATTTCCAGAAATTTGTCTATAAGCAAAGAGATAATGGTGTCATGTTGTCATAAAGATGGCTGTTTTCCAAAAGAGGCAATTGAAGAAAAGATTACCTGCTGCTTGTGGTGAGCTAGCCATTCCATATAGGATGCGGAGAATAGAAGCTTGACATTGGGAAGAAGCAACAAAAAGAAGTCTAACAAGATCAAAGACTACTGATTCTGACTGCATTGAATTCCCTTTCCTGTCAATTGAAGCTAATTCCCAGCGCCCAGGATTCGATACTATGTTTGCTATTATTGATGCTGCAAGTTCTTTCCACTCTGGTGTAGCACCTTCTTGCAAGAGAATAGCCACTAATGCAGGAAGAACAGCACAATCAACAAGAATGGTTACATTGTCATCCAACCCTGACAAGTTATTTAAGGCCAGCAAGCTCGATGTTCTTCCTTCTGGCTTAGATAACAATTCAACAAGTGTTTGAGCACATTGCCTGGCAATTTGTTCTTTACTGTTATTTGTCAAGGTCATTCTACCAATAATGGATGCCATCTCTATTTTAATATCATCAGGTCCTGTTCAAAGTAAAAGAGAACCTTCAAAATTGTATACCATGATCATCACCAAATCTCTAGAAGTAAAATTATAGAAAGAAAGCTTCTAAGTTTTCTCCAGAACTGCTGTTACTTCACATATTATATATCCCCATTTCTATAACTTTTGGATGGCAAACATGAAATGATTTACCTTCGCGCAGTCGACTCAGCAAGGGTTCAAATCTTCCTGCAGATGCAAAATGCTGAACACTATCTTCAGCTCTCTCCATTTGTGTCAACATCTCCTCAGCCAAGTTGGCTAGAGCAGGATGCTCCAAATTTCCTGCCATGGTTGAGAGAAGAACTAATGCCCCTTTCTCTGATGCAATTCTCATACAGTAGGATTCATCACTAGAGAACTCTAGTAATAACTTCACAGCATGCTCCTTCTCTTTCTCTGAACTTCCAGTAAGACTATGTATAGCCAACCTAGTGATGCCCTCATCAAGCATTATTTTCTACAAATATTTTGACACGATATTACTCAGCCAGGAACTAGAATTTCTACTTTCTGAAGTAGTTTACCTTACATTGCAATGAATAAGCATAAAACCATTATAACAAACAGGCAAACAAAATTTCTACTTTCTTCTTCTGATTTGAAAGAAATGGAAACAAAATTTTACCTTGGAAAAGGAAAACATTTGGAAATTCAAATCAGTAAGGCATACTGAATTACTACAAGCATCATCTTGGTTTGTAAGAGAAATCAACCCATATACTTTGTAAAAGACAAAAGTCAACCAAGCGCATACAAGTTATTCAGCGCCTAAAGAAAGCTTAAAACACCCAAATTCCAACCTTTTGCCTATCACATTCTAGGTTCTACTCTCAACATAGAAAACAAAAAAGGTATGCAATAACATGTAATGAAGTACTAACCTTGCTTTCTTCATCCTTTGCCATGCTAAGCAAAGCCATAAGAGCTTTACCTCTCAAAACAGTCCCCATACTATGTGAACAATTCTTTAGCAACATAACTATCATCGCAACAACCCCGGCATTCCTAACTCGAAACCTATTCGAAGGATGCACCTCCGATATCTTATAAACCACATCCAATACCCTCTCAACACCTTCCATCTCCACACTCTCCTTGCTTAGCTGCTCCACCGTGGCCTTCATCTGAATCTCAATGTTCCTATTAACCCACTCCTCAATAGCACCGGCCAAACCGATATTCGGTTTAAACTCCAACGACTTCAAAACCTGACCCGTTACTGGACATGTTGGCTCTCTTCCATCATCTAAACACCTCTCAAACCAATATTCAATTGCGGTTCGCTCATAAGTCTGTGATGACTCTAACACAACAGGTTCCTTCATAACTTCCTTAGTTAAGGGACACAAAAAATTCTTAAACGGTAAAATGTGAGCTTCTTCTTCAAAATCACGGTCAACGCTTAACGTTGACATTCCTGGAATGACTGACCAGTTATCTAAAATAGTTTCCAAGGAAATTAAAATCCGCCTAGCGGAAACGGAAGTTGAGTTTGTTAAATCAGTTCTTAACAATTTAACTTGATTTATTAACTCACTGTAATTATCGGAATCAACTCCTAAACATCTCGCCAAATCCATTATAATCGCACTTTGAACTGCTTTACTTGTTTGCCTTCCTTCCCCTTCTCTTTGTAGCGTACGGTGAACTCTCTCTTCATTTTCAGTAACCTAAATTTGAAAAAAGAAACAAATTTATCAAATTGAAGAACACACACATATATATGGAGGGAAATAGAAGATTTCTGGTGAGATATGTATACGGTGAAATGAGACTGTTTCATGTCAAGGGAGTGATCGGAGATTTTTTTGCGGAGATCGGGAAGGTCATCCGACAGAGACGATTCGATCAAGTCGAACCAGGAAGCGATGGCGGAGGAGTGTTGTTGGAGAGAAGACGATAGAGATTTGCAGTTGATGAGGACGAAGATCTTGCTTCTCTGGCGGTAGGACGACACCGTTTTGACAGCTTTAGAAAGATCCGAGGCGATTCCTTTGAGAGCTGTCTGAAGAGCCGGCGGTAGAGAGTCGGAGTCGAGGAAGTAGTGATGGTTGAAGATGAACTGGATCCTGGAAGCCAATGCCGTGAACCGGCGGGGATTGTCGAAGGAGTCGGAGGAGGAATAGGAAATAACTTCTGAGAGTGACCGGTGGATGGACTCCGCAGCGGCGGATGCAGTAGAAGGCGGTGGAGATGACGTCATTTCACGGTAAACTTGACTTCGAATAAATCATCGGACGGGATTGCATTTAGAAACAAAAAAAAAAAAAAGTAACGTTTTGTTTGGACTTTTCTAAGTTCCAAGTGTGAAGCTTTTGTTTTGAAGTATAGCAATTTTAAAAAGAAATTTTATTTTGACGGCGACTAGTCAAGGTTTGACTTTTCGCAATCCATAGTTTTCATCCCCACCGTTAAATTCTGGTACGGCTTTGTTGGAACCAAGTCGGCACACGTGTAAGGATACCAACTTCAAACTCGGTTTATTGATAGGGTAAACTACTTCCGTGACCACCCAACTCTAGTTAACCTCCTACTTTAACCACTGAACTATGAATTTTTATAATTACATCACATTCCCGACCATTAGCTTTTGACGGATATAATATTGTGGAAGTTAGGTAAATTTGTATAATTATATATTTAGTCTTTATTATTTATATATTTTATTAATTTAATTTTAATTTAATTTAATAAATTAATCATTTAATGAGATGATATATATATTATTATAGATTAAATAAATTTATATTAATTTTAATTAATTTATTTTAATAATGTTTTCTTCCCATCATAGAAAAATTAAAGAAATGGAACTAAAGTAGTAGAAAATCGAATCTGGGCAACAAAAAGGAGAGAGTGCATGCGAAAGTTTAAGGGCGTTCGTAATTAACTAAAATACTATAATAATTAATTTAGTTTTTGTTGCCCAGCTGTGATTCTCAATGGTTATAAGTAGGGATGACAACAAGACTGATGATTTCGGTTATCTGATTTTAATATATTGTATTTTAATTCTTTTAGATATAAAAAAATATAATTTAATTTTGATAGTTCAATAAAATTCGAATAAATTTAATTTGATCCAGGAAAATAATAAAAATATTAAATACAATATATAAAAAATATATTGTGTTGGAAAATTTTCACCTTAAACTTAAACTCGTTTCATCACGATTTTTTTTATAATCTTCCCTACTATGAACCTAAGTTTTTAATAAATAAAAAACGTTCTTATTAGGTTGGGACGGGTTATTTCGTCATCCTTAATTCTAATTCTATTTTTTTATTTTTTTTAATCTGATGATGACACATGTTATCATATGATTGAATGATGCTTAAATTAATTGAATGATACTTAAATTTATTTTTTTTTTTATAATCTTCCCTACCACAAACCTAAGTTTTTAATAAATAAAAAACGTTCTTATTGGGTTGAGACGGGTTACTTTGTCATCTTTAGTTCTAATTCTTTTTTTTAATCTGATGATGACACATGTTATCATATGATTGAATGATGCTTAAATTTATTTATTTTTTATAATCTTCCTTACCATGAACCTAAGTTTTTAATAAATAAAAACCGTACCTATTGGGTTGGGACGGGTTATTCTGTCATCCTTAATTCTAATTCTATTTTTTTTAATTTTTCTCTAATCTGATGATGACACATGTTATCATATGATTGAATGCTTAAATTTATTAAATTAATTTAAAATTAAGATCAAACTAATAAAATACGTAAGTAAAAAGAATTAAATATCTACTTATATAAATTTATTTTACTGTCATATCATATTTTCTATGAAAATTATTTTAAAGGTTTATAAATTAATTGAAAAAATTAATAATTCAATGCTTAAAATAGACTTCACCTATAGCATGTATACCCTTATTTACATCACAATATGAAAAACTGTGATTTTCACCTGAATCCATACAAGTCTTTTATTTTTTAAACGTCAAATTAGGAGAAAAATTCAATTTTAATTTTTTATTTAAATTCTAAATTTTAACGTATAAATTTTAAACCCTAAATATATAGGATATTTCTATTTTTTACATTGTAACTTTATAATCTAATTTTTAGTCACTTTCGTTTACTTCTAGTATATTTTTAGTCACCGATTTTGAAAAACGATCAGTAAGGTCACTATCATTTTCGGGATGTAAAGTTTTGGTCACTCCAACGTTAAGTGTCGTTAAATATTGACGAAAAGATGATCCGACACAATAAAAAATGATAAATTACTTAAATAGTCCTTAAATTATTATTATACTTTTGTTTTATCTTTAATTTAACTCTAAAAAATTTAAAATTTTTATAATTTTACCATCTTTTCAAAAATAAAAAACATTAAATGTCAACCATGGAAGTTTACAGAAATGGCACACATAAATATTAAAAAGAAAAAACAACCATCGAAAGAAACTATACTAAAACAAGTAAACAAGAAAGCTTAATTATTGCATTAAAAGAGTGACTCGTGAGCATAAACCAGTAAGAACCTCTGAAACATAACTAAAATTTTTCAGAACCGAAAGAAATTGCACCACTAAAATGCCAATCTAAAAATTTAATAGAATTCTGGTGTATGACCTACAATTTACGAGAGACATAGAGCTTTAACTTATAAAAACTTAGCTAATTTTTTTGCAAACAATGAAAAAATACTTCTCAAAACTGAGATGATGAAATACCTGGTGGTCGAAGCTTTTTGTGGTTGGCACTGTTAATGCGGTGGTCAAAGAGCTGAAACAGTCCATTCATGCACCCAATTTGCTTCTGCAAATCTGAGTTCTCATACGATAAAGAGTATATAAACTTTACAGACATATTCACTTTCTCTCCTCCACAAGAAAAAAAATTAAAACTCAACTTTCTTAATTTCCAAACAAAAATCTATACATAGTTTTAACGTCTCCTTTTTTAACTTAACCACTTAAGAACAAATGAAGTGTACATACACTATGTATATATATATAAATACATGCATTGGCAGAAACCTTGAAGAGTTGTTTTGTTATAGGGGGTTTCTAGGCAGTCATCAGAATCAAATGTCAGGATTCTGAAACATGAACGCTGATGTTAACTCACTTTGTTTTGGTGTTAGTGTTTGTTCATAGTCAAGGTTTTTGAGAATTTTTAAACAGAGAAAATGATAAATTTAAAAATAAAAATAGAGATTGAAGAAACCCTACATAATTTTTATACCCTCTATCTGTAATGAGAAAGTAAAACGTTTTCTAGGCTCGAAAAAAGCTAAAAGAAAATCAAATGAGAAAGTAAAGAGAATTGATAGACCCTAATGATTCAATCTACATGTCAAGCCCAAGAAGAGATGTTGGTTTCGGGTTTACTCAAAAAGAAGAAAAAGAGAAGATTGATTTTGTATTTTTGGATCTGTCTTGTGATTATATAACAAGGGATGATAGTGGTTTATACATTTTAATAGAAGTACTACGTTGGACTACTTGTGATGCTTTGTTGCAGTCAGCAGATGAAAAGTTAGATGAACAAGAGGAAGATGAAAATGAGTTTTATTTGGGGAAGAAGGTAAAAATATAAAGTTAAAATTTTGAGAGTCAAATTAAAGATAAAACAAAAGTATAATAATAGTTTGAGGATTATTTAAGTAATTTACCATTTTTTATTGTGTCAGATCATCTTTTCGTTAATATTTAACAGCATTTAACGTTAGAGTGACCAAAACTTTACATCCTGAAAACGATAGTGACCTTACTGGTCGTTTTTTAAAATCGGTGACTAAAAGTGTACTGGAGGTAAACGAAAGTGATTAGCACAGTAGTTTACCCTTAATAAAATTAAAATTTTATATGTCATTGTTTTCTCTCGCGAGTTAAATCAATGGTAAAATACACTAAATGTCAATTATATGTTTGGTAAGAAACGTATCATTTTTCTTTTAAAAATAACAATTAAGTCACTAAATTATCGGTTTAAGAATAAATATGTTATTTTTTTTAAATGTAATAATTCAATCACTTAATTATAGGTTTATGAACAAAAAATCACTCAAATAATTTTTTTTACAAATATGTCACTTTATCATTAAAATTAAAATGAGGGCTTGGTGTAATTACAATTTTAGTCCTTAAAATTTATGCATTATATTAATTTAGTCTTAATTCAAAATAATTCAATAAACTTAAACTTCATATTTTAAAATTCTATTAGTAAAGTGATTTTGTCTACTATAGTGTGATGTTGAGGCTATAATGAGTTTATTTCATCAGTCTATTGGATGTCCAATATTAAAGTGATAATGTCTGTCGAGTTATCACGACTATTGATTATCGACCTTATTGACAATAGCATGCAGTGCGATAATTGGTTAGAGGATGTGTCAAGATGGTGTAGTGTTAAAATATTTAAATATAAAAAATTACATTTATTATTTTTTTCAATTTAGGACCAAATCAATATAATGCATAGTTTTAGGGATTAAATTTGTTATTATACCAACTTGTTTTAATTTTAATGAAATTTTTATTTCTCACAAAAATTTAATTAACTTATTTGTTTCTAAACCTATAATTGAGTGATTGAATTGTTATCTTTAAAAGAAAAGTAATTTGTTTGTTCCTAATCCATAATTAAGTGATTCAATTGGTACTTTTAGAAAAAGAATAACTTATATGTTACCAAACCTATAACTAAGTGACCTCCAATGTATTTTACCCTCAAATTAAATGAGATTTTATTTAAAAACGTAATTTAATAAGTATTTCGATATTAATCATATTGATATTGATGTTGGATAAAAATTTTATACATAAAATTTATTTTATACAAGTATTCATATTTATATTATAAAAATTAAATTCTAACTTCTCAATTCTAAACCCTAAAAATTAAACTTTAAACTATATACTCTAAATTTTAAATATTAATATGAAATTTTAAACCCTAGACATTAAATCTTAAACTAAACCGCTTAACCCTTTAAACTATAATTTACCTAACCTAATTTTTATCAATACATGTTAGGATGCTTTTCATTGAAGAAGGTCTTAATTGATTATGTCGGATCTAGGATCAAAGTAAATTTTTCTGTATTCAAGGTTTAAAATTTAGAGTTTAAGATAAATTCATGGCGCTTAAATGGCTGAATTTTGGTGTTGTTATGTAGGATATAAGGTGATAAAATAGTAACTGAATTTTTTGTTAAAAGAAGGTTGAAGATGAAGGTTTGAAGAACATGACAACGGTGAAAGCGTTGACCGAAAATTCAATTAAAAATAAAAATAAATAATAAAAATATATATATTATAAAATGTATAAATTCAAACCTTATACATTCAATGTTCGAAAGACTTGAATCCATTAATTATATCGAATTAAAAACCCAAAATTAACCTCTTTATGTTACACCACCTAGAGAGGTGTTATTATTTTTTAGAATATTTGATATATTATTTAGTCATAAATAACATCTTCCAACACAAATTGTTCAATACAAACCGACATCTCAAACGAAAAATAAAATGGACTATCTAAGATAATACCCCAATAAGCTAACTCATGAGCTACTCGATTTGCCACACGAGTAATATGCAAAACCTTAAAATCTGAATCAGAATGAAACAAATTATGAGCATCTTGAAGATACACAACAATCAGCGATCCAAACTTTCAGCATTGATTTTGTTTACCACAATAATTGCATCGACATCGAAAATAACCTTCCTCCAACCATTGTTTACAGCAAGCCTCACTCTAGCAATCAAAGCGCAAGCTTTTATTGATTCTGCAGAATAAGCCCCCTGTAACCTTATGACCAAATCATCAATTATCAAGGATTATTCTTGACAATTACCCAATCGATGCTGCCCAGAACCCTCTAGAAAAACTACATCAACATTAATCTTTAGGAAAATTCTACCACGGGCGTACATTAATCTTTAAGAAAATTCTACAACGGGTGTCGAACACCGCTGAACACCACTAATATTGAACATTGTTGAACACCATTAAATTAATTAATAAAAATTTAAAATCTCAAGGACTCAATATGTAATTAATAAAAGTGTGATAAACTCAACATATTATTAATAATTATATGAATAGTCCTTTAGATTTTTATTCTTTATAAATTAATTTAATAACGTTCAGCAGTGTTCAATATTAACGATGTTCAGCGGTGTTCGACGCCCGTTGTAGACTCATCCTAATCTTTATCACTTAGAGAGGTGTTAAAATTCCTATGTAAGGATTGACCTGCTTTGCGATATTTTTTTATTAGATAAATAATATTATATCTTTATATCAAGATTTAAATTCATCCAAATTAAAATAATATTAACATTTTTAAACATTAAATCAAATAATAATCTTTTAACTTTTTTATTTAATAAAAATATGTTGAAATTCGATCTCTTCTCCCTTTCTTAAACATAACCCGGCCTTGTTCAACAGTGGTTTCCTTGCTTATTAACTTCCCAGCTTCTCTTTTAATCTCAAGAATTTCCGCAAGTTCCAAATCTCCCATTGGCTTTCGCATCAGCGCCATGAATCGGGCCCAGCTCCTCCTCCTCCTCGTAGGATTGCCTCTATTCCTCTTCGTCACCGATCTCTTCAGCCTCTTCACTCCGCCGCCGCCCAAACCGCCGTCCCACCACCATCATGACCACATACCTAAATCTCCTTTACAGGTAAGTCTAACAATTGGTCAATTTTATTAATTTAATTTATCATTCAATTTCTATCCATTTTTCTTTCTTTCCAAGAAACCCAACACTATTAGAGGAATCGGATATGGCAGCACGGTGAATATCAATTTCTGTGCTTCATGCTCTTACAGGTTTTACTTGATTTTCACTTTTTATACTTTCATTTCCTTTGGGTATTAAAGTCGATACCTTTTTTGAGGAATTAGAAAAAAAGTGATTGATGGAAATTTGCAGGGGAACTGCGGTGACAATGAAGAAGATGCTGGAAACCCAGTTTCCTGGAATCGATGTAATCCTTGATAACTATCCACCACCTTCGCCAAAGCGGTTGCTTTCCAAAGTGGTTCCAGTTTTCCAGTTTGGAGTTATAGGGATTATAATGGCGGGTGAACAGATATTCCCTTTGATTGGGATTATGACGCCACCCTCATGGTATTATTCCTTGCGTGCAAATAGGTTTGGGTCCATTGCAACTGCTTGGCTTCTTGGGAATGTAATGCAGTCTTTTCTGCAAAGCTCTGGTGCTTTCGAGGTTTACTGCGATGGTGAATTGGTCAGTGGCCTCTCTTCTATCTATATGTTTAATGTCCTGAGCATTTTGGAAAACCAAAACTCAGTTTCTTATTGCTTAATTGATTGATGGAGTTCTTATAGCTGGTTAGAAAACCTGAGATTCAGTTCTGGTATTTTTACATGTTATGCTTCTCTTAATGTGTTGTTTGAAGACCTGGGTATCGTTGAATCTCAAATCAATTCTTTTTAATTACATTTCAAAATGTAGGAATTAATGTTTCTATTTGCTTACCTTCTTTCATTTTCTGAAATTATAGCTGTTCTCTAAGCTGAAGGAGGGAAGGTTTCCGGGAGAGATCGAGTTGAAAGATCTTGTTGGCAAAACATTGGCTAATTCGAGAGTGACGGACCCTTGGACTAGTGTCTTAGACTCTTAGTTCCGTGGCTGGACTGTAACCGTTGGAATGAAAGCACTCGGTCTTAGAAGTTCAAGGTTTGATTTTCCCTTTTGTTATTACTTAGGTTGCTGTAGTGAGAACATAAAAAGATTCGGGCTCAGGTTTGAAGTCGGCAAGTTGCTCATGTATCTGAACTTTTCTTTGCACTTGATAGTTTTCCAATTTGGCTAAATTTTACAAGATTTTTGTTTACATAAATATTTCAATAGTATACAACGGAATAGGGTGCAAGTACTTGGATCAACTGAACAAAGTGAACTCTCTTAGAAAGTTAGAATCTATAATCTGCTAATGTCACGACCAAACACGGAAGTAGTAAGCCAGTTAATAAGCACATAGAATCTGTTCCTCCAGCTAACGACCCGTGTTAGATATGCTGAGCGCCATATAAAGAAGCTGAAGAATCCTGCTAGAGATACCCCTTTTGCCTCCTATAAAACCAATCATAGATGGTTCACGATTCACCCAAACTAATAGCTTCCCAAACATGAATGAATATATAAATAAATTACCTTGCTCTGTCTTAGGTCAACAAGAGCCTTGAATCTGCCGATAGTTGCCATGCTTCCCAGATGCTTGTACTCGAATGGATCCCCAAAGTCTAGTTCCTTAGCACTGTTAGCATGTCCCCCACCATCTTTACCAATTTTGTTCAGTAGGTTTGCCAAGTATTTTCCTTGTCGCTCTGCAACCTGTTCATGAAAGAAAGTTCACCATAGTGCTTTTGACCTCCAATAGGCTAAACACATTACTTGGTATACTATTGTACTGCATATTTTGGATGGAAAAAGTAGCTTAAACAAAAAGCACCATTGAGAAGAATGAAATCTATCTCCTCTAAGGAAATGGACAATTAGGTGTATTTGGACTTATATTAGACCTGGCTTTTGCAATGAATTCGTTGAGTAACAGAGAGGTAGGTCATTCTTGCTGGACACCCAAGTCTATGTAGTTCCCACTATAACTGGCTGATATTACCTTGGGGGATTTACAAGCACAAGCTTAGAAAAGGTGGGGAGTATAGTTAACTTACCTGTGCTAAAGCTGGAAGAACTGGTTTACCAGTATTCTCCAGAAACCCACTGCAGTCCCCAATTGAAAACACATCTTGCACTGTAGGAACTCGAAGCCACTCGTCAATACCGATCCTGTTAAAAGTCATAAAATTAAAATCAGCACATAGTGAAGTAAAGCTTCACAAAGCAATGATACAAGGTAAACTAGGATACTTCACTTTTTAGATGAGAGCATGAAAACCCAATCTTTTTTTTAGAAAGGGGTCAATCTGATTGCGGCTTACCTTCCACCAGGAGATTTAGGAAGGCCTAGAGAGTTTACAAAGGGAGAAGGACCAACACCGGTTGACCATACCAGCAATCCATAAGGAACTTCCGAACCATCACTAAGTATTACATGTTCTTGTTTAACTTCCTTCACAATGCCACGAACTAGACGAACTCCTGACTGAGAAACACTACTAAATTAAACAAGAAAACACAAAATCATATTTTCATCACTCCTACTCTTTCATCTTTTTTTCACCTTTGTTAACTGCTTGATCGCATAGCGTCGGAGGCGATCATCAAAGGAAGAGAGTATATCCCTTGCCTGGCAAAACAAAAGAATTATTCTATATTAGTATTACAAATGAAAAATCTCCTGAATCCAGACAAGAGTTTGGATTGGGAACTAACCTCAATCAGTGTGACATGGATATAGTCTTTTACATGTGTGTATCTTTTGTCAACATCCTTCCTAATAAAATCACTAAGTTCACCACTAAACTCAACCCCTGTCGGACCACCTCCCACAACAACACAATGCAGTAACCGGCGTTTCTCCTCATCAGATATCCCTGCCTCAACACCAAACCGGTAAGCCAAAAATGTGTAATCGCACTTGAAATCGTAAAACCAGCAAAAGTGGCCATTTTATACCTGGCACGTCAGAGAGCATCAAATTCAGAAGTAGCTTCCTACGAATAGCCTGAGCATGGTGAACTTCACGTAAAAAAACTGCATGTTCCGTTACGCCGTTGATTCCGAAAGTAGATGCCTGAGCTCCTGATGCAATCACCAGCTTATCATATGAAATCTTAAATTTCCATGGCTCCAAAGTTTGTGCTCCTTCTTTGACCGTCTCACAATGCACCTTCAATGCCCACCCAAAACGTTCCATGGTTAAGCCATTGAACCCCCCAAAAAAGTTCAACTTCAAGCTTATATAATAATATTTTATCGAGCTCAATTCGAGTTTCGAGCAGTGAATTCTAAGCTTGAACTTCTCAATAACCGAGTCCCTACTACCCAGTAAAAGGAAACAGTAGCTACTTAAACCAATTTGCACGTACCTCATGGGTGTCGGTATTCAGAGCAGTACAATTAGCAAGAAGGAAATAGGAGCCCGGTGCAGTAGAAATGGAGGGTTGAATCCTGGCAATGGGTTCAGCGACGGACCTAAACTCCAGAGTCCCAACACAAGTCGAAGCCAAGAGGGGAGTAAACACCATATGATTCCTAGGTGAAACGCAAACGATATCGTACAGCTTGGGGTCCAAGCCTTTCATTAGCCTGCAACCAGCCCAACCCGAGCCTAACACCACCACCCTCGGTTTCTCATCTGGCTTGGTGGGTCCAAGACCTAAAGGCTCAGCCGCAAGCGTTGGTTGGCTGGCGGCGGTGCTGAAATGGGATAACGATGTTAGTATAAAATTTGTGGTGCTGGGGCTCTTAGCTTTGCTAGCTGTCGAGATTTTGACAAAATTTCTAAACCAGAACATGGCTGGTTACGTACCATTCATCAAAACCAAATGTTAAAGATTTATTGTGGACACTAAATATGTTTTCGAGATCCAAAGGTTGTGGATTTTATTGAACCAAGTCCAAAGCTTGTGGATATTCTTGATTTTATGTGGAATTCAGGACCGGTTAATGAAAGGTTAAAAAAGGTAAAATTTGGTTATAATTAAAAAAAATTTATCGGTGCATAATATTTTAGAGTAAATTATAAGACATTTTAAGCTGAAACCGAAAATATTACGTTCCCTATAACAGATCACGTAAATTTCACACTTATTCGGGTTTACAACATAAAAAGTTATTCATATAATATTTTCAGATGTAACCGAAATTATTACCAATTACGTAACTTTTTAAAATAAGCATGTAATATTTTAGGTTGTAATGGAATTTAGTATTAACAGTTAACTTTTAAAGTAAACATCATGCATTTTAAGTTAAGAGTGAACTTCACCGGAGATTCTATCTGTTTGAGTTGTACTCTATTAGTACAAATAATTAGGTCTATGAAGGTATATAGGAATTATTGTGGAACGAATGAAGGATTTAGTGGATGGTGATGGATGATAAAACGGATAAAGGACGGGGTGGATACAACGGGTAGTTGGAGAATTGAACTAAAAATTTAGAATGCGAAGACTCGTTTTTGTAATGAATAATATCGAAGATGGATCGAGATCAGTTAGTTTAAAACAACTAAAATTCACAATTTAAGTAGATGAAATAGAAGATAGGTCAAGAATCAGTAGTTATAGAACAATTAAAAACCTATGATATACACAAATATGATAAAAAATTTCACATAAAATTATAAAAATCGATAAAGTTCTTAAAAAGAACAAAAAAATAAATCTCAAAAAAATTTATTTCAAAAAGTTTATTTACAAACAAGAATTCAACTTTATTTATAGACTTTACAAAAATAAAATATTAATTAAAATTTTTGAAATGTGTACCTTTGCTGCCATGATGTGATTAGTTCCAAACACTTCAATTGTACAATGAGATAAATTAATGAGATTATTATAGATAACCTAGAAAGATAAAAATTAAAAGCTATATCAGATAGAATTATGCTTTGGGACATTTGTAATATAGGTTTTGGCGTGATGTTTCTTATTTCTTGGTGAGATGTATATATGCTCAAAGATTATATGTTGTTTTATGTATTATGATAAAGAAATTTGGGTGTCTTAAAGTCAGTACAGTTAATGATACTTATTTTAAGGGGGTGTATATTTCAGGCTTTGTGAACAAGTACATTCGATGTACTTGCGGGGTGAATGATCTAAGTATGGTTAGAAAATTATTCGAGATTATGGTGATCTAGATAAGAAAACATAACATGATGGAATGTGTAAACTCAAGCCATTCGATGGTTTGTATGAACTCAAGTAACTTGATTAGCTGAATAACCTCGAGTAAAGATTGTTTATGATTATTATGATCCAAGTATGTCTAGGACGTATTGGTAGATATGATGATCTAGATATGATCTATTAGCCTGACGATTATGTGATCATGAATAACCCAACAACTGTGTAAGCACGAGTAAAATATGACTTCGTGGGTCATTAGGTATTGTTTATGTATGTTGCATGAATACTAGTTGATGCCTTAATAACTTAGGGCTGAGTGATTAGATTTAAAATATTAGACTAAATTATAAAAAATATATTTATGATTAAATTGAATAAAATTAAAATTAGATTTAAAATATTAGACTAAATTATAAAAAAAATAATGATCAATTTTGGGTTAAATATAGTATTTTAGGATTAGATTAAACAAAAATATAATTATATTTAAAATATTAGATAAATTTATAAAAATTATAAAGTAATAGGGGTCAATTTCGATTTAAATAAATATTTTAAGAATTAAATTTAACAAAAATATTATCATATTAAAAATACTGAATTAAATACAAAAATTAAAAAGAATTTAGGGGTCAATTACAAGTTACATAAAATTTTTAAGACTAAATTAAACCAAAATAAAAATTTGTTAGACTAATTAACGTGTAAGTTATCATTTTGTTATTTTTTTTCATTTATTAGTGACACGTGGTACATTCTAATTGGTCTATAATTTTTTTTTACAAAAATTAACTATAAGAACAATTGAGGTCAAAAAAAATTTAAGTGACAAAACATAAATAAAAGAATAGTTAGAGGTCAACTCGATATAAAATATATATTTTAGGATTCATCGATAATATTAAGTAAATTTAATAAAATAATATATAAAATCATTGAATATTAAATCAAAATTAACATATTTTAAAATAAATTTACTTAAATGAATTAAATTATCGTGTGCCTAATTAATACTCTTCAGCACAAACTATTTATAATTTGAATAGTTGAATAATATTAAATTTTATAATTCTAGTAGTCGAATAATAATATTCTTTATTTTCCATCGATATCAATAACTAATTTTGATAATTGACACTTTAAATAATTATAGGATATATAAATATATGATATTCTAAGAATAAAAAATCCCAAATTAAATATAAAATAATTGAAAATAATAACATATTATTTATATATAAAATTAAGTAGTTTAATTTTAATGGGAATACAACATGTTATTTAATATTTATAGTATTTCAATATATTCAATAACTTTTATTTATTTAATTTTAATATAATAATAAAATATTGATAATCTCTTATATAATTTTTTTTTTGAATTTATCAATCGATAAGATTCAATTGTTTGAATTAAAGTTGAATACAAATATTAGTTTAAAATTAATTGAGTTTTATTTATACAATTTGTATTCAACTTTACTCCGAAAAGAATAGAAGAATAATTCTATTTCTTTTCTCATTTACTGAGAGTTAATTAGAATGAAGAAAACAAAAATAATTATTAGATAATAAATTATATTAATAATATTTTAAATTGATTTTTATCTAATTTTTTAAAATATCAAATTATTAATATAATGGAAGATAAAAAATATTTAATTAATTTAAAATCACTTAATTAGGAGTGATAATGAGTCGAGTGGAGCCCGACCCTGGTCCGGCTCGGCGAGTTCAAAAATTTAGGCTGGGACTCGACTCAGGCTCGAAGCTCGTCGAGCTCAGCTCTAGCTCATCAGGATCAGCTTGACTCAAAATGAAAAAAAAAATACATAATTTATTTTGGTTAATTTATTTTAATAGATCTCTCGTATTTTATTTTATTGCTTTTCTTTTGCTGAAGATTTTACTTTTAGTGTATATGTAGCATATATATATATAATATAATTATTCCGAGCATGTTCACGAGCTTTTCGAGCCAAGCTTGAATCGGCTCGGCTCGACTCATTAAGGTCTCGAGCCGAACCCGAGTTCGAGTCAAACTCACTCGAGCCGAGCTTTGACTGAGCTAAAGTCGAGTCCGATAACTCGTGAGCTGATCGGACTCATTATCACCCCTACACTTAATCTATGCTTATAGCTATATTTTTATTAGAGTATTTGTGCATTTTGAAAATAGTATAAACACACACCATATGTGTGTACTGTATTTTTTTTCTTTTGCACTCACACCATTCCTTTCTTCTTGTTTTGCATGCTAAGTTATATCGATACGTACATATGATAAAAATATTTAATCGAATCGAATATAATCAATCAAAATATTTTAATTTTAAATCGATAATATATTTAATTTATTACATAACATGAAAATATAACATTATATTTAATATCAAAATCATAATAAATAAATAAATTATATTTTAATCGAATGATTTAACAAAAAGATACCAACATAAACATTAAATCAATTAAGCTAATCATCCAACGTTGTCCGATTGATTTATGTCCTCTAAAAATATAATTATAATAAAATTTAAATTAGCTTAGGTAACCAAATATTGATTGTAATTAAGACCTGTTATAATATCAATTAATTACGTACCAAATTAATTTTCCCCCATAAATTACAATGAGATAAAAGTGTAAAAAAGTTGCAAAATTAAAATTCTATTTATGTAAATATTTTTTTATTATTGCGATAATTATTGCACATATAAATTGAAACATAATAAATATTTTTAAAAAGTTGTAAAATTTAAAGAGTAAATTGAATAATAAGGTTGATGAATCTCAACCGTTCCTTGACGGCTCCTAATTGACGAACAGCATGCAAAAGAAAAAGGTTTGGGATTTTATGAAGCTAAAGAGAGAGCAGCAGTAGAGTAGAAAAGTTGTTACTTGGTGAGAAAGTATTAAGAAAAAAGGAGAAAAAAATTTCCCTCTCTTTATATATAAGAGTCCCTCGGCGGTACTGCTCTCTTTGTAACGTACTTCTGGTATAAGGGTATCGAGTTTCTTTTCACACTTTTCGGGTCTCCGATGGCGGTGACTGGTTTTTTAGAAGACAAAGGCTCTGTTTTGAGAAAGAGGAAACGTAAGAGAATTTTCGGGAGAAAGAAATTTGATGTTAATGAACAAGTCGAGGTAATGCGGTGATTCCCATTATCGTCTCCCCCTTTGATTATGATTTTCTTGGTTGGTTTCTTTCTTTCCTTTTAGGGGTTTCAGATTCTGGGTTGTAATTATCTTGGGTCTTAATGAGTTTTCTAAATGTGGGTGTTTTTTGGTTTTTATTTTTTTATTTTTTTAGGATTGTAGAATTGGGTTGTGTTGGGTTTTGTTTATTGATGAAAGTTAATTTGTGTTATAGAGCTGCATTGTGCTGTTTGATTGTTTACCTCATTAGCAACACGCGTATATGCCTGGTTTGGGGTCTGTTTGATTGCCATGCAATGTTGATTTGTAGTTCGTTTCAGAATTCTGGAGTCATTAGGTTTGATCATTTAAATTTTGAATATGAATGTTGATGGATTTGTTCTTCCCATAACAAAGATGAACTCTTGTAGGTGAGGAGTGTTGAAGATGGGTTTCAGGGTTCATGGCATCAAGGGACTGTTATTTCATGGAACAAGCGAGGGTGTCACGTTAAGTATGATCATATTCTTCTTGATGATGGTTCTGATAGGCTTGTTGACATTGTGGGTGTTTCTCCTGTAATAAATGTTTTTGCCTGTCCATGTGAGACTCACTATAACTATCGGGGGAATATAAGGCAATTGCCGCCTAAACTAAAGTTCTGTAAATGGAACATTTGCTACGGGCTCTGTGTTGATGTATGGTATAATGATGCTTGGTGGGAAGGTGTGATTTTGGACCATGAAGATGGTTCAGAGAAGAGGAGAGTTTTCTTCCCTGATTTGGGTGATGAAATGACTGCTGAAATTGACAACTTACGGATTACTCAAGATTGGGACGACTTTGAAGAGGAGTGGCAAACACGTGGAACTTGGTTTTTTCTTGAGTTGATTGAACAATATGGGCAAGAGTGGGTTCTTTCTGTTTCTGTTCAACAACTTTGGTATGATTTACGGGAGAGAAAGGATTTTCAAAATGTTAGAGAGTGGACATTTTCTTGTGAGTCTTTGTGGAAGGAATTGGTGCTAGAAGTAATAAAAGATAACCATAAAATCACTGTGGGTCATTTTGTCAAGGTGTTAGGCCTTCCTGGTTCCTCCCAACCAGAATCCTACTCAGAAGAGGAGCCTGCTATAAGGGATCCAGATGTTAATACGAGTATTGATGCAAATTTAGGTGACACTTTTGCTCTTGGACCAGTGAAGAATCAAGTTAAAAGTACTTTGTTGAGTCCAGACACGGCTATAATTCCGTCAATTCAAGGGAAAACTAATTCTGGTCAGTTGATGCATGTTTTCAAGGATGATAACAATGTTTTGGCCGAACCTATAGAACCCTGTGCTAATAAAGCTGCCTGTAGTATACCTGAGGCTTTGTTGAACTCACCCTCAGTTGTAGATGGAATTCCCTGCATCTGTTCTGTAGCTAGCAGTGACGTGGTTTCCGGAACTGATACAGATATGGCTCAAAGGAGGGTTAAACATTCAGGACTCAATGTAACTGGAACATGGAGGATGCCTGCTGACCTTGAGCTTGTTTCTAAAGCTGATCCATGCCCTGATGCCATTACCAAATACGCTCTTGCTAGTAAGAAACCCGATAATTATCTGCTAACTGATGTTAGGAAGCATCTTCTGTACCATGGATGGAAAATGGAGACCAAGCAAGATGGAAAAATTACCAGATGGCGATACTTCTCACCTGCTGGACATTGTTATTATTCTCTTCATCAGATCTGTTTAGATCTGGCAGATCGCTCCAAAAAACGAATTTGTTCAAAAGCCAAAAATGTACATGATGAACCAAACATCAAAGACGTAGATGTTGTTGGGCCAAACATCAAGGGACTACATTTTGTTGAACCAGAATATTGCCCTCAAGCTGTTTTGGACTGGTCTAAAGCTGAAATGGATTTGTTTCGTGAATGCAAGAGAAGTGACATGACGCTAAAGGCAAAAAAGCATCTCTCATGGCTGGGTTGGGTGTTTCACTATGCAACCAAATATGGAAAGCGCTATATGTGCTACACTTCACCAAGAGGAAGGATGTATCAGTCACTTCGGGAAGCCTGCAAAAACTGTATAAAAGAAGGTGGACTTTCTCAAACTGATTCTTCTCCTTCTAGACCAGTGGAAACAATTAATGCTGTTGAGGAGATTGATTGTCAGTTAACAAGTGAAAAGCTTTCTTCAGCACTTGCTATTGTGGATATGCAGAGAAGCTCGATGCCATCAAATACTGAATCTGAAAACTGGTCTGAGAAGTGTTATTCAAGATTTGAGAGAAGAAATGTTGTTGAGAAAATTGGAACCATTCAAAAGTCTAAAAGGAAGAGAAGGGATAGTTTATCATATCTTGCATTTGACTTGAGAAAAAGGCAAACTGACTTACCTGTTAAATACACTAGCATCTCAAGATTGAAAGGTGGAAAGTCACCTGCGGCACTGATCAAGGCACGAGAGAATCTTAAAGGAAATAAGCATAACCGTGTGCTACGATCAACCAAAAGAGTGCAGCAAATTGTAACTCCCAGTTCGTTGCATCAAAATCCAAGAACTGTGCTGTCTTGGTTAATAGATAAAAATATTGTTTTGCCAAGGTCAAAAGTACATTACTGGGGGAAGAAGCAGTTAGAAGGTGAAGGGAGGATAACTCGTAATGGAATACTGTGCAAATGCTGTGGCAAGGTATACACTCTTGGTGGTTTTGTAGTACATGGCGGTGGTGACAACCACAGCCCAGCTGCCAAGATCTTATTGGAAGATGGCAGGTCTCTTTTGGACTGCCAGATGCAACTAATTCAAAATAGTAGAGTGAAGTTTGGAAAAAAGAAGAATTCCCAGTTGACACGGAATTGCCGAATGGACAAGAATGATGACATTTGTTCTGTTTGCCAGTATGGGGGTGAACTAATTTTATGTGATCAATGTCCATCCTCCTTCCATAAACACTGCCTTGGTTTAAAGGTATCACTTTTGTTTTCATTATCAGTTCATTTCCATCATAATATGCATTGATTCTATTTTATTAAATCTTACAGATCTTTGAGTTCATCTTTTAAAATTGTCTGTCGTAGACTGTTCCAGATGGTGATTGGTTCTGTCCATCATGTTGCTGTGGGATTTGTGGTCAAAG
This sequence comes from Abelmoschus esculentus, assembly GCA_035048815.1. Classification (NCBI taxonomy): domain Eukaryota; kingdom Viridiplantae; phylum Streptophyta; class Magnoliopsida; order Malvales; family Malvaceae; genus Abelmoschus; species Abelmoschus esculentus. The sequence continues at coordinate 3,582,148 of JAUCBN010000061.1, read as the reverse complement.
CAAGCTTAAAGATGGTGCAAATATAGTGGATGACAGTCTTTTCACTTGTCCTCAGTGTGCGCATAAATGTATGTTAATTTTCTGCATTTGTTGATAACTCAAAAGCACATTGGTTTATTTATATTTTTTGTGTATTTGATGCAGATCATGTTGGCTGCATATGCAGTGTGGGGGCAGATAAGTTGGAAATATGTTCAAAAGAAAATTGGTTTTGCAGCAAAAAGTGCAAAGAGGTACTTTCAACTTTTTTGTAATTTGTGTTGTGCATCTACAAGTGATTGTTACTGATATTTCTTTCTTCCTTGGGGTACAAGTCATATCAAGTCTTCAGTAACTTTTTGAGTGCTTATAATTGCTGTTTTGCTGCAGATAAATTTGGGACTTAATGAGCTTTTAGGGAGACCAATTCCTGTTGGAAAAGACAATCTAACATGGACAATAATGAAATCCGTGCAGCTGGAGAGTCATGATCTTGATGCTTCAGATAATGAAACCATGGTTGAGAATTATAGCAAACTTAGCATTGCGCTTGAAGTGATGCATGAGTGTTTTGAACCTGTCAAAGAACCGCGAACTGGCAGAGATCTTGTTGAAGATATTATATTCAGTAGAAGGTGGGTAATCCTTATTTTCCTCACATCATTTTGATGACTTTAGTATGGTCTGGGTACTCTTTCTGCAAATCATTGCTTCAGATTTTGCATTCATTCACAAATCACATTTTTATGTGGCATAAACTTGAGTGTTTTAGAGTAATGGCTGTAGTGACTCATGATAACAATGGTGTATGCTGAGGGGAGGAGAATTATCTACTTTGTGTGATTTGTCTGTCAATCTGGCAAAACTTTATCTTGGACTGAATGTTGGATGTTTGAATTGGATAATTTTAAAGATTACTATCAACTTACCTGCATTTACTCTTCCTTGTAGCTCATCTTGGTAATTGGTTTCTTTTGCCAGTAGGCCATACTAACCTACTGCTGACATTTCAACTTCATAATGCTTTTGTTTTTGCTATACTATTATTACGATTTATTCGTATTTTGTTTGATTAATAAAAGTAAATGGCTTAAAAGTTTGATCCATTTTTTTGAATTTTACAGCTCAGAACTTAACCGCCTAAACTTCCAAGGCTTCTACACAATACTTCTGGAAAGACATGATGAACTCATTACTGTTGCCAACATTAGGTAAGCTTTTCTAATTAACGGTTGTGTGCTTTATACGACTGAAGACCTTGGTTAGGATGTTTTGGATGTTTGCCTTGTTAATAACGGTAGTTTTTATTTCTATTTTCCCTTTCAAGGGTTCATGGAGAAAAGGTGGCCGAAATGCCTTTGATTGGCACCAGGTTTCAACATCGGCGACTTGGAATGTGCAGCATTCTAATGAACAAACTTGAGAAGGTTAGCTATGTCATGTTTGTATGGTTTCTTTTATTATTAGTGATTTATATCCGCTAGTGTTCAAATTCTTGATGGTGAGGGTTCTAAATAATGTTTTAGACACTGAAACAGCTGTCAAATTATAAGCTGAGGGTTATGGTCTAGAGTTTTGATCCGCTAGAGTTTTGATTAGCATTTATAAACTTTCTGAAGCATGTGATAACTAAATTTATAAAAAAGGTATAAAAGGAAAAACATAATTAAAATCATTAAGGCGAATAAAAGGAGGGTTTCTGAAATCTATATATCCTAACCTATATTGAATGAACTTTCTGGGATTTTAGATATCATCCGACTCTTGCTATGCTAAACGCGCTCATCTGAAACATTTCTAACATATGCTTCTTCCTTGCATGATTTCTTCAGATTCTCATGGAATTAGGTGTAGAGAGGCTGATATTACCTGCTGTCCCTGATGTGCTGAGCACATGGACTAGTTCGTTTGGATTTTCAGAGATGACACCATCTGAGAGATTAGAGTTTGTAGATTATACATTTTTAGATTTCCAGGGTGCCACCATGTGCCAGAAGCTTTTGCTGAAGAAGCCTTCACCGAAATCTAGCTTATCAATTGGTATTTCCAATTCCCTAGCCACCTAGTTCAAGGATTAATTACTGCAGTGAGTCACATTTTAGTTTTCACTGTTTTTTCAGGATCCCAGTTTAAACCTCATAGGGATGCATTTGAAAGCAGTGATGACATTGATGGATCTTATTCAGTCTGTGAAGTATCCCAAGCAAGACAAATCAAGGAAAACGAAATTATGGGTCAAGGACTACTAGAGTATGTCTCACCTCTTCAGTACTTCATTTAGAAGAGAAATTGAAATTGGTAAAATTCGTTATGGCTTCACTTTTCTTTAGGATGAGCCAAACTTGAGATAACTACGGGCCTAGTATCCTAACCAGATTATAACTATGTAAATATCATCTATTTAGAAATCTTATATCATTAAATTCAGGTCATTACGATATGTGTGCAAGATAACTATCCTTGGGTGTTGAGTGACTTGGTAAAGGGAAAGATTACACGATCTTTGCTTCTATAGAGAGGAAGAGATCATAAATAACAATTCTTATCAAGCACATATCCTTTCTGGATTTGTGATTCTCAGAAAATATATGGAAACAGGTCTTAGACTGCCTCATTTCCGCCTTATGTAAATACTCTAATAAAACAATGAACGACACTACCTGACACAGAACAGCTTGATAATAAGCTGAGGAAAACCTGGATTTGCATGCTTCAGATTGATAGGTGTTTGGTAGTAATAGAGATATCATGTTCATTGCTGTAACTTGGATACTCATTTCCACCCTTTTAGAAATGATCAACATCAAAAGTCAGACTCTCTATAATCAAACACATATTACAGTGTATACACTACATATTGATGATCTCACTTTCGTTGGGAAAAATGCTCTTTACTAACATTGCTTTTAACATTTGGGAAAAAAAACATGTGTTTTTGTGCATATAGTTTGCCATTATTCTCTGTATATCCTCTTTAACACTGGCTTGTTGGGTTTAATTGCAAAGTTGACAACTGTTAGTCATCTGGAAACCCTTCACCGATGCATGCTAGTTACGAAGATTATACGGATCATCTATCAGTCTGTTTATTTCTGAGCTTGCAATTTTTCATGTATCTTTAAATTTGTTTGAATACATATTAGTCTAGTGAAATCCTCCTATTGAGGAACATTCTTTTCTTTTGCTTCTCTAATATGTTTGGTGTTCTATTCTCTGGTCAAACTTACTGCTTTCAATGGTGCTAAATATGCCAACTAAAATTCTTGTCAGGTTTGATGCAGTTGAGGGTATTAGTAGCAGCAGTCAAAGCGATGTTCAGATTCTCGTTGCGGTACTTTTAGCATTTTATTTTTCTTTTCTAATCCACATTCCTCTTTGTTTTACCAATTTCTTGACCCCATTTTTCATTTACAGGTAAACCAACAAACACAAAGTGATGCTCTGACCAATCCAGACTGTTCGGTCGGGGATACTGGTTTGAAGAAAAGAAAAGGCATTCGTAGCAAGTTTTCTAGGCTGTGTAAGCGTCGGATGACATGTTTGAGTGGGAGGTGAGTTTTGGTTTGATGGGAGCATCCAAATTTTGTCTTGATGGATGTCCAAATTTTTGTATAGGGTATAAGTGGGACAGCACATCTTAAGCTCGGATAAGGTCTAATAATATGTAGAAGCTCGGGAATTATGTTGTGTGAGCTGATTTTGAGTATGCTCTGTACATATTAGCCATGCATGTATAATTCCCATAATTTTATACCACTATGAATCCCATCTCTTGGTGTTGGTTTAGGGTGACAACTAAAATGGTGATGAAGATTGGAAGCAATTCATGTGGTAAAAGTATATGCCATGAAGCATCCCATATATGTAACATACATGACTAGAGGATATTAAATTAAGGCAATTGTTGAAAGTTTTCGCAAGTGATTTAATTTTAGGTTTAGTGTCTTAGTTTAAGGTGTAGGGGTTTAAAATTTAGGCTTTACAAGTTAAATGTTAAAATCTAACCATATTACTCTAAAAATTAAATGTCAACCTCTAAATCTTAAATTTTAATCTTAAATCTTAAAGTTTAACTATTATCTCTAAATTCTAATGCCTTGTACCAAAATTTTATACTCTAAACTAATATTTTAAACTCTAAAACTAAAGTACTTATGAAAGCTTTTAAGATAATATAAGCAAATCGATAACAAATTCATAATTTGGGTTGGGTAGGTATGAAGTGTGACAGTTTTAGGTATAAATCGGATCGAAATGTGACCCATGAACAATTATAGTTATACCATCTTTTTTAGTTACTTCTGTCTAAACATTTAATGTTTATATTACCGAAACTATTTTTTATCTTTAAATTAAAAGATATTGTACGCTTAAATATATTTAATTTTGTATCATTTAAATAAACATCAATCAAACTAAATTCAATTTTTTTTAATTATTTTATTAAATAAAATAAAATATTCTTTTACCCTCGTTTAAACAATAATTTTATTTAAATCAGTTTAACACAATTTTAACTTTGATCCAAAACATCTATTTTTCTCCTAATTGATTATAAGTAAAGTATGAGTGAGTAAATAACGTTGAAGCTGAAAATGGTTGCTCATAAGAACTAACAGCACAAGACTGTTTAAATTTTTTTAGTGGAATCAATTTGAAAATCACCCCTTGAATCTCTTGATCGACCCAAAGCTGACAAAAGGAAGAAAAGTATATATATTAAATAATAATAAAAAATAGTCTCAAATTCATGTTATATGACAAAAGGCCAAAAAAATAAAAAATGGTTGAAGTAATGAAGGCAAAAGCATGATGATGTATGTATTGTTCTATGCATGTGTCTGAAGCAAAGCAAAGAACATGTAGCTTTTCTAAAGGATCTGCCCTTCTCCGATCAAACTTGCAGACAAGGAAAGCATTCTCTTCCTTTTAAATAACAAAGCTATCAATTTCTTCTCAGACGTACTATTACTGTATTTGATTTTCCATTCACTTACCTCCTTTTGGTTTTTCTCTTATGGAACTTCATTCATTTTCATGTCGTCTTTTTAAGTTATGTCTACCCTTTGTTTTGCTAGCCTTGTTTCATTTTCAGACAGGTTTCTCGGCTCTGATAGCGAGCTTGAACAACCACCATGGCCACCCACAACATCGGAAGCCAATGTTTGAAACGAACCAAAGCACATGTGCACTGTTTGCTGGTACTTGGGTTCGTGATGATACTTACCACCCGTTGTACCAATATTCCAACTGTCCAATCATTGATGCAGAATTCAACTGCCAAATGTATGGGAGACCTGACAATGATTACCTCAAATATCGATGGCAACCTCTCAACTGCGTGCTCCCGAGGTTCGATGGACTCGTGTTCTTATCCAAAATGAGAGGGAAACATCTGATGTTTGTAGGTGATTCTCTGGGAAGGAACCAATGGGAGTCTTTGATTTGTATGGTCTCAGCTTCTGAACCCACAATGCAGACTCAGATGAGTAGAGGAGATCCTCTTTCCACCTTCACCTTCATTGTAAGTACTCTGTTCATGGTAGAATAGCCGTTTCAACGTCAAGATTCGAACCCCTAACCTTGTTTAACTGTTTTTAATGATTAAAACATGCAGGACTATGGTCTATCCATATCATTTTACAGGGCTCCATATTTGGTAGACATAGACGTGGTCGAAGGGAGGAGAATTCTCAAGTTAGAGGACATATCTGCAAACGGAAACGCATGGACGACTGCAGACGTGCTGGTGTTCAACACAGGACATTGGTGGAGTCATGAAGGATCACTCCAAGGGTAGGCAAAAACAGAAACTTTATTACAATTTTTGAGAACATGTCACTGTAAATGTTTCAATGAGTTTTGATTTGGTTAATCTGGACAGGTGGGATTTGATTCAGACAGGGGGTAGATATTACAAGGACATTAATCGTTTGGTTGCATTGGAGAAAGGGTTAAGAACATGGGCTAATTGGGTCGACACCAGTATCGATGTAACTAAAACCAGAGTCTTTTTCCAATCCATTTCCCCTACGCATTACGAGTAAGTTACAAAAATGTCTGCAATATGATACGAATGTAGATATAAATATATAGTTTATGATTTGATGAAATACATTCAACAGTCCAAGTGAATGGAGTGCGGGAGGAACTGCGATCGCGACCAAAAACTGTTACGGAGAGACAGCTCCGATGACAGGAACAACATACCCCGGCACATACCCTGACCAGATGAGAGTGGTGGATGAAGTCATACGAGAAATGCACGTCCCTACATATTTGTTGGACATAACCATGCTGTCTGAGCTTAGGAAAGATGGGCACCCTTCAGTTTACAGTGGTGATTTAAGCCCTGATCAGCGAGCTAACCCCGACCACTCAGCTGATTGTAGCCATTGGTGCCTCCCTGGATTGCCTGATACTTGGAATGAACTCTTTTATACAGTCTTGTTCTATTAAGTTGTATGGTTTTACCTAATTGTATAATTAATAACTAGTACTCGTATTAATTTTGATTATAGGTTTGCACTTGCAGAGGTGCAAAACTGCACTTTACTCTGTTTATAGCTTTTGATGTAAAGTAATACATATTGTTTATGAAAGAAATAAGGTAAGCTTACTTATTCACATGATGATGTTTTCGAGACCGGAATTTGTTTTAAAGTTCGGATAACAACTTAAAATTTAGACTATAATTTGGAGATGTCCGGTGCAGTTAACCCTTTTTCTTAGGCTTCTAGTGCAGAAAAACTTATTTCAGTTAACCCTTTGTAAAGGGGAAGAACAGAAGATTTTGCGTAGTACACCAACAAGAGGAAGATTCTCATTCATGATTAACTTCCACTACAAAATAGATTACAACACATAGTAGATGATAACAAAGATGATCCGAAGATCGTGAAATCTTTTAGTACTCGTAAACATCGCCTATATTACACAGCAACACAGTCTGAAGTTTGATGGATATGCCACAGATCCTACACTCCATTATTTAAAGTCATTACATTATGATTCCTTCAAGTAGACGAGCGTTAAATTTGTATGGCCACACCAGGAATTTCCATCATCCGCGGTATACTATCGATAACCTTGGATGGCTTGTTGCTGAGAGGACTCTCAGCCTCGTAAGCCGAGAGATGAACCCCCAAGGCAGCCCGACCTGAAGGGTCAAGGTTGTTTTTCCAGGCAGCGTCCCACTCAACAGCTTTAGCAGTGCTGCAAGCCACACTAGCTCCTCCAGGGACAGTCAATCTAGCCGAGTTCTGTTAGACCAAGCAAAGAAACAATATCGGTCATCACTTTAGTAAATCATCGCATAAACGTATTCGAAACTGCAGAGTTCGGAAAATCACCTGAGGGAAGAACCTCTCGAAAATCATTCTGTAGTAATACGCTTCTTTTGTAGTCGGTGTGTTGTGAGGGAAGATGTTAGAAGCATTGAACATCATCTTATCAGTCACCTGAAAGATTGTAATTGTAAAATTACAAACCATATGCTAAGCAAAAGCACATAAGAGAAAACACAATGGTAAGGTATTTACATGTCTTGCAGCATGGGCTTTGAGACCATCGATCCAACTATAACCGACACCGTCACTGAACTGTTCCTTTTGTCTGTAGAGGATATGCTGCAGGACATCATATAGGGCATGTTAGTTTAGCTTTATAGTTGACAGATATCAGAGACAATAAATGAAAAGATGTTAGAATGTTTAGGACCTTTGGAAGATAGGGATGTTTTTCGTCATCAAAGGCTCTTCTTAGAACCCATTTCTCGATGCGCCCTTTGTCTTTCTTGATCTTCATAAGTAAAAGTATTCATCATAAGTCTGTAAATCTCAACCATGAAAAAGATGAAAAAAATGCTTGCACACGTACCATCTTCACTTCGGGGTCTATAGACATGGCAACGTTGATAAATTCTTTGTCTAAGAAGGGGACTCGAGCCTCTAATCCCCATGCAGATGTTGCTTTGTTAGCCCTCAGGCAATCATATTGGTGAAGAGCCTTGATCTGCAGAATAAAGGTATCGGCACAGAGCAGATTTCGTTATATCCTTATGTTCCAACTCCCCTACTCATAAACTACAAGATAAGATGATGTATTACCTTGCGGCATGTTTCGCCATGGAATTCGTCCTTGTTTGGTGCCTTGTGGAAGTACAGATATCCACCAAAGATCTCATCAGAGCCTTCACCGGAAATAACCATCTTCACTCCTAGTGACTTGATCTTTCTTGACATCAGAAACATAGGAGTGCTAGCCCTGATAGTGGTCACATCGTAAGTCTCGACATGGTAGATGACATCTTCGATGGCATCAATTCCATCCTGCCACATTAAAGAGTAATTTAGCTTGTTATATGATTATTAGACCCCAAATATTGAGTACAAATTACAAAACGATGCTAAAATATTGAGTCAATACTTGAACAGTGAAATGAAACTCGTGATGGACAGTGCCCAGATACTCAGCAACCTCCTTTCCTGCCTTCAAATCTGGTGAACCCTGAAGAGAAATTGACAACCAAGTTTTAGGAACCCCTTAAATCCTTTAAAGCTATACTTTAAGGTTTCGTAGTAGGCTTTTACGACATACCTCTAGGCCAACACAGAAAGAATGGAGCTGAGCTCCCCACTGTTTGGCAGCCTTGGTGCCAGCCAAATACCGAGCAGTGACCGAAGCAACCAATGAAGAATCAAGCCCCCCAGATAGCAAAACTCCGAAAGGTACATCAGTCATCAGTCTTTTGGTCACAGCCTGTAAACATATTCGATACAACCTGTTAGCCAAAACAACAGCAAAAAATAAGTAACAACTGTTTCTTGGGGAGCAAGTCATCGATCTTACATTCTCAAATGCATGTCGAAGAACAAGGGGATCATATGGAACCGACGGAATGGCCTCGGAAAACCATGGTGGATTGTACCACCTCCTGTACCCTCCAGATTTGCTAGAGTACAAGTGACCAGGGGGAAAGCTTTCAAAATGTTCACAGTCATCGTTCAACCCTTTCAATTCGGAAGATATCCAAACTGAACCTGATAACACAAAGTCGAAGAGGAATTAGCAAAAGCCAGTTTCGAGTTCAACCCAAATTACCTGCAACTGAGAAAAAGGCAAGATTTAATATACCATCAAGTCCCCATCCAATATAGAGGGAGGTGACACCGATAGCATCACGAGCAACAATGAAGCTGTTGTCGCGAGTGTCCAGCAGCACAATCGAGAAGATCCCATCCAGCATGTCGACAAAGTCTTCCTCATATTCCTCATACTATGAAGAAGATCAAGTTTAATAAACATTTTTTTTACTTACTAGAACAAAAATTAAAGTAGTTTTGTCATGGAGACCAACCAGATGGGCAATAACATCACAGTCACTGCCAGTCCTGAACTTGTGGTTCACCAACTTCTTCCTCAGTTCTTCATGGTTGTAAATCTCTCCATTCACCTAGTTTTCAGTTTCACCACATAATTCAGCCCTTTAATGTTTGAGAATTTGACCATAAAGTCTAAAAATGGAGGATAGTGAGGCTTACAGTGACTACAACAGTCTTGTTTTCGTTAAAAAGAGGTTGGTCACCGGAAGCCGGATCAATGATGGCAAGGCGTTGATGGGCCAAGTAGCAGTCTCCATGTTGGTGGAGGCCACTCCAGTCAGGGCCACGGTGCTTCAACCTGTTCATAAAACATCATTTTTTTTACCATTTAAGTAATTATTGAATTAAAACCCAAGCCCCCACGTGGCTTATCACTAAATCATTAAGTTTAATAAATGTTATGGAAATGGAATTAGCATCTTGAAACATGGACTCTGCCACTTTTCATTTTTGTCCTTTTCAATATTTTCCAAGTTACAGAAATAGAGTCTCTGGCTCTGCTTCTAAACTCCTGGCATAACTTAAGAAAGTAGAAAACAGGGACAGATGCTTTGCCTGCGGGAAAGTTCCAGCACTCGAACTCTTTTCGCCTGAGAATCATCGGAACAACCCAACACTGCTAAAATCCCACACATTTTCGTTCAATAATTACCACTCCAGAAACACTTTTTTCTTGCTTTCTTTCCTACAGAAGAAGAACAAGAAGAAGAAAAGGCACACCGGAGGAATCAAAACAGAGGTGTTGAAACAGGGAAAGGAAACACGTTGCTCTGTTTTGAAATATCATGAATCCCCAAAGGCTACGTATTTATAGCTGCAAAACTTCGGGGATGCCTTTGGAACGGCGATGTTTCGTCGCTTCTCTGGCCATCTCTCACGTCTCACCACGTGTACTAACGTGATTGGTCGTTACTGTTGCTGTTTTGACCGTCTCACCTTCACGCTAATGGATTTTATCCACTTCCATTGCTGACTCAGCACTCAAAAACTTGTCAAATTAAACTCGGGTGAGTTGGAGATGATTCAGATACTTGTAAAAAAATATAAATACGTTTAAAATTATATTTAAATTTATATCTTCCATTCACTCCATTATATATATATACATCGATTATTTAGAATTTTCATTTATAAAAATAAGATATTTAAAGTTTATTTTAAAATTTAGGTTAAAAGTTACGATATAAGTAGAAGAATACTATTTTACATATTTCAGTTTGGGAAAGGACGTCACTTGCAGGTGACGTTCTTCACTTTTTAATATTTTTTATAAAATCTGAATGGAGAATATCACCTGCATATGACATTTTCTTATATATTATAAAAAATACATATAATTCAAAATATAATTAATGATCACTTATATTTTAAAATAAAATTTTGAATTGTATTATTCTCAAAAATTTTCTCTTTCATCCCACTAAATTTGTCTAATAATGAGTTTCAAAATTCAATCTTTTAAAACTCTAATTATAATTATTTTAATTAATTAAATTTTATAAAATATATATTTTCAAATTCTTTGATAAAAAGTATTAAAAATATTAGAGTCAAATTTAAAAAAAATACCAAAATATATTCAATATTAGATGTATTTAGTGAGATAAACATTATTTTTTATTACTCTTTTTGATTTTTTTCGTAACTTGACTTTAACTAATCTAATTTTAATGAATGGATTTTGAAACGAAAAACTTTTATATACACGTTATCACTTAACTTTTTAATGTAAATATTTATCGATATGAATATTTGATAGATAAAAAATAAATTAAAATTTAGATAATAATATTAACTTTTAATTTCTTAAATCATAAATATTAATTTAAATTCTAAATTTATTTCTTTTAATAAATATATAAAAAGAGCAAAAAAGTTACATAAAGTTTCTATTTAACTGTAAATGTACACCGGTCGCCACTTTTCATCCCTAAGTACTTTTCTTAACATCCACGTGTCTTCTTATAAGTTAAAAGGATTTTTCCGTGAAACACCTTAAAATAAAATAAAAAAAAGACGTATTCTAAATTTTTACAAGAATTATAAGAATTCAAATATTAATTTTTTAATATATATTAAAAAAATTATATTTTTATAAAAAAAAATTGGTATATATCAAAATTTTTATATTTTTATTAAAAGATTCGATTATATCGAAATTCTTACTATATATTTTTAAATATTTTGATATATATCAACAAATCTCTTATAAATTTTATAAAAATTTAATCGTACCTCATTTTAATCTTATTTTAAACATCTCATCCTATAACTTTCAATAAGGTAAAAGTCAAGAGATTATATCATGATCCCAGTTCGTCACGTCATTCGTGTTCCTTAATTAATAAAAACTACTCATTTCACCACTAATTATTTATGTCATTAATTTAATTTTTAAAAAATAAATTTTTTAAACGACATAAAAGAATAAATAAATTAAAAAAAATTCTCGTAAAAGTCATAGATGACGTGGAATTTGGTTTTCTTGTTTTTTTTTTGATGCAACCTATGCCGTTGATTGTTTTTGTTCTGAAATATATGATCCATGGAGTACTCCAAAATATCTGACTCAATTCTCAATATATAATCAAAGAGTAGCGTACGTTTCGAAGTCTGGATTGTGTTTCAGAGTTGAAATAATCGTTCAAGGATGGGACAAGAAGGGAAAAGGAAGAGTAAATTACAAGGAAGAGTTTGGATTATTATTTATAAAAAAACAATATATTTTGGTTATCAAATTTTTATTAGAATTATAATGAATAGGCAAGTTAAAATGTATTTTGGGCTACTATTTGGGTTGGGTACGGTTAATTGTAAAATCGAAAACCGAACGAACCGAGGTATTGTGGTTTATAAATTTACGAATCGTAGTTAATCAAATCAAACTGAATTTGATTTTTTAATTAATTTTAATTATTTTTATAATGTAAAAATATATATTTTATGCTTAAAATACTATAAATGTATTTTTATTTTTTATTTTTTACTTTAAAATATGTTTAAATAAATATTTATGAAAAATATCTTAAAATATTTATCATTTAATGTTTAAAAGTTATAAAATAAAGCTATTTTGTCAAGATAAAATAAAATTTTTATAAATTAACGTTAATATGGAAAAAACGAAAACCGCGGTTAACTAAACCAAAAACCGGTGGTTAATAAAATAGCTTACCGAATTAAACTGAAACCAAACCGAATGCACCCCTAGCTACTATCTATTTACATAAATTAAAGTAAAGTAATATATAATTTATTAAATTATAAATATAACTTATGATATCTATATTTTTAATTTTATGATAATTTAAATATTTTATAATAACAACATACATTATATATATCCATAATTACAGATTTTAGTTCAACTTAATTAATATAACTCCCAAATAGATTTTGACCAAAATGATTTTGTATATTGATTAATATAGTTAAGGAAAAATATTTTATTAATAGGTGATGAAAAAATTGTTAAACTTGTTTTATATAAGTATCTAGATTTTAGGGTTTAGAATTTAAGGTTTTATTATTTATGATTAAAAAATTTATAATCTAAAATATAAATTTTAGAATTTAAGATTTAAAATTTAATATTGCTAAAAGATAAGTGACGATTTTAAAAGTTGACTTCTAAAAAAATCCCCACCAATCCATCAAATAATTACCCATAGTAAAAAAAGTGACATAATTGGATTGTGTTGAGAGTCATCTCATAACAAGTCTTTATAATATTCGATCAGAATTAATAAATCAAATGAAAATATTTTGGGTTAAATAAAAACATATTTATTTTTCTTTTTTCTTCTTAGTCTAACAATAAAAAAATAATACAATATTTTAAAAATATATATATTTATTATTCAAAATCAAACTTCATATCATACTCAGTTATTTCCGGTTCAATTCTTTCAAATTATATTAATACAATAATAAAAATAATATATTTTACAATATATAATTATGTTTTATAATATAGGGTTAAGGGTCAAAGAAGCCCTTGAACTTTTTATAAAAAAATCAATTAAGCCTTTAAATTTTTTTTTATCCAATTAAGTCCTTAAACAAAGAAATTGAATCAATTAAGAACTAAGAAATTGAATCAATTAAGCCCTTTGACCAATTTTAATCATTAAATTTGAATATTCTTTTAGATCCATTGTTACAGTACGTCGTGTCACAGTATTTTCGCTTGATATTTTTTAGAATTTTATTTTATTTAAAAATTCTAAAAAAAAAACTTATAATTTTTTTTAAAAAATATTTTTTTAAATGCAGCATGATTATATCATGCGACGATAATATCCGAAGAAAAAATTATCAAGATTTAACGATCAAAATTGGTCAAAGGGTTTAATTAATTTAGTTTCTTGGTTCAAGGGTTTAGTTGATTAAATTTTTTTATTCAAGAGCTTAATTGAGTGCAAAAAAATATTCAAGGTAGGGGTGTGCATTCGGTTTGGTTAATTCGGTTAACCGATAGAACCGAAATTATTTTGGTTAATTCGGTTAGTTAATTTTGGTAAATGCGGTTAAAGTTTTTTTTTTTTGATAATTCAGTTATCGATTAATTCGGTTCGAAATCGGTTAATTAACCGAATTAACCGAAATTATATATATTAAATATATTTAGTTTTAGTCATTTAACTTTTAAAATATTGTAAAATGTTCATTAATTTTTTATATTATAAAATGGTCACTAAATTTTGTATTAAATTAGTATAAAATAAAAGTTTTGACTAAAAAGTTATTTTAACTTAATTTAGTGACCTATTATGTAATTTAACCAAAATTTATAATAAATTTCGGTTAATTCAGCTAATTAACCGAAATAAATTTGGTTCAGTTAACGGTTAAAATTTTAAAATTTTTGTTAGTTTCGGTTTTGGATAATTCGGTTCGGCCACCGATCGAATTAACCGAATGCTCACCCCTAATTCAAGGGCTTAATTAATTTTTTCAAAAATTTAAAGACTTCTTCACTAATATTTACTGTAAATTAAGTTTAAAAACAATTTTTACCAAGTGAAGATTCACTTGATAAAAATAATAAAATAAAAAATTAATTAAATAAATACTTTTAATTGATTGATCTTATAAATAATATAATAAAAATGACATATAATATAATTTTTCCATTTTCATGTAATGACCTTTTGGTTGGGTCAATAGTTTCCTCCTTCAATTTATAATCACTATTACGTCCTTTGTAGCAGTTATAGGACGACTAAAGCTCTCGTCTTTACTATTTTAAATTATATTTTTTAAAATAAATATTTATTGTTTTAATTTAAAATAAACATATAAAATTTATTATGTTAATATTTTAAGGTAACATCTTTAAAAATTTTGTTTAACATATAAATAAGTGTCTAAACTATATAATTTTTCATGAGATAAGTGTCTAATAATATTTTTAGTTAAAATAGGTGCTTTTAAAATTTTATTTTATTAATGTTTTAAGATAATATCATTAAAAAAATCACCAATCAATCAGAATTTAACGTGTTTATTTTTTTTAAATAAATTGAAAAAATAATCTAAAAATCTTAATTTTTAAAAAAAGTCTCAAATCATTAAAACCCTAAACTTCAAAATTTCAAATTTGATACAACTACCATCATTGATAGTCTTATTGAATCTTGTCTGTCGCCTAAGTTCATCATTCATTTTTCTCAATTACCTATCGTCGATAACCGACGAGAGGCATTGTAATCGAACGTTGAAGAACTAAAAGTTTTCATGTTCTTTGATTGACGTTTGACTAAAATCCTTCATGTCGATTATTACGATGGGTGGTTGGAGAAAATCGATGATGGCCTAAGACGATGGCGACAATAGGGTCTAACAAGGCTATTAACGACGATAGTAGCACTAATTTTAATTTTAAGGTTTCAGGATTAAAATATTTTGGGACTATTTTTTGATTTTTACAATTTTAGAATATTATTTAAATTAATTTATTTTTTCTATTTATTTCCAAATAAAAATAAAAAATAAAAGTCTCATGTCAATCTATTATTGGGTGATGAATTTTTTTAACAGTGTTACCTTAAAACAGTAACAAAATAAAATTTTAGGCACCTATTTCTAAAAAAAAACATTAAACACTTATCTAAAAAAAATGTATAGTTTGGGCATCTATTGATTTTTTTAATAATGTCATCTAAAAATAATAACGGAATGAAATTTTTAGACACCTATTTCAGTAAGAAAGAAATATTAGGTACATATTTCAGAAAAAAAGTATAACTTGGCACCTATTTCTTAGTTAAATTTTTTAAAAAGTATTTTTGAAATCAAAATTAATTTTGAGACTAAAATAATATATAAAATATAACAATTTAGGTTAACACTATTTCTTTTGTTTAATTTGGAAAATAATTTTTAAAAGTAGAAAATTTTACTTTAACTTTTTAAAAAAATAATTAAATAAAATTATTTATTTATTTTCGTTTATATCATTATTTTTATATTTTTAAAAATATCTAAAACAAATAAATTATATATTTAATTTTTTTATAAAAATAATAAATACTTCTATTTAAATTAAATAATCTATAAAATATTTTTTAAATTTATATTTTAAAATATTTTTTATTATATTTTTAAAATAATATCAAACAAAACCTAAGTACTCTCTCAATACATATAATAAGCCTAAAACAAAACAACAATATAAAGAAAATTATTAAACTGCCTTTTCGAGGATTCTTAGAGTTTTTTACTTGTCCAAAAATAAAAAATAAATTCCTAATATTTTAACTCCACTATAAATATCATTTTTAAATGAAAACCACAAAAATCAAAACACGGTAATGTAATGATTGAACAAAAAAAAAATATAATATTATTGTCTTCCAAATAAGTTAAACCAACGAGCACTACAAGAGACAGCCGGATGGGATTCTCAGAGCGTAAAATAATAAGATGGAGGAATCGGTGATTAAAAGAATAGTTTTTTTTTTTTTTTTAATTTTGTCTTAATAATTTATTTTTTTCCTTTCGATTTTCTCGACTTTATTTTAGTTAATTTAAATGAAATTAATTTATGTTGTATACATGATTTTAATAAAATTTTTAATAACTTTTGGGTATACAAAATAATAGAGGATAAATTATTTCAGTGATCACTTAACTAATTGAGTATACTTATTTTGGCCACTCAATTAATAAATCCATCAATTAGATCACTAAATTTATAAAATTAATCTATTTTAGTCACTATCGTTAAAATTTTAGTGAAGAAGACTAACGACAATGACTAAATAAAATCTATAAAATTATATATTTAATCTCTATAATTTATTTATTATTTTAATTTTAAATTAATAAATAAAATTAATCATACAATCGGATAATGACACATATCATCATCCAATTGAGTGATTAATTTTTTTATTTTATATTTATTATATTTTCCTCCAATCAGATTGTGACACATGTCACCATCAGGAGATAACACGTGTCACAATCGGATGAAAGGAAAATAAATGAGTTAAAATGCTTTTGGTGAGATTTGAACTGGTGACCTATATAACCAAAAGACTTAACACTAAACTAACCCAGTCTTTAGGATATCATATGTATCGTATTATATATAAATCGTATAAAAAAATAAATGTTAGGGAAAAAGTAAAAAAGGGTCAAAGACGAATTGTTGTACTCAAATATTAAATATTTAAATAAAAGTATTCGGATGTTAAATATTCGTATAAAAATATTCAGATATTAGATATTCGTAGAAAAATATTTTGATATTAAATATATGAATAAAAATATTTGAATAAAAATCATAAATATTCGAATATTTGGATTTAAAAATATTCGAATAAAAATATTTAGATTTTAAATATTTAAATAAAAATATTCGTATAATAAATATTTGAGTAAAAATATTCGAATACTTGTGATTTTTATTCGGATATTTGAATAAAAATATTTATAATTTTTTTCGAATATCTGAATATTTTTTATTCGAATATTTAAAATCCTAATATTTTAATTTGAATATTTTTAAAATCCAAATAAAATAATAAATGAATTATAGAGAATAAATGTGTAATTTTATAGATTTTATTTAATAGAGACGTCACTGTTGTTAACCTTCTCCGTTAGAATTTTAACGACAGTGACCAAAACAGATCAATTTCATAAATTATTTGACCTGATTGATGAATTTGTTAATTAAAGGCCGAAATTGATATCCCAATTAATTAGGTGATAACTAAAATAATTTACCCAACGTTAAATTTAAAAGTTAATTAATAATAAATTATTTATTACTTAAATCAATCTCAAGATTTAAGTCGTAAATAATGTCAAGTCCCACGTCAGATACAGATCAATTAATTAATGTATGTCTAGTCAGAGAAAATAATTGATTAAGCGACATCTACATCCTTGATTAATTATATGCTAATTGCTGAAGTTTTTTATTACCGGATCTAATGTAGATAGGTTCTATATTTGGTTTCAACATGCTAATACTCAACAACCAACATTCATGATTCAACAATTAACAACAAATCCATTTTACAATTTCTTTCTTGTTTACAACAACTCTTAAATATGGGTGAAAACGAGTCGAGTCGAGCTCGAGCTTGGTCTAATTCGGTTCGGAAACAGTGTTATTGAGCTTAGCTCAGACTCGAGGCTCGACGAGTTTAAAATTTTAGGTTCAGGCTTGGCTCAAAAATAATATTATTGGGCTCGAAGTTCGTCGGGCTCGACTCAGACTCGAGACTCGACGAGTTCAGAATTTTAGGTTCGGGTTCGGCTCAAAAATAATATTATTGGGCTCGAAGCTCGTCGGGCTTGGCTCGAGCTCGTCGGGCTCAGCTCTACTCGACTCAAAATAAAAAAAAAATGTCTAATTTATTTTAGTTAATTTATTTTTAGTAGTTTTCTCATATTTTATTTATTGCTTTTCTTTTGTTAAAGAGATTACATTTACTGTATATGTAGTATATATATATATAATATAATTGTTCCGAGCCTGTTCACGAGTTTGAATCGGTTCGGCTCATTAAAGTCCCGAGTTCGAATCGAACTCATTCAAACCAAGCTTTGACCGAACCGAACCTAAATAGCTCACGAGCTGATCAGGCTCATTATCACCCCTATTCTAAGCGAACATTATTTGTAGGTTTAATAGAGGAGAGAACTCTTAAACGACACATTTAATATAAATTATAAAATAAATAGCTTTTAGGTGCGATTTTTCGTTAGTAATTCTTTCAAGACCTTGATTTATCACGACTATGAAGTTTATATTTTTGTATATAAAATATAAGATTAGACATTAGCTTATAAATACTGCCTCCTCAAAATTATAATCTTGTCATGGCATATAAGTTATTAGTATTAGTATTTATATATGTTTTAAATTTACAAGTTATAAAAAGATAAAATTAGATATATATTTTAATTTATCTTTCTATTTCACCGTTAATCATTGTTCACAGATACTTCAAATTAAAGATTTAATATAAGATTTAATATGTTTAATAAGTAAAGGATTATAATAATGGATTGAAGTAAAATTTATTATTTAAAATTAAAGATTTAAATAAAATAATTATAAAAATTATTTTTTCCTTGACAATTAAAAAAAATTCAAAAATAACATAAAATTAAATTACTAATAAAATAAAAAATCATAATACAAAATTAATATATATATATAAATTTAATGATTATTAAAATTATATTTCATAAAAAAAAATAATGTATACATATAAATTTAATAACTATTAAATTTATAGTAAAAAATAATTTCATATCAACTGGATATATTAGATTAAAATATGTATATATAAGTAAAATGAAGGCTTTAAGGCTTAGAAAGTTCTTATTAAAGAAATCAATTGAATCATTATAAAAAAGTTTCGTTCAATCGACCTCTTCATAGAATAAAAATATTCGTTAATATTATTTGTTATTTATTTATATAACAGTTATTATTATTATTTATTTGGTTTATAATATAAGAGCATAATTGAATTTTTTTAGATTTTTTTTCCTTTTAAAATTAAATTTACCAACTACTCCATGTGTTTAAAATTAACCATATATATGCAATATTAATTTAAATATAAAAATTATATAAGATACAAGTAAATATAACATTAATGATTATTTAAACTTTTCAATATTTAAGGACTAAAACATAATTATTACAAATTATTAGCCTTTATTAAAAACTTTATCCATTAGTTTGAAATTAAACCTTAGAAAAATATCCCTGTAAATATTCAAACCATTTGAAAGTCATTTATCCATCCAATTTTATCTCTGATTAAATTGTGAGCATTAAACGAGCATAAACGCAGCAAAAAAAGGATCGAAATAAATACCTCCAGCCATTGTCAAGACATTATACCAAATGGGATGTGGTTGCACCACCGTCGAGCTCGTCGAACCACCGTAAAAATAAAAAACTTGACCACAAAAATAATTAGAACCGCCAAGATCTTCTAAGCACTCAAAAACTCACTAGATGGAATATGTGATTCTTGTGTTTGATGCTTAGGGACCTTAGGCTCCATTGGTATTTATAGGGTGATTTACCATCAAAATCACTAACCAAATGGACAATAATAACCCTTAACTACACGGCATTATCACCTTAACTGATCCACAATCACATGTTGGCAATTCATGCCTATGAACGTGGGAAAACTGCCGATAGATCCATGCACCTTAAGTTTTCATATTTTCAATAATAGAAAATATGGGAAACGGTTCACATGAACCACTAACATGGTTGGTTATCCAACCAACATTCTCCCACTTGGTTTGTATTGTCCATGTAAACTTAAAGTCAAAACATAATGTAAGAATCATGGCGACATTTCCTCTTATGATTGAGTTGTATCTTCCATGTATCACAATACATTAAGTCTTAACGCTTTAGCCCATATACTTAATGAATAAACCCAATGTTTATATTAGGTCCAAACTTTAGTGATATTTCTCGAAACATTTAACTTAATGTGTACACAACATAAATGAGAAATATCAAACTTTATTAGAGTTTCAACAAAATTGTTCATATAATGAAAATTACAAAGTAGGAACAAGTCCCATAATGACAACATGATCCTTAAATTTATGTGGTGGCATGCCCTTAGTCAAAGGATCAGCTAACATCTGCTCAGTGTTAATGTGCTCAATGACCATTTTTTTTTCTTTAACACGTTCCCTTATGGCTAGATACTTAATGTCGATGTGTTTACTTCGACTTCCACTTCTGTTGTTCTTAGCCATAAAGACAACAGCTAAATTGTCATAATATATCCTTAATGACCTAGAGATTGAATCCACAAGTCTAAGCCCAGAAATGAAACTCTTTAACCATATTCCATGTGAGGTAGCCTCAAAACATGAAACGAACTTGGCCTCCATAGTGGAAGTAGCAGTCAAAGTCTGCTTAATGCTCCTCCAAGATATAGCTCCGCTGGCAAACATAAATATGTAACCTGATGTTGATTTACGTGAATCAACACAACCAGGAAAGTCTGAATCGGAGTAGCCAATCACCTCCAAATGGTCGGATCGTCTATATGTAAGCATGTATTCTTTTGTCCCTTTGAGGTATCTCAAAACCTTCTTTGCAGCTTTCCAGTGGTCTATACCTGGATTACTCTGATATCTTCCCAACATCCCAACGACAAATGCAATGTCAGGTCTTGTACAGACTTGAGCATACATCAGGCTCCCAACAGCAGAAGCATATGGAATGTTTTTCATTTGCTCCTTCTCAAATTCGTTCTTCGGGTATTGGTTCAAATTGAACTTATCACCCTTCACGATAGGAGCAACACTAGGTGAACAATCTTTCATCCGAAACCTTTCTAAAACTTTGTTGATGTAAGTTTCTTGAGATAGACCTAAGATACCTTTATGTCTATCACGATGAATCTTAATGCCAATGACATAAGAAGCATCACCCATATCTTTCATATCAAAGTTTTGAGAAAGAAATTGTTTCACCTCATGTAGCATACCCCTGTCATTCGTTGCAAGTAAAATGTCATCCACATATAGGATAAGGAAACAAATTTTACTCCCACTGACCTTCTGGTATATACATTGATCGATGATATTCTCAACAAAACCAAATGAAGAGATAACTTCATGGAATTTTAAATACCACTGGCGAGAGGCTTGTTTCAATCCATATATAGATTTCTTTAACTTGCAAACTAAGTGATCACCTTCACTAGAGGAAAATCCTTTAGGTTGTTTCATGTATACCTTTTCCTCTAGATTACCATTAAGAAATGCAGTTTTCACATCCATCTGTTGTAACTCAAGGTCAAATTGAGCTACTAATGCTAACAAAATGCGTAAGGAATCTTTCTTAGATACTGGACTAAAAGTCTCAGTGTAATCAATTCCTTCTCGCTGAGTGAATCCTTTAGCAACGAGTCTTGCTTTATATCTCTCTATGTTGCCTTTTGAGTCTCTTTTTGTTTTAAAGACCCATTTACATCCAATGGCTTTTACACTATCAGGCAACGGTACAAGATCCCAAACTTCGTTTCTCTTCATAGAATTCATCTCATCCTTCATAGAATCATACCATAATTGTGACTCAATGCAGCTCATGGCACTTGAAAATGACTCATGGTCATTTTCAGCTCCAACATTATAGTCAGATTCTTGTAAATACACAAAATAATCACTAGAAATTGCTGATTTTCTTTCTCTAATAGATCTTCTTAATGTTGAACCAACATTCTCTTGTGGATCATGTTGTTCAATTGGTTGTTCAATAATTTCTGGAATTTCTTGAACAACTTGATCTATTGGAGTGTTTTCAGCAGCTTGTGGAACTTCATTGATTGGTTGTTCAATACCCGATTGAGCTTGAGGGGTGTTATATATGATAACCAATCTCTCACTTGAAGTGGATGGTTGATCTACTGGTATTGAATCCTGAGACAGATCACTCCCACTGATTGAGTCATTCTCAAGAAATTTTGCATTTCTTGATTCCACAATTCTAGTGCTATTAGATGGATAATATAATCTGTAACCTTTGGACTTTTCGGCATATCCAATGAAATACCCACTAATAGTCCTTGGGTCCAGTTTCTTTTCTTGTGGGTTATAAATTCTCACTTCAGACGGGCATCCCCATACGCGTATACGTCGCAAACTAGGTTTCCAACCTTTGAATAACTCAAAAGGTGTCTTTAAGACAGCCTTGGTTGGGACCCTGTTTAATATATACGCAGCCGTCTTAAGAGCTTCAACCCATAAAGACTTAGGTAACTTAGAGCTACTAAGCATACTTCGCACCATATCCATTAAAGTTCGGTTTCTTCTTTCCGCAACACCATTCTGATCAGGCGAGCCTGGCATGGTGTATTGCGCAACTATATCGTTGTCTTGAAGAAACTTCGCAAATGGACCATGTGCTTGTCCATCTTCTGTGTATCTACCATAATACTCACCACCTCTATCCGTTCTCATAATCTTTATTTGCTTATCGCATTGTTTCTCTACTTTAGCCTTGAAAACCTTAAAGGCTTCTAACGCTTCACTTTTATGATGAAGCATGTAGAGATACATGTATCGTGAGTAATCGTCTATGAAAGTGATGAAGTATTTCTGACCTTGCACATCCATATCTGGGCAACAAATATCAGAATGGATGATTTCCAATATGGTCGAACTCCTCTTGGCACCTTTCTTTGACTTGTTAGTCTGCTTACCCTTAATGCAGTCTACACAAGTATCAAAATCAGTAAAATCTAAGGTATTGAGTACCCCATCATTTACTAATCTTTTAATCCTTTCAATGGAGATATGTCCTAATCTTCGATGCCATAAAGTAGAGGAATCTTCATTTATAACACAACGCTTAGTACCAGTTTGAATGTGCATAACATTATGAGTGGCATTATTTTGTAAATCAATAGAGTAAAGACCATCACATAAAATTCTATTTCCAACAATTTCTGATTTATAAAATAAATTAAAACCAATATTCGAAAAATTAAAACAATACCCCAAGGGTACAAGTCTTGAAACAGAAATCAAATTTCTTGAAAAACTAGGAATATAGAAAGTCTTTTCTAAAATTAAAATAAAGTCACTACTAAGCACTAATTCATAGGTCCCAATAGCTTCCACATGCGATTGCATCTTGTTTCTTGAATAGATGTATCGCTCAGCTCCCACTGGTTCCCTCAGGTTTTTTAATCCCTGTAAGGAATTTGAGACATGGATTGTAGAACCAGAATCAATCCACCATGTGTTATAATTAACATCAACCATGTTTGACTCAAAACAAACAAGTGAGATTGATTTACCTTTCTTTTCAAGCCAGCCCTTATACTTGACACAGTCCTTCTTCATGTGTCCCTTCTTTTTACAGAAGAAACACGTGGACTCTTTCTTGATGTCAGCTTGGGGTTGCATTTTAGCCTTCCCCTTTTGCTTGGCTTGGACTGAATTTTTTCCTTGAGTAACCGTTAGTGCACTCTCTCCCATCTCTAGTACGAGCCTACCCTCTTCCTGATCACACATGGTCAAAAGATCATCAATAGACCATTTATCTTTATGTGTGTTATAAGAGATCTTAAATGGCCCGTATTGAGGAGGAAGAGTGTTCAATATATAGTGCACCAGGAAAGATTCAGACATTTCAACCTCAAGTGCTTTAAGTCGAGCTGCCAAATCACGCATCTTATTGATGTGATCACGCACACCTCTCACCGTAGTGAGCCTTAGAGATGTGAACTTCATAATTAAGGTTCTGGCTAATGACTTTTGAGAAGTCTGAAATTGTTTCTCTATAGCCTTTAATAGCTCTTGGACATTCTCATAATGCTCAATTGAGCCACGAACATCAACAGGAACCTTGCTCTTAATGAACATAATGCTTAAGCGATTAGATCGCTCCCACTTTTCATATAGAGCAAGATCAGCCTGATTGCTGGTGTCACTGACATGTGGCTCAGGTTTCCTTATAGCATAGTCAATATCCATACACCCTAATTGAAGAAGAATGCCTTCCTTCCAGAACTTAAAGTTCTCACTAGTTAATTCAGGGATATCTACTCTATTATCAGAGATATTCACAGGTAATAATGCTGCAAAATAAATTGACATACATGCTTAATATAAATTTGAGGCATAACAGAAGCTATAATTTACCAATACAAATTATAGAAATAATGAATCTAGTGACATAAAAATTGTCTGTGGGCTAAATTTTTAATTCGATTAGATTCATTTCATAGAATATTTTCTATCCTTTATGTAAAAATTATTAAATTTATTTTTATAACTCCTGTGGGTAATTATAAAAATTTGTCTAATAATTTTTACCTTGAAGTTAAGGGATTTAATATCTAAACATTCTGTATGTGATTTTTAACCTTAGTAATTTTATTTAACTAAAGATGTTGTGGCTAGTCTTTAACTAAATAAAATTATGAAAATCACTTAGCTAGATATTAACCCTAAACTTTATTTAAAATGTTGCTTGTCATTATGCAACGTTCTATGTCTAGTCCTTATGAGATCCTTATAATAATTTTATTTAATTAAAGTTGTTGTGGCTAATTCTCTAATTAAATAAATTATTTGGATCCCTAGACATATTCTATAGTTTTATTGCTAAAGCTTTATGCAATAAGTACTAAAGTTTTATGTACCTAATTTTATGTACATAACTAAGTTATAACATATCTTAATTTAGGCACATACTATATATTAATTTCTAAAATTTATTTAAGAAAAAATAAATTAATAAATTTTAGAAATTAATCTTATAAAATTTCTGCAACATAATTTTTCTCAAAATTTCAGAATTTAAAGATAAAAAATGACATTTTAATTTTGAGAAAAATTAAACATGACAAGACAGATATTTAACATGGCTCGCATACCAAATGTGAGCATTAAACGAGCATAAACGCAGCGGAAAAAAGGATCGAAATAAATACCTCCAACCATTGTCAAGACCTTATGCCAAATGGGATGTGGTTGCACCACCGTCGAGCTCGTCGAACCACCATGGTAACGCCTCGAACCACCGTAAAAATAAAGAACTCGACCACAAAAATAATTAAAACCGCCAAGATCTTCTAAGCACTCAAAAACTCACTAGATGGAATATGTGATTCTTGTGTTTGATGCTTAGGGACCTTAGGCTCCATTGGTATTTATAGGGTGATTTACCATCAAAATCACTAACCAAATGGACAATAATAACCCTTAACTACACGACATTATCACCTTAACTGATCCACAATCACATGATGGCAATTCATGCCTGTGAACGTGGGAAAACTGCCGATAGATCCATGCACCTTAAGTTTTCATATTTTCAATAATAGAAAATATGGGAAACGGTTCACATGAACCACTAACATGGTTGGTTATCCAACCAACAATTTATCCATCCAATTTTATCTTTGATTAAATAGTGATCAGTTCGTAAAATATACGAAATTCATTTTATTCCCTTTAGTAGCTATAATAAACACATGTACCGATATGTTTATAAGCCGAATTGATACGGATATATTAGGTTTAGTAAAAATTGTATTCTTAAAAAGTACATACCAATACGGATCAGACTGAATTGGTACGATAACCTAAATTCAAAAGTCAAAAGGTTCTAGAGTGTTGACTAATACCGGTATAGAATTAACCGTATTTGTACATCTATCATGATCATTAAAACGGTTAGTCTCGTACCAATATCAGTATCGATATGCGAAATTGATCAAAAATTCCTTATTTATTATTGATATGTCGTACTAGTACGCCATAGTGCCATATTAGTATATTGCTTAAAACCAAATTTCAGTGATTATTTTTCATATCGATATGTACTTTTCAATATTGATAATATCTTTAACCTATAAATTTTAAGACATACCTATATCGATATATCATCACTCAAATCGATACGATTGAGTCTATAATATTTTTTTCTTTTTAATCAAACTCACTTAATAAATCATGTCTAAATACTATGAAATTTTACCAACCGATCATATTATTGGCGTGTGTTAGTGATATGTTCTTCTTCCTAATTGAAACCGTTGATTGTGTTGAAATTTTCTTCATGTAAGACCAAGACAAAAATTAAGTCTTTTTATTATTATTATTATTATTATTATTATTATTATTATTATTATTATTTATTTTAACCAACTTCTATTTCTTCTTCCAATCAACTCAGTTTACTTCTGAGATCTCTAAATCCCATTTAATAATTTAAGTTATTTTCAAAATAAAATAATCAGAAAATTCCCCAATGCCAACTATGATATTTGATAAATGCCAATGGCATGCATATCTTATTCCGGAGAGATTATATTACCGACCTTTTTTATCATGCCATTCGTGATTTATATAATCAGATTTGTTCGTTTTCAAGTAACTAAATAATAATTATCTACTCACCTATTATAAGTAAAAAAAGTTGATAATTCACCTTAAAAAATATGAGATAGATAAATTTGATTAGTTAAAATCACGGATAATGTGGTAAAAAGTATTTATGATATAATTTCTCCCAATTCTGGGTTTGTATTTTTATTTGATTTGGCTAAACATGACAGCAGTGAAACTCAAAAAAATTCCATTGGAACAGATTATAAAAATACCAAACTAGTCCTTGCACTATAACTTATATTGCACTTTGATCCCTACTAAAGTTTGACAAATGGATCTTTATATATTTTTAATTAAAAAAATAAAATTTACATATTTCTTTAATTTTACATTTCTTGAAATTATAATATTGTACATTTTCCCTTGTGCAGCTTTGTCAGAAATATTGACTGGATAAACTCCACAGTCTTTGATCTTATCTTCTGCATTCTGCAATCTATAAGAAAGTATTAAATACATTTTCATGGAGAATTATCTTCATGAAGAATTGTTTTTTTTTTTATAAAAAATTTAGATTAAAAATCATTTTCCATGAAGAATTAATTTTTTGCCCACAATTTTTTATTTATTATAATTGGCAATGTAAAGAAAAAGCCAAAAATCTTATTGTATTTTTATAAAAAAAATAGATTAAAAAGGGGATGGTTAAAATTTTAAAAAAAATTATATTATAAATTTAGGGGATACGAATCAAACATTAAACTATATAAGAATTATAATTTTTAAGAGATACGACAACATAAACATCCTATAAGGTTTTATGTCGTTCATTCTTTCAGTTTATTCGTATTTAAATAAATATTTAAAAATCAAATATTTTAGTCGGTTACACAAATTTATATAATTTATTATTAATGCCTAAATAATATTTTTTTAGTAGTTGTTTGTTTTTAGGAAAGTCAATTGTGCTGCAGTGGTCCCAAATTATATCTGCTTCGCATGCGGCGACACGTAGGAGTTGCCTGCTAACAAACGAATATTCTCGCTTCTTATTTTTGACGATGTAAAAATAATTATATAAATTATCTAATTTTCCCTTTTTTTTTAGCACGAATCATCTAGCCTCATTGATCAAAAGAACGGTTGTTATTTTTAGAGGTTATGGGTTCGAATATCAGTAATATCAACACAGTGTTTGAATGATCGACATTTAAAGGTAGGGATGGCAATGGATCGGACTTTATAAAGTCCAAGTCCAATCCAATTAATAATCGAACTTTCAAAAAAATCCAAGTCCGAATCCAAATCAATTTACATAAATCCAAATTCAATCCAATAAAATATCTAAAATCCAAATCCAAAAGTCCAAATTCAATTATTTTTTAGAGTAATAACTTAAATAAATATCTTTAAATAAAAAAAATATGTTTTATAAAATAAATATTTGAAATTTATAGCACAAACAAATCTCAACAAATATTATAATCTAATATAAAACAAATTAAAGTAACAACTCAAACTCTTTAAATATAAAAATTTTAAATATTTTTATTCAGGTTTATATATGGATCAAATCCATATCGGATATGGATTCGGATTAAATTCGGATCGGATCATGGCAATATCCATATCCAATCCACCTCCTATTAGGACTCGGACATTATTTTTGGATTTGGATTCGAACTTTTTTTAATTAGATTTGGATCGAATTTTTTTCTTCGGATCGAATTTGGATTATATTACCATCCCTAATTGAGAGTATAATTGAGAATATACTCTGAAACAGATACTACTGTAACCATTGTAGCTTAATAAAAAAAACTTTATTTTTACCTTTTTAAGATTAAATTCTAATTTATTTTAGGGGTTCAAATGAATATTTTTATTTTTTAAGATTAAATTAAAATATTATTTTAATTAAATTAAAATACCGACTTATAGTAATTTATTTTAGGGTTTTTTCACATGTTATTTTAATCTATTGTTACATGTCTTTAATTATTTACTTAAATATTAAGTAATGTCATGTGATGAAAAGATTAATACATTTTATGTAACAAAATTCCACCTCTACTATGTTGAATAATAATCCATTTTATATGAAAATTTTGAAGTAAACATCATGCATTAATATATATCACTAATAATATACAATAATATGTAATATTAATTAAAGTGTTTTAATATATTTTATTTCAAAAAAAATAGCATTCACCATCAAATCATTATGTATAAAAAATTATTAAAAATAATTATCAATGTATATCGATACATGTAATTAATGATATATATCGATACATAACATTTATCTTAGATTTTTCTGTTCTAATTACCTTTATAATCCTTTTTTAATTTTCAGGGATTTTCTTTTAATCAAATTTATTTTAAATAATAGGTTATGAATAAAAATTCATTGATGATATTTACATCGAAATCTTAAGTTTAAAGGGGTGCTTGGGAATATGGAATTACGATATCATATAAAACAACTAGATTTATGTTTTATAATTAAGTTTTAAATTAAAAGATGTTTGATTTGGGGTTTTAAAATTTAGAATTTAAAATATTTTAGTGTTAAGAGTATGAACGAGCCATTATATCTTTATTAACTATAAACTATAATCATAACTTAGGCTCAAATATTTAATAAATAAAGTCGAGCTATTTGATATCCAACTTAAAAAACTTCCAAAGTATGCAAAAATAAAATTTATTAATTTTTTTAATTTTTAATTTAAATTTAAATTCTTAAAGCTAAAACCCTAAAATATAAATCTTAAATTCTTAACCTAACAATCTAAACTTCTCATTTCCTAAAAAAAAAAAACTACCACCCTAAATTCTAAAAATTATCAAGCTTGTGTAACAAAGTTCTTTTTTTTCTTCCTATTAAGGCTTTAAATGAGACGAGATAGCTCACAAGCTATTCAAGTCTAACTTGATTAATCCTTGATTCAATTAAACTCGAGTTAAACTCAAATTCTATTTAATTTTTTAACGAATCGAGTCGAACTCAACACTAGTAAACCTCAACTCAACTCGTTTACTCATAAAAAATCAACTTGAGAAAGTTTTTGTATAATTTTTTTATAAATATTCACAATTACATTTAGAAATAAAAACAATACACATTCAAACATGTACCTATTATAAGAACATTATATTTTACATTTGAAGTTGACAACAAAATAAAATCGAACGAGTGTCTTATTAAAAAAAAGCGAATAATATTTATTTTTAAAGATATAAATTCAAATTATTTTATCTACACAATATATATTATAAAAGAACTAAAAAATATATAAATATATAGTACACTGTAATCTGTTTTAGACCATTTAAAAACCAAGTTGTCAGCAAAATATTATGAGCAGGCTGTCCAAGTTCCTGTACGTAAAATGATATCCTTATACAAGTCCACTCTAAACTAAACCCATTGGCCTAGTTGTAGGGTAAATCAATTAAGCCCAATCTAACTAAACCATATGTGGGAATGCTTTCATATGATTCAGGCCTGACCAAAGAGCTGCTCCTAAATTTTAAATTTTAATATTCGAGATTATTTTATTAAATTATCCACGAGTCAAAATTATGAGCATCTCTTACAGGCATGTATGGTTCAATATATACAGGCATGTATGGTTCAATATATACATACTATAATTGAGTAATGGTTTTAAAAAGTTTTAAATTACAAGACATTCCAATTCTATTTTATTATCATTTATCATTTTAATTATATTTAGGATGGGTTTTTAATAAAATAATAAAAATAATGTGTTAAAAGAGTTTAATCATGTTTTTATGATTTATTAAGAAACTGTTAATTTAATAGTTTAAATAAAAAATATATATTTTAGTTTTACAAAAGTTTATTTTTTAGTGTTTGCTCATGCCTTCAAAAATATCGAAGACTATCCTAAATTTTATATTGTAGTATAATTTTTCAATGTTTCTTCGATATATAAGTGCATTTATAAAAACTATATATTAATTAAAATTTGAATGATTTTAAGGAAATAAGTGAAAATTTACAAATATTCGAAGAAAATGTTATTTTTAAAATTTTAAGTAAATCTATACTTATCATACACAATACATACATCCGTCACTGCATCATATTTTTTAGTAACTCCACCATTATGTCCTTGTATAGTAGTCCAGATGATAATTACTTTTAAACCATCATATAAGAGACAAGTATAAATCAGAATTTAATAACAATTTGGCTCATTTTCTTGACCTCAACTAATAATATTATATTTGTATTTGTTTATTTATTTTAAATGTGTTTTTATGTTGGATTTGTGTTTATTTATATTTTTAGTATTATGTTTATATTCGTTTATTTATCTTAAAGGTGTTTATATTTTTTTGTTTAGTGTTTACGAATATATTCGTTTAAGTGTTAGCGAATATGTTTATTTATGTTTTTTATGAGCATGTTTGTTTATGTTTTCGCGAGTACAATTTTATTTAAATATTCTCAAACATATTTGTTTAAAATATTAATTAAATTAATAATAAATAAAACAAAAAACTAATTTATTTATATTTTCATATGAGTTTATATAACATACTTAGTAACATCAAAAAAATAATATAAAATGCATCCACAAGCATTTTTTATTACAAATAATCCTACAAATAAATTTATAAACTAATTTATTAATAAAATTTTATAAATAAATATATCTATAAATAAATCTGGTTATGGTTATGATTATGAATATCATTCATTTCTTAAATAAACATAAAAATATTTATATTTAGGGTAAATTGCATAAGTGGTCCCTTAACTATACATCAATTATCTTTTACATCCTCTAACTATCAAATGTTATAAATTGGTCCATTGACTAATTTTTTTGATACAAAATGGTTCTGTGCCGTTAAAAATTTAAGGAGAAACTGATGTAAACGTTAATATTGCTGACTTGGATTATAGAGATCGGGGATGCCATATGGTTATCCAAGTCAGCATGTTAACGTTTACATCAGTTTCCCGTCAAATTTTTAACGGCAGATGATCACTTTGTATCAAAAAAGTTAGTCAATGGACCAATTTGTAATATTTGATAGTCAGAGGATATAAAAGATAATTGAAGTATAGTCAAGGGATCATTTATGTAGTTTACCCTTATATTTATTTATTTAATTTAAGAAATTAATATTATACAAACCATTCACCAATAATGGGAGAGATTTGTTTATTTACAGCACCATAGCAAATCCAGCCGTATATAAAACCAAGATTATACATTCTACCACAATCCCAGCTCACATTATCACCATCGTAATCTACAACTCTCGGTCTCACTCCGACGATGGCAGCCCACGCGATTTTTTCCACACCCCCAGCTCACCATACTATCCTTTTGTCTTCCTCAACTAATCCTTCGAACCCACCGGTTCTTCTCTCCTCATTTCGAGGCGTCTCTCTCAAGCTCCCCCGTCAATCCATTTCCGCCTTTATCCCCAAGAAGCCGTTTTCGGTGCTTGCTGTCACGAAGAAAGCAGTCGCCGTTCTCAAAGGTGGTTCTAAAGTTGAAGGCGTTGTCACGTTGAACCAGGAAGATGATGGTCAGTGCTCCCCCCCACTCACTTTTGATCCATTTTCTTACTTTATAATGCATTTTGTGATTTGGGTTTTGGTTTTGTTGCATTTTAGTTGGGAAAAAATTGGTCTTTTTGTTTTGGATGTCCTTGTCTGTTTCATAAGTATAAAAATAAAAAAGACTGGAAATGGGTACAATTTGTTTTTTAGGGTTTTTCTTATTGACGAATTCGTTTCCAAGTTTTATACTTTGAGTTTGGATAGAGTCTTGGTACATTCAGGGTGTTTTTCCCCCTTCAAACGTGGCGAATGCCAGAATTTTAGTGCAGCGTCGACGATTTTCTTCTTGTTTTTCAAGTTTAGGTTGATATTAATTAATCAATTTGCAATGAATGATAGCCCGGAACACATTTAAGGAAATAGCGTCTATGTTCTTTCTTCAATGTTAAATAAGGAAAGTAAAACGAGGGTTGGGTGGGGAAGAAGAAATTATTACATGAACTCGACCACTTAGTATAGGATTTCAACCACTTAAATTAAAGCATATCATATATTTTTTTATCTCATATTCACACATAAGTATTATCTAAATCATCCACTATAATCCTTTCGATTTAAAAAAAAAAAAAATATTAGCAAAGATTTTTTATGTTGTCTTCCTTCTTATTGTTCAATTTTTTAAATTATTTTATTAAACCCTAACCCTTGAACCTTAAAACATAACCCCTAAACCCTAACCCTAAACTCCAAATCTATAAAAAATAATTAAGAAAATTTTTAAAGAACAAAGAGAAATATATGGTAATATTTTTTTTAAATCGAATACATTAAATTGAATGATTTGGGCAATGCTTATGTGTAAATATGATATGGAAAAAATATATTATGTTCATGTAATAATTTCTCGTGAGGAATGTTAACTTATATATCTCTTATCTATTTGGTAATCAAATGTTGTTATCATCTGAGAATGCTTATTTGTTCTGTGAATGAATTAGGCCCTACAACTGTGAATGTCCGTATTACCGGTCTTACTCCTGGGCCTCATGGGTTCCACCTAGTGAGTGTTTTCAGCTTTAGATGTTTGTTTCCATTGGATTTCAGTACATAGAAGTTCTTTGAATTCTATGATTTTTATCTTTCTTTTTTGTTTTTTGTGTAGCATGAGTATGGTGACACAACAAATGGATGCATTTCAACAGGTATAACTTATTGCATTTGAATGTCATGCCTCATGTTCTTCTTGTGTTTCAATTTGTGTATATTTAAATTCTTTATTTTAAATGATAGGAGCACATTTCAACCCCAACAGCATGACACATGGCGCTCCTGAGGATGAAGTACGCCATGCGGGTGACCTGGGAAACATAATTGCTAATGCTGAGGGTAATACATTCTTTGATTTACTTTTTTTTTCCTTTTCCTTTTTAGATTTGTCTGTGTTCCAATTAAATTTATTGGCTGGCCATTGTTTTGTAATGCAGGAGTGGCAGAGGCAACAATTGTGGACAATCAGGTGATGTTCAAAAACTCATGTTTCTTTCCGTGCAACTCTTGTGTGTCTTGAGCATGAAATTTTCCTTTTCAGTGTGAGCGGCTTTAGATCTTGTTTCCTTTGTGATCACTAAACTTTGATTCTCTTGTGTAGATACCACTAAGTGGTGCCAATGCAGTCGTTGGAAGAGCATTTGTGGTTCATGAGCTTGAGGATGATCTTGGAAAGGGTAAGTCCTTGAATTGCAATTCGCACAGTTCCTTAACGAGTTAACTACCATCATAAGTTGTAGAGAGAAGAGTGGCGATTGATGATGTTAGGATGGTGCACTTTAGTTGTAGGACTATAGTTCTTTGTTTAAACTTACATGTATGCTTTATCATAGTTGATATTGTCAATCAGACTCAGGGGGCATATTTCAGTTTCTGATCCCAAAAATTTCCTCCTACTTTTGTTTTGCTTATATTTATATGTCTGCTGCAGGTGGACATGAACTTAGTCTAACCACTGGGAATGCTGGCGGAAGACTGGCATGCGGTATGTGCACATGTACCTTTCATCTACATGCATATATGTTCACAGAGCAGACAAGAAAATCATATATTTTCTAGACCCATCCTTGATTTCTTGCATTGTGTTTTGAGCATACTTATCTTTCAGTCACACTGTCATTTTAGTTAAGCAAAATGTGCATTAGTAACTTGGAGGACACCGGCGCTTGTTGTTCCTGTTTCCAATGTCCTTCATTTTAGTTTGATGTTTTACACTTCATTGTGTCATTGAAGCCTTAATTCTGTTTCCAATGATGCATTAGATCCCGTAGATTGATTCAAACCATTCAGGCCTTAAAAGTTTTATCGTATTAAAGATAATTTACTTTTTTTCCGGTAAAGATCTCATTACCCATTATGTTTGATCTCAGCCATCCATGTACATCCATGAGATGTGAATGAATGTGGCATATGTATCTACTTACTTTATGTTATACACAATATTGTCGATTATGCCAGCATACATATCAATGGTAGTCGATGTTTACGGTCTCTTTTTTCTGTTAATCTGTCTGCAGGAGTTGTTGGGTTGACTCCGATATAAATCGTTTGAATGCTAGCATTTGGTGTTTGGTTTTGCCAGCTTCTTCTCTTATAAAGCCGCAGGTGATGTAACTCCAAATGGTGTGTTGTGCCGGTTAGATGAGATTCTGCAAACCTTTGCCTGTCCGATTCCCTATGCAATAACAAATTTCTTGTTTTTTTCCTGTTAAACTTGCTTTTCTTGAGCTTATAAAACTCTGTGCTGCAGCTGTTTCTGGTTATCAGGAAGCCATTCTCAGTTACATCTAATTTTTAACTAAAAAAACTCGAATTATTCAACTCAAGTCAATACAAAATACATAACTTGTTTTGACTTAACTCATAATTTTATTACAACCCAACGTTGATTTTGTTCTCAGCCATCTGTGCCTCTTTCAGCAATTCCTTAATTGATTCTCATCCAACTCTTAATTTTATTATATTTAATTGGGGATTTAATCACCCATAATTGATTTTTTTTTCTATTTTGTCACTTTCCTAAGTTGGAAATGATGTTTTCAAAGTGTTCATTTTAATTGAAATATTTTTTTCAATCCTAATTTCTTAAGATTTGCTCGGATTAATTTAGATCTATTTACATCGTTTAACTTTAAAAATTGAATGACATCAAGTTGTTTTTTGACTAAGATTTCTTATGGCCTTTTCAAAAATAAAAACTCAACATAAGCTATTTTTATCTCTTTAGATATAAATATTTTATTTTAAATAATAAAAAAATAGTTCAGACAAATTCAATGTAAATAGTGATAAAAATATTTTTCTCGATTACTCTTTAAACTTTAAAGTTTATCATGTATAGGGGTGAGTATTCGATCGAGTCGAGTCAAAAAATTTCAAGTTATTCGAGTTGACGGGTCATATTTTACAACTCAAACTTTATTTGAAATTTTTTCGGTTTGACTCGAGTTTAAGAAATTCGAGTCGAATCTAGTCGAGTTTCGAGTTCCTATAAATATTTAATTGTAATTATTTATCATATTATAATAAGATTTGATTCCAATTTAAACGATTTTCTCTAATCATATAAGATACACATATATATATTCATATATAGCAATATTTCTTTATATTTTAATATATCTATGTATATATCATAAAAAATTGATAGATTCGTCTAAAACTTAAAAATTAATCCTTTAATTACTAAAAATTTCGAGTTATTCGAATTTTCATTTTACAACTCAAACTTTATTTGAAATTTTTTCGAGTCGAGTCTATGAAATTTCGAGTCGAGTCAAAACGAGACGAGTATTTTCGCCTCGAGTCGAGTCGAGTTATTCGGTTTTTTCGAGTTGAGTCGAGTTTTACTCACCCCTAATCATGTATTCAATAAAAAAACTTTTATGGTTCATATTTTTATGTTAACCTCCTTTCAAAGAATAATACTTATGATAATGATGGGAGGAATTTCAGATATCAATGACTGAAAAAGAAAATCATCAATGATAGACAAAATTCTATCAAAAGAAAAACTACAAGATTCACCTCTAGAAGTCTAGAAGGACATGTCTCTAAAGGAAAGAAAGGTTATCTATCCAAAGAAGATCAACTATGTCAAAAGTGATAAAATTTTAAATAATTTATTTAAAAGTATAATCACTGTATCTTCTCTTAAAAATACATGTAATTATATTATGTTTATCTCATGCATAAAATCTAAGAATATCAAAGAAGCATTAAATGATGATTATTGGATTATGACCATGCAAGAAGAGTTAAATCAATTTAAAAAAAATCAAATTTAAACATTAATTGATAGGCCTAGTAATAAATTTACTATATGTAATGAATATGTTTTCAGAATTAAATTAGATGAGAGTGGTGACATAGTAAGAAAACAAGACTAGATTTGTTACTTAAGGTTACACTTAAAAAGAAATAATTAATTTTGATAAAGCCTATGCACCTGTAATTAAAATGTAAGCTATTAGAATGTTAAATGCATTTGTATGTTTTCATGAATTCAAATATTTTTAAATGGATATTAAAAATATTTTTCTAAACAGTTTTTTTAAATATCCAGACCATATTTTCAAACTTTCAAAAGTTTTATACGGTTTAAAATAAACTCTTAAAGCTTGGTGTAAAAAATTATTAATTTTTTTACTTAAAAATATTTTAACAAATGAAAGGTTAATGCTAATTTTTTGTCAAAAAAGACTGACATTTTAGTAGTTTAAATATATGTTAATGATATTATTTTTTGTTTTACTAATAATTCTTTTTGCTAAGATTTTATCAAGTTAATGCAATAT
Source organism: Abelmoschus esculentus (assembly GCA_035048815.1). Taxonomy (NCBI): domain Eukaryota; kingdom Viridiplantae; phylum Streptophyta; class Magnoliopsida; order Malvales; family Malvaceae; genus Abelmoschus; species Abelmoschus esculentus. The sequence goes on along the minus strand of JAUCBN010000061.1, from coordinate 3,545,018 downwards.
GAATTTGAAATGAGAATTATGAGAAAACTCGTATTTCTTTAAGACTCTATATATAATAAAGAAAAGATGAAATCTTCATCAATCAAGCAAAATACATCAAAGATACACTCAGAAATTTGGATTGGAAAATGTGAAGCTTCGAGTAGAATGAATATATGTTTAATGTTTGTTTGTATGTTAAATATCAAGTTAGTCTTAAAGAATCATATTTACAAGTCGTTAAGGGAATATTTAGATGCCTTAGAGATATATCTAATTTAATTTTATGGTATTCTTGAGATTCATTATTTAGTTTGCACGCTTATTCAGATTAATCAGGGTACGTCTAGATGAAATCAAGAAAATAAAATAAAATTTTAACGTAATTTTAAGGTTTCGATCGGTGATTAAAAATTACCTTATGACTGTAGATTTGAAGAATGACAATGGTCAAAAGTTGGACGCAGTGGTCGACGAACGATAAAACTTAGTATATGAGTGGCGATACAAAGTTCTACGTACAGAATCTACGATGTTTATTGATCATGTTTTTCGATATTCCGTAAGTTAACGAAGAACTATAAAAATCATTAAGCAAAATAGGACATTAATTTTAATCTGAAATGGTGAAAATTTTTAGATTTCTACAGTTTGTTACAGAAAGTTTAAAGGGGACAGGGTAATTGATTATAGATAGAGGAGAAATGAAAAAAAAAAAAAAGCAAAAATGGATTGACAAACCCTTTATATAGTTCGGCGAAACGCTACATTTAATTATTTCAATTGAACCTCACAATTTGTAACTATTTCAATTAGGTCACTTGGGCTTTGTAATTAGACATTAAGTCATTATAATGTTTTCAATTTGGTCACCTAAATAATATAATTAGTTTTAAATTCTTTTGAATTGTCATTTTATTATTATTTATTTTAATTTATTTAATATATATGCTTGTTTAATTGTTTGTATATAGTTTGTATATTAGATAATTAAATATATACATATAGTTATCAATAAGGGTTGGTTCAAGTGGTAAGTAGCTTAGTTCCGCTTAAGTAAGTCTCAGGTTCAAGACGTTGTGTATGCAGAAAATCCTTGCTGAGAGACTCACCCACCAAGGTTAGGTATGCGACCCGGATCGGTCTGGATTAGTCAGTTCTAGACTCTATAACCAGAAGAGCAATAAAAAAATATAATTAAATTAATTAATTAAAATTTTTAGATTAGATTTCTTTAATTAGGACTTAATAATTAAATCAATTAGATAACTGTAAAAATTTAATGTGAGTTGAATGAGAAACTTATGAGTTTATATTTAGGTAGAATATTCGATATATATTATCATCCTAAAAATTTAATTAAATAATATAGTTAACTAAACAGAGCCTTAATTATGATTAGATCTTAAATAATTAGTTTTAATTAGATCATTTGAATGTTATATTCGAGGTTCAACAATCTCATACAAGTTTTGAATTATAATATTCGTAGGTTAAATCATAATTAATTAGAGCCCATTTGATTTAGATCTTAAAATGAACAAAACCATAATTTGTGATGCATAATTTTTAGTATAGACGATATACTTTTGGTATATAAATAAGGTGCCTTAAGTGTATATGAGTGTTTTTATTTTATATTCGAACCAAAAATATATTTTCTATATAAAAAGATTATTTCTATTCACAATATAAACCCAATTAATAATTATAGATAAAATTAAATTTAAGTTAACAATATAAACACTCGTACTAGTTTTTGCTGGCTTTTGGTCCTGGGGAAGGGGTGGGATATGCTAGCTCAAGAGGGTCAAGCTTTGAACATTAAAGGAAAGCGTACGAAGCGCCAACGGCCATCGTCCCCGTTCGGTGTCACAGTGATTTCTAGCTCATCGAGTGGCGGAGAAGCAGAGGAGTATAACTCGATTTCAACTCCGACAATGTCCGATGATCGTATTTACGAGAGCACCAAGGAAGAAGAGGAGATGGGTAATTGCCTAATTATGTTAGCACAAAGTGATGGTCACATTGAGTTTTATGTATATGAGTGCAAAGCTTGTAACCGGTCCTTTCCTTCGTTCCAAGCACTAGGAGGGCATATGGCAAGCCACAAGAAATCGAAAAGCGCCATCCAGCACAAAAAACCACTAGTTTTAGCAGTTGATGATGCAGTCATGGGTTCAAGAGTGAGTAACAAAAAGGGTCACAAGATTCACGAGTGTTCGATATGCGGCTCCGAGTTCACGTCCGGTCAAGCTCTTGGATGTCACATGAGACGGCATAGGGTGGCCGGAAGCAATCAGTCCGCCATGAATGTTGATCGAATAAGCATTCCTACTGCAACCGAATCCAACAAGGTGTTGCTGGATCTTAATCTTCCAGCATCAGAAGCTGATCTCAGAGATTCCCAGTTTCAGTTTGGGGTATCCCCACCAGCTTTGTTAGATTGCCATTACTAAAACCAAAAATCCTATGAAATACAGACACAGACAGTGTTGTTTCAAGTATTACATATACTTTTACAGATATCTTCAAATTATTATTCTTTGAATTCTTTATTTATTTTTCACCCGAGAGTTGTGATTTTTGATGATATTATGTTCCAATTGAATAGCTTTTAGGTAGCCAATTTAAATATAATTTGTCTCGGTTCCAATAATCACCGGTTCTTAAAAATTGAAATCAGTTTCGGTCACACCGGGTCTTAAATTTTAAGAACCGGTCCCATTACTGATGGGAACCGGTTTTAATACCGGGTACCCGATCAAATTAGTTTATTCTTAAAAAAAATTGAGTAATTGAAGAAAAAAAATTCAACCACCAATAATAATATTAAATAATAAAATTAGAACATTATATGTAGGGGTGAGCAAAACTCGACTTGAATCGAAAAAATCAATTTTTTTTCAATTTCGAGTTATTCGAGTCGAATCGAATAACTCGAAAAAATTTTAATTTCGAGTCGAGTTCAAATTTTCAAAGTTCGAGTTACTCGAAAAATCGAAAAATTGAAAATTTCCAGGGTCTAATTACATATTTAGTCCCTGTAGTTTTATTTTTAGTTTTATTTCAGTCATATCTTCTCTTTTTATTAATTTTACCTTTTAATTTTCATTTTTTTACAATATGATCACTTTCCGTATTTATTTTTTATTTTATTTAATACAATTTTTATTTATATTATTTAAATTATTTTATATTTTTTAATTTATATATTTATATATTATTTAATTTAATTTATTATTCTTTTTATCTCGTTTTGACCTTTTATAGATAAGAAAAAAGTTTTTAACGAGACTTGAAATTTAATGAAACGATGATGATGATGATGATGATGATAATAATAATAATAATAATAACAATAATAATAATAATTTAAAATCTTATTTATACATGTAAAAAATAATATGAAAAAATATGTATGTATATATAAAGATAGGGTCATTTAAATTAGAATCAAAATATAAAATAATATTATAAATAGTGCAATTAAAATTTATACTTAAACTCGAAAAATCGAATCGACTCGAACTCGACTCGAACTCGCAAAACCCGACTCGAATCGAAAAAATTTCAAAAAGAGTTCAAATTGCAAAATATGTTGACCCAACTCGAATAACTCGAAATTTTTTGACTCGGCTCGATTCGCCCGAACGCTCACCCCTAATTATAGGCTTAAAAATTAAAGTTTTAAAACTAGTCATACTCATAATATTCATATATAAAGACAAAGTTTGATAAGAAAAATAAACAAAAGAAAATCAATACCTATTGATCTCGGTTCTATTGGTACCCACCGGATACCAGGTCTAAAAAATCAAGATCCAATCCCGGTTATAACCGGGACCTAAATTTTGGATCCAGTCCTAGTTTCACCAAACCAATACCAGATAAAAATCTACCAAATCTTACCGAATCCAGGATCCGATAATTGAATTTTTTTGCCCACTCTAATAGATTTGAGTAAGTGGTTAGCAATGTCGATGGTTGCCTTATATTCACGACAAGAGAGGGTACTGGGTATCTTTGATCTCATAAAGGTAGGCTAGTCTTACTAGGATTAGTCGATACCCTGACTTTGAAACTAAACATTAACTTGTGATAACTATTTTTCATTTAACCTCTTTATAATTTATATTCGAATTGTCATTATTGAAGAAATATTCTTTTCTTTACTATTTCTATGTCCAATATTAGAAAATTAAAGTTATAATCTTAAATTTTAAGTTTTAAATCTTAAAAATACATTTTATCTTAATTTTTTTAAAATCCCCAAACTTTAACCATAAACTAAAAAATTAAATTTAAAATTTATGATTAAATTTATAAAATTAAAGATAGGGTGTTATTTAAAGTTTATAGTTTTAAGATTTATTTTTTTATATTTAAATATAATTGATAAAATCTTTAAAAAGTAACAATTAATTAAATTAGTTAATAGATGTCGTCACAAGAAGTTTGTGATGCATTGAAATTCGAAATTTAATGTTTATCTTAATTTGATATAGTATAATTTAATTTTTAATATTTTAATAATTAAGGTTATAATGTAAATTATTATGAATCATTTCAACATCAACGGTTAATAATATTATCTGTAACGACCCGGATTCTCGGTTTAGTGTGTCGGGTTAACTCGAGAGTTTGAGTTTCGGTTTTGGGCCCGAGTGGAGCGGTTTAGGCCTAGTTTGTTGGGTCTTGAGTGGTGGTGTTGGGCTTAAGTTATGGGCTGAGGTTTTAGTGGAAGAAGAGGTTTTAGTGGGGGTTTAGGTAGAGTTCGGGAATAGGTTTTGGAGGGTGTTAACCTTAGTTTTTCTAGTGTTTTAGACTCTAAGAATCTTCATCTTGGTGTCTAATTCACTTCTTATCTTCCCCTTTGTAGAGAAACAAGTGGGAGAACCTTCCAAGAGCTTGGGTAAGGAAAGAGCTTGAAGAAGGGAAGGAAGGTCGTTTTTGCTATTGTGCTTGCTAAGGTTGGTACTCCCAACTCGTTCTTTACATCTTGCATACCATGGTAGTTGCATACATATAGATATTGAGGTATGTGTGTGTTGATTGGTGCTTGACATGCTTTAATGGTGGATTTTGGATTTGGATGTTAAATAAGTTGGAACTGATGTTAAAATGCCTCAATCACCTCTAGAAATGTTTAGAAACGCTTTAGAACTGATTGGATCGAGTTTAGGAATGAATCCTAGAAATTTTTCTAAGTGCAGACCTGTTTTTCATGCAGGGGTATCGATACTCGGGCTACCGGTATCGATACCCATAAGTGGATTTTGGCTAAGTGGCCAGGTGTATCGAACCATGGTTCGATACCGGGACTTCCAGTGGCATAATGGCATCGATGCCGGTATCGATGCTGCTGGGTTCCCTTTTGTTGACTTTGAAAATGGTCAAAGGGTATCGATACTGGTATCGATACCTAAGGTTCGATGCCTTCTTTGGGTAGGTATCGAGGCAGGGTGGTTCGATACCCTATATAGGGGTATCGATACCCTTGCGAAAACTCGACAAGATAAGCTTTATTTGGAGTTCGATAAGGGGTTTAAAGGCTATAATGAATCTTGTAATTAATAAAATGAATGGTTAACACAAGATTGACGTATTAAAACCTTGAATGACTAAATTATGTTAAGTCTTGATATTTGGATGTGAGGATCCTAGGTGGATCGTTTATGTGTGTTGAGTCCTTGATTAATGGAAATCCGGATATCCAAAAGTGTTGCAACACGTCGAAGGCCATCCGATGTAACATTCCGGGTGATGATTCTGAAGACCATTCCGAGTGTAGGATCCCGATGCTGTGTGGACGCGGGCCTCATTCGATGATACTCAATGTGACATTCCGAGTATGGGATTTGGAGAATCCCGATGCTGTGTGGACGCGGGCCTCAAATCCCGGATGTAGGATCCCGATGCTGTGTGGACGCGGGCCTCATCCTGAATATGGGATCCCGATGCTGTGTGGACGCGGGCCATGCTCGTAGTGTAGGATCCCGATGATGTGTGGACGCGGGCCTCACTACTTTGTGTTGTTGCTTGACATGTATATGTTGTGTGCGTCATTATACATTGGTTATGCCATGTGGTAGGCAAGCATGCTAGATCATCATACCATGCACGATATTTTATATGTTATGTTTTACTACTTATGATATGCATAATGTTGGCCGAGTTCGGCGTATCCACTGAGCTTTCGTAGCTCAACGTTCGAAATATGTTTTCGTGCGTAGGTTAGGTGAAGCCGGTTCGTGGAGCACCATCAAATTTGGATTTTAGCATCGACCATGTTGTCAGAGTACATGTATTATATTTAGTGGGCTTGTACTATGTCGAACCCTATGTATTGTAACTTTGTTTATTTTAATTTGGGTCGAATGCTTTAAACGGTTTGTAATATGTTGGAGCTCCGATTTCTTTAACTTATTTTGGGTTTTCGTTTTAATTTAATGGATTTATGAATCGTTTTTGGACTTAAATTTAATTTATTTGTTGGGCCCTTGAAAGAGAATTTTGAAGTATAGGTTTTGGGCCGGAGACCCAATGTGACATCCGGGTCGGGTGTTACATTTAGTGGTATCAGAGCCTAGGTTGAGTCGGTTCTAGGAAGTCCCTGGGGGAGTCTAGTGTGTTAGATAGGTGTTAGACAAGTACATGCCCACGAGTCGATATCGTACTTTCTTTAAAGCTAAAATTTTAATGGTGTACTCTTGTTGTTGCTGTTCTTTGTGCAGAAGTGGTTAAGTATGACGAGACGTGTGAGGGATCAAGAGGAAAGCCGGGGTTCTCGTGGTGGAGACTCCGACTATGAGTACGAGCCCGATGAGAAGGTGCAATCGGATGATGCAGTTGGTCAAGGGGCCAACTACTTTGCTCAATTGAACCAGACCCTGCGCAGGATAGTGAGAGCTATACCGAGGCCATCTTCTACGCCTCGTGAGGCACCGGTTGAGAGGGTGCGAAGACAGGGGGTTGTAGACTTCTTTGGTACGGGACAGGATAATCCCGTGTAGGCTGATCAGTGGTTGCATGACACAAGGTGGATCATGAGACAAATGAGGCTGAGGTCAGAGGACAAGTTGTCGTGTGTGTTGTCGCTTCTGAAAGGCAACGCGAGAGAGTGGTGGGAGATAGTTGAACAGGGCTGGTATCCTCATCGTCCTAAGTGGGAGGACTTCCTTGAGGAGTTTGAGAGCAAGTATGTGGGTGAGACTCACATCGACACCTTGAGGGAGCGGTTTACCCATCTTGTCCAGGGGAATCGTTCGGTCTTTGCTTATGAGCAGGAGTTTCTTCAGTTGAGCCGGTATGCCCCCGAGCTTGTGGCTACGGAGAAGATGAGATGTAAGAGGTTCTTGAGAGGTCTGAGGAAGGAGATCCAGACTTATCTCACTGCTGCCCCGCCTAAGGTGTTTTCTGAGTTGGCTGTTAGTGCAAAGTCGTTGGAGCAGGTTCAGGGTTTGACCTATGGGCCGTCTGTCGGCTAGGGAACCACCGGTGGAGCTAGTCAGAGTCAAGCGGGTAACTCTCAGTCTCACTCCGGGAGGAGTAGGAGTCGTTGAAATCAGAGTAGAGGAGCATCGAATCAGGGTTCGAGGTCGAACCAGAGATCAGAGTCTGTGGGGCGTAGGAAGCAGTCTGTGTCTTCTACTGCTAGAGGTCCGGAGGGTTTGCAGCGGAGCGCCAGTGTTCAGGTTTGCAATCAGTGTGGCCGGAATCATCGAGGACCGTGTTGGGGCAATGCTAGGGTCTGCTTTCAGTGTGGGTCTTCGGAGCACTTTGTGAGGGACTGCCCAGAGGTTGTGACATCTCCACCAGGTCAGGCTCAGAGGACTGTGTTCCAGGCCCAGAGAGGTCGTGCGTTTTCGTGTGGCGGAGCTAGCCATGCAACAGGAGGTACCTTCCAGTCCACTGCTAGAGCACTGGCGAGACAGTATGCGGTGAGGGCACAGGAGGACTGTGCTGCGACAGATGTGATCTCAGGTACGTTCAGTTTGTTCTTTGTTCCTATAGTTGCTCTTGTGGACTCGGGATCTACCCACTCGTATATCCGTAGCGGGATATCGGAGCAGTGGGGGTTACCAGCGGAGGATCTAGAGGTAGGAGTCCGTGTGACCAGTCCGTTGGGGTTAGATGTGTTGGTGGATAAGGTTTACCGGAGGTGTCCGATCGAGGTACAAGGATCTATCTTTCCGGCCGACCTCATGGTTTTGCCATTTCAGGAGTTCGACGCAATCCTTGGGATGGATTGGTTGTTCGAGCACGATGCGAGCTTAAGGTGCAGATCTAGGAGTTTGAAGCTTCGAGTAGCTGATGGTTCTAAGCTTGTTGTGAGGGGTGAGAGAAACCCGTGTTTAGCGAATGTTGTGTCAGCTTTGTCAGCCCAGAGGTTGATCCAGCAGGGTTGTGAGGCGTTCTTAGCTCACGTGGTGGATGTGAGTGTTGAGAGTTCAGCTTTAGAGAGTTTGAGGACAGTTTGTGAGTACCCAGATGTGTTTCCAGAGGAGTTGCCCGATTTACCACCCGATCGTGAGTTGGAGTTTCGAATAGAGGTTTTGCCGAGTACGGCACCGGTGTTCATAGCACCGTATCGTATAGCATCGGCGGAGATAAGAGAGTTGAAACAACAGATCCAGGAGTTGCTTGAGAGGGGTTTTATCCGACCGTGTGTGTCACCGTGGGGAGCACCGGTTCTGTTTGTGAAGAAGAAGGACGGATCGATGAGAATGTGCATCGACTATTGTCAGCTCAACAAGGTCACGATCAAGAACCGTTACCCTTTGCCTAGGATCGATGACCTGTTTGATCAGTTGATGGGCGCTCGTGTGTTTTCTAAGATAGATCTGAGGTCAGGGTACTACCAGTTGAAGGTGGTGAAAGAGGATGTCCAAAAGACCGCTTTTAGGACGCGGTACGGGCATTATGAGTTCTTAGTGATGCCGTTTGGACTCACGAATGCACCTGCAGCTTTCATGGACTTGATGAATCGGATCTTTCAACCGTATCTAGATCAGGTTGTGGTTGTGTTCATCGATGACATCTTGGTGTATTCACGCTCGGAGGAGGAGCATGACTACCACCTAAGGGTTGTTCTCCATGTGTTGAGGGATAGGCATCTGTATGCCAAGTTCAATAAGTGTGAGTTCTGGTTGTCTGAGGTGGCGTTTCTGGGCCACATAGTTGCAGCGGATGGAATCCGAGTAGATCCCCAGAAAATCCAAGCTGTGTTGGAGTGAAAACCACCAAGGAATGTATCGGAAGTCCGTAGTTTTCTTGGGCTTGCCGGATACTATAGGAGGTTTGTTAAGGGTTTTTCGATCATAGCGGCACCTTTGACCAAGTTGCTACAGAAAGGTGTCCCGTTTGTGTGGAATGAAAGAAGACAACGGAGTTTTGAGCATCTTAAGGCTTATCTGACAGAGGCTCCGGTCTTGACGCAACCGGAACCGGGAAGGATTATGTGGTTTTTAGTGATGCTTCCTTGAATGGGTTAGGTTGTGTGCTTATGCAAGAGGGTAAGGTGGTTGCTTACGCCTCGAGGCAGTTGAAACCCCATGAGAGGAACTATCCTACATATGATCTCGAGCTTGCGACGGTTATCTTCGCTTTGTAGATATGGAGGCATTATCTCTACGGGGAGAAATGCTACATCTACACCGACCACAATAATTTAAAGTATCTGCTTACCCAGAAGGAGTTAAATCTGAGACAGCGTCGGTGGATAGAGTTGTTGAAGGACTATGACTGTGTCATAGAGTATCATCCCGGCAAGGCGAATGTGGTCGTCGATGCTTTGAGTCGGAAGTCCATGTCGGACTTGAGAGCTTTGTTTGCTCGGTTGAGGATGACCGACGATGGAGGTCTTTTGGCAGAGTTGCGTGTGGAGCCCACGCTTGTTCAGGAGATAAAGAGAGCACAGGTGTTAGACGAGGAGTTGGTTGCTCAGTTAGAGGCTGTTCAGAGGGGTGAGTTGTCAGACTTTGAGGTACGAGATGGTGGGTTCTTGTACTTTCAAGGTCGGTTGTGTGTACCAGCTTTAGAGGATCTGAGGGATCGTATCTTGAGGGAAGCTCACCGTAGTCCGTTTTTCTGTTCATCCAGGTAGTAACAAGATGTATCAGGATCTTCGTCCCTTCTTTTGGTGGCCGTGCATGAAAAGAGATGTGTTAGAGTTTGTGACCAGGTGTCTAGCGTGTCAGCAAGTGAAAGCGGAACATCAGGTTCCTTCAGGTTTGCTTCAGCCTATCCAGATTCCACAGTGGAAGTAGGATCATGTGACCATGGACTTTGTCACCGGGTTACCGATGACGTTGAGGAAACATGATGCTATTTGGGTTATAGTTGACCGGTTGACCAAGTCGGCTCACTTCTTACCGGTAAGGATGGACTACAGTTTGGAAAAGTTGGCTCAGTTGTACATAAAGGAGATCGTGAGGTTGCATGGTGTACCTTCATCGATCATATCGGATAGGGATCCGAGGTTCACGGCGAGGTTGTGGAGGTCTATCCACGAGGCTTTAGATACCAAGTTGCACTTCAGTACAACTTTTCATCCTCAGACCGATGGACAGTCTGAGAGAGTCATCCAGATCTTGGAGGACATGCTTCGGTGTTGTGCGGTAGACTTTGCTCGCAGTTGGGAAGAGCAGTTACCGTTGGTAGAGTTTTCTTACAACAACAGTTATCAGTCAAGCATTAAGATGGCTCCTTTTGAGGCCTTGTACGGGCGTAGGTGTAGAACACCCTTGTGTTGGATTTTGGCTAAGTGGCCAGGTGTATCGAACCATGGTTCGATACCGGGATTTCCAGTGGCATAATGGCATCGATGCCGGTATCGATGCTGCTGGGTTCCCTTTTGTTGACTTTGAAAATGGTCAAAGGGTATCGATACTGGTATCGATACCCAAGGTTCGATGCCTTCTTTGGGTAGGTATCGAGGCAGGGTGGTTCGATACCCTATATTGGGGTATCGATACCCTTGCGAAAACTTGACAAGATAAGCTTTATTTGGAGTTCGATAAGGGGTTTAAAGGCTATAATGAATCTTGTAATTAATAAAATGAATGGTTAACACAAGATTGACGTATTAAAACCTTGAATGACTAAATTATGTTAAGTCTTGATATTTGGATGTGAGGATCCTAGGTGGATTGTTTATGTGTGTTGAGTCCTTGATTGATGGAAATCCGGATATCCAAAAGTGTTGCAACACGTCGAAGTCCATCCGATGTAACATTCTGGGTGATGATTCTGAAGACCATTCCGAGTGTAGGATCCCGATGCTGTGTGGACGCGGGCCTCACTACTTTGTGTTGTTGCTTGACATGTATATGCTGTGTGCGTCATTATACATTGGTTATGCCATGTGGTAGACAAGCATGTTAGATCATCATACCATGCACGATATTTTATATGTTATGTTTTACTACTTATGATATGCATAATGTTGGCCGAGTTCGGCGTATCCACTGAGCTTTCGTAGCTCAGCGTTCGAAATATGTTTTCGTGCGTAGGTTAGGTGAAGCCGGTTCGTGGAGCACCATCAAGGTTGGATTTCAGCATCGACCGTGTTGTCAGAGTACATATATTAGATTTAGTGGGCTTGTACTATGTCGAACCCTATGTATTGTAACTCTGTTTATTTTAATTTGGGTCGAATGCTTTAAACGGTTTGTAATATGTTGGAGCTTCGGTTTCTTTAACTTATTTTGGGCTTTCGTTTTAATTTAATGGATTTATGAATCGTTTTTGGACTTAAATTTAATTTATTTGTTGGGCCCTTGAAAGAGAATTTTGAAGTTCAGGTTTTGGGCCGGAGGCCCAATGTGACATCCGGGTCGGGTGTTACATTATCAATCTAAATATTTTAAAACATTATAAACTTTAAATGTTAAATGTGGACAAATTAAAATATAAGGATTAAATTTAAAATTTTAGTATAGTAGAGATACTAATACTATAATTAGACCTTTTATAATTTGTTCAGTCTCCCACTACAACACATTTAGTTTGATTCAATGACGAAAGATAAATTGTATATAGGGATAACGTAAAATTTTATATAAATATCGAATATATAAAATTTTAAAAGATAAATTTCTAAAATTTTAAGAGGATTATTTAATATTTTTTAATTTTTTAATTTATATATGAATTTTAAATTTTCAGGGAAGACTGCTCTCTTAACTCTTCGATCCATCATATATATATATATATATAATGATCAGTCTTAATAAATTTTAAATTTTAAATTCGATTAGTATGTATGATTAAGCATGTTTAAGTGGGGACTGCCTTTGTAATTTTGGTGGTTAGAATTAAACTGAAAATTTATATCTAAATAATAAGTATTAAAAAATTTAATGGTAAGAGTAACCCTCTAAAATTATATACTAAAAAAATAAATTCTAAGAGTAAACCTTTAATAATATATTATATGTTATAGAAAAATTAATTTCAAATAACAAGTATTGAAAAAAATTAAGCCCTTAATAATAAATATTAAAAAAATTAAACTTTAAATAATAAATATTAAAAATAATTGACCGCAAATAATAAGTATCGAGAAAAAACACTAATAACAAATATTAGATAATTATTAAAATTTTAATTATGACCCTAAGATGCATTAATACCTTTATTTTAAAAGTATATAATTTTAATTACACCTTGGGCGGATAATGAGTCATGGACGAATACCTTTACTATCCTGTTTCAGGTTAAATCTTGACTCAAAAACTAAATATTTTTTAGTTTTTATATAAAAATTTTAAATAATATACATATTATATCAAATTTTAAATTAAAAAAATGTACCACTCAATATTTTTTAAGTGAATTTTAGGGTTTTACTAGGTTTTTAATCTTTTTGAAATTTTAATATTTTATTGTAATCTCTGGAAAAAATTTTAATGTAATCTTATTAAAAATTTTAAAAATATTATTATATTTCAAAAAATTTAAAAAACATCTATTAAATCTTCTCAAACTTTTAAATTTTTTTAATTAAATCTCAAAATATTTAAAAATTTTAAATAAACGCTTTAATCTTGGTTTCCAAGATTCCCCTCTGATTGAATATAATATGATTTAGGTTAATGGATTAGGTTCCTTTAAGGTTTCATTCACTATAAGTGCTTGTTGGGAGGTTAGTCTATCTTTTTCTGTTGAGATGTTGCCTACCTAATGTTGCTAATTAATGTGCATTAGATAGATTTTAGCGGTCGAGTTGAGTAAAAAAAACCTGAGTTATTCGAGTTAATGAATTATATTTTATAACTTAATTTTTATATAATTTTTTTATTCTATTTGAGTTTAAAAAATTCAAGTCGAGTTTATAAAATTCTAGTCAAGTTTAAGAAATTTGATTCAAATTTTTGAATTCCTATAAAAATTTAATTATAATTATTTATTATGTTATAGTACAATTTGATTCTAATTTAAACGAATTTCTCTAATCATATAAGATATATATATATTCATATTTTTTTAATATGTGGCAATATATCTTCATATTTTTATATATCAATATATATAATAAAAAATTAAAGGATTCGTCTCTATGTTAAAAATAAATCCTCTAATTATTAAAAATTTTGATTCGGGTTTAGTTAATGAAATTTCGAGTCGAGTCAAGACGAATCAAATATTTTTACCTCAAATCAAATTAAATTATTCAATTTTATTCATGTCGAATTTTTCTCACACCTAAAAAATCAGGTCCAAAGAATGGGCGCAGACCATAGGTGATACAAAAATCACTCAATAAAAAATATAAGTTGAAAATGGACTTCAAGATTCAAGGCTCGAGAGCAGCTCCACAAGTTTTTGGATTTTTCAGTATATTTTTATTTATTTATATATTATGTCATTTACATAATACGAAAAATAATTCAAGTTGTTATGTTTGCACATTTAATAAAATATATATTAAATTGTTAAATATTAAATAAAATAATAATATCTTATAATAATGAATAATATAAAGTTAGTATGGTCAGTTCATAGGACTAAAGTAAAGGTTAATTATTCTAGTTAGGGTATCAATAAATAATTGTTATTTAACACTATCAGAGTTTAATAATTAAAAAAAAAAAACACTATCAGAGTGCTGGTGAACAAGGATTCAAAAAATGGTCCCTTATTGTTATAATAATTGTTATTTAACGGTAATACCGTTATTTCAAAATCGTTATTCGTAAAAATAATTGTGTAAGATTTTAATTCACACTAATCACAGTCAATAACAACCGTTATTTAACGGATAACGGTCGATAACGGCAATAACAGTTCGTTATTGTCGTTATTTCAAAAACTCTCATAATAAGTTGTGTGATTTTTTAAAAAAAATCACGATTGCAACTCCTGCAACGATCGTGATAGCAATTGTTATATCCGTAACCGCGATAAACGCGACGCGACTGAAAACGCTTTTTAAATTTATACTGGTGAATGACGGGAAAAGGTTGGAGTCTTTGGTTCAATGTCTGTCGTAACCCTTTTTTAAGCGGTTCAACGTTTTTTTTCTTTAAAACTAAAGCAACGAAGTCGTCTTGAATCACTAAAAAATGGGTCATTTTAATAAAATCATTTTGTTTTATTAAAACAATATTTTTTTTGTTTGTGAAAAAGGATTCAAAAATCGGTTACGTGTGAGAAAGGATTAACACCCCACAACGCCCATAAAATCAGTGATTTTAAATGATCTGAAATGATTTTTTTTAATTTTTTTTATATCCAAGTTAATATTCTTTTTCTTTTTCTTTGATTCTAATTTTGAACAAATCTTAAGATATTTCTTTTTATATTTTCATCGAATTTGATTTTGGATTAAAAAATCAGTAAAAACAATTTCTACTGCAACTGTAATTTTTTTTACAAAGCTCTTAAGAATTGTGGATTCAAATGTTCTTGGATGCTCTATGATTTATTTTTTAAAAAGAGCTTATGCAATATTTTTTGCTTGAAGGTGATAGTGAAGCATTGATAAGGAAAATCGTTACAGAATAAATTAAGGTTATTTTTTTAAGCGATAATTTTTATATATTTTATTATGAATATTTTTAATAGAATTAATTATTATGTTATTTATTCGATAGGAAGTGAATATCTTTTTAATAATATTGGAAATCAATTCAAAAAGTTTACGTCAAGAGAGAATTGGTGGTTGGTAAAAAAAAATAATTAACATTAATATTTGATACCATAAATTATTAAACGTATATATATTATTCGTTGTGTTAATGTAGCTTTATATTTTTTATAAAGTTTTTAATATAAGAATATTAGACTTGAACCCACAAATTAGAGGAGAGAGATATTAAGTGACAACTTTTAATCTTTTAAATATAATATTTTCGATTCAGATATCATATTTAGATTTTAAACTAAAAATGTTACCTTAAAATTTTTAATCTAATTTAGTCCAAACCATATTTATTTTCAAAAAATCATTAAATTTAAATATTTCAACGTAGATAAGTAGTTAAAATATTACACATTTAAAATACACAGTTAAAATCTAAAATAACGGTTAAAATATAAAATATATGGTCTTACGAATATATAGCTCAAAATAATCTAAATATTATACTCGAAAACAAGTCATTGTTAAATTCCTACTTCGATGGTGCTCGAACAATGCTCATCGGTCTACTAACATATGAACGAAAACAATAATTTTGAACGTTGAGCTAATAAAGATTAGTGGATACACTTTCACTTAATCATATTTCATACAAATCATAAATATACATATGTAACTAGAAATGATAACATGACAATGTATTGACTTATTGAAAATCAATCGATACGAGGTATCTTGCTTTTAAAAAATTGAATTTGGAGATTTTTTAAATCATATTTTAAAAATAAAATTTAGAGTTGCCACCAGTCATTTGAATAAGGTAGACTAGACACAATAAAATTAAAGATTCATTTGAAAATTAATTCGAGAATTGGTTATGTGTGGGAAAAGATTGACAATTCTTTCAATGCCCGAAATTATACCAAACTATATATGTTGCTTTACGATTTTAATTAAAAAGTTCTAAATCGAATATAAACTTTAACTAAATAGTCTTTAACAATCTGCGGGATTGAATTAATTGATCACTTAATTAATAAGGGTGACTTTATATTTTGGCTATATATTAAATCGATGTTGAATAAACTCTACTTTCATGTTAATTTACGATTCTGAATTAAATAAATAATCTTTATGCGTGACTTAAATATTTAAATATGATGTTATAACTTATCAAATCTTATTCATTTTGAAGTTTACCTTTAGACAATATAAATTAATTCAAATATTTGTTCAATGCACATTAAGTCAAATCTATTTATACCTCTTAAAACCTTTTAAAAATATCTCAATTAAGAGAAATGTCTAATTAAAGACTTTGATAACATATTCTAAGTTTTAAACTTTTTACGGTTTAATCACCAAAATCAATTTTTAAATATTATAATTTGGTCACTAAACCAAAATGTCACCTTTTCTAAAACCATTTTGTAAAATTTATTTTACCAAAATCTTTCATATAATAAATATATATTTTACTATATTTTCCCACATTTTTATCCCTCATAATAATATTTATGTCAAATTAAATCTTGAAATTAACTTAAATTATCTAATTCAGTTTTTTGGACCGTCTAATTAACGTAGGATACCTAACCATAACAACAAGCAAAATTTATATGAAGATTTAACTAGAGATTTCTATGAAAAAACTTACATAAAAACAAATACCATAATACCATGCATTCAACGAAGTAACAACAAGCCATAACAACAGGCAAAATTTATAAAGAATCACATGATGAAATAATAGAATAAAATGGTAGTATAGTAGAAAGCGAAAGAGCCATAAAAAAATATAAATGGGCATGTTATATATATATATATATGAACGTAAAACAACGAATATATTATTGAATGTTTATGAACATAAATAAATAAACAAATATTCTTTTTATTCATGTTCAGTTATTTAATAAATAAACAAGTTTTTCATCGAATGTTTCATTGAACATTTGATTTTTTACTATCCTATTTAAAATAATATCTTCGATCAAATATAATTCATGAGACCTATAGGGTTAATTTAGTTTCTTATTTAACGACTAATTTAATTTGAAACTTTGTATGGAAAATGCCTGTCAACTTGTTCATTTCGACGCTTTCTTTATTTAAAAATTATTGTAATAGGATAGCTACAGAAGATAACCAGTGCAATCATCTGGGGGAGGTCTTAAGTGGGGATGAACACAAGTTCTTAAAGTTGACTTACACCTATCTCTTCCTCGACCAACTCTCTTCTACATATATAACCATTTCCTACCCGCTAAACAAGGTGTTTTGAATGCCATTAAAATCTCAGTTCCAAGGAAGAGAGAAAAGCAAAGCTTTATCCTAGTCAAAGCTGGTCCTCGTGGATCGATACAATAGTATTGGAAGAGCTTTTGAAAATGATTCCTGAGGCGAGTACTTCATGTTTCCCCAACGCTTCGCAAGGTTTGCCGATGTATCCTATGTTGGCTGATCAAGACGATGTTAATGTTCCATATGCTTCTATTGAAGCAGCAGCTGGTTCAGGCCAGGACCAGGACCAGGAACATTCCAGCTCTCTCCTCTACAATCTCTCGGTCCTGAAAGATAAAGTTCATCAGGTTCAATCACTTGTTAGCATCGTCTCAGATCAAGTCCACCCTGATTCAACCAGGTCTTTTTTAGCCATAGCAGGCACGGGTTCTTTGGTTCAAGACATCATCGTAACTGCGTCTTCGATGGCAGTCGTTTGCCAACAAATGTCCATGGGAACCATTTCAGATAATAACAATAGTTGTGGTGGTAATAACTTAGCTCAAGAAACAGAACAAGGGTTTTATCCTAGTACTGATCAAACATTTAGCTGGTATGACCGCAATAGCAACGACGATAACCGATGTTTGCAAGTCGGTAACGATGATAAGTTGAAGAAAAAGAAAGAATTGTCTAAAATGGTTCAAAGAAGCGAAACAAGTGAAGGATCTCTAGGGGATATTTCACATATGAATTGTGATATAGTCGAATTGGATGCCGAGGACTTGTTAGCTAAATACACACATTACTGCCAAGTTTGTGGTAAAGGGTTCAAGCGAGATGCGAATTTGAGGATGCACATGAGAGCTCATGGTGATGAATACAAGACCAATGCTGCTTTGGTTAACCCCGTGAAGAATCACGAGGGAAGTAATAGTGGCACGGGAAAGTGTTCGACGAAATTCCCAAAGAAGTATTCGTGCCCTCAAGAAGGTTGTAGGTGGAACCAGAAACACGCCAAGTTCCAACCTTTGAAATCCATGATCTGCGTGAAGAATCATTACAAGAGGAGCCATTGTCCAAAGATGTATGTCTGCAAGCGGTGCAACCGGAAGCAGTTCTCGGTGCTGTCGGATCTCCGGACTCATGAAAAGCACTGTGGTGATCATAAGTGGCAATGTTCATGCGGAACCACATTTTCGAGGAAGGATAAGCTTGTGGGTCACGTTGCTTTGTTCGTTGGCCACAGTCCGGTTGTTGCTAATGGTTTGACGACGCAAGGAAAGCTCCAAAACTAAGCTACCACATCGACAAGATAATATAGGTAACATGGAGTGCTTGCTTTTCATTCTATTTAATTTTGATTGTTTAATGCTTCCATTAAAACTTTAATGCTCCGCATTATATCATACTCACTCTTACTCTAAATCGCTTCTCCTTAATAATACTTTTAACCATATGTATCCCAATCTTTTTAGTTTTAGGGGTAAGGGTTTTAGTTTACGGTTGTAGGTCGTAGAGGTTTTAAATTCAAGATAGTGTGTAGAATTTAGTGTATAGGGTTTAAGGTTTAGGGTTCTTTAGAAGAGTAGATATCCTCTACCTATTAAAAATTTCTTAAAAATTAAATTTTAAACTCTAACCCTTGTTTTTTATACCCTAAACCCTAAATCCTACCCATACTTCCTTAAACCAAAACCAAAACCCCTAACATTGAACCCTAAACCCTATATCCTAAACCTTTTAATTTGAAACGGAGGTACGAATAGAGGCATGAAAAAGAGATAGACGATTTATACCTTCTTTAGGAATTTAGGATTTAGATTTTTATAGTAAGTAAATAAGCTTGTGCTTTACAATGAAGAAAATCCAGTCATTAGTAATCAGGTATAACTAAGTTTTTAACCACATCCTATTTGCAGGTGATAACTGTGTGCGTATAGGGCATCGGCTGTGGTGTGTTATTGTTTGAAAACTTTGCTCCAAAAAAGGATATTGGAGATTGACGCTGATGTTTTGAGGAAATGTATCATATGTGTTCAAGTTATGATTGTGAAGAAGAATTTGAAAGCAGTGTAGATTTAGCCACACCATCAAACTATGTATAAATCTCTACAGAAAAATATATAGAATATAATTATATTGATATAATCATTGATACGTAATTTACCGACTAATATATATGTGATATTTATATATGTTCATTATGAGAGTGACTCTATCAACACGTTTGTTTCATTCATAATGTCATAATTCGAATCTTTGATTTTACCAATATCGGCCGATGCATGTACTGTAAAACCTTGTTTATAGCAAAGGACATATCTGATCCACTATAAAGTTGAGGATGAGCTAACTCTACACCATCAGACTTGCTAAGCTTAAGAGCAGTGCTGCAATGGGTGTTTGTGAGATTAGTTTGACAAGAAACTCATCAATAAACTTCCTCTGGGTAAGAAAGATTCCACCAGAAACATGAACTTTCCAAATCTTTCAGAGAAAAATTCTCATCTAGTGCTTGTAGAACCATCTTTGCTTGTCCCTCTGATGTTTCAGTCACTAGTATGTCATCAACATAGACTGCTACAGATAATACCTCAGTATCATTTTGAAGAAAAAAAATAAAGAATAATCAGCAATGGATGAGGTTAAGGTTCATATTGCTTAAAAACCATGCAACTTAGTTAACCATTTTCAAGGGTTTTGCCTGAGGCCATAAACAGTCTTTTTTAGCTTGTAAAAACCATCTGGCTGCTTCATGTAGATTTCATAAAAATCATAGTGTATATATTGGGACGTAAATCGTCTATTTCTTCCTTATGACTATTTATGTCTCCACTTCAAATTAGATAGTTTAGGGTTTAAGGTTTTAAGTTAGGGATTTTGATTAGGGTTTAGGAAATTAAGGGTAGGGTGTATTTTTTAGGGATAGGGTTTAGAATTTAGGATATAAAAAATAAGGGTTAGGGTTTAAAATTCAAATTTTTAAAATTTTTTCAAAAGAAACATAAAAAGAGGTATGAGAAAGAGGCAAAGGATTTCTACCCATATTAACCCACACTTGTTATAATGCAGTTCTAAAAAACAAAGGTCTATTTTTAGTTTTAAGAAAATATTACAATATATTTTAATAAATAAAAATATTTTTTATATTTAATGACTAAATAAATATATATTGGGATTGAAAGTTTTCATTGAAGGAAAACAAGATTTTAATAAATAAAAATATTTTTTATATTTAATGACTAAATAAATATATATTGGGATTGAAAGTTTTCATTGAAGGAAAACAAGATTTGGAGGCACAATTACAAGTTTTATTGTGAATTTAATAACTTAATTGAAATAAAGCAAAACAGTTTAATTCTTGATTAAACTAAAATTGTGTTAAAAGACTAAATTGTAAGTGAAGTAAAACTTTTAAATCTCTCTAAAAATACAATAAAACATGGATCCTCTTTTGCAAATTACCCCAATTTACAATTTGAATGCAAAACCCCACATTTGCGTTCCAGTTTCTTTTCCCCCGTCTATATCAATATTTTTGATTAATTGGTCAGTTATTAGGTACGACCAATTATGATTAAGATTTTTTTATTTTAATTATCGATTAATTCGATTTAAAATTATTTAATTAATTAAAATTAATATATTAAGTATTATATATTTTTTGTTATTGAACTTTTAAAAGGTTATAAAATGATTATTAATTTTTGATATGTCATGCAATAACTATTAAACTTTATCAAATTAACACAAAATGATCATTAAATTTATTAAATTATTATAAAATGGTCATTAAACTTTTCAAAACTTATCAATAATTTATAATATACAATGACTATTTTATAATAGTTTGATAAATTAAATAATTGTTTTATAACTTTTAAAAATTCAATTTCTAAAAGATCATTTTTAATATAGTTTAGTGATAATTTATGTACTTTACGTAAAAAAACATTTTATGAATTTTTCGTTAATGACTATTTTTAAATCGACTGAATTAATTAAATTTTATTTGATTTAATATTAAAAAAAAATAATTTAATTAATAATTAAATAAAAAATTTAATTATTATATTTTAACTAGTTCGATTAAACCGATTAACCTATTTAACACCTCTAGTTCTCTTTGTTCCATTATAATTTTTTATTTTTTATCAATATTTTAAATTTTAATTACACATATTCTAAATATCTTAAATATTTGAAAAATATTTATACCGAAGAGTCCCCCGCGAAACGTAAGAATTGGGAAAATGAAACTTGCAAAATCCCGCCTTTAAATTAATCCTTAAAACATATAAAGGCAAACAAGAAGTGATCCTCTCCGTCCAGTCCAATACTATCAAATCTAACGGCTTATACTTGCCACGTCACTGATCCTCGCATACCAAAACCAACCAATCAAATCTCACCCCTCTCCCCTATATATTTATTCACCTCCTTCATCTTTCCTTCATTGCATCTAAAATTCCCAACGATTTCTAATCTCTTTCATTTTAGCTCCGAAATCAATTTTTCCGATGGCACCAAAAGCCGAGAAGAAGCCTGCTGAGAAGAAGCCAACCGAGGAGAAGAAAGCCGAGAAGGCTCCAGCTGAGAAGAAGCCAAGAGCCGAGAAGAAACTCCCCAAAGAAGCCGGCGACAAGAAGAAGAAGAAATCCAAGAAGAGTGTTGAAACCTACAAGATCTACATCTTCAAGGTCCTGAAACAGGTCCACCCCGACATTGGTATTTCGAGTAAGGCAGTGGGTATTATGAATAGCTTCATCAATGATATCTTCGAGAAGCTGGCTCAAGAATCTTCAAGGCTAGCACGTTACAACAAGAAGCCCACCATTACCTCTCGGGAGATTCAGACAGCCGTCAGATTGGTTCTGCCTGGGGAGTTGGCCAAGCACGCTGTGTCGGAAGGTACTAAGGCTGTTACTAAGTTCACCAGTTCTTAGTTTCAGATTATTTAGAATTAAAAAAGGATTTGCAAATTATGTTTTTTGTTGTAAAAATCATTAGGGTTTAAGGATGTTTTATTTTGTGAGTCTTTTTGTAATTCGCACAACTTCAATGGAAATTTAATGGTTGGAAATTATTTATCCTTTTTCTTGTTTTGAATGAAGTGTCATCTTGTTTGCATGATGAACATTGGAGTTTTTTCTGCTCAAATCTATTCTGCATCTGCAAATGGTTATGGAAATGTTTAAGACCAGACCCTCGGATCTCTCCATCCCATCATGACTTTGTTTGATGTCCAGTGTTCGAACCTTCTAGGAGTTGGCTATTGGTACATTGAATGAATATATCTATATTTCCCTGGATCTATTGGTACACTGAATGAACGTATCCATATTTCATGCAAGGAATCTTAAATGAAAAACTATAAGATATAAGGACAAATTTATTATAAAAATTAAAATTACCGGATGAAAATGAAATCCAAATCACTTTTTATAAATTTTAAAAAGAGCACATATTTGTAGGATATCTCTATGGTTTAATCTTTTTTTTATTGGAGATATAGGTTTAAATAATGTTGGTCATTGATTTTTTATAGATCAAATATATATACGGTATCATTGTACATCTTATTAAACATATGGTTTAAGAAAAAACTTGTGATGAGGGAGCATCACAAGGATGAAGTGAGAGAAAATATCACCGTATGATACTTTATAGATATTAATCTCTTTTGTCTCCTCCAGTAATGATAACTTGGATTAATATAATTTATGTGATTACATCTCATTGGTCACATTTTTGTATGTTGCAGGGGGGGAAAGGGAGATTTGATTCGGGAACTGTAATGGAGCCGGGTTCCTTGGTGGATTTTTTAGCACAGTTGGAAAATGCTGAAATTATGGTTTAGTAGACATGTATGTTTATCATAACATCTTAATTTAGACTCTAATACTCTTTGTTTCTCTCATGTTGGCATGCATACGCATTTTTATTGTTTCAAAACTGTTATATGCGGATAGAGCATCTGTGTCGCTTTGGCCGAGGGGTTAAGGCGTGTGCCTGCTAAGTACATGGGTTTATCCCGCCAGAGTTCGAATCTCTCAGGCGACGTATGATATTTGTTTTGTTGATTATTTGCAATTGGTGATAAGTTAAATATTATTAAAAATATGGTATATTATACTAATAATATTATCATTAATTTTTTTTATATGAGATTAATGTTATTATTCTTTATTTGTTTGTACTTATCTATAAGTAACCACTAATATTAAATTATATAAAAATAAATAATAGACTTTTATAAGAAAATGAGTAAAACTTTGTGTATTTTATTTATCGATAAGTGTATATATAATATATTTATATCAATATAAATTTAACTACATCTAATTAACTCACGATAGCTAATTTAACTAAAACATATTTTTATCGATATAAATTCTAATTAACTACAACTAACTAATTATATATAGTTAGCTAAAATATATTTATACTTTTATAAATTCTACTTATCCATACATAATACAAATTTACAACCTGATTAATTCAAACTAGATCATAAACTATCATTTTTTTTCAAACTAAATTATTTGAGTTCAAAGTCTACAAGCTTAAAGGTTTACCATAGATTTTAAAACAAATTAATATCTTAGTACATAAAACACCATAATAAAAAGTATAATCAAACTCTACAAATACAGAAGGTTCAAAATTTATATGACGGACGGATACGGGACGGGTGGATACAGTCCGGGTAAGGTTTTAAACCCATCACCTGCCTACTATCCACGATGGATAAGACTTTTTACATCCACACTTGTCCACAACCCACCGAACTTTTACCTATCCTCATTCCAACTAAAATGGTTATAGTGCGGAATCCACAAAACTATACCATTTACCATCCTTGTATCAAATATATAAGGTAGTTTTTGATCGTTGAGATCATGTTATAGTTTAGATTCTTTATAAAATAATCATTGATATTTATCTGTTAACTGAATGAGTTTAAATTAACCATTTAAGATAAAATTTAACATATTAGCATGAAATGTGATTAATTAATTATTGATAACATGAAATTTGAATAAGTTCCTATATTTATTCATATTTACAAATTGGTTCCTAGAATGTCGTATTTGCAATTATGTACTTTTTGGTGTCCATTTCGAATATAAATTAAATCATTATTTGTATTTACAACATAAGACTTAACATTATATCCAAGAAAGATAAAAAAAAAATAGACCTTGATTTGAGTAAGTGAGTTCAGGTTTACTTTAGCAAACCAATATAATTTATTTGGTCGGGTATAGTGATTAGACCGGGTCAAAGGATTACAATATAATCAGATTTAAGTTGATATAATATACAATTAACAGGAATCAATTGTATAAATATTATTTTTTAACTGTTAGATTAATTTTTTTAATAATCAATAATTTAATTAATATCATTTAAATAATTTAATTGAAAAAAAATTAAAATCAATCATCAAAATAGGTTTGGATATACAATGGATAATCATGGAGGTAATTTAATATTCGATCGAGTCGAGTCGAGTCAAAAGATTTCGAGTTATTCGAGTTGACGAGTCATATTTTACAATTCAAATTTTATTTGAATTTTTTTCGGTTTGAGTCGAGTTTTCGAGTTTCTCTAAATATTTATTTGTAATTATTTATCATATTATAGTATGATTTGATTCAAATTTAAACGATTTTCTCTAATCATATAAGAAATGCATATATATATATATATTCCTATGTAGCAATATTTCTTTATATTTTTATATATCATAAAAAATTAAAAGATTCGTGTCAAACTTAAAATTTAATCCTTTAATTACTAAAAAGTTCGAGTTATTCGAATTTCTATTTTACAACTCAAATTTTATTTGAAATTTTTTCGAGTCGAATCAAATCTATAAAATTTTGAGTCAAGTCAAAATAAATCAGATATTTTTCCCACAAATCAAGTCAAATTATTAAATTTTTCAACTCGAGTCGAATTTTACTCACCACTAATTTACCCCGTTATATTTATGGTGTCTACTAAAAAAATGTACTGCATTTGAAATGCCGTTGAGGCTGCAATATTATCGGTCAACCTCATTCTTCCTAGTCGGTTGAAATTCCTATATTGCCCTTCCACGCCAATCAAAGCGATTCATGAAAGAAATTCTAAAATCAAGAAAAACAGCCGTTGAATCTAAAATTTGGAATATTTCATAATTAGCCCCTCTATAAATGGAATACTATTCATCTGAACCCTTAATTTAGCATTGCCGCAATATAAACGTTAACAAAAGCAATTAAAAATCTCTTCTCCTCAACTGTATTTCTTCTCCATTTCTTTCTCTTTCTCTTTGGCTTTCATTTCCTTCGAAATCAAGGGAGCTCAACCTTCTTCGGTACGTTCTGTTTTTTCATTCTTCGTTTTTTAATTTGTGGCGTATGTTGTGTTTTGTCGTTGTTAAGGTTCTTCAGTTTCTTTACTATTTTCCTGTTAAATGTGGTTTTGGTAATGTTGGTTTTTCTTGTTTGGTTGCTGAGAAATGTGAGGAAAGAAGAGAGAATTAAACTTGAATTTATAAGAAATATTGAGAGGTTAATTTGTGTGTGTGCTTTGGCGAGCGAGAGACTGATTTTCTTTCTGCATTTTCTCTGCATCCAAATAAGGGATTATTCCTGTAAGTTAATTAAGATTGCAGTTAGCGGATGTTGTTGTAAAATGTTAAAGATTTCTTTAATTCTATTTTGTTATTTATTTATGAAAATTAGTTAGGAAAAGAAAAAGTGAGATTCGTTCTTGTTGCTGCAGAATTTTCAGAGATTGGATGAATTAGTGCATGTTTGATCTGAAGTTTGATTGCGATGATGGTAATTCTGATCTGGTTGTAGATGCAAATGCTGATAAATGACGATGACGAGCGATTTTCTATGTTAAGGTGTTGATTGCAAATGCCGATTATTTTTTCCTGCATTTGAAATGGATGGGTAGAAGGGTTTGGTAGTTTAAACATTGGAGCAGTATGGCTATTGCTGGTCTACACACTGTCTCTATGCTTGAAAATTCTTTTCGAAGGGAATCTCAGTCTCAATCATCTAGAAGGCAGGAAAATGGTAGCACCCGGACATCCTCAATCCTGCAGATGTGGCGGGGCTAGAGGATAAGCATGTCATGAATAATGTTCAAGAGAGAGGTAGTAAAAGAATTCTCCAACAAAGGAGTGGTGACCTCTCTACGACTGATTCTGACAACCGAAATGGTGAAAGTACTGTTGTTTCAGAGAATGTGAGTGGGAATGACTTTGGGCAATGGTCCCAAGACCGATTTGGGTCACAGACTGGTAATGCAGATTCAAGTAATTTTAATTGTGAACGCTCATCTGATTTAGGGGAAGTTGAAAGGGAAAGGGTAAGACAAATTTTTCGGGAGTGGATGAAAAATTGTGCCAGGGATCACACATCTAATGTTTCCCTTAGAAGTAACAGTTCAAGGGACCAGAGGCTTGGTGAAGCTGAGCAGGAGAGAGTTGGAACTATAAGGGAGCCTGTGCAAATGAACAGCCAGCAGCAAGGTGCTTGTATTCAGAGCAGAGAAGCACAAGCGACTGATATTGGTGGTCACATTGAAGTTCTTAATGGATTTGTGGTTAACCAGAATGAGTACCAAACTGAGCTTGTGCATAGGGGCATCCGGAAATTATGTGGCAGACGGGCCCTTCTTGTTATGCTTGAAAAGTCGAAGAGCGAAAGGCAAACAGAGGTTCAGGGATTGTCGGAGTTTCGGGCTGTGTCAAATTTTGCCCATCACAAACTCATTCAGGTATATGCATTAAAAGTGTTGCCATTTTTTCTCTGGTGCCTATTGAATTTATTTCTTTTCAATCTGTGCATGTTTTCCAAAAATTTCAAAAAGAAAAAAAAAGTAAGAAACGAAAAAGATGACAAAAAAACACTGTAAGGAGGATAATTTTGCACTTTTGGCCTTATAGATTCTCTTAGGCAATTGAAATTGTTTTGCATGATTTTGGGAGGTGCTGGACTGGTCTCAATCACAAAGGTAATACTGTTCATGCAATGGAACCATTTGTTGCCTCAATTGACCCAGTTGCTTAAAAATCATCTTTTTAAGTGTCATACATGTGCTAACAACAACATTAGATGTGTAATTCTTGGTTTATACTTTCCAGTTAAAATCTTTGAAATTATCTTCTTTGCAATTATGAAATGTATATGAAAAGGAGAAAGCTCATATATTATACCGACAAGAGTAAATGTTTAATTAAAAAAAAGGAATACTATTATTTTGAGCCAAGAAAGGTATCTGCTTTCATGAAGCCAGAAACACTAGCATGGCTGTCTCAACAACCACTTTTGTTTTATCTTCTTATGGCTGTTGATATTACTGTTATCATTAGCTTGTAGTTTGTTCTGGAAATTAATTGGTCATAGGCTTATAACTCTGAAGAGCAATCAGGTTACTAGTTGTCTGTTGTTATTGGCTTCAATGGGCTGTTAATTTTTTTTTGAACAAAGATCACTAATTTTATTTAGAAAGGATATATCCAAAATTACAATGAAAGTTCACAACATAGTAAACAAAACACCTAAATTCAGATATAAACTTAGTAAATAAAACTAGCATCAAGAGATCATAAGAGGACCATGCAAGGAAAAGGTAAGAACCTAACCCAAAGACTCGAAACATAAGATGGATGCAAATACCATCAAAATCGACGATGATAGGTAAACCATCAACAAACAACATAAAAATGCATATTACAATGAACAACTGTAACTTTAGTTTACTTCTGTTTCGCTTGGCATTGGCATCATTAGGTTACTAGTTGTCTGTTGTTATTGGCTTCAATGGGCTGTTAATTTTTTTTAAATGTTTATGGATTTTCTATATGTGTGACGTGTTTGATGACAACTGTAACTGTAGTTTAGTTTTGTTTCGCTTGGCATTGGCATCATTAGGTCAAGTGCTTAAAGTTCCGATTGTTGCTCCATCATCTAGATTTCTACATTACTTAAGACTGATTTTACTGGAATACATTTATTTCCATATCTTGTTTTCTTTTACAGTCATTATTGAGAGGTCGATTCTTGAGAAATGAAAAAAGGGTTGCAGTTGACGGATCTACATCCATAGCAGCAAGTGAATCAGGTTTATCAAGAAAAAAACAGACTATATCTGGTCTAAGGTGCGCAATTGTTTTCTGTAAGATCTTTATTATATTATATCATATTATATAGAACTTAATATAAGATAAACTCTAGCAAGGGGAAGTTGTACTGTTTGGCAAATTGTTCTGTCAGTTTCTCAAGCAGAACAATGTTGTTATAGTGTTATTATTCCATATTCACCCACTCACTTTTCATGGAAATTCAAATCAGAATTTAGATTCTTGATTTAAAACGAGGGATTTAGATCTCAAGTTTAGTTTTGCACGTTTTCTCTTGATACCATGATTAAAAAACAGAATTGTTCTTTTCTTATGCTATTGACAATCCGCTACAGCCCCTTTAATAGGTTATGATGGTATGCAAATATTTTTGGAATATAACATTAGGAACCTTTAGTTACATAGAAATTAAATTAATTTGTGTATTTAGAGCCTAATGAACAACTTGCATTGACTCGGCAGATTAGGTGATTATTTCTTAATTCACTACTAGATTTTTAGGGATGACTTCCTAAAAAACCGAGTCAAGAAATCTGTCACATTTTGTCAACAGGAAGCTTAAAATAAAACCCCTTCCATTGTTTTAACAGAAATACCTACAAAAAGAAAACAGCTTTAAAATACTTGTGACTCTGGTGTGTTAGAAAGAAACTTTACAGTAAAATTTAAGATGTTTAAATTTATATACTACTCTCATTGTATTGTGTGATACGGTAAAGAGTCTGAGATTGTAAATGCTAGTGCTTTGGTTATGTCTTCACTCTATTGTACAAATAACATGGAAGTTCTGGTATCTTAATATACCTACGATGACTGAACATTGTCTACTAGGCTTACCTTTTCAAAAATGACATTTACATAGCAAAATTTCCTAGGTACAGAAGCAGCAATAAGGTAAAAAAAAAGGATTTTGAAATTTAGGTATGATCCTTCTGTCTGAAATTTGGACATTTTCCACTCTCTTTCTGCAGTTGAACTTGTGCATAGACTTCAGATTCCATTGGACAAGTCTCATTAAGTTCTGGCCGTCTAGTAAAATTGAAGTTGTGGATATTAGTAGTACTATGTCTGATTGTACCAAGTGATAGTGAAAGTGTGATACCATAAAGAGGTTGAGATTGTAAACGCTAGTGCTTTGGGCACGTCTTCACTCTATTCTACAAGTTCTAACATGAAAAGTTCTAGTATCTTAAGATACCTGCAATGTGTACACCTTGTCTACTAGGCTTCCCTTTCCAAACATTACATTCACATAGCGAAAGGTATACAAATGATTTGGAATTAGGCAGGTATCCATCTAGAAACATAGGACCATACCCAGAAGCTGAAAATTTAGACATGATACGTTGGTCAGAAGTTGGGACCTTTTGCACTCTCATTCTGTGCTTGAGTGAGTCTCATAAATTCAGGGAATTGGGAACTTCGAAAACCTTTGGAGTTTATAATTATTCTTTAGTTTATTTAACTTATTTTGATTGGATAAGTGAATGTTACACAATTTACTTGTCATGTGGATGGTCTCTTATTAATGATAAAATGACAGGATTAAATTTTAGATTGCACTTTATTTAGGTGTTTTTTGGCAAGACATTTTATTGACAGTTGGACTTAGTATAGCTCTTCTAACTAGTATAAATGGATTGCTACTGATACGAGGATGTTCTGCCAATGAGGTGTATAGCTCTTCTAACTATTATAATGGATTGCTACTACTAATATGAGGATGTTCTGTCAATGACGGGATAAGTTTATAGAATTATTACCATTTTGTTCTGAAATAGCTTGACTAGCATTGCTTGGAGAACATCTCAATTCTTGGTTGTACATATATAATGCCATTTTCACCTTTGGCAGTAACATTTTGCAAACTGTACCTTGTATCAGGGAAGATTCTTTCTCCAGATTGGATCATTATGGTTGCGGTCCTGCAAGCAGTAAATGTTCTGATACACCATCTAACACTGCCACTAAAGGCAATAGAAATGAACAAAACTATGTTGATAATTCAGATGAAGTCATGGATAGATTAAATGACCAATCTGAAGATGAGAATGGGGAAACTGATTTAGTGGCTGATGTTGTTGAAGATATAAGTCAACAAGAAGCTTCTACTCTTGTGGAAGAGTGTCAGGATGAAAGCAGATATGTTACAAGACTTGTGTTGGATAGGGACGGGCAAGAAAATATTGTTAATGTGTCATTACTTGAAACTTTACAGAATGAAGCTGGAGATCATAGTGGTGAAGCATCTTATGTGCTTTTCCCCCAAGATGGTGATACTAGTGGGACATACAGGTTAATTAATGACATAGAAAATTTAGAACACAATGTAGTTCCATATATTGATGGGCAAGAATCTGCTTCTCAAGTTGAAGTACAGCAGGAGGATCAAGAAAATGATGACATAGAGCGGCAGGAAGCTCATGTTGAGCATAATGTATTGATGGATGGTAGTAATGAAGGAGCCTCTGACATGCACCATGAAGATGGTGGTAATGAGGATGGAAGCTTGCATGAGACCACAGGGAATCAGTTGGAAGGGTCTTACATTCAAGAGCCTGTCACTGTTAGAAGAACATATACATTTTATCTTCTTGATGATGATAATGTACAGAGTATGGAACTGAGGGAACTGTTAAATAGGTGTGAATTCTTTAACTGTTGTCTCTATGTTGATTTAATTTTTCTTGAAGCACCTCTTATCTGAAACCCATGTCTGATACATATTTGGACCTATACTCATGTTAGATGCATGCCTTGATCTGACACTCATACATGAGTGTTGACCAGTTGTTTTTCTAATACAAGCTATTGTAATATTGTAGGAGAAGTGTGTCTAGTCTTCTTCATAGTGGTTTCCGTGAGAGTCTTGACCAGTTCATACAATCATATGTGGAAAGGCAAAATGAAACATCTGCTACTTCTGCTTCAGTTGAACAACAAATTGTAGAACAGCAAAGCAGGGATCGGAATGAGGGTCAGAGAGATGCTGAGGTTTCTTCACCCAGGGTTCCATATATGCAGCCACTCTGGGAACAGGATTCATACCATCGAAATGAAACATCTGCTACTCCTGCTTCAGTTGAACAAGATATAGAACAGCAAATCAGGGATCAAAATGAGGGTCAGAGAGATGATGAGATTCCTCCACTTGTGCTTCCTTTACCCAGGATGCCATATACACAGCCACTTTGGGACCGGGATTCATACTATCATTATAATTGGGCTCCAGATGATGTGTATCAGCGGCCTGGCATTGTATGAAACATTTCTTCTTCCCATACTGCATTGTTCCTTTTATTTTCTTTTATTGAATTTAAAACTGTTGCTTGATGTTGCTAATGTAATGATCTCCTAATAGTCCATCCTCTCGTGAAAACATAAGTTAAGCTTCAACAATTTGTTTCCTTTTGCCTTTGGGTAGCCACATTGCAATTTGCTTCCTGCTATCCTCAGATTATAAACACTTCTGGTTCTTCATGCTTGCTCCATTTTAATTGAACCGTGTTGCTAATTTGGTGCAGGAGTGGGATATCATTAATGATTTGAGGGTTGACATGGCTAGACTACAGGAAAGGATGAATAGCATGCAGAGGATGCTTGGGGCCTGCATGAAAATGCAACTCGAATTGCAGCGGTCAATAAGACAAGAAGTCTCTGCTGCCCTGAATCATTCAGCTGGTTCGCAAGGTTTGTTTATTCTATCCTATTGCATCTTCTCGGTTGTGTAATAGTGCCTTCGGAATTATCCTGGAAAGTGATTCCCTCATTTTGTCATAACCCTCAAGCAGCACTACTTGTCCATATTACTCCCATTTATCTTATTCCTCTTTATCCCAAGTTTATAACAATATGTTTCTCCTACATTCTACAATCAAGCTGAAAGTTTTCTCACATTGTAATATGTTCATTATATAAAACTTGTCCGGTTTGTTAATTAATCGATATTCCGCTGCAGGGATGATTAGGGATAGCCCGCCCATGGATGCCCACAACTGGGATAATGTTAGGAAAGGGATCTGTTGTATTTGCTCCAAAGGCAATATCGATTCGTTACTGTACAGGTTAAAGTTCAACTTCATCCTCCAGTTTCATATATAAGATCCCAGATCATATTTAATGTTAGTTATGATTCCTGTATCTACCATATTATTATTACAGATGTGGGCACATGTGCACATGCTCTAGATGTGCCAATGAATTATTCGAATGCGGAGCGTGCACCAATAATTGAGGTCATTCGTGCTTACTCAATCCAATAATAAACACAAGAGAAAACAACTAATTATAGAAAATCTCTTATCAGCTTTTTTCCCAGGATCACACCAGGTATCTTATTTTCCTTTTTCTTTCCCCGTTTTATTACCATGATTCGATTACCGATATACATAATACGATCGAAACAGATAATGTGATTATCATCTTATTATTCATATGAAAGTTATGTAATGAGTCTAGTAACCCTGGATCTGCATTTTTGTAATAGATTGTTTCCTCAGTGAAAGTGCTTCTGGTTTTGTTGTTGAGAGCTCCTGCTGCCTAACTTCCCTGATCATTTTGTGAAAAAAAAGAAGAAATATTTACAACAATCTGCACACGTATTCGATATATATTGTAATATTTTAATTTTCTTTTCGACTTTTTTTTTTCTGTTTTAATTATCATATAAAAGCTCTTGTTTTCAATATATCAAAATAAAAGTAACTTTATGAATTTACCCTGTTGTAAATATAGTATTGAAAAGGGAATAAAGTAATTTTATCGACTTTAAATGAGTTAATTACAATTATATCCCCTAAACAATCACAAATTCTATATTGATCCTTATACTTTTTAACATTTCAATTGTATCCTCAAACAACGACCCTTATTCTAAATTGATCCTTAAGCTTATAAATATTTTAATTTTATGCTATTTTAAACTATGATCCTTTTTTCAGAGAAATAAAGAAGCCAATCACAAAATTGACCCTTATTCTAATTTTATGTTATTTTAAACTATGCTATTTTAATTATAAAATTACCCTTCTACCCCCATTGTCTTCCTAGCCCAACCACAAAACCCACCACTCAAGCCCAAAAGCTATGAACAAGCCCATGAAGGTTCCCCAAAGCCTAACATCACGACCCAAAGATGAAGTCCATGTCTTGGATTACAGATCCTGAAATTCAAATCATTATAATTTTAATATTTTAAATATACTCGAGCTCCCCTGTAAAAATGTTTTTAACAGTTTATTATTGTTTTCAATTGATGGATTTAAATGATTTAATGAAATGAATTCTTTTGAACTAAACTAAGTTGACAATTTTGAGATATTAACTTAGTCTTAAAGTTTAAATATAATATTCGAATTTAGGGTGTTACATACAACTCAATCGAATGAGGTGTAAATTTTTCTTTTTTGGATCATATAAAATATCGATATGAGCAATAAGAATAAATGTTATCATAGTCGTGCGATATTTATATGGTCAGAGACGGAACTATATAGGGTAGGAAGGGGCAATCGCCCCCCCTGAATTTTTTTTCTTCACTTTTGTCTCTTTATTTAATTTTTAAAAAAAATGTTTTTTTATGAATTTGTCCCCTACTTCTAAACATTTATATTTCTCCCGCCCCTCAACTCCAAATCCTATCTTCGTCCCTGTATACGATAATTTTTTTTACCCATTTTGCTTTTCTTCAATTCTTCTGCAATATATTTTTTTCGCTCCACGATCTTCTTCGCAAAGTCATCCAATTATAATATTTAGAAAATTAATGATTAATTTTATCAATAATTATAACACCATTTGATAAGATAACAATCAAGTTTACCTTATTTATTAACTAGCTCTAATAACTAGCGACCATAGCTATATTTTAGCATTGTACGAAATCTAAATTTAATAATTTTATAAGAGTTCAAATAATATAATGGTAAAGGAAGATCCGAAAAGAGAAAAGATGATAAAATTAGAATTCAATTATTTCGCATGTTATTTAGAAAAACGATTATATTAGTTGAACAGATTAAAAATTTACGAATTCGATTCAATTCATTTCAATTTAATGGCTTTAGTTTACTTTCATCTCACACCTAACAATTTCAATTTGTATTTAGGAAGTTGAACTATTCAAAATTTTCTTGTAATTCATCATTCTTTACGATTAGGTTTCACATTTTCTAATTCCAATTCATTCTCCTCTTGAATATATTCGATATATTATTATATTGGCTTAACTCATTATGAAACTTCTATCTATTATCATTTTTCAACTCATGATGATTTTTAATTTAATATGTTGGGAATTATTCAAAAATAAATTTAAAATTTCGAAAGTGGATTTATTGAATTATTCAAAAATAAGGCCAAGGCCCAAATATATCATTTCGGTCAAGAATATTACAATATTTATATAATTTTTACAGTTTATTTAGAAGTTTTAAAAGTCAAGAAGTAATGTCTTGAGTACCATGTAATGTGCGAGAATGTTCTCCAATTATTCATCATTGAAAACAAATAATAGGTGTATCGATTAGTTTTCTTTCACAAAATCGACTTTCTTAAATATTAGAAAGTCGATCGATATATCTATCATCGATCAATGATAATAAGTGATTAGAAAAATAGTTACGACATACGTTGATATTAATCGTAAACTCCAGCGTGACAGACAATGGTAACAATTTAGGATTTTTGGGTTAAGATTTGAGATTATTTTTATAAATTTTATGAGATTTAAATACTTGGGTACCAAAAGAGAAAAAAAGGTATAGTTTGAAATTTTGGACACTTATCTTGATATTAAGACATATTTTAAAAATTATATCTTTTATTAAGACTTCTACAACACTAGATCTGAATTAATTAATAAATAAATCAAATAACATAATTAAAAGAAATTAAAGAAATCAATTTATTTATTTCAAAAAGGAAATTTAATTGTATAACAGTCAGCCTTTCTATTCAGAACAAAATCTCACTCTCCTCGTCTCTCTCGTCATTATTTGTATGATGTAAACGCATTGCAGATGAAAAGGGGTTCGGTAGAAAGGTCACTCCACAGCTACATGTAAGTGTAAAATCCCCCCCCCCCCCCTAATCTGCCTAAACAAGTTTTCTTCATATATACATCTATATTTATATCTACATATGAGATCTTTCTCGATCAATCTCTTTTTTTTGTCCTCATTCTTCGAGAATTAGAAAGATCCTTTTCAAATTTGAATTTGTTCATTTAGAATCTGGGTTCTTCTACCTCATTTTTACTTATTTATTTATTATTTTTTCCCTTTATTTTTTGATTTTTTTATTCCCTTCCATCATTCCTTAAGTCTCATAGGTTTGATCCTATAGAATATGACCCATTTTCTTATTGGACGAGGGGTATGAAATAAATCAGATTGATTTTTTGATAAAAACACTATATAAAATCTTTGATTTTTTCTTCTTTCTCTATCCCTATCCATAGGACATGTATACATATGCATTTATACCCAGTTATTACCAATCATAATAATAAAAGTTGGTGCAAAACACCATAAGAGGATCCTTACAGAAGCTTGCCCAATTTGTTGGGGCACAACATGCTTTAATTTCCAATTCACCTGTTAAACACACAACACAAAGATCAGCCTCACTGCAACTGGATATAAAGGATTGAGAGTTTAAATGGTTAGGACCAGACAATTTCAGAACATGATTCGGATGGTTTAATCATTCCGATCCGATCCAACTTGTTTGGCTTTTCCCAAATATGTTCCTTTGCCGTCTCTTAAGTTCTACAAGGTCTTTTAGCAAAATTATTTGAGAAGGTAAACTTACCTATATTCCTTACAGTATTTTCCTATTCTTGAGATATGAATACATGAGAAAAAATGACACAACAGCTCCGAAGACAATACCGCCTGTGGCTAGCCAGAAGGCAAACTGCACCATATTAAAAATGGGGTTAGTATAGCCAATGATCATATCACCTCAGGACAGAAAGCACTAAGCAGTGACAAAATACTGAATGTTCAAATTTTTTATTACAAACATACCACATGTCCTTCCAAATAGGACCTCAAGTTCATGCCGAATATACCTAAAAACAGGAAATATAATCTTTAGCCTTGGATCATGATCTGTAGGATGTAATTTTTAAGGTTTCCATACTAGATAAATCGAGCTGATTCTTACAACCAGGTAGCGGCCAATAACTATTTATGCATGCTCATAAATACAAGCATCAATTACCATGTTTATAAAATCATTATTATGTTAAGCAATTCCTGCATATGATGAATAGATGCTTGGCTACAATTTTATTGACAAACCTGAAACAAGAGCACCGATTCCAATACAAAATGCCCCAACCTGAAGAAGCAATTCCACTCTTCCTACCTCAAGTCTCCGGGAGCTGATAAAATAGTTAAACCACCCTATTTCGTTAGTAAAAGGAGGGTAAGTTCAGATGCAAGAAAGCTATACCAGAAACAAATCAGAAAACTCAAATGTTAAATCATCGAAATCAAACGGACTTTGGAGGATAAAGTATAGACAACACACAAATGAAATGGTGACTTTGAAAACAAAATTGAAATCTAAATTCATCAGGACCTTAGGTTGACAGCCAAAGAATCTTCCATTTCTTTTGCAGAATCAAGAAGCCTTTCTGCTAGACCATGGCAAGATTCACATCTGCAAAATGTAACAAGACATTAGAATAAGTTATAGTTGTTGAAAACAATAAATGGCTACAATGCTGTAATGAGGAGAAGATGAGCAACGGTCAAAAGGGGAAATAATTAATTAATTTTTAAATTTTCTGTTAAGAGTCGTTAATTTAATGAAACGGTGCGTTTGGCGAGTGTGGAAACGATGTTGTATCTATAAAGGGCTGATAAAGCCGAGAACCCTAGAGAAGGTCTTTATCGAATCTGAGATGAATGTTTCTGCCTCCTTTTCCTAATTTTCTATCTTCTTCCTGAACCTCTGCTTCTTTGCCTTTTATTCTCATTCAAATTTCTTGCTTAGTTCGACGTGTTACAAGGGTATCAGAGCAAGGACGATTCTCGGAAATGGTGGACGGCGTTGTAACCAAGCAACAGGCAGCAACAGCCTTGGCAGCCTAGGCACAGCTTGGAGTGGCCGCGGCGACGGCTGTAACTAATACGCAAGCGACAGTGGCGGCGGACGTAACTAATACGTCTACGGACTGGCAATCGAAAGTGAATCGATTACAATCCACAGTGGAGAGTATTGAGGAGCGACTGGATGCCAAAATGGAAGACCGATTTAAGGAAATGAAGGTCTCGATGATGGCCAACCTTCATCGATTGTTGGAAATAGGGTTGGGCAAAAGGATAAGTATTGAAGATATGCCGAGCCCTCAAGATGGGATTGTGGGTCCTCCTCCAGGAACGGTAGCTTCTAGAAGTAACAACTCAGGGGGAAATAGAACCGAACAACCACAGGGACCTCAGGTGATGGTCGGCAATAGGCCAGAACAACCACAAGGACCTCAGGTGGTAGTCCTAGATGAAGAGCAAGGGAAGGGACAACCAATGAATACACAGGGACAGCTGAACAACTTTGCGTACAAGTTGATGTGCCCGAAGTTCGATGGCAGTGATTTTCGAGTGTGGATTTCAAAACTGGAACAATATTTTGAAGCGGATGGTGTACCAGAAGGGGCGAAAGTGAGATTGGTGATGCTGCACTTGGAAGGAAAGGCCTTACAGTGGCACCAATTCCTGTCAAAGACACATGGGGACCTGAATTCGATAGGTGGAATGAGTATGTGAGGTTTATGAAAGACCGGTTCGCACCAGAGGGGTCCCAAGATCCATTCACTGAGCTGCTGACCTTGAAGCAGACAAATTTAGTAGAGCAGTTCTATGAAGAGTTTATCTGCCTCCTTAATCAAGTACAACTCCTGGAAGAATATGTTCTGAGCATGTTTAAACAACATCTTAGATTAGAGATTAGTCAATATCTGGAATTACTGCAACCTCAATCTCTTTTACATGCTTATCACATGGCTAAGAGAGTAGAAAACATGTTTGGTATGAGTTCAAAGAAAATGAGTTGGAGTCCATCTAGAATCAACCCTCCCACGACACTATCAGTACCTAATAGGTCTGGGAACACTGGTTTTAGAGGAAACAACAGCCCAAATAGTGTGGTAGTTTCCAATCAACCTTCTAAAAATGTGACTCCATTGGTGTTGAGTCCAAAGGGACAGAAAGGGGGAACCAGTAACACCAGACCTCTAGGGAAACCAATTTCTTCAGCAGAAATAGAAGACAGGAGAAAAAGGGGATTGTGTTATTGGTGTGCTGCAAAATATACTCCGAGGCATAAACGTGCTAAATCCCAGATGTATCAAATAATGGTGGAGGGCCTAGAGGAGGAAGGAGAGCAAGAAGAATTCTTGGACTGTGAGGACAGTGGCGAGTTAGGGAATGGAGAAATACCTACAGTTTCATTACAAGCACTCTGGGGAGCTTCCAGTTTTGAGACTATGAAAGTAGAGATTGGGGTGGGAGAACATACCTTAATTGTCCTGGTGGATTCAGGAAGTACTCACAACTTCCTGAGTTGGGCTGCTGTGAAGAAATTAGGGATGTTAATTGAAAGGAGTAATCCTTTAAAGGTCATTGTAGCTGATGGGAAAACTATGGACACTTTAGGCTTGTGCAAGGAAGTGTCATGGAAGGTTCAAGAACAGACCTTTGTGTCAGATTTTCTGGTGATTCCCTTGAAAGGGAGTGATGCAGTGCTAGGAGTGCAATGGCTGTCCACACTAGGGACAGTGAGTTGGGACTTCTCTGAGTTGAAGATGCAGTTTCAACAAGAAGGACAAGTGGTGGTGCTTAAGGGACTTCATCCCAAACCTTTGAGATGGGTGGAATATAAAGAATGTGAGAAGCTGCTTAAGGGAGCTAGGAGCAGTTTCATGGCCTCTTTATTGGTGTTGGCTAACCAATTGGAAATGAAGAGTGGACCAGAGAAGGAACACCCCGAACTTCAAAGGGTGTTGGCTCAATTTGGTGATGTTTTTGAAGATCCTAAGGGCCTTCCTCCCGAGAGAGGACAAGATCATAAAATCCCATTAATGGATGAGAAGTTGGTGGTAAAATGCAGACCATATAGATACCCAACCTCGCAGAAGAATGAGATAGAGAAAATGGTGAAAGAGATATGGAGGCAGGGATAATTAGAGACAGCAACAATGGGTTTTCTTCACCTATTGTGATGGTTAAAAAAAAGATAATTCTTGGAGGATGTGTGTAGACTACAGAAGGTTGAACCAAGTTACACTCAAGGACAAATTTCCTATGCCAGTGGTGGAGGAGTTGCTGGATGAGTTGGGCTCACTAATGCCCAAGACAGCTTTTAGGACCCGGTCACTATGAATTCTTAGTGATGCCCTTTGGGCTCACTAATGCCCCAACCACTTTCCAGGGGCTAATGAATAAGGTTTTCAAGGAGTTATTGAGGAAAACAATGCTAGTATTTTTTGACGACATATTAATCTATTCGACAGATTGGAAGTCTCACCTGCAGCATCTCCGAGAGGTCTTGAGGATTTTGAGGGATCATAGACTATATGCAAAGAGGAGTAAGTGTTGTTTTGGGGCTGAGAAGGTGGAATACCTAGGATATGTAAAATCCAAAGGTACAATCTCGATGGAGAAATCCAAGGTGAGCAGCATATTGGATTGGCATGCACCCATCAATGTGAAGGAAGTAAGGGGGGTCTTGGGATTGTCTGGGTACTACAAACGATTCATAAAGGGATATGGAATCCTTGCAAAGCCATTGACCCAATTGTTGGGAAAGGGAGAGTGGAGATGGACCAAAGAGGAAGAATAAGCTTTCCAAAACCTGAAGAGAGCAGTGACTTCAGCCCTAGTTCTGTCACTTCCAAACTTTGGGGAAATGTTTGTAGTGGAGACTGATGCCTCAGATAGTGGTGTAGGAGCAGTTCTGGTGCAAGGGAAAAATCCAGTAGCCTTCTTCAGCAAGGCTTTGGGACTGAAATATCAGAAACTTTTAGTATATGAAAAAGAAATGCAAGCAATGCTGATGGCAGTAAAAAATGGTATCATTACTTAGTGTGAAGGCATTTTCAGATTAAAACCGATCATCAGAGCCTGAGATTTCTCTCAGAAAAGCAAGCAGTGACACCAGCCCAACAAAAGTGGGTGGCTAAGATGATGGGCTTTGACTTTGAGGTGCTATACAAGAAAGGAATAAACAATGTAGTGGCTGATGTGTTGTCAAGGAGACCCAACAGAGGGGAGTGTGCAGGACTGGAAATCAGTGTCATTACCAGTGAAATGTTGAACCGAGTAGAGAATTCATGGCAACAAGATGATAAGTTAAAGAAGATTGTGACTGAATTGATAGAAGGGAAAAGAACATCCGGCAAGTACACTTGGAATGGAACTCAATTGAGAAGAAAGGGGAAGCTATTGGTGGGACACGATCCAGAACTGAGGAAGGAACTTATTAAGTACTTCCATGGGAGCAGCATAGGGGGACACTCAGGGGTTCATGCTACCATCAAAAGGATGCATGAAATACTGTACTGGAAAGGATTGAGAAAGGAAGTGAGGAATTGGGTGAGGGAATGCGAGGTGTGTCAACGATGCAAGGATGAGTTACAACGTCCTAAAGGACTATTACAACCCCTTCCTATTCCAGATTTAGCATGGGCAGCGATAGGAATGGACTTTATTGAAGGTTTGCCCTACTCTAAGAAAAAAAATGTAATCCTAGTTGTGGTGGATCGGTTGACCAAATATGGTCATTTCATGGCCATGGCTCATCCTTCTTCAGCCAAAGAGGTGGCTCAGGTCTTCCTAGAAAACATTTTTAAGCTACATGGGTTGCCTAGCCATATTGTTTGTGATCGAGACCGGATCTTTATGAGCTTATATTGGAAGGAGATGTTTCAAAAGCTAGGAGTGACCATTAATGCTTCCACAGCCTATCACCCAGAGTCAGATGGGCAGACTGAAAGGCTCAACAAATGCCTTAAGACTTACTTGAGATGCATGACCGGGGAGAATCCAAAGGGGTGGGTTGAATGGCTGCACCTGGCAGAATTTTGGTATAATAGTACCTTCTATTCCACCATACAAACCTCACCCTTCGAAGCTTTATATGGATACCCTCCTCCCATACACGTACCCTACATGACTGGAGACTCGGTAGTGGAGTCTGTTGACAGATCCTTAAGAAACAGGGAGGCTATACTTAAAATGTTGAAGTTCCATATGAAACGTGCTCAAGATCGAATGAAGAGCCAAGCTAATAGAAGGAGAACTGAAGGGGAATTCATGGTGGGGGAATTTCTATACTTGAAGCTACAACCGTACCGGCAACAATCGGTGGTAACTCGATCTTGTCAGAAGCTGGCTACAAAATGGTTTGGGCCATTTGAAATTATAGAAAAGGTGGGGAAGGTGGCCTATAAATTGAAATTGCCGGAAGGATCAAGGGTGCATCCGGTCTTCCATATTTCACAGCTGAAGAAACATATAGGAGATACTCCCAGTCAATCAGGCCTACCAGTAATAAGTCCAGATGGAAGTATTAGCAAGGAGCCACTTCGAATCTTGGCTCGCAGGATCGGCAAAAGAGGCAATAGAGCTATCACGGAAGTGCTGGTGGAATGGACCAATTCCTTTCCAGAAGATGCTACTTGGGAGAGTTTGCATCAACTCCAGAATCAGTTTCCATATTTCAAACCCAATCCTTGAGGTCAAGGATGTTCACAAGGAGAGGGCATTGTAATGAGGAGAAGATGAGCAACGGTCAAAAGGGAAAATAATTAATTAATTTTTAAATTTTCTGTTAAGAGTCGTTAATTTAATGAAACGGTGCGTTTGGCGAGTGTGGAAACGATGTCGTATCTGTAAAGGGCTGATAAAGCCGAGAACCCTAGAGAAGGTCTTTATCGAATCTGAGATGAATGTTTCTGCCTCCTTTTCCTAATTTTCTATCTTCTTCTTCCTGAACCTCTGCTTCTTTGTCTTTTATTCTCATTCAAATTTCTTGCTTAGTTCGACGTGTTACAAATGCACAAACAATTCCATAAGACAACCCTTTAGACATGCTGAAAATCAAGAAACAGTTAGCAGCTTGAGAGAAATCATAAGTATTCCATTATGTTATAAACCAAACCTCAAATCACATCTTCCTTAAAAATCTCTTGCAACCCAACTTGAAGATTATCAAGAACAGTAAAGTGAAGAAAACAAATGGTAAAGAATAATTTGATTCACTGACTACATACTAAACATGCACCACAAATGGGAAAAAGAAAAGGAAAAACCTTTGAAGACAATTTTCCAAAAGCATCTCAATCTCTTCCACCTCTTCTGCAAAATGACCAAATCGGACCAATTAGAACTCTTATTAGAAACTCCTAACTCAGATAAAAGAGCACATTATACCTTCAGAAGCCAACTTTTCCGAAGGTGAAGAACATTCCACATCATTATTTCCCCTTTTAAGAGTATAATTTCTTCCCATAATACATATTCGATGTATTTCAGCAGGATCTTCCAAAAGATCAAGCAGCATTTGTCTAAGAGACCCTGCTTTTGAACCCAATTCAACCTTGCATGATAAAATTGAAAGAAAAAAAGATAATAAATAGAGGACAACGTTAAACAGTTTGTTATCAAGCATCCAAACAAGGGTCTGTAGATTAGTATACCAAAGTCTGCTTGCTAATACGAAGTTGCTCCAATATGTCACCGGTTAATTTGTTGGGGAATATCTTAAGTATAGCTTGAATCTACGGAATAGGGACAGCACTAATATTGATTAAGCAGGTTCGTGAGACATCACATAATTTATGCACTTACAGAAGATGAAAATAGCATAATCAAGAATCAGTGCAAATTTAAGTTATTAATTAATCACTGAGAATAATAAATTTTTCAGATGTATATCTAAGGAAACATAGATTCCAATTTGCGTTAATTGCATATGTTATGCTTTAGGTTCGAGCTAGCATTAATAGAAGGTCTTGATTGATACAATATTGGTACCTCTAGACCTGCAAACGAGCAAGCAAAAGATCTCATAAATCAAGGCCCTAGCTAAATAAGCATAACATTTTCCAGCTTATATATATTGCAAGCTCGCTCCTTTATATAGGTGAGCTTAGTTGTAATTGTTTTGTAACTGCAATAATATATGCTTCTATGCGAACCTTCTAAAAAAAGCATTTTTGTTTCTATAAGATAAAGACAATGCCACAAGGACATTAGGTATTCAGTAGGCACAATACAATAGGCTAAATAAAAGAATACATGCATATCTCTTATCATCTAAATGAGTTAATAAACCAGTTGTTTGGAAATTAACAATCTAAACTTGCACATTAACATTAAAAACAAGCTTAGATGTTTGACAGCTGACACCCTCTAGCTCAAACCTGGCTTATTTAACAAAATGCTAAATGTCAAGCTTAGACTTGTTTATTAGATTTACTAATCAAAGATAAACCAACATTCTTAAGTTGATCAAGCGCAATTTCAGCCATTTATGGAATAAGACATAAGCAACACCAGGTGTGAAACAACAGCAATTACTTAGGCAAACTTCTCAAATGCTTTTAATGGTAATTTTTTACTAGATGCGAGTGAGTTTTCCAAATATGTATCTCATGGACAAGAGAGGGGGAAGACATGTAAATAAAAGGGAAAAAAAGATGTGGAACTACAGCCTACAAGAATTGCTACAATTAGAATTTGTTTCATATTGTAGAGCCAGTTAGACCTTGAAAACCAAACAAACATGTTTTCTGCTGAAATTGCTTGCAACCAATGTAGGAAATGAGGGACCAGTGGTCTGCAGCTTCAGGGCTTTGACAATTCACCGTAAAGCTTGAAAAATTGAAAATTGAAATGAAAAAAGAAAAAAATGCACTCACTATGTTCACATACTCACACGAGGTTCTAAATCCATTAGTTTCTTTTCCAACCGCTTT
Organism: Abelmoschus esculentus; assembly: GCA_035048815.1. Taxonomy (NCBI): domain Eukaryota; kingdom Viridiplantae; phylum Streptophyta; class Magnoliopsida; order Malvales; family Malvaceae; genus Abelmoschus; species Abelmoschus esculentus. The sequence goes on along the minus strand of JAUCBN010000061.1, from coordinate 3,500,582 downwards.
ATCCGTGAAAGTAATGCTGCTTCAACAACCTGAAAGTACCACTACTAAAGACTCTTAACAAGCTTAGATGTTTATGATTATAACATTCACCCAGAGAACAAAGCATGAATAAGGATGCTTATTGAACAAGTCGATGGCGAGTTGAGTGGTGTTCGACTCATGCTTGTTAAAAAATCTTGTTACATGACTCGGCTCAATGCTCATTAAGTAATAAGTATAATTAATGCTCATTAAAAAATCTTGTTGCTCAACTCAACTCATTGTTTGTTAAGCTCGCCAAAATTTTTACCTTGTTTAATTAAATATAGAAAAATCTAATGACACTATTCAAGTAAAATAAAAACATAGAAATTCAGAAAAAATAAGATATGAGATTTGAGGAAATTAATAAACGATCTTGTCATGACCAAATTAGAGATGAAGTCGATATTCAAATGTGACTCTTTTTAGTTTTTCAACAATCTTTGAAAACAACAAATAAAAAAATGCCTTAGGGATTTCAGGATTTTAACTTTCAATTGTATTTTTTTTATATGGGAAGTGGAATCTAAAGACCATTCACCTTTTCTAATTTTATACATAAAGTAATAATAAAAGAAGAAGGAAACACATTATTATAGTTTAATTTAAATATAAAATATTTTGGAAATTTAAAACCTAAATTTTATGGGTAAATTATCTAGAAATTCACTGATTTTTTAGATTATTATTTAAAATTTTTAGAACATAATTTTTAAGGTAATCACAAAAAAACGTAAAAGAATTTATATAAAAAGTAACGAGTTTCTCACAAACTTATCAAGTCGAACTATATCTTGTTCGACTTCACTCGCTAAGATCTTGAGTTCAATCAATTTGAGTCGAGTGTTAATCGAGTTTTGATTGAGTCGAGCTCAAATTATTTGCGAGCTTCTCAACTCAATAAGCAACCCTAAGCATGAATGACTTTTTCAAGTCAGCATCTCAGAGCAAGATCCTGAGTTTAAACACAAACCTCAAGCTCAAATGGCATACACTGTGCTCTATTCAAGTTATTCAGTCGAGGCAACAATGTTTCGATAAAAGCTTTTCCTCCTTCACTATAAATAACCAATAAATGCAACAATCATCATTATAAGTTCACAGTAAATCAAGATGAATTGATGTTAATCGTGAGAACAATGAGATCACACAGAAATCATATTTACACAGAGGCAAGAGAAGCTTACCTTTTATAATTGAATATCAGAACACGGTCTTTCATTGCTATTGCTCTTAATGATCCCAGATTAAATAGAATGGCATGCTGACGTACCTATAGCAATTAGCATGGAAGGGGACAAATGAGTTTGCAAACAGAGGAAACTAAAAAAACACACTGATATAGAAAAGGAAATATCAGAAATTTAAAAAGCGTTTTCGGTCACATCACGTTTATTGCAATTGCGGACATAACAGTTGCTATCGAGGTCGTTGTGGGAATAACGGTCGTGAATTTTTTTAAAACTCGCACAACTTGTTATGAGAGTTTTTTTGAAACAACGGTACAATAACAGTAAATAACAGTATAATAACAGCAATAATGGGTTGTTATCAACCGTTATCTGTTAAATAACGGTTGTTATTGACTGTTATTGGTGTGAATTTAAATTTTACCGTTATTACCATGGGACACAACCATACAAGGGTCAATTACCAGAAGAGATGGAACTGATTTTGTCAAGAACAAAGATGGATCAACACTGCGGATATCCCTTGGGCGAAGGCCTAAGAAGAAAAAATAATCAATCTACTATAAATATATAGAAAAAAAGAAAAAGAAAACAAGCTTCTAATTTATTTATTTTACTGCAACTAAAGCTTAACACACAAGTAAAAATTACATTACCAGTTGATTTCAATAATTTACGTCGTCTTATCTTCCGTGTAGAAAAAGTTCCATTTGGCTTCATCTGTACCATCTTTAGAGATTGAAAACAAAAATAGGAAATAAAATTAAAAACTATGTATAAAGTAAAATCCATGGTGACAGTTTGTAAGCTGTAAGATGAGATATAAACGAATTTTTTTTATCCAGACCCGACTCGATACCCGAAAAAAAGCCGGGTACCAGATCCAAAATTTTAAATAATTTTTAAATGATACCTGAAAAATTTTAAGCGGGTAAGGAGGTCAATTTTGAACACTCATAATTAAAAACGGGACAAAATTGTAAAACAAAAAAAAAATCCTAAGAACAAATATCAAATTAGTAACTAGGAAATTATCTAAGATAAATAAGCCCTAATAATATTAACTAATATTCAAACAAAATTGCTCAAAAATATTCTGCAAATTGCTCTAAAAATGTTCGAACAAAAAATTATATCACATAATTGTTTTTATGCTCCAATTTGTTCTCTCAGACCATCTTAATATATCTCTTTTCTTCTCCTCATTTCCTTTCTTAGATTAAAATTTTATAACAAATTAAACAAATTCTATATTTCAGCAAGTAAGGAACAGAGAAAACCTCATAAATAGGTTCACGATCTCCAGGCAAGACGGAATCACCATTGCCAGCACTTGAAATGGACAATTTTCCCGCTTCGTTCAAACGATCTTCCTCCGGTGACGATGATCTAGCGAAGCACTTGAACATCTTAAAAGTCAGAGGTCTTGCTACGACCGGAAGCAGAGGAACTCGGAAGCGCTTTTTCAGCATAAGCGGAGAAGTATCTCTCCATCGAGAACCGAATAGAAGATACTGTACCAACGGTGATGGAGATTTACCAGAAAACTGGAGTAATTTTGAAAAAGAAATAGAAGCAGTAGAGGGAGATCGCGCCATTGTTTTGGTGTTCTCGTAGGTTTTTGCTTTGAAACAACGACACCATGTTTTTAACTTTTAATTTTTTTAACTGAATTTTGGGCGTTGTTATTAAGAGAAAATGAAGAAAGACCGTTAATATTTGTGGTATAGGATTAAGATTCAAATCCTATTTGCCTTCTGAGATTTAGTACTCTAATTTCGTTTATATGCAAAAAAGAGAAAGGTCAAATTGTACTTGGTCCTTCAATTATAAGGAATTTTAAAATCCAATCCTTGTATTTTTAACAAATCAGAAAAACCCTAAAGTTTGGACTCTCAAAATTTTGAAAATTGTGAATTAGCATTTTAATGTGGAGGACTTAGGTGGAAACAAATACCACACGGAAGTTCAACGAAGAGTCAATTTTAAAAAAAATGTGTGTTCCGTTAATAATCATGTTTTAGAAATATATTTTGTTCTTATTCTTTACTTTATTCACAACAATTCCTTTAATTTAATATTCGAATGAAAATATCTAACCCAAATTCAAAATCTACTAGAACAACCTGAGAATTGGATTGTTACAAGTAATGATCTAATTTTGTTCAATGACATCCTTTCTTTTGTTGTATTAAGGGAGTTTAGATTACAATTTTAAGATTTATAAAACTTGACTTTAGAATTTAAAATTTAATATATCTAACTAAAACAAATATTATAATCTCAAAATCCGCTTATAAAATGTTTTTCTCCATCAAATAATTACTCATAAAGTTTTACAATACAATTAAAATGAAGATTTAAAAGTATTTGAAGTCTTTGAATTAAAAAAATAATTAAACTCCTTAATTATTTTTACATTCAATTAAGCTTTTAATACTCTAAAATTTTATCGCAGTTTTTTATTCAATTGTGGTAACATATCGTCTTACAATATTATCACTTAACATTTTCAAAAATTTTATTTAATTTTAAATTTTAATAATTAAAATATAAAATAATTATAAATATCACATGAAAAAATTATAGTGTCACACAATAATAATATTTCAAAAAAAATATATAAAAAAATTGATGATCAAAGTTGGTCAAAGAACTTAATTGATTGGTTTTAGAGTATAAAATCTAAAAAGTCCTTGAACTTTTAAAAAAAAAATTAATTAATCTCTTAATTTTTTTTTACGCTCTAGTAAGTCTTTGAACTAATAATAGAATCAATTAAGTATTTTGATCAATAATGAGAATTAAATTTGACAATTTTTTAGATATTATTATCACATGATACACTATAATTCTATTGTATAATATTTACGTATTTCATTTTTAAAAAATATATTATTTTATAATTTTAATAAAATCTTCAATATTTGTAACACAGATAAAGATTTTTTTAAATAAAAAAAATCTAAAAATTTAAAGTAAGAAATTTTGGTATGACATGATGCATCAATTGATTCAAAAAATTTATTAGATTCAACGATCAACATTACTCAAATAATTTAATTTATTAATTTAAATATTTAATTAAATATAAAAATAAAATAATAATAATTATTATTATTTTAAATATAAAGACATGTTAGATCTTTTCTGGATGAGTCTTTTATGGACGTCGAACACCGCTAAACATCATTAATATTGAACACCGTTAAATATTATTAAATTAATTTATAAAGAATAAAAATATAAAGATTAATCATATAATTATTAATTATATGTTGAGTTTATCGCTTTTTTATTTATTAATTACATATTGATTCATTAAGATTTTAAATTTTTATTAATTAATTTAATAATGTTCAACAATATTCAACATTGATAATATTCAGCAGTATTCAACGTCCGTTATTAAATTTTCCGAATCATGTTTGTGTGGTACTTCCGTTACAAACTTCAGAATTTCGGGTGACTGAGTGAACACACGTCCCGTGATTACCTCTCTTCGTTGCCAAGCTCGAAAACGACTATACCGAAAAGAAATAATTAAGAAACGACGCCGTTCCTCCAACAGTTGAATCGCTTTTAACATTTACCTTTCCCCAAACTCACTCCCCCACTCCCCTACTCGGCGTGGTTTTAGTCCTCACAAATTCAATCGACAAAAAACAAAAAGAATCCCAGAAATCCCATTTCTTCCATATATTGATTACTTCGTTGAATTGGAATGGATTTGTTTTAAAGAGTTTGACTCTGTTGACTCATTGATTGATTGTTTTGAGGGGTAGATCATCGTCAATCCAACGACTTAAAAAGGTACTGTTATTTCCTTTTCATCTTTTCTTTTTTGTTTGTCGAATAATGCTGGAAAAAGTTCAGTAGCTTTTGAATTTCTAGCTCGGCGGTGTAAATTTGCGAGATCCGTTACTTTTTCAGGTTTATTTGGATTGGAATTATTGTAATTTTACAATAATTAGACTTTAATGCGGATCGGTTTATTGATGGAAGGACTTGAAAAGGTTATCCATAAATGAACAAAAATGGAAATGGATTCTAGGTTTTTCCCCTTTTTTGTTTGACTTTTAAATGGAAAGTATGTTTTTTTTTTTTAATTTATTTGATATCTTATTGATGAGTTGATGATTTTCAAGGGAGTGTTAGAATGAGAAGGTTGATGGAGAATTTATGGTTGCTTCACTTGGCATTAACAAACTGACACCGTCTTCTGAATTTTGCACCCAAGGTCGAAACTTTAAAGGTTGGGTGACAATGTCTTTCGTTATTTTTAGTGAATTGAAAAATGGCAGGATCTCCCCCATTTTTTATTTCATTTCTTGATTTTCTAATTACTGTTGCTATATTCTACTTGTTTGATGCTTCGAATTTGTAGGATTATCGAAATTAGAGTTCAAGTTGACTGTTAACATGGATTTTAGGATTGTCTTGTGTATGGATTTTAGGATTTTAGTCATCTCATAAGTCAAATTGACAATTCAATTTCACCTAGCGCCCGGAGAATACTGGATTATCCTTGTTGTCTTTGATGCTTTTGTGATTTCTTTAATCAATAATTTGTTGTTTATTGACAGTCTGGTCCTTTCAATGTGGTAGACATTTCACCTTTAATAACTCATGGGAAGGATTGCCTCTTTCTTCTACTGCTGGTTATGGTCTACTTTGTTCAGTGATATCCTTTCTTTTGTGGTGGTATTAAAGGAGTTTCCTTGAAAGTAATATCCATTTTGATCAGTCTGTCTCTTATATATCATACCGATCATATTGTGAGCTGATATTCTTTTTTGTAATATCTCAACGCTTGTTGCTTTGATTCTTGGATATGTATCATATCAGCTAGATGCTTGCACATTGGACCAGGTAGATAGGAATTACTACCAGGAGAGTTGTTTGTCTTATTGCTCAGCATTCTTTATGTTTTTCTTTTTCCTCTAGAGTTTGTGAAGTATTACTCATCGATTGCAACTATATGGTTTATTTTTCTTGCAGGCTTGCCTTATATAATTAATTTGTCATAGTCGATACCATGGGTGTCTCAGGAAAATGGATCAAAGCATTGGTTGGCTTGAAAAAAACGGAAAAGTCTCAATCTTCTGAGAAGGGAGAAAATGTCAGTATGGATATTTTTTTTCTTTAAACATTTTCCCTTTTGGTAATTTAGATTTGGGTATGTTCATGTGTATCTCATGCGCACCTCTTCAAAATGAACTGATGATATATTTTCACTAAAAGTCTACATATCCTGTGCACAATCACTTTAAGTTAAAGTTCATGCCATGGATTAATTCCACTTTCCTGAACACGGGCACAGTTGACTAATCTGGTATAAAGGTGAAAGGGTGCTTTGTGGAAATTTGCATGCAGCAATTATCCTAGTTAGCTAAAATCAATATGTGATTTCTGTTCTCTTCATCCATCCATGTCTATGGTGCTATATGGCATTATCAGAATGATTGGACACATGATTATGCTTATTTCCATTTATCTGGTCTCATTGTGGCTTGTAGAAAGCAAACATAATTTGATATCCAGCTTATAGCAGGACTTCTTCCTTAAAACCTTACTGTAAAGCTTCATAGTTTCATTGATAGGGACAGAAGTGTTGGTTTGTTTCTCTTTGATTGTATAGTTTCAAGATCAAAGATCCACTGTCAAAATGTTTAGCAACAATTGAGAAAAAATTACTGTCCATTGCATAATAAATGTTCCTATTTTTTATTTTGGTCTCGAGAAAATAGAAATTCTAATTTGTCCATGGTGGTGAAATATTCAAAGTTTTGTGTTTTAGAATATTCTTTATTCTTTTTGTGTGTGTACATATACATATTTATTATTTTGGCACATTAAGAAGTAATAACTTAAATGAGATTGACCTGAATAATAACACCATTTTAAGTATGCTTTGAGCTAATATTTTTTGTCTTTGTTACAGAGGGCAGCTACTAGCAAATTTCGCCACAGAAGAAAGCATTCTGTCGAGTTTGACACAGATAAACTTCAAGAAGAGTTGGATCAGAATGCTGCGCCAATTGCCAGAGATGCTAATACTCAAGCAACTGCAGATGCTGCTGGTTCTCCCTCTGGTTCACTTCAAGTGTGTGATGCAGCTGTTAATGAACTTGCTATTGAAGAATGTGCTGCCACAAGGATACAAACAGCTTTTCGTGGGTTTCTGGTATTGATTCCACCTTTTCATCTCATAGTTGAATGAGAATTTAAAATACTTGTTACGCCCCAAGTTTTATTTGATGGTTTGACTTTCATAAAGTTCAAGACAATAATTTTAATTTTGATTTAGTGATTTGTTTATGTTTGTATGTATAAGGTGGTACAACAAGTCTAATCACCGATGCATGGTCTAACTTTGTGTTTTGTTTCTTCATTTTGATCAAATCATAAATTCTAATACAGTTTGAAGGCTATTTTTTATAAAATAAAATAAAACTTATTTCTTTTCTTCCTAACTGCTTTGAATCCGAGTTTATTCTTAACAAGAAAGTCCCAGCTTGCAATGATTTACCCTTTACCTGAACTGTAATTGAATAAGTAATTTAACTTCATAATTCCTTTGACTGATGAAATTGAGATGTATTTTACTTAAATGTCAGGCCAGAAGAGCTTTGCGAGCTTTAAAAGGATTAGTAAGGCTGCAAGCCCTTGTTAGGGGTCATGCTGTAAGAAAACAAGCTGCAATGACTCTTCGTTGCATGCAAGCATTGGTGAGAGTTCAGGCTCGTGTAAGAGCAAGGCGTGTTCGATTGGCATTGGAAAGTGAAACTACCCAGCAGAAACTTCAGCAACAACTTGCAAATGAGGCTCGAGTTAAAGAAGTAGAGGTGGGGAATATCTTAGTACATTATTCATCTCAAATGACACAACTATTTATTCACAGGCACGCATGAAATATAGTTGAATCCATGTGCGTGCGCAGTCAGGCTTGCTTGTTGTGTGTTCTTGTACATGTGTCTGTGTTCATTCATTATCTCAAGATTTAAATTTTAGGATCTTGATCTGGCATCACATTCTTCTATTGTGTCAAACTGATGAATTACATCATTTGTGTGAGTCAAATCTGCTTTAGAATGCGACTGGACTATGAGCAACAATTTGCAGCTTGTAATCGGAACAAGAATAATGATAAAATTCCAATACTAGAATCCAAACTTAGTTGAGATTTTAGAACGAGGTTATCCATCCTTTTCGTATATTTAAGGCATAGATATTGGTAATTTGCTGAATGCTTAATATGATATCTGATTAAATGCAGGAAGGGTGGTGCGATAGTATAGGATCTGTTGAAGATATTCAAGCCAAGTTACTAAAGAGGCAGGAGGCTGCAGCTAAACGTGAGAGAGCCATGGCATATGCTCTGGCTCATCAGGTAAGATATGATAACAATACTGTTATTTATTAAGCAGCAAGTTTTGCAGTCCAACGTTAATTTTATCATTTTAGGAATGAATGACTTACCCCTCAAAGCCGTGATTAGTTGCACAAGGAAGAATCAGTTTTCAATGTTGCAATACATCTCTATTAGATTGAAGTGAAATTTACCATACCAGTTGAGTTAGAAATGGTAAAATGGGTAGATAAAGTGCTCAAACATGCTTTTATTGTGGTCGGAGCTTTTGAGAAGTCCTGAAACCCTCTAATAAAATTCTCTTGGCTGTCTTTCCTGCATTTTTTTTTTTATTTTACCTCCACTTTTTAAAAATTTGAGATCTGTATATTTCTGCACTAAAGCATTGTTGTCTCCTGTTACCACTATATTTAATGTATCTATGGGTTTTTATATTCAATAATTGCATGCAATTCTCTTCAATTCTGTGTATTTATCCAAGAGCACGTCCCTAAGAATAGGTTTCATTGGAATGTTAAAGAGAGAGCTCAGTGTAAATGCTGTTCTTTTACCAAAGGAGAAGATATAGAAAGAGAGAAAGAGGAAAAGGTTGTGGAGATTTGGGCTGTCATATTTTTTGCTACTTTTGCAACTTTGGTTTTGTTTACTGATAGAAAAGTAATAATTCACCATAAAATAAAACTAAGTAATGAACAGGAAAATTCTATTTAATCCAATATGCATAAATGACTAGAAAAAGCAAGTGAGAATTAAAAAGAATCCATATTTTGAAGTAAAATCATACATTTTTTTTATCTGTAAGTACTATATATATACTTCATCAACATTTTGTTTGATTCCTCTTGATAATTGAATTTGCTTCTTGCCCCCAGTCTCATGCTAAAGTGGAAAACCTGTTCTAGCTGCTTTTCAAAAATTACTTTTGTTCCCGGTTAATTTTATTACCTGGTCGATGTCTCATCTCTCGAGCCATTGTTATTAGCATCAATCTCCTCTGACAGTTGATGTTGGATGCCAAAATCTTGTATAGAACTGCTTAACTCCTACTGATCGCCTGATTCTTTAATTGTCCGAATGTACTGAGCTCCTGGAATCATGTCAATGGCTGATCTCATTTTAGCTAGTATTAAGAGTTAAAGACCTTTTTGTGCAGTGGCAAGCAGGATCAAGACAGCAGTCTATGCCTGCTGGGTTTGAACCAGATAAAAACAGTTGGGGTTGGAACTGGCTGGAAAGGTGGATGGCTGTTCGTCCATGGGAGAATCGTTTTCTTGACATTAATCTTCGAGATGGAGTCATGATATGCAAGGATGGTTCTGCAGAGGGAAACAATGGCGCCAATTCTCAGATGAAATCTGCTATCAAGAAGCCATCTGCATCGAATCTTCATGCTAATGTGTCAAGTCTAAAGACAGGTCCATCATATTCTGGTGGGAGTGATTCTCCACCTGGTAAGTCAGAAAATGTTCTAGAAGCGGTCAATGTATTGTCGTCCAAGCCAAAATCCAAACCAGCCCTTGAAGATTTGGTTGAAGAAGCTGGCACAAGACCTGTTATTACTTCAACTTCAAGATCTCGCAGCAATCCTAAAGAGAGATCCGTAAAATCAGATAAACATCCAAAGAAGAGATTGTCTCTACCTAACAGTGGTAAGTTCCAAAAGATAAGTTATATTCTCCTTGATGTAACCCTCTTCTGGAGAATAAAGTGGAGTGGTAATTGGTCATGCTAGTTTGTCACCTATGGTGAATGCATGATAATTTTCAACTGTCTACTCCCTGTTTTTTAACATTAAATTTTCTGGCTTATGGTGCTTGTTGTCAAAAGAATTGCATGATGTAAGAATGTTATCCCGAAACATTATTCCATGAAGCACAATATGATTATCGTTGTTGTTCACAGTTTTATGTTATTGCTAATTTTTGTTTCAATGGTTTGATCTGAGCAGGGGGAGGTAACGGAACTGAAACTAGCAGCAGGCCTAGCAGAGCTGTTGTAAAAGCGACACCCGGCTCTCACAAGCCAATAAAGGACAGGTCCAAACCCAACGGACAAGGTGACTCGAATCCTGCAAAAAGTATGGTGGCACAGGCTTTTGATATTTAAGGAACTATCTTGAAGACAAACCCTGTTGGGTTGCCATCCAGCCAGGTCTTCTTTCAGTATGTATATGTGTATCGAATTATAACACGAGAGGCAATGGCTTTATTTTCCTGTCATAAAATTGAAGAATGTCTCCGTTGTGTCGGGGAGCAGTTGCTTCATCTTCGTTGGCTGAGTTGAGATTGGTTTAGCTTGCCATGGGTTTGTCATGGGAATAAGCCAATAAGGTTAGTAGATTTCATGTGTTAATGTTATGATGAGTTGTGTGATTAAATGTAACCAAATCACTTGTTATTTGCGTGAATCCACTAGAACCAAGCTTGAAGTCTGGTTTGAGAATTTTACAGTTTCTACAAGAATTGCACCACGTCTATGTCTTGTTACATGACCAAGTCCCCCAAGATGCTTTGATGCATCTCAAGTGCAAGCTAAAAGGATTAGAGAAATAAAATAGTTGGATGCTTTGGATGCATCAAAACAACCATTCAAGATAAGAATATGAACATTAGCACACAGCAGGTGCCGACGGCCCAACTTCCCAAAATACATATCCCTAGATTACATTCTCTATTTAAGGAAAAGAGTTATTTAAAACTTTAGATATACGCTTTGTGGTTTGTAAAGATTATTCTTGATTCTTGAAAAGAAAGTAAAATTAATGAATTTGTAGAAAATTTTTAATCGGAGTTAAGTTAGTAGATATAGATTTAGTTTAGAAGTGTCACCGTTATAAATCTTTTGTACAAATTTTTAATTTCTATTTGATTTTACTACTTTCATCACAAAATTAATTCATTTCTATTTGCTTTTACTACTTTCATCACAAAATTAATTCACTCCCTCTTGGCTCTTGATGATTCAGTCGAATGATTACGAGTCTAACATATATATAATCACCTCCTTTTTAATAAAGTAGTATTTTAATTTTTTTTTAATTTTTAATTTAAATTTTGTATCATTTGGAATTTATTATTGACAAAAATTAAAAAAGCGAATGAATTTTATTTTAAAAATTAAATATTCAAGAAGTCAATATTAGAAAATTTGGCAAAAAATTTCAATCATAACATCTTAATTGTGATGAATAATAATATATATTTAAATTTATTGTTTTATGTTCTTTTGGAGTTATAAGTATAACTAAAAATGTAATCACGTTATGATAACATAGTTATCATCGATTTTTTAAATAAATAAATTTAAAACAAATCAAAGATAATAAAATTTCAAAAGTTAAAAGAATATGATTATAGATGAGGAAGAATTAATATTCCATAACGCCCGTAAAAAGGAATTTATCTGATATTGATATTTCTTTTACATATTTTGGGTTTATACATGCATTATTCACATTTAAACTTATATATATATATTAATATTTTAGATTTTACTTTAATTAAGGATGTATTAAGTGAGATGATATTTATTGAAGTTATTAGATTTAAGTTTGTTGAGTGTTATATTCGATCGAATAAATCTAAGAGGGGTGAATTGGATTTTAAAAAATGGTAAATACAAATTGTAAAGATAGAAAATTGCAAGGTGATTTAGAATGATTCAACTTTTTTAATGAAGTCTATATCCACTACCTTAGTGATCCCATATAGGATTTCTCACAAATTCACTATTTTGTCTTTCCATTAAGGATAAAGAGTAACCTTACACAATTCAATAGACTTATACCCCAAAGTCTATTGAATCCTTCTCCAAATTTGAGTACAAATAAGCAAATTAGAAAATCCTCACAAGGTAAGTGTTTGCATAATTTAAGCTCTCTCACACACTCAAATAACACTAGCAAAAAGATTACAATTGAAAAACAACTTAATGTTTGCAAGAAAGATTGAAAATAAAACACAACTTGAGTTTTTGATTGCTTGAATGTTTGGATAGGCTTTCTTGTTACTTTAATATTGTTTTGGGACCTCTTTAATATGCTTTTAATCTTTTCTAATCGTTTGTAGTCGTTGTGAGACTTTAGAGTCGTTGGTTACCATTAAAATTGAGCATTTAATGCTCACCTGCATAGAAGTTTTAAAACATTTACCAGAGGTTTCAAAATCGTTGCTAAGGCTTCAATAAATGGGTCATTCTACCACAAAAGGTTTTGAAATTTTAAAACTAAAGTTTTGAAACTTTGGCTTGAAAAATATTTTTTGACCAATTTGTAGACTTTTAATAGTATATTTGATATGGGTGAAAAGTTAAATATTTTATAAATCATTTTGACAAATTTGAATCGAGTTTTTAACAATTTTATTTTGAGAAAATAACTACAAATTTTTACAAATTAGTCCTTAAAAATTTATTTTAAGATATATCAAAATCAAAAGAAAAATAAGTCTAACAATCTCTCATTTTTGATACAACAAAACCTTTTGTAAAAATTTATTTTTTTGAGAAAATTAACTTTTAAATATCCCATTTATGCTCCCTTAATAATTTTCTTTATAAATTCTTTAAAAAATCTAGTTTTAAAGACATTTAAAAAATAAATTGTTTAATTTTAAATTCTTCTCATTTTTATTATAACAAAAAGAGTAAAATGTTACAAAAAGGAACAAATATCGTTAAAACAATGAGTCATAATCCAACAAGTAATAAATATATAAGCCATAACATTCATCGTTTTTATCATAAATTCAACATATAATCCAATAAAAGATCTTAAAAAAATTAACACAGAAAAGACAGACATAAAAGTATTCAACAAAGTACATAGAAAGTAAAAAAAAAAACATAATTCACTATATTAAATCAAAATAAGTCTCAAAATGTCATAATAATATGTATAAAATCCTAAGCATCTGGTGCATCATGAGGCGAAGAAAGTAAAAAAAGATGACCATGAATATCTCGCATATCATACTCAAGAGATATTACATGTCCTTCTAAACTACGAAGTATGTCGGTGGTCTCATCACAAGAGCTACATTTATATTAAAAAAAATTGAATATCAACAATATGATTAGTTCCAAAAATTAAAGTTTGTTTCACACGCGATTGAAATAATTACCCTACATTTATATCAAATATCTTTTTTATTTGTATGCTTAAAAATCTAAAATAAAAATAAAAATGTCATTTGTAATTAATGTCTCTTAAGTCGTAATAAGTAACGTTATATACTCTATACTATAAAAAAGTCATAAATACTAAAATATTGGTTAACGTCTCTTATATTCTTAATATCAAAGACCATTTAAATTATTCTCCTAATTTTTTTTATTTAACTATAGTGATTACAGTAGTATCACTTAATCACTGTGCTGACAGTACTATTGCTCGAACGCATGACCTCCAGAAACAATAACCTCCTTTAACCGATGAAGCTAGATAGTTCATGCTAAATTATTCTCCTAAATTTTCCATGTATCAACTTCCAGACTTTGTCCCCAAATTAAAAAAAACAGTTGCTGAAACCTCAATGGCCAAGACTTGCAAAGCCATCAGACATATAAAAGCAGACAGGATTCCACCAATTCTAAAGATGATGCCTTTAACTACAAATAGGCCTAGAGAATCAAAATACAAATTTCCATTTAGTATTCATTTCTCTCCCTTATCACTTTTTATTAGAATTTTGACTACACAATCACCCTCCTCAAAGGAGAGTAGAGGTGGAAAAACCTAGCTAGGGGAGGAAAAAATATGGTAATATTGATACTATAATAACAATAATTATAGGCACAATCTGGATATGGATTTTGATCATCAGGATGTGGCAATGCAGTGGGGATTCCAGAAGAGAATGGACCTCTTAGCTTCCTTGCACCCTTTTAAAATTGGAATAAAGTATTCCCCTTTCATCTTTCCTTCTTTATTGCCCATTACATTCCTTGACAGAATCATATGCTTCTTGCTATTGTCTTCCGTGGTTGGTGACATTACCTGATTGGGCCTTATACAGTAGTACTCAAAAGCATTGAATGATCTTCCTGCTCCGATTGCCGCTACCGTGTTTGTTGGTGGACGCGGTGGCAATGACTGTGCTAGTGGTGGTGGTGGGGTTGTTCGTTCTACAGACACCTCCCTTTCGTCTCCAAATTCGAGTTTAGGCCATGTCAGGTTCCTGTTTGCTAACCATATCGGCTTGTTCATCATCACAGCTAACTTGTGCACATTTATTACTACACTTGACAGTTTAGTAGCCTGCTCAATCTCACAACAATGATCACTTTCCTCTTCTTCATCATCATCATCAATGTCTACTTCACTTTCTTTTTCCCCAAAGCTTTTGAACTCTTCTTGTAATTCTTCGGTTTCCATTACTTCTTCTGCATCATTTATTGCAGTGGTATTGGGAAAAGTGAGGACAAGGCGACCATCATGGCGTTGAGCAAGAAAGTTGTTCAATGAAGGCATTTAAATAACTTCAATGACCAATCTACCGTTATCACGACGAGTCTTCAAGCGCCTCGATGCTCCGTCTTTCGCCGAAAGGGAAGGAATCGGCGGAGGAAATGATGTGTTTGGTGATTTCTTGCCAACATCACAGTTGTATTTCGCAATTCTTGTCTTTTCACCATTGAAACAAGGCATGATCATTGGTGCCACTCTTTCTTGCTGTTGGTGTAGCAGTTGTTGATCCTCTTGCTTATTTTCCTCCATCTCATTCTCAACAGTTTCCGAAGAGAATCCATCAGATCCGGTCTCAGAACCAAGGTTCTCCGTGCAAATTTCGAGGCTTTTCTCACTCAAACAGCTAGCTGATCGCTTCACTCAAATAGCAATAGCATCCAACAGAGGTCTGCAGAAGAGACCTCTGAGGTATTGCTTTTGCTTGAATCTTTGATGTAAATAAATAAAATTTTATGTAAAATTGAATAATAATTCAAGTAGAATAAAAAATTTATTAAACAGTAGTATCTGTTCTAAAATATAATTTCTACCATTTGATATTGATTGATCATTTTGATATCGTTCAATCATTTTGATGACTCATGCCCAGAAGAAAAAATAATATATATTTTAAATTATAATTTATCATATTGAATCTTTATAAAATTTGATCTGATTTAATCGATTAATAAGTCAAATACGAATGATTAAAAAATAATGTTATACAATACATATTATAAAATATCAAACGAAACCACCAAAGTGGGTGATCTATTAAATACTCAATCCGATCTAACCTGTAATAATAGATTAATTTTATTCTAAATATTTAAGTATAATTATTATAATATCAATCTCTTTTTATATATATATATATATTTTAATTATTTTTTCATTTTATCTAATAAAAATAGAATTACTGTTATAAAGTCATCTTTCGATGTATATTTTTCGATTAGCTTCATGTTTTGTCGAATAAAATAAAAAAATGATTTTTATTATTTATTAGACAGAGTGGGGTTGGATTCAAATTATCACCTAAAATTCAGGTCATGTTATGGTGTGTTGAAACATAATCAAATATCAAGTTTTGTTTGGGTTGAAGTGATAAATTTTTAGATCGAGTGTGAGCTGACTAAAAATAAATATTATATTAAAATAAATTTATAATTAAACATTATATTAAAATAAAGTTATATAATTATATAATTAACCATAATTTGTTCAATTAGTATAATTCAAATTGTTTTTTGATTTTCTGATTTTTGATGCTCAATCCTAAATATGGCTAATCGGATTGTTAAAATATTACTTGTACAGGAAATTTTAATTAGGGGCGAGTAAAACTCGATTCGACATGAAATAATCGAATTTTTTGATTTGAATCGAGGTGAAAAAAACTTGATTCGTTTTAACTTAACTCGAAATTTTATAAACTCGAATCGATTCGAGAAAATTTCAAATTAAGTTCAAGTTGTAAAATGAAAATCGAATAACTCGAAATTTTTAGTAATTACAGAGGCTAATTATACATTTAACCCATGTAATTTTATTTTCATTCTCTTCTTTTTTTCTTTTTTTTCTTTTTGCCTTATAATTTTCTTTTCTTTATAATCTGGTCACCTTTTACATTTATTTTTTGTTTTATTTAATAAAAATTTTACTTGTACCTTTTACGTTATGCTATTCATTTTTTAATTTGTAATTTTCGTATTTAATTTATTAATATTTTTGGTCTAGTCTTAGTCTTACCTAGATAAAAAGGAAGTTTTTAACAAAGTTTATAATTTAATAAAATGACACATTTATACCTAATATATTTAATTGATAATAATAATTCAAAATTCTTTTTACACATGTGAAAATAATATGAAGAAATATGTATGTAAATATAAAGAGAAAATTGTTTAAATTACAATCAAACTATACTATAGTATTATAAATATTATAATTAAAATGTATACATAAAATCGAAAAATCGAATCGACTCGAATTTTTTTTTAAAAAAATTAAATTATAAAATATGATGACTCAACTCGAATAACTTAAATTTTTTTGATTCGACTCGCTCGAACGCTGACCCCTAACTTCAATACTATAAAACATTATTTTTTGACCAAATTAATGGTTTTAGTAAGGGGGAAATAATGTTTATATAGGTAATCTGAATTTCAACAACTTCATTTGTAAGATGATTTTAAGACTGTTAAAAAAAATACTTAAGAGTGTGATAAGCTCATAAATTAAAAAAAAGTTTCAAACTTTTTTTACATCAAATTAAGATCTTGGATTAAAAAATTAATTAAGCTTTTAATCAATTTTAATCATTAAGATATTATTGACACGTGATATATACATTATAATTCTATTATATTGCATTTACAGATAAAAAAAATATTTTTTTTAAATTTTATAAGTCATTGTAGAATTTTAGAAATTTTAAAAAATCCTTTAAATAAAATAAAAATGTTAAGCAAGAACATTGTAATACACATTATATCAACAAATTTAAAAATAACAAGATTTAATCGTTAAAATTGATCAAATAATTAAACTTCTTAATTTAAACTTAATTAAATGTAAAAAATCGAAACTTAATTATTTTTTTAAAATAAGAATTTTTTACCCATTAAGCAAAAAATCAATTTTATCCATATAAAAGTAATTTAAACGAATAAGTTAAAAAAGTATTTTTTTTAAATTAAAAAAATGTCATACATAGGGAGACAAGGCATTTTGGAAAGATGAGCATTAGGTTCTGTCCACACGACATAAAATTTATTAAGGTTTTCTCTTAAAAATATAATTTATTAAAAAAAATATTATTAAGGTTCTGTCCACATGAATTAATACCGAGAGTGTTTGATAAATAATTTTTTAAAAGAATTTTTAGTTTATTTAAGTTTAAATAGTTTATTAGTAGTCAAATTTTTTAAATTTTTGATAAATATTTTTTTAAAAAAAAAGTTTATTGAAAATAAGTTAAAAGTAAAAACGCTGGATAATTTAATAGATTGGAAGAATTTATTTATAAAATAAGATATTAAATAACACATTTGACTATGTTATTTATATAATTATATCTTTGTTATAAAAATTTACTAATAATTTGTTTATATTTGTTTGGATATATTTATTTCTTGAATATTTATGTAATCATAATTTATTTTTAATAAATTTGTACAGGGGCGAAACTAAATAGGGGTGGGGTGTGGCAATTACCCCGCCTTCGATTTTTTTTTCACTTAATAAAGACTAAATTATTATAAAATATATATACACGTAACAACTAAATTTTTATATAAATAATTAATCAAATTAAATTTTAAATCAATTAATTAGACCAATTCTATTTTGAATTCCCACTTGTACTCACAGTAGAAACTACACCCATACAGTCATACCCTATAAGTAAAGGAATATGATTCATTTAAAAGCCGACAGACGTATTTTATTCATTAGAATTGTATATGTTCAGAAATGGAATCAATTAAAATTTAATTTACATATTAAAAAAAGTTTTATTTTATAACTTTGATTTAATTAGAGATATAAAAACATTATATACACTCGTCTTAAGCCATTTAAATTGTTACAAATAATTGATTATTTGTCACCCTTAAAATTAATTTTATCTTTAAACTCTCTAAAAAATTAGTTTTACTATCGAGTTTCTTAAAAATTTAAAAAATTATAAGCTAATTAATATTAATATATAAAATATTAATAACTAATAAATTATTTATACAAATATAAAATATAATCATGTCATTATAATTTATTTTATTTTTTAAATAATCAAACAACTATCAATTAATTTTATCAATCATTTTTATATATTTAATTAATATAATTCGTTAATTAAATCAATTATTACAATAAATTATTAACTAAAATAATTCACTATTAGGTATCAATTATTCATTAATTCTTAAACAGGGTCATAATGTTTTTTTCTGGATTTTTTAGGGTAATAATTCTTAAACTATTAGAATTGCAAGTCTTGTAAAAATCTGGAATACAACAATATAAATATTATTAATTTTTAAATTTTATAATACTAAATTTTCAATATAATTTTAATATTTTTTTAACTATCTGTAAATTTTTTAATAATTAAAATTTTTAAAGGTTTTGATATATTTTTTTAATTTAAATTTACGCTTATTTTTTACAATATTTAACTGTATTTTTATTTTTATTGTATTTTTATATATTTATTTACAAATAATTAGAAGGATAAGCTAAACAAATGTCCTCCTTAATATCTATGCATAATTTTCTTATATTTGGTTTATACAGATCTCTTTGCTCAACTACATCAGGAATTGGAGACCCTCTTAGGAGTAACTATAGCTAGCTAGGCATCAAATATGCTATTATTTATATTCTGTTTTTATTATATATGAAATACTGATTGAATTAGAGTCTTGACTCAATCAAATATCGATTTAATTAAAAATAAAAAATATTAAATTTTTATAAAATATTTGATAATATTATATGATTTATTTTTAGAGATGTAAATTGAGTAGGGGCGAGAGCGAAGGGTGTTTTTTTTATATTCATCCTATCAAGAATTTTTATTATTATTATTTTCGTCTCTCGATTACTTACTAATATAAAATATAAAATTATTTTTGTCTCGCAACCCACAAGACTAAAATTATCTCTGCCCCATCACTCATTTGAGTCCCGAAATACACCAATATCCTCTTTATTCGTTGCATTCCCCACTTTATATAATATATTTTTAAATGATAGTTAAATAAATACAAAAATTTAAAATATTTTGCATTCAAACACTCATCATATATGTGATATTATTTTAATAGTCGCTCTAAAAGAATACTTGACGACAACAGTAAAGATAAAAATAAAAAATAAAAAATTATATATATATATATTAATTTTTTATATATTTTAAAAGAAATCAATATAAATTATCTTAAAAAATTTAAAGTGAAAAGGAGTTTATTCTCATATGTCTTATTAAAAACTAACGATGATATTTGAATTTAATGTAATAATCTTTCAAGACAACCTCGACAACAACAGAACAGGGTAACGAATAATTGACTACATCAAAACTAACGAATTTACAAATTTAATTTTTACATGAAAAATTTATTTTTTATTGTCGCCTTTTTCATCCATAAAATATAAAATTAATGAGTCCACTTACAAATATTTTGGTACATTAATCAATCAATTATAATATTTTTTTTATGTGGAACATTTTGTTGTTATATACAACGTTCTGATTCGTTTTATAAAAAACAGAATGAATTTACGCATAATTCCACATGCTTTTTTGTAGCATGAAATATTTAAAATGAATTTAAGAATTTTATTATTATTTTTAATATATTAAAATTTTTTAAAAATATAAATATTTTAATATATACTGAAATTTTATAAATAGATAAAAGTTTTAGTACATACATTTTTTTTAAAAAAAATATGAAACTTTTAATATATATAAAAAATTAATACTGCAGATCTTATAATTTTATAATAATTTTAATTATACCTAATTTTAATCTCATCATAAGATTTTTTACATTAAAAAACCCGAAATATTGTTGAAAGTCGTGTCACTATCAAATGAAGAAGTTCCTTAACAATAATTCATAGCTCTGCTATTCATTCTTTTTAATATTAGTTATACTTATTTCGGTGAAAAGTTATGCCTTTCTCATTTGGGGAAATATTCTTCAAAAAGTTTTTTTTGGGGAATTGTTGGCTTTATTTTAATTGATATTTAATTATTTTTTAAAATATATAATATATCATTTAATCATATATTTAGTAATAAATAAATCATTTTTAATTATAATATTTGGCCAATGCTACTGCTATGCCAACAATACTTGACTTATAGGGATTTGTTTAATCATTATGATCTCAGCCATGCAGTAATACATCAATTCATTCATCTTCATCCTCGAGCAAAGTTAGCTTCGCTGACCTCATTATTTTTTTTTCTAGAATTCTCTCTAAAATCACATACATACAAGGGTAAAAATCATCTAAACTCTTTTTTATGTCTCTATTCAAATTAAAGGTTTCGGTTTAGGATTTAAGGTTAAAGGTTAGGAGTTATGGTTAAGGTTTAAAGAATTAGGATTTAAAAAATAAGGTTATGGTTTAAAAATTAATTTTTTAGAAATTTTTAATGAAAGACCATAGATGGAGACGTGATAAAGAAGCAAAGGATTACCCCATACAAGTACGTTCATGCATCAATGTTTCATATTAGGGATTTAAATTGTAAGTGTAAATATTTTGTGTTTATCGCAATTACAGACATAGTAGATGTTATCGTTGTTATTATTGATATTATGATCATGAATTTAAAAAAAAATTAATTATATTATAGATATAATATTACAGATGCTGCCAAACCATTATATAACGGTTGCTATAACTATTGTCATCCACTATTTAAATCTCAAGTCAATATACGTGTGACTAGGATCAATTTATAAAGTGTAAAACTCATTTTGTTTTACAATAATCTTAAATTGTTAGATGATGGTAATAAATGGTTAAGATCATTTTTTTTTCTTTCAAGTGATAATCTTTGTTTTACAATAATCTTAAATTTTATATGGTGGAACTTGATCACATCTTATATATATTTATACACACAAACTATATAGAGATGGTCACGGGTCGAGTCAGGTTGGATTTTCGGTCCACCTGTACCCGACCAGAAAATTATACCCTCCACCTGTACCCGACCAAAAAATTATACCCTCCACCCGACTCGGTTTTAGGGTGAAAAAATCTGATCCGACCCGATTTTTAACCTTTAAAATCCGACCAGACCTGAATCATTAAAAAATTTAAATTTTAGTGACTTAATCGTAAAAAAAAATAAAATTTAGGATCTAATTGTAAAAAAATAAAATTTTAATGACTTAATTGTAAAAAAATTATTTTAGTGACCTAATTGTAAAAAATATATATAAAAAGCGATCATTATTACAAACATCCCTAAAATATATATGAAAAAATACACTATTAATCCTGGGTCGAATCGGATTTTTTTCCCACCTAAACCCGACCCGATCGAACCTGAATTTTCTATTAAAAAATCCAACCCGATGAATCGGGTTAAAACCATTGAGTTCTAGTTTCGTACCCATCCCTAAAACTATATATTACTTTTTGTTTTAAAGAAACTCACTTCAATGTAATCTTTGCAATGTAACGTGTATGATGTACAAGTGTTTGTATTTTTTTTTATGTTTATTTATTTGGTCGATTGATTAAGTTGTTCATCTTTGTTTTTTTATATTTTCTTAGATTATGAATTTTAAGATATTAAAAGCATTTTTTTACTCTTGGAGTTTTTTTTTCATTGTAAGATTATAATTAAGATTTATAAAAAAATGAAAGTGATAAAAAGAATTTTGAAATTTGCACACCAAAAAAATAATATTTAATTCAAATAATTGTGTATAATACACAATTTATTTATTTCAAAGATAAATGGCAAAACGTTTGCCATAGTGAATCGAATGACATAGTTAAAGAAAAAGTACAATAGGCCGGTTTTAATAATTTTTTTTTAAATATTTGGATTTAAATCTATATAAAATAAGAAGTATATGAGTATATTTAATCAGTGAATTAAT
Organism: Abelmoschus esculentus; assembly: GCA_035048815.1. Taxonomy (NCBI): domain Eukaryota; kingdom Viridiplantae; phylum Streptophyta; class Magnoliopsida; order Malvales; family Malvaceae; genus Abelmoschus; species Abelmoschus esculentus. Next base: position 3,477,908 of record JAUCBN010000061.1, on the reverse strand, counting down.
TAAAAAATCTCTCTTATCATTCAAAATTTATTAATGTATAAAATGTTTGTTCGCTCATTTACGTTTGTGAATGTTCGGTGATCCATTTAATTATGTACGTTTAAATTTATTTCGTATATCTAACTATATTTTATTTTTCATAAAAATATTATATTTTAAAAAATTAAATTTATTCACATGTGTTCATTTATTTATATTTATTTAAATTTATTTACTTATGTTCTTTTGTTTTGTTCGTTTACGTTCGGTTATCATTTTAACGAACAAAGCTACATTCCTTAACAAACTAACACAGAAAAGAAATTATGTTCATTTAGTTGTTTATCTTCGTTTATTTTATTTGACTAAAATTAAATAAACGAGCAATAACATACCCTTATATATATTCGTTCGGTTTATTTACGAGTCTAATAAACCTTCAAATATTAATCCATTTACGATGGTGGAATGTTAGAAGGCAGGAGGTCTGGGTCCTCCCAAATTTTTTGAAGTTTTGTTTAAAACCTTTTAAAAGTTTTGAAAATTTTATTTAACTCCCTCAAAACTTTTAGAAAATTTCATTGAGCCTTAAATTTTTTCTTATTTTTAATTAAGTCCTTTTTTTAAAAAAAAAATCTCATTAAAACTCTTAAATAATTGAAAACTTTAATTTGACTTCTAAATATACTTTTTAAAGAAGTTATTAGTGAATCTCTCAAAACTTTCAAACATATTAATTAGACCTCTAGAATTTAATATATCTAATTAAACCCTTAATATATTTTTTTTCAAAATCTACCATTGTTCATATATAAATATTCCTAGATGAGGCTTAATGGTTAAGTATAAAATCCAATATATAATATCACTGGGTCATGTATTCAATTGTTTGGTACCCTACTAGAGGAAAAATTATATTATGGGTCAGTCCCACCACGTGTCTATGGGACCGACCAATAAAAACTACCAATCTTTCCATGTCATATTTTTTCTAAGTGATTTTTCACTTGAAAAATTAAAAAAAATAATGAGGTGGCTAGTTTTTATTGGTCGGTTCCATGGATGACGTAGTGAGACTAACCCATGATATAATTTCTCCTACTAGAGATAAAGGGCTACTCAGATTTGGTCGTAAAGTGGGGACTGAAAAAGAAACAAAAGAAAAATTAAGGCTTTAATGCAAAGTCTAGAGTATATTTAGCTCACAACTTAAATAAAAAAAAAGTGTTTGGTCAAAGGGAAAAAGAAGGTAAGAGTACTACTCCATTAAGGAGGAGACCTAGCCTAAGTCCTAACCCAAAGGAGTGTTCTTACGCGTTTATAGAAAGTGTGGTTGTAAATACTAGACTTTGAAGAACAATATCATTCTTCATAGCTTACTTTGTATATATATTTTTTATGCCTAAAATGCAGCGGTGGTTCAAAGATTTTAAAGGTCTTGTGCAATTTATTAAAATACGGTCCTTAAAAATAATTTTTCATGACCTCTACTAGTTATAAAATTGTAGCCCTTAGAAGCAAATGTCCTTTCTAGGGGGTCCTGTGCGATCGTTTCTATCGCGTTTGTCCAAAACCTCACTAGTTCTACTGAAGCAATAGTAATAATCAATAAGATTCTATAATCAATTGTCTTATTTAAGAAATAATTATAATATTTTAACAAAATTATAACTCATCTTTCTTAATAGCGTTTTTAATTTTTTTTAATGAATTTCGAGATTAACATCATCTAATGAATGTAGTTTATCAAAATTTGGGGGCCCTCTTTTTCGGGAGTTCTGTGTCGTCGTTCCTGTTATGCCTGTCTAGAACCCCACTGTTAAAATGTCGAGCACCGGACAAGGGAGGTAAAGATTATAAGGTGGTGGTTGGTGGAGGTTTCATGCGGTTCATCTTGGTTGGTTTGAGGTGAAGAGTTGCAAATAGTGTGGTGATCGGAGTAAGGAAGGATATGAGAGATGCAAGAGGTGATAGGGAAGCTATCCCTTGTGCCAGTGGCGGATTCAGAAATTCATTTGAGGGTGGGGGCACATATGAAATTTAGAAATCTCAGGGTGGGCACAAAGCTTAAATATTATAAAAACTTAAGGGCCAATTCATAAAAATTAAAAAAATTAAGGATAAATATATAAACTTTGAAAAGTTCAGGTGGGCACGGACCCACCCTATTTAAAGGGTGCATCCGCCAGTGCCTTGTGCCGAACCCCTTCATTATTGATGATGTAGGGGATCTATAATGGGATCATGACTTTGATCGATGGAGCTATCAAACTCGACGTCACGATAATTTTTGATGAGTTGATAAATTATAAAAATTAGTATATAGGTGATTACAAAATATTTTAATATTAGAATTTATTGTATAAAATTTAACTAATTATCTATGTATAAACATGATTTTATTCTAACAGTCCACCATATCGAGAATGAATTTCAATCAACTCTAATATTTCTAGTATTAATCCATCATCTCTTTTTTTTTATAAGACATTATATTAATTAGGTTCCACTTTTTAACAAATAAATACACCTTTAATTATTAAAAGTTAATTATTATTAACCTAAGAAAAATATTTAAATGAATTTTACATGCAAAAAAGAGTTTTTTTCGAACTTTAAGGTTCTAGTTAAGACTTTTAAGATCATAGTCCTAAAGATTTTTATTCAAGTTAGAGAAAATAATTTTAAATTTTATTAAATTAACAAAATATACACGAAAGGCAATGCTAATTTAATTTTAAAAAAATGCAAAAGAGTTAATTTATGTATGAATAAAAACATTATCTAAACACCAAATGGCATCTCGTTGTGACCAACATGTAGTTTAGTTTTCATTTTTTTCCATTAAATATATAGTAGATTTTTCGTATTTATATTGTACGACACATAAAATACATTAGGTTAAAATACATTTATTAATTTTTATTCAACTAATAATAATATATAGAGTAGTAAATGAGTTGCGTATAAATCTATTGATTTTCTGTTAATTTTTAAATATTTTATTTTTATTTAAAATTATAATATTATTTAAGAATTTACACGATGTATTTTTTTTTAATTAAGTTAAATTTATATAATTTTTAAATAATATGGCTATTGATAGTGAAAATAAAATAAAATTAGTATTGTGTGTGAATCAGACATCAACTTAATGACAAAAATAGTGATGTTAGTCAATCGAACATCAATTTAATTGAATATAAAATTATACTATATTTTATAATAATAGCTAATTATTTTATATATCAACGATCAAATAAAATATTTTTACAAATACCTTAATTTTAGGGCTAAAAAATCTAATTTAGGGTTTAAGAGCTTTATATTTAAAGGTTTAGAATTTATGAGTCGTTAGAATTTAAGATTTATAATAAAAAATTGAGGTTCATAGATTAAAATTTATTCTTAATCATATTACCCTAAAACCCTAACCTCTAAATTTTAATTTTTAATCATAAACCCTTAAATTCAAATTCTTAAACCCTAAGTTCTAAACTAAATCTTTAAACCTTAAAATTAGATTATTTATGAAAAAAAAATTATTGTTATTACCGGTATATTAAATATAAATCATATAGATACTCCTATAATAACATCGTAGAGTTGAAAACATTGAAGCAGTTTAAGAACAGTGAACCAAAAGATTTGTCAATGATTTTTGTGAAGGATGGAATCCTTGAGGTAGGTGATGGGTAAGCAGCCGAACATGGAGGCGATGTGGTTGGATCTTCTCCACATGCCGTGTGAGAATGGTGGCATAATGGCCGAAAATGATTACCGATAATGAGTTTTAGAGAGCTAAGATAGAGAGAAAACTGAGATTTTATTCAATGAACTGATGTCAAAAGAATTAAAGATCTTGGGTATTTATAACCCATTCACCAAGATAATCCAATAGACTAATAACCTAACAAACTATTAACCAATTAACAACTAATCACATTTTATTATATTCTAATACGCCGATGGTACGTACACATCGGACTCCTTACAAGACTTTCGATTGTGTTGGGCTTGTGGATTGAAGTTTAAAGTTTGTTTGATTAGAAGTTGTTCTCAGACTCCCTTTGTAGATTCCCATAGGACAACTGTCGAAAAATAGTACAGTGGAAAAATGCTCGTTTGTCGCATAAAATCCTCTAAATTATAACGAAAACGCGATTTTGAAAGACTCATTCAGAAATATTTCAGATGTTAACTCAAAACACCTGTTCTAAATGGGTAACTGAACAAAGCCTAGTCCAACCTGAATATGGGCATGTAGGTCAACTTTCACCCGTGTGTACAAATTATGAGGTCAAAAAGACTTTTTACGCTTCTTAGCTACCGATTTTGTCATAATTAATTTAAACTGATTTATAATATATATCTAATTACGATAAATCTCTTAATAAATTATATATATAATCTCGAATTTAAGACTTATTCAAACATATTAAATAACGTAAAATATTCGAATTATAATTTTATGAATAAACATCAATTACCAGTTGTTTTAGTGGGATATTTTTCCTGATAGTGTGTATATGTTATGGTAATTATTTGCACGGTATATAAAAATCATAAAATCTTTTATGTTAAATATCAATGGTCGAGTATCAACAACACAAGTTGGTGTTATAAATTATAATTTATCACCTTTCTAAAATAAAATAAATTATAAAACATTTCATGTGATGAACGACTTGTGGTCCATATCCAATCTGGTCAATAAAATATAGGTTCATTATACATGCTTAGGGATTTGGGGAGAATTTAAAAGGGTTGAATTTGAATTTGGGATATGTTATGATTATTTCATTAACATCCATCTTATAAAGAGTTGAAAATATAATACTTTACTATTTAATTAATAATACAAAAATAACACTATAATGATATTAATTATTATTTAAGGGAAATATTATTTTGATTATTTTTTAATTGAGTTGACATTCAATTAATTCGCTTTATTAATTTAATAATTAAATATTTATTTAAAAAATTCTAGATATTCAAAATCAAACCAGACCCAAAGGAGGGTATCACGTTTTCTATATTTCAATTTTTGTCATCTAGTCCATGTGTAACAGCAATTTTATTAAATTATTTTTGGTAGATTATTATTTTTATAAAGTAGTTGTATCTAACATATGAACAATTAACACATTTAACACATATGCAAGTTCGAATAGTTGAACGATTAAATAAAAATTGCATGTTAGGTTAAAATTTAATAATAGTGGGCACGTATGTATAATGTATATTGTTATTATAAAGTTTAACACGTAATTAAGTGACCAATTATACTACACGTGTTATAGGTATTAAATTGTCATGGAATTAAAAGTGTAGATAACATAAGATGTATTTATAATTTGATAAGGGACAAAGTTATAAATATTTAATAGTTGATTATTAAGTAAACTATATAAAAGGGTTATAGTCCCCAAGAATTAGGTTAACTTGCATATCTCTTTTCCCCATCTGAAAGTTGTGTGGCAAGAAATAACTTAACTTCTTGGAATATCAAACTCTCTGAAAAAAAACTCTATCAAAATTAATTCAGGTACGTTTTTATATTTAATTTATTTATTTTATCATTTTTAATGATTTAACATCTATAAATTTTAAATTTATATTCGTATTGAATATATTTTATTTCTAACATTACAACCCTAATTTTATATAATATTCGTTGAAAAACTTAAAGGGAGAAGAACGTAGCATGATTAATGAGGATTCCATTCCTCCTTCCTTATGTTTACAGTAGCAAGTAATTGGTGGACATTTCCGTGTCTGTTGCCGGCACTGCCCGATAATCAATGGTCTGAATCATGAATCCCAAGATATACAGCTCAGGCTGCTTGACTTGACCATATCTAAAATCCTAATGGCCACTGCCCTCGAGACAATTGCATGTCTTTTCGGATCTCAAGAGTTATTATTTCGGGTTATCTTATCTTAATCGAGATATACAATGGTCGGGGCGGATTTTTGACTAACTCACACTCGATTTAAAAAATTATATCCTCCACCCGTTATCCGACTTAGGTTTAGGGTGAAAAAGTTTGACCCGACCCGAATTATTAAAAATTTTAAATTTTAGGAATTTAATTGTAAAAAAGTAAATTTTATAGATTTAATTGTAAAAAAAATTAGTGACCTAATTGTATAAAATATATATGAAGGGATCATTATTACAAATATCTCTAAAATATATATATAAAAATTACAGTATTAATCCTGAGTCAGGTCGGGTCGAATTTTTTCCACCCTAATCCCGAACCTGACTTGAGTGATCCTTAAAGAAAAACTCGACCTAACCCCAATTTTTTTACCAAAAAATCGACCCGATTAGGTTAAAACCCGTCAAATTCGAGTTCCGTACCCATTCTTATATCTTAATCTTATTAGTCATTATGTATCAGGACAATTTTTATCTTACAAAACCAAAGTTCCAACCTTTGAACTTAGACACTTGCTTCCTGACATTCATGCACTTCGGATAATGTCAAAGAAATGATGGGGGCTTGCTTCTATACACATTTTGAGTGTAACGCGTATATCCTTTATTTTAAGATACATATATCGCTTAATTTTATACTTATATCGAATATTTTTAAATCATGAACAATTTTTTTTAAGAAAATTATAAAATAAAAATACGTTTTATTATTTTGAATAATTAATTTAATATTTTACTAATAAATTATAAAAGCATTATTAAAATTTTTGAATTAATTAATTTTTTTTTTTGAATATTTGTTTGGTCCTAGTTAGTCAAGAAATTAGATAAATTAATCTTTAGTCTCTATTTATTTGGCTTCAATATATTTGAAGTCTGTCAATTTCACAACTAAGACATAATATCTTGATTTCATCTATGAATATATAAACATATGTCTAACAAGAAATGGCTAACATGCTTTAGATTCAAAATTAATCACACTTTCATCTCAAAATAAAATTAATGAATATTTACGAATGATGACCTCTTATATTATACTTATTTATATATACGAGATAAAATTCTCTTACATTACGTAAATTTAAAATTTTAATTTTTTGGATTATTGAAAATAGGTAAATAGATATACGAGATTAACAGTAAAAACTGTTAAATTTATTGATTGATTAAATTAATATACATTAATAGAGATTAAACATATTGTACAAATCATTTTTAAACGTGATATGCATATATTTTTATAAGGCCTAGTGATAATTTCAGTTCAAATATTTTTTTAAAAAAATTATTTTAGCTCTTAGATTTTCTCCATCTCTTTTGATCTTTGAACTTCAATTTTTTGTTTTTGTCAAATTGAACCGATCAATAAAAAATTTAACATATACTTTTAATATTTTTATATTAATTTACAGTTCTTTAATTTCTTAGTTTTTAAAATATACTCTTTTATTAAATGCCACATGTTTGTGTCTTGTATAAAAATCATTATATATACACACATAAGATTTCCTTACACTTCAAAGATCTATCTGGAAATTTGTTAGTGATGAATAGAAAAAGGTTGGCATAACACTCGAGGCTAATTAATTAAATGATTACGTATCGCAAACAGACGAGCAAATATAATTTTTTCTATAAACAATGATGGACGAAGTCACGATTTAGGATTAAGGGAGTAAAATATAAATATTTAAAAGTAAGAAGATAAATTTTTAAAAAACCAATTTTTAAAAGAGTTTAAATAAGGAGATTAAAATGAAAAAGAAATCGAGATAGGGGACGATTGTCCCTCCCCACCCTTTAATAATTTTGTCCCTCCTTATATTTTTTTTAAAAGATATTGAATTATATTCAAAGTAAAAAGCTTACAAATAAATCACATCAGGACTATTAAAAAAATAATTTAAAAAATAAATATAATAAATTTCAAAGAGTGTAAAAAATACGAGAAGTAAAATCTCATAATTTGTAGATAAACTTGAATATTCTTATGTCAACGCCATTAGTTTAATATAATTAGCATTTCGATTAAAAATTAAACAATTTGATTTTTTTCCCTAAAAGATAATGATTAAATCAAACTAAAAAATATAAAAATATTTAAATTATATATAAAAAATTAAAATTTGAAAAAATTATTACATGAACTCGTTCCACCATTTAAGATATGGTCCCAACCGATTAAATTAAGACACGTCATATATTTTCTCCAAGTCATATTCACACATAAGCATCATCCAAATCATCCACTTTAATGTCTTTGATTTGAAAAGAAAAAAATATTATCAAAGATTTTTTATGTTATTTTCTTTTTTGTTGTTTAAAATTTTTCTTAATTAATATTTTTTATAGATTCGGGTTTTGGGTTTATGGTTTAGAGTTTAGAGTTTAGGTTTAGGGTTAGATGTAGGGTTTAGTGTTAGGGATTATGGTTTAGATTTAGGGTTTAGGGTTAGAGTTAGGGTTTAGAGTTAGTGGTTATGGTTTAAAGTTTAGAGTTAGGGTTTAGAGTTTAGAGGTAATGTTTTAGGGTTTAAGGGTTAGGGTTTAGAAAAATTAATTAAAAAATTAAAAAATAAAGAGGAAGACAACATAAAAATTCTTTGGTAATATTTTTTCCTTTTTTAAATCAAAGGCGTTAAAGTAGATGATTTGGATGATACTTATATGTGAATATTATATAAAAAATATATATGATGTGTCTTAATTTAATTGGTTGGGATCATATCTTAAGTAGTGGAACGGATTCATATAATAATTTTTCTAAAATTTGGGTCCCTTCTCCGAGTAAAAAGGGTGTAGCCAATCAATCCTTTTCAATTGACCTCATCTTCCAAGTAAAAGAAGCATTAAACAAGCTATTAAATTAAGACACATCATATATTTTCTCCAAGTTATATTCAGACATAAGCATCATCCAAATCATCTACTTTAATGCATTTGATTTAAAAAAGAAAAAAAAATATTATCAAAGATTTTTTATGTTATCTTCATCTTTGTTTTTTAAAATTTTTCTCTTTTATAGATTCGGGTTTTGGGTTTATGGTTTAGAGTTTAGGGTTTATGTTTAAGGTTTAGGGTTTATGTTTAGGATTTAGGTTTAGGTTTAGGATTTAGGGTTTAGGGTTAGATTTAGGATTTAGTGTTAGGGGTTATGGTTTAGGTTTAGGGTTAGATTTAGGGTTTAGGGTTAGGGTTTATGGTTTATGATTAGAGTTAGGGTTTAGAGTTAGTGGTTATGGTTTAAAGTTTAGAGTTAAGGTTTAGAGTTTAGAGGTTATGTTTTAGGGTTTAAGGGTTAGGATTTAGAAAAATTAATTAAAAATTGAAAAATAAAGAGGAAGACAACATAAAAATTCTTTGGTAATATTTTTTTCCTTCTTTAAATCAAAGGCGTTAAAGTGGATGATTTGGATGATACTTACGTATGAATATTATATGAAAAATATATATGATGTGTCTTAATTTAATTGGTTGGGACCATATCCTAAGTAGTGGAACGGATTCATGGAATAATTTTTCTAAAATTTGAATCCCTTCTCCTAAAAAGGGTGTAGCCAATCAATCCTTTTCAATTGACCTCATCTTCCAAGTAAAAGAAGCATTAAACAAGCTATTAAATTCTAAAAGTAGAAACAAACGGAGTTCTCAACGGAACAGCCGATAAAATGCGTGGAGACCGGAGAGATCCACGAGCCACATGAGGAGTTGTCGGCACCAGCCACACACCCAAGCTAATAAACAAAAGCTTACTTTCAACAACAACAAAAACAAAGTCAAAGCACCAATAAGGTTCAACCAACGGCCATTGCAACACCGACGCCTGTCCCGAAGTCTTGGAAATGGTCTTAATTAATGTCCCCTATCTAATTTTGCGTGGATTGACTTTTTGAACAACATGCACTTGTCCATTGCCTTCTCTTCTCCTAAAGTCTGTATGTATAAAAGGCTTTGCCTCTGCGTTGTTCCGCATCAGCTATTTTGGTAAGTGTTACAGTTCAGCTCTTTCCTCCTTTATTTGGCATCATCTTGAGTTTCCGGATGGATGGAATTGAGATTCCTTGTTATTTTCTTTGTCCAATTTCGCTTCAACTGATGAGAGATCCTGTTACCCTCTCAACCGGGATAACATACGACAGAGAAAGTATAGAGCAATGGTTGTTTTCATGCAAGAACAAGGTATGTCCCGTGACGAAACAAGTGTTACACGAGTTAGATCTAACCCCAAACCACACTCTTCGTCGATTGATTCAAGCATGGTGTACTCTCAATGCTTCCCATGGAGTCGAAAGAATCCCGACGCCAAAGACTCCAATCGACAAAACCCGGATCGTCAAGCTCATTAAAGATGCGAAGATGTTTCCTGAGATGCAAGTCAAATGCTTGAAAAGTCTCCGATCAATCACCCTTGAAGGCGAGAGAAATCGAAGCTGTTTGGAAGCCGCCGGTGCTGTTGAATTCCTGGTATCGATCATCAAGAGTTACGATTCTTCGTTGTTACTTGAAACCGAGAGCAACGAAGGGTCTGAAGTTATGAAAGCTAGCGACGAAGCGTTGAACATTCTTTATCATATCAAGGTATCCGAAAGCTGTTTAAAGAGCATTGTTAGCAATGATAATGAATTTGTAGAGTCTTTAGTGAAAATTCTGAAAAATGGAAGCTACCATTCTCGAGCGTACGCCACGCAGTTGTTGAAGCAAGTTTTTGAAGTGGCGGATCCAATCCAGTTGATCAGCCTCACACCCGAATTCTTTTCTGACATCGTACGCACGTTGCGAGACCAGATCTCGCAACAAGCCACCAAGGCGGCGTTGAAACTCCTGGTGGAGCTTTGTCCTTGGGGAAGAAACAGGATCAAGGCCGTGGAAGGAGGAGCCGTGTTCGTGCTTGTCGAGCTTCTCCTCGAGAGCTCCGATAAGAGAGTTTCGGAGCTGGCATTGGTCGTCCTGGATCAGCTGTGCGGTTGCGCCGAAGGGAGGGCGGAATTCTTGAACCACGGGGCGGGGCTAGCGATGGTGTCGAAGAAAATATTTAGGGTTTCTCATGCTGCGAGCGAGAGGGCGGTGCGGATTCTATCGTCTATCTGCAGGTTTTCTGCCACCCCCATGGTTGTTCAGGAGATGTTACAGGTTGGGGTTGTGTCAAAGCTTTGTTTGGTGGTTCAACTTGATACTAGTTACAAGAGCAAGGAGAAGGCATGGGAGATGTTAAAATTACACGCTAGGGTTTGGAGGAACCATGCTTGTATTCCTTCCCATCTTTTGTCTTCTTATCCATCTTCATAACACGAGTGTTATTTTTTCGTGTACATTTTATAATCTATGTTCGAGATAAATTAAAACACACATGGGTGAAATTTAAGCAGATCACTCCATGGAACTAATGTTGGAACTATAGAAATTTAATTGGCATGAAATATTTTGCCTACATAGAGACTATGTGCATAGTTGGAACTATAGAAATTTAATTGGCATGAAATATTTTGCCTACATAGAGACTATGTGCATAAGAAAGACGAGATAAATTATGAGTTATTCGAGCTCGACTCGATCAAAGCTCGATTGAAATTGATTGGAACTCGAATTTGACTCGAGTTCTTAACGAGTCAAGTTACTTGATACTTAATACGAAAAGCTTGTGAGCTACTTGAAAATATAATATATTATTTTTTAATTTTTATAATTTATAATCTAAATTCCTAAACTTTAAACCTTAAAATATAAATCCTAAACTCTAAACTTAACAACCTAAACTAACACCTTATACCTTAAAATTAATAAGCTTGAGTTTAAACAACTCGTGTATCAACATTTTTTCCTAACAAGGCTTAAAATGAGTCGTGATAGATGACGAATTACTCGAGTCCGAAATGATCAAAGATCAATTAACACTTGATTCAAAATTAATTTGGTCAAAATTTGATTAATGTTCAACTTGAGTTAACTCGATTCGATCTGAAATCTTAACGAAACGAGTTGAACAAGGTCCAACTTGACTTAATAATTTTACGAGTAACTTACAATATCTTTTATAATTTTTAATGATTTTTGGTGCTACTTTAAAAAAAATATGTTGTAATAAATTTAAATGCTAGAAAACTCTAAAATTTTAATGGTAATTTACTAATAAAATATTTAATTTTATTTTTTCTAAACGTTTGTATTTTCTTAAAATTTAAAAAATTAATTTATATTAATAAGAAATTAAGTTATAATAATTAATTTTTTTTTCATTTTTATTAGAGAAAATTTTCCTTTTATTATTACTTTATATATGAAAATAGAAAAGGGAAACAATTTTTAGTTGTCATGTAAAAATTACAATTGAAAGTCAAAATATCAAATTCTTAAGATTTATTTTTTTCATCGAAAATTATTGAAAAATTAAAAAAAAAAATTCTCAATTTCAAATATCAATTTTATTTCTAACTCAATCATGTTATTTATCTCATCAGTCCTCACTTTTTTCTTCTTCTAAATTTATATTTTATATTAAACTATAATAGTATCACTATATTTTACTTGTATTTTAAAAATAAAGTAAAAGTTTTAGCAAACTATACTAGGAATGAAATTTTTTAACGAACATGAGTCGAATACAATTTTATCAAGAATAATTAGAAACAAGTTGAATTGAACAACAATTTTTTTAACGAGTACGAGTCGTATTACTCTATTTGCAATCAACTCACTTGATAAAACCCTAAGCAGGGACGGCTCAAAGATTTTGGGAGTCTTGTGTAATTTATTAAAATATGGTCCTTAAATATAATTGTTCATGACCTCCACTAGTTATAAAATTATAATCCTTAGAAGCAAATGTCCTTTCTAAGAGTTTTTGTGCGATCGTTTCTATTGCGCATATCCAAAACCTCAATACTTCTACTGAAGCAATAGTTTTAGTAATAATCAATAAGATTCTATAATCAATTGTCATATTTAAGAAATAATTATAACATTTTAACAATTATAACTCACCTTTCTTAATAACGTTTCTAAAATATTTTCAATGAATTTCGAGATTAATATCATATAATAAATGCAATTTATCAAAATTTAGAGGCCCTCTTTTTTAGGGCCCTGTCTTGTCGCTTTTGTTGCGCATGTCCAAACCCCTACTGCCCCTAAGAAAAAGATATTAACACTTACAAACCTAATATAACTTGTCATCAATTTTACTTCTTAAGGACAAGCTCACGGTGTTTAAGGCGACTTAGGATTAATATTAGAGGTAAATAAAATTACATTCGATTTGAAAAAAGTATTTTTTTTATTAGAATTAAATTTTATAATTTTAATCTAATTTTTTAAATAAAATTTAAATTATAAAATAAAACTCAAATAATTCAAAATTTAAACGAACATTATCTTTTATAATTTAATCTTTCATTGTTATATTTTATTCAATTTAAACATCTAACTATAACTTATCTTGAGACAAAAATAAGTTAATTTAAAGTGTTGAAAGTTATCTTGAGACAAAAATAAGCCGTTTAAGTTTTATTTTTGTTATTTTAAGCATTTAATAGTAATTTATCATTAAAAAATTGACATGAGATATGTTTTAATTTTTAATTTAATTCTTTTAAATAAAATTAATAATCGTAATAAAATCTAAAATAGTTTTTAAAATTTAAAATAATCATCATTGTTATCATTAACCCATCCCTTTAGTCATTGGGCCTACTCGATTTCTAACAACAGTAAGTTGGAGAAAATGATCACCGAGTTAGATGACTAAATAACGTGGCTTAACGACAATAACGATGATTATTTAGGATTTTAGATTTGGGTTTTATTTTAAAAAAATTAAAGTTATTGCTACATTTCAAATATTGATTAGATAACAATTCTTTTAAAATAATCTTTAATTACTAAATACCTAAAATTATAATGATATAAATATCAAACATCTACTTTTATCAAAAAAAAAAAAAAAATCAGCACTTAAAAGTAACTAGATATCATATTTTAGATACTTATTATATATCAATTTATATTTTATTACGATACACTGAATAATAATACCAATATCTTAAAAATTTAAATTTTAATATGCATTGTGAATAAAGTAAAGAATAAAAACAAAATAGATGAACAAGATGAAAGACAAAAAGAGAAACTTGTATTATATTCTCAAAATAGAATTTTATACAATACTTTCTCCAAAAGTCTATATTTATAAGCATAAGATAAAAACACTAATCCCAGTAAAAATTAAACTATAATAATAAAATACATTAAAACTTTATTTAATATATAGATATCTATTATAAATAAAGATATTCACAACAATATGAGATTCTTATTCATTTTTATTATCAAATTGGATATATTTTGATTATAAATTTACATGAATTTTTATTAGTTGTTTATTATTAAATAAGTACATTTAATCCGTTAATCAAAATTATCATTTTTATTATATATTTTAGACTTAATAAAAATATCTTTTTAGAGTCTCCCTTCTTTCTTAACTAAATAGAATTAAAATTAAATTTAAAGTTTATAAAAATAAGTGTTTATTATTATAATTATAATTATATTAATTGTACTGTAACTTCTTGAGATTATTGATTTATTTCATGATTTTCGTATTAAATAAAAATTTGTAATATTAAGATCATAAAAGAATAATAAATACAAAGCATGAAAAAGAAACGGGTTGTAGAATTCAAACTTTTTGAATGCAATTAATTGGTTCATATGACCCCAAAGACTTAAAATTAATTAGTTTACTTCGAAGTTCTGGAAGTTAAGCAAATAATTAAAAGGAACGACAATGACAACAATAATACTTATAATAAGCAAATCATTTATCCGGTTACTTAGATATTCATGGGTTTAAAATATAAATTTTTTAGTTTTCAATTGTTTTTAAATTTATAATTTTATTATAATCTGTGAAATTAAAATTGATTTTTTTTCTTTGTATTGTCTTTTGTATTTGTATTTTACCATCTAATCGAATGAAATTGTTTCAATTATTAGGGGTGATAATGAGCCTGACAAGCTCGTGAGCTATTCGGGTTTGACTCGGTTAAAGCTCGACTCGAGTGAGTTCAATTCGGGCTTGGGTTCGGCTCAAGACCTTAACAAGCCGAACCGATTTAAGCTCGGCTCGAAAAACTCGTGAACATGCTCAGAATAATTATATTATATATATGTTACATATACACTAAAAGTAATCTATTTAGCAAAAGAAAAACAATAAAATATGAAAAATCTACTAAAAATAAACTAACTAAATAAATTAGACACTTTTTTCATTTTGATTCGAGCCGAGCTCAATAATATTATTTTTAAGCCAAACTCGAGCCTAAAATTCCGAACTCGCTAAACCTCAAGCCCAAACCAAGCCCAATAACATTATTTTCAAATCAAACCAAGCCTAATCAAGCTCGGACTCGACTCAATTCATTATTACCCTTAGTTTCAACATACTTATCTATCGCATCAAATCTTTATTGTCTGCTGAATATTCAACCAAAATAATTTTATAATATACAATAGATTTGATTGACCGTCAAATTAACAACAGTCATCACACACAAAAACAAGTTTGAAAAATGATGGATTTAAATGGATTAAGATGTTCAAAATAATTTTATAATATACAATGGATTTAATTTTATAATTTTACCCATTTACGGTATGTTCAAGATAAATAAGTAAAACATACCAAATCTGTTTCGATCACACAGTTTCATGAACTAAGGCACCAATTTTATGTTCAAAAACTCTCATAGGTTGAAGAAGCAAGAAAAATATTAGAAATACGAAAGAAAGAAGGAAAGTTGAAACGTTGCGGTTGCAATAAATTTTCCCATAGCTGTTAGTTTGTTGTTAATAGTTGGTTGATATTGGCGTCAAAAGCCAAGCTCTTGTTACAGCTTCGAGTCTGTGGGATACTCCCTATATAAAGCATGTATTGGTCTTGCATTGCAAACATTGAAACAGGTGATTGATGTCGTGAATCCGAGGTTGTTGGAGAAGTTGAAACCCGAATTCGTTAAACAAATGTTAAGAGTACTGAAACTGAAAATCTCTAAACAGGACACCAAATCCGCCTTGAAAATTTTGATCCAAGTATGTCTATGGAGAAAAAACAAATTGAAAGTCATAGAGGCAAACACAATTTTAGAACTCATCGAATTGGAACTCGAGAAACCGGAGAAGAACATATCTAAACTGATCTTCAACCTTCTGGCACATCTATATCAAATTTGATACCTATCATTTTTATTACGTTTTGGGTAAGAAATTATGTATAATTTATATACCTATTAATATGGGTGGGTAATATCGGGTACCCAATCAATTTACATAGAATTGGTCCCAATCCTGGTCACATCGGGTCCTAAATTTTAAGAATCGGTCCCGTTACTGGTGGGAACCGGTTCCAATACCAGATATCCGATCAATTAGTTTATTCTTAAAAAATTGAGTAATTGAAGAAAAAAATTTCAACCATCAATAATAATATTAGAACATTATTGGCTTGGAAATTAAAGTTTTAAAACTAGTCATACTCATAATATTCATACATAAAGAAAAAGTTTGATAAGAAAAATAAACAAAAGAAAATCAATACCGGATATTTAGCATTGGTTCCAATTATATTGGGTACCCATCTGGTACCGAATCCAAAAAATCAAGATCTAGTCTTGGTCCCGATTATGATTGGGACCTAAATTTTGGATCCAGACCCGGTCCCACAGGAACCAATACCAGATAAAAATCTATTGGGTCTTATCGGGTCCGGGACCGGGTAATCAGGTTTTTTACTCACCCCTACCTACTAAAATTCTCACCGTTCTTGTAATAAATTGGGGTTTTTAGTAGGAAAATATGTATGTACATAAATGCTTACCCTAAATTGAACTCTTTTGAGTTTGAGTGATCTCGTATAAGAAATACGGTATCTATCGTTTTTATTACGTTTTGTGTAAGAAACTATGTATAATTTGTAATAATTTATGTACTTACTAAAATTCTAATCGTTCTTGTAATAAATTAGGTTTTCTTATAAAAAATATGTATGTATATAAATGTATACCCTAAATTGAACTCGTTTGAGTTTGAGTGATCTCGTATAAGAAATACGGTATCTATCGTTTTTATTACGTTTTGTGTAAGAAACTATGTATAATTTGTAATAATTTATGTACC
The DNA here is from genome assembly GCA_035048815.1 of Abelmoschus esculentus. Lineage (NCBI taxonomy): Eukaryota > Viridiplantae > Streptophyta > Magnoliopsida > Malvales > Malvaceae > Abelmoschus > Abelmoschus esculentus. The sequence continues at coordinate 3,460,804 of JAUCBN010000061.1, read as the reverse complement.
TACTAAAATTCTAATCGTTCTTGTAATAAATTAGGTTTTCTTATAAAAAAAATATGTATGTATATAAATGTATACCCTAATTTGATCTCTTTTAAATTTTGGTGAGGTCTTGTAAGAAATACGATACCTACCGTTTTTATTACGTTTAAGTTAATAAACTATGTATAATTTGTAATAATTTATGTATCTGCTAAAATTCTCATCATTCTTGTCATAAATTAGGATTTCTTGTAGGAAAATATGTATGTACATAAATGCTTACCCTAAGTTGAGCTCTTTTGAGTTTGGACGAGATCGTTTAAGAAATATGGTACCTACAATTTTTATTATGTTTTGGGTAATAAACTAGGTACAACTTGTAATAATTTATGTACCTAGTAAAATCCTCACCGTTCTTGTAATAAATTAGGTTCTCTTGTAGGAAAATATGTATATACATAAATGCTTACCTAAGTTGAGCTCTTTTGAGTTTGGGTGAGATCTTGTAATAAATACGGCACCTACCATTTTTATTATGTTTTAGGCAATAAACTATGTACAACTTGTAATAATTTATGTGCCTACTAAAATCCTCACCGTTAGTTTTCTTATAGGAAAATATGTATGTACATATTTGCTTACCCTAAGTCGAGCTCTTTTGAGTTTGGGTGAGATCTTGTAATAAGTACGGTATCTACTGTTTTTATTAAGTTATGGGCAATAAACTATGTACAACTTGTAATAATTTATGTACCTACTAAAATTTTCACCATTCTTGTAATAAATTAGGTTTTCTTGTAGAAAAATATGTATATACATATTTGTTTATCCTAAGTTGAGATCTTTTGAGTTTGTGTGAGATCTTATAATAAATACGGTACGTACCGTTTTTATTACGTTTTAAGTAATAAACTATGTACAACGTGTAATAAATAAGGTTTATCATAGTAAAATAAGTATGTATATAAATCTTTATATCATAATATTTTATATATATATCGTTTTTATTATAATTATTATAATTATTTACGTACAAACCAGCTACCTATTCAACATGTAAACTTCATATTGGCTTATTTTAATAGTTTTACGGTAGATTCACCTCAACCATTAATGAAGAATTAATAATAATAATAATAATAATAATAATAATAAATAAATAAAGTGAGTTTACTTGCTTCGAAAATTGAACCATCGCTGGAGAAAATAGAAACTATCGAAGAAAATGATCGATCATCGATTAGAACTCCATTGTTGTCATCGATGGTACAATTTATTTTTTGTCTTCAATTTTTACAAGAAAATATTGTTTTTTACCCATTTTTTTTTGGATAAATATTGTTTTTTATTCATCCAAAAAACCACAAATAATACATCTTATAATACCTCAACTTACAATAGACCAAAACAAACCTTAAAATCTCTCAATCCCAGATTTAATCAAAATTTTTATAGTGTAACAATCTTAATCTAACATCAGTCTTAATCTGTGAAACAATAGTACTAATCTGTCAGACAAAATCATATAATCTTTTATTTCATTCCTGCCAAATGTAATAGACATATTCACACCAAGCAAGACGAACAAATATAACTCTAAAAGACCTATCTTTCCCTATACACTTGATATAGTTTACCATATCATACCGCTCTTGAACAATCATTTAATGGCCACAAAATTGTATCAACCACAACAAAATTTGTCTGAAAAACATTCAATCAATAAAGATATGATCCCTTATTTCCTTCACAACACCACACAACACATAAATAAGATCAACTACGAAACCCTAACGAGTCATTCTTTCTTTTATTGGCATTCTATCTTGAATTACTAACCAAGCAACAAAAGAAAATCGAGGAATATATATTCCCTAAATAATTCTAGCCCAAGGCATCTTTAGACTTTTAGGGAATTTGACCCATTTTGACTTAAATCAATTTAAAAAAATTTAAATAAAGTTTGAGTTATGTAATGAAAATTTTAATAACTCAAAAGTTTTAGTACTCCATCCGTCCCATATACAATGTCCTTTATTGACTTTTTTGGGTCAAACATTTTTTAATTTTGACTCATGATTGTTTAAAATTTATTACTGATAAAAATATGAAAAAAATACATATTTTAAAAACCTCTAATCGAGTAGATTTTAAATATATATTTTATAAAATTTAATTATTTAAAATATTTAATATAATTATAGTCAAACTTTAAAATATTCTACTTTAAAAAGTCAATAAGAGACATTATATGTGGGACAAAGGTAGTAATTTGTTTATCAATTTTTATATTTGAGTTGAGTCTATCAATTTTACGTGACATATTATGTATATCATATATGAAATAAAAAATAAAAAACTTGGTTGATTTGAAATAAAAAATAACTCATAGATGTTTGGATTTTACTGATAATTGGTTGATGATTTTCATAAAAAATAAATTTTAGATAAAAATAAAATATTAGAAGTTGATTTGAAATATAAAATATAAAGTAATAAAAAAAATCAAACATCGATAATATATGTTTTGATAAAAAAAATTGAGTGCAAATCGGTAAGTATGAAAATGTATTTGACTACTAAATAAACCAAGAAATCAATATGTGCACAAAGATAATTAATGTATTTTACAAGTATTGCATATGCATTTAGTGCGTTTGATTCATAGAATGTAATGTTACTTTTAAAATTAGAAATTTCAGAATTATTCATTATTTATATTATTACTGAGAATGTTATATTATTTTATTTGATTTATTTGACAGAATGTAAAATTATAATACTTGATTGATGGATTGTAAGATTATCATAATGTATATTTTACATAATTTTCCTTTTAATATATTTTCTTTTTATCTAATTAAACTTTTATAATATTAAAGAAAAATTATTTAAAAATTTTAAAATATATTTTTAATTTTTATTTTTAATAAAATACTTACACAAATAATTAAATATAGTTATTATTTTTTAATGTATAATATAATATTCAATATCTAGATCTATTATAATTTTATATTTAAAAATATATAAAAAATAAATTCATAAATTTGTGTATTAATCATCATATTCGCTACTAAATTAAATATATTAATAATTAATTACAAATATTATGTTTATATATTTTACTACACATTTTGCTGTAAAATCAAAAATCATTCATTAAAATTTCAAATTTCAAATAAATTTTATAATACACTTTAAAATAAAACAATATAGATTTTTATTGTATAAATAAAAAAATATTATTCTTTAGAAAATAAATAATACTAAAATTATTTTTTATGTTTAACATTGTAATTATTCATGTTATGTTTGATAATATAAATTGTACTTTTGATAATATAAATCGTCTGCTTTCTCTTTATGCCTCTATTTATGCCTCACTTTAAATTTAGAGGGTTTAGGGTTCTAGGTTAGAGGTTTTGATTAGGGTTTATAGAATTAGGTGTAGGGTGTATTTTTTAGGGTGTAAGGTTTAAGATTTAGGATATAGAAAATAAAGATTTAGGGTTTAAAAATTAATTTTTAAAAAAAATTCAAAGAAGGCATGAAAAGAGACATAGAAAAGAGGTAGAGATTTTTGCTCTAATTATAAACGTAGCTTTTAATCTCATCCGATTAAAAAAAATACATACATTGATTGTTACAACTATATAACTATCAAAATTATTGATAATGATCATTTTAACTATAAAGTGCAGTAATTTTATAGTTTTGTCACCAAGGTCACCTTTGGTACCTGGTTAACAGATAAACAGCAATACAAGGAGAATCACTCCACAAATTAGAGTGCAATCTAAGTACCCCTCTGGCTTTCTGTTTCAGATATGTCGGACAAACTGCTTGAATTACCATGCACAGCTTTGTCACAGCACCAACACTCAACATCTCTAAAAGGATTTCTGTGGTTACTGCATTTTTCGAGATTAATGAAAGTATGCAAACAGCTTGATCATCGGTCGCCGGAGAAACTCTTAAGATCCTTTTAGCCACCATGGCTATGCTTCCCGCATGGCGAAGAAACTCGGCTCGACCTTCGGAACATGAACATAGATGTGCTAGAAGGTTGAAGATCAGTTCAGATATGTTCTTCTCTGGTTTCTCAAGTTCCAATTCGATGAGTTCGAAAACTGTGTTGGCCTCAATGATTTTCAATTTGTTTCTTTTCCATAGACATATTTGGATTAAAATTTGTAAAGCGGATTTGGTGGCCTGTTTAGAGATTTTCAGTTTCAGTACCCTTAACATTTGTTTAACGAATTCGGGTTTCAACTTCTCCAACAACCTTGGATTCATGGCATCAATCACATGTTTCAATGTTTGCATTGCAAGAGTCTTGATAACGACATCATTCTCGATGTCCCATCCTAGAATCCTTGTTAGACAGTCTATGAACCTGTGATTTTCATTTAAAAGATCCTTGATTTCACTGGTTGGTGTCCAAATCAGACACAGAATCCTCAGAGCTTGTTCAACACCAGTAGTTTTCCTTTCATTGTCACATCTTATCAACAATAAAATCACAGCTTTGGCAACTCCAGCTTCCTCCAAGGACTTCTTGTTCCTTTCCATGTCGTTTGCCAACACTTCCATTTTGTTCAAAGCATTTACATACAAGCCAGGAACCTCGAATTCACGAATGAGTTTAAGAAGACGAATCTTACAGACAGGAGATTTCGGAGTCGGAACCTTATTGACACCGTCACTCGCATTCGCCATGGACCAAGCCTGAATCAACCTCTGGAGTGTGTGGTTTGGCGTCAAATCGGAACCGGACGGCAGAACCTGCTTTGTTACGGGACAAGTGATGTATTTGGCCGTCTTCATCCATTTCTCTATGCTCTCTCGGTCGTAGGTAATGCCTGTAACAGCCGTTACAGGGTCTTTCATGATTTGCAGCGATATGGGACAGATGAAATATTGAGGAATTTCATTTTCATCCATTCAAATTCTAAGATTAAAATTGCAGAGACTTGGAAAAACTGAAGGGTAAGAGAATATGGCTTATATACCTATTAATCAAAAGCTTATCTTTATATATAACAATGGGCAATTCCATGCTTGTTTTCTTCTTCTTGTTCTACTTTTACCGGTCATTGTTTGTGTGTCTGGTTTTACAATGGTCAACAAATGAGGAACCATACAAATCACATTTGGTCTGAAATTTCTTCCAACTGCTATCGAACCGCCACATGGAAATTATTTATTGGTTCAGAGTCAGGAAAGGACATAAGTGGGTCAAAAGGCATCGCCCACCAGACAGACTACTTTAACCACTCGGTTAAAAAATTGGCTCTGGATCCATCATCCTTGTTGAACCACTTGGGATTAAAGTTTAATTACATGATTAACGTTTTTTGAAGTATTTTCTTCCTTTTTGTGAATTTGGGGTTAATGAATTTTTAGCAATTGAAATTTTCCTTAGATGTTAATGTTTTATTTATGTCAAAAATCAAAATTTATTATTAGTTGGTTTAGTTGAAAAATATTTTAGTTTTATTAAGTACCGTTAGAAGTTTAAATATCGATATTATGAATGAAATAAATAGAGTTAGGAAATCTTTAAAATAAATGATATGAATTAGTAGGCTAAATAAATTGGGTATCAATATTTTAAAAAGATTTTTTTAATATACATATTGTGTAAACTTTGAGCATGTCTATTTTAGAGTTTACGGAAAAATTTTGTGTAAAAACTTTATACAATCATATATATTTACTCTTTAAAACTTAAATTTTAAATCCATAAATCATACGTACTAAACCCTAAACTAAATATTTAACATATAAAATTAAAAAGTTATTTAGTCTATTAAATAAGTTTTTTAGCTTGAGATTTTAAATTTTAGAGTTACTATTAAAATTTAAGATTTAAGGTTAAGAGTTAAAATTTCAGAATTAAAAATTTTCATTTTAAATTTTAATAAAAATCGAAGTAAAAAAATGGGGCATGACTTGGCAACTTTGAACGGACAGAGAGAGAATGTATACCAAACCAAACCCATAATAATGACAAGCATGCGTGGCATTCAAACTTATACAGTTTTCAAAGCTCCCTCCAGATAAATTATATCATGACCGGCCTACCACGTCAGTTGTGGTCTCATCCAATAATAACTACTCATTTCACTATTAATTGTTAACTTAATTTTTTTCAACCAATGAATCTTCACTCATAAGTTACATGTCATTTTAAAAATATAATTTTTGAAAATTATATTAATTACATGGTTAATTAGTGACGGAATGGGTTTTTTTATTGGCTAGGGATCACGACTGACGTGGTAGGTCAAGCCTATGATATAATCTCTCATTATATCATAGATTATTTTATGTATAGTATTTATAAGATTAATTAATAAAAAATATTTATTTTATTATTTTTAATTAAATAAATCTTTACTCATATATATACCATAAAACAATAAAAATCAATATTATCGAATGAAAATTTACCGAAAAATTCACCGCTACATGTAGGGGTGTGCATTCGGTTTGGTTAACCGGCTGAACCGAAATTATTTCGGTTAATTCGGTCGGTTAATTTTTGGTACATTCGGTTAACGGTTAATTTTTTTGATAATTCGGTTATCGGTTAATTCGGTTCGAAATCGGTTAATTAACCGAAATTATATAGATTAAATATTATATATTATATATATATATATTTAGTCATTTAACTTTTTAAATATTATAAAATGTTTATTAAATTTTTTATATTATAAAATGATCACTAAATTTTGTATTAAATTAGTATAAAATAAAAGTTTAGTGACTAAAAAATTATTTTAGCTTAATTTAGTGACCTATTATGTAATTTAACCAAAATTTATAATAAATTTCGGTAATTCGATTAATTAACCAAAATAATTTCGGTTCGATTAATTCGGTTAAAGAAAATTCGGTTTTGGTTAAAGAAAATTCGGTTAATTCGGTTCGATTAAAGAAAATTCGATTTTAGTTAATTCAATTCGGCCACCTACCGAATTAACCCCGAATGCTCACCCCTAGTTACAAGTTTAGCTTCAGGGAAACCCCTTCCTTACCCAAAACAGATTTAAATTTTTTGTTTATATAATTCATTGTACAAAAACTATCATTTACACGCGGAGTAATTTGTTGATTATGAAAGTGATTCGAAAATTATGAATTTGGTATTATTTTTGGAAAGTATGATAAAAAAAATATTCAAAAATTTTAGCTTTCAGTTGAAAAACACTTTTTCTTCCAAAATTGTATGTTTAACATTGTTTATGACTCTAAAATTTGCTTTCAAAAGCAATGAAGAAATAGGGATGATATTAGATCGAATTTGGATCAGATTTTATAAAGTTTAAGTTTAATCTAATTAATAATCGGACTTTTAAAAATATTAAAGTCCGAATCTAAATCTAATTATATTAATCCAAGTTCGATCCAATAAAATATCTAAAATCTAAATCCAAATCCGGAAGTTCAAATTTAATTATTTTTTTAAAGTAATAACTCAAACAAATATCTTTAAATATTTTTGATCAAATAAATATATTTAAATTAATATCAAAAACAAATCTAAATAAATATTACAATCTAATATAAAATAAATTAAAGTAACAACTCAAATTTAAATTAAAAAAAATCAACAATAAGTAAATTATCCTTACATATACTACTATCATCTTAATTCTTACTAGTCTACTAACATAACTACTGTTCAAATCATAATTATAAAATATCTAATAAATATTATAATTAGTGAAACAAATTAAAAATATAATCAAAATGTTCAACCAGTAACATTGGACACAAAGAAAAAGTTTTTAACCATCAAGCTTTTATTGTTTCATTAAAGCTCCACCTTCTATTAGGACTCAAACATTTTTTTTGAATTCGAATTTAAACTTTTTTTTATCAAATTTAGATCAATTTTTTTTTGAATCGAATCAAATTTGAATAAGATTTGGATTATATTGCTATCCCTCTCAAGAATGGGTCTTAAGGGTGTAAGAAAATCTTATTTTTTTTTTAAATTATGTCTTTAAATTGTTTTACACCTACTTAAATCTTTAAATCAATAAATTAAATCAATTTTATCATTTGACGAATTTTATCATTAAATCTCAATATTTATTTTAAATATTATAACCCCACGTAAACTATAATTTTATTGCGTGAAATTTAGAGTAAAATTTATGTTTTTTATAAGTATTTTTAGATTTTTCAAAAACTTTGTAAATAAGATTTTTTTTAAATGTCAAGCGATGAATAATTTCAAAAATCTTATTCTTAAAAATAATTTTATATTCTATGAACCAAAACTACCGCTCTCTTCTCTTTATATGCTTTAATGTATATTTATTTTTATCAAATTAGAATTCACAAGAATTAATACATCAATTACTTACAAAAACTTGAACCTAAAACTTCAAAAATAAGATTCATTATTTTTTAATTTTTAATTATAAATATTAAAATTTAAGATTTATGTTTCAAATTTAATATTTCTATTTTTTTGAGAGTAATACTACTCATAAAATTTGAGTTTGAGTTAGGTTTGACATGTACGAAACATCCCTACTACTGTTTAATACAAACTCAAATGTTAACAATACAAGAAAAATAGATTAACTAGCTCGTATGTTTTTTCTACTTCTTGTCTATTAAATTTGTTTCTGATCTTAGACATCTTAAGGGTTCCATGTGTAAGGAAGCAAGAGCAGCCGAGGAAGATGTAAAAGAAGAAATGGTTACAGAGGATTTGAGGAAAATGAAGCGGGCAGTAAGGTTTCAGTATGACAAACTTAAAAGAGGATTAAACTAGATACGATACAAACATGCATGAGAAAGCTCCATTCATTACAGAACATAAGATAAGAAAACACACCTGCTCGGCAGTTGGCCAGTCCTTGGAGTCAAATGCTAACAGACACTGCAATAGCCGAACTGCTAACGGATCCGCATTAAGGAACTTTGAAAATGGAATAGGTTGTTTCTTCAAAATCCTTTACCAATAAGACGGTTACTATCCGGTTGGATGAATCCAACTTTTTACTTTAAAAGCAGAAGTGTAACAGTACAAAACTAACCGAAGAATATTTAATAGAGTAAAGGAAGAAGAGAATCAGATTAAGTAGAAGAAGATAACTGTCCAATTAACTTTCCCTTCCATTTTCACTCATTACAATGTTCCTCCCTTGAATTAATCTTTGTCCTTAAGGATTCAAACATGACCCTTTTTCTGATGATTAGACCAAACATGTCCTCATGCTCTTTTGATTTTGTTCAAAACAGAATGTTCACAATGATTTATGTTGTTAAGAGATAACAAGGTAACGATCACTTCCAAATTGAACTCATCTTTTAAAAGTTTTGAAGCCCTTCGTAAGACCTCTCTAGGACAATATTCTCATGGTTCATCAGGTTTAAAGTACATATTAACCAAAATTATCTCTTCTTGTTTTCTTCATGAAATTTTTGTCATAATCAATAGATGAAGAGGATTTGATAATTGTAAATTCAAACTTTTAAAAGAGAAAATGAATCTATAAATAATTATGGACAAATAAGAGTTGATCCAAAATTTGACGAGTTCATGATAACTCTTATGGATCTTTGTTTGATTATCGAGAAAAGTACAAGAAAAGAGAACAATATTACTTGTTGCATAGAAAGAAAAAAAATGGAAAATTGGGGTTTAATTCAATATTTTATGAGTTATTTTTTATTAGGATTAAATAGATATAATATAATAATTTTTGAGATTAAAATTATTATTATATCATATCATGTTATAATTTTCGTTAAATATTTAACGGTTAGTACCCTAAACGATAACAAAATAAAATATTAGTAATGATTTTGACTAAAAATTTAGTTAAGTGACCAAAACAAAAAAAATGCGATAGTTGGATAATTGTATAATTGTATAATTTTCTCTATTTAAAATAATTTAATTAAAATATTATTTTAAATAATTATTAATTATACGTTGAGTCTTTAATATTTTTAATCTTCATTAATCAATTTAATAGTATTCAGTAATGTTCAACATTAATGATGTTCAACGGTGTTCGACACATGTTACATATATTTTTATGGAAATAACCGGTCGTAATGGTAATAAATTAAATATTGTTTTGGAAGTGAAAATGACGAGAGGGAAAATATATACATAATCTGGCGCAGACACGACACGGCCACACGGGACAGAAAAAAGTAAGAGCCGCCATGTAAATATTTTTTTATAATTATTAGTATTTAATTTATTAATTAATTATTTAAAAGTAAATATTATACTTAAAAGTTTATTATTACGATATTTTTAGATTATAATTAATCTCTTAATTAATTTATTTTAAATGTTATAATTTAAATATTGTTTTTGTTTAAAAGATTTATATTATATTAAAATAATTAATTGTTGATTGTCATGTAAATATTTTTGTTTTAATAAAAAATTCGATTAAAAATATTATTTTATAAATATTATTTATTATATTATTCGTGATCTGTATTAAAAAAAATCAGTCTATTAATATACTTTTCATATCATTAATTTATTTGTAATTAATTTTTCTGTAACTTTCACTCCATATGAGATAAATTAAGATTTGTCTTAAAAAATTATAAAAAATAATTAGTTTATTTTTAGTGGGTGGGATTTTCGAGTAGAAGATATGTTTTTTCTAACACGTGGATAGGGACGACTCTTCAATTCTTACGTATATATACACGAATTCATCCCAAATTTAAAAACTAGGTCCGACTAAGTTAGTTGATTTTTTTTTTTAAAAATATAATATATACCCTAATTTACGAGAAATTATATTATGGATCATTTTTATCATTTTATTTATGAGATTAATCAATTAAAATATTTATTTGATTATTTTTGTACATCATTAATTTTATTAAATGAATCTTTATTAATATTTATTATAAATTAAATTTAAAAATAATTTTGAACTTGATAAAAATAATAAAATAAAAAATAATTAAATAAATACTTTTGATATCTTTGGGTTTTATGAATTTTTCTTTTATTTGTATGTTTCTTTCAATGGATAAAATCCCCAAACCTCTTGTTATACTTAGGTGTGCTGTATTTACAGGACATTCTATTATTTTTAATAAACTCAATAACTCTAATTAATAATAATAATTTGATTTTGTGAATCATACCGAATATACTTTTAGTACAATAAATTTAGTTCAATTACTTATAAGCGTCATTGGCATGAAAAACTTATAAATACAAAAGAAGAATTCTTGAAATGGTATGGTTTAACCGTTGAATAAGTATTTAAATTATATTTTTTTCACGATGAACAACGATAAAATAAATGACAAATGATGTGTGGGTTGATCGGTGCGAGAAGGATGTTCATTTTATCGCTGACAATGTCAACGAACGTCGGCAAGAGTGGCTAAATTTTGGGTTTATGGATTTTGAGACTATTTAAAAATTTTAGGATATATTTTTATTTTATTTTATTAATTTTATCTATTTTGGATATTATTTTGGAATTTTTAGGAGCTGACATATGTCCTTTAACAGTGGAAGTAAATGAAGAACCTTAAATGAGTTACAAAATAAAACGTTAGACATCTAGTTAGCTTGAAAAATAGTTCGAACACCTAACTGAAAAAAAATGTATAATTTAAACACTTATTTAACGTTTAAGCTAAATGGTAACGAACAGTCAACTGCAAAAATAATGTCTATAAATACCTCCATCATCAGAACACACAAAATTCACTTTTTAGGTTCGTTGTAATAATCTAATAGAATCACATCTGGAATGAAGTTTTCAAAAGTTTCTTCCCTTGCCCTTACTTGTCTCATGGCCTTAGCATGGGTCCTTCCTTCCCATGCCCAAGACTCACCACAAGACTACCTCAACGCTCACAACCGAGCTAGAGCAGCTGTTGGCGTCGGCCCCATGACTTGGGACAACACCGTGGCTGCTTACGCACAAAACTATGCTAATCAACGCATTCGTGACTGCAACCTTGTGCACTCCGGTGGACCTTATGGTGAGAACCTAGCATGGAGCAGCGGTGACCTATCGGGCACCGCTGCCGTACGATTGTGGGTTAACGAGAGGGCTGACTACGATTACAATTCCAACAGTTGTGCATCCGGTAAGGTTTGCGGTCATTACACTCAAGTAGTTTGGCGTAACTCGATTCGTCTTGGGTGTGCTAAGGTGAGGTGCAACAATGGTGGAACTTTCATTGGTTGCAACTATTCTCCTCCAGGCAATATCCGCGGTCAAAAACCTTATGAAATTGCTCCATTTGCTTAAAATATTCGAAATCTACGAAAATACCTACTACAAAAATGTGGTATATACCGTATACGTGTGTAATGATCATCCTATGTATGTCATATAATAATAAGAAGCAATTAACTGCTTTATTATTTCGATTTGTTATTATAATTTTATGATCATGAAATGCGTAAAATTTTACTACACATGCTATGTAAAATTAATTTTGTACAGGACTATGTATTTACATTATAAAAACTCAAATTCTAAATTTTTAACCCTAATCTTAAGAAATTAAACCCTAAATCCTAAACTCTATACACTGAATTTTAAACACTAACCTTAAATTTTAAATCATATAACCTAAAACCCTAAACTTCAAACGTTAAGCTAAAACCTTAATCCCTAAATCTAATATATATATATATATATATATATATATATATACAAAAATTTACGTGACTTTGTATCCAATATTTTCTTTATGAAAGATAATGAAATATATTTACTTTGATTACTAGATTTTTTCCATTAGAGATTCATAATTACACAATATTACGAGAAATATTATATGATCTTGGCTTGTTATATTATTTATGGTCTCATCTACTAAAATTCGTTCATCTAATGATATGTAGAAAAGAGGTAAAGATTCACCTTATAAAAAAAAAGATGAAGATTCACTTTAAAAGAAAAATAAGATAAAAAGTTAGTATTGAATGATACCATAAATAACATAATTAGTTAGACTCATCCATTTTAATCATTTTATTTAGGGGTACTTAATGAGAAAGTCAATTACGTGCTCGACTCAACTCGAATTTTATTTGACTTGCGCTCTACTTGAATTAATATTCGATAAATTTTACTCGATCCGTGCTTATTAAGCTATTCAAAACTTTTAATTTTCTAATACATGTAAAATCTAATAATATTATATAGAGTTTAATATAAACATAAATTGATAAATTTAATAAAATAATGGTTGAATAGCATGTGGATTAATTCTAAAATATAAACTCAAAATGAATATTTAAGAATACATCAAACTAACTTATTATAAAAAATAATGAATTGCTCATAAACTTATCGAGTTAAGTTAAGTCGAGTTTAACCCAATTCATTAAGTTCTTAGGTCAAGATCAAACCTCTCACGAACTACTCTAATCCTCTAATGCTAGACGTGAGTATTCAATCGAGTCAAGTAAAAAATTGTGTTAATCGAGTCGAATAGTCTGTTGAGTTGATCGATCGTGATAATTGGCCAAGAGGGGGGTGAATTGGCTATTTAAAATTTTTGTCGGTGAAATTTCGGTAAAATCGAAAAATGAAGAACAAAAGATTTATAGTGGTTCAAGCTTCGGAACAAGCTCTACATCCACTACCTTAGCTCCCACTAAGGATTTTTAAATCAATTCACTAAGAATTCAATCTTTTTCTAGGTTCAAGGGATAACCTTTACAAATCGAATCAAACCTTCTACCCAATGATTGATTCAAACCTCACAAGATGATAAAAGAAAGAAATGCAAATTTAAATCTCTCACAAGATAGATAATTGCCCCAAATTACAAACAAACTCTCCCCAAACTCAATTACAAAGAATAAAATTGAAGTACAAGAGATGAGAGATAAGATATTCAATAAGAGTACTTGGGAGTTGGATTTAATTGCTTGGATGTTGCTTGAGGTTCAATAGTTGTTAATACTGCTTGAACTTCTTCATTTTATATGTCCTCATTGATTTCTAACCGTTGTGGTTGTTGGGAATTAAAATAAAGACGTTAGGACCATATCTTCCCACCATAAATGCTCTTCTGCAGGCACAGGTATCGATACACGAGGAACCTGTTTCGGAACAGCCTATAAAAAGAAAGAGACGTTGTGTATTTAATAGGGAGGGCATCGAAATAGGTATCGATGCCATTACTACACTGTAATGGTGGGTATCGAACCATGTTTCGAAACATCTCAACCATCTTTTAAAGTTTTAACTGGCACCGACGGTCAACTCATTAAATGCTAAAATAGCCGTTGGGAATTAAAGGGTGTATCGATACTGGTATCGATACCATGAGTCCTATTTTTAAATGATTTTAAAACAATTAAAAATACTCGATGTGGTTTGATACGTGGTTCGAAACATGCATTTACAATAAGGTAATAGTATCGAACCATGTTTCGATACCTGTTCTTAGTTCCAAGAACAAAACTTTAAAAATGCAGTAGGGTATCGATACCGGTTCAAATGGTATCGATACTCTCGTACCAAAACACTTAGAAATTTTATTTCAAAGTTCTTGGTTTGACTTGAAATCAAAAGTTTGACTTAAGGACTTAAAAATTTATTACAAAATAATCCTTATACATAATTGTTATATCAAAATCAATTTTGGTTTTACATAGTCTTATTTTATAACTTAAAAAATTATTTCAAATTCTTTAATACATAATTGAGATACTAGACTACCTGAAAATTGATTAAAGGATTATAAAAATTTTGAATTATTTAAATTTTTATTTTATAAATCAAATTTTATATATAAAAAATTCGAATCAAATGTACGAAGTTACAAATTAGATATTTTCATATCCAACTAAGCAAACGAGTTTTATTCACCCTAACCAACTCCCCTAATTTCAATGCCTCCTTTGTTTTACTTATTTCTTTTTAGATATAATTTATTATTTAATTTTTATTATTAATATCCTATCTTGTTTTATTGTTTTAAAAATCTATGTGTTTTTATATAAAATTAGACATTGATTTTTTTTTTATAATAAAGGAATACTATCAATGGCCTCCTTAAAAACCTCCCTAACCTAAATGGAGAAAAAGAGTACCATATGAAAGTATTTACAAGGTAAACACAAGATCAACCAAGACCAATCTATCAAAAAGCATTACAACCAAAAAAACCTAGCTCACACCATGGCAACACGAGATTAACCATTATGACTAACAGTCACTCTATCAACACCACTCATCGTACCAATGTCAATCTCCAAACCAACAATTTCCGTATTGACAACATCCCTGAGATTATAAGGGGGGGGGGGTTATAAACAGATGTTCACCAATAGGAGAACCACGACTCATCGAAGCAAGACGATCAGCTACAACATTACAATCACGATGGATATGAAGAATATGCACTCTCTAATTGCGATCAAGAATGTTAATTATAGTAGCCACCAAAGCACTCTCAATAAGAATATTTGATTCCTTACGCATGATTCTAGCAACATCCAAATTATCAACCTCCAAAACAACCTGTCGAAAACCAAGCCTCCAAGCATGCAAAAGAATATCGTGAGCAGCCCATAATTCAGAAAAAAGAATAGAACAAATACCAAGGCTACGAGTAAATCCAAACAACCAGGATCCATCATGATTGCATAAGATACCTCCTGTCGCGGCCATACCATCACATGAACGAACCGAACCATCAGAATTAGCCTTGATCCAACCAGTAGACGGAGGCTGCCAAGTCAAATGAGGGCTCATGGTGGATCGTCTTCCAATTCGTGACTGAACGGCTAAGAAGTCTGAGACAAGACGTTCTCCATAACACCGAATATCCTCTCTTTGAACATATTGATGATCAAGGATGCGGCTACATCTATTTTTCCATATAATCCAGCAAAAGACTGAAAAACGCACATCCCAATTCAGTGAATCCTGAACAAATTTTCCTCTGTTATTAATATTACAGGACCTTCACTCATCAAAAGGCAAAGCAAAAAAATAGCTCTCTTAGAAGGCACAATAACTTCTGTCCACAACCTCTGACTTGTAGTGCAAAATCTCAACACATGATCCAGACTTTCAACCCCGTGATTACATATCGTGCACTGCACAGAAGTGGTTAAATGTCTCTTCAAACGTTCTTCGTTAGTTAACAAACGGTTCTGGACAACTAGCCAAAGAAAAGTTTTAACTCTCGGTGGCAAGTGTAACGACCACAACTTCAGAAACAAGATAAATTTCACGCATCATTAATTAATATTTAAAAATAAATAAATAGATAAGATTGTACATATGATATTAAAAAGCTTGACCGTAAATTCACCATATAATAATACATTAATTAAATTAATTAGTCAAGGTAAGTTTTAAATAAAAAAAATAACGAACAAGAGTAAAATAAAATAAAAGAAAGATTTATATTTTTCTTTTGACTTTCGTATAATATATTAGGATGATGAATCAATGGTGCAAGTTGCCAAGAGGGTGAATATAGATTTGTATTATTTTTTCTGCATGTATTTTCTGCATTAAATTTTACACAAAAATATTATACGATTAAAAACAACAAGCTTAATGTACATTAAACAACATATAATTTTTTATTACTCTTTCGGTTTTTATGGTCTCGCCCTGACTAATCCGGATCAACTTGTGTCGCACACCTAATTTTAATGGGTGAGTCTTTCAGCAGGGACTTTTTGCGTATATAACATCTCGAACCCGAGATTTAATTAAACGAAATCAAATTGCTTACCACTTAAAACCAACCCATGTAAACAACATGCAATTTTACGGTACGCAAAACTACATTAAACTGGTTTACATTAAATTGTTTCTGCATTCAAAACTACATTTTTAACATTTTTACTGTGTTTCCAATTGTTTTCTGCATACTCCATTTGTTTAAAGATTTTAAATTGAAGATTGGGGGGAAATAGTGCAGATCTAGGAATCTAGATTATTTGTTTAGGTGGGAGGTTATTTAGTATTTTATATTTTTAATTTTAGTTATATATATTTAATTAATTATAAAAATTATATATATATAATTGAGTAGTCGGATATACGACTGGAACTAATTTTTGAGTCCAAATTCGACCAGAACATCCGAAAAAAAATTAACGGTCAGACACCCGACCCCATAAAAAACAAAAATCTTGAAATATCTTACTATTTTAAATTTGGTTGTTAAGTGATTAGACCGGATCAAGGAGATCAAATAATTTTAAACACTTGTACTTTTAGGTTGTTAAATTGATAAATTATTTGTTGGAGCTTAAAAAATTAAGAAATTAGAGAGAGAAAATCAAAAAAGTGTAGAGGAGGGGATTATTTGAGAAATTGAAACGTTTATGTATTTTTGTATTCAAATTATAATAATATATGTTCTAAATTATACTCTTAACCTTTGAATATTGATCGTTCAATCACTATGTTGATATTGATGGTGTTCAAACTCGTGACTTCTAAGAACAACAACCGTTCCTTTAACCACTAAGATTAGATGGCTCATGCTATTTAGTTTACGGAGATCGGTGGAAAATTCTATTACAAACCTTTTCCACCACATTATTCGTGGTCTCATCCATTAAAATTCAGTCATCTAATTTTTTTCTATGTTATTTTTTATGCCATATATATAGAGAGAGAGTGTGTGGTTACAAAGAAATAGATTATAAATGGTTTAATGATATATAAAAAGATAAATAAGTAGTTGAATTTTAATGAATGAGACCACAGATGACGTGGTGAAAAGGGTATACAATATAATTTTTCGAGATTGGGGGATTTAAATTACTATTACAATAAAAAAATGTGTTTGTGTAATATAATTTATACAACCATTCATATTTAATCTATAAAATTTAAAATTGAAATCTCTAACTCTAAAACCCTACGACCTTTAATGTAATACCCTTCACCCAGTGCCACATCAGGCTTCCGGTCCAAAACTTGTATTTCAAATTTTTTCTCAAAAGTCCAATAAGATGAGTCCAAATACATTTTCATCATAAGATAAATAAATCCAAATCCATTTAAAAACATAAATCCAAGTAAGATAAAGTAGCGAAGCTCCAAAATATTACAACCTATTTAAAAGCATTCGACAAATAAATAAAACAGAGTTACAAATTATGATGACATATTATCGACAAATAGCATATGCATGACAAGAGAAGATCACACAGCATCTCAAGTTCTTATCTCGTATTTATATCTCATATATATATATATATATCGGTGTCTATATCACCTCATAGTAGTATAGAAGTAGGGGGATCCATCAGCACTAAGCAAGGTCCGTGGCATGTCACTCCACATAATCCGTTAAGGAACCTATCAGCACGAAGCAAGATCCTAGCTGGTCTTCCGTATAATATAATATCGATAACCCATCAATACTAAGCAAGGTTATCAGTTTTACCTTTCATATAATATTTACTCTAGAAACCCATCAGCACTAAGCAAGGTTACCAGGTTATCTCATAATCATATAATATATACTATAGGCAATCCATTAGCACTAAGCAAGGTTCCTAGTAAGCCATGTGACTCAAATATGTCACATACCGTTTATTACCACTAGACTCTAATTATTATCTAATTATCTCTTTAACGGGGCTAGGTGTCTATCTCTCGGTTAAATATTCATTTTAAAGTTTAAACAACTCTTAGGAACTTCTAGGATAGCATTATGAAACTAGCTAACTTATCCTCAAGAACTTGGGCTAATTTGTCCTGGGGTATCGATACGCTTACTTGGAGTATCGAAACACCCAGTATCAATACCCTCACCAAAGGGGTATCGAAACGACCTGTATCGATACCCTCTCAAAGGGGGGATTGAAACACTTTGACCAGCCTCAAAGTCAACAAAAGAGGACCTACCCGCTTCGATACCGGCATCGAACCGGGAAGGTCACTGGACGACTTGGTATCAAAACGCAGGTAGGGCGTTTTGATACCCCTACCTGAAAAGTGCATTTTTGCATTTTCAAACACTTAAAACTCTATCCAAATTCTATCCATTTGATCCCAAATCGATTCTAGACTCTGTGGGAGTAATCCTAAGCATGTCTAAACCATTTTTACGAAGGTTCATCAACTCTAGACAAATCCACCATTAAAGACCACCTTAAGCTTGACCAACATACCAAACCAATCAACAAACATGCTAATGGGCTTAAAACATGATATGCATGATGATTAAGAGTTTGAAGGGTACCAACCTTAGCAAAGAACACAACAAACCCGAGCTCCCAACACAACTTCAAGATTTCTCCTTTTCAAGGCTTGAAGATGGCTCTCCCACTTGTTTCTCTACAAAAGGAAAGATAAGCAGTGAATTAGACACCAAGGAGATAATTTTTAGAGTCTAAAACACTGGAAAAACTAGGATTAATACCCTCAAAAACCTATTCCCGTACTCAAGTTTAAACCCCTCTTAAACCTCCATCTTTCTCTAAACCAACACTTCCTTACCTCTTTTGATAGATCCTTTATAGCTCTATAACTTCCTCTTTAACAACACTTCCTTATCTTTAACCAAGTCTTTCTTGTATCAAGGGGATGAAAGTGAGAAGAAAGAAAAAGAAAAGATAAGGTAATCATTTGCGGGGAAATAAAAACCCCAACACCCTCTCTTCTCAACCCACATAGGCATTTACCAAAATGCCCTTACAGAACAAAGCCTAAACTCAAAGCCCAACAAGCCTAAGGCCCAAACTACACAAACTCGGGACCCAAAACCGAAGCCCAACTCCTTGGGTTAACCCGACACTCGAATTCGAATCTGGGTCGTGACATTCAATTATAGATCTTAGACTCTAATTATAAACTTTAAATTTTATACCCTATAACATAAATTTTTAAACCTTAAATTACAACTTAAATCTCAAAAACTAAAATAGAAAGGCTTATGATTTATATAAATTTATGTATCAAAATATTTTCCTAAAAATAAAATATATATATATATATATTACTAATTTATTAGTGGTCATTTTTTTTTTTGAAATTCAGTGAACCATCTATTCTCCTCGGGAAATGGTCTCCAGGAGAAGGTTTGAGCCTTCCTTTTGAGTCACAACGAGTTCCCATACCACACTAACGCCATCAAATGTATCGACGAGGCAGTCATTGTTCGAGAGACCGAACGTTATGGCGCAGGAAATGAGAGCACAAGTGAGACTCAAGCGATACCATTGATGGAAACAGAGGAACCTAGATAGAGAAGGACGCGTTATAGAGCTCGTTGCTGTTGGCGTTGACGCTGTGGATCTCCGCAACGTCAAAGTGCCGGAGGACAATAGATATTCAAGACCCGGTTCAAGAATTTGATGCAAGCAAAGCCAAGTTC
This sequence comes from Abelmoschus esculentus, assembly GCA_035048815.1. Taxonomy (NCBI): domain Eukaryota; kingdom Viridiplantae; phylum Streptophyta; class Magnoliopsida; order Malvales; family Malvaceae; genus Abelmoschus; species Abelmoschus esculentus. The sequence continues at coordinate 3,440,461 of JAUCBN010000061.1, read as the reverse complement.
AGGAGTGAACATTACCTGGAGACCGGAGGAGGCCTCCTTACTAATCATATAGGTATGTATCCAAATTCCTATGTGAGGAGAAAAATCATAAGAGCAGAGGTAAGTTGAAATATGTAATAATAGCACACCCCATATCCATTTTGCAGATCCAGATATATAATGTTTCAAATATCTCCAATTTTATCAATATGATATATAATGCTCAACTCAAGCTTACTAGTTCAAGCCTAAACTACGTAAGAATATATACCAACTTTATATATTTATAAACTAATCATCTTTCCTTTACAGTCGAGCAAGCAGGATATATAAATAGAAACAGGTCTTGGAAAGGTTCTTTTCCTATTCTCCGGCTTTTTTCTATGCATGCTCTGTCTCACTCAGAGTCATGGTTTAACTTCCCAAAGTATTTCGCAGAAAAGAAGTACAGATCTCAACCGAGAGAACAACTGCAAGTGAATGCAGTGTGAAGTTTTGTTTCGTTTTCATGACACAAAATCCGGCAACAATTGAGCAGCAAACCTTTTCCTGTTCTGCATCTCGAAGGTGGTCGAATGAGAAGCTTGTTGGGTGTTGTTGTTGATCCCGCAGAAATCAGATTCTGCAGGGCCTAATTCTAACCTTCTTCCTACCTGAATGTTCTGGTTTGATATCAAGTTCTGGTGGTGGTTCCCCGAGAGTGACAGATTCTCACAATGGGGAAGGCCAAGGGTAAGCGAAACACTGTTTCCATGAAACCTCGGTGTCAGCTGGCTCGGATCGAACCTCCCGATGTCCCCCATCGAACTGTATGTCTCAAATCCACCGCCGGGACTCTCAGTTCCCGTCAAAAACGAGTAACTGTCCTTAGTCAGCCTTTCATCACCCTGCTTCATTTCCATGTCCATAGAAAGGATACTACTAGGGGAATTCTGCAAGTCATTGACAATACCCTTTGGCTTTTTCGGGCTTCTTTGAACCCCACCGTCGAGGTTGGACGATCTGATGAGATTGAAGGCTGTTTGTGGAAGAAATGATCCTCCCATGGGAGATGTGGAGTTGGAAAATTGATCAGTCGGAGGAATGTTGTGATGGTTGATGGATTTCTCGGTGTGGGGTTGAGTTTTGCCATGATCCATCGTAAATGAAACACTCTCTTGCTGTGCATTAGAGCTCGACCCTGACTCCTTTTGCTTACTCTCGCCGCGGTTCGCTTCGCTGCCATTTTTTTCTTGTTCCTTCACTTCCTCCATGTACATTTCTTCTACCATTGGCTTCCAAAGCCGAACTCGAGCATTTATGAACCAGTTTGATACCTGCAGTCCAAGGTAAATGGTTTGATGAATAAAATATGTAATTTCAAGCTATGGTCTTCAAACTATAATTATAATTCTAAGAATTCTATCCGTCTACTTGTTCGATTTGAAAATTAAAATCAGAACGAATGAAATAATTAATTGACTTTCTATAAATTTGATGTTTACATATACCTTTAAATGTTAAATTACTATAGATTTAAATTTAGAATAAACTATATAAATATTCTTCTGATTATAGATTTTTTTTTCTATCCTCTTACTATAAAAAGATATAAAATGATTCCTCATTTATAAAAAATAAAAAATTAAATTAATATCGTTAAAAATTTAACACAAACAATATGGTGTTCAATAAAATTATTATAATAATAAATTTTAACCTCATATGTTGCATATTATAATAATAAATTTAACCCTTAATATTTCATCATCAAACGATGCACATTATTATTATAAATTATTAAAATTAGTATAGAATTATAATAATATGCAACTTTAATGTGTTTTTTAATAGAAAAGGGATAAAAAATAGAGGAACCATTTATGTTTATATAATAGAGAGTTTGAAACTAGAATTTAAATACGAGATCAAAATCATAATTTGACCAAAGAATAATGATCATGAAAGAAGAACGATATATATGGAAACTGAAGTGAGGTCATGTCCATAGAACATACCTGGCTTCTTGTAAGCCCTGTTTGTTTGGCAAGCATAAGTTTGTCTGAATCTTTAGGATACCTGCGGACAAGAAAACAACAAAGATCAATGGATTTCGTACTGAGATAAAGGCAATATGTATCGGATAATAATCTAATAACAGGGTTTCCAGTTTCTAGTACATACGGATGAAGGAAATGCTCGAAAAGCCAAGCACGAAGAACGGATACAGCTCGCTCAGGCAAACCTCTTTGGGGTCTCCAAGCGTTGGGTTGGACCATCCCCAACTGCTGCAACGCTCGCTGTTGACGGAGCTGATGATCCACGTATCGTAGTCTCGAACCCTCAACTTTTGTACCCAAGCAATCCTCTTCTCCTAAACCCTTGCTCGTGATCTTGATTTGTCCGGATATGGCGTCTTTTAGGCACCGGAATTGCTTCGAAATAGTCTTCAAAGCAAGGGCGGTGTAGGATTTCGCCGCACCGAATCCCACCGCCTGCTCGAACGAAGAAACCACGATTTGCATTTGATGATGGTACTGCCTGTATCTTTGCTCTACCTTCAAGTTCATAAACAAAGAGCCACCCATATTAGTGGAATACTAATAGATAATTGATACATACATAGAGTACTAGTTCCTTCAATTAATAGAGATGAACAATTCTATTAAGCTACATATAGTATTAAATTACGATCGTAACAGTTTTGAAATGTACCATAACGTCGGAATAAAAATCACAACGTTAAAATGAACTTAAACCTCATCGAACATGTTGATAAGTTTTGCTTTCTTCATCTGCAGCTCCTGTCTTTGTGCTGTGGTGAGCTCAGCTCCATGTTTAGTTCCATTTTCACCAGCACTTGAACCTTCTCTGGTCACAGCAGCCACCGGTTCTTTGTTCACTTTTATCTTCTCCTTGGTCCCATCAGACATGTCAGTCTTTATCCCTTTCCCCACATTAACCACTTCATCAAGAAGCTCTTGTGCTGCTCTCAAGTACTTTGATCCTAGGACCGCACTCTGAGCCCCGGAAATCCCATTCGAAACGACGGAAACAGACGACGGCGAGTTCCCCGATATCCTCATGTCATCAGCCAGTGACATGGTTGGAACTTGATGTTGTTGTTGTCCTTGTATGTCCGTTTCAACGTTATTTCCCAACCTATAACCCGCTTGTTGGGATGACAGACTCAAGGACAAACCTTGTGTCGGCGACATCACCGGCCGACGAAACCCCGTCTGCGGATCGTGGGACCCACTAGAGTTATCTGCTGCCGACACAACAACCAGAGGTTGGCTACTACTTCCCGGAGAATTCTGATGCTCAAGACTCGAAGTCCCCCATAAGTTAGAGTAGAAACCAGGGATTAAACCATGAAGAGTAGATGAACGGTGGGGATCATCGGAATTGACCGGTCTTATGGAATCCGATGTCTGTGTTGTGAGAGGAAGACCAAGGAAACGGTGATGGTCGTTAGGCGGTGGCGCTTGGGGTAAACTTGAGGGGTTTAAGAAGAACATGTTAGTGGGAGCGGCGGCGGCAGCTGGTTGGTTCGAATCGGAATAGGGAACGTAGTTGTGGTTCATGAGATAGAGTGTTTGCATCCCATCAGCAGCTTGGAATTCTGAGCTTCCATGATAGTACGTCGCCATCTTGATTTGAAAAACACCCAAAAAAATCCCACTTGTACCAGTGTACGGAACTGCACAACTTCTTTTCTCTTTTAAAAAATGTCCAAGAACTTTAACCAGAAAGACACTAGATTGACTTGAAGGGAACAGACCAGCTCATTTTGACGTCCAATTCATAACCTGTAATAAACAAAGTGAAAACCAAAGCACGCATAATGAATCAAGGGAAGGGAAAACGATCCGTTTCTGTTAAAGACTGTTGCAGAGACGGGCAAAGTACCATATTCCAATACAATTATGGCTAAAAACACCCAAGAGAAGATGCATATCTGCCATAGTCAGCACACGTTCTGAGATCTTTTTAGGCTTTTTGGTGTGGACTGTATCAAGTTTTTGCACAACTTGTCAGACCCAAAATTTTCTTTGCTATTTTCCTTTCCTTGCAGACTGCAGACTGCAGACTGCAGTTTCATAAATAATTGATGATAACATAAAGTAAGAGAGAGATGCAAAGCAAAGAACATAAAATGATACCACCCACTTTTCTTTTTCTCTTTTTTTGTTGTTTCCCTTCCAAAATATAGGCTTTTTGCTGGTTTTCTATTGGATGGGATTTTAGTAAATCAGAAAAATAATTGAAATTCACTGTTTAGTCATTTGGTTTTGCCTTTTTTTACAGTCTTTTCCTTTCATTGTCCTATCTCTCCAATGGTTAGGTAGCAGCAATAGGGTTTGAATGGCAGTGGGTCATGCAGCAGCAGATAAATAACCATTGCAGCTGGAAAAACAAAGAGATGTATATATATTTATTTATAAAGAAAGGGTTTCTCAATGAACCAAACAATGGTGATCAACAAGATGCAGCAATGGAAGGTTAGAGATTCAATACATTAACCTTTGAATTGAAATTTCATGTACTTTTTAGTGTTTCTTAGGGACTAAATTAAACTTTTGAGTTTAAGATAAAACATAAATATTTACAAATATGATTAAATTTCTGAATAAATTATTTTTAAAAGGTTTTATATAAGAGAATAAATATAAAAAAATAGCGGGTGTAGGCAATTACCCTTTCTCTCCCCTTATAGCTCCACCCTTAGTATTTTTATTTATGCTTCACGCTTAAAATATAAGATTTAAAATTTATGATTAAATTTTAAAAAAATAAAAATAAAATATAATTTTTTAGAGTCTAAAATTAAGATTTAATTTAATTTTTTAGTGTTGATGTAGAAAAAAAGGCATCAAATGGAAGATTTTTTTTCTTAATCTTTGAAAATTTTCTGGGTTTTTTAATGCTTTATCCTCACATATCTATTTGTATGCCATTTGATTCATTTTTCTTCTTTATATTTTGCAATACGATGCAAAAGATGGAACACAAAGCACTTTGGAAAATTAACACAACGGTATGATCAAATTATCTAAATTAATGATACACAAAAATTTTTAAAATTATTAATTAAGTTCACTATATTAATGATTATATTCATATTAAGATATAATTATTGAAATGGAAAATTATTGTCATTTTAAATTTTAATTTAAAATATAATAATCTTATACTACTATCATGAGCTTATACTCACTAATAAAAATTTAATATCGAAAAATATCTACTAATTAATTAAGAGATAACGATACTCATATTATTATATTTTGTGTAAATTTAAATTTTAAAATTTTCATATAAGCACACATCTATTTTATCGAAAAGTTTAAAAAAATAAAATTTAATATAATTTTTAAATAATTTAAAGGAGTAAAATATGCCTCCTAATTGTGCCTCTTTGCATGTCACCTTTTAAAAAATCTTAAAAAATTAAATTTTAAACCCTAGCATTAATTTTTTATATCTTAAACCTTAAAAAATACACATTACCCCTCATTCTTTAAACCCTAACCATAACCCTTAACTTTGAACCCTAAATTCTAAACACGCTAATTTAAAATAAAGGCACTAATGGAGGCACAATTAAGAGGTAGACAATTCGAACCCAATCTAAAGGTGATTACAAGATAACATTTATTTATAAATATTTTTAATTCTTTAATAATTCATACACACTTTAGTAATATTATAATTAAACTCGAATCTCTAAAATTAACATCATCGATTTTTTCAGTCAAATCACTTATTGAATTAAACATAGAGTAAATTGCAATGTAAATCACTTAATTATGGGTAAAGTTACATTGGGGTCACCTAATTATTAAAAATTATATTTGGATCACTTATTAATTTATATGTGGGTCACCCAATTATTAAAGGTTACATTTTGGTTACCCAATTATAGGTAAGGTTACATCGGTGTCACTCTTCATATTTGAAAAAAAGTTTATCAATTCGTTCATTAGATTAATTAATGATTTCAAATAAAGTACTCTAATATTAACAAGGTTATATAAATAATTTAGAAGAAAAATCGATCAAATTGATATATTTTTTCAAATATGAAGAGTGACCCAAATATAACATTACTTATAATTGAGTGACCCAAATATAACCTTTAATAATTGAAAGAGCCGAATGTAACCTTTAATAATTAAGAGACCCAAATGTAACCTTACCTATAAATGAGTGATCCAAAGCTTTTAATAATTATGTGATTTAAATATAACGATTATATCTATAATTAAATGACCTTTGTTACGATTTACCCTTAAACATAAGCTTTTACCATGAATAAAAGTGTAACTTCTTTATATGAACTTACAAACCTATAGTTATTGATTGAGCAATACTATGATTGAAGTTTGACTGTTGTTTCTTACCCTTACCCATAGTTATTGCGAAGAAAAGTACGGTCAAAGTTTTAGCTTTGTTATCATTGTAGTGCAATCAAAAGCTGGCCCAACAACTTGGTGATGTGCACGACACTACACGGCTCATGGCTCATGACTTAAAACTATATAGGGGTCCATTCGATTCAGGTTTGGTTTTATTCTGTAAATTATTTTAATAATTATTGATTTTTGGTTCGGTTAATTTTAGTTTTTGTTTTTCATATTAACATTAATTTTTAAAAATTTGTATTTTATCTTGACAAAATAGCTTTATTTTTTGACTTTTAAACATTAAAAGATATATATTTTAAGATATTTTTCATAAATATTTATTAAAAACTTATTTTTTTAAGTAAAAAATAAAAAAAATACATTTATAGTATTTTAAGTATAATATATATATATATATTTTATCTTATAAAAATAATTAAAAATTAATTTAAAAATCAAATTCGGTTTAATTCGGTTAACTACAGTTAACTACGATTCATAAATTTATGAACCATAATATATCTATTCAGTTTTTGGTTTTACGGTTAACCATACCCAACCCTAACTATATAGCCGTAAAAACTAGGGTAAATTATATATTAGGCATCACATTTTTATTTGTGTTTTTATTTTAGATCCTTAAGTATTTTTTTTTGATAGAACTATATTTTGATATCATGTTTTGATTTTATTTTAATTTTTTATGATTAAAAAATAATTATATATTGATTATAGGAAAAAAAATTAAGTGGCAAGCTGGATAGGAGAGACAAAATCAAATATGATAGACTAACATATCATTTTTTTATCCTAATCGATTTATCATGTATGATTTTCACGTATAATTTTTTTCTTTATTTTTTAGTTAACATTTGTTAAGATTTTAATAAAGAATACCAAAATAAAAATAAAATATAATTTTATGAAAAACAATAGATAGAGCGTAAAAAAATAAAGTAACAGATTGGTCACAGAATAGTTAATGTACCTTAAAAACAATTAGTATAAACTTATATTATTTTTAGAGTATACCCTAAACCACTTATAATCATTTGATATATAAATAAAGATAATTGTTTTTTTGATTAACTCAAATTTAAATTGCAACAATAAAATTAGTAATCGAATGAAATAAAATAGGTTTAACTAAGAATTAATTGTTTGAATTATATATTTTTTCATGAAATATGTGTTTAATATTATTTTTAAAAGAAATAGATGCATAATTTTTTTATTCCGTAAGTGTTTTATAGTAACATTGTTACAAAATTGTTGAACTCAAAAATATGTGCTCAAACTATATATATGTATATATATTTTGAGATAGGTGTCTATTTTTTTAGTTAAAATAAATGCCTAAAATTTTATTACATTAGTGTTTTCAGGTAATACCGTTAAAAATATTCATCAACTAACTATAATTTAATATATGTCTATTTTAATTTTTATAAGTAAACTAAAAAAAGAAAATTAATTTAAAAAACTTAAAATTTTTAAAAACTCTCAAATCACTAAAACCCAAAAATCTCAAAATTGACACAATTACCATCATCGATAGTCTTGTCGAATCTCGTCGTCGTCTAAGGATATCATCCATTTTTTTCAACTATCTATCGCCGATAATCAACGAAGACAATACAATCAGACTTCGAACAATCAGAGTCTTTCACATTCATTGTTCGACGTCTGATTCAAATTTCTTATGCAGATTTTTGGTTTGAGTCTATATCGATCCAATTAAAATTTAAATTGATTTCAGTTTAATTTCATCATATTTTATACCAAATTTAGATTATTATATTTGAATATATATAAAATTTCAAATTAGATATATCAATTCAATTAATGATCAAATTAGTACAAATAAAAATTGTAATGTTAGTCCATAAAAACTAAAGTTGAGTGGTTTTGTTAATCTTGAAAACAAAAGACAAGATGACTTTGTTTATTAATTAATAATCATTATTATAACCAGCTGCTTTAATTGAGTAATTAAAGTCGGAATCTATCTCCAATGTCATCCAAACATGGAACATCCCATTTTCGATGTCCATGATGGGCACACAATTTCTGTTGACTCAGCTCCTCTAATTAAGATTAATTAATTTAACCTACCAACTAAGCCACATCAATCTAAAATATTTTAATATTAACTCCCAAGCAATTCCAATGTTTCAGATTAACCCACAGATATGATATGACAGCAAGTGATTAAGACAACTATATGGGAAGTAATTTACAAATTTGTCCTAGTGCTATACAAGTGTTATAAAATAGGAAAATTTTACAATAGGAATAGAATAAAAATTTTAATTACGTAATAAATTTAACATATAATTAATAATGCTATATTAATCTTTTAGATTTTATATTTTATAAATTAATTTAATAATATTCAATGGTATTCAATAATTAGGGGTGTGTAAAAAAATTCGATCCGACTGATCCGATCCGATTATTTGTTGATCCGATCTAATTATCCGTTGATCCGATCTGATTATCTGTTGATCCGATCTAATTATCCGTTGATCCGATCCGAATTTTATTTTTCGGATAATTCAGATCAGATATCCGAAAATTTCGGATCGGATACGGATAAGTATTTTACATTCGGATCGGATATCCGATTATCTGATATCCGAAAATTTAATTTTTTTATACATATAAATATTGTTATATTCGATATTTTTACTTGTTATATATGAAAAAATAATTTTTCATGGATAAAAATATTGTTATATTAAATAATTTGTTGATTATTATATTCGAAAACCAAAATTTTTACGAATAAGACCGTCAAATTAAAAAAAATACTTAAATTAAATTATAAATTTGGATATTCGGATATCCGAAATCCGCTCCGAATTTTCGGATATCCGAAAATCGGATATTTAATTTTTTTTGGATCGGATACGAATCACTAAAATACTAATCCGAAAATTTTAGATCGGATCAGATCAGATAATCTGAAATATACACCCTTATCTGCAATGTTCGACGCGGATGATAAACTCATCTTATAAATTAATCCTTTTAAACTATTACGCTGATGTACAATTCTACAAGCTATGATGGTAAAAATTGTGATCTTATAAACCATGTAATAATCATTTATATATTAAAATTTTAATATATTAAATTAAGATGGATCAAGGATATCGAAAGAGATAATCATATATATTAAAACATATTTTTTATAATTTAAATATATGTTATATATTTTCTGTTAATTATATATCATTTTGCATTATAATATTTTTAATTTGAATTTTAATAATTAAACTTAAAATCTAATATTTATATGCAATAAATCCTGGAACCGAAGGGAAGATAATAATGGTTACCGTTTGCAGCACGATATGTGGGTCTGGACATTCGTACATCTCATTTGCTCACAGAAAGCCCCGGACTACACGCAACCGTAGAACTAGCACTAACACTAGCCGATGCGCCGGGGTAAGGTGTTTTTTTTTTCATTATAAATAATATTATAAGATATAATGTGCCAGTAATATTTAAAAAAAAATAAAAATTAGGACTTAATTGTTTAAATTGATTAAATAATTTAATTGATAATATAATTTTTTATTTTAAATTTTAATAGTTTAATTTTTTGATTTAAGGGTTAAATTGGTGCAAAAATTTAAAATTTTAATTAATTTTTTAAAACAGTTTAAGAGCTTCGTATATTTTAAACTTTTTTATTTGATAAAAGTGAAATAGATCAAATTCGAAATTTAAGGTTAATTAAATATTTAATAAATTATTATATTTTTGTAACTTAAATATATATTTTATAGGGGGAGTATGAAATTATCAAATATTTAAGATTTTTATCAACATAAGATTACAATTTTATTAAAGAGAAATCATATAATACCATTGACATAATTAAAAACCTTTCTAAACTTAAACTAGTTATTTTAAAGTACGAGGGAAATCGGTTCAGTTTGAGGAAAGATATGTTAAAAAACTTTTCAAACTCTAAACTTTCGACGATGAACATTCAAACTTCTTGACTGAGATTGATGATGAGAAGCATCAACTCCTGCCGATTGATTTGTACGAGTCGAGCACCAAATGATTTGTGTCCAGTAAAGGGAAAAGAACAGTCAAGAGGTTGGCCACGAAACCCTAGCCTAAAGGATGAAATCACTTGCTGAAGATGAGATTAATGTCGATAATGCACAATGACACAATGATAGAAGATCGAATGATACTTCTTGATTCTATTCTCAAGGGACGAATAATCACAACTTTATGCTTACAGCACAAGGTATCCGTACTTGATTCAGACAATATTCAACCATGTAAAAGAATCATAACATGGTCGTTTTGGAAGTAATTTATTGCCAAGGAATCTCAGGAGAAAGGAAAAGTAAAAACAAAACCCACCGCAACAACACCAAGAGTGGCGAAATCCAGTGGCACTAGAACAATGCCAGAGGAAGTTGACACCATGTTGGATCAGCTCAACTGCCAACAAGAACTAATCCTACAAACGTTGCACCACCAATCGGAGTAACTCAAGGAGAAGAAGCGAATATATGATAACCATAATGTCGGACAACAATGACGAATGGAATGATGATCCTAAACTACATTTTCCAGAACCTAGAATATTACTAGGTAAACCGTCTCAACCTTAATTGTAGATCAAGCCTGTATAAAATGCACGAGAAGGGTCCAAATCCATGGATTGTTAAAGTAACTTTTCTTATTCTGGAAGAAATTCTTAAGGTGGCATCCAAAGCCTATATAATCGTTCCTAAAGCTAGCAATTGAGAAGGAGGATCAAAAGTCACAAGAAACTATTTTCGGAGGAAAAAGAAAAAATCAGAAGTTGCTACAAACTTATGACAACAGAGGCTTCAACTTGTAGATTCGAGGTATAACATCGGATATTTTGAGGGATTGCATCGGCAGAACTCCCTCTAGTTTTTTTTTCTTCATTTTTTTATTTCTTAATGTTTATTTTAAGGATGATTAAAATAAATACTTTGTTACATTTATTTCTAGGCATAATATAATTTTTATTTGGCTAAGGATTTTTTTATGAGAATCAATTAATTGCTAGCAACATATTAAGTAGTCGCTTGATAATATTGTTTGTTAATTATATACCTTCTATTATGTGACATCTAACTTTAGGTACGTATAATTGTTTGATATCATAGTCGATTTAGACAAAAAAGAACTTATACTTGCACATAGAAGAGACTTCTATAGAAAAGAGTTCAAGTAAACTAGAATTACCTTTAGAGTTAGTTATCCATTTGAAATAAAGATCGGATTATAAATTAACTTTAAACTCCCTAAAGAGGTATAAATGTTTATGGTTAATAATTTAGGGCGTTATACTCAACGGAGATAATCTTATTATAAAACCCGTTTGACAATAAAATCAAGTTAAAATTTAATTGAATGTTACTTGTATGCGAATAGATTCCAGATATCCTTTGCCAACATATTGATCATTCTTAAACTAGACTTTTACTAAATTGTGCTCTTCTCTAAACTTTCACTTTACCTTTCTTTCTAGTTTTCTTTAGTGATATTCTTTTTTTTAGTTTTCCTTAGTCAACCTACAATAAATAATTCTAACTTCATAAATATTAATTTGATAATTAATTCCTGGACAATTCTTGTGAAGATGATACTCCGCTTATCATATTATTTCTTTATGACCATGTATGATCGCATGTAAAAACTTTGTCGTGGCATTGTTCTAAATAATTAGCTAAAATATTCAGTCTTTTTTCAATTATTAAAAAATTCTATAATAAGTTATAACTTTTCCATCTTGTATCAGCACTTAACCCAACCTCACATATGATTGATCACTATACATCATAAACTCTCTTCCCGAATCAGGTTGAATCAAAATCATAGATTACATCAAATTACATTTAAATTACGTATCTCTATCGTGAATTACTGCTCAAGGTGCACCAAATCTTGTGAAGATGTGCTTATGTAGAAATTGGCCAACAAATTTTGCATTTTTTGTTGGAAGAACAATGACTTTAACCCATTTTGAGACGTAATCAAAAGTTACTAGAATGTATTGTTTTCCAAATGATATTAGAAATATTCTCATAAAATCAATCTTCCAAACATCAAACTATTCAACCTTCAAGATCTGTTGCAATGACAATTCAACCTTCAAGATCTTTAAACAAAGTTGTCCAATAGAATCCTGAGTGCAAAACCTTATTTGTTATTTCATTCCTACAAAATATCCTCCATATGGTGCGGCGTATCATTGATGGAGTATTGCTTATTTTTATTTTCTAGAATGCATCTGCGAATGATCTGATCTATGCAATACATGTAGAGAAAATGTTTTTCCTAAGAATATTTTCGGACAACCCTAATGAATCTCTTCTTAGCATTGTTGGATAGGTCTATTGGTATTATATTTCTTATCATGTAGTTAATTATATTGGCAAACCATGGGATGTGTAAGAGTTGCAGAAAATGTTCATCCGAAAATAAGACATTGATTGGGATGACATTGTTATTCTCTTTTTGAAATTCTAGTTTGGACAAGTGATCTATCACTAGGTTTTTTTGCATGTTTCTTGTCTCTTATCTTAAGGTTGAATTCTTGTAAGAGTAACGTTCATCTAATTAGTTGAGGTTTAGTATCTTTTTTGGTAAACAATTATTTGATTTTTGAGTGATCAGTATAAACTATCACTTTACTACCAACAAAATATGCTCAGAATTTGTCAAATGCAAAGACTATTACCAATAATTTCTTCGTTATTGTGGTATAGTTGATTTGAGTGTCATTTAATGTGCAATTGGCATAATAGATCGTATAAAATATTTTGTGAGGCCTCTTACCCAATATAGCTCCCACTAAGTAATAACTTACATCACATATAAGTTTAAAGGGCTTACTCTAGTCAGGTGCAACTATTATGGTGCATTAACAAGCCCCTCATTGAGTTCTTGAAAAGCCATCAAAAAAACGTTAGTAAAGAAAAAAATACATTATTTTCCAATACAGAGCAAAGGGATTTAAAAATCTTAAAGTCTTTAATGAATCATCGATAAAAGTTCACATGTCCTTAAAAACTTCTTATTCCATTTACGTTCGTTGGAGGTGGTAATTGTTTGATTACTTCTACTTTCACTTTGTTCACTTCTAAACCTGTTGTGTGATTTAAGTGTTTCATAATTGGTACAAGTATACACATCGTAATTTATTGTATAGAAAGATAACGTCTTCATAGGGATTGATGTTACTTCTAGAATCTATCTTCTTGCACTATAGAAAAATAAAAATGAAAGTAATAATATAAGTTTGAAAGTACATGTAACACCCTCAAGTCAAATATCACATTGGGCCTCCGACCCAAAACCCATAATTCAAAATTTCGTTTCAAAAGCCCAAAAGACAAGTTCAAATCTAAACTCATAATAAGTCCATCAAATTTCAAACCATAAATAAGTTGATAATTTCAAAAGTAAAGAGCTCCAAAATATTAAAATTTTTAAAGAATTCAACTCAACTCAAATTAAATCAAGAGTTACAAATTTATATAGGGTCCTACAAGTATATGACCCACTACATATAGTAAAAGTACTCTAACAATTAGTCGATGCTGAAACCAACCACGATGATGCTCCCCCGATCCTAGGCTTCACCTAACCTATTCACAAAAATACATTTTGAAATGTCGAGCTACAAAAACTCAATAGATACTCTACCAATCGATTCACATCTCAAATATCATAATTAAGCATATGAAACATAAATAATGACATGACATGAGTAGAATGATGCTACCATATCCGCCTAAACACATGATATTATGCATGCATATTATCGACACAGTATATGCATATCAAGAGAAGTCTACACAACATCTCAAAGTCTCTCTCTCTCAATCTCTCTCTCTCTCTATATATATATATATATATATAAGGATAAACTATTGCGCTAGTCACTTTCGTTTACCCCCAGTATACTTTTAGTCACCGATTTTGAAAAACGACCAGTAAGGCCACTATCATTTTCGGGGTGTAAAGTTTTGTTCACTCCAACATTAAGTGATATTAAATATTAATGAAAATACGATCTAGCACAATAAAAAATGATAAATTACTTAAATAGTCTTTTAACTATTATTATACTTTTGTTTCATCTTTAATTTGACTCTAAAAAATTTCAAATTTTATATTTTTACCATCTTTCCAAAAAAAACCCTAACCCTAACCCTTATTCCAAACCCCAAAATCCCCACCCAAATCGAACGTGTCTTGCAAACTCACTTTCTCTAAGAAATAACAGTACCAACTTGTGTTTTGTAACTTTTATCTTTTCAAATTTACCAATTTTTGAAGATTATGGATTGAAATATGATAAATAGATAAAAAGACTAATTTCATTTCTAGATTGTAGAAATCATATCTCGTTTTAAGCGCAAGGGGTTCAATCATGTAGCCTTGTGGTTCCTTCAAAGGAGTTTGCCTAGAAAAATTATCACGACATGAAGAGAAGATCTTTGATATTGTTTTTATTAAAATACTGCTCAAAAAAATTTTTTTTTGTCAAATTCAAAACGAAAATATCACTTTTAGAATTTGTTTATTCAATTTAATGATCGGTGTCGTTGGGTAAGCTTGATTGGGTAGAACATACATTGGGGGTTTTAAATTATGTACAACCTGCCCAAGGGTCTGGAGGATTTTTTTGTTATTCAAATCAACTTTGTGATAGAATTTAATGTCTTGAATTCTATGATCACAAGCACAAACTATAAGTTTAGTTTTAATCGGACACGAGGATTCAAATCGGTTTTGTTAAAAAAACATATCAATGTCCCTGTTAGCTGCCAATGGCATTAGAAGGTGGTTTGTGTAATGAGTTGCGTATATTGAGAAATGCACAAGTAATTGGTATTACCGAATCAATGAAATGGTTAAGTAACCTGGTGTTATACTCTTGATGTACCATTTTAGGTTGTAGAATAACTTTAATAGAATTTCTATTGGCACCAAAATTGTCAGAACTACTACTGGCTTGCTTTTGAAGCTTGCATAAAGCAAGCACGATTGTTCATACTAATGACAATAGGGTTGTAAACTTATTCACCTAAGAGTTATTCAATTTTCTGTTTTCTTCAGGTGACATCCAGATTAAGTCACAAAAAAGGCATGCAATTTGCATTTTTCATCCGAATTGAATGGGAATTTTGGGGTTTGGGTCTAGGGTTTAGGGTGATTTTTAGAAAGATGGTAAAAATATAAAGTTTTAATTTTTTAAGAGTCAAATTAAAGATGAAAAAAAGTATAATAATAATTTAAAGACTACTTAAGTAATTTATCATTTTTTTATTGTGCTAGATCATCTTTTCGTCAATATTTAACGACACTTAACATTGAAGTTACCAAAACTTTACACCTCGAAAATGATAGTGACCTTACTAGTTGTTTTTCAAAATTGGTGACTAAAAGTGTACTGGGGGTAACTGAAAGTGACTAGCGCAGTTGTTTACCTTATATATAAGTAGTGCGGCCCGCGACCACTAAGCATCAAGATAATACACTACGAGTAGGGTCCACATATACTAAGCGTCGGTATCTCATAATCTAGGATGAGACCCACATCCACTAAGTATCGGGATCCTACATCTATCTGAGAATGTTTCATCAAGCATCTTCGAACTGGACCGCATCCACTAAGCATCGGGATCCAACATTCAGAAAATTTTTTAGTGTTGTAATACTTTGATCATATATAGGGTTTCTGGATCCACTATATAATATTATAATACTAGGTGGCCCATCAGCACTAAGCAAGGCCCCTAGCTCACCATATCACGAATTTACCTATCAGTTATCGAGTAGTTAGTCAATTATCTTATAAACGAGGTTAAAATGTCAGTTTCTCAGTTTTAATATCCATTTTACACCTTAAAAGACCCTTAGGACCCTTTACCTCAAATTATAAAGCCCATAAATAAACGTGTTAATTTTTGGACAAATTACCCAGCGAGTACCGATACGCCTATATGGGCATCGGTATGCCCCATGGTATCGATATGCCTTCTTTACGAATATATACACCAAGATAAATAGCTCCGAAAATTCTTAGTTCAAACTTAATCGTATCGATACAGTCCAACCCTATACCAATACCTAACTAAACAGGTATCGATACGCACCTTTATTCTAAAACCCAATGTAACATTGGTATCGATACGCCTTGTGTACCGATACCCAAAAATGTTTTTGAATTTGAATCAAGTAGGGTGTATCGATACATAAACTAGAGTACCGATACTACCCTTATATTTCGCCCACTTACACACTCTAGCGTATCAACACGGGACCCCCTCCGTATCGATACCCCTACTCGAAAATGCAGGTCTGGGGTGATAATTCACCAAAATTCTCAGCTCAACTTACATGGTTTATTTCCTCTTCATTCCAAAACGTTTTGGGGATGATTCTAAGCATGATTAAGACTAATTTACAATAGTTCATCATCAATACACCTATTCACAATTGAAGGCAATCATAAGATATCTAGTACTCAAGCATTTTATTCATACATGCAACAATGCTTAATATTTTGAAATGGAAGATGCTAAGGAGTTGGAAATGTAACATCCTTAAGCAAAATCACAACAACCACGTCTTCCTTCTTCTCTTCAAGCTTTCTCCTTCCCAAAGCTCCTAGAGGGCTCTCCAACTTGTTTCTCTACAAGGGGAAGATAAGAAACACACTACACACTCCTTGAGAAGATTTCAAAACTTAAAAACATTGATGAAATATGATTAAATCTCTCAAAAACCCATTCTCGTACTCCACCTTGTACCCCTTCAAAACCGTTTTTCTTCACCAAACTTAACAAATTTAACCTTGGCTTATAGATCTCATTGAGCTCTATAACTTCTTCTCCAGCACAAAAACATGATTTCCAAAAAAAATTCTAAAGATCAAGCCTTTAACCACCTTCTTTTTCTTGCAACTAAGGGAGAGGGAGAAGGAGAAGGGAAAAAAAAAGAAAGAAGGGTGATAACATCTCCTACAGAAACCATAACTCCTCTCCTTCTTTTCATCCCGTTTAAGCATTTACCAAAATACCCTTCATAAAAAACTCTCAAATCCCAACAACCGATCAAGGTCCAAAAGTCTAAGGTCCAAAACCCCAACTCGAGACCCAAAAATCGGAGCCCAATACTTTGGCTTAACCCGACACTCGGATCCAAATCCGGATCGTGATAAAGCAAAATGAATAAAAGAGTAAGTAAAATAAAGAGATGAAACTGAATAAGAGAGAGTAGGTCGGATTATTGTGAGTTATGAAGTGGTAATTTAATAGATTATCTTGTCAATTGATTGCTTGCGTTGCTCTATCATTCTTTCAACTGCTTCAGTTGATATTACCTCGTCAATTCGATCATTGATTGGGTAATTGAGAATGGAGCTATTTTATGGGTAATTGGTAAATGGATTATAGGCATGTAATTGGACATTTAGTATCTTTGGATCCTTCTCGAATACCTATACGTTTAGAGGGAGTGAATTTGAGAGAAATATACTTTTAGAGAAAGAACATTATTAGTGGAGATCTTATCATTATATAAATTTTGTTAGCTACTCTTCTATTAGGAATCTAATTATTTCTTAGACACATAGATAGCTCGAAAGGGGTTTGCACTTTAACTTATAAAAATTATATATACATCTGAAGACTTTTCCTTTGAGGATGTATACATTTCAAAATAAAATTAAAAATACATAAAAGGTTTTTCATTAATGGTGTTCCTTATCCATGTTGAATTTAGCTATCTGAAGAACTTTTTATCTCTATGTTAATCTTTACAATTTTCTCATTTGATGAAGTATATCCTTAATACGAGAAGTCACTTTCATTATTACAATTCTAATGCACGTAGGGCTTCAGGTTGAAACTCTTTTTATGTGAACATCATTAGTAGATATCTCATCATTATATAAATTTCGTTATCAACTCTTCTATTGGGAATCTAAATGTTTCTTAGGCACATAAACAACTCGAAAGGGGTTTACACTTTAACTTGTAAAAATTATATATACATCTGAAGACCTTTCATTTGAGGATGTAAACATTTCAAACTAAAATTAGAAATACATAAAAGGCTTTTCATTGATGGTGTTCCTTACCCATGTTGAATTTAGCTATCTGAAGAATATTTTATCTCTATGTTGATCTTCACAATTTTCTCATTTGATGAAGTATATTCTTAATACGAGAAGTCACTTTCATTATTACAACTCTAATGCTCGAAGAGATTCATATTGGAACTCTTTTTATGTGCACACCCCATGTACATGTAGCGTAAATTGTTGATGGTTGTACACGTGATGTTGTCTCTTATTCATGTTAAAGGTCATGTCAGGGTGATGGCTTTGTTGTACCCAATAATAAGCATGACTTTATTAATCTCTCTTTACCCCTTAGTTTTAAATGATTACAAGCTTTGATTGGATAACGAATTTTCTCCATTGTTTGGCTTGTTATTGTTAGCATGTTTGGTGATATATTGTTATTTTGATAATCTCGTATTGTCACCCTCGTTTGTTGGCAGTGAGTTGTTGCTAGTCTATCCTTTTTGTGATTGAAATCACTCAAAAGAGGAGAGAGATCACGATTGATTCTTTTGGTTCAGAAGATCTCTTATAACGACCTAAATTTTTGAGTCAGTTATTGACTTGGTTTATGGACCTATATGTTGCATTGGACCGTTTGACATATTAGATTGAGTTTAGATCTTTTTAGATGAGAATTTAGACCATATAAGCTTATAAAATGACTATTTTATAAAAGGTTGAAAATAATTTTTTAAAAGATTATTCCCTTATTTAAAATAAAGATTGCATATCATTTATTTTCATTGTTTTTTTTTAAAAATTTAAATATAGTATTCATCCATAAATAGCATCATCCAAAACAATCTGTTCAATACAAGTTGTAATATCAAACGAGAAATAAAACGGGTCATCCAACTCAAGTGCCCAATGTGCAAGAGTATGAGCAGCTTCATTGGCTTCCCTATTAACATGTGTAATACTAATAAAAGGACAAGAATGCACTACACGATGAGCCTTGTGAAGATAACAAGCAGCAATCGAGAGGTCAAGAGTAGTAGCCTTTAACTTGTTCACAATAGTCATAGAATCACCTTCTACTTGAACTGATTCCCAAGCATTTTCAAGTGTCATTCGGATTCCATCAGCAAACGCTGAAGCTTCTGCTGATTCAACCGTATGGACACCACGTAGTTTATATGCTCAGCCATTAATAATTAAACCATTGCTATCCCTTGCAATTATGCCGACAACAACCTTTCCATTATGAGGTAAGAAGGCGGCATCCACATTAATCTTTATCGTCTAACCACGAGGCTTTAACCACCTTACAGATCTACTACAAGGAACTATAGGAGTAGTCAGTTCAGTTGCCTGCAAGAAATCTGTAACAAGGATTTGTGAGTATTCCACCACCATTTTGACTGTGAGTAGAACACCATGATGAACCCAATGATTTCTTCTATGCCAAATATTCCATAACAAAACAAGGAGAAAAGTAAATTATTCTTTACCTAAGGTATTCAGAGAAACTTCTAGCCATAATTTACAACTATTAAAAGGACCTTGAGGGAGTATAGAAGTAAAATTACATAAGGTATAGATTTCTTGAACCAAATAGCAATCTCGCATGTCATGCAACAATGTTTTATCTTCAGAATTACATAGAGGACAAAGTCCAGAACCAATTCCAACCTGTGCTAGTTTTCCTGCAGTAGGGACAGCTTCATAACCAAGTCTCCATCCATAAATTTTAATCTTTGGGAGGGTGTGTGCTTCGGCTATTGTTTTCCATATTTTTGATTCATCATTATCGGGGCTATTCTGATCCAACAACCATTTGTGCGCAGATCTGGTTATATAAATATTTGAAGGGTGATGCGACCATACCAAAGTATCTTCAGTTGACTCAACAATAGGACATTTTAAAACTACTGCTGCATCTTCACTTGTGAGCGCTTCCCGAATTTTCCTTTCATCCCATTCATTTCTCCCTGGTAACATAAATTCCTTGCATTTGATGGGATTGACAGCTTGCATATAAGACCTAGTAAGGTTCACAGCTTTATCTCCTCCCCACTTGTCATTAAAGAAATTAGTTTCACTGTCCTTCCCTAATCTCCAATGAAAACTATCTTTAAGATATTCCTTGGCTGTGAAAATGCTTCTTCATATGAAAGAAGGTTTATCACCCAAATTTGCATCTAGAACTAAACCATTAGGGAAATACTTTGCTGAAAGAACTTTAAAACTCAAATAATCTTTGTTTGTAATCAATCTCCACACTTGCTTACCCAATAAGCCAATATTAAACAACTTGAGGTCTCGAAAACCAAGTCCACCATCTCGTTTTGGTCTGCATAATTTTTTCCAAGCGACATGCGGCCAACCTCTTTTCTCTACCTTTTCTTAGCACCAAAAATTTCTCATAGTTGTAACAATTGGATCAATAATGCAATCTGGTAAAAGAAAACACATCATAGCAAATGATGGTAAAGCTTGAACAACAACTTTTAGAAGAACTTCACGCCCACCATAAATTTGTTCATGTGAATAAAGGGAGGAAAGGGTAAGATATTCATTTTACTTCATCTTTCCTTATCCCACACATCTCTATTTTTTTCTCCTTCTTCAACCTTGATTTTTAAAAAGCTAAAGATCAAAAATTTATACCCTAAATTCCTCATTTAAGATTTAAGATTTATGGATTCTTAATCCTTACCTCTCAAGCTTAAAATAAGCATAATTTTATAGACAAAGTAAATTTATTATAGATGAGTTTTTGGAGGGGATTAAACTTAGTGGGTTTTCCCATGTTTTTAAGGTTGTTAATCTACAGTCAAATCTTTCTCTAGTAATTGATTTAAGTCTGGATTTATTTTTATTTTGTGAGGCAAAAAAAATATAATTTGTGTTTCAAGAGGCATAAGTTTCAATATAATTGCAAAGACACTTATATCAATAAGCAAACCCATTTATCGGTACCCTCAACATAAATTTATATCTTTAAGCCTTCAACAAACCTAATGTATCAATTCTTAATGACTCATATCGGTACGTCTAGACTTGTGATGACCTCTAGGTCTAACATAAAACACTTTGACTCTCACTAAGCAGGCCTAAACACAAGGTTAACGTTCAACAAAATTATAAGAAAACATTTCTTTACCATTCAACTAAGTAAAATCAACTATTCATGCAATGATCATCATATAAATTTATCTGCAGGTATGTTTCCTAGTTAATATATAAATCTTGAAAATAGAACTCCAAACAACAAATTGAGGCCCTACAAATCAACAATATCAAAATAAACTTTCTCAAAATGGAACCACTCAAATAACCCTCACAACAAAATTAATGTATTACCCTTACTATTAGTAGTCTTAAAATCATACTTTTCAAATAATAAATCTTAGAATCCCTTTGTTTGCTTAATTGTTGCCTCACATACTTAATTTTGTTTATTGATGAAAAGATAGAGCATAAAAATACATGACTTATTGAGGAGCGCTTAAAAATAAAACATCATCAATGCAATTGAAATCAATTTTCAAATATCAAGTGTTTATCTTTCAAACTACTTAAACATTATTTAATACTTTACATTATACCTTTAAAACCATGTACTTTCATTTACAAAACAACATATTAAATCATATGCACGTGTATCATGGATTCAATAACATAATCTAATAAACAAGCTCAATCTAAACTTTTCCATACATAACTATTATATTCAAAGTTTAGAGAGCATTCACGTATAAAAATCATATTACGCAAAAACATCTATAAACATGATACACCGAAATATTATATTAACTTATAAATAATATTTTATATTTTTGACAATGTGTCATCAGAATCATTGTCATGGTGATGTCACCTTGCAAAATAAATCCCTCATTATAACCAATTTGAACAACAAAAACTTTATATAATTTAAATTTGATATGTTTTAATACTAGTTATTTATCCAATTATTGTAGGAACTAATTCGGTTCCATTATGGTTGTCCCACATTTCCAATCCACAATCCACGTCTCTGTAATCCACAATTCATTTGCACAGTTGAGGAGGAGAACGTGTGGGTGATTGTGGCCGGTTAAGGTGATCATGTCATATAGTTGAGGGCATTTTTGTCCAATTGGAGTGATTTTGATGGTAAATCACTCCTATAAATACCCCATTAGTCTAAGGTCCCTAAGCATCAAACACAAGAATCACATATTCCATCTAGTGAGTTTTGAGTGCTTAGAAGATCTTGTCGGTTCTAATTATTTTTTATAGCCGAGTTCTTTATTTTTACGGTGGTTCGAGGTGTTACCACGGTGGTCCGACGAGCTCGACGGTAGTGCAACCACATCTCAAGTTGGCATAAGGTCTTGACAATGGCTGGAGGTATTTATTTCGATCCTTTTCCGCTACGTTTATGCTCGTTTAATGCTTTCATTTGGTATGCGAGCCAGGTTAAATCTCTGCCTTGTCATGCTTAATTTTTCTCAAAATTAAAATGCCTTTTTGATCTTTAAATTCTGAAATTTTGAGAAAAATTATGTTGAAGAAATTTTATAAGATTAATTTCTAAAATTTATTAATTTATTTTACTTAAATAAATTTTAGAAATTAATATATAGTATGTGCCTAAATTAATATATGATATAACTTAGTTATATACATAAAATTAGGTACATAAAACTTTAGTACTTATTGCATAAAAGCTTTAGCAATAAAACTATAGAATATGTCTAGGGATCCAAATAATTTATTTAATTAGAGAATTAGCCACAACAACTTTAATTAAATAAAATTATTATAAGGATCTCATAAGGACTAGACATAAAACGTTGCATAATGAACAGGCAACACTTAAATAAAGTTTAGGGTTAATATCTAGCTAAGTGATTTTAATAATTTTATTTAGTTAAAGACTAGCCACAACATCTTTAGTTAAATAAAATTACTAAGGTTAAAAATCACATACAGAATGCTTAGATATTAAATTCCTTAACATCAAGGTAAAAATTATTAGACGAATTTTTATAATTACCCACATGAGTTATAAAAATGAATTTAATAATTTTTACATAAAGGATAGAAAATATTCTATCAAATGAATCTAATCGAATTAAAAATTTAGCCCACAGACAATTTTTATGTCACTAGATTCATTATTTTTATAATTTGCATTGGTAAATTATAGCTTATGTTATGCCTCAAATTTATATTAAGCATGTATGTCAATTTATTTTGCAACATTATTACCTGTGAATATCTCTGATAATAGAGTAGATATCCCTGAATTAACTAGTGAGAACTTTAAGTTCTGGAAGAAAGGTATTCTTCTTCAATTAGGGTGTATGGATATTGACTATGCTATAAGGAAACCTGAGCCACATGTCAGTGATACCAGCAATCAGGCTGATCTTGCTCTATATGAAAAGTGGGAGCGATCTAATCGCTTAAGCATTATGTTCATTAAGAGCAAGGTTCCTGCTGATGTTCGTGGTTCAATTGAGCATTATGAGAATGTCCAAGAGCTATTAAAGGCTATAGAGAAACAATTTCAGACTTCTCAAAAGTCATTAGCCAGCACCTTAATTATGAAGTTCACATCTCTAAGGCTCACTACAGTGAGAGGTGTGCGTGATCACATCAATAAGATGCGTGATTTGGCAGCTCGACTTAAGGCACATGAGGTTGAAATGTCTGAATCTTTCCTGGTGCACTATATATTGAACACTCTTCCTCCTCAATACGGGCCATTTAAGATCTCTTATAACACACATAAAGATAAATGGTCTATTGATGATCTTTTGACCATGTGTGATCAAGAAGAGGGTAGGCTCGTATTAGAGATGGGAGAGAGTGCACTGACGGTTACTCAGGGAAAGAATTCAGTCCAAGCCAAGCAAAAGGGGAAGGCTAAAATGCAACCCCAAGCTGACATCAAGAAAGAGTCCACGTGTTTCTTCTGTAAAAAGAAGGGACACATGAAGAAGGACTGTGTCAAGTATAAGGGGTGGCTTGAAAAGAAAGGTAAATCAATCTCACTTGTTTGCTTTGAGTCAAATATGGTTGATGTTAATTATAACACATGGTGGATTGATTCTGGTTCTACAATCCATGTCTCAAACTCCTTATAGGGATTAAAAAACCTGAGGGAACAAGTGGGAGCTGAGCGATACATCTATTCAGGAAACAAGATGCAATCGCATGTGGAAGCTATTGGGACCTGTGAATTAGTGCTTAGTTGTGGCTTTATTTTAATTTTAGAAAAGACTTTCTATATTCCTAGTTTTTCAAGAAATTTAATTTCTGTTTCAAGACTTGTACCCTTGGGGTATTGTTTTAATTTTTCGAATATTGGTTTCAATTTATTTTATAAATAAGAAATTATTGGATATGGAATTTTATGCGATGGTCTTTACTCTATTGATTTACAAAATGATGCCACTCATAATGTTATGCACATTCAAACTGGTACCAAGCGTTGTGTTATAAATGAAGATTCCTCTACTTTATGGCATCGGAGATTAAGACATATCTCCATTGAAAGGATTAAAAGATTAGTAAATAATGGGGTACTCAATACCTTAGATTTTACTGATTTTGATACTTGTGTAGACTGCATTAAGGGTAAGCAGACTAACAAGTCAAAGAAAGGTGCCAAGAGGAGTTCAACCATATTGGAAATCATCCATTCTGATATTTGTTACCCAGATATGGATGTGCAAGGTCAGAAATACTTCATCACTTTCATAGACGATTACTCACGATACATGTATCTCTACATGCTTCATCATAAAAGTGAAGCATTAGAAGCCTTTAAGGTTTTCAAGGCTGAAGTAGAGAAACAATGCGGTAAGCAAATAAGGATTGTGAGAACGGATAGAGGTGGTGAGTATTATGGTAGATACACAGAAGATGGACAAGCACATGGTCCATTTGCGAAGTTTCTTCAAGACAACGGTATAGTTACGCAATACACCATGCCAGGCTCGCCTGATCAGAATGGTGTTGCGGAAAGAAGAAACCGAACTTTAATGGACATGATGCGAAGTATGCTTAGTAGCTCTAAGCTACCTAAGTCTTTATGGGTTGAAGCTCTTAAGACGGCTGTGTATATATTAAACCGGGTCCCAACCAAGGCTGTCTCAAAGACACCTTTTGAGCTATTCAAAGGTTGGAAACCGAGTTTGCGACATATACGCGTATGGGGATGCCCGTCTGAAGTGAGAATTTATAACCCACAAGAAAAGAAACTGGACCCAAGGACTATTAGTGGGTATTTCATTGGATATGCCGAAAAGTCCAAAGGTTACAGATTCTATTGTCCATCTAATAGCACTAGAATTGTGGAATCAAGAAATGCAAAATTTCTTGAGAATGATTCAATCAGTGGGAGTGATCTGTCTCGGGATTCAATACCCATAGATCAACCATCCACTTCAAGTGAGAGATTGGTTATCATATATAACACCCCTCAAGCTCAATCGGGTGTTGAACAACCAATCAATGAAGTTCCACAAACTGCTGAAAATACTCCAATAGATCAAGGTGTTCAAGAAATTCCAGAAATTATTGAACAATCAGTTGAACAACATGATCCACAAGAGAATGTTGGTTCAACATTAAGAAGATCTATTAGAGAAAGAAAGTCAGCAATTTCTAGTGATTATTTTGTGTATTTACAAGAATCTGACTATAATGTTGGAGCTGAAAATGACCCTGAATCATTTTCAAGTGCCATGAGCTGCAACGAATCACAATTATGGTATGATGCTATGAAGGATGAGATGAATTCTATGAAGAGCAACGAAGTTTGGGATCTTGTGTCGTTGCCTGATGGTGTAAAAGCCATCGGATGTAAATGGGTCTTCAAAACAAAAAGAGACTCAAAAGGCAACATAGAGAGATATAAAGCAAGACTCGTTGCTAAAGGATTCACTCAGCGAGAAGGAATCGATTATACTGAGACTTTTAGTCCAGTATCTAAGAAAGATTCCTTACGCATTTTGTTAGCATTAGTAGCTCAATTTGACCTTGAGTTACAACAGATGGATGTGAAAACTGCCTTTCTTAATGGTGATCTAGAGGAAGAGGTATACATGAAACAACCTGAAGGTTTTTCCTCTAGTGATGGTGATCACTTAGTTTGCAAGTTAAAGAAATCTATATATGGATTGAAACAAGCCTCCCGTCAGTGGTATTTAAAATTCCATGAAGTTATCTCTTCATTTGGTTTTGTTGAGAATATCATGGATCAATGTATATACCAAAAGGTCAGTGGGAGTAAAATTTGTTTCCTTATCCTATATGTGGATGACATTTTACTTGCAACGAATGACAGGGGTATGCTACATGAGGTGAAACAATTTCTTTCTAAAAACTTTGATATGAAAGATATGGGTGATGCTTCTTATGTCTAGCATTAAGATTCATCGTGATAGACATAAAGGTATCTTAGGTCTATCTCAAGAAACCTTCATCAACAAAGTTTTAGAAAGGTTTCGGATGAAAGATTGTTCACCTAGTGTTGCTCCTATCGTGAAGGGTGATAAGTTCAATTTGAACCAATACCCGAAGAACGAATTTGAGAAGGAGCAAATGAAAAACATTCCATATGCTTCTGCTGTTGGAAGCCTGATGTATGCTCAAGTCTGTACAAGACCTGACATTGCATTTGCTATTGGGATGTTGGGACGATATCAGAGTAATCCAGGTATAGACCACTGGAAAGCTGCAAAGAAAGTTTTGAGATATCTCAAAGGGACAAAAGAATACATGCTTACATATAGACGATCCGATCATTTGGAGGTGATTGGCTACTCCGATTCAGACTTTGCTGGTTGTGTTGATTCACGTAAATCAACATCAGGTTACATATTTATGTTTGCCGGCGGAGCTATATCTTGGAGAAGCATTAAGCAGACTTTGACTGCTACTTCCACTATGGAGGCCGAGTTCGTTTCATGTTTTGAGGCTACCTCACATGGAATATGGTTAAAGAGTTTCATTTCTGGGCTTAGACTTGTGGACTCAATCTCTAGGCCATTAAGGATATATTGTGACAATTTAGCTGTTGTCTTTATGGCTAAGAACAACAGAAGTGGAAGTCGAAGTAAACACATCGACATTAAGTATCTAGCCATAAGGGAACGTGTTAAAGAAAAGAAAGTGGTCATTGAGCACATTAACACTGAGCAGATGTTAGCTGATCCTTTGACTAAGGGCATGCCATCACATAAATTTAAGGATCATGTTGTCACTATGGGACTTGTTCCTACTTTGTAATTTTTCATTGTATGAACAATTCCGTTGAAACTCTAATAAAGTTTGATATTTCTCATTTATGTTGTGTACACATTAAGTTAAATGTTTCGAGAAATATCACTAAAGTTTGGACCTAGAATAAACATTGGGTTTATTCATTAAGTATATGGGCTAAAGCGTTAAAACTTGATGTATTGTGATACATGGAAGATACAACTCAATCATTAGAGGAAATGTCGCCATGATTCATACATTATGTTTTGACTTTAAGTTCTTATAGACAATATGAACCGAGTGGGAGAATGCAGGAACTAATTCGGTTCCATTATGGTTGTCCCACATTTCCAATCCACAATCCACGTCTCTGTAATCCACAATTCATTTGCACAGTTGAGGAGGAGAACGTGTGGGTGATTGTGTCCGGTTAAGGTGATCATGTCATATAGTTGAGGGCATTTTTGTCTAATTGGAGTGATTTTGATGGTAAATCACTCCTATAAATACCCCATTAGTCTAAGGTCCCTAAGCATCAAACACAAGAATCACATATTTCATCTAGTGAGTTTTGAGTGCTTAGAAGATCTTGGCGGTTCTAATTATTTTTTATAGCCGAGTTCTTTATTTTTACGGTGGTTCGAGGTGTTACCACGGTGATCCGACGAGCTCGACAGTAGTGCAACCACATCTCAAGTTGGCATAAGGTCTTGACAATGGCTGGAGGTATTTATTTCGATCCTTTTCCGCTACGTTTATGCTCGTTTAATGCTTTCAATTATAACCCACTTTTAAAGAAATTCATTTAATTTTTGATTATTTTTAATAATTTATTCAATAAAGCCAATTGTGACAAGAACATGTGAAGAAGCATGCTTGGTCGACCAACAGCCCACAGATGCTTCACCGTCGGGTCACCAAATTATATTCCATTGCACTAAAAACAAAGCTACTTACAAATAATGCAGTCAATTCGGGCATATTCACAACGTAAAGGTTAATGCTACCAACAACATATACGTAACACATAAATAGAGGGGTAAGGCCTAAAATAGCACTCTGGGTTCTATGTTTTTTTATGATAGAACCGTTATGGTGAACTCATTGTATTCTAATAAAAAAATTACTTAATTTTTTTTTTTTGAATTTTTCATGTATTAAGGGCGAGTTTAAAAAAATAAAAATATATTTTTTTATTAAAATTTATCGTGCATGCACAAAAAATTTAATGTAAGGGTGTTATGTTGGGAAATATAGATTTTTGAATACTACTATCGTAAATATAAAACATTTAAGATATTTA
Source organism: Abelmoschus esculentus (assembly GCA_035048815.1). Lineage (NCBI taxonomy): Eukaryota > Viridiplantae > Streptophyta > Magnoliopsida > Malvales > Malvaceae > Abelmoschus > Abelmoschus esculentus. The sequence continues at coordinate 3,411,426 of JAUCBN010000061.1, read as the reverse complement.
AGACACGTATGAACAAAAAAAGAGAAAAAGTTTAAAGACATCTGAAGATGATTTTATTAAAAAAGGAGAATTATAAATTTCAAATACATACCGTAAAATAAATATTTATTTTAACAAAAAAACATTTAAAACAGTAAAAATTTAATTATTATCTGATAAATTTATTAAAAAAATTATTATCTGATAAATGATTTACAAATTTCTAAAGTAAATGTGTTGAATTATATATGTATAGCATAACTACATAGGGCAAAATTATTGTCACAAAAGAATACTAATTATTAGAAATTTTAATTACTTTATATATTCATCAAATGCATTGTAATTATGTCTTAATTCTTTCTTTCATATATGATTTATAAATTATAATTATGTAAAAATTCAATAATCCTTCCTTAGTCTTTACGGCTTAAACTTCAAATTCACCTTATGCTTAATTTAGTCCTTACATTTATCAATATTTAAAATATAAAAAAAGAAAAAAGAGATCCAAGCAAATGAAATTATAAACAAGTTAATAATCGAGTTTCTTTATGAACATAAACGAATCAAATACATATCTACATGTTCATTAATTTATTAAATGAGTATAATAGCTTAATTCATATTCTTTTATTTAACTTAATAACTAATATTATATAAACAATTCACAAATAATTGATAAATGTTCTATTCGTTTATATCTCTAATAAAATATCAGGGTGGAGAATGGCCTTATTTCCCAAAAATAAATATTATTTAGTCCTTCAGATTTTAGGAAATTTTTAATTTTATATAATTTTGAAATTACAATATGTCCCCCCCCCCAAAATTTATTAATTCAACCTAACCTTGTACATACAGTGCGTTGCCTTAGCTTCGCGAGTCAACAAGATCAACAAAGTCTTGCCAATGGAGACAAAATTAAGATCAAATATCAAAAGAGATCAAATTATTTAATTTTAAAAATATATAAAAAAAATTATTAATATTTAAACTCAAAATTGAAAAAAATCTAATATATTTAATATTTAAATTATATAGTTAGATAAAAAATTAGAACGAACACACAAAAAATTAAATAATTTCATTAATGATTGATTTTTAATAATAAATTTTTAAAAACTAAAAGATTCAAATTAAAATTCTCAAAAACTAAAAAAAGTTATGAAATTTCAAATTCTTAAAGGGGCCAAACCCCCTTAGCGTTGCCTTTTCTCCCCCATCGTCAGACTCTCAACAGATTACCACAAGTATGTATTAAGAACTTTACGTTAGGAACAAATTTTTAAAATTTTAAATGGAACCGAGTTGAATTTTTAATAATTATATAAAATTTGGAGTAACGATCATCCCTTATAATCCCCTCAAATTTTAAATTCGAAGAGTTGTATATTTTTTTTATATGACTTGTATATTAAAAATATAAACAACAATCAAAATCACAATTCCTTTTTCTTAGTATAGTAACACCCAAAGATTTTCCCTTTCCTTCCTTGCTTATCCAGACTAACATGTCAGACTAAGAACATCTTCTTAGTTGACAATCACAATCCCTTAGTACTAACTCCCAAATCTCCCAATAGAAACAACAATCGCCAATTAAATGATCTCGTGTCTCCACGTCAACCATACAAAACATGCAGTTTGTATCTACTTGGCGCCCCACCTCTCCATTCATTTTTGGTGGACAATCGATCTAACACAATCTACCAAGATAAAAAAGAATGTCTTGGTATGGTCAACTTTCCCTACACAGTCCGATCCTAATGAACCCTTTCCCTCTTATGCTTGAGGTGTTCTCAGACTTTCTATCATGACCTGGATTTAAATTTGAGTGTCGGGTTAACCTGAAGTGTTTGGGTCAGTTTTGGGCCTTGGGCTTTTGGGCCTTGTGTTGAAGTTGGTCTTTAAGAGTTTGAGTTAATGGCTTTTTGGTAATTGCCTAATGTGTGACAAAGGGAGGGGGAAGAGGAGTAACTCCTCTACAGAGAGAAAAGAAAAGAAGCTGAAGTCATCTTGTTTTCTTGTATTCTTCATCTTTCTCTTCTCTTATTTCACTCTAAACCCCAAGTTCAAGGTGCAAGATTTATAGTTTCTATTGAGAATCTCGTTTTTGGGCTGAAGAGAAAGTTTTAGGGTTGTTAGAGATCTATATATCAAGGTAAAAATATATATATAAAGGAGATCGTAAGGTTGCATGGTATAGCTTCATCGATCATATTGGATAGGGATCCAAGGTCCACGACAAGGTTGTGGAAGTCTATCCAAAAGGCTTTGGATACTAAGTTTCATTTCAGTACAACTTTTCATTCTCAGACCGATGGACAATCTGATTGAGTCATCCAAATCTTAGAAGATATGTTTAGATTTTGTGTAGTAGACTTTGTTCGAAGTTGGGAAGATTAATTATCGCTTATAGAGTTTGCCTACAACATTAGTTATTAGTCAAGTAGAAAGATGGCTCCTTTTGAGGCCTTGTATGTGCATAGATGTAGGACACCCTTGTGTTGGACCGAGCTTAATGAAAGAAGAATATTAGGTTTGGATCTTGTTAAGGAAACCAAAGAAGAAGTTCAGATCATCAAGGAAAGGTTACAAGCAGTGTTTGATCGGCAAAAAGCTTACACGGACCATAAGCGTAAGCACATCGAGTATGAGTTGGGAGAAAAGATGTTTCTTAAGGTATATTCATGAAAAGAGATCATCCATTTTGGACGGAAAGGAAAGTTGAGTCCAAGGTTCGTTGGACCGTATAAAGTTATTGAGAGAGTAGGGTCAGTGGCTTACCGACTAACTTTACCTCTAGAGTTAGTACGTATCCACGACGTGTTCCACGTGTCCATGTTGAGGCATTACCATTCGAATCTTTCACATGTTGTTCAGCTTGAGGAAATCGAAGTCAATATAAATTTGACTTACGAGAAGAGACCAATTGAAATCTTTGATAATGGAGTAAAGAAGCTTCAGAACAAGAGCATACCTTTCTTAAAGGTGTTGTGGAGGAATCATGGTATCAAGGAAGCTACGTGGGAAGTTCAGAAGGACATGAGAGCTCAATATCTGCATCTCTTCCTATCACGTAAATTTCGAGGACAGAATTTTCTTTAAGAAGGGAAGAGTTTTCATGATCCGGATTCAGATTCGAGTGTCGGGTTAACCCAAAGTGTTTGGGCATCGAGTTTTTATTTAGTCCGGTTTTGAGCCTTGGGCTTTTGGGCCTTGTGTTGAAGTTGGGCTTTAAGAGTTTGAGTTGATGGCTTTTTTTTAATTGCCTAATGTGTGACAAAGGGAGGGGAAAGAGGAGTAACTCCTCTTTAGAGAGAAAAGAAAAGAAGCTGAAGTCATCTTCTTTTCTTTTCTTCTTCATCTTTATCCTCTCTTTTTTCACCCTAGACCCCAAGTTCAAGGTGCAAGCTTTATAGTTTCTATTGGGAATCTCGTTTTTAGGTTGAAGGGAAAGTTTCAAGGTTGTTAGAGATCTATCTATCAAGGTAAAAATTTATGAGGTTGAGAAAAAATGAAGTTTAGGTGTAGGGGTTGAATCTTGAACGGGGAGAAGGTTTTGGGAGTTTCATTCTCAGCTTTCTAATGTTTTTAGATTCTGAGAATCTATCCCAAGTATGTCTAATCTTTTGTTTAACCTTCCTTGTAGAGAAGCAAGTGGGAGAGTCTTCTAGGGGCTTTGGGAAGGAAAAAGATTGAGGAGAGGTGGTGAATGTGGTTGTTGTTATTTTTGCTAAGGTTGGTACTCCTCCAATTCTCTCTAGCATCTTGCATTTCATAAATTACCATGTGTTGCATGTATGATATCCTGTGTTTAGGCGAATATGGTAGCGCCATTGTACTCATGCCATGACATCCTTTCATGTCTCATATGCTTATTTATGTTATGTATGATGTGAACCGGTTGGTAGAGTACCCACTGAGCTTTTGTAGCTCAACATTTCGAAATGTGTTTTCGTGCGTAGGTTAAGGAAATCTTTGGATCAGAGGAGCATCATCGTGGTTTGTTTTAGCATCGACTTGTAGTACGAGTACTTTTACTAGATGTAATGGGTCATGCACTTGTAGGACCCAATATATAATTGTAACTTTTATTTAAATTGTCTTGAGTCAAATATTTAAAACGAATTTATATTATAGAGTTCCTTTACGTTTGGATTTTTTGACTATAAATCGATTTAAATTTAATGGACTTATGTTATTTTAAGATTTGAAACAATTGTTTTTGGGTTTTCGATTTGAAAATTTTGAAATACAAGTTTTTGGCAGAAGGCTCAATGTGACAATAGGTCGAGGGTGTTGCACTTTCCTAGCTTTAAACCCTCCCCGCATTTCATTCAACACATAAGCACTATCCCTCAACTTTAATAATTTTTTCCAAGCCCAGCTATGATGCGACTTTGCTTGAACTGAAAACACTTAGCATTTTTTTAGTAAGTATTTTTTTCAGCTAGGATACCCAAATAGATCCATATTTTATTAGCAAAAGCCATAAATATCTAACCATGCATGCCCAATTTCATACAGTTATGTCTCGAACACCTAGACCTCCCTCAACTTTTGGATGACAAATAGAGTTCCAGCTTACTCGAGCTCCCCTCGCATCAGTTTCAGTTCCTTTCCATAGGAAAGCATTACAAACATGTGATACCTTCTTTAATACCTCAATAAGCAATATAAACATTCTACGCCAGAAATTTTGAACACTAAATAGCACTACTTGAATTAATTGTAGCCTTCCAGCAAAAGAAAGATATTTTGAGGACCAACTTTTGATCCTATTAATAATTTTTTTCATTAATCCCTCGCAATCAGCAAACAATAGTCTTCTTGTGACAAAGGGAACTAAATATCTTATAGGTAAACAACCTTCTCGAAAACCAGACTCATTTATCAACAGGTGCAGCACATCCTCACTCATCCAACATGAAACAGTTGACACTTTTATTCATTAACATATAAACCAGAGAGCTTATAAAATATGTTCAACACCTCTTTTATTCTCAATATCGAGTATATAGTACTCTTAGTGAAAATAAACAAATCATCCACAAAACATAAATAGGTTAGTTGAACTCCCTACACATTGAATAATACTAAAAAACTCCAAGCTTGCCAGCTTTTATCGTAATTAAATAATTTAAAAGTCTATATAAAATATACCAATCTTAAAATTACTAATTCAATTCAATAATTTAATTCAATAATCATAATATATTATTAAATGCAAGGGTAATTACTTGATGATTAGAGATGAATGATCCATAAGAATCCACGAAACACAAAACCTTAATTAATTTATATTTAAATCAGAAAAAAAAATACTCACGCGGGAGTCACGTGTCCTTCCTCTTCCAAAACCCAATTCTATTTAGACAGGTTTATTAAACTGCTCATAAGAAATGCTATATTTTAAAAGAAAAATAAATCTTTATATATTAAATTATTTTATGAAATTCATTAAGGAAATCAATTCTAATCAATAAACTTGATTAGTACAGGTTAAGTTAAAAGTATCTTTTTTATTACTATTATTATTAAAAATATTAATTACAAAAATAAAAAAGGACACATTTTTTCTCCATAGATGGGACCGACAAGCCTTTTTATAATGCTTAAAAATCGTCCTTTACACGCGTCTTATAGAAAGCACGCTCGCGTAAGTGCGGGCCCACGATAAAGATTCTGGTCTCCTCCACCGGACCCCACGCACCAATCAATTCGAAAGGTCAATGAATTAGCCAATGGGGAACGAGTGGGGCTTCGGACTACAATAATTTATATATTGTGGATTATATTCTTGAGGGTGTCATTGTCGGCTATATCTTCTTTACACGTGTCGATCGGTGAGGTCTTTGCTGATGGGGGATGTCATCTTCGTAATTTACATGGTGGACACGTCACTTTGTATAAACTCCCATCATTTTACGAAAATAATAGTTTGGCCCCTCTGGTTTATCTTGTTTTTCAATTATGTACCCATGTTTCTTAACGGTCAAATTTTGTTTGGAGTCTACTAAAACTTAGAGATTAGTATATGTACTTTAATTAATTAATGACTAATCTAAATAGTTAACACTATTAGTTATAATTAATGTCACTATTTTGTTCATATGTTAATTATTTGGAGTCATCACAAAGGTAAAAGGACTAAAATTTATTAAATTAAAATGTAAAGATTAAGAGTTAATTGCACCACTCATACCTAAACTATGATTTTTATTTTAAATTGATTTCTAAAGTTTAAAATGTTTCAAGTTCATACCTAAACTATAACTCTCATTTTAAATTGGTCTATAAACTTTTAAATGTATCAATTTCATCCCTAAATTATGGCTCTTATTCTAAATTGGTCCAAAACTTTTAAATGTTTCATTTTCATCTTCAAACTATGACCCTCATTCTAAATTAGTTCCCAAACTTTTGAATGTTCCTTGGTCCTCAAACTTCTGAAAGCTCCATTTTCACCTTCAAACTATGGCTCTTATTCTAATTTGGTCCCCAAACTTTTGATTGTTCTATTTTCATCTTTAAATTATGACTCTCATTCTAATTGGTCCCTAAACTTTTGAATATTTCAATTTTATCATCAAATTATCATTTATACCACATCATATTATTATATACTATACAATTGTCTTTCATGACAATTAACAATTTTTATAATAAATTTATTAACATAAGATATTATTAGCATATACCGATAATTTGAGATGAAATTAAATTGTTCAAAAATTGTTGAGAACCTACTTAGAATGATAATTATAGTTTTAGGATGAAAATGAAATACTCAAAAGTTTTGGTATCAATTTAGAATAGAGGTCACAGTATGAGGATGAAATTAGATTGTTCAAAGTTTAGAGGGCAATTTAAAATGAGTGTCATAGTTTGGAGACATGTTGTACAAATAACTCAAATTTAAAATTCAAATATATTAGAGGGACTCACCTTATAATGAACATTTTCAAAATTTTGTTTAAGGATGCTGAGACATAATCGTGTCGGTAAGTCAGAAATTTAATGATTTTAGAGAGATAAAAGACAGTTACGATTTTGAGTAGAAAAAAAATCATCAAATAATTTTAATAATTTATTATGAACTAAATAGATAAATAGGGTATGTCCTAAATTGAAAAGATTTTTTGAGCAAATATCCTTATATTTAGGGCATGTAGGTTGTAACAAATGGTGACCATCCCTATGTTGATTTTGGGTTTTGAAATTAGAAATCACCATCACTTTCCTATTAAATCTTGATAAAAGTTTTCCATATTAAATCTTAAGCACTCTCAACTTTAAGGCTAGAAGTTTATGAAAGTGTAATTTGGGTGGTGCGGGCCGGGGAGGAGTTGAGGGCTTAATTTAACTGATTCTTAGTTTAACTAAATTTCAGGCTAGGCTACTATTCCATCTAATATTTAATGGTACAATGATATGGTTGTAATAATATTTTATTTGAAGGACCCAATTGGTATTTTTCAATACTAAACACTCTTATTTTAAATCAAATAATTTAAAAATATTTTTTAAATTCACTTTTTACCGTACTTTTTAAAAGTGATATCAAATAAAAATAACTAAATGACATGGGTATAGTTCAAGTTTTTAACGGGTAGATTACATAAAATGTCATCTCAATTATTAGTAATGCTACAAAGGGTTCAACTATTAATAAAATTACAAATAAGACCCAATTTCAAAAATTCACAAATGAATCAATGAATTAGTCAGAACAGAGAATTAAAAAAGTAATTTCAATTTAAAATTTGGGTTTCTCTAAGATCACGACCTCCTTTCGATGATCCGAAAGATGGAGTGGCCGTTGTTGGTGGCATTAAGAATGTATTCCAAGATGGTATCATTTGATGATAGCAGACGATTCAGTTCGAAGTTTAAAAGTTTAAAAATTTGGAGGTAGAATCTTAGAAATTTGGTCTAATATAGAGATGAACACGATTTGGGTCGGGTTGAATTCTCGGCCCACTCGACCCTGACTAGAAGAATCATACCTTTCACCCGTCATTCGACCTGACCCGGGTTTAGAGTAAAAAAAGAAACCCAATTCGACCTGATTTTTAAGCTTTAAAATCCGACCCGACCCAAATCATTAAAAAAATCTAAATTTTAGGGACTTAATTGTAAAAAAATAAAATTTAGAGATCTAATTATAAAAAAATTAATTTTAGTGACCTAATTATAAAAAAATATTTTTAGTGACCTAATTATAAAAAAAATAATTTTAGTGACCTAATTGTATAAAATATATATAAAGAAGGATAATTATTGTAAATATCCTTAAAATATATATAGAAAAATTACACTATTACTCCCGGGTTGGGACATATTTTTTCCACCCTAAACCCAAACCTGACCCGACCCGACCCGAGATTATCCTTAAGAAAACCCAATCCGACTTGAACTCAAATTTTTATTAAAAAATCTAATCCGATTAGATCGGGTCAAAACCCGTCGAATTTGAGTTCCGTGTCATCCCTAGTCCAATGAAATGAATGATGATATTGAGAAAAATATTATGGTAAAATTTGAGATTTATCAATCATTATATAGGATAATAAACGATGATGATTAACATAATATATATATATATAACATGATTATTAAAGTCAATTAATCAAATAACTTCATTATTATAAAAATTAATTGAGTGAACTATTCTCTCTCTCTAAAATCTAATAATTTGAATGAAAAAATATTTATGTCAAAAATCGTCTTATATATAACGGTTCAATGACTTATTTGTGACAATCTATTAGTTAAATACTTTATTTATAATTTTTAAAAATTAAACAAATCATTTATAATCTTGTTAAGTATAAATTATGTTATTATCAATACGCCAAATATGCAACGGTTTAGTAAATTTTTTTAATAGCGAGCTTTCCCTGCAACTTTTCAATTTCAAGAAATATTAGAGAAATATAAAAAGCAACACAAATATTAAAATGTTATCGATACTCAATTAATTTAACGAAATGATGTATTAGATTTTTAAAATAGAATAAAAAATTTAAATTTTAACGTTATAAATAAAAAAATAAATAAAAAAATTATACCCATAATAAAATTTTATAAAATTTAATTTAAATTAGTCGGCAATAAAATTAAATGTGTGTTTTATAAAATTTTCTATGCACAATTATAAGCAAATTTGTAGAACATTTCGTTAAAATTTAACCCACTAATTAATAAAATATTTTACGACGGACGTCGAACGCTGAACATTATTAATGTTGAACACTATTGTAGGCTCATCCTTAATAAAAAAATTTTACGACGGACGACGAACGCCGCTGAACATCACTAATGTTGAACACCGTTAAACATGATTAAATTAATTAACAAAAATTAAAAATTTCAAAGACTCAACATGTAATTAATAGAGTGATAGACTTAACATATAATTATTAATCGTATGTTGAGTCCTTAAATTTTTTTAATTTTTATTAATTAATTTAATAATTAGTGAAGCCACGTGGTTGGATTTTCTAATTCATTTAATGTGATCCAGTATCCTGCTTGTAATTGTAGTTCCACAGCCTTGCCTTGTCTTGTCTCGTGACCCCAAGAAAGACCAAAGGGAAGGTGTCTGATTTCTCTACATAAAAGCATAAATATTTCGTCTGTTTTCTACCCAAGACTTTGTCAACCGATGAAGAGAGAATCAAGATCAATAATCACAAATTAAAAACTTAACAAATCTATGGGGGGATTACTTACCATTTTCATATATACAATGTAACATATATTAAATATATTTAATATTTAGACAATTTTATTTACAGTCAGTAAATGAAGGATATAAAAACAGGTAATCGTATAAAAAAATGAATGAAATTTTAAAAAAATAACGGATATTTTTATTTACTTTAAAAAACATATATTAAATATATCCGAATCCATACATGATTCCAGTTGGCATTTAATTTGTAACGAAATTGGACAAGTATTAGAGTAAGAGAACTATTTCGAGACTTCTTCGCTTTGAAGCAAACATTACAAGTATCTTCTACATCTGTCCATGACATTTGGATTTGTTACATGTCCTATTAAAACACGTAACGTACAAAGCATTTGGGTAGAAAGGTAGGTATAAAAATTTAAGAATTCATAAAAGTATTATTGTCTATAGTGATAGACTTATAACTTTATGATAAAGTTGGAGAAATTGATGTGATTATAAAATAATGTATATTTATTATTATAAAATAAAGTAAAGAATAAAAACAAAATAGATGAACAAAGATGTGAGATAAAAAGAGAGAAACTTATATTATATTCTCAAAGTAAGGTTGTGTAATGTTTTCTCAAAAAGTTTATATTTATAGACATAAGATGAAAGTCTTAATTTTAATGGGAATTAAACTCTAATAATAAAGTATATTAAAATATTATTTAATATATGGTTATCTACCATAAATAAAGATATTCATAACACTCACCCTTAGATATACAAGAAGATAATGTGCCTCGTTAAAACCTTACTAAGATAAAAACTATGTGAGAAAAAAACTTTTAGTGAAGGAAAAAGAGTACACACATCTTTGATACGCATAACATATTGCCTTATTAAAAACCTTACAAGGAAAACTCATTAGGACAAAACCTCGGTTAAAGAAAAAAGATTGCAACGTGTTTACTCCCCTCATGAAAATATCACATAAGATCATTAAATCTTCATAATTCAATCTTGAATATAATCTTCAAATATTGAAATAGAGTGTGCACTAATGGATAAATCTTTCAAATTATTGCTTGAAAATGATTCATTGAATATCATAAGGGACAAAACTTTAAAGAAATATGTTTTGTTTTATCACATTTGATGTATCCACCTTGAGATATAAATTTTGCATTATCTTTACACAAGATAACTTGCATCTTATCTTGTTAAAGCAATTCACATATCTTCTAGATATGTTTAGTCAAACCCATATTTCGACTTTACCTCAACCATTATAATTGTTTAAAGGTAATGATCTCGTAGCACTTAAATAGTGTTTCTGGAGCAACTATGATATGATGCTTCCAGATCAATTAATGTATATAACATGCTTTTAGACCAAGAATATAATCACCCTTTTCTTGAGGCGGAATGGATCATTGTTTACGTTAAGAGACCTAGCAACCATAAGGGTGATAAATAAATATGAGTTATACATGTAAAGTCCCTTTAAACATTTTTCTGTGTATGTCGATTGATGCACAAGGATTCCAATGTTAAGGAGATCTCTCCATGACTCTCAATGATATTTGTAATCACTGAAAATTGTTCGAGGAGTTGCCACCTATCTTTTTTACGGTGCGATTGGAATACCAAAATGGTTCTACGAAATCAAATTCGAATCTAAGAGTCTATTACGTGTGAGTAAGGGAACACATCCCTACAACACCCAAAACTTGACACCTGTCGATTATAAAATATTTTATATGATAGAAACTATAAATTCATTTTTATATTTAAAATTGTGATCCCTTAATTTAACTTATTTTAGGTATAATAAATGTTGGTTATATAGACTGCAAAACAGGGCGTTAGCACTGACAGGAAAAATAAAATGAACGAACTGAAAGATAATTAGACCGTGTCGTGGTATGGAGGCCACTGCCTTAGAAACAATTCGCCCCGATGTGTGGACTCGCTACTTTAGGCGGTTGTCCCCCGAAGGTTAGCACGATCCTCCAAACAATGTACACCCAAAGTTTGGAGTGGACTGTAGAGGAAATGATCGTCTAAACCAGAGTCGAACAAAAGCTTCTCTAAGCTTTTCAAGGAATGCTCTCAAACTCTCTCAAATAAAACAGAAGTAAATCTGAATGGAATGATTAAAACTGAGAGAGAGCTCTCTTATTTATAGGTTGAAAGCAAGGGCAAATCTGTCCGAGAATCAGATAAAATCTGATTTAAATAACAAATTATATCATAATCAAATCTCTAATAATATCAGATAATATCCATTTAAAATCTCGGATAAATCTGTTAATATCTATCCAAAAATAGTAGATTTGATAACTGAAAATATCCATTTAAATCTCGGATAATATCTATTCAAAATTAGATTTAATAATAGATAATATCAAATCAAATCTCTGATATTTATTAAATCTAATCGGTTACACATTTAAAATTCAAAATGAATTTTAACTTAACCGAACTACTTCCATGTCTCCTATAAATACGGAGTGTAGGATTCAAGCATTATCCAACAATCCCCCACTATTGCGAATGAATCCTCTTAAAAAATCATAAAGTTCGACTATCACTAGACGAGCACTGGCGTTCGACTATCACTAGACGAGCATTGGCGAGATTAGTTACTTAAGTACATAGTGAACGAATCTTGAACTAGTACGTAGTGATGATGAGTAATCCTCCTCTTAGATAAGTGAAACTAGTCTTGAACTTTCTAAGATCGGGGTGAACTCATAACACATAACTAATCTCTTTATCCACCACAGTCCGCGATGTGAAGATATGTATATACATGAAGTATATATTTAGCCATCTTACCTCGAGATTTTAGTAAGTGTACTAAAAAAACAGCCCATCGTTTTTCATAGAAGGCGGCTAACTCTTCTCACTTACATAGGTTATTTCATCAAGTTTATCTCAACATAAACCACCCAAAATCGGGCAATGAAATAATTAAGAGCTTTGTATAAAGCTCAACCTCACAAGAAAATAAGGTGATTTTCTTCAAGTTCATATTAAATGAACCACCCAAACTCTGGGCTAAGAAATCATTAAGAATAAAAACTCAACCTCTTTCTTCGGTAAATTCAATAATGTTCTTCTCAATAAAACAATCCAACCTCTTTGGATAGAATTTATTAAGAGTTAAAATAAACTCATCCTTCCGAGCGGTAAGTTCAATTAGTCCTTCGCAATAGGTCTAAGAACTTATTAAGAGTAGTTATTCAACCAAAATCGGTAAATTCATCAAGTCTTTCTCACTAAGACCACCCAAACTTGGGCTATGAATTTATTAAGAGCATTAAGCTCAACCTGGGCATGTACATAAAACGTCATAGGGATTGGGTAGATGGACATGTACACTATGAGTCGTTCCATGGTTTCGTTTGACCACATTGAACTTAGAGAACTAAGTTGGGTATCCACCATGAATCACTCAACCAATGGGCTTAAGACCCATCCCCCTCGACGAATCCAGAATTTGTTTCCTGCTCAATCCTTTGGTAGGAGGATCAACCAAATTCATCTCCGACTTAACATACTCTAAGGCGAGTACTTCGTTCTTTATTAGGTGCCTCACATATTCGTACCTTATGCGAATGTGTCTCTTCTTACCATTGTAAGCTTGATTTATGAACACATATATCGCAGATTACGAATAACACAATAAAGATATCGGAGGAGTCGGTTTTCCCCACAAATGTATCTTTGCTAAAAGATTCTTAAGCCACTCGGCTTCTTGCCCAGTTAAGTCTAGAGCTATAAACTCTGACTCTATGGTGGAGCGTGCAATACAAATCTGTTTGGCAGACTTCTACGTGATTGCAGCTTCATTTAAAGTGAAAACATATCCACTCGTAGAGCTTACCTCATCACTATTAGAAACCTAGTTGGCGTCACAACATCCTTCCAAAGGAACAGGATAGCCAACAAAAATGAGTTTCCAATCTATAGTACTCGAAAGTACTTTAGTAAGCATCTAAGAGTCATTCAATGTTCACCACTTAGATTATGAGTATATCTACTCATAACATAGGCAATATCAGGCCGAGTATGGTTCATTAAGAACATTAGGTTCATAACACAGCTTCCTTTATTTTTAACGAGATGAGTGCTAGAGTCAACAGGGGTTCGAGTATAAATGACATGTCAAACTCTTTAATATTTTTGAGTGAACCCTATGACTACTAGCCTTGCCTTACTCTGGATTGACCCATCTGAAATGAGTTTCATTTGTTGCTGATAGGTTTAAATCCTTTAGGCAAGTCTACCAATTCCCAAGTATGAATTTAGACATTATTGACTCTAGTTTATCATTAACTTCTCTTCCAAAAACTAGTGTCAATAGATCTTATAGCTTTTTCATAAGTTTTAGGATCCTCATCTAATAAGAAAACTTAAGCTATAGAATCTGATAAGTTGTCTAAATCATTTATCTCAGAAATAAAGGAAGTAACAAAATCTGATCCAAAAAAGGTTTTTTAACCTTTTCTTCTTACTTCTTCTAGGCTCTAACTTAAACTCTAGAGCATATTATGTTTGTAGCATACTCAATAAATACTACATCAACGATTTTAGGGACCGATGGTGGACTTCTTAAAGTTAGGCAAATCTACTTTAGCCAGACACCCCCACACTTTTAGGTATTGCAAGTTTGCATAACCTTTCCACAATTTGTATGAGGTTGAGTCTAATTTCTTATGAGGTATTCGATTTAAAATTTACCGATAGAATGACTTCCCCCAATATATTATCAACTAATCCAGAACTTATCAACAATGAATTTATCCATCTCTTTTAAAGTTCTGTTTTTCCTCTCGGGTATGCCGTTTTGTTGAGGAAAATAAGGGGTAAAAGTTTCATGAACTATGTCATTCGTCTCATATACCTCTTTAAGAAATTTAGATCCAAATTCACCACCTCTATCAGACCTAACATTTTCCATCTTTTCGTAAAGAGAATTTTTATGGAGATTTCTATACACTCCTAAGATAGACGAATCTTTTCTTCCTTCTTAAATTTCTGAAGAAAATATCTCAAAGAGATTTAATGGCTACCACCATCTTATAGTAACATTAATGTCTATCATTTTCTCTTTATTTTAGACAAGGTTCTTGCTTTAAAAGACCACTAGAAATATTCATTTACTATGACTAAAAGAAAGATATCTTAAATAAATTATTAAGATTATTATTCTAACTTCTAGATTAAGTATAGAATATTTATTTAGTCATAGTATTTTATAAATTGGAATAATGAGCATAGTAATGCACCAGGTAGGTTTAGAAAGAGAGGTGATGCATAAAGCATACTTAAATACCAAGTCTTTCAAAGATCCAATCCTAGACATGCATTATTTAAACTATCTCACTACTTTCCAATTAATCTCTTATGAATATTTCTTGTCTTTTAAAGTCATGCTTAATATATTCCTCACTAAAAAAAATTATTAAGCATTCTCAAGATGAATTTTCTACTCAAAAAAGGTCATCTAGCCCTCTTTTACAACCTAATCTAACAAATACTCACTAAGCTTACAGATTAGGTAAAGGCTTAATATAAATTCATGCATTATAAATCATGAATTAAATAATCTGACCTTATAAGTAGAAACACAATTCATGTAGACCTTGTCTATTTTGATCATGCCTGCGACTTCAATCCTTGTATCATGATCTCAAAAATTCATCGTGACTGAAATTTCATAACCATTTTGAATCTACAAAATTCAAATAAAAATTATATATGGTTAGTCACGAAAATAATTTACTAACAGTAATAATAAATAAATAAATAAAATTTACTGATAGAAAAAGATCCTTATCTTTAGGATTTTGGTTCTTATCTTCAACTTCACCACCACCTTCGATTATTGACCCATCAAGTGCGTCAAGCTTGATCAAACCCAAACCAGCTTGATAATAATATCATTTTTGCAGTATAAATTGTTTCTAAATTGTTGGTTATATGGACTGCAAAACAGGGCGTTAGCACTGACAGGAAAAATAAAATGAAAGAACTGAAAGATAATTAGACCGTGTCGTGGTATGGAGGCCACTGCCTTAGAAACAATTCGCCCCGATGTGTACTCGCTACTTTAGGCGGTTGTCCCCCGAAGGTTAGCACGGTCCTCCAAACAATGTACACCCAAAGTTTGGAGTGGACTGTAGAGGAAATGATCGTCTAAACCAGAGTCGAACAAAAGCTTCTCTAAGCTTTTCAAGGAATGCTCTCAAACTCTCTCAAATAAAACAGAAGTAAATCTGAATGGAATGATTAAAACTGAGAGAGAGCTCTCTTATTTATAGGTTGAAAGCAAGGGCAAATCTGTCCGAGAATCAGATAAAATGTGATTTAAATAACAGATTATATCATAATCAAATCTCTAATAATATCAGATAATATCCATTTAAAATCTCGGATAAATCTGTTAATATCTATCCAAAAATAGTAGATTTGATAACTGAAAATATCCATTTAAATCTCGGATAATATCTATTCAAAATTAGATTTAATAATAGATAATATCAAATCAAATCTCTGATATTTATTAAATCTAATCGGTTACACATTTAAAATTCAAAATGAATTTTAATTTAACCGAACTGCTTCCATGTCTCCTATAAATACGGAGTGTAGGATTCAAGCATTATCCAACAATAAATATGTTATATCATATTATGAAAATATGAATAAAAAAACTGCTAATGTAAAAGAAAACGATATTTTGATAATACTAAATAATACATGATATATAAAAATAATTATTAAATTATATAAAAATAATAATAATGACAATAATTAAGACAATAATACGTAAAACATAAAATAATATTTATTATAAGCAAAATGATATGAAATAAGGACTAAATTAAGATAAAAACAGAAGTTGAGATGCAAATTAAACTAAAACAATGACTGAAATATAAAGAAACAGAAACTGAAAAACAAAAAATGGAAGGATATGAAGGATGCAATGGTGTGATTGGTGATTATCCCCTTATATCAGGTTTCGCGCGGGTCGGATATGAACTCGATTCGGTACACGAGTATCCAAGCTTGAAACGACGTCGTTTTGGTTGGACTCTAACTCTCCAAAACGATGTCGTGGCGTGTTGGTATATATCCAAATTTTGCACACAAAAAAAATTCATTTTGTTCCTCCACATATGAGAAAAAAATGTGACTCTCTTGGATGCTCTCAGTCCTCTATGGAGCTTCTCTCGGTCGGCCATTACGAACCATCTCTGTCTCCCTCACCGACCACCGTGAATCGTCGCCGGCGATGGCATACAGTAAATCCATCTATATAGTTTGTCACTGTGACATACAGTAAATCCATTTAGATTAGCATCATCATCATCTATATGTATCAATGGTAGCAATTTTCATCTTTAATAAAGAAATGGCCTACTGTAAAATCTATTTCGTTCATTTTTTCCGATCAAAATTTAATATCACTTACGTAAGTCTTAATTTTAAAACTTTGTATATATAAAAGTATTTATTAAAAGACTTATCATTTAAAATTAAATATATGACATAAATCAATAAAAAATTACAACTTAAAAAAATTAAATATAAAAATATAGTGTTCAACAATGTTCAACATTAGTGGTGTTCAGCGATGTTTGACCCCGTTGTAAAATTTTCCTATCAGGATCAAATAACTTCTAAGTTTTAACCAGTTTATGATTTAGTAATAAAAACAGTTTTTAAATTTTATAATTTGGTCATTAGACAAAATGTCATATTTCTAAAACTAATTTCGTTAAATTGATTCCACAAAACCCCTTAATATATTAAATATCTATTTTTCATATTTGTATCTATCATGAAATATAATATATTATTCCGAATTAATTTTAAAACTCGATCGAACTACCTAATTTAATCTATTCAGACTGTTTTTTTGGTCCATGCCTTTCTCTTTTTCTTGTTACGGTGGTTATTGTTGATGTGTTTATGTTTACCTTAATAAATTTTTATTTATTTATATTCGTTTTAATTAATGAAGACAAATAAATTATATTCTTTAATAAATCAAAACAAACAAAAATTATACTACTCATCTAATTGATCAAGTTTGTTCAATTAAAATTAAATAAATAAACATGAAAATGCACTCGTATTTGTCAGACGACGCCACGACCGATAAGATGACGCTCCTTTTGTTATGTTGTTGTTCTCCCTATTTCGGATCCTTGATCTAGATTTAGATATGTGATTACATCTACCTTTTTTTTTTATCGCGATTGAGTGGTGGTAATCAGTGGCGAATCTAGGAAATTAGTATTGACCGGGCCAATATAAATAGAATAAAAAATAATTTTTCAAGTCAAAAAATTAAGATTGAATAACTCAAATTTTTAATGTTTATTAGATTGAATTTTATGTTCAAGTTGAATCCTTCAACTCTGTGATATATGTATAACACATATGAAAAAAATATAAACATATATATTGTATATGATCGTACAAAACTATTTAAATTGAAATCAAATACTACTATAATATTGTAAACATTTATAATTAAATTTGAACATAAATTCGAATTATTGGACTAAAAAAATCAAATAAAATTTGAATTCTAAAATATGACTCATCAACTTGTATCACTCAAAATATTTTAACTCGACTCGATTTAATCGAATGTTCACCTTGAATAAAACAATAATTTATCCAACATAACTCATATATATATAGTTTTAAAATTAGAAAATTTTATTTTTTAATAATTTTAATTTTTTATTATCTACATATTTATTTAAATAAAATTAAACCATTTCCTTAAAATAAAAAATAAAAATATGAATTTAAATTTATTTATTTAAATATTAATTTCTCCTGCAAGTTCAACTAAAAATGATTTGAAAATGTATTATATTTGTATCCTCTTTAAAGTTATTTTTAAAGATAATGAAAATGAGATATATTATTATTATTATTATTATTATTATTATTATTATTATTATTATATAATGGAAAGAAGCTCTAATTATATTAAAAAATCGATTCTTAAAAGATATATTTATTTAATTACTAGTAAAATATATTCTTAAAATATATTTTATGAAAAATAATTATGTAATATTTGTAAAATATAACGAAAATATAAATAATTTTATTTTTATTTCAATTTTAATCTTTATTTTAATTAGAATTCAGGATTTAAAAATTAAAATAAATTTTAATATCATATATTTTATTTAAATTTTAAAATATATTGTATATTTTTAGAAATATAAAATAGGATGAAGAAATTGGTATGGGGCGGATCAGGGCCTAGGCAGGCCCAGGCCTGCATTTGCCCCTGGTGGTAATGTCTTTGTTATCAACGTACCTTCAGTGTCATAAGAACTTTTACGTTGTTTGCTAATAGTTTTACCTATCATCATCGATTTGGGTGATGTTTGTATTCTATTTTATTTCGAGTCATTGGATTAGGTTCTTATCTTTTCCTTATCTGGTCCTATTAAGATCTTGCGACACTAGTTTTATTTACTACATATATGTCTGGATTTAAGTATTTTGTTTACTATGATGTCAACTCTTATTATAATTTCGGATATATTCTCATTTTAATAAAATCAGTGAATCTCTATTTAAAAAACATTAAAACATACTAAAAACTTAAGTATGTTAAAACTTCAAATATTTTTTTAATAGTACTCAAACTTAAATTAAAATTAATATACGACAAATATTCTACGTAACTTACATAAAATTATTAAAATGTACAAATAAATCAAAATTCGAACCGATCATTTCATATATCTCCATAATGTTAATTAAAAATTTTAAAATGTTATTGAATTAAATATTATAATTTTTATTAAATAATAATATTTGAAAAAATTAATATTATCAATATAACAAATAATAGAATAATTTATAAAAAAATATCTAATATTTCATAATTTTTAATAAAAATTACATGTTTCTTTTATAAAAACATATTAGGTCCCAAGTTTGAAAATCATGTAAATATTAGAAGATAAAATGTGTATTAAGCATATAAAAAATTAAGAGTCTTTATGTTGCCTATCCGAACCCAAAATCTTATATAAGTAAAAAATAGAGCCCATAGATTCAAAGGCATGGATTTGCAAATTGAAATGAGTCTAGTGGACTTTTCAAAAATAAATATTATATTATAATTATTTTTAAAATATTAAAAATATTTTTAATGGCTTTTTATTTTTTAATTTTTCATAAAATTCATTTTAGTTATTTTTTCTTTAATCCATTTTTTAATTTTTTTTAAACTAACTCAAATAAAAAATAACATATTTGTTTATTTGTCATCAACTATTATCTTTTTTTTTATACAAAAAACTATTATCCTTTTTTTTTTTACACTTTAATATGTTTATAAGCATGTATATTACCATTTTTAATCATTTAGACATTTATTTAAAAAATAATTAATGTCAATATTGAGAAAAAAGATAATTTTAAAAAAAAATTGTCAATTTTTTAAACCTTTTATTTTAAGAAAAAATATAAATTTAATCGCTCATTTTTTTCTCACTCTTATTTTAGTCATTTTATCGCTCTTATTAACTAACTAATGAGTGTTTTTGAAAAAAGATATTGGAAATCATATAAGCTAAAGTCTAAAGAGTGTAGCAGACTTGAAACTTCACTTTAGAAGCACAATCATAAAATAAACATCATCAGGCTCTACTTAGTGCTAAGTCTAACCATCATTTCATTCATTTTGAAATTTTGAGAATTCTCGAAAAATATATTTCACGAGATATATTTTATTATATATTTTATCTAAGAAAAATTATATAATTTTTTATGAAATTAAAAATTTAAATCTAAAATCTTAATACCCTATATCCTAAACTCTAGTTATAAATCTTAAATTCTATACTCTATACTCTATACTCTTAAACCCTAAAATTAATATATATATATATATATATATAAACTACTCTAAAATCTTAATCACGAGATGTATTTGTGTATCAAAATATTTTTCATATTCGACATATGGACTACATCTCAAATATATGATAGCTATAAAGCATACAAGTCAGACTTATTTAAGTAGATTGTACAGATTATAATAGTTATCTAAGTATGCTATGTATATAATTACAAGTAATTTTGTAGCATAGGATGATTGTTGAAGAATTTATGTGCATAAATATAAGGTAGAGTCGAAAATTTATTTGAGAGATATTAATTTTTTAACAATATTTTAAGTAAATTGGTGAGAATTTTGGAGTATTGCATTATGAATGAAGCATCCGCCTATTGTCAAGTTATAATATTTGAGGTTTTTGAATCTACAGGGATTGGATGCCTATGCGGCAAATTATTCTTGCACTAATAATATAAAAACATAAGTAATCTTAAAGTTGAAGAATGATTAACTTAAGAAAATAAACCTAGTAAATAACTGAGATTAAGATGAAAGAAGTAAGGCCAGGTCGATTGTTTTGTAGAGTGGAGTTCAGATGCAATATATTATCCTTTTATTAATGTATGAGGTTGAAGTGCCGCATCGACGGGTCACTAAAGGGTCGCCTTAACTGTCTCGGCGAGTTATGCCTTGTCGACAATTCAATTGTTCATAGTTCGACAGAGCATCTTTAGTTGCCTCCTCCTTATCCCTAATTCGGAGTACTAGTGAAGGCCACGTCTTGATAATACCTCCCGTCATGAATCAAGGGTGAACAACAACCGATAGTATGCTTCCTTTTAATTGCTGAAATCCTGGTTGGATTAGCTAATCCCCAAGAGCAAAGACCGTATTATCTTGTTTCGTGAGCCTAACTATCCCTAGTCTGGACAAATAGATTTTTCCTCGCAAACTTATCTTCCGAGCTCGTATACAAGAAAGAGTGAGAATCAAGAGATAATAAACTATGAAACTTGGATTGCATTAGCAAGGATCAAATAAAATTACAACCTTCTTCCCCAGCTACTCCACAATTAACCTATGCCTTGAGGAAGATTTAGAACATGGTATGTTGTCGGCGTCTAAGGGTTTATTCTATGGAAGCCAACTTGCTTTCCTAGACCTAAGGGCTTGCTTTATATAGGCCAAGCCTAGGTCAAAGTCTCCCATAAGTATTAGGAGTTCTAAAAGAAATAACATACATGTTCATATTAAATTACAACTCTTTATTCTATTTCTCAATTTTGCTCCCTTTGGAATATTGAAATTTCGTTGATTTTGACCATGATTTGACTTTTTTTTTCTCATTTTTGTTTTTTCTCTAATTGTGCTCACTGGATTCAGTGCTTTGTTCTCTATCTATTGTGCACCAATTGTTATTGTTATTTTACTGTCGCAACAACCAATTTGTTGCCTTGGCGAGTGTTCATCTGCGATTGATCTTTTGTCAGTAATTCCTGCTTTCAGCATCCATCGACTATAATTGGTATCACCTGTAGGTTTATTTTCTGTCTAAAAAAAAAATTGTAACCGTATTTGTTTTATAACAAATAATATATAAAAATAATTGTACATGTTTTATATCAAATAACAATTGAGTGAAAAATTGATATAATAAATATGTATTTTATGTACTTATTATAAATTAATTATTTATAAATGAATGTTTTATGAACATAGAAGTATCATTTTAGTTATATTTTTAGTTTTTTTATTAATAAATTATATAAAATAAATAATTTCTAAAAAATTTATGTATTACTGGGTTTTGTTTAATTTGAGGGAAAAAATTGACTTATTTTAACATGATACGAAATTGCATAAACTCAACTTCACTGAAAATTCAAATAACTCAAAATTTTTAGAAATTAGTTGATTGACTTTTAAGTTTGAGTTGAGTCCCTTAATTTTTATGATATATATACCAATATGTATGAAGAAATATATGTCACATATGAAAAATATGATAATGTATATATCTTATATAATTAAATAATTACAATTAATTTACACTCGAACTCAAAAATTTAACTTGAATTTTATAAACTTGTCTCAAATAAAAAATTCAAAATAAAGTTTGAATTATAAAATATAACATTTTAATTCAAATAACTTAAAATTTTTTAAATAAACTCAATCAAATACCGGTCGGATCGCCATATCCCAATAATACTCTGAATTCAGACCATGATTTATGAATCTGCCAGCAATGGGCATTAAAAAAGGATAATGGTTACCACAAAGCTCAATAAAACAATTTTATACAATCTTTTGTCCTGTCAGGAATGCAATCAACCGAGCCATGGGACAGTACAAGCAATTCCAATTCTTATCCTCATAACTCATTTTGTTCATAATGAGGTTCGAGTCAAGCAAATAGGATCTAAATGAATGGACTATATTTGTCATGATCGACACCTTCTTAATTATAAAAAAAAAATCAATAATAACACTAACATTTTTAATTTCTTTTTTAATCATTCGACTGTTAAATATTAATGTCATTACGATACATTATATTTTTTTATAATT
Source organism: Abelmoschus esculentus (assembly GCA_035048815.1). Taxonomy (NCBI): domain Eukaryota; kingdom Viridiplantae; phylum Streptophyta; class Magnoliopsida; order Malvales; family Malvaceae; genus Abelmoschus; species Abelmoschus esculentus. The sequence goes on along the minus strand of JAUCBN010000061.1, from coordinate 3,388,279 downwards.
TAAAAAAATAATCTTCCTCCGATCGTCATTGTTTGTCACTAATCAACATGATAAAATTAAACTCAACAAAAAGCGGTCGAGAGTCGAGATTGGCTTTCAGAATGTTGGTGGATTCTTATGACCGGAGTTGCCACTCTTAGAGTACTCGTCAGGCCAGTTCCTCCACCTTAAAGCTTCATGAACCAACATGGAGTTTGATTTTGCATCGTCTATTGTTCGATTAAATGGTTCGCTTAGTTTAGTATTTCATAAAAAATAACACTTACACATTTTTTTACAGATTTTAAAAAATTGAAAAATCAACATTTTGAAATAAATAAATAAAAAGACCTTAAAAAAATTTTAAATAAAAAAATTGATCGTTAAACTTTTATTTCTATAATTAGATCCTTAAAATTGAATTTTTATTTTGAGCACTAAGATTATAAAACTCAGTGGTACACATTTACTCTATTATGTTTTATGTGAATTATAAACATAAGCATACAAGCTAGTACGAGTAATAAGGATAGATAAAATAAATATAGAGCATTACCACTAGCCGCCTAAATATATGTTTTCATCGTAGCAATCAACGTATATGATACACAAGACCCAACCATACTCGGGATCTAATTAGACCATTAGGGCAAAAACATAAATATCAATAACAACAACTCTAGAATGAAGCCCAGATCACACAACATTGAAACATACACCCTGGGTGGACTGAATCACATAACATTAGAACATACACCCATATTTGAAATCTCATCTCGACTTGAGTATCTTCTCGACTTGAGTATCTTCGAGTGAAGCTTGAGTCACACAATATCAATAATCTTTATTTGGTATCTCCAACCATGGTGTTATAATATTCTTACATTGAGTATCTAGAACCTATCAATCAACGACTCATCCAATCAAATGTCTATTCGCCATATAAGCAATGCGATCGCAAAATTCCTCTATCGTTGCTAATCATCAAGACATTATTAATTTTATATTATTGTGTTGTTAATACATTATGGAAGAATATGTAATTAATCTTATTTGTTATCTCCGTTAATCTATATTATCCCAAATTTTTTATTTATATATATTTTTTTTAAAAAATGAGTTCCATATAAATTTACTCTAATCTTAAATCTCGACTTCTTGTTATATTTTCTATACTTTTACATATTTATAACTCCTTTATTTAGCTTTCAATGCAACTCACCGTTTCATTGTAAAAATCATATAATTTAAAGACTAAAACATGCTTTAAGCATTGAGATTCAATAATTCACCAAGTCTTGTATTCCAATGGAGAACCATTGAAAGCTGGAGTTGTTGTTCCAAATTTGTGAGATACAGACAGTCAAAAGAATTGTCTATATCTAAGACAATTGCAAAGGACAGGTCATTTTCTGTAGTTGCCCAGACAATGTGATTCCTTTTCCCCCCACCAAAGTGTTGTGAATTTCAATGACAAATGGGATTATATATTGTAATGTATTAATTTTTAGATCATTAGTGGTGTTGTTTTGCATTTTTTTGAGTGAAAAAGATGGTGTGCATAGGTAATGAGGTAGGGTGAATAATAATTACTATAAGGTAATATTCCCCAAAAGTTTTATCCAGCTTTGAGCCCATAACCTTTTCTTCTCAAACTCCAACTCCCAAAATGTAGGTAATTTTAATTTACTAGGGGAAATCAAAACACTTTGGTTCATTCCCTTCACATTCTAGTAGCTATATGATTGATGCTTAGGTGTTTTTCATGCTATAATTAAAAAAATAGCTCATCATGTACCTATATACCTACATTAGGCATCTCTATCTAGGGTTATATTTGAATTTTTAAAATAATATCGTTAGAAATAAAAGTGTAAATATTGATTCGATTTAAAAATTCGACTAAAATCAATATGAGTTTGAATTGATTGTGATCGAAATGATGATTCGAACTCAATCGAGTTCGATTTGATGTTAATCTTAACACGACCTGAGAATAACTCAAATCTTATAATATGATAACCAAACTCAATATACACTCGATCGGATATGAACCCACAACCAAAATTAACATGGCAAATATCTGATGTAACCCAACTTGAAATGACCTATAGTATCGCACCCTAAACTTACTTAGAAAAATTATCGAATTTAAAAAGTTACAGTTAAAAACTTTTATCTCAAATAATATATTTTAGGTTTACTTATTTACAAGAAAACTATTATTAAAAAATAGTAACTTTTATAAAATATTTTAATAAAATTCTTGTTTATTATAAAACATAATTCTGATGAATGTTCTAATATTTGAAAATATTCTTTTTAGTGCATGCATCCAATAAATCTTAAATATTAAACAATCCAAAGTCTGTATTACATAAATAGTTTTAAAAACACTATTAAAAAAATAGTTTGAAATATTTAAAATAAGGTTCATATTGAATTATAAAATATCCAAAATAAAATGAGATACTCCAAGTGCTGATACATTTAATAAGCCTGAGTATCTGAAAGAGAAACTAGAAATGGTAAGCTAAAGTAATTTCATATATATAATGTTGAATAAAATTATTTAATTTAATTGGTAATTTAAAAATAAAAAATCATAAATCTATTTTCATTTTAGTTTTGCTTTAACTAATTTAAACATATTTAAAATGTTTTAACGTTTAATTAACTATTTCTGGTTTTATGATTTTGTCTCATAAAAAGTATCTAGGTTCAATTCCTTTCAATTATTTTTACTATTTTTCTAACATTTATTGCATTATAATATATGTATATAAAAAGATATAATTCATGTCTTCAATAGTAGGTTGGTGAGATGGTAAAGACTTTGGTATATCCTTTATAGGTCCCAAATTTGATCTACCCCAAGGCCATTTCATTTCTCTTTAATTTCCCTTTAATCAAGTGGCACCCAATTAATTTGTGTTTGGAACGAGTGATATATGCTTAGCTGAGATATAAAGTCTTATAGATTTTTAAAACTGTAAAACTTTCAATGAGATACTTGGGTGTTTCTTTAGTACCAAGAAAACTAAGGGAGAAAGATTGTCAAGCACTATTGGAGAAGGTTAAGGATAAGCTCAATCTCTAAGGTCATAAGAGTCTTAGTTACGAGGGTAGGTTGCAACTCATACGTGTTGTGCTATTTAACATTACAAATTATTGGTGAAGACAGTTGGTATTGCCACAAGATATAGTGCACAAAGTTGAACAGTTGTGTATGAGTTTTTTTTAGAAAGGCCATGACGCTCCTGCTCAAGGGGCCCGCGTTAACTGGGATCAAATTTGTTAGTTGAGATCTAAGGGAGGTTTGGGTTTGAGGAGATTGGGTTGTTGGAATAAAGCTTTTTCCTATATTTTATTCGAACTATCCTTACTGATGAAGGCTCTCTTTGGATTGCTTGGCTTTAATCATATGTCTTTAAAACAGAGAGATTTTGGAAAGTTAGACATAAGTTACATTTTAGTTGAGTGATGAGGAAGTTGTTGAAGCTTAGAGACGAAGTTAGAAGAGTATTTGAGAGCCAAAATTTGAGTGATGTTAGTATGGTTTGGGTTTGGAACCAAGTGCAAGATAGAGAAACAAAAGTTAGCTGGTAGAAATTGGTTTGGTTTCCCTTTCATACTCCAAAGCATTTTTTGTGACTTGGATGACAATCCTTAGCAGGCTGCCTATCCGAGATAGATTGATCCATATGGGTATAACTACTGAGGTCCCCTGTTTGTTATGCGATTCAGGGGTGGAAAGTAGGAATCATATGCTCTTTGAATGTCCTTTTTCTACTGGTATGTGGGTGGCTTTGCTTCGGTTTTGTAATGTAAGTAAATCAACTATGCAATGGGATAACGAGCTACAATGGGTTGTTACTATGCTGAAAGGTAAATCCTTAATTTTTTGCATCTTAAAGTTGGCTTGGAGTGCTTTCTTGTATTGTATTTGGGAGGAAAGAAATCACATGTACCATGGAAGGGGTTGCCAAACTCCTGAAGCTATTGTTGATAGGATTAGAGATATTGTTATCACTAAACTGTACAAGAAATGTATAAGAGAGGAGTGACAACTCTAATGTCCAATTATGTGCTAATTGGGGTATACATGTTTAGATGATTATATAAGCCTTAACACAAGTAATTGTTTTCTAATTGTGAAATAGAATTAACAATTATCTAAAAAAATTGACACCTGATTAAAAGAAAAAATATATTAAATATTAAATAAAATAAATTAAAATTAAGACCAAATTATTATAATAAGTAAATAATAAAGGACAAGTGTATAAATTTATAAATTTCCACTAACTACCAAATTATTTTTCCGTTAGTTTTTAACGAAGATGGTCAAAATTGGACTAATTTAAAATTTTGATTATCTTATTAACGAGTTACGTAGTTCGGTGGTCAAATTAGATACACTCAAATAATTTAGTGGTCAACTAAATAATTTACCTTTAGTTTTATATTTTATTCTAAATAGTGTATTTTAATTTTTCCTTTAAATCTTTTCTAAAGTATGAAAAGATAGAAACACATCAAAATAAGGGATAAAGCACTTCATAAATACAATTTGATAAAAAAAAACTTCATAAACACAAGTTAGTTCTTTAGTCTAAAGTTGTTAGTTTTCTCTAAATTTATTTTCTATCTATGTTGTTCTCTAATTTTTTTATAGGTTAAATAAAATTATCTATAATAAATTTAGAAAATAATAAAACATATTTTTTATTATGATAAAATGAATATTAAAATTTACACATATTGTTGAGTTGATCGATCTTGATAATTGGCCAAGAGGGGGTGAATTGGCTATTTAAAAATTTTGCCGGTGGAATTTCGGTAAAAATTGAAAAAAAAAGAACAAGAGATTTATAGTGGTTCAAGCTTCGGAACAAGCTCTACATCCACTACCTTAACTCCCACTAAGGATCTTGAAACCAATTCACTAAGAATTCAACCTTTTTCTAGGTTCAAGGGATAACCTTTACAAATCGAATCAAACATTCTACCCAAGGATTGATTCAAAACTCACAAGATGATAAAAGAAAGAAAGGCAAATAAGAAATCTCTCACAAGATAGATATTGCCCCAATTACAAATTAACTCTCCCCAAACTCAATTAGAAGAAATCAAATTGAAGTACAAGAGATGGGAGTCAAGATTTTCAATGAAAGTGCTTGGGAGTTGGATTTGATTGCTTGGATGTTGCTTGAGGTTTAATAGTTGTTAATGCTGCTTGAACTTCTTCATTTTATACGTCCTCATTGATTTCTAACCGTTGTGGTTATTGAGAATTGAAATAAAGACGTTAGAACCTTATCTTCCCACCATAAATGCACTTCTGCAGGCACTGGTATCGAAACGCGAGGAACCTGTTTCGAAACAGCCTATAAAAAGAAAGAGACGTTGTGCATTTAATAAAGGGTGTATCGAAACATGTATCGATGCCATTACTACACTGTAATGGTGGGTATCGAACCATGTTTCGAAACATCTCAACCATCTTTTAAAGTTTTAGCTGCCACCAACGGTCAACTCATTAAATGATAAAATAGTCGTTGAAAATTAAAGGGGGTATCGATACTGGTATCAATACCATGAGTCATAATTTTAAAAGATTTTAAAATAATTAAAATACTCGATGTGGTTTGATACGTGGTTCGAAACAAGCATTGGTAGTAAGGTAATGGTATCGAACCATGTTTCGAAACCTGTTATTAGTTCCAAGAACAAAACTTTAAAAATGCAATAGGGTATCGATACCGGTTCAAAAGGTATCGATACTCTCGTATAAAAACACTTAGAAAATTTATTTCAAAGTTCTTGGTTTGACTTGAAATAAAAAATTGACTTAGGGACTTAAAAATTTATTACAAAATAGTCCTTATACATAATTGTTATATCAAAATCAATTTTGGTTTTACAATCTCCCCCTTTTTGATATAACAAAACCATTATAAATTTTTAAGTTTAGAATCACAATTTTAAGTTCCAAAACTTTGAAAAAGCTTTTTAAAAGGACTCCCCCTTAATAGGTGCATAACTTTAAATTTTAAAGATGTTCCTTAACTTAAAAACAAGATATTTCTCCGCCTTTTTGTTAGATCAAAATCAATATAAGGCACAATTTTTAACAAGCATGGTGTTGAAGGGAGTCAGAAGTCCTACTTTTATGATGAAGCATTCGTCCATCCACCTTTTGCCAAATTGTAGTATTTTAGATGTCGAACCCACAGGGATTGACTTTACTTACGCAATTTATTCTTCTTGCACAATGGAAAAATAAAGACACAGATAATTAAGTTGGATTATAACTAAGGAAACTAATTAAAGCAATAAAGATAAATGATCAAGAAATCAAGGATGGAAAAGTGGGGCAGGATAGAATGCTTCGTAGCGTGGAATCAGAATGTAATTGTCTCGTTCTTATAATGCAAATAGGGTTGAACTTCCGCCTCGGCGAGTCGCACAAAGGGTCGTTGCAGCTGCCTCGGCGGGGTTATGCCTTGTCGACAATTTAACAACTCATAGTTCGACAGAGCATCCTTGTATGTCTTCTTCCTTATCCCTAAGCAAAGAGAACTGTTGAAACCCACGTCTTGATTTCGAGATATCTTCCTCTCTACATAGGCTATGGTTTATATAGGCTTGGCCTAGGGCAAACCTTTACAAAGTAGGAATTCAACTTGGAGTAAAACACAAGTTAAGTACATAAATAAAAGATATTTATTTTATTTCCTAGTTTATTCCTATAAGGATTCTTTTCCCACGTGGCCTTTGACTTTGACTTTTCGTGTGTCTCCCAGCTCCGATTTCTATGCCGCTTGTCTTAAAACGTCCACCTTATTTTCTCTTTAGAGCGCTTATCATATCAACAATTACTTTTCCGGTGCTGCCGAGGCGGGTACTAATCTGCATTCCAGTTTTGGTTTCCAACATCCATCATGCTATCTGGCATTACCTGCGTGGTAGTTTCCTGTCTAAGAGAGAAAACCATTAATTGCACCTTTTTTATGCCAAATAATAGATAAATTCATGAATTAAGTATTGTGATGCTGAAAAGTGGAAGATACCCAGAAATATCCATTATCACCTTTAAATCTGTCTTTATTAGCAATAAACGAGTGGGAAAATGATATAAAAATGAGGACTTTTGGGCACTCATCACACCCCTAAACTCGAACTATTGCTTGTCCTCAAGCAATGCAAAAGATAATTTAAGTATAGAATTTCAAAGCAATATACCGTCCTGCCTGCCGCGGCAGAATTCTTTTCTTGACTCGGCCTCTTCCAAGTTCTAGGAATTTCTCGGAACTGGACTATGAGTCTTAGTGGGTGTGTGCGTAGTTGTGTCAAAGCTGATTTTCTAAGTTTTAATCCTTTTTCTATCTCAAGACTTCCGACTAAGATTTTTCTTCAATTATTTTTCTTTCCTTTTCCCTGTTTGATATATAAATATATATTGCTATATACTTATACTGCTTGAGCCAGTTTTCGGGCACCTCAAGTGTTAACTAATCTTACTAGAGCCAGTTTCGGGCACCTCTAGTAAGTGGAAAAAGGTTAAGTCCTAGAGCTAGTGATGGGCACCTCTAAGAACTATACTAGAGCCGGTGATAGGCACCTCTAGTTAAATCTAATCCTAAGTCCTTATTGCTTTTCAAAGAAAAGAACTTATAAAATCAACTAAGATTAGCAATGTTTAATTATTTTCAGGCTCATAGTCTAATCCTAAGTACTAATCCAAAGAGACCTGTGATTTCAAGTTTGGTGAATGGTGCATACTGCTGCGGCGGTTGGATAATATATTGCTGCCGAGGCAGTTTCAATAAAATTCAAAAGACTTAATTTTTTTTGCATAAAACTGTAATTGTTATAAAGAAAAAAATTTAAGGTAGTAGTAGGATAATCCGAATAATTTCCATACATGGCATATATTTTTATAAGGCAGAAAATAGGATCAATACTCCCCCAAACTCGAGGGATGCATTGTCCTCAATCCATGTATCTGAGTATAAGGCAACAATAAAAGACAAGATAAAAATTAAGAGATAAGAAAAAGATAAACCAATATTTATATGTCGCGTCTTGGCCTCTTTTGTATCCTAAGGGTCATCATTTTGTGTGGAGTTTATTGAGAAAGAAACTAAAAACTGCACTAGAAAACAATAATGAAGAAGTATGAAATAAAACAGGGGAGATTAAGTTTTAGGGACGCAAACCCGTCATCATATGTTCTTGGGTGGTCATCCCTCCTTCACATTTTTCCGCCGAGGCAACCTCCGCCGGGGCATTATGCTGCCGAGGCAACCTTCCGATGTGATATTATGCCGAGGCAACCTTCTTGGGCGAGACGATAAGTTCGATTTCAGGGTCGTTTTATATGCTTCACAGCTTCTCCTTCTTGAAATTCCATCCTAAAAAATAACTCAAACATAATTAAACTTATTTCCTAAAACAAATAACTCAAAAATAATTAAACTAATTTCCTAAGATAGTTGTGCAAGAAAAATAAAAAGGAAAGTTGAAATCGCCAATCCCCGACAACGGTGCCAAATTTGTTGAAGGGAGTCGGAAGTCCTTCTTTTATGATGAAGCATTCGTCCATCCACCTTTTGCCAAATTGTATTATTTTAGATGTCGAACCCACAAGGATTGACTTTACTTACGCAATTTATTCTTCCTGCACAATGAAAAAGTAAAGACACAGATAATTAAGTTGGATTATAACTAAGGAAACTAATTAAAGCAATAAAGATAAATGATCAAGAAATCAAGGATGGAAAAGTAGGGCAGGTTAGAATGCTTCGTAGCATGAAATCAGAATGTAATTGTCTCGTTCTTATAATGCAAATAGGGTTGAACTGCCGTCTCGGCGGGTCTCACAAAGGGTCGCTACAGCTGCCTCGGTGGGGTTATGCCTTGTCGACAATTCAACAACTCATAGTTTGACAGAGCATCCTTGTATGTCTTCTTCCTTATCCCTAAACGAAGAGAACTGTTGAAACCCACGTCTTGATGATACCTCCCGGCGTGAATCAAGGGTGAACAACAACCAAACACATGCGTCTTGTTAGTCGCTGAAATCCTGGGCGGTTGATCTCTCAACCGGATTAGTCAATGCCCTTGAGCAAAGACCGTATTCTCTCGTTTCGTGATCCTAACTCTCCCGATATTAGACAAATAAATATCTCACAAACTTCTCTCCCGAGCTTGAATGCAAGAACAATGAATGGCCAAGAGAGAATAAAATATGAATTCTGGAATTGAATTAATAAGAACTAAAACAAATTACAAACTTTCTTCAACAACTGCTCCACAAACTAACCTAAACCCCAAGGGGGCGATGGAGGAGTTTAGGATTTTCTATGAACACTTGATTTCGAGATATCTTCCTTTCTACATAGGCTATGGTTTATATAGGCTTGGCCTAGGGCAAACCTTTACAAAGTAGGAATTCAACTTGGAGTAAAACACAAGTTAAGTACATAAATAAAAGATATTTATTTTATTTCCTAGTTTATTCCTACAAGGATTCTTTTCTCATGTGGCCTTTGACCTTGACTTTTCGTGTGTCTCCCAGCTCCGATTTCTATGCCGCTTGTCTTAAAACGTCCACCTTATTTTTCTCTTTAGATTGCCTATCATATCAACAATTACTTTTCCGGTGCTGCCGCGGCCTTCAAGTGCTGCCGAGGCGGGTACTAATCTGCATTCTAGTTTTGGTTTCCAATATCCATCATGCTATGTGGCATTACCTGTGTGGTAGTTTCCTGTCTAATAGAGAAAACCATTAACTGCACCTGTTTTATGCCAAATAATAGATAAATTCATTAATTAAGTATTGGGATGCTGAAAAGTGGAAGATACCCAGAAATATTCATTATCGCCTTTAAATGTGTCTTTATTAGCAATAAACGAGTGGGAAAATGATATAAAAATGAGGACTTTTGGACACTCATCACATAGCATTAAATAAAATAGAATCCATAGCATAAAATATCCAAATGCAACAAAAAAAATTCAAAGCATAGCAAAACAAATACCAAAGGTGCATATGTTCTAATATGAATGAATCAGACCTTCCATCCAAGGTGTCGAAACGTGAATTGAATTCAGTGGAAAAGGAATCAAACCTTCCATCCAAGGTGTCGAAACGAGAATCCAAATTGGCGAAACGAGCATCCAAACTGTCAAACCTCGAAGTGATAAAAGCCATAAGCTCGGCATTTGGTACAACTTGTTGGAGAGGCTCCGGATCAACAACAGGAGGAGGAGGAGAACCTCGAACCCATTCACCATTGGAGGCAAACTGAAACTGGGAACGGTTGAGAGAAGTCTCGCCTATGGGTTCTTTGACCGATTCCACCTTGTCGTATGAGCAATCAATTCTCAAATGCAAAAATATGGAACTAAGTATACAAGCATAGGGAAAAGATTTGACAAGGGGAGTGACACGGTTGGTGATATGCCACACAATTTCGGAAAAGACAATTTGGGCAAGATTGGGTCGTTGAGCCTCACGGAAACACTTCAACCAAAAGTTATCTACTTGACAGATCCAGGAGTACTTACCGTTTGGTGGAAGAATCCACCAAGAGATAATGAGGTGCAAGAATCGATCATGGACGTCAAGAGAGATAACCGAACCGGTAAAAAAACAAGAGAATGCTAGTATCGATACCCTGATATCGAAACTTGGTTCGATACCAGTTCTCCCAGAACTTTCCTAGATGAACACGATGAACAGGTGCTAGCTGTATCGATACCACTTAGCGAGCTTTGCATTTTAGGCTTCTAAAGTACTAGAAATGAGTTTTTAAAGTCCCTAGAAGCATGCAAATGATGTTATGACATGATTAAAATGCATGAACAAGTTCATACTCCCCCTAGCAACATGCATAGAAGCAACAAGATGCAAAACAACATAGGCATGATTTCAATCAAGATTCAAGCATATTTTGTATAAAAAATAACACATACGAGGTCAAGAAAGGCTAGTTAGACCTAACTCTCTCCTAAGTTTCCAAAAACACTCTTTGTCTAAAGGTTTAGTAAAGAAATCCGCTAATTAGTTTAAGGTGTCAACAAACTCTAAAACAACATCATTTTTATACACATGATCTCTAATGAAGTGATGTCTAATTTATATGTGTTTGGTTCTAGAGTGTTGAATGGGGTTCTTAGTAAGACATATGACACTTGTATTATCACATTTTAGAGGTATAGTTTCTACCTTAATGCCATAATCTAAGAGTTGTTGTTTCATCCAAAGGACTTGAGCACAACAACTCCCTAAGGATATGTACTCCACTTCGGTAGTAGAAAGAGCTACACTATTTTGTTTCTTAGAGAACCAAGAAATGAGCATACTACCTAGGAATTGATAAGTTCCGGAAGTACTTTTCCTATCTATCTTACAACCTCCATAATCCGCATCCGAATAAGTATGTAGATTAAATGTATAGTCTTTATGATACCAAAGACCTAAACAAGGTGTGTCTCTAAGGTACCTAAAAATTCTCTTAATGGCAACTAAGTGTGATTCTCTAGGACTAGCTTGAAACCTAGCACACAAGCAAACACTAAACATAATATCTGGTCTACTTGCGGTAAGGTAAAACAAAGATCCTATCATTGATCTATACAATTTAGAATCAACACACTTACCTCCTTCATCCTTGTCAAGCTTAGTTGATGAGCTCATAGGAGTAGCTTGAGGTTTCACATTCTCCAAGCCAAACTTCTTGAGCATATCCTTGATGTATTTAGCTTGATTGATGAAGGTGTCATCCTTCCTTTGCTTGATTTGGAGTCCCAAAAAGAATGAGAGCTCCCCCATCATGCTCATCTCGAATTCACCTTGCATTAGTTTAGAAAACTCTGGAAAATAACATTCATTAGTAGATCCAAAAATAATATCATCAACATAAATTTGAATTACTAAAATGTCATTTTTAAACCTTTTTTATAAAAAGTGTAGTGTCCACCTTTCCTTTTTCAAAACCCTTTTCAATTAAAAAATTGGAAAGTCTTTCATACCAAGCTCTATGAGCTTGTTTCAAACCATATAAAGCTTTTGTTAATTTAAATACATGGTTTGGAAATTTTGGATCCTCAAAACCCGGTGGTTGTTCAACATACACTTCTTCATTTATGAAACCATTTAAAAAAGCACTTTTGACATCCATTTGAAAAAGCTTGAAATCATGGTAACATGCAAATACAAGTAACATTCTAATAGCTTCCATTCTAGCTACGGGTGCATAAGTTTCATCGAAATCTATTCCCTCTTCTTGAGTGTAACCTTGAGCAACTAATCTAGCTTTATTTCTCACAATGTTACCACTCTCATCTAGTTTGTTCCTAAAAACCCATTTAGTTCCTATGTTAGATTTATTACTAGGCCTATCAACTAATGTCCACACATTACTTCTCTCAAATTGATTTAACTCTTCTTGCATAGCCAATATCCAAAAATCATCATCTAAAGCTTCATTGATATTCTTAGGCTCTATGCATGATATAAATGCAATATGATTCATTAATCTAAGAGAAGAACGAGTAGTTACCCCCTTGGATGGATCACCCAATATTTCACCACTTTTGACATAGTTGAATTCCCTTGGGTAGCTCACTTCCCTTTCTTCAAGCTTTACATCTCCTAAAGCTTCTATTGGAGGATCTTGTGTTTCTTCATTGGTTGGAACCCCATCCACCTTTGATGCTTGTCCATCATCAATGGTTTCAATGATTCCTACATCATCACAAGAATCCTTCCTAGGAAGGAGGTTATCATCGAAAACCACATATATAGACTCTTCTACAACTAAGGTTCTTTTGTTAAAAACAAGATAAGCCTTTGAATGTTGAGAATAACCAAGAAAAATAGCTTCATCACTTTTTGCATCAAATTTACCTAAATTATCTTTTCCATTGTTTAAAACAAAACATTTGCACCCAAAAGGGTGAAAATAACTAATGTTAGGCTTTTTGCATTTTAAAATCTCATAAGGAATCTTTTTCAAAATTGGCCTAATCATTACTCGATTAATAATGTAACAAGAAGTGTTTGTGGCTTCCGCCCAAAAATACTTAGGTAAATTGTTTTCACAAAGCATGGTCCTAACCATTTCTTCTAAAATTCTATTTTTCCTATCAACTACCCCATTTTGTTGAGGAATGCGAGGAACCAAAAAATTATGGCTAATCCCATTTTCATTACAAAAATTCTGGAAACCTAAATTTTGAAATTCGGTTCCATGATCACTTGTAATATGAGAAATTCTTTGGTCAAGATTATTTTGAGAAATATTAGAAAATGTGATGAATTTTTCTAAGGCTTCATCTTTGGTACTTAAAAATAAAACCCAAGTGTATCTAGAGTAGTCATCTACAATAACAAAAGCATATGATTTTCCACCCAAACTAGTAGTTCTAATAGACCCAAAAAGATCCATATGAATCAATTGTAAAACTCTACTAGTAGAAACATCATTAATGGACTTAAAAGAAAATCTCTTTTGTTTACCCTTAGCACATGCATCACAAATTTTATCTAAGGAGAACTTGAGCTTAGGTAAACCTCTAACTATATTTTAGGAGGCTGGTTTCTCTAAAACACTTATGCTAGCATGTCCTAGTTTCCTATGCCATAACCATACATCATTTTCATCACTAGCAACTAAGCATGTATAAGATAGGTTAATGTCATCTAGATGCACCATATATATATTTCCTATGCGATGACCTATGAGCATTGTTCTATTTGATTTTATGTCTATTATTTTGCAACCATGTTTATCAAAAGAGACATAGAAACCTTTATCACACAATTGACTAATGCTCAACAAATTATGCTTAAGACCATTAACAAGCAAGACATTTTCAATGAGAATAGAGGAGTGATTACCAATAGAGCCAATACCCTCAATTTGGCCTTTGAAGTTGTCACCAAAAGTCACTACTCCACCACTTTTGAGCTCTAGCTCCTTAAATCGTCCCTTGTCTCCGGTCATATGCCTTGAGCATCCACTATCAAGGTACCACATGTTTTAACTTGAAGCTTTGACCTTGAAGCAATGCTCAACCTACAAACAAAGATTTAGTTTTTGATTTTTGGTACCAAAATCATTTTGGGTCCATGAGAGTTAGTTCCCAAAAGCTTGGTTCTCTTAGGAATCCAAGATACAATGGCATTAATATTATTAGAAACGATGAGTTCCTTAGGAACCCATACACTCTCAATCTTTCTATATCTAGCATGCCTTTGAAAACCTCTTTGTTTGTGGCCATAAAATTCTTTTTCACATGGTTGGGTTTTGAAGAGCTTCCTTTTTCAAAAGTTGAACTACCAACCACTTTGATTTGATCTTTGAGCTCATTCACCACTTTGTGGTGATTCTCACTCAAGCTTGAAATAATGTTGTTTAAATCCATATTTTCTTTTTGAAAGAATTTTAAATCATAATTAAAACGACAATCTTTTCTTCAAAATCCAAAATAGTTTTTGTCAAAGAATCATTTTTCGTTTCCAAATCGAAAATAGTTTTTTTGCTTTTCAAAATTGATTCTTTGAATTTTAAAGCCAACTCATCATAGACATCTTGTAATTCATCATATGCATCATATAACTCATCATAAGATAAATCATTGCAAGATGGTTCAAGGGTTACCTTAGGCTCATCAAGAGCCATGAGACAAAGGTTGGCTACTTCATTGTCCTCATCGGATGGTGACTCCTCACCACTCCATGTGGCAACGTGAGCTTTTTGCTTCTTCTTCTCAAAAACCTTTCTTTTGAATTGTGGGCAATCGATCCTAATATGATCGGACTTCTTGCACTCATAGCAAATTATTTGATCCTTCTCATCCTCCTTGCCCTTTCCTTTGAATTATTTCTTCCTTTGGAATCTCCTATTCCGATTAGCCCTCATGAGCCTAGTGAATCTTTTGGCTACCATAACCAATTCTTCTAGCTCTTCTTCTTCACTTGTATCCATCTCTTCTTGGAAGGATGAAGCCTTGAGAGCAATTCCTTGCTTTTTCTTTTTAACTTCTCTTTTTTCTAGCTTCACTTCTTCGTTCTTCTTTTCATCTTCTCTTCCTTTCTTCATGATCTCATGGGTGAGAAGAGATCCCACAAGAGAATCAATCTTGAGAGTCTTGAGGTCCTTGACTTCAATAATGGTCGTTCTCTTACTATCCCAAGACTCGGGAAGAAAGTAGAGGAGCTTCCTCACAAGCTTATCTTTCGGTATGATCTCACCAAAGCCCTTGAGACTATTCACAATGATGGAAAATCGATCAAACATCTTGGTGACGTCTTTATCTGGCTCCATCTTGAAGTTCTCATAATTGAGAGTAATAAGACTGATCTTCATTTCCTTCACATCATTGGTGCCCTCATAAGTTGTCTCCAAAGAATCCCAAACTTCTTTGGCACTTGTACATGATGAAATCTTGGAGTAGATGTCGGTACCAAGAGCACAAAAGAGGATGTGCAAGACTTTATCATTAGTAGATATCCTTCTTTTCTCCTCGTCAGTCATCTCGTTCCTTTTCTTTGGCACTTGCTTATCTCCTTCTTGCTTCATAGGAATTGAGGGGCCATCTTCTATTATGTCCCATAGAACATAGTTATTGGAGTTGATGAACAACCTTATCTTATTCTTCCAATAGGGGTAGTTATCTCCATTGAAGAAGGGTGGCTTGGTGATGGAGTGAGACTCGTTCCAAGTTCAGGAAATGGAGGCCATTTAATTTGTCTTGAAAGAATGATCAACTATCTTCGGATCTTCTTTGGTGGAGGTGAGTCCCTTCAAAGATCTAGCTTTGATACTAATTGTTGAGTTGATCGATCTTGATAATTGGCCAAGAGGGGGTGAATTGGCTATTTAAAAATTTTGTCGGTGGAATTTCGGTAAAAATAGGAAAATAAAGAACAAGATATCTATAGTGGTTCAAGCTTCGAAACAAGCTCCACATCCACTACCTTAGCTCCCACTAAGGATTTTTGAAACCAATTCACTAAGAATTCAAACTTTTTCTAGGTTTAAGGGATAACCTTTACAAATCGAATCAAACCTTCTACCCAAGGATTAATTCAAAACTCACAAGATGATAAAAGAAAGAAAGGCAAATAAGAAATCTCTCACAAGATAGATATTGCCCTAATTACAAATTAACTCTCCCCAAACTCAATTAGAAGAAATCAAATTGAAGTACAAGAAATGAGAGTCAAGATTTTCAATGAAAGTGCTTGGAAGTTGGATTTGATTGCTTGAGGTTCAATAGTTGTTAATGCTGCTTGAACTTCTTCATTTTATACGTCCTCATTGATTTCTAACCGTTGTGGTTATTGAGAATTGAAATAAAGACGTTAGGACCTTATCTTCCCACCATAAATGTACTTCTATAAGCACTGGTATCGAAACGCGAGGAACCTGTTTCGAAACAGCCTATAAAAAGAAAGAGACGTTGTGCGTTTAAAAAGGGGTGTATCGAAACATGTATCGATGCTATTACTACTCTGTAATGTTGGGTATCGAACCATGTTTCGAAACATCTCAACCATCTTTTAAAGTTTTAGCTGCCACCAACGGTTAACTCATTAAATGCTAAAATAGCCGTTGGGAATTAAAGGGGGTATCGATACTAGTATCGATACCATGAGTCATAATTTTAAAAGATTTTAAAATAATTAAAATACTCGATGTGGTTCAATATGTGGTTCGAAACAAGCATTGACAGTAAGGTAATGGTATCAAACCATGTTTCGAAACATGTTATTAGTTCCAAGAATAAAGCTTTAAAAATACAGTATGGTATCGATACTGGTTCAAAAGGTATCGATACTCTAGTATAAAAACACTTAGAAATTTTATTTCAAAGTTCTTGGTTTGACTTGAAATCAAAAATTTGACTTAGGGACTTAAAAATTTATTACAAAATAGTCCTTATACATAATTGTTATATCAAAATCAATTTTGGTTTTACACATATAAAATTGAAGGTAATAACACAAGAACAATCAGGCATGGTAAACCTTAAATTCCTATTGGCCTAGTGTTAGCTTCAATTTTGGGCTAGTTTGATATTGTTTTTGGAAATTGTGGTGGAAAATTAATTTTAAAAGTGATTTCAAAAAGTAATTTTAGATTATTTGGTTTAAATGGGATTATTTTGTATTATTATCAAAAAGTACTTCTAAATAGATAAAATGTCTATTTTAGACTTTCTTTTTGAAAATATAAAAGGATTGGTGATGTAAACAAGGATAAGTACTTTTATTCAAAAGTTCTTCTGAAAAAAAACTAAAAACTAGATCTCTTGGCTTATTTGTTTTACAATTTCTTTTGGCTTTTATCTAGTTTGGTTGTTGTTCTTTTTCTCAATTGCCTTTATCTCTTTCTTTCTTTTCTCTTTCTTTTCTCCAATCATGTCTCCGTTGTCACTGTCGATTATAATCACATCTTTTATTTGCATCCTTCCGATATGCATGATGCTTTACTAATTCCATATCAGTTTGTAGGGATTGACCACAAAATGCTTGGATTTGTTATTTTCTAATTGCTTTTCATGGAAAAACAAATTAGGGTTTCTCGATGGGAGTTGCGATCGTGCGAGCTTCGATAAGTCTTTGCATGTCCAATGGGATCAATGAATGCCCTTGCCCTCTCCTGGATCCTCAATAAAATTTCTACAACACCCCAATTTTAGCCATAAATCAAAACCCTAAATTTATAAAATCCCTAATTTAAAATCCTAAGATTTGTAGGAATGAGGGGTTTGTTTCGTATTTGTTCAATTTGTAAGAAGGAGTGAGTTGTTTAAAGGTTTGATACGAGTTAGGGTGTTTGAGAATGTTTCATTTCAAATCTAGGTATTAGGAGAATTAAAATCAGAAAAAGGGTGTTTTAAGCGTAAGAAGAATTTATGATTTTTCATATTTTTTTTTGCGAAAATATGGTTTTTCGACATGTTGATCGACTTGTTTGACCCGTTGACCAACCCGACCATTGACGAAACTGACCTGTTGACCTGCTGACATCAGTGTTGACCTACTATGTTAGCGTTGACCATTTTTGACGTTAGCGTTGAGTTTTTCTAACTCGGGCCCACTTTATATTTTTCGACATCATGAGTCTGATGGCATTGTCCATTTTTCGAAATTCGAACCAAATTGTTGTTTTTTAGGTTTTTTAATAAGAATGCTTAATTTTAATCTTACCTTTATCAAAATATAATTTGATTTATTATCTAGTTCAGGTGATGTGGATTCAGATTCGGAATATATTCATTCTCCTGTTCCTAGATGGCCTCTTGTTGCTTAGACATCGGGACCCGCATGTTCTATTTCTGCTCAAACTAATGCTAGGACTAAGCACGGTAGACGTCATTCTCAACATGTAACGCCCAAAATTGGTCCTAGAAGTTTAGTGGCCGGTTTAGAGGTCTAGTGAACCGATTTAGTCGGTTAAGCCTAGTTCGGGATTAAATTCTTAAAAATTAATTTTTGATGAAATTAAATCTTGGAAAAATATTCTAAAATTCTTATTTGACTTATATTTAAATTTTTTTCAAATCAATTTTGAAAATTAACCCTTGGATCCTTGAGATTTTGAAGCTAGTGATTATTTTATAAAAATTGAAAATTTAGTGACTAAATTTTAATTGGGCCAAAAATTTGAATCTTTAAGGGTATTTGATCCAATCCTAATCTTAGATAACCTAAACCTTCCAAGATCCTATATAAACAACCTTAAATCCCTTGTTTTAACCTTAGTAATCAAAATTCCCTAATTTTGAAAAAAAAACCAAAAAATTCACTTTAAAAAATATCCCTTTTTTCTTTATTTCGGTTTTTCTTCTCCAAGAAAATATATTCATCATATTTTCAAGGTAAATATACATTATTTTTAATAAAAATTTATTGTTTTAACCTCCCATAATTTTCTTCTTCAAATTCTCTTTGTTTTTCTTCGGTTTTACTTGTTTTTCAACCTTGGAAGGAGGTTGGATCAGTTTTGGAGGTGAGAATCATTCAAACCTATGAAACCTAAAGTTCTTTAGTAAAATTCCTTATTTCTTGGCTGATTGAAACAATCTTTAAAGTCTTGAATCAATAAAATCAGTTTTCTTTTGGCTGATTGAAACAATCTTTAAAGTCTTGAATCAATAAAATCAGTTTTCTTGATAAAAATTCCATTGTTTTCTTGATTTTCGTTCAAGGATTTTACATGGAAATTTTTGATGCCTAAATAAATGAATTTTGAAGTTTTTATATGTAATTAAGATATATTTTAAGTATCTAATCCTGTACATAAGGTTTAGGTGGTGTTTGGAGAGGTTTTCAATGAGTTTCGGCTAAGTTTTATGGTGTTTTAAGGGTCTGTTTGGTATATGTCCGATTTGAGGGATGTTTGGGTGCGTTATAATGCACTAAAGCCTCTAGTTTTGATGCTTGAATCAGTTCAATAGGTAGATAAACAAGTTTGAAGGAGATTGGAAAGCCGAATTGCGTTTTCGGGTGACTTGTAGAGCAAGTTTCGGTTAATCGGTGAGTGAATTATGAGGGCTGCCAATTCGGTAGAGTTTTAAATGTGTTTTCAAAGGTTTGGGGTGTAGGGAATGTGTGAAAAAACTCCCTATACTCGGAAATAAGTTTTAAGTAATACTTTCTTAAAAGTTCCCACATTATGCCTTGTTTTTACTATATCTTTTAGTCATGCTCGTGTTATTCTTGTGCATATGTGAATACGCATGTGTTTCAATTCTCATGAGATGTTTTTTAAAAAAATTATATACATATGTTGATCCCACAATTTTTTTAAAATATCAGAAAAGTGGTTTTTACCGGTTTATGTACTAGATACATGAAATAGTGGTATGTATGTGGTTAATATATTGTTTTTAACTTTAAACTTGAGCATTGGTTTTCGATAATATATTTTCTAGTTAAGTGATGTATCTAATGGGATAAGTTGATCGATCAATAGGGTCTAGAGTGCACCATAAACTATTCAAAATTCGTACATATGAAAATTACTTATGTGTTGCATTTTGGTGTGTAGCCTAATGTTGTGTGATAGGGTTAGTACTTTCACATCCAGGTTGATAGCGGTAGTACTGTCATTGGACACCAATGTGAGACTTATTATGTTGGGGGTAGTACCAACATGTGCATGCTCTGGGGTAGTACTATCATGCGGTTGCCCGTTTATCCTAACGATTTGGGGTATTACAAATCGGATCACTAGAACCAATATATATTTTTACTTTTCAAAGTTAAATGTCATGGTTTTACTTGATTGCATAGGATATTATGCATACGTTTTTAAAAAGGTTTTGTGCATTGGTATACATGTGATTTTAGCATTGCTATGTTGTTAGCATGTAAGACTTGAGCTTTGTGCATTGAGATGAACGTGTAAGTATTGCTTTGTGAGTAGCATATAAGACTTGTGTTTTAGCTTATAATGCATGTGATTTCAAAAAGGTTTTTGCTACATTTTAATATGGCATTGTTAGCCGTTTTTGATGACATTTATTGAGTTTTAAAAGTAGCGTTTTTAGCCATGTTTGTTTGTTTTATAAAGTTCATGACATGTTTTTAAGTTGATAAAATCGGTTTAATATGGGCTACATTGCAAGGTGTTATTATACTCGTTTTTATTCACTCAATAAGCTTATGCTTACCCTCTCTTTTTCCTTGCAATGCATAATAAATAATGTTGAGGTAGCAAAGAGAAGCAACGATCCAGGTAACCGCCAAGTGAAAGCTCAAGTATGTCTTTATAACATTAGTAGTAGTGAGAGAGCAATAGGGATGTGATATCATATTGAGAATGATTTTTATTCTAATTATAATATCAATGGCTAGAATGATTATCCATGCTGATGTTAGCTTTGTGACTTGGATTTGAATTGTCTATTGGTATTCCTTTATTTATAATAAAAAAAGTCATATTAAAGTTTGATTCTTGATATCCCTATGGGTGATTTGAGTGTTGTTGATAATGAAGCATTACTATTTATGAGTTGAATCTATGATGTGGTTATTTAGATTGGAATACATCTAGAAACCATGTTGAGTATATTGAGGTTGTTCTTTCATGTGTTTATAAGATTGTTGATGTTGAAGCATACTCTTAGGAGTTTGAATATATTGTTGCTAACTAGGTTGTAATGCATCTAGTAAGTTGTATATGATATGTGTATAATGTTTACTTAGGTGTATATGCATCTAAAGAATGTTTTGAAATCGTTGGAGGCTTGAAATATAGAAAATCTACAGCTTTTGGGCAGATGGTTTCGGAACGATACCTTAGGGTATGGATACTCGGGAAAAAAACATGAGGGAAATCTTGGAAAAAAAGACTGGGTATCAAAATCATAAGAGATTTTTTCAAAACAAATCAAGCAAGAGTATCTATAAGCATTACCCGAGGTCCTTAACCCATTTTAACAGTGTTCAATTGTATCAAAATTGGGCTTATGTTGTATCGAAAAGCGAGCTTGCATCACAGGGCATCCGGAAAGTATAGTTTCCATATCAAAACGGGCTAAGGGTGTTTCGATACCTGTAACGCCCCAAAAATGGGATTAGAAGTTAGTGAATCAGTTTCGTCGGTTTAGCCTAGTTCGAGATTAAATACTTAAAAATTGATTTTTAATCGAAAAAAATTATGGGAAAATATCCTAAAATCCTTTACTATATATTTGAATTTGGTCAAATCAATTTAATAAATTAACCCTTGAATCCTTGAGATTTTGAAATTAGTGACTATTTTATAAAAATTGAAAATTTAGTGACTTAATTGTAATAGGTCCAAAACTTTAAATCTTTAAATGGATTTGATCCAATACTAATACTATTTGATCTAAACAATCCAAGAGTCTATATAAACAACCTTTAATCCCTTGTTTTAACCTAAGTAATCAAAATTCCCTAATTTTGAACAAAAACCCAAAAATTCACTTTTTAAATATAACACTTCTTGAAATTTTGAATTCTTCTTCTCCAAGGCAGTCTCTTCATCATCTTTTCAAGTTAAATATCCATTACTTTTAATAAAAATCCATTGGTTTAATATCCATAATTTTCTTCTTCAAAATCTCTTCGTTTTTCATCGGTTTTACTTATTTTAAACCTTGGAAGGAGGTTTAATCAATTTTGGAGGTGAGAATCTTTCAAACCTATTAAAACTAAATTTCTTTAATGAAATAACTAAGTTCTTGGCTGATTGAAACAATCATTAAATTCTTGAATCAATAAAATTGATTTATTTGATAAAAAATTCATTATTTTCTTGATTTTCGTTCAAGGATTTTACATGTATATTTTTATGCCTAAATAAATGATTCTTGAATTGTTTAGATGTAATTAAGATGAATTTTAAGTATCTAATCCCGGACATAAGGTTTAGGGGGTGTTTGGAGAGGTTTTCGGTGAGTTTCGGTTAAGTTTTATTGTGTTTTTAGGGGCTGCCATGTATTGGTACGACTTGAGGGATACTTGGGTGTGTTATAATGCACTAAAACCTCTAGTTTTGATGCTTGAATCAGTTAAGGACGTACAGGAACAAGTTTGAGGGAGATTGGAAAGCCAAATCGTGTTTTCGGGTGACTTTTCGGCAAGTTTCGATAAATTGATGAGTTGATTATGATGGATGCCAATTTAGCATGGTTTTTAATGTGTTTTAAAAGATTTGGGGTTTTATAGATAGTGTGAAAAACTCTCTATACTCGTAAGTAAGTTTAAAGTATTTTTTCCTAAAGGTTCACATATTATGTCTTGTTTTTACTATGTTTAGTCATGCTCGTATTATACTTGTGCATATGCATGTCTTTTCAATGCAAATGAGACTATTTTTTACAAAGTTTTTATATGCATATGATGCTCTCATGATATTTCTTTGAAAACATGAGAAAAGTGGTTTTTACCGTTTTATATATTTGATGCATATGTTAGTGGGATCCTTGAGTTTAATTCACTGTTTTTAACTTAAACCTTGAGCATTGGTTTTGTTTTGTATTGGATTATTATGTGATGTCTAATAGGGATAAGTTGATCGATCAATAAGATGGTAGTGTACTAAATATATAAAATGTCTACGTGTGAAATTCCTTAGTGATGCATTAAGGGGAGCTAATGTTGTGCGGTAATATCAACTTTATCACATTTGGGTTTGCTAACTAACCCAGACACTAAGGTGAGTTTTGGCATTGTAGAACTAGACCTCCATGAAACCTCGTTCAAGGGACCGAGCGAGAGTCTGTTTATCCCAACGATTAGAGGTAGTACTAATCGAATCACTAATACCAATATGGCCTAAAAGGCAAGTGTTTTTACTTTGCAATGACTATTACATGTGTTTTGATTTGTGCAAAAGAGTTTTGATTTAAGCTTTTCTATGAGTAGCATATAAGACTTGTATTTTACTTATTAAGCATGTGTTTTCAAAAAAGGTATTTTGAAAAGGTTTTGTGTCTTACGAGCCATGGTCACTTGTTGATTTTTTAAAGATGGCCTTTTTAGCCATGAATGTTTTTCAAAGAGCATGATTGTTTTTTAAACTTAATTTTGGTATATTATGAGATGCATTGTAAGGTGTTTTTAAATATGTTTTAATTCACTCACTAAGCTTATGCTTACCCTCTCATTTACCTTGCAATGCAAAGTATTTAATGTGAAGACTGCAAAGAGAAACAAGGATCTAGGTAATCGCTAAATGAAACCTCAAGTATGTCTTTACAACATTAGTAGTAGTGAGCGAGCAACGGGGATGGGTTATCATATTGCGAATATTGTTTATGCTAATTATACTTGAAATAGTTATATGTTTATACATATTTGATGAATATTAAAGTTGATGTTAGCTTGTAACTTGGATTTGAATTGCTTATTGGTATTCCTTTAGTTATAATAAAGTTATATTGAAGTTTGATTCTTGTTATCCCTATGTGTGATATTGAGTATTGTTGATAATGAAACATAACTAATTGAAGTTGAATCTATAATGTGGTTATTTAGGTTGGAATGCATCTGAAATCATAGTGTATGTTGATGTTGTTCTTATATATGTTTATGAGATTGTTGAAGTTGAAACATGCTCTTAGGGGTTTGGGTATATTGTTGCTAACAAGGTTGCAATGCATCTATTAAGTTATACATGAAATGTGGATGATGTTTACTTAGGTGAATATGCATCTAGAAAATGTTTTAAAACATGTGCATGAAATTAAATGAGTTATAGATACTAATTTAAGCCAAAATTTGACATAAAAGCATGTAATGAAATTAATTAAAGTTTGGTAACTTTAATTTCACAATTAATCCCTAAATTTATAAAAAAATTACAATTATGTCCTTAAAACTTGTTCGATTAAATTATGACTCGTTTCTTATTGGTTTCTGCTGCAATTGAATTCAGTCCTTTTATGAACATGTAGGACCTAATCAAATTATATAGATAAGATAAAAATAAATTTTTTAGGGTTGTTTATCAGGGAGAGTCTTTGGATTAGCCTCGGTATTCCCCGTGTAACTCGTTCGAGTCAGGTGGTTTCTAGACCAAGTCGAGTGGGTTACATTTGTTGGTATTATAACTTAGGTTTACGAAACCTTTTGGTAAGTTTTGTTTTTTTGACATGTTGTAGAGTTAACTTTGTCTTAAATGTTACCTATGTATGGTGAGTGTTTGAAAATGTTATATTATTCAGTGTGATGTACGGTGTTTGCTATATAAACTTGATTTATGTTGGGGCCTAATAGTTAGGGCCTTGCTTGAAAAGCACATTCTTTGCAAAAATGATTAAAAACTGTTGCATTATTATGACATTGATTACTATATATCATGGACTACTACTTTTACTATGTTTTAATGTTATCTTGCATATAGAATTTATGCATAAGAAAGGAAATATGCTTAGATTTTAAATGTTGCATGCATTGTTGTTAGTTGATTTTGAAAATGATTTCTAAGTTGAACATTCCATGAGATTTGCAATTTCAATTTGCCATGTAGCATATGAATATGGATTGAATTTGCATTTTTTAATGCATGAGACTTTGGGATAGTTTTATATGATGCATAATGCATGTGTGGGCAGCATCTGAAAAGTGTTGAGTATATTGTGCAAAATACACTTGTTATATGGTTATATATTCTTGATCCTAATCATGATTGATGATCATGCTATGTGATGTTTGAGTATATACTATTGAGGTTTATTTTGGGTACTTATTGCTCTAACTAATACTATGAAACTGTTTTACAATGTACTTGAGATACTTGGAACTTGCTTCGCGCTGGCCTCACAATTTTACAAAATGTTTTTGCATGTTAAAATTATTTTTTCTATTTTATTTTGCTTGATATGAGACCAAAAAGAAAGCTAAAACTTGGTAATAGAGCACTTGTGGAGATCAAAAATGTAGAAAAATTTGTGTTGTGATGTTGTGACATTCGATCTTGAGTCGAATGGGTCCTCGATCGTGTTTGAGTATAAAGTGGTTTTGAATGAGTTTAGTGTAAGAGCCTGTTGTGCTGGTGAGTAGTAGGTGACTACATCATTGGGAGTGACTTTGAGAGTTTCAAAGTTTTTTGTGTGCAAGGTGAATTGAACGTGTTGGAAACGTATGGGTTATGGTGCGGTTATGTATTCTTGAGTGCTAAGTTTCTATGGTTCTAAATGTTGAAGAGGCAGAAAGTTGAAGTTCCGGAGTTGATGATGTTGTTTGTGAGTATGGATAATAATTATGCATAGCATAAGAGCACTTATATGCATATACATTAGACATATTAGGACATGCATGCATTCTTGAGCATGAAATTAGATTGCATTTGCATGCACTTGCATAGGCATCTAAGGTGACATATAGGACTCATTTATACATTGTCCATATCTGCGAATATTTCTCTCGTGAAAATGGAAGTTGTGTTTGGTCAGTCCTGTAAGAAGAAAGTGTAGGTTTAAAGAGGTGTTTGAAATATACCCTTGTTGGCGCCGAGCCTGTTGTGTAGTGGGTCGAGTTACTTTCCTGGTTGAGAAGTAATTCTTGATAAGGATTGGTTAGCTAGGCATGGAGTTGGGATAGTTGAAATTAGGTTGAGTGCCATGAGTTTGTTTCTAGAGGAGGTTAGTCGTTAGTGATAGTAGAGGTGTGGTAAGTTGTTTTCTTGAGCGAGGCTTGGTGGGAAGTTTTAGTTGTTGCCTTGTGTTAGAATATGCTTGAGGAAGCTAAGCTTGTTAGTGACAGTTGGGAGTTGTGGTAGTTTCCCGAAAGATGGTTGACAACCTTAAGTAAGGAGAGGTTAGGCCGTAGGAAAAAGAAAAAGGGTTTCGCTTTTGGCTTAAGGGTACAATGAGTGTTGAAACGAACTGTGGTGTTTTTGGTGTACCATTGTTCTATGTATCATTGCAAGTTGTAATGACGAGTGATGCTAGGATGAGATTGAATCTTGTCTATACGAGATGTATGTTGATATCTTGGCTTATGGTAGTAAAGGTGCTTGTGATAAGGTCATTATGTAAGTCAAAGAGTTTTAGTGGTATCTTTGTGTTTCTAAAGTCATGTGGGAATGGAAGGAAGTTGTGAAGGAGTAGTTTCCTTAATTTTTTTCACAAGGAGAAAATTTCGAGGACAAAATTTCTTAAGTGGGGGAGATTTGTAACGCCTCAAAATGGGCTTAGAAGTTAGAGAATCAGTTTCGTCGATTTAGCCTAGTTCGAGATTAAATACTTAAAAATTGATTTTTAATCGAAATAAATTATGGGAAAATATCCTAAAATCCTTATTTAATATATATATATATATATTTGGCTTTGGTCAAATCAATTCCAAAACCTTGAATCTTTAAAGGGCTTTGATCCAATCCTAATCCTAGTTGATCTAAACCTTCCAAGAACTTATATAGACAACCTTTAATCTCTTATTTTAACCTAAGTAATCACTTTTTAAATATATCTCTTCTTTAAATTTCGGTTTATTCTTCTTCAAGGATGCCTCTTCATCATCTTTTCAAGGTAAATATCCATTACTTTTAATAAAAATTCGTTGGTTTAATTTCCCATAATTTTCTTCTTCAAAATCTCTTCGTTTTTCTTCGATTTTACTTGTTTTTAAACCTTGAAAGGAGGTTGAATCAATTTTGGAGGTAAGAATCATTCAAACCTTTAAAACCTAAAGTTCTTAATGAATTTCCTAAGTTTTTGGTTGATTGAAACAATCTTTAAAGTCTTGAATCAATAAAATCAGTTTTCTTGATAAAAAATCTATTTTTTCTTGATTTTCGTTAAAGGATTTTACATGGATGTTTTTGATACCTAAATACATGATTCTTAAAGTTTTTATATGTAATTAAGATGGCTTTTAAGTATCTAATCCCGGACATAAGGTTTAGGGGGTGTTTGGAGAGGTTTTCGGTGAATTTCGATTAAGTTTTATGGTGTTTTTTGGTTGTCATGTATTGGTCCGACTTGAGGGATGTTTGGGTGTGTTATAATGCACTAAACCCTTTAGTCTTGATGCTTAAATAAGGTCAGGAGGTAGAGGAACAAGTTTGAGGGACATTGGAAAGTCGAATCGCGTTTTCAAGTGACTTGTCGAGCAAGTTTTGATAAATCAATGAGTTAATTATGAGGGTTGTCAATTTGGCATGGTTTTAAATGTGTTTTCAAAGGTCTGTGTGTGTAGGAAAGGTGTGAAAAATCTCCCTATACTCGGAAGTAAGTTTAAAGTATTGTTTTTTAAAGGTTCTCATATTATGTCTTGTTTTTACTATGTTTAATCATGCTCGTGTTATACTTGTATATATATGAATATACATGTTTTTTCAATGCTCATGAGATTATTTTTACAAAGGTTTTATATATATATGATGCTACCATGGTTTTGTTTTGAAAACATGAGAAAAATGTTTTTTACCGGTTTATGCATTTGATGTATGTGTTAATAGGATGCATGAGTTTAATTCATTGTTTTTAACTTAAACCTTGAGTATTGATTTGTTTTGTATTGGATTATTATGTGATGGTTAATAGGGATAAGTTGATCGATTAATAGGATGGTAGTGAACTAAATATATAAATTGCGTACGTGTGAAATTCCTTAGTGATGCATTAAGGGGAGCTAATGTTGTGCGATATAAGGGACTTTATTGTATTTGGATTTTCTAACTAACCCAAACACTAAGCTGAGTTTTGTCATGGTGGAACTAGACCTCCATGTAACCTCGTTCAAGGAACCGAGCGAGAGTCCGTTTATCCCAACGATTAAAAGTAGTACTAATCGGATCACTAATACCAATATGACCTTAAAAGCAAGTGTTTTTACTTTGCAATGACTATTGCATGTGCTATGATTTGTGCACAAGAGTTTTGATTTAAGCTTTTCTATGAGTAGCATATAAGACTTGTGTTTTGCTTATTAAGTATGTGTTTTCAAAAAGGGGTTTTGAAAAGGTTTTGTGGCTTATGAGCCATGGCCACTCGCTGATTTTCTAAATGTAACCTTGTTAGCCATGAATATTTTTCAAAGAGTATGACTTGTTTTTTAAACTTGATTTTGGTATATTTCTCAACTCTGATTTCTCGACTTTTTATTTTAATTGTTTTAGCTATTTTAAGTAGTTTAATTTCAAAACAAATCCACCTTACTTATGCATTTAATTTTTATTTCGCATGAATAATAAATTGTGTAAGTAACACCAATCCTTGTGGGAACGATATCTTTTATACAATAACTTGACAAAATTGTATACGTGCACTACAAGAGCGTAAGCTTTATACGAGCGATAAGTTTTTGGTGTTGTTTTCAAGATTAGCAAGTTCAACTTTTTGATTTATTTTCTTGCATTATTATTTTTATTTTTACTTTTATAATCTGGTTTGCTTTGATTTATGACCAGGGCAAATCTATCTGCTAAAGAATATCCTTTTGAACAATACTGCCATGAATGCCATCGCAGCAGTCAATACAACAACATAGGTAGTAGTGAACCCAACAAATCTTGTTGCTCTTGAAAGAGTCAGAACAATCCGAGACTTCCTAGAAGATCTTGATGGACTTACTCCAGCAGTTGTAATTCCTAATATTGAAGCAGAGCACTTTAAAATGAAACCAGTGATGTTCAACATGATAAACACAGTAGGGTAGTTCAGTGGATCAACCAATTAGAATGCACGACGACATCTTAAATCTTTTCGCATAGTCACTTTGGTAATAAGATTTTAAAATACGAAGAATTAAATTTATTGATTTATTTTGAATTAAAACTAAATTTATAAAATACATATATTATAATGAATAACATTATATCAAGTTGTCTATTTCAAGTTTAAAGATAAAATAACTCGATTGTCAAAATATTTAATTAAATTATTAAATTATTACCTTTAAAATAAATATGATATGTTTGTTATTAAACTATAATTAAATTATATATTTATTATAAAATTTTAATTAAATAATTAAATTATACTTTTAAAAAAATTAATATATTAATTTAAACTTATAATTAAATAATTACATGGTTAATTTTATAAAAAAATATATCTACTTATTATTAAATATATATCCAAAAGTTCAGAACCCGACAAAACTATACTTGCATCAGGCATCAGTGGCATCCCCCGTAATTTCGCCTAAACTCTCTTCTCATGTCTAAAATCCAACCCTTTTGTTGCGCACTTTAGAAGACGAGATGATAAAATAGAAGAAACTGAGAAACCCACAAAGCTGAAAAGAAAAGCTCATCAAGTTTCAACTCAAAATAGCGAGTGACATAAAACACACACACACAAATCGCTCTCAACTTATTCTGTCTGTTTTTTCTTGGTATTTCCCCCCTTGCTGTGTCTGTAAGTGAAACACAAATGGAGCAAACTTTGGCTATCTTCAAGCTTGAAGCCTGTGGTATCATCTAGGAGAAAAAAGTTTTTTTTTCTTCTTTTGCTTGACTTTGTTTAGTAGTATTTGTTAAAAGATAACAAAAGGGTTGATGGGGAGAGGTTGCAGGAGGATGATAGCAGGAAATTTAGATCCGGAAAGAAAACGAAGCGGTGGGTTGAGAACAAAGCAGGCGGGTAGAGGCTCTTGTAGAGGAAGTTAGCTGTAGTTGCTCCTTTTTTTCACGTTTCTTAAATGTGGGATGTTATAAAAACTGTATCTTGAGTCATTTTTTGTTGGTTGCTTTGCCTCAATATTTATATATCTGATCGCTGTGAAGAGGAAAAGGAAGAAAGGAGAAGAGCGATGGGTAGTTTGTTGAAAGAAGCTTTGAAATCACTTTGTGGGGTGAACCAGTGGTCTTACGCTGTCTTTTGGAAGATCGGCTGCCAGAATAATAAGTAAGTTTCTATGCTTGCCTTTTTCTTGGGATTGTTTGGTTGTGAAGAAAAAAATGACGGGAAAAGAAGAGAAAATTTAGTGTTTTTCTATACTGGTATGCATGCGTTTTTTCTTTGTTCTGGACCTTCTGGTTACTTAAGTGAAGTTTTACTCAATCTAAGTTATGCTTGTATCTCCATTTGCCTTTTTCTGGGGTGGGTGGGGGTAGATTCCATTTTTAGAATATGTAGCTCTTAAAACTACATCTATAGTTTTTTCCAGTTAAAAAGCGACATGCTAATGATTTTCTTGGCAACCAAACAGAGGAGGAGATCCACCATGGCTGGAAGTATTTTCTTGTATAGTACTGTTTTTGGACTCTTGAGGTGCAAAACTTGTTTCATGCCGTGTTTAAGTTTGATTGGTTGCTTTCTTGTAATTGTTCATTTATATTGATTTATAATCTGATGCTTGCTTTTTCTTTTCTGCTTTTGGCATTTTGTGTTTTGGATTATTCTCTTTTGTCTTAAAGAATCATAGCGAAAAGTAGATGTGTATTTAAGTTTGACAAGAAACCTTCTTTGATTGTACCAATTCACTGCTGAAATCCATTGATTAAGAAATTTGTTTTCCTTTTTATTGATCGAGTAGAATCTGCTATTAGTTGCTTTTGTCTTTGTCTGTTTGGCCGCTGGAGAAAATGCAGAGAGAACAAACGACATTGGAAACTTGGACAATTCACTTTTTTGTTATGTTTTCTAAACTTATTGCCCCAAATAGGATGAGATTTCTTGGAGTTAAATGACATTATATGCATTTATTTTCATCTGTCGTCTCCTTCGATCAATGGCTAAACTTTTGGCATCATTTGTCTGAGTGTCTCTTTGATTGATGGCTAAACCGAATGTTTTACACTTTGCAGGTTACTAATTTGGGAGGAATGTTACTATGAACCTGCACCGTCTTGGGTCCCTCCATGCATTGCCGACCTTCGGAACCCTGATTTGTCATTCGGAAAGCAAGGAGGATGCTGGGGTTCGGAAACTTCCTCTCAGTTTGGGAGTCGAACATGGGACGAGAAAGTTCATATGTTGATAAACACAATGATGATAAATAATCGCTTTAATATAGTTGGGCAAGGGTAATCCTAAACTTTTCTGCTGTCTAGTTTTCCGCCTACAGATTATTTAGTCCATTTGTGAGGGATCTGCTTTCTCTTTTTTTTTTCAGATTAGTTGGCCGAGTTGTATTTACCTGTCATCATGAGTGGATTCTTGCGAATGATTACATTACAGATGCCCACCCCCGGAGAGGTATATTGCTAATTGTATCTTCTGTGTACTCCATGCACCGAATGTTAAATGTGACCAACTTTATCATTCTTTGTGCATCAACTCTTCACGGAAAGCGTCTAGGTAGTGTCATGTTACAATACAAAACATAGCATGACATATTTTTTGTGGATGCTTCCGGGTTATAAATGAGGTACATCTCCAATTTTCAGCTGGCATGCAGGTTTGATAATTTTTCCAGCTTTAGTTCATTATTTGTTTTTTATCCCTCTGCTTCATTTTTGACTTTTATCCATTGCAGACTGTTGCTGTTATTCCTGTTCATCCTCACGGAGTTCTTCAGCTTGGTTCTTCCACGACTGTAAGCAACTTAACTGTGCATGCTCAATTTTATAGCATGCTAGACTCCTTGAAGCTTAAGTGTTTACCTGTTCTTCCTTCGTCAGATTATTGAGCATGTGGGATTTCTGAACCATGTGAAGAGTTTAATTCTTGGTTTGGGATGCATCCCTAGAGCTCTTCTATCTAACAGCTATGGAGCAAATGAATGCATTGAGAAAACCAAGATTCCCATTTCCTTCGAAAACCCCTTGACTTTAGTTTCTGATGGCTGCAACCAGCAAAGCAATTTGTCTCAAGCTTCCATGGTTATTGGCCAATCATCTTCCCTTATCAAACATATTCAAGATACCTCCAAGGCTAGACCTCATGATGATCACTTTGAATCAAAAATCAGTCTAGAGATGAAGCCAAACCTAAATGTCAGAAGTCAAATGGACTCTACAGTTATCGGTGCTGAAGTAATTCACTCTAACTCGGCTTTGTTGCTGAACCCTCGAGTTTCTTTTTGCAACTCACGGTCTGGGTTCAACTGTCAGCCCATGATTGGTCAACCAATTGCCAGTCATAGCAGCATAAAATCAATGGAGCCACAAGTTTTATCAGATGTCCTGCAAAATCATGTTATCGACAGCATTACTGCATCAAATAGTCAAATGGAACCAGAATCAATCCCAGGCATCATTCCAAACTTGCAAAACCTAGAAGTCGTTACTTCCTCTTGCTTGCAAGTGGCAGGGAACGGGGTTCAGCAAGTTGGTTCGTCTGGGGTGGAGGTTCCTTTGTCTACCCTGACAGATCAGTTAACGACTACTTTTATGCTTTCAGGACTTCCTAATCAAGAACATGATTCTGAGAAATTTATGTGTATTCCGAAGAAAGAAAATATAGATAATGATTTGTTTGAAGCACTTAGTATTCCGTTGCCCCATGGTGATGATGGCATGCCTTTTCCTGAGCAACTTCCAAGTGCTTTTCATGATAGTCTGAAGCCTGAAAGTGAATGTTCGAGTAATAGATCCTTGAATGTGAACTATGGAGATGCATGCGTCCAGCCTCCACCAGGAGATGACTTGTTTGATGTATTGGGGGCAGATTTAAAGAGTAAATTACTCGGTGGGAAATGGAATGATGTTCTTGCCGAGGGAAAAGATTTAAAGATGCATAATGTGGGTAAGGATACTTCAATATTTAGGGATATGCCCAATGTGTATTCTGATCGTTGTTCTGCTAGTGAAGGGATTTCCATCCGTGGTATTTACTCGGGAGTGGATAAAGATCATCTTTTGGATGCCGCGGTTTCTAGTGTTCATTCTACTGCCAAACAGATATCAGATGATACTATATCCTGCAGGACAACATTGACAAAGTCCAGTAATGCATCTGTTCCAAGTAGTTCCACTACCTTTGGCCAGGTTAACGTTTCCAATCAAGTGTGTGGGGAGTTACTGGGTGGCCTTCCTAAGTCTCTTTGAAGGGAGGAACTCTTCCATCCATTTCTCGTCGATCCAACTGTACCGAGGATGATGCTGGAACTTGTTCTCAGATTACTTCAATGTATGGGTCTCAAATCAGTTCATGGGTTGAGCAGGGTCCTAATTCAAGGCGTGATACAAGTGTTGCAACTGCAAATTCAAAAAGGAACAATGAAACAACTAAACCAAATCGCAAAAGACTAAAACCTGGAGAGAACCCTCGACCCAGGCCGAAAGATCGCCAGATGATACAAGATCGAGTGAAGGAGTTGAGGGAAATCGTACCAAATGGAGAAAAAGTAATGCATCTTTTTAACTTGATATACTCTTTGCTATGTTTTTACTGTAATGAATTCTGTCATTAATGTCCATCCTGTAATGTAATTTAACAGTGTAGCATAGATGCTCTTCTCGAAAAAACCATCAAGCATATGCTTTTTCTACAAAGTGTTACAAAGCATGCTGAAAAGTTAAAACAAACAGGAGAGTCTAAGGTATGGCTATTATTTTATGATTGAATTCTAGTTCTATTTATCCTATGTTCTAAAATGTTTGTTTATCAGATCTTGCATCAGCAGGTTGTAGTGACATTGCTATCTCAGATGTCCGAGAAGCAATGTTGCATACTATATTCTTTGATGTCTTTTGTACAGTACATTTCACATTGGCAGCATTATATGTATATCCATTGAATCACTTTAGTTCTAAGATGTTGCTGTTTGTGTTTGCAGATAAAGGAAAACTTTGAGGGAGGTGCGACATGGGCATTTGAGGTCCTCACAGTCAATGTCGTGTCCTATTGTGGTTGAGGATCTCAACCGACCTCGTCTGATGCTTGTAAAGGTGGGACTCTTTCATGTGAAGTTGCCTTAAAGATCAATTTATCTTTCTTGGTCAATCTGTGTGACTGCATTTTGTTCGTTTCATGACAGATGCTTTGTGAAGAACGTGGTTTCTTCCTGGAAATAGCCGACTTTATCAGAGGGCTGGGATTGACCATCTTGAAGGGAGTTATGGAAACTAGGAATGACAAGATCCGGGCACGTTTCACTGTGGAGGTAAGATCTTACGGGTATTAGGCAGGGTACAAAAGAGAATATTGTAACAATATTTCCCTGATATTATATACTTTTAAGACAACGTAGTTACCATGTCATTATCATTTGTTTCTTCTTTGCATAACAAAAATACTGTAAACTATTTCTTTGAATTGCTGTTTAACTCGAGTTTTTCCATACAGGCAAACAGGGATGTCTCAAGGGTGGAGATATTTATGTCACTTGTTCGTCTTCTGGAGCAAACTGCCAATGCATTCGACAGCAACAACATGGTGGTTCAGCACACTTTTCCCGAAGCAGCATCCATACCTGCAACCGGTAGGGGCCGGTAGTTTTCAGTGAACCAACTTGCTGCCCGTTATTCCGGTTTATAGACTTGTTAAGAGCAGGCCCTAGCTTTGCTTGCTTGCCATGACTAACCTATAGTCTGTAAATTTGGGTGGTCGGACCTTGAATACTTGTCCAATGACTGACCTTGTTCTCGAGTGTGGGATTTGTTTAGGTAATGAAAGCTTGCCAACAGCTTTGATCTTGTCATGTTTGTTTATTTTAGTGTAGTCGCTTGTTATTTTGTCGAGTCGAATTGTGTTCATAATATGTAGGGGTTGTCGACGGTCATTTGTCTACCTATTTTAGTACTTAAACGGGCTTTTGAGAGAAAACGGATTTTATTAAAATAATTAGATTTTATTAAAATTATTATAAACATAGAACATCATAAAATGAAAGATATTGATTATGATTACTAAAAAAAATGATACAAATATGTAACATAAAATTCAAAGGTGTAAAAAAAAGTAAACTATTTCATTGAGATTAACGTATTTACCTTATTAATTTATAAGAGTAAAAAAAGTAAACTATTTAATTTATAATTATTATCTTACTTTGATAAGAGTATTTACCTTATTAATTTAACCTAAATCATTTTAATTCATTTAATTTTCAAGTCAATTTTTAATCAAACTCAAAAGGATCCAATAGTACATAACCATGTGCAAAGACAAGATGAGAACTGTGCAGCCGTGACCAAATACGACCAAACAAAGAACCAAACCAACATAAACGAGGAACATGATCAGCATCATGAAAATTGTACAAACAATTTTCCGTGTGTTGACCAACACCAAACAACAATCACATGAACATTTCAATTATTGCAACATAGTTGGACAAACAATAGACCTCTAAGGCAAGTAGGAGTGACCATAAATCACCAACCTTTGGATCACTGCAGACAAATGATCGTGGACACATATCTACCGCCTTACCTTACGCTTCATCCCGTTTTTGAGATTTTAGTAGCGGACAAATCAAAACTTTAGGTCTTAATAATTTACAACAAAAAAAATAATATGTTTTATTAACATGTTTTGAGTAAACTAATTGATGGAGGCTCGGAAGTCCTTTAGTTTTCCACCTTTGTCAGATTGTAATATTTGAGGTTGTCGAACCCACAGGGACTGTGTCGACTTCACTACTTCTTATGGTTGCACTATAGAAAGTAAAAACACAAATAGTTGTTGAGTTGAGATTACTAAATTAACTATGAGAACTAAACTAAATAAAAGGAGAACTAAATAAAGGAGAACTGAAGATGATAGAAGCGAGACTAAGTTGAATGCTTTGTAGAGGAGAATCTAGTTGTATTAGGTATCAACTTATTAATGCAATGGGTTGAACTGCCGCCTCGGCGGGTCGCACAAAGGGTCGTCGCAGCTGCCTAGGCGGGGTTATGCCTTGTCGACAATTCAACATTCCATAGTTTGATAGAGCATCCTTGTATGTCTTCTTTCATACCGCTAAGCGAAGAGAACTGTTGAAACCCACGTCTTGATGGTACCTCCCGGCGTGAATCAAGGGCAGACAACAACCAAACACATGCGTCTTGTTAGTCGTTGAAATCCTGGGCGGTTAATCTCTCAACCGGATTAGCCAATGCTCATGAGCAAAGACCGTATTCTCTCGTTTCGTGAACCTATATCTCCCGATACTAGGCAAATAGATTTTTCTTCACATACTATCTTTCGAGCTCATATGCTAGAAGAGTAAATACCAAGAGAGAATAAACTATGAAATAAGTTTTACATTAATAAATATCAAACATAACACAACCATTTTCTCCAACTACTCCACAAACAACCTAAACCTCCGAAGAAGTTTAGAACATGGTGTAGTCGGTGGCTAAGAGTATTTTTCTAGGTAAAATCCGACTCTCCTAAACTAATCCTAATGTGTGCCTTATATAGGTCAAGCCCTAGGTTAAAGCTTTTCATGCAAGGAAAGAGTTCTAAAGGAGGAAGAAATATAATTCCTAATTAAACTATAATACTTAATTCTTATTTCCTAAAATATCTCTTCTTTCCCGCACTTGACTTTGACCAAGGCTTGACTCCTTAATTTGGCTTCATCTTTCTCTCGCTCTTTGTCCGTTAAGATTAGCATCTTTTTCTCTCTGTCGAGCACCAGTTGTCATCTTTGTTCTACTGCCGCGGCCTCAAAAGTGCTGTCGTGGCGGGTGCTTCATCTGTATTCCAGCATCTATCTTCTCATTTGGCCATCTCTGTATGTAATTTCCTATCTAAGAAAGAAAACTATCAAATGCATCTGTTTTATGCCAAATATTTGATGAATTCATGAATTATGTGTTTGGATACTGAAATATGGAAAGCGTACAGAAATATCCATTAATGCCCTTAAATCTATCCTTTATTAGTACTAATCGAGTGGGAAAATGATATTAAAAATAGGACTTTTATGCACTCATCACTAATTGTCGTGTATAAGAAGGTCTACACCTTTATGGTATAAGTTCACACCCGTCAAGTAACCGCCAAGTAATAGTACAAAATGTTGTCGAATCCCACGACGTCTGGATTTACTTACGTAATCTATTCTTCATGCACAATATGAAATAAAAAGGCACAAATAATTTTTGTTTGATTTAAAATTAACGAATAATTTAAAACTATCAAATAACTAACTAAATCAAGAAAGTAATTAATCGAATAAATCAAGAATTGAGGAATATACCAGGTTATATTGCTTCGTAGTGTGGATTCCGAATGTAAATTATCTTCGTATTTATAATGCAAAGTCAAGATTGTCGCCTCGGTGGGTCGTTGAAGGGTCGCCTTAGCTTCCTCGGCGGGATATACTTTGATGGCAAGTTGATAACTCATAATTCGACAGAACGTCCTTTGATGACTCCTCTTTATCCTTGATTCGGAGTGTTATTGATGTCCACGTCTTTATGATACCTCCCGGCATGAATCAAGGATGAACACCAACCGATATTATGTTCCTTTTAGTCGTTGAAACCTGAACATATCCCTAAGCCAGATTATTTTAAACCCATGAGTAAAGACCGTATTTATTCGTTTCGTAAGTCTAAATCTCCCGAGTCTAGACAAATAGATTTTTCCTCACAAACTTCTCTCCTGAGCTTGAGTGCAAGAAATATTTGAGAAGCATAAAGAACATGGTGGGTTGATTCTTGAAGACTGCGAGAAAGAGAAACCTTCACTTGACTTACACCAAATTTTGGCATAAGATTGTCACGGCAATTGGCTAGCACAACAATTGCCACGACAACGAAGGCTATATCCAACTATGATGAAAGTTAACGACAATGAGGTAATTAAATGGTTGGATGTTGATATAATTTTTTCTAATAATTTATTTTTGCCTTCAGGAACAATATCAAGGTGGAGGATATGCATGGATTATAAACGAACACGAAAGAAAGACACCTCCACCATGATAGCACAAATGGGAACATCCGTGCTCATATTGCCCCAACCCTTTTTGGGCAGAATTGTCACTCGATGGAGGGTGTGGATGGATTATAAAAAATATCGGAAACGACCCTCCATAAGTTTTCTTTATATTTTATTTTATATTATTTTTCTTTGTTATATTATTTGGTATTTTCATGAATTTTCTTAAGTATGCTTTTTAGGAATATTTTTTTTTCTCATCACTTGAATAGTTCTTGCTTTATTGATGTTTATCTTTTTAGGAAAAGAAATCAAGATTGAGTGAGATTTGCTTGTAGATTTGGATATACTTTAATATGGGTCAAACTTTGAAGACATTAATTCCATAATTAACTCTAGAAGTTACCCTAATTTTTTGTCTATTTATTTCTAGCCAAAATTCTTTACTTTCACTAATGATCTTTGTCACCCACCTTTACCATTATTATTTTCGTTTTTCTTGACAGGCAAGTGATGTTGTGATTATATTGAAAATTTTGGATCAATTCGTAGTGATGTTATGCTCGCCACTTCACATGCCTAGGCAATCGTTGTTGCTTAGGCAAATGCTGCTCAAGATAAAGGAAAAGCATCAATGGAGGACCTAATCCACCAGCACAACTACCATGACGAGGACTGAAAGTTAAATACATGCCAAACAAGAAATTATTAACCCAAGGTGACGACCTTTCTAACTCATTTGCATTTTTATTTTTATTTTTGCATGCATTGGGGACAATGCTCATCTCGAGTTTGGGGGGTGTTTACCTTTGATTCATGATAGTTGCATTCATAATTAGTTGTTGCATATAGATTGCATGAATTATTTTCCAAGAATTTCAATTTGATATAATTGCTTTAAATTTGATGGATAACTAATGATGAAATTTTTCCCATTACACCTAATTGAAATAGCCTTTGATTTTAGGATTGCATTGGAAGAATCTAGATTTTTTTCTATGATGCTGAATTTTTTTTACACGGTTGTGACTTGTTGATTGATAGAGACTTTGTGATTTTAAGTTGAATTTTGGGCATTTAAGAATAAAATTAAAAAAAAAGAATAAAGAAAAAATGGATAAGCAATACCATTCTAGAGGTGTCCGAAACTGACTCTAGTTTGTGTGCTTTGACGAATTACTAGAGGTGCCCGAAACTGGCTTTAGTTGATAAAATTAAAGGAATTGCTTAATTGCTAGAGGTGCCCGAAACTGGCTCTAGTAAGATTAAAGATTAATGCCCAGGTAATTATTGTTACAACCTTTTTTCTTCACATGTAATCTTGAAAATTGAATTGTACACAACTACGCACACATTTTGTCACGAGCATTATAGTTTGATTCTGGAAAATTTCTTTGCTTTTCGAAAAATTAAAAGGTGATCATACTTTGTGCCCCGGTTCTAAGGTTGGAAGTTAAATTTAAAAGCATGTCTGTGAAGATTGGATGCCTTGGCAATTAATTCTTAGGTTTGCATTGCTTGAGGACAAGCAATAGTTTGAGTTTGGGGGTGTGATGAGTGTCCAAAAGTATTATTTTTATTGCCCTTTTTACTCTTATTATTGTTAGAATTAAGCATAAATTTAGTTGTATTATTAGTCATTCATATATATTTACATAATTTCCTTAGTTTGTGTATTTAATTTATATTTTGGTTAATTTTGTGGAAAAAGATACTGTGGTTGTGTATTTCCTTATTTGTAGGGATTTGATGCCAATTTAAATCACAGGAGATAAAGTTGATTTCAAAAGACATGGAAAGATTTTAGGAGATTGGATTTAATATGGGAAATAAATATTTAAATTAATATTTATTTCGTAATCAAATTCTTATCACATAATTTGACGTAGAAAGATCCTATAAAAAGGGAAGCCTAGCGCCAAAGCAAGAAAAGCCGATCGTGAGAGAGTGATACAAGGAGGCTACCAATCTCTATTGTAATTTCCTTCTTTTTTTTTTTTATTCAAGTGATGAGAGGAATATTTGTTGAATACTTTTGCCCAACCATGAACTAAATTAAAGTTGGCTTGGGTTATTTTGTTTTAAGGTTTGATTACAATTGAATTCTATCTAAGCTTTTGAGTGTTCTTAATTAAGGTTTGTCTATTCTTGGTGTTTATTTGGTTTACGAGAGAATTGGGAAAGGACCTCGATAAACAATCCATTTATCTAGATTCGGGAGAATTAAATTCACGAAACGAATAGGCATGGTTTGATCCTAGTGCGAGAGAACTAATCTGGATTAGGGATAAGTGCAGGATTTCAACGGCTAAAAGAAGCTACGCTTTGCCGAACCTTGAGGATAGTCGCCCAAATTGCCCGAGCAATTCCCTCATCGCAATTGCCCAAGCATTCGATGAACTGACAATTCAAAGAACTGACTAGGCAATCCGACTGAGCCCAATTGTCGGAACGAGTTGAGCGGTGCGAGCACCCACTTGCAAGGAAGAATTCATTCGTCCATCATTCCATAATTCAGGATAACCCAGCCTAATCTCTCTTATCGATTACTCCAATTTATTTTATTTGTTTGTTTTATTATTTTATTCAAACTTATCATCAATTTGTGTCTTTATTTTATAGTGCGATAACTTAAGCAAAGTGGCCCAAACCAATCCCTGTAGAAACGATATCTAAATCTATACTATTACTTGCGATGTGTACACTTGCACCGATTGCGTTGCACTCAAATCACGCAACATTGATCTTTTAAGAAAATAAATTTTCTAGGTAAAACTCTCACTGACGGAGAAGGAGAAAAAAATAAGTTAACGTTTTTTTGGGACCATAACTCCTCTATAGTTGATTTAATAATCAACTATTAAATATTTATAACTTTATCTCTTATCAAATTATAAATATATCGTATGGTATCTATAATTTTATTTCAATGACACTTTAATACCTACAACACCCCTAAATAGTTGATCATTTAATTTTATATCATATTTTATAATAACATCGTATATTTTATATACGAACATACAATTATAAATTTTAATCCAACAAAAATGTCCCTAATCTCATCTCCTCTGCACACTGCCACTAATTGCCTAAAGTCACCATCATTCTATTTTCACTATATATATTATATTTTTAATATATTGATATTATGTTTTATAGATAATACATAAAATTATACCGAACATAATTTTTTATTCGGATGAGATCTAATCTTTCTAAAGAAAAAAGTAAAGCAAAGTAGCCATTCTGGTAGTACAATTTCCATGACTTGTTCATGATACAAATATTAAAGAATAATTGTCGAATATAAGTGTGAATCGTATACCCTATCAAGGGTTGGAATTTGAAGTAGGAGCTGCAGAAACAAACTCATGAGGCAGTAGAGGAGTGAATATTCCAGTTGTCTACTCCCTCCAGGGCATTAGAAATGGGTGGTGACATCTATCAATATAAAGCCTGCCAGAGACGAAAGCTAAGCTTGGATCGACCATCGTACGTTATTTATAGATAGATGGCATTTTCGAACATTGTCATCATCTGGTTTTGTTTCCCATGAAGCCTCATCACGACCACAGATGATACAAACAGTAGAATATGCTTCACAGACTAGAAAAGAAAGACTCAGACCAGTTTAAAAGTTTTGGGGCTGGCATTCACAGGTGACTATGAGTATCACTGATATATTTTTATTTTTTTATGAAAGAATTATAGAATTAATATGGGTTTTTAAAAAAATTATAAAATTAATATAGATGTAAATTACATAATTCATCAATAAATTTTATTCTCAAAGATCTATTTCGGTCATTTTAGTTTTAAAATGTTCGCTTTATTTACAG
This sequence comes from Abelmoschus esculentus, assembly GCA_035048815.1. Taxonomy (NCBI): domain Eukaryota; kingdom Viridiplantae; phylum Streptophyta; class Magnoliopsida; order Malvales; family Malvaceae; genus Abelmoschus; species Abelmoschus esculentus. Next base: position 3,346,235 of record JAUCBN010000061.1, on the reverse strand, counting down.
AAGTTTAGACATTAAACGTTTTTTGTCACCCCTCTATTAACTTTTGAACGACATCCATTTACTGATTTACAGGTAAAAGGAGAATTTTTTTCAAAATTTAAATGGTGAAAAGATTTATCAACACGAGAGAAATAATATATTGAGAAATTAACTCCTTTATGTACTGACAAATTTTGAATATCTGCTACAAAAATATAAAAAATTATAAATTTGTATACATATTTCCCCGATTTTCCTCGAAAAATAGGGTTTTAAGGGGATAAAATGGTGATTTGGGTTTAAAAAGAGGAAATTTAGAAAAAGATTGTATTTTAATAAAAATATGGGAGTCAGTTTTAGTCACTTGGATAAGGTAGATCGAAGATCGAAAAATTAAAATTAAAGATTCAAAATAGATTAAAAAATCGGTTACGTGTGGAGAAGGGTTTACACTGCCACTATACCTAAAAATCAGTACCTAAATGGCTCATATCATATTAATTAAAAAAATAAAATTTGATTTAATATAATTTTTAAGACCTAAAAATGTATTAATAATGATATGATTCAAATATATTTAAAAAAATCATAAATTAGAGTGTCAAAGGAAGTTGACATTCGAACACTCAAAACGACACTCCTTAACGGGATACCGAGATTTAAAAAAAAATTAATCTAATATAATAAATTAAATATGAACCACTTAAAATGCATGGGTAAATTGTACATAAGGAAAGGAAACAAATAATCGAGAGCAAATTTGAGATATATAAATTAACTAGGATATAAATATTATATATACATATAGAAAATAAAATATACGATGTGCGGAAAAGGAGTAAAGTTAGTACTATACATAATACGATCGAAACAATATAAATAATATGCATGCATGTAATATATAAATATATATGACAACACGTACATTTATATGTATATATATATATGTACATACATATTATAATAAATATGATAAAAATATAGATGACATTAACATCATACATGTACACACATGTATATAATAAGATATAAACATATCATAAAGTATATAACAAAAAAATTGCATGCTATATAATATGTATAAATATATGTATAGCATATAATATAATTATACTATATATATATAAATATCATAATATACAAATATGTATGTATGTTCTACGCATACATACATACACTAACCACAATACCTATTATATAGAAAATATACATAAAAAAAACAAATTAGTTAATAACATAGAAACAAAAAGCAACATATATCAAAATAATGAATACATACTTAAATGTAAATACACAGAACATAAGGACCGTAATTAAATGAAATAGAAAAAGGTAGGGACCAAAATTACTTTTAAAAATCAATTTAAATTGAAAGAAAGAGGACCAATTGAAAACTGCAAAAAAGAAAGGGGGACCGAAACTGATTTTACCCTTTAAAAATAATTAAATCAGAGATGGAGAGTTAAATTGCAACACAAACAAAATCTTGAAGGACTAAAGGAGTTATTTACCCATGAGGAAGGGTTCCAGAACAAAATAAAAAAACAGAAAGAACCGGGCGTAAATATTTTAAGACAAAGGTCCTTATGTTACCATTAAACCATTTTAAAATAAAAGATCTACAAAAAACCTATTCAGAATCATTTTGAAATCTTTTTTGGCCATATTTTTTTCTTTAAAACATAAACAGCCCCATTTATTATGGTTCTTTCAAATTGAACCCAAAATTTCAGAAAATTTCATTTATGTCATACTTTTAAAAATTCAGAAAACTCAGAATCATTTGATTGATCTCGAGTAACTGGGTAAATTGATTGCATTTTTCATTGCTTTTCTCATTAAGATAATAATAATAATAATAATAATAATAATAATAATAATTATTATTATTATTATTATTATTATTATTATTATTATTTAACGACCTCGTGCGTGAACAACATGCACGCGTGAAAAGACAGACATCCCACGCATGTTCTTCACACGAAGATAAATAGACTCACATCTTTGACCTAGACCGTTAAATAATTTTATTTTTTAAATATATAAACTCGGCATTTTCTTAATTTCTAAAATTAAATGTCAGCTATCATATTATTCCCCAAGGATTCTCAGTACTCATCCAACCATTAAATTATTTTTTTTATTTACATTTGATTCTTTCATATGAACTTAAAAAAGTTTTCCTACAAACAAAATCACAATCTTAAAATACAACAATGTTATGGGATGATTTATTTCACACGTCACATGTGAGTGGTTTAGCTTAAATCAACATTAATTAATATATTATTTTAGTAGTTTATATACTTGGTGTTGAGAATTGAGAAAAAATCTTCTTAATGTATGTAAAGATGTCGGGTCTTATTTGTGAAAAAAGAAAGGATGAAGGCATAGATTCTGTGTTCTTATGATATGAACGGATGTAGAGAAAGTTTTATTTTGTTAGAAGAGGCAGGCACTGAAAATCTTTCCAAGAGGTCATTTATAGCTTTAAGTTGTAGGGTAATTAGGGTGATATCTAAAGAAAGTATTTTTTTCCTATTTTTCTTATTTTTTTGTCTTAATAACACATTATCAGAAAATGATGTTTGTGGAAGAAATACTTTAGTTAAATTTCTTTAATAAGAGCATTAGTATAACCACCGATATTTAATTTATTAATCTATAAATTTGGATCAATTATTGCAAAGACTTATTATGAGGCGACCCCAACTCAATTGCTTCATTCACGAAATTGAAAATTAAACTTTTGACTATTGTTTAAGACATCACTATAATAAAATAGATTTTAGCGGTGTTTTTAACTCTGTAGTAGCGTTTTTAAACACTGTTAAAAACCTTTCCGATACTAAAAGCAATACCGCAAGAAATGTTGTTGGATCAAACGCCACAATAGTTAGCGGCGTTTGTGAACAAAAAATGCCGTAAAAGGCCAAGTTCATAGTACGCGTTTATAGCGACGTTTGTCTAATAAACGCTACTAAAATACACGTCAATAGTAGCATTTGCCCAAAAACGCCACCATATATCAGTCTATCCTGACATTTATACAACACACACCGTTAAAAATACAAATCTAATACATTTACTCAAATATTTCTTTTAAAACCTATTTTACTTTAATAGATCTAATGTTTTATCCCATTAGACCAATTGGTCGTCAATAATTAAAACAATGATTTTAACTAATATTTTTCATAATGTAATACCAAGAAAATAATCTCAAATTATAGAAAACTAATTAAGAGTTACGGGTGTTCAAAGGATTTTTGAATTTACTATTGAAAAAGTAAGGTTGTGTAATACAAATTTTAGTCTTTTTCTTATAATATTGAAGAAAGAAACATTAAGCTATATCATTGAGTCCTTTAATAAGACTAAGGTCGTTTCTGCAGAAGGTTCATCAAACCGCAATAATCTAATTGGAGTTCCTCGACTGATACGAGCCAAAATGTCAGTGGTGAAGGCTAGAAAGTCTTGCTTTTATGATGAAGCATTCGTCCTTCCACCTTTTGCCAAATTGTAGTATTTAAGATGTCGAACCCACAGGGATTGACTTTACTTACGCAATTTATTATTCCTGCACAATAGAAAAATAAAGACACAGATAATTGAGTTGAATTATAACTAAAGAAACTAATTAAAACGATAAAGATAAGTGATCAAGAAATCAAGGATGGAAAAGTGGGGCAGGTTAGAGTGCTTCGTATTGTGGGATCAGAATGTAATTGTCTCGTTCTTATAATGCAATAGGGTTAACTTGCCGCCTCGGCGGGTCGCACTAAGGGTCGCCGCAACTGCCTAGGCGGGGTTATGCCTTGTCGACAATTCAACAACTCATAGTTCGACAGAGCATCCTTGTATGTCTCATCCTTATCCCTAAGCGAAGAGAACTGTTGAAACCCACGTCTTGATGATACCTCCCTATGTGAATCAAGGGCGGACAACAACCAAACACATGCGTCTTGTTAGTCGCTGAAATCCTGGCCGGTTAATCTCTCAACCGGATTAGTCAATTCCCATGAGCAAAGATCGCATTCTCTCGTTTCGTGAACCTATATCTCCCGATGCTAGGCAAATAGATTTTTCTTCACATACTATCTTTCGAGCTCATATGCGAGAAGAGTAAATACCAAGAGAGAATAAACTATGAATTCTGAAATTGCATTAATATGAACTAAACAAATTATAAACTTTCTCCCACAACTACTCCATAAACTAACATAAACCCCAAAGGGGACGATGGAGGAATTTAGGGTTTTTCTATGAAACTTGATTTCGAGATATCTTCCTCTCTACATAGGCTATGATATTTATTGGCCTAGGCAAACCTTTCCAAAGTAGGAATTTGACTAGGAGTAAAACAAAAGTTAAGTACATAAATAAAAGATCTTTATTTTATTTCCTAGTTTATTCCTATAAGGATTCTTTTCCCACGTGGCTTTGATCTTGACTTTCTATGCGTTTTTCAACTCTGATTTCTATGCTACTTGTCTTAAAACGTCCACCTTGTTTTTCTCTTCAAATCGCCTATCATATCAACATTTGTTCTCCAGGTGCTGCCTTGGCATTAGTTGCCACGGCGGGTTACTTTCATAATGGTCTTGTCTTGGAACTGCATCAGTACAGTTCTCTTGGCCTGATCTGCTCATTCTTCAGTGTGGCATGTCTCTGCAATGTTTGGTGGCAAATCTTGACTGCGGTTTCCATTTTGCTGCCGTGGCAACCTCCGTCGTGGCAACTTCCGCCGAGGAAACCTTTTTCTCTATCTGTCGAGCACCAGTTGTCATCATCAATCTGCTGCCGTGGCATCCAAAGTGCTGCTGTGGCGGGTGCTTCATCTACATTCAGCTTCTTTACCAGCATTCGTCTTCTTGTTTGGCCATTCATATGCAGTTTCCTACCTAGGAAAGAAAACCATCAAATGCATCTATTTTATGCCAAATAATAGATAAATTCATGATTTAAGTATTCGGATGCTAAAATATGGAAAATAAGCAGAATTATCCAATATTTCCCTTAAATTTGTCTTTAATTGGCAATAAATGAGTGGGAAATGATATAAAAAATAGGACTTTTATGCACTCATCAGTCAGCGACCTCATTTGCTCCACACTGAACATAGTTAATCTTCACTTTCCACTTACAATCAAGCATTTATCGAATGCTAAACACAACATTATGGTTTACAAGCGCTTTCGAATTTCTAAGGATAATCCTAAAAGCTTTATAATTTAAACTAAAGGAAATCATAATTCCTCTTTTTTTCTTTTTTGTGTCCTTTTTGATACGAGGCAGCCTATTGAAGAAAAGTCTCTTCGATTATAATAGATCTAGAATCGAAATAAGCAATTACCTATAGAAAAATTCATTTAAAACAAAGGAAGATTTAGTTGGTTTCATGGTTAAGTTATTGAAAGTAAATGATGAAGAAAGGTTGAAGAAATGACGAGAATAAAAGGTGTTAGATTGCTAGGAATTTGGGATGGTGACAGATTAAAAATGAATTCTTGGAGAAAATGACAATGGTGGAAATATGATAGATGGTGATAAGTGCATAATAGTTGATAAGTGCTCAAAAATCTTATTTTAGAGGCCTCTTTTTTTCTTTAACTATTATTAGTTTACGTGTTATTTGAGTGGTAATATTGATTATTTCTACATATTTTTTACAGTTCAGCATTAATACACTTAAATACAAAATTTATGCAATATTCGGTAAAAAAGGTACTACTGTTGTTTTTATTCTTTGACATGTAAATATGTCGCCTGGGCAGCTTTCTATCGCGCCAGAATAAGAAGACAACTGCAGTCCAAAGTCACTAGATATTACCAAGATGCTAAGCTAAGAATTAAGCAGATCGAAAATGACCAAAAGAACTATATTGAGCAGTTCAAGTCAAGACAAAGCATAAATCTGCCAAGATGGTACATTTAGCCCGCCGAGGCGTCACCCCCAAAAAATGCTGATATGATAGGCGATCTGAAGAGATAAACTAGTTAGATTTTTTAAGACAAGCGATATAGAAATAGGAGTTAAGAAACAAATGGAAAGTCAAGGTCAAAGATACGTGGGAAAAAAATTCTAATAGGAATAAAATAGGAAATAAAATAAAGATGTTTTATTTATGTACTTAAGTTATATTTTATTCTAAGTCGATTCCTATTTTAGAAAGGTTTTCCCTAGGCCAAGCCTATAAATACCATAGCCTATGTCGATAAAAAAACATTTCGAAATCAAGTATTCATAGAAAATCCTAAACTTCCTACATCACCCCCTTTGGGGCTTAGGTTAGTTTGTGGAGTAGTTGTGGAAGAAACTTTCTAATTTGTTTAGTTCTTATTAATGCAATTTTTAATTCATAGTTTATTTTCTCCTGGTTTATACTCTTTACTGCATACGAGCTTGAAAGATAAGTTTGTGAGGAAAAACCTATTTGTCTAGACTAGGGATAGTTAGGCTCACGAAACGAGTGAATACAGTCTTTACTCTTGGGCATCGGCTAATCCGGCTTCGAGATAAGCCAACCAGAATTTTAGCGACTAAAAGGAAGCATACTATTGGTTGTTTTTCACCCTTGATTCACACCGAGAGGTATTATCAAGACGTGGCCTTAAATATTACTTCGAATTATAGATAAGAATGAGGCAATAAAGGATGCTTTGTTGAACTATGAGTTATTGATTTTTCGATAGGCATAACCCGCCGGCGCAGCTAAGGCGACCCTTCAGCGACCCTCCAAGGTGGCACTTCAACCTGTTTCATTATAAGAACGAGACAATTACATTCTAAATCTACACTATGAAGTAATCTAACCTGGCCTACTCCTCCATCCTTGATTTTTTGATCATTTATTTTTATTGCTTTAATTATTTTTCTTAGTTTAGTTATAATTCAAACCAAATTACTTGTGCTTTTACTTTTCTTGTGCAGGGATACTAAATCGCGTAAGTAACATCAATCCTCATGAGATCGACAACCTTTTATATTATTACTTGACGGTTGCGCACTTGCACCATAAAGGTGTAGGACTTCCTACACATGAAAATAGTCCTACCATATATGACCGTTTTACTCCAATTATTGTCTGTATTTAATATAATTAAGTGACAATTCTGGGCATTTCTACACAATTTTTAGAATTCAACATCCATGCATTTATTTATTAAATTTATGTAATATTTGGTAGAAAAAAGTGTTGCTTTATTTTTCTTTCTTTGACTGATAATATACCGCCAAGGCAACGTTTTCCACCACAAAGGAAGAAGACAATAACAATCCTAGATGATGAATTGAGGAAGGTGCAAATCTGACCAGATCAGGACAAGATACAAAGTTGCACTCGCTGAGGGAGAAGATATTTCCGCCAAGGCAGTACTTGGACGATCATATATGGAGTGTGACATAAAGAGCATAAAGAGATGGATTTTTTAAGCCAAGTTAGGAGAAGAAAAGAACAAATAAGAGCAAGGAAAATCATGGTCAAAGTCACGTGGAAAAAAATACAATAGGAATAAACTAGGAAATAAAATAAAGGTTTTTTATTTATGTAATGAAGTTATATTTTATTCTAAGTCGAATTCTTACTTTTAGAACGATTTGACCTAGGTTTAGCCTATAAATACCATACCCTAGGTAGAGGGAAGGCATCAAGAGATCATGGAATCAAAGATTCATTTTTAAACCCTATCCGACATCTCCACCACCATGTTCTAAATCTTCTATAAGGCCTGGGTTATTTTGTGTTGTAGTTGTGGAAGAAGAATTGTAATTTGTTTAGTTCTTATTAATGCAAGTTTGAATTCATAATTTGTTTACTCTTAGCAATTAGGGGTGTTCAAAGAGTCGTCTAAACCGAATTAACCGACCAAACCGAATTAATTTGGTTAAATGGTGGGCCAACAAATTTTGTTCGGTCAATGAGTGGTTAAAGTTTTTTGAAAGTTCGGTTAACGGTTAATTCGGTTCAAAATCGGTTAATTAACCAAAATTTTATATTTTATATGTTATATCTATATATAGATTTTTAGTCATTAAACTTTTAAAAATTATAAAATTATCATTAAATTTTATCAACTTAGTATAAAATAATAATTACATTTATTAAATTATTAAAAAATAATTATTAAAATTTTCAATATTTATCAATAATTTATAATATAAAATAAATCAATAATCAATTTATAATAGTTTGATAAGTTTAATGGTTGTTTTATAACTTTTGAAAGTTTGGGGGGCTAAAAAAACTATTTTAACATAGTTGAGTGATCATTTGTGTAATTTATCGAAAATTTTATAAAAAAATTCGAAATTTGTTCGGTTTGGTTAATATATTTCGAAAAAAAGTTTGGTTCAGTTAACGATTATAGATTTAAAAAGTTCAGTTAATTCGGTTTTTAATAATTCGATTTGGCCAATGACCAAATTAACCATTTGAACACCCCTATTGGCAATTACTCTTTTTACTTTCCAGCTCAGGAGAGAAGTCTGTGAGTAAAAGTATATGTGTCTGATATCGGGAGAATTATACTCATGAAATAAGTAAACATGATTTTTATCTACTTTGGTAAAAGATAATCCGGCTTAGGGATAAGTTAGGATTTCAACGACTAAAAAGAATATAATATCGGTCGATGTTCATCCTTGATTCATACCGGGAGGTATCATCAAGACGTAGTCATCAATAATATTTTAAATTAAGGATAAAGATGAGTCATTAAAGGATATTTTATCAAATTATGAATCATCAACTTGTCATCAAAGCATAACCCCCTGAGGCAGCCAAGGTAACCCTTCAACGATCCACCGAGGCGGTAACTTGACTTTTTATTATAAGAACGAGACAATTACATTTTGAATCCACATTAACAATTAATCTAATCTAACATGCTTTTCCATCTCTATTTCTTGATCATCTACTTTAATTCCTTAGTTAGTTTTGTTAGTTTAGTTATTAAAACAAATCAATTATACTTGTTCTTTTAATTTCTTTTGTTTAAGAATGATAAATTGCATGAGTAAAGCTAGTCCTTGTAGGATCGAAAACCTTTTATACTATTATTTGATGAGTGTACGCTTTCACTATAAGGGTGTAAGACTTTATACGCACGACAAATGTAATTTCGATTAAAGTAAATTAAAACAAAGAATAAGGAAGAAACTATACTAAAATGTATAAATCCAAACCTTATACATTAAATGTTCGAAAGGACTTGGATCCATTAAATAAAAATTCAAGAACCTGAAGTATCACAAGTTTGACACAACAAGTACAGACTTGAAATGTTAATAAAGAAGTTCCAAAAAGAATTAAAATAAGAGAAAACTCACAATATATTTTAATAGTCAAAAGTTGTAACACTTGTTCTTACAAAGTTGTAGAATATATAGGAGAAGAAAGAGGTTAGCCGAAATTACATATATGGTTATAAATGAATTAAAAGTTAATTTTGAAACTCAAAACGCAACCATATTAACCCCTTGGAAGCATTCAATCTCAACCAAGTATTTGAATGTCTAAGAATGAGGGAAAGGCTGAAATTCACATATTAAACATGTGTGAATTGTCAGAAATTCAAAGAAAATAACCTCATTTCCTTATCTTGCACTTGCCACACATGTGAAAAAATGGTTGTTTTCGGCCACACATACACACATACATGTGTACAAGATTACCCATGCTTCTCACATGCTTGGACACCATCTAGATTACCACAAGCTCGTGGGACACTCTCCCATACGTAGGAAACCTTTGAGCTACTTTTGAACTTGTCATCTGGAGTTGAGGTGAAGTTGAGCTGAACGGAGCAGAAATAAACTAAATTCAGCTAGTTATGAGTTTGGTGAGTTGAGCTGAGATGAGTTGCATATACTTATTTGAGCTTCAATCGAGATAGGATTAAGTCCTTAAGATGTTGTCATTTATTGTATCTTAATGAAAATAAAGGTAACACATTCAAAAACATTGTGAACTTATTTAATCGAGATAGCTTCTCGAACAAGGAGTTATCGAATATACCCTTGAGGAATATATATTCTCCCTTCTTTGAAAAGATAACCATCACGTTGATAGAACTTCTCATCATCACCTTTTTCACATAACATATATCTTTCTCCAAAATCAAGGTCAGTGATATATAATTCTTTAATATAAGCAAAACCAATCAAATGAGAGTCCAAGTAATTTAGAAGTACATATCTATTGGACAAGGCATTTGTTACAACATTGTCTTTACCCTTTTTATATTGAGTGATATAAGGAAAAGACTTTAAAAACTCAACCCACTTAGCATGTCTGTTATTCAGTTTATGCTGACCTATGATATGTTTTAAAGCCTCATGATCAGTGTAAATAACAAACTCTTTCGGCAAAAGATAGCGTTGCCATGTCTCGAGTGCTAGAACTAATACTTATATCTTCTTATCGTAGACTGGATAATTCAAGGTAGAAACACTTAATTTTTCATTAAAATATGCAATAGGTCGTTTTTCCTGTGATTAAACTACTCTAATTCCTATGCTTGAACAATCTCACTCAATTTTGAACATTTTATCAAATTTAGGTAAGGCTAATACTAGTTACTTATTCAAACAATCATTTATTTTCAGAAAGGCTTCCTCTTGTTCATTACCCCAATTGAAGATAGAATTCTTCTTTATAATCTCGATTAAAGGAGCGGTAATAGTACTGAAGTTAGGCATAAAACGAAGATAAAAACTAGCTAAACCATGAAAAGATCTAAATTTATTGATGTCGATCGAGGCCATTTCTGAACTGTTTGCACTTTCTCAGGATCGACTTCTACACCTTATGCACTCAAAATGAAACCAAGAAAGATAATTTTTTCAGTACAGAACACATATTTTTAAATTATCGAACAACCTTTCTTTTCTCAATGTACCAAGAACATTTATCAAGAGTTCATCATGCTCTTATAAAGACTTACGAAAGATAAGAATATCATCAAATTAGACAACACAATATTTTCCAATATAAGGACGTAAAACATGATTTATCGGTCGCATAAAAGTACTAGGAGCATTAGTTAAACTAAAAGGCATCACTAACCGTTCAAACAAACCAAATTTTGTTTTGAAGGTTGTCTTTCATTTATCACCTTCTCGCATCCGAATAGATGATATCCACTCTTTAAAATAACTTTGGAAAAGATACTCGCACCACATAACTCATCAAGCATGTCATAAATGAGAGGAATATGATGTTGATACTTGATAGTAATCTGATTCACAGCTCGACAATCAAAACACATCCTCCAAGTTTTGTCTTCCTTCGAACTAACAACATCGAAACAACAAACAGAATGAAATGCTCTTGAATGTCTTCCTTGTCCATCAACTCAGTGATCTACTTCTAAAGTTATTTTGTTTTGTGGGGATTACTTCGATATGCTGGCCTATTTGGAATAGAAGCTCCTAGAAGAAAATCAATTTGATGCTCAATGCCTCGAATAGGTGGACACCCACTCGATGTCTCATCCAGAAACACATCCTCAAATTCTTGTAAAAGAGACGCAATAGACGCATACAAGTCAGTAGGAATTTTAACAAATAAAAATATTATTTATACATTAAAACAAGTAAACAATGCTGAGAGGAAATACATTTCCTGATTTCTTTTTCGCTTGCATACACGTTCATCTTTTTCTTACCTTTTGCTTCTTCAGCATTCTTTTTCAAACGTACTTGATCTTCTTGCAATTGACTTGGTAACAAAGGTGTTATGGTAATATTTTTACCAGCATGTATAAAAGAATATATATTTGTGAAACCATCATGTATAGTCTTTTTATTGAACTGTCATGGCCGTTCTATCAAGTGAGTGACATCAATTGAAACAACATCACCAAGGACCTTGTAACACCCTGAAGTTTTCCCCAAATTAAAGTCAAAATCCCTAATTTAAAACCCTAAGATTTGGGGATTTTCAGGGACCAATTTGTAATTTTTGAATACTTCAAACCCTTGAAGGGTAATTATACCATTTTACAAATGGTAACTGTTCTTTCCCTTCCTTCCATTTCGTTTTATTTCGGGAAGGAGTTATTTCTCCCTTAACTCAAACTTCAATCCGAATCCGAAATTTTTTCACCAAGTTTTACCTTTTCAAACACTTTGTATCCTGCTTCGAATCAACCTTGGTGTTGTCTAATCATCATCTTTTCGTGGACCTTCGATTCGTTCTGTTGGTAAGTGTTTTGGTAAGCACTCAATCCTTGTTTTGTGTTTTCGGTTTGGTTTGTTTGTGTGTTATTCTATTACAGGTTGATTAGAATGAGTGAGAGAGGGTTCTATTTTTTGTTTCAATCGAGTATAAGGGATTATTATTTTCTGAGTTTGATTCGTCTTTGTTTTGGGTTAGGAGTTGAATCGATTAAACAAAACAAAGAAGATTTTGGGTCATGTTTGAATCGAATCTGGGAGGGTTTAATTCTGAAAATCGATCGAATCTGGAGAAGAATGAAATATGGATTTTTCCTGGGATTTTTTGGATTTTTCCAGATTTTCCCGAGAAAATCTTGTGAAAATCCATACCCGACCCGACCAAACCGAAACCCGACCCGACCGACCCTAAACCCGACCCGAACAACCGAATATCCAACCCGACCCAAGACTTGCTGATGTCATGCTGACGCCATCTACTGACGTCATTGCTGATGTCATATGATGACGTCAACGTTGACCTGATGACGTCAGCTTTGGCCTGATGACATTATCTATTGACGTCAGCGTTGGCCTTGCTGACGTCAGCGTTGACATTTTTTGACTTGGTCCCATTTTATGTTTTTCGACGTTCTAAGTCCAATGGCACTGTCCGTTTTTCGAAATTCGAACCCAAAGTTTCGTTTTTAGGGCTTTTAAGTTCTAATGTTTATTTGGAAGATTTTTGTATCGGATTCTAAAATAGTTTCTGCTTGGTTCAGGTGACATGGATTCCGACCCCGAGCAACTGCCTCCTCCTCCTCCTAAACGACCTCCCGTTCATCTATATTCGGGACCCGTACGTGAGTATCGATTTAATTCTGTTTAGTGTATTTTTCGGTATAGTGGCATAGTAAGGTGTCTAATGTTAATTGTTGTTCGTAGGTTCTACACCTGCATATTCTAGTGGTAGAGCCGAGTCCAGTCAACGTCAGTATCGTCGTTGATTCTTCTGCTTCAGGTGTGTTCTCTTCTAATAATTGTGTGTGCAATTTCTGTTAAATCCTGAATGACCATGCATCATCCTGATATTATATTTCTGATTCTGAAATTACCATGCATATCTTCTGTTAGAATATTAGGCATGCATTCTGATTCTGTATCTGCATATAACATTGCATATGGTTGGATTATATGTGTACGGGGAAGTTAGTGATATATTCACTTCTGTTCAGTGGTTCTGTAATATACCACTTCTGTTCAGTGGCTCCACCTGCGGGTCGAGTTTCCACTTCTGTTTGGTGTGATGGAGTTAGAGTGGTTCAGGGGGAACCTACTCTTCTGTTGGTGTTCGGAGATGGGTGCATATCATGCATACATTTCATCATCTGTTATACTGTTTTCTATTTCTGATATCTGCACACTAGAGACACACTAGGCTCCCTAGCTTACACCCTTTCAGTTTCTGTTTCAGATACCCGGTCATAGGTCTCGGTACTTGGAGGACTTTTGAATCCGAATTCTATTATTCCGTACGTTTTAATGTTTCAGACTTGTATTTAATTTTTAGTTAATAATTTCTGTATCGGACTTTGAATAATTACTCGGATTTGGATTATTTATTTTAAATTTGGATTGAACCTTGAATTATTTTATATCAAAGTATTTTCAGTATTTAAATTATTAATTATTTTAATAATTTATCTGAATAATATTATTTTAATTTACAAAACACTAACTTGCAAATCAAGTTCCAGTAATGTAAAACCCTAACTTTTATTCCAAGAAATTAGGTAAATTTTAAGGGTTACATTTAATGGTATCAGAGCCCAGTTCAACCCTCAGAATGTGAGGTCCAAAATGATTTTTGATCTAAAAATGAATTTTGTTAATTTTATCTGAAAATCCGGATTTTTATTGTGACTCGTATTTTGAATTTTCTGAAATATTTTGAATAAATACTCCAAGTACCGGTTCTAATATAGAAATTGTTTCTCCTTCTGTAGATACTCTACTAAGCCAACCCGTAGAAGTACACGTTTAGCGACCGGGAGAGGTCGAGGCCGAGGTCGTTCTGCTGTTTCTGCTAGTGATGTCCCGCCTCCTATGGACCCACCACGGGATCAAAGTTTGGCCCAAGGTATAGTAGGGGAGGATTTACCTGAGTTACAGACCGAGTCTCAACAAGCCGAGGTTGATCAGCTGGTCCAGAGTGAAGGACCATTTGTGTCTGGAAATAGTGAGATTGTCGGTTTGGACTCCGTGACCATGCAGAGGGAGCTGCTCCGATATTTGCGACAGAATGAGGGTGATAGGAAACCCATATCTATCGAGTTTCTGGCTGCTAGGATGACCATGTTCGATGGTAAGATCGGTACAGACCCAACTGATGTAGAGTATTGGCTGAAGAAGCTTCAGCGTCTGTTCGTTGAGATGGAATACCCTTCAGATATGAAACTGAGGGCTGCTATATCTTTGCTTCAGGGAGAGGCCCTAAATTGGTGGGAGGCAGAGGAGAGAATTAATGCTTCGGAGAAGATCAGTTGGGAGTTTTTCAGATAGAGTTTTGAGGATAGATATGTTGGACCCGAGTATTTGGCTAAGTTTCGAGAGGATTTTATGAATCTACAGCAGAACGACATGTCGGTGAACAACTATGAGATAGAGTTTCTGCGACTGCTCCAGTATGCTCTTGGGATTGTTACAACTGAGAAACAAAAATGTGATCAATTTATAAAAGGACTCCGGGTACCATTGAAGATTGTTGTAGCCACACACCACGACACGGAATATAAGATGATTACTCGGCATGCCAGGACAGCCAAGCGTAACGAGATTTTGAGGGTTCAGCTAGAATCCCAAGTTTAGGATAGAGGTAGACGTCAGCCTGCAGCACCTGCACAGCACAGTCAGGGTTTTCAGTCCCGGAAGAGGGGCCGTGATAAATTTGAACCACAGAGTTCTGCACAAGCTAGACCAGCAGCGTCAGTTGTTCCTGCTGCTAGTGGAGCCAGCTCCACTAATACTCGAGCCTTACCTCAGAGTTCCTTCTGTAAGAAATGGCATTCAGGAGAATACCGTATGAAGAGTGGAGCCTGCTTTCATTGTGGTTCATATGATCATCGTCTCAGGGACTGTCCAGTGTCACCACAATCTGGTTATGCTCTGGGACAATCTCAGGCATCAGTTCAAGCCCCAGCTAGGGGAAGATATCAGAGTAGACCTGCTGCATCTGGTACTGGTAGTAGAGGCAGACCTAGTCATTTCAGAGGAGCTGCCAGATTAGGGGGATCCCAACCTGGCTTGGTTTATGCTACGAGGAGGCATGAGGACCGAGATGAGCCAGACGTCATTGCTGGTACTTTTTCTGTTCATGCTATCTCTTTATTCGTATTGCTTGATAATGAATCTACACACTTCTATGTTTCTAGTTCTGTATCGGGGTATTTGGAAATTCCTGTAGAGGATACCGGTAGTTCTGTTTATGTCTATAGTCCTGTAGGTAACCCTATGGTGGTTACCAAAGTGTATAAAGATTGTCCTCTTGAGGTCCAAGGGGAAATCTTTCTGGCTAATCTGATAGAGTTGCCATTTGGGGAGTTTGATCTGATTCTTGGGACGGATTGGCTGTCTGCTCACTGAGTTACTTTAGACTGTGAGCGTAAGAGGATAATTTTGAGGACTTCTGATGACCGTGAGGTAAACCTTATCGGTGAGCGTAGAGGGTTTCTGTTCAATCTTGTTTCTGCTCTGAAAGCCGATAAGATGATCAGGAAGGGATCTGTTGCCTATCTTGCCTACATTCTTGACCCAAGGCAATTTGACTCTAGAATGGATAAAATCCGAGTTGTATGTGAGTTTCCAGATGTATTTCTAGAAGAGTTACCAGGTGTACCCCCTAAGCGGGAGGAGATGGAGTTCGATATTGAGTTGCTTAAGGAGCTTAAGGTTTAATTACAAGAAATTCTGGATCGGGGTTTCATTCGACCCATTGTTTCTCCGTGGGGAACTCCGGTTCTGTTCGTTAAAAAGAAAGATGGGTCACTTCGTCTCTGTATCGACTATCGGAAATTGAACAAGTTGATCGTAAAGAACAAGTATCCTTTCCCCCGTATAGATGACTTGTTTGACCAATTCCGAGGAGCTTCTATATTCTCTAAGATAGACCTGAGATCTGGTTACTACAAACTCAAGGTTAAGGATTCTGATGTGTTTAAGACAGCCTTCCGGACTCGTTATGGACACTACGAATTCCTGGTTATGCCCTTCGGTCTTACAAATGCCCATGCAGCATTTATGGACATGATGAACAGGGTGTTTCGACCCTATCTGGAGCAATTTTTTGTGGTCTTCATAGATGATATCCTGGTCTATTCTAAGTCTGAGGCTGAGCATGAGCAGCATCTCCATATTGTTCTACAGACTTTGAGAGAAAAACAACTCTATGCAAAGTTTAGCAAATGTGAGTTCTGGCTATCCAAGGTCGTATTTCTGGGTCATGTTGTTTCAACTAAGGGTATCTAGGTTGACCCGAAGAAAATTAAGGCTATTATGGAGTGGAAACAGCCTAAGAATATGGCGGAGATCCGTAGCTTTCTGGGTTTAGCTGGTTATTACCGGAGATTTGTGGAGGGTTTTTCCTCTATTGCTGCCCCGTTAACCAAACTTCTGAGGAAAGATGTTCCATTTATCTGGTCTAAGGCTCAACAGGAAAGCTTTGAGAAACTCAAATCTGTTTTGACACAAGCGTCGGTTCTGATACAGCCAAAGTCGGGGAAACCTTATACAGTTTATAGTGATGCCTCGTACACCGGTTTGGGTTGTGTTCTGATGCAAGACGGGAAGGTAGTGACTTATGCTTCTTGTCAGTTGAAACCGCATGAGTGTAACTATCCGACCCACGATCTGGAGTTAGCAGCGGTGATCTTTGCTCTGAAAATCTGGAGACACTATCTCTATGGAGAGAAATGTTACATTTTCACAGATCATAAGAGTCTGAAGTACCTTCTCAATCAGAAGGAGCTTAATCTAAGTCAGCGACGTTGGATAGAGCTTCTGAAAGATTATGACTGTGAGATCGATTACCATCCTAGTAAAGCTAATGCTTTGAGTCGCAACGCCATTTCTGATTTGAGAGCTTTGTTTGCTCGGATGAGTTTGTTTGAGGATGGTAGCTTGTTAGCAGAGCTTCGGGTGGTTCCTACTCTGATGTCTGATATTCAGGCTGAACAACCTAATGATCCATACTTGGATCATCGTATTGCGGAAATTAAGGAGGGAACTTCTCAAGACTTTTCTCTGAATCAGGATAGAGTTTTGTGTTTCCGGGGTCGACTTTGTGTTCTAAGGAACTCTGATCTGAAATAGGTTATTCTTCAGGAGGCTTATGATAGTCCTTATTCTATGCATCCTGGTGGTGATAAGATGTATAAGAATCTCCGAGAGAAGTACTAGTGGAAAGGTCTCAAGCGAGACGTCAGTTTTTTGTCTAAGTGCTTGACTTGTCAGAAAGTCAAAGTAGAGCATCAACGTCCTTCTGGGCTTCTTCAGCACATTGAGATTCCTCAGTGGAAATGGTAGCGTGTGACCATGGATTTTGTCAGTGGGTTACCTTTGACTCCATCAAAGAAGGATTTTGTATGGGTCATTATTGATCGGTTAACCAAATCTGCACACTTCATTCCAGTCAGAACTACTTACCCTTTGAGTAAGTTGGCTCGGTTATATATTTATAAGATTGTTCGGTTACATGGGGTGCCTCTATCTATTATATCTGACCGGGATCTGAGGTTTACGTCAAAGTTTTGGGGTTCTTTACATTCTGCTCTGGGTACTCGGTTAAACTTCAGTACTGCATATCACCCTCAGACCTATGGTCAGCCTGAACGAGTGATTCAGATCCTTGAAGATATGTTGAGAGGATGTATTCTAGATTTCAGAGGTAGTTGGGAGGATTTCTTACCGTTAGCAGAGTTTGCATATAATAACAGTTACCAAGCCAGTATTAAGATGGCACCTTATGAGGCTCTGTACGGACGTAAGTGTCGTACACCTATTAGATGGACTGAGCTTAATGAGCATCGGTTATTGGGACCAGATCTTGTTCATGAGGCTGAGGAGTCTGTCAGATTGATTCAGGATAGGCTTAAGGCTGCTTTTGATAGACAGAAATCCTACGCGGATTTGAGGCATAAGGATCTTGAGTTTGAGGTTGGTGACGAGGTTTTTCTGAAAGTATCTCCGTGGATAAAGGTACTCCGTTTCGGCCGTAAGGGCAAACTCAGTCCTCGTTATATTGGACCCTATCGTATTCTTAGGCGAGTTGGGCTTGTAGCTTATCAGCTAGAGTTATCACAAGAGCTTAAGTGTATCCATGATGTGTTCCATGTTTCTGTACTGAGACGCTATCGAGCTGATCCGTCTCATGTTCTGTCAGTGAAGGATTTTGAGACTCGTCCAGATCTGTGTTATGAGGAAGAACCTGTTGAGATAATTGCTCAGGATCAGAAAGTCCTTCGAAAGAAAACCATTAAGATGGTTAAGGTTCTCTAGCGTAATCGAGGTTTGGATGAGGCTACGTGGGATCCCAAGTCTGTTATCAAAGCCCAGTATCCGCATCTTTTTGATCCAGGTAAATTTCAAGGACGAAATTTCTATAAAGGGGGGAAAGTTGTAACACCCTGAAGTTTTCCCCAAATTAAAGTCAAAATCCCTAATTTGAAACCCTAAGATTTGGGGATTTCCAGGGACCAATTTGCAATTTCTGAATACTTCAAACCCTTAAAGGGTAATTGTACCATTTTACAAATGGTAACTGTTCTTTCCTTTTCTTTCGTTTCGTTTTATTTCGAGGAGTTATTTCTCCCTTAACTCAGACTTCAATTCGAATCCAAAATTTTTGTCACCAAGTTTTACCTTTTCAAACACTTTGTATCCTGCTTCGAATCAACCTTGGTGTTGTCTAATCATCATCTTTTCGTGGACCTTCGATTCGTTTTGTTGGTAAGTGTTTTGGTTAGCACTCAATCCTTGTTTTGTGTTTTCGGTTTGGTTTGTTGGTGTGTTATTCTATTACGGGTTGATTCGAATGAGTGAGACAGGGTTCTATTTTTTGTTTCAATCGAGTATAAAGGATTGTTATTTTCTCAGTTTGATTCATCTTTGTTTTGGGTTAGGAGTTGAATCGATTAAACAAAACAAAGAAGAAGATTTTGGGTCATGTTTGAATCAAGTCTTGGAGGGTTTAGTTCTGAAAATCGATCGAATCTGGAGAAGAATGAAATATGGATTTTTCCTGGGATTTTCTGGATTTTTCCAGATTTTCCCGGGAAAATCCAGGGAAAATCCATACCCGACACGACCGAACCGAAACCCAACCCGATCGACCCTAAACCTGACTGACCCGATATCCGACCCGACCCGTGACCCGCTAACGTCATCCTGATGACATCAGCGTTGGCCTGATGACGTCATCTGCTGACGTCAGCGTTGACTTTTTCTAACCTGGTCCCATTTTATGTTTTTCAACGTTCTGAGTCCAATGGCGCTATCCGTTTTTCGTAATTCGAACCCGAAGTTTCATTTTTGGGGCTTTTAAGTTTGAATGTTTATTTGGAAGATTTTTGTATCGGATTCTAAAATAGTTTCTACTTGGTTCAGTTGACGTGGATTCTGACCCCAAGCAGCTGCCTCCTCCTCCTCCTTCTCCTGGATGACCTCCCGTTCATCTGCATTCGAGACCCGCACGTGAGTATCGATTTAATTCTATTTAGTGTATTTTTCGGTATAGTGGCATAGTAGGGTGTCTAATATTAATTGTTGTTCGTAGGTTCTACACCTGCACATTCTAGTGGTAGAGTCGAGTCCAGTCAACGTCAGTATCATCGTTGAGTCTTCTGCTTCAGGTGTCTTCTCTTCTGATAATTATGTTATTCTGTGTGTGCAATTTCTGTTAAATCCTAAATGACCATGCATCATCCTGATATTATATTTCTGATTCTGAATTACCATGCTTGTCTTCTTTTAGAATATTAGGCATGCATTCTGATTCTGTATCTGCATATAACATTGCATATGGTTGGATTATATGTGTACGGGGAAGTTAGTGATATATTCACTTCTGTTCAATGGTTCTGTAATATACCACTTCTGTTCAGTGGCTCCACTTGCGGGTCGAGTTTCCACTTCTGTTTGGTGTGATGGAGTTAGAGTGGTTCAGGGGGAACCTACTCTTCTGTTGGTGTTCGGAGATGAGTGCATATCATGCATACATTTCATCATCTGTTATACTATTTTCTATTTCTGATATCTGCACACTAGAGACACACTAGGCTCCCTAGCTTACACCCTTTCAGTTTCTGTTTCAGATACCCGGTCATAGGTCTCGGTACTTGGAGGACTTTTGAATCCGAATTCTGTTATTCCATACGTTTTAATGTTTCAGACTTGTATTTAATTTTTAGTTAATAATTTCTGTATCGGACTTTGAATAATTACTCGGATTTGGATTATTTATTTTAAATTTGGATTGAACCTTGAATTATTTTATATCAAAGTATTTTCAGTATTTAAATTATTAATTATTTTAATAATTTATCCGAATAATATTATTTTAATTTATAAAACCCTAACTTGCAAATCAAGTTTCAGTAATATAAAACCCTAACTTTTATTCCAAGAAATTAGATAAATTTTAGGGGTTACAGACCTCTTCTTTGTATTTCCCTATAGAAAACAACACATAGACCTATTTAGTGACCTTTAACTCTCCACCTTCATTCAACCACTGTAGCTTGTACAAATTGGGGTATTTTATCGTCTTTAATCCTAACTTATTAAACATAATTTAACTTACAATGTTAGTACAACTACCACTATTAATAATCACAACACATACCTTGTCATTTACAAGACATCTTGTATGAAAGATTTTATCTCATTGCTTTTCATCTTGAATTGGTTGTGCATTCAAGATTCTCTTGACGAAGAGTGTTTCACTAGTTGCACACGTCTACACATGATCATCTTCATCATCGTCCACTTGTAGGGGTTCCTGCTTGTTGTCTTCTAATTCAGAATCTATTTAACCATTCTCACGCATCACCATAGTCCTCCGATTAGGATATTGGCTTGAAACATGTAACCCCTTCGACCCGATCTACACAAAACTCAACTCGAACGGATTACACAGGGAATACCGAAGTAAGTTCAGTGACCTAATCCGGTAAACGACCTTTTTCCTTTTATCTTTTCTAGATGCTTTAATTAAATCCTAAGTGTGCATGCTTTACTCTATTTCAGTTTCAGCAAAAACGGATGTCAAACGGTCTTTAATTTGGACTAACGAGCATAAAGGACCAAAACATAATTTAGGAAGTTTTGGGACCAAATTATCAAATTGAATTTGCCATCTTGAAATTAAGTTCTTTATATGCTCACAGGTGAAATTTCAGCTCAAAACAATATCCAAAAATTATATAAGTGAACAAAAAAGATTCAGTGACTAAAATATATAGATTCTAACTTAATTTTAGGCCCTTAACTAACTTACCGAACAGGCATATCGAAACACCCCTAAACCTGTATTGGAACGCTTGGTCACTGAAACATTTTATTTTAGTACGCAAACTCGTGTATCAAAATGCAAGCTTAAAATAGTCTATCCATTTCAAAAAACGGGATAGGAGTATCTGAATGCCTGGACAAATCCTATCAAAACTTGCCTTGAAACATGCTCATGTATCGAAATAGCAGGCCCTGTTTTGATACTTCAAGGTTAAAACACCCTAATAACAAAATTTAAACATACTAACATCCTATGAAACCTTCCTAAACTTTAATCTATCATGGATAAGCATATAGTGAGCAATAAACATCAACTAATAAAACATTATTCCTAATCGAAACAACTCATATCTTCATATGTATAAACATCTTAACATTTCACCAATTTCAAGCATAGCAACCCATATACTCAACCTATACGCATAAATCCTATCAATATCAATCCAAAGCAACCATGGATAATAGGTTTAAGTCATAAGACAACAAGTTCAACAACATTCACAAACTAACCTTCGTGGCCAAAATCTCGTGACAATACAATATTTCCCCCATTGCTCATTAACTACTACTACTATTTATAAAATCATACTGGGTGCATAAATGATTCCTTGCTTCCTTGGTTGTCCCTATCTTTACTTATTTGCTATGCAAGGTGAAAAGAAGGTAAACTTATGCTTAGTGAGGGGTTAAAATATTCGATAGACATTTCTTGCAATGTAACTCATGCTTTTCCACCAAAACTACATTTAAATTATGTCATGCTCAATGCAATTCTATGCCATCATGATTTTTAAAACCAAAATACATCTCAACAAGTTCCATCACCATTTTCATGCACAAGCATAACTTTTAAGTCTTACATGTTTTACAGGTAGCAATGCTTTTGGCCAATCTCACCAGTTTTTACCTTGCTCAACAATATCATTATCTCATGCATAACCATTATACAAATCATTAAAATCATGACACTTATAATTATTAAAATCTAATATATTGACATTAGTGATCCCGATTAGCCACACCTAACTATTGGGATAAATTATGGTAATATTTGGTATCGATATATTATGCTTGTATTGATGAGGTTTGTCTTTATTATCAATAATAATGTTTAATTGGATGAATTTTAACTTTTTTTTAATCATATTTTTTCTTTATGTAGGCTAAATCTTATAAATATTGTTGTTTGAATCTTTTTTTCCCATAATATAAAACTTGCAAAATTATTTCCCAAGGTATTGTACTTTGAACAGTAACAGTGAAGTCGGATTCTTTAGAATCTGATTATGGACAGTGAACAGATTAAAAAAATAAAAAAATTATTCAAATTCGAAGCTTCTTGTCACCGACTTTAGTACTTTTTTTTGAATTTTTACTATTCAAAGTCAGAAACTTCTGCTCACGACTTTAATTTTTTAATCTGAAAAATAAATTAATATTTAAAGTCAGATTCTAATAGAACCAACATCACTTTTACTATAGAATCAACGATATTTTAGAAAATATTTTTTTAAGTACAATATTATAAAAAATAAACTCAAATGAGATTTTTTTTATATATCTAATTTCTACACCATGATAATTTTAAGGGGTATCTCATTTAGTTTATTCTTATTTTATAGAGTTATTTTATAATTTTGAATATTCCCTCTTTATTCAATAAAATTAGCGTCTAATACAGTGAAGAAGCATTACGGGTGTGCAAAGCTAAATTAGCGTCTGTATGTTCATGAAAAAATATTTTTATTTTGTTTAGAAATTTTAAAAAAATGAATTATAGAAAATAAAATCATGTGAAAAAAATAGAAAATAAAAAATACTAAAAACATTTTGCAAAATTGAAAAAAAAAACGATTTTTTTAACTTAATGAGTTGGGCAGAGTTCAAACATAAAAAATGTTTTTTTCAACATTTTTGAAATAATAAATATCTATCCCCGGTTTGAGTCCATATATATAATTGTAAAATATCTTTTTTATTATATTTATATTATAATAAATGGGTAACCAAACATGTTTTAATTCTTTTATTATTGAAGTCTACGCCTTGAAAAATAAATATTAATTTTTGATTTATTAAAAAATATTTAGTAAATAAATCAACGAGAAAGAAACAAATTTAATGAATAATTTTATTGGAAAGTATGATGCTCGAACACCTAATTTTATTATTAAATAATAAATTAATTTTATTAATTATTTATAGCCACTTAAAGAATTAAGGGTAAAACTAGGATAATGTCAAGTTACTTATCTTTGAAAGTAATATAATTTTAAAAGATATTTAATCCATAAAAAATAGAAGCTTGAAGCTTAATTTAATTAATTTTAAAATTAACATATCCTAAAAAATAATTAAACAAAAACTTTAGAGGTAAAACTTAATTCTATTAATTTTAAAACTGTTATGGTCATAAAAATTAACTAAATTATTTTTTAATTTAAAACTTAATTATATTTTTAAAACTTAAATTACAATTAAATCATAGAAATTGAGATAGACCATGTCCCAGTACACCAACATGATGTTCCTCCACTTACGTAATCTAATTTGAGCAAAGAAAGTAATATCTTTGCCTTATTTTGATTTTTTTTTTTTTTACTTGTGTTATATTTATCTTTCTAATTTTAATTTTATATTTATACTAATTATTTTTATTTTGTAATAAATTATTTTAAAGTTCATTTAATATTTGAGGGGGGAAATCAATTTAACAATTAAAATTTTTTTTTCGCTAATGCTTATATAACCAAACAAGACAACTAATTGTCTGTCTGTCCCTTATTTTAAAAAATAAACTATCCGTCTACTTTATCTTAATCAAGATTTAATATAATTATCAAACACATCTAAAATTATAGTTTTTTTAGGTAAATATTATAAATTAGTTAAAATTTTAAAGATGTAAGATATTTTGTCTTATAATTGGAGATCTATGATAAAAATACAGTAACTTAATTATAACAGACATAGATAACCCTTTTTTACTTTTTTATTAATAATATTTAATTTTCAATCACGACATCATGAGCCACAAATTAACAGTTGGACCATATATATTATTTTATCTTATATTGTAATTTAATGAATCATATTTTGTATATTGGCTCAAGACACCTCTTGCAAATGACGTTTTTATTAAAATTTAAATTTTATTACTAAAGAATTTAAAACGACGTCACCTACAACTTAAAGATGACATCTTTAAGTTACTGTAATTTTTATTATAAATCTTCAATTATAAGATAATGTGTCTTATATCTTTAAAATTTAAACTAAAAGATAATATTTATTTAAAGACCCCTAAAATTTCTTTGTTTATATTTTTATTAATTTACCAAACACACTCTTATATGTAAAAAATAAATAGAAACGTTAATTCAGTTTGAAACTAAAGGAGTAATAATTAGAATATAATAAAATATTGTGAAAATAAAAAAAAAACTTTATTTATTGTAAAATTTAAAAGAGGTACGATCATGTGGATAGGAATCATCTTGATCCAAATAAAAATATTGGCTCCAGGGTACATAGAACTTTTTTTTTTGCCGACAAGAGAGGATAAGCGAAATAGAGAAATCAATAAGAAATGTTTTGACGGAGCACTGAGAAAGGTATTTTATGGTTTAGATACTAAAGTTGGTACATGTTTTGTTGATTTAACGGAAATTTACACTTATATTAAATATGAAAAAAGAATTTCTAAAATATTTAACCTGTATAATTATTTTTCAAATTATTTAAAATTGAACAGTATAGATGGAGTCGAGTTCAGTACATATCGATTTTAAACAATATAAAACTTGAAGATAAGGATAAGAGATGTCGACTTTTTGGCATCTCCACGTGGTATGATCAATAGTGTCAATACTGTTCAAAGACGGATTCAAAAGAATTCTGTAATGACCCGGATTCGAATTCGAGTGTCGGTTTAACCCGATGGGTTGGGCTTAGGTTAGGGCCCGGGTTTGAGTGGTTTTGGGCTTTAGAGTTGGGTTGCCTTGAGCCCAAGTGTTGACCTAGGGGCTTTTTGGTCTTCTCTTTTGTTGAGGACAAAGAGAGGGAGAGGATTGATTTTCTCTGCAGAAAATCAGAATGGTGAAATCACCATCCCTTTCTTCTTGTTTCCATGTTTTCTCCCATCAAACCTTCAAGAAAAAGATGTCATCTTTGGAGTCTCAAGTGAGAATCAAGTTTTGGAGGTGAAAGGTAAGTTATAGAGGTGTTTTTGATCTATGAAAAGAGGTAAATATGTGTGGGTTTGGTGGAAGATGGAGGTTTAAGTGGGGTTTTAGTTGGAGTTCGGGAATAGAGTTTTGAGAGCTTAAAATCTCTATTCTCTTAGTGTTTTAAGCTTCTAAGATCTCCCCAAGGTGTGTCTAATCTGTTCTTCATCTTTCTCTCGTAGAGAAAGAGGCTTGTGAGCCATCATCAAGCTTAAGAAGGGGAAAAGCTTGAAGAGGCGTGGAGCTCGTTTTGGTTGTTGTTTGCTTAAGGTTGGTACTCTCAACTCTTCTCTTCATCATTCTTGTCATGGTAGAATGCATTTCATGTAAATACATATATGTGTGCTTGGTTGCATGAGCTTGATAAGTTTTAATGGTGATTCTCGTATTAATGTGTTAAATGACTGGAAATTGATGTTAAAACACTCTAATCATCTCTAGAAATGAATAGGAACACTTTAGGATTGATTGGTTTGAGTTGGGAATGATCCTTAGAAATTTCTAAGTGAAACCTGTAGTTTCGTGAAGGGGGTATCGATACCGGTGGCCCGTGTATCGATACCCGTGAGAGAAATTAGGCTAATGGGGAGGGGGTATCGATACAAGTATCGATACCAAACCCTCTAGTGGCATCTTCGATTCGATACCCATATCGAAGCAGATATTCCCCCTTTCGTTGACCTTAAAGTTGGTCAATGGGTATCGATACTAGTATCGATACCAGTATCGATACCCTCTTTGGGTGGGTATCGATACAAGGTGTTTCGATACCCTACATAAGGGTATCGATACCCCTGTGTAATCTTGTCAAGTCTGAGTGGAGAATTGAGGTTCGGGGATGGTAATAAATAGTCTCGTTAATATTAAAAGCTATGAAATGGATTATTAAACCAAAATCGATAATATTAACCCCAGTAAACTAAGTTACGATGAGTCTTAATACGTCTTGTTGTGAAGAGGTCCTAGGTGGATCATTTGTGTGGTTTGAGTCCTTGTGTGATGGAAATCCGGATATCCAAAAGTGTTGCAACACGTCGAAGGCCATGCACGATATTTATATGCTTTGTTTTACTGTTTATGATATGCATGATTTTGGGCCGAGTTTGGCGAACCCACTGAGCTTTTGTAGCTTAGCGTTCGAAATGTGTTTTCGTGCGTAGGTTAGGTAAAGCCGGTTTTTGTGGAGCACTATCGAGGTTTGGATTTCAGCATCGACTTGTATCAGAGTACAATGATTAGATGTAGTGGGCTAGTACTTTGTCGAACCCTATATGTATTTCTGTAACTCTGTTTATTATTCGATTCGAATGTTTTTAATGGGTTGTAATATTTGGAGCTCCTAGTATTTTAAACTATTTCCGGATTTATATTTTAGCCCGAAATGGATTTTATGAAATGATGTTGGTCTTGGATTGATTTAGTTGTTGGACTTTCGAAAGAAATTTTGAAATACAAGTTTTGGGCTGAAGGCCCAATGTGATATCCGGGTCGGGGTGTTACAAATTCGAATTTAAACAGTTTTTAGTGTTCCGACAGTGTAGTCTACATGCATCTGACAGGGCCAGTGGGGGTATTGTACTTGGTTGCAACAACGTATAGTGTTTTAAGAAAGTGATTTTTTGGGGAATTTAAATTTTGGATGAGAGTGGTAGGTTAGATGTGTGGTAAAGAATAATTTATTTGTTTGATAAATAAAGTAGATAGTTGAGAAAAATTAAATAAATGAGTTTTGAAAGTAGGAGAGTAGGAGAGTTGTTGAAGAAAAATTGTAAGTATTATTTTTTTAATATTACAATTTCTTAATATTGTTTACTTTAGTTGAACTTATGTTAACTATTTTGATTTTTTATATATGTATTGTTATGTTTTGTTGATAGATTTGAGTTCATTAGTATTTTAAAAAAGAAGATTTGAAGAGAATTATATTGTAAGTATTTTATTAATTTTTTCAATTATTTATAATTTTATTTTATGTGTTTAGTTTATTTGAAGAGAATTATATTTTAATTATTTTAGTAATTTTTCAATTAATTTTAAAGAAAATTATATTTGAGTTGAGTTGAGTAGGAGGAAGAATATGATGATTTTATTTTAATAGTTGTAAGAATAGAAAATATTAATTAACTAATAAATAAATATTTATTTTAATTGAATTAAAAATTTTATGTGATTTGAGTAATAATTTTAATTTTTATTATTAGTATTTTTTTAAGTAAGTATAGTAGTTGTTAAATAAGTAGTAATTAAGTATTATTTTTTAATTGTTTTGAATTTTTATAGAATCTAAAATTAATATTAATTTATTATTAGTAGTAGTAATTTCGAGTTGATCAGTGATTTTAGAGTAATATTTATTTTAAAAAATATTTTTATAGATGAGTTGATAAAATTTGGAAGACTAAGATTTGTTGTAAAATAGTTTTTATTGTAGAAAAAATTCTAAGTATTAATTGAAAAATAATTTACTACTGTTATTTTAATTTTAGTTGAATTTAATTGAAAATTTTATTTGAGTTTAGTTGATTAGTAATTTGTTGATTAGTATTTTTTATTATTTCCAAATTTTTTAGTAAAATAGGTTTGTATTTATTAAATTATTTCTTCTAATTTTTAGAATCTTTATTGTTTTTTTTAATATTTTAATCTTATGAAAATTATTAATGATTTATTTATTAATATTTTTTAGCAAAAATAATTGAATTTTTTAATAATTTTAGTAGATGACTGTGCAAACTCCTCTTTTGTATTTAAAGGATTGACATATTACTAACCTTCATGTTGATGATATGGAAAAATCATGTAATTTATATTTAATTAAAATTTTATATTTTTTAATATTTTCCCTTTAATTATAGGATACAGAAGAAACATTTATAAACATTATCGGTCTATGGTAGAAACTCCCATCGATGATCGAATCTTGAATTTTTTATGCACCGATGGATTTTACTATGTCATATTCCTTTGGAGTTATAAGTTGATTCCAGGACTGATTATCGCATTAATCGAGCGGTGGAGACCCTAGACCTATACATTCTATATGCTTGTGAAGAATGCAAAATCACTCTAAAGGATGTAGTGTATCTTATTGGTGTCCATGTTAACGAAAAACTGTTCATTGAGCGTATTTATGGTTCCACTACTGAGATTCGTAAAATGTACCTTGGAAAAGTTCCATATGGAAGTATTGTTAAAGGTTCTTGTGTCAAAATGAGTTGATTAGATAGAGAATTTGATTTGAACGAGTATAGCACAGTTGAAGAGATTTATCAAGTGAGTCGAGCATATATTCTACAGATGATTGATGGTATTCTGATGTTTGATAAATGTAGAAATTTAGTTAGTATCCGATATCTTAAAATTTTTAGTACACCTTGGGTATCATGTGTAACGAAAATGAACAATATATGAGAGTATCTCTCATACAATCATATATCATCGACTTGGATCATACGCCTACAATAAGGGAAGCCCTCGATGCAAGATTTGAATGACTAAAAAAGCCGATGAAGAAATTTATAGCCCTAAAGAACTTGGCCTTGTTGGTTATATACATCATTCATTTGATATTTGACTATGGTTCCTGGGATGAAATTATTCATTGCCATTAAAAAAGTCGGGAGTTCGTTATACTATTTATCATAATCTTCGTAAACAAACTCTACAGTCTTATCCCTTGCACGCCACCCTTTCTTATATTTTATTTGATAACCAAACTGTTGTACAATGGTTGCCTGAATCGTTGAAACCAAAATCTTTGGATTTCTTTCTAACACACTTCACACGTGATGACTTATTACAGTCAAGTCCAATTTTTTATGGTCTTGATCGATGAGCGTTCTCAAACATGTGTGATCGCCATTGTATTTCGTGACCTACCAACGATTAGACCGTTTTAGTTTCTCCAATTGGATCATCCAATTGCATTCTTGACCATACTTTACACATTTGACGAGGAAAGCCTTTTGACTAGATTCTGCAACAACATAGTCAACATGGTTTCTTATGTTGTACTCTTTCACTGTCAAAGTAGCTTCGTCCTTTTCATCCAATTAAAGCCCAATCGATAATTGGCCATGTTGACTCGAAGTTAACAGTGGCATATCTGAAACCCTAGCTTTGAAAAAATTAATAATACAAGCTTTAAAATTAAAGGTTTTGATTTTAAATACACTTTTACCTTTAATAATTATAAATACACTTTTACCTTTTAAAATTAAAGGTTTTGATTTTAAATACACATTTTGACATAAGAATTATAAATACACTTTTACCTTTAATAATTATAAAAAATATTCAAATCATTTATATTTATTTATTTTTACTATTTTCGTTCTTCATTCCCACGTATTTATATTTTGACTTTTTAAATTAATATTTTTTATTTGGCATAAAGATAATTTTAACACTTAACTTTTATAATTTTTATCATTTTGGTCCTTATTCTTTTGGGAATAAATTTAGTCTTTAACCTATGTCTTTTTGACAAACATCTCATTTTTTTAACTAGCAAGATGATTGGACCGTTAAAAATTTAACGATGATGACATGTCATGTACATGTGATAATAAATTTTAAATAACATAACATCTAACCTATCGAATACATACATATTGGAATATAATTTATTCTAATATAAAATTTAAAACAATTAAAATTTAAATAAAATATTAAAAATTAATTAAATCTAAAACAAAAAGCTACTAAACATTCTCAACCCTAACTACAATAGAATCAAAATCTTATCTAAAAATTTACGAACAAAATTGGAAAAAGGAAGAACTTTTTCAAAATATCTTATCACAAAAGGTTAGATATCATGTCATTTAAAATATCTTATCACACACACATATATATATATATGACATGTCACAATCGTTAAATTTTTAATAGTCCAATTATCATGTTAGTTAAAAAATAAGATATTTATCAAAAAAAAAATAGGTTAATTGTTAAATTTATGCCAAAAAATAAGGAAAAAATGATAGAAACTAAAAATATTAAGGGTTAAAATTATATTTATGCCTTTTTAATTTTTTATTCTCACATTTATATTTTTATTTAAATTTAATAATTAATTAAATTGAATTAAAAATAATTATATAAATAATAAACTAATATATAGATTATTGAAATGTGCTTAGTAATATTATAATAAAAATTATTTTTTTATAATCTAATTAATATTAATAGATACAAAATATTAATAATTAATAAACTATTTTAAGAAGTATTGAATATAATCATGTTCTTATATGTCATTTTTCTTATTTAAGTAATCAAATAATTATTAGCTATCAGATAATTTTACTAAATATTTTTATACAAATCAATTAACACATTCTGATATATAAAGTGCTTTCGAATAGTCTTTGGTTGTTTTCATTTTTAAAATAGCTTAGAATTGTCATATCTATCTTATATGGCGTGAGAGGAATCGTCGTCTTTTCACAGGAACATGTCAAAATGAAGATGATATAGTTAACTCTATTAAATCTATTGTTTGCATCAAATTACATACTAGATACATAGATAGTAACGACAGATTTCATATTAAGCTTTGCATAGAGTGGGGACACTAATAATGTATAGGGTTTCAATGTTCTTTAATTGACTGTAATAAATTTCTAATTCTTGAATAAATAAAACACATATTTTATCAAAAAAAAATACAGTCTACTAATCAAATCACTAATACAATAAATTATCAACTATCCATTAATATAATAAGTTATTAATTAAATAATCTATTATCAATTATAAGTTAATGTAATCCGCTATCGATTTCATATTAAGCTTTGTATAGAATGGAGACACCAATAATGTATAGGTTTCAATGTTTTTTAATTGATTGTAGTAAATTTTTACTTCTTGAATAAACAAAACACACATTTTATCAAAAAAATCCACTAATCAAATCAAATACAATAAGTTATCAATTATCAGTTAATATAATAAGTTATTAATTAAATAATTCATTATTAACTATAATCCGTTATCAACTATCTTTTTAATTATCAAACTGAACCTTAATTCGGGTGTACATTAATCATGTAATAAAGTTATATCCAGGTTTAAATAAATTTTGATTTTGAAATGTGTTGTCTTAGTCTCGATACGTTTAATCTTGTTTTGGCTGATTTAGTGCCCGTATACATTAATCATGTATCAAATACAAATTTATGACGTATTTAATAATTGAATAAACCTAATATCTTCTTCGGTTCAAATTTGCCTAATTAAATGGACCCAAAAAAGTGTGTCTATTTGGAACTAAAGTGAGCATCTCAGCGTACCAGAGTTTGATTTAAATACTAGTATCGTATAAATATATTTCAAATTTTAAAATATTTTTTAAAAATTATTTATTAAAATTATATATACGATATAAATTGATCTAAATCAATTGAACTAAAATCTAAAATAGAGAGAACAATGAAAAGAAAACCTAGAGAGTGTTTTAATCAGGGTTGTAAATGAGACGACACAGATCGCGAGCTACTCAAATTTGACTAGATTAAAATTCGGTCAAAATACAACTTCAATTCTTGACGAAATAAGTCGAACTACATAAACCCAACTCAAAAAACTCACCATAATTACTCAAAAATATAAATATATTATTTCTTATTTTTTTTATAAACTAGATATTTTATCTAGTTTGAGCCGCATGTATGGTAGGGCGCAGAGGCAGAGCCAGAGCCAAGGTTGACAGGGAGCCAGCGACCTGCCCCCTAAATGGAAAAATTTAAAGTTTAGTCCTTTAATATGCTTTAAAGTTATATATTAATACAATGGTAATTTCCATTTTGACCCTTGAATGATAACCATGTAGTTTAGTTTAGTCCTTACAAATTTATAAAAATATGTTTATATAATTTTATTTTGGCTACCTTAAAAATATAATTCAATTATGTCTCAAAAAACTCCGACTTCACCCCTAAGACAAATAGATTATTCAAGGTCTGTCTTATAGTTTCAATTCTTATTAAATCCATGATTATTAAATGAGTCGACTTGGTTCAATAATGATACAAAATTAATTATAAAACTTATAAACATTAATATGAAAATATCATTTTATTTTTAATTATTTATCTAATAAAATAAAACTCAATGAGTAATCTCAAGTATAACAGATAAATTATCTCAATAATAATTTAAATTCAAACAATATTAATTTTCGTGACTTAAATAAAAAAAACAAGATATTAACGAGAAATTTAATCACTTACTCTAAAATAAATTAATAATGTAATGCATGTTTGTACATTAACATGAACAGGAATCAACCTGCCTTAACCGGCAACATCCATCATATCTCATGTACATGAAAAAATTATTAGGTGAATCATGTTCATCACGTCATCTATGGTCCCAATTAATCAGGACCGTTGATCTTAATTTTTTTTAAGTGAATCATCACCTCTTTTCTATATGTACTTAGTGGGTGGGTAGTTATTAAATGATTATTTTGAGATCAACGGTCCTGATTGCTTGGACTATGGATGACGTGATAAACAGGGTTCACCTAATAATCTCCATATACATGATACATCCCCTTTGGAGTTGCTTGGTACTTATTGTAAAGTTTTCTTTTTTAGTAATCCTAATTCAATCTTTACTAAACACTCAAATTATAATAAACAAAATTGAAAGTGTTTATGTGATCAACAAAAGAGCCTCGAAACGTATTAGAATACAGATCTTAAACCAGATGCAAGTCACACTGCTTCACCTTGTCCCACAAACTATGGAGCTTAGATCAGAATCATGACCACATACAACTTTAAAATAAATAATTTATATGTGTCACAGAGTTATTATCCTCTTATAAAAAGATATAATATAATATAATATAGTATTATATTTATACCTTAAAACCTTCATTTCTAACGTAAAATTAATGCTTTCGTTTCTTTTCAGACGTGACACATGCAACACCTAAGGTTATAAAACGAAAAAGGGGTGAAAATCCGAATTTATTTTGAAACCTGATTTTTTATGCCAACTACTTTCTGCTTGGATGCCTCTGTTTCCCATAAATTTCTTCTATTATACTGAAAACCATACACATATATATACGTAGAAGTGTGAGATGCTTGTTTTCCATATGAGTAGAGAGGCCCACAAATCGTGCTTTGTGAAGGCATATTCTTATCTGCAATCTCTTTATAATCTCTACTCGTGCTCTTGGTTCATGCAAACCTGTTTTCTGATTAGATTTTGCATATTATCTTGATTCTCGGCATATCATACAAGTTAAATCAGCAATGGATTTAGAGTGTGGAAGTCGAGAACCGGTAAGACAAGGCCTGCTTGGCCGTGGATGGTCGAGGATTAAGGCCGTTAGCAACTATGTTAAGACCGAGGTGTTGGAATTCTTCGGAGCCTTAAGAAAGCTCGGCCAAGATGACCCGAGAAGAGTGGTTCATTCATTGAAAGCCGGGCTCGCACTCACCTTGGTCTCATTGTTCTACTACTACCAGCCATTGTACGACAGCTTCGGTGTTTCTGCAATGTGGGCTGTAATCACGGTTGTTGTCGTCTTTGAATTTTCTGTAGGTATGTTCCGTCACACCCGACTCGAATTGTACATCATTAAGTGGTTCTTGAATGTGAAAAACATTTTATTTCAACAGGGGCTACTCTAGGGAAAGGTGTGAATAGAGGATTGGCAACGTTGCTGGCTGGTGCTTTAGCTATCGGGGCTCATCAACTGGCGAACCTGTCGGGACGGATATGCGAGCCCGTGGTACTCGGGTTCTTTGTCTTCCTCCAGGGTATAATGAACCAACACTTGAAAAATATATGCATACAAAACTCTCCTGTTCCCCAGTTTGCACTCACAACTTACAGATTTAAATATATATGTATGTATGTGCAGCTGCGGTTTCGACGTTTGCGAGATTCTGCCCCAAAATCAAGGCGAGATATGATTATGGATTGGTGGTATTTATCTTGACATTCTCTTTGATATCGATATCGGGTTTTCGAGACGATGAAATATTGGAACTGGCTCACAAGAGATTGTTAACCGTTCTCATAGGTGGCTCAACCTGTGTCATCATTTCCGTTCTGCTTTTCCCTGTTTGGGCCGGTCAAGACCTTCACAACTTGATCGCTTCCAACATGGAAAAGCTTGGCATCTTCCTAGAAGGTAATCATAGTCATAAAAACAAATAAAACAAGCAACGTATCTATCATGGCTCGGTCCGACTTATACGGTTAATACATGTTCGAACTCGTATCCTCATTTACGATGCATACAGGTTTCGGAGACGAATATTTCAAAATGGCAGAGGATGGAGAGTCGAAAGAAGTTAGATCCTTCTTGCAGGGGTATAAAAGTGTTCTCAATTCGAAAAACAACGAAGAGGCCTTGGTGGGTCAAGCTCTAGCTCTTAAGTCCATATCCCATTGGAAATGGTTGTTTCATGTTCTTGTTTTGGATTCTGACGTCTGCTTTACTTCATAGGCTAATTTTGCACGATGGGAGCCAAGGCATGGCCGGTTTCAATTCCGACATCCATGGAAACAGTACCTTAAGATCGGAGCTCTAACACGACAGTGTGCATATCATATCGAATCACTTAACGGACACCTCCATGCTGACATTCAAGTATTGTACTCAAATCTCCATGTATTCATGTACGTTCACAACATGTTTTAGACCGGCTGATTCATTTTTATCCTATCACTTGTAGGCAAAACCCAAAATCCGAAGTAAAATCCAATCGATATGCACGAAAATGAGCATGGAATCCGGTGAAGCATTGAAGGAACTATCGATGGCGATCAAAACAATGGTGAAACCGGTTGTTGCCGATATCCATATCGAGAACTCGAAATCCGCCGTCAAGAATCTCAACTCTTTGCTCAAATCTGGCTTATGGGATGATGAAACAGAACTCTTGGAAGTGGTACCGGTGGCCACAGTAGCTTCGTTGTTAATAGATGTTGTCGGCTGCACGGCCACAATCGCCGAATCTGTTCATGAACTTGCGACTATGCTGAATTTCGAGTTCATTGAGCCGACTGTGTTACGGGAGACAGAACCTGATATTTGACATCTTAGAACCCCATGTCGAGAACATGGGCATTCTGGTTGGACACCAATGAAATAGTTGTATTAATAAACCAAGGAATCATGGGGGTGTGAATATTAGAATTATTAAATAGTGATAACTGAATCAAGTTTTGATAAATCTTGAAATACGAAATTTAACCACTACGACAAACTTTACGAAATTAGGATTTTCGTATAATAGAGTTAAAATAAAATATTAAATATTAAAATTTTCATACCATTATAATAAATATTATTAATCTTATATTTAACAAATTAAGTGGAATCAATTTTAATAATTCTCACAAAAATTTACTTTTTATTTTTTAATGAGTTTGGAAAATTTTAATGGGTCAATTGCACTCTATAGTTTCCACGAACATCCACCCATAATAATAATAATAATAATAATAATAATAATAATAATGATAAATTATGTTTATTTTTACGCTTATTTTGATCATTAAAGTTTTTAATTGTTTATTTTATATATTAAAATTCAGACGTTGTGTTTTTTATCATTCTTTCATTATTTTTTTTCGACATACTAGGAACGAAAGAACTATTTTAAGATTTGAAAGATGGAATTTTTTCGACATGAAAAAGTAATATATTGATAAACGGATTTCATTCGACGATAAAAAAGATTAGCAAGATAAAAAAATAGAATTTTTTCTTGATTCATGGACTTTTAGATAATTTTCAAAATATAAAGGTTGATTTAGACTCGAAAAGAGGTAAAGCGATTGGTGAAATTTATGCCGAACGAAGATGACAATGAACGATAAAGTGATAAAAACGTTTAATGTCTAATAACAAAAAAAACATTTAATTTATAAACTTCATGAGTAAATTAAATTAATGATTTGAAACTTTAATAACCAAATAAGTTTGAGAGTAAAGTTTAGTGATGATTTACGTAATTTATCATCATAATAATAAATGATTTAGGAAGTTTCGAAATTAGGGTAAAATACGTCGTTTTCACTCAATAACCTTCTCACTTCTATTTTGGTCACTCAACTTTCAAAATTTCCTATTTAATAACTTAATTTTATACATTAAATGTTTTTGTCGATCATAAATATTTTTTATTATTTTGAATTTTATACAATTTGTTTTTTTTTCTTTTAAATTATTTTTATATTAAGTAATAATAAAAATATCATGTCATGCTAAAATAAAAATAAATGTTCATGAATGACCAAAAACATTCAATGTATAAAGTTTAGTTATTAAATAAAAAACTTTGAAAGTTGAGTGATCAAAATAAAATATTTACACTGTCGACCGAAACAACATAGCTCAATTCCCTTGGACCTTATCTTCACGGTGTGAGCAATGAACATAAATATCCCAAGGTTGATTTAATATTTTTTGATAGCGATGAACAACGTATTCCTCAAAGCTCAAACAATATGTATCATTATTAGAAGTTGAGTGAGTTATGGGCTGTTAAGGAACTGTAGAAGTGGTTATTTTTTAACCGGTTCAGGTTAGTTAAAATATCTAAGGATTGTTGTAACAGATTACTTCCTTTTTCATAACAATCTGTCAAATATCTTGGCTATAAAAACTACTGAAGGTGGCACTGGCAAGCATCTCAATTCCCTTTCTTGCTTAGCCTACATGATTTCCTTCATCTTTTTTTTTTTCTTTTTAGTTATTATTGTTAGTCTTCTTCACTGTTTTAGGGTTTTTCTGTATAAATATTTGTTCTACAGCTGCATGCATGGCTTCTTTCACAAGTTGTAAGGTCATCGAAGTCGGATCGACATGGTATCAGAGTTAATCGGTCCGGTCATCGGTCTCCGATTTTCCTCTCTTCTCCTTCCTTGATTGTTTTTGGTCGAGATCTTGGTATAAGAATGATCACTCTTTCTAATGATTAGGTTTTTTCTGTTGATCAGTCCACTAATACTCAGGTTGTTGATGATCAAGAATCATCGTTCTTTGCTAACAAACAAGTCAATGTTAAGCTGGATGATTGTAATTTCCTATTGTAGAAACAACAAGTTATACTGATAATTCGAGGGCATGGGCTTGAACATTATCTCGATAAGTTGATACCTATACCTTTCAAAGTGATTATAGGTACAAATGGTGAGCTCAGTGTGAACCCTGCTTATTGATGATATAAAAAGCAAGATAGTTTACTTGTCTCTTGGTTGTTGTCAACAATCAGTCCGACAATTCTGTCATAACTGGTTGGTGTTGAGATTACAGTTACGATCTGAAGTGCTATTAATAGATTGTATTCGCATCTCTTAACAACAGAAGTGATGAATCTTCATCGTCAACTCAAGAATCTTAAGAAAGATACGTCCACAATCACTGAATGTATTACTGCGATTAAGGAGATTTGTGATCTATTGGCAACCAGTGGGAGTTGTGTGTCTGAGGTAGAGAAGATTACTACTTATTTCACTCTATAATTTTCACAAACATCCACTCATAATAATAATGGTAAATTATGTTTATTTTTACACTTATTTTAGTTATTAAAGTTTTTAATTGTTTAATTTATTCATTAAAGTTTAGATATTATATTTTTTATCATTCTTTTATTAATTTTTTGTCAATATGCCAGAAACGAAAGAATTATTTTAAGATTTAAAAAATGAATTTTTTTCAACATGAAAAAGTAATATATTGATAAATGGGCTTCATTCGACTATAA
Organism: Abelmoschus esculentus; assembly: GCA_035048815.1. Lineage (NCBI taxonomy): Eukaryota > Viridiplantae > Streptophyta > Magnoliopsida > Malvales > Malvaceae > Abelmoschus > Abelmoschus esculentus. The sequence goes on along the minus strand of JAUCBN010000061.1, from coordinate 3,307,554 downwards.
AAAAGAAGATTAACAAGAGAAAAAATCGAAATATTTTCTTGATTCATGGACTTCGAGATACATTTCAAAATATAAAAGTTGATTCGGACTCGAGAATTAAATAAAGCGATTGATTAAATTTGTACTGAAAGGAGACGACAATGAACGGTAAAGTGACAAAAACGTTAAATGTCTAATAACAAAAAAAGTTTAATATTATAAACTTCATGAATAAATTATATGTTCTGAAACTTCAATAGCCAAATAAGTTTGAGAGTAAAGTTTAGTAATAATTTATCATAATAATAAATGATTTAGAAAGTTTCGAAATTAGGATAAAATAAGTTGTTTTTACTTAATAATCTTCTCACTTCTATTTTGGTCACTCAACTTTTAAAATTTTCTATTTAATAACTTAATTTTATACATTGAACGTTTTTGTTGATCATAAATATTTTTTTATTATTTTTGATTTTTTTAATATTATTAAATGCAAAAATAATTAAAAATAAATAATAAAATGATATTTTATTATTATTAAGTTTTAAAATATTTAAAATAACCGTCTTCATTAGTTATCATTGTCTGACTTCAAAACTGGTGGTCGTTTGACCTTAAATTATACTGAGTGACTCGTTTTGATATGTTGAGTCTGAATTCGATAGTTCTTTTACCATAAAATATCGTAAAACTCATGAATCACGATATAAACATTTTAATTTCTTCACTTTCGATCGCTTTTTCATTTATTTCGGAGCACTATCCGATAAAATAATGGTCATATTTTGATTGCAAAGAGTGAGACGAGGTGACCGGTACAATATAGGACCGAACGATCACCATCTACAATCTTTAGAAGTGGCGAAAAATAATTTCCGACGAACAATTTTGTTTTTCTTTTAAATTATTTTTATATTAAGTAATAATAAAAATATCATGTCATGCTAAAATCAAAATAAATATTCATGAGTGACCAAAAACATTCAATGTATAAAGTTTAGTTATTAAATAGAAAATTTTGAAAATTAAGTGATCAAAATATGAGTGAGAAGATTATTGAGTGATGAATGATCCATGTAATTATTATGGTAGAATTCAAATTTATTAATTCACAATAAATTATATTTTATAATTTTATATATTTTTATTAAAAAAGAATTATTATCATAAGTCTCGTTAAAAACATTCTCTAAACGAACCAAACTCGGCATACAACATACGAAACAAATCTACAAACATAACAAAGATAGCCTTGCCAAAACCCCGTGAGGCTGAAACTCGACTTATACTAGCAGCAATAGGATGTTTACACAGTCGAGCGAAACCACATAGCTCAACTCCCTTGGACCTTATCCCCGCGTGCAGGAAGCGATCTTGTCGGCTATCGAATTCGCGGTGTGAGCAATGTGCCGAACATAAATCTCCCAAGGTTGATTTAATCATTTTTGGATATAGCGATGAACAACGTATTCCTCAAGGCTCAAACGACAATCTGACTCCACAATCACTAGACTAAGTCTCCAAGCATGTAGGAGTACATCAAGAATTGCCCAAAGCTCAACATTTATCATGGAGCTTTGTCTACTACTATGGGAGAAACGGAACAACAACTGGCCATGATCTGATCGGAAAACACTGCCACTGCGGTCGCAACATCCCCAATATCCACAGCTCCATCAACGTTTAGTCGTTTACCTTCACCCAATCACTATCCGGCAAAACCCAAGAGGTTGGTGGAGAATTTTGAGCCACAGGCACAGTAACATGCAAAGGTCTATTATGTACACAAGGCTCCGGTAGCAATTTTCACAACCTATCTACTTCCTACACGCCATATTGTTCACAAATGAAACCACCGGATATGGAGTGGGAGGCTATGGACTCAGGGGAATAGACATTAAATGACCAAACTTGTAACACAACGAGTTTGGGGCTTAAAAGTTATAAAGGTCTATTACGCGATTTAGGAATCGATTTAGTGATTAGAGTTAATCCAGAATTAAAATTAAAGAAAATATTTTTCGGGTAAGATAAAATATAGGAAAATATCTATAAATCATTTTAGACATTATAGTTAAGTTTAGTAAAAATTTTGAAAATTTAGTTTTGGAAAATGTACCTTTTAGATTTCGTGACCAAAATAATTCAATAAATTTGACCATCATAGTTGAAAATTAAATTAGTGAAGTGATTATATCTTCTAACATGTAACATTAAGATGATAATAAATATATTTCATTTGTCTATAATTTTTCTAGTGGTGAACTGTATATATTTATCGAGCTATCACATTTGTCAATTATCAAGTGGAGGGATAATAGAATAAAGTGCAACAAGTAATCAAATGATGCAGTGTCAAAAATTTTAAATATGATTTACATTTATTAAATTGTTTTGAATTATGATCAAATTATAAGTTTTAGAACTAAAATTACTATTTTATCGGATTGTGTTTTAATTTTAAACGCATGTTTGTCATAAGCATTTAATTGAGTAAATTATTTCTTTTAAAAAATAAAAGGATGGAGAAAATATATATTTTTATTTGTGAGTTTGGTTGATAGAATAAAAATTAGAAGGAAAAATAGGTTCTTTTTTCTCTATCTGTTGGTACAATAGAAAAGTGAAAGAAAGAAATTAAACTTTGAAAACGATAATTTAATTTAAATTTTATAATTTTAAATGACCAAATTGACATCTTTTGTTTCTAATTTTTATAATTTAATTTAATATTTAATATTTTTAATTCAATTTAATCTCTAATTTTTTTTTCTTTAATTCAAAATTGGCCTATATGTATTTTTAGTTTTATTTTTATAATTGAGTTTAATATTTTTAATTTGGTTTTATTTTTTTCCAGTTTATTCTATAAATTTTTTATTTACTTTGAAATTAACCTCTAATTATTTTAAATTTTATAATTTAATCTAACATTTTTATAGTTTAATCTTGAGAGTTTCACTATATCAATGTAACATCTAATACCGACACAAACGAATCCAACCTGAATATCGAATGCTACAAATGATTTATTGTGACTTAAAATAAAATTTAAAAATAAGCATATTCGATTACATTAAAGTAAACAACTGACGTAAACATAAAGAGTAAACAATTAACCAACGAGACCCGAGAAATAAATCTTTAAAAAAATTATAAAAATAAAAGATTTAACATAAAATTATTTTGGTATTTTTATACGATTCAAACTCAACAAACATTCAAAACTTGGAAACAAGTTTAATATAAGTTGAAACATCTTATACCTTTGTTTTGCTAATAAAAAGAAGTTCAATTCGAAATAAATTTAACCGAATCGGGGTTTAGAGACTAAAATTTAAATAATTCATAAGTTGGTTTTTAAATTAAAATTTAGTTTCAGGTTCGTTTTAGACCCATTAATTCTAATTAGACTTAATGGTAAATTCTTGTTGAAATCGGAATTGAAAGTGTTACTGCAACAAAAAAAAAGTCTCTGGGTCATTTTGAAACATTTATAAAATATAAGGGACAATTTTCAAAATGTGGAATTAAGCCTTCCTTTATGAAATCAATATCATTATTAACATATAGATCAAGTTTTATGTTAACTTGAGTTAAAATGAATCCTTAATTGCAATTATAAAATTAATGACTAAAACATAAAGTTTGCAATTATAAGGTATATGATTAATTTATAAAATATAAATAAATAGAGTTCAATTATAAATTAAATAAAATTCGAGAGATTAAATTAAATAAAAATAAAAATATTAGATAAAATTATAAAATTAAAAATAAATATGGATCAATTTTTGATTAAATAATAATTTATGGACTAAAATAAACAAAATATTAGCATATCAGTAATAATAAAATTAAAAATAAAACAAGGGTAAATTTAAATCAATTTAAATGTTTTAGATACTTAATTAAATAAAAATAAAATTATAACAAATAGGGATGTCAATGGATCAAACTTTGATCGGATTTTGTAAAATCCAAGTCCAGTCCAATTAATAATCAGACTTTCAAAAAAAATTCAAGTCCGAATTCAAGTCCATTTACATAAATCCAAATTCAATCCAATAAAATATCTAAAATCCAAATCCAAAACTCTAAATCCAATTATTTTTTAGAGTAACAACTCAAATAAATATCTTTAAATAAAAAAATATTTTTTATCAAACAAATATTTTTAAATTTATAACACAAACAAATCTCAACAAATATTACAATCCAATATAAAACAAATTAAAGTAACAACTCAAACTTTTTAAATATAAAAAATTTAAATATTTTTATTCGGGTTTATATATGGATCAGATTCATATCGGATATGGATTCAGATTGAGTTCGGATCGGATCATAGCAATATTCATATCCGATCCACCTCCTATTAGGACTTGGACATTATTTTGGATTCGGATTCGAACTATTTTTAGTCGGATTAGGATCGATTTTTTTTATTTAGATCGAATAAGATTTAAATCGAATTGGGATTATATTATCATCTCTAATAACAAAAATATTAGACTATACTTCTTCCTTTCTATTTTTTCGTCCACCAAACAAAGCCTTAAGGACTGGACTACTCCTTATGGATCATCTTCATCATACCACAAAATTTATTTGGCAATCACGAGCATGGCCTTACAATAAATTGGATTCAACTATTACACCAAACAACTATTTAATGCATTGGCCTCGTTTGGATCCGAAAATAACTGGTCGGACGATAAATATTATTAGCCAACTAATGATAAAATATTTTAAAATAACTTGATAGAATAATATATTAATAAAAAATAATTTTATATTTTATATAATTTTATAAACTTATTTTTATTGATATTTTATGCTGTCAAGTCATTACCTTTATCTATATAATATTTATATCAATATGTATTGTCATGTAAAGTTATTACGTTATTTCAACCAGGACAGAGTTAAGATTTAAAATTGAAAGGGGCAAGAGTTTATTAAACCATTAAATTTAAAAATTGAGAGGGGCAAAAACTCTATTTAATTAACATTTAAACTAAAATATACTAAAAATACAATTATACCAAAAATTTTGAAAAGGGTAACAATCTCTCTCACACCCTACACAGTTTCGCCCCTGATTTCAACTCATATACCATTAATTAACTAACAGTTTTCATCGATAAGTAAGATATTTTAATCTAAAATAAATGTCAAAAGTTAAAGTATTTAAAAAATAAGGATTAAAATAATCATCCAATCGAACTTGAAGTGTATTCCAATTTTTTTTAAATATATATATATATATATAAAACAGGTTATGATAAAAATATGAATCCTTATCGGGTTTCTTTCGGGCATATCCTTAAAGGGAATTATGGATCTAACCCTCTTTTCATACTATTTACAGGTCTAGTATCTAAAATTTGACCAGACCAGCCACATATGCCACGTGGTAGCTGCCTTGTCTAAGATATCTAAATTTATTTCTTTTCGGGTTAATTTTAATTTTTCGTAAATTATGTTATTAGTCCATGTACAAGACATAAGTTGTAGATTTAGTCCATTTATTATAATTAGTTCAATTTTAGTCTATCTATTTTCAAAATTTGTAATTTCAATCTTGACACAAACAATACGAGTTAATTTTGGTCCAATCAAAAATTAGTCATTAAATATGCAAGTCAAATTAATTTTTTTTCAATATTACATGTAACTTCTTTATTTTAATCCATGTATTTATCTTGCTTTCATTTGATATTTTTCTTTAATTATTATTAAAAAACAAAAGAGAAAATCAGCAGTTAAACAAAGTAATGATGAAATAACATGTATGTAACTCATTTAATCCGAAAAGAAATGGTAAATTAATAATAATTATTTTATAATAACAAAGAGTAAAGTTTACGCCTAATAATGCCTTCGTATGGATATGGATGCAGAATTATAAAGCTAAGGATTAGAATATATAAAATAATAATAATAATAACTAATGTAAAGATTGAGGTTTTTTTCAATATCAATTTTCTTATGGATGTTATTTCCCAAATAAAATTGTAAATATAATAAACTTAAGGGGGAAATTCAACATTTGGCCACTCTCATTTTAGATATTTTATAAATATAAAAATAATACTATAAATTGTTTTGTGGTTAGGTGGAATCCTAGGTTTCTTCCGCTTAAGCACAATTAAGATTTGTTTAAATATATGGACCCCACGGCATTAGTAGCTGCGCCTACTTTTTGTTTCATATGGAATTATTATTATTTATTGGCTTAACTCAAAAATAAATATTTAAATTATATATATTTTTAAATAGGTGTTTAATATTTTTTTGGTTGAAATAAGTATTTAAATTATATTTTTTTCTCTTAAATAAGTGCATAATATTTTTGTGGCTGAAATAGATGCCTAAAGTTTCATTCCGTTAGTATTTTAAGATAATACTGTTAAAAAATTGTTTAATTTATAAATAGGTACCTAAACTATAAATTTTTTGAGAGAAATATTTAATATTTTTTTCAATTATAAATTAAATTGAAAATTAGTTAAGTTGTTGACAAAATCATTTAGTGAAAAGCTTATTCTTAATAAAAAAAAAAACTTTAAAGGTAGGGATTTGGTTAGAATTTATGTCAAAAAATATTATAGTTGTGGGTTCTTAATGAAAAGTTTAAATACTTCGTCATATATCGGGGCAATTGTTAATTAATTAATATTAAATTCTGTAATATATTATATACGTGTGAAAGAAAATATTTTATATAAAAATATTTTTTAAAAATGATTTAACAATAGTTATCGACGGAGTGACGAAGAATTTATATATAAATTTTATTAAAAATTATCTTTCATCTCTACATAAGTGATTTTTATGTATTTTATTTGAAAATTATATATGGATAAAGTGATTTCTCTTTTAATCAATATACTGTTGATTTTGTAATGATAGAATACTAAAATAAAATGTGATATTAAATATTATTTTAATAAAAAATAAAATATTAAAATAAAAAATAGACTAAATATATAATTATCTCTGTAATAATAATAATGATTACTTAATGGCTACTGAACCTTCATTGTATTAGTAAGATTGTAGTCCTAGAATATTGAGCATTTAGGCTTGAGTTGTCACATATTAGTTTAGGTTTATTCTAATTGGGATATTAATAGTAATGATCAAATAATAATTAAGATCAAAATTTTGGTGAGATTTTATATTTTTTATTTGGTAAAATTACGGTCATATTATATTTTACAATAAAAATGTTCATTTGAGAAAAAAAAATAAGGATTTAATTTTACTCATTTATTATAATTATCTAATGATTCAAAATTAATATATGAGTTTTACATCGTACAATTTAATTTTTACACTAAAAATAGTATAAAATATGTTATGAAAATTAAAAAGACTAAATTTCAAAATAAAAAAATAAAATCAATCAAAACCTTAAACCCTAAACCCATAAACTCTAATCCTAAACTATAAACTATACTCCTAAAAATTTTATTTGTTAATAAATGATTTTCAAATATATAAATAAATTATTAAAGGGGCGTCTTAGAGATTTTTGGGGCCATGAGCGAAAATTAAAAGTAATGCTTTATATAACGAAAGCATATTTTTATTAAAAAAAACAAAGTTTTCTACCTTTTTAGTGTCATATTTATACACCAACAATAAAAAAAAGTTTAGAGTTTAGAATAATAATTTAAGATTAAAGTTTAAGGTATTGATGTATAGTTCAGAATTTATAATTTAAAATTTAAGGTTAAGGCTTAAAATTTATTATTTTATTATTGGACATAAAAATAACATCAATTTTTTTATCTCATTAATTTAAATAATTATTTTAATATTTCAAATATATTATTTTCATTATTAATTTTATTTATTTATTTATCTAGAAAAAATATTTTTAATTATTAATTTATTTAATAATTTATAAAAATTAAAATTAAAAATATAAATAGTTAAATTTAAGGACCCTAAGTTGATCGGGGAACTTAAGGTGCTCCCCACGACTGGGCCTGAATTATTATAAAAACTAAAATGATAATTTAGAAATATAATATTTTCAAAATTAAAATATATATATATTTTTAAATTTTAAACCTTAAACCTTAAATTTATCCTTCTTTTTTGTTAATAGTGAATTTATGGTTTTAAGATTTAAGATTTATGCATCGAAGGGTTTTCATTTTGAAACACATGATTCAATTTGATGGTACCTGATTATATGAAAAGTACAACCATATATTTACTTAAAAAAAAGTACAATCATATATTACTTGTGAATGTTGCATAAGAAGGAGAAAATAATATATTCTTAATTACCTTTGTCATAGTTAAAAAGAAAGACATTAATTGATAAAGAAAATTGGATACATTTACGCAATCATATAATAAAAGAAGATAGAGTTTTTATGATTTTTAATAAAAGGATTGTGCTCTTATCGGTAATTAATGATATCATGATTCGAATTCGGATTTGAGAGTCAAGTTAATCTGAAGCTTTAGGATTCAACGTTTCAGCTTTTTTTGGACCTTGGGCTTGTGAAAAATGAGTTTTTGTTGGGCATAAGGGTTTTAAGTAGAGGGCATTTTGGTATTAATATAAAGAGGATGGAAAAGAAATGAAAGAGGGTTAATGTTCTGCAGATTTTTTACTAAGAAGTGAGGTCATTCCTTTTTTTCTTTTTCCTTCCTCGCAAGAGAAGAAAAATTTGCCTAAGGTTAAATCTTTAATTGTTGTGTAGGAAACATCGTTTTAAGTCTTGAGAGAAAGTTATAGAGCTGTGTGAGATCTATAAAATAAGGTAAAAAATGTTAGGTTTGGTAGAGGAAAGATTTTAGTGAGGTTGAAAAGCCAAGAACGAGAAATTGTGATGTTGAGCTCCTTTTCTTAGTTTTATTAGATGTTTTCATTTCTTAGAATCTCCCCTAACAATATTTAATTGTTGGTTTATCTCCTCCTTGTAGAGAAAGAGGTTGGAGAATCCTCCAAGAGCTTTGAGGAGGAGAAATCTTGAAGTGAAGAGGAATCAATATGATATATCAGCATATCGAAACAAGTATGGGTTAGTATTGGTACGGGGGTTAGCCGTATAGATACAGATGGGCTGCTTTGCATTCTTTGAAGGTAACGGCGTATCGGTATGCGTTAGAGGTGTTCTGATAATAAGTTTCTTATAGGTACTCCTTGTAGGTATATCAATACTCGCTGCGCAATCTATTCGAAAATTAATACTTTCGTTAGAGGGTTCTATAATTCAGGGTAAAGGGTCCTAAGGATCTCCTAAGGTGCAAAATGAATGCTAAAACTAAGAAACTAATATTTTAACCTCGTTCATGAGATAATTGGCTAATTACTCGGTAAAGGGTAGGTAAATAAATGGTAATAGTAAACCATAGGGAATTGGTGGATTTTATGTTGTGTGATGATGAGTTGCTTCTTGATATGATATTATGTGGTGGATCAGAATATCCTATATATATGTGAATAAAGTGTTGTAACACTCGAAGGTCATACCTAAAATAGAGGATCCAGATGCTTAGTAGACGTGGGCCTTATTCGAATACCCTTGATGGACCATTCCAAGCATGGATGTAGGATCTTGATTCTTAGTGGATGCGAGCATAATCCTAGAGTATAGGATCCTGATGCTTAGTGGATGTGGTCCCGCTCGTAGTGTATGATCTCATTGCTTAGTGGTCGCGAGTCACACTACTTATATATTATTATGGTATACCCTGCCCGTATTGTATGATCTCAATGTTTAGTGATTGTGGACCAAACTACCTACATATTATCATGTTATATGAGATACTTCATAGACTTCTCTTCAAATGTATATGATGTGGGGCCGAAATATACATACATGCTATCTTGTGTTTATGCGGTTATGGTAGCACCATTGTTATTATGTCATGACATCACCCATATAACATTGCTTTATTTATGATATGTGAGAAATAGGTCACGTGGCAGAGTACCCACCGATCTTTCGTAGCTTAGCGTTTCAAAATGTGGTTTCATGCACATATGTCTAGGTGACACTTGATCTAAGGAGCACTATCGTGGTTGGTTTCAGCATCAACTTGTATTAGAGTAAATTTATTAGATGTAATGGTCCATGTACTTTTAGGACTATATATATAAATTTTAACTCTTATTTTAATTTGGATCGAGTCAAATATTTTAATGGTTTGTAATATTTGGAGCTTCATAATAATCTGTTGAAATATTTGAATTATGTCTTTGATTTAAATGGACTTGGTTAGTTTTGAAATGAATGGACTTTTATTGGATTTAAATGAGATAAATAGGCTTATCGAAATTTTGAAATACGGGATTTAAGAAAAAGGACCAATGTAAATCTAGGTCGAGGGTGTTACATTTAACGGTATTAGTGATTAGGTTTAGTCGATTCTAGGAGTCCCCAACGAGTTTAGTGTGCTATATAGGTGTCAGATAAGTACATGCCCGTGAGTTGAAGTCGTACTTGCTTAAATGCTAAAAATTCGATGGTGTAACCTTGTTTGTTTGATTAAGAATAAAAGTATGTCGAGAACGGATAAAGATGATTAGGAGAGTTGGGGTCCACGTGAAGGGGAATATGAGAATGAATACGTTCTCGATGTGGAGGCACCATCGGAAAATGTAGTTGGTTAAGGGGCCGACTACTTCTCATAGCTAAATCGTGCATTGCACCGAATTGTAAGAGATATTCTGAGGCCATCTGCTACGCATCAAGAGGTACATATTGAGAGGGTGCGAAGGCAATGAGCTATAAAATTCCATTGGATGGGACGTGATAATCTTGTACAAGTTGATTAATGGTTGCATGATACGCGCTGGATCATGAAACAAATGAGGTTAAGGTTAAAGGATAAATTATCGTGTGTTCTTTCGTTGTTGAAGGAAACACTAGTAAATGGTGGAAGACCGTGCAGATTGGATGGTATCCCAACCGTCCCACTTGGGATGCCTTCCTCAAAAAGTTCGAGAAGATGTATGTGGGTGAGACCCACATTAACACCTTGAGGGATCGGTTTACCAATCTTATCCAAGGGAACCGATCGGTCTTCGCTTAAGAGCAAGAGTTCAATACAATCCTGGGTATAAATTGGTTATTAGAACATGATGCATGTAACACCCTCGACCCGGTGTCATATTGAGCCTCCGACCCAAAACCCATAATTCAAAATTTTCGATTTAAAAGCCCATCATAATTCAAAACAAGGGTCCAAAAAATAATTCAACATTTATAACGAAAAAATCTCAAATGGTTTAAAACAATAATAGATCTATTATACAAACCATTAAAATATTTGACTGAAATCTAAAATAAATAAGAGTTACAAAATATAATATAGGGTTCAATAAGAACTAGCCCATTACATCAATTAATTTGTACACTAACACTAAGTCGATGCTGAAACTCCAATCTCAACGGTGTTTCTCCATTCCTCGACTTCACTTAACCTACGAACGAAAACACATTTAGAAACGCTAAGCTACAGAAGATCATTGGGTCCACAACAACTCGACCAACATCGTACATATCATGAATAAAGCAATGAAATACATGTAATATCATGCATGATATGATGGTTCTACCATAATCGCCTAAACACATGGCATAAATGAATGTATACTATTGCACATAGTATATACATGTCAAACCAAAACCACAAGGTGGTGAGGCTCGCTCCATACAGCATCGGGATCCTCCACTACGAGTGAGACCTACCTCCATACAACATTGGGATCCTATACTCCGAGTGAGGCCCACGTCCATAGAGCATCGAGATCTTACACTCAGGGATTGAGACCCGCTTTTACATAGTATTGGGATCCTCCAATCCCATGCTCGGAATACCTCATCAAGCATCTTCGAATGAGGCATGCGTCTACACAACATCGGGATCCTATATTCGGAATAGTTTCCATACATCATCCAAAATCTCACATCGGATGGTTTTCTTTATGTTCCAACACTATTATTGGGTATCCAGATTCCCATCACACAAGGTTTTATCCTAATCTTAAGTAACCTATCAGCACACAATAAAGTTCTAGCTATCACAAGCATCAAAACCATCAAGGATCCCTATGGTTTCTACCATTCATCTTAAACAAGCAAGGTTGACCAACTCTTTAGTCTAACTATTCATATTTGAAGTTAATTTATCAATTTCTCGGTTTTAATAATTGTTTTATACCATAAGAGACCCTTGAACCTATTATTACAAATTATAGAGCCCTCGAACTAAAATACTATTTCTTACACAGATTACCCAACGCGTACCGGTACGCCTATATGGGGTATTGGTACGCCCTTGGTATTGATACGCCTCCTTTATGTATTGATACGCCAAGCTAAACAATTTAAGAAAGCTAAGTCCAATCTACTCGTACTAATAGAGCCCCACTCCAAATCAGAACTGATTCGTACCAATATCAATACGCCTATATGACGTATCGTTACGCCTGCCTATTCTAAACAATTGAAACAGTGGTATCGGTACGCCCTTGATTATTGGTACCTGAAAATGATTATGGAATTTAAATAAACCTAAGGGTATCGATATGCGGGGTTGGCGTACTGATGCGCCTGGTATCTAAGCCCTTATTTTCTATCTAGGGTACCGATACACACCTAGCCCGTATGGGTACGCCTGCATGATTTTACAGGTCTGGACCTGAATCTTGCCAAAAACACTCCCCAAAATATTCTCAAAGATTACCAAACTATTCTTACACGATATTGAGGTGATAAGAGGTGTCTTACTAACAGTTTCAACCCAATTAACAAACCAATCCTAAAATCACCATTAAAGCTCCCTAAGCTCAAGCTAAGCAAACATGCATATCACAAGCAATGCAGCCTAATTTCATGAGATTTATGATTATGGGAGTTAGAGGGTTACCAACCTCAATCCAAAGCAACCCCAAACGTCATTCATACTCAACTAGCATCTTTCCCTTTTCAAGAGCCTTTGAAGGTCCTCTCACTTTCTCTACAAGAAAAGGTAACTCAACCATTATACATTTTCATTAATGTTCTTATAAGCTAAAAACATTTATAAAGCTGCCGAGATAACCCCACAACAACTGTTTTCCCGTTCTTGATTCTTTAAGCTCAACAAAACCTCCTTTTTACAAACCTCAACATATTTACCTTAGCTTGTAGATCCTTTCAATGTCTACAAATTCCTCTCAACACTCAAAACGGGATTTGCAACTCATAACAAAATATTAAGCCTTAAACTTGATTTGGGTAGGAGGAGAGAATGAAGAAGATGAAGACAATGTGACCTTTAACACAAACTTTTTTGTAGAATAGCTCCCCTTTCTTTTCTCTTTTTCATCAAATATGAATTTACCCTAAAACCCTTTCATAAACCATAATGGGTCAAAGATAACCCAACATATCAAGCCCAAGGCCTAAAATCCAGCCCAACATACAAACCTGAAACACAAACGAAGTCTAAACGTCGAAGCCTAACGTTTCGGATCTGAAATTCAGGTCGTTACAACTCTCCCCTTTTTAAAGAAAATTTCTTCCTCGAAATTTACTTGGTAAGAAGAGACACAAATCTTATTATATTTGTTGATTAAAAGTTAGGATCTTGATACTTAGTGGACACAAGCCTCATCCTAGAATATAGAATCCCGATGTTTAGTGGTCGCGTTCTGCACTACCTACATATTATAATGGTATATGAGATGTCTAAATAAACTTTTTTTTTTTGTTAATATAATTTTTTTACTAATACACTAAATATATATTTTTTCGTTATCATCTCTTTAATTGTATTTTTGCATTTTCTTAATTTTAATTTCATTTTTTTTTCAATTTTTACATGCATTTTTTTCACCCGCCACTTTTTTTTTTTCATTTTTCAATATTTATTTTCCACACGCAAATTATTTTTTTAATTAAAACATCATTCGAAAGATTTGAACCTGAATTTAAATATATATTGTATATTAAATAAAAAAACAAATCTATTTCAGTAATTTCTTTCGGTATATGGATGGTTTTAAATTACTTATTTGCTCTTCATAAATATGACAAGAACTACACCTATGGTCACGGTACAACAAAACTCTTTCATATGCCCTTTTCAAATAAACTTATTTTTTATTATCATTTTAATATATATACAACCAAAAGTATATTAACTTCAGAAAATTTCATCTATATATTTATACAAATATATCTAAAAAAAATATAAAAACTTACTAAATTAGATAAGAAACCATGTAAATATGCTCCAAATTCTTCAATAATAAAAAGTAATTACTATTCTAATATATCTTTAATCATACACAAAAAATCTATAAACCTTCTAATTTAAAAGATTACGTATTTAAACAAAAAATTGTTTATTTTTAAAAAATTGAGAAATTTATAAATAAATATAGTTCATCAATTTTCACCACCTTCTAATATATTTTTAACAAAAATATCACTCAAATATATTTTGACTCAAATTATCTCAATATTTATCCTAAAATCCTATGCACTCCTCTTCTCATAAATATTATATATATATAATATTTAAGAAAAAATAATTGGTATTTCTATTCTACTTTTTAAAATATAAATTATTTTTTTTACATTTTAAATATAATTTTAAAATGAATTATCCCCAAATTTTATAACTCCTGTCATTAGTCTTTGTGCTTTATAATATTCACAAGTTGTGATAAAAGTTAACCTTTTTGATAATATGTATCGTGTAGATAACAACAAAACTAAAATTTAAGGTCGAAAATAAAATATAAATATTTTTTTAAAAATAATTATAAATAATTTATATTTTAAAATTATTTAAAAAATAAATATAAAAAAATTGAGTGCGAAGGTAATTATCCCTCTCATAATTTGAATGATTTTTTTAATATAAATATTAAAAATTTTCGATGTAACATTTGTTCACTTCGTAATTTTTTTTTATTTAAAAATCTGAATCTTACTTTGATTTGTAATTATATATAAACTTGACAACCTCTTTATGACAATTCAACATTAATGCTATATCATAAAAAAATAAAACGGCAAAATAATTAAATTTAATATTAATCTGGACTAAAAATTTGGAGATTAAATTAAAAAAATCTATCAAATTCAATGATCAGCAAAATAATAATTTTTTTATTTAAATATTGTTATGAATAAAATAAAATAAGAAAACATGTTTATTATAAAATGAGTCAATCGCTCCATTGGATTTACGTGATTATAATAAAATATATTTCAGTCAAACGAGATCTTCTTAAGAAAATCATAAATACTGTATCGTAATCCATTTCAGACATAATGATTGTCGGTTACTTGTTGCTGTTAGGGATGTAAAAAATTGATTCGACTTGAAAATTCGACTGAAATCTGTTAGAGTCAGAACTTGGTTTGACCCAGAGATACAATGACCTGAACTTGAACTGTATCTAGGGGTGTTCAAACGGTCGGCTAAACCGAATTAACCGATCAAACCGAATTAATTCGGTTAAAACGGTCGGCCACCGAACTTTGTTTGGTCGGTGAGTGGTTAAAGTTTTTTTAAAAGTTCAGTTAACGGTTAATTCGGTTCGAAACGAGTTAATTAACCGAATTAACCGAATTATAATAAATATTAAATATACAATATATAGTATTATTAAACCCATATCTAACTTGTTTTGTTTTATCGTAATGTTTAATTTAAAATTCTAATATTTTTATCTATGTTTAGATATTATTTAAATTAAATGTCAATATATCTTCGTAAACTAAAAAGTATTTTCAATAATTTTTATTGTGTAATAACTTTGAATAAGAAAATTAATAAATTTCGGTTAATTTGAAAACAGACAGAATTAACCGAAATTTATTCGGTTCGGTTAATATATTTCAAAAAAAGTTCGGTTCGGTTAACGGTTAAAGATTTAAAAAGTTCGGTTAATTCGGTTTTTGGTAATTCGGTTCGGTCACCGACCGAATTAACCGTTTGAGCACCTCTATCTGTATCTGACTGTTGTTGACCCGAACCCGAGTTGGACCTGTTACTGTAGTAACCGAACCCGGACTGTATCCGACCGAGAATGACCTGAACCCGATTTCAACATGTTACTATAGTAACCGAACCCGGACTGTATCCGACCGAGAATGACCTGAACCCGATTTCAACATGTTACTGTAGACCTGAAACCCGACCTGTATCCGACTGAAACGAACCCGAACCCGAGTCTGACCTGGCAGATAACCGATATTACCCGACTGAATCGATCCGAGACCTGATTTTACCTGACCTGTTTTGAACCCGGCCTGATAAATGACCCGACTTGTTTTGAACCCGACCTGTTATTGACCTGAACTAATATTAACAAGACTTAATATTTACATTACATATAATTAAGTATATCTATAATTTGATTAATTTAAAATATTGGTAAATATAATTAGTCTTAAAATATAAAATTAGACATGATAATTAATTTAAGGATTAATATTTAAATTTAGTATTACATTTTTAATTAAATTAATTAATTTATTATTTTATTTAGTTTTAATATATCTAATTTTAATTATAATTTTATATTAAATACATACATTAACTCATAAACAAATTAAATATATATATTAGTATACATTTAAGTATATAATATATTAAAGTATATTATATATTACATAAAATAATATATATATATATAAATATATCATATATATTAAATTATATTATACACATAGTATATATTAATATATTACATACATATATTAATATATAAATTTAGTGTATATATATATATATATAAATAATAAGTATACATATATTAATATATATATATAATATATATACATATAAATATCATAATAAATATACATATATTTTTATTAAGCACTTCAAGTCAAAAAAATAATACTTGATTTAACTTTTAAAGTAAATCTAAAATTAGAAATTTGAAGTAAATTTCTTGGATGAGAGGAGGGAAATTTTTCATTTTAGGGGGAAAAGAAAATTTTTTTATTTTAACCATATGGGGGAATGAAATCTAAATTTAAGAGAAACTTTTTTGATTTTAGGGATCAAAATTGGTAGAAAAAATGAATTTTTGTTATTATATATATTATATAGTATGTATATACTATATAGTATTTATATACTATGTGTATATTATATAATATTTATATATTTTATAGTATGTATATATAATATAGTATTTATATATTATATAATACATTAGTATGTATATATTATATTATATATATATATAATACATATACATATAGAATATAGCATACATGATACATAATTACATATTGATATAACATACATATATGATATATATACATATATACATGTGCTATATACTAATTACTATATACAATTATACATATACATATACATATAACATTAACATACATATATATGATATATTGATATATATATATATAATATATTAATATATTAATGTACTATGTATAATACTACTACTATCATTAATTCACTATGTATACATATAACATACATTGATACATATATATATGAATGTTAGAATTTATTTATGTTAAAAGTAATTATGTACTATGTATAATTAATAATTGTATACATTATAAATATATTATACATACATTATACATATATAATTATTAGACATCTAATTATCAATATATATTATATAAATATTTATATTAGTTATTAAATTATTAATGTATTATATACAGACTATAGTGTTAAGTATACCATATTTTAATATATATTATAATTTTATTTTTCATATATAATATTAATTTATTTATGATATTATTTCATTTGCAAAAATAGTATTATTCCATAAATGGTATTATTTCATAAATAATATTATTCCTTATTCTAATATTATTTTACTTCCAAAAATAATATTATTTTATATATATTATTAATCTATATATAATATTATTTTATTTCCAAAAATAGTATTAGTCCATTACTCCATATATAATATATTTTCTACATATAATATAAATTTCTTATACAGTATTAATTTTATATAACTATTATTCCATTTATAGTATAAATTCTATATATTGTTTAAAATTTATTTTTAAAATATATTAAACTATAGTATAATCATTTTATAATGTATTAAAGTTAGATTTTTAATACTTTTAATTATTATAAATTTTTAATTTTTGTAATTGAGTCCTTATAAGTTAATGTTGATTTTTTAAAATTCCAAAATTTAATCTTTAACTTTATAGTTTAATATTTATTCGTTTTTTATGTATTTATAAAAAATTAAAATTAATAATTTAAATTATTATGAATATAAAATCAAAATTAATTCGACCCAAAATAAAACTGACTTAAAATGAACCCGACCTGAAATGCAACCGGACTAAAATGGACCCGACCTGAAATGAAACTGTCAATTATCTGATTTGAACCCGAACCGTTTGAACCCGACCTGAAATGGATCCGACCTGAAACGGACCCGACCTGAAATGAACTTGACCTGAAATGGAACCGACCTGAAATAGAACCGCACCCGACCCGAATCGAGTCAAAACATCAAATCAATCGAAAATAATCTGTATCCGATTTTACCCGACCAACTATTATCCGATCTAAAACCCATCCAAATAAGTGTTTTTACATTCCTAGTTGCTGCCAGTCGGTTCTTTGTTATGTAATGCCACAGTTTAAGGGAAAAAACCATAACTTCACCAGAGAACACCAAAAGAGAAAGAGATGGTACACTCTAAGGAGTTCTGCTCATCTTTTGAGGGTTTGAAAATGATTTCAATGGAGAAAAGAAGAAATTTCAACAAAGAAAAGAAGAAATAAATATGCCATCTCAGAAAAACCAATATTTTACTTTCTTTCATCCTTTCACTTTAATCACTTGTCTCTTTCATGAACCAGAAAAGGAAAAAAAAATCCCATTTTTATCTTAAATCTGGGATTTTCAACATTTTGTAACTTCCTTCCTTTTTCGTTTCTTTGATCTTGTTTATGACCAAAGCCTCTTGTTCTCTTTTCCCTGGGAAAGGAGCAACCTTTGACATGGAATTTGTTCACCAATGGTTGCTCTATTTTGGAGTTTTCATATGTTTCTTCTCTACACTTGTTTACAGTGCTACAGATCCCAATGACTTGAAAGTTTTGAATGATTTCAAGAAAGGGTTGGATAATTCTGAGCTACTTAAGTGGCCTCAAAATGGCGATGATCCTTGCGGTCCTCCTTCTTGGCCTCATGTTTTCTGTTCCGGCGATAGAGTTACTCAAATCCAGGTGCAAAATCTTGGCCTCAAGGGTCCTCTTCCTCAAAACTTCAACCAGCTTACAAAGCTCTTCAATTTGGGGCTTCAAAAGAATCACTTCAATGGTAAATTACCAACCTTTAGTGGTTTATCAGAGTTGGAGTTTGTTTACTTAGATAACAACGAATTTGATTCTATCCCTGCTGATTTCTTTGATGGACTTAGCCGTGTGCGTGTCTTGGCTTTGGATTCTAACCCGTTTAATAAGAGCACTGGATGGTCTATTCCTAAGGAATTGGCTAATTCAGTTCAATTGGTAAACCTTTCTTTGGTTAACTGCAATGTGGTTGGAACATTGCCTGATTTTCTTGGGAAGTTGTCATCTCTTGTTGCACTGAAACTTTCTTATAACAGATTGTCCGGTGAGATCCCGGCGAGTTTCGGTGAGTCTCTGATGCAGATTTTGTGGTTGAATAATCAAGATGGTGAAGGGATGACGGGTAACATTGATGTGGTTGCCAATATGGTGTCCTTGACACAGCTCTGGCTTCATGGGAATCAGTTCACCGGGACAATCCCAGAGAATATTGGGAACTTGACTTCTTTGAAAGATCTCAACCTCAATGGGAACCACTTTGTTGGTTTGGTTCCTGAGAGTTTGGCCAATATGAAGCTGGATAAGTTGGACTTGAATAATAATCAGCTGATGGGTCCAATACCGAAGTTTATGGCCGGCAATTTTTCTTATGCTTCTAATTCATTTTGTCAATCTGAACCTGGGGTTTCATGTGCCCCAGAAGTTACTGCTCTTTTGGACTTTCTTAGTGGTATGAATTACCCTGTAAATCTTGCTTCTCAATGGTCTGGTAATGAACCTTGTGCCGGACCGTGGTTGGGATTGAGTTGCAATCCGGATTCTCAGGTTTCTGTTATCAATTTACCTAGACATAATCTTAGTGGTACACTAAGTCCTTCGGTTGCAAAGTTAGAATCACTGATTGATATTAGGCTGGGGGGAAATAGTATACATGGTACTGTTCCTGAAAACTTCACCCAACTGAAAGCTTTGAGAATGTTGGATCTGAGTGGAAACAATCTTGAGCCTCCATTACCTAAATTCCGTGACAATGTGAATCTTGACATCGAAGGAAATCCTTTGTTGCTTCCTAATCATACACAAGGATCTCCTTCCCCTGCTAGCAGTCCACCTCCTACAAGAGGATCTCCTTCCCCTTCTAGTAGTCCACCTCCTACAAGTTCAGACTCTCCACCGAGTGATCAATCAGGTGGTACAGAGTCAGCACCATCCAGTGGATCATCGCCTAATAAAGATGAGTCCCAATCAAACGGTTTCCAAAGATTTAAGGTTTTAATTGTTGCAGGAAGTGTAGTTGTTGCAATCTTGGTTCTTCTGGTGATTTTGTTTTCTATATTCTGGTGTAACAAGAGAAATAGAGCTTCTGAGGCTCCAAGTTCCATAGTGGTTCATCCTAAGGACCCGTTAGATCCTAATAACATGGTTAAGATATCTGTTTCGAATAACACCACTGGAAGCTTATTTAGTAAAACTGTGACAAGCTCCGGCAGTAGTAATAGCTGTGCAACACAAGCCTCTCATGTCATTGAGAGTGGAAACTTGGTCATTTCTGTTCAAGTACTTCGCAAAGGGACCAAAGATTTTGCCCAGGAAAACGAGCTTGGCCGTGGTGGGTTTGGAACTGTTTACATGGGAGAGCTGGATGATGGAACAAAACTGGCAGTTAAGAGGATGGAGGCTAGCGTGATAAGCAATAAAGGATTGGACGAATTTCAATCTGAAATTGCTGTTCTTTCCAAGGTCCGGCATCGACACCTGGTTTCTCTCTTGGGGTATTCCATTGAAGGTATTGAGAGGCTTCTTGTCTATGAGTATATGTCTCAGGGTGCCCTAAGCAGGCATCTGTTCCATTGGAAGACCCTTAAATTGGAACCTTTAACTTGGAGTAGGAGACTCAGTATTGCACTGGACGTTGCTAGAGGAATGGAGTATCTACATAACTTGGCACGGGAAACGTTTATCCACAGAGATCTCAAGTCTTCCAACATTCTTCTAGATGATGGCTTCCGAGCAAAAGTTGCCGATTTCGGGTTGGTGAAACTTGCACCCGATCGAGAGAAGTCTGTGGCAACTAGGCTTGCTGGCACATTTGGATACCTAGCACCTGAATATGCAGGTGAGTAATCTAATTTCATCTCCAATGAATCCTTTATGGCCGTTTTCTTTTTAGTACCTATTGATCTCATTCTTCTTGGTTTTGTTTCTATCTGGATGATTGTTAAGTTATTGTTGCTTCATATTATTGGTCATATGGAATTTAATTTTTATACAATACGTGTTTGTGTCGAATTAAAGTAAGTTCTGTTGGCTGCAGTGATGGGGAAAATCACTACTAAAGTGGATGTATTCAGCTATGGAGTGGTGTTGATGGAACTATTGACTGGATTAACAGCACTCGATGAGGATAGACCAGAGGAAAGCCGTTATTTGGTGGAGTGGTTTGGTCGAATCAAATCAAATAAGGAGAAGTTCATGACTGCAATTGATCCGGCTTTGGAAGTGAACGAGGAGACCCATGAGAGCATATCCACTGTAGCTGAGCTAGCCGGGTACTGCACCGGAAGGGATCCTTATAATCGGCCTGACATGGGCCATGTGGTGAATGTTCTAGCACCCCTAGTTGAGAAGTGGAAGCCATTCGGTGATGAATCTGAGTGTTATTCCGGTATTGATTACAACCAGCCACTTTCCCAGATGTTGAAGGTTTGGCAGGAAGCAGAAAGCCAAGGCTGGAGCTATACAAGTCTGGATGATAGTAAAGGAAGCATTCCAGCAAAGCCTTCTGGATTCGCCGACTCCTTCACATCCGCAGACGGTCGATAACTGTAAGTAAGCCCTACAGCAAGGAGTACATGGATCATTCTGTTGCCAATTTTATATATTTTGCAAGTACTTTTACATCCATTGTTCTCGAGACATGAACATGTCATTACATGGTGTGTAGATACATCGATGCTGCTTTCAATATTTTAAATTCGATTTTCATACATGAACACGAGACGAATATATGAATTTCATGGTCCTTTTTATTACCGTTTCCTAAGGTTCTGGTGATGTCTCTTTTCCAACATATTGATTTTAGTAGAACTGTAACTCCATCTGCATGGCGTCAAATGTGAAATTACTGTTAATAATTTCAACTAGTGTTTTCTGATATTCTCATCCACTCATCCTTACCTAGTTAAATATCTTGTCACTGCAATAAATCCAAACCGTACCAAACTATGGTTTGGAACCATTCATTCATGTGGGGAGCATGAAAAGGTTGGTGCTTTTCATTACTGCTGCTGGGAAAAGGCATGTGCCAATGCTTGACCTGAGCTTGTTCCTAGGCAGGATATGTCCCCAATGTGTTTTCTTTTATTAAGTAACAAGTCGAGTTGAGTTTTGACATTGTTATTTAAATTCATACAAAATAAAATAATATAAACATTTTTAATCATTAAATTAATTAGTAGATTTTTATTTTTTATTTTATATTAAATAAAGAAGAATTATATTTTTATACCGAGATTCGATTCTATATAAGATAAACGAGAATGTTTGACAAACTATTATTAGTTGATTGTTATGGTTGATTTGACCAATTTGGTTTGAGAAGCTAAAATAATAAATAAGAGTATAATATATTTAGGTGTTAAGTAATTATATATGGATGAAATAATTTAGATAAAATGCTTTTAATAAATAATGTTTTTTTTTAAATAGTTAATATGTTTGAGTATTTTAAATAGTTATTTGAATTTAATATTTATAAATATTAATTTCGTGGATACCAGAGATTGGTATATATTATTAATGTTGTATAAAATATTAACATTACATATTTATTTACATAATTGATATATATTACTAATTACAATATATATAAAAATTTACAATTACAAATAAAAATAAAATTTAACAATTTATCATTAGACATTACATAAAAATTATTTTACACAAGTTCATTGAAAATAAATCATATCATATAAATATTCAATAAGAATATATATATCTAAAACATATAAATAAATTAAGATTAAATTTTATGACACGTATAGTTATGAAAATAATATAATAAGTATGTCATTTAACACCTTATTTTATAAATATATTTTTTCAATCCAATAAATTATCAAACGTTTTTACTTTTGATTTATTTTGTATAATCAATTATTTTTTTTTAAAAAATATTAAATACACAAGCTAAAAACAACCTATTTATATATATAAAAAAATTATCGGTTCATGAAAACATCCAAAAATCATTGCAAAAATTATTGAGTTTTTCTTCTCATTTTTAAGGTGCATTTATATTTTGATGTGACCTAACTTGTGACTGAAGAAAACATTTCCATCATTGATGTCCTATGGTTGTATTATTATTATTTTTTTCATATATTGTAATAAAATATGTATTTTATTAAATATTATAAAGGAATCCAAAGTTTGTGATATTTTGTTTCAAACTTTGAATCCTTCATGTGCTGCTTGTCGTCACCATTTGCCAACAATTTAAAATATAGTATATAAAAATATAATATAAATTAATATCAGTTAAAGCTTCAAAGAATTAATCTGATAATATATATATATATATATATAAATGTAATTTTACATGATATAACTATAATTATGATGAACACGCTTGTCACCCCTTAATAAATAGATTATCAAACCCTTCTTTTTATGCATTACTGGTTGAGTTTATAAACGTGCTATATTTTTTCATGTTAGGTTTATATTCATGATTATAGTGACGATTCTAGTTATTATAATAAGATTGATCATTTAGTTGGCGTAAAAAAAATTTGAAATTTCATTTCTATGACACCTTTTTAATTAAGGATAGTAATCAAGATAATTATTCTATATATTTTGATAATGAATATCAAACTTTTGAGATTAACAATGAACATTCTTTTTTGAGTGAACTAGAAAGCTTTTTTTTATAGTTATCGTAATTCTGGTTATATTAATAATAGATCGAAAAACGACTATCTCTATTGTAATGATTTAACTCTAAAAGAAAGTTCTAATGATCTGGATCTATACAAGCACTAAACCAAAACAAGTTTTCAGCGGCAATATTAACGGCGTTTTTAGTGTAAACGTCATGATAGATGTCCTATATAGTGGCGTTTTAATACAAACGCCGGAAAAAGTGTTTCTTAGTGGCGTTTTTGAAAAACGCCAAAAGATAACCTTTTAGTGGTGTTTTAATCACAAACGTTGTCAAAAAAAATAACCTTTTAGTGTCGTTTCTTCATAAATTGTCGCAAGTATGATTTTATAATGGCGTTTGGATTACAAACGCCACAAATGATTTATATTCGATATTACTAAAACGCACAAATCTTGAGCATTTTGAACCATATCAAATGACCCAAACTGATCTCGTATGTGTTATATCGATTCCCCGACTAAAATCCTTTTTCCCCCAATTCCACCGCAATCCTCTCTCTGCCTCATCGTTTTCTTGACTTGCCGGAATCAAAGTTGTCACCGCGTCGATTGTTCACCCATTTATTGCCTCGTCGGAATCAAAGTTGTTATCTCGTCGGAACTAATTCCCTAGAGTCTATGTCTTCATTAAGGTAAGTGGTTCGTGGCTTTTATATTTTCTCTGCAAGTTGCCATTTATTTGTATAATTTTATTGGAATTTACAGTATTATTTGCCCAATTATTTTCTTTGTTAGAATATAGTAGTAACCCATTTCAGTTCTATGTAAGAAAGTGGAAATGTTAATCGTGGGGTTGCCCTTTCATTTTTTTCAAACACTGTTGATTATATTTATTCTTATATTTTCCATGAATGAATTATTCGGATTTGGTGCTTGGGGCCTTTTTCTTTGCCAGTGAAAATAAATTTAATCCTAATTTGAACCATTTTGAAACAACCTTGATATTATTGACAACCATAACGATATGTTCAACTGACCCCTCCATTGAACAAGTTCTTACAAATTTGAAATTTATATATAACATGATAATTCTTTATGTATTTTTTTATTAAAATCTATTTTCGTTTTTTATTCATGCTTGATTATCTGATTAATACATATAAGGTGTAATATTTCATTCGGGAATGAGATTCATTATTTATAATCTTGTCCCTAAGACTGCAAGGGACAAGTTCACTCGGGAGATCTCCTTCCAGTTCAAGGATAAAGATCTCTCTCTTGCTAAGGTACTCATGACAACCTGTTGTCGAATATGTTTCACTAATTCATTGTAACTTTTATTTTGTTTGATATCTTTTTGTGTAGGCTTTACGTTGTGTTGTTGTTGAAAACGCGACATTCATGTCTTTAAATCGAGAGATGGACGTTCTCTCTTTTGAATGAAAGGAGAAAGGTTTCTTCCTCATTGGAGATGGAAGACTGGGATTCTTTGGAGCAAATGCTTCTATGTGACCTGAATGGCTAAGTATGTTGGATGCAATTGCTAAAGAAGTTGAGGCCGAGCTGGTTTCAAGGGACATAGGTTGACATCTAGTTGAATTTTTGAAGGCAGTCAATTTAGTTCTTTTTAGTTACGAGGATTGACAAAATCTCCCGTTCTTGTAGATTCTAAGCATTTATACTTAGAATCATCTAGCCTCATCGGTTAAAGAAACGGTTGTTGTTCCTGGAGGTCATGGGTTCGAACATCAGTAATGTCAGTACAGTGATTGAGCAATCAATGTCTAAAGATTGAGAGTATACTCTAAAACAGATACTACTGTAACCACTGTAGCTAAATAAAAAAAAAACATTCATACTTACACTCAGTACTTGACTCCAGATGTGACGTAAAAGTAATTTTTCATGACCTCCACTAGTTATAAAATTGTAGCTCTTAGAAGAAAATGTCCTTTCTAGGGGGCCCTTTCTATTGTGTCTGTCCAAAATATCACTAGTTCTATTGAAGCAATAGTAATAGTAATAATCAATAATATTCTATAATCAATTGTCATATTTAAGAAATAATTATAATATTTTAACAATTATAACTCATCTTTCTTAATAGCGTTTTTAAAATTTTTCAATGAATTTCAAGATTAACATCATCTAATGAATATAATTTATCAAAATTTGGGGGCCCTCTTTTTCGGAGGTCCTGTACAATATAATTTATCAAAATTTGGGGGCCCTCTTTTTCGGAGGTCCTGTACGGTCGCTCCTATTCCGTCTGTACAAAACCCCCACTGTAAATAAATGTAGAATTAATTATAATTTATACAACTTGATGATAAAGATTAGAACTCACAATTAAATTGTCTAACGGGAGAAGTCAGCATAACTTTCTTCCCAAAATTTGTCTTTCTGTAATATTTCTTCGGTTTATCTGTTACTCAATAATTTCGTTATGCATTTCAAGCTGAATGAATGTCTAATATAGTAAAGGCCACATTTTACATTTTGTTCGCTTTCTTTTCATTATAACCATAATTTCTCTGTTTCTCGTTTGTGTTGATCATTGGTAGTAGGATTAGGCCTTTGTTATACTTAATACTCAATTGGTAAGAGCTGCAATCTGACAAACTTTTTATTGTGAAGAACTATTAAACGTCATGCATTATGTAGAGAAGATACTTCTTTATGATAGGCTGATATGGCTTGATTATGAGAAATCAGAACATGTTGGTTAAACGTATTTTCTTTTATATACATTTTCACACTGACAATTTTAATTCCATATTAATTCGGTGGGGTGTGATTTATGGTGCAAAGTACTTTTAAGAGTTGCTCCTAAAATTGGTTGCCATTGAAATCATTCCTTAAACTGCACGATAACATTTTCATTTCTTGCGTGTAAGATTGGTATTTTTTTTATTCAGAAATAAACATGGGTTTAAGATTGATTGCTAAAACTTGTACTAAATTCATGCTCGAAAGCAGTTAGTTAATCCGGGTTATACTTTCCTAACATCTTCGTTAATATTATGCTAAAAGAGATGGGTTTATTTGCAGATTAGCTATCATGGCTTTAGAAAGATTGTTGATTCTGCAATCACATAATTGAGCACTAAGGATAGACCATGGCATGATGTTGTATATAATAGGTATGTTCAGATAGAATCAAACTTTCGATTGATCCAGGAACTTGGGGTCCTATAGATGAAGATATGATCTTTCTGGATCCCATTAAATTTCAGTTTGAATAAGAACTTTATAAAGATCGTATTGATTTTTATCAAGGAAAGACAGGATTAACTGAGACTATTTAAACAGGGATAGGTCCACTAAACGGTATTCATGTAGCACTCGTGGTTATGAATTTTCAATTTATAAGGGTAGTATGGGATCTGTAGTAGGCGAGAAAATCACTCGTTTGATCGAATATGCTACCAATAATTTTTTACCTCTTATTCTAGTGTGTGCTTTCGGAGGAGCACGCATGCAAGAAGGAAGTTTGAGCTTGATGCAAATGGCTAAAATATCTTCCGCTTTATATGATTATCAATCAAATAAAAAGTTACTTTATGTATCAATTCTTATATCTCCTATTACTAGTGGAGTGACCGCAAGTTTTGGTATGTTGAGAGATATTATTATTGCTTAACCCAATGCCTATATTGCATTTACGGGTAAAAGAGTAATTGAACAAACACTGAATAAAACAATACTTGAAGATTCACAGGCAACTGAATATTTATTCCATAAAGGTTTATTCGATCAAATTATATCACATAATTCTTTAAAAGATATTCTGAGTGAGTTGGTTCAGTTTCACGATTTTTTTCCTTTGAATTAAAATTTAATAAACTAGAGTCTTAAATTATTTTCTTTGTAATGAATAGGCAGTGACAAAGTTTTGAACAACTCATGCAGATGGCGTTCATGATATAGTTTGCACAAAGCTACCTCTCCCGAATATTAAGACAATACTAATACTGGACGTGATACATGATGATAATTTTACCTGTAAGATCAAATTAAGAGAGAAACTATTAAATATGATTGAATTTTTCCTGCAGAAGAAGGTTTTTGTTTTATTATACTTTTTGTCGTAAAAATCAAAATAAAATTCATTTATCTTAATTCTCCTAAATTTCATTCAAAACTACAATATTTCACCGCTTCTGCTTTAAATATTACTTAAAATCTATTTGAATATGTTAGTTATACCAGCTTATAACAGCTGTAAAGCTGGTGAAATTGTTAAAAACCCTAAAAGTCTGTTATGGTTAGTTATACAAGACCCTATCAAGGGCTATATAAACAATGTATCATTCTTCAGCTAAATACATGAGAAGGATCTCTTTACTTTTGCTTTCACTTTCTCTTCTTCCCTATCGTATAATCTTTCATGGTATCAGAGGTTCTTGTGTAAAGAACTCGTCTCTTTCCTCAAAAATGGTTGAAGGTTCTAAACCCTTTACCAATAAAACCATTTCTCTTCGACTCGATGACACCAACTACATGCTCTGGAAGCAGCAAGTTCTTTTTGCGATCGAGAGCTTGTCGTTGCTTGATCATATCGATGGGACTGTTACGATACCTCCTCGGCAAGTTCTTGGAGAAGGCAATGTCAGAATCTCTAATCCAGAATTTGTTGCGTATAGGCAACAAGACAGCGCATTGTGCTCTTGGCTTCTTTCTTCGATTAGTGCTTCCGTCCTTCCTTCTTTGGTCAGTTGCAAGACAACAGTTGAAATCTGGGAAAAGGTAAATCAGTTGTTTTCAGTTTCTTCCACTACTAAAATCATGCACTTGCATTGTTCTTTGAAAAGCCTGCAGAAACGAGATCAATCAATGAGAGAGTATTTGGCTCAAATTCAAGCAATTTGTGACAATCTTGCGGCTTGTGGGAATCCTCTAACTGAAACCATGCACATTTTTGCAATCATTTCTGGTTTACCACCGGAATATGAACCTGTGGTTGTTGTTATTACTTCTAGTCAACAACCGTACAAGCTTGATGGTGTGTGCAATGTTCTTCTCGATACAGAAGCAAGACAACAAGAGTTTGTGACTCAATATTTTTCTGTTAATATGGCTCAAGGCCCTGGTCTGATACATCAAAGTGGAGTCTTTCAGAATCGAGGTGATGGTCAGGTGCATCAAGGATATTATGGTGTGCCACGGAATACTGGTTACAAGGCCGGTAGTTCAAGATTTCAAGGTTCCAGCAATGTACAAGGGTTCCAAGTCAATATGCCATCTTATTCAACCAATTCCTTTCCTCTTAGAGGTACTCGAGGAGGAAGAAGTTTTGGTGGTCGTTTTCGGCCTCAATGTCAGATTTGTGGAAAGGTTGGCCACCTGGCCAATAGGTGCTATTTCAGGTATGATCAAACATATGAAAATACTACCAACTTATGTTCTTATGATGAAGAATCTGCAGAAGAACAACCTGTGCAGTCTGTTGAAGAGCAAAACAATGTTATTGCCAATAATGTTGGCTTAGTAGATGAAGTCAGCATCTCTGGATATGAAGCTGCATGGTACCCCGATTCAGGGGCAACAGCTCATATCACTCCTGACACAGGTATGATTTCTAACTCGAAAGTTTATTCAGGGTCTGGTAAAGTATCAGTTGCAAATGGCATGGCCACTTCCATTTCAAGTGTTGGAAGTGCTTCTTTGTTTTCAACTTCTAGACCATTATTATTAAATAATTTGTTACATGTACCAGCCATTAAGAAAAATTTATTTTCTATTTCTAAATTTACTAAGGATAATAGTGTTTCTTTAGAATTCTTTCCTAACTCTTGTGTTGTGAAGGATTTGAAAACTCAAGAGGTGATCTTGCAAGGGTTGGAAAGTGATGGTCTCTACAAGTTTACTTCTGGTTTTCCATCTTCTACTAATTCTGATGTTGCTTCATTGGATAGTTCCATTATATGTGATAATGTTGCTTACAATACAAGTTTAGGCTCTAAGGACATGGTTGAACTATGGCATAGGAGATTGGGACCCATCAAATGATGTTCTAGAAAAACTCCTTAAGTCTTGTAATATAGTTTCACTTGGTGATAATAAAATGTCTTTTTGTACTGCTTGCCAACTTGGAAAGTCTCACAAACTCCCATTTCAAAGGTCTGATATGCACTTTGATGGACCTTTACAGCTTGTTCAAGTAGACTTATAGGGTCTTGCACCTTTAATTTCTAATAACTCGAGCTATTATATACGTTTTGTTGATGCATATTTCAGATATACATGGATTTATTTTCTTCATCGTAAGTCTGATGTCTATAAGACTGTGATTGCTTTTCATGCTATGGCTGAAAGACAGTTGAATTGTAAGCTTAAAGTCTTGCAGTCTGATTGTTTTCAACCATTGCATGCATACTTTAAGCAGCATGGAATTCTTTTTGAACACACTTGTCCACACACTTCAGAGCATAATGGAATCGTGGAACGAAAACACAGACATGTTGTAGATCTAGGACTCACCTTGATGGCTCAAGTATCTGTTCCACCCAAATACTGGTCAGATGCATTTTACACTTCAGTTTATCTCATCAATAGACTACCCACTAAGGTTTTACAAGGTATGTCTCCCCATGAGAAGTTGTTTAATAGAAAACCAAATTATAGTTTTTTGCGTGTATTTGGTACTCAGTGTTACCCTCTGATGAGACCTTACAATCAACATAAAATACATATAGGTCTAAGCCTTGTGTTTTTCTAGGTTATAGCTCACAACAACATGGGTATAAATGCCTAAGTGAATAAGGTAGACTATATATATCTAGGCATGTTAAGTTCAACGAGGCAAGTTTCCCTTTTAAAGAAAAAAAACCTGTTGATACTCCTGTTGAATCTGGTCAGATTAAGTTTGTGCCACCTAAGCGTCTAATGAATTTTGCAGGTGCTAATTCCAGTTCTAGTCAAGGAATATCAGTTTCTTATCCTTCTTCTGATAATGTTGAAGGAACAAGTTCTTCAAACACACAGGATGTGTCTTCTTTACCTGTTGCAGGTCAGCCTGAGTCCTCACCAGGTCGAGGTTCTCTTGCTCCAACTAACAATCTGGATGCACATTCACCTAGTATCTCGGCTACTGCTGTTCCAGTAGCCTCTAGTCACAACCAATCTCCAGAAGCAGTTGTTGATCCCACTTTACATCAATCACAAAGCCGTATGCCTTCCTTACCAAGGGCTGGTGGTCATCAGATGATAACCAGGTCTAAGGCTGGAATTTTTAAGCCAAAAGTGTACTCGACAGAACTATGTTCTCCTCTACCTGAGCCCAAGGACATTCATCAGGCTATGCAGACTGAAGAATGAAGGGTAGCTGTTCAAAATGAGATTGGAGCTCTTGTTAATAAAGGGACTTGGGAGTTAGTCTCTCTACCTACTAATCGAGTTCCAGTAGGGTGCAAGTGGTTATTCAAGGTAAAAAAAAATCCAGATGGAAGTGTAGCTCGCTATAAGGCACGGTTAGTTGCTAAAGGCTACTCACAGCAAGCTGGGTTGGACTACAATGAAACCTATAGCCCGGTCATTAAGCCTGTTACTGTTCGAGTAATGCTTAGTCTAGCTTTGAGTAAGGGCTGGTCTCTAAGGCAGATAGATGTTGATAATGCGTTTTTAAATGGCGATCTTCAAGAGGAAGTGTTTATGCAGCAGCCACCTGGCTTTGAGCAGATAGGTTCTAATGGACAGCTGCTTGTATGCAAACTCAAAAAGTCTTTGTATGGTTTAAAGCAGGCTCCAAGAGCGTGGTTTGATAAGTTTAAGACTTATTTGGTAAGCAATCTTCGTTTCACACCTTCTTTGGCAGATGCATCGCTTTATATTCGTGAGGAAAATGGAAGCAAGACTTATGTAATGGTTTATGTTGATGACATTGTCATCACAGGGGAAAATTCAAAAGATACTGATGCCATTGTTAGAGACATCAATGCTGTTTTCTCTTTGAAGGATCTTGGTCAGCTTAATTTTTTCCTTGGAATGACTATTCAACAAGTCGATAAAGGGGTCATATTGAGTCAAAGGAAGCATATATTTGATCTGTTACAGAAGACTTCTATGCTCGAAGCCACTCCTGCTTCTACTCCAATGGTTACATCTCCATTGCTAGTCTCTTCACAAGGGGAAACACTCTTTCATGATGTTACTTTGTATAGACAAGTTGTTGGTATTCTTCAGCATATTTGTGCCACTCGACCTGAGATTCAATTTGTTGTGAATAAATTGTCACAGTTCATGCAGATGCCTTCTGAAATACACTGGTCTACTGTGAAAAGGTTGCTCAGGTATCTCAAGGGCACCATTGATCATGGTCTTTTCTTTGATAAAACACCAACTGCTACTACTCTCGTTGCGTACTCAGATTCTGATTGGGGTGCAAAGTCGGTGGATAGAAGATCTACAGCAGGTCACTGTTTATACTTGGGGAATAATCTCGTAGCATGGAGTTCTAAAAAGCAAAATGTGATTGCCAGGTCATCTACAGAAGCTGAATTCAGGAGTCTTGCCAATACAATGTGTGAGGCAATGTGGATCAAATCCTTACTCGATGAACTTGGGATTTCTCTGGACACGGTACCTATCATTTGGTGTGATAATACTTCGGCTATTGCTCACTCTGCCAATCCGGTACATCATGCAAAACTCAAACACGTAGAACTAGATCTCAGCTTTGTAAGAGAAAAAGTTGTGGGAGGATCATTCCAGGTGAATTATGTACCAGCAGCTAATCAAATAGCTGATGTACTCACTAAGCCATTGTCTGCAGCATTTTTTGTACAACTACGAGAACGTTTGAAAGTATATTCGAAAGATGAATTGAGGCATCAAGAAGTTAGCTTTGTTGTTTATGAGGAATAAATTGTAAAAAAAAACATCAGAAGGAAAGAGAACGGGAAGTATGTTAGTTATACCAGCTTATAATAGCTGTAAAGCTGGTGAAATTGTTAAAAACCCTAGAAGTCTGTTATGGTTAGTTACACAAGACCCTATCAAGGGCTATATAAACAATGTATCATTTTTCAGCTAAATACATGAGAAGGATCTCTTTACTTTTGCTTTCACTTTCTCTTCTTCCCTATCGTATAATCTTTCAGAATAAGTTAATAACTTATAAATAAAAAATAAATAACATCGTATATTAATCGCATTTTAAACTCACGCACCACATACTCACCATTTATATCATATCATAACATATAATATGATGTTGACCGACATGAGAGGGAATAGCTCCGGGCCTAACAGGATAATCCCAGCATCAGCACTGTCAAATCCTAATTGCCCATCATACATGTATAGATTTGGTTGAGCAAATGCAGTAGAGGCCGTTTCTCATATATATTTTGCAGCTGCAGGCTGCAGCATAGATCTGCTGGCATGCACCCACCACTGTTAGCCTCTTTTGATTCTCTTCCAATCCACAAGTGGTGCTATGACTACAAACAATCACATCCAGCCGTTATCTGCCATTCTTAATTAAATGAAGATATCTATATTATTAAAATAAACATCTTTAATTATTTTTAAAGTTCCATGATATAAATATAATTTCTTAAGGTCTATGCCATAGGATAAAACTCATTAAACATCATTCGACTTGGAAACATTTGCATTTATATGAAGAACAAAACGACCCTCATCCAAACGAGAAGATGGAATCTTAAAAGATTTATATTATAGTAATTCATTAAGGAGATACACTAAAACATGTGGAGGGAACTTTTTAAGGGTCAGTCCGTGGCTTCTTAGGGCTACCACCATTATGGTGCAATGGATCCGGTCCCGATGGCACCGTCCGAAAGTCTTCCCTATTCCCAGCACCACCGGTTGTCGATCCATTGTTGTCCACCTTCAAATCAGCCTGCAGCAGCATCTGCAGACACCCACAGACCACAGTTTTATAACTTTCGTTCAACTTCAAGCCAACATGAATGAAAAAGAGAAACACATTGAAAATCTAAACAAAATAATGGACCTTTCTATTTCTAGATGACTTTTCAAAGAAGCATTTATGGCCAGAAACGCAGCCTGTTAAACATGAAACAGATAAGCACATTGACAATAAAAAAGAAATCCCTAAATAAATAGAAAGAGAGTCGAACTCAAACTCGAACCACAAACTCCATGCAAGACCAGCAAGCATGTGATGAGAAGCACCAGTATTGCCCTAGTAGCCATGGCAAGATAAGCAGCGGAATCTCTTAATATAACAAAACAAAACGAGAGATATGAGATAGAGAGGTGTGAAGAACACAAGGGGCCGGTAGCTCCAAATTTATATGGAATTTGAACAATAGTAAATGATTGCAGGGTGCAGCCATTTTCTTAAAGAAATGATTGTAATTTTGAGTTCTGATAATAAGGCGCCGCTTCAAAAACAAAAACGACAGTCATCGGCAACGTCATTCCACAAGCTTGCCAATGCAAATCGTATCTAATTATTATATTTTCTTGCTCAGAATCGTTGATCCTTGGGAAAACAAACCCGGTTATCTAAACCGTTATGGTTTCTGATTCCTTTAATTATATATTTTTTCTCCTTTTTAAGTAGTGCAGATGTAGATTTTGTTCTGTGTCCTTAAGGAGGAATAAAGATTCCCTTTACACTGTACAAACCGAGTAATTTTGCTCTGGATAGTAGGGCTTATGATGGATAATTATGGTTAGACGATGCTTTTGTATTTGTTTTGGACGTGCGATTGATTGATGGCGATAGGGTGGCGCTGGCTGGTCTTATTCCACAGGGAAAATTATCAGAGTTTTATCCTTTACCGTGGGTCATATATACACCCATAAAGATGTAATTTTTCAACGTATATTGAATATATTGCATGATTATAATATAATTTTTAAAAAAGTATAGTAATTAATTATCGTGATATTTGGAAGATAATAACCTATATTTTGTCAGGCTTCGGATTAGTTGCTAGTGGTCTTGTTGGAATCCATACACTGTTCTGGTTTGGTATTAATAATCTAATGGAGCTTTTGAACCAACTCTCAAGTCTAGGGGTCCCTCTGGTTTCAGAAACATTAACTATATTATTTAGGTTTTGCCTATGAAGGTTTTAAATGAGGACAATGCAAAATAGGTAATTACACTAAAATAGTTCTTTTTCTTTTTTTTAGCTTTTTTTTTCAGTGTTTTAATAAAAAAATTGACATTATTATAAAACGTCGTATTAAAACTCCGAGTAGACAAGTACCGTAATAATTGGCAACATTTTACTCATACAAACATCGCAATAAAACTCTGAGTAGGCAAGTACCGTAACAATTGACAACGTTTTACTCATACAAATGCCGCAATAAGTCAATATATATAGCAGTGTTTCTAAAACGCTGTATTAAAACTTCAAGTAGGCAAGTACCGTAACAATTGGCAATGTTTTACTCATACAAACGTCGCAATAAATCAACATATATAGAAGTGTTTTTAAAATTCCGTATTGAAACTCCAAGTAGACAAATACCGTAACAATTAGTAATGTTTTACTCATACAAACGCCGCAATAAATCTACATATGTAACAGTTTTTTAAAACGCTGCGATTTTTTACGGTAAATAGTGACATTTCTTGCTATAAACTCTGAGAATATCCTATTCTTTACTGATATTTTTTCGCACAAACGTCAATAAAATTTTGTTCTTTCGTGACATCTTTTACCACAAATTTCAATAAAAATATTTTATAACGGTGTTTTTCATACAAACGCGAACAAAAACTATTGCTTTTATAAATGTTTCTTTGGGTTTTTCAACCAAATTTAATCTGAAATACCCAGTAACATCAAATTTGATCTTTAATTACGATAATTATATAAAAGCATTTCCCAACTAAAATAATTAAAAATCTGTAGCATTAAATTGAAATGTGTAATATAAATTA
The DNA here is from genome assembly GCA_035048815.1 of Abelmoschus esculentus. Taxonomy (NCBI): domain Eukaryota; kingdom Viridiplantae; phylum Streptophyta; class Magnoliopsida; order Malvales; family Malvaceae; genus Abelmoschus; species Abelmoschus esculentus. The sequence goes on along the minus strand of JAUCBN010000061.1, from coordinate 3,271,487 downwards.
ATAATGTTCGGTAAATGAACATTTATTAACATAACAAAACAATTAGAACGTGTATTTGTCATTATTTATTTTTTCTTCCGTTCAAAGAACTCGAACAAATCGTAGGTTATTTAATTTTTTTTCCCTTGGTATAATATCTACAATAAACGAACAATAATAGTAATAATTATTAATAAAAGTATTCAACAACAAGTGAACAGATAAACAGATAAAATTTTCAGACCTATTACATAAAACCCTTCAGTTGTATATATGAAGAATGAGACATAGGAGCTTAAACTCAAGGAGAGATATTGAAGGTGATTAAAGGCAGTGTATAAGTCCAAGACTTAGGGACGAAAACGTTACTTTATAATTAAGTGATCATTTATGTAGTTTATCTTTATTTTATGTCCTACGGCACAAAATGCATCGAAGACGCGATAAACCACATTCATCTGATTCACAATCGCCTCAAAAAAAAAAAAACACAATGTGATTGGCAAAACATAAGTGTGAGACATTCTTGTTCATATGAACTTCTTTCCAATGACCCAACATAATCTTCTTGGATATCATATGGATAAGATAAAAATATTTGGTGAGAGGGGATCTTCTTGTCGAATGCCACAAGACAGGGTACGTGAAACTCTCAGTCAGATTACCATTTCAAATCACTTGGGTTGAAATAGAGCAAATGGAGTCCATAATTAAACGAATCAATTCCCATGGTACCCGAATGTGGATAAGAGTAGAAGCGAACGTTTGAACGAGTCGATTCGAGTTAATTTTTTTTTAAAATATCTGAGTTAAAGAGTTTAATTTTATGACTTTAACTTAATTTGAAATTTTTCGATTCAAATTTAGCGAGCTCGAATCAAATTTATATACAAATGTTAATTGTAACTATATATAATATTATACTATGTTTTGATTCAAATTTAAACATTTTCCTCTAATATTTATAATGTAAATAAATGCATAAATTAAAATATCCAGAAAGGATCAGATTAACGAAAATAAAATGCATAAATTAAAATTTTGAAAACGGGTCCAGACAGACAAAATAAAATACATAAAATAAAATTATAGAAATTTAAACAGAAAATTAAAAGTATGAGAAATTAAAAGTATTAAATTAAATACAATAAATTATAAAAATAAATAAAAATATAAAATAAATAGTATAATATAAAAGATGTAATAAAAATTATATAAAATAAAAATAATTTGAAAAAAAAAGAAAAAAAAGAGATTAAAATAAAATTATAGGTGTTATATATGCAATTAGACCTTGTAATTTAAAAGGGATATTTTCATTTATTCGGAAAAACGAATAACTTGAAATTTGAGAATTTGAATTCGATTCGAAATTGAAATTTTTTCTAGTTATTCAACTCAAGTCGAATAAATCGAAATTGAAAAAAAATATCCGTAGGGATGTGCATCATTCGATTTTAACTGAATTAACAGACCGAATCGAATTTATTTCAGGTAAACCGGTTGGTCAATTTTAGGTAAATTCGGTTAACGGTTATTTTTTTTTAGGAAAATTCGATTATCTGTTAATTTGATTCGTAATTAGATAATTAGTTGTATTAACCAAAAATTTTATATATAATTTGGTTCGGATTAAATAAAATAATTTTGGTTCGGTTAATTCGGTTATGACTAATTAATTTCGGTCATCAACCAAATTAAACGAATATAAACTCTTTTTTAAGTCGAGTTAAGTCGAAAAAAATATACTTTTCACAAGACCATTTAAGTTCACCCTTGAATCCCATTAAAATTTTTAATATTTATACTTAGTACAAAATGATCATTAAAATATATAAAATAATTATTAAAATTTTTAATATTTATCAATAATTTATAATGTACGATGAATTAATATAATAATTCGATAAGTCTAATTATTTTAGAATTTTTGAAAGTTTAGTAGCTAAAAAATAATTTTAACATAATTTAGTGACAATTTATGTAATTTACCCAACTTGTTTTAAAAAAGTTCGATTAACCAAATTTTTCGGTTCAGTTAAAAATCTTTAAAAAATTTTAATTTGGTTAACGATTAATAAAAAAAATTCGATTAATAAAAATTTAAAAATTCGGTTCAATCAATTAACCGAACGACCGTTTAAACATCCCTCCTAATATTTCAATTTTTACAGAAGGGATGGAATTTATAATTTATTTAGATTAATTTTCCTTCATATTTGTTCACTTTTCTCTCTCCCGCTTTTTTCACTTTCCATCTTGCCAAACACTAAATCTAACCAATTCTTACAAAAACAAAAACTTCCCTCTTCCTCTTTCCCACAATCCCGTTACTTTTCTCATCTTTCCCTGAGAGACCTAAACAAAACCAATTTTTATTTTACTTTTCTTATATATTTAATTTAAGTTTTTGATGTCGGGTTCGCAAGAACAGTTAAAGCAATCCGTGCTGCTGCAAAATCAACATCCACCAAAACCACAGCTACCTTTCTCTGTAAAGCCACCGTTTGTGGCTCCTGGAAGCGATTATCACCGCTTTGCTACGACTGAGTCTTGCCGCATCCCCGATCAAGAATCCAATGTCATCGTGGTCAAGTCTCCTGTAGTTTCTTTTCTCCTCTGTTTCAAATTTTGTAATTCAATGTGTTGTTGACCATGCGTTTTAGTTGAGATCTGATGTATGGAGTAAATTTCATGAATTTTCTTTTTTAGTTTTTGGAATTAGAATTCTCGTAGAAAAAAAACACTGTAGTTTGGTTTTTAGTTGATTTGTATTCTGTGGGCTTTTTAATTGGGAAGTTTGGCGGGTTTTTGGCGAAATTGGTTTATTGTTGAGTTAATTACCTTCTTGATTTCGTATTACGCTTAATTTGAAGAAATAGGGTTTTATTAATTAAAAAAAGAAAGATAAAATCTGGAAATTTATTAAAGGATCTAAGATTAAAAACAAGGCCAAAGCATAAAGTAAACTAGAAATTATAACATAATTGCAAAACAAGCTAATACTTCAACTTATAATGGAAATCTCAAGTGTTACTTCTTGAAGTTCAAGTCAATGCCATGACTTATTCAGAGATTTTTGTTACTAGAATTATCTGCCTTCTGGCTTCTGGTTCCGGGAAATGATGTTTGTAGACGGTAGAATTAAGCACATAGCTTGTGTAGTTTTGACTGTTTTTAATAGTGCAGCTTGTAATGCAGCTTCATGCTAACCCAGTTTGAGCTGAAGTTGGCAAAGTTTTATAATGCTGTGATGATTTCTTTTATTTGTGTATTTTGTAAATCTTTAATAATGCTCCAATATTAAGCTTTTAGTATGCCAAGCACATCATTTAATTCTTTTTTACAGGTTCTCTTTTCTTTCTTTGTCTTAAAGTTTTGGTAATATAGTTTGATAAACTAAAATACAAGAAGGTTATATTGCTTTAATCGATTTGCAATTAATTTTCATTCTTTGTTCTTGTTAGGGGGCTTTGGTTTTTGTTCGTATATAGAGGTTGTTTGTTTTGATGGTCACTATAGGTTCTCGTACGGGTGTTAGTTTTGTTATTAATAACTAGTCAATCATGATAATTTTCAAATGTAGATGATTAATGTTTCACTTAGAAGGATGAATGTCTCGGAACATAATGAACTCAACATACCAATTGGGTAACAGAAACTGTTTACTGCAATTGGTTGAAAGATGCACTCTTTTTTTCCCTTCTTCTCTTATCTTCGTATCTTTGCATGAATACTTTTAAGGTTGATTATTATTTATTTCAGTTAATGCAAATACAGTATTTCTTTCTTGGTGCATGGTTCCGCTGCTTGTAAATGAATTCCCTCTATATATTTTTCCAGCCAACTTACTTTTATATTCCAATATGATTTTTCTCTTGGCTGGAGCCTGAAGTTTCCTTCTTCTTGATTTGATTGTCCCAAAAAAATTGTCGTATTTTTCTAATTGCAATGTGAAAATATTGTGTCATATTAGTTAAAGAGGAAGAGTGATGTAGCAGATCGAGAAGTTGAGTCTGGTGACTGGGCAAGGCATCCAGGGCACACTGAAGTGGTTGGCAGTCCCCTCCAAACACCTGTATCAGGAAAAGGGGGAAAGTCTAAGAAAACATCAAGGCTAACAAACAGTAGTAAATCTGGTCCTCAGACTCCTTCAAATCTGGGTGAGTAGTATCGTATGCAAGTTATATGTCTATCGTGGTGTCTTTGATTCTTCCATGTACCTTATTTAGTGACAGGTCATTGTAAATCCACAAATTTTACTTCCAAAACGGCAAAACCATAACCTTTTGAACTAGTTCTGCTGATTAGGAATATAAGTTGATATAGATAATGTGGAATTTCTGAAATTTGCAGATTCTCCTGGCTATAATGTCACTCCTGGAGGTCCTTGCCGTTATGATAGTTCCTTAGGTATTTACTTTTACCCTTTTATGTATCTTTTTTCTTATTATTATTAATCAAAATTATTCTAAATGTTAATTGGCATTGTTTCAAACTTCTTATGGTATTGAGTGGCTGAATCGTAAGAAACTCGTAATGTTTTCTGAATTTATCCCAGGGCTTTTGACAAGGAAGTTCATCAATTTGATTAAACAAGCTGAAGATGGTATTCTTGATTTAAATAAAGCTGCTGATACCTTGGAGGTAAACGTTTCATCGTGTGGCCAGACAATTGATTCACACAATTCTGTTTCTTGATAGTTTTCTATCACTAAAGGTGCAAAAGAGGAGGATATATGACATAACCAATGTTCTTGAAGGAATTGGTCTCATAGAAAAGAAAATCAAGAACAGAATTCAGTGGAAGTATGAGCTACATCTTTTATTCTCAAAACCTTTTTGGCTCTGATTGATTATTTGCTTAAAAAACATTCAACTCTTTTATTTAAATCAGGGGGATTGATGTCTCAAGGCCATGCGAAGTTGTTGAGAATGTTGCTACTTTGCAGGTATTATTTTTATAACTGTAAACAAGTTGTTAATCATGATGCAGATCTGTTTATAGATTAAGCTTCAGCTGTTATGATTTGTAATTTAGTGTTTGTACTTGATAGAAAATTAATCCAGTTGTACCACCCTTTCTCCTAATGGGGCGCGTGTACATGTAATAGTAGTGAATTTTGTGCTGCTCTCTGGTTCTTTACTGCTGTTTTTGACCATGTTAAGTCCAACATCAGTTGTTTTCCATATCAAATGATGAAAGTGTTTTCCTGGCTGAAATTTGAAAAAGACTATATATTCATTTATGGTAAAACCAATCCAGTGTATGTGTGGATCCTTAAATGCCTCCCCAATCTACTCAATTAAGGTACTATAAATGTTCTTTACAGCTTTTCAGACCTAGAGTTCTGCCAAAAGCCATGACATCTTTTCAACCTGTCTTTCTTGGTCTTGACCTCTAATTTTAGCTTGGAAGTCACAGGCCTGTTCATTGAATTCTCCAAGCACAAATGATGATATTTTGTTGACTTGAATTCAGTTAAGTTTTATTGTTAACAAGTACAATACTCGAAAATGGTGGTTCAAATGTTTTTTTTTAATCTTCAGCCAAGTTTGTAATGAAAACTTCACAATGGTAACATTTGTAGGCAGAGATTCAGAACCTTTGTTTTGAGGAACACAGATTAGACGAACAAATCAGGTTAAGCTGATATGGTCTCCTTCTGTATCTCAGTTCAATCCATTTCATTCTCTGGATTGTTGTTGACATTTCCATTAATTGTACAGAGAAATGCAAGAAAGATTGAGTAACCTCAATGACAATAATCAAAAGTAATTTTTCATCTCCCACTCAAGATGTTAATACTTTTACACTTTTCCGTAATCTTAGCTGATCGACTTAAATCATTTCATCTTTTCCCATCGCAGGTGGCTTTTTGTCACCGAGGAAGATATCAAGAGCTTACCCTGCTTCCAGGTTTGTTCATTGCTCAAAAACTATACATTAATGCTTTTGGATTGGTAACTGTGAAGTCATCTAGCGTTGCTAATGCTAGGGATGCTTTTTTCATTTGTGTTGTTAATTTGCCTTCTTTAGAATGAAACGCTAATAGCTATTAAAGCTCCACATGGAACCACTCTGGAAGTCCCTGATCCTGATGAGGTAATCTCAAAAGCTTGAAGAATCTCATGTGGGTTTTATGTTTTTGGTTCAGTGATTCAAACTTTAATAGCAACGTTTTCCTTCATAGCAGGCTGTTGACTATCCCCAAAGGAGGTACAGGATTGTCCTTAGAAGCTCAATGGGTCCAATAGATGTTTACCTTGTCAGGTAATGATATCCTGACATGAAATTTCTCTCCTTTTTTGTGGCGTGGCAAATGCTTTGTGCTAAAGAAAAATGTCCATCTAAGCATAAATATGGTCAACTTTCTTGATGATTCCTCTCTCTCTCTCTCTCTCTGATATTATAGTCAATTTGAAGAGATACAAGGAGTGGATCCAACTCCAAGCTTTCCATCAACTTCAGGCTTGAATGAGAACCCAACAACAGCAATGGTACCGGAGGAGAGCAGAGGGAAAGAGATTGAAATGAAGGGGCAAGATGCTAATAAAATGTGCTCAGATCTTAATGCCACACAGGACTTTGTTAGTGGGATCACTAAAATCGTTCCCTCTGATGTTGATGTAAGTTCCAATTCTTTTCTGTTGAAAGCAAAGATTGATTTCCATTTCAATATACTCAACCATGGACTTTTTTATTCATTTTCTAGTCAGATAAATCGATAATGAGTACTCATTTCGTTTGCAGGTTGATGCTGATTATTGGCTATTATCAGATCCGAGTGTTAGCATCACTGACATGTGGCGGAACGAATGTATCCTCTAGCATGATGTATTCAGCTTAATGCTAATTTTTCCTCTTATTGTTTTGTATTCCATGACTCTTGACTATAGCTCTGATTGAGTGGAATGAGTTTGATACACTAAAGGACTGTGGCATGGCTGCTGTTAGCTCTTCACATCCCCAAACACCTCCGTCAAATGAAACTGAAGTGCCTTTAGCTACCTCGACTCGGAAGTGAAAGTCATGTTTGCATATGTGAAGATGAAATTCCCTCGGCTTCTTTTATGTTAAGAGCATTCGGACATTGGCATGAAGGTTTCGCAAAACTTGGCTTCTTGAAGTCCCTCAAAGTTGGAGGAACTAAAGAACAGGAAGTAGATATCACAATCACTGTACAGGTAAGTAATACGAACGATCCACCTGATCTTTGTGGTAATGAGGTCATATTTTACCCAAGTCTCTGAAGATTACTCCATTCTCTTTTGCTTTTATTGCATCTACCAGATCCTCTTGTCAGATTGACTAGCATAGCTCATATAGACATCATGCGGTGACAAACAACCGATCTGTTGTACCTTGTTTTTACTGTATTGAGACAATTTTGATGAAATAAAGATGTAAGAAATGTTCAGTGCATAGTAAGCTTGTTTTTTAGAAGATTTTCCCTCTTGTCAGATTGACTGGTCATTTGGAGAAGTGGTATGTTCTTGGATGCTGAAGTTATATGTAGGTTGAACCTTTTACATGATAACAGTCTTACGTTGTATTTTCAACAAATCAATGTTGTTCTTGCAATTAACACGATCGGAGCATACTGAAATCAACCAAAATCATTTTGGAGCTTCAAGAAAAACTCTTAAAATCTCCAAGGGAAACAACCAAAGAGGACATGTTTTACTTATACACTAAATATCATGAGACAAGGGCATTGAATTTGGGAGTACCCAAACATGTCACTTATCTTTTTCAACCTTCTTTCCTATCCATCCGGCGACAATAGGAGTAAGAGCCACAGTAGGAGGAAACCTTATAGGAGATGCAGCTTTGTGCGCGGCATATGCCAAAGCAAAAGTCCCGACTTTCTCTCCGGTCGCATCGGTTGAGATCCCCACCTGAAAAGTCCATCTAATGGTTAGTCCTCGGAAAACCTTTCACAGCTGAAATTTGCAATCCATGCATACGTATATGTTTGATTTTTGTTTACCTTTTGCAGCAATGCTTGAACATCAACACCTGCAGTGATGAGTGCATGACAAAGGGAGAAGGATATCAAGGAGAGAGTAATAGAGGTTGCCAAGTATGCTCCTCCATATTTGGCTAGAAGCTCTTTTGCTTGATCCCCCTTTGATTTCTTTTCTTCCCCTTCTTCCTTGGAGCTGAATATCTTCACAGAATTACAGGCAGAAGTTAACTTTCCCATTCCCAAAATCTAAAAAGAACATATTTCTTTAATCTACCATGTACCGCTTATTTCTTAGCAATTGAACCTACAAACAAAACTAAGCATAAGAAAGTAAAGATAAACATGATCAATAGAAGTAAGTACCTTCCATAACCCAACTTCAAGGCCATACTTTTTTGTAACTTCATCCACAGAAGAAGGGGTTTGAATTTCTTCAACTTTTTGTTTGATGGCTTTGATTTTAAAGCTTTTCAGGTTGGGTTTTATGGGAGTTGAAGGTAAAGCAAAGGAGTGATTTTGGGCATGGAAGAAAGAAGTGTAAGAGAGAGGAGTGGGTATTGGAAGTGTCATCGCCATTGTTGTTCAGCTTACCATACAGATACACTTCTCTATCTATACAGAAAAAGAAAATCTGTAAAAAATTTCACCGAGATGGAAAGGAAAATGAGAGGAAGGGGTCGTTTCGTTTAGACACTACTCTTGGCTCTTGCTGTCCATCTAGTTTTCACTTATTTACATTTGGTGATAAATCCAGGGAAGGGGTTGGCTTCTGAAATTGAGGCCAGATTTCAACGTACGTGTCTTAATTTCCCCTCATTATTTAGGAATCGAAAAAAAAACATTTTCCTAAAGGCTTAGGCATTGCATTCAGATTCATATTTAAATAATAAACAATTGATATATTTGGTATATATTACAAATTTTAAATTTTTTAAGCTAAAATTTATAAATAAAATCATTAAATTTTGTTTTTGGACGATTATACCTAGAGGTATTCATTATTGGTCTGGTACCCGAAAAAACGGATATCAATCTTTTCCGGATATTAATTTTTTAATTTATATTCTGGGTCATTTAAATTAGATACTCATTATCGGGTATTCGTAAAATTCGAATACCCGACAAATTGGATAATTGGTATCCGGTTTAAATATATTTTTTAACTTATTTTAAAAATTAAAAAATCATATATTAAACACATAGATTTTAAATTTTTATAATACATGACCAAACATAAAAAATAATGATTTAAAGTTAATTTTAAAATATTTATATATATACACATATTTATCAAATTTATCACTAAAATGACATTAAAAATATTAATATCATTTTTCGGTATTAATAAATCAATAAAAATATATTTAAATTTTTTAAAAGTTAGAAGTATATAATATAAATATAAAATTAATTTAGTGATTTAAATTTAATTTTAAGTAAAAAATAAAATTAATTTTAAAATTCGACTGATCAAAATTAAATATATAAAATATAAAAATTTTGGTTAATTCAATTAATCAAATATTTTCAATCAAATTAACTGACAATTTAAGTTTAAAAATAGTAACCGTTAATCGATTGAATTTAAAATTAATCGACCGATTAATTATAAAAAATTGATTCGATTAATTAATTCGATTAACCAAAATTTTGAACACTCTTTTTAAAAAATAATTTTAATTTATTTAATATTTTGATTAATTTTAAGGCGATGATACATCTTAAATCAAGAATTAAATTTAATGAAATTATAATGTTTTTAAACATAGCTTAGTGGTCAGAAACAAGTTTTTGGTGCAAGGAATTCCTAGTTTAATTTTCCATGGAGCAATTTTTGCTTAATTTTAAGGTAGTGAGATTTTTTTTTTTTTGATTTAGCTAATAGTGATTATAGTAGTATCTGTTCTAGAAGATAATTTCAGCCATTTGAGATTGATCGTTCAATCATTTTGTTGTAATTACTGGTGTTCGAACCTATGACCTCTAAAAAAAATAATCGTTCCGTTAACCATTTGGGTTAGAAGGCTCGTATAATGAAGTGAGATTTTAATTTAAATATTAGTTTGAATACAAGTTAATCGTTTACTAAGCCTAAATTAGCGATTAGACGTTATTCCCTTAGTGCAAAGAGTCTCTGGTATAAATCAGACAAAAGCTTTCTATATAGAACATATTTATTAATAACATGCATAGTACACTTTCTTACCCCATTTCTAATAGCAATAGGAAAATTATCAAGATAATCATAGTCTTCTGGAATGAATATTGTTACCTTCTGTTTCCAAAACAATATGACTCAAAACTAGTTCTTGGTATGTGTTAGGTTAACTATTTTTTTTAGGAATTTTTTTCCTCCTAGTTAGGTGGACTTCATATATATCATATCTTTTCCTGTCAGGTAAATTTCAAGGACAAAATTTTCTTTAAAGAGGGTAGAATTGTCATGACCTGTATTCGGATCTGAGCGTCGGGTTAACCTGAAGAGTTAGGCTTTGATTTTGGGCCCCGGGTTGAGTTGTTTGGGCTTTGTTAAGCCTTAGGTTGTTGGTTCATGAGTGGTTGTGTTAGGCTTGAGTTGTGAGCTGAGGGCTTTATGGTAAATGTACAATAAGTTAAAAGAGGAAGAGGTTTTGGGAGGAAGGGCTATAGAGAATGAAGTCATCAACCTTCTTCCCTTTCTCTTCTTCATCAGCTCATGTTCTAGAGGAAAGTTGAGAGTAAAAGTTGTGATCTTTGTATCTTTAGCTCGATAATTTTTTGTTATGGCTTAAGGGTAAGTGATAGAGTAGTAAGGGATCTATCTTTCAAGGTAAAAATGAATGACTTTAGTGAAGGAAGCAAATCCGGATTTTGAGTTTTTGGGAGTTCCTTCTCAGTTTTTAATCAAGTTCCAGCTTAAGAAATCATCCATAAGCTTGGTCTAATGGATAGTTTAATTCCTTTCTTGTAGAGAAAGAAGAGGGAGAGATTTCAAGGAGGCTAGGCAAGGAGAAAGCTTGAAGTGGTAGAGCTCGTTTTTGTTGTTGCTTTTGCTGAGGTTGGTACACCACCAACTCGACTTTGCATCATTCATATCATTATAGGTTACATTACATGTGAATTGATTACATGATTGCTTGGTTGTTAAGATAGAAGTCTTTAATGGTGATTGTTGTAATAGGATGTTACAAGGCTTAAAACTGAGTGAAATACCCTTTAAATTCCCCTAATTATGTACATAAGTAATTAGGGAACGAATACATTAAGTTTGGATAAAATTCTTGGCAATTCTTAGCTGTAGACCTACATTTTCGTGCAAGAGTATCGGAGCGCCTTACTTGTGTTTCGATACAGCACCCTCCAATAGCGAAAACATTTCGATACCTCATATAGGGTGTATCGAAACGAGTAGCCTTCCTTAGTTGACTTTGAAGTTTGGTCAAAGCATTTCGATACCCCCTTTGGGAGGGTATCGATACAGGGCGTTTTGATATCCTCTTTTGTGAGGGTATCGATACAAGGTGTTCCGATACCCCACATAGGGAGTATCAAAACTCTTGGGAAATTTTACCTAAATGTAAGGTTTTGAGTTTGAGACTTCAATAATTGTGATTAGGGGTTCCCATGGATCATTTATGCTATAAATGAGTTGTTAAAACTAGATTTGAAAATATTAACTCCGATAAACTACGTTATGACAAGTCTTAGCATATCTTGATGTGAAGATCCTAGGTGGATCGTTTGTGTGTATGTGAGTATTTGTGTGATGGAAATCCGGAAATCCAAAAGTGTTGCAACACGAAGAAGGTCATCCGGTATAATATTTCGGATGATGTATTGAAGACCTTTTTTCGAATGTTGGGCGGCCTCATTCGAAGATGTTTGATGTAACATTCCGAACATGGGATTTGTTGGGTGACCTCCATCCCGATTACTTATTTTGAATGATGGGCGGCCTCGTACGAAGATGTTCGATGTAATATTCCGAGCATAAGATTTGAGGGCGACCTCAATTATGAGTGTAGGATCCCGATATTGTGTTGACGCGGGCCTCACTTCTTATGTTTGCTTTTGTTGTGACATGTATATGTTGTGTGTGTTAGTATACATTTCATTTATGTCATGTGGTAGGCAAGCATGATAGATCATCACGTCATGCATGATATTTACATGTTTTGCTTTGCTTATTATGATATGCATGATTTTGGATCGAGTGACGGCATACCCATTGAGCTTTTGTAGCTCAGCGTTCGAAATGTGTGTTCGTGCATAGGTTAGGTAAAGCTAGTTTCTGTGGAGCACCATCGGGGTTTGGATTTCAGTATCAACTTTTTTAGGGTACAATTATTAGATGTAGTGGGCTAGTAGTTGTTGAACCCTATGTAATTGTAACTCTTATTTATTTTGGGTCAAATGTTTTAAATGTTTTGTATTAAATGGAGCTTCATATTATTTTAAATATTGGATCATTTCATATTTTGGATTTGAAATCTTTGGTATGTTATGGTTTTATTTGAACTTGAACTGTTTTTACTTGGGCTTGAAGTCGAAATTTTGAAATACGAGTTTTGGTCTGGAGTCCCAATGTGGCACCGAGTTGGGGTGTTACATTTAGTGGTATCAGAGCTTAGGTTGAGTCGCTTCTAGGAAGTCCTCGAGAGAGTCTAGTGTGTTATATAGGTGTCAAACAAGTACATACCCATGAGTCGATATCGTACTTTCTTTAAAGCTGAAATTTCGATGGTGTAATCTTGCTTGCTGTTTGTGCAGAAGTTGATCATGTCGAGGCGAGTAAGTGAGCGTGAGAAAATTAAGGGTTCTCGGGAAAGAGACTCCAACTACGAGTATGAGCCCAATGAGGAGGTGTCATCGGACGATGCAGTTGGTCAAGAGGCCAACTACTTTGCTCAGTTGAACCGTACCTTGCGCAGAATAGTGAGAGCTATACCGAGGCAATCTTCTACGTCTCGTGAGGCACCGATTGAGAAGGTGCGGAGCCAAGGAGAGATTAACATCTTTAGTATATGTCAAGTTAATCTTGTGCAAGCAGACTAATTGTTTCATGATACAAGGTGGATAATGAGGTAGAAGAGGTTAAGATCAGAGGATAAGTTGTCTTGTGTGTTGTTAATTTTGAAAGGAAATGCGAGAGAGTGGTGGGATACGGTAGAGCAGGGTTGTTATCCTCATCGCCCAAAATGGGATAATTTCCTTGAGGTGTTTGAGAGTAAGTATGTGAGCGTGACTCACATCGACACCCTAAGAGAGCGGTTTACCCATCTTGTGCAAGAGAACCGTTCAGTCTTTGCTTATGAACAGAAGTTCCTCCAGTTGAGCCGATATGCTCTAGAGTTTGTTGTTATAGAGAAGATGAGATGTAAGAGGTTCTTGAGAGGTCTGAGAAAGGAGATCCAGACTTATCTCACTACTACACCGCCTAAGGTGTTTTTAGAATTAGGTGTTAGTGTCAAGTCGTTAGAGCACGTTCAGGGTTTGACCTATGGGACTTCTGTTGGCCAATGAGGCTCATGTGGGTCCAGTTAGAGTCATGCAGGTAACTCTTAGTCTCACTCCGGTAGGAGTAGGAACCGTTGGAACCAGAACAGAAGAGCATCGAATCAGGGTTTAAGGTCGAACCAAAGGTTAGAGCCTGCAGGGCGTATGAGGCAATCTGTGTCTTCTTCTGCTGGGGGGCCCGGAGAGTTTGCAAAGGAGTATTAGTGTTCAAACTTGTAGACGTTGTGGCCGGAGCCACCGGGGAGAGTGTTGGGGAATTTCTAGAGCTTTTTTTCAGTGTGGGTCATCAAATCATCTTGTGAGGGACTATTTAGAGGTTGTGATGTCACCACCAGGTCAGGCTCAGAGGACTGTGTTTTAGGCCTACAGGGGTTGTGGTTTCTCACATGGCGGGGCTAGTCATCTATCAAAAGGCACCTTTTAGTCTACTGCTAGAGCACCGATGAGACAGTATGCAGTGAGGGCACAAGAGGACTGTGTTACGATAGATGTGATCTCAGGTACGTTCACCTTGTTTTCAGTTCCTATAGTTTCTATTATGGACTCGGGATCTATTCACTCGTATATCCGTAGTGGGGGTTACCAGCGGAAGATCTAGAGATAGGAGTTCGTGTGACCAGTCCGTTAGGGTTAGATGTGTTGGTGGATAAGGTGTATCGGAGGTGTCCGATCGAGGTGCAAGGATTTGTTTTTTCGGCCGACCTTATGGTCTTACCGTTTCAGGAGTTCAACTTAATCTTAGGGATGGATTGGTTGTTCGAGCACGACGCGAGTTTGGGGTGTAGATCTAAGAGTTTGAAGCTTCGAATGGATAATGGTTCTAAGCTTTTGGTGAAGAGTGAGAGAAACCCGTGTTTACCGAATGTGGTGTCAGCCTTGTCAGCTCAGAGGTTAATCTAGCAGGGTTGTGAGTCTTTCTTAGCTCACGTGGTGGATGTGAATGTTGAGAGTCCAGCGTTGGAAAGTTTAAGGATAGTTTGTGAGTATCCCGACGTGTTTCGAAAGGAGTTGCCCGATTTACCCCCTTACCGTGACTTAAAGTTCTGAATAGAGGTGATGTCGGGAACGGTATCGACGTCCATAGCACCGTATCGTATGGCACCTGCTGAAATGAGAGAGTTAAAGCAACAAATCCAGGAGTTGCTTAAGAGGGGTTTTATCAAAACGAGTGCGTTACCGTGGGGAACGTCGATTTTGTTTGTGAAGAATAAGGACGTATCAATGAGGATGTGTATCGACTATCGTCAGCTCAATAAGGTCATGATCAAGAATCGTTATCCTTTGCCTAGGATCGATGACTTGTTTGACCAGTTGAGAGGTGTTCGTGTGTTTTCCAAGATTGATCTGAGGTCGGGGGTACTATCAGTTGAAGGTGGTAGAAGAGGATGTCCAAAAGACCGCTTTTAGGACGCGAGACGGACACTATGAGTTCTTAGTGATGCCGTTTGGGCTCACGAATGCATCAACATCTTTTATGGACTTGATGAACCGTATCTTTCAACCTTATCTGGATCAGTTTATGATGGTGTTCATCGATGATATCTTGGTGTGTATTCACGCTCGGAGGAGGAGCATGACTATCACCTAAAAGTGGTGATCTTAGCCATATAATTTTAGGAGGGACAAAGTGATTAAACCATAAAGATAAGAGGTCAAGAATTGCTTTCGTTAATTTTAATTTAAAGGGTCTTAACCATATATTTTTAAGAGGGACAAAAAATTAATTACAAAGATTTTAATATTATCAATGGCCTAAAAATAATTAAACCATTCAGAGTTGAAGTCCATCCTCCTTGTCTCCGTGCCTGCATACAAGCTTATCCATTTCTTCTACAATATTTACGTGGAAACCTGTTCATTCTTCGAAAAATTATATTATGGGTGAGTCTCATCACGTGTCAATAAGATCAACCACTAAAAACTATCTACCTTATCATTTTTCTTATGTCATATTTTTTTCCAAGTGAATTTTCACTTAAAATATTACAAATTGATGAGGTGGGTAATTTTTAATGGTTGGTCTCATAGATGACGTGTTGAGACTGACCATGATATAATTTCTCTCATTCTTCAACACATTCATTGTGTACGTGCTCTTTGCAGACAACAGCAGTGGTCCGTACTAGAACATTCGAGTAACAATTTTTAAATGTCTTGCTACGGGCAAAGCAGCTACCTATCTGTATCTGCATTTAATTCCATCTTTTGAATCCAAATGTTTCAACTTATAATTCTTTGAAAAAAAAAAACAAAGGAAATCAAACCAGACACTATCTCAAATTCTCAATATCAAAAGAAACAAAGATATGTAATTACCACAAAACTCAAAACATTCCCACGAAACTAAAACCAACCAACCAAACCCCAAAATGATCAAGCCTGTTTCCAGAGAACCAAGTAAGTTGTACTTGTTTGTTTCACGAGTAAAAAGAAAGGGAAAAGAAAGAAAGAACAATCCCAGGACATTGATGTACTCATTTAGTTCCTTGTCTTTTTGGTATTCTCTTCGTTAAGGATATCAAGCAACACGGTGCTCTCGCATCGAGGGCACTTGGGATCCACTTCAGACAACATAACATACATGAGGCATCGAGGGCATCCCACCAGCACCATCGAAATCTCTTCGGGGATACTCGGGTATTGCACCATTGTCGTCGAGTCTTCAGGCTCCGAAGACACGCAAGAGCTCTCCGGCGACATCTCCCGGGATGAAAACGACATGTTCGGTGACCCGGCTTGTAGGGTTGGCACCCTAGGTGGTGATAAGTTCAGCGTCAATTCCAGCTTTGGACTGTTTTCTCTTCGGCTCATTGTTTAATATATAACAATATTCACCTGTTTGATAAAAAAAATGGATTAAACAGTCAGCTAAAAGGAAGAAGCAAATATGAAGAACTGAAAAATGAAGAACAAGATGTAAAACTCACCTCTGGGAAATGAATTAGAAGGCTTCAACTATCAAACTCAAGTGTTTGGGAACCGAGAAAATAAAAACAGATCAGATTTTTGGTTTCTCCTGCTGATTGATTTTGGCCTTTATATATCCAGGGGTTTGAAGGGAGGGAAGAGAAAGGTAGGCATTTGCTAGTAATTAAAAAGGGGGTAGACATGGAAGGTGAGGAGAAATTAGGGTGGAAAACAAGTTGGATAATATTGAAGGTCGAATTCAACGGTGGATAAATTAGAAAGCTTGAAGATGCTGACTTGTCACATATCTCTAAGTGATGAATTCATATCATTTTGGTATATTTTATCGGATAGATAGATAGAGGATAAAAATAAAGAATTTTGGTTTAACTTATAATGTTTTTAATTTTTAAATGACTTAAACTAAAATTTTATCATGTATGAAGGGCTGGAACGAAATATTACCATTATCTAAGCTTAAAATTTTAAAATTAAAAGTCTAAAATCGTATTTTTACCCCCCTAGCTTTGTCTTTGATACAACTGATTTTTCTTCTTAAGGTATTTATATAACATGTTAACCATATTCAATTAAAAAAAAGGATCACGTAATTAATACATCTATATATCACATGATACCTTTTAAGTCTTTAACTTGTATTTGCAATCATCATCGTCAATAATAATTAATTAATTAATTAATGACCAATTATATAAATTCAGTCATTTTGCTTGAAAAAAAAATATAAAAGTAAGAGAACTCTATATTCTGCAACACCTTAAAAATATCTCGAATTTTTAAATCTTAATTTTAAAATTTTTAATTAAAAACTCTAGCTTTGAGATTCTCAATTTTTAGGAACTTTAATTTTTTGAGATTTTTAAATTAATTTTTTAAATTTAGAAAAAAATTTAAGATAAAATTATAAAAGTTTAAGGTGTGAGTTTAAAGCTTAAAAGTTAAAGTGATATTTTAAAAATCATTAATGATTATTGGCTAAATATTTTGAATTCAAAGTGGGATAATTTACCCATTTTTTAATTTTCTTGTTACTCAGCGTGACTAATTTTTTTATTTATTTAAATAATTTTTTTATTATAATATATATTTTGAAGTTTGACGAACTCTTAGATAATCTAATTTATTTTTAAATTAAAGTCTAAGGAAAAATCCTAGATTATTATCTCAACTATAAGAAGCCATTCACACCATCGTCCTTAAACCAAAATAGTAAAAATTTAATCATTCGAATATTTCTATACAAATTGATTTGATCAATCTCTTCAACAATTTATTTAAAGCTAAATAGGTATGTTTTCTTCTGGTGCTATAAATAAATAATTTTATTTGTGTGTTCTCTTATGTGCCATATAACTGATTTTATTATGTCACGTTGTTTATAATTTATGAATATTTTACATGAGATGTGTTTCACATGAAGAATTTTTTATACATTCATACTTGAGATAGAGAATTATCTTAAATAATGAATTTGTAAAAAATGAACCTGAAATACATTATAGAACTGTATTGATCTGGGAACTGAAATTTTATACTGTTGTGTGTATGAATTGAGATTGTACAATAGAAAATTATGGTTTCGACCACTTATCAATTGGTAGATGTAATGAGGAGTTTTGGGAAACATTCCCCTTAACGATTGATATTTTATAGCTGGATGCATTGCATTGTGTTTGTAAATTAAATCGTATGTGTTGTAAATCATACTTTGCTTTGAACTTAAAGATGTTATAAAAAATTATTGTGTTTGTGATTGTAGTTTTTCTTGCACATTAGAGACACACTAAATTCTCTAATTTACTCCCTCTTAGTTCTTTTAGATATACACAAAGATATAGGTGAACTGGTATTTAGATGATCTTACATTTTATTCGATTATTTTATTATTCAGTACTAAAAAATTTTAGTTATTCATATTATTATTTAGATTATTTTTTTTATTATTTAAACATTCTTTTATTGTGATTTTATTTTAGAGATTTTTATGTAAATACTTGAATATTTATTTTGATATTTATGTTTTTTATTATTAGATATTTATTATTTTATTTTAAATTAAAGTATAATTTTTAAAACTAGTTTTGTGAGGGTTAAATTTTTCAATGTGACTTCCTAGAATTGACGTGTTTTTTCTAGACCGGGTCTAGGGATTACATATCCGGTGGTTGAGCTACATATATCTTTGGATGGGTCTATATCTATCCTAAACTTTTAAAATTCATATATTTAACTTTAATTATTTTAATTTTATGATTAAATCTTTAAAATTTATAATTTATATCCACCTAAATATTAAGATTTTTATAATTTGTACCTACACTCAAAAAACATTTCGGATCCGCCATCATATATCTAAAAATAATATCTTTTTATTTAGTACATTTCAAGTAAAGTTTTTATAATAATATGCTTGTATTAAATATAATAATTAATTTAAAATTTTAATTTGTAATTAATATTAATTAATGTATCTTAAATAATGTTTATAAAAAAGTTTATCCGTGAAAGATGAGACAAGAAAGAGACAATTGAAAGAAAAAGAAAAACATAAATATGAAGAAATTATGAAAATAATGATATTTTATGTATTTTATTCAATAAAAATGATTATAAAGTTCATTTATTTATATAGTATATGAAAGAAAAAAAAAACTAACAGAAAAGAATAACAATTGCTAATTGACTTTTACATTTTCCTCACGTTAGAGGTTGAAAAATATTTTTTAACCCCTAACTTGCTTAACAGATTTTAATGTTGTTTTATGTCCAATGCTTTGGTCACGTTCAGTTTGAATCATTTTCTATTATATTTTTTTCGAACAAAATGACAATCAATTTTTATATACTTGATTTTTTTCATAAAACACAGATTTACAATAATTTGTAATGTTTTCTTATTATCACTGAACAAGTTGACTGGTTTAATATCTATTATTCTCGTTTTTTTGAGTAAATCTGTCAACCAAATTATTCTTAATATTACAACAATCATGCTTCTATACTTAGCTTTTGTTGATAATCTTGTAATAGTATTATGCTTTTTTATTTTTAAAAGATCAAAAAATCTCTTAATTTAACACAATAATCAGTAACTAATTTCCTTAAAATAAGATACGATGCCCAATCAAAGTTATAATAAGTTGAGATCCTTCTATCAGTTATAACTTTGAACAAAAATTATTAACCTGAATCTTTCTTTACATATTTTATAACTCTCAAAACAATTTTCAAATAAGGCCATTTTTGTCGTTGCATAAATTAATTAAGATGTTACACAACATACATAATATCAGTTCTTGTGTGTGTTAGATATATCAATATTCCAATCATTCTTTGATATAATATTCTATTCTCGAATTCAGGATCATCAGTAGCAACATGTTACCCATCATCAAACTCTACTGAAGTTAGTTTGATGTTCCGTTAAAGAGGTGTTGAAATTGATTTTGCTTCTCATAACCCTGAATCTTCAATTATCTCCATAACATACTTTCTTTAATTCAATAATATTTTTTTCTTTTGATCTTTGGATTTTAAACCCGAAAAATATTTTAAAATTTTTAGGTCTTTCATCTTGAAGTTTTAATTCAGTATATTTTTCAACTCTGTAATCAAGTCATCACTATTATCAATAATTAGTAGATCATCTACATAGATTAGCATTATCACAATCTAATCTTCGTGCGTTTTTGTAAATATGGAGTAATTCGACTTGCTTTGTTGATAATCAAAGGTTAACAAACCCTTAATAAGCTTCATGTTTTACTGTCTAAAAGCTTGCTTCAGCACATATATTAATTTTTACAGCCTGCATATAAAATTTTCTCTCTAATTATAAAATTATAAGACAACTCCATATAGATCTCCTTAAATAAATGTCTTTGAAGAAAAGAATATAAAGATCCATTTGATAATGAGGTCAATTAAATATAACATCAACAGTTGAAAGTGTACGAATAGTAATAATTTGACCACAAGAAAAAAGTTTCTCTATAATCAATACCCTCCTTCTGATTGTATCCTTTGACCACTAAACTTGTTTTGTATCGAGATATTGTGTGCGTAAAAAATTTGTATCGAGAGATTCACTCATCATTACCTTGTGTGATACAAATTAAACCAAATTAATCATGAAAAAATTTCGAAAAAACGGAAAAAAAAATTAAAAGAATATGATATGCATTATTATCATAGATTTTCAAGACTACTTCGTAAAATTCTAATTAGAATCTAAAACTTACAATTTTGTTCAGTAAATCATGCACGAGCCTTTTAGTCCAAGTGATTAAAGGAACGATTTTTGTTGCCAGAGGTCACAGGTTCGAGCATCAGTGATGAAAGGAACGGTTTTTGTTGCTAGAGATCACATGTTCAGGCACCAGTGATGCCAGCTGAGTAATTGAGCGATAATATCAAATGATGGAAATTATATTCTAAAACATATATTATTATAATCACTATTAGTTAATTAAAAAAATACACCAAAATATTTTAAAAAATGCAATATAAATGCTTCATCGGATATAATTATCAATTGCATCGGTTAAAACATTTGATTAAATATAATCCATATAAAAAATAAACCGACAAATTACAAGAAAAAAAAAACATGTGCCAAAATATGTTCTACCTAGTAACATGTTAAACCCATAAATTGTTGGTTAATCCCCACAGTTGAATCATTAATATATTTATATAATTTATTGGTTAAAATTATTAATGCAAAACCTTATACTATAAGGTTTCACAACTAAGTGATCTTAATTACATTTTTTTATTTTTATAAAAAATAATTACATTTATTTCTACAGAAGTAAAATAGGTCATTATATATTTAGGTTTGCGCTTCAATCCTACGTATCTAATTTTTCGTTCCCTTGGTGTACAGTATTAATACCTCTAATTTATTTTAATACGTTACATGCCATGGCTACTGTCAATTAGGTTGGTGTATTTATTATAATATCGGTGCATTTACCATACGTTTAATTGGAAAAAAAATTCAACATAAAAATTAATTATATTATAACTCCTATTAATTAGTTAATTAATTTAACTTGCTTTTTTCCTTTTTGATAAAAGAAATTTTTAGGTAACTAAAATAGGATTGTTTTCTTCTAAGTAGAAATCGAAAAATTATTATATGGTCTCGAGTCATCACGTTATTTACGGTCTCATTTAATAAGGTTCATCTATCTAATGATATGTAAGTAAGAGGTGATGATTCATATTATAAAAAAAGTGAAAATTTATTTTAAAAAATAATAAACTGAAAAATTATTATTAGATAAGACCATGATTAACGTAGTGAACTAGACTTATCTAATAATTTTTCATGAAAATCATATATTCTTTTTATGTCCTTATTGATGTCCTTATTTATGTTTCAACAATATTTTTTTATTTAGACACTTATAATACATCCATGGTCATTGTTAGGCAAAAATATTTAAATATTGTTGTTAATTTTTTTCCATTCAAATGTGATATAAATTATTTTATTTTCTAAAATATTGTACTTTAAACAAGAACATTGAACTCAAACTCATTAGAATCCGACTTTAAATAGTGATTTATTTTTTTATATTAAAAAATTAAAGTCGGGAGCAGGAGGTTCTGACTTTAAATAGTAAAAAACTCTAAAAACACTAAAGTCGATGGCAAAAAGCTCAGACTTTAAACAATGTTTCTATTTTTTTTAATCCGATCATTATTCATAATATTAGAATCCAACTTCAATATTATTGTTCAAAGTACAATATTTTAGGAAATAAAATTGTTTATACCACATTTGAAGAAAAAAATTAACTAAAATATTTAAGTCCTTTGTAGGGATGGGCACGGAAACCGAATCCGACGGGTTTTGACCTGATCCGATCCAATCGGGTCGGTTTTTTTAAAAAAAAAATCGGATTCGGGTCGGTTGGTTTTTTTAAGGGTGATTTTGGGTCGGGTCGGGTTTGTGTTTAGGGTGAAAAAAATCCAACTTGACCCGACCTAGGATTAATAGTGTAATTTTTTCATATATATTTTAGGGATGTTTGCAATAATGATCCCTCTTTATATATATTTTATATAATTAGGTCATTAAAATTAATTTTTTTACAATTAGGTCACTAAAATTTTATTTTTTACAATTAGATCCGTAAATTTAATTTTATTTTTTTATAATTAAGTCCCTAAAATTTATTTATTTTTTAATAATTTGGGTCGGGTTGAATTTTAAAGCTTAAAAATCGGGTTGGATTAGGTCGAAATTTTTTTCACCTTAAACCCGGGTCGGGTCGGGTGGCGGGTATAAATTTTCAGGTCGGGTGCAGGTGGGCCAAAAATCCGACCTGTGCCATCTCTAGTCCTTTGCCGTCATTGTAATCCTTTAATTATTTTTTTATCAAGAATAAGATGTAATTATTCATAAATTATGATCTAATAATATTTATTAATGATGACTAGATTTTTTTATATAAATCTTAAATCTAATTATAATCTCACTTAAAAGGAAAGAAAAAAGAAACTTGTGAAGGAAAAGAATAAAGAGATCTTGGTGAGTCTAAAACCGACTAATGATCAAATATACTTATTTAATAATGATCAGAATTATATCATAAAATTATAAAAATAAAAAAATAAACCTTCCTATATTATTCTTGTATATTATTTTACCTAATATTGTTGGTGAGTCGAAATCTTTAATGGCTTCATGAAAAATTAAGTATTTAATTCCTAGCTTGCATATACAAGGAAATATTAATTCAATTTAACTTCTTGAATGTATCACTTTATCTCACCCAACATACTTATATGTATATTAATAAAAATTAAAAAAATGATATGTAATTATTTTATTTATACTGAATTAATTTTAAACAAAATATATTAAATTACTTATTTAAATTTTATATATTAAATAAATTTTATTCTAATGATATTTTTGACATATAAAAAAATGAGTATTTAAATTAAAATATATAATACTTTATTAAATATTTAATTAAGTGGGATAAACTAAAGAAGGATAAGTTTATGTTTTTGAATTTTTTTAATTAAATAATAATTTAGGTTTATATCATAGTCATTTTGGATATTTTCGAAGCCTGAATTTAAAATAAAAAATATCACAATAGAGTAAAAATATATCTCATTACTTCGGATAATTAGTTTAATATTTCAGTAATAAATCTTAGAAACATGGTTAAACTTTGTCAAACACGTCATTTTTATTGTTTTGTTAAGAAAATTTGAAGGAATTGAAATGTAGGTACGATATAGAGTTTAATTTTAAACAATAAATATAAAAATTAAAAAATATTATATCATTAGATCGGAGAATATAAAAATAATTAAATTTAAAGAAAATAACTAAATCTTGATATTTGAAAAAAAAATTATTCATTTGATAAAAAATTAGGAAAAAAAAAAGAGAATAATTAATTTTTAGGCCCTACACTGGTTGGAACCCCTAAGCATTCGTTCATGGTGCTTCTTTAATAATTGATCCCAATTCTTATATATTTAAATATTAGATATTGTTTTTTTAATTTTAAGTTTAAATATTTAATAATTAAATTTTTTAAAATAATATTATAATCTTGATTCTGCTGGTAATTTGACTCAGGATCTGAATTGACTTTATCTAATTCGAGACTTTATATTATCTTAAATATGATTTAAATTTAATTTAAAACCTAAATAAATTGAATTGAACCAAAATCGACCTGATTTTTAGTTGAACCTATTATCACTTATTTTTGTTCGAGTATATTAATATATTGTAATATTATTACTTATTATTTTTATTAATAATATGTGTTAATATAAGTTTAGACTTATTATACGTAAGCATAAATATGAATTATTGTATGTATGATATGTGTATGCAGGGGCGAAGCAAAAAATTTATTTAAAGAGTATTATTTTTTGAATAATATTTAAAATAATTAATTATTTATAAAGGGGTGTTAAATTATTTATAAAAGAGATGTTAATTATATATCTTTTTAATTTTTTATATACAAGTTATATAAAAAAATATAATTTTTCAAAAATTTTGGAGTGGTAGCAGACACCCCATTCATAAATGTGACTCTGCTATGTATGTATACATGTATATGTATTAATATGTGTATGTATATATATTATATATGTATATTATTATTATTATTTATTATTATTACTGAATTGTTTTATATTATTATGAGTGAACTGCAATAATATATATAATAGATATAAAAATAGTAATTAACCCATTTAATTAATAACAGTTCAAATCCAACATTTGTCCTAACTGATAACATGAACCCTATGCCCTAGTAATCTGATCATTTTTTCTGTACTGGTTTAATCTTTACTGTTAGATCAAAATTTTATGTGGGTGATCAGTCAACTTTCTCACGTGCAAGTGAAGCGCAACACCGAGGCTATTAACATTTTTTACGTGCTCGAGTCTCTATCGATCGTCTACGTGATTTCATCGTTAGAGATTATATCGTCATAAAAAAACTAGATAAAAAGATATATTCAAATCAAATATAGTTAATAATTCAGAATCAATACAAAAAGAAGAGCTTTTTAAAGGTATCTTATGTTGTTTTTTATTTGAATTAAAAAAAATAGACTTAAGATTTTTATTTAATTTTGATCTTTCGGTATCGTTGATGAACGACAATCATTGTATCTTAATTTTTTGAGAATCTCGGGCATGATTCAGGTTATTGAGGAGAATTTTATGCTTTGGTTAGGGTTTGAGTTCACCAACGTAAACAAACAACAATCGATATGATACAGACCCGTCAAAATTTGATTTTGGGTTAGTATTAATCGCGTTTATGATGAATACAATAGACAAGGATGAAGTTCATCTCTTTAGGGGTTTGATCTAAAATTTTAGAAGAAAAAAGAGGATATATTTTTTTATTTTCTAAAAATTAGGGTTTATAAAAAATGACTAAAAAGTTAAAATTTTGACCAAAGGTCCTTTTACAATATTCAAATTTTATAAATGATAAAATACCACTTTTAGTCTCTTCGCCCTAATTTAATAACATAACAAGGGTTTCCATATTGTTAAATTGTGTCCGTAATCCCCATATTTTTCAAATTCTTTAATCTCATCCTTAAATTTTAATTAAAAAATTTTGGGGGGCAAATTAATCTAAAAGTCCTTAAGTCTTATTTTTTTTAAAATTAACCTGCTACATGGATAATTCACACAATTACTCTCCCTACTTTCTATTCGATTCTCAATTTCATCCCTGATCTCCGTTTTCATTATTTTAAAAGAGTAAAATTGCAATTTCGGTCCCCTTTGTTTTCACAAGTTTTAAGTAAGTCCGTGTTTTTTCTTATATCAGTTTTTTATGGATTAATTATCTTATAATTCTTATTTTAAATATGGCTTTCATTTATTTATTCATAAATTTATAACTTTACATATGTTTTCATTTCGTATTATTTTTTGTAGGGGTGAGTAAAACTCGACTTAACTTGAATAAATCGAATTTTTCGACTCGAATCGAGGTGAAAAAACTCGACTCGTTTTAACTCGATTTGAAATTTCATAAACTCGAATCGACTCGAAAAAATTTCAAATTAAGTTCAAGTTACAAAATGGAAATCGAATAACTCGAAATTTTTAGTAATTATAAATGTTAATTGCACATTTAACCCATGTAGTTTTATTTTCAGTCCCTTCTTTTTTTATATATTTTAATTTTCTTTTTTATAATATGGTCACGTTCTAGATTGTTTTTTATTTTATTTAATAAAATTTTTATTTGTATCTTTTATATTATGTTATTTATTTTTTTTTAATTTTTGTACTTAATTTATCATTGTTTTTTGTTTAGTCTTAGTCTTACCTAGATAAGAAGGAAGTTATTAATAAAGTATGTAATTTAATAAAATGACATATTCATACCTAAGATATTTGATTGATGGTAATAATAATTTAAAATTTTTTTTACACATATAAAAAATAATATGAATATATATATATATAAAAATTTAAAGAGAAAACCGTTTAAATTACAATAAAACTATATTATAGTATTATAAATAGTATAACTAAAATAAATCGAAAAATCGAATCGATTCGAACTCGAATCGAATCGAAAAAAGTTCAAAAAAAGTTCAAACTATAAAATATGATGACTCAACTCGCATAACTCAAAAATTTTTTGACTCGACTCGCTCGAACGCTCACCCATAATTTTTTGTATATTATAATTTATTAGTTTTTGTTTTTGTTTTTTATGTACTTATTTATTCGATATATATTATATTTTCATGTCTAATATTTCTTATTTGTATGTTACATGTATTTTTTATTTAATTTGCTTATTTGTTGACATGTATTTATATATGTATCTATATTTATGTGGTATATAATATATTTCATGATATATATATATATATATTTATATTTTATTAGTTTATATTATATAAAATTTAAAAATTTTATATTTTTTATCGTTAAATAAAATCGATGGTAAGATTAATGGTAAAATATAAAAATTATCGCTAAAAAATAAAAAATAATTTCAATCATTTATTATCATCCAAAAATAATATATATATAAATATATAAACAATTGAATCATAGTAAATTATCATTCTATACATATTAATTAAATAATAATATCACTGTTGTTACTTCCATTGAATTCGATAAGTTTGGCACATAGGAATTACAGTTTTCAAATTTAGATCGATATCTGATAAAACTGTAATTTAATTAATATTAATATATATGGTGTAATTCAATTCGGCCGCTGAAAATCTAATTTTATACACCTACAAAATTTGACTATGATTAATAAACAATAAATTATTATAAATAAATAACTTCGACAGAAAAAATAAATTTTTTGATTTGATTTGAGACAAAGAATTTAATTCGACTCAAAAATACATAAACTTGATTAAAAAAATTTCAAGTTTGGGTTATAAAATAAAAATTCAAATAATTCAAAATTTTTAATAATTGATGAAACGAATTTTATGTTCGAGTTGAATCCTTCAATTATATATATATATATATAAGATACTATCAAGTTACGCAGTGTAAAACCATTTAAATTTTACAACTTTTTTTTGGATCATTGGATGTAGAAAAGATGCCTCATATATATATATATATATATAAAAGATACTATCAAGTTACGCAGTGTAAAAACATTTAAATTTTACAACTTTTTTTGGATCATTGGATGTAGAAAAGATGCCTCAAATCAGCTCATTACTTTTTTTTTTCAAGTAATAATCTTTACATAACTAACTGTTAATCTTAGTCACTCGTTTCAATCATTTAAAGATAAAAAAAATGTATGTCACACGTAAAAAAATAGGCATGCATATCTTATATAATTAGAGAAAGTCGTTTAAATTAAATCAAATTACTATACATTATAAATAATTATAATTAAATTTGTATATCAGCTCAAAAACTTGACTCAACTAGACTTTCCTAAACTCAAATCGAATCGAAAAATTAAATAATGTTTGAATTATAAAATATGACGCATTAACTGGAATAACTCAAAATTTACTTGACTCAATCGAACGTTCACCCCTACATTTATACATGGGATCTACTAGGTTGGCTCGACCGCCCCCAAATTAATGTGTAAAAGACATTCAACTCATACACCGAAAACATTAGAGTTTCTTCTATGATAAAATTTTAATACACAAACCGTATAAAATACAAATTTATATATTTATACCATAAAACTCAAAGCTATACTTTAAATCCTAAACACTAACTTTAAATTCTAAAACTTAAACTTTTTACATAAACACCTACCCCTAAAACAAAAAAGATTTTAGTTTTTACATAGACTCTGTATCAAAGTTTTTTACTCTCTTTCATTGCCAAAACTACAAATTTATGTTCTTAAAGATGATAGAAACTAATTTCATCAACACTTCATGGATTCTTTTATCACTGCTCAGTTCCTGTTGATATATCATGAACTCACAAATCTACCAAATTCTCTAATCAATGATGAGAAAATAACACTTTTGGAGCATGTAAATACACCAAATAAGTTTACATCATTCCAAGGCCTTTCTTTGCTAAGTTTGGACTTCAAGGTATGAATACATCTTAAGCATGTTCTTCTCACCTATTTTCTAACCATGGATTGAAAGGGAATTCACACTTGTACTACTAAAAGGGAGGACTATATACACAATGTATCCCATCATAGGTTTCTTTACATACTCAATCAGCTAAAGGTGCTGCCAATTCTAATTCGATATAATACTGCAGAAAATTAGTTTCCATGTAGCTGACTCGAATAACAGCAGCCACTTAGCAAGGTCTATGGACTGTTAGAATGATTTATGCCATGCATATCTTCATTGCTTCCTTCTGAAAGCGATGGAGTGGATACGAGGGGAAAAATGTATAACTTACACGAATGTAACTTTGAATTTACATGGATAAACAATGATTTTACAAATTCAGTGCACCGCAATCAAAGAGTATTTTTTAAGATATGATAGCCTAGTCCTCCAAGATCTGTTTCCTCTCAAGCTCAAAAATATGTTCAGTCAAATGGCTTACTGTGTCATTCGTTGTCTTGTTGTTGCCCTTGCACTGCAACAGTTGCTGCTCAAGACTCTGTACAAGTTCATTAAGACTCTGAATCTTCTTCTCTTGGGATAGGATGATCTGCAATTTGTGATAAATTTCAACAAAACCCAATCAAAAGTTAAATTTCTGGCGAAAAATGTAGATCAAGACAAGACACAATCATTATAGTTTGCTACCAAAGGCAAATATTTTCATGTACCTAGTTCATGCCTTTTGGCTTACAGAGCTTGCAATAGCACAATTCCTTCTAAAATAATGTGAACGTGTTGATTAGAATACCATGATCAGTGGCAAAAAAATGCTAGCCAACAGAAGTGGCAACGAAGAAAAGCAAGAACTTTGTCATTGACAGAAACAGAAATAAGCTAACAAGGCACAAATTTATGCCAAATTAAGAGGCATTCAACAACTAGTATACATGTTGGAGTGGATGAAATCTGAATGACTGCTTAGGCTAATCCATATCGATGTATACCGGTACTATAATATACAATAAACCAAACATTGAAGAGGGTAGCTTACAGAAAAGTAATTGCTAAATAAGGGTATAAAAATATTTGGTTTTTTCTTTACAAGAACCAAATTCCTACACTAAATAAACCGACGAAAGTAATCGTACTAGAAAATGAAAAGAATACAGATAAAAAGGGGTTTGCATTTTGCAATTCAGCATAAGTTTTAATAACTATACGTATGATATGTCACATAGAACATGTGGATTCCAATGAAACTAATCTCATTATTCAAATGTCTTCTGTCAAGAAAAGATAAACTTGAAATTTCAGTTAGAATTAGAAAAAAGTACAAGGCATATCACCTTTTCTTTCACAACTTCTTCCTTCCTTGAAATTTGTTGCTGCTTCTGTGATACACTGGGCGCCGTGTCGTCATCAACAAGTGGTTGTCTCCACTCCAACTGTGATGTGATTATGAGTATGATAAATAGGAAAATAAGTAACATTGGTCTCGACATTGTTTTCTAACACTCTTTTCAAACCCTGTAACTTCAAAAATTTCAGCATTCATTGAAACCATCCATAAACGAAAATACACTAAAAATCAACATTCATTAAAAGTTAAAGACAACCCTAAACTATAAAATATAATTTAGTGATTATAATAGGTAAAGTAAATGCAATAATTTCATACAAAACTGAATACTAACAGTTCAAATATCTCAAATGTAACAATAAGGATCAAATTCAGCTACAAAACCCTTAACTTTCTGTTTGGTAGCCTAGACAATTGAGATAAATCCAAGTAAAACAAAATTACCCTCGCTTTTTTTATAATTCATATCAGCTAACTATAGTAAAATTAAACATTTATATTAACCCTAAAATGGTATTTTTCAAAAATGAAAGACAAAACAAGGAACTTCTGGGTATCGACTTTCTATGTTCCTCGATGTTCTAATCAATAAAACAGAAACCGAAGTTGCTATCTTCGACCAAAATATTGGAAGAAATGAATAAAGACCTGAATTGAAAGAAAAAAAAAGTGGGGTGGGAGGACTTACAGATCAAAGTTGAACAGAAAACCCTAAATTCATGATCGATCAAAGCACATTTACGAGTCTTGTTCTGAGAGTTTTAATGGAGTTTTGAAGCTAAGATTTTTTCCCTCTGGGTTTGATTTGTTTTGCTTTTGTGATACCATGAAGAAACGAACAAAAAAAAAATTGTGCATTGAGCTCTTGATAACCTAATGGACGAGTATACAACAGAAATCGAACACTATTAAATATTATTAAATTAAATTATAAAGAATAAAAAATTAAAAGACTAATCGAACACTACTAATCATGCAATTATTAATTATATGTTATCACTCTTTTATTAATTATATATTGAGTCTTTAAAATTTTAAATTTTTATTAATTAATTTAATAGTGTTCGATGCCCGTTGTAGAATTTTTCCAACCTAATTCGTTAAAAATATACATTTTTACATATAAGTTATTCAAAACTTAAACTTTAGCTAAAATATTAATTTAAGTTATAAATTTTATTTGTGTTAGATAAAATTAGACTGACGATTAATTCTTTAAAAAATAGAGTTTTATATTTTATTTATTTAATCTTTAAAATTTAGGTAAATATAATTTTTATCTTTAATTAATTATGAAAATAAAGTTCCTTTTTAAAAACCATGTTAATTTATTTTAAAATTAAATTTACCTTTTGATCTAAAAATATTTAGAGTCGTCATTTATTACTTTAGTAGGTCGGACACCATAAAAGTAAATTAGAGATTTATTTATTTAAAAATTGAGTTTAAAAATCGATTACGCATGAAAAGAGATCAACATTATTACGATATCGTTACATCAAACTTTATATGGCATGTTAATAATTTTAATAATGATAATTGAAATTTAATTTTATCCTTAATTATTAATTGATTTTATATTACCCAATATCGTAAGGGTTAGATGAATATTATCTAATGTAGTGGTGGATCTAGAAAAGTTTTTTAGGGTGGACACAATTAGATTATCTCTGTAGGAAAATAAGGTACTCCACCCAAAAAATTTTGAATATACGATATTACTGGAAAAAAAAATTAGTCAACTACAACAATATCTATAGTACTAAAAGGAGAAGGCTACTTTCTCTAGACATTTTCCATTTTAAACTAATTACCTCCATAGGTAATTACATCATTATCAGAGAAGTCAGTTTATTGATAAATTACCCCTATATGTAATTACACTATCAGTTGAAACAAATTAATTTAAAATTGAGAACGCCAAGAGAAAGTGACGTTCTCTCCTTGGCACTAGGGATGTAAAAATCTGACCCGACCTGGAAACCCGCCTGAAACCTGTTCGAGTCAGAACTTGATTTGACTTAGGGCTGTAATGACCCGAACTTGATCTGTATCCGACTGTTGTTGACCCGAACCTGAGTTGGACCTGTTACTGTAGTAACCGAACCCGAACTGTATCCGACCGAGAATGACCTGAACCCGATTTTAACCTGTTACTGTAGACCTGAAACCCGACTTGTATCCGACTGAAACGAACTCGAACCCGAGTCTAACCTGGCAAATAACCGATATTACCCGACTGAATCGACCCGAGACCTGATTTTACCCGACCTGTTTTGAACTCGACCTGTTTTGAACCCGACCTGATAAATGATCCGACTTGTTTTGTACCCGACCTGTTATTGACCAGAACTAATTTTAACAAAACTTAATATTTACATGACATATAATTAAATATACTACAATTTGATAAATTTAAAATATTAGTAAATATAATTAGGCTTAAAAATAGAATTAGACATGAGAATTAATTTAAGATTAATATTTAAATATAGTATTACATATTTAATTAAATTAATTTATTTTCTATTTTATTTAATTTTAATTATAATTTTAAATTGAATACATACATTATATTAGTAATATACATACATTAACTCATAAACAAATTAAATATATATATATATTAGTATACATTTAAGTATATATAATATATATTATATATTAAAGTATTTTATATATTATAAATATAGTATATATTACGTATAATACATTAATTCATAAAATATAATATATATGTATATCATATATATTAAATTATATTATATACATAGCATATATTAATGTATATTATATATATACATCTAGTATATATACACATATATATAAAAAATAAATATACATATATTTTTATTAAGTACTTTAAGTCAAATTGATTTGACTTTTAAAGTAAATTTAAAATTAAAATTTTGAGGAAAATTTTTTAATTTTAGGAGGGATTTTTTATTTTAACGTTTGGAGGGAATTTTTGATTTTAGGGAGGGGGATTTTTTAATTTTAACTTTTAGGAGGACTTTTGATTTTAGGAGGGGATTTAAGGAGATTTTATAATATATATACCATATAATATATATTATAATACATATTATATTATATACTATAAACATACATATTTATATATATAATATATTATATAATATATATGTATTTATATATATGTAATATATGTTATATATGTATAATACATATACATATAATATATATATAACATTATATATTTACATTATTAACATACATATGTATATATATGTATAATGTATTAATACATACTAACACATGTGACATATTAAGTTATTGACATACATATATATAATACATGTACTAAACTACTACTACTATATATTAATATATATATTAAAAATTAATATATATGTTAACATGTATGATATATGTATAATATTATATATATATATATATACATATAACATACATATATATATAATACATATACATATAGATTATAGCATACATGATACATATATATATATATATATTAATATATACATGTAATATATACTAATATATATATATATATATACATAATTTATAATTACATATTGATATAACATACATATATACATGTACTATATACTAATTACTATATACAATTATACATATACATATGTTATATATACATAATATATAATATACATTTATTAATTATTATATATACATATACATATAACATACATATATGATATATTAAATTATTGATATATATATATATATTAATATATTAATGTACTATGTATAATACTATTACTACTACTAAATACTAATCTACTATCACTATGTATACATATAACATACATTGATACATATATTATATATATGAAATTAATCCATATATAGTATTATTCTATTTCTAAAAATAATATTAGTCCATTTAGTATTACTCTCTATATAGTATATTTTCTACATATAGTATAAATTTCTTATATAGTATTAATTTTATATATACTATTATTCCATTTATAGTATAAATTTTATATATTGTCTAAAATTTATTTTTAATTTTTGGAATATATTAAACTATAATATAATTATAAATTTATAATGTATTAAAGATAAATTTTTAATATTTTTAATTATCATTAAGTTATAATTTTTGTAATTTAGTCCTTATAACTTACAAGTTATTTTTTTAATTGATTCTTACTGATTTTTCTAATTTATTTTAAAGTTTTTAATTTTTAATTTTTGTAATTGAGTCTTTACAAATTAATGTTGATTTTTTAAAATTTTAATCTTTAACTTTATGGTCTAATATTTATTCGTTTTTTACGTATTTATACAAAATCAAAATTAATAATTTAAATTACTATGAATATAAAATCAAAATTAATTCGACCTGAAATAAAACCGACTTGAAATGAACCCGACCTAAAATACAACCGAACTGAAATGGATCCGACCTGAAATCTACCTGACCTGAAATGAAACTGTCAATTATCCGATTTGGACCCGAACCGTTTGAACCCGACCTGAAATGGATCCGACCTGAAATGGACCCGACCTGAAATGAACCCGACCTGAAATGGACCTGACCTAAAATGAACCCGACCTGAAATGGACCCGCACCCAACCCGAATCGAGTCAAAACATCAAATCAACCTGAAATGACCTGTATCCGATTTTACCCGACCTAACAGTACCCGACCTGAAACCCATCCGAGTAACTGTTTTTACATCCCTACTTGGCACTGTAGAAATTGTCGTAATTCATTAATTTTTCTCGCAACATTGTATATTCAAAAAATTTTGGATGGAACATCTTATTCTTCAAAATTTGCCTCAAATATTGTTATTGAGTTATTTTATGTTTATTTTGTTATTTGGGTTGGGAAACAAGAATAGTTATTGGGTTTGGTTGTAGAGTTAATTTGAGCCTAGATTAAATAATGTAATAAGAGTATCATCCAAGAATTATTCATCTCTTTTAATTGATTCACAAGGCGAATGGTTGTTTGGTTTCACTCGCAGCATCGTCATATGTTCCATCCTTATATCGGAACTTTGGGCAGTCCACGAGACACTGCAGCATGTGTGATGTTTGGAGCAGCAGAGATTAGAATTGGAAACGGACAATGCTGAAGTGGTGCACATTTTGCTTAGATCATCGCAGACTCTTCAAGATCATGGACTGGTTCTGTCGATCAGGAAGTTGTTATTGCTAGACTAGGGTGTGGTGATTCGGCACTTTTGTCGGGTAAAAATGCAGTGGCTGATAGGTTGGCAGCGCTGAGCAACGGTAGGAACCTAGGCGAATAACTATTTACCGATCCTCCGATTGAAGGGGAGCCATTTTTGTTAGCAGATTCACAACTGTGAGTTGAATGCTTTATGTTTCAAGCAAATCAATAGATACTCCAGTCATCTTGGATTGCACATTACCAATGATCATTCGACAAACTAAAGCAGTATCCTTTTGTTAGACCCTTCCATCTTCTACATCTATCAACTGAGAAGGGAGCTAC
Organism: Abelmoschus esculentus; assembly: GCA_035048815.1. Taxonomy (NCBI): domain Eukaryota; kingdom Viridiplantae; phylum Streptophyta; class Magnoliopsida; order Malvales; family Malvaceae; genus Abelmoschus; species Abelmoschus esculentus. The sequence continues at coordinate 3,236,205 of JAUCBN010000061.1, read as the reverse complement.
TCAAAACACAATGCAGGGATGCACAACAAAATGCAAGCTAAAACTGCAGGGCATGAAGAAAGTATCTGGATTAATAGGATTATCATGAAATGAATTTTTCCTGCTGCTCTTGAAGAATTCTTGCTGAAGACTTGGCATCTATGTATAGCTTGCTTACTTCCTCAAGATCCGCCTATAAATAAATGAAAACAGTTCTATTCCCTGCTTTGATGATAGAAAAAAAACAATAACGAAGAACAGCTGCTTCTGAATATATAATTACCTTGCAAATGTTGTCTCGGCCATTCATTTTTGCCACAATGCTAGCAGGCGATAACAGTTGAACCGCATGTCTGTAGAAGTAGAAACTTCTAAGTTCTAAGTATGGTTCTGATAAAAGAGGGGAATTGATATTCGAGTAAAACTAGATTTAACCTTGACCTTAGTGATGTGCTTTGTCCAATCTCTCCAAGGAATGCCAGACTTTCTTCATCCACAACCAGTTCTTCCACCTGTGCACGAATGGCTAAAATCTGCAGACCACAGATAAATGAAAACTTTAGGTAGGTTTTCATTTGATACATGCTACGAGTAATAAAATTAGGAAGACAATAAGTAACCTGTATCATTTCAGCAGGACCATAAATCTGAGTGCGGATGATCGCCAATCTGTCCAATAAGTCAACAGGAATGCCATGAGGACTATTCATATCAGTACCCCTGCAAAAACACATACATTTTTCAGAAACTAGACTCAAACAAACTAGCAAAGCATAAGCAATGTAGAATAGATATAGTATCAGGTATACATCTAATATACAAAAAATTACATGCTTGTAATTAAAAGAAAAGAGGATATATCCCAACGTCTCGGAAACAATTTTCATTACCTTACATTACATATTCCTCTATTTGTAGCAAAAATTACTATTGGAGATAGTGAGCTCTCTAAAGCACGATTCAAGTACGAAAAACACTCCATGTCCAGCATATGAACCTGCAAATGACTAGGAAAACATAAGCATGCCTGATGTGCAAATGTACTTGAGCAAGTGTAAGTCATGATAAATATATCTTAGGCTAAATATTTATGCACACATACAAAAAACATAAAACATTTATCGTTGCATCTAAGGACATGTATCATAAGCTGGAAAGTGCTCCGGTAAAGAAAAGGACAAGACCTCATCAATGAATAAAACTCCAGGAACAAGCTCTGCCACACCTTCATCAATATAACGGTTAACAACCTGTCACAATTAACATTGTTATTTCAATTAAAAGGCATGCTATCTTTCTACAAGACAATTTAGCATAGAGGCTGAAGTCAAAATCCAAATCATTAGCTTGTATCAAATTGAATAAATATCCCATTTGACTTGTAAAGTCATGACCATGTAGGATAGGTGTAGCTTCTAGGGAGCATACTAGAATTAAACCACTGACTAGCCAAAGAGAGAGAGTTAAGCTCTTAAATTAATAATGAAACCATTACGATCTGAGAATTTACTCAACCAAAAAGGAATGAAGAAAACATAAACTTGTTATAGGAGATCATGGCAGGTAATGAAAGTCCATCACATTAAATTTGCAACAGGTTATCCGATTATCACTCTGGAGTTAATCATTTTAAAAGCTAGGCAAAAGCATATAGGCAACATATTATTTTGCCTAGCTTTTAAAAAATAATGACCCTACCACATGATTCAGCAGACCTATACAAACCACACAAACAAATACAAGCAAAATTTTACAAACTTAACAAGAAAAATAAGATGCCTAAGGAGTTGAGTGAATTTTGCATTACTGTTACTAATGGCTATTACCCACGAAAATTACAGCATTAGTAAAAGGGTACTCCCACATATTCTTCTAAAATATCATCATATAGGCAGATAACAAATGTGTTTGGAAAAAATACCTTATTTATTTCTTGTCGCAATTTGTCAGTGATTTCTGTCTTCCTGGGCTTCATCATCTGACCCATTAAAGACAATATGTCTTGGCCCCCTTGTGGTCGTGCATTGGCAGCATCCAAATCATGTAGTGTTACATCCTGGTGGTGAAGAAAATAGAATAGAAATTCATTTATGAATTTTAACATAGGTAGAAAACAAATAAATTTACAATCGTAGAGGCAAACAGGACTAAGCCCAGCAAAGTCATTTGTAACATATCAGGCAAATGTAGAAGGCATCAGATTCATAAGAGTTCTTTTTTTCTTCATTGAGTGGGTGGCAAGTGGCAACTCTATAAGTAAAAAAAAAATGAGGATAATTGTCATTTATCATATAAAAACAAAATTTATTACCAATGAATGTCCATTCCCATCAGTATATATAAGCAGAAAGAAGTCATTAGGCCAATCAGATTATACTGCAGAATAAATGTTAAGGTGAACACAGAGAGTATAATCTCAGTGGAACAAACCTGCACTATTTCCTTCTTTTTGTGAACCTCTCCTTTGGGAAGAGGCACATATTCTTCTGCTTCAAGGTCAAATTCTGTAGCAAAAGCATCGCTTCTGCCCACCCTTTTGACAGCTCCATTATTTGCTTCAATATATATAACATCTCCAACAGCTACCTGCCAGTCAAATTAAAAACTTCACGAGCTTTCAAATTGAAGCCAAGACTCTTAGGTCGATAAAAGCATAACCCTTAAGTAAAGAAACAAATATTTGAATACAATACAGTGACTCATACAGTTCACAAGAAGTCCAAAAATAAAAACTTGAACAATATTTCCCACATAACAATGTGGACAAAAATAAAGGCTTACAGCTAACATTTTCTTTAATCAAGGCATCATAAATAGTAGGGTCCAACTTCAGTTGTTTTGTCCCTTTGACAGTTTTCAATCCAATAATCACATGGCTAATGCTTTTACCATAACCACCAGTTACACTCTCTGTTTCTTCAGGAGAGAGTTCAGTAACCTGAAACAAAACTAGCCAGGAATCAGGCTCTACACAACAACCCAAAGAGAAAACAATCACATAAAATCAGGGACAAAGAACCGTAATTAGATGCAACTTACCTCTCCTTCATAGACCTCTTTATTTTCCTTGATACGTAGACCAATAGCCCGTCGGAAATTTTCCATCAAAACTTCAGTTTTCTTTACTTCTGAAGAGTATACTTCAGATCCAACCATTGGACAGAATGGAACCTGCAAATATAGTAGAGGAATATATATATAGGCAAAAACTGGCAATCCCTCCAAAAGAACTGACATAATAATAATGTCTAAGTTAAAGGATATTCAGAAAATAAAAGTAAAAAAGGCAATGAGAACCTTGCTCCCAAGTTCCTGGGATATTCCTAAGGCCAAAGCTGTCTTCCCTGTACCAGGAGGCCCGGCCAGCAAAAGTGCACGGCCAGCCATCTTTTTCTGCTTTATCATATCTACCACGAGACCAGCTGCTTCCCTGGCCTCTGCTTGGCCCACAAAACCTGCAGCCAAAGGAATGGCGTTTCCACTGGCCTGGTAACAAAGGAAAAGGAAAACTCCTTAGGGAAGGCATTGCAATTTTGCTAGTAAAACAACAAGTGAGCGAAATAGAAATATATATGAGAAGAAAATTAGAAGTTTCTAACATTCTATCATTGCAACCAGACTTTCCAGTGGAACTTCATAGTGAAAATCCATGAACAAAACCCACTTCTTCAACTCTAATATTCATTACAAAATCATACAGTTAACAATAACCTACTTCAAGAACCACCCAATTCTTTCCATAGTCAATTAGTTGAGAATTAACTAAAATCCATTCAAAATATACTATTATCTCCATCTCCGGACATTAAATTTAATTTGAACTATACTTTATCCACTATAAGACTTAAAATTATACTAAACCAAAATCCAAAAGCAAACAGTAAACTCCAGTAAATGAACAAAAAAATCAGTACTTTGTCTAAGAACCCTAAAAACCCAGAAAAGTTTTAAGGGAAAAAAGTAACTTTCCATGGCTTAAAAAAGAAAAGGAAAGAAACTTCAGAATGCCCACAATTACAACAATGTTGCATATATACACGATAATACAAGACATTTAAGCTGAGAAAAAAAAACTAAAAATTAAAAATAAATAGAGGGAGGGAATGAAGGAAGTGAATACATCGAGACCAAGGCCTTTGATGTGAGTGTGAGTAGCGATTCTCTGCTTTTTGGCCGTCGACTGAACCTCTTCGATCTTCATTTTATCGATCTCTTTCTTTCCTTTTCCTTATTTCAGTTGTTTCAAGCTTGAGAAGCAATAGTAGCAAAGATTGCAGACTAACCTGACTTTTTCGTTAAGGAAAAAGGGCGAGGCTTTTCTTAAACCCTTGTCCGTCAAATTACATCTATGGTCCCCTCAAGTATAATACATTTACGTTTTGATCACTAGACTGTAAAAGAGCCAGTTTAATAATTACCAGAATGGCATATTGAGCCCTCGATATTTATAAATTTGATCAATAATTATAACTATATCATTTTCGACACAATTTAATTTTTAATTTCATTTAAGTGTATTATCCTTTAAAAATTTATGTACAAATTTAGGGTTGCAAATAAATTAAGCGTTTAATGTATTCTTTAGTAAAAATTTATTTATTTAATAAACGAACGAATATAAATAAAATTTAATGTTCTTTTAATTAAATGAAAGAATAAAAATAAAGGATTTGTTAATTTATTTACATTCGTAAATATTCAATAATCTATTCATTTATATTTTTAAAATTTATTCATACATGTTTATTTATATTTGTTATTTTTTATAACAAAAATATTATATTAAAAAAATAAATAAATAACACATATAATAAAAATATGAAAGAATAAAACAAAACTCAATGTACAGCACTTCGGATTTCTTAAGAAAAATTAAATAGTACTTAATGTTCATTTTTGTTTGTTTTATTAATTTAATAAACGAATATAAATAAAAATTATGTTCATTTAATTATTCATGTTTGTTAATTTATCGATTAAAATTAAACAAATGAACATAAGCATACTTTCATTTGTATGTTCGATTCTTTTATAAATTAATAAAAAAACCATATATACATTGATATACAAATGTTATAAATGGCTTGAAACGTTTATAGGTTACATGGCCATTAAATTGAATTAAACATACCCATTTAATTTGATATTAAATGGTGTACGGGAAAATTATTTTTGGATCCTTAAATATTAGGCTATTTATAGGTTTAGCCCTTGGAGCTCAACTATAAATAGGCCTAACCTTTTTCATTTGAAATCATCCCGAAAATCCCAACCATCTCTCTCGATTGGTTCTTTCTTGTCCCATTTGTTGTATTCGGGAATTCTTAAAAATTCCATTTGTTTGTACCATTTTGGTAATAGTGAAGTTATCATCCGGTGGTGGTGCCCGAGGAGTAGACATTTATCGAACCTCGTAAATTCTGTGTGTTCTCTCCATTATTTATTTTGGTTGTTCAATATTGGGGTTTTCATTGGATCACAATATTCAATAGTTTGACGGGTTTGTCCGCTGTGCAAATTTTGGTGGTTTCAATCTTGATATTTCAACTCAGATTTGAAGCTACGTTCGTGCGGGAAATAACCCGGTTTCCTCAACAATTGGTATCAGATCTTCGGTGAAGGTTATCTCGGTTGCTCGGTTGCTGCAAAGAATTGTGATATTGTGACATTGTATGTCTAGGAAAGACTTGGTATTTAAGTGATTCGTCTGATCCACCTCTCTTTCCTGGGAACTTACCTAGTGTAGTGTTTTCAGTATCCAATTCTTGTTATTGAATATTATTCGTTGTCATGGCAAAAGATGGGTCAGATGGGGCATCAAGCTCTTTTACTGTACCGGTAAGAAGAATGATGTCAAATGCAAGCTTCTCAGTGGAGTTGTTCGATGGATCCGGTCATTTCGGCATATGGCAAGGTGAAGTGCTAGATGCTTTATTCCAACAAGGTTTGGATGTTACCATTGAAGAAGAAAAACCTGAAGATATGATGGAGAATGATTGGAAAACAATCAACCGTATGACATGTGGTACGATTCGATCTTGTTTTTCCAGGGAGCAGAAGTATGTCTATAAGAATGAGACTTCTGCATGCAAGCTGTGGAAAGCATTGGAGGAAAAGTTCCTAAAGAAAAACTCTCAGAATCGTCTATACATGAAGAAAAGATTGTTTAGATTTGATTATCAACCAGGCACCAATATGAATGAACACATCACTGCCTTTAATGAGTTAGTGTAAGACTTATTGGGCATGGATGAAACTTTCAAAGATGAAGATTTAGCTTTAATGTTGTTGTCATCACTTCCAGATGAATTTGAGCACCTTGAAACAACGTTACTTCATGGAAAGGAAGATGTATCCTTTAAAGATGTAACTGCTGCTTTGTATAGTTACGAGCTCAGAAAGAAAACCAAGATAGAGAACAAGAATAATACAGCGGAAGCCATGGTGGTAAGAGGTCGCTCGAAAAGCCAAAGATCAAAGTGGAGAGGGAGATCAAAGTCAAAGTCCAGACTTGAGAAAGATGAATGTGCCTTCTGTCACGAGAAGGGCCATTGGAAGAAAGATTGTCCGAAGCTAAAGAGGAAAGGAAAAATTGCTCCAGATGCATGTGTTGCAGAGCATGATACTAGTGACTCTGAAATATCACTAGTTGCTTCACCATCAACTTTCCATTCAGATGAGTGGATATTGGATTCGAGTTGCACCTATCATATGTCTCCTAACCGGGAGTGGTTCTCCGATTTAGCAGAATTAAATGGAGGAGTTGTTTATATGGGCAATGAAAACGCCTGTAAAACTATTGGGATAGGTTCAATTCGTTTGAAGAATCAAGATGGATCAACTAGAGTTTTGACTGATTTTCGATATGTGCCCAATTTAAAGAAGAATCTCATCTTGTTGGGAGCCTTGGAATCTAAAGGCTTAGTTGTTACTATGAGAGATGAAATTTTAAAAGTTACATCTGGTGCATTGGTGATAATGAAGGGCATCAGGAAAAATAACTTGTATTACTATCAAGGTAGTACAGTTATTGGAGTAGGAGCAGTAGCTTCCGGGGGAGACAAATTGGATTCAGCCATGTTATGGCATATGCGGTTGGGACACGCTAGAGAGAAATCCTTGCAAATTCTGGAAAAGCAAGGATTGTTGAAAGGTGCAAAGGCTTGCAAGTTAAACTTTTGTGAGCATTGTGTTCTAGGAAAGCAAAAGAGAGTGAAATTCGGCACCGCTATCCATAATACGAAAGGTATTTTGGATTATGTTCACTCAGATGTGTGGGGTCCTTCCAAAACAGCATCATTGGGAGGAAAACATTATTTTGTAACTTTTGTTGATGACTTTTCCAGAAGAGTTTGGGTGTATACAATGAAATCTAAAGATGAAGTTCTTAAAGTTTTCCTAAAGTGGAAAAATATGATCGAGAACCAGACTGGCAAGAGGATTAAACAACTTAGGACGGATAATGGAGGGGAATGTAGAAGTGATCCATTCTTTGACGTTTGCCAAGAGTTTGGTATTGTTCGACACTTCATTGTTAGACATACACCACAACAGAATGGGGTGGCAGAGCGTATGAATCGAACATTACTTGAGAAAGTTCGATGTATGTTGTCCAATGCTGGGTTGGAAAAATCATTTTGGGCTGAGGCTGTGACATATGCTGGTCATCTTATCAATCGTCTACCGTCATCAACGATTGAAGGAAAAACACCATTGGAGGTATGGTCTAGAAAACCCGCTACAGATTATGATTCTACATGTATTTGGATCCACTGCATACTATCATGTGAAGGAGTCAAAGCTTGAGCAAAGAAGGCTTTCTTTACGGGAATCACCCATGGAGTGAAGGGATTTCGTCTTTGGTGTTTAGAGATAAAGAAGATAATTTGTAGCAGAGATGTTACCTTTGATGAATCTATCTTGTTGAAGAAGGTAACAAATGGAGATGTTCAGACGAGTAGTACTCCACAACAGGTGGAGTGTACTCCAAAATAGGTGGAGCTTCAACGGACGGTGATTAGCCCAGTAATTGATGTTACTGATTCTCTAACTCCAATAGAGGAATCAGAAGATGATGATGTTTGTCGCGTGTCAAAAGTGCGCGTTTAGTGCAAGTGGACACATTGAAAGTAATAAGTGATAAGTATTTTATCGAGTTATCGTCTCCTCAGGGACCGGTATACTTAATATGCTTTCTTCACCTTCTTGTTCTGTAGAAAAGTAAAAACACAAGTGATTGAAGTTGATTTATCTAAACTAAAATAACTAAATAAAAATAAAGAGTTGAAATAATAGAGAGAGATGGGCTAGGATCCAGTTGCGTCGTATTGTGGATTTGATTGACTTGTCTCTATCCAATGCAATCGTATATCACTGCCTCGGCAGCACTGCAGTTTACTGCCTTGGCAGCGACAATACTGTCTGCCGCGACAATCCCTTGCTCGTGGGTAGACTTTACCAAAGTTCGGAAAAGTATCCTTGGATGACTCCGCTTATCCCTAAGTCAGAGTGTTGTTGATGACTAGTCCTTGATGATACCTCCTGGCGTGAACCAATTATACTCACCAACCAATCTCACACTTCTTTTAGCCGCTGAAACTCTTAACCTATCCCTAGGCCGAGTTAGTATTTCGTGATTGAAACACCGTACTTACCCCTTTCGTGAATCTAACTCTCCCGAGCTTAGATAAATGGATGATTCACAATATCCTCTCCCGAGCTCAATTGTGAAAACAAAGAATAAAAATGATAAGCAAACCTTGATAACTTTATTATATTGAGTCAAAGACAAAGTACAATCTCCTCTCACAAATACTCGACAACCTTCACCTAATCCCTAAGAAGGTTTAGAACATAATGGAGAAGAAGAAAACAAGAATAGAAATCGACTCTCTCCCTAGGTATTCCGTGTTTCACACATTGGGTGGCTAGATCTTTATATAGGCTAGACCTAGGGCAAACCTTTCCTAATTAGAATACAACTTGGAGTAGGGAACAAGTCAAGTACATAATAATAAAAATATTTCCAAGTTTAATTCGGCTAAGGAGGCTTTCCCGCGTGATCTTCCTTTGGGCTTTTCCTTGTGCTAGCTAGCTCCGATCCATGGGCTTTGATTCCAGACACGTTCCTTGGGTTTTTATCTTTCCATCGCCTACAGTCTTGCTTCCTGTCCTTTTGCTGCTGCCTCGGCATCAGGTTCTACCTCGGCCTTGTCGCTGCCGCGACACTGGTTCTCCTGCACAGATATGAAAATGCAGTAAAACGTGCCTTTTTTGCAAATATTATCTATATGAGTATAGCTTCTAAATATATCACATAAAGCATATTCATTGGTCCGAGTGGGTGTATATTCGGTGATTAATGCCCATAAAAGGAGTAAAAAGTGATAGTATGTTGAGCACTTATCAATGTTCAAACCCAAGAACCATTGGAGACACCAGAACCACTTGCAGTTAGAAGGCCAAGGATAGAAATCCATAGACCTGCTCGATTTACAGATATGGTGGCCTATGCCCTTCCAGTTGTTGATGTTGATATCCCTGTCACTTATCAAGAAGCAGTAGAAAACTTAGAAAGTGATAAGTGAAAAATTGCTATGTTTGAAGAAATGCAATCTCTCCAAAAGAACAACACCTGGGATTTGACATATTTACCAAAAGGTAAAAGGGCAATTGGATGGAAGTGGGTATTTGCAAAGAAAGATGAATCTCCCAGCAAGAAAGATGTTCGCTACAAGGCAAGATTGGTAGCTAAAAGCTACGCTCAGAAGGAGGGAATTGACTACAATGAAGTATTGTTGGCTTTGGTAGCATAGTTAAATTTGGAGCTAGCTCAACTCGATGTAAAGACGGCTTTCTTGCACGGTGATTTAGAAGAGGAGATCTATATGACTCAGCCAGAAGGATACAAGAATGTTGGTGGTGAGAAATGGGTTTGCAAGTTGAAAAAATCGCTTTATGGATTAAAGCAATCTCCGAGGCAGTGGTACAAACGATTTGATAGTTTTATGATGAGGCAAAAGTACACAAGAAGCAAATACGATCATTGTGTGTATTTGTGAAAGCTACAAGATGGATCTTTTATTTATCTTCTCTTGTATGTTGATGATATGTTAATCGCTTCAAAGAGTCAACAAGAGATTGACAGATTGAATGCTCAGTTGAATCAAGAGTTTGAGATGAAAGATCTTGGTGAGGCTAAGAAGATTCTTGGCATGGAGATAAGTAGAGACAGACGGAGAGACAAACTTTGCTCAACTCAGAAGCAATATTTGAAAAAGGTATTACAATGTTTTGGTATGAATGATAATACAAAACATGTAAGTATCCCACTCGCTTCTCATTTGAAACTTAGTTCACAGTTATCTCCTAAAACTGATGAAGAGCGAGAATATATGGAAAAAGTTCCATATGCTAATGCAGTAGGGAGCTTGATGTATGCGATGGTGTGTACGCGACCTGAAATTTCACAAGCAGTTGGAGTTGTGAGCAGGTACATGCATGATCTTGGAAAAGGACATTGGCAAGCTGTGAAATGGATTCTACGGTATCTCCAACAAACCATAGATGTTGGTTTAGTGTTTGAGCAGGATGAAGAACTTGGTCAGATTATGGTTGGATATGTTGATTCCGACTATGCTGGTGATTTGGATAAGCGTCGATCAACTACTGGATATTTGTTTACTCTAGCAAAAACGCCAGTGAGTTTGAGGTCTACTTTACAGTCTACGGTGGCTTTGTCTACTACAGAGGCAGAGTATATGGCAGTTTCAGAGGCTGTTAAAGAAGCGATTTGGCTTAAAGGATTGTTGGAAGACTTGGGAGTTGTTCAAAGTCACATTAGTCTCTATTGTGACAGTCAGAGTGCTATCCATTTAGCAAAAAATCAAGTCTACCATTCAAGGACTAAGCACATCGACGTGAGTTATCACTTTGTGCGGGAGATCTTTGAAGAAGGAAAGATTCTACTTCAGAAGATTGTAACAGCAGAAAATCCTGCAGATATGTTGACCAAGGTGGTAACAGCAATCAAGTTCAGTCATTGTTTGAACTTGATTAATATCCTGCGAGTTTGAGCACCTTCGGGTGTATGGCGCTCGTGAGCGCATTTGGAGGCACTACAGAAGATAACTTTATTTTGGGGAGTTGAAGAAGACTTGAGAAACTTGGTGAATTTCAAGACAAGGTGGAGATTTGTTATAAATGGCTTGAAACGTTTATAGGTTTGATGGCCATTAAATTGAATTAAACATACCCATTTAATTTGATATTAAATGGTGTATGGGAAAATTATTTTTGGGTCCTTAAATATTAGGCTATTTATAGGTTTAGCCCTTGGAGCTCAACTATAAATAGGCCTAACCTTTTTCATTTGAAATCATCCCGAAAATCCCAACCATCTCTCTCGATTGGTTCTTTCTTTTTCCATTTGTTGTATTCGGGAATTCTTAAAAATTCCATTTGTTTGTACCATTTTGGTAGTAGTGAAGTTATCATCCGGTGGTGGTGCCCGAGGAGTAGACATTTTTCGAACCTCGTAAATTCTGTGTGTTCTCTCCATTATTTATTTTGGTTGTTCAATATTGGGGTTTTCATTGGATCACAATATTCAATAGTTTGACGGGTTTGTCCGCTGTGCAAATTTTGGTGGTTTCAATCTTGACATTTCAACTCAGATTTGAAGCTACGTTTGTGTGGGAAATAACCCGGTTTCCCTAACAACAAATAAATATACACGAATATTTTAAGTCTTCTTAAGGGATTCTAAAATCATTTAGCAAACTATGATAAAATTTAGATGTATGAAGAAATCGCACGTGGATATCTATGATTTTTTTTTAAAAGTCATCCTTAAATGGATAGATTAATAAAAAAATGCTAAGAGAATCGATTTAGATTATAAGATTGCGTACAAGAATAGAAAAATTGAAAAGACGACAAAAATTATTGATGACTTATAAAAATGTCACCAATATAACTTGTTTTGGAGAGTTTTTTTTGAGCTTGTATTCGTTTTATCGAGTGTTGTTCACGGGAGAGACATAAGCTATGTTTGTTTAAAAGGATAAATCAGTTTTTTTTCCTAATAAATCAATTTTAGTCCCTTATAGATATCCTGCAACTCAGATCGAAAAACCGAAGAGATCTCAAGGTACTTGTTAAAACCAACAATCCAAACTCCTTCATGGTCTCTAAATTTTATTTTTGAATGACTATAATTAATGTCGACAATAAAGTGATGAGTCTGTTGGAAAAAAGGAATGGGCAACTTTAAGCTATAATTTAAAAGAGTAAAGATAGAGATTCAAATAAGGGATTTGTTGGATCATATTCTACTCCGTGAGATCATTATAACGGTATCACATAAGCTCAAAATGATTGAGCAATGAATGAGAAATTGATGCTCAAAATAAGAAAGTTATGAATAGAGTAAGAAAATGAAACCCTCTTTTATCTCACATGGATGAGATAAATGAAGTAAGAAGTATTTAAATACATTTACCTACCTTATAATCATTGAATGATTTGAGTATATATTTTGCCTTACATATAAAAGATAATATACGCTTTTTTAAATACAAATATTGAATTAGGTAAAGCTTGTTATTCATGAAAATATTCGAATTAAAATGATATAGTTTAATCCAAAATTAAAAAGAAAAGTATCAAAGGCCATTAATTCAAAATATTTATTTCATACAATTTTTGAACTAATTTTCCCTTATATTTAGAATGAGATTTTTAGTTTTGAATCACAAGATTTTTCAGCCCTCAAAACTACATAGTTTTCTTTTGGTGATAGCTAAAGGTAAGAATACGAACCGTGATCTCTATATTTGTACTGTTGTAAAAAATCATATGTTGTATCCTGAGAGATTAACGATCAGCGAAGACACTGAGGAATGGTTGAATATGTCTTAAAAAAACCACATTCTTTCAATTTTTTCAATCTTTCGTTCGTTTTCTATAATTTTTCTATTTCTCGTCTATAATTATTTATTATTTTAAATTAACATCTTTGTTCAACATTGTTAAGATAGATTTAATCAAAGGCGATTCAAAATTTTACAAGAAAAATTAAGGTTACAAATTTTATGAAAAATTAAAACCAAGAATAAACAAAATCTATTTTTGTTAGTAAAAATTATTAATAACATAGTTAGTTGTCATCACGGAAAAATTACCTCTTAAATGAAAGATTTTAAAAATTACCTGATGCACAAGAGAAAGAAAATAATAGTATTGTCAGTCTTTGAGTAGCTGATACAATATATGTAATGCTCGAAAAATTAATAAAGAAACCTTTAAGAAGGTCAAGACAAATATTATCAAAATCAAAAAGTTAAAAGTAACCCTAACAATACTAGGTTAAGTCAAAGTTGGGACCGGACGATAAAATTTTAAAGAAACAAAAATTCAAGGGAGCATGCTATAACTGTGACAAGGTGATGCATAAATCTTCTTAATACATAGATCAAAGAGAGCCAAAACCAATGAGGTAAATGTTGTGGAAAATAAAAATCTATGTATTGTGATCTTTGAACTCAATCTGGTTGACTCCAACTAAAAGGAATGATGGTTAGACACTGAGCCACACGTCATATATGTTGTGACAAGAATTCCTTTTCAAAGCTAAAACCAAGCGACGATGAGATAAGTTCTATATGAAAAATATTGCGGATTTCAAGATCAAGGGGAAGGAAACTATGATTTTGAAGATGACTTTTAGGAAAGAATTCAATTTGCAAAATATGTTGTATGTGTCTAACATGTAAAAAAATCTTATATTTAAAACACTCTTAAGTATCCATAGCTTTAGAATGATTTTTAAATCTTAAAAAATAAATTTATCTAAGGAAAATATTTGTGGGTAGGGGATATACATTGAATGGTATGTAAAAACTCAATATATCTCTATAAAAGATAAAAATATAAATAAGAATTGTGGTTTCTTTTTTTTATATATGCTTGAGTCTTTAAATTTATAACATGGTAGACTCAAACATGTTAATCATGATATTGTAAAGTGATTAATTAACTTGGAACACATTCTCTCATTTTATATAGATTTTAAAAATATATGTAAAACATGTATTGAAACAAAATTAACAAAGTCTTGATTTTAAACTATTGAAAGAAGTATGAAATCATTTGATCTAATTTATAGCGATGTTTGAGATCTAAAATTTATTCAAACGAGATGAGAAAATAAATTTTTTATTACCTTCATCGATGATGTCACAAAATATTGTCATATTTATTTACTTAAGAATAAAGATGATGCTATAGAAAAATGTATAGTTTATAAAAAAAAGTCGAAAATCAACTTAACAAAAAGATTAAGATGATAAGAAACGATCGTGATGGTGAATATGTTAATTCATTTGATGAGTATTGCTCACAATATGGTATTAGTCACAAAATAACACTATCATATTCTCCTCAAGCTAATAGAGTAGCCAAATAGAAAAATCATACTCTAAAAAAACAAAGAATGTTTTATTAGGAAGTTATGGATTATCACAAAACATGTGAGAAAATTGTCCTTACACTTAATTACCTTTTAAATAAAGTTCTCCATAAGAAAAATGGCATGTGGAAAAGTTAAAAACTTTCATATCAACACTTAAAATATGGGGTGTCTTGCTAAGGTAATAGTCTCACTACCAAAACAAATAAAAATTAGTCCTAAAAATATGGATTATATTTTTATTGGCTATGTAGAACATAATAATGTCTATCGGTTTTTTATGTATGAATCAAAGAATCTTGAGATTTATAGAAACACGATAATAGAATTACAGATTACATCCTTCCTTGAAAATATGTTTCCCTACAAGTCTAGAAAGGTTGATCAAAGTTCAATAAAAGGAACTCTAGATGAAATCAATCTAAATGACCTACAAGATACTAAAACCGAAATAGAGTTAAGAAGAAGCAAAAGAGCAAAGGTAAAAAATCATTTAGGTTAAATTTTTTAATCTTCGTGCTAGAGGTTCAACCTCAAACATATAACAATGCTATACACTCCGCTAAAGACACCTCACGGAAGAAAGCCATCAAAAGTAAAATTTATTCTATTATGAAAACCATACATAGGATATTGAGATATCTTAGATTGACATAAATTTTTTATATAGACTTAAACTAGCATCAAAATAATGACGTGAGAAATTCGATAGTATCATGATGAGAAATAGCTTCAGAATAAACGAGAGTGACAAGTGTATATATATGTTAAAACTAAAGATATTGTATATATTATTTTATCCTTGTATGTTAATGACATACTCATTATTGGAAGCAATAATAAAATGATAAAACGTACAAAAAATATGTTAAATTCGAGATTTGATATGAAAGATATGAGATTAACTTATATAATTTCAAGTATCCAAATCAAATGATTAACGAAAGGTCTCATATTGACTTATTCACACTATGTAGATCCTCAAAAATTTTAGCAAGGATAATTGTGACACAACCATAACTTTTTTTAGACCCTTGTTTACATTTATCTAAGAACAAAGGAGAAAATATTCATCAAGTAAAATATGCAAGGGTCATAAGAAACTTAATGTATCTCATGAGTTGTACTAGACTAAATATTGTTTTTATTGTGAGCGGTTAAGCAAATTTACAAGTAACCTAAAAAAGATCATTAAAAATCAATTTTAAGGATATTGAGATATCTTAAATATACTTGAGACTATGGATTGCACTATTCTAGAAACCCTGTTGTCTTAGAATGATACTTCGATATTAAATGGATATTTGATATTCAAGATAACAAAACATAAGTGGATATGTATTTGCTTTGGGAGGAAGAGTCGTGTCATGAAAATCCTCAAGAAAAAAGATTATAACCAGATTTATAATAAAATCTGAGTTTATTGATCTAAATAAATTCGAAGAGAAAGTCGAATGACTCAAACAATTTCTTGAAGATATTCCTAAATAGGCAAAAACTATGCCTATAGTATGTATATACTGTGATAATCAAGCAACAATTGCTAGAGCATATAATTTCTCATATAATGATAAATCAAGACATATGTGTCATTGATATAATATCGTTAGACAATTAATCTTAAATGGAATTATCTCTATTATCTCTATTGATTTTATAAAATCAAAGGATAACCTTACAATTTCGTTAACCAAAAGGTTGAACTGAGATCAAGTTGAGAAAACATCAATAGGAATGAGACTAAAACCCATGAGAAATAAAGGTTTTATGTGAAGAAAAACCCTACCTAACTGAATGGAAATCATAAGATCTAGGTTTAAAGGGATAACCTAATTGCATAGACAAGATTAGTCACTATGTGGGTGTTTATCCCCAAGTTCGTTCCTATGAAGTAGACAATGATCAAAGTGAGATAAACTAAGCAAAAAATTTAATGACCATTTTGTGCTTGGTGAGTCGAGCAACATAAATCACTTATATAAGAGTGACCTAGGATCACTTTAAGAGGACTATTAGGTATAATTTTTTTCAAACTCTTACAAAATCATGTGATATCCACTGCCATATGGGTATAACCATGAGAACTAAAACTCTTTTCAGATAGATAGTTGTGTGAAGTATATCATCATTTATACAAACGATTGAATAATTCAAATGCATCACTTCCACTGATTAACTAGTAAAATAAATATACTTTCATAAGGAAAGGTTCAAAAGAGGAGACCTACTTATCCTATGCATCTATTGACCATAAAACCTATCATTACATCGAGTCAAAATATTTTTATAAATAATCAATTTCATTCATGTGGGGGATTATTTGAAAAAACAATAAGAAATAAGCAACTTTGAGCAATAATTTGAAAGAGTAAAGATGAAGATTGGAATAAAAAATTTGTTGGATTATATTCTAGTCTATGAGATCTTTACAATGATATCTCATATGCTCAAAATGGTTGAGTGATGAATAAGAAATTGATACTCAAAGTAAGAAGGTTGCGAATAGATTAAGGAAATGAAACCCCCTTTATCCCACATGGATGAGATAAACAAAGTGGGAAGTATTTATACACACTTCACCACCTTGTGGTCATTTAATGACTTAAGTAGAATTGTGCCTCAGCGTAGGGGGTGCGAATCTAATTTCATTTAGGTTGGGGCGCACCCGTACAACGTGAGAGACCCAAATGTCCGGATCTTATGGACCCTTCGTGTGCTTGCAAATATTTTATCCATTGTGATTAAAATATACACTTTCTTTAAATACGAATATTAAATTAGGTAAAACTTATTATTCACGAAAAATATCCCGAATTAAAATGATATTGTTTCCAAAATTATAAAAGGAAAGTATCAATTACCATTAATTCAAAATATTTATTCCACACGTTTTTTGACCTAATTTTTCCTTATATATAAGAATATGTTTTTCAATTTTGAAACACATAAAATTTTTCAGCCCTCAAAACTGCATAGTTTTCTCGATAATAGTTAAAAGGCGAGAGAACGGTTCGTGATCTCCATATTCATGTTGTTATAGAAGGTTGGTGTATCTTGGGAAACTGACGATTGACGAACTCGAACACAGAGGAGTAGTCAAATCTGTCTTAAGGAAACTACATTCGTGCAGACCTCAACACCCAATTTTTATTTTTCCAATCTTTCGTTTAATTTATGTACTTTTTATTTATCGTTTATAGTTGTTTATTATTTCAAATTAATATCTTTATTCAGTAAAGTCTATTCCAACTTAAATCCGAGTTGTGGATTTGATTATGTGTTTTTTTAGTACTTTCAAGTATTATACACAAAGTATATTCTAAATTTGTTTTATATTTTATGATTTTTTATATTTTTTTATAAATAATTTAATTTTATAAACCCTAAATTTTTATAATTTTATACCTCATATATTTTTTAATAATTTACACCATTACTTAAAATCATGGTCCATCCTTAATTCTAAGCATTTGTTTGTATTATTTGCATTTGAGAAGTTGATCCTGGTGAACATTCTTGACGTTGTCATCACTCTTACCTTGTAAAGGAAATTAAAAATACCAAATAATTCTCAAATTATTTCTAATAATCACCATTTTCCTCTATCATTTTTAACTACTAAAAAAACATAATTGATGGAAATTAAGGAACAAACAAAAGAGAAGAGTTACTTCGTTGAAGTAATGAAAGGAATGTCTGTAAGCAAACAGAGTATTGTACTTTCCATCCAATCATCGACCGCCACGTCACTCTCCTCAATTTAATCCCCTGTTGTGCAAGTCGCACACCTGCTCCACCGGCCTACTCCCCACGTGTTGGCTTCTTGGCGACGAGCCACCCCGTCGTCAACGTTTTAAAGGCAGCCTCCCATTTTCTCCTTATAAAAAGACTTGTCGCTCTATTAAAAAGAGAAAGAAGGAAAATATATTTTCTTTTTCTTTAAAAATCTATCATTTGCCTTCAAATTATCTTCTTTTTCTTCAAAAACCCTAACTCAGAAACAAATAAATTTTCAATCTTTCATTTTGTTTCTTGTATTTCAGATCTCAACTGGGCTTCTTTGTTCTAGAGGCGAGTTTTTCTTTTTTTGTCTTGTTGCTGAGTCGATGTTTGATTTTTTTTTTTTTAATTTTTTTGAAATAGTATGTTTACTTTTTTTTCGTCTTTTTAATTTATTGATTGTTTTTTATTTCTGGAACTTTCTTGATCTTTTGTTGGGGTTATGATATTTGCTTGATTTTTGTGTTTTGTATTGGTCTTTCGTTACCCTTTATGTATGTTTGGTTTGTTTTGTAAGAAATGGTAGGAAAATAGAAGATAGTGGATTTTTCAAGTGCTTTAATTCTGGAAAAAGTTTTGATTTTTCTGCGGGAAGTAGAACTGGTTAATAGGGTCCATTTTACTAAACCTTGTATTCTTTTTAATAATTATATATGATAATAGAGGGTTCTTGGGTTCTTAAGATGATCATTTCCTACCTTTTCTTGGTAATCAAACAAGGTTTTGGTGGACAAAGTTTTCATGTTTTGGTTGATTTTCTTTTTCTTGGAAGTTTGCGTGGTTGTTGATTGTAGTTTGGGCTTGTGAAGGTGAAATTTTGGGATTTTTTTTCTGAGTATAAAATTTCCAGTACTTTGAGGGTTTTATTGTTTAAAGTGCCAAGGTCTGGGTTTCATGAGACTTGTCAGGGGGATGCAGAGATTCTTTTGTGAGGAAGCAAACGTGCTGGGCTGGAAGAATTCCTTCTGCCAAGGGATTGGTATTACCATCCCAAAAGCAAGAAAATGAGACAAAGCTACGAGTAGGGCTCTGCTTCTTTAAATTTAGGGAGGTTTGGAACAAGGAAAAATTAGGGACAGTGCTTCTCTTTGAGAATAAATATCATCGAAAGCAATGACTCGTATTTTGGTTCAAAGAGGTTCCACTAGCAGCTCTTCTTCAAATCCAAGTCGATCTGCTTCCTTGCCAGGGCCATCTTCTTCGTGCTCAAAGCCGCAAGTTTCTCCCATTCAAGTTTCACCTGCTGCAAGAGATGATGGGGCTAGTGAAGAAGTGCAGGAACAAATAGGTTTGGATGAACTTTTAGAGTGTGATAGGAATAGTGAAAATAAAACTGCAGAAATTGACGAGCCTTTTCTGGAAAATTTGTGTAATGAAAAAGAGATGGTTGTTGTGCTGATGACCGTGAAAAAGTGGGCAGTTTACTTAACTGGGAGACAAAGAGGGAGGCACTTTGTGATCAAAACAGATCATCAAAGTTTAAAATTTCTGGCTGAAAATAAGGCTATCACCCCTTTCCAACAGAAGTGGACAATTAAGATGATGGGGTTGACTATGAAGTTGTAACACCCCTAAAACCGGGTCGGTATAATAATCCGAATAATTCGAGAGTTTAATTAAATTATATGTTAATTGAATTAAGTGAGGGACTAAATTAAATTAGATGTAAAATATTGAGGTTGCATGATAAATAAAAGTATTCCTTAAACTACCTCACGTAATAAGTTTGGTCTAGGCATATCATTAAGGGCAAAATAATCATTTTGCACCCCTTGAATTGGCAAACAAAATCAGCCAATTTTTCATTCACTCTCCCTCATTCTTCACGATAGAAACAAAAAGAGAAGAGAGCTCTTGAGAAAAATTTGGGGGAAAAACCATAGAGAGGATTAAAAACCTTGCATGAAAGGGGATTTTGGCTAAGAAGCCATATTCAACTAGTTGGTAAGTTTTTCTCTCCATAATCAAATATTTTTAGGGTTTTGGAAGTTTGGGGTTTTGATTGTTTCATGAAAATTTTAAGTTAATTAGGTCAATAAAAGCCTAATTTAAAGATTATGTTGCTTGAGTTTAGTTATTGAAGCATGAACATTGAGTTAGAAGCTTGAATTTGGGGTTTTGTAAATACATTATATGTGTTAATTAATTTGATATGTTAATGAAAAAAAAGGATAAATTGATGCTGATTTTATGATTGAGGTGCTGGAAATTTTAGGAATTGAAAGTATGAATTGAGAATTAGCCGAAAATACTTAGAAATTCTATTCCAAGTAGCCATTTTCGAAAAATTCCCTAGGCCTCGTTTGGAGAAGTTAGGAGCTGAAATTTTGAATTATGATGCTCTTGTATATCTAGTTTAAGGGAAAATTTACGGAACCCCAATTCGAGTTCGGTAGAAAAATTTATAAGCTTCTCCGTAGGGTTGTTTGAGCAGTCCCGAAAATTTCGGACAGGTCTGATTCGAATAAATTCTGGTACTGATCGGGAAAGTATTAAAATGTAAGGTTAACTCGTACTTGTAGAGGGTACTCTTAGCTTTCTAACGGTATAAAATAAGCTCGATTCGGACATGTGATCTAGGAGATACGATCAAATTACGAAAGGGTAGCAAAACTGTCTTTAACGGATAAATGTACATGCTTATATTAGTTAAAGCTTAAGATCACTTGAGTTAAGTGATTATGATGTGTTCTAATAAATGTATGTTTGTATATGGATTACTAGATAATCAAGTAGAAGAAAATATCGAAGAGGAAGAAAGACTCGAGCAAACTCGAAAGAAAGACAAAGGAGTCGCGATCTACAATCCTTGAGTTGCTTGGAGAAATAGTGAGTGTGGCAAACCTTAGGGTTAGGACCTAGGGTCCTAACCATCTTTGTATTATTCGATTAATTTTTATTGTAACCGAACTAATGAAATATTTGGTAATACGGGAAGGAGGATTAAACGTTAATAACTTGTTTGATGCCATGTTTTAGTGCTAGATGTTAGACTAGCTTAGAACATTTGTATAGCTCGGAAATGCCGAGGTAAGTAATGGCACACGGCTACGGATGCCAGGTACGTGAGTCATGCATGAGGCATGTTTAGATTGGTTTGATTATTCGATTTGTAATATGATGTGTATGATTAGATATGATAGTATGATATACGATTTTGATACAGTAGCATGATATATGCTTTTGACTTATTAGCATGATATACGCTCTTGAAATGTTAGTATGATATGCTTTGGATATGCTAGCATGATGTGTATGCTTTTAGAATGGTAGCTTGATGAAAATGCATTGAATATTAGCATGTTATGGACATTTTTGTGATAAGGAACCTGTTTAATACAAATGGAAAGATTAAATGAATTAAAAACTCTGATTGAGCCTTGGTCGATAGTTGGTCATAGGTAGTACGGCATGCCTAGGGTCCGAGCTCATTTGTTAGTTTGCCCATTACTTCGGTACTTTTGTTTAGTACTTCGGTACTTCTGTTGGTACTATGGGTACCTTTGTTTGGTGGTTAGTCACCATTTGTAGATACCGTGGGTATCTTTTGTTAGTGCCTTCGTGGCACTTCTGTCAGTACCTTTGTGGTATTTCTGTTGACCCGCTTACCTAGTCAAACTATACCAAGGCATCATTTGTAACTAATTCGAAAGATTAAAATTGACATATTGCTATGAGCATTCGATATGTTATTGCTATTGAGCATCCGAAAATGATATTGCAATGAGCATTCGATATGTTATTGCTATTGTGCATCCCAAAATGATATGGCTATGAACATTTGATATGATGTTGTCATTGAGCATTTGAGCATGAAATTGTTATCAAACATAAAGTTGTGAAATCGGTTTGCATGTTAGTGGAATGATACATGAAATTGATACAAGCATGGAAAGCATGACACTCTTTACACCTATGATTGAAATGTTAGTATAAACATGATGAATTGCTTAATTTTAGAGTATACCATGTTGTTATATGTTAATGTCTAAATTGGATAGACTTAGGGCTGCCTCACTAAGTACTTCATAAGTACTTACCACCTTTGTTTCCTCCTTCCCAAATAATAGGTTATCGGACTAAAGGGATAAATCGACTTTGATCGTGAGCAAGGACTCCAGGCAAGCCTAAGTATGGTATTTTGCACTTTTGTAACTCCTAGCTTATGGTGGCATAGAGAGCATGCTTAGAATCGTTCATGCATTTCGATATTTTGATCATGATTTATATATATAATCATTTGAATATTCGGTATGTAAGCCATAAGGCAAGGAAATTGTAATAGGCTAGTCTTATATATTTTGGAGGTTGATCTATGGTATGTTTATATCGACCTCGTATTAAGCATGCAATATGTAAGCAATGGAATTGGTATGTGAATCCGTAGAACCACACCATATATATATATGTTAGTCACATAGTGAAATGTAAGTCATAAGGGTAACTAAATTGTTAGATGGCATATGGTGGTATGAATGGTCATTTGGTTAGAAATTATATCTTTGGTATGTAGAAGGCTTATGAATAATAAAATTGGTAGTGGTTTGGCCAAAAATTTAGAATTGGTAAGTGATTGTTGCTACCTAAACATGTTGGATATTGTCTCATACGGTTTAGGAATGGTTGAGACCATATGGGTGGTCTTTTGGTAGGGTCTAAGTGCTTTAAAAGTTAGAAATCTGAAAATTGGGACAGGGGTATCGATACCACTTACATGGGTATCGATACCACCATTGACAGTAACGAAATGGCATCGAAGCATGGTTCGATGCCAAGATTCATTAAGACCTCCCTGGTTCGATGCCAATATCGAACCAGGCCACTTTAGCCTTAAGCCATTGAGTCCTTAGAGCAGACCAGCATCGACACCTGTTTCGATACTGGGACTTCCAGTAACAAAATGGCATGATACCAGTATCGAACCAGGCCATTCAACCTTAGTCAACGAGTCAATGAGGAAGGCCAGCATCGATACATTGTTCGATACTGGGGCTTCCAGAAACGAAATTGCATTGATACGTGTTTCGAACTAGGCTCCCCAGTCATGGTCAACGAGTCAACATATTTGACCTGTATTGAACTAGGGTTCGATACGTCTGTTTCGATACCCCTCTATAGGGAGTGTCGATACCCCTATTCGATTTTGGTTCAACTTGAAAATGAAAATTTACTTGATCAATAAGATAATATTAATGATGATTGAACAAATAAAATTTGGTTAGAGATTCAGATCACGTTTAATTGAGATTGCAATTGATAAATGAATGAAAAGTGAGAATCGAATTGGTTAATTGCATAAGTGTGGAAAAAGTTTTAAATTGGCCTTGAAATTAGTAGGCACAACTCGTAATTGTATTAAAATATCATTGAAACGAACACAATTCTCAGTTTAATTACAAGTTCGAATGTCCGGTCGACACCTCCGTTTCCTAACCCGGGGCGAGGGTGTCACAGAAGTCCAATACAGGAAGGAAAGTAATAACATTGTGGCTGATGTCTTATCTAGGAGGCCTGAAGAATTGAGTTGTATAAACTTGATAGTGAATCATGTGACAATAAAATTGTTAGAGAGGGTAAAAGCTTCTTGGCAATCTGATGAATACTTGTGTAAAATAATTAAGGCATTGGAAAAAGGCACGCAGAAGTATAAAAAGTATAGTTGGGATGGTAGGATGTTGAGGAGAAAAGGAAAATTGGTAGTTGGGAAAGACTTGGAGTTGAGACTGGAATTGATGAAGTATTTTCGTGGGAGTGTTGTAGGTGGCCATTTAGGGGCCCATGCTACCATACACAAATTGACTTCTGTTTTTTATTGGAAGGGTATGAGGAGGGAAGTCAAAGCATTGGTGAGGGAATGTCTTGTTTGCCAAAGGAATAAGGGTGATTTACAGCATCCTAGGGGTCTATTGCAACCATTGTCAGTTCCAGAAACAATTTGGGAATCTATAAGTATGAATTTTATTTAAGGGTTGCCTTGGTCGAGGAAGAAAAATTGTATATTGGTGATAATTGATAGACTCTTAAAGTATGGGCATTTCATAGCTATGTCACACCCTTTTACAGCTAAAGATGTAGCCTAGGTATTCCTTGAAAACATATTAAAACTTCATGGGTTACCAACCAACATTGTTTGTGATAGGGACAGAATCTTCATGAGTACTTTTTGGAGGGAATTGTTTGGGAAGTTAGGGGTAGCTGTGTTGACTTCAACCTGCTTATCATCCCGAGACTGATGACCAAACAGAGAGGTTGAATCAATGTCTGGAAACCTATCTCAGATGTATGACTGGTGAGAAGCCTAAGGAGTGGGGAGAATGGTTGCATCTTGCTGAATGGTGGTATAATACCACTTATCATTCAGCCATACATGTAACTCCTCATGAAGCCTTGTATGGACAAGTACCTGCAGTGCACCTACCTTATGTTGCAGGGGAGTCATTGGTGGTAGCAGTTGATAGGAGCTTACAGCAGAGGGAAGCATCTATCAAAATGTTGAAATTCCATATGAGAAGAGCCCAAGACAGAATGAAATGCAAGAAGACAAAGGAAGGAGAGAGAATGAGTTGCAGATTGGAGATTGGGTTTTCTTGAAGTTACAGCCTTACAGACAGCAAAGTGTGAGTGTGAGAACTTGCCAAAAACTAGCCTCAAAGTGGTATGGACCCTTCCAAATGATTAAGAAAATTAGAAAGGTTGCCTATAAGTTGGAATTACCACTGGAGTCAAAAATTCATCCAGTCTTCTATGTTTCTCAATTGAAGAAAAGAATTGGGAACGAATCGGTGCAATCCTAGCTACCTATGGTAGGACCAGATGGAGGGATCAGTAAGGAGCCATTGAGGATTCTGGATAGAAGGATTGGCAAACGGGGTAACAAGGCTGTGACTGAGGTACTTGTTGAATGGACAAACTCCTTCCCTGAGGATGCAACTTGGGAGGTTCTTCATCAGCTGAAGCAACAATTTCCTAACTTCGATCCTTGAGGACAAGGATGCTTTTGAGAAGGAGCATTGTAAAAACTGAAATTTTAAATTCTGGCCGTCAGAGAAATGGTTTAAAAGTTGGTTATTATAGCTGTTAGTATAGCTGTTATGAATTTTTTGTTTCTGTAGGTTAAAAGCATGTGAGTTGAAACGCAACGTTTCAACTTAAATACTGAGAACCAAAACTCTGCGTTTTGGGTGAATAATAGATTAAAAGGCATGTTGATTAGGGGAGTCAATTATGCTGAATGATATGAATTTGTTCTCTGTCTAAGACTTCTCCTTCTTTTCTTAATCCAATCTATTTCTTCTCTTTTGATAATTCTTGATCTTGTTAGTAAGTACTATTACAACGAGAGTGACAAGTGTATATATGTTAAAACTAAAGATATTGGATATATTATTTTATCTTTGTATGTTGATGACATACTCATTATTGGAAGCAATAATGAAATGGTAAAACGTACAAAAAATATATTCAATTCGATATTTGACATGAAGGATATGAGATTGACTTATATGATTTTAAGTATCCAAATCAAATGATCAACAGAAGGTCTCATATTGACTTGGATACTTTCATTTTGTTTCTTGTATTGTAGATCTCAACTGGGCTTCTTTGTTTTAGAGGTGGGTTTTTCTTTTTTTGTCTTGCTGCTGAGTCGATGTTTGAATTTTTTTTAAATTTTTTGAAATAGTATATTTACTTTTTTTTCGTCTTTTTAATTTATTGATTGGTTTTTGTTTTTGAGACTTTCTTGATCTTTTGTTGGGGTTATGATATTTTCTTGATTTTTGTGTTTTGTATTGGTCTTTCGTTACCCCTTATGGTTGGTTTCTAAGAAATGGTAGGAAAATAGAAGATAGTGGATTTTTCAGGTGCTTTAATTCTGGAAAAAAGTTTTGATTTTCTGCGGGAAGTAGAGCTGGTTAATAAGGTCCATTTTACTGAACCTTGTATTCTTTTTAATAATTATATATGATAATAGAGGGTTCTTGGGTTCTTAAGATGATCATTTCTTACCTTTTCTTGGTAATCAAACAAGGTTTTGGTGGACAAAGGTTTCATGTTTTGGTTGATTTTTTTCTTGGAAATTTGCGTGGTTGTTGATTGCAGTTTGGGCTTGTGAAGGTGAAATTTTGGGATTTTTTCTGGGTATAAAATTTCCAGTACTTTGAGGGTTTTATTGTTTAAAGTGCCAAGATCCGAGTTTCATGAGACTTGTCAGGGGGATGCAGAGATTGTTTTGTGAGGAAGCAAACGTGCTGGGCTGGAAGAATTCCTTATGCCAAGGGATTGGTATTACCACCCGAAAAGCAAGAAAACGAGACAAAGCTATGAGTAGGGCTCTGCTTCTTTAAATTTAGGGGGGGTTAGAATAAAGAAGAATTAGGGACAATGCTTCTCTTTGAGAATAAATATCATCGAAAGCAATGACTCGTATTTTGGTTCAAAGAGGTTCCACTAGCAACTCTTCTTCAAATCCATGTTGATCTGCTTCCTTGCCAGGGCCATCTTCTTCGTGCTCAGAGCCTCAAGTTTCTCCCATTCAAGTTCCACCTGCTGCAAGAGATGAGGAGGGTAGTGAGGAAGTGCGGGAACAAATTGGTTTGAATAAACTTTTAGAGTGTGATAGGAGTACTGAAAATAAGGCTGCGAAAAGTGACGAGCCTTTTTTAGAAAACTTGTGTAATGATTTGAAGAAAATTTCGAGTAGCACACATACTGAGGCTGAGCAAATGAATGCACTTGATGCCTCAGGTTCATGTGATATAATGAATGATTTGGGTGGGTTGAGTATTCCAAAAACTGTTGTGGCTGAAACTGAAGGTTCAAGTAATAACCCCATAACATTTGGCAGCGGAAGTCCACATCTGCCTCCACCTCTTGTTCCACCGCCAAAACCTTCAGAGCTAATTTAAATTCAAGAAGAATTATTTCTGGAAGTTCAAATCATGTTTGTGCTGGATCATCTAGAAGAGTTGTTGCCTCGCCTATTGTTTCAACAAGGACTTCACCATTTGGGTCACGTCCTTCTTCTCCTAGATCTCATGGTGAGAGTGAGGGTTATAATAGTGCTGATGAGCAGAATCTATGTTTAGTATCCTCTTACAATGATGCAGTAAATTTTATTCTAAATAATCAAATCGATCAAAATTCAAATAATGTGTATGGAATCATCTACATGAAAATTCTGACATGGCCATGTTTTATTGTGCCATTTTTTTTTCGTTTAAGGAAAGACTTTCGTGGTTCACTTTTTATCTCCTGCATGAGTTTTACATATAATAGTCTGTTTTCATCTGCAATTACAAGAATAAATTGCATTTTTCTTTTTTGCAGATAAGACATGTTTTTATCTATATGTATCAAAAGATTCTTATTTTGAATTTTTTAACACATTATGTTTTTTTATGTCTGAATGGAATGTTTGTGCATTTAACGTTCTTGTTGAATAAATGTGACCTGAAGTTAATGCTTAGTTTTGTGGTTCAATTTTTGATATCACCTTCATCTTTGGAACTGTTTTGTTACATCGGGTCCAGGAAAGGGAACGCCAATTCGAAATCGATATTGGACGAGCAACAGGTTTAGAAGTTAAACGGATGCTAGAAGATGGTAACTGCCTCTTCCGTGCTATTGCTGATCAAGTGTATGACGACTCTGAAGCTTATGATTTGATTCGACAAATGTGCATTGATTACATGGTATAAATATCTGATACTCGAGCCATAGATACATTGCTCTTATTATAGGTGCATTGATTTTGAATTATGCTAGAAAAATGGATGATCTTTTTATTCTCTTTATTGGATAGGCACAATGTTGTATTTGTTGTCTGTTGTAAGTTTGAGCTAGATTAAATATTTGGATGTGATGTGATTGAAGCACGACCGTTTTGTTCATCTCCTTGTGTTGGTATAAAATGGTTTTGGATCTCTGTAACATTTTAAAGAATAAGATAAGTTAGATTTCTTGCTTATCATTCATGTGTATTACTTTTCGAGTCATCGGTCACATTAGTGTTGAGGTGCTTGAAATTTGGAATATTTTTCTGATGAAGTATCTTTAATTGTTCATCCAGGAGCGAGAGAGGGATCACTTTTCTCAGTTTATAACACAAGGTTTTACATCTTATTGTAAGAGGAAGAGAAGAGATAAGGTATGCAGAAGCTTGTAATTGACTGTACTATCTTAATATCTAGTTGATTTTCCTTTTATGGGGTTAGATACATTGTCTAGTAAAATGTTTTGAAAGCATCATTTCCTTTTATCTTGGATATACAGGTCTACGGGAACAATGTGGAGATTCAAGCGTTATCGGAAATGTACAACAGACCTATTCACATCTATTCCTACAACATAGGTGATACTTGATTGATGGTTTTTGATGATTGACTTTATTAGTTGTGTTTTATCCCCTTCTTACGTGCTCCGTACTTGATGCCGAACCTATAAACATATTTCTTGGAAGCTATAATACTGAGACACCTCCCCTAAGGCTGAGCTACCATCATAGGAATCATTACAACTCTCTCGTTGACCCTCGTCGTCTGACAGTTGGTGTTGGGTTTGGATTTAGCTGTCTTCGAGGGGTATGTCTAAATTTCTTTCTTCCTTTTCCCACTTTCTTTGTTGGTTCTTTCCCGGTTATAACATGCTTAAAGTGTCGGTGATGCTGGGAAACTGAAATTGTACCCAAGGCTTAAATGGCCGAATATTTTCTACTTGAATGTGGAGTTTGAATGAATCAGAATCACATCCTGGATATCCGTTGCTACCTTTGCTTGGTTGTGCAGGCAAATGTGGACAAGGATCAAGTCAAGGCAGCCATTAAATCTCAACAAGACCAGCAGATTGACAATGTAAGTAGTTTTCTTAGTATGAAATTATTATATTTTACCGTGTTTTTAGGATGGTGTTGTTACTAACCGTCTTTCTTCAAAACTGTACACTGACAGGCACTCCTGGCTGATGGTCGATTTTACTCTGATCTTGAACTTACCGAGAAGGAAATTGAGCGAATGGTTATGGAAGCATCTCGAGCTGAATACCTTTCCAGTGACAATTTTAAGTCGCAAGCGGGGCATAAAGAATCATCCACTTCGACAGCTGAACCGTCGTCGTCAGGAGGTAGTGAGTATTCTGAAACATAATATCATTGTTCTCCGATTTCCCATCATGAGTATGAATACGAACATGCTTTTCCATTGTTTTCTATCAGGGCCATGTGGCAGTGAGATGGAAGTAGAGGGTTCAAAAGATCAGGGTTTTCCTGATAGTGTTCTCAGCAGTGGTGTTCAATTACTGTTGTCCATGGGATTCAGTTACTTGCAGTCGATGGAAGCGTATAGCATATTCGGTGATGACGTAGATTCCATGGTGTGTTATCTCATAGAAACCGGCAGCAGCAAAGGCAAGGCAAGGAGACGGATTTAATGTATCCCCCATGGCCAGCTGTCTGGGTGGGTTCCATTGGCACTGGTAAGGGTGAGGACTGTAGTAGACTTGGGGGTAACTTATTTAACTTGTTTTTAAGGAAAAATACTTTAATACGTAAGTTTGTATAAATAAAGGTTTACGCAAACTTTTGTTAAGGTTTAAAAATTTAGTACGAAGAGTAAAGTTTATAAGATTTAAGGATTATTGTTTAAGACTTAAATTTTAAGAGTATTAAGGTTTGAAATTTATATTTTAAATTTTATAAAAGGATTATATAATTATTTTATATAATTTGTGTATGAATACTAAATTTGTTTGTGTTTTATTTTATATTTTAAAAAATGAGAAAATAATTTTTTTTTTCAGTTTTAATGCAATATATGTGTTTTTATTTTTATCAGGCATTTGCTGCAAGGGAAAGAAAAGAAATCTAAATATTTCAACTTCATAGAATAAAATGAATCCATACATTGAAGTGTCATTCTTTTGATTAAGCAATTTTATATATTTTATATTATTTTTTATTTTATTTTTTAATTAAACTTATTGTTAAAAAAATATCTTTAACAATTGATTGAATAATTATTAGTCTTAAGTATTTTTATTAATTTATTTTTATATTTTATTTTAGGTTTATATAATATCTCTACAAATAAAAATTATTAATTAACTGACGATCAAATTTATAATATCGTGATAAACCTACATAATAATACATATTATAATAATAGTGTTATAAAGATAAATATATTAACTTTATATAACAAAAAAATTAAAATATATTTTAATAAAAATATAAAAGATTTTCTTCTTTTAACGTGTTATTTTATCAAATCATTTAAAATTATTTATCATCATTTAATTAAAAATTTTCATCTCTAAAAAAATTATTTTGACCTAAATTAAATATTAAGTCAAATATTAAAAACATTTTTAACTTCATATATTTTAATTATGTATTTATAACTCCTGAGTTTTTGACAGAATAGAATTCAATTTTTCACTAGTCTAAGAAAATATTACCATAGCGTCTCCTAAGTTATGAGATTTAACCTAAAATCTCAATAAAATAAAATAAAATATTACATGTGTGTAAAGGGAGAAAATACAAGCATTTTTATTTTAACTTTTTTTAATCATTATGTAAAAAAAAAAATACCCCTTTCCCAACATTTAGAAAAATACACACTTATTATATCAAGAAAAAATCGTTTTCTATATAAAACGATTTTAAAATTTATTTTAACAAAATGCAAGATATAAAATAAAAAATAATTCCGTACCCTTTTTAACATAAAAATCATTTTTATCGGATGTGACTTCTTATATAGTTTGACGGGGAGTATTTTTTTAAATGTTACTGGGAAGGTATAATTTTCTAAATAATGATTAAAATGAAAATGCCGAATTTACCCACCTATAGGAGCTTTCAGTGTCCCAAACGTCGTGGAAATTTGACAAATCATAGAATCCTGTTCACAAGCGCAGGATATAAAAAATCCAACAATCGCCATCAAAAGTTTGACATCAAATGTCTTCTCCCGGATGATATTTTTGAAAAAGAAATTCTAAAAAACTATAATTTTCTTATAAGTATTTGGATACACTTTAAAATTTTATAATTTTTATAAAAAAATAATATATACCAAAATTCTTATACTTTTTATAAAAAAAATTGATATATATCAAAATCCTTACACTTTTTTTAAGAAAATATATAAAAAAACTTACAAAATTTATAAAAAATGATACAACCATTTTTTAAGATGTTCGCTAGAAATATTTTTACACCATTCATGCAGAATCCCTACTTATTATTCTCTTAAATATTACTGTCAACTAACAATCTAAAACTGTATATCAAATAGATCTGAACAAAATTTCTCACATTTTAATTGAGTCCATTCTTCTAAATATAAATACACCATGCATTTTTGCAAACAAGGCTACAACAGCAATCAAGCGGTCTTCACCTTTCGAGAAGGGGGACGGCGAAATAAACTGATTAGCTCATCAACTCCCTGTAGAAAAACAGTGTCTTCAGATTACCATTTGATTTTGAAATAAAAATTCCTCTTCTTTTGGATTCTAAACAAGTAAAAGAGGTGAATACATAAGCATTGATGATTTCCTTAACAAGGAAGACTTTACCCTAGTTGTGATGACAAGAAAACAGAAGAGCACTATCAAATACGACCCCAGCACAAGCAGCAACAGCAAGTCGAATGTTACGCTAGCAACCTGGGACAACACATTGAAATAGGTCAGTATCTGCAATAGGGAAGAACGGGTCGGACACAGAAATAACTCCGGTTTATATCTCCATGCAGTCTCAACCAATGGAAACAGAACATTGCTAAGAAAAATGAAAGATTCACTGATTGAAAGCAACTGTAATAAATACCTGATGTATGTTAAGCCTGGCGCTAGTTGAATCGTAGAAAGTAAATATCCCTTCAATAGTCTCATGTTGCACATTCACTTCATCAGCATGATCAGATAATTCCTGCCATAGAGTGAAACAAAAATGAAGTCAGAACCGAAAGCAATAGAAAGAACAAGTCATTCCGGTGTTTACAACATTTACTCTAGGCCGAAATACAAACACTTGTTTACTTTTGCATTTGATTAATGGTACATTGTAATGTAATAGAAATAGGTTTAGATTTCAGAGAAGAAAAAATGCATTCATTTCATAAGATAAAAATTTTCTGGTGTGTACAATCCATTCATATCCACACTGTACCACAATCCGTTATTTTTTTCTCCAGCTGGCTTAACAGCTTCATTCCAGACACTTCCTCTTCGGTTTGGGCCAATACTGCCAACCCATCTTCAGCTAACCCAACAGTGGTTGACCCAAGTTGTTGGAGCTCCTCTGCCACAACGCCGTTTCATTTGAATTATCAGAGGTCTTGTCCTTCCCACGTGCCAAATCTGATCGGTCTGTTTCATCCCCAATTCTCTTCGATTCTTTTCTCACAATCCCTAATTCCTTCAAAATCCCCAATTCCTTCTCACTCGCTTTCAATTTCAATTCTTTCAAATCTCCTCCCCAATTCATGACATACATGCAACTTTATAAAGCAAGGGTTTATATCATGAAATTCCCATTTGGAAAAGAATTAACAAAGACATTTGACAATACTTGTTTAGATTATTATATATTTGTTTTTCCATTCATTTTGATTCTTTTAAGCTAAATTCAAAGTGTCAGGCCCTTAACCGTTTCTGTTTTAATTTAAATTTTTGTTTTGTTTGTTTATGACTGTTAGGGGGGTTAATGAAACGCAACGTATCATGGCTGCTGAGTTTTACGGCTTTTAATGTTTTCTTTCCCAGCCGTTTTTGGGCATCGAATGAATGAACAGAGTATTCTCTTCTCTCACCTCCATTTTCTCTGCAAATTTCTCTTCTCATCTACACTCCATTTTTGTTTAGATTGTTCAGGAAGGTTCAACTCGTGGTAACGAGCTTGACAAAGGTATCAGAGCCTGCTCGATTCTGCTATTATGACACGAAGTCAAGCTGCGCAGACGGAGATTGCTAATCTTCAAGCTGAAATCGCTAGAGTGGATGGGTCGATTGATGGCAAGCTGCAAAATTTGAAGGCGGATATGGAAGCAGTCATGGAGACCAAAATGCAAGACTTGAAACTGTCTCTGATGACTGATCTGAAAGGGGTCATCGAGAAGGCGTTGGGGAAAAGACCAGTCCCTAAAGAAGAAGGGGCCGAGGAGAGATTGTTAAATGCCCCATGGGTGTTGGGTACGACACCTCCCACAATTCCCGGAGCTTCAAGTAGTCAACAGG
Source organism: Abelmoschus esculentus (assembly GCA_035048815.1). Lineage (NCBI taxonomy): Eukaryota > Viridiplantae > Streptophyta > Magnoliopsida > Malvales > Malvaceae > Abelmoschus > Abelmoschus esculentus. Next base: position 3,202,736 of record JAUCBN010000061.1, on the reverse strand, counting down.
AAGGATTACCTATTCCCGTGACAGATCGAGAACCCACTGTAAATGCTCAGAATTTGATGGAGCCGCGGCAACCGACCAACAATTATGCCTATCGACTCATGTGTTCGAGGTTTGATGGGGAAGATTTTAGAGGATGGTTGGCTAAGCTGGAACAATTTGTTGAAGCGGAGCAAGTGCCCGAAGAAGCTCGAGTGAGATTGGTCATGCTTCACCTGGATGGAAGAGCTTTACAGTGGCATCAATTCGCCACAAGGGATTTTGGTGATTTGAAAGACTTACCTTGGAATCAATACCTGGGTTTACTTAAGGATTGATTTGCCTCTGGGGGATTCGACGATCCCTTTGCAGAGCTGGTTGCATTACGGCAGAATGAATCAATAGAAAAATTCTACGATGAGTTCGTGACTCTGTTGAACCAGGTAAGAGTCCCCGATCCTTACATACTAAGCATGTTCAAAAATCACTTAAGGGTCGAGATAAGTCAGTTCCTTAAGTTACTCCAACCAAAGAATTTGCTAGAGGCCTTCCACATGGCCAAACAGTTGGAGACCATCTTCTTAATCAACTCCCGAGGGACTGGGGTGTTAGCAACCAAACCTAGCCCACCTCCCGCTATAAATGTGTCTAATAAGACCTTTAGCACCATCAAGAGTATATCCAGTGCTACAATTCCCTCCTCGAGTTCGAGGAGTATGACCCCTGCTCAAATTACCCCTAAAACTTCCAAGCCAATGGGAATTAATGGAGGGAAGGGAAAGCAATTATCCCCTGCAGAAATTGAGGACAGAAGGAAGAGGGGGCTCTGCTTTTGGTGTGCTGCAAAGTATACACCAGGGCATAGATGTGCCAAGAGCCAGCTTTACCAGATAGCAGTCGAGGGACAGGAGGAGGATACTGAACCAGAAGAGTTCTTAGACTGTGAGGAAGTGGAAGAGTTAGGAGGAGCTAAAGGAGAGGGTCCTGTGTTGTCCCTGCAAGCTATGTAGGGAGGACCTCAGTTTAAAACCATGAGGTTGAAGGTGGAAATGAAAGGGAGAGAATGGGTTGCATTAGTTGACTCCGGGAGCACCCACAACTTCCTTAGTTGGTCCATGGTGAAAAGTGTTGCTCTACCAATCAAGCAAAAGGCAGTTTGAGAGTGTCTGTGGCTAATGGTAACATGATGGAGACTCTGGGGGCGTGTGGATCAGTGGGTTGGAAGACACAAGGAGAAGAGTTTCAAACTAACTTTTTGGTGTTACCCATGGTACTTGGGGTGCAGTGGTTGTCTACTCTAAGGTTCATAAATTGGAATTTTGCTGAGTCCACTATGAGCTTTCAACATCATGGGAAGGAGGTGAAACTGCTGGGAGTTCAGCCCATATTATTGGACAGTGTAGAAGCAAAAAAATATGCAAAAATTTTGAGGAGCAGTGCCAGTCCCTACACAGCTTGTTTATTAATGGAGGGGCAAGTGGAAATGCAACTTGGAGGGGAGGTAGACCTTACTGGACTTAAGGAATTGCTGAAGAATTATGAAGATGTATTTCGAGAACCCCAAGGGCTCCCACCTGAGAGGGGGCATGTCCACAGAATTCTTTTGTTGGATGAATCTGCAGTGGTAAAAATCTCCCCTATAGGTATCCAGTGTTTCAAAAGGATGCCATTGAGAAGATGACTAAGGAACTTCTAAGCACAGGAGTAATAAGGGATAGTAGCAGCCCCTTTGCTTCCCCAATTGTAATGGTAAAGAAGAAAGATGGCAGCTGGAGAATGTGTGTTGATTATCGTAGGCTCAACCAACTCACAGTGAAGGATAAGTTCCCCATGCCTATCATTAAAGAGCTTTTGGATGAATTAGGAGGGGCAAGGTTCTTCTCGAAGCTGGATTTAAGGTCTGGATACCACCAGATCCGAATGTGGGGACCAGATATAGCTAAGACAACTTTCAAGACCCACGAGGGGCACTATGAGTTCCTGGTCATGCCCTTCGGGCTGACCAATGCCCCAGCTACATTCCAGACACTCATGAACAAGGTGTTCAAGGAGCATTTGAGGAAATATGTTCTGGTATTCCTAGATGACATTCTGGTGTACTCTATTAATTGGGGGGAGCACCTGGTGCATCTTGAAGAGGTGTTGAAGCTGTTACGGAATCATCAACTAGTAGCAAAGAAGAGCAAGTGCAGTTTTGGGGCAACTAAAGTGGAATATTTAGGATATGTTATATCGGGTGGAACAATAGCAATGGAGGAAGAAAAGGTGAGGTGCATACTTGAGTGGCCTGTCCCTATTTCTGTCAAGGAGGTAAGGGGTTTTCTAGGACTCTCAGGGTACTATAGGAGATTTATAAAGGGGTATGGTGAGTTGGCAAAACCTTTGATAGACTTGTTAAAAAAAGAGGGGTGGAAATGGGATGTAAAGGAGCAGGAAGCCTTTGAAAAGCTTAAATCTGCAGTGACCTCAGCCCCAGTCCTGAGTCTCCCAAATTTTTTAATGAAGAGTTTACAGTCGAAACAGATGCATCAGACCTGGCAGTAGGAGTAGTCTTGATACAAAAGGGCAAGCCCTTAGCATTCTTCAGTAAGGGACTTGGAATTCAACATCGAGGCTTATCGGTATATGACAAGGAGATGTTAGCAGCACTTATGGCAGTAAAAAAATGGTCTGCTTATTTGCTGGGAAGACATTTCAGGATCAAAACAGATCACCAGAGCCTCAGTTTTTTGACTGACAATCAGGCCATTACCCCTACTCAACAGAGGTGGGTCGCGAAGATGATGGGGTACGATTTTGAGATAGTGTACAGGAAGGGAATCCATAACCGAGTGGCAGATGCTTTGTCTCGAAACCCTCTGGTTGCAGAGTGTCACACTCTATCGGCTAGTACTGTGTGGTCACCCCTGTTGGACAGAATCAAGGAATCCTAGTAGAAGGATCAAAAGCTCCAGAAGATTATTAGAGATTTGGAAGAAGGGAAAGAGGGTCACAGAAAATATAGCTGGGACAACCATTCTTTGAGGAGGAAGGGTAAACTAGTAGTGGGAGCTGACTTGGAGCTGAGAAAGGAACTACTGAATTATTTCCATGCTAGCCCTATTAGAGGGCACTCGGGTTCGAAAGCCACCATTAAGAGAGCTACTGTAATCATTTACTGGAAACGGATGAGAAAAGAGATTAGAAATTTGGTGAGGGAATGTAATACCTGTCAAAGAAACAAGGGGGAATTGCAACATCCTAGGGGCCTTTTGCAACCTCTTCCAATCCCAGAGTTAGCTTGGAAATCCATCTCCATGGATTTTATAGAGGGACTACCAGCCTCTAAGGGGAAGTAATCTTGGTGGTAGTGGATAGACTGACCAAGTATAGTCATTTCTTGGCAGTGACACACCCTTTCACTGCTGTTAGCATAGCTCAATTATTCATGGAACAAGTCTTTTGGCTGCACGGTATGCCTGAGAGTGTGGTTTGTGATCGAGACAAGGTGTTTATGAGTCTCTTCTGGAAGGAACTCTTTAGGAAGCTGGGGACAAGCATAACCCCCTCTGCAGCCTACCATCCTCAAACCGATGGCCAAACTGAGAGGGTAAATCAGTGCTTGGAGACTTATCTCCGTTGCATGACAGGAGAAAGACCTAAAGACTGGAATGACTGGTTGCATCTAGCCGAGTGGTGGTACAATACTACCCATCACTCTGCCATTAATACAACCCCTTATGCAGCTTTGTATGGCCAGGAGCCTCCTGGGCATATGCCTTATCTAGCTGGGGATTCGACAGTAGCAGCTGTGGATAGAAGTCTAATGAAAAGAGAGGCTGCCATGAAGGTGATAAAGTTCTATCTTAGGAGGGCACAGGACAGAATGAAGCAGCAATCTGATAAACATAGGAGGGATGATGAATTTAAGGCTGGGGAGTTTGTGTACTTAAAGCTACAACCCTATAGACAACAAACCATACACTCGAGGAGCAATCAAAAGCTAGCTCCCAAGTGGTTTGGTCCATATCAAGTGTTGGAAAAGATTGGAAGGGTGGCTTACAAGCTGCAGTTGCCCCAAGGATCTCGGGTGCACTCTGTGTTCCACATCTCCCAGCTCAAGAAACATGTGGGAGCTGATCCTACCCAAGAAGCTCTACCTGTTGTAGGGCCTGATGGAACCATGGTGAAGGAACCAATGAGGGTGTTTGATAGAAAGATTGGGAAAAGGGGAAATCGAGTAATAACGGAGGTATTAGTGGAGTGGACTAACAGTTTTCCAGAGGATGCTACATGGGAAAATTTGCACCAGCTCAAGCAGCAGTTTCCAGAGTTTAATCCTAGAGGACAAGGATTTAATCAAAAGGAGGGAGTATTGTCAGGCCCTTAACCGTTTCTGTTTTAATTTAAAATTTTATTTTGTTTGTTTATGACCGTTAGGGGGGGTTAATGAAACGCAGCGTATCATGGCTACTGAGTTTTAGGGCTTTTAATGTTTTCTTTCCCAGCCGTTTTTGGGCATCGAATGAATGAACAGAGTATTCTCTTCTCTCACCTCCATTTTCTCTGCAAATTTCTCTTCTCATCTACACTCCATTTTTGTTTAGATTGTTCAGGAAGGTTCAACTCGTGGTAACGAGCTTGACACAAAGCCCAGGAAAATCAATACAATTCTTAAAGTACACATTAATCTTCTAGAAAGAAACAAAAGGGGAAGAACATGAACCTTTTTCAATGCCATGACAAAAGGGTCATTCTTTGAAAGAAATGGAGCTACTCGAGGTGTTTGTGATAAAAGATCCAGCCAAGATCTTATATATGCGGGATTGACAGCCAAACTACTCTCATCTGCAAAAAGTTGAACATTTTTTCCCTGGTGACCATAAATATGCCTCTGCAAATAGATGGAAGACAATTTTAAACAAAAGGTACACATCCATGCCAAGCAATGATAAAACCTTGATGTCTTTAGACGCAAATGAACAATAATCTACAAGCTCTTACTAGTAGACATATGAAACCGATAACAGCCTTTCCTGACTAGTTGGTCAGGTTCTCTACACAGAATTACAACCAACAAAAGAACCATTGTTTTCATACTTCAAATACATGTTTCCTATCTTCCCCCATCCTCTACTGACATGAGCATCACCCAATTCAACTAGCTTACAAGAGCATATTTGGCCTCCACTCCAATGTTAAAAAGATTAAATTTCAATAATAATAAACATAATACAAAATACAATCATTCTCCAACCGAGATAATTATAATTAATTTGTTCTATTATTAAAATATACTTGCATCATTTGATCTTACCGCAAGACTTTCAGCAACTAACTTCACACCTCGAATAATTGCAGTTTCATTCACATATTGTCTGAAAAAGAAAAAGTCATGCTCTCAGCAACTAGTCTCAAACAAAGACACAACCACATGATGGCAATAAGATTAATGGTAAAGGATTAGGTTTGAAAATGACCTGCCATCAAACAGACCACCGGTGCCTTCAAATTGTTCTGGTGCAACAGAAAGTTCAGAAAGAGTAGCAGCAGTGACTCTCAGCCTTGAGAACTGCTCATGCTCCCAAGCTACCTACAGCAGCCCAATTGCTTTATTACCGTATTATAGCTGAAGAGAAACTGAAAACTCTTTTTCTGTATTCGAATGATGAAAAAGGTTACAAAGGTACAGCCTTTTATAGGCTTAGAATAGGACTTAGAATACAATTAGGGGTCCTACGTACATTAGACTTTTAGTCCTACTTACATTAGACTTACAACACTTCTAGGTAGTAGACTTTTACTAAAACTACCACTAATAATTAAATACATCTAATTACATCGGATAAACTTACAATAACAGCATAAAGGCAAGCACACAGAGCATTCTAATATCTATCAACGGAATGTTCTCAAAAATATATACAGTGCGCCTTCATGTGTCATGTCACAAAGTCTATAATATGTAACGAGAAAAGAACATATTTAACACATTTACTTGAAGTTAATCAGAGTCCAGCAAAAAATGTTCTGCCCACAATAGGTCACGGGACTATAAAGGGCAAAGGGATTACTATCAAAACAACAAAAATATTTGTTTTGGATAACTAACCACAAAAATAAATTCATTCGTAGACATATCAACTTAAATTTTCATAGGTTCCACATAGATGAAATTGATTATAAAATAGGTTCTTAAATTCAGAAGATGGGTACAAAGACGGTTCAAAAGTTGAAACATGCATATGTTAACTTACTCGAGGATTAGAAATATTTATTTTCTTGTGCTTTAGGCTAACTTTGAGGTCCAACTCCTCAGCTACATTAGAGAAACCCTTCAATAAACATTATGTATCGGATTATGAACTATGTAAAGAAAACTAGATATCAACATTCCTTATTCCTTAAAAATCTATATGCCAGATGTTACTGGCTTACCTCAAAAATTTGCTTGATGTAGGCATTCTCTGGAGGCTTGGACACATGAATCCATAAATCATTATCCCAAGAACCAATACTATTTAAGCAAATAGCATAGTCAATACTCTCACGTAGACGTTGGTCAAAACTTCGAAGCCACTGCACCACATATGATACTTATATGATCATAATAACAAAAATTGATAGCAAAAGTAGCTAACTGAAAAGATACAAATAAACAAAAAGATCGGTTCACCAAGGAAGACTAATCACCTTCTGAGTCCCATTGTAGTTATATGGTCCACCAGATGTCAAACCAAAAAGTAAGTTGTACCTTCCTCTTGTCTTAGGATTTGAGTAAAGAAGAGAGAATAGCCTTGCTATTTCAAGAAGAGCCACAATGCCACTTCCATTGCTGTCACTTCCCACTGATAATGCCTACATGTATAGAAACATTTATAGACCAACATTTTGATCACTGAAGCTGGTTTTCTTAACTAAAACTTAATAAAATACGCACAGGAGCAGCCCCAAATGTATCATAAGATGCCACAATAGCAATGGTTGGAAGTTTATTTGCATCTCCATCAGCTTTTAATCCAGACAACCACCCCTGTTATCACAGTGAAGAATTATCAGAGTAAAAACTAGCAGCAAACACCATTAATAGCATATTCAAGATTACCCAGGTAATGCATGCAGTAATAAAAAACTAGCACAAGAAAGAGTTAAACATAGATGAAATTAAAGAGAACTACAATCATGTGGAGATTTTACCACCTACTGCCGTAAAAAAGCATGATTAGGCAGAACAGGTGTGTGCTTGATAAAATGTCTCGTCTGAAAGGGTCTGAAGCAATGTTGTATGGCGCTAAGGCACAGTCCCTAGGAATGCCTAGGCACACACCTTAACACTAAAATTGACCTCAACCTCAACAGTTTGAATGCAAGAAGTAAAACTCGACACACACCTGAATATTAGTGATTGTGGGAGATGTAACTTTCTTAGGTTCTGTTGTTGGGATAACAAGCTTGTATCTGCAATTATTTCACACAATGAAATTTGGAAATAAGTGAATTACAACACATAACTATTTTCTTACCAATCTCAAATGATAAATGATCCGAAGAATAAGAAAGGACAAACAAACATTAGAGGTGCAATTATATTTACTCATATTGATGCAAACATGGTAATAAACAACAGAGAGACTAAACCAGGCAAAACGCAATAAGATTGACGCAGGATCCTTGTGAACAAAACAAGTGCATCACTTTTTGCTCCTTCAGCTGGGAAAAGAAGATGTCCAAATATATAGTGATAAAAGATGTTCAACTGACCCGCCTGTAGTTGCAGTAGCAGGCTGACCCATCGCATCATTCTTCTTGATATCAGCCAACACGGAATCAATCTCATCATTCTCAAAAGCAAAATAGACAGGATACTGCAGCATAAAATCCCACAGTATATGAATCTGAAGCATAAAGAAGACATAATAGAACCGAGGGGTCATGCAGCAAGAATCTGTCTAGCAATTCTCCAATGAGTGACGAGCACTAAAGATTAAGTTTTGAACAACAAAAACACTTTGGATTTCAACACTAAAAATCATAAGGAAACTTCGAAATAGAGGACAGGGGTCTTTCCTAGCTGATGATACAAGCAAAACATGGATTGATGGTGTCCGAGTTATCAATAGGCATGTGTAAGAAGAGATTTCAGGGTTTATGCTATTTTCCATTCAACTAGTTGATATGAGAACACAGCATTATCAAAATACGGAAGCACAGGTCAAGAATGTGGAGTCTAAATCGCAGGATTTTTGGAACAATGGTTGAATCATTCAAACAAGGTCAAAATTTAATTCAATCAAGATGAAAATGCCAGTGTAAATAAAAAAGAATGCAGTACCGCAAATGATTTACTAGCATGAAGTTGACAAGGTTCAGATCTTGCTGAAAATTAGGTTGGCAAACAAGGAAAGTTCAATCTCAATGCACAAAGATATTAGTACGTCTCTATGTACTCACAGGTATATTTGAATGTGCAAGCAACCGTTCAAGCTCAGCCAATAACTTTTTCATTTTCTCTTTTTCATGAACTTGTTTATTCCCTCCATGTTTAAAGCTAAGTGCTTCAGGAAGCAAAAATAACAATCCTCCTAACGGCTTTTTCTGAGTAATGTATTCTGCCAAGAAAGAAATAAACAAAATTAAACTAAAGGACTAGAAATATAGGGAAAATAAACTGAAGAAATAAATGTAAACCTCGAACGAATGTGATATTCAATTCGCGCAGAGGGATGATGAGAACGGTTCTGGAAAGATCGGCTCCAGGAGGGAAACGCAAGGAAGCGGCATGGTGGTTGAGGGCGGCGAATCGAGATCCGAAAGGGGAACCGGAAATGTCGTATTGGATAAGACGGTATACGTCGACGGCAGCGGCGGCGTCGCAGAGTTCGACGCAGGCTACTAAAATGAAGAGCAGAGCGATGACGGAGTACATCGATTCCAACAGCTCGTTTGTTTTCTTTGAAGTGGCCATCAGAGATTGGATCTAGGGTTTGGATGGAGTAAAACTGAGAAATTGAGTTTATCTTGCTTAGTGATAGTTTAATGGAGTGGAGCTGAATGCTGATTCCACCATATGATCCATGTCGATGTTTACGAGATTAGCAGTATGATTATAAGTAATAATTGCATCGGAAATTGTTAAAAACTTATTAATTGTTATTACAAATAATACATCAATTTTAACATTGGTAAAATTAACGTAATATCGTTTAATAACGAATTTTAATGATAAATAAATTGTTTTTTTAAGTTATAATATAGGGTAAACTATCCCAGTGATCATCCAACTATTTGGGATACTTATTTTGGCCACTCAACTAAAGAACTCGTCAATCAGATCACCCAACTTTTAAACCCTACCTATTTTGGCCACTGCCGTTAAAATTTTTACGGAAAAGTTAATGGCAGTGATGTGACATTTAAATAAAATCTGTATAATTACGCATTCAATCCCTGTAATTTATTTATTATTTTAATTACACATTCAATCCCTATAATTTATTTATTAAATAATAAATAAATTATAGGGATTGAATGTGTAATTAAAATAATAAATAAATTACAGGATTGAATGTGTAATTTTGATTTCTTAATTTTTAATTTTAAATGATTTTACTAATGGTTTCTTTAATGATTTTACTTTGTTTTCACCGGTAAATTTATTGGGATAATCAATCAATATAATTGGTCAAGAGTGATGAATTGACAATAAAAAGGATGTGGTCTAAATAAAAATTAAAAGAAATAGTGATACAAGAATTTATAGTGGTTCAAGCTATAACCCTCTAATTCGACACCTATACAATAAGCCTAATAGATAGGTCATATTTTTTATATTAAAAAACTAAAATCAATCATAACGTAATTCTAAATTAATATAATAAAATATCTAGTAACTCAATAAAATAAAATGCATTGTAAATCTAACATAACAATAAAATTAATAATGAGGATGAAGTAGCAAAATATAAGTTCATGTTATCTGATATATAATCTGGAAGATATAAATATTACATTAAAATAAAAGTACGAAACATATAAATCCTACAAGTGTTAATATCTTAAAACATATAAATCCTACAAGTGTTAATATCTTAAAAGCCTGTCCAAGGTATCTAAAAGAAAGAAAAAATGGGATATGAACTAAGGAGTTCAGTATATTCCAATAATATAAATAAAATATTTATAAAACTCAGATATAACATAAATATATCAGAAATCAAGTTATGAATGCAAACAAGGTTTTCATGCAACATAATTATCCTCCAATCGAACTCCATGATACGCTTTTCCAAAATGGTATTGTGTGTGTTGACATTAACTAGAGTCCATAGAGAATGAGTACCAACCCAAAGGTTACCTCAAGTATAGAAAGAATTGCCCTAGCCAAAACATAGAAATCTAAAATAGAAGGAATTACTCAAGTCGAAAACTAAAAACCTATCAGAAAGAATTATCAGTTGGATTCGGGCTAAACCTACGGTACATCATCTCATCTCCCAAGTGCCCTAGGAAGTAATAATAATGGTTTAAACAATAATGCTAATATGTAGTAACAATAGATAGTATTAATCAATAAATATCAGATAATTTCAGTAAAATGGTAACCAAAGAGCATGTGATTTAGACAAACATTATCAATAATCATAGATAAGTATACTATAAGACAGAGAAAATAGATCATGCTCGAATAAAATTTTATTTTAAAGAATTTATTTAAAACATAGTATATAGTACACAAGGAACACACCTCAAAATATAAGATCGGTTAGATGGTCTACTAATGCTAGAGCCACGCTCCGCTGTAATACTAGAACCTAAGACACAATAAACCTAAATTAATACGAGAGAATTTATTACTTGAATTATTCACATAATATTGATACATGTGAGTTATAATCGAGTCACGTGGATGATCCAATCGAGAAAAGTTAGGCTGGGTTGATGCACAGTTAAGAACACTATGAGAACCTATATTCAGATAAATATTCTTATTAGTCCTTTTATTTCATACAAACAACCTTAATTTAAACTTGGCAAAAAGTTAGGCTTGAATTTAGAAGTCAGATTCGGAGGCTTTCAAATAAGAATATCATGAAGCAAACTTAAAAATGTATTCAAAACGTCAAAAAGCATAAAATGGAGGTTTTTAGAAATTTTGAATTTTTGGGTTAAAGTCAATGTTGATGTCAGTAGTCAAAGTCAGCATTGATGTCATATTAACGTCAACAGTCAAAGTCAACACTAATGTTAGTGGTCAAAGTCAACACTGATATCACTGATCAATGACCAATGGCTCAACGATCAATGGTCGAGTTGGGTCGGGTCAAGAGACAATAGTCGAGTCCCCACAATCATATTATCCCTTATTATTTTTGTACGAGTAACCGGTTAAACAACCTTATGGTTGTGGGTTTGAATCCCCACCACCACATTATCGCTTATTATTTTTAAAACTCCCATTTTTCCTTCCTTTCTTTCTTTTTATTTTATTTTTTTATTTTATTTCAAGTATAAGAACTCTCCCCCTATAAAAATTTATCCTCAAAATTTATATGAATTAAACAGATACAGAAATTGCTCTCTCATGAATTTCTCGATCTCCTAAATAGCCTTTGAAGGGCCACAATTACTCTACTGAACTTTAATCATAAGATGCATCTATTTCTCAAAACTTTCTTATTAAAATCCAAAATCTGAATAGATTTTTCCTCATAAGATAAGTTTGACCGCAACTCCACATCTTGAACCTAAATAATATGGCTCGGGTCGAGGTGATATTGCCTCAGGATAGACTTGTAAAATACATCATGAATACGATTAAGCTGAGGAGGCAACTCAAGCTGATAAGCAACAAGCCCGACTCTCTTTAGAATATAGTACGTCCCAACGAAGCTTATGCTTAACTTGCCCTTGTTTTCAAATCTCAAAACTTTCTTCCACGAAGAGACTTTCAAAAAAATTCGATCATTAAACTTGAACTCGATATCCTTCTTCCTATGATCCATATAAGATTTTTGTTTAACAACAACCTCTTTCAATTGATCTTGGATCAATTTAACAGTCTCCTTAGTCTCTTAAATTAGGTCAGACCCCAAAAATTTTCGCTCATACAACACTGTCTAATATATAGGAGTATGACACCTACGACCGTACAATGCCTTGTACGATATAATATGGATACTCGTCTGATAATTGTTATTATAAAAAAAATTTTGTTATGGGCAAGAAATTCTCCCAAATGTATAAGAAATCTATCACATATCCCTAAAGCATATCCTCTATAACTTGTATTACACTATCATATTGGCCATTTATCTGCAAATGAAAAGATATACTGAAATTCAGACGAGTACTCAAACCAGACTACAAAATTATCTAGAATCGAGAAGTAAACCTCAAATTTCGATTAGAAATAATAGATAAAGACACCCCATATAATCTAACAATCTCAGAGATATAAAATCTAACCAACTTCTCTAAAAAAATAAATAATCAAAATAGGAATAAAGTGAGCTTACTTCATGAGTCGATCTATAATAACCCATACAATACTTTTTAGAAAGAGTTAGAGATAACCAGTAATAAAATCCATAGTGATTCATTCTCATTTCTATTCTAGAATCTTAATAGGTTATAAGAGACCAGAAGAATATTGATTCTTACCTTCACATGCTAACAAGTCAAAACTTTAGTCACTTAGTTTGAGATATCCTTCTTCATTTTCACCAAATTGTGTCTTTGTTTTAGATTCTGATACATCTTGTCTCTATCTCAATGCATGTTGTAAGGTAACTTAGACCTAACTGTCTAACCAAGTGACGTTTGACTTTAAAATCATTTACATGTTACGTTAGTGTTGACTTTGATCATTTATATGTGACATTAGTGTTAACTTTGATCATGAGAGTTGATTTTGAATTGTATTGTCATAGATAACTTTAACTTTAACTATTAAGACTGTAACGCCCTAAGTTTGAGCTTAGGAGTTAGTGGGTCGGTTTAGCCTGGTTCGAGATAAAACACTTAAAAATTAGTTTTTAATCAAAATAAATTGAGGAAAAATATTCTAAAATCCTTAAATAACATATATTTAACTTTAGTCAAATCAATTTTGAAAATCGACTCTTGAAACCCCAAGATTTTGAAATTAGTGGTTGTTTTGTAAAAATTGAAACTTTGAAGACAATTTTATAAAACAAGCCAAAACTTTGAATCTTTAAGGGGCTTTGATCCAATTATAATCCTAGCTGGTCTAGGCTTTCCAAATATCAATTAATTAAACACAAAATCTATTTTAAATTAAATAACTCAATTAAACCCAATTTAAAACTCTTAAAACCCTTTTTAATTAACCAAAACATCACATATTTTTCTAATTTTCTTTTTCCCTCATTGGAGGCAGCCGTTCATCAAGTTTTTAAGGTAAAAACTCTTTCTTTTTCAATTAAAATCATTTACAATAATTATCTCAACTTTTCTCCTTCAAATTTTCTTGTTTTCTCATTGTTTTAAAACCCGAAAAGCAATTCGATCGGTTTTAGAGGTGAGATTTCATCAATCCTCTATAAAAATAAAGTTCTTTACTGAAATTCCCAAGTTCTTGGTTTGGAGAAATCGTTTTAATCCTTTAATTTCATAAAAAATGGTTTTTTGGTTAAAAATCTCAATTTTCGTTCAAAGGTTTTTACCCACTGTTTTTCTATTCTAAATGGATTATTTTTAATGTGTTATGATTTTTATAAAGTGTTTTTAAAATCTCTAATCCCGGACTATAAGTTTAAGTGAAGTTTGGTGTGTTCCGACAAGTTTTCGGTTTAAGTTTTAATAGGTTTTAAGGGCTGTTGTGTAGGGATCCGACTTGAGGGTTTCTTTTGTGTGTTTTGTAGCATTAAACCCCTTGTTTTGATGCTTGAAACAGGGTAAGAGTTAGGCGATCGCGTTTGAAGGTGTTTTAGTTCGTTTTGGTGGCTTGGCGAGCAAGTAACGGTTATCGGTGAGTGGTTTATGAGAGTGGATGCTTCGGCAGTGTTTTAAACTTAACTTACAGATGTTTGAGAGTGTAGGGAAGGTGTGAAAACCTCTCTATACTCAGAAGTAAGTAAAGTTTAAGTTTTCGCAAAAGGGTTCCCATATTACTCTATGTTTTTACTATGAACTTTGTCATGCTTAATGTTGATTTTGCATAGATATTTATTGGATGATGATTTAATTCTCATGTTGCTATTTTATAAAGGTTTTGTTACATAATTGATGCTCCCATGGTTTTTATTTTGAAAATTGAGTTAAAGGTGATTTTATCAGTTTATGTTTCGAAACTTGAAATATTGGGAAGCATGTGTTTAATTCAGTTTTGAATTTACATTTGAGCATTGTTTTTTTTATATACATATCGGCTAGTAAGTGATGAACCTTATGGGATAAGTTGATCGATCAATAGGGTCTAGAGTGCACTATAAATATTCAAAAGTCGTACGTGTTTAAATTCCTTGTGTGTTGCATTTTGGCTTTTAGTCTAATGCTATGTGATGGGAGTAGTACTGTCACATCCGGGTTGATGGGAGTAGTACTGTCACCGGACACCAAGGTGAGATAATTCATGTTGAGAGTAGTATCAACATGCGCATGCTCTGGGAGTAGTACTAACATGTGGTTGCCCGTTTATCCTAACGATTTGGAGTAGTATAAATCGGATAAATAGCCTTAATATAATTTATGTTTTCTATTTGAAATTGCAAGTGTTATGTCGAATTAGGTTTTGCTAGGTGAATAGGATGATAGCCTTGTTTTGCTTTGAAAGCATGAGATATCTTTTAAAAGGGATTTTACCGGTACTTTATGTTGGCTTGTGAGCCATGATTTTGTTAACACTTGCTGGATTTGTTATTGACATTGATAATATGATTATGTTGTTTTAAAGAAAGCATGACATGTTTTACCTTTGTTGTAATTGAGTAATTATGGGCTGCATTGCAGGTGTTGTTTTAAATGTTTTATTACTCTCACTAAGCTTTAAGCTTAATCACTCTCTTTTTCCCTTGCAATGCAGATAAGTAAGTATTGGAAGCAATCGGAAAGCAAAGGAGCCAATCGTGCCTATTTTAGTATTTTCTTTAGCTTAAGTATGCATTTTCTTAAGTTTTGAACCTAAGTAGTTGAGAGCAATGGATTAGAGAATTATTGAGTTTGGAACTCTGTTTTGGAACCCTTATTATTGAACTTATTATGATTTTAAGTTATATGACAATTGTTAAGACTTTATGAAGTATGTGTTGCCATATTTATTGATGTTGGATTATGCTTATGATATAAGTACTTTGCCTTCGGTATTAGGTAACTTTGCATCTAGGAATGTTGTTTGAAGTGTGGATTATGCTTATAGGGTTTTGTATGCATCTAGAGAACCTTAGTATTTTAGTTTAGACTGGATTCTTGTATGATCTGCATTTTTCTATACAGAGTTTTCGATACATGTTCATAGGGTATCGATACCTAGGCAAAAATATGATGGTCTTCTAGAAAATTATAATTAGGTCCCTAAAACTTATTTGGTTAAACTAGGACTTGTCTTACATTAATTTCCGCTGCACTTTGAACTTAGTTCTTCCACAAACATGTAGGATCTAATTAAAGCATCTAGATAATATAAAAAGAAAAAAATATAGGGTCGTTTATCGGGGAGAGTCCCCGGATTAGCCTCGATATTCCCCGTGTAACTCATTCGAGTCAGGTGAGGTCTAGACCGGGTCGAGGAGGTTACAAAGACTGATTTTGACTGTTGATTAGAATTTACTTTCTCGAACAACCTTCACTTTGAACTTTTTCAACGTCATGAGTATGAATCCACTGCATGTTTTATCAAACTCGAATATGAAAGAGTTATGAATTTTGAAATCTGAGCGTGTTACTAAGTATATAAGTAATTTGTACTTAGTATCTAAAGAGTTATGAATTTTGGAATCTAATTCAATATATTCTTATATTTAGGTGATTATATTTGATAAGTGCATAAAAGTCCTAATTTTATATCATGTTCCCACTTGATTATTGCTTGTAAAGGACAAATTTAATGACAATTGAGGATAATTGTGCATATTTTCCCTACTCCAATATCCATGCACTTAAATTATTATTTATCTATTATTTGATATAAAATAAGTATGGTTAATGGTTTTCTTTCTTAGACATGAAATAACCATGCAGGTGATACCAAACAGTAGAACGGATGCTGGAAATAAAAGCTTAAATGCAAGGAAACACCCGTCACGGCAACACATTGATCGTCGTGGCAACAAAGAAAAAATGATGTCGATAGATAGAGAATAAAATGCTGATTCTAGAGGACACAAAGTGAGACGAAACAGAAGTGAACAAATAGAGTCAAGTCGTGGTCAAAGTCAACGCAGAATTTAAGGAGTTAAATTAGGAAATAGAATAAAGAGTTGTAATTTAATATGGACATGTATTCTTTTTGTTTTAGAACCCCTACCTTTATGAAAGACTTTAACCTAGGCTTGGCCTATATAAAGCAAACTCTTAGGTTGAGAATAACAAATCGGTTCTCATAGACAAAAACCCTAGCCGCCGATAAGTCCATTATGTTTTAAACTTCCATCGAGGCTTCGGTGATTTTTGGAGTAATTGGGGAAGAAAGTTATACTTTATTTGAGAGTTATTAATGCAATCTTTATTTTCATAGTTTATTTTCTCTTGGATTTTACTCTTCTTTACTTATGAGCTCGAAAGATAAGTTTGTGAAGAAAAATCTATTTATCTAATATCGGGAGAGTTAGGCTCACGAAACGAGAGAATACGGTCTTTGCTCATGGGCATCGACTAATCCGTAAGGATTTCAGCGACTAAAAGGAAGCATACAATCGGTTGTTATTCATCTTTGATTCACGCCGAGAGGTATTATTAAGACATGAGTTTAAATAGTTCTCCGAGCTTAAGGATAAGGAGGAGACAATTTCGGATGCTCTGTCGAACTATGGAAAGTTGAGTTGTCGACAAGGCATAACCCCACCAAGGCAACTGAGACGACCCTTCGTGTGACCCACCGCGGCGGTAATTCAACCACATGCGCTAATAACTGGATAATAAGTGCAACTAGATTCCCCTCTACAAAGCAACTTACCTAGCCTTATTTAATTCAATGCTATTTTCATTAATTATTTAGTTTTCTTTTATTTTTGATTAAATCATCATCACCTCAAAATTACTTGTATTTTTAATTTCAAGTGCAGAATTATTGTGCAGCGTAGGTATCTCAGTCCCTGAGGGATCAATATCTTAAATACTAAAACTTGGTAAAAGGTGAAAGAATTCAAGGTCTCCCTAAGCCCTCATCAATATCTCTGAGGCTGACGAGTTATATCCAATTGTTTAGACCGACCTTGCATATTCTTCATGGTTTGCACATGAGTATTCTTCTAGAGTATTTATTGTGTTTATATTTGGCGGCTTAGTGATATTTAATATAAAATTATTATATTGCAGATTCTGATTTAGTTAGATTTGATGATAAATTTGAGCGTGGGAGAAGTACTCCACGATATTAGAGTTATTCCTTGCTTAAGGTGCGTTACTTATTGTACTATATATTTATGAAATGATATTTTATACTTGTTTGATTTATTATTTGAGGATGTGATTTGAGAATGCTTTAAAACATCATATATGATATTACTGTACGTTTTTAAATCAAGCATCAAATTTTTAAAAATAAGAACCATGTATTTAAAATAATGAGTTGAGTTCAAATTTATTATTTTCAAATTATATCACTAGTCATGCGATCAAAATTGTGATTGAAAAACGTGAGATAAACATCCTCTCGGGTGAGAAACCTTCACTATGTCATGTATTGATTTATACATTAGACATCATATCAACTTGATTCAGTTGATTATATTTTCAAAAGATTTTTTTATAAAAAACAAAATATATATATTTTTTATTGTTTGCACTTTAAAGACACATTAAACTCTTTAGTTTACATCCCATAATTTTTTTTAGATATTCAGATTCTTTTAAGTGACTCAGTACTTAGAGCATCTCGCTTTATTCATATTATTTGATTATTTCATATTATTGTTGAACATTATTTGGGATATTTATGTGATTTAGACTGTGACTATTTATTATTTAAAGTTTATTTGATGGGTACATTTTCGAATTTTGTTTTCAAATATTATATAAACCATTATAACATTGTTTAAAAGATTACTATTTATAATAATTAAAATATATATTGAGCTTCGCTTGATTTAATCAATTATAAATTATTTTAACTTAAAATTATTTCTTAAGATATAAGTATTTGATATTTAATTATCGTCTCTTTAATTTTTTTTCATTTCTAAATAATAGTGAGACAAATCTTTCATTTTAAGCTGTTAAGTATAGGGATATTCATAAATAATCTAATGTATACTTAAATGTCTAATAAACTCATAATATAAATTAATAAAATAAAAGAGATTTTTAGTCTGATGTTACTCCAT
The DNA here is from genome assembly GCA_035048815.1 of Abelmoschus esculentus. Lineage (NCBI taxonomy): Eukaryota > Viridiplantae > Streptophyta > Magnoliopsida > Malvales > Malvaceae > Abelmoschus > Abelmoschus esculentus. The sequence continues at coordinate 3,184,281 of JAUCBN010000061.1, read as the reverse complement.
TTACATGCTCCCTAGTTTTATATGTTCATAGTATTACCTGCATATAAATTATCATTAGGAGAAAAGTAAATTAATTCAACTTCAAAAGAATTTTAAAATTAAACTTAAGAAATACGTTACTCGGTCTCAACTACTTCAAGAATTTTATTTATGCGTCGTATATGAGTCCTCCAAATTTGGGGTGGGTAAAAAACTCGATTAACTGGTTCTTGGACCCGATAAGATTCAGTAGATTTTTATCTGGTATTAGTTCCAATAGGACCGAGACTGAATCCAAAATTTAGGTCCCAGTCATAACCGGGACCGGGACTAGATCTTGATTTTTTGGACCCAGTACCCAGTGGGTACCCAGTAGGACTGAGACTAATACCAAATATCCGGTATTGGTTTTCTTTTGTTTATTTTTTTATCAAACTTTCTCTTTATGCATGAATATTGATGAGTGCATAAAAGTCTTATTTTTAATATCATTTTCCCACTCGATTATTACTAATAAAGGACAAAATTAAGGGCATTAATGGATATTTCTGTATATTTTCCATATTTCAACATCCAAACACGTAATTCATGAATTCATCTAATATTTGGCATAAAAAAATGCATTTGATAGTTTTCTTTCTTAGACAGGAAACTAAATACAAAGATGACCAAATGAGAAGATAGATGCTTGAATGCAGATGAAGCACCCGCCACGGCAGCACTTTTTGAGGCCGCAACAACAAAGTAAAGATGACAAGTAGTGCTCGACAGAAAAAGAAAAAGATGTTGATCTTAACGGACAAAGAGCGAGAGAAAGACGGAGCCAAATTAAGGAGTCAAGCCTTGGTCAAATTCAAGTGTGAGAAAGAATAGATATTTTAGGAAATAAGAACTAATTGTTATAATTTAATTAGGAATTATACTTCTTCCCCCTTTAGAACTCTTTCCTTGCATGGAAAGCTTTAACCTAGGGCTTTGCCTATATAAGACACACATTAAGATTAGTTTAGAGAGTGGGATTTTAACAAGAAAAATACTCTTAGCCGCCGACCACACCATGTTCTAAACTTCTTCGGAGGTTTAAGTTGTTTGTGAAGTAGTTGGAGAAGATAGTTGTGTTATGTTAGATATTTATTAATGCAAAACTTATTTCATAGTTTATTCTCTCTTGGTATTTACTCTTCTCGCATATGAGCTCGAAAGATAGTATGTGAAGAAAAATCTATTTGCCTAGCATCGGGAGATGCAGGTTCACGAAACGAGAGAATACAGTCTTTACTCATGGGTATTGACTAATCCAGTTAAGAGATTAATCGCACAGGATTTCAGCGACTAATAAGACGCATGTGTTTGGTTGTTGTCCGCCCTTGATTCACGCCGGGAGGTATCATCAAGACGTGGGTTTTAACAGTTCTCTTCGTTTAAGGATAAGGAAGAAAGACATATAAGGATGCTCCGTCGAACTATGGAATGTTGAATTGTCAACAAGGCATAACCCCGCCTAGGTAGCTGCGGCGACTCTTTGTGCGACCCGTCGAGGCGGCAATTCAACCCATTGCATTAATAAGTGGATACTTAATACAACTGAATTCTCCTCTACAAAGCACTAAACTTAGCCTCGCTTTTATCATCTTATTTTTCCGATATTTAGTTTAGTTTTAGTAGTTAATTTAGTAATCTCAACTCTATAATTATTTGTGTTTTTTTTTACTTTCTATAGTGCAGCCATAAGAAGTAGTGAAGTCGACACAGTCCCTGTGGGTTCGACAACCTTAAATATTACAATCTGACTAAGGTGGAAAACTAAAGGACTTCCGAGCCTCAATCAAATATTATGAGTATGATTAGTTTTAAAACTTTAATTTTCAAGTCTACAATATTCTAATTTTATTATTTAATATATTATTGGTGGTTGAAATTTTTTTTCTCCAATTACTCAAAAAATTTTAAGAATAAACTAAGTGACCGGGTACCCGATATTGGAACCGGTACCCACCAGTAACGGGACCGGTTCTTAAAATTTAGGACCCGGTGTGACCGAGACTGGTTCTAATTTTTAAGAACTGGTAATTATCGGAACCGGGACCAATTCTATTTAAATTGGCCGAGTACCCGATCTTGCCCACCCTACTCCAAATACATTTTTCAATTCTAAGGAAAGAGTTGAAAATTGTTGTAATCCAGATTCTTATTGAATAAAAGAAACAAAGCAAAACAGACGGTACAGTCATGGATCAACTTTTTATCACTAAATAATTTCAAGAGCTAGATTTCCCAACATTCGAACAAGAGGAAGTGGGCATTTTGTAACAATATCAAACCTGGAAGTACCAGAGGCATGTCCAAATAAAGACAAGCTGAAATAAGCAAGTTCATCTATAGACAGACTTGATGACAGGAAACCATGCAAGTAATAAGGATCCAAATGAAAGAACGCTTCAAAGAAATTCCTGGTTCCCACCAAGTCCAGCTTCAGCAATGTTTCCATGCCGAAACGGAAATATTCTCTTCTAAGTCTCCTCTCAATCGGCCACAATCCATTCCATACCTTATGGTAAAGCGGTCTCCCTCGAATCATTCTTGTTGAACCAAGACATTCCGCGATAACTTCTGCCACAACCACTGCTAATGCCATTGTCCGAGCAAGCATGTACCCGGTTGATGGATGGACTACCCCCGATGTCCCACCTATAGCCATTACAGCCTGAGGGATTCTAGGAAGGGGACCACCCATTAGGATCAAACACTTCTCATCTTGTATCACTCTCGTAACTCTGATTCCTAGATGCCTTAGCCTCGCTACCATCCTTCTCTTGATCTCCGAATACGATAGCCCAGGTCGACTAACCAGAGATGACTCTTCTAAGAATATAAAGTTCGAATCAAAGGGCATTGCATACAGAAAAGTGGGTAGTTTCGAATTGTTGGCTCGTAAATAAGGTTCATTTCCTAAATGGGAATCTCTAAAATCCATAAGAACCATCTTGTCCAAGTCAAAAGGATGATCATCAACCTCAGCTAAAATGCCATAAGCAATCTGATACCCATAGTTCCTAGGCTTATCATACTCTACAAAACTGCTAGCGAAACCGCTTGCATCGACGATTAAGCTGGCCCTAAGCTCACTGCCATCGTCACACTCGACAGCAGACTCAAACTCCTCATGTTTCACTTTCCAAACCTTAGCTTTATGAAATTTAACCGAATTGGAGACACAATTCTCCAACAACTTTGTCTTGAGTTTCTTCCTAGAGACCCTGCCATAAGGCCTGTCTAAATACTTGGTTTTGTGATCATCAATATAGACACAAGTCATAGGCCATGTCTTGTCTAGACAATCCACAAGTCCTAATCCCTCAAACTCATCGACCCACACTCCATAATTGTTAGTCCAAGCAGAAAGCGGTGAAGGGTCGATGCAACATACCTTGATTCCTAAGCTGGACACTTGCTCGGCGAGCCGGAGACCACCGGGGCCTGTGCCGATAACGATGACATCGAAGCAAGGCCGATCCAAAGGGTTGAACCAAGACAAGTCGAAATCTAAGCACTCGAGTTTGGACTCTGGTTGTAGGTGGAGGAAATTACCGAACTTGCTGCTGCAGTTGGTCTGACAACGAGCATTTCTTGATACGCTGAAATGGGGTTTTGAAGAAGGGAAGTGTAACTGATCCTTGCTGGTTGCTAGAGCTGATAAAACAGGCACGGTCAGGGATCCCATGAATGAGAGGAAACTGCAAATAGATTGAGAGAAAAGGCATGTGGGGAAAAAATGAAACGGCTGAAAAGATGCTTTTGTTCATGGAATCTTTACAAATGACAGATCAGTCTCGTCTTTTTCTTGGTTTGACACACTTTATAAATGCCACTGACAGATGCTTCATCGGATGAAGCATTCAGCACATATTCAAATTTGTAACCTCCAAGGTTTAGGGTAACTTGATCGTTAGGTCCCAGTAGGCCAGAAAGACCGGAAACTGGGGGTCGGTTATCACTTGTCAATGTTCTTGTCTGCATTTAGTTTCTCGATCATGAAATTATTAGAAATGAATCAAGAGGCGTCATAGATGACATTCATATTCTTTGAAAATTTTAACTTTTAATATTCTCTTCGTCCCATTTGTCTAGTATTTTTTTTTAAAAAAAATTAACTTTGACTCATCATAACTTTAAATCTATTATTGATAAAAATATAAAAAATATATTTAAAAACCTCTAATCAATCAATTTAAAAATATATATTTATAAAATTTAATAAATTAAAATATTTAAAATAACTATAGTCAAAGTTATAAAATTTTGACTTTAAAAAATAAATATTGGACTTCTTAAATAGGACAAAGAGTATAATTTATATACTTTATTTATATGTTTTATAGATTATTTAAATTCATATTTAATAATATTTTATAATTTCATACCTGTAAAACTAATATCGATTTTGATATAGCAATTATGTTAAAGGACTTATTTTGTAATAAATTTTTAACTTACAAAGTCAAAATTAAGTTTCAAGTCAAACCAAGAACTTTGAAATAAATTTTCTAAGTGTTTTTAGACGAGAGTATCGATACCTTTAGAACCGGTATCGATACCGACCTGCATTTTTAAAGCATTGTTCTTAAAACTAAGAACAGGTATCGAAACATGGTTCGATACCAATACCTTACTGTCAATGCCTGTTTTGAACCAAGTATCGAACCACTTTTTATGTTTTTAATTATTTTAAAATTATTTAAAATTATGACTCATGTTTCAATACTAGTATCGATACCCCCTTAAATCTCCAACAGCTATTTTAACATTTAATGATTTGACCGTTGGTGGCAGTTAAAACTTTAAAAGATGGTTAAGCTGTTTCGGAACATGGTTCGATACCACCCATTACAGTTTAGTAATGGTATCGAAACATGGTTCGATATACCCTTATTAAATGCACAACGTCTCTTTCTTTTTATAGGCTGTTTCGAAACAGGTTCTTCGTGTTTCAATACCGGTTGCTGCAGAGTGCATTTATGGTGGGAAGATGAGGTCCTAACGTCTTTATTTCAATTCTCAAAAACCACAACGGTTAGAAATCAATGAGGAGGTATAAAATGAAGCAATTCAAGCAGCATTAACAACTATTGAACATCAAGCAACATCCAAGCACAAAATCCAATCCAAAGCTTTCATTGCATATCTTTACTCCCAACTCTTGTAATTTCAATTTGATTCTGTGTAATTGCGTTTGGGGAGAGTTTGTTTGTAATTGGGTCAATATCTATCTTGTGAGAGATTTCAATTTGCCTTTCTTTCATCTTTTTAATCTTGTGATGTTGAATCAAATCTTAGGTAGAAGAATTGATTCGAATTGTAACGGTTATCCCTTAAACCGAGTAAAAGGTTGAATTCTTAGTGAATTGGTTTCAAAATCCTTAGTGGAAGCTAAGGTAGTGGATGTAGAGCTTGTTCCGAAGCATGAACCACTATAAATCTTGTGTTCTTCATTTTTCCATTTTTCACCGAAAAATCTTCCACCAAATTTTTAATTGCCAATTCACCCCCTCTTAGTCAATTCCATAGATCGATCAACTCAACAATTAGTATCAGAGTTAGATCTTTGAAGGGATTAACATCCACCAAAGAAGATCCAAAGATAGTTGATCATATCCTCAAGTCAAATCTAATGGTCTCCACTTCCGGAAGTTGGAACGAGTCTCACTCCATCACAAAGCCACCATTCTTCAATGGTGACAACTACCCTTATTAGAAGAACCGAATGAGGTTGTTCATCAATTCCAACGATTATGTTCTTTAGGACATAATAGAAGATGACCCCTAAATTCCAATGAAGCAAGAAGGAGATAGGCAAGTGCCCAAAAAGAGGAATGAAATGACCGATGAAGAAAGAAGGAGGATGTCCACCAATGATAAAGCTTTGCACATTCTCTTTTGTGCTCTTGGTCCCGACATCTACTCCAAGATGTCATCTTGCACAAGTTCCAAAGAAGTATGGGACTCTTTGGAGACTATATATGAGGGCACCAACGATGTCAAAGAGATTAAAATTGGTCTTCTAAATCTTAGCTATGAGAACTTCAAGATGGAGCCGGATGAAGACGTCACCAAGATGTTTGATCGGTTTTCTGTCATTGTGAATGGTCTCAAGGGCTTTGATGAGATCATACCGGAGGATAAGCTCGTTCGGAAGCTCATCTACTCTCTTCCCGAGTCTTGGGATAACAAGAGAACGGCTATCATAGAAGCAAAAGACCTCAAGACTCTCAAGCTTGATGCTCTTGTGGGATCTCTTCTCACCCATGAGATCATGAAGAAAGGAAGAGAAGATGAAAAGAAGAAGGTAGATGTTAAGCTAGAGAAAAGAGAAGTTGAAAAGAAAAAACAAGGGATTGCACTTAAAGCTTCATCTTTCCAAGAAGAGGTGGATTCAAGTGAAGAAGAAGAGCTAGAAGAATTCGCTATGGTAGCCAAAAGATTCACTAGGATCATGAGGGCAAACCGGAATAGGAGATTCCAAAGAAAGAAGGATTTTAAGTCAAAGGGCAAAGAAGATGAGAAGGATCAAATCATTTGCTATGAATGCAAGAAGCCCGGTCACATTAGGACCGATTGCCCACAATTCAAAAGGAAGGGTTTTGAGAAAAAGAAGAAGCAAAAGGCTCATGTTGCCACATGGAGTGATGAGGAGTCATCATCCGATGAAGACAACAAAGTAGCCAATCTTTGTCTCATGGCTCTTGATGAGCCCAAGGTAACCCTTGAACCATCTTGTAATAATTTATCTTATGATGAATTATATGATGCATATGATGAATTACAAGATGTTTATGATGAGTTGGTTTTGAAATTCAAAGAATCGGTTTTGAAAAACAAGAAAATCATTTCCGATTTAAAAGAGAAAAACAATTCTTTGACAAAAACGATTTCGGATTTTGAAGAAAAGGTTGTTACTTTAAATGATGATTTAAAGTTCTTTCAAAATGAAAATATGGATTTAAACAACCTTATTTCTAGCTTGAGTGAGAATCACCATAAAGTGGTGAATGAGCTCAAAGAACAAATTAAAGTGGTTGGTAGTTCAACTTTTGAAAAAGGAAGTTTTCCAAAACCCAACCATGTGAAAAAGAATTTTTATGGTCACAAACAAAGAGGTTTTCAAAGGCATACTAGACATAGAAAGATTAGAAGTGTATGGGTTCCTAAGGAACTTATTATTTCTAAAAATGTTCATGTCATTGCATGTTGGATTCCTAAGAGAACCAAGCTTTTGGGAACTAACTCTCATGGACCCAAAATGATTTGGGTACCAAAAATCAAAAACTAAATCTTTGTTTGTAGGTTGAGCATTGCTTTAAGGCCAAAGTTTCAAGTCAAATCATGTGGTACCTTGATAGTGGATGCTCAAGGCATATGACCGGAGACAAGGGACGATTTAAGGAGTTAGAGCTCAAAAGTGGTGGAGTAGTGACTTTTGGTGACAACTCCAAATGCCAAATTGAGGGTATTGGCTCTATCGGTAATCACTCCTCTATTCTCATTGAAAATGTCTTGCTTGTTAATGGTCTTAAGCATAATTTGTTGAGCATTAGTCAATTGTGTGATAAAGTTTTTTATGTCTCTTTTGATAAACATGGTTGTAAAATAATAGACATATAATCCAACAGAACAATGCTCATAGGTCACCGCATAGAAAATATTTATATGGTGCATCTAGATGACAGTAACCTATCTCATGCATGCTTAGTTGCTAGTGATGAAAATGATGTTTGGTTATGACATAGGAAACTAGGACATGCTAGTATAAGTGTTATAGAGAAACTAGCCTCCCAAAATCTAGTTAGAGGTTTACCTAAGCTCAAGTTCTCCTTAAATAAAATTTATGATGCATGTGCTAAGGGTAAACAAAAGAGAGTTTCTTTTAAGTCCATTAATGATGTTTTTACTAGTAGAGTTTTACAATTGATTTATATGGATCTTTTTGGGCCTATTAGAACTACTAGTTTGGGTGGAAAATCATATGCATTTGTTATTTTTGATGATTACTCTAGATATACTTGGGTTCTATTTTTAAGTATCAAAGATGAAGCCTTAGAAAAATTCATCACATTTTCAAATATTTCTCAAAATGATCTTGATCAAAGAATTTCTCATATTAGAAGTGATCATGGAAAAGAATTTCAAAATTTAGGTTTTGAGAATTTTTGTAATGAAAATGGGATTAGCCATAATTGTAATCACTAATTTTATCCGGGATTTAAACCCGGTTTTAATTTTTGTTAACTTTCGAATAAACGGGCTTGTTATCATCAAACAAAAAATTCAAAAATATTATATAATTATTAGCTTCCTAAATTTTGTTATTCTAATTAAAAAACTAAAAAATTAAAAAAAATATATATTAATATATACGTAAATAATATTACTCTTGTGTTTGTTTTTTTTCATTAGTCTTTATTATCTTTTAAAATATATATATATATATGTATTATTATCTTCTTTAAGAGAAAAATATCAAAAATATTATATTTCCTTTTATTTTAATTTTCGTTTAAATTTTATTTTCATATTATTTATTTTGCTTTATTATTAGTAGTATTATTGTTTAAAATAAATAAATAAACTTTAAGTTAAATCCATATTATTAAATAAAAAACAACTAATCCATATTTTAAATAAATAAGCCTATTTTATTAATATTTTAAAAACAATCCAAAACAATTAACAACCCATAAGTTAATTACATCAGACCCATTTTAATATACAATAGCCCACATATATTACATTAAGTTAAACCCGCATAGCCCATATTTTTAGCCCAATCGGGTAACCCAACAAAAACCCTAATCTAATGTTTCTCTTCTGCGCAGCCAAGGGACAGCCGTTGGATCAATCTATGATCCAACGGCCACAATCAAAGATGGAGAAGGATCCAGATCTGCCACACGCGTCTCTTCGTAAACCGCGTGCAGCTCACGCGACCGACTCTTCAGTTCCAGATGCCTCTTCGAATCCGTTCGCCGTCCGGTGGTCTCCCATCGCCGACGGTCGAGATGGTCCCCTCCTCTCCCCCGAATGCCACATGCACAAAATAACAAAGAAAATGTCAGGATTGTACCAAGGAATTGCAACACAAATCTGACATTACAGAGCCAAAAAACGCCAAATTTCAGAGCCAAATTCATCAGAAATTCAACAATATCAAAGGAACACAACCAACAAATTTCAGTAGAATTTCAGAAGCAATTCCAGCAAAGCACATAGAATTTTAGGGCTTTTGTTTTCCCTTTGTAATCCGGCTATAAAAGAAAAGCCAAACAACACATGTAAAGGGATCTCTCCCACCACTTTCGATTAATAGAAAAGCAAAATTTTCAGAGGTAAATCCTCTTGTTTTTCTCTTTGCATCAAATAAAAAAATAGATCTAGGGTTTTGTTTTCCTTACCTTCTCCTGTGATTCCCCTTTTCCGGTGATAAGCCACGGCCTTCGTGCCATCGGTGAACCGAAATCGGGAAGAGGAAAGAACCTTTTTTAGATCGAACATCAGAAAAGGGATTTATTTCGCTTCGTTTTTCTCTTTTTTGAAATAAAAGCTTTCTCTTTCGTTTTGAAGGAAAGGAGTGATTTTGGGGTTCGATTTTTGTGAAATAAGGGTTTGTAACGAGTTTTAGATTTCAAAAAGGGGGTGTTTTGTGGGGATTTCGCTTCGTCGGCCACCGTTGGCGGTGGTCGGAATCTGGGTTTCGCGGTGGCCGGAGTTCGTGTTTATGAAGAACCCAGAAGAACATTCAAATGTTCTTAATTTTCTGGGTTCTCCAGATAAACTCCAAGAGGTTTTTGAATCTTAATCTCTTCAGTTTGAAGAGAAATAAAAGGAGGGTTTGTTTTTAATTTTGAGTTTGTGTTTTATAGTCATTGAAATTTTAAAAATGGGTTAATATCAACATAAACCCCTCCGTGTTTCTGTTCTCATTTCCTCGGTCCCCTAAACTTTATTTTGTTTTGCAATTTCGTCACAATTTCAATTGTAATCATCATTTTAAAAATTGTTTATTTCTTTGAAGATCCCTCCGCGTCTTGGATCATGTTTTCAGGCCCTTCCCCATCCTATAATAACACTTTAAGGGTTTATATGTTTTTTAATTACTTCATTTTGGTCATTGTTTTCTTTTTTTTTTATTTTGATTTTTGTCTTAAAATTTTATTTTTCTTCATCTTGGTCCCATTTCCAGTAACGTCTTATTTCTTTTTTATGCATATAAGTTTATTTATTTCCATGTTTTCTATTTATTTATTTCTTTTACCTTTTTAATAACATTAATTGACATTAATTTCTTTTTACTGTCATGTGAAGGAGAATGAATCCATTTATTTCTTTCCTATTTTCAAGTTTGACAGTCGTATGTTTTTAATGTTCCTGTAATATATATATATATATATATTATTTATTATATTTATATACTTTATTTTCGCATTGTTTTTCCTTATATACATGTTTCAGTTTTATACGGTTTTGTATATATTACATGCATTATGCTTTGATTTTCCTTTTAATCAACGTTTCCTTTTTTGATTCGGTTTATATACATATATATATTTCTTATTTATTTATTGTAATAAATATATTAATTGTTCTTTTTAATGGCTTTTTCTCTTTATTTTCCTTTTATATGTTATTATATTATATATTATTATATTATTATTTATGTTATGTTTATATTTTGCTTTTCATATATTCCTTTATTATTTATGCTTTCTATTATGTGCCATATATTCGTCTATAGGTTTTGTTGTATTTTATTACATATTTCATGTATGTTTTATTTATTTATTTATCTTTACTTTATTGTTCATATGTGACATGTCTTTTTTATCATCATGTATTTATTTTTATACATATTTTATTTGTACCATGCATTTTGCTTACTTATGTATTATATTATGCATTTGTTTATTTATATTATATTTGTACATATTGTATCTATTTTTGCATAACTTACATCACACCTTTAATTAATGAACTTAATTAATATGTCTTTATTCTGTCGTAACGGGTCCGCCCTCAAACGTAGTGTCGGCGGTGTATGCGTTATCTTCGAATAAAGACACGGTAAAAATTAAATTGATTTCGAATATTTAAATAAATCAGGATTTAAATGTCACTTTAATCCGAAAATTCCAAAAATTAATTAAGCGTTTATTTTAAAGGTGCCAATTTTGGGCGGTTTTTAACGTTAACCCCGTTTTAAATCGTAACCGACTCTCGGACCCTAGTTTATTCGAATCTCTGGTTTTTACGATGCCCGGTCTACCAAAAGTGACCGATGGCGACTCCAACCCTTTTTTAAAAACCCTAATTTCAAATTTCTCAAATTAGCGACTTTTTACACTCCTAGAAAAAAAAAGGGTCGCTACAATAATTTTTCGGCTCCTCGCACTCCTCAACAAAATGGGGTAGTTGAGAGAAAAAATAGCACTTTAGAAGAAATGGCTAGAACCATGCTTTGTGAAAACAACTTACCTAAGTATTTTTGGGCGGAAGCCACAAACACTTCTTGTTACGTTATAAATCGTGTAATGATTAGGCCAATTTTGAAGAAAACTCCATATGAGATTTTAAAATCCAAAAAGCATAACATTAGTTATTTTCACCCTTTTGGGTGCAAGTGTTTTGTTTTAAACAATGGAAAAGATAATTTAGGTAAATTTGATGCAAAAAGTGATTAAGCTATTTTTCTTGGTTATTCTCAACATTCAAAGGCTTATCTAACAAAAGAACCTTAGTTGTAGAAGAGTCTATACATGTGGTTTTCGATGATAACATCCTTCTTAGGAAGGATTCTTGTGATGATGATGATGTAGGAATCATTGAAACCATTGATGATGGACAAGCATCAAAGGTGGATGGGGTTCCAACCAATGAGGAAACACAAGATCCTCCAATAGAAGCTTTAAGAGATGTAAAGCTTGAAGAAAGGGAAGTGAGCTACCCAAGGGAGTTCAACTATGTCAAAAGTGGTGAAATCTTGGGTGATCCATCCAAGGGGGTAACTACTCGTTCTTCTCTTAGATTAATGAACCATATTGCTTTTATCTCATGCATAGAGCCTAAAAATATCAATGAAGCTTTAGATGATGATTTTTGGATATTGGCTATGCAAGAAGAGTTAAATCAATTTGAGAGAAGTAATGTATGTACATTAGTTGATAGGCCTAATAATAAATCTACTATGGGAACTAAATGGGTCTTTAGAAACAAACTAGATGAGAGTGGTAACATTGTGAGAAATAAAGTTAGACTAGTTGCTCAAGGTTACACTCAAGAAGAGGAAATAGATTTCAATGAAACTTATGCACCCGTAGCTAGAATGGAAGTTATTAGTATATTACTTGCATTTGAATGTTATCATGATTTCAAGCTTTTTCAAATGGATGTCAAAGGTGCTTTTTTAAATGGTTTTATAAATGAAGAAGTGTATGTTGAACAACCACCGGGTTTTGAGGATCCAAAATTTCCAAATCATGTGTTTAAATTAACAAAAGCTTTATATGGTTTGAAACAAGCTCCTAGAGCTTGGTATGAAAGACTTTCAAATTTTTTAATTGAAAAAAGTTTTGAAAAAGAATGGATTAGCATTTCATTTACTTGCATTGCATAGCATATAGTTTAATTTTTTTAGGTGCATTGAGGACAATGCTTGCCTCGAGTTTGGGGAGGTATCGTTCTCAACTCTTTTTCATGTGCATGATAGTTGCAGTTGTAGAAAAATGCCATGACATTTGTAAAAGTTTAGGTTAAGTTTTTAGTTTTATAGTTAGTGATGCCCGATGATGATATTCCTTATATGGCCAGTATTGAATTGAATCCATGACTTGGGATTTGAATAGAACCTGCCTTAGAATTTGGTTGGTCGTGATTATTTTATTGTTACACGAGTGTATGTTCTCCATGCTTAGGAAAGTTAGAAAAATTTTTATAGAGTGAAAACTTGAATAGCTTAGCATGCTTAAATGAATTTTAATGTTAATAGAGAACCCCCAATAGTTAGTATGAGAAGTTGAAAATAAATGCCTGGACATATCTGTAGAGGGATACTCCGCTATGCCATGGCATTTCCGCATTTCCATGTGCATATGAGTTAATGAAAGAGGCACAGGGTGACGCTACACTTTTAACTTACCATGGCATTGTTTGGATATTGCGTTTAAATAAATGGCAGCTATGGTATGAGTAGAAGGTAGTGTGACAGGCTGGCTCCTCTCGTAGCAGTTTGTTGGCATGTAAAAAAATGTATATATGTAAATATGGGGAGTATTAAAAATATGTTTTAATGAACAAACATGCCTTGCTAGAATAGTGAACATTCCTTAGAATTTTTCTAACTTAACTAAGCATAGATTAGATACACTCACTCATGCACACACACACACGCAGTCGACCTGGTCCTAGGGCAGTGTTCTTGAAAATTCCTCAAGTCTTATATGTTTATGCCATGACATTTTCTGAGGGCTGAAACTCTGACCTATTGCTTGCCTAGATTTTGAATTTGTCATGACATTCTTTCTCTGCTAGCTGCTATCCATTGCTTGAGGACAAGCAATAGCTTAAGTTTGGGGGTGTGATAACTTCGCAAAAAGGCTATATTTTAGGCCTTTTTACTTAAGTTATTGAGTGCCCTTAGGCTCATATAGGATCATGTAGTTGCATTTAGGGTCATAACATTGCATATAGTCTTTTGGTTATGCCTTGGCATTTTCATATGGTAATAGGTGCTATATCACGAGAAAGGTAGTTCTTTTTAGTGGTGTTGTGCAGGGAAGCAGAAACGAAAGTTGAGAAAATTTGTCATAGCATTTGCAGAAGGATAGCAAAAGGAAAATGCCATGGCAAAGCTAGAGAACTCCTGTGCTGAGCTAAACGACAAAGAGATATTTTGATAAGAGTGCCAGCTGGTGCTACCACAGCCGCTCGGGACCACTACAGCTGGCTACAGCCACCTCAGTAGGGGACCACTGCCATATTGCCTGTATGCGAGCCACCTGGGTAGGGGGCCACTGTCACCTCTACCAGTCCTACAGAAATGTCAGGACAAAATGAGGGCAGAAATGGACTTTTACACATCTTTTAGGGTTTTTCACCCTCTTTAAAAGACATGGTGACCTAAACAAAAAGAGAGGCTTTTTTTAGAGGAACAACCAGAAAAGAGAGACCTTTGAGGCGGTCTTTGCAGCGGCGGAAAACTTCCACCTTTCTCCTCCAAACTCCGGGCAAGGGGACCTCCATTGATAGAGCTCGAAGGGAGTGGTGTGCTAGGCACCCGAGAGGGGCTAGCACACCAAGGCGTCCCATGGTGGTTGAAGAGCCGACGGCAGTGCACACCGAGGGTGTCTTCTAGTCCTCGTTCCTTGCTTTATTTTGTTTATCTTTTCATGAGGATGATTGTTAGATGTTTAAGATTTATGTGGATGATTTATCTTAACATTTAGCCCCACCATGTAGCTTTGTTTCGGTGGTTGCTTTTATGGATGATTAACTTTTGTTTCTGTTTAATATATTAACTACTAAGTGTTTGTATATTTGCTTTGCTCATTGTTGGTAATTATTTAAGCATTGTAAGAGGCACGAGAGTGTCACGTGTTTAGGTACATGTTAGAGCACTCGAGAGAGGCGTAACTATAGATCCTTAGATCATCCGAGAGGAGCTAAGGGAAGATCTACGTGAGCAATGGGTTCTAGACTGAAAATAGGGTCTAGTTGGATCCTAGAGCACTCGAGAGAGGCGTAGGTGAAGGCTTCAACGACTAAAAGGAGTGTGCTTTACCGATAGACTAAGGTGTCATTCGCGTGACATGCGAAAATACCATGGCATTTTAGAATATCAGGTTCCTATGACTTGAGAGAGCGGGAACACTTTAGAAACCTCTGTCGAGTAGGTATACACCGTAATGGATATATGTTAGGTAGGGTAAGGGGTAGGAAACCATAGAAGCCACCATCAGTCATTCCCGAGAGAGTTCATCAATAGAGGATAAGTACAATATATTGTTTAACGTGTTCCTACATTCTGTTTTTGCCTCCGCATTTACAACTTACTTTCATTGTTTTGCTTGTTACTTAGCAATTTCTCTGCTATTCACTCACACACCACCTCCATACATTCATCTTGCCATCATCATCCATACCATTTTGCCTTTGCATATTTTAGTTGCTTGCATTCTAGAATTGTCATAGCATTTCCATTTTACACCTTCACCGTACATAACCATTTTCTCTTGTTTATATCTTTACCTTTGTTTTCCTTTTTAGTTTGTGACAACCCTTTTTGTTGTGGCAAATTTGACTGCATGCTTTACATAGATCCTCGTGGGAACGATACTCACTCACCCTATTATTACTTGTATGACTGTGTATACTTGCACATATATGTGTGTTCACTTACATCATTTATAGCACTACACAGAACACACCAGGTCCTTTTATCCTCCCAAATGAGTTCCTAACCGTTGAGATTGGATTGGAGCTATTTGAAGATGATTTTCATGCAGATTTCCCATTTCTAGTGCAAGGTGTTTTGATACATGGGGCACTTATATCGGTACGATCTCTTTGGGAAGGAGCCATTGAACCTAAAATCAAGAAAGAGTATCGAAACACTCTTAAGTGTATCAAAACATTGCTCTCTGTCTCGATACAACCAAGCCTGTATTAATGCGACTCCTAGTTATTAAAGGAGTTTCAAATTGTCATTAAGGGTGTATCAAAACAACACAGGGGTGTATCGAAATGCGACCATCTTTTTCAATACGATCAAGCCTATATCGATATAGGTTTTGATAATGTTAAAATATTGTAGCTTGAAACCCTTAAGTGTATTGAAACATGTTACCTTATATCGATATTATCACATTGAAAATACAAATTTAACTACTTTAAAACATTTTAAACACTTCCAAAACCTCTTAAAAACTGTACAAACTTATTTTCAAGTTGTTTGATCATATGAATCATTTTTAAAAACTTTTCAAATTAATCCATACAAACCTAAAATTATTTTAATAAGTATACATGAAAAAAATAAGATACACAAAAACACACACCAAATAATAACCAATATAGCAACGAATCATACTTCATGAAAAAAATCAATATATCAACAGCTCATAAAGACCAATAATGCAACTACTCAGTCTTTATAAACAAACAAATCAAATAAGATACAGAAAATAGCAATAAGACAAGTATATCTGAGAGATTCCTTACAACAATTATAAACAAAATCCACCATTATTTTTCAATTCTATTTAGCACAGGGATCAAAAATAATTTTAAATTCATTTTTAATTTTTTTTTTTCATTTAGTGCAAAACAATCAAAGGCACATGCACAAGTTTACTTTATGAACAAATCAACAACAAATTAATCATATTTTTAAATCATATATTAAATTTAAAATATTTATCTTAAAATTAGGGACAAAAAGTAAGATTTAGGGTTTAGAGATAAAATATAAATATTTAAAAGTGGGATAAATTTATTAATAATTTTTTTTTAAAATTAAGTAAGATAACAAAAAAAAATATTCGGGGGTGAGAGGTGATTGTTCTTCCCTACCCCATATAATTTCATCCCTGACTAAAATCGTATATAATCCAAAATTAAAATATTAATCCTAAACTTAAATATTAACATTATAGTCGTTTATTAATCAATATCGCAACTATTAATCTAATCTTAACTATTAACGTTAATCTCAAATATTAACCTCAAATACTAATTCTAATTTCAGTATTGACGTTAATCACAAAAATTAGTTAGGTCGTTGGTTTTGTAACCACAAATAATTATATTAAAATTAATTAAATAATTATAAAATATGTTTATTAGAATTAAAAATATAATGATCAAATTGACACAATTTTATAATTAGATTATCATATCTATAATTTATCAATAGTTTTAATGATTTATAAATAATCTAAATATGTTAGATCTAAGAATGTTTTTATTTATTTATTTATTTGTCAACTTTATAAATTCATATACTTCATTATTTCTTTATAGAATTTTTTTATTTTATTCTCCTAACATCATAAAAATTTATCGGTATAAGAAAAAAAATCAGTAATTTCAATCCTTCCCAAATTTATAATTATAAGAGAAAATTATATCTATAAATACTAAAATATAAAAATCCAGCTCCTTTGTTGTTGATGTTGTATTATTAGGTGGGTAACCGACATTACCTTTTTAATTATGATTAAGTGATTTGATTGTAACAACTCACCTATAGTATATAATTAGTAACATAATTAATTTGTTTATAGGGGTATTTTTGAGTTGATCGATCTATGAAATTGGCTAAAAGGGGGTGAATTGGCAATTAAAAATTTGGTGGAAGATTTTTCGGTGAAAAATGAAAAAATGAAGAACACAAGATTTATACTGGTTCAAGCTTCGGAACAAGCTCTACATCCACTACCTTAGTTCCCACTAAGGATTTTGAAACCAATTCACTAATAATTCAACCTTTTTTCTCGGTTTAAGGGATAACCGTTACAATTCGAATCAATTCTTCTACCCAAGAATTGATTCAACCTCACAAGATTAAAAAGATGAAAGAAAGGCAAATTGAAATCTCTCACAAGATAGATATTGACCCAATTACAAACAAACTCTCCCCAAACGCAATTACACAGAATCAAATTGAAATTACAAGAGTTGGGAGTAAAGATATGCAATGAAAGCTTTGGATTGGATTTTTGTGCTTGGATGTTGCTTGATGTTCAATAGTTGTTAATGCTGCTTGAATTGCTTCATTTTATACCTCCTCATTGATTTCTAACCGTTGTGGTTTTTGAGAATTGAAATAAAGACGTTAGGACCTCATCTTCCCACCATAAATGCACTCTGCAGCAACCGGTATCGAACCATGTTTCGATACCATTACTACACTGTAATGGGTGGTATCGAACCATGTTCCGAAACAACTTAACCATCTTTTAAAGTTTTAACTGTCATCAATGGTCAACTCATTAAATGCTAAAATAGCCGTTAGGGATTTAAGGGGGTATCGATATCAGTATCGAAACATTAGTCATAATTTTAAATAATTTTAAAATAATTAAAAACATAAAAAGTGGTTCGATACTTGGTTCGAAACAGGCATTGGAAATAAGGTATTGGTATCGAACCATGTTTCGATACCTGTTCTTAGTTTCAAGAACAATGCTTTAAAAATGCAGGTCGGTATAGATACCGGTTTTAAAGGTATCGATACTCTCGTCTAAAAACACTTAGAAAATTTATTTCAAAGTTCTTGGTTTGACTTGAAACTTAATTTTGACTTTGTAACTTAAAAATTTATTACAAAAAAAGTCCTTTAACATAATTGTTATATCAAAATCAATATTAGTTTTGCAATCTCCCCCTTTTTGATATAACAAAACCAACATAAATTTTTAAGTTTGAAAACTTTGAAAAAACTTTTAAAACTCCCTCTAAATAGCTGCATAGCTTTAAAAGAGGTATTCTCCCCCATAGGAATTTTTTTTAAAAAAAAATATGACATATTTCTTCTCCCCCTTTTTGTTAGATCAAAATCAACGCAAGAATAATAAGAATAAGGCATAAGTCAATTTAAGCACAAGATCAAGCATTTATAACATATCAAATAAAGCATAGCATTAAAATTAATCCAAATCTAACATAAATAGTCAAAGCATAAAACCAAATACCATAGGTGCATAATGTTCTAATATGAATGAAAAAGTAACATAATGCTTAGAAAAATATAACTAGTTCCTAAAAAGCCATAGCAAAGACAAAGCAAACTAGCTAAGCTAAAGATCACTCGAGTCCATCATCAACATCCTCATCATCTTCCTCGTTGTCATCTCCTTCTTTATTAGAAGAGTTTTGCATATATCGAAGAGCTTCAATGGAGATTCGCATGG
Source organism: Abelmoschus esculentus (assembly GCA_035048815.1). Lineage (NCBI taxonomy): Eukaryota > Viridiplantae > Streptophyta > Magnoliopsida > Malvales > Malvaceae > Abelmoschus > Abelmoschus esculentus. Next base: position 3,165,346 of record JAUCBN010000061.1, on the reverse strand, counting down.
AAGTGTTTTGGTTTTCCAAACCCGTCAACCTCGCTTCCATGGCATCGAAACGAGAATTGAATTGAGTGGTCAAGGAATCAAAACTTCCATCCAAGGTATCAAAACGAGCATCCAAACAGTCAAATCTTGAAGTGAGAAAAGTCATAATCTCGACGTTCGGAGCAACTTGTTGGAGAGGCTCCGGATCAATGGGAGGAGGAGGAGGAGGAGCACCTCGAACCCATTCACCATGAGAGGCATACTGAAAATGGGAACGGTTGAGAGACGTCTCGCCAATGGGTTCTTTGACCGATTCCACCTTGTCGTAGGAACAACCAATTCTCAAATGCACAAATATAGAATTTAGCACACAAGCATAGGGAAAGGATTTGACAAGGGGAGTGGCACGGTTGTTGATATGCCACACAATATCGGAGAAGACAATCTGAGCAAGATTTGGGCGTCGAGCCTCACGAAAGCACTTCAACCAAAAACTGTCCACTTGACGAATCCAAGAGTACTTATCATTTGATGGAAGAATACACCAAGAGATAATGAGATGTAAGAACCGATCATGGACGTCAAGAGACATAACCGAACCGTTGAAAGCTCCGAGAGAGTCCTCATCATCAATACCCACATTTTCAAGACCGAAGGCATCGACAAAAGTGTCGACATCGATTCGAAAAGTTTGACCCATGAGGTAGGATTCAATACAACCACTTTGTTTTTATCCTTTGAAAGAATGCACGAAGCATTAGCATAAAAAATAAGGACAAGGGTAGGATAAAACTTGCCGGAGTGGGTGAGAAAAGGCAAGAATTTCCAATCAACAATTTGGTCGTAGTAACGGAATGAAAACTTGTAAGAGGTCATAAATTGCACATCCACACACCGCTCCTTCTTAAGTGTGTAGTTGCGGAAAGTATTGAAGTTGTCAATCCTACCAGGACCATTCAAACTCTTGTCGAAAACCACTGGTAAATTAACTCTAGAAGCACGAGAAGATGACGAACTTCCGGACTCGGTGTGTGAACGTTTCTTTGGTGCCATGGTCTAGGATTAAAAATAATTTAAGATTAGGTATATAAAAACATGTATGCTCTATCAACCTAATTCAATCCTATTAATCTATAATTCAAGATATTTGAGAATTTTGAACATTACTTAAAAAACCAGTGAAAACTAATACGAGAAAATTAATTTATATTCGAATAAAAAAAATTTGATTTTGAATTTTTTTTTAGGATTATGAAAACCCATACAATAATCATCAATAAATCATTCAAAATCTAATTTTTAACATTTTAAATATCAACGAAAATAAGGTTTTTCGAAAATTACCTTGATTATGGATTAGGATGAATTTATGGTTATTGAAGCACCGATTGTTGATATGATCTTGGCTTTGATGTGAGAATGAAACCCCCCAAAGAAAAACGTTGATTTGTGGTAAAAATTGATAGATTTGATAGGAATTTATAGAGAAGGTCGGCTAGGGTTTGAGAGGAAGTGTTTGGGTATGTTTTAATTTGGTAAAAATTAGGTTTGGAGTGTTTTAATAGCATTCTGCCGCCGCGTGTTCCAAAACAGGTATCGAAACAGCCTGTTTCGATGCCAGTATCGAAACCCTGGTATCGAACCCAGTATCGATACCAGTTCTTCCCAGAAGCTACCCAGATGAACACGATGAACAGGTATCAAAACAGGTTCTAGCTGTATTGATACCATTTAGCTGAGCTTTGCATTTTAGGCTTCTAAAGTACTAGAAATGAGTCTCTAAAGTCCCTAGAAGCATGCAAATGATGTTATGACATGATTATAGTGCATAAACAAGTTTATAATCCCCCTAGCAACATGCATAGAAGCAATAAGATGCAAAACAACATAGGCATGATTTCAATCAAGATTCAAGCAAAAATTTGCATAAAAATAACATTAAGAGGTCAAGATAGGCTAGTTAGACCTAACTCTCTCCTAAGTGTCCAAAAACGCTCTTTGTCTAAAGGTTTAGTAAAGATATCCGCTAATTGGTTTAAGGTGTCAACAAACTCTATAACAACATTATTTTTAGACACATGATCTCTAATAAAGTGATGTCTAATTTTTATGTGTTTGGTTCTAGAGTGTTGAATGGGGTTCTTAATCAGACATATGACACTAGTATTATCATATTTTAAAGGTGTAGTTTCTACCTTAATGCCATAATCTAAGAGTTGTTGCTTCATCCAAAGGACTTGAGCACAACAACTCCCTAAGGATATGTACTCCGCTTTGGTGGTAGATAGAGCTACATTATTTTGTTTCTTAGAGAACCAAGATATGAGCATACTACTTAGGAATTGACATGTTCCGGAAGTACTTTTGTTATCTATCTTACAACCTCCATAATCCGCATCCGAATAAGCATGTAGATTAAAGGTAGAGTCTTTAGGATACCAAAGACCTAAACAAGGTGTGTCTCTAAGGTACCTAAAAATTCTCTTAATGGCTACTAAGTGTGATTCTCTAGGACTAGCTTAAAACCTAACACACAAGAAAACACTAAACATAATATCCGGTTTACTTGCGGTAAGGTAAAGCAAAGATCCTATCATTGATCTATACAACTTCAGCCGTCCGCCTAAAATGGTTTCTAATAACCTAATAAAAATAAAAGAATGGATTAAAAAGGATTAAACAAATAAAAGCAAATAAAAACAAACTCAAAGATTATTTATTTATGAACAGGAGTAAACTGAAAATGCCATGACATTTCAGTATGTCATGCATCTATCAGATATGCGGTAGGTTTATCTCGCATCACGTGGGCTCCAGTGTAGATCTTCAGACGTTGGCCATTAACTTTGAAAATTGTCCCATCGTCCGGATTTTTGATGTCTACAGCTCCAATGGGCATACACATGGTGAATTTCAAATGGCCCGGACCACCTCGATTTCAGCTTCCCAGGGAAGAGCTTCAGCCTTGAGTTGAATAGGAGCACCTGTTGTCCCGCATGAAAATGTCGTGGCAAAATCGCTTGATCATGTCATCGCTTGGTTTGCTCCTTGTAGAGTTTAGCATTCTCATAAGCTTGGGTCCTGAATTCCTCCATCTCATTCAACTCTAGAAGTCTTCTCTCACCAGCTAAGTCGGCATCCAAATTGAGTTTCTTGATTTCCCAATAAGCCCTATGTTCTAGTTCGACTGGGAGGTGACATGCTTTGACATAGACTAACTTAAATGGAGACATCCCTAGTGGGGTTTTGAAAGCTGTTCGGTACGCCCACAACGCCTCATCAAGCTTTGGTGACCAATCTTTCCTTCTCAGATTCACCATTTTTTCCAAAATTTGCTTGATTTCACGGTTGGAAACCTCGGCTTGCCCATTGGTCTGGGGATGATATGCCGTGGCAATTTTGTGTCGCACACCATATCTTTGTAATGCCTTGGCAATTAACTTGTTGTCAAAATGGGTACCTTCATCACTGATGATAGCCCTTGGCACACCAAATCCTGTGAAAATGTGCTTATGCAGAAATTTAAGCATTGTCTTTGCATCGTTCCTTGGTGTTGCAATGGCTTCAACCCATTTAGACACATAGTCTACCGCCAAAAGGATGTACAGATCTCCAAATGAGGATGGGAATGGTCCCATAAAGTCTATGCCCCATACGTCAAATAACTCGACCTCCAATATATTTTGTAGTGGCATTTCATGCCGTCTGGAAATGTTCCCAGTTCTCTAACATCGGTCGCAGGCTTGGTAAAATGCCTGAGCATCTTTGAATAATGTAGGCCAATAGAAACCTGATTGGAGGACTTTTGTAGCAGTCCTCATCCCTCCAAAGTGACCTCCACATGGGCACGTGTGACAGTGATGCAAAATATCACGTTGCTCTTCTTTCGGCACACATCTTCGGATAATTTGATTGACACAACGCTTGAACAGATACGGTTCATCCCAGAAATATGACCGCGCGTCATGTCTGAATTTCTTCCTTCCCTAACTAGTCATGTCAAAAGGCAAAATACCAGTAACGAGAAAATTAGCAAGGTCAGCGTACCACGGAATTACTGCAACAGTAACTTGGTTCTCGGTTCCCTTCCTATCTACCAATTCTAAATCAAATTCTTGCAACAGTAGTATCCATCTAATGAGCCTAGGTTTGGCATCCTTTTTAGTCACTAAGTACTTAATAACTGAGTGATCGGTGTGAACAATGACCTTAGTGCCTATCAAGTATGACCTAAACTTGTCAAATGCAAATACCACGGCAAGTAGCTCTTTCTCGGTGGTAGTATAGTTAAGTTGTGCATCATTTAAAGTACAGATAGCATAATAAACAATATGAAAAATTTTACCTCGACGCTGCCCCAAGACTGCTCCCACGGCGTAGTCGTTCGCGTCGCATATCAGCTCGAACGGTAATGTCTAATATGGGGGAACAACAATTGGTGCAGTTATCAGGTTTTGCTTCAGCTCTGTGAAAGCATCATGACATTTTTGATCGAACACAAAAGGTTGGTTCTTCTGCAACAACATGCACAAGGGCCTGGAGATCTTGGAGAAATCCTTGATGAATCTCCGGTAAAATCCCGCGTGTCCAAGAAAACTTCTTATGCCCTTGACATTTGTTGGTGGTGATAGCTTCTCGATCACCTCGATCTTAGCTCTGTCTACCTCAATGCCTTTGTGTGAGATCTTATGGCCCAACACAATACCTTCCGTCACCATAAAGTGACATTTCTCCAAATTTAGCACAAGGTCAACCTCTTCACATCGCTTCAGGACCTTTGCTAAATTGCCAAGACATTTCTGGAAACTGTCTCCAGAAACAGAAAAATTATCCATAAAAATATCAAGAGAGTCTTCAACCATATTGGAGAAGATAGCTTGCATGCAGTGCTGGAAAGTTACCGGGGCATTACACAATCCAAAGGGCATCCTTCGAAAAGCGTAAGTGCCATAAGGACAAGTGAAAGTGGTTTTCTCTTAGTCCTCCGGTGCGATAGCTATTTGACTATAACCCGAATATCCATCCAAGAAATAATAGTAAGCTTTGCCCGCCAAGCGATCTAACATTTGGTCGATGAAGGGTAGAGGAAAGTGGTCCTTCTTCGTAGCTTTGTTGAGCGTACGATAGTCCATACAAATCCTCCATCCGGTCACTACTCGCGTCGGCAATAGCTCATTGTCCTCATTGCTCACCACGGTCGTGCCTCCTTACTTTGGTACACACTGAACTGGGCTTACCCATGAACTGTCCGATATTGGGTAAATTACTCCAGCATCAAGCCATTTAAGAATCTCCTTCATAACAACTTGTTTCATGATGGGGTTGAGTCTACGCTGTGGCTCAACGGATTTGCCATGACACTCTTGTAGAAGTATCTTATGCATACAAATGGTAGGAGTAATTCCCTTTAAGTCTGCCATGGTTCATCCTATTGCTCGTTTATGCTGTGACAAAACAGCAAGTAGACTTCTCTCTTGATCAGAATTTAAGTTCGCAGAAATAATAACAGGAAGGGTCTCGTCTTTACCCAGATAAGCATATTTCAAATGTTGTGGCAGAATTTTTAGTTCCAGCTTCGGTGCATCGAGTAATGAAGGCTTAGTAAGACTGAATTCCTCGAAATCAAGAGGCTCGAAGCTCGAATTGTTTCTAGCTATCAGCAGACTAGATTAATGCTCCTCCAATGAAGGTTCACTAGCTTCTTCCTCTTGTTCATTCGTGAGCTCTTCATACTCATCCAGTTGCACGAAATTGTTGTGACAAAATTGATCAGCTGTTGTAGATTGCTCATAATCCGCTTCCAAAATGCTCCGGCATTCTTCATCCATGTACTTGAGAGAATTGTTGATGTTCACTGTCAATCTTTGATTTGCTACTCGCATTGTAAGCTCACCTTTCTCACAATCAATGAGAATGCGACCGGTTGCTAGGAAAGGCCTCCCTAAGATGATGGGTGTATTAGCATCAGCCTCACAATCAAGTATGAGGAAGTCGGCTGGAAAAACAAACTTATCCACCCTTACTATGACATCTTCGATCTTCCCCTCGGGTCTCACATGGGAACGATCAACTAGCTGCAAGATGACGGATGTGGGTCTCGCATCTCCCATGCCAAGCTTCAAGAAAATCGACTTGAGCATTAGATTTACACTCGATCCAAGATCACAGAGTGCTTTCCCAAAAAACTTTTCTCCAATGGCACAAGGAATAATGAAGTTGCCTGGATCCTTCTTCTTTGATGGTAGATTACTCAAAGCAGAGCAATATTCTTTTGCCGTGGCAATTGTCTCGAAATTCTCCACTTTACGCTTCTTCGTGACTATATCCTTCAAAAATTTAGCGTAGGTGGGCATCTGGTCAATTGCCTCCAATAGCGGGACATTTATATATAGCTGATCCAACTTGTCCACAAACTTCCTAAACTGAACTTCATCATTGTGCTTCTTCATCCTCTGGGGAAAGGGGGGGTCTAACTTCTTCCACAAGTGGTGTAGGAACTGGTTTTGCCATGGCATTTTTGCTCGCTCCATCGGCAAGTTCCTTTGTCAAACCTTCCTCCTGGTCCTTTTCCTCGAGATTTTGCTCAGGCATTTCGTCTTGCACAAGTTCTGGTAGGGAATCTTCAGACTTCTTCCCCCCAAACTTATCTTGTTGATTAAGTTGAGTACCACTTCTGAGTGTGATCGCGCTACAATTCTCTTTACCATGCGGCTTAGTGACTTCAGTATCACTCGACAAACGTCCAGGCTGACGCTCTTGCAATGCCGTGGCAATTTGGCCAACCTAACTCTCCAGATTTCGCAACGAAGCACTGTGGTTTTGCAGTAGAGTACCTTGGTTCTTGATGGCAGTTGTATACTCTTGAAGCATCGTCTTGGTACTTAGAATAAAATCTTGCATTGTTGCCTCCAAAGAACTGGTATTAGATGATGATGCAGCCCCCTTGCTCTGATTATGTCAGGGCATATTCGGTTGAAAATTCTGGGGCTCATACTGATTTTGGTTCTGCGCTGGGGGATTAGGATTGTTGGGTCTTTGGTTTTCCCATGAAAAATTCGGATGCTGTCTCCATCCTGGATTGTAGGTGTTCGAGCAGGGATTGTTGTTGCTTCGGTTGAAATTGCTCACATAATTAGCGGTTTCATGGTTTCCTGGGCACTCACTCTCGTGATGATTGCCATGACATAATAGACATGCTGAACTGGCCATCTTTGCTTCCTTTACTTCATTGAAACGTTGAATGTTCTTCAACATGTTAGTGATAGCTGAGAGTTGGGTGGATAATGAGTTTTTCACATCAAGATCAAATGTCCCTTGTGCCTTCCTCCCGGTTCCAAGTCTCGTAGAAAGAAATTGATAGTCATTATTGGCAATTCTATCAAGAATATCAAAGGCTTCCTCGGGTGATTTTTCTAACAAAGTTCCATTTGCCGAGGCATCTAGCATCATCCTAGTAGGTGCATTGACTCCGTTGTAAAACATCACAACTTGAGTCCAATCTTGAAATCCATGATTTGTACACTTGCGCAGCAGTCCCTTATATCGATCCCAACATTCGCACATCGACTCGTCGTCACCTTGTCGAAAAGAAGCAATGTCATTTCTAAGTTGAGTATTGAGATTTGGAGGATTATACCGTAGCAAAAAGCTCTTGCATAGATCAACCCATGACTCCATCGATCCGGATGGTACTCCACTCAACCATCCCCTTGCTCGACCACATAGAGAATAAGGAAATAGCTTGAGCTTCAACATATCCTCATGAACTCCTTATTGACGGAATGAGTCACAAACTTTTAAAAATGCCCTGATATGTTGCCTTGCATCTTCATGCGCCATTCCTCCAAATTGCCCAATCGAGTTAAGCATGTTGAACATAACTAGCTTAAGTTCGAAATGTGTAGCTGTAATTTCTGGTGCCACGATGTCAGGATTAAGATCATCCAAGATGGGATTTAAATGATCCCTAATAGCTCTCGGTCGAGGTGCAGCAGCATGCTGATTTGCCCCGGCATTTTGAACTACTGGATCTTGAACTGGTGGCGGGTCCATGTCTCTACGCTGAGTACGCCTTCTTTGACGAAACAAACGCTCAATTTCAGGCACTATAGGATAGAGAGGTCCGTCAGTAGACCGTTTGGACATGCACTGAAAAGAAAAACAAATAAAACAAGTAAAACAGAACTAGAAAAATAAACTAAGCAAAACAAAAATGTCAAGACAAAATGACAAACTTTACTCTAGATGATAGATAGATCCCTGGCAACGGCGCCAAAAACTTGGTGTGTTCTGCGTAGTGCTATAAATGATGTAAGTGAACACACATATATGTGCAAGTATACACAGTCATACAAGTAATAATAGGGTGAGTGAGTATCGTTCCCACGAGGATCTATGTAAAGCATGCAGTCAAATTTGCCAAGACAAAAAGGGTTGTCACAAACTAAAAAGGAAAACAAAGGTAAAGATATAAATAAGAGAAAATGGTTATGTACGGTGAAGGTGTAAAATGGAAATGCTATGGCAATTCTAGAATGCAACCAACTAAAACATGTCAAGGCAAAATGGTATGGATGATGATGGCAAGGTGAATGTATGGAGGTGGTGTGTGAGTGACTAGCAGAGAAATTGCTGAGTAACAAGCAAAACAATGAAAGTAAGTTGTAAATGCAGAGGCAAAAACAGAATGCAGGAACACGTTAAACAATATATTGTACTTCTCCTCTATTGATGAACTCTCTCGGGAATTACTGATGGTGGCTTCTATGGTTTCCTACCCCTTACCCCTACCTAACATATATCCACTACGGTGTATACCTACTCGACAGAGGTTTCTAAAGTGTTCCCGCTCTCTCGAGTCATAGGAACCTGATATTCTAAAATGCCATGGTATTTTTGCCTGTCACACGAATGACACCTTAGTCTATCGGTAAAGCACACTCCTTTTAGTCGTTGAAGCCTTCACCTACGCCTCTCTCGAGTGCTCTAGGATCCAACTAGACCCTATTTTCAGTCTAGAACCCATTGCTCACGTAGATCCTCCCTTAGCTCCTCTCGGATGATCTAAGGATCTATAGTTACGCCTCTCTCGAGTGCTCTAAAATGTACCTAAACACGGGACACTCTCTTGCCTCTTACAATGCTTAAATAATTACCAACAATGAGCAAAGCAAATATACAAACACTTAGTAGGCAATATATTAAATAGAAACAAAAGTTAATCATCCATAAAAGCAACCACCGAAACAAAGCTACATGGTGGGACTAAATGTTGAGATAAATCATTCACATAAATCTTAAACATCTAAAAATCATCCTCATGAAAAGATAAACAAAATAAAGCAAGGAAGAAAGACTAGAAGACACCCTCGGTGTGCACTGCCACCGGCTCTTCAACCAACATGGGACGCCTTGGTGTGCTAGCCCCTCTCGGGTGCCTAGAACACCACTCCCTTCGAGCTCTATCAATGGAGGTCCCATTGGACGGAGTTTGGAGGAGAAAGGTGGAAGCTTTCCGCCGCCGCAAAGACTGCCTCAAAGGTCTCTCTTTTCTTGTTGTTCCTCTAAAAAAAGCCTCTCTTTTTGTGTAGGTCACCATGTCTTTTAAAGAGGGTGAAAAACCCTAAAAGATGTGTAAAAGTCCATTTCTGCCCTCATTTTGTCCTGGCATTTCTGCAAGACTGGCAGAGGTGACAGTGGTCCCCTACCCAGGTGGCTCGCATACAGGCAATATGGAAGTGGTCCCCTACTGAGGTGGTTGTAGCCAGCTGTAGTGGTCCCGAGCGGCTGTGGTAGCACCAGCTGACACTCTTATCAAAATATCTCTTTGTCGTTTAGCTTAGCACAGGAGTTCTCTAGCTTTGCCATGGCATTTTCCTTTTGCTATCCTTCTGCAAATGCCATGACAAATTTCCTCAACTTCCGTTTCTGCTTCCCTGCACAACACCACTAAAAAGAACTACCTTTCTCGTGATATAGCACCTATTACCATATGAAAATGCCAAGGCATAACCAAAAGACTATATGCAATGTTATGACACTAAATGCAACTACATGATCCTATATGAGCCTAAAGGCACTCAATAACTTAAGTAAAAAGGCCTAAAATATAGCATTTTTGCAAAGTTATCAAGACCTCTCAAACATCTGGAACAACTAATGTTCTCATTGCCAATATATATTATGATTGTAAAAGAGTCTTAATACATAATTCTCGTTATTCACATATTCTAACACTTGAGAGCTAAATTGTCAATGTGTGCTCAAGTGTTTTAGGTTGTGATTGAGCTTAAGAGTGCAAATACATACCTTTAAGAGGGATTTCCTATTTGCTTTGTTTTTCTCTTTAGGCTTAGGTTGTGAGCTTTGTATTCTAACTTGAGTTAAGTCTAGGTTGTAACGGTTACCTCCTAATCCTAATAAAAGAGGAAAAAATCATAGTGAATTGGAAATCTTTAGTGGGAAAGCTAAGGTAATGAATATAAGATTTGGTTAGAAATCCGAATCACTCTAAAATTTTTGTGTTCATTATTTATCTTTTTGCTTCCCACAACAAATCACCCAAACCATCATCTTCTCCACCACTTGACAATCAATTCGGTTGAAACATTGAGCCCAATAATAATAGTTACATAAAATTTGTTTTAGATTATTAATAAAAAAATTAATTGTAAAAGAATATTTATATCCCTTTAAACTTTTTTAAAACTAACCTTTTAATGGTAAAACTCTGAAGTTATACTTTGGGAGAATAAATCCTTCAAAATCCTAAGATTTGATCCTTTTACAAAATAATCACCATAAAGATAAATTTTTTTTCAATTTTAAATTTTGATCACCAAGACAAAATATCAAATTTTTAAAATTGATTTCACCAAACTCATCTATAATATAATTATTTATTTTTAGATTTTTCCCATTTCTTATTCTTTTCAAAAATATTTTTCTTTAATTAATCTCAAAATTGATTCAAATTTGATAACCTTGTCCTCTTAACCGTCTAATCAACCTCTACAACTCCTAGACCCAAAACCCGTGGCGTTAGAAGGTCCATAAGTGAATACGTAAGAGATTTTGCTACATTGTTGTTGGATATTAAGGAAATGACAGAGGATGACAAAATATTCTACTTTTTAGAAGGGCTAAAGCATTGGGCAAGAACTGATATCCAGAGACAAAGATCACAAACTATGGTTGAGGCTATGCCATGACTACTACCGAACATCTTAGCGATTATGGTGATGGTTCCTCAAAGCGTAAGACTCCAACTACAAGCTATAATGGTGCTAATCGAACAGTTGGTGTCGGGACTGGGACTGGTGCTGGATCAGATGAAGGAAGTTACAAGAAAGTCTCACAAAGCACACTGAATGCGTTGGCAATTGCTTCACCTGAAGAGAACAAAGATAGTCCGTATACAGACGATGATGAAGAACGTCTAGACAAAGTTGGTTCCATGCGCTTCCTGGATTCAATTCGCTCAGAATAGGATAAGGCAAGAACAGGGTCAGAGAGGGGATTGATGTCTGTGGATGTACTGATAAATGGCAAGACCGCAAAAGCCTTGCTGGACACCGGGACAACAGATGAAGGCTGTGAACTCAGCGGTTGCGGCTATATGTGGTACATCAAAGAACATGAAAACAAAGATCGGGGCATGGGAAGCAGGGGTGTTCATTGTCAGATATCGGATCCGATCTGATCCGATTTTTTTGGATATTCAAGTTTTTGGATCGATAATATAGTGATCCGTATCTGATCCAGAAAAAAATAGATATCCGCATATTCAGATATCGGATACTCGGATCGGATATTCGGATATTCAATAATCCTAAAATCTAATTTGATTAAACTAATTTTTCGAATTTGAAGGTTATATTTATAAAAATTTTGAAACTTCGAATATAATAAACAATAATTTACTAAATACAACAAGATTTACATTTATAAAAGTTTCTATTTTTAAAATTTTTGAAAATAACAAGCACTAAATGTTAAATATAACAAGATTAATATTAATAAAAAATTAAATTTTTGGATAATCCAAAACTTAAAATATTATGATCCGTATCCGATCTGAAAAACTTAAAATCGAATCAAATATTTAATCCAAAAATAAAAATCGGATCAAATATTCATATTTTTAGATCAGATTAATAGATAATCGGATCGAATCGACCGGATCGAATATTTTTGAACACCCCATAAGAAAAGATTAACTATGCTATTGCTCCCATGAAGATTTTGATGTGGTCCCCAATTATTCACCCTGCCAAATGATTCCACTTGATTGAAAAAATAATCCATCTGTCACGTCCTTATTAACCATGCGAAGGTTGTAAGGTTGTAAAATGATTATAAATATCGTTCTGAGATGTTACTCCTTGGTATTTTCTCTATTCGATCTATTTTCTTGAAAAATAAATTAGTTTTAGAGAATACTACAAAGTTAAAGAAAATGTCAAATAAAGTGTCCCCAATTATTCATAACTGATCTAATGTGTACTTCTAATAAACTAATAATAAACAAGTTAATAAAATAGAAGAAAAGATAAAAAATAATAATAATATGGGTAAATTTCTTTTTTAATGTTGTCTTTATCTCATCGTATACAAAATTCACCAAAGAAATAGGTGAATAATTAAACAAAATGATTTTAATTAAAAAACCGCAATTAATACTAGCAAGATGATCTGTCACAATATTTACTTTATGTAATATATTTTCATTACTTCTGATTTCAAATATTTTCTTTTATTTCTTGTAGAAATAAGAACATTGTCGTTCTGGAAGTATATCACAGTCAACAAAGGAAGATGGTACAGTCATGGATCAACTTTTTATCACTAAACGATTTCAAGAGCTAGATTTCCCAACATTCGAGCAAGAGGAAGTGGGCATTTTGAAACAATATCGAACCTGGAAGAACCAGAGGCATGTCCAAACAAAGACAAGCTAAAATAAGCAAGTTCATAGATAGACAGCCTTGATGACAGGAAACCATGCCAGTAATAAGGATCCAAATCAAAGAAAGCTTCAAAGAAATTCCTGGTTCCCACCAAGTCCAGCTTCAGCAATGTTTCCATGCCGAAACGGCAAAATTCTCTGCTAAGTCTCCTATCAATCGGCCACAATCCATTCCATACCTTATGGTAAAGCGGTCTCCCTCGAATCATCCTTGTTGAACCAAGACATTCCGCGATAGCTTCTGCCACAACCACCGCTAATGCCATCGTCCGAGCAACCATGTACCCGGTCGAAGGATGGACTACCCCAGATGTCCCACCTATAGCCATTACAGCCTGAGGGATTCTAGGAAGGGGACCACCCATTGGGATCAAACATTTTTCATCTTCTATCACTCTCTTAACTTTAATTCCTAGATGCCTTAGCCTCGCTACCATCCTTCTCTTGATCTCCGAATATGATAGCACTGGTCGACTAACAAGAGATGTCTCTTCTAAGAATATCAAGTTTGAATCGAAGGGCATTGCATATAGAAAAGTGGGTAGTTTCGAATTGTTGGTTCGTAAATAAGGTTCGTTTCCTAAATGGGAATCTCTCCAATCCATGAGAACCATCTTGTCCAAGTCAAAAGGATGATCATCAACCTCAGCTAGAATGCCATGAGCAATCTGATACCCATAGTTCCTAGGCTTATCATACTCTACGAAACTGCTAGCGAAACCGCTCGCATCGACGATTAAGCTGGCCTTAAGCTCACTGCCATCATCACACTCGACAGCAGACTCAAACTCCTCATGTTTCACTTTCCAAACCTTAGCTTTATGAAATTTAACCGAATTGGAGACACAATTCTCCAACAACTTTGTCTTGAGTTTCTTCCTAGAGACCCTGCCGTAAGGCCTGTCTAAATACTTGGTTTTGTGATCATCAATATAGACACAAGTCATAGGCCATGTCTTGTCTAGGCAATCCACAAGTCCTAATACCTCAAACTCATCGACCCACACTCCATAATTGTTAGGCCAAACAGAAAGTGGTGAAGGGTCGATGCAACATACCTTGATTCCAAAGCTGGACACTTGCTCGGCGAGACGGAGACCACCGGGGCCTGTGCCGATAACAATTACATCGAAGCAAGGCCGATCCAAAGGGTCGAGCCAAGACAAGTCAAAATCTAAGCACTCGGGTTTGGACTCTGGTTCTAGGTGGAGGAAATTACCGAACTTGCTGCTGCAGTTGGTCTGATAACGAGCATTTCTTGATATGCTGAAATTGGGTTTTGAAGAAGGGAAGAGAAGCTGATCCTTGCTGGTTGCTAGAGCTGATAAAACAGGCACAGTCAGGGATCCCATGAATGGGAGGAAACTGCAAATAGATTGAGAGAGAGGGGATGTGGGGAAATGAATCGGCTGAAAAGATGCTTTTGTTTTTAAGGCTTCAACTAATAGAAGAAAGAAGTGTTGGACTTGACATCCGGATGGGGCAGATACCTAAGATCAATTGTTCATGGAATCTTGACAGATCAGTCTTGTCTTTTTCTTGATTTGGCACACTTTATAAATGCCACTTGCAGATGCTTCATCAGTTTTGGAAGAGATGGATGGAGCATTCGCCATTCAGCACTTGTTTAATGATGGAATTAGGCAAGTAGGACCCACCCACTTATGTTGTTTCTATTTGGATCAAGGGTATGGGGTCGCTGGATCGTTAGGTCCCGGTGGGCCAGAAGGACAGGAAACTGGGGGGTTGGTTATCACTTGTCAATGTTCTCGTCTGCATTCAGTTGCTCATCATGAAATTATAGATGACATTCGTATTCTTTAAAAAATTTAAATTTTAATATAATTTATATACTTTATTTATATGTTCTATCAATTATCTAAATCCGTACCAGTAATATTTTGTAATTTCATACTCCTATATCAAATTCTGTTACTAATTATATACTATATGTGAGTTGTAAATTTAGTTTATTTTCTTCAATTTTGCCAATTTTAATTCCTATATTTTCTTTGGATTTAGTTTATATACTATATTTAGTTTATTTATATTTTTTATCAATTATCTTTTTTTCCTAGCTGATAAAAATTTGTACGTAGAAAATAAACAAGGTGAAATCAACCTAAAATAAGGTACACAAAAGAGACGAGATGTAAAGTGATTTAACTTTACAAATACATGATACATTCTTACAATACTCATATCTATAACATAACCGCTATAGTTGCAGAAATCCTAAAAGTTGAAGTAATTTTCTTTCATAATTCTAAAGGTTAAATATAACTACATACTTATAGAGCTAAACACTTGGCCACCAAGAAACCTTAACCCATATGACTTCTTGCCTAATATAAATACTTAGTTATTAAAAAAAACCTGATTACCAAGTATTCTCTCATCACTGATTACAATAAAATCAAACTTAATTAAATTTGAATTTATGACAATATCTAACACTAGCTACCAACCATGGCTATTTAACATTAATTTCTATTTCTTCTAGATTTTTATATTACTCACCCATGCATGCAAAAATGTTTGTTTAACAAAAAGAATGTCCATTAAAATAATTATATATATGAAAAAATTGTAGTTGTGGCGTGAGAAAGGAAAATATAAACAAACCATAACCAATATGATTAAACTAAAGATCTTATGAAAAAGCATAGAATATTTTGATGTTTGAAATAGGAAGTTTTCATCAAACCCAGAAAATAAATAATGGATACTAAATTTCCTCGCATTTAAATAAAGTTAATCAGCAACAACAATGTAACAGCAACTCATTCTTCAATCATCGTGAGATGCAGCAATGGATATGAATTGTGTGGATCTTTCAGTAAACCTGAGCACTAATGTTTTCAAAAATACCTCGAAAAACAAGGAGACTCCTAAGGTGCAAACTTAACAAATAATCTTGAAGATAAATGCGTACCTAAGCAGAAACTTGGACCGGGAAGACTGCCTTTCACGATCTGCATGAAGGTAAAGTGATGCCTCCGCAGCAAGCAGCAATTATTATTAAGAGTAACAGAACAATCAAGCATGTCAACAATATCCTGTACACAGAGTGATGTAAGTTTCCTCGCATGGAACTGAATATTTTCCTAATATATGAGCAGTTAAAATTCTACCATCAAATTACAATGATTGCTAATTAAGATGTTACAATGACTTCTATTCACATGCATGGAAGAATGATGATAACTGCTAATAATGATGAACTAGGCAATGCAGTAAGAAAAGGGAATAACATCTGTTACAACTCCCATTGACATGGCCCACAATATAATCTTCATAAATAATCAAATATCAAACCGATGCTTTCCTCAATTTGTCCTATTATCCTCTATAAGTAGGCTTTGTACACAGTACCTCAATTAAAAATAAAATAGATACTTGAACACTTTCATTAGACACAATTGAGCAAAGTAGCTTAAGCTCAGTGGCAGAACAAAAGTACCATGAAAAATAACCCTAGAAAGCCTATTCAAATCTAGCTACTTCGCTCTCGAATGTTCATTGTTTTGTAATTCTACAACAACTTGTTTTTCATTATTGTTTATTTACTTACGCTATGTTCTATTTATGTTCTTTCTCCCATTGGTCCCCTTCCTTGATATCGAGCCACAGTTATTTTATGATCGCAGTTAATTGATAATAGGGGATTAATAAAGACTACAATACTAAGAAAGTCAACATTTTCACTTTTCTTAAGAAGTCCCCTATATTGCTATTTTCTTGTATCCAACAATCCCTTATCCTTTGATTTATACCCAAGTAAGCCCTTACTTCAAATAGAAAATTGATTTATGTTAAGGGTTTATTTAGGTATAAATTCAAGGCTAAGGACTTGTTTGGGTACAAATATGGGTGAAAGTCTTATTTGGCTGTAAATTAAAGGTTAAGAGCTTGTTTGGGTATAACCTGGGTACAGATGTACAGTGCCAAAGTTCCGCAACTTCGTTATGTACCCATTAATGAATGGATTATTTGTTTATATTTCCAGAAAACAATAATAAGAAATTAAAAGTAGTAACAAGAGTTTGGCATTTTTCATTCAAAGTGCTTGACGATAATAAGTGGACTATTTGTTTATATTTCAGTAAAACAATATTAAGAAATTAAATGTACTCACAAGAGTTTAGCATTTTTCATCCAAAGTGCTTGTTGAAGGCGTTTAGATTGTTTCTTGAAATGGAATGCACCATCTTTTATTGTTGCAGTTTTATCAACAAGAAGTTCAATCTTGTCACCTCTCTCAAGTATTTTATCAATGTTTTCCACCATGATAGTACGGATCTGCAAAATTAAATATAAATAAAAAATTCAGGGCACCCTAATCACATGATGTGCTGCCATTCGACTTACAACAATGATGTCAATAAAGACAATAACAAGCATAAAGTGTTTTCTAAGAGATTCTAACCCAAGGTATTTTCTAACTAAAAGCTGGCTAACAATAGTGATGAAACTAGTAGAATTTTTGCTTGAGGTTGAAAAACCTCAACATTCTATCTGTGTTAGAGAATTGAATTTTTCCTAGCCATTACACTAAAAATATTGCCCAACAAGTATAAGTGTTTTCTAAGTGATTTTGCAATGCTATAAAGCACTCATCCACTCATAATGGCAAGCACAAGATACCAGGAAAAAAAAAAGACATGGAAAATCCAACAGATAAACAAATGATAAAGTTCCAGCTATTGCAAGATACTTGCCTCACCCACTTCACCTCTAACACGATTGAGAGTATCTGCACTAGGATTACTAGAGAAAAACTCCATTTGTTGATGCAGCACTCGTGAGAACTCATCATTCATTGTGTATGCAGGTGCATAATGAGCCACTTTGCCATAGTTTTTCATGAACCTCATGTGAATATCCTCCAAGTATGAAAATGGAATTCTCCCTGCATTAAGGCACAGTGATGAATAGCGACTCAGGAAGGATAATCTCCGTTTCTTTAACATTTTACAGAAAAGGAAACATAAAAAATCCATCAAGGGGATAAAGCTGTGAACAAATGAACATTTATCTTTTACATGATAAATTCAACCCCAAAACAAAAACATATCAAATTAAAAGTTATGCAAAAACAGTTCAGTAATCCAGAACAGTTACGTAATCCACGGCAATGAAACTGCTGTTCACAAGCTTAAGGTACACAAGTGATTTTAACACCATGAATAAAAATGAAGAATATACTAAATTAAATCTCCATTATGGAAAACATAAAAGGAACTGCTCAAACAACATCAACCAAAGGGGAGCGTTTGAAGGTTTTTTAAAGGAAGTGTTCAAAGTTATTCTTGAAGAATATTCCAATTTTTGCTTCAAATAGAAGCTTTCAGTTATGTCGAATGTACCTGCGAACCTAAGGTGTTGACAATGGATTCATGAGAGGATATTTGAATAAGCTTAGTAACATAACAGAGTGGACAACCAAATTGAAATTAAAAATCAAAACTTAAAACTTTAAGATCCATAGAATTAACTTCTATTTTGTAAAACCACTGTAACTTATTTCCTTCAGTTCATGTGATTAGCTATGAATCTCTAGCTACTAATTAAGCAACGAACGTGAACACCCTCATTCTGATAAATTTCTTAACGGAAAAATCCTTGAAATTTCCAAAATCTAATGCATTATTCTTAATCAATTCTAAATTAAATAAAATTAGCCGGTTAATTCTACAATAAAGCAAGATAAAAATACTAGAGAAGAACGAAGCAGTACTTATCAAGTCACGAAATTTAAATCCCAAAACTCTAAAATAAAGGATCTAAAATCTCTCAGACTACCCTAATTGTTGACGTTGATTGTTAAACCCATAAGAAAGCTCGAAAAATGTAGAATTGCATAAACTATGAACTAAAAGAATCGTACTTCCAAAGGTATCGTCAGCCATACAGAGGAAACAGAGGCCATCCGATCTAAGTATATGAAATATATAACGATCTTGAGAGAAGCATGATCTCGAATCGGCCTCCAGCGGTAGTTTTTCGAACAGCCTTCGTGCCACCGCCCCGGCATTCCCCGTCACGGCGCTAAACTCAGCTAAAACTACCGTGTTTCGCGCCACCACGGCGTAAAGAATCGCCATTGAGATTTTTTTATTAATTTCTTTTCATTTTGTTAATCGTTATTGCTTCGGTTCAATATTTCAATTTTCAAAAGGCAAAACCTATTTAAATATGGAACATTACAACAGAGATCCATCAATTATTAGTATAATTACAAATGGTTCATCAAATTTTCAAAATATACAAATGGATCACTAAAGTTCAAACACAGTCGTTAGAACTTATAAATGCAACAACGATAACATAGCACTAGTAATATCATCACAATGTCTGAGTGATTAAAATTTAATGGTTGAGATTATACTCTAAAATAGATATTATTGTTAGGGATGAGTATTTTACCCGACCCAATCGGGTTCTGACCCGACCCGGTCCGATCGGTTCGGATTTTTTTTATAAAAAATCGGGTTCGGGTTCATTTTTATGGTGTAAAATATCCGACCCGGGACTAAATATATAATTTTTCTATAAATTTTTAAGGATATTTATAATAATGGTCCTTTATCTAAATATTTCTTATAATTAGGTCCTTAAAATTAATTTTTTATTTATAATTTAGTCCTTAAATTATATTTTTTTATAATTAAATCCTCAAAAAAATACAATTTAGTCCCTAAATTTATTTTTCTATAGTACGGGTCGGGTCGAAATCGGGTTTAGGGTATTTATTTTCGAGTCGAGTCAATTTTTTTTAAAAATATTCGGATCGATTCGAGTTCGGGTGGATCGAAAATCCAATCCGACCTGTACCCATCTAATTACTGTAACTATTGTAGTTGATTTAAGAAAGATAATATATGGGTTAAAACTATAATTAATTTGTTACCGATTTGTCTTCTTGTTATTTTCTGTATCATATTTTGTGTATTTATTTTGTATGTACTATTACTATACTGGTTATTATTTTTTATGTATATGGTATGTTATTTCTTCATGTATACTTGTGTAGCATGGTTTGTTTATAAAGCATGAATTGTTGCTATACTGGTACCGTTGCTATATTGATTTTTTTTTTTCATAAAGTATGATTTGTTGATATATTAGTTATTATTTTTTTCATGTATACTGGTTATTATTTGGTGTGTATTTTTGTGTATTTTATTTTTTTCATGTATACTTCTTAAAATAATTTTAAGTTTGTAGTGATTTTTTAAAAATTTATTTATTTAAAGTTAGCTTTAGAAAATATTTAAAAGTAAAGATTTGTTTGGGTTCGAGAGTTGATTACGTGTGAGAAAGGTTTAGCGTCAATGCCCAAAAATTGGTACTAAAATATATGTTTTAATTTATAGAAATTATTGAAATTTAAATTGAATTTAATTAAGCGTTCTTGATTGAATATATGTTTTAATTAAACCGGCTTGAGTAAATTGGTGAGTTTGAATCAATTGAACGTTTAATTAATAAGGATGATTATACTTTGGATCATAGATTAAATAGACATCGAATAAGCCTAATTGTCAGGGCCATTTACAATTTAAATCATTAAACTTACCATTTACTTTCGTATAGGTCACAAACATTTGATTTAATTAGATTAAATCATTAAACTTTTATTATTAACAAATTAAATCATTCACATTAACATCGTTAAATATTTTAATAAAAAAACTGACTCAATAATCTTATTAGACATATTTTTTCATGCCAGCAAGTTAATATTAATTAAAATTTTAAAAAATATTTAAATTTTTTTATATTAAATTATTAAAGAAATTTTTAAAAAATTCTTTTTTTTTTTTTTATAAAAGGGTGATACTATCTATGACTGTAGTTGTTTCAATTTTATAAAAATTAAGACACTAACTAATCATATTTATAAAAATTATAAAATCAAAACTGTGGATATCGGAGGGAAATGTCTAACATATTTATATATGATATGATTTTTCCATTTTAGATGTTTTATGGCCAAAGGGATCTTATTATCAAGTTCATAAATAAAACCCAAAACCAATGTTAGCAAACAAATGTACCGCCTACGTGTTTTCAAACCTACCGGGCCACTCTTGTATTCCACCATCGCTAATTTTCATACTCATTTCTTAACCTTAGAAGAAAATTTTTGCTCCAATTTCTTAACTTCATGCGCCCAAACGTCAAATTTACTTCATGGGAAGGTAGTCCATGCCAAATTCATCAAAGGGTCATTTCCAATTTCCCTTTATCTCCAAAACCACATCTTGAACATGTATTTGAAGTGTGGAGACCTCATTAGCGGTCACAAGATGTTTGATGAAATGCCTCAACGAAACGTCGTTTCATGGTCTGCCATGCTTTCTGGCTTCACCCAAAATGGGTTTATCAACCAAGCTCTATCTTTGTTTGTTTACATGCTAAGGGATGGAACTTCAAAGCCTAATGAGTTTTCGTTTGTTAGCGTCCTTCAAGCTTGTTCTTTGCACGAAAGTTTAGATTTATCTTACCAAGTTTACGCTATGGTTCTACGTTTGGGGTTAGAATCAAACGTGTTTTTAGTCAATGCTTTTTTGACAGCTCTGATAAGACATGGGGAAATAGAGGAAGCTTTGGAGGTGTTTGAGAAGTGTGTGAACAAAGATGTTGTGACTTGGAATGTTATGTTAAGTGGGTACTCGGAAAGTTCTTGTTTGGGTTTGCCTAAATTTTGGGTTCAAATGAATAATGAAGGGCTGAAACCTGATTGCTTTACTTTTGCAAGTGTCTTAACAGGGTTGGCTTCTCTTGGTCATTTGAACATGGGTTTACAAGTGCATGGTCAAATTGTCAAGTCTGGCCATGGTAGTGAAATTTGTGTCCAGAACTCCTTGGTTGATATGTATATAAAGAATCAAATGTTTTTCGATGGGTTGAAAGCTTTCAGTGAAAAGAGTGAAAAAGATGTTTGTTCTTGGACACAAATTGCTGCTGGATGGTTAGAGTATGGGGAACCTGCAAAGGCACTAGAAGCTATTGCCGAAATGAGGATGATGGGCATAATACCAAATAAATTTACTCTTGCTACTGCTTTCAACGCTTGTGCTAATTTGGCATTTTTGGAAGAAGGGAAGAAAGCTCATGGATTGAGGATAAAACTTGGGGTTGAGATTGATGTTTGTGTAGATAATGCATTGATTGACATGTATGCAAAATGTGGTTCCATGGACAGTGCTTGGGATGTTTTTAAGGTAATGGACGATCGTTCCATTGTTTCATGGACGACAATGATAATGGGGTGTGCACAAAATGGTCAAGCTAGAGAAGCTCTTAACATTTTTGATGAGATGATTGTGAAAGGTATAAAACCGAATTACATAACTTTTGTTTGTGTGCTTTATGCATGTAGCCAAGGAATGTTTACCGATGAAGCATGGAAATATTTCTCTTCCATGACCAATGACCATGGAGTCTCTCCTGGTATAGACCATTATGTATATATGGTACATCTTCTTGGTCGTGCCGGTCATATAAAAGAAGCTGAAGAGTTAATCTTGTCGATGCCATTTAAGCCTGGTGCATCAGTTTGGCAAACTTTGCTTAATGCTTGTCAGGTTCATGGGGATATTGAAACTGGGAAGCGAGCGGCGGAACATGCAATGAACCTAGACAGAAAGGACCCTGCAAGTTACGTGTTGTTGTCTAACATGTTTGCTGGTTTCAACAACTGGGATGATGTGGGAAAGTTGAGAGAATTAATGGAAAATAGGGATGTAAAGAAGGTACCTGGAACAAGTTGGATCAAACTAGAAAAGATTGCTTAGTACCTCCACAACCCAAGTTTTCAATTATGGAATCCGATAAAATTAGAATGATACATAGAAAAAGAAGAAGAAGAGGTGATCGAGAAGCGTATTAAACTGCAAGTGATAGAAGATAACACTTCCAGTTAAGAAACTCTAGAGAGATTCAGTCAGTAAAAGGCTCGAGACTTGGGAGTGATTTAACTTCAAAACCATTTTTTTCCAAGATGGGTCATGGACTTCTAGGTTGATATGAACAATAATTTGCATTATGTATTTTTTGGGGTGAATCAATCTTTTCATTTTTGTAGCAAGAATTTAGTTTAAGTTGATTTAGAAATGGATTTAGGTTTCATTATCTGCTTCAATACATTCTTGTTTTTAACTATGATTGTCACTAGTGATGGTAATGGATTCTAAACCCGATTTGAATCTGTAGATACAAATCCGTTTTATAAGGTTTGGATCTTAAAATTTTAGACCCGACGAATCTAGGCCGGATCTGGATATTCTGATTAAAGTACGGATCTAGATCTGACACTAAGATCCAAACCTAGACCCGGACTCGTTTACCTATTTATTAAAAGATCTACCTTTACTTTTAAAATATATATAAATATATAATAATAGGTTTTATATTTCATATTATTCTCTAATATAATTTTTATTTATTTATGACAAAGAAACTATTTGAAGGAATATATAACTTTAATATTAATATTTAAATTTCAAAAATATTATTTTTATAAAACAAAATTTTCTCTTGGTTGATTGTTTCTTGTTTGTTTTAGGATGTTTATGATTTAAGTAGTTGTGAAAACTAGCATTCTAAGAGGTAGAAGTGCGGTACTCAGTTTACGATAATGAAATATTTCATGATCTACATTTTTTAATGCTTGTGTTATTTAAAAGATATTTGTATAATTATTGAAATTTTTTTAAGATTTTAGTCTATCGCTTTTTATTCTGATACTAGTTAATTGAAATTAATTTTTATTCCATTGAAGTTGTGATGTGAAATTAAATTAATAACAATTTTATTGAGTTAAAAAATAGGTCGAATGATTAATTTTTAATAGATCCGTTTTAGACCCGAATCCGTAAGATCCATTGAATCTAAATTTAAGTCTCAATTTTTATACTCACGAATCTGGGACGAATCTGAATCCATGATATAAAAATGAATCTGGATCCAGTTAGATCCAATCAATATTCGACCTATTGTCATTCCTAATTGTCACTCGTAAACAAGGATTTCTTCTTCTTTCTCACAAGCTGACCTACAACAGCAAATACTAAGCGTCTACATTTTTTTCCAAGAAAAGTTAATAAAAAAATAGGTAAATTATACGAAATGACATTAAACTTTAATTTTGTATTGAAAATATTACTAAAATCTAAAATATTATTATTATAACATTGATTTTTTTATTATATCACTGAACTTTATTTTTTATTACTATGATGTCAATCATTTAACTATGACATACCTCTAAATTAAAAACAATATTATTTTAGTAATAATTGTTTCGATGCATAAGATAGGTCAAAACGATATTATTATGTTAAAAAAAATTAAGAAAACTCAAACCAATAACCTCAAAGATGAAAGATTTATATCAAACCACAAGCCAACTTAAAAACTTCATATAATTCTAACGAAAATAGTATAAAAATAATATTATAATATTTATAATATTATTTATATAAATACTATTATAGTTGAATTTAAACTCATTTTTCTCATTATATGATTTTATAATATTTATAATATGGCGAAATTGGGGAAATATTGCAGCCAATTTTTTATTTTAAAAACTATAGAAGGTCGGATTTTATTTAAGAAAATATTGCACTTTCAACAGTGCATTTATGAGGACCGGGGGAACACAACCCGACTTCAACAACAACAAAAAATTGTGAAGACCCTCTGCTTTCTACCCGACCTCATGAGAGATTATTAAAATATTTTAAAGGCTGCAAGAAAGCAAGCCGACCTCATGTTTTGAAAATAAAAATGTTGAGGTTGGCACTCTTTGAACCTGACCTCATGGTGTATCGGGCAGTGTATCAATGATTCAGTAATAAAGTGTATAGGGGTGATTCAGTGATTCAATAATAAAGTGTATGGGGGTCTGCAATTTTTTCATGTTTTATTTTTCGGGAAGTGTATGTATAGTAATAAAGTTTGACTGAAAGATGTTATAAACTCGAAAGAATAAATAATGATCAGAAAAAATATTATTATAATATTTTTATAGATATTTTAAATTATATAGGGGTATTAAACTAGAATTTTAATTTTTTATTATTAGATTGTAAGGGTAAAAGTCGGAAATAAATTTTATTTTATGTTAAATAAAAAGAGTGTATGTATGTTAGTAATAGGAAGGATGTCTGGAAAAAAAATTGGTGAAGGAGTAGAAGAAGAAGAAGAGAAGCAAAAGGAGGAAGAATATCTGAAAAAATTTCTAATAAGTTTCTACATTATTTTATATTTTTCTTACGTTAGAAAATTGTAGAAATATATCATTATATTAAAAAAATTTTGATTCGAAAATGTAATTATTTTTTAACAGATAGATACAATGAACAACTTTTTTATGGTTGTTATCCATTATGGTGGAGAAATTGTGAAAACTGATATTGGTGTTGTATTTGAATCGGAAAATACTACAAAGATGAGGTTTTCGAAGAATATTTCTCTTAGAGAGCTTAAGCAGAAAATAGAAGAAAAAATAGGGGCTGAGATTGTTCTTTTACAGTATCGATGGAAGACCTGTGATGATCCTGTTAGATATTTTGCAATAGCTCTTAAAGATGACAGTGATGTTGGAATTATGATTGTAGAGCATGAATCAACATGTATCCGAAGTGTTGTGATACATGCCGAGTTAAGTAGTTCTTCTTAGATGGGTTTTGGTAGTGCGGTTGAGGACCAACCTTATAGGTTTGGTGATAATTTTGTTGTGTTGTTGGAAAACGGGGCGGAACGTGAATTTAACCCATATTCTTGTCCATCGACGATCCCAAATATTGAGCAGACGATTGATACGAGTGGTTTCATGTCTGCATTCATCCCGACTGTTGGGCAGACTATTGAGCCTACGATTGATACGAGTGGTATTGATGTTGAACATCTCCAAGGGTGATGGGGAGAATCTCTTGCCGATTCTAGTGAAGACGAAGAAATCGTAGATCCAGATTTGAGTGGTGATGACCTTGGTGATCAATTTGGTTTGGTTGGTAATGAAGTTTTCGTTTCTACTGGGAATGATATTACATGGTATGAACCTCTCGCTCATATGAATTTGATAGATTATGATATGATGAGGGCACTTCAATACTCGGTACTTCCACAAATATGTTCTAGTTCTTCTGATGAGTTATCTGTTGGGATGCAATTTATAGAGAAAGAAGCTACATTAGCAATCAAATAGTATTCTATCAGAAAACATGTAGACTTTATTGTAAAGGAATCAAGTCCAAGAAATTTGTTCGCAAAATGTGTTAAATATGGAGAAGATTGTACTTGGAAGATTCGTGTGTCCAAATTTCAAAGAAAAAATTGTTGGGAGATTACAAAATACAGTGGTCATCATACTTCTTTACGAAACTCCTTAGCCAAGATCTGTTAGAGTATGCCCAAAGACCAATCATATGATGATTGTAAGGATATTTTTATTTACCAATTTTATCGAATAAAGGCATTGTCATTGTTGTTTAAAGATATATGTGTCAATGTATAACATAAACTGAGAAACAATAAGGTCCATATAATAATATATGTATTATTATTAAAAGATCCTTAGTCAAGTATTATTATGGGTATGGACAATAATAATACGCTTAAGACTAACATGTGATTAATTGAAGACAATGAGTTGTCATTGACATAGAGATATCAGAATTAATACATGAATATATTAATAGAGAATAATATATTGGATTGACCCACTATGAGCATATATCTTGGATTATTATGTGACGGTGACGATATTGCTCATAGTGACAACTATATGTATGATCCTTAGACTTGAGATTATTACTATCTCAATATATGTTGTTTTATGTTTTGATGCAGTTAAACGTGTCTCGTAATTAGTTACACTATAAAAACTGACATTGGACATATTACAATGTATGTAGTGAGATGTGAATGATCAAGATAGGATTTGTCCTTCCTAAATAATAGGAAAATATATCAAAGGCCACTTGATTGAGTGAGACTAGAAATGCATGACCATGCTTGAATACGTTGATATGAGATATCACAAATTATTCATTAAAAGTAGTCCACTCTAGATATCAAGAAACATTAAAATAGGCTATACAAGTGTAACTATTCCAAGACTTGTGCCTATTAAAGATATAAAAGGACAAAAGGATATAATACATTAAGATAGTTGGTCACGGACATGATACATCGAATCATGATCTCTTGTAACTTAGATGACAATGATATATTGCTATATATCACTTATTGTTTGTAATATTAGAATTGTTCTAATATTACTACTAACGTTACAATGAGCCTACAGGGTCACACCCAATGGTTGAAAAGGATCAAATATATATAAGTATAAGTAGAATATATTTAATCCCGAATTTTAATAAAGGATATAATTAAAGTAATTATATCCCTTTTAAATTCGAATTAAATATAGATTCCGAAATTTAAGGAAATAATTAAAGTAATTATTTCCTATAAACAAATTCGAAATCAAACTCTTATACCTAGGGTTACACCTATATAAAGGATCTTTGGTCTAGCAGCCATTACAGAGAATTCTGAATTCACAAACCCTAGAATCACGAAAAACAGTTTTTTGAGATTTTGCTCTTTAAACCGGGTGAACTGAGTAGAGGCCAAGACGATATTCGTGGAGGCTAAAGATTCAAAATTGTCGAACGATCATGATTGTAGCAAATCTAGTTGTTGTTTTTGCTGCTTATCAAGGAACCCAATGTAAGTCATCGCATCTCTTTATCCTGATTTCGGATTAAACGTACACGGATCACTGAAAAGACCGTCGTAATTTTGTTCCGCTGCGCCATGAGGTGTGCCGGCGGTCCCAACAAGATCATCGAAAATTAGAATCCGATGTAATAAGCAGACACGTGAGGATGTTAGTTGAAGCAAATCCAAGAGTTTTTGTGAAAACGATTATGACATCCATTAAGCAACAATTTGAATATCAGATTAAATATGGTAAGGGTTGGTATGCAAGACAAAAGACATTAAAAAAGGTGTACGATAATTACTAGAAGTCATACAACGAGTTACCAACTTTGTTGAATGCAATGGTATACTTCGTTCTGGGGACTATCGTTAGATATAGAACATTTGATGCTTGTAACCGTGAAGATCAATTTCTTCAGGGAAAGAAAATCTTTGATAAATTGTTTTGGGCGTTCAAGCCATATATCGACGGATTTAAATATTGTAAACGTATGGTACAAATTGATGGAACTTGGCTTTACGGACGCTATAAGCATATATTGTTGGTTGCCATTACACAAGATGGTGATGGAAATATCTTTCCGATTGCCTTTACAATTGTCATCATAATTGTGGAGCATCGTCATCATCATCATTATCATTATCACCTTCTTCTTCTTCTTCTTCTTCTCATTACAACAAAACAGACTTTTTATGGCACTTTTAGCGACTTTTTGTGAATAAACGCCACAATATTTGTAACTTTAGTGGCATTTTTATAAAAATGTCACTATATATAAGTTTTTTGCGACGTTTTATTAAAAACGCCACTAAAACACACGTCTTTTACGACGTTTTATCAAAAACGCCACTAAAACACATGTCTTTAGCGACGTTTCTAAAATAAACGCCGCATTAGATATGGTTTTTAGTGGCGTTTTTCCTAAAGCGCCACAAAAGAACATGTTAAAAAATAAGATTATATAAAATTGGATTTGCTTATTGTGGGATTCAAACTTATTACCCATATAATGTTGACAAATGAACTAGCCATCTGAGCTAATAGCTCCTGTTGTTGGATTTTCTTTTATTTGTTTTTAGCTTAAACAAAAATAATAATAATATTCCAGGTAATTAAATACTTGACCCAATTATTTCGAAAGAGTCTCCATAAACAAATCTGGATCTACAACCTTTCATCTTCCAAAAATTAGGGTAAATGTCAAGAAAGAACCGAAGCCTAACGCAGTTCTTCTTTTTCATCTTCTCTTTTCATTCCTTGTTTCTTTAATGGCGGCTATATCGATTCCACACTTTCTGATCCACTACTCGAAGACTAACGTAAAGTCGCAAACAATGCTTCGAAATCCATTTGTTTCTCATCAAGTAGAAGAAGACCCTTTGGCCGTTTTCCGAATAAACTCGAGCTGTCTTCGAGGTGTGTCGCTGAAAATAAACCCTAATTTCACCATCTCCAACAACAAACTCTAATGTCGCTCGTTTCCTATCCACAAGTTACTTTTCCTCTATTCATCTTCTTTCATTTATTTCGATTTTGTTAAATCGATTTCGAGCTCATTCGTTTTGTAATTCTTTTACTGATTTAGGGTTTTGAAGGGGTTGAGGCAGCAGTAACCAATGGCTCCCAAAGGTATTTGAATTTTAACATGATTTTTTATTACTTTGTTCTCACTCATTTTCCTTTCACTTTTATATTGGTAATGCTTCTTCTAGGTTTGATTTGTTTACATATCTTCTGTTTGTTGATTAATGAAATGAGATTATTTGGTTTCCTCTTTCCTGTTTTACTTTATAAATAATCAAAATTAAGCTTAAATCATACTTTATTTTGAGCTGTTTCGTAGCTGTTGTTTTTATTTTTATAAACTTCTGCTAGTATTAAGTATGATTTGATTTATTATTCTTAAATTTCTTCTGGTGTTTGAATTATATGGGTATATAATATTGGAAACAGTTTGTCATCTTGAATATCCATAATAGCTACTGCTTTTATTAAGTTTGCCTTAAATTTTCTTGAGATGTTATGCGTGAACAGTGATGGGTTCCATGGAGCATCCTTTGCCAAGTTTGTCTTTTGAGGGTGCTGTGAGGGCTGACGAAGAAAGCTTTGGAGAAACTGACTGGCTTCAAGGGTCTGTTTTTAATGATTCAAGCATAGTCCCAAAAGAAGTGGTGGAGGAAGAGGTGAAAGGATTCATTTTCATTGGTCAGACATTCCCACTGGAGATGTTTACCAGCCAATTGCTAGTGTGAAGGGAAGCATCTATGCTAGGTTTGTTTCCAATGTGATATTTTCTTTCGAATGTTATGTTTATTAATGGTCCAAAACATTTGGTAATATTTTTTTGGAGTTAATCCCCCAAATCATATAAAGTATTTATTTTAGAGTTCTATGCATGCTTTGTGTTGGAAATCAATATTTTTACATTTAAACGCTTAAAAGATGAATAGATCTAGTTGTTATGATATAATTCGAAAATTGCTTGGTGGGTTCATTGTTTCTCTTTGAATTTAGCTCTCTAGCATTATACTATTAGCTTAAGCTCTAATATATCTGAAGATTAGTTGTTTATTCCTCGAGGGTCATGTCTTTTATATTGAAAATAAAAAATTCTTAGTAATTTAGTACTATGTGTGTGTTCTTTAAGCTTTCAGGTTAAATTCCATATTTTTTTTACATACCGGCACTCTACCATCACAAAGGTCAAAAACTTGAGAACATTTTCTGTTTGCTACTTGAAATACTTGTATTTATAATTTTTCAGGTGGATTTTCCTCGAAAAGGTTCTATTTTTAGAATATATCCATCTTTTCCCGCCTTGATTTCATGTCTTTCAATTCTTTTGTTTTAGTATATCCTTATTCCTCTCTTCTTCTAACTATACCTCCTGAAATTAAGTGGTGTTGCCTTGTCAATTCTTTAGTGAATTGACCAGCATCTGGTTTTGTCTCTATGCTCCAAGTGTCTCCTAGCACATCCCTGAGGTTTAATTCTATATATTTTAGAACTTTCTTTAAAAAGTGGATATCAAATGGTAACAATTGATGGTAGGTAACCATTAGACTTTCAAGTTTAACAATATTTGCAATTCTATGCATACTAATTGCAGTATGCTGTGATATGTATATGTACAAGAGCTTGAGGTTGAAAAGTGACAAAGATGAAATATTTTCTTCAAAGTTTTTGGTTATAGTCAAACTGTACAATGCTCTACTTGAGATGCCTCTTTACTTATTTTATTTTTGGGAGTTTGGATTTAGTACCGGATTTTATTTGCACAAATATTTCATAAATATTTAGTCCCATGATGTGATTTATGTTGTAATAGGAAAATGTAAGAGGAGGGACTGTAAGTCCAAACAGCCAAAAATGCAGACCACTATGGAGCACTCATCCACCACATTTCTCTAATTCACAACAAGCGTTGCCTAATGGCATATGTGTGAGTTTCTCGCACTTTTTGATATCATTTCCTAAGGAAACTGATTCTTTCTAGTTTACATGTTAAGATGTGGTTTCTTACCATCACCTGCTAACTTTTACACAGGTACAATCGTGCAGAAATTCTAAGAGATTTGGCGTGGAAGGTAGGGTTGCTTCATGAACTTCTACATGAAATTCAGGAGAAATTCATTGATTCAGATGAACAAGCTTGTTTTTTTTTACATTCTTTTTATGTGCATTAAACTATTATCCTATTACCAGGCTTGTTTTTTTACATTCTTTGTATGTGCATTATAGCACCTGGCAAGACTGATATAACTTGAATAGCCATTAAAATAATTTATTATTATTTTTTATTATTTTTAAAATATAGTGTTATTAGCGACGTTTGTAAAAGAAAAACGCCACAAGAAAACCCTTTCCTAGCGACGTTTGTGAAAAAAATGTCGCAATAAAACTCTCCTGTAGCGGCGTTTATGTAGAAAAGGGCCGCAAGAAACCCCTTTTTTTAGCGGCGTTGGTGGAAAAAAACGTCGCAAGAGAACCTTTCTTTAGCGGCTTTTGTAGGGAAAACGCCGCAAGAGAACCTTTCTCTAGCGGTGTTTTCCTTTACAAACGTCGTTAAAGTTCTAGACCTGTTGTGGCGTTTTTTGTCAAAAAACGCCGCAAACTTTTGCGGCACTGGTTTTAACGGCGTTTTCTGTGGCGCTTTTTTAAGCGCCAGAAACATTTTTAGTGATGCTAAAAAACGCCGCTATAGAACTAACAAAATATCGCTAAAAACCTATTTTGCTATAGTGTCTTCTTCATCCTCATTATCTTGTTCATCATTATCAATCACAGGAGGCATTGGAGATGGTGTTGTAAACATATTTGACGAAAAATGTTGGACTATTAATCGTTGTACACGTCATAAAATTTGTGATCCCATCATAGTCCATGTTTTCGCCAAAGTTTTAGTACATGGGTGGCTGTGATTGATAAAAATCAGGTACATACGTTTCGGATGGGATCTCAACATAATTGTGGCCAAATCTGGTAGATTGTGAATGATAAAATGACGTTTGTGACTAATAAAATTGGTCAACTACTGGATTTGAGAATGAACTTCCACCCACTAAAGGTTGATAAAAAGAAGGTGATTGATGAAATGAATCATCCGCTTGATTGGTAGCTGAGCTCCCACCATATGATGTAACAGAGTGACTGTATGAATCATCTGTTTCACTTTCACTTGCAAAACGCCTTGATGATTGACCACGATCGTCATATTTTTTAACAAACCTGCGGAAACGTTCTCGTTCATCCGGAGTGGTCAAATACGATTTCCCATGGTTAAGATAAAATACCATGTACTCTGAATTATCCGATTCCATATCATCGCCTTGGAGTGGAGAACGAGGTGGTACCATTTGACGTCGATTGCTCCACATATCAACGTACTGTGCATGCTTTATTTCCCAAGCATGATGCCCTTTTCCTCGAAAATCAACACGATGTAAGGAATCTTGATTAAATGGCTCTATTGAAATGGGCTGATGGAAGCCGAATTATCTAGGAACCCTATCTCCAAATTGATATTCCACAAAATCAAAGTGGATCAACGGTGTAACTGTACACCAGAGATAGGAATCAACCATCAATTCGTCCGGTACATTTACACGACCACCAGTATATGGCCTCCAAATAAACTACAAAAATTAAATAAATTAATAATAAAATTTAAATAAAGTTCGTAATAAATTAGTATAAATTGATTATAATACCTCATCTTTACACTGTAAATCAATATGAGCTCGAAATACTCTAACGTTATTATGAACTAAACGGGCGTCTGCTTTTTTAGCATTCCATCTGCATACATATACAAACAAAAATCATTTAGATAAAATAAAAGATAATATATAATTAAAAAGCACTTAAAATATAAATTTAAAATATTTACCTACTGACTAGAGGAAAATTTATAGAACTTTTCGTAAGCGGTGTAAAAAAGGAAAGTCGTTCTCATGCCCAAACTTGTAACAGTAACAAGCATCCACCAACACCTTTTGCTTTACCACCATTATTATCCAGAAGCGCAGCCTTACACAACTCACGATATAAGAATGCTAATATCGTAGAACCCCAACTATAACTAGCAGCTACTAAAGAGGATGATAAATAATGCAGATAACGTGTATGAACTAGATTACCAGATTTATCTGGCAATAATATAACGCCAATGAGTTGTAAAATATAAGCTCGACTTGCGCAAGTAATATCTTGCGTTGTATTATCAAGCTTAAATTCTCGTTGTAACCAGCTCAATTTTATACGAGATCCTCTAATTTGGGTTCCAGTTGGAACCTTACCGAGGTAATCATAGCATAGTTGGCAAGCTGATTATTCTGATTCCTTAACAAGAGGAAGCCCGCTCACCGGAACCCCAATTAGCATCACCACGTCTTCAAGTGTTATTGTACATTCACCACAAGGCATGTGAAATGTATGGGTCTCCGGTCTCCAACGCTCAATCGATGCTGTTATTAACCCCCGAATTAGTTTGTAGCCACGAATAACCGTAGCATGATAGAATCCAGCAGCTTACAACCATTGCATTATAGCAGGATGGAGGTCATTATTCGCCATAGTTAAGTGATGCCTAAAAGTTTCTTCGGTTGCCTACATCACATTAAAAAAATTATTAACGATAACAAACAAAATAACGATTCAAAATATGTTAGAAAATAAAATAAATAAAATTTATATCATATCATCAACCGAAACACTGGAGATGTATTGATTCTGTAATCTCAATATATCCTTAAATCGATAATCCTTCTAAAAAATCTACAAACATGCAAAAAAAATATATTATAATAATAATAAATTATAACTTTAAAAAACATTAAAAAAAATAAAACTTACTATTCTACAAGGCAAGAAAATTGCTCCAAGAATACTTCTACAATTTCAAGAATTGGTTGAGATAATAATTCTGAAATCTCCACCCTTATTTAACAACCTCAAAACTCCAATTATTTCATCCACCACCCATCTGACCAATCAATAAAACTTACACACACTCTGCTCAAAAAAATAATGTCTGAATCAATAACACACTCTCTACTCGAAAAAATAAAGACTGAATCAATGACAAATGACATACACTCTGTCCAAAAAAATAAAGAGTGAATCAATGACACACAATCTACCCAATTTTTTTTTCACTGAATCAATGAAACTCTCTGCCTGAAAAAATAAAGTTCGAATCAATTCTCCAGGGGAAGGAGCCCTGAGGTCGGGTTCCCTTCTACCCGACTTCGACTTTTCAAAAAATTTTTTACAGTCAATGAGGTCGGGGTGCTTTGTAAGGGTCCTCAAAATTTTATAGTTTTTTTGGAACCAAGATGAAGTCGGGTTGCTTTCATGGGGTCTTCAAATTTTTTTATTCTTTTGAGCATGAGGTCGGGTTGAAAGCAAGGCGACCTCACCATTTTTTTATTTTTGTTGAAGTCGGGTTGTATTCTCCAGGCCCTCAAAATTACACTGTTAAAAGTGTAATATTTTCTTAAATAAAACCTGGCCTTCTATAATTTTTAAAATAAAAAAATAGCTGCAATATTCCCCCAATTTTGCCCTATATGTTTATAAATATATCATCTTTATAAATAAATATTATTTATATTTGTATTACAAAACTAAAATATTATTTATAATATATTCAACTAAGACTTAAACCATACATATAACTATCAAGACTACGCATCATAAATATATAATTAAATTTAAAATTCTAAACCCTAAATAATATAACTAAATCCCAAAACCTAAAATTCTAAAATTAAAATATGATTTATAATATATTAATATTTTTAATATAAAAATTAAAAATAATATTTTTGTTTTAGGGGTTAGATTTTAGGGTTTATGATTTTAGATTTTGATATATTTATAAAATTTAAAGTTTAGGTTTTGGGTATTACATATATTGTTTAGGGTTTATGATTTAGGATTTAGTTATATATATGATTTAGGTTTGGGGGTTTAGTTAAATATATGGTTAGGGTTTAGGGTTAGAGACTTAGCATTTAGTTATATTAGGGATGTTCATTATCAGGTACTTAATTTTCGAGTATACAAAAAATTAGATACACAATTCGTACGAATACCTATTTGTCAGTATATGTTTCGACCCGTTTAATTGGGGTGTTGCTATCGAGTACCTATAAAAATCAAGTACCCAATTAATAGGGTAAAATGTACCCAATTTTTTAAATTTTTATTTAATTTAATTATTTAAAAAAACATATAATGAACATATAAAATTTAAAAATTCATAATACATGATCCAAACATAAAAACTAATGATTTGAAGTTAGTTTTAGAATATTTGAATATATATATATATATATATATATCAACATGCTTAATTTATTCTTGAAGTGGATAGTTTAAAGGCGATTCAGGTTCTTAATAAGGAGTTTGTTGGGTTTCATACGCTTAAATGACACTTCAATGAGCTTTGTAATAAAGAATGGAGTAGTGATTCAACATGCGTCGTGTATTCGAAATAAGGCGGCGGTTGCTTGGCAAAAAGTGTTGTTTTTTATAGTTTTGAGATCATGTATTATGAAAGTCCGTCGGGGTGGATTCAATCATTATTCGTTGAGGATGAGTTGACCATCTAATTCCTTTCTATCATGTTTCTATATATCAGTAGGGGTATTCTTTTCCTCCATTTAAGAATAGGAAAATTTTAATACAATTTGTATTGATATCACCTGATGGTTCATGAATACAATCATTATTGTTTCAAAAAAATATTAATTTAGTTTTCTTTTTCTATCAATATTAATAAATTGATAAAAATATATTTAAAAATTTAAAACTTAAAAGCATATGATTTAAACATAAAAATAATTTAAAGATTTAAATTTAATTTTAAGTACAAATATTAAGAACTTAAAATAAAAATATAATTTAAAACTAAAAAATATATTAAAACTTATTAGGTTGGGTCAAGTATATGATTATCAAGAAAAATGAATCCAGACTCTACCCAATTATTCATGGGTTGAATACTCAGCCCAAGCGAGTATCTTTTTCCAAGAAATACTTGATTTTTTCTTTCATGTTATCATATCATTGAGTCGAGTCAAATAACTTTAAACACCTCTAAATTATATATATTCTAAATAATATTTTAGTTTTATAATATATAATACCTATTTATAAAGTTAATATATTTATAAAATTATATTAATAAATATTATAAAATCATATTAGAGATAAAAAAATTAAGTTTAATGACAGTATTATTTATATATTTTTTGTGTTAGAATTATTTAAGTTTTTAAGTTGATTTGATGTTCTAGTGTAAATCATTCATCCTAATGATTTTTGGTTTGAACCATCTAACTTCATCGGTTAAAGAAACGGTTGTTGTTTCTAGAGGTCACGGGTTCGAGCACTAGTGCTGTCAGCACAATGATTGAGCGATCAATGTTGGAAGGTTGAGAGTATACTATGGAATAGATACTACTAACCACTGTAGCTGAATAAAAAAATCCATTACAATTTAACAATTAAATTCTTAGATTAAAGTTAAAAACAAAAATTTATTATAATAATAAATAAAATTTAATAACATAATAATATTTTCAATACGTTTACCTAAAAGATAAATATAGATTATATTACAAAGTCACGATTTCGATTGATATCGATACAATAAAAGACTTTCGGCTTTTTATGTCATCTTGTTCGAGACTTGGGGGTAAGGGTGTAAACGAGTCGAGTCGAGTTCAAGTAGTGCTAAGCTTGGCTCGACTCATTAAGATTTCGAGTTGAGTTTGAGCTTGAGTAATTTTAAACAAGCCTGAAATATCTGAGCTCGGCTCGACTCGTTAAGAACTCGAGTCGAGTTCGAGTTTTTTTCAAGCCTAATCGAGCCAAGTATTGACTGATATTTGATCGTGTTAGACTCAAGTAACTCTTATCTCTCACGTCTCATTTAAAGCTTAATGAAGAAAAAACTTTGATACACAAGTTGTATAAACTCAAACTTGTTAATTTTAGGTTTTAGTATCTTAATTTAGGGTTTAAGACTTATGTTCAAGGTTTAGATTTTAGGGTTTTAAGTTTAGAAATTTATATTTTAAATTATAAAAAATAAAAAATAGTATATTTATGTTTTCGAGTAGCTCGTGAGCTTTTCGAGTCGAGTATCATGTAGCTCGGCTCGGCTCGTTAAAAACTCGAGTCGAGTTCGAGCTCGAGTCGAGTCCAATCGTATCGAGTTTTGAACGAGCTTTGACCGAGTCGAACTCGAGTAGCTTGTGATCTGTCTCGTCTCATTTATAGCCCTAGTCGGAGATAGTTCGCGGTGATGGAGAGAGGGGTTTAGGCCCCAAAATTTTAAAGATATTTTATTTTATTTTACTTCGTTTAAAAAATAATTTTTCTTTTTATTAAAAATTGAATTTTTATTAAGTTTTTATTGCTTTAAATATTTTTGATTAAGTGTTTTATTAAAGTTTTGAAAAAATTATCATTAAATTTCAAAAATTTTAGTTTATATTTCTAAAACTTTCAAAAAAATTTAAATTGACTCCTCAATTTATTATACCAAGGTTCGTTTCTGTCTAGACTTGAATAAGAATAATGTATATTGAAAACATTAATTTAAATTTAATTATAAAAACTAAAAGATATAAATAAAAAAATATTCTTTCTGTATTTTATCCATATTTAATGAAATAAATCGAAGATACAAAGCTCTACGAGAGACGAGACAGATAGTGAGATACTCAAATTCAATACGATCAAAATTTGATTCAATTTAAACTCAGATTTGATTTGAGTTCTTAAACATAATATAATAAAATTTTATTTTTTCTAAAATTAGAGTGAATTAAAATATATATGATTAGATAATAATATTAAGGGTAAACTACATAAAAATCACCTAATTATAGGGTTGAAGTCGAAATGACTATCATTCTTTAAAAAGCGATAAATATGTATGTCAATAATATAACTGGTTTCGAAATAACCATCTACAATTAAAAACTAGCGGACGGATGACGTAACTGTTAAAATAATATTTTACATAATTATATATTTAATTCTTAATATTTACAAATTTTATTATTTTAATCCTAATTTTAATTTAATAAAATAAATTTAATATTTAGGGATGACACTTGTAACTACCTTATTAGATAATTTTAATTATTTTTATTATATTACCGTCCGATTGGTGAAAAATTATGAAAATACTTTTTCTCAAAAACTTGGATGCACCCAACAGAAGAAGACTCATAGGCCAAAACTTTTATTTACCTTTTTTTTTTTATTTTAGTTATGATGATTACAGTAGTATCTGTTTTAGAGTATATACTCTCAACTATTGGACAATGATCCTTCAATCATTGTGCTGACAGTACTGGTGCTCGAACCCGTAACCTCCAGAAATAACAACCGTTCTTTTAACCGATGAGGCTAGATGATTCGTGTTTTTTTATTTACCTTCAAACAAAGAAAACAGGGTAATACTGATACTGCAACAAAATTTCATAGAAGCTTGGTGCTAAATAGTCCATTAGATCTCTGTATTTGCACACGACGATTTACAGGAAAAGGGGCATGTAAATACGAAATATGGCTTGGCACCGCCAATAGTGGCTGTCCACTGGCAATCAAAGGTTGAGGTACACAAGCTGTAATTCTTGGCCTGGTGCACTTCCTGCAATAACAAAGGGCTTTACAACAAAATGACAGAGCAGGGGTGATAATGAGTTTATCCGGCTCGTGAGCTATTCGGGTTCAATTCTGTCAAAGCTCGTTTTGAGTGAACTCGACTCGAGCTCGGATTCGGCTCGGAATCTAAACGAGCCGAGCCGAACTTACCCAAGCTTGACTCGAAAAACTCGTGAACAGGCTCAGAATAATTATATATATATTTATATATACATTAAAAATAATTTGTTTAACAAAGAAAAATAATAAAATAATTAAGAGTAAATCCACTAAAAATAAATTAAATAAAATAAATTGAATATTATCAACTAAAACAAATTTACAAAACTTCAAATAAATAAATAATAAAACACAATAATATAGAAAATTGTCCATTTCGAGCCAAACCGAGCCGAGCCGACGAGCTTTGAGCCCGAACCGAGCCCCATTAATATTATTTTCGAACCGAGCTCGAGCCTAAAATTCCAAGCTCGGCGAGCCTTGAGCCGAGCCGAGCTCAGATATACATGTTTCCGAACCGAACCGAGTCTAGCCTGGCTCAGGCTCGACTCGACTCATTATCACCCCTAATAGCAACAATGCAATATGTTTCAAAATCATAATAATTGGTTTTATATAGCAATGACTGTATTCTATTATTTACTGCAAAGAACAGTAAACCTTGGTGTTTCGAAAACTATACATGATGTAGAGTCGATGGAGGACGCTGCACGTCCGGAGAAATAGCTGTTGCACTTGGAACCAAATCCTTTAATATGAAATAAAAAGCAATTTAGTAATCAACATATATATTCTTTGTTAAAGAATATCACAATATGAAGTCTGGCTTGGTAGTTAAAGTGTGTTGCTTTTCCTTGCGTCCAAATGTCAGGTTTATTTTTTTATTTTTAAAATTTTTTTGTATTTTCTTTTTCTACCCCCAATCAAATTAAATAAATTGAATAAAAGTAATTAAAATAATTTAATAAGATAATAACACGTGTCACTACTTTAATAAATATTAAATTTATTTTATTAAATCAAAATTAAGATTAAATTATTAAATTTTATAAATATTAAGGACTAAATATGTAATTATACAAAATATTTTTTAACAAACATGTCATCCTTTCGTTAGGTTTTAACAGCGGGTGACTATTTCAAAACCAATTATATTATTGATTGACATATTTGCCGCTTTTTAAAGAATGATAACCATTTTAACACCAATCCTATAATTAAGTGATTTTTTATGTAGTTTACCTTAATATTAATAACGTTGTTTAATAATCCACATAATAATAATTATTATTATTATGGTAGTAAAGGAGATGAAAAAGATCACGAATTATTTAAATTTGATTTGATTAAAACTCAATCAATATTTTACTTAAACTTAAACTCAATTAAAATTTTTAAAAAATCAAATTTAATATTATTTATATTCGACTCAACTCATTTACGCACCTAATCCATACTGTCTTAATAACTTTCTTTTTAAATAATCATAATCTGACCTGATCTATGGACAAGCTCTGTTTTACATTTTAAATAAAGCCCAAATGCATCCCAAAAAAATTAGATCAATGGAAAAAATGAAGAACAGAGATATAGGCCCATATGCAGCCCAACTTGTTTGTTCGGACAAAGATCTTGTCCAGCACCTCCGTCGGCTTTCA
Source organism: Abelmoschus esculentus (assembly GCA_035048815.1). Classification (NCBI taxonomy): domain Eukaryota; kingdom Viridiplantae; phylum Streptophyta; class Magnoliopsida; order Malvales; family Malvaceae; genus Abelmoschus; species Abelmoschus esculentus. The sequence goes on along the minus strand of JAUCBN010000061.1, from coordinate 3,124,803 downwards.
CTTATCGAAGATTTCAAGTCAAAAACCTCTGTATAAACCCTAGCTTTTCGTTTGCATTTTTCTTCGTTCAGTGCTTCAAGGTACCTTCTTCTCTTTTCCCTTTTATCGGATTTGTGTTGGTTAACACATTTTCCTTTAATCATTTGCTATTTTGATTTTCTCTTTGGTTACTTTCCCATGTTTGAAAAAAAAAAGCTTTATCTTGCTAGAGAAAATGTTGTGAGATGGAATAAAATAATTAAGATGTTGTGAGATCTCTAGCTAGAGAAAATGTTCTGGTTTCGTCTTATACGGACCTTTTTATATAGATTGGCTGTATATGTTGCTGTTTTTCAAATGGGTTTTGATGTTGAAACACGTCTGTAGTTTAGGTTAAATTTGTTTTGTTCTTTGTGGCCATTTTTGTATTCAAATCTCAGTAGAATTCAATCGGGTTTTGTTTAACATTTCATTTCTATCTTTTGGAATTCATTTTGTTTTTCATGTGAGCAGATTTAGGAATTTAAGCAATGGATGATAACTTGTATGATGAATTTGGGAATTATATTGGACCTGAGATTGAGTCCGATGCGGAGAGTGAAGGCGAGGAAGAAGAAGATGATCTCCTTGACAGGCATGCCCAAGAGGAAAGAGAGGAGTCTGATGGTGAGGCTCAACCTGGTGCGTCTAATGGATGGATTATAGCTGATAATGATATTGATATGGACAATCAGATTGTCCTTGCTGAGGACAAGAAATATTACCCGACTGCTGAAGAGGTTTATGGTGAGGATGTTGAGACCTTGGTAATGGATGAAGATGAACAGCCTCTTGAACAACCAATTATTAAACCTGTCAGGAATATCAAGTTTGAGGTTGGAGTTAAGGATTCTTCGACTTATGTATCGACTCAGTTTCTTATCGGTTTGATGTCAAATCCGGGTTTGGTTCGGAATGTTGCCCTTGTTGGACACTTGCAGCATGGCAAGACGGTGTTCATGGACATGTTGGTTGAGCAAACCCACCATATGAAAACATTTGATGAAAATAGTGAGAAGCACATGAGATACACTGATACGAGAATTGATGAGCAAGAGAGAAAGATATCTATCAAGGCGATTCCAATGTCACTTGTTCTTGAGGATAGCAACTCGAAATCCTATCTTTGTAACATCATGGACACTCCTGGTCATGTGAATTTTTCTGATGAAATGACTGCTGCTCTTAGGCTTGCAGATGGTGCTGTCTTGATCGTTGATGCTGCTGAAGGAGTGATGGTAAGTACATATTTATATGCATATTATAGTATTCTAAATGCATTATTGACCCATTGTTCTGTTCTGCTTATGACTATGCTCGAGTTCCGCCTAATACATACATGAAATGGAAATTGCTTTTATGCTCCGGAGGTAAATGAACATGTAAAATGAACCGTAAAGAAAATGAGTATTCTGAGATTTATTGCAATTCATTTATGTTAGCCTTAATCAAATCTTTTCAAATCCAACACCTTACCAATTGTTGAACTTGGGTACAACATGATGTAGCTGCTTTCTGTAGAATGCATGAATAATGAACTATGCAAATGAACAATGTGGCGTTCTAATAAATACCTTTGCTTTCCTATTTTGAACAGGTAAACACTGAGAGGGCTATACGTCATGCAATACAGGAGCGCCTACCTATTGTAGTTGTTATAAACAAAGTAAATACTTTTCACCTTATGATTATCTTTGTAAGCTTTTTGATGAAAATGATGTTCCACATCGTGCTCCTGCTCAAATGCTTTTTACCTGTTTTAGGTTGACCGGCTGATAACAGAACTTAAGTTGCCTCCCAAGGATGCTTACCATAAATTAAGGCATACCCTAGAAGTAATCAATAACCACATATCTGCTGCTTCTACAACTGCTGGTAATGTTCAAGTTATTGATCCTGCTGCTGGAAATGTTTGTTTTGCTAGTGCAAGTGCAGGATGGTCCTTCACTTTGCAATCATTTGCAAAATTATATGTCAAACTCCACGGAATTCCTTTTGATGCTGAAAAGTTTGCATCTCGACTTTGGGGTGATATTTATTATCATCCTGATACAAGGACTTTTAAAAGGAAACCTCCTACTGTTGGAGGAGAACGATCATTTGTTGAATTTGTGCTGGAACCCCTTTATAAGATATATAGCCAGGTGATTGGTGAACATAGGAAGAGTGTGGAGTCAACTCTTGCAGAGTTAGGTGTCACTCTTAGCAATGCTGCTTACAAGTTAAATGTTAGGCCTTTGCTAAGACTGGCTTGCAGCACTGTTTTTGGTTCTGCTTCAGGCTTCACTGATATGCTGGTTCAGCATGTACCATCTCCCAAGGATGTTGCAGCTAAGAAGGTTGATCACATATACACTGGACCTAAACATTCAATGATTTACAAGGCGATGGTAGATTGCGACCCTTCTGGTCCTCTTATGGTTAATGTGACCAAACTATACCCCAAGTCCGATTGTAGTGTTTTTGATGCTTTTGGTAGAGTTTATGGTGGCAGAATTCAGACAGGACAAACTTTGAGAGTACTGGGAGAAGGTTATTCACCAGATGACGAGGAGGACATGACAGTGAAAGAAGTAACCAAATTGTGGATCTACCAAGCTCGATATAGAATACCTGTAAGCAGTGCTCCTCCTGGTTCTTGGGTTCTAATTGAAGGTGTTGACGCTTCAATCATGAAAACTGCCACCCTTTGTAATGTGGATCTTGATGAAGATGTATACATATTCCGGCCCTTACAGTTTAATACACTTCCTGTTGTAAAAACAGCAACTGAGCCTTTGAATCCTAGTGAGTTGCCCAAAATGGTGGAGGGGCTTCGGAAGATCAGCAAAAGTTATCCTCTAGCTATTACTAAAGTTGAGGAATCTGGTGAGCACACTATATTAGGCACGGGAGAGTTATACTTGGACTCAATCATGAAAGACCTTAGGGAGCTATATTCCGAGGTGGAAGTTAAGGTATCTACTTCCTCACACTCGAGCTATTTTCTTTTTTTCTTTCTGAAATTTGTTTCTCTACTCTGGGAAGTGCTTAAATTAATATGTGCACTTTCTCTTATGCTTCTCATAATAGGTGGCAGATCCTGTTGTTTCATTCTGCGAAACAGTGGTGGAGTCTTCCTCCATGAAATGCTTTGCTGAAACACCCAACAAGAAGAATAAGATAACCATGGTAAGCCTGCCATCTAAACTACTTTTCTTGTATAGATGCTTTTAGGAATCATTACTGGTAGTGCTTGCCTTCAAGCTGTATGATCATGTACCTTTCCATGATTTTAAGATTGCAGAGCCATTGGAGAGAGGCCTTGCAGAGGACATTGAGAATGGTGTTGTAAGTGTTGACTGGAGTCGAAAGCAACTTGGAGACTTCTTCAAGACAAAATATGACTGGGATTTGCTTGCTGCACGTTCCATCTGGGCATTTGGCCCTGATAGGCAGGTAACAGAAGTGCAATTCTATTGTTTCCCTTACTAAATAGCAGAAAAATGGGATTCATGTCCTAATAATCGGTATCTCTGGCCATTACGAATCTTGTTTTGTAGGGACCTAATATTCTATTAGACGATACACTCCCTACTGAGGTTGACAAGACATTGTTGGGTTCTATCAGGGACTCTATTGTCCAAGGGTAAGAACACATCTTTAACGAAACTTAAACTTCAACTAGTTAATCTCTTAAATCTACTGCCTGTGATTTGTAACTAAAAATTTCATGCTTCAATGGGCAGGTTTCAGTGGGGTGCTAGAGAAGGACCTCTATGTGATGAACCAATAAGAAACGTAAAGTTCAAAATAGTGGATGCAAGGATTGCATCTGAATCATTGCATCGAGGATCTGGACAGATCATCCCCACAGCTCGACGTGTGGCCTATTCAGCTTTCCTTATGGCTACACCACGGCTTATGGAACCTGTATATTATGTGGAGGTATGTTACTCTAATTATATTCCCACCATCAAACAGTCTTCCACCTATTGGTTTATCTAAATATGTATGCAAGAAAAGCCAAACAAAATAATATTGCAAATCAAGGTAGATCAGTGCAATGTCTTGTTCTTCTAATGAAAAAAATAATAATAAACTTAATGTAATGTCTCTGCATATGAAAGCTGAAAATATTCTGTACTTACAGTTTTATTCCTCTTGAGCCCATGACATCCTCTTTGTGCTAAAATGAGGGTGCGCTATGTGGAGGTTTCAGTCTTAGCTTGAAGCAAGCCTCTCTTGCACTATAAAGGGGAAAATTAAAGAGAAATTTCTTTGTTTCGACATCATTTTTACTATGCAGCTTGCCCTAATATGTGACTAATTCGTAATTTTGTGTCAGATACAAACACCAATTGACTGTGTCTCTGCCATCTACACAGTATTGTCTCGTAGACGTGGCCATGTTACAGCTGATGTGCCTCAGCCTGGAACCCCGGCCTATATTGTGAAGGTAAGGAAGATGAGGTTGAATTCCTTTTAGAAATATTTGCCTAACTGGGGGATTTATTTATTTATATATGTTGGTAAACTGTAGTGAACATATGAACTGCTGAATTTGCTTGCCTAATTTCATGGATCAGAAGCTAATGTTCATGTAATTGCCTAGTAGCTAATAATCATCCCCATCTGTATGCTTAAAATTTCCATCTGGTTCTTTTTTCCTATTTAGGCATTTTTACCCGTGATAGAATCATTTGGATTCGAGACAGATCTAAGGTATCACACACAAGGGCAAGCCTTTTGTCTCTCAGCATTCGACCACTGGGCCATAGTTCCCGGAGATCCCTTAGACAAGAACATAGTTTTGCGGCCTCTCGAACCTGCACCAATACAGCACCTTGCTAGGGAGTTCATGGTGAAAACAAGGCGTAGAAAGGTATTTCTACTTCTATCCACACGCAAGCATGCACTTCATTTTCATTTCAAAAAATCAACAAAAGAGGCTTAAAAAGAAAAAGGCAATCACAAATAGTGAGTGAATTTTTTGTGGAACTTTCTAGGGAATGAGTGAAGATGTGAGCATCAACAAGTTCTTTGATGAGGCCATGGTGGTGGAGCTGGCTCAGCAGGCAGCCGATCTTCATCAACAGATGATATAATGGAAGCAATGTATTGCAACATGACACCAAGACATTATTGATTGCCATGCTTTCCCGGAAGTGCGTGGACAAGACAGACGTACGTTCTATGAGAGAACTTGACAATGGCATTCTTGTATCTTCCTTTTCTTTTTAAATGCTCATAGAACACCTTTAAGAGAACCCAAAGTAGACAAGATTTCAATGTTTTTGTTTTCAATTTTAGGGGTAAGGGTAAGAATTGTTAAGCAATTGATGACTTTGACACTAGTATTGTCACTCAGCTTGTGGTTCAATCAGCATAAGATAATATTGATGTTTACTTTGTTAATCTTATCAATCAAGTAGATTTTTAATCAACAGAATGGTTATAATATCAGAGTTAGGAGTTTAGAGATTTAAATTGTTAGAATTTAAGATTAGAGTCTTAAAGAACAATTGTGCAAAATATTAGTATTATGTACTTAGAAAGTATTTTAAATATAAAAATATTATTACTAAAAGTAATATTTTATTATTTAATGTACTAAAAATAATAAAAAAAAATACAAGGACCTAACTTACAATTTTCACATAGTACAAAGACGAATATTTTTTAATTGGTAATTTTTTTAAAAAAATGGAATTGACGGTGACATTGTCCAAAGCAACGCAAAACAAATAACCTATTAGGGTCAGTTTAACATTGTTTTTAAAAAGTACGGTAAAAAAGTATGGTAAAAAAGTTTAGTGAAAAAGTTCTTTTAGAATTTTTGATTTGAGATATGTGTTTAGTATTGTTGTCAAAAAGTGTTTTTAAGAAAATAAATGACTATTTTAGACATGATGTTATAAGTTAAAAATATATATTTAAATGATAATCAAATTCTTTCATATTTTAATATTAACTTAAATTATAAATAAATTTAATAAATGAATACATAAATTATTTTTTAAAAAATACTTTTTAGAAGTGCTTTTTAAAAAAGTGCTTTTCAAAAGTGTTTTTTTTTTTTAAATTTGACATGAATATATATAATTTTTAAATTAAAAAATTATGTTAAATATAATTATGTATTTTTAAAAATTAAATTATAATAAAACATAGTAAATCAAGATTAAAATTATAATCTGACCCCTAAAAGCACTTTTCCAACCGCAAAAGCTAAAAAATTTAGCTTTTGCGTTTGGGTTGAAAATCACTTTTCAAACGTAGTTTTTTCTCCAAAAGTTAACTGTTTAGAATCACTTTTCAACCGTATTTTTCATCCATTGTAATCTATCAAATCTTTTTCCTCAGGTTCGATCATTCTCTTATGCTTGTGTACTAAGCTCTATCTTTGTGCACTTGGGAATTGATTGTTACTACGACATCGTGGAGTCCGTTAAAGAACTATCGGTGAAACTTCTCTCAATCATTCTTATTTTCAATATATTAACGGCGAATGGGTTCACGGTGAGGCACCTCCTCCGCCGCCGTTGATTCGGAGCCTATCCAACAAGTGGCTCCCAATGTCGAGATGATAGCTTTTTCTCACTTCACAATTTGAAGGCTTGGGCACTCGTATCGATGCTCGGTTTGATTCCATGCATACTCATTTCAACACTCGTTTTGATGTTATAAACACAGGGTTAACGAGTTTAGAGAATCAAAACCTTTTTATGAGGCTTACTCTTAAGACCTTCGCGATCAATAACGTCTTCACAATGCATCTAGCAACGGCGAAGACGATGGTGGTAATGAAAACGAGTGATCCTTAGCTTTTTAGGACTAGTTATTTTTTTAGGATTAAGATTGCATTTAATGTTTTTCATGTTAAGACTTATGCACCTACGCTATTCAATTGCTATGCTTTGTCATTATGTTGGATTTTATTTAAATTAATGCTATGGTATGTTTTAACTTAAATTGCTTGCTTGTTTATTACTTTTTATACCTTATCTTACATTGGTTTTGATCTAACAAAAAGGGAGAGAAAAGTTATAAACAAATTTTTTTAAAGCTATGCAAAGATTAAGGGGGAATTTTCAAACTTAAAAAATTGATTTTAATCTTAAAAAAATTATGTTGGTTTTGTTATATTAAAAAGGGGAGATTGTAAAACTAAAATTGATTTTGATATAACAAATATATTAGAGGACTATTTTGAAATAAATTTTTAAGCCCTTAAGTCAAAAACACAACTTAAAGTCAAACCAAGAACATTTAAATAACTCTCTAAGTGTTTTTACTCAAGACGTTTCTATACCATCAAAAATAGTTTCGAAACTCAGTTTAAATTTTTGATGATTGTTCTTGGAATTTACCAGACGTTTCGATACGGTCTAGAACCGTTTCGAAACTAAATTGAATCTGCCAAGTTGTATTTCGAAACAACTAACAGTAATATCGAAACTGTTCTTTATTTCTTTTAAAATAATTTAAATATTATTAAGTGTTTCAATACGCTTAGTCAACGTTTTGATACCCCTCAAAATTTTCCAACGGCTTCTTGAGTTTAAAAGTTTTCAACCTTTGGAAGACAGTTATAGCTTTAAATGTTAGTTGACCGGTTTCGAAACGGCCCCAAGGGCATTTCGATACCATGTGTCACAGTTTACTCTTTGTATCGATACAGCTAGAAGCCATTTTGATACACCCCTTAATAAATGCACGTCTCTTTCTATTTGCATACTGTCAGGTACCCCACATTTTGAAACCGGTTGTTGCAGAAATGCATTTATGGTGGGAAGATGAAGCTCTAACATCTATATTTATGATTCCAACAACACCAACGGTTAGAATTCAATAAGAAGTTATAAAATGAAGACTCAAAAGCTACAACAACAACTAATGATCCTAAAGATTTCATCCTAGCATCAAATCCAACCTCAAGGCTTAAATTGCAAAATTCTTGTACCCAACTCTTGAAATTTTTATTGTAATCCTTTGTTAGAGTTTGGGTAGTGTTTTTTTTATTGTAATTGGGAAATATTCATCTGTTTGAGAGAAACTAAATTTGCCTTTCTTTTATTTGTAACCTTGTGAGGTTGAATCAATCTTTGAGTAGAAAGATTGATTCGGATTATAACGGTTATCCCTTGAATCGAGAAAAAGGTCGAATTCTTTAGTGAATTGGTTTGAAAATCCTTAGTGGGAGTTAAAGTAGTGGATGTAGGTGCTTGTTCGAAGGTCGAACCACTATAAATCTTGTGTTCTTCATTTTCCACATTTTTACCGAAATCTTCCACAAAATTTTAAACTAGCCAATTCACCCCCTCTTGGCCAATTATATCGATCCATCAACTCAACAAAATTATTTTTCGATATCATATTAAATATTTCTATTTTAAATCAAACAATACAATATTTTAATACATAATATAAATAAAAAATAAATTATCACATCAAAATTAATATAAATTTTTTTTCGTGAATTGTCAACAAAGACCACAATAGTTGAGATTATACTAATAACATACTGTAAATAAAATAAAGAACAAGAACAAAAATAAAAGAATTGATAGAGAGAAAAATTTTCATTATATTCTCAATCTAAGGTTGTGTATAACGCTTTCTCCAAACTTTATATTTATAGGCATAAAATAACAATTTTAATTTTAATGATTAATAAACTCCAACAATAAATTACATTAAAATGTCAATTAATATATAAATATATACTATAAATAAATATATTATCATTTTTATATTTTTTTAGTATAAATATTGATATTTGGTAAGGATGGATATTTTACCTAACCCAACCCGGTTCGATCGGGTCAGAATTTTTGATGAAAAATCGAATTTTGGTTGGGTCGGGTGATTTTTTAAGGTGGCATCGGGTCGGGGTCGGGTTTAGGATGTAAAATATTCGATCCGACCCGTGATTAAATATGTAATTTTCTATAATTTTTAGGGATATTTATAATAATGGTCCTTTATCTATATATATTTTTTTATAATTAGGTCCCTTAAATTAAATTTTTTATTTATAATTTAGTCCCTAAATATATTTTTTTGTAGGTCGGGTTGGGTCAGGTCGGAGTCGAGTTTAAATTATTTATTTTTGGGTCGGGTTGGATTTTTTGAAAAAAATATTTGGATCGTGTCGGAGTCAGATTTAAAATATTTGTATTCGGGTTGTGTTCGGATGGACCAAAAATCTGACCCGACCCGTGCCCATCTCTAATATTTAGCTTATTGTTCAACTAGTTCAAATCAATAATATCTCATCTTACTTTTCATATACTCCCTTTGTCCCATAAATTGTCTTTTGTTGATTTTTTACATAATTTTAAAAAATAATTTACATAAAAGATTATTATAAAATAATTAAAATGATAATTTATCCGAACACAAAAGGAATAAATTTTATAGGATAAATGAAGTATTATATAGTCTTAACTAAAAAAATCAACCTTTAAATTATGTCTTTTATTTGATTTTAACCTTTCAATTATTTCTCGGTCAAAATAAATATTTAAATTTTATTATATTTTTCTTTTAATCCTTAAACTATTTATTAGTAAAAAAACTGTGATGTATTATTGATCAAAATAATTTTTAACTTAAATAATTATCAACTCAAATGACTAAAAATAACAATTTTAAGACTTATTTAGCCAAAGAACAATTTAATGACTAAAAACAAATTTGGTTATTTACTTTTCATCTAAGCTTATATTATAATATATTCCAAACATATTTTGTACACATTAAATTCCATAAAAATGTTCAAATAGAAACCAATGGTCTTAGAGGAGAAAAAAAATTTGTTAACTTTAAGAAATACAAATTTCAAACAATTTCATCTATAAAATATATACTTAAAAAATATGAAAAAATTAATAAAAAAAAATAATAGTTTAGATAAATTGTATCCCATCCAAGCTGCCACCATCGACTAGGTCCCTTGTTTTTCATCTAGACTACAAACTCTAGCAAGTGAAAATCAACATTTAAGTTCATATAAAATAACAAATCTTCCAGTGTCTCGAGCAAGTAATTCTTATGATTCCAACAATAACAAAAAAAAAAAAAAAAAAAAACAATAAAAAATTTTAGAATGCTATTTAAAACTGATATGACAGTATTAATCTTAGCACAAAGGTAAATGGTAACTCAAAAGATCTTGTTTGATGGTCCCATTGTACTCTTCAAGTAGAGGCACATCACCTACAATGAGGAGAAATTCTTCAGATTATGCAATGAACTTGAAATAACAACAAATTCCCATACATTTACATGATTAAGGAAGATAAACGTTATATAGGAGTAGCCAAACAGACTAAACGAACAAATGTCAAGAAAACTCGCATTTTGCCAATTTTTCTTCAACAAGGAAACAAGGAAATTGACACTCATTTGCACTTTTGGAAGATTTGCTTCTCCTTCATTGCGACATTCCCAACTGCAACACCCATGCAAAGCACCTTCTTCAGCTGGAACTTAACCATTGCCTTGTTCTCGTTCAATTTGGATTCTAGTGATTCCTGGTGAGTAACTAGGGTAGGGAATTTTCCTGCATTTGTCACCAAAATCAGCAATAGAACATGATTCAAAAACCACTAGTGACAAAAGAGAAATTCAATAAGTTGACACCCAAGAATTGCCTAAGAGAGTACAACTAAAACATTGCTGAAAACAGGTGCTCATAAAGAATGCTTGCCTGCTTTGTTGAGACCAGGACCCAAGAGACGAGGGATCTGCTTGATGACAGATTCAGAAGCCAAAAATGTACGATACTTCTTGGCAAGCTTCTTCACCAACTTCTTGTTCTTGTTAAGCTTCTTAAGTGCTTCCACATCCATATAATCCAAACCTATTTTCTCTGCCTGAAGTACAAATTAAATCATTCAAAACAACAAGTCTTGATGCATAAATCACCAGTCAACCATGGAAGTACATACTCCAAATAACCCCATACATCCAAATCAAAAAATAACATACACTTGAAGCAAGACAAACAAATAATCAAACAAAATTACCTCTTCAACAAGTTGAGCATCTCCAAACATGCAGATCTTCATCTTAGGTCGAGGAATGTGTGGCAGCTTCACAGAACCACTGAAACGCTTGTCTTTTTGTGGGTCATAGTTTTTTAATCCAATCTGGAGCTCAATGGTCATAGTAAACTTATGCCGCTTATCCGTGGACTGAGCTACTATGGTTGAAATAGCTTCCCTAAGAGCATCACTCTGAAGCTTATTGTAAATAAGAAACCAAAATTCTTTTAGGATAAAAAAACCATACACTAGAAGATAAGAATCACCAAATGTTTCACAAACTAGTATAATTAAGAGGATTAATGGTCCAAGGCAACATAAACAGCTCATAATCATAAAATGAAACCCCCCAAAAAATGACACAAAATTATATTACCTCATCTCTGAATATCAGTTCTTTCCAGGAACAAAACTATATATTTACTTTGTCACGACCCGAGTTTCGGAAATTGGATTCGGGTTAACCCGAGAGGGTGGGCCTTGTTGTTGGGCTTTTTGGGCCTTGTTGGGCCTAAGAGTTGTTGTTGGGCTTGAGTTTGTAATAAGGTTTGAGAGTAAAATGGTAAATGGTTATTTTTGGAAGTTAGAAGGAGAAAAGTGGTTTAATTTTTCTGCATTTGCAGAGAATGTGATCATCCCCACTTTATTTCCTTCTTCCTCTCTTTCTCCATCCATTTTATTCCCCAAACACTTCCACCAAAGGTTAGTTTTTGGAGTTTGGCTTGTGGAATCACTTTTTGCTGCTATAGAGTGTTGTGTTAGGCTTTGGGAGATCTATCTTTTAAGGTAAGCTTTGTTTAAAATGGTGGAGGTAAGGTTTTGATGAGAGGTTTTGTGGAAGGACGAGAATGGTTTTATAAGAGAGTTTTAGGATGTTTTTAAGGTTGTTTTAGCTTCCTTAAATCATCTTGATAGAGTGGTAATAGTTGGGTCATCTTCTTTGTAGTTGGAGAGCAAGGAGAGCCTTCAAGAAGCTTGGGAAAGGAGAAGGTTTGAGGGCTGGTTGTGGAGCTTCTTCAGCTCGTTTTTGAGGTTGGTACACTCCCAAATCCTTTGCATTTCATGTGCATCATAATTTTAGCATGCTTGTTTGATTATGTGATGGTTTGGCTAGGATAGAGTCTTTGCATGCTTTAATGGTGTCTTGATTTAGAGTTGATGATAATGAGTAAAATGGGTTAGAAACTCACTTAAACTACTTCATAAATGAGTAGGAATGTTTTGTGACCGATTGGACTAGTTTGGATTAAGGTTCTTAAAATTTTAAAGCTTCAAACCTTTATTTCGTGTAGGGGGTATCGATACACGGGCTACCGGTACCGATACCCGTGAGAGGAAAGTGAACGTTTGGTTAAGGGTATCGAACCATGGTTCGATACCGGATCCTCCAATGGCATAATGGCATCGATACTAGTATCAAATCTGGAGGGTCATCTTTCGTTGACTTTAAATTTGGTCAAAAGGTATCGATGCCAGTGTCGATACCTATATTTCAATGCCTTCTTTGGGTGGGTATCGATATAGGTTGTTTCGATACCCATATAGGAGTATCGATACCCCTGTGAACTTTTGTCAAGATAAGTAGTGGATGAGGTTCGATAAGGATAATTAAAGGTAAATATAAATCATAGATGAATGAAATGAGTCGTAAATCACTGTTGATGGGTTTGCCTCAAAGGTTAAGTTAGTAAGTCGTGATAAGAGTTTTAATATGAGAATTTTGCTTTCATGCTCGGTTTGGCTTGGTTGTATAATATTTGGTGTAAGATCCTAGATGGATCATCTTGTGTAGTTTGATTCATTGTTTGGTGGGATCCGGATACCCAGTGAGTGATAGTGTTGCAACACAATGAAGACTATACGATGTAAGACTCCGGGTGATGTATCGAAGGCCATCCGATGCGAGAATTCCAGGTGATGACTTTGCTCGATGTGAGATTTCGAGCCCCACTCGATGTGATATTCCGAGTGAAGACTCGATGCGAGATTCCAGGCCGGGCGAGTCCCCCAGTGTCGGGTTGGCAGTGGGCCTCACTTTTGATTTGTTTACTTTATGCGTTGTTGAATTTGGCATGTCATATCATCAAGTTATTTTATCTCGCATGTTATAGTTATGATTCACTTGAAAGCACAGTCGATAGGTTGTGTACCCACTTAGCTTTTGTAGCTTAGCGTTTTGGAATTTGTTTCCATACGTAGGTAAGTAGACGGACATTCGGGCGGACGTGACGGAGCACCATCATTTCGAGACTTCAGCATTGACCGGTTGGTTTGGGCTATGTATTCGTAGGACCATTGTTGTAATTGTAACTCTATTTATTTAGTTGTAAGGTCAAATATTTTATCAAACTTGTATTTTGGAGCTCCGATGTTATTTTGAGTTGTTAAACCACCTTGGATTTTAAATATCGTTTTAAATTATGTCTTATATCATGTTTGGACTTGAGTTTGACTTGAAATTTTATGGACACGGGTTTGGGCTTATGGCCGAAATGTGGCACACGGGTTAGGGTGTTACATTTAGTGGTATCAGAGCCTAGGTTTAGTCGGTTCTAGGATGTCCTCGGGGATAAGAGTCAGGAGTTGTGACAAGTGTCTAGCAAATACATGCCCATGAGTCTTAGTAGTACTTGAAAAGCTGATTTCTATTGGTGTAATCCTTTTGTTTGACTGTGTAGAAGTGAATCATGCCTAGGAGGACTAGAGCTGTTGAGGAGAGTTTGGGTTCCCGTGAGGGGAGCTTTGATGAGGACAACACGTACGAGGTGGATGAGTCGTAAGAAGGGGTTAGACAAGGGGCAAATTATTTCACCCATCTGCACCGTGCTTTGGATCAGATAGTGAGGGCTATCTCGAGGCGTGCACCTACCCCACGTGAAGCACATATCGAGAGGGTTTGTAGGTAGAGTGCTACGGATTTCTTGGGTTCTGGCCAATACAATCCTGTGAAGGCAGATCAGTGGCTTTGTGATACTCGGTAGATCATGAGACAGATGAGGTTGAGGTCCGAGGATAAGCTGTCCTGTGTTCTTTCTTTGCACAAGGAGAACGCGAGGGAATAGTGGGAAACAGTTGAGATGGAGTGGTATCCCGATCAGCCGACATGGGATGACTTTTTGGATGAGTTTGAGAAAAAGTATGTAGGCGAGACTCACATAGATCGATTGAGAGATCAGTTCACCCACCTTGTGCAAGGTAACCGTATAGTCTTTGAGTACGAGCAAGAGTTCCTACAGCTGAGTAAGTATGCACCTGAGTTGATAGCCACTCACAGGTGTTTTCTAAGTTGACAACTAGTGCTAAGGCTTTAGAGCAGGTGCAGGGTTTGACATATGGTTATGCGGGAGGACAAGGTAATGTCAGTGGGAGGAATCAGTCCTCTCATAGCTCTCAGTCTCAGTCTAGGAGGGACAGAAGTCGTTGGAATCAAGGAAGAGGAAGCTCGAATCAGAGTTAGAGGTCTGATCGCAGGTCAGAGTCTGCTAGCCGTAGGAGGCCTTCATCATCGTCCATGATGAGTCTCGAGAGTTCTTAGGGGAGTGCATGTATACCAGTTTGTAATCAGTGTAGTCGTAGGCACCGTGGTAAGTGTTGGGGATCGAGTCGAGCTTGTTTTGAGTGTGGATCTCTAGACCATCTCGTGAAGGACTGTCCTGCTACTACTACCACCATACCGGTTCAGACACAGAGGACCTCTTATCTGGCTCAGATGGGTCGAGGGTTCTCTAGGGGAGATGCGAGTCAGACTACCGACCATCAGAGTAGGGGTACGTTTCAGTCTACCGCTAGGGCACCAGCGAGGCAGTATGCAGTCAGAGCTTAGGAGGAGTGTGAGACCACCAATGTTATCTCAGGTACCTTCTCTTTGTTCTCTGTACCTATAGTAGCATTAGTGGACTCGGAGTCTACGCATTCCTATATCCGTAGTAAGATACTGAAACAGTGGGGTTTACTGGTTGAGGATCTTAATATAGGGGTTAGAGTGACGAGTCCGTTGGGTTTGGATGTGTTAGTGAATAAGGTGTATCGGAGGTGTCCGATTGAGGTGCAAGTTTCAATCTTTCCAGCGGACCTTATGGTCTTGCCTTTTCAAGAGTTTGACGCAATCCTAGGTATGGATTGGTTGTTTGAGCACGATGCTAGCTTGGGTTGTAGAACCAAGAGTTTGAAGTTGAAAGTTGCTGATGGGTCTAAGCTAGTGGTCAAAGGAGGAAGGAATCCTTGTATTCCTAACTTTGTTTCAGCTTTGATGGCACAAAGGTTGATACAACAAGGTTGTGAGGCTTTCTTAGCTCACGTGGTGGATGTGAGTGTTGAGGTTTCGGCTTTGGAGTCTTCGGACAATTTATGAGTTTTCCGATGTGTTCCCAGAGGAGTTACCGGGTTTACCACCAGATCGAGAGCTTGAGTTTCGTATAGAGGTGTTGCCAGGCACGTCACCGGTGTCCATCACTCATTACCGTGTGACACCGACAGAGATGAGAGAGTTAAAGAGTCAGATACAAGAGTTGTTAGAAAAGGGTTTTATCCGACCGAGTGTTTCACCTTGGGGTGCTCCAGTTCTGTTTGTTAAAAGGAAAGATGGGTCAATGAGGATGCGCATCGACTACCGACAACTTAACAAGGTAACGATAAAGAATCGCTACCCTCTTCCTAGGATCGACGATCTGTTTGACCAGTTGAGAGGTGCCCGTGTGTTCTCGAAGATAGACTTGAGGTCTGTTTACTACCAGTTGAAGGTAATTGAGGAGGATGTTTAGAAAACCGCTTTTAGGACGCGGTATGGCCACTACGAGTTTTTGGTAATGCCTTTTGGACTTACCAATGCTCCGGCAGCGTTCATAGATCTCATGAACCGGATCTTTCAGCCTTATCTGGATTAGTTTGTAGTGATGTTTATAGATGACATCTTGGTCTACTCTCAGTCAGAAGAAGAGCATGATGAGCACCTTCGGGTTGTGCTTCAGATGTTGAGGGATAGACGTCTTTTTGCCAAGTTCAGCAAGTGTGAGTTTTGGCTTTCAGAGGTTGTGTTTTTGGGTCACATCGTGGCAGCCGATGGGATCCGGGTTGATCCTCAAAAGATCCAAGCTATAGTGGAGTGGAAACCGCCTAAAATGTCTCGGAAGTCCGTAGTTTTCTTAGGCTTGCGGGATATTATAGACGGTTTGTGAAAGGGTTCAAAATCTTGGCATCACCGTTGACTAAGTTATTAAAAAAGGGAGTTCCTTTTGTTTTGAATGAGAAGAGACAACAGTGTTTTGAGCAGTTAAAGGCTTATCTTATCGAGGCACCATTGCTGACTTAACCGGAGTCAATAAAGGACTATGTTGTTTTTAGTGATGCATCGTTGAATGGCGTAGGGTGTGTTCTTATGCAAGATGGGAAGGTGGTTGCCTATGGTTCACGGAAACTCAAGACGCATGAACAGAACTACCTTACCCATGACCTAGAGCTTGTCGTAGTTATCTTTGCTTTGAAGATTTGGAGGCATTATCTCTACGGGGAGAAATGCTATATCTACAATGATCATAAGAGCCTAAAATATATGCTTACTCAAAAGGAGTTGAACTTGAGACAACGTCGTTGGATAGAGCTCCTAAAGGACTATGATTGTGTAATCGAGTACCATCCGGGTAAAGCAAATGTGGTGGCGGATGCTTTGAGTAGAAAGTTCATGGCGGACTTGAGAGCTATGTTTTCTTGTTTGAGGTTGACAGATGATGGTGGTCTTTTGGCCGAGCTTCGAGTGGAACCAACGTTGGTACAAAAGATAAAGAGGACCCAATTTTTGGATGAAGACTAGGTAACTCAGATAGAGGTAGTTCAAAGGGGTGAGAGTACAGACTTTGTGGTATGAGATGGTGGTTACTTGTACTTTAAGGGACGTTTGTGTGTTCCTGCTTTAGAGGATCTGAGGGATCGTATCATGAGGGAGGCGCACCTTAGCCCTTATACACTACATCCGGGAAGCAACAATATGTACCAAGATCTAAGACCGTTCTATTGATGGCCTTATATGAAAAGGGATATCTCAGAGTTTGTGACAAGGTGCTTAGCTTGCCAGCAAGTGAAGGCAGAACATTAGGTTCCTTCGGGTTTGCTTCAGCCAATCCATATTCCACAATAGAAGTGGGATCGGGTCACCATGGAATTTGTCACGGGGTTACCCTTGACTCAAAGGAAGCATGATGCTATATGGGTTTTAGTTGACCGGTTGACCAAGTCTGCTCACTTTTTGCTTGTGCGCATGGACTTCAGTTTGGAAAGGTTGGCTCAGTTGTATATCAAGGAGATCGTGCAATTGCATGGAGTTCCATCTTCGATCATATCGGATAGGGATCCTTGGTTCACGGAAAGGCTTTGGAAAAAGATCCACAGTGCTTTGGACACCAAGTTGCACTTCAACACAACTTTTCATCCACAAACCGGTGGTCAATCTGAATGGGTCATTCAGATTCTTGAGGACATGCTTCGGTGTTGTGTTGTAGACTTCGAGGGTAGTTGGGAGGAACAACTACTGTTGGTTGAGTTTTCTTATAACAACAGTTATCAGTTAAGTATCAAGATGGCACCGTTTGAAGCATTGTATGGACGCAAGTGTAGAACGCCTTTGTGTTGGACCGAGCTCAATGAAAGACGGATTGTGGGATCCGATCTAGTTAAGCAAACAGAGGAAAAGGTTCAGATCGTCAAGAAAAGGTTACAAGCTGCTTTCGACCGTCAGAAGGCTTATGCGGATAAGAAAAGGAAGCATATCGAGTATGAAGTTGGAGAAAAAGTGTTCTTAAAGGTGTCACCGTGGAAAGGGATCATCCGCTTTGAAAGAAAAGGCAAGTTGATTCCAAGGTTTATAGGACTGTATGAGGTGCTTAAGAGAGTTGGACCAATGGCTTATCGGTTAGCTTTGCCTCCAGACTTGGCACGCATCCACAATGTGTTCCATGTGTCGATGTTGAGGCATTACCGTTCGAACCCTTCGCATGTGTTTTCAGAGGATGTTGAGGTTAATACGGATCTAACCTATGAAGAGGAACTGGTAAGAGTGCTTGACAGAGGATTCAAAGAGCTTCGGGACAAGTGTATCCCTTTGGTTAAGATGCTTTAGAGAAACCACGGTATCGAGGAGGCTACGTGGGAGGTCGAAGCGAACATGAGGTTGCTCTATCCGCACTTGTTTTCCCAGGTAAATTTCGAGGATGAAATTTTCTTTAAGGAGGGAAGAGTTGTCACGACCCGAGTTTCGGAACTTGGAGTCGGGTTAACCCGAGAGGGTAGGCCTTGTTATTAGGCTTTTTGGGCCTTGTTGGGCCTAAGGGTTGTTTTTGGGCTTGAGTTTGTAATAAGGTTTGAGGGTAAAATGGTAAATGGTTATTTTTTGGAAGTTAGAAGGAGAAAATGGTTTAATTTTTTTGCATTTGCAGAGAATGAGATCATCCCTACTTTATTTCCTTCTTCCTCCCTTTCTCAATCCATTTTCTTTCCCAAAAACTTCCACCAAAGGTTAGTTTTTGGAGTTTGGCTTGTGGAATCACTTTTTGCTGCTGTAGAGTGTTGTGTTAGGCTTTGGGAGATCTATCTTTTAAGGTAAGCTTTGCTTAAAATGGTGGAGGTAAGGTTTTGATGGGGGGTTTTGTGGAAGGACGAGAATGGTTTTATAAGAGAGTTTTAGGATGTTTTTAAGGTTGTTTTAGCTTCCTTAAATCATCTTGATAGAGTGGTAATAGTTGGGTTATCTTCTTTGTAGTTGGAGAGCAAGGAGAGCCTTCAAGAAGCTTGGGAAAGGAGAAGGTTTGAGGGCTAGTTGTGGAGCTTCTTCAGCTCGTTTTTGAGGTTGGTACACTCCCAAATCCTTTGCATTTCATGTGCATCATAATTTTAGCATGCTTGTTTGATTGTGTGATGGTTTGGCTAGGATAGAGCCTTTGCATGCTTTAATGGTGTCTTGATTTAGAGTTGATGATAATGAGTAAAATGGGTTAGAAATTCACTTAAACTACTTCATAAATGAGTAGGAATGTTTTGGGACCGATTGGACTAGTTTGGATTAAGGTTCTTAAAATTTTAAAGCTTCAAACCTTTATTTCGTGTAGGGGGTATCGATACACGGGCTACCGGTATTGATACCCGTGAGAAGAAAGTGAACGTTTGGTTAAGGGTATCGAACCATGGTTCGATACCGGATCCTCCAATGGCATAATGGCATCGATACTAGTATCAAATCTGGAGGGTCATCTTTCGTTGACTTTAAATTTGGTCAAAGGGTATCAATTCCAGTATCGATACCCATATTTCAATTCCTTCTTTGGTTGGGTATCGATATAGGGTGTTTCGATACCCCATATAAGAGTATCGATACCCCTGTGAACTTTTGTCAAGATAAGTAGTAGATGAGGTTCGATAAGGATAATTAAAGGTAAATATAAATCATAGATCAATGAAATGAGTCGTAAATCACTGTTGATGGGTTTGCCTCAAAGGTTAAGTTAATAAGTCGTGATAAGAGTCTTAATATGAGAATTTTGCTTGCATGCTCGTTTTGGCTTGGTTGTATAGTATTTGGTGTAAGATCCTAGGTGGATCATCTTTTGTGGTTTGAGTCATTGTTTGGTGGGATCCGGATACCCAGTGAGTGATAGTGTTGCAACACAACGAAGACCATCCGTTGTGAGTATCTGGGTGATGTATCGAAGGCCATCCGATGCGAGGATTCCGAGTGATGACTTTGCTCGATGTGAGATTCTGAGCCCCACTCGATGTGAGATTCTGAGTGAAGACTCGATGCGAGATTCAAATTATATTAGCTCGATGTGTGATTCCGAGCAGCCCGATGTGAGATTCCGTGCCAGGTGAATCCCCCAGTGTCGGGTTGGCAGTGGGTCTCACTTTTGATTTGTTTACTTTATGCGTTGGTTGCATTTGGCATGTCATATCATCATGTTATCTTATCTCGCATGTTATAGTTATGATTCACTTGAAAGCACAGCCGATAGGTTGTGTACCCACAGAGCTTTCGTAGCTCAGCGTTTTGGAATTTGTTTCCATACGTAGGTAAGTAGACGGACGTTCGGGCGGACGTGGCGGAGCACCATCATTTCAAGACTTCAGCATTGACCGGTTGGTAGAGTACAGTTACTAGATTATTTGAGCTATGTATTCGTAGGACCATTATTGTAATTTTAACTCTATTTATTTAGTTGTAAGGTCAAATGTTTTATCAAACTTGTATTTTGGAGTTCCGATGTTATTTTGAGTTATTAAATCACCTTGGATTTTAAATATCGTTTTAAATTATGTCTTATATCTTGTTTGGACTTGAGTTTGATTTGAAATTTTATGAACACGGGTTTGGGCTTATGGCCCAAATGTGGCACCCGGGTTGGGGTGCTACATACCTGTAAAGCAAACAAATCAAGACAAAAAATTTGAGGGAACTAAATCAGATCTTAGAAGAAATGAAGGTTGAGTTCAGAACAGTTACAAGAGGAGATAAAACCCTAGCCGCGACTGGATCTTAGTGGCTGGAGAAAAAATATATAGCAGAATCCGAGATAAAAACCCTAGCTATTGTAAACTGAAACTGGGCCAACAACCGGTCTGGACCGAATTTATTTGGGCTGACACTTGGTTTGGTTTGGATTAGGTCAACAAAAAATTGTTTCTTACGTACCAAAATAGTAAAAATATTAGTCTATTTTTACTTTAAATAAAAGCATGATATGGTCAAGATTTAATAGATTAATGTTTTAATAAGATTATATTTGGATAATGGAATTATGTAAGACTTAGCAAATTTTTTAATGAAATAAATAATCCAAATTATTATATTAAAATATGTCCGTTCACAATGTTTATAAAATGGGATTAGATTTTAAATATTAAATTATTTGTAAAAGTAATATCAACCTTGAAAATTGAAATATAAAAATTAATTAATTAATTAAAAATATTAAATCACGAAAAAATGGTCATGAAACAAATTTATTAAATTTTATGCAAAATAAGCTTGTAAGAAATTATATGAATTATAAGGTTTTGCATGCGAATAAAATAATCCTAGTGCATTCTGGAACTTAAAAATTGAATAACTATGACAATTTATAAAAAAGCTTTATGAATTAAGACATGACATGATTTTTTTACTATATTTTCATGATTTAGTTTTACTATTGGTAGAACGAAACATTATTTTTACTATGTTTATTATATTTTCGTGATTTAGTTTTACTATTGATAGAACAAAACATAATTTATAAAAAATGTTATGAATTAAGACATAACATGTAACACCCTCTATCTAATTTATTAGTAAACCGACTAAGAGATATCATCAAGACATTAAAAAAACAGGTCAATTAAAATTATTAAAACTCGTTACTAACAATAAATTACAAGACTAACCTGGATCATAAATGAAATTCAAGTTGGTTATTGGTTTATCCCTCAGGACTTATGTTTCCAAGGATAATCAAGAAAGTGTACTAGTAAACAAGCCTATCAAATATTTTAATTAAGTCCTAAACAAACAAGTTATTATATTTTACAAGATAGGTTACTACCTTAAGTATTCACCTTGTTATTAATTATGAAATAAGGTCAGTTATTAGGCCTTAGCATTTTATGTTCTTATCCCTATTGAGTTTGCTGTCATAGAACTTAATAGTTACACTTATATGTTGGTATTATACTTTGATTCTGCTTTACTTAAAGGGACATCTGCTTTAACAATTATATCTCTGTCTCCAATAACTAGAAACTCATTTGGGACTATAAAATAGACCTTCAAGCATCAGTAACATTTAATGATCTTTAAGCCAACATCTATTATGATTAAATCATGTTTTAGTGCTTAAATCTCATTTATTTATTAGATAACACTTGTGAGCTTTAATGTATATGTATGCTCAAGTGTTAAAGGATTTGTGTAAATGTTAAAGGATTTCTCTTAATTTCTCTTTTGTAGGAGGGTTTATACTCGGACTTGGGACATAAGTCAAGTGTTTGTAATGATTATTAGAGGTGGCAAACGGGTCATTCAGTTCGGGTTCGGTTCGAATTGTTTCGGTTTGATTCATTTCGGGTTTGTTTGTATTCGGTTTAAATTTGGTTCAGATCGGTTCGGGTTTCGGTTTCAGTTTTAATTCGATTATATGATAATTCATTAATGACATCTTTGTTATTTTTGTAAATACATGGATTCATTAATGACATCTTTGTTATTTTTGTAACATCCTAAATTTTGGTCCTAATTCAAAAATTAATCTTAGTTTTATCTACAACTAAATATCACATTTGAACAAAAAATATTTATTTAAGACTTATTCTTATATTACTAGGTGCATTTTCTAATTTTTATCTTCAAGTTAGCTGAGTTATTTTCTTGTATGGATATTTTCAAATACAAACACCATTTGCATCGTGGATTACTGGTCTTTAGTGTTTACTACGAGCATAAGAATCAAAATAAAGGTCCAACTCTGATGCAGACTGATTAACAAAAAATAAATTGAGGTTTAAAGAATGAAATATGATATTAAACATTAAATTATCAGATGTAGTGATTAATTAGTATTATCATAATATAAAAAGATAATAAAACATATATTAATTTATTATTTATCATATTTTTAAAAAAATAAATGATAGTAAAATAAATTATTCATTCACTTTGACTCAATTATCGTGTTAAAATCGGATTGATGTTCGGTTTAGATCGGTTTTGAGCAAGTTAATTTTGGGTTGTTTTCGGTTCGAGTGAAAATCGGTTTGGGTGAAAATTGGTTCGAGTTAAATCGATTATGGGTCAAATCGGTTACGGTTCTATATTGGTTCTTCTAGAATTCAGATCAGTTTTGGTTTCAGTTTTGGTTTCGGATCACGTTAAGATCATCTTGTTCGAATTCAATAGGGTTTCGGTTCGGGTTTCGGTTCTCAGATCAAGTTTGTTAGGTCTAACAATTATCCCTTGAACTAATAAAAATATTAAAATTGATAGTGAATTTGAAAAATCCTTAATGAAAAGCTAAAGTAGTGGATGTAGGTTCTTGTTAGAAGACCGAACTACTCTAAAATCATCGTTTCTTAATTCTTCTTTTTGCTTCCCAGCATAAATCAACCAACTGACAATTTTTGCACCATTTGACGATAGAAATAGTTGAATCATCGAGTGTAACTAAAATAAACATTAGATACTCAAATTTAGAAGTGATTCTTCAATCACTTTATACAATATTAAACGAATTAATGATACCTTTACCAATAACGATACAAATATAACTAGAGTATAATCACAATTCCATTCATAGGTTAAGTTTATAAATACACTAGTGGGAGTACAAGGATAAGCGATACAAATCACAATCATGGTACCTTACAATTATATTCACATGACTCCTTAACCTTTGTAGTTCCTATGAGAGAGACATGCTACCTATATAACCCCATCTATCACATGATACAACTTATTATAGTGCACTATCAATCAAATAGATAAATTAAATATATATGATAACATTATAATACCCTAACTATGCTCTTATAATTCATTATGTCACAACCCGGATTCAGATCCGAGTGTCGGGTTAACCCGAGGGGTTTGGGCTTCAATTTTGGGCCCTAGGTTTGTGTAGTTTGGGCCTTGTTTGGGCCATAGGCTTGTTGGGCTTTGAGTGGTTTGGACCTTAAGAGTTTGATTGAGGATATTTTAGTAAATGTCTAAGTGGAAGACAAAGAGGGGTTTTGGGGGAGTTATTTCTCTGCAACAGAGTGATATCATCCTCCCTTTTTCTTCTTTCTTCTTCATCTTGGTAGTAAGGAAAATGAAGAGCAAAAGGTAAGATCTTTAAGTTTTTGAGTTGGAATCTCGTTTTTGGGTTTGTAGAGAAGTTGTAGGGCTGTCAAGGATCTACAAAACAAGGTAGGGAAGCATAGGTTTGGTGAGGGTGAAGGTTTAAGTGGGGGTTATGATTTGAGTTCGAGATTGGGTTTTGGAAGCTTAAAATATGAGTATTTTAGTATTTTTTAAGCTTTAGAAACCATCCCCAAACCGTCCTTAATCGTTGTTCTTCCTCGTGTAGAGAAAGAGGTTGAAGGGTCATCATCAAGCTTGGAAAGGTGAAGGCTTTTTGTGGAAGAGGATATTTGGTTTGTTGTTGTTTTAGCTTAAGGTTGGTACTTCCAACTCTTCCTTTAATCATTCACTTCATGGTAGAATGCATAGCATGTAGAATTCATATATGAATGCTTGGTTTACATGTATGAGGTCATTAATGGTGAATTTCGTATTAATGTGATTAGTGGCTTGAAATTGGTGTTAAAACACTCTAAACACTCCTAATGTTGAGTATGAACACTTTAGGATCGATTAGTTTAAGTTTGGGAAGAATCCTTAGAAATTTCTAAGTGCAGACCTGCTTTTCGTGCAAGGGGTATCGATACCGGTGGCCCGTGTATCGATACCCTTGAGAGAAAAATGGGTTAAATAAGCAGGCGTATTGAACCATGGTTCGATACCGAGTCCTCTAGTGGCATTTTCGGTTCAATACCCGTATCAAAGTTGATATGCCCTTCATATTTGACCTTTGAGTTGGTCAAAGCATATCAATACCAGTATCGATACTGCGTGTTTCGATACCCTCTTTGTGTGGGTATCGATACAGGGTGTTTCGATACCTTACTTAAGAGTATCAATACCTCTGTGTAATCTTGCCCAAGTTACGTAGAGATTGAGGTTTAGAAATGGTAATTAAGGTTCCTTATGAATCTTAAAAACAATAAAATGAATTATTAAACTAAGGTTGATGTTTATAACCCCAAAAGACTAAGTTATGATAAGTCTGAATACGTGTCGATGTTAAGGTCCTAGGTGGATCGTTTGTGTGGTTTAAGTCCTTGTTTGATGGAAATCCGGATATCCAAAAGTGTTGCAACACGTTGAAGGCCATCCGATGTAATATTTCGAGTGATGATTTTGATGACCATCTCGAATGTAGGATCCCGATGCTGTGTGGACGCGGGCCTCAAATCCCAGATGTAAGATCCCGATGTTGTGTGGACGTGGGCCTCATCCTTGAGTATGGGATCCCGATGCTGTGTGGACGCGGGTCTCACTACCCTGTGTTGTCTGTCTTGACATGTATATGCTGTGTGCGTCAGTATACATTCATTTATGTCATGTGTGTTAGACAAGCATGCTAGACCATCATACCATGCACGATATTTATATGCTTCGTTTTACTACTTATGATATGCATGATTTGGGCTGAGTTCGGCGTACCCACTGAGCTTTTGTAGCTCAGCGTTTCAAAATGTTTTTTCGTGCGTAGGTTAGGTGAAGCAGGTACCGGAAGAGCACCATCAAGGTTTAGATTTCAACATTGACTCGTGTTAGAGTACAATGATTAGATGTAGTGGGCTAGTACTTTGTTGAACCCTATGTTTTGTAACTCTGTTATTATTTATTATTGAGTCGAATGCTTTTAAACGGTTTTTGATAAGTGTTTAATTCACTATCACTTTTTACACCTTTCATGGACAATAATCACTTAATCTACACCTAGTTGGACTAAAGCATGTACTTAATGTGAGATATTTAGATATTCTGCTTGTGTGACTTATAAGGATGATATTTATAAAAAATGCAGGCTTTACGGCACCTTTTATGCAATTGTAGGAATATCTACTGTCGCGGCAGTAATTGAGACCGAAGCAGAACTTGAGGCCGCGACAGCAGCTGAAGGACAAGTAACGATATTGTAGGCGACTTGAAGAGAAAAATGAGGTGGACGTTTCTGGACAAGCTGTATAAGGATCGGAGCTGGGAAGCGAGCAGAAAGCCCAAGTCATAGGCCACGCGGAAAAGAATCCTTGTGGGAATAAACTTGGAAATAAAACAATTATTTTATTTATGTACTTGACTTGTGTTTTACTCCAAGTTGTATTCCTACTTCGGAAAGGTTTTCCCTAGGTCAAGCCTATATAAACCATAACCGACCAAGGAGAAGAATCATAGAACGCACGAGAGAAATTAGTTTTAGAGTTTTCTTTGTTTCAATTATGTTCTAAATTTTCTTAGGGTTTAAGTGAAGGTTTTTAAGTATTTGTGAGAGAAGATTGAACTTTGTTTTCTTGTTTTATGCAATAAAATATTAAGGTTTGCTTATTGTTTGCTATTCATTGATCTTGCATTCAAGCTCGGGAGAGAAGTTTGTGAGATATTTATTTGTCTAATATAAGGAGAGTTAGGCTCACGAAAGGGATAAGTACGGTATTTTTCTAGTTGGAAAATACTAACTTGGCCTAGGGATAGGTTAGAGTTTCAGCGGCTAAAAGAAGTGTGAGATTGGTTAGTGGTTATCATTGATTCACGCCGGGAGGTATCATCAAGGATTAGTCATCAACAGTACTTCGACTTAGGGATAAGCGAAGTCATCCAAGGACACTTTGCCGAACCTTAAAGAAGTCCACCTAAGAGCAAGGGATTGTCGCGGCAGACGCTGGTCTTCACTTTCGAGGCAGGAAACTGCAGTTCTGCCGAGGTAGTGTTGCATTATTGCACAGAACAGAAACAAGTCAATTAGACTCACAATACGATTCAACTGGATCCTGCCCATTCTCTAAACTTGATCTTATTTCCATTAACCATTCTTCTTTTATTTTTCAGTTATTTTAGTATCAAATCAACCAAATTAATCTGTATCTTTTAATTTTTTTTACAGAGCGAGAAGAGAAAAGAGAGCATATTAAGTACATGTCGCGACCATTTTAAAACCAAAAGTGTGAAAAATAGCTTGACGAATGAATTCGAAAAAAATCGAATTTTATTGCTTTTAGTCGTGAATTGTGAAAATCAGGGTTTTATTTGAAAACATATTATTTTAATTTTAAAATGATTTGGAGTCGCCATCGGCCACTTTGGTAGGCCAGACACCATAAAACAAACCTGAGATTCATTTTGAAAATATTTGGGTTCGGGAGTCGGTTACGCGTAAGGACGACCCTTACAAACGCCCAAGATTGGTACCTTATTAATTACACGTGGCATTTTGGTATTTCGAATAATAATATTAATTTAATCCGTTATCGTCAAATAAATATCGCTCGAATAAGAATATCCTTTTGGGGAAAAAGATACATTTCTTTTAAATACGAGCTTTGAAAAAGACGTCCTAGAATAGGAAATCTTAACTCGTATTTAAAGAAATATAAATTTTGACCCAAAAGGTTTTAAATGCATGATCGATTTATTATCTGGTTCATTTTAAGTTCTAACCTAAAAAGGCTCCATTGATTAAATATTTAAACCATATTAAATTATTAATTTCACCGGATGTATCATGATAACATCCGAATGCACGGACACTACCATTTTGACACCAAACAAAATTAATAATACTATTAATGCTTCTAGTTTGCCTATTTAATTTTATTTAATTCTAACCCTAAATTATTTGTCATTTTCTACGTTTCGATGATGCGCCGAATACGATACCAAAGTACACTATTGGCCAACATAATGTTGTTTCAAAACACTGACCACTTAGTGTATCCAAGATATATGATTAGAACATCATCGTTACTAAATTATTTCTCCTATTTAATTAATTAATTAATTAAAGTGACTAATCCTAAAAAGGCGCTAATTTTAATTATTTAGGTGTGAATTAAGTGACATCCTAAGCAAATATACTATATGATTTTAAAAGTATACAAACATATTAAATAAACAATTAAATAAGATAAATAACAACAAAGATAACAAAGAGCTAAATTACTTTTATAAAAAAAGATAAAAGAGCTCGAATACATTATCGGGAAAATTAAATTAAAAGAACAGTAATTACATGGCATAAACGGGAAGCGTGAATTAAACATTCAAATAGTCGATTTCAGGGGTCGAATTAGACTTAATTCTGATCAATTTTAAATTAATTCTAAGCCTAGAAAATTTAATTAAATCCAATTTAAGTATCTAATTAAATTAAATCTAAGTTTAAAATTAAATTTAATCCAAATTAAAGTCTAAATTGATAAAATTTTGAATTATTGGTTCGAATTGGGTTCAATTAGGGGTTAAATTGAGTGAAAATTGAAGTTTTAGGCCTTAATTAAGGGATTTGGGGACTAAAATGAACTATGGTTCAAAACTTGGGGGACCGTGGGAGCAATTTTCCCATTTTTCTGGAAACGCGCGGATCCGGGTTGACCCGGATCAAAACACGCGGACCTTGAGGGTGCAAAACGACACCACTTCGCGTATGGGTGACCTCCCCTGACCGAGTTGACTCGGTCATATCTCCTTCTCCCCCAACTCGGCCGACTCGGCCTATTTTCAAATTCTCTCAAATTAACACTTTGAAACCCAGAAAACAAGCTTAAAACAGATCAAACTCATCAATTTGCCAAGAACAACTTGAATGTTCTTCATGTTCATGAAGAACATGAAGAACACGGCCATCAACCACCGCGTGCTCCGCCACCAGATCCATATCACCACCGTCGGCCACCGCGTCGACGAGTTTTCCGGCCACCGTCCCGGACCTCCGACCACCGTCAGAAAGGCCATTTCCGGCGCCGGTGACCATTTCCGGCACCAGGATACCCACCGGAAACTTTAAAAACCCCTAAAAACACCCGGAAAACCCCTATTTTTCGATCTAAACATCCAAAACCACTAAAAAAACCTCCCAAACACCCGATTATACTTGGATAACACCTAAATTACTTTTAATCAACACGGCATCCTAATTTAAATCCATACATCATTTAAAATATATAAAAAAAAAAAAAAACTTACCTTTGCTAATCAAATTGCCGATGAACTCCCTCTCCCTTCAAATTACTGCCCCAATTTCCTTTCCTTTTTCCCCTCCCAGGTTTTTTTTTGTCCTCCCCTGGAACCGTCCCTTGCTCTCCTTTCATTTTTTTTTTAATTTTCATTTTAATTAACCCATGATTCAAAACCACCGGTAACCTCCCCTCCATAACCGAATAAAACCAACTCCCATTATCCTTTTCTTTTTTTTATTTTTTAATTACTTATTTTATTTATTTATTTTTATTATTTATTTTATTTATTTATTTATTATTTATATTATTTATTTAGGACGAAATTCAAGTCCTACAACTGCCCCTCTTTGCTCAATGCTGTGGAGCAAGAGACGAGCAAAGACTGAAAAGACATGAATTTCGTCTGAACTTCTTGACCTATATTACGCTAACAAAGCTTGAAGTTGTTCTTCTTGTTATGAAATTCTTCAAGCTAGATACCTGTTGTGGGACCTGAGGTTGTTCTTCTTATTATGAAATTCCTCGTATCCCGTGAAACCTGGAGCTGTTCTTCTCATTATGAAATTCTCCATGGACTGAAGCTGTTCTTCTTATTATGAATTTCTTCAGACAAAAAGATGATGAACCCGAAGCTGTTCTTCTTATTATGAAATTCTTCGTATCTCATCGAATTTGGAGCTGTTCTTCTTATTATGAAATTCTCCATGACCTGAAGCTGTTCTTCTTATTATGAATTTCTTCAGACAAAAGATGATGAAACCCGAGGCTGTTCTTCTTATTATGAATTTCCTCGTATTTCATAAAATTTGGAGTTGTTCTTCTTATTATGAAATTCTCCATGACCTGAAGCTGTTCTTCTTATTATGAATTTCTTCAGACAAAAGTGATGAAACCCGAAGCTGTTCTTCTCATTATGAATTTCCTCGTATTTCATGAAATTTGGAGCTGTTATTCTTATTATGAAATTCTCCAAAGTTTGAAGTTGTTCTTCTTATTATGAATTTCTTCAAACTTATCAAATGATGGAAACTGAGGTTGTTCTTCTTATTACGAAATTCCTCATATTCCATGAAAGCTTGAATTGTTGTTGTTTGATTGTTTTTGCTGAATCATTTCTCATAGGATTCTGAATCCTGTTCAAATAGAAATATGATGCTTTATTAGTATGATCCTAATGCAAATATTTCTATTATGATGCATGAGTATGCCTAGACAGGCAGATATTATCAGTCAATTGTCATTTTGATGAGCACAATCGACTCTTTCCTCTTTTCTTTGCAATCTTGATGATGTCTTGATTCTTCATCTCATATAAAGGGGCAACCCTTGATGACAATCTCTCTCACAAAGTTGTTTTTGAAGCGCCTTTTCAGGTTTTCACTTCAAATTATTTTTTTCTCAAAGCGCCCTTTCAGGTTTTCACTTTGTTTTTTTTATTCTTTCTTTTATTTTCTTTTTTTCGATTTTTCTCTTTTCTTTTCTCTTCTTTTCTCTCTTTTTTTTTTGAATTGGTCTTGACACTGATTTCAGTCACTGTTTGAAAACTTCCTTCTGTTGTGTTCCTTGTTTTAGGATTCTGTTTGACCGTCTGAACGTATTCACCTTTTATTCCATTATCCTGATCTGGAAAAGCAAATATTACCTATAACTTTTAAAACAAAATAATGACAAAAGATTTTCATATTTGTTAATTTACATGAGTTCACTTGCACGATGCTTTGGATAAAAAGAAAAGCTTGGAAGAGAAAATGAAAAAGTACTGAAGCTTTTTGTATGTTTGTAATAAGTATTGAATTTTTAAAATAGTCATGGCAAACCAAAAGAAAGAAAATCAAGAAACAAATGCAAATTCTCAAGCGCCCATTACATGTAATCATCAGGACCTTTTCCCGAGATATAGATTTTAAATAGATCTGCTTGTCTAACAGTTCTTCAAGTGAGGATCTAATTTTGCAAATATGAAGCCCCTTCTGAACTACTAGATAACCGAGAGGTATAAATTGCCGGATGCCTACTGTTATGCATTTGAGCCGCCATTTCTGGTTTTCGACCCAAATCCTCCTTTGGTATCGAGACGCCCTTTGCGAGTTTTCATCTCAACCCCTCCTTTTTATTTTTATCATTTTTATATGAAACGCCCTTTCGGGTTTTCGCTTCATTTTCACTTTTTATTTTCTCTTTTTATTTTCTCTCTTTTTATTCTTCAGGCGTAATATTTCTTAACTGAATCGGAATTCACAGGCTTGTGTAATTCTTTTCCGTCCATTTCAGTCAAGATCATTGCACCTCCGAGAAAGGCCTTTTTGACAACATATGGCCCTTCCCAATTCGACATCCATTTCCCACGGAAATCACGATGAATCGGCAAGATCTTTTTTAGCACTAGATCACCCTCTCGGAATTCTCGCGGTCACACTTTCTTATCATAAGCTCGAATCATCCGCTTCTGATACATTTGGCTATGGCAAATAGCTTTCAACCACTTTTCTTCAATCAAATTCAATTGACCAAAACGAATCTGTACCCATTCTGCGTCATCTAGTTTCACTTCTGATAAAACCCGAAGAGACGGAATTTCAAGTTCAAGTGGTAACACTGCTTCGGTCCCATATACTAGAGAATAGGGTGTTGCCCCAGTAGAAGTTCTCATTGAAGTACGGTATGCAAACAAAGCAAAAGGAAGTCTTTCATGCCAATCTTTGTACGTTTCTGTCATCTTCGATATAATCTTCTTGATGTTTTTGTTAGCTGCCTCAACCGCTCCATTCATCTTCGGTCGGTATGCCATAGAGTTGTGATGAATTATCTTGAACTGCTCACAGGTTTCTGCAATCACTTTGTTGTTGAAGTTAGTAGCATTATCTGTGATGATTCGTTCTGGTAGACCATATCGACAAATGATCTCTTTCCTCAAAAATTTGCACACAGTTGTCCTCGTAATGTTAACATAAGAAGCAACTTCTATCCATTTGGTGAAATAATCAATAGCCACTAAGATGAAACGATGCCCATTCGAAGCTTTCGGGTGAATCTGCCCAATTACATCCATTCCCCATACAGCAAAAGGCCACGGTGAATTCATAGTGTGTAACGGTACCGGTGGAGAATTGATCTTATCTGCATAAATCTGACATTTATGACACTTCTTGGCGTATTCTATGCAATCTCCTTCCATAGTAGACCAATAGTATCCGTATCTCATTATTTTTCGTGCCATCGAGAAACCGTTGGCATGCGTACCACATATCCCGTCATGTACTTCCTCAAGAATACTTCTAGCTTCACGAGCATTGACACATCTGAGTAACATTTGATCTATGCTTTTCTTGTATAAGACGTCACCATCTAACACATATCCGGCAACCATTCTTCTGATTGTTCTTTTATCATTATCATTCGCTTCAAATGGATAAGTTTGGAACTTGATGTATTGCAGAATATCAAAATACCAAGGATTCCCATCATCTTCCTCTATACTGCAGCAATGAGCGTACGTTTCGTAACTTTGCATTCGGATCAGCATCATATCCTCCGGTCTATTTGCTTGGAATACCGAAGCCAGTGTAGCTAGGGCATCCGCCATCTGGTTGTCTTCTCTGGGGAGGTATGCAAAAGTTACTTCTTCAAACTCTTCAATCAGTTCTAACACCAACTTCCGGTATTCCATCAACTTTGTGTCTTTTGTCTCCCATTCTCCATGTAGTTGATAAATAACTAGGGCTGAATCTCCATACACTTTCAGGGCTTTTATTTTTCTTTCTATTGCAGCCCTCAATCCCATAACACATTATTCGTACTCCGCCATATTGTTCGTGCACAAAAACTCTAACTTGCTTGTGAGAGGATAATATATACCATCTGGAGAGATCAACACAGCTCCAATTCCACGTCCCAGCGCATTAACTGCTCCATCAAAATACAAACTCCATTTCTTCATTTCATCATCTTCCTCCACATAAATGGTCATTACATCTTCATCGGGAAAATCAAAATTCAAAGGCTCATAATCTTCTGAAGCTCTACTTGCAAGAAAATCAGCTATAGCACTCCCTTTAACTGCTTTCTGACTTACATATAAAATGTCAAATTCAGACAACAACATTTGCCAACGTGCTAACCTCCCGGTCAATGCTGGTGCTTCCATCAGAAACTTTAATGGATCAAGCTTTGATATCAACCACGTGGTATGGTATAACATGTATTGTCTAAGCCGTCGAGTAACCCAAACAAGCGCACAACACAGCTTCTTGATAAACGGGTACCGTACTTCACATTCGGTAAACTTCTTACTCAGGTAATAAATTGCCCTTTCTTTCTTTCCAGTATCATCATGCTGCCCCAGCACACACCCCATGGAATTCTCGAACACCGTCAAGTAGAGGATCAATGGTCTTTCAGGAACAGGAGCCACCAACACCGGTGCATTTGACAAGTATTGTTTGATCTTGTCCAACGTTTCTTGACATGCATCGTCCCACTCACACGGATTATTCTTTCGCAGCAGTTTAAAGATTGGATCACATCTATCAGTTAACTGAGAAATAAACCGAGAGACATAATTCAACCTTCCAAGGAAACCTCGAACTTCTTTTTGGGTTTTTGGAGGTGGTAAATTCTGAATCGCCTTAACCTTATCTGGATCAATTTCGATACCTCATCTGCTAACCACAAAACCAAGCAGCTTGCCAGATGTAACCCCAAAAGTACACTTATTAGGGTTAAGTTTCAACTGATACTTTCGTAGCCTCTGAAACAACTTTCTCAAATTCTGAACGTGCCCATCTTCTGTTTGGGATTTGGCGATCATATCGTCTACGTAGACTTCGATTTCTTTATGCATCATATCATGAAATAATGTCACCATAGCCCTCTGGTACGTTGCCCCAGCATTTTTCAACCCAAAAGGCATGACTTTATAACAAAACGTGCCCCACAGTGTAGTAAAAGTCGTCTTCTCCATATCCTCCGGATTCATTTTGATTTGATTGTAACCCGAAAAACCGTCCATAAAAGAGAACCACGAATGCCCTGATGTGTTATCAACCAGAACATCTATATGAGGTAAAGGAAAGTTATCTTTCGGACTCGCTCTGTTCAGATCTCTGTAATCCACGCACATTCTTACTTTCCCGTCTTTCTTCGGTACTGGAACTATGTTTGCCACCCATTCTGGATACGCTGCCACCTGTAAGAATCCCGCATCAATCTGTTTCTGAACCTCTTCTTTGATTTTCAAAAGCATCTCTGGTTTCAACCGTCTGAGCTTCTGCTGTACTGGCTTGCATTCTGGTCTAATTGGCAACTTGTGCACCACAATGTCAGTATTCAAACCCGGCATATCTTGGTAGGACCATGCAAAAACATCTTTGAACTCTCGCAACAAATCAATCAAATCTTGCTTTGCCCCAGTTGAGAACGCTGCCCCAATCTTAACTTCTCTTTTTAGTTCTTCAGAACCCAGATTCAGAATCTCTATTTCTTCTTTGTAAGGCATGATCTGTTTATCTTCTTTTTCCACCAACCTTAATAATTGTTCGGGAACCTCATAATCCACATTATCTTCACACTCATTAATATTTGTTAGACAAGAGATCTTTTCCAAATCTATTTCGGAATTAGGCACAGAGTCACTCATGTTATCATTGATTGGGAACCTGCGAAGAAAACTTATATATTTGGAAAGGAATAATAAATGAATGAATAAATGAAATAATAAATAATTAAATGAATGAATAAAAGAAAGAAAACGTTTGCCATTTGAGAATTAAAAAAAAAACATCATCGTTTGCAAGTAAAATATGTAAAAGCCCTTTACAGAAAATCCCCTATACTTGCGGGCAGAAGTAATAGGGTAGTTCTTGGCATTACTTTGTTTTAAATACTACAGGTAAATCCTCTGTAGTCCAATTTTTCAGAGTTTCGCCAGGGATACATGGACGGATTCCTTCCAGAAAATTCATCCTTGGTCCTTCAGAAATTCCTCCCACCAACAAACCATCGAAAGCATCCCCAAAAATCTCTTGCTCTTGTAGCCTGACAGCTTCTTGACGATTCTTCTCCGCTTGCTCAGTCACATTTACAAATCCATGAGATATAAAGTCAATTTTTGAACTCAACGAGATCGGTTTTTTAGCTGCAGCTTTCCCATACCTCTTCCAAAATGCCTCCATTAAAAAACCTAATCCAGCTCGACCCTTCTTCATAACCACAGGTCTTGGACGTAAGCTTCCTTGCAATTTCCTTCCTAATCCCTTTCCAGTCTTAGCTCCTTTACTGAGAGTTTGCTTAACAGTCATTTCTGTGCAGTTCGACAATCTTGGACATGGAAACTTCGCGCCTTCAGCAACAAACGCGACATTGATAAACTCCAACGCATCCTCGCTCGCCTGGATGTACGGCGTATCAGTAGAAACTGAAGCGATAATGTCTTCCTCTGCCCCAACACACACGAGCTTCCCATCTATCACGAATTTCAACTTCTGATGCAGAGATGACGGCACTGCCCCGGCAGAATGAATCCAAGGTCTTCCAAGCAAACAGTTATAAGTGGGCTTGATATCCATGACAACAAAATCCACATTGTACACAGCCGGCCTAATCAGCAGCGGGACTTCTATCCTGCCCAACACGTCCCTCGTTGTTCCATCAAATACTCTGACTACGTTTTGATAGCTCTTCATATGGGTACTGTCAATTGGTAACCTTTGCAGAGTCACCAACGGTAATACATTCAATGCTGACCCATTATCAATCAGCACCCCCGGTACGACATGACCCTTACAGTGGGTCGTAATGTTTAAAGCTTTAATAGACCCCATTCCACCATCCGGGATCTCATCATCAACAAATGTTATGTGTAATTGTCGGCAGTAATATGATTAACAATCCGATCCAGCTTGTTCACCGATATATCATTCGGGACGAACGTTTGGTTTAACACCTTCAACAAAGCATTACGGTGTCCTTCGGAACTCAATAACAATTCAAGAATGGAAATTCTTGATGGTTGTCTCCTCAACTGCTCAACAATATTGTACTCACTGTGCTTCAACAATCTCAGAAACTCATGCGCTTGCTCCTCAGTAACGAGCTCATTTATTTTCGGCACTGGATCTTCAAAAATCTTCTTCTTCTCAACATTCCTTGTTTTCTCTTCTTCCTTCTCTTGAACAGGCGAATAACATCTTCCACTCCTCGTGAAATGTCCCACTGGTTTTAATTCGATTTTGTTTCATTGTATGAACAAGGCAAACCCCTCTATTGAAGACTATCCTTTTGACCTAGAGATCGAACGTACAATACATGGACTCCGCCAAAAGATAAGAGCAACAATGAACCCGTTACCTGGACAACAAGAAAACAATACCTCCATGAATGTCGCCGTGCCAGGCAACATAACAGTATTCGCAGTTGTGGATCCAACAGATCTTTCTACACCAGAAAAAGTTAGAACAATACGTGATTACTTGAAAGAGGATCTAGATGGACTCACTCCTACAATAGTAATGCCTAACATAGAAGTCGAGCACTTCGAACTAAAACCAGCAATGTTTAATATGATAAACATACTTGGGTAGTTTGGTAGATCAGCTAATGAGGATGCCCGTCAGCATCTAAAATCTTTCTTGAAGATATACAACTCTTTTAAATTATCAGGAGTATTCGTCGACGTTGCGTAAAGCTATTGTTTTGAATCAGGTTAAAGCTATTGCTTAGTTGTGTAAGCATAATTGGTCTCTTCACTTCAAATAGGTGTCGCATGAACAAAATATGGTCGTCGATTGTTTGTCGAAATTTACTTCTTCTGATTTTCACTTGGTGATATTCGATGATATACCTGACCAAGTCATCCCTCTCTTCCATCATGATTGTTTTGGTCCAACGTATTATCAACATAGCCTCATGAATCATGACACAATTTGATAGTTTATTTGTATCTTTTGTATGTCAAGTTAATTTTATGGTTTCTTTAATGACACTATATGCACTCTTTTTCCTCTATTTAAGTTAAAGAATTTTTTTAACGAGACCTATAATATTCGTTCAATAAAAAAAACTAAGCAATACAATTTAATTCACTTCTCATGCTTAAATAACAAGCGATATGGACGTATCATATATATATGCAAACAAAATCTACTAATGCTAGGATTAAGGGCCGGATATGATCTGGACCAATCACCTTTTCCCTACATACATAAACATGTTGCAAGGTTTGTTGGGAACAAAATTATGTTATTAAGAAACTTAATTATACTAACTCAACTGAACTAATCCTTTGATAAAAAAACTGAACTAATCCATTAATTTGTTTCTTCATTTGTTCCAAAATTCCTGTTTTTAGACCAATAATCAGCATCATTAAGGGAATAATTGGTAAATGAATGAGCCTTTCCCCTCTTTCATACAACCCCCATCGCCTCAGACCCAATTTTTAATTTGTCTTCGAATTATTTTTTAATTATTTAAAAAATTATGTGTTATATATAAACTTTGATATATTTATTTATTATTTTTGACATATGTAAAATTAACAAATTCGAATTATCCAAAATTCTATCAATCTTATATTAACAAAACAATACTGAACTCAATAATACTTCTCATACAGATCTAAAATCCCTATATATATATAATAATCTTTCTCTCAAAAGAAAAACACAAATATTAAAGTATGCAATATAAAGGTAGCGTGACGGTGGTAATGACGGTGATAAGCCCTTAAATAGGGCATTTTTTCCTACATGTCTTCAAATTATAATGTAATTATAGTTTGAGATCCCCTCTCCTCCAAGAAAAACAAATTTCTACTCCATGGAAAATAATCTAAAACTGTGGCATTGAGGGGGTTTAGGTGATGAAAGGGATATGGATGTTGACCCATCAACAAAAGGGCATAATTCCAAATAAATCCATCTAAAAGATCAAATGATTGACTATGACACAAATAGGCCTTTTAGCCATGGTTCATCAGTATTTTAATGGTGTCGATGGAAAGGTTTGAGCAAGACGATTAAAGAAAAATAAAGGCCAGTAGCTGCAGAAAGTAAACAAATTTGAGAGTTTATAAAGAAAACCACCCACTTTTTTTTTTTTAAAAAAATTAATCACAATATTTAATTTATTAATTAATTAATTTAAATTAGATATTGAAAAGACTTATTATAAAATATATTTTTAATTCAATTATTTTATTTATAACGTTAAAATTTAAATTTTTAATCTTATTTAAAAATATAATATCTCATTTCATTAAATTCATTAAGGATACAAATCGTCTACGTCCTAATCGTTTCTTATTTGATGCCTCCACTTTAAATTAGTGGTTTTAGGGTTTATAGTTAGGGTTCAAGGATAGGGGTTGTTATTAGGTTTAAGGAATAAAGGTATAATGTATTTTTTAATCTGTAGGTTTAAGGTTTAGGACATAAAAAAATTAAGTTTATAATTCAATTTTTTAACGAGGAAGATGAAAAGAGGCACAGTTGATAGGCATAAGATTTCCACTCACTAATATTGCCTTTTTTCATGTCGGTTAAAATATCTTAAAAATTAAATTCTAAATCTCAACCCTAATTTTCTATGTCCTAAATCCTAAACCATAGATTTTAAAAAATAGACCCTACTCCTAGTTTTTTAAACTTTAACTACAACCCTTAACCTTAAACCCTAAATCCACTAATTTAAAGTGAAGACACAAGTAAACACACAATTAAAAGATAGACGATTTACACATTTACACCCCAATTAAATATTAGTCAAGTAAAAATCCTATGCCTCTTTCCTATATATCCTTCCATGTCTACCTTAAAAATTTTCTAAAAA
Organism: Abelmoschus esculentus; assembly: GCA_035048815.1. NCBI lineage: Eukaryota > Viridiplantae > Streptophyta > Magnoliopsida > Malvales > Malvaceae > Abelmoschus > Abelmoschus esculentus. The sequence continues at coordinate 3,086,140 of JAUCBN010000061.1, read as the reverse complement.
TTAAATTTTAAACCATAACTTTTATTTTTAATATTTTAAACCCTAAATCCTATCCCTAAAAAATATACTCTACCCTTAATTCTCTAAACCCTAACCACAACCTCTAACCTTAAATCTCTAATTTAAAATAAAAGTATAAAATGATGTATAAAAAAGAAGTAAACGATTTAGGCCCGTATTAATCCCCACTTTTCTATTTAAACCTTTTCTTAATTTTTATCAATCCCTTTCCTTTTTATTAGGAAAGAAACCCTTCTGATATTCATCGTTGAATTATGCGCTATCCATTTTTATGTTATTTTTTTTATAAAAATGTCTCGTCTTAAAAAATAAAACACATATTATTATTATTATATACTTGTTTATTTTATTAGTATAATACTTTGCAGAGCTGAAAGAGGTCCATAACAACAACCAATGAGAAAGAACAGACTGCTAAAGAGAGAGTGGAGTTGGAGTCGGTGATTCGAGTTTGTTCCTGTATATTTTTAAGATTTAAAGGCAGAAACTCAACAGAGTGGGTTAGTAAGGACAAGATTTTGTGTAGTACCATGATAAAACAAAAGAAAAAACTGAGTTCCAAAATCTGATGCTCTTACAATAAAACAAGGTGCTGTAGTAACAGCAAAAGTCTTTCTCAGATTGAAGAAAGAGACACCCAATCAAAGGATCAAAAGTTGCAAGCTTTTCATTTTTCTTCTTCTTCTTCTTCTTCCTTGTGCCACTCCTTGTTCAGTTCAGCAACCTCTACTTTCTTACAAACTCATAAACAAGCTAAGGTGAACAAAACCAACAGCAATTTTGGGTGTTTTTCTTATTCTTTGTTTGCTTCTAAAGCCACTGGTTTTCATTGTGATGCTGCAACATGTTTTTCTTTTAGCTATTTCTGGTTTAGAGAATGGTCTAAGGAAGCCCAAGTCTTGCATGGTGAACCATAGAGTTGAGGAGACCGGTTTGACTGACTCGGGACCTCCGAATCACTTCCATCACTATGGGATGAATGTTCCCACAAGTTCCATGTATCTTCTTTTTTCCTCTTTCAACTTTTCTCAGTTTCTGTTATATTTCTTCTTCATCACAAGTTGCCAATTTTGGTCTCTTAGCCATCAAGAAGGATCCGCGTTTGGTTTTGGCGAGCTAGAAGAAGCAATTGTGCTGCAAGGAGTGAACATTAGAAACGATGAAGCTCAAGCACGTACGCTCTTTTCCTCTCCTATATCATTAACTTGTATCATCTCAGTTGTTTTTTGTCATCGATATTCTACATATGTCAGCAAAACCTACCATCTTATAGAAAAGGAGAGAGAGAAGAAAGGGTAATGATACAAACGCATGACACTAGAATAGCGTGAGGATACAAACATAGAAACAATGATCTGTTTAGCATGATGATTTGTATTACATAACTGTTAAAATATGATAAAATAGCAAATCAGGCAGGCACAGGCTGATTTACTAGGTAGCTTTGCTTCAGCTTCAAGTTCAACCTCTTTCTTGGCTTTGAAAATTTATGATATATTGTTATAGTATACACACTCGTTGAAAAGATCTTGGTGGTGATCTTCTGATATGGCTTTTTTTGTGATTCTGTGGCAGCTTTATTCACAACAGGCAGACCAGCGGCTACCCTGGAGATGTTCCCTTCATGGCCAATGAGATTCCAGCTAACCCCAAAACCAAGAGTAGTTTCTTTTTAACCTTTGGTTGACCATTTCTTTGGGACAGTACTAGAGTTTTTACATAAAAACGGGATTCACAGATAGTGGACCACTTTTTTTATATAGGTTTCTTATATTGAAAGCTGGTTTAAAATTAAAACACGTTATTAGTCTTGATTAACAATGACTTTTTATATGATATGATTTTTAAGCTGCATATATAAAGCTGGTTTGAAATTTGATTCCATACAGGGAAGTTCAAAATCAGGGGGGGAAAGCTCCGATTCAGGCTCAGCAATGAATACAATCTGCAGCAAAACTGAGAACCAGCTTGAACCCGAATCTCCCATCAGTACTAAAACGACAACTCCTTTGGATCATCAACAGCAAAAACATCAAGAGATGACAAGTGGTTTCTTAAGAACAGGAACATCACAGAATCAACCAGTTGCAAAACTACCCCAAGAAAAGGTTCTTAAGTGTTAAAATCCGGTTCTTTATCTCTCTCTTCCCTTACTATATCCCAAAAGCCGAGGGAAAAGTTGGTATATTCTTGTTGTTATTACTGTTTTGATCCTTCTTTCTCTAGGCTTATCTTTATCCAAAGTGGTGCACAAATCCCAACAAAACCTCAGAAAATCAAAGGATGCAGTGTTTTTTCAGGTTCCTGAACGATTTTCTGATGAATGTCGTACGTGAAATGAGAGAGAGAAACACAAATTACACATTGCAAAACAAAGGGAGAATCTGTACTACCTTTGTTCTTGTTTTTCACCATAAAACCATGACCCCACTTTTTATTCAATCCCTACAACTGGAAAGCTGAGATTCTTGGTTTTTTTTTTTTTTTTTATACTGTAGAAATCAGTTTCGGAAATAGAGAAAAAAGAACCCTTCTTAAGCTGTAGATAGCTAATAGTTTAACTGTTAATAAACACATTTATAAACTCTTTTTTAGTCTACCAAACAGACAAATGCTCTCACTTTCCTGACCAACTTCTTGTCTGGGGTTGATAAGAATCTTTTAAATCACCAACCACTGCATTTCTCCTTTTTTTCCCTCTCTTTTATCCCATTAAATAAGTTATTATAATCAAATATTAAATGTGTGTATTTCCTTTAGTTATACACCTTTTAATACATACGTAACACTTTTCTATGATGGTGCAGAGAAGGGGTTCAACGTCTGAGAAGCAGCTTGATGCTAAGGTACAAATAAAAAAACTTCTTTATTGGATTTTTTTATTTATTTTAGTTAAGTCTGTTTAAAATTTGTTTTTTTTAGACACTGAGACGATTAGCTCAAAACAGAGAAGCTGCAAGGAAAAGTCGTCTTAGAAAAAAGGTTGTTTTACATGTTTTTTTTAATATCTTTTCTGATACATAATATTTTAGCACCAGACATGGAAACATTACATGCATGTAGTTTGCTTGATTACTTGTCTTCAAACAGGCTTATGTTCAACAACTAGAATCAAGTAGAATAAAGCTAACTCAACTTGAACAAGATCTTCAAAGATCAGGATCTCAGGTTCTCTTTTGTTTCTTCCTGTTTTTTGCCTCTAATTTTACCAGCATAATTTGAAACTATTTCCTTTGTTTATTATTTTTACTTCTTTATATTGTGTAATAGGGATTTTTCTTGGGAGGTTCTTCTGGTACTGTTGGAAATGTCAGCTCTGGTAAGTCTGCAAAATTTACTGCAACTTTTGCTCAATTTTGAAGGATACATGTAAATTTTTTTAAAATATTTGGTTTACTTAATTCAAGGAATAAGTATTAGTTATTAATTTATTAAATATACACGTACGTTACCGAGGTAAATTTTAGATTCAGAGCTCATACAAGATGCAATAACAAAAGTATGAATGATGACTCAGTCAATTACTAGATCTCATTAGATGTTATTGTCCTGTTTGTTTCATTTTAGGGGCTGCAATATTCGACATGGAATATTCGAGATGGTTAGAATATGATCAGAGGCACATGTCGGAGCTTAGAACTGGATTAAATGCACACCTTTCCGACAGAGACCTTCGGATAATCGTGGAGACTTACATCTCGCACTACGATGAAATATTCCGGTTGAAGGTCGCCGCAGCAAAGGCAGATGTTTTCCACCTTATAACCGGCATGTGGACGACTCCGGTGGAACGCTGCTTCCTTTGGATGGGAGGTTTCAGGCCTTCCGAACTCATTAAGGTTTGAATAATTCATTATATCCCACATTATCTAAAAAATAAGGGACAACACACAAATGCCCCAAAGGCTAAAGCTAAGGAAATGCCGTTTTCTCATGTGTTCTATTTGGCTACTTAACATTATTTTTTCTAATCATTGATCAGATGTTAATATCACAATTAGATCCATTAACTGAACAGCAAGTGATGGGGATTTATAGCCTCCAGCATTCTTCACAACAGGCAGAAGAAGCACTCACCCAAGGCCTCGAACAACTGCAACAGTCGCTGACCGACACCATTGCTGGCGGTCCAATCATCGACGGAATGCAACAAATGGTTGTTGCCTTAGGCAAGCTTGCCAACCTTGAAGGATTCATTCGCCAGGTATCATCAGAACTATATATAATTCTTTTTTTCATTACTAACTAGCATAATTCCCTTGATCCGAATTCGATGTATTTGAGTTATTTTAGTATCCTTGATTGTCATTGAAGATGACCTAAGAGTTTTAATTAAAGACAATGGTTCTTAGAAAAGGATATATAGGTTGAATTTGTTGATCAAATGATTATTTTAATGTTTGAAATTTTATATTGCTTTATCTGTAAGAAGAGTCCATTGCCATGTTGAAAGCTATGGGATTGATATATTATCTATAAAAGTATCTATCAGAAAGGTGGTTTGATAGTGATATGTTTTGAAATAAAAACCCTAGCTTCAACAATCAATGGAAATTCATGATTGATTACTTTTATAATAAATCAAAGTTTAAAAAGAGTGATTGGGACTTTTTAAATAGACCCAATCCTAAGATAAACTTCAAATCTTTTGAAACGTTTAAGGTCATATGTGCACATATCAAACATGATTTTGTGATCTAGGCAGACAATTTAAGGCAACAAACCCTTCACCAATTGTCTCGGATATTGACGGCTCGACAGGCGGCACGTTGTTTTTTAATGATCAGAGAGTACTATGGACGTTTACGAGCACTCAGTTCTTTTTGGAAGTCCCGTCCTCGAGAGTAAAATCTCTTTGTATCTCTAATTATTATATCCTATATATTATCATTCTATACACTGACAGGATTAATTAATAATAAAATTTTGTATGATGTAGGAGCATGATGAGTGATGATCATTCGTGCCAAACAACAACAGACTTGCAAATGGTGCAACCCTCACAGATCCATTTCTCAGACTTTTGATTAAAAACACGAAAGAATTCTGAGTATGATGAAAATGCTGTTTTTTGAAATAAACTCAATTCTTACAATCTAAAACTAATCTAATTAATCTTAATTGTTGAAATCTAGAGCACTCAATTTAGACAAAAATGATACATGTACATCCAAATTTGCTTGGTTATACATATGCACGTGTGAGTTGTAACGACTTGAATTTTAAAGTTAGTAGGTGGTTTCGCCCGAACATGTGGGCTCAAGTGTTTGAGCTAAAGCGTTGAGAACGTATATGCATTTCTTGTGTGTCGTGTTTGAACTTTTAGGTTATTATGTTGTCATGATATTTTAAAATCAGGCATAAAAGTAGAATCTCTTGCTGGTTGTAATATTGAATTTTAGATTTGATTTGTGATATCTACTCTTTCATTAAAACAACAAAGAGGTTCCAATTTGTAAATAGGAAAAAGATTTTAAGATTTATATTCATATATATATATTGAAATTCCACTAATATTTGCGTTATACTTCTTCGAAAATTTTGAAGAAAATAAATAAATAAACTCTATAGTGCTCAATTAAGTGTTTAATTTAAAGAATAATAATTCCATGGTAACAAGTACTGGGATGAAGAGGTCTTTTGGAATTAAGAGGATCCAATGTTTTTGACCAACTAAAACACAAAAATCTAGAGATATTCGATTCGAGTTTATAATAATAACATTTGTCAAGTCTTCTTTGGGAGTTTAAGGAGCATCATCCGAGTAGGGGTGGATAAAACTCGAATCGACTCTAAAAAAATATTTTTTTTTTTAAATTTTGAGTTATTCGATTTGAGTTATTCGAGTTGTTCGAATTATTTGAGTCAACTCGAGTGAACTTCGAGTTCGAGTCGGTTTTGAATTTTAAAAGTTTGAATATTCGAAAAACGAAAATTTAATTTTGAAATTTTATATTTTGGTCACTATTTCATAACTTTTTCAATTGAACTCCAATTCAGTCGCAGTTTTTTTAATTCATTTTTTGGGATGAACATGAGATTAAGAATAAAAAGTATTAATTAAATGAATATTCCTTGGGACCTAGAACTTTTAAAAATTTATTATTAGGTCCTTAAAGATTTGAAATTTTATTGTTTAGCCATTGAATGATAAATATTGATTTATGTGATAATAATTTACTATTAGGTCCTTAAAGTTGTGGAACCCTTATATTTGTTTGTCCTTGATTTCAAGATTGATTGTTCCGAATAATTTTTCGGTGACACTTTCGATCCAATTTTTAATGAGTCCATACTTTAATGAAATAACATATTACCTATAAAAATATCATTATAAATATATTATATAATTTTTTATGAAATTGATTTATTAAATTATATTAAAATTTTATTTACACATGTAAAAAAAACATATGAAGAAGAAGTCTTTATCACATTAAACTATAATATTATAAATAATTATAATTAAATTTGTACAAAAATTTGAAACTCAACTCGACTTGACTCGATCGAATGCCTAACTCTATCCTCGAATATTATGGAGAAATTATTTACCAAAAAGATATATTAGTTATATCTACATATAATATAATCTATACTTGTACGGTTACAATCACATTAATTTTAGGGTTTAACGATTTATTTAAGATTTATATTTTATTTAGGTTTATAGTTTAACAATTAGTATTTATGGTTATAATTTAGATTTACGGGGTATTATAGTGGGATATTTAGGGTTTAATCTATATAATAAAATTTTTAATCATATTCCTTAAATTTTAAACTCAAAGCATAACCTAAAACTTTAAACTTTAATAATTATAATTTTTTTTTACTGTGGAATAATTATCCACAATACAAAGCCTCTTAAAAATGAAATAATATTTACATATGACACCTTTTAAATCTTGTGTTCAATACCCAATACAAACATCTCCTTCCTCTGTTCACAAAAACTCTAAAAGGTTACTATAGATGCCTATATTTTAAAGGAAATTAATTTGATACAAAAGTTTTAAATTTTAAATTTTTTAAAATATAGTCAAATATTTAAATATAATATTGTTTTCACCCGACCCGAAAAATCATATCCTTCATTCGTCACTCAACCCGACCCGGTTTTAGGGTGAAAAAATCTGACCCGACTCGACCTGATTTTTAAGCTTTAAAATCCGACCCGACCTGACCCGAATCACTAAAAAATAAAATTTTAGGGACTAAACTATAAAAAAAATAAAATTTAGGGATCTAATTGTAAAAATATTTAATTTTAGTGACCTAATTGTAAAAAATAATTTTAGTGATCTAATTTTATAAAATATATATAAAGAGGGATATTTTTACAAATATCTCTAAAATATATATGGGAAAATTACACTATTAGTCCCAGGTCGGGTCGGGTTGAATTTTTCCACCCTAAATCCGAACCCGACCTGAGATCACCCTTGAAAAAAACTCGACCCGACTCGAATCCGAATTTTTCACCAAAAAATCCGACCCGATCGGATCAGGCCGGGTTAAAACCCGTCGGGTTCGAAATCCGCGCCCATCCCTAGTTAGAGATTTACATTTTATAATTTAAATATAAAATCTTATATGATTTTCTTTATTCAACTTATATATTAAAATATAATTATATTTCAATGTTTCGTGGGTACTAGCTATAGTCATGCCAATGTTACTGCACGTCAAACAATACCAAAAGTATTGGATAGATGTAACCGTATAAACGTATACAATTACGTATGTAATATATATATTTTAAAACTAAAATTGATTTTGATATAACAATTAAGTATAAGGATTATTTTGTAATAAATTTTTAAGTTCTTAAGTTAAACTTTTGTTTTCAAGTCAAACCAAGAACTTTGAATCAAATTTTCTAAGTGTTTTTATACGAGGGTATCGATACCCAAAGACGAGGTATCGATACCACCTGGGTTTTCAAAGCATTATTCTTGAGATCAAAAACAAGCATCGAAACATAGTTCGATACCTTTTCGTCACTGCCAGCATCTGTTCCGAACCAAGTATCGAACCACTTCGAAAGTTTTAATTAATTTTAAATTTATTTAAAATTATGACTCCAGGTATCGATACAGGTATCGATACACCCTTTAATCCCCAACGGCTATTTTAGCATTAAATGAGTTGACCGTTGGTGGCAATTAAGATTTTAATTGGTGGTCAAACTGCTCCGAAACATGGTTCGATACCCACCCTTACAGCTTCAAAAAGGTATCGAAGCATGGTTCGATACCCCTAGTATTAAATGCACAACGGCTCTTTCTACTTTGGTCTGTTTCGAAACAGGTTCTTCGTGTTTCGATACCTCCTGCTGCAGAGTGCATTTATGGTGAGAAGATGAAGCTGCAGCGGCCTTATTTACATTCCCAACAACCACAACGGTTAGAAATCAATGAGAGGGTATAAAATGAAGCATTTTCAACAGCATTAAGGACTATTGAACCTCAAGCAACATCCAAGCAATCAAATCCAACTCCCAAGCACCTATTACATATCTTTTGCTCCCAACTCTTGTAATTTCTTTTTGATTCTTTGTAATTGAGTTTGGGGAGAGTTTAATTGTATTTGGGGCTTATCAATCTTGGGAGAGAAACCTATTTTGCCCATCTTTATTCAATTTTAACCTTGTGAGGTTGAATTAATTCTTGGGTAGAAGAATTGATTCGAAATTGTAACGGTTATCCCTTGAACCGAGTAAAAGGTCGAATTCAATTAGTGAATTGGTTTCAAATCCTTAGTGGGAGCTAAGTTAGTGGATGTAGAGCTTGTTACGAAGCTTGAACCACTATAATTCTTTGTGTCCTTCATTTTCATTTTTCACCGAAAAATCTTTCACTAAATTTTTAATTGCCAATTCACCCCCCCTCTTGGTCATCTTTCAAGATCGATCAACTCAACAATTGGTATCAGAGCTTAATCTTTGAAGAGATTCATATCTACCAAAGAAGATCCAAGGTGTGTTGATCATATCTACAAGACAACTCAATGGCCTCCACTTCCGACACATGGAATGAGTCACACTCCATCACCAAGCCACCTTTCTTCAATGGGGATAACTACCCCTATTGGAAGAATAGGATGAGGTTGTTCATCAACTCTAATGATTATGTCCTTTGGGATATAATTGAAGATGGCCCCTCAATTCCGATGAAAATGGAAGGAGATCGACAAGTGCCTAAAAAGAGGAATGAAATGATCGATGAAGAGAGAAGGAGGATGTCCACCAACGATAAGGCATTGCACATTCTCTTTTGTGCTCTTGGTCCCGACATCTACTCCAAGATGTCATCGTGTACGAGTGGCAAAGAATTTTGGGACTCTTTGGAGACCACATATGAGGGCACCAACGATGTTAAGGAGATGAAGATCGGTCTTCTCAATCTTAGCTATGAGAACTTCAAGATGGAGCCGGATGAAGACGTCACCAAGATGTTTGATCGGTTTTCCATCATTGTGAATGGTCTCAAGGGCTTTGGTGAGATCATACCGGAAGATAAGCTTGTGAGGAAGCTCATTTACTCTCTTTCCAAGTCTTGGGATAGTAAGAGAACGACCATCATAGAAGCCAAGGACCTCAAGACTCTTAAGCTTGATGCTCTTGTGGGATCTCTTCTCACCCATGAGATCATGAAGAAAGGAAGAGAAGATGAAAAGAAGAAGGAAGATGTTAAGCTAGAGAAAAGAAAAATTGAAAAGAAAAAGCAAGGGGTTGCACTTAAAGCTTCATCTTTCCAAGAAGAGGTAGATTCTAGCGAATAAGAAGAGCTAGAAGAATTGGCTATGGTAGCCAAAATATTCACTAGACTTGTGAGGGCTAATAGGAATAGAAGATTCCAAAGAAAGAAAGATTTTAAGTCCAAGGGCAAAGAATATGAGAAAGATCAAATTATTTGCTATGAATGCAAGAAGCCCGGTCACATTAGGACCGATTGCCCACAATACAAAAGAAAGGGTTTTGAGAAGAAAAAGAAGCAAAAGGCTCATGTTGCCACATGGAGAGATGAGGAGTCATCATCCGATGAGGACAATGAAGTAGTCAACCTTTGTCTCATGGCTCTTAATGAGCCTAAGGTAACCCTTGAACCATCTTGTAATGATTTATCTTATGATGATTTATATGATGCATATAATGAATTACAAGATGTTTATGAGTTGGTTTTAAAATTCAAAGAATCAATTTTGAAAAGCAAGAAAACTATTTCCGATTTAGAAACGAAAAATGATTCTTTGACAAAAACGATTTTGGATTTAGAAGAAAAGGTTGTTACTTTAAATGATAATTTAAAGTTCTTTCAAAATGAAAATGTAGATTTAAACAACCTTATTTCTAGCTTGAGTGAGAATCACCACAAAATGGTGAATGAGCTTAAAGAACAAATCAAAGTGGTTGGTAGTTCAACTTTTGAAAAAGGAAGCTCTTCAAAACCTAACCATGTGAAAATGAATTTTTATAACCACAAACAAAGAAATTTTTCAAAGGCATGTTAGATATAGAAAAATTAGGAGTGTATGGGTTCCTAAGGAACCCATTGTTTCTAATAATATTAATGCCATTGCATATTGGATTCCCAAGGGAACCAAGCTTTTAGGGACTAACTCTCATGGACCCAAAATGATTTGGGTACCAAAAATCAAAAACTAAATTTTTGTTTGTAGGTTGAGCACTGCTTCAAGGCCAAAGCTTCAAGTCAAAACATGTGGTACCTTGATAGTGGATGCTCAAGGCATATGACCGGAGACAAGGGACGATTTAAGGAGTTAGAGCTCAAAAAGGGTGGAGTAGTGACATTTGGTGACAACTCCAAAGGCCAAATTGAGGGTATTGGCTCTATCGGTAATCACTCCTCTATTTTAATTGAAAATGTCTTGCTTGTTAATGGTCTTAAGCATAATTTTTTTAGCATTAGTCAATTGTGTGATAAAGGTTTCTATTTGATCAACATGGTTAAAAATAATAGACATAGAATCTAATAGAACAATGCTCATAGGTCATCGCATAGGAAATATATATATGGTGCATCTAGATGACATAAACATTTCTCATGCATGCTTAGTTGCTAGTGATGAAAATGATGCATGGTTATGGCATAGGAAACTAGGACATGCTAGCATAAGTGTTTTAGAGAAACTAGCCTCCCAAAATCTAGCTAGAGGTTTACCTAAGCTCAAATTCTCCTTAGATAAAATTTGTGATGCATGTGTGAAGGGTAAACAAAAGAGAGTTTCTTTTAAGTCCATTAATGATGTTTCAACTAGTAGAGTATTACAATTGATCCATATGGATCTTTTTGGACCTATTAGGACAACTAGCTTGGATGAAAAATCATATGCATTTATTATTGTTGATGATTACTCTAGATACACTTGGGTTCTATTTTTAAGTACAAAAGATGAAGCCTTAGAAAAATTCATCACATTTTTAAATATTTATCAAAATGACCTTGATCAAAGAATTTCTCATATTAGAAGTGACCATGGAACCGAATTTCAAATTTTAGGTTTTGAGAATTTTTGTAATGAAAATGGGATTAGCCACAATTTTTCGGCCCCTCGCACTCCTCAACAAAATGGGGTGGTTGAGAGGAAAAATAGAATTTTAGAAGAAATGGCTAGGACCATGCTTTGTGAAAACAATTTACCTAAATATTTTTAGGCGGAAGCCACAAAAACTTCTTGTTATATTATTAATCGAGTAATTATTAGGCCAATTTTAAAGAAAACTCCTTAAGAGATTTTAAAATCCAAAAAGCCTAACATTAGTTATTTTCACCCGTTTGGGTGCAAGTGTTTTGTTTTAAACAATGGGAAAGACAATTTAGGTAAATTTGATGCAAAAAGTGATGAAACCATTTTTCTTGAATATTCTTTAAATTCAAAGGCTTATAGAGTTTTCAACAAAAGAACCTTAGTTGTAGAAGAGTCAATACATGTGGTTTTCGATGATAACCTTCTTCCTAGGAAGGATTCTTGTGATGATGATGATGTAGGAATCATTGAAACCATTGATGATGGACAAGCATCAAAGGTTGATGGGGTTCCAACCAATGAGGAAACACAAGATCCTCCAATAGAAGCTTTATGAGATGTAAAGCTTGAAGAAAGGGAAGTGAGCTACCCAAGGGAGTTCAACTATGTCAAAAATGGTGAAATCTTGGGTGATCCATCCAAGGGGGTAACTACTCGTTCTTCTCTTAGATTAATGAACCATATTGCTTTTATCTCATGCATAGAGCCTAAAAATATCAATGAAGCTTTAGATGATGATTTTTGGATATTGGCTATGCAAGAAGAGTTAAACCAATTTGAGAGAAGTAATGTATGGACATTAGTTGATAGGCCTAGTAATAAGTCTACTATAGGAACTAAATGGGTCTTTAGAAACAAACTAGATGAGAGTGGTAACATTTTGATAAATAAAGTTAGATTAGTTGCTCAAGGTTACACTCAAGAAGAGGGAATAGATTTCGATGAAACTTATGCACCTGTAGCTAGAATAGAAGTTATTAGGATGTTACTTGCATTTGAATATTATCATGATTTCAAGCTTTTTCAAATGGATGTCAAAAGTGCTTTTTTAAATGGTTTTATAAATGAAGAAGTGTATGTTGAACAACCACCGGGTTTTGAGGATCCAAAATTTCCAAACCATGTGTTTAAATTAATAAAAGCTTTATATGGTTTGAAACAAGCTCCTAGAGCTTGATATTAAAGACTTTCAAATTTTTTAATTGAAAAAGGTTTTGAAAAAGGAAAGGTGGACACTACACTTTTTATAAAAAAGTTTAAAAATGACATCTTAGTAGTTCAAATTTATGTTGATGATATTATTTTTGGATCTACTAATGAATGTTATTGTCAAGAGTTTTCTAAGCTAATGCAAGGTGAATTCGAGATGAGCATGATGAGGGAGCTCTGATTCTTTTTGGGACTCTAAATCAAGCAAAGGAAGGATGACACTTTTCATCAATCAAGCTAAATACATCAAGGATATGCTCAAGAAGTTTGGCTTAGAGAATGTGAAACCTCAAGCCACTCCAATGAGCTCATCTACTAATCTTGACAAGGATGAAGGAGGTAAGTGTGTTGATTCTAAATTGTATAGATTCATGATAGGCTTTTTGCTTTACCTTACCGCAAATAAACCGGATATCATGTTTAGTGTTTGCTTGTGTTCTAGGTTTCAAGCTAGTCCTAGAGAATCACACCTAGTAACGATTAAGAGAATTTTTAGGTACCTTAGAGACACACCTCGTTTAGGTCTTTGGTATCCTAAAGACTCCTCCTTTGATTTACATGCTTATTCGGATGCGGATTATGGAGGTTGTAAGATAGATAGGAAAAGTACTTCCGGTACATGTCAATTCCTAGGTAGTATGCTCATATCTTGGTTCTCTAAGAAACAAAATAGTGTAGCTCTATCTACCACCGAAGCGGAGTACATATCCTTAGGGAGTTGTTGTGCTCAAGTGTTATGGATGAAACAACTCTTAGATTATGGCATTAAGGTAGAAACCATACCTCTAAAGTGTGATAATACTAGTGCCATATGTCTTACTAAGAACCTCATTCAACACTCTAGAACCAAACACATAGAAATTAGACACCACTTTATTAGAGATCATGTGTCTAAAAATGATGTTGTTTTAGAGTTTGTTGACACCTTAAACCAATTAGCGGACATTTTTACCAAACCTTTAGATAAAGAGCGTTTTTGGACTCTTAGGAGAGAGTTAGGTCTAACTAGTCTATCTTGACCTCTTAAGTGTTATTTGTATGCAAATGTTGCTTGAATCTTGATTGAAATCATGCCTATGTTGTTTTGCATCTTGATGCTTCTATGCATGTTGCTAGGGGAAGTATGAACTTGTTCATGCATTTTAATCATGTCATAACATCATTTGCATGTCTTTAGGGGATTTAGAGACTCATTCCTAGTACTTTAGAAGCCTAAAATGCAAAGCACAGCTAAGTGGTATCGATACAGCTAGCACCTGTTTCTATACCTGTTCATCAAATTCATCTGGAAATTTTCTGGGAAGAATAGGTATCGAACCATGTTTCGATACCTGGGTATCGATACTAGCATCGAAATAGCCTGTTTCGATACCGGTATTGAACCACGCAGCGGCAGAATGCTTTAAAAGACTCCTAAACCTATTTTAACTTAATCTAAAACACTTCCATATTTTTTTCTCAACCCTAGCCGTCTTCCCCTATATAATCCTCTCTAATCTGTCCCTTTTAACATCAAAATCAACGATTTCTTTGAGGGATTTTCATCTACTCATCAAAGCCTACACTATATCATCAATTGGTGCTTCACAAACCTTAATTTCTTCCTAATCCATAATCAAGGTAATTTTCGAAAAACCTTATTTTCGTTTGATTTTAGGTTGTTAAAATTTAGATTTTGAACATATTTTGAATGCTTATTGTATGGATTTTCATAATCCTACAAAAAATTTTAAAAAATCAAAAAAATTTCATTCGAATATAAATTGATTTTATCGTATTGGTTTTTCGCTGAAATTTTTAAAATTGTTTTTAAATTCTCAAATACCTTGAATTATTGATTAATAGGATTGAATTAGATTATTAGAGCATACATGTTTTTATGAAACTAATCCCAAATTGTTTCAATCTCTAGATAATGGCACCCAAGAAACAATCCCGTACCGAAGCCGGTAGCTCCTCATCTTCTTGTGCTTCTCGAGTTGATGTTCAAGAAGTTTTTGCACAGAGTTTGGATACACCTCATAGGGTTGAAAACTTCAATCTCTTCCGTCACCTTACTCTTAAAAAGGAACGGTGTGCGGATGTTCAATTCATGAACTCGCATAAGTTCAAATTCCGCTACTACGACCGCCTTATCGATTGAAAGCTCTTGCGTTTTCTAACCCACACCGGCAAGTTATTTCCAACTCTTGTCCTTATCTTTTATACTAATGCAAAATGTATTTTTTCCCCTACGGACAAGAGCAAAGTGGTGGCTATTGAATCTTTTCTCATGGGCCAATCTTTTAAAATTGATGCCACTACCTTTGTTGATGTTTTCGGTCTTGAGGACGAGGGTATTGAAGATGAAACCTCTCTTGGTTATTTCACCGGCTCAGTCAACTCACTTGACGTGCATGATAGATTTTTTACATCTTATCATCTCTTGGTGGATTCGTCCATCAAATGGTAAGTACTCTCGCATCCGTCAAGTTGATAGTTTTTGGATCAAATGTTTCCGTGAAAATATTCAACCAAATCTTGCCCAAATCGTTTTCTCGGACATTGTTTGGCATGTCCAAAACCGTGCCACTCCACTTGTCCAATCTTTCCCTATGCTTGCATTTTAAGCTCTATCTTCTTGAATATGGGAATTGATTGCTCTTTTGACAAAGTAGAATCCCTTAAAGAACCTATTGGTGAAACATCTCTAAACCGTGCCCACTTCCAATATGTCTCTAATGGTGAATGGGTTCGCGGTGCTCCTCCTCCTCCTCCCATCGATCCCGAGCCACTTCATCAAGTTGGTCCGAATGTCGACATGATGGCTTTTCTCACTACGAGGTTCGACAACTTGGATGCTCAATTTGGTACTTTGAATGCTCGTTTGGATTCCATGGATGGAAGGCTTGACTCTATGCCAACTCGATTCCAATCAAGCTTTGATTTTATGAGTACGAGATTTACGGGCTTAGAGACTCAATGTCATTCCATGCGAATCTCCATTGAGGCTCTTTGCTATAGCCAAAAGCTTGTCGATGAAGAGGGAGATGACGATGAGGAAAAAGAAGAAGAAGATGATGATGATGATGATGATGATGGTGATGATACCATGGCCGATGAGTGATCTTAGCTTTGTTTTATGCTTTGCATTGGCTTTAGGACTAGTTATATTTTTTAAGCATTATGTTGCATTTTCATTCATATTAGAACTTATGCACCTTTGTTATCTCTTTATGCTTTGAACTTATTTTTGTTGGATTTGGATTTGGATATTTTATGCTATGGATTTTAGTTTATGCATTATATTTCCTTTAATGCTATACTTGCTTTGAATCTTGCCTTATATTCCATTGATTTTGATCTAACAAAAAGGGGGAGAAATATTTTTTTTAAGTTTTTTTTAAGTTAGGGAACCACCCACTTTTAAAATTTAAAGCTATGCATATATTAAGGGGGAGTTCTTTTAAAAATTTTCAAAGTTTTGGAATCTAAAATCTTGACTTAAACTTAAAATATTTTCAATGGTTTTGTTATATCAAAAAGGGGGAGATTGTAAAACTAAAATTAATTTTGATATAACAATTAAGTATAAGAACTATTTTGTAATAAATTTTTAAGTTCCTAAGTCAAACTTTTGTTTTCAAGTCAAACCAAGAACTTTGAATCAAATTTTCTAAGTGTTTTTATACGAGGGTATCGATACCCAAAGACCAGGTATCGATACCACTTGGGTTTTCAAAGCATTGTTCTTGAGATCAAGAACAAGCATCGAAACATGGTTCGATACCTTTTCGTCACTGCCATCATCTGTTCCGAATCAAGTATCGAACCACTTCGAATGTTTTAATTAATTTTAAAATTATTTAAATTTATGACTCTAGGTATCGATACAGGTGTCGATACACCCTTTAATCCCCAACGGCTATTTTAGCATTAAATGAGTTAACCGTTGGTGGCAGTTAAGATTTTAATTAGTGGTTAACCTATTCCGAAACATGGTTCGATATCCGACCTTAAAGTTTCAAAAAGGTATCGAAGCATGGTTCGATACCACTAGTATTAAATGCACAACGGCTCTTTCTACTTTGGTCTGTTTCGAAACAGGTTCTTCGTGTTTCGATACCTCCTGCTGCAGAGTGCATTTATGGTGGGAAGATGAAGCTGCAACGGCCTTATATACATTCCCAACAACCACAACGGTTAGAAATCAATGAGAGGGTATAAAATGAAGTAATTTTAACAGCATTAATGAATATTGAACCTCAAGCAACATCCAAGCAATCAAATCCAACTCCCAAGCACCTATTACATATCTTTTGCTCCCAACTCTTGTAATTTCTTTTTGATTCTGTGTAATTGAGTTTGGGGAGAGTTTAATTGTATTTGGGGCTTATCAATCTTGTGAGAGAAACCTATTTTGCCCATCTTTATTCAATTTTAACCTTGTGAGGTTGAGTTAATTCTTGGGTAGAAGAATTGATTCGAAATTGTAACGGTTATCCCTTGAACCGAGAAAAAGGTCGAATTCAATTAGTGAATTGGTTTCAAATCCTTAGTGGGAGCTAAGGTAGTGGATGTAGAGCTTGTTACGAAGCTTGAACCACTATAATTCTTTGTGTCCTTCATTTTCATTTTTCACCGAAAAATCTTCCACTAAATTTTTAATTGCCAATTCACCACCCCTCTTGGTCATCTTTCAGGATCGATCAACTCAAAATATATATATATATATTCATCTATTTCATTCGTCAATAGATATACATTAATATAAAATTAATTGAGTTTTATATAATATAAAAGAATCTTAATTCTCATATAATAATAATAATAATAATAATAATAATAATAATAATAATAATACAATGCATCATTGAGATTCTGGATATTTTAGGAGATTTTTTATTATGTTTTAGCAAAGGGGATCAAAGTGTTTTTCTTTGGAGAGAGAAAATTTTTTGGTCGTGTTTTATTAATTTTTTTAATCAGCTACAGTGTCACAGTATTATTGTTCTAGAGTATACTTTTAATCTTTAGACATTGATCGCTCAAATATTGTACAAATATTACTAATGCTCGAACCCGTGACTCTCTAAGAACAACAATCGTTCATTTAACCACTGAGGCTATGTGGGTGTTAGGATCCATTAACGCATAATAAAAAAAATTCAGTTTTACACATTTTTTAGATCTGTAGATGTGTAAAATAAATGAATGAATTAGCTCTTTATTTTTTCTATGCGATAATCTTCACATAACACACTGTTAATCTTAATTTTTTATTCATCTATCTAGTTATCCAAAAAAATATAAAAGTTAAAAACTATTACACTATTTAACTAAATCTCATCCTTATATTATATATATACATGGACTAGGATTTACTTATATTACGTAAAACTCAATTATTTTTTAATTTTAGGTCATTGAAAGACGATAATAGATAACTAAAATTATTTTTTTATTCGGTTGACGATAATAGACTATTTATATGCATGATAAAATGATATAATTCATTGAGAATTTGTACATTGTTTTTGTTTTTCCTTGTCCATGTTTTGAAATTAGACTCAACAAAGTTGGGTATTACCCCATTTAGGACAACCTATCGAATTCGACCCATTAAAACTGGCATTGACTTTTATTTATAGAGTAGACCTAAAGTCAAAGTCAACTGGATAGGAAGATGGAAGGAAAAACATGTTAAAGTGGTTATGTTTAAAAAATAAATAAAAGAAGCTGTCAAAAATATAAAAAAAAATACAAGGAATTGTATAAAATTACTAAAAAGTTATATAAAACAGATCTAAAAATATGAGTAGAGTTGAAGGAGTTCGGATTAATTACTTATGATTATAAAAGGTTTTGATCAAAGTTTAAAATTTATAGCTAAGAAAAAATTTGGGTAACTATAAAGAGGGACAAATGACGGTACGATCTCTGTTAAAAAATTTATACATAAAATAAATTTTAATCTAATATTATTTTAATTCTCATAAAATTAAATATTTAAATATGAAATAATATAATTAATTAAGGCCGGATCAAAGAAGGAAGGATTGTGTTTTCAAAATTTTTAGTCTAATAATAAGTTAGGTCTTTATCAAAGTTGTTTCAGATATTTTCAAAATCCGAGCGAATACTAAAAAATAGACAATTATAAAATAAAATATATATTATTTAAATACTAACATATCTACGTTTTATCATCTTTAATACCAACACTAAAAACAAAATACGATGCTCAAGTTTCAAGATAAAAACAGTGAATTACACTAAAAACAGTGAATTATTTGGGTTTTGTGTTTTAAAAACTTGGGTTAAGAGTTAATTAAATATATCATGGAAGGTTTAGTCCAACTATAATTAGGATTGGATCAAATACCCTTAAAAATTCAAAGTTTTGGCTTAATTTATAAAATTTTCCTTAAATTTTCAGTTTTTATAAAATAGTCACTAATTTCAAAATCTGAGCAAATACTAAAAAATAGACAATTATAAAATAAAATATATATTATTTAAATACCAACATATCCACGTTTTATCATCTTTAATATCAACACTAAAAACAAAATACGATGCTCAAGTTTCAAGATAAAAAACAGTGAATTATTTGGGTTTTGTGTTTTAAAAACTTGGGTTAAGAGTTAATTAAATATATCATGGAAGGTTTAGTCCAACTATAATTAGGATTGGATCAATTGCCCTTAAAAATTCAAAGTTTTGGCTTAATTTATAAAATTTTCCTTAAATTTTCAATTTTTATAAAATAGTCACTAATTTCAAAATCTTATGGACTCAAGGGTAAATTTTCAAAATTTATTTGACCAAATTCAATTATATATTTAATTATTATTTTAAGATATTTTTCCATAATTTATTTCCATCAAAAATAATTTTTTAAGGATTTAGTCCTGAACTAGTCTTCTAAACCAGCCCACTAACTTCTAAGCCCATTTTTGGGGCGTTACACAACATCCAAGCATTCAATCCAAACTCTAGAGCTTAATTGAATATATTTTTACACCCAACTCTTTGTTGCTTCATTTTAATCATATTTTCTGAGTTTTATTAGTGTTCTTGTTTGTAATTGGGCAAAATTATTTTTTGGGAGAAACAAAAATTTGTCATTCTTTTTATTTGTAACATTTTGAGGTTGAATCAATATTTGGGTAGAAAGTTTGATTCTATTTGTAATAGTTATCCCTTAAATCGAGAAAACGGTAGAATTAATTAGTGAATTGTGTTGAAATTCCTTTGTGGGATCTAAGGTATTGAATATAGAGATTGTTCAAAGCTTAAACCACTATAAATTGTGTGTTCTTTAATTTTTCATTTTTCAATCATCCTACAATTTTTTAAATTGTCAATTCACCCCTTCTTGGTCATTTTTCATTGATTCATCCACTCAACACTAAGAATGAGAATTATGTTCTAAGACATTTCTTTGATCATAAGTTTTTGACAATGGAAGCATTAGTCTCTACATGATGCTTGAGACTTCCTTTTATCATCCCAATTGAGCTTCTAGACATTGATGACCATTGAGATTGATTTGGAGTCGTTTGAAGCTTATTTCCACGCTAATTTCTGCTTATGGTGTAGTTGATATCGAAATGCGTGATAGATGTTTTGATACTACCTCTTTAGGAAATAACAATTGGATCTGATTTAATAGTTGGTATCAAAACACCTTGTACAAGTATCAATACCTTTAGCTTATCTTATCGAAATCGTCAAAGCCTATTTTGATATGACTCTTAGCCGTTGGGGGTATTATAAAATCGTTGGAGTTTTCCATAAAGTCGCTAGAGGTGTATTGAAGCACCTAAAATTAGTATCGATACTGACATATCGATACATGTGTTTTTTGTATCAAAACCAAATCTTCCAATATTAAAACGCATCAAAATGATCCTAAACCCTAAACCCTTTGAAAATAGGAAAGCGGTGTCAAAACGCTTTGGAGGCTTATCAATACACCTGAGACATTTTGTACTCTTTGGTTTCTTTAAAACATTTGAAACACGTTTAAAAGCCTTAAAAAATGTTTCAAACTTATTTTCAAGTTGTTTGGACTTAAAACCATTTTTGAAATCTTTTCAAATTAGTCAAAAACTATTTTTCAATTATTATATCAAAACACTAGTTCTACAATCTCCCTCTTTTTGATATAATAAAACCAACTTGAAAATTTATTTTTGAGATTGCTCCCCCTTTTTGAAATAAAACTTGAATAAGAGAATTAAAGATTCAAAATCATTAAAGTTTCCTCTTAATCATTTGAAATATTTGAAAAGCAATTCTTCACAATAAATACGTCTATGTGGCATCTGAATTTCTCAGGGTAGTATCAATACGAGAATTAATATGTATCGATACACGAGTTTTAATCCAAAAAGTATGATTCTAGTGTCTATTTCTCGTACCGATATGCCTACTCTGTACAGATACATTATGCCTAGAACAATGCACCCATATCGGTACGGTACACCCGTGTTTTGGTATGCCTAGGCAAAACTAGACTTCCTTACCGATAATCAAGGCCCATGTACCGGTACCCTTGTGTAAAACTGGTATAGAACAATAAATTAAACATTCTTTCATGCCAAGGTTTTCATCTAATTATGCTACTAGAACTGTAACTCCCTCGACCTGGTCTAGATAAAACCCGACTCAAACGAGCTATACGGGGAATACCGAGGCTAATCCAGAGACTCGCCCCCATAAACGATCCTATTTTTTTTATCTTATCTAGATGCTTTATTATTGTCTTACATGTTCAAGCATAGATTATATTCAATTGCAGTGGAAATAGATATGGAACGAGTCCTAAAATGTACAAACACGCTTTAGGGACCAAATTATAAATTTCCAAAATTTTAGGGACTTATTATCAACTTAATGTTACCATCCTTTAATTATGTTCATTACATACTTGCATGTCAATTTTCAGCTTAAATTAACATCTATAACTCATTTAATTTTATGTACAAGTTTCAATATATTTTCTATATATACACCTAAGTAAACATTATTCACATATCATGTACAACTTATTAGATACATTGCAACCTAGTTAGCAATAATATACTCAAACTCCTAAGAGCATGCTTCAACTTCAAAAATCTCATAAACACATATAAGAACAACATTAACATACTTAACATAATTTCTAGATGTATTTTAACCTAAATAACCACATCATAGATTCAACTCAAATTAGTCATGCTTCAATATCAATCATTCAAATTCACACATAGGAATAACAAGATTAAAATTCCAATATAACTTTATTATAACCACATATATACTAATGGGTAATTCAAACCCGTCACAAAACTAACATAAACATAGATAATAAAAAAAGCTATTGAATGACTAATTAGCATAAACATCATTCTCAATATAATATCTCTTCCCCATTGCTCTCTCACTACTACTAATGTTATAAAGACATATTTAAGCTTTCACTTGGCATTTACCTGGATCCTTGCTTCCCTTTACTGCCTCCACATTAAAAACTCTGCATTGCAAGGTAAATGAGAGGGTAAGCATAAACTTAGTGAGTGAATAAAAACATATTTAAATACACTTTGAAATGCAACCCATAATATACCAAAATCAAGTTTAAAAACCAAGTAAAAACAAATTTGAAAACCAATTCATGCTCTTTGTAAGAAAAACATTCATGGCTCTCAATGCCACCATATGTAAAATCAACAAGTGTCAATTACTCACAAGCCACAAAATCAAAAGCCTTTTAGAAAACATATGATTATCAAGCATAATCCAAGTCTTACATGCTACCTATAGCAAAGCTAAAAAAACCCTTATGCACAATAAGCTCATGCAATTCCCTTTACAAAGCAATAATTAAAAATACTTGTCTTTTAAGCCATATTGGTGTTTGTGATCCGATTAGTATTACCTTTAATCGTTGGGATAAACGGACTCTCGTTCGGTCCGTTAAACGAGGTTACATGGAGGTCTAATTCCACCATGCCAAATTCACCTTAGTTCCGGGTTAGTTAGCAAACTTGAATGCTTTAAAGTCCCTTATACCGCGCAACATTAGCTCTCCTTAATACATCACTAAGGAATTTCACACATACGCATTTTATATATTTAGTGCACTATCATCCTATTGATCGATCAACTTATCTCTCTTAACCATCACATAATAATCCAATACAAAACAAAATCAATGCTCAAGTTTAAAGTTAAAAAGAATATATAACTATATGCATCCCACTATCTCATGCATCAAATGCATAAACCGATAAAATCACTTTTCTCATGTTTTCAAAACAAAAACCATGGGAGCATCATATGCAAATAAAAACTTTGTAAAAATAGTATCATGAGCATTGAAAACACATGCATATTCACATATGCACAAGCATAACATGTGCAAGACTAAAACACATAGTAAAACAAGGCATAATATGGGAACCTTTAAGAAAGCATTGCTTAAAACTTACTTCCGAGTATAAAGAGGCTTTTTAAACCTTCCCTACACCCCCAAAACTTTTAAAAACATTTAAAACATTTTCAAATCAACAACTCTCTTAATCCATTCAACGATTTATCGAAACTTGCTCGACAAGTCACCCGAACACGTGATTCGGCTATCCGATCTCCTTAAAACTTTTTCCTCTATCTCTTGACTTGATTCAAGAATCAAAACCATAGGATTTATTGAATTAAGAAACACTCAAACATCCCTCAAGTCAGACCTATACTAATCAGCCCCTAAAAACACCATAAAACTTAATCGAAACTCATTAAAAACCTCTTCAAACACCACCTAAACCTTATCTCCGGGATTAGATACTTAAAATTCATCTTAAATACATTTAAAAACTTCAAGATTCATGTATTTAGACATAAAAAAGCCATGTAAAACCCTTGAACGAAAAATTAGATTTTTGACCGAAAATCGATTTTTATTGAATCAAAAGATCAAAAATTATTTTACCAAGCCAATAAACTGAGAATTTCCTTAAAGAAATATTAAATTCAAATATTTGAATGATTCCTAACCTCTAAACTTGAAAGAATGAAAAACAAGGGTTTTTAATTGAAAATTTTAGGGTTTTACCTTCAAAAGCTAATGGTTCTCTGTCTTGGGAAGAGAGAAAATGAAAATAAATAAAAGGGTTTAGATTTTGATGAAAAATAAGGTTTTTAGAATTATTAAATAAGTAATTTGGGTTTTATGATTTTAAACTTGGGTTTTGAGTTAATTAAATAGGCCATTGGAAGATTAGATCAACTAGAATTACAATTGGATCAAAAGCACCATAGAGATTCAAAGTTTTGACTTAGTTTTTAAAATTATCCTCAAATTTTCAATTTTTACAAAATAGTCACTAATTTCAAAATGTTAGGGATTCAAGGGTAAATTTTCAAAATTGAGTTGACCAAAGTCAAAAATATATTTAATTAGTATTTTAGGATATTTTTCCATAATTTATTTTGCTTAAAAATCAATTTTTTTAAGAATCTAATCCCAAACTAGGCTTAACCCGTTAAATCGGCTCACTAACTTCTAGGCCCATTTTTGGGGCATTACATACTAAAATAACATTATTACTTTAACAAGATCCAGAGCTTGGTTTTGTTACTATTCGACATCTAACATAATAATTCATGATTGATCGGTAAAATTGAAACATTTTGTGCAACAATACCTAAGTAACTGAACAAAAAACCAGTATAATTCCATCAATGTCTTAACCCTCTAGTCTCGTGCCTTCGACCATTTCCACCAATATATGAAATATCTGAAATCAATTTTTGCAGTGTTTTCTGATTAAATGCCATTAATAGTTCTTGTTTTCTTGCAATGTTTGTGTTAGAAATACCAATAATAGTTATATTTTTTACTACATTTTCTATAAAACACCACTAAAAATTAATTTATTCGATAATTATAATCAAAGATCATTGTATATGACATATATATTACAACTTTTATTCCAAAAACGTCATTAATATCGTGGTTATATATCAAGTCTATATAGTTACATAGTGTGTCAACACACTAAGCAATTAGTACTCGGTCGGATGCTATTTATTGATACGGGACTATGTCCTTTGTTATGCTTCAAAAGATTGAATTAAATTTTTAAAAAAAATGTAATGATTAAAATTTTAATTTCATACATTTAAAGCTAATACTTAATTATTATGATAATTTTAATGTAAGGCAAACTGATGATATTGTAAAAATAAAGAGAATTAATTGCACATTAAAAATTAATTAAATTAAATATACTCAAATTTCTCTTAACTGAATTGCTAGGAGCGTCTCAAATTTGAAATCTCAAAGAGTTGGTGTTTATTTTTGATAAAAACTTTGTTATAATGTCTACATGTGTTTGTCAAATTTAGTGGTTAACTATTTAGTATAAGATTTAAAGTTAATGTTTAAGTTTTAAGGTTTAAAATTTAAGATTTAAGGTTAAAATTTAATTAGAGACATTAGAATTAAAGTTTTAAATTTTAGATATTAAAAAATAGTTGTGTAAAAATTATTTATCCGAATTATGTATTAAAATAGAACTCTATTTTTTATTCATGATTTTATATTAGCTTTATTTTAAATTAAATTAGATTGAAAATAAGTTTTTGATCATCCAAAATATTAAGCAATTAGATACTATGTTTCTCGTAAAAAAAACAGTTTTAATAACGAAAAGACCTGATAAAACTGTAGGTAAATTTTAGAAAAAAATGTCTGAAAAAAATAAGTTTATTAGGGCGACATGAAATGTTGGAAGGGTGCAAATCGTATTGTTGTTGTATTTCTTTTGGTGTCTTTATTTTAAATTAGTGAGTTTAGGATTTAGGGTTTAAGGTTAGTGATTATGATTAGGGTTTAGAGAATTAAGATAGATATATTTTTAAGACGTAAGGTTTAAAAAGTAAAAAATTATGATTATAGCTTGGAATTTAATTTTTAAAATTTTTTTAATAGAAAGTATGAAAGAATGTATGATTAGGGACCAAAAGATTTCTATTCATATACGAATAAAATAACAGTGACCATTGGTAAATTAAGTATGCGATTTTGTTTACGACTAAGCTAAGCAGATAGGGTCCAGGGTTGTTGGTGGCGTCAAACAGTGTTAAAAAGAAGGCAAGGTGGAGCAAAAGATGATGGAAAAGCATGTAGGAAAAATACAAAAGGAAAGGGTTATTACATGTTTTATCCCCTGAAAATCCGCTCACAAAATCTTGTCGGCAAAAATAAAATCAATAATAATAAATTTATAGAGTGAAGGCTTGATCTTGGCTCCTACACAAAGCCTAGATGAGTTTTTATTGCCCAATTGAGGTTGAATGGGGTCGATCTTGTCTGGATATCATATCTGCAAAAACGTTTGTTGATAATGCAGGACAGGCGGTGGTTGAGATTCAATTTATGTCACTGTTTTTTTTTTATATATCTTTATTTTGGGAAATTTTTTGTACTATTCATCTTGATTTGTACAAAGATTTTGTAGTTGAGGTTTTGAATCTTAAAAAGCATAATAGTTGGTTTGACTTTTGTATTAGAATTGAATTATCAGTTTGGTACAGAGAATAGGGGTGTTCAAAAATATCCGATCCGATTGATTTAATCTGATTATCCATTGATCCAATCCGAAAATACGGATATACGATCTGATTTTAAGTTTTTCGGATCGGATACGGATCACAATATTTCAAGTTTCGGATTATCTGAAAATCCGAAAATTCAAAAATTCAAATTTTTATTAATATTAATCTTATTATATTTAACAATTTAGTGCTTGTTATTTTCAAAAATTTTAAAAATTGAATTTTTTATAAATGTAATTATTGTTGTATTTAGTAATTTATTGTTTATTATATTCGAAATTCCAAAATTTTTAAAAATGCAACCTTCAAATTTGAAAAATTAGTTTAATCAAATTATATTTTTGGATAATTGAATATCCGAGTATTCGATATCCGAATATGCGGATATCCCGTTTTTTTCCGGATCGGATACGGATCACTATATCATTGATCCGAAAACCCGAATATCCGAAAAAATCGGATCGGATCCGATCCGATATCCGACAATAAACACCCCTAACAGAGACGGTCATGATTTGAGATTGAGGGGGCAAAACATAAATGTTTGAAAGTATGAGAGGAAATTCATAAAAAAATATTTTTTAAAAGAATTTAAATAAAGGGACAAAAGTAAAAAAAAATCTTCGGGCCCCCACCCCTCTTTAGTTCCGTCCCTGGTTTGGTACATGTATATTTCATATAAATGTGAGCGAGAAATTATATCATGGGTTTAACTTATCACATCAGCTATAATCTCATATAATTATAATCACTTACTTTATCATTATCTTTCAAATTATTTTTTTTTCAACCAATGAATCTTCACTCTTTTTTTCATGTCATATTAAAAAATATTTTTAAAAAATTAAATTAATAACAAAAATGATTATTACCGAAAAATTAATTTTTATTAGTTAAAAACCACGAATGATGTGACGAACTAGACCCACTCACTTTATACTATCGTTTGATCCATCATTTTAATTGTCTTTATTTTTTTTGGGAAAAACAGTATGGCGTAATTAGAATTTGTCATGTGAAATAAAAAGTTTTAAATTATACAAAGATATAAAGAATTTTAAGATAAAAAATTATAAAAATTCATTAAAATTTTCAAAATAAAAAATTAAGAATCGTTGTGAATTAAAATTAATAATTTTTAGATTGTTTAGTACTATTTATTTTTATTGATGTAAGATCATGTCTCTGAATCTCAAAATAATAATTAAAAATGTGACGAATAACAAGATATACAAAATAATAGTACGAATTACAAATTTATAAAAAAAATAATTGTACAAAAGTACAAAACAAATAATCAAACTATAATACAAAGTCCTAAAGAAGCATTAAGCCAAACGAAAAAACATACAACGGCAAAATTTGGAGTTAAAGAATGGAAGGAAAATTTTAAATTTTTAAAATTTTTAAAATTTTAAAAGTTTTAGCTAAGATTTTTAAAACTTATTGGAGTTTAATTAAATTTTTTAATAATTATAAGAAATATAGTATAAACCTTTAAAAAAATATGAGAAAAAATAATTAAAAAATTAAAAATTTTGAGGTTTAATATAAAATTTTAAAAGATCAAATTAATTTTTTTAAATAATTTTAAGATCAAATTATATTTCCCTATTCTTTAATATGAAAAGGAGGGAATGACAATTGGGATTTCAGAATGAGTTATGTATTTTTATTAAATAAAATACTTCCTGGTTCAGATTAAAGCATACTTTATTAAATAATCAGTTGATTAAATATAACTAGTGATCTTAATTCCAAGCTTAAAAGGATTGTGTTTCACATTAAATTGATATTTACCAAGTTAAATAACAATAAACTAAAAACTTCCCTTCTCCCACTATTTTTTTGTCCCACTAATAAAATATACAAATAGATTTATTAATTTATTTAATAATTAAGGATGTTGGTCTTATCCGGAGTAAAAATCAATTGTCCTCTAATTATGTCTCTTTTCATACATCATCTTAAAAAAATCTTTTAAAATTAAAATTTAAAATTTATCCCTAATTTTTATATCCTAAACCCTAAACCCAACTCCCTAAACCCTTAATTCTATAAACCCTAACCATGACCATTAACCTTAAACTCTAAACTCACTATTTTAAAGTGGAAGCACAATAAGAAAACAAATGATTAGCACCTCAATCGTGTATGAGTTAATTTGAATCCGTCTATCGACACAAGAATTTAATACCTCTCTTGAAAAATAAAAACTACTTTAATTGAATTTTTTAAAATATATTTTTTTATGATTTTATCAATAATAAATTTAAAATAATATAAAAAGTTAAAGTTAAATAATTTAATAAGAAAATATCAATGTATAACAATTTTAGTGGTACAGAAAGAATAATCAAATGTAGAATCCAAGGATGTTTCATTGCAGTAATTAATTTAATTAGGTGTACTGGCAAATTCATTATGTCAACATGTTGAAAAATCCCCATGGTGTAGATCACACTGATTTCTAAAAACTATATATGTGGCAAACTAGATGTGTTCTTCAGCAGCCTATGTTGAAATCACCTCTGAGGGTTTTGGACAGGCGCAATAGAAGCGATCGCACAGGGTCCCGAAAAAGAAGGGCCCCAAATTTTGATAAATTACATTCATTAAATGATGTTAATCTTAAAATTTATTGAATTTTTTTTGAAAACGCTATTAAGAAAGATGAGTTATAATTGTTAAAACGTTATAATTATTTCTTAAATACGATAATTGATTATAGAATCTTACTGATTATTACTATTACTATTGCTTTAGTATAACCAGTGAGGTTTTGGACATACGCAATAAAAACGATCGCACAGGGCCCCCTAGAAAGGATATTTGTTTTTAAGGACTACAATTTTATAATTGGTAGAGGTCATGAACAGTTACTTTTAAGGAACATGTTTTAATAAATTACACAGGGCCCCCAAAATCTTTAAACCGCCCCTGGAAATCACGCCTGCAGAAACCTGTTTTAACCATGAGAATACAAGTAACTCTGTACCCTTTAATCTCAGTTTCCTCTTCTTTTAGGTATTGACTGAATACTTTAGGTCATCTGTTGTGAGGTGTGCTGGGTTGGTCAGGTTTCATCATACGCTAAATAGCAAGAAATACCCACCAAGATCACTGTTGCCAAGACATATGTGTGTTTACATTGAAGATACTAGTACTACTGCTGTAGGATTCTCTTGGGATTATATTAATGCATGTCGTTTTCTTAAACCCCACCACTAATCTCTCCTACTATACCCCGAAATCAAACAAATGACAAAGGGGGAGAAAAGATAAAGGGGGAAACGAAGAAAAAAAATATTGTACTTGGTCCCAAAAGACAAACCAAACCTAATTTCATAAACCAGCTGCTATATTTGCAAGGCTTAAGGCATTTTCACACACATAAAACGACCCCATTTTCTTCATTCTTTTCTCTGTGATGAAGATGGGGTTTAGGAGCTACCTCGCTGAGGAATTCCAAGCTCCTACTTTCATTGAATGGCTCAAGCCATCTTCCTCTCCTACTCCTCCGTTGTCGGTATCGTTATCGCCTTCATCTTCATTGAATGATCAGCTAGTTCAGTTTATAAACCCCAAGGCTATCTTGAGACTGCCTGTTTCATTTCAGCAGCAGCAACAGGATGAAGAGCAGCCGGCACAGGAGACTGTTCGATGCCTACCTCTTTTAAGCCAGCTGACGGAGAACAAATCAGTGAAGGAGAGTGTTGATAAAGAAGAAAAGATGGAGAAAGATGCGGTTTCTTTGCACATTGGGTTGCCTAACAGTTGCGACGGAGATCATGGAAGTGGTTGTAATAATCCAGTTGTTGAAAATAAGGTTTTTAAGAAGGAAGAGGAAGAAGAAGACATCAAGAAAAGGTGCTTCCACGGTTGTTCTTTCAACATGGAGAGTAGGTTTTGGATCCCAACCCCCGCACAGATCCTGGTTGGCCCCATGCAGTTTGCTTGTTCCATATGCAGCAAGACTTTCAATAGGTACAATAACATGCAGGTCAGTCCATTTTTCATCTCTCCATTTGTTTCATCTTATGAATCGATTATAAATTTTTATTTATTTATTTTTGATTCCATGCATGCGTATGGACATATTTTCAATAGGTCATAGTCCTTATTGCATGCAGAAACATGTTCGTCTTCAATCAATTCGCCCATATTCTTTGGGAAAACTTCACAAGATCGTATAAATTGGTAAAATGTGTATTGAAAATACAGACTATAATTTAGAAAGGGAAATTTTACAAACAAATTATGGTGCTTCAAAATTTCAACATGGCCAATAATTTTCTTTCAATTTTATTAACTCCATTTGTAAATAATTGGGAACAGTAATTAAATTTGGTGGCTGCGAATATTTTTTTTCACTAAAAATTGTTTGATTGAGGTAGGACGAGTCAAGATTGAACCTTGACAGGGTCAAAATATTAGATTTAGAAAACAAAAGGGTTTATTAGTATTTAAACTCAAAATTCACGGGATAATGCCTATTTTTCTAATATTTCAACTTAAAAGTTTTTGGATTAAAAAAATTGAAGATATATTCTCATTCTTCTTTACTTTGATCCCTAATTGATTATATATTTAATAAATTTTTGTATTTTTAAATTTAAATATTTATTTTTATAGAGTCCAAATAATTATTTGATTAAATTATTACTTAAACCTAATTTTAGAACAGGACTCGGACTCCCTTGAACCTTCAAGGGCTTCATCCCTGGATCGAGGTAATTAATAATTACGAATGGAAAACTAAAATAAGAAAAACGGCCTTAGATTCTAAAGTAGATATCAAAGGATAGGGATTATCTATAGTAGATATTAAAGGATAGGAATGATTTTCTTTGTTTGTTTTGTTTGTTTTTTTTCCTAATATTTAAAAAAATAAATTTTAAATTTTATATATTAAAATATACAACCTACACTCAATACTCTAAATCCTAATCATTAACTCTGAACTTATTCTTTTAAATAACGAGTATAAATAGTGGTACCGAAAAAATTTTCTTTTCTTTGTTATAAATACTAAATGATATAATTTGTTTCATTCAAAAATGTTAATACCACCTTATTAAATAGTTTATTTTCATGACTTTGGATGTTCATCTTGTTACTTAGTAGAATTTCCCCTATTTAATCACTTTAATTATTCAATTTCCACTCTCTAATCACTTTAATTATTCAAATTCCACTCTCTAATCACTTTAATTATTCAACTTTTAATTAAAAGACATCCTAATGTTCCTTGGTTGCCTTTTTTGCTTAGTAATCATATCTTGAACATCACCAGATGCAAATTAACATCAAATTCTGAAATTATTTTCTAATTTTCTTTTACAACTTAAGAATAGGAAGAGTACTGGTTACAATTATTATTTTTTAAAAAAAGAGAAGGATTTATATTCTCAAATGTAAATGTCTAGATTCGAATCAATATAAAATAGACAAAATGAACACCCTATTAGTCAATCTATTAGCGAATCTCTCGATTATAGTTATTTCAATGCTAAGAGATTGTATAAATGAGTTTAATTTTGTTAGTACAGATGCATATGTGGGGGCATGGATCAGAGTACAGGAAAGGACCGGACTCACTGAAAGGAACACAACCAGCAGCAATGCTGAGGCTGCCGTGCTATTGTTGTGCTCAAGGCTGCAAGAACAACATCAACCACCCACGAGCCAAGCCATTGAAAGACTTCCGAACACTTCAAACTCACTACAAGAGAAAACACGGTGCAAAGCCTTTCATGTGTCGGAAATGCGGCAAGCCATTCGCCGTCAAAGGGGATTGGAGGACCCACGAGAAGAACTGTGGGAAGCTGTGGTATTGCACTTGTGGATCCGATTTCAAACACAAGCGATCCTTGAAAGATCACATCAAGTCATTCGGCGAAGGCCATTCTCCTCATCCTTCTCTCGATGGATTCGACAAGGAATCCGAAGATGAAGTCACTCACTAGGGCGTTCGATCTCCAACTACCCTTCTTAACATGTATGTTTCTAAATTAGGTATTGCTTTAAAAGTTTCCTAGGCTTAATCCAAATAAGCTTTGTGATTGAGGGCTGAGCCTCGGAAACTTTTTTAGATGCTTCGTTAACTGGGAATAAGAAGGAAAAACAAAAGGGTTACTACAAAGGGGTGAAGTGGATGAATTTTCTTCCCTTTAGTGGTTATTTTCCTAAGGGAGAAAATTTATCATCTTCATTGCTAATTGGTAATCTTTTAATAGTACGGGAGATTTGTATTGTTTTATAGACAGTCTAAAAAACCCTCTGTTGTCTTAATGTCTTGGTTACCAGCATGATCTTGATCGTAATTTCCAATCAATCATGTTCTTTATGTTATTAATTCTAAAGTTTAGTATATGCATACTATTAAAGGAATATAATTTGTCCGCTATTTTTATACTCTTATTTATACTCCAAATTAAAAAGCAAGTTTAGAATTTATGGTTTAAGGTTAAAGTTTAATATTAAGATTTAATATTAGGATAATAAAAAGTAGTACAAGATTTTTGTGTTAAGGATACATGAAAAGCATTTGGTCCGATTTAAATTAATGCATGTGTTTTATTAATTTTAAAAATAATGCTTAAACCTACTGAGCTAAAAGGAATTAAGTTAATGATTCATATTTTCATTGAAAAAAATTCAGTTTATTTATTTTTTAATAATCTTAAAATTATTATAAAATAATAACTATTTATATATATTTTATCTTTGTATAGGTATACATACAATTTAGAAAAATCATTTAAATTTAAATTTCTTAAAATAAACATTTTTTTCGAAACCACTTATTGAATTTACTTTATTAATCTCTTTTGAGTATTTGGTTGAGAGGTAAGTAAAATTAAAAAAAAAAAAAGTTCGTTTAAACATTTGATTGCCTGAATTACCCTTACCGTGGCACCAACCAAGCGCATATGATAAAGTTAATAAATGTTATTTTTATAATTATGAAATATATATTTTCTTAAAAAAATAAAATAATTTTTTTATAACCATTTATATTCAAATCGTATTTTAAAAATTCGGTTCAAATATTAAAAAATCTATTATAGGGATGATCTTTACAATTTAACTTGTTACACTCACAATGTTATGATTCATAATTTTAAACGTTATTTAATAAACAAAATAACACATCCGGTTGTACCATCTAATTGTTGATATAACCAAATAATTATATTTATATGAATAAATATATCAATTAAATTATAGTTATAATCGAATAATTATTAATTAGGTGAAATAAATTGTAAGACTATAGATATTTTTTTATTAAAATTATTATTATTTTTTAAAATAAACTTCATTCTTCCTATATATAAATTGAAAATAATGTAGCCAAAGTCACTGCTTACAAAATTTGGGTTTCTTTTTCAAACTTATTGGTTTCACCAAATCATCCAACAAAATACTATATTTATGATTAGGTATTGATTAATCTGGAAAAAATGTATAATCCTGATATTGTTATGAAAATGACTTTGATTATGTCTGAGTTGTTATATATTTAGTTCCTATAAAGAGTTCACAGAATACCCAGACATGGTTTTTGCTTTCAGATATATGTGTGAAAACAGGATTCGTAATTAATTATTTTCTTGGGAAAAGACATTAAGAAAGAAAGTTCATAGAGAGATGAGTTGAAATTTAGCTGCTTTAGAAGGTAGGCTTGACCGATGGAAAATGGGCAGTCTGTCGGGTAATGGAAATAAATAATTTAAGGGAAAATAATCAAAAAAACATGTTGGCATGTCGGTAGGAAGGGTAAAATTATCCGACGATCCGATGTGAAGTGTTACGATTTGATTCGGTCTGATTTTTAAAATTTTGGGGATCGAAACAGGATACAGTAGAACTTAAAAATTATTAAATTAGATTAAATCGGGTTTGAATATATATATTTAAAATTTACTATTTTGTTCCGTTTTGATATATTTTTATATATTTTATTATATTTATAAAAATATCAATATATATAAATATATTTATGGGTTTTAAGTTTTTATTTTTTTTATTTTTAAGGTTTGTTTTTATAATAATAATTTATTAGATATTGTTTGAGTTTTAATATATTTGATTCAGTCATTCGATGATTTAAAATTTTTCTTTTAAATGTATAATTTAACATGTGAATAATTTAAAATTTATTTTATTTTAATTTTATATGATTTGAAGTTGCTTAAAAATAATAATTTATGATAGTGGTGGAAAATTTTTAATCTAAATTTTATCGTCGATGAAGATTATTTTTTTATTGTTTTGGGTCGGATCGAGTTGGATAAAATTTAAAAAGTAATATATCATTATGAATAAATTAATATTTTAATTTAAAGTTGGATGAGATCGAGTTTAATGTTTAATATATCGGAATAGATTCGAAATGAAAAGAACCTTAAATAGGATGCGTTCAAGTAAATGATTAAAAAATCAATAGGAGAACCAAATAAAATAACTTGGTCATTCGTAAAATCATTCTCATCTCCATGAATTTCCAGTTCCAGAACCTTGCTCAACCTCAATGGCTTCCCCACAATGCTGTTTATCGTAAAATCACTTTTTTTTTTTTCAACTTGTGTGATTACAGTTATGATCGTTACTTATAATAACAAGTAACAATGAAAAATAAAAGAAGAGGATAAGAAAAAAAAATAGATTTCAGGAGAATTCTGAATCTAAAGGAAAAAATAGTCACAACCAAAAGTTTAACAATTTTTATAATCTTTTCCTAGAGCCTTTAGACTTATTTATACCGATAATATTATCATTTAACTAATCTAAAAAACTAACCAATTTGAGTGATTCCCACTGTATGATATTTTCCAATTCATAACATTACCTCCACCTTCGACATAACCTTGTCTTCAAGGTTTCAACGTAATAGAAGAGTAGAAACCATAAGAGTGAAAAATTGTATGTAGTTCCATTTGCTTATGTAATCGTTTAACCATCGTTGCTTGGAAGTTTTATAGTGTGAGTCGATACATTTGTAGATAACATAACACCAAGAGTAAACTCATATTAAACAAGACGATTGCTTCAACAAATCATGGTTTCCCTCGATTTCACTAATTATGTTTTTCAAGATTTTAGGTGTCATGTTTTCAAGATGATAATTTCATTCATATGCAACAATATGATTTGTTCTCATGCACTATGACAGGGTATATACACGCTACAGCCTGTCAAGTTTAGTACTATTTTAACTAACATAAAAGACAAAGGAAAAATAAGGAAATGCATGAAAATAATAGTAATAGATCCATGATGATGTGGGCCGCCTCTTTAATTAAGCTCATCAAGCCCGTTAGCCAAAACGCCATCGTTCCTTTCTCCCTTCACCAAACCGTGCTTGATTTCAGAATCTTCAACATTTTTTCCCTCTTCAACAATTTTTTTTTTTTCTGATTTCTCAGTTTCCTTCACATTTTTTCAATTTCTCTCGAGGACCACGACAGTTTTACTAATTTTAGGAAGAGGAATGCACACATCATTGGCAACAGTAATCTTACCTGCACCTAGATAAGGGGAAAGATTGTCTACCATACCTGCATCGGGAGTTATATGAGTAGATGCTCCAGAATCATGATACTAAGAAGAATCCTCGTAACTAAAAATTCAAAATCATTCATCGCAGCAATAACTGTTATAGTCGAATCGAATGAAAACCACATCATAGATAATTAGATTAGCCGCCAAACTAGACCCATCTTCATAAGCTTGATTGAACCTGAAATAGCATTTATTATCTAGATGTCCGATCTTTTCACAAATCTGACATTGTATCTGAGAATGGCCACCAAAACCAAAACCACGACCACCCCAACCTCTCTTAGAAAAAGAACCTCGATATAAGAGTATATCGGTGACAGCTTTGGAGTCTTTAAATTAAGCTCCCACCTTTCTCTATGTTGTAGTATTTAAGACTATCGATCCCATAGGGACTAAATTACTCATGCAGCACAATATTCCTGCACTTGGAAAAAAAGACACAAATAATGGGTTGATGATCGAATTAAGTAAAAGAAGAAAAACTAAATAACTAGTAAGAATCACGATGAGATAAGTAAGGCCAGGTCGATTGCTTTTTAGAGGGGATTCCAGTTGTAATTATTATCCACTTATTAATGCATGTGGTTGAACAGCCGTTGCAGCGGGTCGCTCGAAGGGTCGTCTCAGCTGCCTCGGAGGGGTTATGACTTGTCGATAACTCAATTTTTCATAGTTCGACAGAGAATCCTTAATTGTCTCTTCCTTATTCCTAATTCAGAAAACTATTGAAATCCATTGTCTTGATAAAACCTCCCGGCGTGAATCAAGGATGAACGACAACTGATTGTATGCTTCCCTATAGTCGTTGAAATCCTTGCGGATTAGTCAATTCCCATAAGCAAAGACCGTATTATCTCTTTTTGTGAGTCTAGATATCCCTAATCATACACAAATATATTTTTCCTTGCAAACTTATCTCTAGAGCTCGTATGCAAAGAAGAGTAAGAATCAAGAGAGAATAAATTATAAAAATCAGAATTGCATTAATAAGTCTCAAATAAGTTACAACTTTCTTCCCCAACTACTCAATAAATAACCTAAGCCTCGATGGGAGTTTAGAACATAATTGATGTTGGGCTTGTAGGGGCTCGATGAATAACTGATTTAAGCTTGACAAGTGATGGAGAATCGGTAATTTGGGTGTTTGTGGTGGAAGAGAAAAAGATAGACAAAGAACACAAGGATTTATAGTGGTTCGGCCATGCCTACATCCACTACCTTAGCTTCCCAATAAGGATTTCCCAAATTCACTAAGAATCTCTTCCTTTTGAGGGCAAAGGGCTAACCTTACAAAAACCTGAATCAAGCATCCAAAGTTCACAACACGAACTTTGGGAATCCTCTCAAACAAGAGATAATCTTAAGCAAACTTTGATAATCCTTCTAATAAGGATAATTGTTTGCAACTAAGCTCTCACCCAATTCTAAGGCACTTGAGCATACATAAACATTAAGTTCACAAGTATTGTCTACCCAAAAATATGAGAATTAAGCTCTAAGACAAATCTTTGATCATATTGTTGTTTACAATGAAACATTAGTCTTCTTTTGATGTTTGAGGCTTGCTTTTATCATCCCAAATAAGCTTCTAGCCGTTGGTGACCGCTGGGATTGGTTTGGATCCGTTTGGAGCTGATTTCAAGGCTTATTTTCTCTTCTGGTGTAGGAGGTATCGATACCCCTTACACTGGTATCGAAACACCCTCTTTGGGAAATAACCATTGACCTGCATTTATGAACTGGTATCGATACCAGTATCGATACCGCTCCTAGCCGTTGGGTTTTTTCATAAAATCGTTTATGACAGTTGGGGTATCGAAACAAGGTTTGAAACCAAATCTCACATTGGTGAAAGGGTATCGATACTAGTATCGATACCACTGTGATTTTGCCTTTGAAAACATGTCATTGAAGAATAGGTATCGAAACACCTTGAAGGTGTATCGAAACACCTAGGTTAAAAAACACTTCTTTGGTTTCTTTAAATCATTTAAAACATATTTAAAATCTCTCAAAAACATCTTAAATGTATTTTGAAGTAGTTTGGACATAAGAACCATTCTTGAAATCTTTTCAATTAGTCCAAAACTATTTTTCAATTATTATATCAAAACATTAGTTCTACAATCTCCCCCTTTTTGATATAATAAAACCAACTTGAAAAATTGCTTTTGAGATTTCTCTCCCTTTGTGAAATAAAATTTGAGTAAGAGAATTAAAGAATCAAATCATTTAAAGTTCCCTCTTATCCATTTGAAAATCTTTGAAAGACAATTTTTCACAACATTCTCTCCCTTTTTGTTATATCTAAAATGGTTCAGAACATGTTTGAAAATCTTTAAAGCTTATAACATAGGAGAGTTTTAAAATGTCAATTGTTTTAAAATCCAATATCAAAACTTAGTTTGTGAAAACAAAAGACTCCCCCTTACTCAAGGCATCACTAAGTGTTAGTTTAACAATTATGATAATCTAGTTTAAACAAAAGATAAACAAAAATAAAGCTAAAACTAGATTTTACCACACTTGAACTTAAGGGAGGATGTGAAGCCTTCCTTCTTCAAGTGTCCATCTTGTGTGTATGGAGCTCCCCCTTAATCTTGCACTTTGATGCTCATATCTCCATCACACTTAAAATGAAACTATCAAGAAATTTTTGGTATCCAAATTGCTTTGGATCCTTTAACGTTAGTAGCACAAAGTTTAGTCCCCTTAGGAATCCATTTTTCAATTTCATCCTTTTTGGTTGAAGTGATTAGTCCTTTTGGGACCCAACACTTCTAAAACATTTTCCGTTTATAAATCTAGGGGCACTAGATTGTCTCATGTAAAAGTTTTATTTTCCCAAATTATTTTTTATTTCAAGTTCTTTGGAAATCAAATCTTTTTCCTTCTTAAGATCATCTAAAGTAATTTGATAATCTTTTTCCATATTTTGAAGCAAATTTTGTAAATCGAAAACTTTAAGCTCAAAATCTCTCATTTTTGCTTCAAACTCCAAATTGGTTTTCAAAAGTAAATCATTTTCAATTTTCAACTTTGAAATCAATTTATTTTTCTTTGAAAATGTAATTTTGAAATCAAAAACCAATTTATCATAGCTTCTTGTAACTCATTAAATGAATAATAATTTAAAGTTTGAGAGTTAGAAGCTACCTCCCCCTCATTGAGGGCCATCAAGTATAGGTTGACATCTTCATTTTCGGTGGAGTCCCCATAACTCCAAGTAGCCATATATGCTTGTTTCTTTGAAGATGATCCCCTCATGATAGATGTGGGAGTCCTTCATATTCTTCTTTGATTCGTGCTTTGAGGATTTCTTAGTTTTGTTCCTCACGAATCGATCGAAGTCCATAAAGAGTTGTGTCGCATGTCAAAAGTGCGCGTTCAGTGCAAGCGGAAACATCGCAAGTAATAAGTGATAAGTATGTTATCGAGTTATCGTCTCCTCAGGGACTGATATACTTAATATGCTTCCTTCATCTTCTTGCTCTGTAGAAAGATAAAAACACAAGTGAGTTGATGTGATTTATTTAAACTAAAATAATTGAATAAAAATAAAGAGTCGAAATATTAGAGAGAGAGATGGGCCAGGATCCAGTTGTATTGTATTATGGACTTGATTGACTTGTCTTTATCCAATACAATCGTATATCTCTGCCTCGGCAGCACTGCAGTTTACTGCTTGGGCAGCGATAACGCTGTCTGCCGCGGCAATCCCTTGCTCGTGGGCAGACTTTACCAAAGTTCGGCAAAGTGTCCTTGAATGACTCCGCTTATCCCTAAGTCAGAGTGCTGTTGATGACTAGTCTTTGATGATACCTCCCGGCGTGAACCAATTATACTCACCAACCAATCTCACACTTCTTTTAGCCGTTGAAACTCTTAACCTATCCCTAGGCCGAGTTAATATTTCGCGATTGAAACACCGTACTTACCCCTTTCGTGAATCTAACTCTCCCGAGCTTAGATAAATGGATTACTCACAAACTTCCCTCCCGGGCTTAAATGCGAGAACAAGGAATAACAAAGGATAAGCAAACCTTGATAATCTTTATTGCATTGAATAAAAGACAAATTACAATCTCCTCTCACAAATATTCCACAACCTTCACCTAAACCCTATGAAGGTTTTAGAACATGATGGAGAGGAAGGAAACAAGAGAAGAAGTCGGCTCTCCCTAGGTATTTCGATATATCATACATTGGGTGGCTAGGTCTTTATATAGGCTAGACCTAGGGCAAACCTTTCCTAAGTAGAATACAACTTGGAGTAGGGAACAAGTCAAGTACATAATAATATTATATTTCCAAGTTTGAATTCGGCTAAGGGGGCTTTCCCGCGTGGTCTTCCTTTGGGCTTTTCCTTGTGCTAGCCAACTCCGATTCTTGGTCTTCAAGTCCAAACACGTTCCTTAGGTTTTTGTCTTTCCATCGCCTATCACTTTGCTTCCTGTCTTCCTGCTGCTGCCTCGGCATCAGGTCCTGCCTCGGCCTTGTCGCTGCCGCAGGTGTACACAGTAAAACGTGCCTTTTTCTATAAATATTATCTATTTAAGTATAACTTCTAAATATATCACATTAAGCACATACATTGGTTCAAGTGGGTGAATATTTGGTGATAAATACCAATAAAAGAAGTAAAAAGTGATAGTGTGTTGAGCACTTATCAAGTTGGCCAAGCTCTTCATCTCATTCACTATCCTCTTCACTTGAATTTTCAAGGTGGATGCACTTGGAGGATTTGAGAGCAATAGTGTTGAAATTTACACCAAGCTCTTGAACCTTTTTCTTCCCCATCGATCTAATCTCTTCCTTCTTCTTCTCCTCTTGTCTTCCTTTCATCATAATTTGATGTGTGAGGAGGGACCCCATGAGTTCATCAAGCTTGAGTTTCTTTAGATTTTTCAATGGGTACACCTGCAGAAACACATAAACCCGTAATCAAGCAAGGGAAATACAATGGTCCTCGATCTTTCTTACCGCACTCGTGAATTTCCCGTAGGATAATTTCTCCAATGTTGATGGTCCTTTTGTTGATGATGGATTGGATAAGCACGAATCTCTTGCGATCCACCGTGCTATTGTGTGATGTTGGGATGAGGCGTCATTTGACGAAGGTGTTCCACATCTTGGCCTCCGGCTTCAAGCTTTGTCTTGTCACGGATCCTTGATGGGTACCGGTTTCCCATGGAGTGTTCGCGTAACAAAGATCGTCTTTGATAAGTTCATAGTCCTCGACAGTGATATCTTCCAAGAAGTCAGCATGGAGATCACTGTCCGGGTTGAGGCCGTAGAAGTTGTTGATCGTATCGGCATCAAGCTGCACAGGCCTGCCGCGGCAGTGAACAAATAAGGAGTCTTTGCTGGGCCCATGAGCGTAGAATTCCCGCACGATTGTGGCGTTTGCCTGGGCAGGTTGCAAACAGAATATTTCCCAATTCTGGTACTTTATTCTGTCGAACAAGTAGTGTTCAATGCCGTAATTCTCTTCATCCGCGTGCTGGAACCCTTGTTCTTCCCAAAGTTGCCTTGCGATGAAAGATCGATTGAATTGATCTTCAACGTTGGCTGGGGTGAATCTTTTGTAAGTTGCCATCAAGAAAGAGAAAATTGAGTTCTTGGAGGTTTTCTTGAAGAGAATCTGGAGATTTAAATTGGATTAGTAGGCAGAGAGTAATTGATAGAGTGATTGTTAAGAATACTAAAGAAAGCAAGAAAGTAAGAGTGAATAGTTCAAGAGGAAGGAGTTTCTTATATAGGCCTCGGCCTTGTGACCGTTGAGATCACTAGCCGTTGTAACCGTTTTCTTCTTCTGTCGTTTCCTTTTCTGCCCGTTGGGACTGTTGTGGCTCTGACACTGTTGTATTGCCTCGGCAGAGTTCCTGCTGTGAACTATTTTTCCCTTATCTTTACTTTTTATTCCTGAACAAAAATTTAAACACACAAAAGAAAAATACTGAAAACGAAAATAATTAGAAAAAATAAAAATAAACTACTAACCCTAATATAATATTTAAAGAAAAGGGGAGAGGTTAGGTTACTGGTGGAGAGCATGCAAATGCATCTCCCAGAATTATTTTCTCCCTTAGGCCCAATTTATGTATCGATTGTGGGCCACTCCTTTGTGCTGTCTGTCCATCCATCTTGTGCTTGATTTTCTTGCCGAATATTCTGCCGAGCAGACTGCCCAGGCAGGATATCTTATTGTCTACTATGTGGATGGCCTTGCATTCCTCTGGATCATCATACTTCTTTAAGTTGTGGAATGCGTTGAGTTTGACTTGTTGGTCATTGACCCGCATAGTCAACTCTCCTTTTTCCACGTCAATTAATGTGCGTCCAGTTGTTAGAAAGGTCTCCCAAGGATGATCGGTGCATTGTCATCTGCTTCACAATCAAGGACAAGGAAGTCGGCAGGAAAAATAAACTTGTCAACTCTTACCAGTATGTCCTCGATTTTTCCTTCAGGTTGCACATAGGATCTATCCGCGAGTTGGAGCGTTACTGTTGTAGGATTTGGCCTTCCAATTCCAAGCTTTTGGAAGACTGATTTAGGCATGAGGTGTATACTTGCTCCAAGGTTGCATAGGGCCTTTCCTTCATAACTCTTTCCTATCGCACAAGGTATAGTGAAGCAACCAGGATCTTTTAACTTTGGTGGCATGCGGTTATGCAACATTGCCATGCATCCCTCGGTGGCAGCCATTGTCTCAAACTCACCTATTCGTTTTCTCTTTGATACCATATCTTTTAAGAACTTGGCATAGTTGGGCATTTGTTCAATGGCCTCAATGAATGGTATGTTGATGTGGACTTGCTTCAAGATATCGAGGAACTTCTTAAACTGTTGATCCTGTTTTTGTTTTTTCAACCTTTGCGGGAAAGGTGGTGGTGGTCTCATCTCTTCCAGGGTTTCCTCAGTTTGGAATCGTATACCTGGCACCACTAGAATTTTTGCTGCCTCGGCAGACTACTCAGGCGCTGCAGTGCTTGCTACCGAGGCAGTGTTGTCAGTCTCGGTTTGCTTAGCCTCTTCTCTTGGTTGATCCGCCGATTGGGTTCGGTTCTCTAAGATCTTCTCTTTCAACTGTAGACCACTCCTGGTAGTGATTGCCTTACACTGTTCATGGCTTAGTACCTTAGCAACCTCAGTATTGCTAGGTAGGCCTCCTTGTGGTCTAGTGTTTATACATTGAGCAAACTGCCCAACCTGAGTTTCCAGAGTTTTTATTGCCGCTTCTTGATTTTGTAGCCTCATCTCAGTCCTATTCATGAAGGCATCGGTCCTCTTGATGAAATTATTAAAAGACAAGATAAAAATTAAGAGACAAGGAAAAAGATAAACCGATATTTATATGTCGCGTCTTGGCCTCTTCTGTATCCTGAGGGTCATCAGTTTGTGTGGAGTTTGTTGAGAAAGAAACTAAAAAAAACTGCACTGGAAAAAAATAATGAAGAAGTATGAAATAAAATAGGGGAGATGAAGTTCGATAACAGCAAACCCGTCGTCACTTGCGTTTGGGCGGCCAGCCGCCTTGGCCGCGTCTTAGGTGGGACAGTATATAAGGTATATCATCATCGGGTATCACAAACTATAATCCTATAAACTTAACCTAAAACTTGCACAAATGTCATGACATTTTTCTACAACTTCTGCTATCATGCACATGCAAATGAAGTAGAGAACGATACCTCCCCCAAACTTGAGGCAAGCATTGTCCTCAATGCAACTAAAACAAACTAAGTAAAATGCCATGCAATGAAATGAAATGCAATGTAATGTACCTTGGCTATGCTGGTGGTGTGGTGGAAATTCGGCAGGATTTTCGGTGTTTCAATGGGGGCTAACTATCTTTAGGATCAGACTCGTCATCGGCTCCCCGTCTTTTGGATTTCTCAGCAGTAGCAGGAGAAGGGTTTGATTGTCTCCCAGCCGATATCTTGAGTCGGTGCTTAGATTTCTTCCTCTTTGGAGAGGGCATTTATGATTCCTCTTGTGGGGCTGTTGGCTGGGGTTCTTCTTGTTGTGTGGGCTGGGTGGGCGGATCTTCAAACAGTGAAGAAATAAAACTAGCTTCATGTTCTTTGGCAGCAGAAGGTTCTAG
Organism: Abelmoschus esculentus; assembly: GCA_035048815.1. Taxonomy (NCBI): domain Eukaryota; kingdom Viridiplantae; phylum Streptophyta; class Magnoliopsida; order Malvales; family Malvaceae; genus Abelmoschus; species Abelmoschus esculentus. The sequence continues at coordinate 3,042,089 of JAUCBN010000061.1, read as the reverse complement.
TTGATCTTGTGACTAGGCTTGCTCTTCGGAAAATACCGCGACATTTTCAGGAGTTTGTTCTCGTGCAGGTGACTGGGCTTCTTGAGCTTGCTCCTCAGTTTCCGGTTCCATGGGTCTAACTTCTTCGGATTGCTCAGTTGGGGATGATACTTGATTTAGATCAGGTGTAGCTGGTCTAGTCGGAGTTGAGGCAGTTGTAAATGCCGAGGCATTTCCTAATGCGTTGGGCAGTATAAACTCTGGAAACATAGGGAACTCTTGATACAGTGGAGGAAGCAACTCTGCTAAGTAGGCTTTGATGACCTTGTCTCTCTTCTTTTTGTAAAGAAAAAATTCCTTTAGATCTTTTGACAAGTCATTAACTTTTGCCATGGCATTTTTGGATACCTCCAGTGCATCATCTTTTTCCATCGGGCTTTTTCCTTTAGCCGAGGCGGCATGTGATGCCTCTGGCTGCTCTTCGACGTTGCCCATAAGTGCAGTCACTTTTTCAGCAGACAACCCTTTCATTCCTTCCAAAATTTCATCAAAATCATATTCTGGAACATTTTTCTTCCGACATAGTGCGGTGATTAAGTTTGGAAATATGAGGGGGCTCTTGGGTCGTTTTCAACATGCATGCGTCTCATGCACAATAATTCTTCCTATGTCTATTGGGCAGCCAAAGAGAATAGAATGTAACAGCATGAGTCGAGGTAAACTCACAGTAGTGTGATGCGAAGTGGGCATCAGCTTGTATCTCATAAAGTGGTTCCACAATCGGGCGTTGGGAAGCAAGTGCTCTCGGTTCACCGTTCGTCTCGAAGCTTGCTGACCATTCCACTCGGTCTCGGGCAGACATAAATCCTCCTTCACACCTTGATATGTTTCTTAATCAACCTCTTCACCTTTCTTAGCATGCCTATCAATTTCTTGAGGGATTTTGAAGAAGCGGTTGATAGCCGTTTTTGTGAAGTGGATGTTTTTTCCCCGGACATATACAGATTTCTGGTCAGGGTTGTAAATATTGGCATAAAACTCACGCACTAATGTTGCGTTGACGGAGCCTGGATGGGCAGCAAACTGCTCTAAAAGGTGGCGCGCCACCACATCCTTCACCTTTGGTCCCAACTCGTCGGAGAGGATGAAGCCAATTTCAAAGAAAACTTTTCGGTTTTTGAGAGTTTTAAACCTCTCTTTCGCCAATTCTTCAACAAAAATAGCAGAAAGTTGTTGTGCGGACCCTGGGGGTCTGATTCGTACCATCTTTAAGTTAAAAGAGAGGAAAGAAATTAGAAAAACTTGAAGCTTTTCTCTAATGGAGGGGGTGTTTTTCGGCTATGGAGGTTGGAGATGAGGAAGAAGATGGAGAGTAAAGGTGAAAGAGAAAAGTAATAAAGGTGAGACCTTTATTTTCTTTAGTGGGGGTGTGGGAAAGAAATGTGTGGAGGGGGTTGATTGGCTGTGGGAATAAAGTTGTCAGACAATTAAAGAAAGGAGAGAGAGGGTTGGTTTTTGAAATTCAAAATAAGAATAAAATGAATAAAAATCTCCCTTTTTGTCTCTTTGCTACCTAATACTTTCAAGGTAGGGTTTCCTACTTTTTTCCTTCTTTTTTCTTCAGTTGCCAGCCTCAAAAGGTGTATATTAACCTAAAAAAATAAAAGAAAGGATTAAAAAGATTAAGTATAGTAAATCAAATAAAACAAACTTAAAGATAATTTATTTATGAAAAGGAGTAAACTGAAAATGACATGATATTTTAGCATGTCAGGCATCTATAAGATGTACGGTAGGTTTATTCCGCATCACATGGGTTCCAGTGTAGATCTTCAGGCATTGGCCATTGACTTTGAAAATTCTCCCACTATCAATGTCTTTGATGTCCACAACTCCATGGGGGTACACATGGTGTATTTCAAATGGCCCGGACCACCTCGATTTAAGCTTCCCAGGGAAGAGCTTCAGCCTTGAGTTGAATAGAAGCACTTGTTGCCCCACTTGAAAATGCCGTGGCAAAATCGCTTGATCATTCCATCTTTTGCTCTGTTCCTTGTAGAGTTTAGCATTCTCATAGGCTTGGGTCCTGAATTCTTCCATCTCATTTGACTCTAGAAGTCTTCTTTCACCAGCTAAATCGGCATCAAAATTGAGTTTCTTGATTGCCCAATAAGCCTTATGCTCTAGCTCGACCGGGAGGTGACATGCCTTGCCATAGACTAACTTAAATGGAGACATCCCTAGGGTTTTTTGAAAGCTGTTCTGTATGCCCACAACGCTTCATCAAGCTTTGGTGACCAATCCTTTCTTCTTGAATTCACCATTTTTCCAAAATTTGCTTGATTTCACAATTGGAAACCTCAGCTTGCTCATTGGTTTGGGGATGATATGCCGTGGCAATTTTATGTCTTACCCCATATATTTGCAATGCCTTGAAAATTAACTTGTTTTTAAAGTGAGTGCCTTCATCACTGATGATATCCCTTGGCGTGCCAAATCTTTTGAAAATGTGCTTATGAAGAAATTTAAGCACGACCTTTGAATCATTCCTTGGCGTCGCAATGGCTTCTACCCACTTGGATACATAGTCTACTGTCAAAAGGATATACAGATCTCCATATGAAGATGGGAATGGTCCTATAAAGTCTATGCCCCACACATCAAACAACTCTATGTCCAAAATATTTTATCGTGGCATTTCATGACGTTTGGAGATATTCCAGTTCTTTGACATCGATCGCATGCTTTGTAAAATGTTTGGGCATCTTTGAATAAGGTTGGCCAATAAAAACCTGATTGGAGGACCTTAGCAGCAGTCCTCATTCCTCCGAAGTGTCCACCACATGGGCCTAAGTGACAGTGATGCAGAATATCTCTTTGCTCCTCTTCTGGCACACATCTTTGGATAATTTGATCGGCACAATGCTTGAACAAATACAGCTCATCCCAAAAGTAGAACCGCGCGTCATGTCTAAATTTCTTCCTTCCCTGGCTAGTCATGTCAAAAGGCAAAACACCACTAACAAGAAAATTAACAAGGTCAACGTATCACGGAATTACCGTGAAATAAAGAATTTTCTCATCAGGGAATTCATCATGTATTTCAATTTTGTCATGACATTCCAGGTTAAGTTCTATCCTAGAAAGATGATCAACAACTTGGTTCTCGGTTTCCTTCCTATCTACCACTTCTAGGTCAAATTCTTGTAATAGCAGTATCCATATAATGAGCCTAGGTTTAGCATCCTTTTTAGTCACTAAGTACTTAATTGCTGAGTGACCAGTGTGAACAATGACCTTAGTGCCTATCAAGTATGACCTAAACTTGTCAAATGCAAATACCACGACAAGTAGCTCTTTCTCTGTGGTAGTTTAGTTTAGTTGTGCTTCATTTAAAGTACGGCTAGCATGATAAACAACATGAAAAAATTTTACCTCGACGCTGCCCCAAGATTGCTCCCACGGCGTAGTTGCTCGCGTCGCACATCAGTTCGAACGATAAAGTCCAATCTGGGGGAACAATAATTGGTGCAGTGATCAGGCTTTGCTTTAGCTCTGTGAAAGTGCCATGACATTTTTGATCGAACACAAAAGGCTGGTTCTGCTGCAACAACATGCACAAGGGCTTGTAGATCTTTGAGAAGTCCTTTATAAATCTCTGATAGAATCCCGCGTGTCCAAGGAAACTTCTTATGCCCTTGACATTTTTTGGTGGTGATAGCTTCTCGATCACCTCGATCTTAGATTTTTCTACCTCGATTCCTTTGTGTGAGATTTTATGGCCTAACACAATACCTTTTATCACCATGAAGTCACATTTCTCCCAATTCAGCACAAGGTCAGCTTCTTCACATCGCTTCAGGACCTTTGCTAAATTGCCAAGACATTTCTAGAAACTGTCTCCAGAAATAGAGAAGTTGTCCATGAAAATATCAAGAGAGTCTTCAACCATATCAGAGAAGATAGTTTGCATACAGTGCTGGAAAGTTTTCGGGGCATTACATAATCCAAAAGGCATCCTTCGAAAAGCGTAAGTGCCATAAGGACAAGTGAAAGTGGTATTCTCTTGATCCTCCGATGCTATAGCTATTTGGCTATACCCCGAATATCCATCCAAGAAACAATAATAAGCTTTGCCCGCCAAGCGATCCAACATTTGGTCGATGAAGGGTAGAGGAAAGTGGTCCTTCTTCGTAGCCTTGTTGAGCTTGTGATAGTCCATATAAATCCTCCATCCGGTCACTACTCTCGTCAGCAATAGCTCATTGTCCTCATTGCTCACCACGTTTGTGCCTCCTTTCTTGGTTACACACTGAACCGGGCTTACCCATGAAATGTCCGATATTAGGTAAATAACTCCAACATCAAGCCATTTGAGAATCTCCTTCATAACAACTTGTTTCATAATAGGTTTAAGTCTACGTTGTGGCTCTATGTATTTGCCATGGGATTCTTCTAGAAGTATCTTATGCATACATATATTAGGACTAATCCCCTTTAAATCCGCCATGGTCCATCCTATTGCTCGTTTATGCTGTGACAAAATAGCAAGTAGACTTCTCTCTTGATCAGAATTTAGATTCGCAGAAATAATTACATGAAGGGTCTCGTCTTCACCCAGATATGCATATTTCAAATGTTGTGGCAAAATCTTCAGCTTCAACTTTGGTGCATCGAAAAACGAAGGCTTAGGAGGAATGAATTCCTTAAAGTCAAGAGGTTCGAAGATCGAATGATTTCTAGCTATCAGCAAACTAGATTGATGTTCCTCCAATGAAGATTCACTAGCTTCCTCTTCCTATTCTTCATTCTTGAGCTCTTCATACTCATCCAGTTGCACAAAATTGCTGTGACAAAAATGATCAGCTTCTGATGATAGCTCATAATTTGCTTCTAAAATGCTCTGGCATTCTTCAAAATCATCCATGTACTTGAAAGAACTATTGATGTTCACGGTCAATCTTTGATTTGCTACGCGCATTGTAAGCTCACCCTTCTAACAATCAATGATAATGCGACCGGTTTCTAGCAAAGTTCTCCCTAAGATAATGGGTGTATTAGCATCACCCTCACAATCAAGTATAAGAAAGTCGACTGGAAACACGAACTTGTCCACCCTCACTATGACATCTTCAATCTTCCCCTCAGGTCTCACATGGGAACGATCGGCTAGTTTCAATATGAAAGATGTTGGTCTCGCATCTCCCATGCCAAGCTTCACGAAAATAGACTTGGGCATCAGATTTACACTCGATCCAAGATCATAGAGTGCTTTCCCAATGAACTTTGTCTCCAATGGCACACAGAATAATGAAGCTTCCTGGATCCTTTTTCTTCAACGGTAGTGTACTCAAAGCAGAGCAATACTCTTTTGTCGTGGAAATTGTCTCAAACTTCTCCACTTTACGCTTCTTTGTAACTATCTCCTTGAGAAATTTAGCGTAGGTGGGCATCTGGTCAATTGCCTCCAATAGTGGGACATTTATGTATAACTGATCCAATTTATCCATAAACTTCTTAAACTGAATTTCATCATTGTGTTTTTTGAGTGCCACTTCTTAGTGTGATCGCGCTAAATTGCTCTTTACTATGCGGCTTAGTGACTTCAGTATCACTCGGAAGACGTCCAGGCTGACGCTCCTGTAATGCCATGGCAATTTGGCCAACCCGACTTTCCAGATTTCGCAGCGAAGCACTATGGCTTTGCAGTAGAGTTCATTGGTTCTTGATAGATGTTTTATGCTCTTGAAGCATCATCTTGGTACTTAGAATAAATTCTTGCATAGTTGCCTCCAAAGAACTGGTATTAGATGATGATGCAGCCCCCTTGATCTGATTATGCCAGGGCATATTCGCTTGAAACTGTTGGGGCTCATTGTGATTCTGCACTAGGGGATTAGGATTGTTGGTTCCTTGATTTCCCCATGAAAAATTCAGATGCTATCTCCATCCTGGATTATAGGTGTTTGAGTATGGATTGTTGTTGCTTCGGTTGTAATTTCTCACATAATTGGTTGTTTCATGGTTTCCTGGGCACTCGCTTACATGATGATTGCCATGACATAATAGACATGTTGTACTGGCCATCTTCACTTCCTTCACCTCGTTGGAACGTTGGATGCTCTTCAACATGTTGGTGATAGCTGAGAGTTGGGCGGATAGTTAATCTTTAGCATCAAGCTCGAATTTCCATTATGCCTTCCTCCTGGTTCCAAGTCTTGTAGAAGCAAATTGATATTCATTGTTGGAAATTCTATCAAGTATGTCAAATGCCTCCTCGTGTGATTTTTCTAACAAAGTTCCATTTGCCAAGGCATCTAGCATCATCCTCGTCGGTGCATTGACTCCGTTGTAGAACATCACAACTTGAGTCCAATCTTGAAATCCATGATTTGTACACTTGCGAAGAAATCCCTTGTATCGATCCCAACATTCACACATTGACTCGTCGTCACCTTTTCGAAAAGAAGCAATGTCATTTCTAAGCCGAGTATTGAGATTCGGAGGATTATACCGCAGCAAAAAGCTCTTGCATAGATCAGCCCATGACTCCATCAATCTGGATGGTACTCCACTCAATCATCTCCTTGCTCGGCCACATGAAGAATAAGGGAATAACTTGAGCTTCAAGACATCCTCATGAACTCCTTGTTGATGGAAAGAATCACAAACTTCTAAAAATGCTCGAATATGTTGCCTTGCATCTTCGTGCGCCATCCCTCCAAATTGCCCAATCGAGTTAAGCATATTGAACATGATAGGCTTAAGTTCGAAATGTGTAGCTGTAATTTCTGGTGCCACGATGCCAGGATAAAGATCATCCAAAATAGGATTTAAATGATCCCTAATAGCTCTCGGTTGAGGTGCAACAACGTGCTGATTTGCCCCAACATTTTGAACTAATGGGTCTTGCATTGCTGGTGGGTCCATAGCACTACATTGATTACTTCGTCTTTTTCGAAACAAACGCTCAATTTTAGGCACTATCGGATAGAGAGGTCCATCAGTAGACCTTCTGGACATGCACTGAAAAGAAAAACAAATAAAACAAGTAAAACTGAACTAATAAAATAAACTAAGTAAAACAAAAATGTCAAAACAAAAATGACAAACTTTACTCTAAATAGATCCCCGGCAATGACGCCAAAAACTTGGTGTGTTCTGTGTAGTACTATAAATAATGTATGTGAACACACATATATGTGCAAGTATACACAGTCATACAAATAATAATAGGGTGAGTAAGTATCGTTCCCATGAGGATCTCCGGTAAAGTGTAAGGTAATTTTGTCAAGGCAAAAAGGTGTCACTAATTAAAAAGAAAAAACAAGGGAAAAGATAAAAACAAGAGAAAATGGATATGTACAATGAAGTGTTATGTAGAAATGCTATGACAATTTCAGAATGCAAGCAACTAAAATATGTCAAGGCAAAATAGAATGGATGATGATGGCAAGGTGGATGTACGAAAGTGATATGTGGAGTGGAAAGCAATGTGATTGCAAGATAGCAAGTAAAATAAAGAAAGCAATTTGTAAATGCTGAGGCAAAAGCAGGATGCAAGAACACGTTAAACAATATGTTTTACTATCCCTCTATTGACGAACTCTCTCGGGAATGACTGGTGGAAACTCCTATGAACTTCTTACCCTCGCTCCTATGAACATAATGCAACTATGGTGTATATCTACTCGACAGAGGTTTCTAAAGTTTTCCAGCTCTTCTGAGTCATAGGAACCTGATAGAACAAAATGCCATGGCATCTCGTGTCACTCGAGTAACACTAGCCTATCGATAAAGCACACTCCTTTTAGTTGTTGAAACCCTCACCTACGCCTCTTCCGAGTGCTCTAGGCTTAGATTAGGCCCTATTTTCAATCTAGAACCCACTGCTCATGTAGATCCTCCCTTATCTCCTTTCGGATGATCTAAGGATCTATTGCTACGCCTCTTCCGAGTGCTTTAACATGCGCCTAAACACGGGATACTTCTATGCCTCTTACAATGCATAGATGATTATCAACAATGAGCAAAGCAAATATAAAAACACATAGAAGGCAATATATTAATAAAAGCAAAAGATAATCATCCACAAAAGCAACCACCTAAACAAAGCTCACATGGTGGTGCAAAATGTTAAAAGTAATATTATCCACATAAAACCTTAAACATTTAACAATCATCCTCATAAAATATGAAAAATAAAGCAAAGGAAAGAGGACTAGAAGACACCCTCGGTTGCGCAGGCCGCCGAATTCTTCAACCACCACGAGATGCCTTGGTGTGCTAGCCCCTTCCGGGTGCTTAGCACACCACTCCCTTCGAGCTCTATCAATGATGGTCCCTTCGGCTGGAGTTTGTAGGATAAAGGTGGGAGCTTCCCACCGCCGCAAAAACCACTCCAAAGGTCCTCTTTTTCTGTGTTTTCTTGCTCATCAAATGTGCCTCCTTTTCTTGTAGGTCACCATGTCTTTAAAAAGGGTGAAAAACCCTAGAAAATAGTAAAAATCTCATTTCTGCCCCCTTCACGTGATGGCATTTCTGCAGGGCTGGTAGTGGTGACAGTGGTCCCCTACCGAGGTGGCTCGCAATCAGGCAATATTGCTTTGGTCCCCTACCCAGGTGGCTGTGTCCAGGCTTTAGTGGTCCCGACCAGCTGTAATGGCACCAGCTTGCACTCTTATCAAAATATCTCTTTGTCGTCTAGCTCAGCACAAGAGTCCTCCAGCTTTGCCATAGCATTTTCCCATCGCTATCCTTCTAGGAATACCATGAAAAATTGCCTCAACTTCCATTTTTGCTTTACCTGCACAACACAACTAAAAAGAACTACCTTTCCCATTAAATACCACCCATTGCCACATAAAAATGCCAAGGCATAACTAGAAGACTACATGCAATGTTATGAACCTGAATACAACTAAATGAACATATATGAGCCTAAAGACACTCAATAACTTAAGTAAAAAGGCCTAAAATATAGCCTTTTGTGGAGTTATCAATCCTGCTCCGGTGACCTTGAGATTTGACCTGGAGTTGTTGGTCGCCATGCACGTACAAGAAGAAGCCAACCCCAGAACAATAACAAAGAAAATAAATGCAGAAAACTGAAAAACTCAGTTATGTGAGAAAGGAGAAGCATGGAGAGTTTTTCATGTAGGCTAAGCAAAATGAATCTTCGATATGCTTGCCAGTGCCACTATTGTGGTTTTTATAGCCTGGATATTAACCAGTTTGCTATGGGCGGAAAAAGCAAACCATTATAACAACTCAGTCAAGTTGGTTTTAAAACCTGGAAAAGAAGTGACAACTGGAGATATTGGTTAATAGACAATCCTTCTTTCTTAAGCAGCAACATCTTCTAATATTCACCCTGCTCTTTCAATCTTCTTCCCCTTGTTTCTTGAAGGACCATAAACACCAGTTGTCCTCGCAGATCCTGGAACCTAGTAGTTGCCAGAGGTTTGGTGAACACATCTGCAGCTTGTGATTGTGTTGGAAAATAATTAACCTCCAGCTGTCGAGTCATAACCTTTTCCCGAACAAAGTGTAAATCCAATTCTACATGTTTAGTCTTGGAATGTAGAACTGGGTTTGCTGCCATAGCAACCGTACTGGTGTTATCACACCATATTTTGATTGGCTCATCAATCCTTTCTCCCATATCACCAAGAACTGTTTTGACCCATAAGACTTCTGAAGCAGTATCTGCAAGACTTTGATACTCAGCTTCAGCCGTAGAACGAGACACAAATCTTTGCTTCTTCGAGCACCAGGCAATCAAGTGTGAACTCCTAAAAATACAATAACAAGATATAGACCTTCGATCATTCACGTCACCTGCCCAATCTGCATCAGAAAAACCTTGGACCTCTATTGTATCTTGGCTCATGGAAAACAATAATACATCATTGATTATCCCTTTCAAATACCGTAAAATTCTTTTTACTACTGACCAATGTGTTTCCTTAGGGGTTTGCATATACTGAGCAACTTTATTGACAGCAAACGAGATGTCTAGCCGTGTGTGACTGACATACAAGAGTGTTCCCACCGTGCTTCGATACATTTGAGCATCAATTTGCTACTTCCATCATCTTTGCATAGTTTAGGGGATAAAGCAATCAGAGTATCAACTAACTTTGTTGCAGCCATGCTGTTTTTGTTGAGAATTTCTTCAATGTACTTGTGCTGGTTTAGAAAGAGTCCATACTTGGTGTGAACTGCTTCTATGCCTAGAAAATGATGGACAAACTCCAAATCCTTTAGAGAGAACTTCTCGTGTAGCATTTGAATCACATGATCAACATGGCTTGAATTTGCTCTTATAATTAAAATTTCATCAACATAAACTGCCATATAAGTCAAAACTTTGTCATTCTTGCAAACAAGTAACAAAGGATCAACACAGGAAGATTGAAACCCAAGCTTGATAAGAAACCCTTTCAATTTGCTAAACCAATTTCTAGGTGTCTGCCTTAGATCGTAAAGTTCTTTTTGAAGCTTACACACCAACTTTGAACCATCAAGATCTTGCTTGACAAAACCATCAGGCTGACACATATAGACATCTTCTTGCAAATCCCCCTTTAAGAACGCATTGTTCACATCCACCTGTCTGATATCCCATTTACTAGAGACAGCTAAAAAAATTAAAATATTGATTGTGAAGAACTTCACAACTGAACTAAAGGTCTTACCAAAATCATGACTTGGAACCTGAGAAAATCCTTTGGCCACAAGTCTGACCTTGTAACGATTTATTGAACCATCAGTATTGTACTTAATATGAAAAATCCATTTGCAGCCTATCGCTCTTCGATCTGGAGGTAGTTTAACAACAGTCCAGGTGTTGTTGTCAATGAGTGCATCATACTCAGACTGAACAGCACTACACCACTTTGGATTAGCAAGAGCATCGTGTATGCTATCTGGAACTTGTGGTAACTCAACCATATAAACCTTTGGTTTATATATACCAACTTTACTTCTGGCAATCATGGTGTGAGTATTTGTAGCAGGTACTAAGTTAATGGAATTATGTTCTGGAGTTGACAAGCTGATGGAACTATGATTGGGAGTATTGAAAAATTCAACAATGTGTGGTGCAGCTTCCTCATCACATGTTGGCCCTCCTTCATAAGTCCCTGAATTAGTACTGGATGCTGAAGGGAATAAAGGACTATTCCTGTTTGTTGCTGAACCATAAGCACGACTGTGATGATAAAGACCAACCTTATTATTGTTATTACTAGAACTTTGTAGTTCTTCTTGATTCACATGGGAGAATGAGCCTAGTGACGCAACATGACTTGTTGGAGTAGAACCTTCTTGAATTGGAGCTGGAGCTTTCGGAGATAAATTCTACTAAATTGGTGGAACAAGAGCACTTTCATGAACATTATTATTCGATGAGGAAGATGCCATTGCATCATGAATCAGTGGAGTGTGACCTTCTTGAACTGGAGCTAGAGCTACTGGAGAAAAATTCTGTTGAACTGGTGGAACAAGAGGACTTTCATGAACTGAATTGGATTCATGAGACAAGGGAAAGGATGGTGATAAGAAGGCTTTATCCTTGACTGTTGGTTTTTGAAAAACTTCTCCTGAGGCAAAAGGAAAGACATCTTCATTGAACCTTACATTGCGAGAGATGAAAATCCTTTCATCTGTATCCAAGCACAGATAGCCACGATACTTAGGCGAGTATCCCAGAAAAACACGAGGTTTATACTTGAAACTAAACTTATGTGTATTATAAGGTTTGAGACACAAAAAAAACATTGAGTGCCAAATACTCTGAGAAACTTGTAGTCTGGAGGAAAACCATAGAGCTTCTGATGTGGAGAGATGCCTTCTAACACAGGTGTAGGCAGCCTGTTAATTAAGTAAACAACACTTAGCACAGTAAACGCCCAATATTGAAATGGTACATGTGTTTGAGCAAGTAGAGTTAAAGTTGTATCTATAATGTGTCTATGCTTCCTTTTCACAAAACCATTTTGTTCTGAGGTGTGAGGACAAGTTTTACTCGATGTTGAATGCCCAATGCATTAAGTTCAGATTCAAGAGCACGAAATTCACCACCACCATCAGTTTGGAGAGCCACAATTGAGGTTGAAAATTGGTTCTTAACAATTGCAAAAAAGACTTTAAATGCAGAGGCCACTTCAAACTTGTTATGCAACAAAAACAACCAACAATTTCGACTATACATGTCTATGAAAGTCACATAATATTACCATGTTAAAGATCTAATGGGTGTTGGTCCCCATACATCAGCCTCTACAAGTTCAAAAGGTTTATTGTAGACACTATCAGAAGGTTGAAATGGCAATTGATGATTTTTCCCTACTTGACAAGCCGTACAAAGTTGTATTTTATGTATGTCTAAAGTTGTATCTAATAAGGAGTTTACAATTTTCGCAGATGGGTGACCAAGCCTGAGGTGTCACAACCAGTACTGAGAGAGCTTCTTGTCAACCTTCTGTACATCACTGACTTCATCCTTTTCTACAGCTGTTGTTGTAGCATTACACAAGACTACAGAATTCTTATGTGTCGAGATCAAATTAAAGCAGTAAAGTCCTTCCTCAAGCTGCCTTCCATCAAGATCTCTTTGGTGATGCTATCCTTAACAAAAAACTGAACATCATGAAACTCAAAAAAAATATCATTATCATGTGCAAATCGTGACATTGACATGAGATTTTTTTATTTGTGGTACACTAAGCAATTGATTGAGAGCAAGACATCTAGACTCGGTATCAACAATAAGTTTACCAACATGAATTATGTTTAGAGAAGATCCATCTCCTAGAAAGACCTTTCCCTTACCTGTGTACCCTTGACCTTTCTGACCACCAGTCGAACTACATGTAACGTGATGCGTAGCTCCTGAGTCTAGATACCATTTATCAGTTGTAGAAATCACACCACTTACAATTAGAGTATTGACTTGTGCAGTATCCGGAGTCTCTTCAACAGCAGCCTTTTCTTGACCAGGACTACAATTGATAAAAGGTCATAAAAGCCCTCAGGTGAGTCATCGACATACCTGCAAACATTAGCTTGTGTTTTGACAGCAGAACTTTCATTGTTGCGCCTTGGTTGAAAGTCAGGTGGACCTTTGTAGTCTTTATTAAACCTATTCCAACATTTGTTTTCTAAATGGCCTAACTTACCACAAATTTAGCATTGGATTCGAGGCTTCTAGAGTATCTACCTCCTGTTTGATTAAATCCTCGTTGAGGTCTGAATTGATCTCTATCAATATTCTCAGCATCATAACTTCTATTACCACTATACCTTGTGTAATTGATCTCGACCGGAGCACACAAGGGGTCATGTAACCTTGATTCAACATATTTTAGAATTGAAGTAACTGAAGCAAATGTTTGTGCCTCACGACTAACAGTTATAGCTGCAACAATGGTCTCATATTTTATAGGTAAGCCATTAAGTATCGTAGCTATTTTTGTATCTCTTAAATAGGACTTCAACTTGTTGCCAATAAGTCACATATCTCTTTAATTGCAGTGGTGTATTCTGTAATTGTAGACGTACCTTTCTTGAGATTTCGAAGCCGACAATGAAGATTCATCACTTTGGTGGTTGAGAGTTGAGAATACAATCGATGAACCACACTCCAGATCGCAGTTGTGGATTCCACACCAACCATGGAAGTATAGAGGGACTGATCATGGACAACAATCAAGAGGCAAGGGAGCTGTCTTGTTTTCGATATCGCCGATAAGAAGGATTCACACTTAGATCACCATTTACAGTTGTAACAACCTTAGGAGGTGGTGACACAGTCTCATCCAAATAGTGTTCAAGTTCATGCCCCTGATCATTAGAATAACCTGTTGCTTCCAAAGAAGAAAATTGTAATCATCTAATTTCACATTTACTTATTTGTTAGCAAAGAAGGATACTTCTTGATCATCAAAAACCTGAGTAGTATTGCTTTGAGCTTCATGAAACACTGATCCATTAGAAGTCGTAGCCATACTTACAACCTCAAAAGCAAGAAACTAGCAACAGCACTGGTGAAGATACAACGAGCTGATCGGAGAATGGTCGGACCGACTAGCTCTGATACCATGCTGATCCTACTACGGTGACCTTGAGATTTGAGTTGGAATTGTTGTTCGCCATGCACGTACTAGAAGAAGTCAACCCTAGAACAATAACAAAGAAAATAAATGTAGAAAACTGAAAAACTCAGTTATGTGAGAAAGGAGAATGAGGGAGAGTTTTTCATATAGGCTAAGGAAAATGAATCTAAGATATGCCTGCCAATGCCACTGTTGTGGTTTTTATAGCTTGGATGTCAATCAGTTTGCTATGGGCGGGAAAAGCAAACCATTATAACAACTGAGTCAAGTTGATTTTAAAACCTAGAAAAGAAGTGATAGCTGGCGATTGATTAATAACCAATCCTTCTTCCTTAAGCAGCAACATCTTCTAATATACAAGTCAATAAAAAAATTTAATAATTTAACAATGTATGAACTTCGAAAAGTTTAGGGTGGGCACGGGTCCACCCTTCTTCTAATATAGATCTACCGTTAGGTGAGACTGTCAAAACAATTTATGGTTATAACAATTAACTAATAAGATAACCTTCTAACTAACTGGATAACAAAGGCAAGGCTGGATATAACAAATATATAACTAATCACTCAGCATGAAGGTCTATGGAACTTGTTTTTAGTCTAACACGCCACAACAAGGTAGTGGGCAAAGATCGAGGAGGTCGAATTATGAGGGGTTGGGGTGAGATGCGTATATCCTTCTCGTTTTCTTAACCTCACGAATTGAGAATAATAATGGGGTTAGTTGGTAGATCATATCAAATTTTATTTATTTTATTTAACCTTTAATAATTTTATTTATTTTCCGTCTAAACCTAATTGAGAATTCGGTAACTAATATGCAATTTCAGAAAGTTTAAAGGTTTTGTTGAAAGGTTATAAAAGTTGAGACCTTTTTAGGGTAATTATACGATTTCATTCGGTAACAGTTTTCTTCCTCTGCTTTCCCGTTTCAGTTTCAAATTTGGTTTTAATTCTTCTCCATTTATTCCCTCATAATTCTTCACTCCATTCTCTGCTTTGATTTCAAACTGAGTATTCACCATTCCATTCAGATTCTCTTTCGTTTCAGTCTTGTGTTTGAAAGGTAAGTTCTTGTTGCTTTTGTTGCTTTGCTTCCTTATGCTTCGATTGTAATGTGATGTTAAAGGGTAGTGAGTTTTTTCAGGTTAAATCGAATTAGGAGAGTAGGTTTATATTTGTAGGTTTTGGAATTCGAATCACAGTGTGTGAGGGTTAAGATTAAAGGATTCAGAAGAGATATTTTTATTGAAAATGGTTACCTTGTTATTTTTGGGATTCAAAAAGGGGTTTGCTCGGTTATGGATTAAGTGATTTCTGAGTTAGGAAAAGGATTCTGGGAAGGGGAATGTAATAAAAATTCAAAATTCAAAAACGAGGAAGAACGAGTGAAAAACTGGGGATTTCTGATTTAGGAATTTTTTGGAATTTTTCTAAATTTTCCAGGAAAATCTGAAAATCTGTACCGACCCTTTGACTCGACCCGTTGACGTCAACATTGACTAGTGTTGATATTATCTGTTGACGTCAGTGTTGACCAATGCTTACGTTAGCATTGACTTTTTTCGACCCGAGCCCACTTTATGTTTTTGAGGTCCTAAGTTCGATGGTGTTATCCCTTTTTTGAAATTTGAACCCAAAGTGTTGTTTTTGAGTTTTTTTGTTCAATTGTTAATTGGAATTTTACCTTTATCGGAATCTAAAATTAGTTTATTATCTGGTTCAGGTGACCTGGATTTGGATACCGATTTTCTTCCTCCTCCTCCTCCTCCTGGACGACCCCTTGTTGTTCAGACTTCAAGACCCGCATATGAGTTATCTAGTTTATTTCTGTTTTGTGTATTTTCTATATAGTGACATAGTAGTATACTTACATAAATATTATTCATAGGTTTTGCATCTGCTCGACCTAGTTCTAGGATTGAGCCTAGTAGACGTCACTCTCGACATTAAGCTAGCTACTTGAGGTGTGTCTCTCCTGAAAATATTTACATACTTCTGTGTACATATTCTATATTTTTGTGTTTCTCTGTTGATTTTTTATATTCTACAATATCAAAATTAATCTGTAAGATGTCATGCCATATTACATGGTTTATTTATATTTGATTTAGAATTTATGAAAAACACGGATTATGATTTATTCGGATCAGTGGCTTCACATTTAGGTCGAGTTTACACTTCGGATTAGTGGCTCCACCTTCGGGTTGAGTTTCCACTTCAGATGGTGACAATAGAGTTACAGTGAACCTAATCTTCAGATGGTGTTTGGTTTTGGGTGCATATCAATCAGGCATTATATCATATGTTTTTGGCATAATATGACATCTGTATTCTGTTGAGATATGTATAGATTTTTTTTATTGTTATGTTTATGCTACATCTACAAACTAGAGACACACTAAGCTCCCTAACTTACACCCTTTCAGTTTTTGTTTCAGATAATCAGACTTATGCTACGGTACTTCGAGGACTCTTGTTTCAGAATTTATGTTTATGTTTTATAAATTTCGAAAAAATACACTTTATTTCGGATTGAACTTTTAATGGACTTGAACTTTCTATATTGAACATTTACTTAGTTTTTCAGGATTTTAATGTTTACTATGAACTTGATTGAACTTTAGACTATATATAATATTTTATTCAATATTTCAGTTATTTTTTATTTAACAGAATTTAATATTTCGTTATTTAAACTCTAACTTGAATTATATGTTACATAATGTGATCCTTAAGTTTTTAATCTAAAATATTAGATTAAAATTAAGGGTTAAAGTGTGGTTGGCGTGCTTGCGAAAGGTGGACTAGATCATATTTCTTGGATGCGGGTGGGTGAGTGAGTCGTGGCTTATATGGGCTATTTGCTTTTTTTTTTTCTTTGCCTTGTGTTGCATCAATATTATATTTTAGTGGTTGGTGTACATGTAACTTTCTTTGTTGAGTTTATTGTGTTTGGATTATCATGAATACTCTTTCTCTCGATTAAGTTTAAGAAATTTTTAATGAGATTCGTAATTATTCTTGATGCATGATCTTCGTCTTCAATAAATCAAGACAGTTTGATATGAAAAAAGAGTAAATGGCAAGATAGTGGACTATGGAATAACAACCGTCAACTAGATTGGTTTGGGTAATAACTATTTTTGTCAGAGGTTGAACAAACCTTAAATTAAAACCCTAAACTGAAACCCTAAATTGTATCTCTAAATATATATAAATAAATAAATCATTAATTAAAATTATAAAAAATATATTTGATAAGTGCTCAACTCACTATCACTTTTTACACCTTTTATGGGCATTAATCACTAAATTTACACCCACTCGGACCAATGCATGTACTTAATGTGATATATTTAGAAGTTATGATTATAAAGATGATATTTACAGAAAAGGAAAGTTTTACTACATTTTTACATCTGTGCTGGATAAACTATTGCCGCGGCAGCAACATGGCCGAGTCAGGACTTGATGCCGAGGCAGCAATTGAGAGCCAGGAAGCAATATTGTAGGCGATCGGAAGAGAAAAATCCAAGGGACGTTTCTGGACATGAAGCACATGGATTGGAGTTGGTTAGCACGAGGAAAAGCCCAAGACAAGGCCACGCAGGAAAGCCTCTTAGTTGAAATAAACTTGGAAATATTTTATTTATGTACATGACTTGTTCCCTACTCCAAGTTGTATTCTACTTAGGAAAGGTTTGCCCTAGGCCAAGCCTATATAAGACCTAGCCGTCTAAGGGAATAGGAGAGCCGATTCTTAGAGAGTTCACCCTAAGACTTAATATTTTCTTTCTCTCAAATTATGTTCTAAGCTTTCTTATGGTTTAGGTGAAGGTTGTTAAGTATTTGTGAGAGGAGATTGTACTTTGTTCTTTGTTTCAATGCAATAAAACTATCAAGGTTTGCTTATCCTTTGCCATTCTTTGTTCTTGCATTCAAGCTCGGGAGACAAGTTTGTGAGTAATCCATTTATCTAGACTTGGGAGAATTAGATTCACAAAAGGGATAAGTACGGTTTTTCAATCGCGAAATACTAACTCGGCCTAGGGATAGGTTAAGAGTTTCAGCGGCTAAAAGAAGTGTGAGATTGGTTGGTGGGTAAATTGATTCACGCCGGGAGGTATCATCAAGGACTAGTCATCAACAATACTTCGACTTAGGGATAAGCGGAGTCACCCAAGGACACTTTGTCGAACTTTGGTAAAGTCCAACCACGAGCAAGGGATTGTCGCGGCGGACAAGTATTATCGTTGCCAAGGCAGTAATCTGCAGTACTGCCGAGGCAGTGATATACAATTGCATTGGACAGAGAAAAGTCAATCAAATCCACAATACAATGCAACTAGATCCTAACCTCTCTCTATTAATCAGACCTCATCTTTTACTTAGTTTCTTTATTTCAATTTATTTAGTTTCATCAAAACCACAATTACCTGTGTTTTTATTTTATTCCTTTTTACAGAACAAGAAGACGAAGAAGGCATATTAAGTATACCAATCCCTGTGGAGACGATAGACGATAATACTTATCACTTTATTACTTGCGATGTGTTCACTTGCACTAATTGCGCACTTTTGACACGCGACAAGTTTTTGGCGCTGTTGCCGGGGATTGGCAACTAAACTTTGTTTTCTTTATTTTCTTGTTTCTTTTTTATTTTTATTTTTATTTTACTTTGGTTTTTCTTGGTGTATGACCAAGGTCAACCCAACCAACCCTTTGTACGAGTTAGATCCAGAGATCGAACGTACACGACAAAGGTTAAGGAGATAAATCCAAGTAGCTATGGCAGATCACCCGACAGGACAAAACTTACCTACCGGCAATGGAGGTCTTCCGCCACCACCAGGGTCGCGGCAGCTTACTGTCAAAGACTTCCTGGAAGAGGATTTAAATGGGTTAAACCCAGGAGTTATTACACCGGAAATAGAAGCATCTCAAGTCCTTCATGGAGATATGCAATTCCTTCAAAATCCAAGGAGTCCATGAAGATGTCTTGAGATTGAAATTATTCCCCTATTCACTGAGGGATAGGGCAAAAGCCTGGTTAAATAGCATTCCAGCAGGATCTATTGGATCTTGGAGTGAACTCTTTCGTGATTTTATTACACGTTTTAATCCTACAAATTTATATGATAGAATTCGTAATGAAATCACTTCTTTTCGACAGGCAGATGACGAACCTAAGTACGAGGCATGAGAGCGATATAGGGAGTTACTGCACAAGTGTCCGTTGCATGGATTTCCCCTATGGACACAAGTGACCATGTTCTATAATGCCACGAATGCCCCGACAAGGATGATGTTAGATGCCTCAGCGAACGGAACACTCCTTGACAAAGCACTTGAGGAAGCTATTGAGATACTAAACAAACTCGCAAAGAACGATTTTCAATTCCCTACATCTAGGCGAGGAGAAGTAAGACGCCAAGCCACGATGAATGAGTTAGACACATCAAATTCAATGGCAGCACAATTGGCCTTTCTTACCAAGATGGTGCAAAATTTGCAACTACAACAAAATAACCGTGAGGTTAAGGTGATTGATTCTTTTTGTGATTTATGTGGAGGTAACCACAATTCTTCTGACTGTATGAATCAAGAAATCGGCATGTATGTTGGAAACTATAACCGAACCAATATGATGTCCAACACATACAACACCTCATGGAAAAGGCATCCAAACCTATCATGGAGTAATCCTAACAATGCCTTAAACCCAACCACCCAACCCCCAGGATTCCAACAACCAATGCAACATCTGCCGCCGCCGCCGCAGGTCCAGCAGCCAATACCGCAGCAACAAATCCAGCAGCAATCTGTAAGTTCCTTGGAGAATTCTCTAAAAGCATTCATGATGAAAACTGAGTCATACATGGCAGAGAATAACAACTTCATCAAAAGAATAGATGCGTTTATAAATAGGACTGGGATGAGGTTGCAGAACCAAGAGGCAACAATTAAGGCATTGGAAACTCAGGTTGGGCATTTTGCTCAAAACATAAACACTAGACCACAAGGAGAACTACCCAACAATACTGAAGTTGCTAAGGTAATGGTCCATGAACAGTGTAAAGCAATCACTACTAGGAGTGGTCTACAGCTGAAGGAAAAGAAAGAAACTCTAGCAGGCCAAGTTCCATCGTCAGACCCAGCAAAAGAGGAGGCTGAACAAACTGACCCTGATAACACTGTCCCAGCAGAGAACTCAGCAGCTCCTAAATAGTCTGCCGAGACAACAACATCCCAGTGATGCCAGGTATTAAGTTCCAAACTAAAGAAACTCTGGCTGAGATGAAACCACCACCACCCTTCCCAAAAAGGTTGAAAAAGCAGGACCAACAATTCAAGAAATTTCTTGATATTTTAAAGCAAGTCCACATCAACTTACCATTCGTAGAGGCAATTGAACAAATGTCAAATTATGCTAAATTCCTGAAAGACATTGTTTCTAAGAGAAAAAGACTAGGTGATTTCGAAACAGTGGCTGCTACCGAAGGATGCATGGCAATGCTACACAATCGCATGCCACTAAAATTGAAGGATCCTGGATGCTTTATCATACCTTGTGCAATAGGTAAAAACTATAAAGCCCTATGCGACCTTGGAGCAAGCATCAATCTAATGCCCAAATCTGTTTTTCAAAAGCTTGGAATAGGAAGGGCGAAACCTACAACAATTATGCTCCAACTTGTGGATCGATCTTATGTGCAACCCGAAGGAAAAATCGAGGACATACTTGTAAGAGTTGATAAATTTATTTTTCCCGCTAACTTTCTTGTCCTTGATTGTGAAGCAGATGATAATGCACCGATCATCTTGGGGAGACCTTTCCTTGCCACTGGACGAACACTAATTGATATGGAAAAAGGAGAGTTGACAATGAGGGTCAATGACCAACAAGTCAAACTCAGTGCCTTCCACAATTTGAAACGGCATGATGATACAGAAGAATGCAAAGTCCTTCACAGCAAAGATGCAGGCACAACGATATCTTGTTTCAACAGCCACTGCTTGGGCAGAATGCTCGGCGGGAAAATGGAAATACTTTATGGCAGAATATTTGGCAGGAAAAGTAAGACAGATGTGAAGGAAACCAACAGGACAACAAACTGTCCAGTTATAAAGGGCGCAGTACAAATCAGTAAAAACAAAGATGGACATAAAGCCAATAGCCAATACTTGAAGAATCACTGTGACCGGGAAGAGAGAATCATCTTGGGAGATGCATTTGCATGCACTCCTCCAGTAACATGATCTCTCATATTTTCTTATATATATTAGGATTAGTTTAGTTTATATTTATTTTTTATAATTTGTGTTTCTGCTTTAATTATTTTTCTTGTTTGTGTTTAATTTATATTTAGGATAATAAGCAAGAATAAAGGAGAAATAGTTCATAGCAGGGATTCTTCCAAGGCAGAAAACAGTGTCAGAGCCGCAGCAGTTTCAAAGGGCAGAACAGTGTAACGGCTAGTCTATCGAGATTTCTGCCGCGGCAGAAAAGGAAACGGCAGTAAAGACTAACGGTTACAAAACGGCTAGTGGTTCAAACGGTCACAAAGACGATGCCTATATAAGCAACCTCTCCCTCTTGAACTATTCACTCTTTCATTCTTGTTTTCTTTAGAATACTCGACAATCTTGTTCTCACAATACTCTCTGCCTACCCTTCTTAAAATTTTCAGAATTCCTCCAAGAAAATCTCCAAAAACTTAATCTCTCACAATCCTTATAGCCACCTACAAACGTTTTGCCCTAGCCAATGTTGAAGACCGCTTCAACAAGTCTTTCATTGCCCGACAGTTGTGGGAGGAACAAGGGTTCCAACACTCGGATGAAGAAAATTATAGCATCGAGCACTATCTGTTCGACAGGATCAAGTACCAAGAATGGGAAATCTTTTGCCTACAACCTGCCTAGGAAAACGCTACCATCGTGCGGGAATTCTATACGCACGGGCCAAGAAAAGACTCCCTCTTTGTCCACTTCCGAGGCAGGCCTGTCCAGCTTGATGTCGATACCATCAACCAATTTTACGGCCTCACACCTGACCATGATGTACACGCTGAATTTATGGAGGATATCACTGCCGAGAATTATGAATTGATTAAAGACGACCTCTGCTACACGAATATTCCATGGGAACCGGTTCCCATAGAGGATCGTTAGCACGGCAAAGTCTGAAACCCGAGGCCAAACTTTGGAACACCTTTGTCAAAAGACGCCTCATCCCCACCTCCCACAACAGCACGGTGGACCGAAGGAGATTGGTGCTCATCCAATCAATCATCAACAAAAGGAGAATCAACGTTGGAGAGATCATATTACGCGAAATTTACGAATGCGGTAAGAAGGATAGAGGACTGATAAGTGCATAACACACTATCACTTTTTACTCCTCTTATGGGCATTAATCATCAATTACACACCCACTCGGACCAATGCATGTGCTTAATGTGATATATTTAGAAGTTATACTTATATAGATAATATTTACAGAAAAAGGCACATTTTACTGCCTTACTTGAAGAAATTGCCTATACTTTTGCACTGCTTATCATCAGTATTGCCTTATTTTATTCTTTAAGGCTATAGAAATCTTTCTCCTTACCATGGTTAGGTCCTGTTAAGAAGGTTTAACCTTAGGATACTTAAGGATGAAAACTTAGAAGCTTACTATAAGATAAATTTTAAAAACACTTTTGGGACTTGTTGGATTATAGGAATTCTTTTAATGAACTTAGGTGATAAAGACATAGATTTTTGGGAAAGTGACTAGAGGTGCCTATCACCGGCTCTAGGATTTACTCTTCTTCATTCTAGAGGTGCCCGAAATTGGCTCTAGTATGCTACAAGGAATATCAAAAAGAAAGAAGGAATTAGTGAAGAGAAAAACACAATCCTTGAGGTACCCGAAATTGGCTCAAGAATTGGTTGTTTAGAAAAGAAGAGAACACTTAACCCAATTCTACTTGTCTTGAACTTAGAGTTTATCTAAGAAAGCCTTTAATCAAACTTGTCCACAAAAACGCACACACTCACCAAATCTTATAGTTTGTTTCTAGGTAAACCCTTGGGTAGCCGAAAGGTTAAGTCTAAAGAATAGGCATAGTTATGGTGGGGAGAATAGACGGAAACATAAGACCAAGAGAGAATAGAGTTTGGCAAATTGATGGTTTGCATTGCTTGAGGACAAGCAATAGTTCGAGTTTGGGGGTGTGATAAGTTCTCAACTCACTATCACTTTTTACACCTTTTATGGGCATTAATCACTAAATTTACACCCACTCGGACCAATGTATGTACTTAATGTGATATATTTAGAAGTTATGATTATAAAGATGATATTTACAGAAAAGGAAAGTTTTACTGCATTTTTACATCAGTGCAGGATAAACTATTGTTGTGGCAGCAACATGGCCGAGGCAGGACCTGATGCCGAGGCAGCAGCTGAGAGCCAGGAAGCAATATTGTAGGCGATCGGAAGAGAAAAATCCAAGGGACGTTTCTGGACATGAAGCACATGGATCAGAGCTGGTTAGCACAAGGAAAAGCCCAAGACAAGGCCACGCAGGAAAGCCTCTTAGTTGAAATAAACTTGGAAATATTTTATTTATGTACATGACTTGTTCCCTACTCCAAGTTGTATTCTACTTAGGAAAGGTTTGCCCTAGGCCAAGCCTATATAAGACCTAGCCGTCTAAGGGAATAGGAGAGCCGATTCTTAGAGAGTTCACCCTAAGACTCAATGTTTTCTTTCTCTCAAATTATGTTCTAAGCTTTCTTAGGGTTTAGGTGAAGGTTGTTAAGTATTTGTGAGAGGACATTGTACTTTGTTCTTTGTTTCAATGCAATAAAACTATCAAGGTTTGCTTATCCTTTGCCATTCTTTGTTTTTGCATTCAAGCTCGGGAGAGAAGTTTGTGAGTAATCCATTTATCTAGACTCGGGAAAGTTAGATTCACGAAAGGGATAAGTACGGTGTTTCTATCGTGAAATACTAAATCGGCCTAGTGATAGGTTAAGAGTTTCAGCGACTAAAAGAAGTATGAGATTGGTTAGTGGATGATAAATGCTCAACACACTATCACTTTTTTATTACTTTTATGGGCATTAATCATCAAATATACACCCACTCGGACCAATGCATGTGCTTAATGTGATATATTTAGAAGTTATACTCATATAGATAATATTTACAGAAAAATGCACGTTTTACTGCGTTTTCATATCTATGTAGGAGAACCAGTGACGCGGCAGGGACAAGGCCGAGGCAGGACCTGATGCCGAGGCAATAGCAGAAAGACAGAAAGCAAGACTATAGGCGATGGAAAGACAAAAATACAAGGAACGTGTCTGGACTTGAAGCCCATGGATCGGAGCTGGATAGCACAAGGAAAAGCCCAAAGGAAGAACATGCGGAAAATCCCCTTAGCCGAATATAAACTTGGAAATATATTTAATTATGTACTTTACTTGTTCCCTACTCCAAGTTGTATTCTACTTAGGAAAGGTTTGCCCTAGGTCTAGCCTATATAAGGATCTAGCCACCCAATGTACAATATACGAAATACCTAGGGAGAGAGCCGACTTCTACTCTTGTTTCTTTCCTCTCCATCATGTTCTAAACCTTCTTAGGGATTAGGTGAAGGTTGTCGAGTATTTGTGAGAGGAGATTGTACTTTGTCTTTGATTCAATGCAATAAAGTTATCAAGGTTTGTTTATCCTTTGTTATTCCTTGTTTTCACAATTGAGCTCGGGAGAGGATATTGTGTATCATCCATTTATCTAATCTCGAGAGAGTTAGATTCACGAAAGGGGTAAGTACGGTGTTTCAATCGTGAAATACTAACTCGGCCTAGGGATAGGTTAAGAGTTTCAGCGGCTAAAAGAAGTGTGAGATTGGTTGGTGAGTATAATTGGTTCACACCGGGAGGTATCATCAAGGACTAGTCATCAACAGCACTCTGACTTAGGGATAAGCGGAGTCATCCAAGGACACTTTGCCGAACTTTGGTAAAGTCTGCCCACGAGCAAGGGATTGCCGCGGCAGACAGTATTATCGCTGCCAGGGCAATAAACTGCAGTGCTGCCGAGACAGTGGTATACGATTGCATTGGACAGAGACAAGTCAATCAATTCCACAATACGACGCAACTGGATCCTAGCTCATCTCTCTCTACTATTTCAATCCTTTATTTTTATTTAGTTATTTTAGTTTAGATAAATCAATTCAACTCACTTGTGTTTTTATCTTTCTACAGAATAAGAAGGTGAAGAAAGCATATTAAGTATACCGGTCCCTGAGGAGATGATAACTCGATAAAATACTTATCACTTATTACTTGCGATGTGTCCACTTGCACTAAACGCGCACTTTTGACACGCGACAAGTTTTTGGCGCCGTTGCCGGGGACTGACAACTAAATTTTGTTTTCTTTATTTTCTTGTTTATTTTTATTTTTATTTTACTTTTTGTTTTTCTTGGTGTATAGGGCCAATCCAACCAACCCCTTGTACGAATTAGATCCAGAGATCGAAAGAACAAGGCAAAGGTTGAGGAGACAGATCCAAGGAGCCATGGCAAAACACCCGGCGGGACAAAACTTAACTGTCGGCAATGGAGTACTTCCGCCGCCACCTGGGCCGCGACAGCTCACTGTCAGGGACTTCCTGGAAGAGGACTTAAACGGATTAAACCCAGGAGTCGTCACAACGGAAATTGAAGCAACCCATTTTGAACTAAAACCCGTAATGTTCAATATGTTAAATACAATTGGACAATTTGGTGGGTCTGCAACTGAAGACGCAAGGCAACACCTCAAGTCCTTCATGAAAATTTGCAACTCTTTCAAAATCCAAGGAGTCCATGAAGATGTCTTGCGATTAAAGTTATTCCCCTATTCACTGAGGGATAGGGCGAAAGCGTGGTTAAATAGCATTCCAGCAGGATCTATTGGTTCTTGAAGTAAACTTTGTTGTGATTTCATTACTCATTTTAATCCTACTAATTTATATGATAGAATCCGTAATGAAATTACCTCTTTTCGACAGGCAGAAGACGAACCAATGTACGAGGCATGGGAACGCTACAGAGAGCTATTTCACAAGTGTCCTTTGCATGGATTTCCCCTATGGACACAAGTGACAATGTTTTACAATGCCACGAATGCCCCGACAAGGATGATGTTAGATGCCTCGGCAAACGGAACACTCCTTGATAAAGCACCTGAGGAAGCTATTGAAATACTGAATAAACTCGCAAAGAATGACTTTCAGTTTCCTACATCTAGGCGAGGAGAAGTAAGACGCCAAGCCACGGTACATGAATTAGACTCATCAAGTTCAGTGGCAGCACAATTGGCCTCTCTTACTAAGATGGTGCAAAACCTGCAGTTACAACAAAATACCCGTGAGGTTAAGGTAATTGATTCATACTGTGACTTATGTGGAGGTAACCACAGTTCCTCTGACTGCATGAATCAAGAAACTGGTATGTATGTTGGGAACTACAACCGTAACAATGTGATGTCCAACACATACAACCCCTCATGGAAGAGGCATCCAAACTTATCATGGAGTAACCCAAACAATGCCTTAAATCCAATCACCCAACCTTCGGGATATCAGTAACCGATGCCGCAGCAGCAAGTCCAACAGTCGATGCCGCAGTAGCAGATGCAGCAGCAACCGGTAAGTTCATTGGAAAACACGCTAAAGGCCTTCATGATGAAAACTGAGTCATACATGGCAGAAAATAGTAATTTCATCAAGAGGATAGATACCTTCATGAATAGAACTGAGATGAGGTTGCAAAATCAAGAAGCGGCCATAAAGACGCTGGAAACTCAGGTTGGGCAGTTTGCTCAATACATAAACACTAGACCACAAGGAGGCCTACCCAGCAATACTGAAGTTGCTAAGGTAATGAGCCATGAACAATGCAAGGCAATCACTACTAAGAGTGGTCTACAGTTGAAGGAGAAGATCCCAGAGAGCCAAATTCAATCAGCAGATCAAGCAAAAGAAGAGGCCGAGCAAACTGAAGCTGACAACACTACCCCGGCAGAAAACGCTGCAGCTCCTGAGCAGCCTGCCGAGGCAGCAACAACTCTAGTGGTGCCAGGTATAAAATTTCAAACTAAAGAAACCCTGGATGAAATGAGACCACCACCACCTTTTCCACAAAGGTTGAAAAAGCAAAAACAGGACCAGCAATTCAAGAAATTCCTCGACATCTTGAAGCAAGTCCACATCAACATACCGTTCGTTGAAGCTATTGAACAAATGCCGAACTATGCCAAGTTCCTAAAGGACATGGTATCAAAGAGAAAAAAAATAGGTGAGTTTGAGACAGTGGCTGCTACTGAGGGATGCATGGCAATGCTGCATAACCGCATGCCACCAAAATTAAAAGATCTTGGTTGCTTCATTATACCTTGTGCGATAGGAAAGAGCTATGAAGGTAAGGCCCTATGCGACCTTGGAGCAAGCATAAACCTCATGCCTAAATCAGTCTTCCAAAAGCTCGGAATTGGAAGGCCGAAGCCTACAACAATGATGCTCCAACTCGCGGATCGATCCTATGTGCAACCCGACGGCAAAATCGAGGACATACTGGTAAGAGTTGACAAGTTTATTTTTCCTACCGACTTTCTTGTCCTTGATTGTGAAGCAGATGACAATGCACCGATCATCCTTGGCAGACCCTTTCTAGCAACTGGACGCACATTAATTGACGTGGAAAAAGGAGAGTTGACTATGCGGGTCAATGACCAATAAGTCAAACTCAACGCATTCCACAACTTAAAGAAGTATGATGATCCAAAGGAATGCAAGGCCATCCACATAGTAGACAATAAGATATCCTGCCTGGGCAGTCTGCTCGGCAGAATATTCGGCAAGAAGATCAAGCCCAAGATGGATGGACAGACAGCAAAAAGGAGTGACCCACAACCAATACTTAATTTGGGCCTAAGGGAGAGAATAATTTTGGGAGATGCATTTGCATGCTCTCCACCAATAACATAACCTCTCCCCTTTTTTATTATATTAGGGTTAGTAGTTTATTTTTATTTTTTTCTAATTATTTTTTGATTTAAGTATTTTTTTCTTTTGTGTGTTTTATTTAGGAATAAAAAGCAAGAATAAGGGAAAAATAGTTCACAGCAGGAACTATGCCGAGGCAATAAAACAGTGTCAGGGCCGCAGCAGTCTCAACGGGCAGAACAGTGTAATGGCTAGTCTGTCGAGATTCCTATCGCGGCAGAAAAAGGAAACGGCAGAAAAAGGAAATGGTTACAAATGGCTAGTGGTCTCAACGGTCACAAGGCCGAGGCCTATATAAGAAACTCCTTCCTCTTGAACTATTCACTATTACTTTCTTGTTTTCTTTAGTATTCATAACAATCTCTCTCTCAATTACTCTCTGCCTTCTAATTCTTGTAAAATCTCCAGATTCTCTTCAAGAAAAACCTCCAAGAACTCACATCTCTCTATCTTGATGGCAACATACAAAAGATTCGCCCCAGCCAACGTTGAAGATCGATTCAATCGATCTTTCATCGCTAGGCAACTTTGGGAAGAGCAAGGTTTCCAGCATGCGGACGAAGAGAACTACGGCATTGAACACTACCTCTATGACAGAATTAAGTACCAGAATTGGGAAATTTTCTGTCTGCAACCTGCCCAGGCGAACACCACGATCGTGCGGAAGTTATACGCTCATGGGCCCAGCAAAGACTCCCTATTTGTTCACTGTCGCGGCAGGCCAGTCCAGCTCGATGCCGAGACGATCAATAATTTCTACGGACTCACCCCAGACAATGATATCCACGCCGAATTCTTGGAAGATATCACTGCCAAGGACTACGAGCTCATCAAAGATGATATTTGTTACGCGAACACCCCATGGGAAACCGGTACCCATCGAGGATCCGTAACAAGACAAAGTCTTAAGCCCGAGGCCAAGATGTGGAACACCTTTGTCAAACGAAGGCTCATCCCCACATCACACAATAGCACGGTGGATCGCAAGAGATTGGTGCTTATCTAATCCATCATCAACAAGAGGACCATCAACGTTGGAGAAATCATCCTACGGGAAATTCACGAGTGCGGTAAGAAAGATAGAGGACCATTGTATTTCCCTTGCTTGATTACGGGTTTATGTGTTTCTGCAGGTGTACCCATTGAAGAAACGGACGAATACACGCCCCCACGACGAGGATGGACCAGGGACTTCTGCCACAAAGTCATGCAGATCACGCACGCAGAACCTGTCCAGGCAACGCCGCAGCAGTTCACTGCTGACACTGCTGCCGGGGCCCAGTACACGGCAGACATGCCTGGTACTGCTCACACCTATGCCGCAGCAGACCCGTACCAAGAAATCTTGCAACGAATGGCAGCAATGGATCTTCGACAACAACGGTACATGGAGTACCAAAGGGACTTCAATGGCACTCTAGCCCAGATGATGTTGCACGTCTTCCCGGACCAAGGAGTACAATTCCCGGAGTTCCCAAGCAACATGTTCGTCACCGCCGCACCTTACACCGAGACTACACCAGCCCCGGAAGGACCAAGGTCGTTCTTCCATGCGGACCCTCAGCCCCAATACCAGGCTGCCGACCCATCTAGGGCGGCAGATTCTGCCGCGGCCTCTTCCGCCAACAGAAGGCCATCCAAGTGAAGGGTCGTTTTCAGCACTCCACCCCGATCACCAATTATCATGGGCAGTCTATCCGCCGAGATAGATGCCTATGTGCACCAAAGCTCCACTGTCGCTGGCCCAAGCACACCCCACACCGGAGGAGCAATTGCGATGGGAGGAGGAACGGACGTGATGCTAACCGAAGAGATGGCGGATGTCGAAGAAGGAGAGAAGGTAGAAGCCCCAATGCAACGGACACCACCCACTCGAGTCCAACCTCCGAGGCAAGCAAAGGCGCAACCATCGCCCTCACAAAGGACAAAGCATTTGGCATCAAGGCCACGGAGGAAAATTGTTACAAGCAGCTCTTCGAAATCGCTTTAAATTTCTTTGTCCTTAAGTCAATATTAATTGCATTGAGGACAATGCTTGGTTTGAGTTTGGGGGTGCAGATTCACTGCCAAGGCAGCAATCTACTGCCGCGGCCTTGCCATAAAGGGAGTATTCCAGTGATTTTTTTTAAAATTTTTATGCTCCCCGCCTTACTTGAATTATCTGCTTACCATGTTTAGAAATCTTTCTCCTTACCATGTTTAGGTTCTATTAAGAGGACTTAACCTTAGGATGCTTAAGGATGAAAACTTAGAAGCTTACTATAGGAAGAAATTTAAACACTTTTGGGACTTGTTGGATTATAGGAATTCTTTTAATGAACTTAGGTGATAAAGACTTAGATTTTTGGAAAGTAACTAGAGGTGCCTACCACCGGCTCTAGAAAGTCTCTTCTTCATGCTAGAGGTGCCCGAAATTGGCTCTAGTATGTGTTAAGGAATATTAAAAAGAAAGAAAGAACTTAGTAAAGAGAAAAACACAAGTCTTTGAGGTGCCCGAAACCGGCTCAAGATTTGGGGTTTGAAAAAGAAGAGAACACTTAACCAATGTCTATTTGTCTTGAACTTAGAGTTTATCTAAGAAAGCCTTTAATCAACTTGTCCACAAAAACGCACACACTCACAATTCCTATAGTTTGTTTCTAGGTAAACCCTTGAGTAACCGAATGGTTAAGGCTTAAGAATAGGCCTAGTTATGGTGGGGAGAATAGATGGACATGTAAGACCAAGAGAGAGTAGAGTTCGGCAAATTGATGGTTTGCATTACTTGAGGACAAGCAATAGTTCGAGTTTGGGGGTGTGATAAGTGCTCAACACACTATCACTTTTTACTCCTTTTATGGGCATTAATCATCAAATATACACCCACTCGGACCAATGCATGTGCTTAATGTGATACATTTAGAAGTTATACTCATATACATAATATTTACAGAAAAAGGCACGTTTTACTGCGTTTTCATATCTGTGCAGGAGAACCATTGCCGCGGCAGGGACAAGGCCGAGGCAGGACCTGATGCCGAGGCAGCAGTAGAAAGACAAGAAGCAAGACTATAGGCGATGGAAAGACAAAAATCCAAGGAATGTGTCTGGACTTGAAGCCCATGGATCGGAGCTGGCTAGCACAAGGAAAAACCCAAAGGAAGACCATGTGAGAAAGCCCCTTAGCCGAATATAAACTTGGAAATATATTTAATTATGTACTTTACTTGTTCCCTACTCCAAGTTGTATTCTACTTAGGAAAGGTTTGCCCTAGGTCTAGCCTATATAAGGACCTAGCCACCCAATGTACAAGATACGAAATACCTAGGGAGAGAGCCGACTTCTACTCTTGTTTCTTTCCTCTCCATCGTGTTCTAAACCTTCTTAGGGATTAGGTGAAGGTTGTCGAGTATTTGTGAGAGGAGATTGTACTTTGTCTTTGATTCAATGCAATAAAGTTATCAAGTTTTGCTTATCCTTTGTTATTCCTTGTTTTCACAATTGAGCTCGGGAGAGGATATTGTGAATCATCCATTTATCTAAGCTCGGGAGAGTTAGATTCATGAAAGGGGTAAGTACGGTGTTTCAATCGCGAAATACTAACTCGGCCTAGGGATAGGTTAAGAGTTTTAGCGGCTAAAAGAAGTGTGAGATTGGTTGGTGAGTATAATTGGTTCACGCCGGGAGGTATCATCAAGGACTAGTCATCAACAGCACTCTGACTTAGGGATAAGCGGAGTCATCCAAGGACACTTTGCCGAACTTTGATAAAGTCTGCCCACGAGCAAGGGATTGCCGCGGCAGACAGTATTATCGTTGCCAGGGCAGTAAACTGTAGTGCTGCCGAGGCAGTGGTATACGATTGCATTGGACAAAGACAAGTCAATCAATTCCACAATACGACGCAACTGGATCCTAGCCCATCTCTCTCTACTATTTCAATCCTTTATTTTTATTTAGTTATTTTAATTTAGATAAATCAATTCAACTCACTTGTGTTTTTATCTTTCTACAGAACAAGAAGGTGAAGAAAGCATATTAAGTATACCGGTCCATGAAGAGACGATAACTCGATAAAATACTTATTACTTATTACTTGCGATGTGTCCACTTGCACTAAACGCACACTTTTGACACGCGACAGTGGGTATAATTGATTCACGCTGGGAGGTATCATCAAGGACTAGTCATCAACAGTACTTCGACTTAGGGATAAGCGGAGTCACCCAAGGACACTTTGCCGAACTTTGGTAAAGTCCAACCACAAGCAAGGGATTGTCGCGGCGGACAAGTATTATCGCTGCCAAGGCAGTAATCTACAGTATTGTCGAGGTAGTGATATACAATTGCATTGGAAAGAGACAAGTCAATCAAATCCACAATACAACGCAACTGGATCCTGACCTCTCTTTCTATTAATCAACCTCATCTTTTACTTAGTTTCTTTATTTCAATTTATTTAGTTTCATCAAAACCAAAATTACCTGTGTGTTTATTTTATTCCTTTTTACAGAACAAGAAGACGAAGAAGGTATATTAAGTATATCAATCCCTATGGAGACGATACACGATAATACTTATCACTTTATTACTTGCGATATGTTCACTTGCACTAATTGCGCACTTTTGACACGCGACAATATTATTATTAATTATAATTCAAAAATTCAAAAATATTATAAACTCATTTTCAATCTGCCCAAACCTAACCTTAACAAACCCACATTATTAACCAATTATCATTACAATCCAACAAACCTAAATCATTACCACCAACACCCAAACCAATACTCGATTAACCCATTACATTTAGACCTAAACTGAATACCCGGTCCCTTGACCCGGATAGCAACCCTATCATTCTTCTCCCACTTGCCCTTTCAGTTTTTGGAAATTTTAGAAGGATCTGGAACAACCACGTTGGAGCCACCTCGGACCACGTCCTCGCCACCGCAGCTCCTCATCAGCATCTCTTCTCTCTACAGAATCGTCCGAAATGAAGGACAAAGTTGGTCCCCGCTTGTACGATCTCTCCAGCAAACACATACAAACAAAAGAGAAACAATCAGAGCAATTTCTATTTTTTTCTTTGTTTTAAATCAATTTAAATCATGTATATAAATCCCGACAATATATGATCTAAATTTCAGACGGGATTCTTTCAAAGAAATAGAAACACAAAACTTCAGAGCATATATTTCTCTATTTCTAACAACAAAAAAAAGGAAAAGAGTTAGGGTTTTCGTTACCTTTTCAAAGGAGGAGAGGGGTTCAATTTCCGTCGTCGTTCACCTTTCTTCATCTTTTTTATTTTGCATCCTCGTTCAAACCCAGATATTGAATCAAATAAAGATTTTGGGGTTTTGTTTTCATTTTCTAAAACCAAAAATAGGGATTCATCTTGAAAGAAGTTTTTTGGGGCTTTCAAAACAAAAAAGAGTATTTTTTAAAGATTTCAATCGTCATCGACTACCACCAGCAACGGTCGTGGCGGCGATCAATTTCTGAAAAATGGTTAGTGTTCTTGAATTTCTCAGAGTGACTGTTCTTCTCTTGGGTTTAAAAAAATGAAACAAATGAGAGTTGAAGGCTTTTAAGCCTATTTATTCTCTCTCTCTATATATATATCTATCTATATATATATATATCATTCATAAAAAGGCTTCGTTTTGGCACCTCCAAATTCGCATGGTGACTTGACCCGGGAAAAGATCCGCGTGTTTTAAAAAAAAAGATAATAATTGAATAGGTCTTTGACTTTTTCACAGTTTTAACTTCAGTGTTGGTTTAATATCCATTTTGGTCCATCAACTTTGTTTTTCATTTTAATTTCAACATTGTTTTATTTTTTTCCTTTCATTTTTTACCCTCGAATTTCATTTTTCTTTTAATTTCCCTCCTTTCTTTATTATTTTTGTTAGAATCTGCCCCTTTGTTTTATTCTTATAGAAATTTTGACCGTCTATATATCTTTTTTCTTATTTACTTTTTATTTCACCATTCATTCATTTTTGGTTATTAAAGATTATCAAAATATTATTTTCCTTTTAAATTTACCATAATTTTAGTCACCATAAATTTATTTTATTCCTTTCTTTTATTTATTTTTTTACCCTTTTTAAATATCATTAATTAGTATTATTTTCCTTTTTTTACTATCATGTAAAAGGAGAATGAATCCATTAATTCTTTTAAATTTTTCATGGCATTCAATGCCTTTAATTTTATTTTTCCCTTTTTTATATATTATACATTATCTATTTTTCTTATATATATTATATACATAATTGCATTATATAATGTGTTCATTTAAAAAAAATTTAAAAATAATCATCTCTTTCTTTAACTTTTATTATTTATTTTCCTCGTACATATTACATACTTGTTCATTGTATATTTATATATTATATAATATATTATATTCTTTTCACGGATGATTGTGTTGTTTTTAGTGAAACTTCTTCTGATTCAACCAATTCCCAAAAATCTCTTCTTGAACATTATGCTCTTTGTTCGGGTCAACGGATTAATTATGATAAATCAAGTGCTTTCTTTAGCACTAATTGCTCAACTATTCTCTCGGTTCAAGTATGTTCAATTCTTAGTGTTCATATGAATAATGAACCCACTACTTACCTTGGCCTTTCAACAATTGTAGGTATGAAATAAGAAATTAGCTTTTGGAAGAATCAAAGATAAATTTTTAAATTGTGTACATAATTGGAGTACTCAATCTCTTTCTATTGGTGGAAAAGTGGTGTTTATTAAATCGATCCTTCAATCCATTCCCCTTTACATCATGTCTTGTTTCTTATTACTGAAGACCTTCTATAAAGAACTTGAATCTATTGCAGCACGTTATTGGTAGAAGCGAAACGCAAATCGTCGTGATATTCATTGATGTTCTTGGTTTGATCTTTGTCAACTTAAGAAGGATGGAGAAATGGGTTTTCGTGGCTTAGGTAAATTTAATGTGGCTCTTTTGGCTAAGCAGAGTTAGCGTATTTTACAGAATCCTCAGTCCTTGGTGTCTCGTCTCCTTCGATCAAAATATTTTCCAACTACTGATTTCTTACATTCAAATCTTAGCGTAAATCCTTCGGAAATTTGGGTATTGGCTGGAGAATTGGATCTGTTTCTTTAATATCCATATGGAATGATTTTTGGCTTCTAGTAGTGTCTTCTAAAAAGATTCGGACTAATCAAGTTTTGAGTCTAAATTACGTTTCAGAGTTAATTTCAACCGAAGGAAAATAATGGAATGAACCATTTATCCGTACTTACTTTAATGCAGATGATGTAGATAGCATTTTGAGTATTCCCCTTCCGTGTAATAATCAAGAAGACGTCCTTGCCTGGAAAGGGGAGGGTTCAGGTATGTACTCGGTTCGAAGTGGGTATCACATGCTTCTACAACCTACAAATCAATTCAATTCATTTAATAATGTTTACAATTCCATTTGAAAAATTGAAGTGCCTTCTAAAATAAAGATTCTACTTTGAAAATTTACAAAAAATTTCCTTCCTACTATGCATAATCTAGTTATAAAGCGTGTAGCAACTAATTCAATTTGTGTTCGTTGTGGTGTTGTTTCGGAAGATAATTTACATGTTGTTAGAGATTACAGTTTTGCATATTTGTTTGGCAGCAACTCAGTTTTTCATGGCCTAATAGTTTCGATCTAGACGAACCATGTATTTGGCTTTTATGGATGCTCAAGAATAATTCTATTAACAGGCATGTTACCATCGCTATAATCATTTGGGCACTCTGGTTTTCAAGAAATAAATTGATTCATGAAGGATTTAGACAGGGGATAGAGGATGTAGCTTCTTTTATTCAAGGATATTGTGCGAAACTAGCCTCCATCTCTAATTCCTTAATTCATCCATTGGCCCGAACACTCGTAAGATGGTCTCCTCCTCCTACTTTGGTTGTAAAAATTAATACTGATGCAAGCTTTCGCGCGGCAGAAAATAAATCTTATTCAGGAATTATGATCAGAGACTCAGAGGGATTCATTCTGAGATCTTGTTATTGAATCAATATATTAGTACAATCCTGTTTCACAGCGGAAGCTATTGCAATAATTCAAGGTATGCAATTTGCAAAAGATCTGGGTTTTCATCATATCATGGTTAAAAGTGATTCAAGAACGATAATTTTTAAAATTAATTCAATCATTGTTGACCTTTCGAAAATAGAAATTTCAACATGAGATGCTAAGCTTCTGGCAGGTTCATTCCAGTCTTGTAGCTTTAAGTTTGTTGGTCGAGAAAGAAATAAGACTGCACATGAAATGGCTAAAGTGGGCACCCGAGCTCAAATTGATCAATTTTGGGTTGAAGAAGCGCCAGATATTGTTCTTCGCTCTGCCACTAAAGATCAGAGGACTTTGATTCCTCTTTAATCTGGTTACTTTTTTTGCTTTTTTACACTGGGTTTACTATATTTGGATACGTTCCCTCCCTTGTTTTTGTATCAGTTGATTTCTTCCGTGGTAATATCCTGCTCCGGCTAAAGGTGTTTCAGTTGTTTTTTCTTTCTCTTTTTTCGATCTTTTGCTTTTGATCTAGGAGTATTTTTTTAAGCTTGTCTTTTAAGTTCAATTTATTTTTTTTCTTCTTTAGTTTCTTTCTTCTACTACAACTCTTGCTTTATTTTATAACGATCTTTTTTGTTTTAATAGACGCAACCAATTAAATTTCAAAAAAAATATATATAACTTATATATTATATGTCATATCCATGTTATGTTTATATATATATATATATATTCTATAGTTATATATTATATGATATCATTATATATTATAACATAGCATGTGTTTATTTTACTTTTATTTGTTCTAACATCTAACACCTAATATCTAACCTTTAATTTCTTGATTTATTCATGTTTGTACATATTTGCTCATCACATATAACATTTAATTTAATTAATAAAAAATGTGGTATCTCAATATTCAGTCGTAGTGCGTCCGACACCAGGCGTAATGGTGACAGTTCAGGCGCTTACATTTGAATATTGAGGTCTTTAAAATATATTCATATTTTTAAATGGATAATAAATTAATAAAAATTTGAACTTGCAAATTTCCAACTTCGGACAATTATATTCGATTAGGTACCAATGTTTGGACGGTATAAGGTATTTTTATCCCATCCGTAACCAACTCTAAAACTCATTTTTTTAGAATCTTTGGTTTCAACGGTGTCCGATATATCAAAGTGACCGATGACGACTACATTATTTTCAAAATTATTTCCATTTTTATCTCAAATAATTCCCAAATTTTATTTCTAGAACCTAATTTTGATTCTTTAAATCTAATTCTTTTCAAACTCTACAATTTCCCATTTTTTAAAGTTTCCACAATTTTAAATACCTAATTTAAAACCTAACTTTAAATCCCTAATTTTCACTATTCAAACCCTAATTTTTAAAATCCTCATCTTTCTTAAAATTCTCAATTTTTTTATTTTAACCTAATTTTTAAACTCTAATTTTTAATTTAAACTTCATTTTTCTAAATTCCTCCAATTTTAACTTAAATTTTTTTTCTTAAATAATCCCAAATTTTCGCAAATAAACAAAGTTTTTTTAACGACGCCTACATATTTTATACCTTTTATTTTTAGGGGGTTACAGTTAGCGACTACGCTGAGGATAATTTTGTTTTTATAAAAAAGAGAGTCAGGCCTTAGGACAAATATTTTTGTCCTAATTAAAAAATGCAAGTTTATTTTGGAATTAATTTAATATCTTTTTTAGAATACGAATTTATTTTAATGCATTTTAAAATTTAACATATAAACCCGTCCGTCTAAGTGGGGGGAAATGCTAACGCTTTCGTGAGGATATTGTTCCTCCGTATATGCCTAGTAATTACCTTCGGGGCTCGATTATCCTATGTTTTCATGGGAATATTGTTTTCCCGTATGGACATAGCGAAAGAGTCCCCTCGATTTGAACTCGACTGAGATAAGCCTATAATGGATGATGATCTAGGGCCTTACTACCCTTACTAGGGGACATCGAGGACAATTCGAGTACCCCTTTAGCACCAAAACTGCATGTAGAGAACCTAGATAACCCACCCTTTAGAGC
Organism: Abelmoschus esculentus; assembly: GCA_035048815.1. Taxonomy (NCBI): domain Eukaryota; kingdom Viridiplantae; phylum Streptophyta; class Magnoliopsida; order Malvales; family Malvaceae; genus Abelmoschus; species Abelmoschus esculentus. The sequence continues at coordinate 3,003,838 of JAUCBN010000061.1, read as the reverse complement.
CATGTGGTAACCCTAGAAATTAGAATATCATGTGATTAGGGTTACTTTTTGTGCTAAGACTCGAGTTTATTTTTGTTATTTATTTGTAAATATTTTGTTTTACCCTAAACATTGTTTTCTTGTGACATTTTTCATCAGAACATCATCTAGTGCTTAATTTCATCACATCATCATATTTCTCATCACATTGCATCATGCTAGCATAATTCGTACATTAGTTATAATATAGCATGTATTTATTTTACCTTTATTTGTTCTAATATTTAACACCTAACATCTAACCTTTAATTTCTTACTTTATTCATGTTTGTACATATTTGCTCATCACATCTAACATTTAATTTAATTAATAAAAAATGTGGTATCTCAATATTCAGTTGTAGCGAGTCTAACACTAGGCGTAATGGTGACGGTTCGGACGCTTACGTTCAAATATTGAGGTCTTTAAAATATATTCACATTCTTAAACGGATATAAATTAATAAAAATTTGAACTTGCAAATTTTCAATTTTGGGAAATTATATTCGATTAGGTACCAATTTTTGAGTTGTGTAGGGTATTTTTATCTCATCCGTAACCGACTCTCAAACCCATATTTTTCAGAATCTCTGGTTTCAACGGTATTCGGTCTACCAAAGTGACTGGTGGCGACTTCATTCTTTTCAAAATTAATTCTTTGTTATCTCAAATAATTCCCATTTTTTTTCTAAAACCTAATTCTTTTCAAAATCTCTGATTTCCCATTTTTTTTAAAGTTTCCTCGATTTTAAATACTTAATTTAAAACCTAACTTTGAATCCCTAATTTTCAGTATTCAAACCCCAATTCTTAAAATTCTCAATTTTTCATTTACCCTAATTTTTTAACCCTAATTTTTAATTTAAACTTCATTTTTCTAAATTCTTAGAATTTTGTTTCGATTCAAAACTATATTTCAACTGTGAATTAATTATTACCTTATTAATTTGTTTAAATTAAACAAATTAATCCGACAACAGTTTATAGTTTTGAATCTATTCGAATGTCTGCTAGCTGCATTTAAAAGGAGATCTTACATCGAATTTGTATTTGGTTTCTAATTTATAGTTTAGGAAACTGTTGTAAGTTTCGATTAATAAATTATTATCTTATTAATTAGTTTCGATTTCTTACACCAAATTCTTCGAATTTGTTTCGGTGAATAAATTTCTAAAAGGGAATCTTACATCGAATCTGTTTAACAATTCAAAATTCAACTCTGAAATAAATGCCTAAATAGTTTTGAATCGAAACAAATTCGAAAAATTTGGTGATAAATTAATTTATTTAAATTTTTAATTTTTAATTCAGAATAAAAATTATTATCTTATTAGATGTAAGAAATAAAAGTTAGATTTTGAAAATTAAATATCATCCAAAAAATGAAAAAAAAAAGCATTTATTTCAATAAAAAAAATACATTAGGCACCTATTTTAGAAAAATATATATATAGTTTAGGTACTTATTTATAAATTAAACAATTTTTTAACGGTGTTACCTTAAAACACTAAGGGAATAAAACTTTAGGCACCTATTTTAGCCAAAAAAAACACAGTAGGCACCTATCTCAAAAAAAAATATATAGTGTAGGCACTTATTTCAGCAAAAAAAAAATAGAACCCAACATGGATCTATTTCGAATTAAATAAAAAGATTAGAAATTAAAATGAATAAAAATAAAATTATATTAAAAACATTATATTAGATTATAAAAATTAAAAATAAATAAGGGTAATTTTGAATTAACAAAATGCTTTAGAGACTAAACTGAAAAAAATAAAATTATATTAAAAATATCATACTAGATTATAAAAATTAGAGACAAATGTGATAATTTCAGATTAAATAAAAATTTTAGAGACTAATTAAAAAAATAAAATTACATTAATATAGTGGAGATTATAAAATTTAGAAACAAATATGGGGTTAATTTTGGATTAATTAGAAATATTAGGGACTAAATTGCACAAAAATAAAATTATTTTAAAATATTAGAGTGGATTATAGAAAAATAAAAACAAAATTAGGTTAATTTTAGATTAAATATAAAATTTAGGAACTAAATTAAATAAAAATAAAATTGTATTTGATAAAATAAAATAAAATCATATAAAAACCATATTAATCTCAATAATTGCTTGAAATATATATTATTTACTGTTTATGTTAAAATATTACTAAATTACAAGTTAGTTTAGTGGTTAAGTTTTATTTTTTCTTCCCTTAGATTTAAATCTCTTCAAATATAAAACGATATCATTTTAGATGATGTAAATATCAAAATAGTCCTGTGTCCACAACGATCATCATTAGTCACTTAATAATTCAATTAAAAATTGAATAACGATATATATGGTTTAAAGAAAAGCCATTTTAGATTAAAATCTTTTACCTAGCCGTTCCCTTTCCAGCGTCGCTTCCCTTTTCTTTCTATTACAATTTTTTCCCTTTATTTTCTTCCTTTATTGATTTTAGTATTGATTATCGACTGTTGAATATATTATTTCGTTTGTTTTAGTTTTAGTTTTTAATAAATTATTTTACTTTTATGGCACAATTTTATTCCATCTTTTGGTATGTTTTCTCTGTCTTTTTGCACTTTTTTTTTTATTTTGGTTTTCTATTAGGGTTGGATCCGATGACACCACGATTGATTAAGATGACGCTCCTTTCTTTATATTGTTGATCTCCTTATTTTGGATCCTCGAACAAGATTTGGATATGCGATTACATCTACCGTTCCTAGTAATATGCATTTTTATGTTGTTTGTTGATGATTTTATCTATTATCGTGAATTTTGGTGATGTTTGTATTATTCTTTTATTTTAAGTCTTTGGATTAAGTTTTTACCGTTCTTTTATCTCGTGTTGCTAATTTTATTTATTAGATTTATATATGAATTTAGGTGTTTTGTTTACCAAATGTAAACTTTTATTGTATTTTCGAATATATTTTTGTTTAATAAAATTAATAACTCTATTCAAAAAAAATTTGAATACCGAAATGATATAAAGGAATAAAAATTAAAATATAATATTAAAATTAAACCAATTAAAAAGTCAATGATATAAACAATCCAATTAGGCAAGTTTTCTTTGTTTTCTCCACGAAAATAAACACCACATCAAAACTGGATAAATGACGCACGTGATATTAAAAGGTCACTACTTTTTTTCCCATTTACATGACCCAGCTTTTCACAGGTACACTTCGTTTTCCATCCATGTGTTAAAATATGTGGTGCTCCTTCTCAGTATTGAAGTGTTGGCAATAAATTCTAGGGTAGATAGATGTCATTACGTGTAAAGCTTCATTAACAATTGCTCACATATATGGTAATGGCAGTCGCTTAAGATAGTTTTACATCCATTAGGGGTGTGTATTAGGAAAGTTTAATTAATTGACGAAATCGAATTATTTAAAATTTATTAATCTATTCTTTTAATCGTTAACTGAATGGATTATTTTTTTCAAAAAATTTAAACCGAACCAAAAAAGGTTCGGTTAATTTGATCGATTTTTGAGTTAATCGATATTTTTATAAAATTTTGAGTAAATTACTCAATTATTCTAAAATAATTTTTTAGCCACTAAACTTTTAAAAGTTGCGAACAATCATTAAACTATTACAAATTATTTATTGAATCATTGCATGCATAAATTATTGATAAATTTTGAAAGTTTAAATAATATTATGAAATAATTCAATAAATTTAATGATCATTTTATAACTTTTAAAAGTTTAATGACCAAAAAATAAATATTTAATAATTTCAGTTAATTAACTTGTTTCAAACCGAATTAATCGATAATATTAAATTTTAAAAAAAACCCTTAATCATTAATGGAACATACCTAAAATTAACCAGCTGATTAACCTAAAAAATTGGTTCGATCGATAAAATCGAATAATACATACCCCTACATTCATCACTATATTGGATTGAGAAATATTTCCAAAAATACAAAAATATACTATAAGTAAATTTAAAATTTTCAAGATAGATACAACCAATAACTATATAATTTGTATAAAATAATTCAGATTTTAAGATCAATAAAATAAACAACTAACCAAAAGAATTCCAAATTCTAAAATGGACAGGCTACACGTGGATCTACCACCGACTCTGCACAACTGCAGATTCTCCCCTATAAATACCCCCTTGAAACTCATTGAGAAAACCAAAGCTAGAAAATTAGCTTGATTTAGTGCCTTCAGTGTCAACGAGAAGATGAAAGAAAGAACAAGGGAAAATGATGAATTCCAGAATCAAGGTATGTGATTGTATATGGCAAGACAACTTAATCCTATACAAATATGCTAATGCTATAGTTTTTCTTTGCTTTCAAACATAGACATGGAGATGGATCATGTAGCCAAGTTTCTTGGAGGCAAGACCATATTAATCACCGGTGCAACAGGATTTTTGGCCAAGGGTAAGACTCTTACTCTCCCTTTGATAACCCAATGCTGATTTTATATGATTTGATGTTTCAACCATGGATTTTTAGTCTTTGTGGAGAAGATATTAAGGCTACAACCAAATGTGAAGAAGCTCTACCTTCTTTTGAGGGCTTCAGATGACAGATCTGCAACACAACGCTTACATGATGAGGTATATGGAAATTGGAAAATTATATATTTTCTTTACGTATTAAAAAACACTAACGTGTGTTTATATGATTTGTGCACAGATCATAAGCACAGGATTGTTTAGGGTTCTTCGTGAGAAATGGAGTTTGGAATTTGATAAGCTGATATCAAGTAAGGTGGTAGCTGTTGCAGGTGATGTCTCTTCTGAGAACTTGGGGATCAAGGATTCAATACTAAGAGAAAAGATGTGGAGAGAAATAGAAATTGTAGTAAATGTGGCTGGAAAAACTGAATTCAACGAAAGGTTATTTATATAATTTTTATTTGTAATAAGGGTGAATATTCGATCGAGTAAAAAAATATTAAATATTTATTCTAGATAAATTAAAAATGGTTGACTAATGACTTTTTTTTACAAATTTGAAGGTACGACCTTGCTCTGGGTATTAATACATTTGGAGCTTTAAATGTTTTGGACTATGGAAAGAAATGTGACAAAATAAAACTATTTCTCCACGTTTCAACAGGTAATCGTTAAATGTGAAATTCATCTTTATCTTTTACATAGAAATTAAATTACCCGTTCGAACAAACTCGATGATTAATAATTCATGTTTTGTCGAAGTATATAATTATAAACAGAACTATGACTTTATTATGTGTTCTTTTAGCTTACGTATGTGGTGAGCACCAAGGGACGATACTGGAGAAACGATTTTATATGGGCGAGACTTTGAATAAAACAGGAAACATAAACATCTTTGAAGAGAAGAGGATGATGGAGGAAAAACTAGAGCAACTAGAGCATGATTGTGTCCCAAATACTGCAATAAAATCAGCAATGAAAGAGATGGGCCTGGAAAGGTTGTTTTTCCTTTACTTATTTACCACTAACATTTCTATTTTACCTTGTTCTGAATCATGATTAAAGTGGATGGTTTGTATTGACATAGGGCAAAACTGCATGGGTGGCCAAACACATACGTATTTACGAAGGCAATGGGAGAGATGCTGTTAGGAAACTTCAAAGGGGATTTTCCTATTGTTATTTTACGTCCCACCATGATTACAAGTACTTATAAACAACCTTTCCCGGGTTGGATTGAAGGTGTCAGGTATTTAACACCAATTCGATTGATGCTGTCGTGTAATAAAGACGAGTTATCAACTTTGTTTATGTTTTTTTACTTACAGAACCGTGGATAGAATCGTTGTGAGTTACGGAAAGGGGAAATTAGCTTATTTTCTTGGCGATTCTAGCTCTTCTCTTGATGTGGTGAACATGAATTTCTTCCTTTAACCAGACATGATTCATTACAAATCAAAATGCAAAACATCAAACTTGAGTTTTGAAACTGTATATGCAGATACCAGTGGATATGGTTGTAAATGCCATGGCTGTGGCCATGGATGTTCATTATGCGGATCGTCGATCTTCTCGTGAGACCATTTACCATATCAGCTCCTCTTGCCGGAATCCTATGATAATATCTGATTTCCGAAAGTTCATGCGTTGTTATTTCACTGAGAATCCATGGGTTGATACAAATGGGAAGATAGTGAAAGTTACAAAGGGAACATTATTTAGCACACCCAATATATTTTTCCTATACATACAACTCAAATATGTGCTTCCACTTAAGGTTAGCTGTTCTTAATTTTCAGTTTTATAAAGTATTCGACATAATTTTTGTTCCTTGTCTCTCATTTTCCATGTTTCTAATCTTGAAATTCAGGTGTTTTGTTTGATCAATATACTCTGCTGTCAACGTTTCAAGAAAATGTATACAGATCTTGATCGTAAGATTAAGTACATAGTTCGATTAGCTGAGTTTTACAAACCTTATGTGTTCTTCAATGGGATGTAAGATTATCAACTGTTTCAATTATAAGACATTTAACAATGTTTGTCATAATAATGAACTGTTTAAAGTGTTTTCTTCTGTCCAAACAGTTTTGATGACAGAAATTTGGAGGAACTGCAAAGGGTGGCTGAAGAGAGAGGCATCGATATGACTGAATTTAACTTTGATTCCAAGAGTATCGACTGGGAAGACTATATCATCAACATTCATATTCCTGGCCTTTTTCGAAACGAGAATTAATCCGATATGAGTTCGAGGGACAATATTTAATATCATCATGCATATGATGTATTAGTTATAACATTGAATCTCTAGCATGTTGGAGATTTGGTTGTAACTCTTGCTCTTTAGTTTGCAGCAGATACGTTGCCTGTTGTATTTTTTTATTTTCTGTAGGTGGATTTGAAGAGCTCCTTCAGATCTATCATGAGACAGAAAAATTCTACTCATCATGCATTTTCATGTTTTGTAATTTTCAATTTTATAAATAAAATCATTATAAAAAAAATTAGTACTTAAAATTTCTCTGCAATTTTTTTTTTGTCCCTTCATTTAAAAATTTTTAAAAAAATAATTTATTTATAAATTTGTCCTTCACCTTTAATCATTTATATTTTGTTTCCTTCGATCTCAAATTCTGATTTCGCCCTTACTTCTAAAATAAAAGTTAAAAATTACTATAGTATTACTGAGTAGAGAGTTACAGCCACAAGTCGTGAAACCAAAGTGCAGATTAAAAATTAAAATTTATTTTTTAATATTAAAATAAAAAAATATTTTAAGTCTTTGTTTACTAACAGATTATAAAGACTTATATTCTTTATAATTTTTTACTAACTGTTATTTTGGATTTACACTGATGTGATTCTTTATAACTTGTTTGCTACTAGTGGTGATAGCCCTTTAGTAGGAGGTTTCTCTAATAGTATGTACCATAAACGAGTCTATAAATAAATTTATTTGTGAACATAAATAAATTAAACACACCTTTATATGTATTTATTCATATATTAATCTCAGGACACAACCTATACCCATTTGAAAGTGTGAGGTTACAATAATAGACAATCAACAACAATATTATGTGTACCTTATATATCGTAGAATATGAAAAATGTAAATTTTTAATTTTGTGTATTTATATATTGTATAATATGATTTTTAATTCAAATTTTCGTAAATTTAATTTTTTAAATTGGATACGGATCGTTATTTAAGAGATTTGGATTTTTTAAATATACAAAATTTTGGATTCGATCCGATCCGTATTCGAAAATGAAAACCACCGTTAATAGTAATTAAAGGCAGAAATCGAATCATTAAGATTTTAGGTTTGATTATTTTTGATTTAGGTTATTTTTAGTTTGGTTTTAATTCAGGTCAAATTAAACCTAATTTGGATTTAGTTTGAGTCTATGTTATTTTGAATTTTGTCAACATATGATAGATTGATTTATGTTTTAGGTTAATATTGGATCAATTAATTTTCGATTTAGATCCATATTAAATTAATTACTTTTGAGTCGGATCAATATCAGTTTTGTCGGTTTTTAATTTGATACGGAGATGATGTTTTTAAAAGAAAAAAAATAATATTAACCATTAAACTATTATTAAAGGTGGTTTGTTAGTTAATAATATAATATAAAAGGAGAATAAACTTTATCGAATTAAATTTGGATTATTTTTTATTCAAGTTGATTTTTGATTGAGGTTACTTTGGGTTTTCAAGTTCTTTTCGATACCGATTATTTTCAGTTCGGTTCAATTTTTGAGTTAGCTAAATTTAGTGTCGATTTTAGTTTGGTTCAATTTATTTTGAATTTTGATCAAATTTAATTTATTATATCAAGATTTATATCTAATCTTAATTCGAATAAATTAATTTAAGTTTCGGGTCAAGTTTTATGGGACCTAGTAATAATATTATTAGTTGGACCTTTCAGTTTATTGCTTTTCCCTATAAGCAATTATAATTTTTTTTTTTACTAGAACTAATATAATCTCTTTCATTACAAGTGAGTTTTACGCAGTATAAATATGAATGAGCTTTTAAATTCAACTCATATGGATCAGCTATTATCTAACTTCTTCTCAAACTGTAGGCAAATGTCTGAATTAAGCTTCCCTTTCTTGGACTAGAACCGGTAAGCCACCTCTCAAGGTGGCGGTGAGACCGGGGACAAACCTTGGTGTTCGATTGAGACGGGGAACCTGGATTTTGAACCGCTGAATTATGGCCAGAATAACACATTTCATCTCAACCAATGCTATTTCCTTCCCTAAACAAACCCTTTTCCCCGCTTGGAAAACCGGGAACTTGTACAAGTCTTGAGGAATATATCTTCCATTTCTCAACCATCTGTCCGGCTTGAACTCGAGGCAATCGGAGCCCCAAACCTGTTCCATCCGGCCCATTGCATATGGATGGTAGGTAACCCTGCTGCCTTTCTTTACAAAGGTTCCATCAGGCAATATGTCATCTTCTTGAGCAAACTTGGAGTCAAATTGGACCGGTGGAAACAGTCTCAAACTTTCGTACAATGCCGCGTGCAAATAATGCATCTCTTGCATTTGATTAAAACTTGCAAATCGATCATCAGTCGATCCCAGGACCCGTCCCATCTCGTCTAGTATGGCGGACTCGGCTTCTGGATGCTGAGATAACAACCAAAAGAAGCTAGTCAACCCTGAGGCCACTGTGTCGCGACCAGCCAAGAGGAAACTTATGACAATGTCTCTAAGATACTTGTCATCGCTGATTATCCCCATGAATCTTGACAGAAGATCATTTCTCTCTGAAAACACTTCTTCGCGCCGTTTATCGATCATCTCTTGAGCAAATTCATCCAGTACTTTAATGGCTTCTTTTAGCTGCTTTTCCTTGCCCAAATTCAGTAGCCTCTTGACCTTCCATGTCAAAGGTGAGTACGCCAGCCCTCTTTGTGCCGATAATTTAGATGCTAAATCGAAAGCTTCAGCGAATTCCGAAGCCGGCAATGATAATTTGAGGTAACCAGGGTCCAACCCGAAGGAGAATTTGCAGATATTATCGAATGAAAATCTTCTAAACACGTCTTGCAAATCAAGGACCTGTTGTTTACCAGCAACCGATGATAAAAGAGGGAGCAGCCTGGATTGAGTCTCGGACTTGACAATATCAAACGCATGCGCTCTTACGGATACGCGACCAAGCTCTAGGCTGGCCATTTTCCTCTGAAACTTCCATGAATCACCATCAACATTGAAAATACCTCTACCAAGAAAATCCCCGAGGAGAGTAGAGAAAGGTTTCCCCTTTGGATAGTTCTCAAATCTGTTTTTGAGGATGTGCTCGACGTTTGCAGGGTTTGCGATGATGATATTGCCGAGAACATGGATGTGGATGACTCCGGTGGCGGATCTTTTAAGAAGGTGAGTGTACCAATCACAAAGATTGTCGAATTCTTTGGTCCAACTGGACGTAAGATAAGCCTGACAGATTTCACAATTACACCAGAGCTTCCACCTCGAAACAAAGACCACCAATGAGAAGAAAGAAAACAAGAGGGTGAAAGAGAAGAAGCCGAAGCAGAAAGCACTGCTCATAGAGCTAAACCATAAGGAAACTTGTGGATCCATTGATTTAAACAGAAACAGAAACAGAAACAGTAAACAGTAAACAAAAGCTAAAGAGATGAAAGAAGTGAAAGTTGGAGATGACGGAATTGAAGAGAAGCGATGGGTTTATATAGATTCGCTTCCTTTTCTTGGTGAAAACAAAGTAAAAAGCCAATTAATTGAGATTACGAGACCTGTAGAAGTAGTGATGCTGATATTCCAGCAGTTTGACGCACGAGGCATGAAAAACGCGTGCGTAAAAGAAAACAAATGGTTCTCCTTTCTCAAGGACTTTTCCAATTGGGGCTTGTCCCTACAAGCTTTCATTATCTATTTATTGGTTTGTAAGTTGGAGTCCAAGATTGTTAATAGTTTTTAATTTCATATATAAATTATTTTTTATATTCGTGTTTTGACGAAGCTTTGCATAAATATTTTTTTATTTTTACAAGTATGACAATACTTAGTTTATTTATAAAAATATTGTAATTGTTATGGTATTTTAAAAGTTGATAGGAGTTGAATCTCACTTCAAACAATGTTTATTTTTTTAAAAGTATTTTTTTAATAATTGCTAAATCAATAAAAATCTATCTTATGATAAAGTTAGAATTTAACCCTATCATATTTAATACTTTCAATATAAAATCGGATTTAAACATTATGACTTTAAAACGCTGTAACAAGTATTATATAATTAAAAATAATTTGTGGTTTTAATGGTAAGGATAATATTTTTGAAAATAGTTGTGAAAAAAAAAAACGATAAAGGGCGAAGTAATTGATGTAGACATTAATGTTATGTTTTTGTTGCAATAGATGAGTTGTGAACCGGGTGATAATGAGTATGATCGTTTCGTGAGTTATTTGGGTTCAGTTTGGTCAAAATTTGGTTTGAGTAAGTTCTATTTGGGGTCGGGTTCGGTTTGAGACCTTAACAAGTCAAGTCTACCCAAACTCGGTTCGAAAAGCTCGTGAACAAGCTCGAAATAATTATATTATATATATGTTATATATACACTAAAAATAATCTCTTTAACAAAAGAAAAATAATAAAATAAAATAAGAGAAATCCACTAAAAATAAATTAATTAAAATAATTTGAACATTTTTTTTCTATCTCAATATTGAATTTTATTTTCGGCGTTAGTTATGAAAATGGTTTTTAACGAGGTCCAATCTTTTATATAAAAATATACAAAATTATCTATTTTGGATCGAACTGAACTGAGCTTGACAAACCCAAACTGAACCATATAAACTTCGATCCAACCCAATATCACCCCCAGTTGTGACCCCAAAGCATCATCATCACAAGTTATGCAAATAATTGATGAAGATGGACGATGGGCATGTCGGTCTTCAGTGTAGACAGAGCAAGAGCTGAAGCACACGCACCCCCTCCCCGTCCCCCGTCTAAACAGAAACTTATGTTTCTGCTATAATTTTGTTCAGAAAATAAATTATATTAGTTGAATTAATTAATTATATTAAATAATTGTATAAAATTATTTAAAAAATTAATTAATAAAAGATAATTGTTTGTTATTTGAACCATCTAAATGATATATAAAAATATTTTTATATTTAATATTTATTTAAATAATTTATTAATTATTATTATTAATATTTATATACCTTTATTCATCTAAATATTGTTGTGAATAAAATAAAGAACAAAAGTAAAATATATGAACAATTATGAGAGACAAAAAGAGAAAGACTTATATTTTATTCTCAAAGTAGGGTTTATAATATTTTTTCTCAAAGTCTATATTTATAGGCATAAGATGGAAATTCTAATTCCAATGAGAATTAAACTCTAATAATAAAGTACATTAAAATATTATTTAATAAATGAATATCCATCATAAATAAAGATATTCATAACACTCACCGTTAGGTATCTATAAAGATAATGTGCCTTGTTAAAAGTTGTCTCATTAAAAATCTTACTAGGAAGACTTATTGGGACAAAACCTCGGTTAAGGGAAGAAGAGTGCAACATGTATTTACTCCTCATCATGAAAAAAATTTCCTTGAAAAAAATTTAGTTCTTCAATAAATGACCACATGGAAGTGTAAACAAATTTTCGCATCATAATTGAATCGGGATGACTTAACCGGTCACGCCAAATAAAATTATCAGTAAACATCTGGTTTACAATAGCATGAGCTTCAATTTGTACAAATTATTTTGTAGTACAATATGGATGACAGTGCATGTAATTTTGTCAAGATTTTCTTATTGTTGATTATACTCGTAATATTAAGATAGTCAGCATCACTTTTACTAATATTATCAATATATTTCTATAAATATCTTTAAAACTTAATAAGTCACTTTGCGACTTTGAAGAGCATAATGCACTGTAAATATGGAATAAAGTTTCATTTGACAATAACATATTTGCTCAGTCGAAGCCTTCTATGATTTTAGTACTTCTGAATATTGTACTCACATTATTCCCTTCCATTTAAAATGAGAAAATATGCATAATTATGCATCTTTTAATATGTGTTTTATTTCATTCACTTCGGGGAATGAAAAATATATGCTTTGTACCATTCATTTCAAGAAATGGAAAAATATTAAATATAACACACCATATCAAATCGGTTATCTATCAAAGATAAACTCTCAAGAGCTCTTCCGAAGCATTGATATTTTACTACTTTGAGAAATAGTACTCATATTTTCCCTTATATTTAAATGGAAAAATATTTCTTATGCTTAAGTACAATATGAATACTTGCATTGTCTGTTTGGCATAAATAGACACGATTCATTGTATATTTTATTCTAGAAGTAATAATATTCTTCAAAGGATTAATTAACATAAAGCGTAAATAAATAACATGTAAAGTAAATTAACATAAAAAAATAATAAATAAAAATAAATTAATATAAAAAAATAAAAGATCAATTATTCCCTTTAGAGGTTATAAGGGAAATAAAATAAATGACAAATTATTGTTAGAGTATGCCCAATGACTCATATGGTGATTGTAAGGATACTTTTATTTACCAATTTTATTGAATAAAGGCATTGTCATTGTTGTTTTCAGATATATGTGTCAATGTATAACATAAATTGAGAAACAATAAGGTCCATATAATAATATATGTATTATTATTAAAAGATCCTTAGTCAAGTATTATTATGGGTATGGACAATAATAATACGCTTAAGACTAACATGTGATTAATTGATGACAATGAGTTGTCATTGACATAGAGATGTCAGAATTAATACATGAATATATTAGTAGAGAATAATATATTGGATTGACCCGTTATGAGCATATATCTTGGATTATTATGTGATGGTCACGATATTGCTCATAGTGACAACTATATGTATGATCTTTAGACTTGAGATTATTACTATCTCAAAATATGTTGTTTTATGTTTTGATGCAGCTAAACGCGTCTCGTAATTAGTTACACTATAAAAACTGACATTGGACATATTACAATATATGTAGTGAGATGTGAATGATCAAGATAGGATTTGTCCTTCCTACATAATAGGAAAATATATCAAAGGCCACTTGATTGAGTGAGAGTAGAAATGCATGGCCATACTTGAATACGTTGATATGAGATATCACAAATTATTCATTAAAAGTAGTCCACTCTAGATATCAAGAAACATTAAAATAGGCTATATAAGTGTGATTATTCCATGACTTGTGTCTATTAAAGATATAAAAGGACAAAATGATATAATATTTTAAGATAGTTGGTCACGGACATGATACATCGAATCATGATCTCTTGTAACTTAGATGACAATGATATGTTGCTAGATGTCACTCATTGTTTTTAATATTAAAATTGTTCTAATATTATTACTAATGTTACAATGAGCCTACAGGGTCACACCCAATGGTTGAAAAGGAGCAAAAATATATATAAGTATAATTAGAATATATTTAATCTTGAATTTTAAATAAAGGATATAATTAAAGTAATTATATCCCTTTTAAATTCGAATTAAATATAGATTCTGAAATTTAAGAAAATAATTAAAGTAATTATTTTCTATAAACAAATTTGGAATCAAACTCTTATACCTAGGGTTACACCTACATAAAGGATCTTTTAGTCTAGCAGCCAATACAGAGAATTCCGAATTCCCAAACCCTAAAATCACGAAAAACAGTTTTTCGAGATTTGCTTTCTCAACCGGGTGAACTGAGTAGAGACCGAGACGATATTCGTGGAGGCTAAAGATTCGATTGTTGAACGATCGTAACTATAGCAGATCTCGTTGTCTTTGTTGTTTATCAAGGAACCCAATGTAAGTTGTCGCATCTCTTCCTCCCGATTTCGGATTAAACGTACATGGATCACTGAAAAGACCGTCGTAATTTTGTTTCGCTGCATCATGGGGTGTGTCGACGGTCCCAACAATTATTTCATTCAAGGGTTATGAGAAAATTAACAATATACAATTGAGTTGGACCAACAACGCCATAATTATTTTCTCTACAAAGAAAATATGTTTATATATTTTTTGCATTTATCATTTATGATTATGGATAAAATCCATAATACTTTGACATTTGACAAGTACGAGACCAATGGTTAATACCATCGCATTGACAACATAAAGATTTTGATATGATCTCTATCATTTTTGTCATCCTTATAATCCCACTTCTGGTGGATATAAGCATTCTCAAAAGAATTATCTTATCCATGTCTATTTTATGACCTCAATCGCGACCATAATTACTAATGTGACATTTATTCTTTCCGCTATAAAATGTCACATTCACTTTAGGTAACGGAGTAGAGCCTATAGATCTTTAAAATATTTTCATGATATTGTGTCTACAGGACAATATTAGTGATACTCTGACCACAAAATTTCAATTTAATTTGAAATATTCACATAAATGAGTTTTATTCACTAACCATATAGTGAAGTATTATTTTTGCATTCACTTAAAGGAATGAAACAAATCCAATAATCGCATGACATAAACATTATGCTTGCATTCTATTCATGGAATAATATAAATCTAATAAACGCATGGAATAAACATCATGCTTGCATTCACTTCAGAGAATACCTTCCATAAAAATTCTTTGATCAAGACGATTTTTGTAACTTGAACTTAGGAGAAGTATTTATTCGAGTTTTTCGACACAAAAAATATTGCTTTCAAGAAAATATAGAATTTATAAAATTCGTACTATTAAATAATAATTGATCACCCAATATATATGTTGTGAAAAATTGACTTTTCAAATGGTTTATTAAGTAAGGAGGAGCTTTAATGTTTTTGATATCTTTAATTCTATTATTCAAAGTTTATTTCACAAAGGGGGAGCAATCTCAAAAACAATTTTTTAAGTTGATTTTATTATATTAAAAATAGGGAGATTATAGAACTAATATTTTGATATAATAATTGAAAAATAGTTTTGGACTAAATTAAAATTATTTCAAAATTTGTTTTATGTCCAAACAACTTGAAAAATAAGTTTGAGATATTTTCAAGGACTTGTTAATGTATTTTAAATGTTTTAAAGAAGTCAAAGAACACAAAATGTCCCAAACATTTCGATATACTTCCCAAGTATTTCGAAACACCTTGCATATTTTTAAAGGAAAATATCCAGGTAATTCGATACGCCCCTAAGGCATTTTGATACATTTTGTCTTTGGACAAAATGATTTCGATACTTTAAATCAGTGTTTCGATATGTCTGTATCTAAACGAGTTGTAGGTGTTTTGATACACCTCCAACAGGCATTTGAAAACCCCAATGATTTTATAAAAATCCCCAACGGCTAGGAGCAGTATCGAAACGGCTAAGGCCTGTTCCGATACCATGAGCTAAGGGTTTCGATACGCCTCATAGACGTTTCGATACTATTTCTTAAATACAGGTTCAATGGCTATTTCTCAAAGTAGCTGTATCAAAACGAATTTCACGCATTTCGATACCGCATACACTAGAAGTAGCAATTAGACTTGAAACAAGATCTAACCGGCTCCAAATCAATCTCAATGGTCACCAATGGCTAGAAGCTCAATTTGGATGATAAAAGAAAGCCTCAAGCATCAAGAGAAGACTAATGTTTCATTGTCAACAACAATATGATCAAGAATTTGTCTTAGAGATTAATTCTCATCTTTTGGGTAGAAAACACTTGTGAGCTTAATGCTTATGTATGATCAAGTGTCTTAGGATTGAGTGAGAACTTAGTTGCAAACAATTAGCCTTATTAGAATGATTACAAGTTTGCTTAGAATTCTTTTTGTGAGTGAATTCTCAAAGTTCAGTTGTGAACTTTGGATGCTTGATTCGGGTTGTGAATCAAGATTGTAAGGTTATCCTTTTGTTTCTCAAAAGGTTGAATTCATAGTGAATTGTGGAAATCCTTAGTTGGAAGCTAAGGTAGTGGATATAGGACTTGGGTTAGAAGTCTGAACCACTATAAATCCTTGTGTTCAGTTCTTTACATTTTTTGTTCCTCAAAATGTGATTAATTTTATTATAAAAATAATAAATATAACTGAATATATGTGAATAAATTTAAACAAACGAAAATAAACAAACGAATTATCAAATGTTTATGAACGTAAATAAATGAACGAGACCCTTATTCGTGTTCATTCATTCATTTAATTAAATAAATATAAAATATTGTTTATATTCATTAGTTTAATTAATAAACGAACATAGACGAATTTCTTTTCGAACGATTCGTTGAACATTTGGTTCATTTATATCCCTACTTATCAAATAGTATATCTTTTTTATAATTTATTCTAACATTAGATACTATTTTCTGAAAATCCATTTATCAAACATTTATGTTTTAATATGATATTTTTGGAATATATAAACTAATATAATAAAATTATCCAAATAATTGGATAAGTCAATATGGAAGAGTGGATATGGAAGATGGGTATGTCGGCTTGAATGGCATATATGATTCGGCGCAACCGCCGAAGCACATGCAAAGCTTAATTTCGAGGCCCACACAGATTAAATTTTTAGGGAGATTTACATTTTTATTATTTTTCAATAATTCTGAGGTACAAGTTAGTATACGTGTTTCTTTTCAAATCAAGATAATTCTATTATACTTTTATGGAATAAATTATTTAAATTTGGTTCAACTATATAAAATATGGCATTATTTATTATTATAACTATTTATTAGATTCTATATCTTATTAGGTATAATATTAAAAAAATTGATTTTTTACATTAAACTGAATAATTATTTTGGTTTTTATTTTTAAAGTAATTTAATTTTTAATATTTTATTTTTGAGACAAAATGATTCATCTTCGGATAAAATTATAAGTAAACTAACAATAAATATTTTAAAATAACGTAATAAATTTACATACATCGTGATAGCATTGTCATATAAGTAAATACACCGACTTTGCAGAATAAAATATCAATCATAAAATAACTCTCTAAAATTATATATTTTTTGATGATGGGAAAGACAATGTTACGTTCGTGATCTTTATCCTTGTGTTTCTATTGAAGATCGTTCATTGTTGTATCTTGGGAGATAGAAGAACAACGAACTCAAGAATTATAGGAGTGACCGAAAATCTATCTTAAAGAAACTGTTTTCGTGCAGACATTGACTCGTTTCTAACTTCAGTTAAATCAATTTGGTGAATTTACATGTATTTTATTTTTCTTATTTTTGTTTTATTCGATAAATAAAGATCATTACCTATTTCATTGTTTATTATATTATGTATTGATATAATGCATTTTTCTAATAATATTATCTTATTTAATTTGTTTGACAGGAATATTATAATGTTTGGTTAAAAGAATATAAGATAATATTTTTTATGTTTTATCAAATTATTATTGAGATATATTTTTTTAACAAGTTAAATTCTTAATATAAGTTAAAATTACCGTAATAGGTAACATTTTCGGTTACAACATTAAATTTTTATTTAACCAACAATTCACTCCTATTATTTTTTTATTTTTTTATAATTTAATTCAATATTTTAAATAAAAGTATAGTATTGTTTACTTTAATAAAAAAAATCTATATTTTACACGAAATTAATATATTTTTTTAATTTTAATATTTAATTTAATATTCTAAATATATATTTTTTTAATTTAATCCATAAAATTATTATTTCATTGGATCGAGGCATCATTGGCATATGACCCCTGTGCACGATTGAATGCACCACCCTACGGATACATTTGACCACCGCACATATGTTCTAAGCCCTACATATTTTGCTTGCCACTGGGAAAACCTCCTACTAAAGGGCAACAACTACTAGAAGGTAATAGAATACGAAGACTTAAATCTAGTGTAAGTCCAGTTTAACAATAAGTAATAAATTATAAGATTTACATTGGTGTAAGTATTTATAATCTGATATAAGTTTTTGTAATCTTTTAGCAGATAAAAATCTCAAGTGTATAAGATTCATACCCATATAACCGGTTATAATGTATAATAAACAGACATTCATGGGGTGGTTCATGGTTGGGCCATAACACGACGGCCTAGGACCAACCCCTATCAAGGTTTTTAATTTTAATTTTTTATTAAATATATTTAATTTTAATTATAGTTTAATTTTTTAATATATTTTTAAAAATTAATTTTTAATATTTATTATTATAGATTAAATTATTAATTTTTTAATAGTTATTATTATATGAATTTCTTTTTTAGTATTTGTTATTATGGTTATAATATTTTTAATATTTGTATTAAGCCTACTCTTAAAATTTTCTTTTCCTATATTTTTTTATTATGATTCTTAAATCCTATTTTTTTGTAATACTTGTTGTTAGGGACCTATCTTTTACTAAATTTATTATTAGGGTTTTACTCTAAAGAAATATTTTTAATATTTATTAATATATACTATATTTTTTGTTATTTGCTATTAGAGTCATATTTTTTTCTAATACTTGTTATTAGGAGTCTGATTTTAAAATTTATTTTCTGATATTTATTATAGGAGACCTATTTTTTAATATATTTATTATTAAGATCTATTTTTCCCTAATACTTACCTAAGAGGTCTATTTTTTTAATAATTATTATTAGGATTATAGTTTTTCAATATTTGTTATTAGAAGTTAGATTTTTCACAATATTTTTTATTAGAGGTTTACCCTTAAAATTCATTTTCCCTAATATTTATTATTAAGGATTAATTTTTTTTATCAATATTTATTATTAGGGACCTAATTTTTTCTAATATTTATTTGTAAGCATATACTTAATTTAATTTTTTTTAATACTTCTTATTAAAAAAATATTTTTTTAATATTTATTATTAAAGACCTATATTTTTATGTTTATCTTAGGTTTATTAAAATCTCAAAAACAACTCTGATAATGAATCGAATATATTCTACAATACTAAAAAATTATTTCATAGACATGAATCCTATACACTAGAGATATTTACATCGGTGTAAATACATCAACTGATTTTGAACTTGTATTTACATCGAATCTATAATGTTTGATTTTTTCTGCAACATTGCTAGTTTCAACAATATTAATTGAAAAGAAAAAGGAAGAAAACTTACCTGGAAGAGAACTAACGACCGAAAGAATGAGGAGAAAGTAAAGCGTAAAACTAGAAAATTATCATAAAGAAGAGAGTATTTTTTTTTTGTTAGAAGTAGAGCATTAATTAAGACTAAAAACAATAATAAAATAAATATTATTATTTAAATGAAAGTATAAAATAAGGACAATATAAAAAATTTAAATCTAAGCAATTTAATCGTGTTGAGGCTTTCACGAACGCAATTTTCTTATGATAGATTTTTGGCAATTCCTATGGTACTCGAGTTCGTTGGTCTTTTATCCCCATGATAGAACAATAAATGATCAACCAAAGTTGCACTACTATGTAGATCACAGACTTAGTTTTGCCTTCACCTACCATCGAAAATAACTATTGAAAAAACCCACAAAGTAAAACAAGAGAAATGTTTTGTGGTTTTCGTTGTGTGTTGAAATCAAAGAATGACACATTTTTTATAGGGGTTTCATTAGAAATTTAACGTAATAGAGCATTTAATATTGAGAATCAATTTATTCTTTAAAGACAATTTTCAAAAATACCATTTGAATTAAATGTAACTTTTAATATTTAACTTTTAATTATAAAATAAAATTTGGCAAATAATCTCTTATTTGAGGGGAAAACCTTTTAAATTTGGATCAAAATATTTGCAAGCCCAACGAAGGATCAAATCGTTTCAAATATTTTTGTTGCTCTCGTCATGCACGTCTATATATTTATGAACCAACAAATGGTTCAACATTTTCTCAAAAACGTTTAGTTCAAATTTTCTTTTAAAGCTCCATAATTATCAATATTTCCAACAATCTCCCACATGTATAAAATTGATCATTTAATTAAAAATATTTTGACTTAATATGGTGATAGGCATGAAAATGTATTTACTTTACTAGCTAACCAATAGACATTGTAATGACCTGAATTTAGGGATTCGAGTGTCAGGTTAACGTTGGGCTCCAACGTTTGGGCCTCGAGTTTGAGTGTTGGGCTTGGATTTCATTTATTTTTGGCCCAAATAGGTATTAAGGGGCTTTTTGGTAATCTTCTTTTTGAAGACAAAGAGATGGTGAGAGATTTAATGTTTTTGCAGAAAAGGGATGAAGTGAGATCATCAAACCCTTTTCTTTTCTCTCTTCTTCATCAACTCATGTTCAAGGGAAGGTTTAGAGTAAAAGTTGAGATCTTTGTGGTGTTACCTTGAGAATCTCGTTCGGTGGCTTGAGGATAAGTTGTAGAGCATCAAGGGATCTATCAAACAAGGTAAAAAGGGTGGGTTTGGTGTAAGAAGGTTTTTTGAGGGATTGGAGAAGCAAGAACAGTAGTAGGGTTTAAAAACGTGTTTTCATCTGTTTCTTTGATGTTTTTGGTTTCTAAAAAACATCTCAAGCTTCATTTAAAAGCTGGTTTTAATTTCTTTCTTGTAAAGAAAGAAGTGGATAAGCTTTCAAGGAAGCTTGACAAGGAGAAAGCTTGAAGGAGTGGTTTCTGGGTTTGGAAGCTTGTTTGTTCGAGGTTGGTACCCCTCTAACTCTTATTGCGTCATACATCTCATGAAAATAGGTTGCATTTCTTGTGATATGCATGTTTTCTTGGTTGGTAGCTTAGGAAGCTTTAAGGTGATTTTCATAACTCGTTGTTTGATGGCTTAAAATTGATAGAAACACATTCTAAATACCTCCAATAATGAGTAAGAATGAATTAGGATCGAATGGTTTAAGTTTGGATAATGTTCTAAGTAATTTTTTTGGTGTAGACCTGTATTTTTGTGTAGGTGTTTCGATACCCTTTGGTCGGCGTATCGATACCGTAGAGAAAAAACTAAGGATTAGAAGACAGATGTTTTGGAACTCCCAACCCATGTTTCGATACCAAATCTTCAAGTGGTAAATAGTTTCGATACCTCCTTGAGGGCGTATTGAAACATGGGGGCGTATAAATACTTCATGTAGGCATATCGATACGTAGGGGTTTTCCCTTGGATTTTGCTAATTTGTTTGGCTTAGCGTATCGATACGCAAAGGTGGCGTATCGATATTGTGTGTTTCGATACTGTAGATATGTGTATTGATACGGTTATGTTCTCTTGGTTTTAAGACATCGCTCAGCGTATTGAAACAAAAAGGAAGCATTTCAGTACTAGTCGTTTCGATACCGCTCTATAGCCTTATTGATACCCCTAAGCATTCTGCCCAAGTTTTTAAGAGTTGAGTTTGGGGTTTTCCTAAATTATGCTAAGGTTTCCTATGAGTTATTTAAGCTATAAAATGAATCTTAAAACTTTGAATTGGTGATAATGACTTTGATAACATGAAATATGATTGAGGCTTGGTCTTACTTTAGGTCGTGGTATATTTTGGTGTGATGATCCTAGGTGGATCCCGATGCTGTGTGGACATGAGTCTCATTGTAAGATGCTCGATGTGTATTCCGAGCATAGGATTGGAGGAACGATGCTATGTGGATGTAGACTCAATCTCTGAGTGTATGATCCTGATGTTGTGTGGATGCAGACCTCACTCGGAGTGTAGGATCTCGATGCTTTATGGACGCGCGCCTCACTCGTAGTGGAGGATCCCAATGCTGTGTGAACGCGGGCCTCACCACTTTATGGTTTTGGTTGATATGTATATGTTGTTTGCGACAGTCTACGTTCATGATGCCATGTGTTTAGGTAATTATGGTAGCATCATCTCAACATCCATGATTTTACATATATTGCTTTGCTTTATTCATAATATGTGAGATGTTAGTCGAGTAGCGGTGTACCCACTGAGCTTTTATAGCTTAACGTTTCGAAATATGTTTTCGTGCTTAGGTTAGGTAAAGTTGGAACCGTAGCAACACCATCGAGGTTGAGATTTCAGCACCGACTTAGTGTTAGAGTACAAATTATTGATGTAGTGGGCTAGTACTTGTTGAACCCTTTGTATTTGTAAGTCTTATTTATTTT
Source organism: Abelmoschus esculentus (assembly GCA_035048815.1). Taxonomy (NCBI): domain Eukaryota; kingdom Viridiplantae; phylum Streptophyta; class Magnoliopsida; order Malvales; family Malvaceae; genus Abelmoschus; species Abelmoschus esculentus. Next base: position 2,981,211 of record JAUCBN010000061.1, on the reverse strand, counting down.
GGGTCGAATACTTTTAAAATAGTTTATATTAAAAGAAGCTCCTACTATTTTGGACTATTTGGTTTATGTTACAAATTGGATTTGAATTTAATAGATTATCTTGGTTTTATTTGGGTTTGAAGCCAAAATTTTTATATACAAGTTTTGGGTTAGAGGCCCAATATGACAACGGGTCGAGTGTGTTACATTTATTGGTATCACAGCTTAGGTTTAGTCAGTTCTAGGAAGTCATCGGGGAGTGTAGTGTGGTATATAGATGTTAGACAATTACATGCCCATGAATCGATGTTGTACTTGCTTAAAGATGGTATTTTCGATGGTGTAACCTCGCCTGTTTGTTGTGCAGTAGGGAAAATGTCAAGAAGAGTCAGAGTTGACAAGAAAAGTTGGGGTTCTCGGTAAAGGGACTATGATTATGAGTACGTGCCTAAGATTGAGGCACTGTTGGATGATGCAGTAGGTCAAGGGGCTAACTACTTCTCCCAATTGAATCGAGCATTGCACCGGACTGTGAGGGTGATACCAAGTCCATATTCTATGCCTCGAGAGGCACCAGTGGAGAGGGTGCATAGGTAAGGAGTGATAGAATTCCATGGAAGGGGCAAGATAATCTTGTACAAGCGGATTAGTGGTTCCATGGAACGGGGCAAGACAATCTTATACAAATTGTAATGTGTGTTGTCGCTTTTAAGGATAACGCAAGAGAATAGTGGGAGACCATGGAGCTTGGATGGTATCCTAACCGTACTACTTGGAACAACTTCCTTGAAGATTTCGAGACGAAGTATGTGGGTGAGACTCATATCGATACCTTGAGGGAGCGATTCACCCATCTAGTGCAAGGGCACCAATTAGTCTTTGCCTATGAGAAAGAGTTTCTAAATTTGAAGCGGTATGCCCTAGAGTTAGTTGCAATAGAAAAGATGAGGTGTAAGAGGTTTCTAAAAGGCCCGAGGAAGGATATCCAGACTTATCTCACTGCTGCACCACCTACGGTGTTTTCAGAGTTGACTTCCAATGCTAAGTCCATGAAGCAAGTATAGGGGTTGACCTTTGGGCCATTTGTCGAGCAAGGAGGTTCGGGTAAGATCAGTCAGAGCAATGCTAGCAACTCTCAGTTTTACTCCGATAGGAGTAGAAACCGTTGGGACAAAGGAGCTTTGAACCATGGTTCGATGTCAAACCGAAGATCAGAATCTGCAGGGCGTAGGAGGTAATTTGTGTCATCTTCTATTAAGAGCCCGAAAGGTTCTCAAGGGATTGTCGGTGCACCAGTTTGTAATCAGTGTGATCGAGGACACATAGGTGAGTGTTGGGGGTCAGAGGGTTCAAGGATTCTTGCATGGCGGGGCTAACCATGCAACGAGAGGCACCTTCCAATCCACTGCTAGAGCACCAGCTTGATAGTTTACAGTGAGGGTATAGAAGGACTGTGCAGCTACAGATGTTGTCTCAGGTATGGTTATCTTATTTTCGGTTTATATAGTTGCTCTTGTGGATTCAGGGTCTACCCATTCGTATTTTCATAGTAGGATATCCAGATAGCGAAGGTTGCCAGTCGGGAATCTTGAAGTAGGAGTTCGTGTAACAAGCCCATTGGGGTTAGTTATGTTGATAATTAAGGTGCATCGTAGGTGTTCGATCTAGGTACAAGGATCGATCTCTCGTATAGATCTTATTATTTTACTATTTCAAGAGTTTGATGCTATCATAGGGATGTGTTGGTTGTTTGAACATGAAGTGAGTTAGGGTGTAGATCTAAGAGTTTGAAGTTCCATGTTGCAGACGAGTCTAAAGTTGTTGTGAGGGTTGAGAGTCTAGGGTGGAGAGTTGAGGAAAATTATGAGTAGGTTGTTGTGTTCCCAGAAAGAGTTGAATTAGTGAAAGCGATGCTGAACAAGTTTGTTTAAGGACTATAACTGTGTCATAGAGTATCATCCCGGCAAGGCGAGTATTGTCGTCGATGCCTTGAGTCGAAAGTCCATGTCGGACTTGAGAGCTTTGTTTGCTCGTTTGAGGATGAACGAGGATGCAGGTCTTTTAGCAGGATTGCGTGTGTGACCCATGCTAGTACAAGAGATAAAGAGAGAACAAGTGTTTGACGAGGAGTTGGTAGCTCATTTAGAGGTTGTTTAGAGAGGTGAGAAGTCAGAATTTGAGGTACGAAATGGTGTATTCTTTTACTTCTAAGGTCGTTTTTGGTTTTCAGCTGTAGTGAACCTAAAATTAGTAGATTTCGAGTTTAATAGAATAAAGGTCACTATTTTGAAAAAGATAAAAATTAGAAATTAGGTTTTGAGAAAGGATTTTTTAAAAATTAACACCAAGAATTGAGAATTAAAAATTAGAAATTTTGAAAGTAAAATTAGGGATTTAAAATTGGAAATTAGGGATTAAAAATTAAGGTTTTGGGAATTTTGGAAAAGTTGGGGAAAAATTAAAAACAAAAAGGGTCACTAAATTTAAAGTGGAATTAAAAATGATTTAGAAAATAATTTGAAGAATAAAAAGCAATTTGAAAAATTAGAAAACAATTTATAAAAAAAATTGGAGTCGCCACCAGTCACTTTGATAGACCGAACATCATAAAACCAGAGATTCGAAATTAAAAGGGTTCGGGAGTCGGTTACGATTAAAAAAGGGTTTAGCATTTTTAAACCGACCAAAATTGGTACCTTAAAATATTTATCGCTTCTTTAATCGTCTTTCTATTCGAAGGTAAATGCTTACAACGCCACCATTACGCCTGGTGTCGGGCCCGTTACGACCGAATAAAGAAGACATCGCATTAATAAATTAATTACTGTTAAAATGTCAGCTTAAGTAAAAGATGAAAAAAATATATGACAAAATATGTTCAAGTATTGCAACTATGTCAACTTGACAAACAAATAACAATAATGAACAGAAATAAAAAGTATAAATATAAAAAGAAAAAAAAATATACATACACCTAATACAAATAAATAAGTACTAAATAAAAAACATGATATGATAATTAAAAAATATGATGTATCAAAATAAATATATAAATATGATGAAAATTAAATATACAATAAAATTTTAATATGTATGAGGATTTGAATGAAACCAACTTAATTAAAAAAGACTCGAAAGAAATAAAGCAACTAGAAAATGGACTAGATTGATAGAAAAAGAAACCTGAGACACGAGGAGTATTTTAATAAGGCGGAATGGCTTAAAAAGAAACGAAAATTAAATAGACCATTTTGAAATTGAAAGGAAATAAAACTAAATTTGATTTGAAAGGGGACTAACTTGAAAAGAAACAGAAATTTAGGTTTAAAATCAAAGAGAAAGGATATTTATTTTAAAAAGCGAACCGATTATAATCCAAAAAAATTTACGGGGGCCATGAGGTGTATTTTAATAAGGCAGAATGACTTAAAAGGAAACTCCCAGACGCGAAGGGATCTAAAATTAAATAGACTATTTTGAAATTAACCGATTAAGGCCTAAATCGGGACCAAATTGAAAATCTTTGAAAACTTGCAAGGGCTTCGAGAAGGGTTTATGCTACACGGAAAGTTTTATGGTGATGATGGACCATTTTTCAAAATGGACAAAGGTATGAAACACAAACATCAATTAAAATCACAACCTTTTACTCATTTTTATTCAACCGAAAACTAAACCAAAATCAAATCCTATGGGATATTCTTCCCATTTTCCAGAAAAAATAAACATTATTTGAATGTTCTTCTGGAAAATCCAGAGAATGAAGAACACCAGCGTACTCCGCCACAAAACCCAAATTCACAAAAATCAACCAAATAATATACTATATTAATATTCTCCTGAATATTTGTAGAGTTTAAATTAATGATAATCTTTGATAAAAGTTTTTATCTCTGAAACCAATATCAAATGGACGAAGGTTAGTGTCTTTTATCTATAATTATCAAGGATCTCCATGCATCTAATAAATCACTGACTATGGTTCAGACACTTATATAATCTCTCTATGATTTGAAAATAAATTTATCTTTTCCTTTGGATTCAAATAATAAATCTTATATTTATGAAAGTATACTTTGTGTCTAATACGAAAAAATACTCTATGATTTCTGATATTACGAAGATATATTTATGATAATTATATTATTTCATTTTTATTTTCTTTTTTTATTAAAGTTATTTGATTCTGGGTACTTTTGGGATATGATCTAAAGTCTCTGCAGGTTCAGCGTTGGTAATTCCTTTTATATCAGGTTCCTATGCTTCGTTTAGGTAACTTCTTCTATATCAGGTTTCTATACTTTGACTAAGGTAATTCCTTCTATATTTGTTTTCTATGCTTCAGTTAGGATAATTTTTGTCTATCAGTTTCCTACTCTTCGACTAGGGTAATTCCTGCCTATCAGGTTCTTATGCTTCGACTAGAGTAATTCCTACTACATCAAGTTTCTACACTTTGGGTAGGGTAATTCTCTCTGTAAAAAGTTCCTAAGCTTCAACTAGGATAATTCCTCCTGTACTTAAGGTATCCCTTTAAGATGATAATCGTGTCATATGGGCTCGGGTTAATGCCAACACGTGATAGTTGTGTTGGAGGGTTGTTGTGTTGATATTAAATTTTTTATGTCAAAATTCTATAATTGTTTGAAAATATATATCTATCATTTTTTATATAAAATTTATTGGTGAAACATCCTAAATTCCCTGACACAATTCTTGCAATCTTTACTTCCCTCAAATTATTTAAATTAAATATCTTATCTAATATTTATGTGATCAAATCAGAAAATGACTTCCTTATCTTTAATAGACAAAAATAAAAATGAGTTGTATACCATATCCATAACATGTAGATAATGATTCTTTCCTCCATTTCTAGTAATTGTGTACTTGCATGTTGTATACAACATCAATTGGTAGTTTTGTATTATTGAGTTTTTCTAACCTCATATTATTTTATCATCGCGAGTTAAAGATATCTTGGATATGTTTCAGCGTTTGACATCATTATGGAGAGTCTCTTTGGTCTTACTTTTGGAGTATGATATTTATATAATAGTGAATATGTATCGTGTCACATTTTATATTTGAGCCCATATTACTTTTTCGAATTTTTATATTATAAATAAATGATACTTTAATGATATTTTATTTTCAGTATATTTAGTTTTATTTTTATGATTAATAAAATATAGTATCTGAATTTTTTTAATGGGTCGCTTCTATGACCCCGAATGTGGACTCTTAGTTTTATAAGTTTATTACATAAGTGGTCTAGGGGTTACATTTAGTGGTATCAAAGTTTAGAGTTTCTTCTTTTTGGGTAGATCAATCGATCGTCTATCATAAGGTGTCTGATATGTGCAAGTCCTTATATCATAATTGTAATCTAATGAACAAAAAATTTGGATGTTGAATCTTGCCTTCGCTTATCGTCGAAAATAACTTTTAAAAACTGCACCAAATAAAACAAGAGAAAAGTTCTGTAATTTTCGTTGTGTTGAAGTCAAAAGAATGAAACACTATTTATAAGAGTTGCATTGGAAATTTAACCTAATGGTTTATTTAATATTGAGATAAATTTATTCTCTTACATATAATTTTTGAAATTACTATTTGAATTAGAGGTAACTTTTAATATTTAATCTTTTAATTAAAAATTGAATTTGACATATAATATTTCTTATTTGAGGAAAAATATTTTAAATTTGGGTAAAAAAAATTACGGGCCCACGAAGGACTAGACCGTTTTGAATATTTTTGTCACTCTCGTCGTGCACGCCTGCACAATTACAAACCAAGAAATAGTTCAACATTTTCTTGAGCAACGTTTGGATGAATTTTTTATTCAAAGCTCCATAATTATGAAATTTTCCAATACTTTTATCCAATTCGACAAGAATAAAAAACAAACTAAAATTTATAAGGGAATGAGTTGGATAAAAAAGTTATTGTAGGCAATGCTTCATTTCCCTTTGTAATAGGGTGTTAATTATCAGGTATCTGATTTTTAGTATCCAAAAAATAAGTACTCAATTCCTTTTGGTAACTATTTTTTAGTTTGTATCTTGTACCATTTAAATTGGGTATCTCCTATCAGGTATCCATAAAACTTGAGTATCCGGTTAATTTAGTAACGAGTACTCGTTTCTTATATTTTTTTATTTTAAAATAAAAAATTTTAAACACATAAATTTTAAAAATTTATAATACACAACCAAACATAAAATATGATTTAAAGTTAATTTTGGAATATTTAGATATATATACATATATATTTATTAAAGTTTATCACCAAAAAGATATTAAAAAATATTAATCTCATTTTATATTCGTTATTTACTAATTAATAAAAAATTATTTAAAAATTTTAAAACTTAAAAATATATAATACAAATATAGAACTAATTTAGATTAGGGATGGGCACGGAACCGAAACCCGACGGGTTCCGACCTGCCCGGTCCGATCGGGTCGGATTTTTGGTGAAAAATTTGGGTTTGGGTCGGGTTTTTTTAAGGGAGGTCTCGGGTCGAGTCGGGTTCGGGTTTAGGGTGAAAAAATCCGACCCGACCCGGGACTAATAGTATAATTTTCCCATATATTTTAGGGATATTTGTAATAATGATCCATCTTTATATATATTTTATACAATTAGATCACTAAAATTAAAAAAATTACAATTAGGTCACTAAAATTAAATAATTTTACAATTAGATCCCTAAATTTTATTTTTTTATAATTTAGTCCCTAAAATTTTAATTTTTTTTAGTGATTCAGATCAGGTCGGGTCGAATTTTAAAGCTTAAAAATCGGGTCGGGTCGAGTCGGATTTTTTTCACCCTAAAACCGGGTCGGGTCGGGTGACGGGTGGAGGGTGTGATTTTTTGAGTCGGGTGCGGGTGGCCCAAAAATCCGACCCGACCCGTGCCCATCCCTAATTTAGATATTAAATTTAATGTTATATACAAATATTAAGGAATCTAAAATAAAAACATATTAAAATTTATCGGGTTGGATCAAGACCTAATAATTTTAAAAATAGTTTAAATCGTTTCAATTATTTTTAAGTTGGATATATAACCGGATCAAATAAATCTTTATTAATGAACAAATAATTTTTTGGATTATCTGGTCGTATCAATCAAATCAAATAATTTTAAATACTCCTTCCTAATAAAAATACTTTTCAAACTAGAGGTTGTCATGATTTTGCGAGATATGTGAATACTTTTTAAACATGTTATCCACGTTTTTAAAAAGCAAATACGGAGAACCGCCGTTGTCTGGTCTTGTCACACTTTCTAGGCTTTTTAGTTTCGCAAATATAGAAAAATCAAATCGTACCATGAGGGAACAGCTAGTAGTCTGGTCGACACCAACGTTCCTATGTTTTAAGCTGTTCAAAATTGACAATTCTAAATCAATATTTTTATATTATTTAATTAAAAATATTTTTTTATTTAAGATTATTTAAAAATACTCTTAAATACTTCACGTAAAATATTATTTTCTTCTAAAACGTGAATTTAAAATTCTATTTTAATAAAAAAATGTAAGCTTTGTGTTAAGTAAGTTAAAAAAAAAATAATTTAAGACATTTTAGTATAAAATTTACTTTTAATAAATATGAATTTAAAACTTAATTTTAAGACGCGATTGATAAAAATATTCTTTTAAAAATTAAACTTAAAAAATTATAATATATGTCGAACATCATTGTATCTTCATGATCTGAGAAAAGGATGTAATAGTTCAAATCACAACAAAATGAATTATTGTTGGATTGGCGTTAAAAGTTTTGTCACTCATCGTCTTCTAATAATTTATTTTGTCAATATATTTTAAATCTAGGTTTCTTAAAAAAAGATTTAAGCTTCTTTTTTTAATTTGTTGTCTTATATTTCCTGAAATTCAATTGGATCTCGATAATTCACGCAAACTTAATTAAAAACGTAAACAAGATGAGGAGTCATCAGATAAAGGCGGTGGTATCCCTCCGTCTCTATCATGTCGCAAACAGAAGTTCCTCACACGCAGGCCATGCTTTAATCAACATATAGGGATATGCTTATGGGTGATCAGGATCACGCTTCGCTCATGGAGGATGAGTTTCCAGATGATAAAGATATTAAATTAGTTGAAAGGGATGTTACACGGAGTATGTCAGATGACCTAATCACAATTGATTTCTCAGATCAGGTTCATGATTTAACGGTTAAAAGTCTTGAACGTACTTTTGAAGAAGCTCAATCAGATATAAATGTTATTCATAGAGAAGCTATTGTTCAGACCAATATATCACAAAGAAATCAATCAATACTTGTCCCACAAGTGAAATCCATCTTGAAAACCAAAGGAAAAGCCACTACAACATTAAAACATCCCACACCTGTCCATGTTCATAATCCCCTACAAGTCTTGTTGACAGATTCTCCCAAGACTGCTCGTAATTCGCTCAAATCCAACAACACCAAGGTTATCACTCCGGTAAATTCTTCCTCAAAGCTTGATGAGCGATGTCACTCATCAGTTGTGATTCTAGAGAACTCAGACCCTAATATACATTATCCATCACTCCCAACCTTTTCCTCATAGATCCCAAAAAGCCTCCCAAATCATCTATGCACTTTGGTTCACGAGATATCCTAACCTCAAATGTCAACCCGCAACATTTAGTTTCAAATGAGGTGGCGCCTTTGGATACAAGTCTTGAGCAAGCAATGGCTATACTTAAATAAAGCTGGATTACTTACTTTATTATGCTCAGCTTATTATGAATCTAAAAGTTTTCTACTGGAATGTACAGGGTTATGGATACCCCAAATTTATTTCAATTGCTAAATCGTTCTTTCATGACTCTAGACCCGATATAGTTGCATTCATTAAGCCAATAATTAGTTGCTAATTCGTTGCATTATAATGCACTGTGTTACCCAAGCTGCCTTATTTTCCATTCGAATGATGATACTATCTTGCATGTCCTCCGTGACTGCAACCTCACACGGCTTATTTAGAATAAGATCGTGCCACAGTCATTAACTCGGTCGTTCTTCTCTCTACTCATGTATGAATGGTCACGTGTTAATCTGAGTACTGAGACTATGGTTCCTAGAAGGAACTCTCATTGACATCTTTTCTTCGCATTTTTATATAACAAATTTGAAAGAACCGTAATGATATCATCTTTAATTAGTCCAATATTGCACCTAATTCGATCCTTTTGAGAAATATAACTTGGACTCAACACTTTATTGATGGATGGTTGTCTAAAGTCCATGCTCCCATTCCCCATGTGTGTCAAGATAGATGGAAGCGTCCTCAACCTGATTTGTTATGTTTGAACATTGACGAATCAGTTCTGTCTGGATCGAATGTTGCCTCTGTTGGGGGATTTCTCAGAGATCATAATGGTTCTTGGATTATTACTGATACACTACATTCGAAACTCTGGGTCATATACATTGGTCTCCAACTAGCATGGTCTCATGGAGTTGATGTTCTTCAAATTCAATCCGATAGTAAGCAAACAATCCAATTGCTTCATGACCACTCTACACGCTATAACTCTCTTTTTCTAGTTCGGGCGATATATGATCTCAGTACACAGGGTTGGGTAAAGGATTTTATTTGGACTCCAAGAGAAGAAAATAAACTTGTTGATACACTTGCCAAACTTACAGATCGATCTTGCTTTGCCATGAGAATCCTTAAAAATCCTCATGTTGTGATCAAACCTCTACTTGTTATAGATTCGAATGATCTAGTCTTGTAACTCTTTGGTTTAATTAGAATTTTTAAAAAATATAATATATATTAAAAATAATTTAATTATATCCTGTAACTCTCTTAATTTAAAAAATTTAAAAAATATAATATATATTAAAAATAATTTAATTAGAATTTTATTTTAAATAGTTTATAATTATATCTTGAGTTTTTAAATTTTTATTTTTCATTAATTAATTTAATAATATTCAATATTATTTAGTATTAGTGATATTCACCAATATTCGATGCACGTCGTAAACTCTTCTTAAACTTAAGAGTTATTTTTTAATTAAGTAAAAAATATATTCATTTAAAATTTGCTTCAAAACTCAACGTGTGGCACCACTCATTTTTGTCGACTATGACATGTGTCAAGACTCAAGACTACTGTCGTTTCCCTATCACACTGTACAACTGCTGTCAACTTCAATATTCCCTTAACATACTTTTAATCTTTAATTAAAAAATATATTTACGTGTACAAAAAATATATGTTATTGCGCGGTTAAAAATATAAATATATCCACGTTATTATATTAAAAAAAAAGTAAACTACCCTTAAATAGTTGGGTGATCAAAATAGGTATTTTTAAATAATTAGACGATCATTAAAACAAATAATTGGATGGTCAAAATAAGTATCTTCAAATAGTTAGACAGTCACCGGAGTAGTTTACCCTAAAAAAACTATCATTCTTCTTCTCTTTTTAACATACTTTAATCTTTGCCATGTTTTTATTTTCTTTGGACGTGGGTTCGCTATTCGTTCTCTGTGTACAAACATGTGACTTCTCATTAATCATTGATTTAAAGAAATAAAAAATATAAATATTTTTATTCGATTAGAGTTTTAAATTAATAAATTAAATCGATTATTTTTTTATTATCAATTTCAATCATTAATATTTTATAATTTTTTAAGATATTATTATCGCATGATAGATTATAAATATATCATGTGATAATTATATATTTGTTAGAAGCTTTTTTTATAACTTTTACAAGTTTTTAAGAATTTTTAATTTTTTTTTAAAAATAAAATATATTTTTTGAAAATATCAAACATCAACACTATGACACAATACATTACACTAATTGATTAAAAAATATGTTAGTTTAATAATTAATGTTGGTTAAAAGGCGACTTACAAAATTTTATAGTATAAAAACTTAATCAAGTAGAAAAACATATATATTTTTTTTTATAAAAGTTCAAATATTTATGATATCTAAGGATGATAATATAATTTGAATTTGATTCGAAGAAAAAAATCGATCCAAATCCGATTAAAAAATGTTCGAATTCGAATCCAAAAATAATACACGAGTCCTAATAGGAGGTGGATCGGATGTGGATAATGCCATAATCCGATCCGAATTCAATCTGAATCCATATTCGATATGAATCCGATCCATATATAAACCCGAATAAAAATATTTAAAATTTTTATATTTAAAAAGTTTGAGTTGTTACTTTAACTTGTTTTATATTGGATTATAATATTTGTTGAGATTTGTTTGTGTTATAAATTTAAAATATTTGTTTGATAAAACATATTTTTTTATTTAATGATATTTATTTAAGTTGTTACTCTAGAAAATAATTAGATTTGAACTTTTGGATTTAGACTTGGATTTTAGATATATTTTATTGGATTGAATTTGGATTTATTTAAATGGATTTGGATTCGGACTTGAATTTTTTTGAAAGTTCGATTATTAATTGGATTGAACTTGTACTTTATAAAATCCGATCCAACATCGATCCATTGTCATCCCTAATGATATCCTTTGAAATATATCTTTCAATCATATCCAAATACACCGAATGAGAATCGTTTAGTTGTTTGATCTAATATTACGCATTTTAATTTAGCCCCTGAAACAGAAAAAATTATATCATGGGTCAGTTCTATTACATGTCTATAAGACCGACCAATAAAAACTACCCATCTTTTCATATCATATTTTTTTCAGGTGATTTTTCACTTGAAAAATTAAAAAATAATGAGGTGATTAGTTTTTATTGATTGGTCCCATGGATGACGTGATGGGACTGACTCATGATATAATTTCTCATTCAGACGATTTCAAATTTTGTACGGGTGATGTTAGCAGGATTAATGGCGCTTGAGAATCTCTCTGATTTTCGTGATTTCTCGCTCGTTTCTCTTTATTGCTTGATCGACCCTATTCTATTTCCTGTCTGGATTTGCTGCGGTTTGGACTCAGTTGATTGAAAGAAGCTGTTTGTTGGTGGAGATGAACAATCGCTGAATTCTTGTTCCTTCTGATGGATCTGACCTTATTAAATCTTCTCACATGGTCTTTGATGAAGGTATCTCCTAATGGCGACATAGATGGTTGGACAATTCATTGATGGATCCCCAAATTTCAGTGCCCTACAGAAGATAATGGATTCGCTTTGGGAAAAAAAATCTTTGCTGTATCTAATTTGTATGTGTTCTCGTTTACTAATACCACTGCACGTGACTGTGTTCTTGATTTTGGCTCGTATACCTGTGTGGGTTCAGCTTCATAATGTCCCATTGGAATTGTATTCTAGAAAGGGTCTTAGTTACATTGCTACTGCAATAGGTGTCCCTTTGTACATGGATTCAATTACTGCTTTCAAGGAACGTTTAGAATTCGTTAGTGTTGAAATTGCAGTGGGAGTAAGATTCTAAAACTATTTTTGTACAAATGAGGGATAATACGATTGCTTCTGTTAATGTAAATATCTCTTATATGCCTCCCAACAGCTCTAATTGCAAAAACTTTTGGTCATGTGGTCAAGAATTCTCCTGTGTTGTCCCAAGAATGATAAAGAATGGAGAGTTAAGGCTACTATCATTGCTGGGACTTCTAAAGTTGCAAATGATATTGATGGTTAGAATGGAGAGTCTTCAGCAGGGAGGAGTGAAAGAGTTGGCTGAAGAAGCTTCTCCTGAAAATGCTCTTGATGAGGCAATGAATACTTCTACTGAGACTGTGGCTAGTCCTATAGAGGTTGTTGTGGGTAGTTCTATATGGGTTGTTGAGTCTGTAGTCCCACCTACAGTAAAAGTGGATGATCCTGTTCCTGCTAAACTTGAAGGAGTTTTCCCCTCTATAAGCTTCTAACCCCCAAAAAAAAAGAGAGAAAGGGAAAGCGAAAGGTGCAAATAAGACTTCTTTTGTTGGTTTAAAATAATTCCTTGCCTGAGGTGGTGGCAAAGAAGCCAAGAGCTGTTTCTCAGGGTGTGACTGTTAAAGCTGGTGATAGCTATTCTTGCATAATTTCCTCATGACAGTTCTTTTTTAGAATATCAGAAGGTTTAACAATCCTCATAAACAAATAAATGTCATGAAAATGATTAATATTTTGAATGTTGATGTTGTATACTTATTGGAAATTAGGGTTAGTGAGCTAAATGCATCTGTTCTTATTTCTAAATTTTCTGAGTAGTGGTGTTGATGTCCAAATTATAATAGTTGGCAACGGAAGGATTTGGGTTCTATAGAGTAAGGAGATGAATTTCTTGGTGGTTCACATTGCTGAGCAATTAGTTTTCATTCAGGATAGATTGGATGGTAATCAAATCCTTATGAGAGCAGTGTATGGGAGTAATGACAGTATTTGTAGGAGGGGATTATGGAAGCAATTAAGGTAGCTTAATCTAAACAATTTCATCCCTTGGTTAGCGGATGGTGAGTAATGTCATTGCCTGTGTTACTGAAAGTTCAAATTCTGAGATTGTTGGGCCATATGTTACTGCAACCTTAATTGCAATTGCAAGAGTGTATTGTTGGATTAAAATTTAATAATAATAGATACAGGTACATGTGTATAATATATATTATTATTATAAAATTTAACACGTAATTAAGTGACCTATTATATTACACGTGGTATAGGTATTAAATTGTCATGGAATTAAAACTGTAGATACCATATAAAGTGTATTTATAATTTAATGAGGGGCAAAGTTATAAATATTTAATAGTTGATTATTAAATCAAATATATAAATGAGTTATGTTTCAAAAATTAGGTTAACTTGCACATCTCTTTTCCCCGTCTCAGAGTTATGTGGCAAGAGATAACCTAACTTCTTAGAAGATTAAACCCTCTAAAAAATCTCTATCGATTAATTTAGGTACGTGTTTACATTTAATTTATTTATTTTATTGTTTTTGATAATTTGATATATATAGATCTTGAGTTTATATTCGTAATGAATATATTTATAATTCTAACAAGTGGTATCAGAACAAGGATTATGTCAAATCATTGAGATCATAAGTTTTTTTTTTAAATCTTCCATCGTTTATTGTCGATTTAAAATCTCAAATCTGTATATTTATGATGATTTAGATTTTATCAGTATGAATATTAAAGTTTGATATTTTTTCGATAACCCTTATATTACGTGAGAAATTGGTAATTAATAATGATATTCTTATCAAAAATTAAATATACATTAATGGATTATTTGTTTCGTTGAATTTGCGCGGATCCTTGTTTTTCCTTTGTCAATAGATTAAGTTTTACAATTGATTTTGGCTTTACATGTTGCAATTGTTTTTTGACTTTACAAGTTGTTATGCGATTAAAATTATTTTAATTCTATTGATTTTTTTTGACTTTGTCAATAAACTCATAGATTCAGATTTGTGTCAAATTTATTTCCTTAATTTTAATAGATCAAATATTATATTCATAATTTACGGATTCAAGTTAATGATTTTTTTATTATTTATTTGATATAAATTGTTATTAATCTATGGAATATATATTTTATTTAGAATATATATTTAATTCGGTTAGACCAAAATTTAGTTTTGATAGTTAAGTGTTAAGTTAAACCTTTAGAAATAAATATATATTAAATTATGATTGATTAAAACTTTTAGTTTTGATTGTTAATAAAAAATAAAAAATATAATTAATTTGATCTTTGTCATGGTAAATTTATCTTGATTCAGAAATTTTATAATCAGGTTAGATCTTGAAGCTTTATACTTTATTTATGTTTATTAAATTATGATTGAATGATCTTTCAGCATATTACTTCTAAAGTATACTACTTCTTTACGTAGTTAATTAATATATTCGATATTTAGTTTTGATCACATGTTATTATGGATTATAGAATATATATTTAGTATCGATATATTCAATCCGGTTTGATCAAAATTTCCTTTTTGATCATTAGATTATTATAGTTATATTTAAATTTTAAGTAATTATTATACAAATTTCTTATTTGTATAATACTTTTGCTTTTGCTTTTAGTTAAAGATTGAATGCTTTCAATTCAACTTTTGTTTTGGTAAAAAATATACATTTAAGAAAATTTTGAAGAACAATCAAAGATTTCGATTCTTTGAATTCTGATAGCCTTATGCAGACAATCTTATTTTGGGTTACTTTGAAAACTTAAATTTTATTAGAAATTTCAGCTTTGATTTTTATAAATATTAAATTTAAGTATCAGTATATTTTATATATTTTAAGATAAACTGATTGAATTATTAAGTCACCAAAGTGACTTATATTGTGAAAATATTTATTTTAAAATATAGTAGGTTTTGTCTAACGATAAAATATTAATGGATTGTCCGGTATCTTGAGATGAGGTTACCTTAATTTAAATTTATTATTATATTGGTTATCTTTTTACTTTGAGTGAAACATAAAATTAAGAAAAATATTTTGAAACAATTAAATTCACATTTTGGCTTATGATATCTAATATTTTAATAGATTAATTGAATCATAATCTCACAAAAGTGATCACTTTTATGTAGATTAGTTTATTTAAAATATTAAGATAATTTCGAGTCTTTATAATTCATACGTTTATTAATTAGTCCAAAAGAAAGTTAATATTTGACCGAATTACAACGATAATTGTGACAATAAATGTGTGATAATTACAAGGTTTTTTATGTAAACAATACGTTTATTGTCAATGTTTGATTGCTACAACAAGAGTACCGCTTACAGTTACTATTATTGTCCAAAGACTTGATATTATTGTTGTGCTTGATATCTTAAGGGGAGCTAGCCATTATTTTGAATTTATTGTTTACTTATGGATATTTATGTGAGTTTATTTATTTATTTTTGTTATATATTTAGGTAATTTACTTTGTTATCATAATATTTGTTGAATATATTTTACACTCATGTTTAGTAAAACTAATTTCAAGGAATATAAAAGACATTTACATATAATATTTGGTTGTATGAATATTGACCTTGAACTAAGGAAATAACAACTTGCACCTCTCACAGCGGTAAACATCTATAAATGGGATTTTGAGAGGTGAGTTTGTTCAAATTGCATGAGTCTAATGATCATAAAGTATAATATTCTAGAAATTTTTAACAGCACAAATCTAAAGAAAATATTAACACTAAGGGTTTCCTTGATAAAATTGAGAAATATTTTACTAATTTTTTTAAGGTTAATATGACATCACTTTTGGCTTACTTGATGTCTATGAAGATAAGGATCAAAGAAATATGAGGGTGTATATTATATTATTTCAAAACTTAAGGCACATAAGAACAAACTTTCTAACAATTATTTGTTCTTATGATTTTGGTATCACTTCCTATACATTTCAACTAATTTAAAATTAGTTATAATTTTTAAAGGAGAAATAAACTTCAAATAAGCTTATTTCTCATTGTGCTAAAAAGAAAAAAATTTGAAACATTATAATTGTAAAAATACTCATTTAGTTTTTGCTCATATAGTTAGTGTCTCTAAAAATAGGGCATTAAAAAATATATTAACATAAAGTTGCTAAGGGTCCTACTCAAAAGAAACAACAATAAATTACAAAGTATTGATTCTTTTGTATAAGTTAGGATACATGTAAAGAAATTAAACTTCAAAAGTAGGCAATTATTTAGGTTGTTTTGAGTGATCCATGGGCTATAAATTTTATGATCCCACAATTATAATTATTTTAATGAGAGATTTATAATATTTTTTGGATGTTGAGTTTGGAGGGAGAAATAAGGTTAGATACATTGTTGTTAAGGATGAATTAAATTATATTTTAATTTCTACTATCACTTTGGACAATGTTTAGATTTTCATACATATCATTGACCAAGAAGTGAATCTAGTATATCAACAAAACAATGTTGAACAACTTTCATTCAAGATAAGATAATTATTTTTTAGAAGAACAAACTCAACAACCTTAAAAAAGTGTCTTTAAAGATATCCATGAGAGGAAAGAGAAATACTATTCAGGATTATTATTTACTATTTCATCAAGAAAATAAGGATAATAATGGAATGATAGAAAATAACCTGGTCAATTTTTTTATCAAACCATAAAAGTTCTAACTACCAAAAGTGGATTGATATTATTCAAAAAGAGTATAATTTTATGCAAGACAATAAAGTTTAGAAACTTGTCTCATTACCTTAAGGTGCAAACCAATTTATTGTAAATAGATATTTAAAACTAAGAACGATGTAAATGATAATGTGAACAAGTATAAGATATGTCTTGTATTTTAAGGATATACTCTAAAAGAAAATATTGATTTGTGGAGACTTTCTCTCAAGTTTTACTAAAAGACTCTTTCAAAATAATAATGATATTTTTTTTTACTTTTTTTAAGTGGATCGAACAATCGAATTGGCCAAGAGGGGGAGAATTGGCTCTTTTAAAATTTTTTGGAAGGTTTAGAAATGTAGGAAAATTTTAAAAAATAATAATTTATAGTGTTTCAAGCTTCGAACAAGCTCTACATCCACAACCTTAGCTCTCACTATGGATTTTCAATCCAATTCACTAATGAATTCAACCTTTTTCTCAGTTCAAGGGATAACCATTACAACAAGTCAATCTTTTTATTCACAAGGTTACAAGAATTTGAAGGATGATAATCTAATGTTTCTCTCAAAGAAATATTTACCCCAATTCCAAATGTAACAATCCCCAAACTCAATTACAAAAGATAAGAATGAATTATAAAGAGTGAGTGTAAGAATTTGAAAATTTTGAGCACTTGAGGTTGGATTGAATGCTTGTATGTTTACTTGAAAATCAATAGTTGTTGTTGACTTGTTGCTTCTTTGAATGCTTATTTTATACGCTCTCATTGATTTCTAACCGTTGTAGTGATTGAAATCATAAATATAGATGTTATGACTTTATCTTCCCAGCATAAATGCACTTCTATAACTATTTGTATTGATATTCGGGGTTCCTGTATCGAAACACTACTGAAATAGAAAGAGTCTTTATGTGCATTTAATAAGGGGTATCGATACGCTAGGTCATGGTATCGATATTGGTCAGTCTTTAAAAAAAGGGGTATCGAAACAACTACAAGGTTGTATCAAAATGTTTTGAATCTATCAAAACTGATATAGAAACGCCTATAGGGCATATAAATACTGGCCAACAACATTTTGAAGACCAAGTGATAATCAACGGTTAAATATTTAATGCTTTAAAAATCCTTGAAAAACAACCCAAGTATCGAAATGCTTAGATGTGGTATCGATACTTCTTTAAATATTTAATTTTATTTTTAAATGTAGAGTGGTATGAATATTTTTTTAAAAAGGTTTCAAAATCAATTTTCATAGTTTCATATGTATCGAAACGGTCTAATCCCATATCGATACGCCTAGAAAAACTTAAGAATATTCATTGAAAATATGAACACGGTACTGATACCAGAAGGAATGGTATCGAAACACCTGAAAGATTTTGAATGTTTTGGCTTGAAAAATCTTAAGTAAAAAAGGTTTTAGGTATTTTTTGACTTAGAAAAGTTTCTTTTGTAACGCACCAAAATTGAGCCTAGAAGTTAGTGAGTCGGTTTAATCGATTAAGCCTAGTTCGGGATTAAATTTTAAAAAAATTGATTTTTGGTCGAAATAAATTATGGAAAAATATCCTAAAATCATAAATAAGTATATTTTTGACTTTGATCAACTCAATTTCGAAAATTGACCCTTTAAACTCTAAGATTTTGAAATTAGTGACAATTTTATAAAAAAAGTCAAAACTTTAAATCTTTAAGGTGCTTTAATCAAATTATATCCTAGCTAGTCTATTCTTTCCAAATTTTAATTAATTAATTCCAAAAATTATATTTTAATTCAAATAACTAATTAAAATCAATTTTTAACTCTAAAAACCTATTTAAACATTATAAACCTAGCATATTATTTTAATTTTCGTTTTCATCATTAGAGGAAACCATTCAATCAACTTTAAGTTAAAAACCTTTTCTTTTGCATCTAATTTCGTTTGGATTAAATAATATAACTTCTTCAAAATTTCTAGTTTTCTCATTGTTTTATCGTTTTAAAACCCGGAAAGCAATTGGATCAGTTTTTGAGGTGAGATTTCATCAACCCTCTAGAAATTTTAATTTCTTTACTGAAATTACCAAGTTCTTGGCTTGGTAAAAACGTTTTTAATCCTTTGTTTTAGAAAAATCGATTTTCGAGTCAAAAACCATAATTTTCGTTCAAGGGTTTTTACTCTCTGTTTTTAGACCCTAAATGGATGGTTTTTAAAGTTTTAGGATGTTTATAATGTTTTTTTAAAATCCCTAATCTCGTACTAAAGGCTTAGGAGAAGTTTGGTTGGTTTCGAAAAGTTTTCGGTTAAGATTTTTATAGGTTTTAAGGGTTGTTGAGAGGGATTCCGAATTGGGGTTTGTGGTGTGCGATTAGGAGCACTAAAAACTTAGTATTTGATTCTTGAAACAGGGCAAGAAGTTGTAAATCACGTTTGAAGAGTTTTGGATTGAATTGGTGACTCGTCGGACAAGTTTCGATTATCTATGAGTTATTTATGAGAGTGAGCTGCTTCTGTAGTGTTTTAAATCTATTTTAAAGAGGTTTTTGGGTGTAGGGAAGGTGTGAAAAAAACTCTCTATGCTCGAACGTAAGTTTTTAAGTTTTGCTCTCTTGAAAATCACATATTACGCCTTTTATTACTATGTGTTTTGTCATGTTCATGTTTTAAATTGTACATATGAGATTATGCATGTGATTAGATGCTCATGATAATGTTTTTATAATGTTTTGATGCTCCCATGTTTTTGTTTTAAAAACTTGATGAAAAGAGGTTGTATCAGTTTATGCATTTGATGCATGTAATGATGAGGGGTATAAGTAATTCACTGTTTTTAATCTTGAAACTTTAGCATCGTGTTTTGTTTTGAGTTTTGATATTAAAGATGATGAAAAGTGGATAAGTTGATCAATCAATAGGATGTGAGTGCACTATAATTATAAAATTCGTACGTTTTTAAATTCCTTAGTGATGCATTAGAGGTGATGCCTAGTGCTGTATGATATAACAATGATCTTATCACATTCGGGCATGGCAAACTATCCCGGACACTAAGGTGAACCGATATGGTTTTCGTGGATTTTATTAGTCAATCACGGGCATGCTTGGCGGTGTAGGCCACATGCGAGGTTTCCGTTTATCCTAATATTTAGTGGTAATCTAAAAGGTTCACTAATACTAATACAGTGTTATAAGAAAGTATATTTTCTTAATTGAATGATGTTTTCAATGGAGCTTTGCCATAGGCATGTAAGACTTGAGTTATGCTTATTGAGCACGTGTTTTCAAAAGTTATTTGAAAAAGGTTTTGTGGCTTATGCCATGATATACTTGTTTTTTTTTCATGATGTTGGCATTGATAGCCATGTGTTTGTTTCATGAGTTGAGCATGACATGTTTTTTTATAAAATTTTTGCTTTTTTGGGTTGCATTAGAAAAATTTATAGTGGTTCAAGCTTCGAACAAGCTCTACATTCATTACTTTAACTCTCACTAAGGATTTTCAAACCAATTCACTAATAAATTCAATATTTTTCTCGGTTCAATGGATAATCGTACAACAAGTCAATCTTTCTACCCAAAGATTGACTTAACCTCACAAGGTTACAATAAATTCAAGGATATCAATTTAATGTTTCTCTCACAGAAATATTTTCCCCAATTACTACACTCTCCAAACTCAATTACAAAAGATAAGAATGAAGTACAAAGAGTGAGTGTTTAAATTAGAAAATTTTGAGCACTTGAAGTTGGATTGAATGCTTGGATATTTACTTGAAGATAAATAGTTGTTGTTTCTGATTTGAATGCTTGTTTTTATACCCTTTCATTGATTTCCAACTATTGGAGTGGTTGAGAACATAAATATAGACGTTAAGACTTAATCTTCCCACCATAAATGTAATTCTGTAACTACTGATATCAATACTCAGGGTACTTGTATGGAAACACTATTGAAATAGAAAGAGTTGTTATGTATATTTCATAAGGGGTATCGATACGCTAGGTCATGGTATCAATATTGGTCAGTCTTTAAAACAAGGGGCACCGAAACAACTACAGGGTTGTATCGAAACGTTTTGAATCTACCAAAAATGGTATCGAAACGCCTATAGGGCGTATCGATAGTGGCCAACAACATTTTGAAGACCAACTTACAATCAATGGTAAAAATATTTAATACTTTAAAAACCCTTAAAAAAATAATTCAGGTATCGAAACGCTTAGGTGTGGTATCGTTACTGCTTTAAATATTTAATTTTACTTTTAAATTCAGAGTGGTATTGACGCTATTTTAAAAAAGGTTTCGAAACCAATTTTTAAAGTTTCAAATGATATTGAAACGGTCCAAGCCCGTATCGATACGCTAGGAAAAAATCAAGAATATTTGATGTAAATGTGAACGCAATATCGATACCAAAAGGAATGGTATCAAAAATCCTAAAAGATTTTGAATGTTTTGGCTTGAAAAATTCTAAGGAAAAGTGGGTTTGGGTTATTGTTTTGACTTAGAAAAGTTTCTTTGACTTGTCAATTTGTTGTGGCCCTAAAAATTTATTTAAAAAAATCCTTTAATTTCATTGTTATTTCAAAATTAAATTTTGTTTTATACTTTTAATCTTGAGCTACATAAGATAAATGCTAAGCTTGTATTTTTTTCAATGGCAACACTTAATTATATGTTATAATAATTAATTTGTGTCTAATGATACAAAATTAATAATATGTAAATTAAAGAAATTCATTTATGAGATTAAGTTAAACTCTTATTAATAAAATTATAAATTTTATGTTAATTATCTCTTTAAGTTTTGAGATAAATTTGGTTGACAATTGTATATACTACAAGTCCAATGGGAGTAAGTCAAATGATATTCATATTACTAAAGAAGACAAATATTGTCTTACTCAGTGCCCTAAAAGTAACCTTAAAATTTATAAAATACAAAAGATTTTATATACATAAGCTATTGAGAATCTAATTTATACTCAAGTATGTATGCGTTTGGTTATTGTGTACATTGTTAGAATGTTAGACAAATATTTAAGCAAATCTAATATAATCATTAGATAGCAACCAATAGGGTTATGAAATGTCTTTAGAGAACAAAAAATATGGATTCATTTATTCTATAAACAATAGAAACACTTTAAAATTTAGTTCCTAGTTGTTAAAGAAATTTTAGAGTATTTGTGGGTCTATAGAGCATTTTGGTACAAACTCCAAAACTATGCGCTTATTAAGAAACTATTACCATAGATCTTTCATGAGCACATTGCTCATGTGGGTGTAATGTTATTTAAGGATATTAAGATTTAGTAGGAGTTTGTAATTTTGATAAATGCTCATTCGTTTTAAACACAATTTTGGTTACTTCAATTTAAAGTTAATTTCTGCAAAAATAAAGTTATTTTGGTTTATGTACACTCTAAATTTTGTAAAGTTTGATCTCGTTAAAGTTTAGGAGAACCAATTGGAAATAGGCATGTTCTGTTCAGGTTTACATGTAATTTCCATGCTACGCATCCATAATTGATCTATTTCATTTGATATGTTTTTATACGTGACCATTGATGGGTCCAAACATGACTGATATGACGAAGACTGCTTTGATCCTATATGAATATAATTGATAGACGAGATTGTTTTAAAATACCTATTATATGATAGAAAATTTTTGATCTTATAAGATTATACATTTGTTAGGAAACATATGTTACCCAAGTGGGAGATTGTTGGATTAAAATTCAATAATAGTGGACACATATGTATAATGTATATTGCTATTATAAAGCTTAACACGTAATTAAGCGACCAATTATGCTACACGTGTTATAGGTATTAAATTGTCATAGAAATAAAAGTATAGATAACCTAAGGTGTATTTATAATTTGATGAGGGTCAGATCAGAGTTATAAATACTTAATAGTTGGTTAGTAAATCAACTATATAAAGGGGTTATGGTCCCAAGAATTAGGTTAACTTGCATATCTCTTTTCAACGTATGAGAGTTGTGTGGTAAGAGAAAACCTAACTTCTTGGGAGATCAAACCCTCTAGAAAATCTCTAACGATTAATTCAGGTATGCTTCCGCATTCAGTTTATTTATTTTATTGTTCTTGATGATTTGATATGTATAGATTTTATGTTTATAATCATAATGAATATATTTATAATTCTAACATATATGGGTGATTGTGATCATACAGATCATCCATATGTGGATAAGGAACATATTAAAAAAATTAAATTTAAAGGGCAATAATTAGAATAAATAAAAAAGAAAATGAAACTGTTGGAACCAAAAGTGCAATTGGCCCATGGAAAAAATACATGAGGGGTAAAAAAGGAAGGATCAATTGGGTAACTAACACATTTGATGCAAAAGCGTGCATCCTTCCCTCCAAGTTGAGTTACTGTGTGGTTTAGGTTAGCTGATACAATACCGTTTTGGGGTTTTCGATTCAGATAATTAAGGGAAGTTTTTTCGTTAAAATAGATTAAGTAGTAAAAAAAATAAAAAATCTAAATTAATTCTATTCTTCCTCTATAACACCCGAGTTTGGGCATAAAACTTATAGAGGTTTATTGTGTGCTTTAGGAACCAATTTATTGGCTGGAGTTGATTCAAGATTAAAAACTAGGGAAAATATTTTTGGTTAAGATAGTCTTGAAAAAATATATAAAAATCCTTTTAATATTATAATTAAGTTTGGTGATCATAATTTTGGAATTTACGCAAAATGAATTTGAAAGTTATTTTGACAAATGACTAATTAAAATCTTAATTAGTTAATTAAAATATCTTTAAAATGATTAATTAAGGATAGAAGAGTCAGACATTAACTTTTGAGAGAATAACTCCTTAAAGATTCAAATATTTGACCTTTTTAAAATACAATCACTAGTTTAGATAGTTTTCAATTTTTATATTACGTTGACTAAATCCAAAATGAGTTGTAATGCTCTAAGTTTTGGGCCTAAAAGTTATAGAGGTCTATTGCGCGGTTTAAGAATTGGTTCAGTGGTTCGAGTTGATCCGTGATTCAAATTTTGAGAAAATAATTTTGGGCAAGATAAAATCTTAGAAAATCTCTATTTTTTTAAAATATTATAATTAAGTCTTTTGAATCTTTTTTTTTTTTTGAAAATATGATTTGTAGAAGGTACATTTTGGATTTATTGACTAAAATATAAAAATTAAAATGTTTAAACTATTGACTATTTTATGAAAAGATCAAATCTTAAAATCTTTAAGGAGCTATTCTCCCCAATACTAAAGGTTGACTCTTCTATCATGAATTATTCATTTTAAAGATATTTTAGCTAACTAATTAATGTTTTAATGAATCATTTGTCAAAATAATTACTAAATATATTTTATATAAGTTTCAAAAAAATTCTCAACTTATCCCCACTTTGTTAGCAACCAATCACTAATTTTCATTAACTTTCCTCAGGTAATTTCATGTTTCTCTCTTTTTTTTTTAATCCTAAAAGATTCTTTGATGATCTATCATTGAAATCTTGTTGATTTTTACATGTTTTATTTTTTAAAAAAATTATCCAATTAAGAAAAAGAGTTTTAATTAGAGGTGAGTATGTTTGTCATCTAATCCTATCGATTATTTAATGAATTTCTCAAACATTTGACATTTTATAAATAATTTTTAAGTTGTTTTAATTATTCTTACTTGAATCTTGTGATAATTGATTATTAAATTGAGTTTTTACAATATTTTTGCTTTGGATATGTTTAGAGAGATTATTTTATAGGCTTTAAGATTAAAATGATGTTGATAACATGATTTAATTGTTAGAATCCTAGATCAATCAGGATCTTTAAGTTTTTTGGTTGTTTAGAGGGAAGATTTGTGTTATTTATGTGGTTTTATGTTAACTGATGGTAAAAGCATGACATGAGAATGTTTTAGGATGTGTTTTCTTAATGTTTGAATGTTGAGGTTAAGGTCGTAGAATATGAAATATATTCTATATATAGAATTTATATTATATATGATACGATACTATATATAGAAATATTATATATTATATTTTATGTATTATTGTATTATATATAATATATAATATACTTATAATATATAATATATTAAATATATAATATACTTTAATATATATATATATATACACTTAAATGTATATTAATATATGTATTTAATTTGTTTAAAAATTAATATATGTATATTATTAGTTCTTTAAGCTCAACATTAATCCCCTAAGACTAAATCATTAAACTAGTTCTTTAAGATCAATTCTCCAAACACTAAACTAATTATCTATGATCAAATTGAAACAATTTTAAAATATATAATTTGTTCTAATTAAATAAGGATCAAATCAAATAAAAAATAAAATTTAAAACTTAATTTTTGAGTGATCATAACCAAATTAAAATAATTATAAAATAAGGTGTAGAGAGGCGTAATACTCGATTTTTTAGGCGTGATCTATATAAAAATGTGTGGAATTTTTTACATGATCTAGAATAGTATTAAATGAATATCTAAATCTAATCTCCATTTTATATTTTTAATTGATTATATTTTAATCAAAATTTATTATTTGATTATAAGTTGTAATAATAATAATAATAATCCTTCAAAATTTATTATATATATTAATTCACTCCAAAATTTTGTTTTTTTCCTCTTTTTATATAATAATCAAAATTTATTTCTAATTCCCTCCAAAATTTTGAGTAACTTATATCCCTCCAAAAATTTTAAACTAAAAGCAAATTAATCTCAAACTTAAAAAATGAGTAACTTATATACCTTTAGAAGAGAGACGGTACTCTCAATTTTATTGAATTGAACTGTAATATCTTCAATTGAAGATCAGCTTATTTATACAAGGCTTAAGATCAGATTTGGAGTTATACTAACAGAGTCTAACAGACATCCTAACTGTCATTAACAAACTCCATCTGATCTAAAGATAATGGTGCAATACAATCATTCCTATTTGCACTCATTGTCTAATACACTAACATTCCCTTAGCAAATCCTAACTTCAAGTCTTCCAAAAGATAACCTGCAAGAAAAAACAATACAAAAACAATCCAAGCAGACAACCAAAAATCTACCATAACAAGTAAAACAGTAAGCAACAAACAGCACACTAAACAATAGAAGACAAAGACACCATAGATAACTTAGCTCGATGTTTGGTAAAAGCAGGAGCAGACAATGCTTTGGTCATAACATCTACAACTTGTTCAAAAGCAGGGACTTCATTAACTTCAAGTTGACCAACAGCCACACATTCTCGAACAAAATAGAGATCTATTTCAATATGCTTGAATTTGGAATGTATATCTGGATTGGCTGATAAAGCTACAGCACTTGAATTATCACACCAAAGAATAGGTTTCTTCTCTTTATTGACCCCAATTTCTTTCAACAAGGTTTCTATCCAAATAATTTCACTAGTAGCACAAGCCACGCTCTTATATTCTGCGTCAGCAGTAGAGCGAGACACCACAGATTGCTTTTTGGATCCCCAAGACACAAGATTGCTTATCAAATATATGCAAAAACCAGTAGTCGACCTACAATCATCACTATCAGCACCCCAATTAGCATCAGCATATCCTTCAATAGACAAAGTAGGTGAAGGAACAAACTTCAAACCAAAATCTAAAGTTCCACTAAGATATCTTAAAATCCTCTTTACTAATTGCATGTGAGTATCAAGGGGATTTTGCATAAACTGACATGCCTTATTAACTGCAAAGGAGATCTCAGTTCTAGTAATAACAATATATTGTAAAGAACCTACCACACTTCTATATTTTGTGACATTATCAATAGGGCTACCTTCAGTACTAGACAAACGAAAACTTGTCACCATAGGAGTAGGCAACTCTTTTGCATTCTCCAAACCAGTACGCTTGAGTAGCTCAATGATATATTTTCTTTGACAAAGAAACACTACCTGAGAATGATAATGTACTTCAATCCCCAAAAAATAGTGTAGCCTCCCAAGATCTTTTAGTGAAAAAATTAGATGTAACTTGTCAACGACTTGTTGCACCACATTAGTATCATTCCCTGTCAAGATAATGTCATTAACATATACGAGAATATAAACAATCGAATGCTCACTCTTCCTAACAGATAAAGATGCATCAGATTTTGTTAAGACAAATCCTTCAGATTGAAGATACCCTTTTAATTTCTCAAACCAAGCTCGAGGAGCTTGTTTCAAACCATAAATTGCTTTGTTGAGCTTATACACTAGTTGTTGTCCTTTCTCCTTTTGTTCATACCCTGGTGGCTTAGTCATATACACTTCTTCAGTTAAATCACCATTCAAGAAAGCATTATTAATATCTATCTGCTTCAAATCCCAACCTCTGGATATAGCAAGAGAAAGAATAGTCCTTACTGTTATAGGTTTCACAACTGGACTAAAAACTTCATGAAAATCAATTCCAACTTCTTGTAGAAAGCCTTTTGTCACTAGTCTGACTTTGTACCTTTCAACAGACCCATCAGCCTTTCGTTTAAGTTTGAAAATCCACTTACAACTAATAGCTTTCCTGTTAAGGGGTAGAGGAACTAAAGACCAAGTGTTATTTTTATCAAGGCATCATATTTTGCCTGAGCAACAGCTCTCCAATTAGCATCACTCAAAGCTTCTTTGATAGTAGTAGGTTCTTGTACCAGATCTGATACGACACAAGTCATATTGTAAATTTTTGGTTTTCGAATCCCATTTTTGCTCCTAGTTATCATAGCATGACTATTTCTTCCATGAATGACAGGTTCATGTCTATTATCTGTGGGTGAAATAGACCTCTCAATAGGTACAGCTTCTTCATATTCTTCATGAGGAAAGGACCCTTGTATGTCATTAGTAGATGTCAACCTTGTACCACTACTAGTGTTGATATTAGAAGTTATAGGAACATTTTTTGTGGCAGCAACACTATGTATAGGAGAAGATGTATGAGAAGTAGCTACATGTATAGATGTACCTTGAGAACGAGACAATGAATTTTCCAAGCCCTCATGTGCTGGAGAATGTGACGAAAAACACCTAAATCTTTTTGTGCGACATGTGAAGACTCAAAATTACCATGTGGATGATGAACACTCATAGAAGGAGCTGGAATATTCGTATGTGACACCATATGATCAGGAGAAAAGACAGTTACAAGTGTAGATGCATCCAGGTCTACATTTGATCTTGGTGAACATGCAGCAGCCTCAATAGAAGCAGCTGGATTAGGTTGAGTAGAACCATTTCCTACAGCAAAAAATGTATACTACTTTTTCAAATAATTATCCGGGCAACCTGTGGAATTTTGTAAAATTGGAACAGTTGAAGTAGTAAACAGAGGCACATTTTCTGAAATGTCTAAAGCAACAAATTGTGAAGAAGAGAAAGTAAAATTATTCTTATCAAAAGTTACATGCCTGGAGATAAAAACTTTACCATTTATATCAAGACATTTGTGACCCTTATGATGTGAGCTAACACCTAAATAAGTACACCTCTTGGTCCTAAATTCTAATTTGTGGGAGTTAAAAGGTCTAAGAAACGGATAACAAGCACAACCAAATACCCTAAAACCTGAGCAATCTGGTATTCGGCCATATAACATCTCATGTGGAAATTTTTCTCGTAAAACCTCTGTAGGTAACCTATTTATCATAAACACTGCAGCAACAAAAGCATGACTCCAATACCTTAGTGGCATAGAGGCTTGTGCCAGTAAAGTCAACCCAGTTTTTACTATGTGCCTATGCTTGCGTTCTGCTGTACCATTCTGTTCAGAGGTCTTAGGACACGGTATCCTATGCTGAATTTAAGGCTAACCATTCTTTCAACACTAAAAATTCACCCCCACCATCGGTTTATGGAGCTTTAACCTTACAGCCAAACTGGACTTCTACCATTTTATGAAATTTTCTAAAACAGTCTGCTACTTCAGATTTCTTTTTTAGTAAATATAACCAAGTGTGTCTAGTGTGCATATCAATAAAAGACACATAATAATGAAAATCTTTTGAAACAATGTGAGATGGACCCCAAACATCAAACACAATAAACTGAAATGGAACATCATATGAGGTTTGAGAATCTTAAAATGGAAACTTATGAGCTTTGCCTTGCAAGCAAGAAACACACACTTCAGACATTTTATTCAAATCAAAAGAAACATTACACAACTTCAAAACAATCTTGAGTATATGCAAAGAAAGATGACTTAGGCGTTTATGCCACAAATCACACACATCATGATTTCTAGTAACACTATAAGCATGAAAAGAATTTATAGGCTTGCATAAACTTAAAGAAGAAAATTGATAAAGACCTTCAGGTGTGAGAATCCCCTCCAAAAGTATAGCTTGAGTCTGAGAATCCTTAATACAACATCGATTAGAATGAAATTCAAAAAAGACATTATTCTCTCTAGCTAGCTGAGAAACAGATAAAAGGTTCTTCTTAATAGCTGGAACATGTAACAAATTTTAAAGGTAAAGAGGTCTATTTTGTGCGAATAAACACCCATGCCCTACTGAGCAAATTCGAACACTACTCCCATACCCCATAAGCAAATGTTGATTACCATTATAGGGCATACCTGAGTGCAACGCAGTACCATCATTAGTAATATGATGAGTAGCCCCCGAATCCGGATACCAAGCCATGTCAACAGAAGCAGCTGGAGTAGAAGAAGAATTGACTACAAAATTTGCTGTCATAGGAGTAATGTTCTGAGGTTGTACAAGAGAAGCAGATTATAGAGTAGTCTGGGAGCAACATGTGACACCACTGCTGGTAAAACAGAATTAAGAATTCTAGAAGTACCAAGAAAAAAGTAGTGGACTGATGTAGAAGGGACCTGACAAGAAAAACCATGAGGAACAAAATATGGAGAAGAAAAAAGTCTCTGTGGCAGAGCAAGCTGTAAATTAGATTGTAGAAATGTGTGACTGTAGACTTGAGCAGAAGTATGTTGAGAGAAAGTCCTCATTTGACCAGTGTGAGAATTAGAGGATGTTGATGCTGGAGCCATCGAGTTAGAGTTTGAATTTTGACCAATGAAGCTTAGATCAAACCTGTAATAACATTTTTGACAACATGTCCAAAACGACCACAAAGTTGGCATTGAGGTCTATTATTATTATTGCCAAACTTCCCTCTGCCTCTACCTAGAAAATTAGAATTATTATTACCTCCTCCTCCTCCTCGAAAAAATCCTTAACCATGCTGTGATTGCACCAAATCCGAGTTTGCAGTAGCTGAACCAGTTGAGGACTCACTAAAAGTAGAAACAGATTGTTGTTGTTGTGTAACAACATTAGCTTGAGCAGTTAAGTTGTCAATAACAAAATTGAGTTGTCGAGCCTCACAATCCAAGAGTATATCAGTCAATGTATCTAAAGAAATTGATTCACGAGAAGCAATAGCTATCACAGATTCACATTCAACAGATAATCCAGATAAAATGACACTGACTTGTCCAGATTCAGTAATGAAATGACCTGATGTACTTAGAGTATCATAGATGAGCTTTATCTTAGCAAGAAATTCATTTATAGTAAGACTCCCTTTCTTCTGAGAATGTAACTTGTGTCTAAGAGACGATATTTTAGCACTAAATCGTGTTCCAAACAACCTAGATATAACATTCCATATAGTCCTAGTAGAGTTCAAACCAGTAAGATGAGGTAATACCTCTGGATGAATAATAGACAACAACCAGGAAGCAAGAAGCTTATCTTGCTGGTAATATGTGATATATTCTGGATTTTCTTGAGTTTGCCCATTCTTGTTAGTAATAGTTCGACTTGGGAACACTGTATTCTCAGAAACATAAGGCATAAGTCCATATCTATCAATGATTAACAACACTTGATGTTTCCAAAGTATATAAGTTGCTTCAGTAAGCTTAACCGTATCATGTTTTGGAAAGTGTTGCATAGAAACGGCTCGAAAATCAGCTGTGTGTGGACTATCACTACCAGAACCAACATGAGAAGATGGTTGAGACCTAGCAGGTTGCTGAGGATTTGAATCACCATGTATTCCTTGACTTATGACTAGGACTCAAAATAGAGTAGACAGATAATGACAAATGCAAAGAAATAGCTACGAAAACTAACAACAACAAGAAGCCACAGCTAGTGACGCATTTTCAAAAACACTTGGCGAGCAACAGAGAGTAAAAGATACAACCATGTTGATGTAATGCCTCAAGAATCTCAACAAATTTAAGAGAACACAACAAAAAAGATCTGAAAGAATGTTAAAGATAACTAGTTTGCTCTGCAGACTATGAGCCACCTCGATGCAAACTTCCTAACGATCTAACACATTCATTTAAAGAATACTAAGATCCGAAGTTGATGCAGAAATTAGCAAAAGAATTACAGAAGATAAGCATACTCGAAAACAACAGATCTCAATAAGGCAACAGAGAGCTTATAACCAAACTTCTGAGTAGCAAACATTCTGAAAATGAGGATCACGGCTACTAATACCATGTTAGGTTTTGTATATCTTTAGAAGAGAGACAATACTCTCAATTTTATTGAATTAAACTGTAATATCTTCAATTGAAGACCAGCTTATTTATACAAAGCTTAGGATCAGATTTGGAGTTAGTTAGACTAACAGAGTCTAACAAACATCCTAACTGTCACTAACAAACTCCATCTGATCTAAAGATAATGGTGCAATACAATCATTCCTATTTGTACTCATTGTCTAATACACTAACATGATACCATGTTAGGTTTTGTATACCTTTAGAAGAGAGACGGTACTCTCAATTTATTGAATTGAGGTGTAATATCTTCAATTGAAGATCAACTTATTTATACAAGGCTTAGGATCAGATTCGGAGTTAATTATACTAACAGAGTCTAACAGACATCCTAATTGTCATTAACAAACTCTATCTGATCTAAAGATAATGGTGCAATACAATCATTCTTATTTGCACTCATTGTCTAATACACTAACAAGTTGGGGCTTAGTGGAAGTCTGAGAGTGCATGTTGGGATTGTGGACCTCGAGATCATGTTTGTCATGATTGTCCACATACAGAATAAATTGTATTGATATCGATATTTATTGTAACAAATGCTTACTGGAGTTGTGGGTCGACTGACCATATAAAGTGAGATTGTATGATTTTAATTCGGTTTTGAGAGAACAAAGCTCTTTTAAAAACAGAGACCCGATGCAACATGTTTGTTCCTCGACAGCCCTCTTCAACTGTTGTTGCAATTGGGTCGAAGATCAAAACCCCAAAAGATAACGAACTTGGACCCTTTTATATTATTTTTTATTTTGAAATGTTGAAAAAAAAAGAAATACCCTTTTAATTTTTTTGCTGTATTGATTCTGAATATTCCTCTAATTACTGTTAAAATTTACAACAGTTCGATCTGACTTTACACTATTTCTTCACCTTTTATTTGGTTTTACATTGTTGGAGATGTACGATGAGGGAACCAACGTCTTTTTTTATTTGATTCTAATACAACAGAGGAGAGACAACCAATTTGTTATGGCATGACTTGCTGCTGACAGAGATTACTGAGATAGCATATGATGTGACAGTCAACATGGAGTAGAGGTGGTTGAAAAGCTGAAAGGTCGTGACACTAAAAGGGTTTAATTTCAGAAGGCTTTAGAATGCAAAGGGTCAAGAAACATTCAAAGGGTTGGTAGGGGAGTTAAAGACTTAGGTTGAATATCTGGATCAAGATATTCGATTTATGTAATTTGTTAAATTGAATATACAGGTAAAATTGGGTATGATGGGGTATTGGGTTATAAGTAATAAGTTTAAGAGTTTGGATAATAGGCTTGGTAAATATGGGTTAGATAAGTGTAATGGGTTGGGTAGCATAATTTGTAAATTGAACTCTTATTAAGTGATAATTTCTTTTAGAATTTAAATTAAAGTTTATTTGTTATATATTTTCTTAGATTTTTTGATTTAAGTTTTTTTTTTGGATTTTTTATTTTAATTTAATCTTATTCGAATTTAAGGGAAGGGCAAAATGATTATTACAACCTGGATGTTGAGCTGATATGGTTAGGGATGACAATATAATTCGAATTCGATTCGAAGAAAAAAATTTGATCCAAATCCGATTAAAAAAAGTTTGAATCCAAATCCAAAAATAATGTTCAAGTCCTAATAGGAGGTGGATCGGATATGGATATTGCCATGATCCGATTCGAATCCATATCCGATATGAATCTGATCCATATATAAACTCGAATAAAAATATTTAAAATTTTTATATTTTAAAAAGTTTGAGTTGTTGTTTTAATTTGTTTTATATTAGATTATAATATTTGTTGAGATTTGTTTGTGTTATAAATTTAAAATATTTGTTTGATAAAAACATACTTTTTTATTTAAAGATATTTATTTAAGTTGTTACTCTAAAAAATAATTGGATTTAAACTTTTGGGTTTAGATTTGGATTTTAAATATTTTATTGGATTGAATTTGGATTTATGTAAATAGATTTGAATTCGAACTTGAATTTTTTTTTTAAAGTCCGATTATTAATTGAATTGGACTTAAATTTTATAAAGTCTGATCCAAATCCGATCCATTACCATCTTCAGATATGGTGACTAATGTGACTGAAAGTTAGAAGGTCAAAGGACTATTTCTAGAAGGTTCTAGAATTTAGGAAAGGAAGATGTGACAACTAAAAAAATCAAAGGGGGAATGCAATTAGGAATTAAGGTTTTTGATATGGGTCAGGTTATTGGGTATTGGAGTTATGAATAACAGATAACGGACTTGGGTGATCGTGTCATGGGTTAAATTGGGTATTGGGCTAGACAGATTAGGTAATATATTTGATGTAAATTGTGTTTATAAATGACACTTAATAAGAAAGGATTTTTGGATTTTAAATTATGGTTTATCTATTATATTTTATATTTTTTATTTAATTTATTTATTCTATTTGAAACTCAAACAAAAATGATTATTATAGTTGTCCTTATTTGTTCATTATTGTAAAACGATAATAGAGCAAAGACTAAAAGATAATCATTTTTGTTCGATTAAGTTGGAGTACATTTTTTTGGCATCCAATCCTTAAACACCAAATCATATATAGATAGGTCTTATTCTTGAACCGTAGTTTAAATCCATTATACAATTAATCTGTTACACCACATATATGACATACCCTAGATCGTAATCCAATTTCTTAGTAAGCTCAAATAACTCTATGATATGTCAATTATATTCAAAATTCACAAGCGTCCAAAGAGCATATTTTCATCATTTACCATACCTTGTGCCCTTAGGTTATATAGCATCATATCATTTCATATGGTGAGCTTTGGCTCCATGTATTTCATGATATCTGAGACCTGAATCGATTTTACTTAATTCGAGTTTTGATATGGATCTAAATATTATATCCAAATTTGATTCGAAACCAAAAATAAATTGAATCTGACCTAGTTTTTAGTTGAATCGATATGGACTCGATCTGATTTTCAATCGAACCTAATGGATACAAACCGATTTTCAAGCAAATAAAATAGACTCGAACAAGAATCATTAAAATTGAAAGTAACCCGAATCGAAAGCAAACCAAAATAATGAAAATATATTTAAAATAATAAAAGATTTAATATGAATCATCTTGCAACTCACCAAAAAGTCAAATATATTAGCTTTATAAAATCATATCTAGGTTTAAAAACTTGTTGGTCTTGATGTGGCTCGATTGATAACCGATTAACTTGCCAATTTGATGGAGAAAGAACAATTTGGGTGATTTGTTGTGGAAGCAAAAAGATAAACAATAAACACTAGAATTTTAGAGTGGTTCGGCCTTCAAACAAGCACCTACATCCACTACCTTAGCTTCCCACTAAGGATTTCCCAAATTCACTAAGAATTTCAACCTTTTGAGGCTAAAGGGATAACCTTACAATCCTAGACTCAAACCCGAATCTAGTATCCAAAGTTCACAACCCGAACTTTGGGAATTCACTCAAACAAGAGAAACTTAGCAAACTTGTTTAATCCTTCTAACAAGGCTAATGTTTGCAATCTAAGCACTCACCCAATTCCTAATTACACTTGAGCATATATTAACAATTAAGCTCACAAGTGTTTGTCTACCCAAATAATAGGAAATTAAGCACTAAGACAATTTCTCATCATAATGTTGTTACAATGTGATCATACTTTTCTCTTGATGCTTGAGGCTTCCTTTTATCATCCCAAAACATGATCTAGCCGTTTATAGCCGTTGGAGATGTTTTGGAGCCGTTTGGAGCTGATTTCAAGGCATATTTTTTCTTCTGGTGCAGACGGTATCGATACCCCTAAAGCTGGTATCAAAACACCCTCTTTGAGAAATAGCCGTTGACCTGCATTTATGAACTGGTATCGATACCATTATCGATACCGCTCCTAGCCGTTGGGTTTTTTAATAAAAACGTTTATGACCGTTGGGGGTGTTTAGAAACATGGATCGAAACCAAACATTACAGTGGTGAAAAGGTATCGATACCAGTATCAATACCACTGTATTTTTGCCTTTGAAAAACTGTCATTGAAGAACAGGTATCGAAACACCTTGAAGGTGTATCGAAACGCCTGGGTTAAAAACCCTTCTTTGGTTTCCTTAACTCATTTAAAACATATTTAAAATCTCTCAAAAACATCTTAAATATATTTTCAAGTAGTTTGGACATAAGAAACATTTTTGAAGTATTTTCAAATTAGTCCAAAACTATTTTTCAATTATTATATCAAAACATTAGTTCTACAAAACTGATCCAACATGAAAACCCGATTAAAATATATTAATCTCCGATTGAACAGAAATCAATTGACCTTAAAATACTCGACTCGAAAATCAAACAAACTGATGTGGCCCAATCCGACTCGATATCTTCCTTTAATCACTATAGACCCGAATTAAAATCGAACTAGACCATATTCAATATGAACTAAACCAAAAATCAAATATAGTTAAAATTGATCCAGACCCAAACTAAAATAACTTGAACCGAATCCAATCTAAATAACATGTTTACTACCTCTAATTTTTTTATCTTACTGTATAAAAATCTTGACTCCCCGGTGGATATAATGCACCCATAAACCAGAAATCAAAAGCACAATGGTAACCATATGATTATGACAGTGTGCCGCACTCTGGACCTTAACAAAAGACGTTTTTCTCAGAAATTTAGTAAAAAATATTTTTTAATCAATATAGCAAAAGAAATCCGTATAGATTCTCTCAATATCAGAATTCTCTCTAACAAAAGAAAATAATTTTATTAAATTCATAGAATAATTTCAATAAAAAATAGATATATAATTCATAAGAGGTTTAATTTCAATAGGATGTTTACTGGATGTGTTGTTCAAGGACTAAAAATTAAACATTCTAGTGTTATTTTTATTTTTATTTTATCAAGAAAAGAAGTTCAAGTCCTAAACCTCCAAGGGTCATGATATATTATGTAATAAAAGCAGGTTCCCAGGATGCTTTGACAGTCTCTCCAACTATCTTCTCTCTTAAGGCTTTCCCCCTCCATGTCTTGTGTAGGTTCCACTCCATAAAGAAAAAGACTTCTTCTTCAAGCACACTTTCTCCTTAGAAAAAGAAGATTTACCAATACTCTTTTGACTCTTCAACCATAACACTATGACAAATAATTCACACTTTTAGAATTAGAAAAACCGATAATCACAACTTTATTCACATTCGAATTTAAAAATAAATGTCGGATATAAATATATAATATGATACCGTTTTTAAATAATATTTGAATAAAGGTATCGTGCATAGATAAATTTTATTCAAAAATAAGAAATATTGTGAAGTTGTCAATAGAGCAACTTAAGCGAATAGTATAGTTTTTCAAAAGAGCACGAATCATTTAGCCTCATCGGTTAAAGAAACAGTTGTTGTTCTTGGAGGTCACGGGTATGAGCACCAATACTGTCAGCATAATGATTGAACGATCAATGTCCAATGGTTGAGAGTATATACTCTAGAACAAATACTATTGTAATCACTGTAGCTAAATAAAAATAGCTTTCCAAAAGAGGCCAATATAGATCCTCTTGCAATCCAAGCTTAAAAAGAATATAGCTGGAAAGGTGTACAAGGAATCATGTTACTTCTAAGCTAAAATTTGAATTAAAAAAAAACACTGTACAGATGCCAAGTAAATAGCATTTGATGTGTGCCTTTGTGTCAAGAAAGAGCAGACAATTTGGTCATTTCATTATCTTATTTTTCAATACTAGTATTTGTTTTGTGTTAAAGTAAGCTAGTTGGTATCATATCTTTAAAGCCAGCCTTGCATATAACCCACCAGTAGCAGGGCAAAGAGAGCCATCATTGTAAAGAAGAAAAAGAAGAGGAGGTTGAAGATGGCATCAATGGCTACACCAAAGCAGATATGGGAACAACAACAAGTGCAGATGCAGCGCATAAAGAACTCCGAAGTTATCGTTAGCAACGAAACTCCGATGAAAGATGACAAGGAAGAGGAGATGGCCAAATCCGCATTGGCATTGTTTCGAGCCAAAGAGGAAGAGATTGAGAGGAAGAAGATGGAGGTAAGGGACAAGGTTGAGAGTTACATGGGACGTGTCGAAGAAGCAACCCGACGATTGGCTGACATTCGAGAAGTAAGTTGTCTCATAGTTTAGAAGTTTACCATAATGAGACATCAGATGTAGCATCATGTTGTAGATCTTAACTATGGCCTAAAAGACAAGAATCTTTGTAACATGCTTAGACATCATATTTAGCAATCAAACGCTTGTTTATGTATGAAGGTTTCAAGAACCTAACTAGAATTCTAATCTATAAACCAGATTCTTCCTTCTAAAGGGTACTTTGAATTGAGGGTAGTCTAAATGCAATGATATCAATGTTTGCATCAATTGGATTAACAATGTCATTGTCAATTGATGAAATCTTCCAGGAGCTTGATGCCCTCATAGATCCAATGAGAAAGGAAATCGGGTTTCTGCGCAAGAAGATCGACACCGTTAACCGGGAGCTGAAACCACTGGGACAGAGCTGCCAGAAGAAGGTGCAGATACTATTTTCATTGCTAGTCATTAAATTGATTATCAAGTGGCAAAAGAGAGCATAATTAGTCATAATTTTGAATGATCATATATAATGAAAAGCTTCTTAAAAGTGAAAAAAGCCACATTTACCATGCTGTAAATCACAGGAAAGAGAATACAAAGAAGCTCTTGATGCCTTCAATGATAAGAACAAGGAGAAAACACAACTAGTTGGCAAACTAATGGAGGTGAATGCTTTGTGCTTTGTAACTTTGGTTAAACCCTGTTTATTACAATATTTTGTGAGTAACATGATGCTTGTGTTTCTCCTTTTCTTATGTGGAATTGGTGGTTAGCTGGTGAGTGAAAGCGAGAGATTGAGGATGAAGAAGCTGGAGGAGCTGAGCAAAAGTATTGACAACCTTGGGTAACATCGGCAACGTGATGTGTGTTGCCTGTTGTAATTTGCCCCAGTTTTCTGATTGTTGGATTATATTATATGGTTTCATTTCCATGTTTTTTGCCTTGTTCTTCAATGGGAAGTGTTATGATATATAGGAAAGTAGCCACTCACCAAACATATCAACTTTCCTCAGCTCCATAGCAGAGGAAACTGTTCCTTGTGTTTCTCAGTGACCCATCTGTCTAACACAACCGTCCAATAAATTAACTCTAATTTTATCTATATATAATGAGCTAGAATTCAAGTACAATACGTAAAACTTAACTAGTTTTAAAATGAATGGACGAGATTAAAAATAGGATGAATGAAGATTATCACTTGAAAAAGTAAGAGGTTAATCAAATATATAGGGTAAATTAGATTTTTTTTCAATGGAATGGTAAGTTAGAATATAACCCTCTCACCCAACAGTACCTGCCATGGGTTGGCAAGGTCATTAACCACCCAAGATTGAAATTTTGCCTATTTAATTTTATTTTACTTAAAATTAAATATTATGTTTTTTTTTTCGTTTTTTTTAATCCCATTCGCAAAATTAATCTTTAATTAAATCCTTAAAGGAATATACGAGAGACATTCATAAATCACCCAAAATAATATTTATAAACTATACAAACAAATGCTACAACATTTTTTTTTCATTTTAAAAAAAATATTTATACACACATATAAGCATAAATATAATCTACCAAATCAAATTCAATAAATAATTTCAGTAAAACTCGTATTAAAAATTTTTTTAAAAAGTGTCCGTCTTGTTAAAAAAATAAATTAAAATATATATTATCTTATAATCATTACATCCGTATAAGAAACAACAAAAGGATATAATTCACTAAACCATTAAAAAGTAATGTTACCTTTAAAAAATCAAGTATAACAACCTACATTCATGCTCGGTAACGAATCCACATTAAGAGATTCCCTATTCTAAATTTTTTAAATTATATTTTTAGGTTATTTTTTTAAAATTTAATAAATTAATTTTTATTATTTATTTTTATCTTAAAATTTTAATATTTTTTATTTATATCTACTTTCATAAATATTTTAATTAAAAATATTCGGAATCCGCCGTTGTTCATGCGTCTGCCCTATTTCCTAACTTTGGATAAGGCAACCAAGGTAACCTCTCTAATGGCACTGACATATACCTCCGACAATAATAATGTATTACAACGTGTAAAGAAGCACGTAGGTTTTGGTTATAATTATCTTACACCCAGTGTTGGTAGGTCAACTTATCCTGCCAAATAAAGGTGATGTAAAATAACTTTGTTAAGGGGTAGGTTCTACTTTCCGAATTATACTTAAAAAATAAGTTACAATAAAGATTATTTAATTATAAATAAAATTAAAGATAATAAAATTATTCGATTTCGATTCAATTTGAGATATCTATTACGACTTGATTTCTTAAATTTCAAGGATAGGGTAAGGTGAGGCTTGAAAAGCATGAAATCAAGGTGAGATGAATTCCGATATATACTTGAAATTCTTCGTCTTGTCTCGTCTCGATATATTTCTATATTTTATTTATATTATGTTATATTTATAAAATGTATCTCTATATGTAAATATTTTATTTTTAAGATTTATGTTTATTGTAAAATTTTGTTAGATGTTGTTCAAATTTTAATATATTAAATTTTGACGTCAATGATTCAAATCTATTCTTTTAAATATATAATTTAATACGTGGGTAATTTAAAATTAGTTTTATTTTATTTTTTTATATAAGTTTAAAGTCCCTTGAAACCACAATTTATGATTGTGATAGGGATGATTGATTAGATCAAACTTTATCATCGATAAAAATCATTTTTTTTATTTTTTTGAGTTAGAGTTGAATTTAGGAATTAATATATGACGAGATAAAAAAAGTAAATTAATATTTAAATTCGGGGTAGGGCTATGTTAGGTTTAATAGCTTATAGATAGGGACAGGTTCGGGGCAGTCAAAACGCATGGCAATTGTGAGACAATAATAATATTTTTTTGGTAATTTACAAACTTCATCACTTCGTTATCTTTTTATTTCTATTTTAATCACAAAAGTTTAAATAAATATTTTCAATTTACTCACTAAACTTTTGAATTGCTCTTATTTTGACTATTTTACCGTTAAATTATAAAATTTGTGATAACATAAATTATTTTAATATTTTTTATTATAACATGACATATTTTTCGTTAATATTTCATGCCAATTAGGATTTAAAATAAAAGTAAAATAAAAATATTTAAATAATTATCCCAATATTTCAATATCAACCCCCCACACCCTCGCTGACCACCCCCAACCCTCAACCCTTACCAACTCACCTCACCATCTCAACGCCAAACCCTCACCGACTAAGAGTAGGCGAGTTGCACCAAGGACACTACACTAATTAGGGAATAAAATAATACTCCAAATACTACAATAAAATAAATCTTTAGCTGTATTTTTTTTTAATTTATAATGATACTTTTTAATGTCGCTAATATTCTTTCTGGATCTTAAAAAAATATCATAAGAAGAGTCGTTAAAAATCAGCACAATAATTATTTATAGTTTTTTCGGGAAAAAATATCGTAAAAGATTAAAATTTATAACCACGTTTGTGTTTAAAAAATGTATTGCATTTTTTGTAAGCTTGAGCTCCGGAGATAAGATTCTAACAATTTTATTATACCTTAGATATTTTGATTTTTTTTTTCAAGTTCTGTATGTAATATGACAATAGGTAAGTGTTAATTTATAAATTTAGAACAATTGTTGATATGTTCGAGAGGAATCAAGGAAGCCAAAAACTTTGAATTAACAAGCGGCTAAGTATTTGACATCAACACTTTTACGAATTACATAGCGAATATTAATAAATCATGTTAACATAATTAAATTTTATCAAATACGTTGTTTTTATTATTTTTAAATTTTTTTAAACATAATTAATAAAATTTTCGATCATATTATTTTTATCGTAAATTATAAAATATAACCGAAATCTGAGATCCTAAGCTGGAGTTCATGATATTGCCCCATGAAACGGGACTGACCTAAGTCATATAAAATATTTTTTAAAAAAAAATTAAGGATTTATTTATTTTCAATTGATTTATTCCGAGTTGGTTCAAGTATACATATATATTTCATGTTTGACTCCCATGATTATGAAATCCCAAGGTTGTATACATTTGGACATGCATCCAAATGGTGGGGGTGGAACTCTTGCAATTCTAGGGTTCGAGTCGGGGTGATAAGTATAGACTCAGTACCCTTAGAAAATAGTATTATTGAATTTGATTTAAGTTTAAAATTTATCAAGTTCGAAATTTTAAGTTCGAATTTAGTTTGATTTATTACTTTTTTAAACTGTATTTAAATTATGTGAAAATCTGTTGAAAAAATAATATTTATTTTTAAAATCCTCAAATAATTATAATACAGTTTTTAAATTATACAAGTTTACAAGAAAAAAGATTTAAAGTATTTAAGTATGATAACAAGTTAATAATACTAAAATATATAAGTATGTATGTATATATGATTATTTTAAATATGTTCATAAATTTTTTAAACCGAGTTTAAATTGATTCGGTTTAATAAAATCTTAGATCGAATATAAATTTAAATTAAATTAAACTTTAAATATACTTTAAGTAAATCAAATTCGAATAATTTATGAACCGAACGTATTCATTATCACAACAAAGTAAAGTTTTTATTATATAGACTCCTTATCTAAACGCGCATTATGAAGATATAATATGACTTCCCATGGAGTGCCGCACTAGCCGTCCTGCTCCAATCAAATTATTATTATTATTATTATTAGGTCAATTATAATAATAATAAACTAATCACACATCGATACACGTACTTAAAGACAAAGTCAATGCTAACATCCTCAGAAAAATATCTAACTAAATGCATTGTTCAGTGGACACGTGTCCATCTCCCTCACCGCATATTGTTCCTCAGCCACGAAATTTAACTTTATTTTAATACTACACAACACAGAAAATAACTATCTTAGAAAATAAAATATGTCCTAATAAGATATCCTATAAATTATGGTCAAAGACAAACGTATGACAAAACCATTGATAGAGAATAGATTCTTAAATGAGACGTTAAGCATTTGGTATTAATTATTGGTTGGCTTGCTTTCAAGGCAAGATAGGTAGGCCATAATCCATATAGAAACTTTTAGGGTGTATTTTTAAAAAAACAATAATCATCC
The DNA here is from genome assembly GCA_035048815.1 of Abelmoschus esculentus. Classification (NCBI taxonomy): domain Eukaryota; kingdom Viridiplantae; phylum Streptophyta; class Magnoliopsida; order Malvales; family Malvaceae; genus Abelmoschus; species Abelmoschus esculentus. The sequence goes on along the minus strand of JAUCBN010000061.1, from coordinate 2,938,344 downwards.
ATATCTCGTTAATTTGACCTACTAAACTATATTAAGTTTTATAAATAAAAATTGTTTTTTTTTTTTGAGTCATAAAGGATAATATTTATTGAACAAAGGAAATATATTTTTTATGTTCATTTTTGTCCCAATACTAACAAATTATTTTTTTAGTCTTAATTCTATATTTTAAATCTTTAATTTTAAAAAATATATTATATATCAAAATCTCTAAACCTAATATTAAACTATAACCTTAAATCTTGACCCTAACGCTAAACATATTTTTTACTTAAAGAATATATGGTTTCGTCCAACTGGACCATGCATTTCGAAAAATTTATCAATGATTCATTTGCACATCATCCAATCTGATTCACCGTTTTCTCCTCTCATTCTAAGGATAGCAGACGGATACAATTTTATAGATTATATACTACACTTGCTCCAGTTGAGATGAGAATAGGTATAAATTTGTGGATAGTGAGCGGGTGTGGATTTAAAAAGTCATATCCGTTATGTGTAGTGGGTAGGTGATGGATTTAAAACTTTACCAGCACCGTATCCGTCCGCCCCATATTGGTCATTCACCCATAATATGAATTTCAAACCATTTATATTTGTAGACTTTGATTATGTCATTTATTATGAAGTTTTATATACTAAGATATTAGTTTATTTTAATCCATATTAATCTTTAAGCTTGTAGATTGAAACTCAATTAATTTGCTTTGAAAAATGATAGTTTATGATTGAACTTGAATTAAGTTAGCTATATTTTTTTATATAAAAATATATGATTTAGTTTTATATAATTCGATATTAGTGATTGCTTGTAAGAAGATACAAACGGATATAATTTGAGTGACATATATGAGAATGGATTTGAAAATATACTTGCATAAAACGGGTATGAATTTGAGAATTATATCTATTATAGATAATGGGTAGGGGATGAATATAAAATTTTAGGTAAATATAAATAGGAGAGGGGTATTTGCACCATTTCCCTTTCCCTTTCCCTTTCATCTTCAATTATATATTTTCGTCCCATGAAGTGCTTGTTTTACGTCATTTAATAGTGGCGCACTCGTGTTAGACTTTTGTATCTCTCATATTCTCCTTTCTTTTCCTTTATAAAATACTCTCCATCTGCCTAACTCTTCCACTCAAACCAAGGTCCAAGATACATCCAAAGTTTCTCTCTGCTCTCAGCCTTTTGAGTTGTTGAGATTTAGTCTTGGTTTGGCATGAGATCTTGTTTCCGAACTAGTGTTAAAAGTCTGGAAACGTTTACGAAAATGACAAGGGTTTACCCCAATGCTAGTTTTACCGGCATCTCCGAGAGGCCGCCGCCTAAGCTCTTACCGATACCCGAGTCCAATACTACGGGGGAGGCGGTTCTAACAGTCTGGAAAAAATCCTTGCTGTTCAATTGCAATGGCTTCACGGTGTTCGATAGTAAAGGAAATTTGGTGTTCAGGGTAGATAATTACATGGATCGACACAAGGGCGAGATCCTTCTCATGGATGCAACCGGCAACCCTATCCTCACTATCCGCCGCAAGGTACCTTTTCGGATCTCACATTCACTTCTTTTTTTATACATTTGTTTCGACATATTCGGATACTGTTTTCGATCCAATGATGATGATGTTTCGACGTTTCTTTTGTCAGAAAATGAGCCTGGGAGATTGCTGGTTGGTTTACGAGGGAGAAACCTCTGTGAATCCCTGGCTTTGTGTGAAGAAATCGATGAACATCCTTAGCAAACACTGCTTGGCCAACGTTATCTCCGGTGACAACACCACCGCCAACCGAAACAACAACAACAACGTTTACGAGATCAAAGGGTCATATTCGCAGCGGTCGTGTTTCGTGTACGATGGCAGTAGGAGATTAGCAGCGGAGATAAAGAAAAAAGAAGGTGTTAAAGGAGTTAGCTACGGAACCGACATCTTCCGTCTTGTCGTTCAGCCTGGTCATATCAGGACGGACTTTGCCATGGCTCTGGTCATCCTTCTTGATCAAATGTTTGGATCTTCGGGACGATAACCATCTTTTTCCTTTTCTTTATTTAGCAGAACATCATCTGTCTGTTTATCTGTCTATATATAAAATCATAGCAACAATTTCCAAATATTTATCTGGTTTTGATGATCTTGGTGCTGGTTTTTTCGTTTTTGATAAAAAACCAAGCTCTCAATGGGGACGTATGTACAGATTCAACAGAAGAATAGTTCTTCTGTATTTTGATGTCTTCCTTTCTTTTTGGATGTTTGTTTATGGTATAGGTTGACAACGAAGATGCTGCAGCTGTGATCAGAGTTTTTCACTGTAAAACTAAATAAAAATGGACTAAGAGCATATGGTTTTTGTATATTTTGCTTAATATTCTTGTTAGAATCAAGATGTAATTTATGCACATGAAAAAGCATAGCGACAAAGCTCATTTGGACCCCCTCCACTGCAGTTTATGCTCGTACGGGGGATAACTGATTCGATCACACTTCAAAAGATTTACTGAAGAATCCAAAGACAAATTGGAAACGCGCGAATCCAATTCCAGAATCCAAATTGAAAGAGAAAATTCTCGAGAAACAAACAAGCAGAAGAGATGGGGAACTCGTTAAACAAATTGCTGACAATCATGTCGAGTTATTAAAATTAATTTTCTGGGTGAAGTTGGCGTGAGATATACACGCAAATGATTAGTTTTCGAATTACACGCCGACTGCGGCATTAAATTTGTAGATTACCAATTAAAGATCGAATGTTATTTTGAGTTCTTAGTTGATCTAAATTGCGTTCTCTGTTCTGTTTTTATAGAAAAAAGGGGCCATTTGTTTTTTGACTGTAAGTTTGTAAAAGAAGTTTGACATCTCATCCTATAAGATTGTACTATTAGCCCTATTGTGGGAGGATGAGAAATGCAACTTGACTGGATGCAGAGGCATGGCAAGAGAAAATCACTGCGGGCTGCCATTATTCGCATAGCTTGGGGGGCGATACTGTACTATGTATGGCAGGAAAGAAATAACAGATTGCATGGGAAATGTAGTAGGAATACTCGAAATATTTTGATGCAAATTAAATCCGATGTTGGTATGAGGCTGCGAGGATGTAACAAACTTGCTCACTCTTCTCCTTCTCTTCTTGTTTTTTGGAATTTAGTTTAAGTTTTCTTTTTTTATTTGTTATAAAGTGAATTGACAATTTTTATTGTACTTTGATGGTTCTTTGGATGAAATGAAAACAAACATTTATCCAAAAAAAATGGTTTAGTTGATCATTTTGATTTATTGTTTTGGTAAATAATGCTAAGGTCACATTTGTTTGACCTTAACATAAATTTAATTATCGATTTTAAAAATTAATCAAAAAAATTATTTATATTTTTGAACTTACTATAAATTTTTAGTCACTCAAACATTAAATACTGTTATAAGATAATAAAAAATAATTTAATCGATTAAAAAATTTATATTTTATCTATTTTTTACGTGAGTTGTTTACCCTATAAAACGAGAAATTATATCATAGACCCGGCCTACCACGTCAGTCGTGGTCTCATCCAATAATAACCATCCACTTCACCACTAATTGTCAACTCATTTTTTTCCAACCAATGAATCTCCACTCATAATTTACATATCATTTTAAAAATATAATTTCTAAAAATTATATTAATTACATAGTTGTTTAGTGACGGAATGGGTGGTTTTCATTGGTTAGGAACCACGGCTGACGTGATAGGCCAGACCTATGATATAATCTCTCCTATAAAACAAATATAGTCTCTCACTCTTCTTTAAATTATTTTGTTTGTTTCCTTCAACTTGGTTTGTTTTGACCTAAAGAAAAAAAAATCGTTTCTTTTTTTGTCTAATCTCTTCAATTTCACAATCTTTCTTCTTTAACAACTCCCCCACCCAAACACGATATAAACATATCCAGTTTCTATTTTATAATGGTGTTTCGTGAATAACCATAAATGGAAAGTTATAATGTTGCCATTTTCTTACAAGCTTACATTTATCTTATGGATGAGACGTCGAACACCGCTGAACATTATTAATGTTGAACACCGCTGAACATTATTAAATTAATTTATAAAGAATAAAAATTTAAAGGACTAATCATATAATTATTAATAATATGTTGAGTTTATCACACTTTTATTAATTACATACTGAGTCCTTGAGATTTTAAATTTTTTTTAATTAATTTAATAGTGTTCAACAATATTTAATATTAGTGGTGTTCAGCGGCGTTCGACGCCCGTCGTAGAATTTTCCTTTATCTTATTGGCTTTGTTCTTTTGTTTTGTAAGTTTTGCCTTAATTTTTGCAGTGACGGAGTTTGATTTTGGCACATTAACTCTCAGCAGCTTGAAATTATTCACTCGTGACCTCCTAATCTCCGGTTCTCTGATGTTGATAGATTTTTGTATTAAAAATGGGTAAGATTATGAGTTTACAACCTGAAATCGTGATTTTATTAGTGGATTTTTAAAATCGAGGGTTAAATTTGTAGTGAAGACAAACAAAAATGATTTTTGCAATAATTAACTTTTATTTTTTTTTAAGATTAAAGATCGTATAATTATATAAATAAAATCGTACAGTACAAAGTATGGTTAGGAGTCTTATTATTTTTTTCTCCCTAAATTTAGATGAAGAAAGCAAGTACATCATATCAGTGTCATTACAATCCAGACCAATGTCATTAGAATTTACATAGTTCACACGCACACATCACATTACTCATCATATAACGAGGCACGTCAAACACGCATATTCCTGGAATTAGAGATGGATGAGTTTTAAGTTCGCTCTAGGTCGGTTTAAATCGGATATAAGTCATTTTAAGTTAATTTAGTATTTTGATTTGATTCGGATCGAGTGTAGGCTCATTTCTAGTAGAGTTTATTTTGGGTCGGGTTCATTTCAGGTAGGGTCAAAATGGTTCGAGTCTGAATAAATTAATTCGTGTTCGGGTAAACCTAGGATCGGGTTCATTTCAAGTAGGGGTTCAATTTTAGGTCAAATTGATTTCAGGTCATGTTCAATTTCAAGTCGGTGAAAAATATTAGAATGAATTAAAAAGTAAAAATTAATAAGGATCAATTTTGATAAAAAGTAAAATGTTAAAGACTAATATAAATAAAAATATTACCGTATATTCATATTTAAAATATTAGAATAAATTATAAAAAATTAATAGGGTTCAATTTAAAATAAAATAATGTTTTAAGGACTATAATGAATAAAAATATTAAAATAAAATTATAAACATTAGAATAAATTATAAAAAAAAATAATATACGTGAATATAAACTAAAAAATGTTTAGAAACTGTAATGACAAAAAAAATATCATCAAAATATTAGACTAGATTATTAACATTGGACAAGTAACAAACACTACTCACCACTATATAATAATTAAAGTATAAGCTCAATTCCTTAATTCCAACCCTTTTTTTCCTATCAAGCTCAAACTCAATTTTAATTTTGTAAATTCAATTAAAAATTATTCCAACCTCTAATATCTAAACTAATTTACTAAGTCGAAGCCAATTCCAATTCCCTAAGCCGAATCATTAATCCATATACTATTTTTTAAGCCTAAATAAAGTAATAATTAAACAACAATCTAAATTTCCTAAGCCAAATTTATATTTATAATTTAAATAAATTTAATATTATTAATTTTAATTAAATATATTATAATTATATATTATTTTAATTAAAATTAAATTAGTTTGAATATTAAATTAAATATTAATTTAATTTAAAAAATATATAATTTTTTATTAAATATTATTTTAAAATTAAAATTAAAATTAAATATAAAACAACTAAATTAAATAAATTAAATATATTACTAAATTTAAATATTATCCTCTAAACTAACTCCCTAAGTCAAAGCTTAATTCCAATTCTTTAAGCTCAATTTCCTAAGTAAAAGCCCAATTTTAATTTCTTAAGACAATTGAAATTTATCTCAACCCCTAATCCCTAAACTAATTCTCTAACCCTAAGCCTAATTTCAATTCCTAAGTCCAATAAAAAATTTCTAAGCTTAACTCCTTAATCCAAACTCTTAATCCATAAACTAATTTTATAACTCAATTCTAATTCCTTAAGTTCAATTTCGTAATATTAACTCTTGATCTCTAAGTTAATTCCTTAAGTCCAAGCTCTGTATCACCCAAAAAATGGGCCTAGAAGTTAGTGAACCAGTTTCGTCGGTTTAGCCTGGTTTGAGATTAAATACTTAAAAATTAATTTTTTAATCGAAATAAATTATATAAAAATATCATAAAATCCTTATTTAATATATATTTGAATTTGTTAAACTCAATTTCTAAAATTGACCCTTGAATCCCTAAGATTTTGAAATTAGTGACTATTTTGTAAAAATTGAAAACTAGAGGACAACTTTATAAACTAAGCTAAAAATGTGGATATTTAAGGAAATTTGATCTAATTTTAGTTCTAATTGATCTAACCTTGTATGGGCTTATTTAATTAACTCAAAACCCAAATTTTAAAACATATAACCCATATTACCTAATTTAATTCCTAAAAACCTATTTTTATATCATAAATCTAAACTTATTTTTATAATTCTAACTTCTCATGTTCTTGGCAGTCAATCCATCATATTTTTAAAGGTAAACATCAATATTTTCAATAAAAATTTGTTTGGTTAATTATTTATATTTTTCTTCTTCAAAAAGCCATGTTTTTCAATTGTTTTTCTTCTCAAAAACCATGGAAGTGGATTGGATCAAATTTATAGGTTATAAAACATTCAAACCTCTAAATTATAGAGTTATTTATTAAAATTCTCAAGTTATTGGCTTGATACAATTGTTTTTAATTTTATTTCAAGAAAAATCGGGTTTTGTGGTCAAAGTTCTGATTTCCATTCAATGGTTTTAACCCATTATTTTCGGATCCTAAATTCATGATTTTGGATGTATTAGGATGTTTATAACATGTATTTAATGTATCTAGTCCCGAACTTTAGGTTTGGGTGAAGTTTAGTGGGATTTGGAAAGTTTTCAGTTAAGGCCTTCTAAGGCCTGCCTCATTTCAGGTGCCTGTTTCGGTACCTACAAACATGGCTGAAAGGCTAGAGAAATTATCGGGTTGAATTTCAAGCGGTGGCAACAAAAGATGTTATTTTATTTGACCACATTGAATCTTGCGAGATTCTCCAACGTTGGGAGAAGAAGAGACTGACTTCCAAGTTATCAGTACTATTGAAGCCTGAAAGCATTCAGATTTTCTTTGCAGAAATTATATTCTGAATGGTTTAGCTGATGCCTTATACAACGTGTATCAAAAGGTGAAAACGGCCAAAGAGCTATGAGAGTATTTTGACAAGAAGTACAAAGCAGAAGACGCTGGAGCAAAAAAGTTTATTGTTGAAAAATTTCTGGATTTCAAGATGGTGGACAACAAGACTGTCATAAGTCAAGTTCAAGAGTTCTAGATGATTTTAGGTGAAATTCATGATGAAGGCATGTCCATTAGTGAAACCTTCCACGCAACTGCACCATTGAAAAGCTACCTCCTGGTTGGAAGAATTTCAAGAACTATCTCAAGCATAAGCGAAAGGAGATGAATATGGAGCAGCTCATTGTCAGACTTAAAATTAAAGAAGATAATCGAACTAATGATAGGAGGAACCATATTCCCATAGTCAAGGCAGATATGGTGGAGCATGGTCAAGGCTCCAAGGCTTCTCAAAGTCCTAAAAAATAAAAAATTAATCAAACGATGAAGTTTGGACCTAAAGGTGGAGTTGGAAAACAAAAGTTAAAAGAAAAATGCTTCAATTGTGGCAATGAGGGTCACAAATCAAATGAATGCAAGTTTTCACAAAAGAACAACAAGAATGTTCAAGCTAACCTGGTGCACTGCATTGTTGAAGATATGTGTGACATCAATCTTTCTACCATGGTGTCTGAAGTAAATTTGGTAAGGTCCAATATTAAGGAGTGGTGGATAGACACTGGTACCACATGTCACATCTGCTCAACTCATGAGATATTATCTACCTTTGAGGCTAGTACGGGAGAGAAAGTCTACATGAGAAATTCTGCTGCCTCATCTATTGAAGGAGTACGCAAGGTGATGTTCAATATGACTTCTAGAAAGCTTTTGACTCTCAACAATGTTCTGTATGTGCCTGAGTTCCGAAAGAACTTGGTGTTTGGATCTCTCTTGAACAAGCATGGGTTTAAGTTGATTTTTGAGTTAGAAAAAATAATCTTGTAAAAGTCAAGGATGTATGTGGGGAAGGGGTATATTATGGATGAGCTTTTTGAGCTCAACGTAATGACAATTATAAATAATAAAGCAAGTACCTCTTCTGCTTACTTGATTGAGTCTTCCAATATATGACATGGTAGACTAGGACATGTTAATTATGATACTTTGCATAGGTTAATTAACTTAGAACACATCCCGTCATTCCAAATTAATTCAAAACATAAGTGTGAAACTTGTGTAGAAGTAAAATTGACAAGGTCACCTTTTCAAACAATAGAAAGAAATTCAGAACCATTTGAATTAATTCATAGTAAATTGTGCGATTTAAAATTTGTACAAATAAGAGGTGGTAATAAATACTTTATTACGTTTATTGATGATAGCACTAGATATTGTTATGTGTATTTGCTCAAAAGCAAAGATGAAGCCTTAGAGAAATTCATTCTTTATAAAAATGAAATAGAAAATCAACTTAATAGGAAAATTAAGGTGATTAGAAGTGATAGAGATGGTGAGTATGAATTTGGTGAATTTTGTTAGGCAATATGGAATTGTACATGAGATAACATTACTTTATTCACCTCAATCAAATGGTGTTGCAGAACGGAAAAATCGCACTTTAAAAGAAATGATGAATGCGGTGTTGATAAGTTTAGGGCTTCCACAGAATTTGTGGGGTGAAGCTATTTTGTCAAGCAATTACCTTTTAAATAAGGTACTCCATAAAAACTAAGACAAAACTCCGTATGATTTATGGAAAGGTAGGAAATCGCCCTACAAATATTTAAAGTGTGGGGGTGTCTTGCAAAAGTAGTTGTTCCAACATCAAAGAAAATGAAAATTGATCCAAAAATAATGAATTGCATTTTCATAGGCTATGCACATGACAATACTGCTTATAGATTTCTTTTATATGAATTCAATAACCCAGATATACACAAGAATACTATAATGGAATCAAGGAATGCATCGTTCTTTGAAGATATATTTCTATGCAAGTTTAAAGAAGGATAAAGCTCGTGTAAACGAATTTATGACGACACTGAATAAAAGTGATGATTCAGAATTTGAGTTAGAACCAAGACGGAGTAAAAGAGAAAGAGTTAAAAAACGTTTCATCCAGATTTTCTAACATTTTTGTTAAAAAGTGAACCACAAACGTATACAGAAGTAGTAACTTCTTCTGAATGACCTCTTTAGAAGGAAGCTATTAAAAGCGAAGAAGACTCTATTTTACAGAATCATACTTGGGAACTAGTAGATCTTCCACCAGGTAGTAAATCTCTAGGATCCAAATGGATATTTAAAAGAAAAATGAAACCTGATGGTTCCATTGAAAAATACAAGGCCAAACTTATAATTAAAGGTTATAGACAAAAAAAAGATCTTGATTACTTTGATACATATTATCCTATAATAAGAATAACTTCTATAAAACTAATTCTCGCAATTGCAGCATTGAAAAATTTAGAAGTTCATCAAATGGATGTAAAAACAAATTTCTTAAATAGAGATTTAGATGAAATCTACATGAAACAACCTGAAGGTTTTATAATTTCAGGTTAAGAAAAGAAATTTTGTAAATTATTTAAATCATTGTATGGTTTGAAATAAGCACCAAAACAGTGGCACTAAAAGTTTGACCAAGCAATGACAACCAATGATTTTAAAATCAATGAGTGTGACAAATGTGTCTACGTAAAGGACACAAAAGATGGTTATGTCATATTATGCTTATATGTTGATGACATGTTAATTGTTGGTAGTAATGAAAAATGGTTAAATCTATCAAAAATATGTTAAATTCTAAATTTGACATGAAAGATATGGGACTTGCTGAAGTAATTTTAGGAATTAAAATTATACGAAGTGCAAATGGTCTCATATTAAGTCAGTTACACTACGTAAATAAAATTCTTGAAAATTTAATAAAGATGATACAAGAGTGGCTAGAACACCTTTATATACTAGTGTTCATCTATCCAAAAATTGAGAAGAAAGTATTATTCAAGTAGAATACTCTAGAATTATTGGAAGTCTGATGTATCTAATGAGTTGTACTAGGCTAGATATTGCTTATGTTGTGAGCATATTAAGCAGATATACTAGTAATCTGAGTGTTGATCATTGGAAATCAATTGTTAGAGTACTTAGATATTTGAGAAACACTCGTGATTATGAGTTTCATTATACAAGATATCCATCAGTTCTAGAAGGATACAATGATGCTAATTGGATTTCTGATATAAAAGATTCCAAGTCTACTAGTGGATATATTTTTACACTAGGAGGTGTAGCTGTTTCATGGAAATCTTGCAAAAAAAGTCATAGCCAAATCCACAATGAAATCTGAATTTATTATATTAGATAAATGAGTTGAAGAGGCAGAATGACTGCAAATTTTTTTGGAAGATATTCCAATGTAGAAAAAACACATGCCTCCAATATGTATACAATGTGATAGTCAGTCAGCAATCGGAAGGGCACAAAGCAACATGTATAATGGTAAGTCTAGACATATTCGTCTTAAATATAATACCATTAGACAACTACTATCATATGGAGTCATAATGAAAACTCAACCTATTTAACTAGAGATCTCAGGATATAGGTTCAAAGGTAAAACTCAATTATAAATAAGTTGTGATCACTGTGGGTTGCACACCCTACCCATTCTTGAATTAACAGTGATACTCGTGAATATAGGTTAGTAATGTTTGTTTTAATGATTCTAAGTTGTCAAAAATTTTCAACAAAGCAAGCGGGTTGATTTAAATGAATCACCTATGTGAAAGAGAAGTGGGGCCGCTTCAAAGAAGAATTGTGTAGGGCTTAATTCTTTATAAACTTTCACAGAACCAGGTTAGTGTTCATGGCCAAAATGGACACACCCATGAGAACTGAACAGAAGTTGGAAGGTTCCTGTGTAAAGTATAATTTTACGTTTACACAGTTAGCAAGACAGTTCAAAGACATCAAATCTACTAGACAACTAATAAAGTATGTATATCTTTACAAGGGAAGGTTCAAAGGGTAACACTTATCTCTATGCAGGTTTTAACCATTTAACACTATTAAACATTAACCTAGACAATTTTCATTCATGTGGGGGATTGTTGGAAAATGGTATGGTACATGGACATTTTAGAGCTTATATTTGAGTGGGTTCCATTAATCAAATTAATTGGGACTAAGTGGATTATTAATCTACTACAAGAGTAGATGAAATTTGTATATTTACATGCTCAAAATGTTCAATGGGTGAATGACAAATTGTTGCTCAATGTAACACCCATAATGTTGAAAAAAAATTGATGAAAAGTAGAATATCCCAAACTTGTTGGGAACATAGATTTGGAAATCCTTATATATAGAAGCTCTTCATGTTATTGTTAGAAATAAGACAAAGGCTTGGACTAGACACCCTGGGTGTGTCTAGCCCATGGTTAAGAATTTTGGGCTAGCCTTAGTTGACTTTTATAAAAGTCAAAGATGGGCCTTGGGACTTGGACTTTTAAAATAACAGATTTTTTCCTACTTTTTTTTTACTTAATTTTTTAACAGATACTATAGAATTAAACCACCTTTTCTGGAGTTACAGACCTTTTTTCAGCTGGTTGTAACCTCCAATTTATTTAGATTAATTCTATGATAAATACCTTGAATTCTGAAAGTTGTAACTCTTCAGGAATTGTTAATTACAGATTAATTTTGTAATTAAACATGTCCCTGCTTGAACACTATAAAAGAAGACCCTTGTTCCTATCTCAAGACATTAAAACCATAAACATCCTCTAGCCAAATTCTTGATAGTGTTCTGCTTCTGTAAAGTTCGTCGTTGCAGTCAAAGTTGCATTACTCTCTTTGCTGCATTCCACCGTTGTATCCTGGGAGACAAACGTTCCATAAAAACTTCAGCTCCGGGAAGGAACAAATATGTTTTAAGGACATTGTGATAGCACAGGCCTCAGTCAAAGTTTCAAAATCGTTTATTGTTTTTTCTTTTAGTTTTTGTGATCTTTGTATTTCTTATATTATATGTTTTATTTCTATTTCATTTATAGAAATTGTGTTTAACATTTTATTAACTTCGTTTTTTTATTACAGTTATGAGTTAGTGAAGAAACGGTTTAACAAACTCCTATCCGTTTTTTCTTAATATCAACTATACTTGAGCTAAAGTGATGCAACACGTAAATGTTATTTGCCTTCACTTATATAGCTAAACTCAAGATTACAAGGAATTTATACATTTAACAATAATATTTACGAATTATAAGACAAGTAATTTAAGATTATATATTCGTAATGGATTATAGAAAAGATAAAAATGAAATTTCTTAATAGAAATGAGTGTGTGAATACCCTTCACACCTTTTCCGCCAAATTAACATTAATGTCCTCGTCATATTACTGTCAATTTTAATGTCAGTCCTAAGGTATATAGATCAGACCCTCTGGTTATGTCCTCGACATATCTCCCCATTGATACCAGAATTATGAATGGACTTAAATTCAGTCTCTGCTTGAGATGGTCCAGTGACAGGTCTGTCTTGTTACTAGAGTATAGGTATACTTATTATTTTAATCTCTAATGATATTTAAATAATTTCATTATTTTAATTTTACAACACTCCATTTTTAAAAAAAGTTTTTTTAGTAGGTTCAAATTGCTGTTTTTTTTTTGTTATTAAAGTAGTGATTTGTTGATGACCGATTAATCTAGTAAAATAAAATATTATATTATTTAAATAAAATTAAAAAAATATTAATATTATAAATAAAATAAATATTAATAATTATAAAAAAAATAAAGATATGTATCTTTTATTGTTGTATTGTTGCTCGACATATAATCATGAGCGTAAATATTTGTTCTTTTATTGTGGCTTCACTTTAAATTACCAGGTTTCGGATTTTGGGTTTAGAATTCAAGGTTAGACATTATGGATAGGGTATAAAGAATTGAGGGTCTGATATATTTTTAGGGTTTAGGATTTAAAAATTAGGGTTAGAGTTTAGGATATAAAAATTAAGGTTAAAGTTTAGAATTTAAAAATTATGGTTAGAGTTTAGGAAATAAAAATTAGTGTTAGAGTTTAGAATTTAATTTTAAAAGATTTTTTAAAGCGAGGTATGAAAATAGATATAATTAAAAGACAAAAGATTTTTACTCTTATAACGAGATTAATATAAAAACTAAGTCAACAACATAATTTGACCTACACCATGTAGACAAATACTGGACTTGGACCTCTCAATCTAAGATTGCCTGGATTTTGTAAATGATGAAATTCTAAAGCCAATTCAGGTGAAAATTAAACAGGAAGAACAGAAGTCTGGTGAACATATATCAAATCAACCACTACTTTTAGCATCACAGATTCTTCAAATTCATCAGGATTTCACCTGTACAAAGGCAGGAGTGGAGACAAAGAATTCATATTTCTCTTTATAAAGGAAATATATACATCTGAAAATCCCAATTGATTTCTTGATGGTCCAATGAACTCTGGGGTACTTCATGCCTGAAATTTTAGTGGCATCTCACTGAACCCAAAGTTCCCTTGAGAAACTTTTGCTTCGTTTCTGTAGACCAAAATATTAATTCACAAAGGAACAAGGGGACCATGCTTCTTGATAAATACTATTTCCCCGATTTATTTTGTCCTCGTAAAGGAAAAAGCGATCAATATTCTTTGATAACTTTCGACATATGCTTAAATGAATTAAAAATATATATTAAAATTGTAAAAAAAAATAATAATTTTGGATGCCTAAAGTATTTTTTTTAAAATAAGTACTTAAAGTTTATAACCTTATAATTATAGTATATGACAGTTAACTATAATTAAAAAAATCGTTAATCAATTAATATTTGACACATGATAATAATTTGAAGTTTTAAATAGTTTAAGAAATAAACAATATTTTTTAGTTTTTAAAAAACCTCAAAAATTTACATTTTTTACAAACCCAAGCTCCCTAATATCCCTCGCTTCCGCCACCTATCATCATCCCTAAGCATTTATTCTTCTTCAATTAAACTGCGTAAATTTAAGCCTAAAATTCAAGAAACATGTAATTTAAGCATTTATTCTTCTTCAATATATATACCTCTTAGCAAAATCTTCACTGATACCCTTCAATTTCCCGTTTAGTTTTCCAGATCTTTTATTACCAGAAAAACAAAAGAAAATCCAGAAACTTACGATTCACATTCAACTCTCAGAAACTAAAATATTCTGCAGCGCAAGTTATTTTCTTCTCTCACGTGAACAAAGAATTTAAAGTAAAAATTGACCCCCAAAAAACTGAAATAAAACAATAAAGCAGACATAAACAATTGATATGGGTTTGTTTATGTGTTCTTACAGGCACAAATCAACAACGAGAAATCGACTCTGTCTTGTTCTTTCTTCACCATCTTCTCCTCCAACCAAATCCGACTATCCAAACCACTTCTTGTCCTAAACAAGAACACCGCCGAACCAGTAACAGGCTTGAAGAACCAATCATACGCATCCCACATCAGATCAACTAACAACCCATCAACGAATATCGTCTGGTTCCCTCTGAAATTCCATTGCAGCCTCTTTACTTTGATCACCGTCTTCTTATCGATACAAACCGATAGAACCGGGTGCTTTAGGCCTTCGTGTTCCCCGCTGCATCTGATTAAAATGTCATGTACAATTCCCGTATCACAGAATTGAGCCTTGGTGGAATAAAGAGTACTGCCCGAACAATGTTCTTGCCTGGAAATGAGGGCAGCTTTAGCAACTGGGGTTGGGATTTTCAGCTTCTTGGCGACTGCTTCTTCGGCCATATCGCCTAAAACAAGGCCTATCTCTGAATCAACCATGACTAAAACGTAGAACCCCTCGACTGGTTCGGGTCCGGTGTCGTACTTAGCGATGGAAAGGTCCCAAAAGACTTCGATCTTCAGATGATCAGATTCGATAACTTTGATGCCTTTCTTCTTCCTGAAGAACCTCAAACTGGTGTTGAGTTTGAAACATGTTGAAGGGTCATCACCGAAGTTTATGGCTAGGCCTTGACCACCGCCGGTGTGGTTCATGGACCAAGTGACCTTGATTAAACACTGCTTCTGGGTTTTAAGAATGACCCTGTAAACGCCGGTGACCGCGTTCTGGACCGAAGGCACTAGGCTGGGAGAGATGCAAGCATTGGTTGAATAGCTAGAACACGAAGAATGTGAAACATTTACTGCGTTTTCACTGAAACAAGAAACAATGTCTCTCATTGTATATATTGAAACCTGCAACAACAAAAGAGCAAGGTTGTGGATTTAGAGAAGGGAAGATCTACAGAGTTTTAGAGATGGGTGTTTGATTTTTGGTAAAGAAGCAGCAAGGAAATTGAGGTGCATATGCAAGCGTATTACTATTAAATAAATATGAATCTCTCTGTCTAGTCTATCTTCACCCCTTTATATAATCTGCTATTAAATAATCAAGGTAAACGAGCTTGAGGCTTTGTTTTCTCTTTTGACAGTTCATAATATATATTTAAATAATTCAAAGAAAATGAAAAGGTGGAAAGAGAAGTTGGATCCAAAAATTAAAAACCGAACCGATTTATCCGAACTAAAACCTAAATAAATCAGAACAAGATGATCCTAGAATCGATTTTTACCCAAACCAATTTTCACTCGAAACCGAAAGCAACCCGAAATTAACTTGCTCAAAATCGATCTAAATTGAACATCAATCCGATTTTAACCCGATAATTGGTCAAAATAAATAAATAATTTATTTTTAATATTGCCTATTTTTTTAACAATATAATAATTAATAAAATAATATATATTTTATTATCTTTTCGTATTTGATAATAATTTAATATTTAATATCATATTTCCTTTTTTAAAAATCAATATTTTTTTTATCAATCAGTTTCCATGAGAGCTAGTGTGATTCGTGAAAGAAAGAAGATACTAGTAAAATGAGAAAAATTAATACAAGTCTTAGGAGTTCAAATCTAAAAATAAAATTATTCTAATTTGTAAAAAATAAAGAAAAAGTGAATGGTAAAAGGTAAAATTATTATTATTATTATTTAATTTTAATTCAGTGAGAGGGAAAGAAGAATCGAAAAGGGAGATCAACCGCTAAAAACTTAAAATTGACGGTGATTAACCACTGTAAAGATAAAAGATGGATTAATAAAATTTAAAATAGAAATGACAAAGAGTTTTTCAATATGCTCATCATATATGCAATTATGGTTTAAGGTTTGGCTTTATGCCCATAAAATTTTGTCTTTTTTACATGTATTTTAAAAATATAAAAAATATATCGTATTAAAAAACATCATCGAATATGAAATTAAAAATATAGTTATAAAATTGACTCATAATTCGTTAAATTTAGGTTAAATGATTAATACCAATGATGATTGATTTTGAAATATTGAACTATTGGAATTAAACTTAAATGATAATATTTTCAAATACAAAGACATGTTCGATGATGTAACACCCGACCCGGATGTCACATTGGGCCTCCGGCCCAAAATCTGTATTTCAAAAATTCCTTTCCAAAGCCCAAAAAATAGATTCAATTTCAAGTCCAAAATATTATCATAAGGCCCAAACTCGGATAAAAGTAAATTCCAAAATATAATAAGTAAACGGAGCTCTAGAATATTACAAACCGTTTAAAAACATTCGACCCAAATTAAAATAAACAGAGTTACATTACATAGGGTTCGACATGGTACAAGCCCACTAAATCTAATACATGTACTCTAACAACACAGTCGATGCTAAAATCCGAACCTTGATGGTACTCCACGAACCGGCTTCACCTAACCTACGCACGAAAACATATTTCTAACGCTGAGCTACGAAAGCTCAGTGGATACGTCGAACTCGGTCAACATCATGTATTTCGAAAGCAGTAAAGCATAACATATAAAATATCGTGCATGATATGATGATCTAGCATGCTTGCCTACCACATGGCATAAACAATGTATAATGGCGCACACAGCATATACATGTCAAACAACAACACAAAGTAGTGAGGCCCGCGTCCACACAACATCGGGATCCTACACTACGAGCAGGGCCTGCGTCCACACAGCATCGGGATCCCATACTCAAGATGAGGCCCGCGTCCACACAGCATCGGGATCCTACATCCGGGATTTGAGGCCCGCGTCTACACAACATCGGGATCCTACATCCGAGATTTGAGGCCCGCGTCCACAAAGCTTCGGGATCCTCCAAATCCCATACTCGGAATGTCACATCGAGTATCATCGAATGAGGCCCGCATCCACACAGTATTGGGATCCTACATTCGGAATGGTCTTCAAAATCATCACCTAGAAAATCACATCGGATGGCCTTCGACGTGTTGCAACACTTTTGGATATCCAGATTTCCACCAAACAAGGACTCGATACACACAAATGATCCACCTAGGATCCTCACATCAAAACACATCAAGACTTATCATAACCTAGTTGTTCGGGGTTATAACATCAATCTTGTGTTAACCATTTATTTCATTAATTATAAGATTCATTGTGACCTTTAATTCTATTAACGAACCTCAAACAATCCTTATCTTGTCAAGTTTTTGCAGGGGTATCAATACCCTTATATGGGGTATCGAACCACCTTGCCTCTATACCTACCCAAAGAAGGCATCAAACCAAGGGTATCGATACCCTTTGACCCTTATCAAAGTCAACTAAAGGGGACCCTCCAGCATCGATACTGGTATCGATGTCATTACGCCACTAGAGGTCCCGGTATCAAACCATGGTTCGATACACCTGGCCACATAGCCTATTTCCACTCATGGGTATCGATACCGGTAGCCCGTGTATCGATACCCCTACACGAAAATACAGGTTTGCACTTAGAAATTTCAAGGATTCATTCCCAACTTGATCGAATCAATCCTAAAGTATTCCTACACATTATTATGAGTGTTTAGGACGTTTTAACACCAATTTTCAGCCATTTAACTCACTAATACAATTTCCACCATTAAAGCATATCAAGCTCAAACCAAGCACACATGCACAAAATCTACATGGATGCTATCTACCATGAAATATGTTGCGTGTAGAAATAGCGCAAACTGTGTAGTGTACATGTCGCAAGTAATAAAGTGATAAGTATTTATCGTGTATCGTCTTCACAAGGATTGATATACTTAATATGTCTTCTTTAATATTCTTGTCCTGTAAAAGTAAAGTAAAAACACAAGTAGGAAGGATGTTTGAGTAAACTAATTAAATAAAAACTAAATAAAGATAGTGATAACGAATGAGGAGAGGGTAGGATCCAATTGTGTTGTACTATGGAATCGATTGACTTGTTTCTGTCCAATGCTATCGCATGAATCTGCCTCGATAGTACTGCAGATTACTACCTCGGCAATGACAATGCGTGTCTGCCGCGACAATCCCTTGCTCTTAGGTAGACCTCACTAAGATTCGGCAAAGTGTCCTTGGATGGCTCCGCTTATCCCTAAGTCGAAACACTATTGATAATCAGTCCTTGACGATACCTCCTGACGTGAATCAATTATAACTATCAAACAATCTCATACTTCTTTTAGCCGCTCAAACTCCTACCTATCCCTAGGCCAAGTTAGTATTTTTCAAATATCGTACTTACTCCTTTCTTGAATCTAACTCTCCCGAGTCTAGATAAATGGATCACTCACAAACTTCCCTCTCGGGCTTGGATGCAAGAACAAAGAATGGCAAAGAGTAAGCAAATCTTAATGTTTTATTGCATTGAAACGAGAAACAAAGTACAATCTCCTTTCACAAGTACTCGACAACCTTCACCTAACCCTAAGAAAGCTTAGAACATGATGGAGGAAAGAACACAATAATTCTTAGGGTTGAACTCTCTCTAAATCGGCTCTCCTAATACATTGGAAGGCTATGGTATATATAATCTAGGTCTAGGCAAACCTTTCCTAAGTAGGAATACTACTTGGATTAGGATTACAATTATTCCCATAAATCAAATATTTCCAAGTTTATTTCAACTAGGAGGCTTTTTCCCCGTGGCCTTTGACTTGAGCTTTCCTCACGCTAGCCAGCTTCGATCCATGTGCTGCATTTCCAGAATCGTCCAGTGTATTTTTATCTTTCAATCGCCTATAGTATTGATGCTGGAGCTTCAGTTGCTGCCGCGGCCCAGCTTCTGCCTCGGCCTCAACCCTACCTCGTCAGTACTTGTTCCTGCATGTACAGAAGATATTGGAAATTTTGTATTTTTCTGTAAATATTAGCTTTATGAGTTATAATGGCAGAATATCCGAATATTGCATATTAAGTGCATGCATCATTCCAAGTGAATGCTTATTGCCCATGAAATGTGTATAAAATAATGATCTTTTGAGCACTTCCCCAAACTCGAACTATTGCTTGTCCTCAAGTAATGCAAGCCATCAATTCGCTAAACCTTATTCTCTCTTGGTCTTACTTTTCCATCTATTCTCCTCACCATAACTATGCCTATTCCTTAGTCTTAACCTTTTGTTTACTCAAGGACTTTACCCGGAAACAAGCTATAAGATTTTGTGAGTATGTGCGTTTTTGTGGACAAGGTTGATTAAAGGCTTTCTTAGATAAACTCTAAGTTCAAGACAAATATATTTGGATCTAGTATTCTCTTCTTAAAACATCAATGCCAATTTCAGGCACCTCAAGGTATGTGTTTTCTATTTCCTTCTTTTCTTTCTTTAGCATACTAGAGCCAATTTCGGGCACCTCTAGCCTGAAGAAGAGCGCTTCATAGAGGCGGTGATAGGAACCTCTAGTTACTTTACCAAAAGTCTAAGTCTTTATCATCTAAGTTCATTAAAAGAATTCCTAAATCAAACAAGTCCCAAAAGTGTTTATAACTTTAACCTTATAGCAAGCTTTTAGGTTTTCAACCTTAAGTATTCTAAGGTTAATCCTTTAAAACAGAACCTAGCCATGGTAAGGAGAAAGATTTCTATAGCCTTAAAAGAATAAACTAAGGCAATACTGATGGAAGGCAGTGAAAAAGTAAAGGCAGTAAGTCAATTAGGAAGCAGATAGATGTACTAAAAAAATTTCAAATAAGGCAAAAATTTTACTCCCTTTCATGGTAAGGCTGCGGCAGTGAACTGCCTCGGCAGTGCACTTACACCCCCAAACTCAAATTGAGCATTGTCCTCAATGCTCTGATCACAAAGCAGGTAAATAAATTAACAGCAAAAGTGAATAATTAAAGAATTAAAGGCAGAAAAAGCTTAGTATTTAAATGAACTCCGAAGAGCTGCTGGTAACAATTTTTTTCTAGGCCTTCCTTCTGACTCTTTCATCCTTGATCCTTGCGCTGGTGATTGTTGTAGTTTTGCTTGCCGAGGCGGTTGAACTCGTGTGGATGGTGTCCTTTGTAAAGGAGCGTTCACCTCTTCTCCTTCTTCTTCGTCGATAATTTCTTCCGTATGCATTATTTCCGTCCCTCCTCACTCTTCAACGTTTGTTGCCTCGGCATAATGAATGCTTGGCTCAGTATTGGATGAGATTTGATGTACATACTCATCTATTTCTCTGGAGAGACTGCCCATGGGGATGGGTGATCGTGGTGGATTACTGAAGACAACTCTCTTCTTTGATGGTCTTTTGCTGGTTGAAGATGCCGCGGCAGAGCCTGCTGCCCTAGATGGGCCAGCCGCGTGGAATTGTTGTTGATGTTGAGAAGGGAAAAACGGCCTCGGTCCTAAGGCTGAGGTGGTCTCTGTGTAGGGTGCTACTGTGACGAATATGTTTGCTAGGAATTCTAAAAAGTGTATCCCTTGACTTGGAAAATTTTGCATCATCATCTGTGCAAGTGTGTTGTTGAAGTCGCGTTGATATTTCATGTATCTCTATTGACGAAGGTCCATGGCGGCCATCCTTTCTAGAATCTCCTGGTATGGATCTGCTACGGCAGTGGTGTGGGCAGTGTCAGGCATATCTGTTGTGTATTGGGCTCCGATAGTGAAGTCGGCAGTGAACTGCTGAGGAGTTGCCTGGAATGGTTCTGCCTGCGTGATCTGCATTATTTTATGGCAGAAGTCTTTCGTCCATCCTTGCCTATTTGGTGTGTATTCATCCGTATCTTTCACCGGTACACCTGCAGCAATTCACAAACCAGAGATTAAACAAGGGAAATATAACGGTCCTCTTTTCTTCTTACCGCACTCGTAGATTTCTCGTAATATGATCTCGCCCACGTTGATGCTCCTTTTGGTGATGATTGATTGAATGAGCACCAATCTCCTACAGTCTACCGTGCTATTGTGGGAGGTGAGGATGAGGCGTCTCTTGACAAAGGTATTCCAAAGCTTGGCCTCGGGCTTTAGGTTTTGCCTTGCTACAGATCCTCTATGGGCACCGATTTCCTAAGGGGTGTTGTTGTAGCAAAGGTCATCTTTAATCAACTCATAATCTTCGTTTGTAACTTTTTCAAAAAATTCGGCATGGATATCGCGGATAGGTGTGAGACCATAGTATTGGTTGATTTTTTCGGCATCAAGCTTGATCGGCCTGCCCCGGCAGTGGAAGTAGAGATAGTCCTTGCTCGGCCCATGTGCATAAAATTCCCGCACTATGGTGGCATTTGCCTGGGTAGGCTGTAGGCAAAGAATCTCCCAATCTTGATATTTAATTTTATCGAACAAGAAGTGTTTGATGTCGTAGTTTTCCTCATCCGAGTGTTGGAACCCTTGTTCCTCCCATAACTGTCGAGCAACAAACGATCTGTTGAATCAGTCTTCAATAGCTGCAGGGGCAAAGCGAGTATACGATGCCATGGATGAGTGTTGAGGATTTTGAAGAGTTTCTTGGAAAGATTCTGAAAATTTCAAGAAGGCTAGGTAGAGAGTATGATCAGAACAAGATTAACAAAAATTCAAAAGAAAACAAGAATGCAAGAATGAATAGTTCAAGAGAAGGAATGTGCTTATATAGGCCTCGGCCTTGTATCCGTTTGAAACTAATAGCCGTTTTGTAGCCGTTAGCCTTTACTGCCGATTGCTTTTACTGTCGCGGCAGGAATCTCGGTAGACTAGCCGTTACACTGTTCTGCCCGTTGGGACTGCTACGGTTCTGACACTATTTTCTGCCTCGGCAGGATTTCTGCTGTGAACTATTTCTCCTTTATTCTTGCTTCATTAACCTAAAAATAATTAAAGAAGAAAAAAAACAAGAAAAATAAAGACAGCCTAAAATAAATATGGAAAGTAAATATAAACTAAACTATTCCTAATATGATAGTATAAAAAGAAAAGGGAAGAGATTAAGTCACTAGGGGAGTGCATGCAAATGCATCTCCTAAGGTCTTTATCTCTTGTTGGCCAGAATTGTAATTCAGATGTTGGCTGCTCCCTTTTGCTTAATGTACATCCTTATGTGCTGCTTCCATTTTGAGCTTGATCTTTTTACCAAATAGTCTGCCGAGCACGCTGCCAAGGCAGGATATTTTGGTGTCTGTTGTGTGGATGGCTTTGCACTCTTTTGGATCATCATATTTTTTTAAATTGTGGAATGCATTGAGTTTGACTTGTTGGTCATTAACCCTCATTGTCAACTCTCCATTTTCCACATCAATTAAAGTGCGTCCAGTTGCTAAGAAAGGCCTCCCCAATATGATTGGCGCAGTATCATCTGCTTCACAATCAAGGATAAGGAAGTCAGCGAGAAAAATAAATTTGTCTACCCTTACCAATACGTCATCAATTTTTCCTTCAGGGTGCACAAATGATCTATCTGCTAGTTGAAGTACCACAGTTATGGGTTTTGCTCTCCCTATTCTAAGCTTTTGGAAGACTGATTTCAGCATTAGGTTGATGCTTGCTCCCAAGTCACATAGGGCCTTTTCCTTCATAATGGTTACCTATCGCACATGGTATGGTAAAGCATCCAGGATCCTTTAATTTTGGAGGCATACGATTGTGCAGCATTGCCATGCATCCCTCAGTTGCTGCCACTGTTTCAAACTCACCAAGCCTTTTTCTTTTAGATATCATGTCTTTCATGAACTTAGCGTAATTAGGCATTTGTTCAATTGCCTCAACGAATGGCAAGTTGATGTGGACTTGTTTTAGGATGTCTAAAATTTTTTTAAACTGTAGATCCTGTTTTTGCTTTTTCAACCTTTGTGGGAAAGGTGGTGGTGGTCTCATCTCCTCCAGGGTTTCATGAGTTTTGAATTTAATACCTGGCACCACTAGGTCTTTTACTGTCTCGGCAGCTGGTTGAGGTGGTGGTGGTCTCATCTCCTCCACTTTTAAACTGCCTGACTTTCTGGTTCATCATCCTGGTCCTCCTTATTTGATTCCACTTGTATTGCTTGTGGGACCTTGTTTGTTGAACTGCTTAGTTTTTCTTTTAAATGTAGGCCACTTCTGGTTGTGATCACTTTACATTGCTCATGGCCCATTCCCTTAGCAACTTCAGTATTGCTAGGTAATCCTCCTTGTGGTCTAGTGTTTTGTCTTTGAGCGAATTGACCAACTTGAGTTTCTAGTGTTTTAATAACTGCTTCTTGATTTTGCAGCCTCATCTCAGTCCTGTTCATGAAAGCATCCGTCCTTTTGATGAAATTACTGTTCTCTGCCATGTATGATTCTGTTTTCATCATAAAGGCCTTGAGAGTGTTCTTCAACGAACTTTTGGACTGCTGCTGCGGCATCTGCTGTATATTTTGCTGCGGCATCGGCTGCTGATAATTTGAGGTCTGATTAGTGGGATTCAAGGCATTATTAGGATTGCTCCATGAAAAATTTAGGTGCCTTTCCCATGCCGGATTATATGTGTTAGACATCATATTATTATTCCGGTTATAGTTCCCCACATAAAAACCAGTTTCCTCATCTTGCACATACTCATAAGAATTGATCGTTTTAACCTCATGAGTATTTTGTTGTAATTGCATGTTCTGAACCATCTTGGTTAGAGATGCCAATTGTGCTTCCACTGAATTGGATGTTTCGAGTTCATTCACTGTGGCTTGGCGTCTCATTCCTCCTCGCCTTGATGTAGGGAACTGAAAATCATTCTTTGCGAGCTTGTTCAAAATCTCTATAGCTTCCTCGGGAGCTTTGTCAAGGAGTGTCCCATTGGTAGAAGCATCTAGCATCATCCTTGTAGGGGCATTAGTGGTATTGTAGAACATTGTCACTTGCGTCCACAAGGGAAATCCATGTAATGGGCATCTGTGCAATAACTCTTTATAGTGCTCCCATGCCTCATACATTGGTTCATCATCTGCCTGTCGAAAAGAAGTAATTTCATTACGGATACGATCATATAAGTTAGTAGGGTTAAAGCGCGTAATGAAATCTCGGTAGAGTTCACTCCAAGATCCTATTGATCCTGCTGGAATGCTATTTAACCAAGTCTTGGACCTATCCCTCAGTGAATAGGGAAACAATTTTAATCTCAAAACATCTTCATGGACTCCTTGAATTTTAAATGAGTTACAAACTTCCATGAAAGATTTGAGATGCTGCTTGGTATCTTCAGTTGCAGACCCACTGAATTGTCCAATAGTATTCAGCATATTGAACATGACAAGTTTGAGCTCAAAGTGGGTTGCTTCTATTTTCGGTGCAACGACTTTAGGGTTTAATCCATTCAGATCTTTCACCAGGAAATCTATGACAGTTAGCTGCCGCGGCAGTAGAGGCTACGGCATGGGTTGCTACTGAAGTCCTCCATGGCCAGCAGGTATGTTTTGATCTGCTTGATTTCCTGCCATTGCTTGTTGGATTTGTCTCCTCAACCGATTCCGTGTACGTTCAATTTCAAGGTCAATCCTGTACAACGGATTGGATGGGTTGGCCCTGGTCATACACCAAAAAGAAACCAAAGTAAAATAAAACTAAAAAATAAGATAACTAAAGCAAGAAAATAAAGAAAACAAAATTTAGTTGTCAATCCCCGGCAACGGCGCCAAAAACTTGTTGCGTGTAGAAATAGCGCAAACTGTGCAGTGTACACGTCGCAAGTAATAAAGTGATAAGTATTTATCGTGTATCGTCTCCACAGGGATTGATATACTTAATATGTCTTCTTTAATATTCTTTTCCTGTAAAAGTAAAGTAAAAACACAAGTAGGAAGGATGTTTGAGTAAACTAATCAAATAAAAACTAAATAAAGATAGTGAGAACGAATGAGGAGAGTGGGCAGGATCCAATTGCGTTGTACTGTGGAATCGATCGACTTGTTTCTGTCCAATGCTAACGCATGACTCTGCCTCGGTAGTACTGCAGATTACTGCCTCGGCAGCAACAATGCGTGTCTGCCGCGACAATCCCTTGTTCTTGGGTAGACCTCACTAAGATTCGGTAAAGTGTCCTTGGATGGCTCCACTTATCCCTAAGTCGAAACACTGTTGATAATCAGTCCTTGACGATACCTCCCGGCGTGAATCAATTATAACTATCAACCAATCTCACACTTCTTTTAGTCGCTGAAACTCCAACCTATCCCTAGGCCGAGTTAATATTTTTCAAATACCGTACTTACTCCTTTCGTGAATCTAACTCTCCCGAGTCTAGATAAATGGATCACTCACAAACTTCCCTCCTGGGCTTGGATGCAAGAACAAAGAATGGCAAAGAGTAAGCAAATCTTAATGTTTTATTGCATTGAAACGAGAAACAAAGTACAATCTCCTCTCATAAGTACTCGACAACCTTCACCTAACCTTAAGAAAGCTTAGAACATGATGAAGGAAAGAACACAATAATTCTTAGGGTTGAACTCTCTCTAAATCGGCTCTCCTAATACATTAGACGGCTATTCTATATATAGTCTAGGTCTAGGGCAAACCTTTCCTAAGTAGGAATATTACTTGGATTAAGATTACAATTATTCCCATAAATCAAATGTTTCCAAGTTTATTTCAACTAGGAGGCTTTTCCCCCGTGACCTTTGACTTGGGCTTTCTTCGCGCTAGCCAGCTTCGATCCATGTGCTGTATGTCCAGAATCGTCCAGTGTATTTTTATCTTCCAATCGCCTACAATATTAATGCTGGAGCTTCAGTTGATGCCGCGGCTCAGCTTCTGCCTCGACCTCAACCCTGCCTCGGCAGTACTTGTTCCTGCATGTACAGAAGATATCGTAAATTCTGTATTTTTCTGTAAATATTAGCTTTATGAGTTATAATGGCAGAATATCTGAATATTGCATATTAAGCGCATGCATCAGTCCAAGTAAGTGCTAACAAACCCAACTGAACCAAACCGAAACAATCTAAACTGAAACTGAACCAAAACCGAACGATCCGTTTGCTACCTCTAGTACCAGCACTCTGGTTTTGAGACTTATAAGGTGATTAATATATATACAGGATCCACTAATTAATTAAGTGATAAAAGACACTTTTATTATTTTATTTTATTTTATATAATTTAAATTTAATATTCATCTTGAAAAAATAATTACAAAGTAATATCATAATCCTTTGATAACGTATATAGAAAAAATATTTAACTTTGGATTTTTAAAATTAAATACCATCTTTTATATTGAAATTATTTAATAAGTTTATCTTTAAAAGATAATATTTTTGTAAGATATATGTATATTTAAATACTTTAATAGGATAACTCTTAATTACTGTTTTTGATGGGTAGAGTTTTGATACCTATTAGTTTTTAATAAAGTTTTAGGGGACAATGAAAACAAAGAGGATATGGAAAGATAGCATGCTGCTAATATGGAAAAGGAAATGCTGAAATTTCTTTGAAAACTTCATTTGGTTAAGTATGCAAAAAGTTTTTACTTTTTATAATATTTCTATATTATTTTTAGGAGAAATTATATCGTTGACCACCAAACTATTAAGGAATATCGATTTTTAGTCACCGAATTATAAGAACTCATCAATAAAATCGTTAAACTTATTAAATTAATTTATTTTGATCATCGTTATTAAAATCTTAACAGACGAATGAAAATGATAAAATAAAATATCAAGAGGAATAATAATGCTTCACATGGTTTGAATTAGGAATGTAAACAAATTGAACGTTTGATGAACTGTTTGGCGGAAAGTTCGTTTATATTCGTTTATTTATTAAATGAACGAATATGAAAAAGTTTTTTGTTTGTTTCATTAAACGAAGGGTTAATTACTGTGGAGGTCACGTTTGTTTACTCCTAGTATAAATTTAGTCACCGATTTTGAAAATCAACCAATATAGTCACCTACGTTTTCGTGTTGTAAACTCATGGTCACTCTGACGTTAAAAGCCGTTAAAGGTTAACGGAAAGATGATTTAGCATAATAAAAAAGAATAAATTACTTAAATAATCATTAAATAATTATATTATTTTATTTTTATCTTCAATTTAACGCTTAAAATTTTAAAATTTTATATTTTCGTCATCACTCATGTTGAAATAACAAGGGTTTCTTAACTGGAAATCCCGGATCAACCCTCTCATCAAATCCCAGCGTTTTCTGCTTTAGCATTCTCAGTGGAGGCTCCGTTTTGCTTGCTTCTTTTTGAGTTCGATTCATCATTTTCCGCTGCAACCTGAAATGGATATCTATCGTTAGTATCACATAGATTTTTCGACGAAATTCGAACAATTCTAATAAAATCCTTACTAATATCTTCACTTTTGCATTAACAACAGCTGGTGGTGGGATTTCTTTAGCGTTTCCCCTCGAAGTTGGTTTCTTTTTTCTGGTACCAACATCATTTCATGCGATTTGCCGAGAAATCGAAGATTCCGCATTCTCCGGCGAGGAAGATTGAGCTTTGGAAGTGAATTCAATGAAGTATCGATATCATAACAAGAAACATCACTGGAATTACAAATGTTTCCTAACTTTCCAATCAATTCCCTCATTATTCCATTTTCTCCAGAAACAAGAACATTGAAACCTGCCGGAGAAGACACCATGGAACTCAATGTTAACTAAAAGTGAGTTGAGTGAGTGAGAGACAACTATGAGTGATATGGAGTTTGTTCCGTTGGTGCAAGAAAAATCAAAAGATTTAAAAGTTTGTGAACTACTTACTGTGTAACCCATACCCAAAATCTCAATCTCTCGAATGTATCACGGAAGATAAGCTCAGAGAAAAGCTCTACCATGTCCCACAACAAAGTAGAAGAGAAAAACTCAGAGTTGTGGCTCAAACCACCCGGCTTGTTTGAAATCCACGGTTTGTTTTCAGCTTCCTCAGGTTTTCTTCCTTTTTACGACTCTTCTCTTCTTTCGTTTGATTTGTTAATTGTTACTGCTGGGGTAGCCATGGCTTCCACCACCAGACTGGTAAAAATTAGTACCATTTGCGCTGTTAAAGAAGGTGTGAATTTTATGGGCTTTTAAGGAAAAAACAAAAATGAAATAATTAATTAGTGACTGTCTATGTAAATTATCATTTTTTTTATTATATTAAATTATTTTTCCGTTAACATTTAAAGGCTTTTTAGGTAGGAGTGACCATAAGTATACAGTCCGAAAACGTACGTGACTATATTGGTTAATTTTCAAAATCGGTGACTAAATTTGTACTGGACTTAAACAAACGTGACCTCCGCAATAATTAACCCTTAAACGAAATAACACTAAGAAAGGGCTCGTTCATTCATTTATATTCGTGAAGGTTCGATAATTTGTTCGTTTATTTATGTTTATTTATATTTGTTCGTCTATGTCCATTTAAATTTATTTACATATATCTAAGGGTTAACATTAGATCAAGTAAGTCGAGTCAAAAAAATATGAGTTACTCGAATTGAGAAGTCTTATTTTATGACTTGTTAATAACTTACTTGTTATAGGCTAGGGGTGTTCATTGTTCTGTTAAACCGAGTTAACGGATCGAACTTAAACAAAATTGGTTAATCGGTTAAATTTTAGGTTTCGTCTAATAATTAAGAGTATTTTTAATTCTAATTATCGATTAATTTGGTTTAAAATCAGTTAATTAGCTGAATTAATTAAATTAATCCAAAATATTAAATATTTAGTATATTATATATGTTATTTATGTTGGTTCATTCACGTTTGCTTATTTATGTTTGTTTACATTCATTTATGTTTGTTTGTTTACGTTCATTTATCATTTAAACGAACGAACTTAAACGAATATAAACAAGCTACAATCCTTAACGAATACGAACATGAACATACCTTCATTCGTGTTCATTCAGTTCGTTTACGTTAACCCAAAATCTCATGCAAAAAATCACATGCCTTTAGCACTGCACCAAATCATTCTTTAAAAAATATAGTGCACTATATAATATAATATATATATATTATAATGCAATAAATGTTAGAGTAAAAACATATTTGAATATTTTCATGTTTAAATCAAGTTAAATCAAATCTTTTTCACATTTAAATTGAATTTGAAAGAGAAAAAATATTTGAATATTTTTAAAAATATCAAATATCTAATCGATTTAAATTGGGTTGAATTAAATTGATTTTTTAAAATATTTGATTTAACATATCTAAATCAAGTTAAGTTCAATACTTTTAAACTCGATTTAACTTGATTAAGGTTAAATTGATTAAAGATTCAATATAATAGGCTATATTTAAATTAAATTAAATTGAATATTTTTAAAATATTTGATTTTTTTCTCTTAATAATTCCATTTAAATCTAGTTAAATTATTCAATTTAAATCTAGCTTATTATATTGAATATTTTTAAAATCAAGTTAACTCAATTCAATTTAAATCAAATTTATATTAGATATAATAGGTTAGATTTAAATAGAGTTAAATAAATATTTTTTAAAAATTTTCAATTTTTTAAAATATTTTTTAATTTATTTAAATTGATTCAATGTAATTTGATTTAATATTCGATATAGTACACTAAATTTAAATATATTCAATTTAATTTGATTTAATATTTTATATAGTACACTAAATTTAAATTGATTTAACATTTGATACTTTTAAGAAATATTCAAATATTTTTTCTCTTACCGATTAATTTAATATAAAATATTCAATTTAACATTATTTTTTTCTTGAATTTTCTTTTTATCAAGTGGTGATACACGTCACCATCCGATTGAAAGAAAATAAATTTATTAAATATTAAATAAATTAAATTAAAAATGAATAATCATGACATGTATCATCACCCGATTGAATGATTCTTTTTATTTAATTAAATTAAAATTAAGATTAAATTAATATAATATATAAATAACATAAACTAAATGTGTAACTTTATAAATTATAATTAATTATCACGTTATCCTTTCGTTAGGATTTTAAAAGCGATATTCAAAATAAATCAATTTAATAAATTTAGTAGTCTGATTGACGAATTTTATAATATGATGATTAAAATAGATATTCTCAAATAATCAAATGGTCAACAATATAGTTTATCCTTTTTTTTATTAAAAATTAACGCCTCGATTAATTCGCTTAATTGTTAATCGTTAACCTAATAATTATATAAAAACTAAAATAAATTTTAGACTTCTTGATTTCTACTTTTTTTTATCAAAGTAAACAATATATATATATATATATAATAGAGTTCAGTTAATGATAATTTTTATTCATTTTTGAAGATCAAAGGGAAAATTGATAAAAAAAAGTTCTGGACAAAGAAACCTATTTTACCATTTTCTGTAGCTGTTAAATCTGCCCTTAAAAGTTAAAATTGATGAGATGTTAGAGAAGTTATCAAGATTTTCAGATAAAAATAGTTATAAAAACTCATCCTAAAATTAAAATATTTTTATTAGATTTTAAATTTTAATGATTTAAAAATTTCTTGCATATTTTAAATTTATCTATTTCAATATTATTTGTGAAATTATTTTTTACGATGATTGTATTTAAATAATAAACCATCTTAAAATATTTTTATTATTCAAAATCTTAACATATTTAAAATTTTTATTATTTTACATTTAAAAATAAAAAATTAAATTAAATTGTGTGCTATAAATAATATTGTATGGGCAGTTGGATGTTTGATAGTGACTGATCGAGCCACAATAGTAAACTTTAGCCTTCAGACCCACCCAGATGTTGCTTATTACAACACACCTCATGATTAGAAAAAGCAAGGCATGGTGGATGAGCAAAAATCAACACTTGGATCCTTCTTAATTAAATACGTAGCAAACTATACGACTATTTTAATTAAAGCTCTAATGGTTAGAAGCGGATAAAATTTGATTTGATTAAAAATTTAAATTATTTGATTTAATTTAAGATACGATAAAAGTTAATTTATTATAATTCGACTTAAAATGTTAAAAAATTAATTCATTTTGATACAACTCATAATTTCATAAACTCAATTAGATTCGATTTGAAAAAATTCAAATAAAGATTGAGTTATGAAATAAAAATTTGAATAATTTAAATTACTCAAATTTTTTAATAATTAATAGATATTTTTTATATTCAAGTCAAGTTTGTTAATTTTAAATGATATATTATGTATATCATATGTGAAAATATGAAAAAATATATATGCGTCGTATATGCATATAAAAAGTATTAAAATTCAAATCATTTTATACTTATCCTAAGTACATGCATATAAAATATATGTGTAACGTTACGTATATGTATATAAAACCTCAAAAACTTCATTCGATTTGACTCTACTAGAATTTTATATACTGAACTTAAAACTTACTTAAATAACTCAAAAATTTTAATCCGACTCGACTAAATGACCAACAATAATAGCTGTGAATACCAAAAATAAGAAAAAAAAAACCCATGTGGTTGCAGTTAAGAAACAACGTTGAAATCAATGCTTCCAGCACCCATGAAGTTAGGGTTTTGGCTTTTAGGTCAATAAGTAAATGCCCTCAATTCTTGTTTTTATTATTATTAAACCGAGTTATTCGTTCAAAGCATAAATGAGTAAAGTTAAAGCTTTGTTGATACAAGACCAAAAGAAAGAACCTCAGGAATCGAGTGCTTTAAAAGGGAGACAAGAGACAAAGGCCACTTAATTACAACATGCATGTGGGTTTTATGTATTCATTAGGGTTTTAATCAAACATATTCATTTGATGTAATGAAAGACAAAAAAGTTTATTCTTTTTTAAAGAGGTTTTAGCTGAGAATGGTTGTATTGAGGTTCCTAGCATTGAATAAGAAATATGAAATTGTCTTGAAAATATAGAACAATGAAACAAAAAGTATTTTTTATGATTTATAAATTATTTTAGGTTTTTGAAGCTTTTATAATTAATTGAAAGGGGGAGGGTGCATACCATATATTGTGGGTTATGGACCCCAAGAAAAGGACTGGCCTTAGGGCATGTTCCTTTATTTGCGCTAATAAATGAAAACTAAATCTGCACAAGAAACAGGGGAAAAGGTTGCTGGTATTTAACAGGCTTTAATGTTTACATTCAAAGATGAAAGTTATATGTTGTGACGGTGGGTTTTGGAGAGGAGATTTTACTATATCGAATCTGTATAAGAATAAAATAAAATTCAAATTAAATCCCATTGAGATTTTACTATATTCAGATCCGAATAATAAGGATGACTCAATCGTATAGACAACCCATCAGAACATAACAAGATCTCTAGTTATAACACAACATCAACAATTCACCTAAGATCCTTATGGGTTTCTACCTTATATATAATTCAATCAATATTTATCATGTCATAAGCTAATTATTTATCGTACATAATTTAAATCTCAGTTTCTCAAATTAATATTCATTTCTTACCTTAATAAACCCCTTGTCCATTTACCATAAATTATAGAACTTTGAATACAAACTCAATTTTTTTTGG
This sequence comes from Abelmoschus esculentus, assembly GCA_035048815.1. NCBI lineage: Eukaryota > Viridiplantae > Streptophyta > Magnoliopsida > Malvales > Malvaceae > Abelmoschus > Abelmoschus esculentus. The sequence continues at coordinate 2,905,271 of JAUCBN010000061.1, read as the reverse complement.
GTAGATGACCCTGTAAGTAATATTCTCCAATATGAGTATCAGTACGCTTCTATAGTTTATGATACTCTTCCCTGAGTACCGATACGTCATTTCGGTTCAAAATAATTGATCTTTCTATCTATATTGATACATTACCATCATATCGATACTTTATATTGGTACGTAAACCATTTAGTACTAATCCCTAACAGTAATGGTATTTAACCTTTGCGTACCGGTACACGAAAGCCTTTTTCATGTAATATATCAATGGTTCTGATACAGACTTAGCGTATTGTAAAAAGGGATAATTCTTGTATTCATTCAATCACATTTTTCATCTTTACAATATGACCACATGATCTTATTTATAGGACTGCAAACCCTTATTAACAACCTAACAGATTCTAACTCCTGCTAACTAACTTTCCAACTATCTTTAACACTCCCCCTCAAGTTGGGTTTTTCTGGAAAAAGCATTCTTCATTCCCAACTTGGAAGAAAGATAGTGATGCTGCTGACTTCCCAAGGCTTTTGTCATTATATCTGCTAGCTGCTCATGTGTTGAAATGTGAGATGTCTGAATTAGTCCTTGTTGCAGCTTTTCTCTTATGAAGTGGTAGTCAATTTCTATGTGCTTTGTTCTCTCGTGAAATACTGGATTAGCTGCGATTTGGATTGCAACTTTGTTATCACAGTGTCATTCTGTTGGTTTTGCTTTAACCAAACCAAGCTCTTCTAGCAATCCTTGTAACCAAATTATCTCTGATGTTGTCATTGTCATTGCTCTGTACTTTGCTTCGGTCAAAGACCTAGCCACTACATTCAATTTTTTGACTTCCATGAGACTAAAGAGTCTCCAATCTTCACACAAAAATCAGTGATTGATTTTCTAGTTAATGGATAGGAAGCCCAATCCGAGTCACAATAAGCTGTGGTTTTGTAATTGGTAGTCGATCTAAGCAAAATCCCTAGTCCAGGTTCCTTCTTTACATACCTCAAAATTCTCATAGCAGCTTCCATGTGAGACTTTTGGGTTGACGCATGAATTGGCTTAAGGAGTTGACAGCATATGTGATATCTGGTTTGGTATATGTCAAATATATCAATCTCCCTATTAATCTTTGAAACAATGTTCTATCTTCTATTATTTCATCTTCAAGGGCAGATGGTAAACCCTTATCATACTCTATAGAAGTTAATTTCAAATTCTGCTCTAAATGGGTGATTATTGTTTTTGCTTTTTCTAGACCTGTATCTTTATCAATTTAAGGGCATACTTTCTCTGGTTCAACAATATACCTTCATTTGACCTTGAAACTTCGATCCCTAAGAAATACTTAAGATGTCCCAAATCCTTCATCTTGAAATGAGTGTTCAGAATCTGTTTCAAATCATCAATCAAAACTTCATCATTCCCAGTTATCAACAAATCATCAACATAGACTAAAAGAAGCACTATCTTGTCTTGTTATCTCTTTATGAACAAAGAATAGTCTTGTCTACTCTGTACATAACCAACAACAATTAAAGCTTCAGTGAGCTTCAAATTCCACTGTCTCGAGGCTTGTTTTAGTCCATATAAAGATTTTTGCAGCCGACAAACCATATTCTCCCTCTGGCTGCAAAAATCTTCTGGAAAAAACATGTATACTTCTTCAAAAAGGTCGCCTTGGAGGAAAGCATTAAAGAAATTCATTTGATACAAGGGCCAGTGAAAATTAGAGGCAAGAGACAAGACTGTTTTGATGGTGACCATCTTCACCACAGGGAAAAAAGTGTCAACAAAATCCACACCTTCCTTTTGATTATACCCCTTAGCAACGAGGCGAGCCTTATATCGATCAACCTCACCCGTTGCTTTGTACTTAATCTTATATACCCATTTACACCCAATTGCCACTTTTTTGGGGGGAAGTGGCACAATAGACCAAGTATTATTAGACTCTAATGCTTTAATTTCTTCATTCATAGCTTGAACCCACAAAGAATTTTTTTGAGCTTCGGAAAAAGAATTAGGTTCAGATTGAGTAGATATAGAAGCAAGAAAATGTTGAGATTGAAGAGGCAAATGATTATAAGAGAGAGAAGAAAAAACCTGAGCAGAGGATGAAGAAGATTGGCAAGTATTAGTGAAATGCTCCAACCAAGAAGGTGGTTTAGACACCCTGGAAGACCTTCTAAGAACAACAACAGGTGTACTTACTGAAGCAGAATCCATAGGATTTGGAATTGGTTCTAGAGTTGGTTCTAGAATTGGTTCTGAGACAGATTCTGATAGTGGGACTGAAATGAGGTCTGAATAAAGTGCTGAAACATATTCTAATGGAGTAGATTCTATATCAGGAGCCGAGGTTGGTTCAGAATCAAAAAATGGTTCTATAGGATGTGTTGGAGATGATTCTGAAGTAGGTGGATTTGGAAGAACTAAAAATTCAGAATTTGAGATAAAAGAAGATGAAGGAAACATGGAAGAAATAGTAGGGAAAAAAGGAGATGTAGAATGAAAAGGAAATTGTGATTTAAAAAATTTAACATCCCTACTAACTAGGACACACTTAGTCTGGAGATTCAAAAGAATGAAACCTTTTTGAGTAGAGGCATACCCTAAAAATACACAAGGAGAAGCTCTAGAAGCAAATTTATCAGTTGAACCAATGTTAGATGCAAAACAAAGGCATCCAAAAACTTTAAATTGATCATAAGAAACAGGCTTATTATAGAATACCTCATAATGAGTTTTCCAAGACAAAATCGATGAAGGTAGTCTATTAATAATATAAGTTGCAGTTAAGACATATTTACCCCAAAATTTTAAAGGCATTTGAGACTGAAAATGAAGGGCTCTAGCAACTTGAAGGAGATGCTTATGTTTTCGCTCAGCTATACCGTTTTGCTTTGGAGTACGTACACAAGAGCTTTGATGAATAATCCCTAAGGATGTAAACAAGGTAATACAGGCAGAATTAAAAAACTCAGAACCATTATCACTCCTAAAGATTTTTATGGTGGTAGAAAATTGGGTTTGAACTATTTTTATAAAGTCTTTTAAATGAATGATAACATCACTTTTTTGCTTTAGTAAGTACACCCATGTCATCCTAGAATAATCATCAACTATGGTCAAGAAAAACCTATGACCAACATGAGTAGAGATTCTATAGGGACCTCATACATCTAAATGGATTAAAGCAAAAGGATGAGAAGTAGTTGATGTACTATGAGTAGGAAAAGGTTGTCGAGATTGTCTAGCCAAAGAAAAAATAGTACAAGGTTGTAAACTACTAGTATTAATGTTTTCTAAGTTAGGTAAACGAGACAATTGTGGATAAGGAACATGCCCTAAACGAGCATGCCAAAGACAAATTTTATTAGAATTAACAGAATTACATTGAGCTGTATGTGGAACAAACTTAAAAGGAAGTGAAGAAAGAAAATTGGAACGTTGAAGAACATAAAAACCTTGAAACTTTTTACCAATCCCCTTCATCATGCCATTGAAGAGATTCTGTAAAACACAAAACTCAGGATAAAAAATGATAGCACACTTTAAATCCTTAGTGAGCTGAGAAATGGAAATTAAGTTGTGTGTAAAATTTAGAACATAAAGGACATTGGATAGAGAAATATTATTTGGGAGATTAACAAAACCTATATGAGTGACCGGAGAAGATTTACCATTTGGAAGCTGAACAAATTTAGATGCAACTTCAGAGGAATTAACTAAGCATGTAAAGTCTAATAATATGTGGTCAGTTGCTCCAGTATCCAGAATTCAAGGCAGAGATGAGTTAGTAAATAAGCAAAAAGAAATCGTACCTGCCAAATTCAAAGAGGAATTTGTAATTGAGTTCTAATTCAAGAGACTCAAAAGTTGAAAATGTTGTTCTGGTGTGAAGGAGGTAGAACCAGCAGGATCAGAAAAATTGCGTGCCGGTTCAAAATTTGTAGCTGAGTATGTATCAGAGATAACCATGGCTGCCTGAGACCTTTTCTTCTTAGTGAACTTAAAATTTGGTGAAAAACCGATAAGCCGATAGCAAGAATCTTTCTTATGACCTCGCATATTACAATAGTCACAAACACCAAAAATTTTCTTGCGAGCATTAGAGTAAAAAATAGAAGACTCTAAAGGCGGAACAACACCAGAGACATGAAGCCGATGAGACTCCTCTTGAACAATCATTGAATAGGCATTGTTTACAGTCGGTAGAGGTTGCATCAACAAAATCTGGCTACAAACAACAGCGAATGTCTCATTGAGACCCATTAGAAATTGAAACAAACGCTGCTGAGACACATGCTTAGCATTCTAGTGAGACGAATCACATCTACAGGTGGAAAGAGGGACCAAAGCAGAATACTCTTCCCACAAAAATTTGAGTTTAGTAAAGTAAAAAGAAACAGAGAGATCACCTTGCGATAAGGTCGCAATTTCGCGATGAAGAAAGTAGATGCGGGTGCCATCCACTTTATCGAACCGTTCTTTGAGGTCAGCCCAAACCAAGGCAGTGCTGGAAGCAAAGACGATGCCGGCGGATAGATCTTTGCTGACAGAATTGATGAGCCAAGATAGGACAATTGCATTACACCTATCCCATTGTACTTGAAGAGATGATGGAGTGAAGGAATCACAGTGGAAAGTCCCATCGATGAAACTCAATTTATTCTTCTCAAGAAGGGCAATACGCAAAGATCGATTCCAGATCGTGTAATTCTCTATACCAGTAAGCTGGTGAGAAATAAGAACAGTACCCGGAGTATCAGACGGATGAAGAAATAACGGGTGGTTGAAATCAATGGTGATAGATTTAGGGGCCGAGGAAGAAGATGGTGGAACCGGTGGTGTTGGTGGTGGGAACGATGATGTTTGAGAAGACATTAGGAATTGCAGAGACTTTGAGAAATTTTAACCCAAAAGAAAATGTGATTGAAGTAGAAAACCCGACTAACTGATACCATGTAAAAAGGGATAATTCTTGTATTCATTCAATCACATTTTTCATCTTTACAATATGACCACATGGTCTTATTTATAGGAGTACAAACCCTTATTAACAACCTAACAGATTCTAACTCTTGCTAACTAACTTTCCAACTATCTTTAACACGTATCAATACACATAAATGCTACTAGATTTTTCTTTTAATAAGGGGTACCGATACGCAACCATCTATACTGGTATGCTTCTCAGAAACTGGCTCCTTTTACACATAAACCTACTAATACGCTTCAAGCTATATCGATATGTGAGCCCAAATATTTAAAGTCTGGATTCAAATTTTACCTAAGATCCCTACTTAACCTATATGGTAAAGCCCTAGATCATTCTTACAGTAATAGTGAAGATATTAGGTGAGCTATTACCGATTTTAATCCTTTAAAACACCAATTTTACAAGTTACCATTAGAGATCAATTAAAACTCATTTAAATCATAAACACCGAAATTATGCATCCAATCATATTTTTATGAGTTAAAAGAATTCATAAAAGTTAGTAATATACTAACCTGGAGCTAACAATAATGAAACGAAGCTCCCCACTAAACTTCAAGCTTTCACCTTCCTAAAAGCTTTGAATGTCTATCCTACCTCTTTGAGTACAATAAAGTATTAAACAATAAAATTAAACACCACAAGAAATTATTTAAGATCTAAAAGGATATAATATCTAGAATAAAGCCTCCACCCTATTCTCTTTTTTCTCCCAATACCTTCAATTAAACATCAACTTTTCACCATAATACCTTGTTTTATATATCTTTGGATGCAGATAAAATATTTCTCAACAAACAAAATGTGAATCATAATACAAAGATGTAAGATTCAACTTTTAGGTGTGAAATTGGAAGGGGAAAATGTGTTGGGAAAGAAAAAAAAAAAGAAAATAAATAGTGATGATCTTACATTTTTCTATAATTACAAAAAGTAAAGCCTTTTATCTATTTTATTTTATTTGGCAATTAACAAAAATACCCTAAGCCCTCTTCTCAAACCCAAAACCCCAAAAACATTTAAAGTTTAACCATGGTACAAACACGAGGCTTGTACATTAGGTTATCCTGACACTCGAGTTTTGAAATTCGGGTCATTACAATTCTTCCCCTTAAAGAAAATTTTATCCTCAAAATTTACCTGATGAGAATAGATATGGGTAAATTTCTTTTATGTCATCCTTGACTACCCACGTTACCCTTTCAACAACATAGTTTCTTCTTAATATTTTTACTAAATGTATGCTTTTATTGAAAATCTCTTTGACTACCTTGTTAAGCCCCAAAATCAATTTTCTTCATTTACAAATTTGTATTAATATCGATCTCCTCAAGCGAGATAATGTGAAAAGGAAAAAAGATATAGCCCTCAACAAGGATACATGAAAGATATCATGGATACATGTCAACTCTGAAGATAAGAATAAACAGTAAGTCACTGGTCCAATTGTCTCAAGAACCTCATATGGTCTAGTATACCTTGGGTTAAACTTTCTTTTGTTCCCAAAATGGATTATTCCTTTCCCCAGAGATACTTTGAGAAATACTGTCTCGACCACCTCATACTCGATATGGTTACTCTTCTAGCCCGTATAAGTTTTTTTTGATCAAATGCTCTTTGCAGATCCTCTTTGATGATCCGAAACTTTTTCTTAGTTTATCTAACTAGGCCGAGATCTCACTATTCTCTTTTCATTCAACTCGATCTAATACAAAAGTGTCTTACTATTACTATGTTATCATGCATGTTTGTTTTATTATATTCATGAATTGTTGTAGACGAAAAATATACAATTGAGCTTGTTAGCTTAGCGTGTAAAATTATGGGTTTTCATGCGTAGGTTGATAATTTATCTTTTGGAGAAGCTCATCGAGGAGGACTTCTCAACACTAAGTTTGCTTCAGAGTACATTATATTTTACTTTGGATAGAATGTATTTATAGGATCTTACCACTATAAGAATATAATTTTTTAGTGACAAATTGATAGTGACTAAGAATAACTTTGTCACAAATATTAATTTTTTGAAATAATTTTTTTGTGCGATATTATAAATATAAGTAATTGTGACGTATTTTTATTTGGTCACTATAATAGAAGTAATTGTGAAAATTATATTTTTTACAAATAAATTATCACTAAAAGTCTATAATTGTGACACAAAATTTATTGTCATTAAAACTTTGACATATGATAGTGACTATATATGAAGTGATCACTATGATTTGGTATTTGTTGTGACAATGAAATTACTTGTCACTTAAAATTTTAGTTTTTGTTGTAATAAATTTTGTCACAAATAAAAAATAAAAGTAATGAAAAATTAGATAATGTGTAAATTATTGTTTTTGTTGTAATAAATTGTCACAAATAAATTTTAGTTTTTGTTGTAATAAAAATTAAAGTTATCATAACTTTTTTTTTCAAAGGTAAAATATTTCTATTAATTTTTATTATGTGTAAATTATTATTGTAGTCAATCCATTTTGATCAACTTCTATATTTTTTTTTAAATTTTAAATTTTTTATCCTAATCTTAATTTGACACTAGTAATATGACTCAATTATAAGGACTAAAAATTATCAAATTAAAAAAAATTAAATAAGCAACTTATGTATAAAAAATTGGCTAAAATTTTTTACTTAACATATTTGAAATCTACCATTCATGTCAAGATTTTAATTTTAAAATTTAAAAAGTATAAAAACTTAAAGTGATCAAATTAAAATTCAAAAACTAATATATAATTGTCGCATAATGTATAATAGAATAAAATTTCTTAAAAAATCTAAATAGTTTTTTCAACATACGTACTTCTTTAAGAAGTCATAAAAAATTAAATTATTATTAAAAATAATTAGTATTATAATTAATAAATATTTTTAAAATAAATAAAATTAATTTAAATTATAATATAAATTAAATATTATTTTTTTTAAAATAATATTAAAAGTCTTGTCTAGTCTAGTGGAAAAGTATTGCACTCACACCTTAAAAATGCTAGGTTCGATCCTCCTTAAATTCATGTATTTCATTTATTTATTAAAATTGAGTTATGAATGTGCTACATCATTTAGAATTAATTTTTAGTTGCCAAGTGAAAGATTAAACGTTTGTGGACTAAAATGTAAAATCTTTATTAAATTTCAGAGAGATAATTAGTGATTAGTTTAAATCCTAAATAAAATATAATTACAACTAAGAGTATAATTAATTTTTTTAATGTTAAAAGTGACAACATATTTTAGACACTATTTAAATATGTATTTGTGATAGAATATTTGTCACTAATAAAAATAACATTAATGTCTAAATTTTAGTCACTATTAATAATTATTTATGTCAAAAAGTATTATCACAAAAAAATTATTAATTTTGACGAAATGTATGAAAATTGTCACAAATATAATAATGACGGGATATTAGTGACGAATGATGACGAATCAAAAAAAAGGTCACTGTAAATTTCATTGACTAAATTTAATATTTTTTATGATCATTTTCAATGTCACTAAAAGTGCATTTTCTTGTAGTGTATCATAGTTAATTAATTATGTAAATTATTTGAACTATTATTTTGATGTACGGTGTTTTTAAGTCATCTCTTATTTTGTAAACTTATTTTTAAATGTTTATTCATCTATATTGATTTAATGAATATTGACTCTTTAAAAAGATTGAATTTGTGATTTTTAAGTAATTTTTTTTAATAGATCATTTTTGAAAACTCAAATGTAATACTTTAGATCTAGATTAGAATCGTGATTTTATGTTTAAACCGTAAGCTTATGATAAGTTTAATTGCATGTATTTGGCATCAATCTTATGAAATGATTAGTAAATTTAAAAATTATAAATTTGCCGCTAAACTTATAAATTATTTTTAAGGGTTTTATATATACAACCCTGGTAGCTATATATAAAAAGCAACAAGATTCCTATCATTAATGATTATTTTATTTTATTTTTAATAAAATCTACTGAAATAAAATTAATTATATTCTTAGAAAAGTTATATTTTATTAATTTAGGTTGTTTAAAATAACTAATACTTACCTAAAAGAGTTTAATGATTTATAATTTAGGTGATTATAAGGGTTAAGTTTCAGTATTTTGGTTTTTTATTTTTATTGTTTAAGGTTTAGATTTTAATGATTTTAGGGTCTATGTTTATCGTTTTTGATTTTATGATTTAAAGTTTAAGGTTTAAGATTTATGTGGTTGTAGTATGTGATTTAGGGTTTATGATTATGATGTAGACTTTGGATTTAAGGTTTATGGTTTTATTTTAGGTTTGAGGGTATTATTTAAGGTTTATAGTATATAGTTTAGGATTTAGGCAATATTTAAATATTATAAATTTCATATTGGTTTTTAGGATAATTAATATAACTATATTTGTCTCAATCTTAATTATATCTATAATTAATTTTATCTTAGTATATTCTATTAAAAAAATAAACATTATTATAGGAATCTAGTAGATTTTATAGTTAGCTATATAAATGATCCCTCAACTATGATTTAATATTTTTTGAATACACTTACTATAATAAGTTAGAAATAGATCTCCCATTAATCACGACTAATAAATGAGTCTAATGTCATTAAAAAATATATGTTGATAACATGATAATTTAATAAAAATTTGTATAATAACAAATTTAACCATCAAATTTTATATTTTATTTTAATTAGATATTAAATTTAAAATTTCAATTATCAATATTTAAATATTATAATATTTTAGTCCCTTAAATCCTAAACTTTAATTTCTGCCTTCTAAAAAAAACTTCATTTATGTTAATGGTAGCCATCTGCTACCTTATTTGTATAAACAATGATAAATCATTGGAGAATCAAAACTTTCATTGATGTTTATAGCAGCTATCTACGATGAACGACTCATAATAGGATATGCATACTTTTTATTTTTAGAAAGAAAGGAGAAAAAATTTAATATTTAAGGGGAAAATGTTATAATATTTAAATATTGAAAGGAAAAAAATTAAATTTAGGATCAAAATAAAATAAAATGCAAATCTTAAGGTTTAAATATATTATTATATAGATTTTATTAATTGCCACGTTATTAGCCATTTATTTATTACGAAATTAATCGCAATTAGTTGAAGGACTTATGTTTAACATCTCATAGTAAAATGACTTAATAAGGAATTAGGTCATAATCAAGTGAACAATTATATAGTTTATACTAGATTTTAAACATAGCCCTTATGTATAACAAAACCCTAAATTTAATATCAAATATATATTACTTAGGCTTTTCTCCTTTATCGTTTCATTTCTATGCTTTTGACCCTGCCGTTTTTTCTCCTCTCCTTAACTTTTGCATTTTCTATTTTCTTTTTTTCATTATCCATTTTTATAAATATCTAAAACTTCTTTCTTTCATCTATATTTTCTGTCATGTATATTTTCATATAACTCTTCAAAAATTCTTTTCTATATTTCGTAATTACTTGATTATAGTGTTTTTTATGTTAAATATGTTTTTGTATTTTTACTTTGTTTTTCTTTTAATTTTTCTGTTTATCTCCATTCTTTGCTCTTCGAGTATAATCATTTATATTTTCCATTTTTAATTGAATCTTCAAATTGTATTTTATCCAGCAGTTTCATTTAAGAAATTTAAATATCATTGGTAGAACTCAAATAAATTTGAATTTATTAATTGAAAAATAAAAGTAAAAAAGAAATTATCGGATATATATATTTAATTTTAGATCAAGATCATAATAGATATAACTTTAAAAATTTCTAGGTCAGGTTGGAATCAGAGTCTTAACTCTTTTTCTTTGAGATATATTAACCTTCTGAGTTTGGGAAAGAGGAATAGAAAGAATGGGTTTACTTTACACACGTGGTTAAGAGAAAAAGAGAAAATTTTTATATATTTTATTTAGTTTATACAAGTACATTATATAGGAATAAAATATGAAATAACTAACTAATAACCTCCTAACTAATTCTAAAAACTAACTGTAAATACATAAGAGTAATTCTATTAGCCCCCCTCAAGTTGACGTGTACAAATTTTGTACACCCAACTTGGATATCAAGGTATGGAATGTTGGAGCATGTAAAGCTTTCGTAAAACAATCTCCTAATTGATTGTGTGTTGAAACTGGAAACAAGTTGATGGTTCCTTGCTGAATCTTCTCTCGAATAACATGACAATTTATCTCAATGTGCTTAGTCCTTTCATGGTGTACTGGATTTTCTGCAATTTTAATAGCAGACAGATTGTCACAATACAAATTAGCAGTAGAAAAAATTAAGTGTAAATCAGTAAGAAGGTAATTTAGCCATTGTATTTCACAAGTAACAGCAGCCGTAGCTCGGTATTCTGCTTCACTTGATGATCGAGAAATGGTTGATTGCTTCTTTGATTTCCAAGAAATCAAGGAAGTTCCAAGAAATACACAAAAACCTGTTATTGATTTCCTAGTATCAGGACATTGTGCCCAATCAGAATCTGAGAAAGCATTTATTCTGATATCATTCTTTGCTGGAAAAAATAATCCTTGTCTCGGAGTTCCTTTTAGGTACCTAAGAACTCTGTGAGCTGCAGTCATATGAGTATTGGTAGGTGCATTAAGAAACTGTGACAATTGTTGAACAGCAAACGATATATCAGGCCTAGTGTTCGTTAAATAAAGAAGCTTACCAACAAGTCTTCTATATGCAGTAACATTAGTCAAAGGTGATCCATCAAGTTGAGATACCTTACCTTTCGAAATAATAGGAGTAGATACATGTTTTGAATTTAGGAATCCTGTTTCTTCAAGTAATTCTAAAACATATTTTCTTTGGCACAAATTAATGCCTTTACTGGAACGAGCAACCTCAAGTCTTAAAAAAAATTTTAAATGTCCCAAGTCTTTAATTCGAAAACTCTCATGTAAGAATTGTTTGATAGTAGATATTTCAGTTAAATTTAGACCAACAAGAATAATATCATCCACATAAACAGCTAATGCAAGAAACTTATCTCCTACGCCTTTAATGAAAAGAGAATTATCAGCAAATGATTGTTTAAAACCTTGACTTAAAAGAGCACTAGTCAATTTTTCATTCCACTGTCAGCTAGCTTGTTTCAATCCATATAAACTTTTATTCAACTTGCAAACCATACCAGGGGAAGGTGTTACAAAACCAGGAGGTGGTTGCATATATACTTCCTCTTTTAAAGAACCATGTAAAAAAGCATTGTTAATATCTAATTGTTCTAAATTCCAACCTTTAGCAGCAGCAACGGCTAATAAAACCTTAATAGTAGTTAGTTTAGCTACAGGACTAAAGGTGTTTAAAAAGTCTATGCCTAACTGTTGAGTATAGCCTTTTGTTACTAACCTAGCTTTGTATCTTTCAAGGGTACCATCTGATTTTAGTTTTGTCCTATATACCCATTTACAACCTATGGCTTGTTTATTTGGTGGAAGGTGAACTAAGTCCCAAGTGTTATTGTTTTGTAATGCTGAGATTTCTTCATCCATAGCTTTTTTCCAACAATCGTGTAATATAGCCTGCTTATAAGTCTTAGGTTCAGTTAATAAAGATGCACTATTAATATAAGACTGAAAAGAACCAGATATAGAATTATAAGATAGAACCTGAGCAATATTGTAAGAAGAGGTACGTGTCTTTGGAATCGAGACATAAAAATTCTTGTACCTATGAGGTAGTTGAACACTTCTTGAAGGTCTTGAAGGTCTTGCAGCAAACTTTGGGACAGGTTCAGCCATGGTTTGCTGTTTGTTAGAATCAGCCAATGGCTGCTCAGGATTTATGTAACTATCTCCAGTAGTACAAGTGTCAACAGGAACATTAATGTCATTGACATTAGTACTTACAATATTTTTAGAAACATTAATATTATCGGGAGCAATAACTGCAGGTGAATTAGAATGTTCAGTAGCAGAATTATAATTTTCATTAGACTTATGAAAACCAGTATTACAATCTTCTAGATTAGTGCTATGATGAATAGGAAAGATGATATCAGTACCTCTTGCTTCAGTAGCATCTTGAGTATTAATTTTGTGAAAAGGAAAAATATGCTCTGAAAAAATTACATCTCGAGAGACAAAAATAGTTTGAGTATCTAAATTATATAACCTATATCCCTTCATGTTTTTAGGTAAACCAATAAAGACACATTTAATAGCTTTAGGATCTAATTTTGTTTTTGGCTTTGGTAAAATTGAAGCATAAGCTAAACAACCGAAAACTCTAAGATAGTCAAGATTAGGTTCTTTACCAAACAAAGTTTGAAAAGGTGTCTTGTTGCCCAAAACAGGTGTAGGAGTTATATTTATTAGATAGGCAGCATGCAAAACACAATCTAACCAGAATTCTAAAGGTAAACAAGACTGAATTTTAAGAGTTCGAGCTACAACAAGCAAATGTTGATGTTTCCTCTCTACTATACTGTTTTGTTGTGGTGTATATGCACAAGAATTTTGATGTATTGTTCCTTTCGAATTATAAAAGGACTCCATGTTAAATTCTTTTGCATTATCAGACCTTATACATTTAACTCTTTTATTAAACTGTGTTTCTATCAACTCAAAAAATTGAATAAGCAGAGGTCTAACATCAGATTTTAAATTCATTGGATAAATCCACATATACCTAGTCTTATCATCTACAATTGTTAAAAAATATGAATAACCATATATGCTTCTAACCGAAAAAGGCCCCCAAACATCAACATGAATAAGATCAAATGCAATACTGAAAAAAATTTCATCCTAGGAAAAGAGGGATGTCCTAACCTATCATGCCAGATCTGAAAATTTTCAGTTTTACAAAGTAGAAGTACTTATAGGAAAAGGAAGTCTTTTATGCTTAGCAAGATGACAAATATCACAATCAAAGCTGGAAACATGTGGAATTTTAGAATGCAATACTGAAAAAAATTTCATCCTAGGAAAAGAGGGATGTCCTAACCTATCATGCCAGATCTAAAAATTTTCAGTTTTACAAACAGAATTAGAAAAACACACAGAATTACTAGGAGTAACCTCTAGCTGATACAATCCATTCTTCTCTTTAGCTAAATCAATCGTCTTCCAAGTTATTGTGTCCTGTATACAACAAAGGTCAGATGTGAAAAATAATGATATCGATTTATCTTGAGTTAACTTGGAAACAGAAACTAAATTGAAACTAAAATTAGGAATATAAAAAACATTGTATAAGACCAAAGATGGTGAAACTTAAACTGTACCTATGTGTGTAACTATTACCGATTGATCATTAGGCAACCTTATACTCCTATTTCTAACAGGATGATAATCAACAAAAAAATTTAAGGAATTTACTATATGGTCAGTAGCCCCTGAATCCAAAATCCAAGGAACAAAAGTAGTAGATTGTGAACAAAAAATCATACCTTCATCATCATGAGTTGAGACATTAAAATCAGAAGAAAAAACATTAATTTTTGAATCTTGCAGAGCATTCGAATTTGTAGATAAACTCATTTCTTGCAAAAGACTCATCAAGCTTCCATACTGTTCTTTTGTAAACATTAAAGGGGAAGTGTCACTTTTCACCACAGGACCAAGATTTGAAGAACCTTTCTCATCACAAGAACTAATTTGATTAGTTCGATTACCCAGATTTCTGTTTTTATACCCTGGAGGAAACCCATGCTTTTTATAGCATTTTTCCACAGTATGGCCATATAAACCACAAAACACACACAAAGGCCTTCTAAGGTTGTTATTCTCTTGTCTAGAGACGGAAAATCTCCTATAACCAGAACCTTTAGCCTCTTGTTTATATTGAGAATCTTTAACATCAATCCTACCAGCTAACAGAATGTTAGACTTGGGAATAGAAGAAATAACAGATCTTTCATGCTGAATTATAATAGCGAAAACCTGATTAATAGTCGGCACAGGCTTCATCATCAGAATTTGAGATTTGGGAACTGAAAAATGATCATTCAATCCTCTAATAAAACGTAACAAGAAATCTTGTTTACGGTAGGCCATAGCATGACAATCACAAGCACTAACGCGCCTGAGATTACAAATCTCATCCCAAATTACCTTTAGCTGAGTATGATACGCAGTAACAGAAAGCGTACCTTGACTCAAAGAATAAAATTCTTGGAGAAGATCTGAAATGCGCACCATGTCTCCTTGATTAAACCTATCAAACAAATCTAACCATAAATCAAAAACGTTGTCAATCCATATTACGCTCTGTGCAATTTCAGGACTCAAGGCTCGCTGCAACCAAGAAAGAACCAGGTTATTACACTTTACCCAAGCCTGGAATCGTGGATCGTCTCTGCTGGGTTCTTTGATTGAACCATCAACAAACCCAAACTTGTTCTTGGAGATTAGAGACATCTTCATGGAACGAGCCCATCCATGGTAATTACTGCTAACAAGAAGAGAAGAAGTAAGGACCAACGCCGGATTTTCATTCGGATGGATATAAAACTCGCCGGAAGGATCATCGTTCTTCCAAATCTGAGTTGCGCCATCATCGCCAGCACGGGAAGCCGAAAAACCATCTGATACCATATTAACCTTCTGAGTTTGGGAAAGAGGAATAGAAAGAATGGGTTTACTTTACACACGTGGTTAAGAGGAAAAGAGGAAATTTTTATATATTTTATTTAGTTTATACGAGTACATTATATAGGAATAAAATATGAAATAACTAACTAATAACCTCCTAACTAATTCTAAAAATTAACTGGCAAATACATAAGAGTAATTCTATTAAGATAGAGTCAGGTCTGCTAAAAATTTATCCCATTACAAAGGAAACAACGTGACAACAACAAATAAAAAATGGAATCCTAGCAAGTCACCAAGCCAACCTACGATGTCATTGTTATTTTACAATTTATTTTATTTATTTTTCACATTATTTATTTATTAAAATATTTAATAATATATCATGAAATCCTAAACCCAAAATACTAAAAACATAAACCCTGAAAATTATAAAACCTAAAATTCTAAACTCTAAAACTCAAAAATTAAAAACCTAAAGCCATAAACTTGAAATCCAAAATTCTAAAACCAAAACCCTAAACACACAAAACCCAAATCCTCAATCTTAAAACCTAAATATAAAACTCTAAATCCTAAAACATAAAACATAAAATCCTAAATGCTAAATCCTAAACCCTAAAACTAGAAATCATAAACCCTAAATTTTTGTTTATAAAAATAAGTTTAGGATTTAAGGTTTAATGTTTAAGAATCTTGGGTTTATTGTGATACGGTTAATGCCTTTAGATTTAGGGATTGAGGTTTAGTTTTATTAATTTTTAGGGCTGATGGTCTAGGGAATATGGTTTAAGGTTTTTGGATTTATGTTTAGGGTTTTAGTTTTAAGATTTTGAGTTTTGAGTTTCGGGTTTAAGTTTTTAAGGTTAAGGGATTTATGTGTTTAGGGTTAGGGATTAAGATTTTAGGATTTGGTTTTAGGTTTTAAGGTTTAAAGTTTTATGTGTTTAGGGTTTTAAGTTTTAGGATATCAATATTTAAATGAATATTTCTTCACTTTTAAGCAAAAAAAAAATAATAAATAAAATAAAATAAATAATAGAATAATATCGACATAGTTAGTTGGTTTGGTGATTGTTTAATGAGTCGTACAACTATTTGACCTAGGTTTTAAAGCCACTAAGCACAACTATTAAATTTTGCTTTTTTCTTTTGACTTAGAACTAATTATTCACGTAGCATCATCGGTTAAAAATTAATATAAAAATAATTAAATTTAAAATGTCATGTTAGTAACAGTTTTGGCAAAAAAAATTAAAATTTTAAAATGTCACGGTACCTGGAATGCCAGAAAATTTCCAATAAACAACAATTTGGCCAAAGCCAGCTAAAGGATTTATATAATATTTTGAGGGAATGAATCTATACTTGTTTACTAACAGTTTTGTGAGAGACATGTTGCAACTTGGATTCAATGATAATTGATGTTTAATTAGTTAATGGAATATAATTTTAACAATACCAAATAAAAAAGTCAATATCAATAGTTTAATTAGTAATATCAGTGGATGTTGTCACTTTGCATATTTTTTACGAAAGTAAAAGATATTTTCATTTCTCTTAAAATAGTCTTATAGGTAAAATAGTTATCCTTGAAATTATATTTGAATGTTGTCACTTTGAATTAGTAATATCATTGGATGTTGTCACTTTGAATCTAAATAAATTCTTTATCCTAAAAAATATTGGTTAAATTAATATTTTAAATTATAAAAATAATAATAAAAGTAAATAACTTTAATTCAAAATTATCTTTAAAACGCATGCTAAAATGGTAATCCCAAAATAATAATATCTAAAGCCTGAGATTACATAATAGTCGAAAATAATAAAATAAAGTTCAAATATACACAAAAACATAGACAATAAAAATATAACATAAGAAGAGACACACCTTAATTAGTTAAGAACTTAACTTTGAGAGTTCACCTATGATAAAATTTATTATATGAGAATTCACTAACATGCCATAACTAACATAAAAACTAAAAAAGACTACACTCATGTGTGGATCTCGCATGTTGTGCAGTAAAAAAACATATAGATGAAGGAAGAGAGAATCTTAAAATCCGAATCAATATCACATAAAATAATAATATATGAACCTGATTATGATTTACACAATTCTCAAAAATACCGAGTAAAAATCAAGCCACAATTTTCCTACATGAAGAGGTGGTCCATTCACCAAGTCGATGTCAACGATGCGTTTCTAAAAGACGATTTGCATGAAGAGGTGTACACGAGTCAGCCTAAAGGCTTTCAAACTCGTACATCTGATAGGGGCAGCTCTTGTGTGTAAGCTAAAGAAGGCTTTATATGTTCTTCGCCAAGCACCCCGAAACTGGTTCTTTAAGCTCAAAAGTTTACTACACGAGCTTGGTTTCAAGGCCTCTAATGCATATGTGTCCTTGTTTATTCAAAAGACTCGGAATGAAACTACATACATTGTCATCTATGTTGATGATATCCTCTTAATTGGTTCGTCTGAAAGTGTAATTTAGAAGATCAAAAGTGAACTACATGACAAGTTCTCCTTAAAGGATCTTGGATTGGTTCACTATTTTCTCGGTCTTGAAGCTTATAGAATTGAGCAAGGGTTCAAATTGACTCAACAAAAGTACATTCATGAGCTTCTTGAGAAAGTTAATATGGCCAACACAAAACCAGTGGACACACCCATGGCTGTTGCACCAAAGCTTAGTAAATTTGATGGACAGTCCTCTGTAGATCCTCAACTGTATAGAAGTATCGTGGGAGTCTTAATCTACATATGTCACACAAGACATGATGTTGCACATGCTGTCAACAAAGTTGCTCAGTTCATGCAGCAATCCACGGATGTTCACTGGAAAACAGTTAAGAGAATTCTAAGGGCACAATTAGTTGTGAGCTCTGATTTTCAACACAAAACACCTTAGGCTCTCTTCAGTCCTTTGCTGACGTAGATTGGGGTAGTGATATGGATGACAGAAGGTCCATATATGGACATTGTGTGTTCCTGGGATCTCATTTGCTGTCCTGGGCTTCTAAAAAGCAAAAATCCGTATCTCGATCAACTGCTGAGGCTGAGTACAAGAGCTTAGCAGACTCAACTTCAGAAATTATGTGGATCCAAGCTGTTCTTGTCGACATGGGAATCAAACCAGAAGAGGTACCAAGATTATAGTGTGACAATACGAGTGTTATCGCCATGACTGCTAACCCAGTCCTTCATGCCAAAATAAAGCACGTGGACCTTGACCTACAGTTTGTCAGGGAAAAAGTGGCCCAACAGCTTATGGAAGTAAACTACATACCAGCTCAACATCAAGACGTTCTAACGAAACCTTTACCTACTGTAAGGTTCCAAGAACTCAGAATTTTGATGAAGGTGTTCTCAGTTAACTTGAAATGAAGAAGAGAAACCAAATAAGTCGTGTGAATATTGAATAAACTGATTAATTATGCATGGCCCACATAAAATAACATCCTAAACCAGAAAGTGTTAATTTGTTATTCTCATATGGCTATATAAAACCTACATAAGGAATGGCTTAGAGAATATCTTTGCCTACACAGTAAACAACCCCTCCTTCCTTAGTGTTAATAAGCTTTTTATGATATTTGAACTAAAATTTTAAATGAAAAATAATTACTTTAAATGGAGACATATCAAGAAATTTTAAAAAGTGTATTAAAAAAATATTATATGAACTGACTCCCAACATCATCAATAATTTTAGTCAATAAAATTATTAATATAGAATTAATTGTAACATTAGAGTTAACATTTCGTGGATTGATGATAAAAATATCGAACGAATTGAGTAAATTTTATATATAAATGAAAAAGTACAAGATAATTATTTTTCTTTAAAAGTATATTTAAAATCTATGCTGATTTATGTAGTTTTGGACTGTGTCAGAAGATCCTAGTGGATGTCTTGTATTATTTTAGGTGTTAGTCGATGTCTTTTGCTTTATTATTATTATTTTTTTACTTTTAAACTCTTAAGATTCTAATAATTTATATTTTTCTAAATTATTTTTAATCAAACAAAAACAATTATAAATGCTATCATTTCGAAATGATATATTTCAATTTTAAAATCTTCAAAATATTTAAAAGTGCTTGTAGAGTTATCATATTAGTTTAGTTATAATTTTAGGTGTATTGAAATTCATAAAAGTAACTGATAATTATTATATCTATTATAAAATATAAGGCTAAACATTAAATTTATATATAGATTTTTATCTATTTTTAATATATATATATATATTATTGTATATGTTTGAATACTTTTAATAATAATATCTTCAAGATTTAAGCTCATTTATATTTATTGTGCCTATAATGTATGTTGAGTATGTATCCCAGGAACCCATTAGTTAACCCATTTAAAATTAGTGTAACCTTTTTACTTTTAATAAAAAGTTTGTCACCCTAAAAATGTTAAGTTGACTTTAGCCTTAAAAGGTCATTTATTTTGCCTTGGGATTGTGTATGCGGGCAACCAACTTTCATAGTAAAAAAATCAGATTTGCTTTTTGAAAAAGAGGGGCTCATTTTGAGAGAAAACATAAGAGAAGATTGTTTTTTAAAACTTTGGTGCAACAGTAATTAACTTTTCGATTGGAGGTTCATCCGTAATTCGATTGAAATGATTTTTGGACAACAACTAGGTAATAAGGTGTTCTTGATTTTGTACGGTCAAATTTTTCATCCAAATCGTATAACGTCGAAAATACTCATTTTATAACACTAATGTTTTTGGGTGATGTTCTCTCATTTTTTTTCTCTTTTGCTAAAGACTACTTGTTATTAGTCTTGTTGGAGTTATATGCTTGTTGTAGGTTGAATATTATAGTTTTGTAGTTGAACATTTGATGATAGTAAAGTTTTGATTAGACTCTAAAGTCCCATGATTTTTACCCTTGATTTAAAGGTTTTTTCTACGTAAAAATATCAATGTCTCGATTTATTGTGTTATGGTTGCATTATTGTTTTGTGGTTGATTAGTGTTGTTAGATAATATATTTTTGATTTGTACTTGCCGTTATTAACTTGAGTTATAAGAAGAGAAAAAACATTAATTATGTTTTCACTTAATTTTGATTGTTCATTTTTTTTAATAATGTATCTTACCGAGACACCTAATACTCGTTGGACATATATAATTATTTATTATCAATATATGAACCTTTAAAAGTGTTACATGGTAAATGATGTTAGCGGTTTAGAAAACTTGAATCGAAACAAAATTTAATGCAGAAAATTATAAAGTATTAAATTTAACATATAACAATTCAGGTCTCACTAGAGTGTATACGTAAATTTGAGATGTATTCTTAAAGAATATATAATAGAGGAATGAGATCAAGTTTTACCATATAAAAATTAAAAGGTTTTCCGTTAATTTATGATCTTTAGATGAATGAAATGGATGGATGTGATTAACAGTAGAAAATGTGAAAATTATCCCTTAAAAAATAAGAAAAATAATCTTAACTATTTATTATCATTATCCAATGATCCAAAATTAATGTAAAACTCTTTAAGTTTTACCCGGTATAACTTGATCCTAACCTTATAATACAATAACATAAGTGATCTGATTTAAAATTAGATCAATATTTGATGCATTATCAGTGAAGTTTTTCTTTTATAATTGGTTTAGAAATTAGTATAGTATTTAATGCACTATTAGTGAAGTTTTTTCTTTTCAAAAATGAACTTTAAATGATGTCACATGTCACTTTAAGTACTAAATTTTGTATAAAAAAATTTAAATTTAAAATTTAAACCTTAATTTTAAACTTTAAAACTAATCATAAAATCTAAATTTTTAATCATAAATCTTAAAACACTAAATCTAACTTATAAAACCTGAGCATATCTTAGCGCAATAAGGCCGAGGTTAGGGATGTAAAAACAATTACTCGGATGGGTTTCAGGTCGGGTACTCTCATGTAGGGTAAAACCGGATACAGGTCATTTCAGGTTAATTTGATGTTTTGACACGATTCGGGTCGAGTGCGGGTCATTTTCAGGTCGGGTTCATTTTAGGTCGGGTTCAAACGGTTCGGGTCCAAATCAGATAATTGATAGGTTCATTTCAGGTCAGGTAGATTTCAGTTCAGGTTCATTTCAGTTAGGTTGCATTTTAGGTCAGGTTCATTTCAAGTCGGTTTTATTTCAGGTCGAATTATTTCGAATTTTAAATTCATATTAATTAAAATTATTAAGTTTGTGTTTGATATAAATAAGTAATTAAGTAAATAACCGATAGACTTTGGGTTGAATGGTTGATCATTCATTTCTAATTAATTATTTATTATCTAACGTCTTTAACTAGCATGAATCTCATTAAAAATAAATATTACGCCCTAGACTAAACAAAAATATCATAAAATAATTCATATCTTAAAAATTAGGCTAAATTACAAAAATTAAAAATTAATAAGGAATAAGCATTAAACTAAAAGGAATAAAATTTTAAATTAAAAAGGATAAACATTAATAAAATAAAATATCATCTTATTAAAAACACTAAACTAAATTAAAAAATAAGTAGTAGCTAATTTGAAATAAAAATAAAATTGTAAGGGCTAAATTGTAAAAAAATTATAAATTAATAATAGTTAAATTCGGTGAAAATTTTAATTTTAATGTAGTTTAATACATTATAATTTATACCTATATAATATAGTTTAATACATTTCAAAAATACAAATATGAAATTTATACTATATATATGAAATATATTATATATATAATTCATACTCGATACTATATATGAAAATATAGAATGTATAATACTATATATATAAATATATAATATGTATATGTGTATGTATATATATAAGTATGTATGTAAGTATATATATACTTATTACTTATATATATATATATATATGCATATATACTATATATATATAATATATTTTATGTATTAATGCATTATCTATATTATATAATATACTTTAATATATATATATATATACTTAAATGTATACTAACATATGTATTTAATTTGTTTATGGATTAGTGTATGTATATGTAGTTAATTAATGTATATATATTATTAATTTTTTAAGCTCAAATCATTAAATTAGTTTTCTAAGATCAATTCTCCAATCACTAAACTAATTCTTTATGATCAAATTGAAACAATTTTAAAATATATAATCTGATTTTAATTAAATAATGATCAAATCAAATAAAAAGTAAAATTTAAAACTTAATTTTCGAGCGATCATAACCAAATTGAAATAATTGTAAAATAAGGTATAGAGCGGCACAATATTCTATTTTTAGGCGCGACCTATATAAAAATATATAGAATTTTTACCCAACCTAAAGTAGTGTCAAATGAATATCTAAATTAAATCTTCTTTTTTATATTTTTAATTGATTATATTTTATTCAAAATTTATTATTTGATTATAAGTTATAGTAGTAATAATAATAATCTTTCAAAATTTAATATATATATTAATTCCCTCCAAAATTTAATATATATATTAATTCCTTCTAAAATTTTGTTTTTCCCTTTTTTATATAACAATCAAAATTTATTTCTAATTCCTTTCAAAATTTTGAGTAATTTATATCCTCTAAAATTTTTACACTAAAATTAAATTAATTTCAAACTTAAAAAATGAGTGTCTTATTTCTCACCAAAATTTTGTTTTTCACCTTTTTTATATAATAATCAAAATTTATTTATAATTCCCTCCAAAATTTTGGGTAACTTATACCCTCCAAAATTTTTATACTAAAAGTAAATTAATCTCAAACTTAAAAAATGAGTGACTTATTTCCTTCCAAAATTTGTCTTTTCATTCTTTTTTTTATCAATTTTTTTGGTTTAATTTAATTAAGTTATAGTTAAGATTAATTTAATAAAAAAATATATTTGATTTTAGAATTATTTTAATTATGATTGTAATTTATATTTTTATATTTTAATTTAGCTTAATTAAACCTAAGTTCAATAAGTTAATTTAGTTTAATTAAAAATTAATTTAAAACTATAATTTTTAATGAAATACTAATTTAGAATTATATTTTTTAATCAATTATTATTTTAAAATTATAATTAAAATTAAATACACTAAAACTAAATAAAATAGTAAATAAATTAATTTAATTAAATATGTAATACTAAATTTAAATATTAATCCTTAAATTAATTCTCATGTGTAATTTTATTTTCTTAAGACTAATTATATTTACCAATATTTTAAATTCATCAAATTATAGATATACTTGTCATGTAAATACTAAGTCTTGTTAATATTAGTTCAAGTCAATAACAGGTCGAGTTCAAAACAAGTTGGGTCATTTATCAGGTCGGGTTCAAAACAGGTCGGGTAAAATCAGGTCTCGGGTCGATTCAGTCGGGTAATATCGGCTATCTGCTAGGTCAGACTTGGGTTCAGGTTTGTTTCATTCGGATGCAGGTCGGGTTTAGGGTCCACAGTAACAAGTTGAAATCGGATTCGGGTCATTCTTGGTCGGATATAGTTCGGGTTCGGTAACTACAGTAACAGGTCCAACTCGGGTTCGGATCAACAACAGTCAGATACAGATCGGATTGGGGTCATTAAATCCTCGGGTCAAACCAGATTCTAACTCGAATAAATTTGAATTTTTATAGGTGAAGTCAGCTTTTTACATCCTTAGTCGAGGCTAATACGACTTGCTTTATTTACTCTAAACTATGCCCAATTATTTGAATTTTTCGACATGAACGACTTGGAATTTGTATAATAGTTTATGCTATTATAATTTTTTGTTTTTAAATATTCATGTTTAATATAGATTTAATTATACATATGATGTTTGAGTCATTTATGTGCCTACTATATTGTTTCAATTTTCAAGTAATATAGTCGAAAATATTTGATTGAGAAAATTTGATTGATATTATTGTGATATAGTATATATAAAAATATAAAATTAAGCATATTTAAATATTTAATATTCTCTTATTTATAGGTGAGGAAGGACCTGTGTAGTGTGTACGAAGATATAGCCATGTAGTAAGTGAGAGAGAGCTCTTGCCCACGTACATTTCTTAACTTCTATTTATATATATTTTTAAAATTTCGATTATTTAGAATTTGTGTAATTTTTAAATATATATTTTATTCCAAGTCTTAACTTTATTTTATATTTATCCGAAAGATATAGGTATTATATAAGGTTGAAAAAATAATATGGTTGAGAATGAAAAGAATCTCCATAGTAATACAAAGTTAATCGGAGAGTCTAACGTACAATATATTTAGGGCGTGGCTAAATATTAATAATTTTTAAATTTATCTAAAAACTAAAAAAAATTATATAAAAATAACTTGAAATATTATATAAAAGTTTAACATTTTAAATTTTTGAAAGGAATTCAATTTTTTTTTAATTTAGTCTCCCTACTCTGTATGATTTATTATTTTTTCAATTTCTCATTCCATTTTAAATTAATTTCGATTAAAGTTAAATCACATTCTCCACTAACACTATGTAATATCTATACGACTTCTATTTATTTAAAAAAATTATTTTATTTGTATTTTAGTCTCTTAGCTTTCCATTTTATTCAATTTTATCTTTCAATTATATGTTTTTTTAAAAAAAATTTCCCATCAATTTTTTAACTCTTTATACTTTCCTTAATAATTTTTCCTAAAAATTCTTTTAAAATAACATTATATGTTTTATAATTTTAGATGGAATTTGCATTATTAAATAATATTTTAAATCATACTCACACAATGTGAACAATAATATGAAAAAAATATATGTATATATTATATGATTAAATAAAATTATTTAAATTAGTATTAATGTGTTCTATAATGTTATAAATAATTAAAAACTCGATAACTTGATATTAGTCAAGTTTCATAAACTCGAATTGAATAAAAAATTCAAATAAAATTTGAGTCATAAAATAGAATTTGTCAACTCGATTAAATCAAAAAAATTTATTCAACTCAATCGATTACTCACTCCTAATGAGATTTATGTAATTCGAGGAGTTCAAGTGTTGAATTGATAAAATTAAAATTTTGGATAAAATTATTGATCTAAGAATACTATAAGATTTTAAAAAAATACTCATCGAACACTAAAACTATTGATTTTCTAAAGAAGAGTAATGCGATATATGCAAAAAAATGGCATTAATATTTAAATTATATCTTTTCGACGATGATAACTAAATTTATTAAAAAAATATAGAAGGTGTTATAAATATAATTCATCTAAAGGGGAAAAAAAGAAGAATAATCCATCAAAATCTCATATGAAAACTTAAAAGTGTAAAGAAAATATTTTCATAAAAATTAGCATACCGTCAAAATCCAAAAACTTTTTTAAATCTCTTTCTCTGTATTCAAACGAGATGTTTTATAGGTTGAAAAAAGAATGGTGAGTGAACAATGAACCCAATTATCAGAGAAATCTCTCAATTACTCAAGATTGATTATATTAACAAACAACCATCAATCGAGTGAAAATCTATCTTTTTATGACTTCTTATAGAACCATAATTAAAAATTAACATTGTAAAGATCTATATATGAGCACTAAATGACAACTGAAGTATATTAAATCTATGTCAAAATGATAGATGAAACAAAAACAAAAAAAATATCAGAATGACAGAAAAACATATTACAAAAATAAAAAAAATATTAATAATATGAGAAACAATAAAATAATAAATCTAATAATTAACAATTAATATTAAAATTAAAATTGGTTATTGACCAGGTAAGAAAATAAAAAAGTTGGCTATGGCTCTAGAAATGATGCAAGGAAAAACTATGTTAATAAACCATTGAACAAATCATTTCATAAGATTTCCAAATTCTGTTCATACACAAAAATAATAAAAGAAAAACTTTCCACATCTCTAAATGAGCACGTCGTTTATAATTAGAATTGTAATCATGTTTCTAAGATTTATGGCAAATGAACCTGATCAAAGGGGTCATTTGTTGTATTAAACGTGTTTTGGTCTCACTTGTACTTTCATTCCTGTTGACTATTATAAGATGAAATTAATTATAAAAGAATATTATTTATGGTGTTAATATTATAATAACTAATATTTTTTCAACATTTATAGTGCATAATGAAAAAATTATTTTATGGACCGGTTCCGTTACGTCATCCATAGTACTCATTCAATAAAAAATTGCCAATTAATTTTTATATTTTTCATGTCATTTTTTTAAGAGTGAATCTTCACTTTTTTATTGACATATAAATAGGTAATGAGTGGTTAAATATAGGAACGATGCTTTTAAACATTTGTACCTGGTCTCATGATGCTCTTAAACATGTTTGGAATTTTAGTTAAAATTGAATTCGATATTCTTGATGTCATTGGAATTTAGAATTTGGTCTTTGATGCTCATGACATAAGTTATGTTTTTTAGATAGCGATTTGAGTAAAAATTTTAAGTTTAAGTTATTATTAAAAGTTTGACCATCGTGTTTGGATGAATATAGGAAAGAGGTGAAACCTCTGATTTTGAAAAAAAAATGTTAATAAGATTTTTTTATAAGATTAGAGGTTTTGACATAAAAATTATAAAGATCCTTTTAACCTTATCAATTATTAAAAATCTCCAAATAACTTAAATTTAACTTTTTCTATTTTAATTTTTTATCTTCTATTATTTACATTGTGATATTTGTAAACTAATATTTTTTGTTTTTATTTTTATTTTTTCACACATTTATATTTGTATTGAAATTTAATAATTAATTAAATTTTATTAAAAATAATTATATAAATAATAAATTAATATATAGATCCTTCAAACATGCTTAATAGTATTATATTAATTAATTTTTTTTCATTATCTAATTAATATTAATCCATATATATTATAAATTAATAAAGTATTCAAACAAATATCCAATTAAAAGAGATCTATTGATACCCACCATCAGTTTACCCAGAAGCCCACGGAGCGATGAAGGGAACAAGATTTCTCTCTCCGAAGAAAAGTGTTCCTTCATTCGTCCCTGCGGGCGAACTGATCCAGTTGAAACGTAAACCACATTTCTACCCCGTCCCTAACAACTAATCTTGATGCAACATCTAGGTAGTTCTCATCAGGAACCATTGTAATGAAGTAGGTAGACCATTTAGCATGTGTCCTCTCAATGCAATGCCTGCTGTTATTATTTCTTCGCCGTCTTCCCGCGTTGAAAAATCGGTTTTGTAATGTATTATGTACGATTGTAGAATCATTCTTTGGAAAAATCATATCAACTATCTTTCCCATTTTTCGGAATCGAGTTTAAGGTTAACCAGAAGAATTGAGCTTCGACGTTTGGGCCTCAGACTTAAGTGTTGTCTTGGTTTTCTGATTTGGGGCTTAGGTGTGTGGGTTATCATTGGCTCAAAGTGGATTTTTAAGAAGGCTTTTTGGTATTTTCTAAATGGATGAAAAAGAAAAGGGAGGGGTGAAAAGAGTTTTGCAGAAAGTAAATGAAATGAGGTCATCTTGTTCCCATCTTCTTCATCCATTCTCTTCATCAAATCTTGAATTCAAGGCACCACCTTTGGGTTCTGAGTTACAAATCACGTTGTGAGTGTTGAGGCAAGTGTGTAGAGCTTGAGAGGATCTACAAGACAAGGTTAAATGTTGAAGTTTGGTGGAGGGATATTTTGGTAGGCTTGGAGAGTCAAGAACAAGATAAGTGTGTTGAAGGGTATTCTTATCAGTTTTTAAGATGTTTTTAAACATCTCTAGCATCGTCTAATAGTTGATTTAACTCCTTTTTATAAAGAAAGAAGTTGGGGAATCCTCAAGAAGACTTACAAGGAGAAAGGTTGAGGGTTGGAAATATGGGTTTACAGCTCGTTTTGCTTAAGGTTAGTATTTTACTAATTCACAATTCATCATACATCACATGAAACTAGGTTGCATTGCATGTTTGATTCATGTTTGGCTTGCTTGGTAGCTTAGAAGCATTTAATGATGGATTATGTTTTGGGATGTTTGATGGCTTAAAACTGATAAAAGAACACTTTAAACTCTTCCAATAACGTATAAGAACAATTTGGTAATCAACCAACAATTTTGGGTATGGTTTCTTGGCGAATTTTAGTCTCATATATGCAAATTCGTGTAGGCGTACCGATACGAGTTGGGAGCGTATCGGTAATTAGTGTAAAATTGAAGGGCGATTATAGCAGGTGTATTGGTACGGCAACCCGTGTATCGATACCCCTTGCATAATTCAAATTCTAGAAGCGTTTTTGGGTATCGGTATGCGACGTAGTATCGATACCACTGTTGCATTGGTTTACAATAGGCAAGCGTATTGGTACGCCAAACAGGTGTATTGATAAAATTACGAATCGGAACAAATATGAGGTTTAACCATATCAGAACGTATAGGTGTTAGGGACATTCGAAGGCAACAACGTGTCGGTACGCTTTGGGGGTATATTGATACTAGTCATATCGTACTGATATCCTATATAGGTATATCAGTACTCGCTAGGCAATCTATCCAAAAATTAGTATTTGAGTTTGAGGGATCTATAATTCGTGATAATAGGTTCTAAGTGTCTTTTATGGTGCAAAACAAATACTAAAACCGAGAAATTACTAAATTAAACTCCCTATGTGAATAATAGGACTAAAGCCTTGGTAAACTTGAAATGAGTTTAATTGGGTGATAGAAACCATAGAGATCCTTGATGGACTTTGATGTTATATGTTAGCTAGGACTTTTCTGTGTGCTGATAGGTTGCTTTGGTTAGAAAAAACCCTTGTGTGATGGAAATTTAGATATCCAAGAAATAGTATTGTCACACAATGAAGACCATCCAATGTGAGATTCCAGGTGATGTATTGAAAATTGTTTTGAATGGAGGATCCCGATACTGTATAGACATGGGCCTCAAGAAGATGCTCGACGTAACATTCTGAGCATGAGATTAGGAGGATCCCGATGCTTTACGAACATGAGTCTCAATCCCTGACTTTAGGATCTCGATATTGTGTAATCACAGGCTTTATTACTTTTTGATTATGTTTGATATGTATATATTGCGTGCGATAGTATACATTCATGTTGCCATGTGTTTAGGAAATTACAGTTGCACCATCATACCATGCATGATATCACCTATGCTGCATTGCTTTATTCATGATATGTGCGATTTTGGTCAAGTGGCGGAGTACCCACTGAGCTTATGTAGCTCAGCTTTTTGGAATGTATTTCTGTGCGTAGGTTAGGTGTCGATGTGGATTAGAGGAGCACCATTGCGGTTGAATTTCAGCCTCGACTTTGTATCAGAGTACAATCATTTGATGTAATTGGCTATGTATTTGTAGAAACTATACATGTTGTAACTCTTATTTATTTTGGGCTTAAGTCAAACGCTTTAACTTTTTTGTATAAATTGAGCTCTTATAAATGTTTTAAATTATTTTGAACTTATGTTATTTCAAATGTTGGATTTATGTTTAGACCCTTGGTTTTGAAATTGTTAAATTAGCTTTCAAAGCTAAATTTTTTAATATGGGTTTGGGGCTAGAGGCCCAATGTGACATCTAATTCAAGGGTGTTACATTTAGTGGTATCAGAGTATAGTTTTAGTCAATTCTAGGAATCCCCCAGGGGAGTCTAGTCTAGTGTATAGCTATCAGACGAGTATATGCCCATGAGTTAACGTCGTACTTGCTTTAAGCTAAAATTTTGATTGTGTAACCTTGTTTGCTTGTTGTGCAGAACTGGAAATCATGTCAAGAAGAGGAAGGGATCACGAGAAAAGTTGGGGTTCTCGAGAAAAGGATTTTGACGATGAGTACGTGCCTGATGTGAAGGCAACGTTAGAAGATGTAGTTGGTCAAGGGGCTAACTATTTCTCACAGTTAAACCGGGCCTTGCACCGGATTGTGAGAGTTATACCGAGGTCATTTGCTACACCTCGAAAGGCACCAATTGAGAGGGTACGAAGACAAGTAGCGATAGACTTTCATGGGACAGTATAAGACAATCTTGTGAAATCTGATTAGTGGTTGCATGATACCCAATGGATCATGAGATAAATGAGGTTGAGGTTAGAAGACAAGTTATCTTGTGTGTTGTCGCTTTTGAAGGGAAACGTTAGAGAATTTCGAGAGACTGTGGAGCTTGGGTGGTATCCTAGTCATCCTACTTGGGATGACTTCCTCAAAGAGTTCGAGAATAAGTATATGGGTGAAACCCACATTGACACCTTGAGAAATCGATTCACCCATCTAGTGCAAGGGAATCAATTAGTCTTTTCCTAAGAACAAGAGTTTCTGCAATTGAGCCAGTATTCTCCAGAGTTGGTTGCAACAAAAAGGATTAGGTGTAAGAGGTTTTTAAAAGGTTTGAGAAAGGAGATTTATACTTACCTTATTACTGCCCTTCCTAAGGTGTTTTCAGATTTGACTTCTAGTTCTAAGTCCTTAGAACAAGTATAAGGGATGACATATGGTTCGTTTGTTGGGCAAGGAGGCTTAAGTGGGAACAGTCAAAGAAATGCTAGTAACTCACAGTCCTAATCAAGGAGGAGTAGAGATCGTTAGAAGTATAGCAAAGGAGCTTCGAATTAGAGTTCGAGGTTGAAACAAAGGTCAGAGTCTGTGAGGCGTAGAAGGCAATATGTATCCTCTTCAGTGATGAGCCTGAAGGGTTTACAAAGGAGTACCGACGTACCAGTTTACAATCAGTTTGGTCGGAGCCATAGGGGAGAATGTTGGGGCAATGCTAGAGTTTATTTTCAATGTAGGTCACCCTACCAGTTTGTGAAAGACTATCTCAAGGTGATGATATTACCTCTAGGTTAGTTTTAGAGGATTGTGTTTTAGGCCCATAGGGGTCGATGGTTCTCGCGTGGCAGAGCTAGCCATACATCGAGAGGCAATATCCATTCCATGATAAGAGCATTAGCTAAACAATATATGTTCAAGGAATAAGAGGACTGTACAACTATAGATATTATCTCAGGTACATTCACCTTTTTTTAGTTCCTATACTTGTTCTTATGGACTCGAGGTGTAACGACCCTAATTTGGGATTCAAGTGTTGGGTTAACCCAGAATGTTAGGCTCCGACGTTTGGGCCCCTTTGGGCCTAATATTTAAGTGTTGGGTTGGTATTGAGCCTTAGTTTTGGGTTATCTTTGGCCCAAATTGGTTTTTGAAGGGCTTTTTTGTAATTTCCCTTGCCGAGGACAAAGAGATGGGGGAGTTTGAGTTTTCTGCAGAAAAATCAAAGAGGTGTAGTCCTCTAGCTTTCCCTTTTTTTCTTTATCATTTCACCACCCAAATCATCAAGTAAAGGAGCTATCTTTCGGAGATTGTTTAAGAATCCCATTTAGAGTCTTGAGGGTAAGTTATAGAGCATAAGAAGATCTAAAAGACAAGGTAAAAATGGCGTGTTTTGGTGGAGGTTGGTGGTGAAGTGTTTGAAGAAGCAGGAATGGGAAAAGGTGCTAAGGGGGGTTCTTTTATCAGTTCTTTCTTGTAGACAAAGTAGTTGGGGAGCCTTCAAGGAAGCTTGGCAAGGAAAACGCTTGAGGAAGTGGTTTTTCTGGGTTTTGTAGCTTATTTGCTCGAGGATGGTACCCCTCCAACTCCCTTTGCATCAAACATCTCATGAGTTAGTTTCCATTACTTGTGGTATGTATGCATGTTTGATTGGTTGGTAGCTTAGAGACTTTTAATGGTGAATTTTGTAATTTTATGTTTGATGGCTTAAAACTGATAGCATCACACTTTAAACTACTTCAATAATATGTAGGAATAGTTTGGGAATCAATGAAAGTGATTTGGGTAGTGTTCTATGCGTTTTGAGGGTCCATACCTGTATTTTCGTGTATGCGTTTTGATACCCTTTGGTAGGCGTTTCAATACCCTAGAGCGAAAATAATGTTTTAATTAGCAGGCATTCGGTACGCTAAGCCCGTATTTTGAAACCAAAAACTCTAGTAGCAAATCGTTTTAATACTCCAAATATGGCTTATTGAAAAAGTAGGTTTCCTTTTGGTCTTTCCGAAAGGGTCGTCTTAGCATATCGATACGCCAAGAAGGAATTTCGATACTGAGTCATTTCGATACCCTCTTTGTAGGCTTATCGATATGGGGGAGTTTTGATACCCCATATAGGTGTATCGAAACCCCTAGACAATTTGCCCAAGTTTTTAAGAATTGAGTTTTGGTGCTCCATAAAATATGCTATGGGTTCCTATGGGTTTATTAAGCTATAAAATGAATATTAAAACTTGGTTTTGGTGATAATGACTTCAATATGATGATATATGCTTAAGTCTTGGTCTTTGGTTTAGTTATGATATAGTTTGGTGTGAAGATCCTAGGTGGATTATCTTGTGTGGTTGAGTCCTTATGTGATGGGAATTCATATACCGAAAATAGTGTGGCAACATGAAGAAGGTCATAGCATTCCGCGTGATGTATTGAAGACTATTCCGAATGGAGGATCCCAATGTTGTGTGGACGTAAACCTCATTCGAAGATGCTTAATGTAATATTCCGGGCATGGAATTTGGAGGATCCCGATACTATGTGGACGTGAGCCTCAATCCCCAAGTGTAGGATCCCCATGTTGTATGGACGTTGGCCTCATTGCCTTATGTTTTTGTTTGACATGTATATGTTTTGTGTGATAGTATACATCCATTTATGCCATATGTTTAGGCGATTATGGTAGCGCCATCATATCATGCATAGTATTACATGCATTGCTTTACTTTATTCATGATATATTTGATGTTAGTCGAGTGATGGTATACCCACTGAGTTTTCTTAGCTCAGCGTTTCGAAATGTCTTTTCGTGCGTAAGTTAGGTGAAGTTGGAACTAGAGGAGCACCATTAAGGTTGGAATTTCAGCATCGACTCAGTGTCAGAGTATAATTCATTGATGTATTTGCTAGTACTTGACAAACCCTATATTGTAATTTGTAACTCTTATTTTAACTTGATCGAGTTGAATGTTTTTATGTATTGTATTAAGTGGAGCTCCAACTATTTTGATCACGTGAACTTATGTTTTGTTTTGGATTTGAATCTAATGGCTTTGTTATGGTTTTAATTGGTCTTGGATCGATTTTAATGGGCTTGAAGCAAAATTTTTTAAATTTGAATTTTGGGTTAGAGACCCAATGTGACACCGAGTCTAGGGTGTTACACGGGGTCTATACACTTGTATATCCGTAGTGGGATATCTTAGTAATGGGGGTTGCCATTCTTGGATATATATATATAGGAGTTCTAGTGATAAACTCGTTGGGTTTAAATATGTTAGTAGATAAGGTGTATCAAAGGTGTTCGATCGAGGTATAAGGGGGTCAATCTTCCATGCGTATCTTATGGTCTTATAGTTTCAAGAGTTCGATGCAACCTTAGGATAGATTGGTTGTTCGAACATGATGCGAGTTTGGGGTGTATGTCTAAGAGTTTGAAGCTCCCTGTTATGTATGGATCTAAGCTTTTTATGAAAGGAGAGAGGAACCCATGTTTACCAAATATGGTGTTGACCTTGTTAGCTCAGTAGTTAATCCATCAAAGTTGTGAGGCTTTCCTAGCTTACATGGTGGATGTGAGGGTTGAGAGACCAGTGTTGGAGAGTTTGTAGATAGTTTGTGAGTTTATTGATGTGTTCCCGGATGAGTTACCAGTTTACCTCCCAACCTTGAATTGGAGTTTCGTATATATGTGATGTTAGGTATGGCATCGGTGTGTATAGAGCCATATCGTATGTTACTAGCAAAAATGAAAGAGTTGAAGTAATAGATCCAAAAGTTGCTTGATAGAGGTTTTATCAGACCTAGTGTGTCATCGTGAGGAGCACTAGTGTTGTTTGTTAAAAAGGACAAATCGATGTGAATATGCATTTACTACCATCAACTCAATAAGGTCACAATAAAGAATCGTTATCCTTTATCTAGGATCGATGACCTGTTTGATCGGTTAAGGGGTGTTTGTGTATTTTCTAAGATCAAATTGAGATCGGGGTATTACCAGTTGAAGATAGTGGAGGAGGATGTCCAAAAGACCACATTTAGTATGCGGTACGGACCCTATGAGTTCTTGGTGATGTTGTTTGGGCTCACAAATGCACTCGCAACTTTTATGGACTTGATAAACCAAATCTTCTAACCGTACTTGGATCAATTTGTGATGGTTTTTATCGATGATATCTTGGTATACTCACACTCAGAGGATGAGTATATGACTATCACCTAAGAATGGTTCTTCATGTGTTAAGGGATAAGTGTCTCTATGCCGAGTTTAGTAAGTGCGAATTTTGGTTGTCGAAAGTGATGTTTCTTGTCCATATATTGGCAGAAAATGGAATTTGCGTAGATCCTCAAAAAATTCAATCTATGGTGGAATGGAAACCATCGAGGAATATTTCAGAAATTCATAGTTTTCTTGGTCTTTTCGGATACTATCGACGATTTGTTAAGCTTTTTTCTATCTTGGCGGCACCGTTGATCAAGTTGTTAAAAAAAGGGTTTCATTTGTTTGGAACGAGAGGAGGCAATAGAGTTTTGAACAGTTGAAGGCTTATCTTACAGAAACACTAGTCGTAACACAATCAGAACTGAGAAAAGTTCATGTAGTGTTTAGTGATGCTTCCTTAAATATGTTGGGTTATATGCTCATGCAAGAAGGTAAGGTTGTAGCTTACACCTCGAGACAAATGAAACCCTATGAAAGGATCTATCCCGTGCATGATCTTTTATGGATTGGGATGTTTGGTGACTTAAAACTAATAACAACACACTTTAAACACTTTTAATAACGTGTAAAAACAATTTGGTAAGCAACCAACAAGTTTGCGTATGGGTTCTTGGTGAATTTCAGTTTCAGTCCTACAAATTTGTGCCGACGCACCAATATGGGTTGGGAGTGTATCGGTACTCTAGAGTAAAATTCAAGGGCGATTATATAAGGTATATCGGTACGATAGCACATGTACCTATACCTCTTGTAAATTAAATTAATTTAATTAATTTTTGTTGATAGTATATTGAAAAACTAGGCCTTACCAGTGAAGTGATATATAAAAACAAATAAAAAAATAAAATTGATTAATCCTAAGTCGAAAGATCGAGAAACTCATTAACACCATTATTTTTGAACAACTCCGAACCAAGTTTTTCCTTCGCAGTATTATGGATACGAAAATAATGGAAAAAGTTGGATTTAATTGTCAATTGCTCCTATCGGAAATGGATTAACTACATATTCGATCCATATACACATGATTTCATAAAATCATATGATTCTCCTAATCTAAATCAAGTAAGTTTTACATGAAGAAGGTTTACCTCAACATGTTCTATTCGATACAAGTAGGAGAAGTGGTATTTCAAAAAAATAAAGAAATCAGAACCAAGTCAAAATAATACGGATGTAGTAGTGAATATCACTGTTTTAGAAATAAATTCACCTTATCCTGTGTAGAAATAAATTCAAGTTTGGTTCAAAAATAATTGTTTGGTATAGTAAAAGATAATCAATTGTGTTTTATCAACAACAAAGACAGAATATAAAACATTAATTATGACAACCCAAGAAAGTACATGATTACTATAATTACGAAAGATTTGCATCAAAAAATTGATTATGTAATATCGCTTTATTGTGACAATTAGCTAGCTATTTGATCAACAGAAAATCCTGTGTTTTATGCAAGGGCAAAATATATAGAGGTGTATTACTATTTTATTAAAAAAAGTGTTACAAGAAGATACTAAATTTTTTTATGCCAAAAACGATAACCAAGTTTCAGACTTATTCAAGAAAGGTTTAAGTAAAACTAAGTTGAAAAAATTTTGCTCACAAATTGGTATTATGAAAAGATTTTGAGTTGGTGTTGAAATAGAGTGTTAAAATTCATCACAAATTCATTGGCTTAAAATCTTGATTATATCAGCAGATAAAAGTTATTACTCCATATATCAACTTATATCTATAAAGGAATGTTGCATTATAAAATCCAACTATTTACAAAAAAAAAACTATGCAATCAAGTAGTGTCTTCGGCTTCGTTTGTCAAGGGTGGAAGCTATTATTGTCATAAATTTATTTTATTAAAATAAATTTATTTTTTAAAAAATATTAAAATAAATTCATTACTTTGAATGAACAATGACATGTGAATGATACAATAATTAAATAAGTTATAAATTCACTTACATAATAAAAGGAGACGTGATTAGGATCAAATTGCAACAAAATTTGTTCAAATATCATATTTCAAACTAATTTACAAATCAGTAGTAATCTTATAAAATTTTATTATTTCGCATAACAATAATTTTAATAAAACTTTAGAATTTTCAAACTTGATAATAATTGACAAATTGAGCCAAAAAATAATGAACATATATGTAATCACCGGAATTCGTCCGGGGAGTCGCCACCAATCGTTTTTTTAAACGGTGCGATCGGAACACCAAATTAGGGTCTGCAAACCAGAACGGATTTGGGAGTCTGTTACGCGTAGGGAAGGGCGAGCACCCCTACAACGCCCAAAATTGGCACCTACCGGTTACAAAATATTTTATATTATCGAAAGTATAAGCTCGGTTTAACTTTTAAAAGATGTGATCCTATAATTCATCAAAATATAATCTACAAAATAAAACTGTTAGTTAAGCAAATAAGAAAATAAATAACATTAATATTAAAACATATTATATGGTGTTAATAATATAAAAACAGGGACTAAATCTGCAAAAAACGGAAATCATAGGGTTAAAATAACAAAAATAGTGACTAAAATGAATAAAACGTGAAATTATAAGGCTTAATCATGAAAACAGTGATCGAATTGCAAAGATACGCAAACTGGGAGGCCAGAACGGAAACACGCTTGGACTGTAGGGACCTGGAGCGCAATTTCCCCATCATCACGGGTTACAGGCGGGTTCTGGGTCGGTTCCGGGTTGATCTGCGGGTCTCCAATAGACAAAACGACGTCGTTTTGGGTCTAAAGGGCAGACACCAAAACGACGTAGTTTTGAGTCAAGCTTATATACCCCTTTTTTAATCCAATATCATCATCACTTCATTATTTTCATAACAAAAAACCGAGTCATCTTCCTTTCTCTCAACCCCTCGGTTTTCAGTCGTCGGTGGGGGAATTACGCGACGGTCCGCCGCTCGCCGGCGACGACCGCCGCCGTTGGAGATCGCCGGAGTTGAAAGTTTACATCTTTTTGAGAGCTCTCAACATAGGGATTCTGAATCTAGCCTTGGAATTTCGAAAAAAGAAGCATGCAAGCGTAGATAAGATAAGTGACTCAAATTTTTTTTTTTACCTTATTTCAAATATTTCTTCTCCGATTTGCTCTCTGATATTTCCGTTTCTTGTTTCGACTAGATCTCGAATATTTTATGGTTCTTTGTTTGCTCCGAATATCTTTTTTTTCATTCTCCTTTTTTTTCGATTACATTCGGTTGAATGGGTTTTTATACCCATATTTTACAATAAAATATGTAAAAAAATCTCTGCTTTTTCATCCTTTTCAGATCTGACTCGTTTTAATATTTTGTAGGTGAAGGGCGGTGGAATCTGACATGGGCAGTGGCCGGACATGAGATCCAATAGAAGGGCGCGTGACCACCACGCGGTATTCAGATCGCCGTGCGTGGCGGCCACGCGCCAGATCTGTTAACACAAAGTGGCGGCGACGGCTGATGGTTTCTTTGGCTAGGGTTTAGTTTTTGTTTAGGTTTAATTTGTTGTGGGCTGGGTGTAATTTTAATATGGGCTCTAAGGGAATGGGTTATTACAGCTACCCCTCTTTGCTCATTGTTGTGTAACGGCAATAGAGCAAAGATAAAGAATAACCCATTTCACTTGGTATAGTTTCAGGGTTTATCTTTGGAATGGTGAGGGTTCTTTATGTTTTTTTTAGGTAAGGTTATGGTTCTTTTTGGTAAGGTTAGGGTTCTCATGGTAAGGTTATGGTTCTTTTTGGTAAGGTTATGGTTCTTATGGTAAGGTTATGGTTCTTTTTGGTAAGTTTATGGTTCTTATGGCCACCGCTTCTTCTACCGGAGCCTCAACTTGATCTACTCCACCGCCCTTATCAGCAAAATCTTCACAACTGATGATCCGTTGGAGAAGACAATCTGAGCTTGACTCGTTGTAGGAGACAAAATATGCTTGTTCTGCCCTGGCACTGATGATGTTGCCATCTTCAGGGGAACTTGATCTTAGTTGCAATGTTGACGGAGCTGCAAGGTCTATAAATCTTGATCCATCTGTAGCACTGACGAAAGATAGAGCATAACATTTGATATAGCTATAACACCGCCGAGAAGATGGTTTCTGACGTCTAATCCAGCTATAGTGCCAATGTCTGATCCAACTGCAGAATTCATGGGGAGGCAACGTCTTTAACGTGTGGATGAGTTCTGACATTTGATTCCGCTGTAACGCTGAAGAAGCAGTGATCTTGGTCTATCTGCATTTTTCCGAAATGCACAGGGATTAACGGATTTGGTTTGCCTTTACCGGTAGTCGTTTGCTCCGGGCTAGTTGTACCATTACCCTGGGTACAATCAGTTGAAACCAAGGAATTAATTCCATGACCATTCGTGAAAATGGATTTCAATGGACATTTGAATGGTCCCTTGTTTCATTTCTTTTCCTTAACATGTTAGGCATGATAGCTCCCTTCATTTGCTATCTTCAACATTTGTGTCATCCAATGGGATATCGGCATCACCTGCACTTTACCTACATCTTCGTATTAGTCAGCTCTTTATTTTTATCAAACAAATTATTTTTAGGATACTTTATAAAGAAAACTTAATACGTAAAGCTAATAACGCAACAATAATTTAACGGATAACATGATATAGTATCACCGATAAAGACTTGATCTGCACCACATCTGAGGAAGTGGTAAGATCTTCATGAAAAACTGATCGGTACTACATCTGAAGACGTGATAAGATCTTTGTGAAATATTGATCCGCACGACATTTGAGGAAGTGACTAGATCTTCGTGAATAACTGATCTACACAACATCTGAGGAAGTGGTTTGATCTTCGTGAAAATTGATCTACACAACATCTGAGGAAGTGGCTTGATCTTCGTGGAAATTGATCTACACGACATCTGAGGAAGTGGTGGATCTTCGTGGAAATTGATCTACACGACATCTGAGGAAGTGGTGGATCTTCGTGGAAATTGATCTACACGACATCTGAGGAAGTGGTGGATCTTTGTGGAAAGTGATCTACACGACATTTGAGGACGTGGTGGATCTTCGTGGAAAGTGATCTACACGACATTTGAGGACGTGGTGGATCTTTGTGGAAAGTGATCTACACAACATCTGGGGACGTGGTGGATCTTCATGGAAAGTGATCTACACGACATCTGGGGACGTGGTGGATCTTTGTGGAAAGTGATCTACACGACATCTGGGGACGTGGTGGATCTTCGTGGAAAGTGATCTACACGACATCTGGGGACGTGGTGGATCTTCGTGGAAAGTGATCTACACGACATCTGGGGACGTGGTGGATCTTTGTGGAAAGTGATCTACACGACATCTGGGGACGTGGTGGATCTTCGTGGAAAGTGATCTACACAACATCTGGGGACGTGGTGGATCTTTGTGGAAAGTGATCTACACGACATCTGGGGACGTGGTGGATCTTCGTGGAAAGTGATCTACACGACATCTGAAGAAGTGGTGGATCTTGCTGACGAAGTTGTTGTGTTCATCTATTCCCTCGTGTATTGGAAGAGAAGTCAATTCTGTATCACTATTACAAACAGATTTAGAATGTTATGGTTAGCATGCGCTGCATGATTCTAATCCCAACATGTCTGATGTATGCATGCATGATCCTAGCATGAAATGCAAAGTGCATATGTTAATGATTTTGCTTTAAGATTGGCTCAATCAGCTGGCCTAGTTGTCGGTTAGAATTATGTTTCCACAGTTGTGCCTTTCTTCTTCAGGCAAGATATCTGACCGCATTCTATTTGTGAAGTGATTGTTTCCCTTCTAAGGTGTGTTATTGGCGAAAACCTCTTTCTGAATTGAGATTGCTCTCAGTCCCTGTACTTTTAGGAATGTTTCTGGAGCAATTTAGACAACATTGTTAACTGAGTAACAAAGCTCAAGCAAATGCATCTGACCCCATTCCGTTTGTGGAGTAGCTATTTTCCTTTTGATGTTTTCTTAGCGAAAATCCTTTTCTGGATGGAGATTGCTCACAGTCCCTGTATTTTTAGGAATATTTCTGGAGCAATTCAGATAAAATTGTCAACTGATTGAAGAAGCCCAAGTAGCAAACATTGATAACGACTTGGATAAATTGGCGCAATGCGGTGCCCCACATTGTCTTGCTAACAAGCTTGGTAAGATCAATTTAACGAGACCTCTTGTATCTTGGAGGCTTTAAGTGAAGGTTCTCCTTGTATCACGGAGCTTTTGCTTTATCTTATTTTGATCTTGGCAAAACCCATAAAGAATAGATTTTTGACTTGTACGGGTAATATAACGTTTATCCCCTACATTAGGGAAAAAGAGGTTGCCCCAGTAGAAGTTCAAATTGATACGAAGCGAAGAATGGCTTCTCATGCCCCTTCCTATGATTAGGAAAAAAAATGACTTCAACGAGTAATATAGCGTTTATCCCCTAGACTAGGGAAAAAGAGGCTGCTCGGATAGAAGCTTGAAGTGGTGCAAAACGAAGGATGACTTATCATGCCCCTTACTGTAGATTCTTGTTGTGACAGAATTTTTCATTCTTATTTGTGAATAGGAAAGTGGATCAAAATCTTAGTTATCACCATGGTTTAGAAGTTTGTTCAGACACAATTTTCTCGAGAATGTGTTCTAGATCATTCTCGGTGTTGCTCAATGATTCGGTATCTCTGGACCTGAAGCATTTGTTTGGTCATAATGATGAGTGGTTTGTTCAAAATTTGCGTGTAAAAGGAAACACGAATGCTTGTTGTACGTAGCACAAAAAGTTTCATTTCATTTTCAGAGGATGACAAACTTAGGCCTTTTTACAAAAAGTTTCCCAGGCCAAAGTAACAAGCGTATTCTTTTGTACATAGCTTAGAAAACTTCCAAAACAGTAGGGAATTCTTTAACTGTCTGACTGTCCAAGTAGTTGTGAGGTGATCGAGTCCCTCAGTCAAGGATTCACGGTCGTATTAGATCCAGCAGAGTCCTCGAATCGTACGACTCTCATTTCTATGAACTTCTCCGTAAGCTTTTTAAAACCGATGCAATTTTCAATGGAATGCCCCACGACTTCGGCATGGTACTCGCATTGAGCGTTGGGATCGTACCACTTGGGATAAGGTGGTTGTATTGGACTCGTGTAAAACGGTGATACCACATGTGCATCGTACAGATTCCTGTACAGTTCACCATAAGATATCGGAATAGGCGTGAAATTCTGTATATTTGAGGCTGTGACTTTTTCTTGCCCCACTGTCAGCGACTTTGAATAGCCAACATTATGGACATTGGTACCATCGACCTCATCATCTTCAAGTCTTCCACTTCGAATAGCGTTTTCAATCATCTCGCCATTCATTATGATGTCTGAAAAGTCCTTTGTGACACCTCCCAAGATTCGACCAAGGAAAGGCTTGTTTAACGTTCCCACAAAAAGTGTCACTATTTCCTTTTCTGATAACGGAGGTTGCACCTGGGAAGCAACATCCCTCCAACGCTGAGCATATTGTCTGAAGCTCTCATCATGTCTTTTTTGTATATTTTGTAAAGTGACCCTATCAGGGGTTATGTCGATGACGTGACTGAATTGCCTGATAAAGGCTTGAGCTAATTCATTCCATGAATTTATCTTGGAACGGCTCAACTGATTGTACCATCTGGCTGCTGATCCAATCAAACTATCTTGGAAACAATGTATCAATAACGGATCATTGTTGATATAACCAGTCATCTTTCTAACGTACATGGTGAGATGAGCTTCTGGGCAGGTGGTCCCGTTATATTTTTCGAACTCTGGCGTCTTGAACTTTGATGGCAACACCAGATCTGTGACCAGGCTTAAGTCTCTTGCTTCTATTTCTGGGAACTGGTCGATGTTTTCCATGGATTTGAACTTTTCTTCGAGTTGTCTGCATCGGTCTTCGATCTTCTTGTATAACTCGACTTTGTTCATTTTGTCAGAATCAGGCATCATACATTCCTTGGGGTCGCGAATTACCAAACCTCCTGGAAGTGAGGAC
This sequence comes from Abelmoschus esculentus, assembly GCA_035048815.1. Lineage (NCBI taxonomy): Eukaryota > Viridiplantae > Streptophyta > Magnoliopsida > Malvales > Malvaceae > Abelmoschus > Abelmoschus esculentus. The sequence continues at coordinate 2,862,450 of JAUCBN010000061.1, read as the reverse complement.
TCTGCTTGATCGTTATGTACTTTGGGAGCACCAACTGACATTTGGGTTTGAAGAAGATTTCCCGAGTCATTTTTCATTGCGCTTGGGTCAATAACCATTCCCTTCTGTTCTTTTGGATCTTTGCCTGCCAATAAATTGGATATCTTTCCAAACAAATCATTCTGAGACTGTGAAATGTGAGCGCGAATATCAAACTGCACTTTTTCTAATCTATTTTCGAGGTCTCGTTTGATATCTTCATGAACTTGCTCAATCTTGGCCAATTTTGCCTCCATTCTTTTGGCGAGACGAGGATGTTGCTTCTTAGAATGACTGCAACAGAAATGCCCCTCTGATGTTAGGATCCTGATGGCAATGAGGCAAAATGATATGCTTGTGCAACTAGAATGGTGTCATGTATATGCAAAGTGGTATAATTTTTTTTATATATATATAAAAGGATGTTGATTCAGTACAACTTTGAAAAGGAAGCCCGAATTAGAACGAAGCTTTCTCTACATCAAATGGGTCTTGTTTAGCCTTTATCTTCGAAATTTTGATTTTCAGGGAAAGCACTATCGGCTTCTTGCCCCAAATAAAATTTGGTCTTGAACAACTAGAATCCATAGATATTCGATCATTTTCTCGGGCTTGCTTTAAAGCTTCGATCAAGTTGCGAGCTTAGTCCTGAGTCTGGCCAAGGTGAACCTTCCATCATTGTTGGCACGAACTAACTCGAGCCATGTTCTCTTGATGTCACTAGTGGAACCCATTCCGGTGCTTCTCACTTTATCGAGAAAACGGTTCTTATGTGACTGATCCTTTCTAACAGTTGTACTTTTATCAACACCTCTTTTATAAGATTAAAATAGAAGTGCGAATGCAACAAAAAACGAGAAACGAATATGCAAAAGCATCTATATCGAATTTGATAAAAAACGTGCATGCTTTATGATGCATGGTTATGCACATAGCAAATATAGTGCTAAAATAGATAACAAGAAATAAATAACAAAATTAATGGCGTAAATAAAGATAACCCCCCGCTCGCTTTTTTTCTAAAAAGAAAAACCCTACAAGGTGACCCTCTAATCGGGTAGAGGTTCGGCATGACGGCTCTAAGGGTAGGTTTCTATGGCTCACTATATGAGGTACGGTTCTAGAAGGTACCCGAACGAAAATTATTACCCTACTAAGGATAATAAACTCGATTCAGGGGGATACGTTTCTCTAAGTCTATACGGAGACGTATGTCTCACGAAGACAGAGGGAAAAATATCCCGGAAACAATTCACCATTCTACACGGAGGCGGAACCTCACGAAGGAATGGTTTCATGCTCCCACCTAATTGGACGGAGCCCGGGTTGAGAGCTCATGTAATGAGGCCTGAAAAGCATTTTAAAAACATTAGTAAAATATTTTAAATAAATAAAGTAAATAAAAAATAACTGAATTTATATTTTCGATCGTTAAATAAAATGTAACCGATTTTGCGGCTCGACTCGCAAAAATAGTCCCCAGCGGAGTCGCCAGCTGTAATCACCGGAATTCGTCCGGGGAGTCGCCACCAATCGTTTTTTTAAATGGTGCGATCGGGACACCAAATTAGGGTCTGCGAACCAGAACGGATTCGGGAGTCTGTTACGCGTAGGGAAGGGCGAGCACCCCTACAACGCCCAAAATTGGCACCTACCGGTTACAAAATATTTTATATTATCGAAAGTATAAGCTCGGTTTAACTTTTAAAAGATGTGATCCTATAATTCATCAAAATATAATCTGCAAAATAAAACTGTTAGTTAAGCAAATAAGAAAATAAATAACATTAATATTAAAACATATTATATGGTGTTAATAATATAAAAACAGGGACTAAATCTGCAAAAAACGGAAATCATAGGGTTAAAATAACAAAAATAGTGACTAAAATGAATAAAACGTGAAATTATAAGGCTTAATCATGAAAACAGTGATCCAATAGAAGGGCGGTGGAGTCTGACATGGGCGGTGGCCGGACATGAGATCCAATAGAAGGGCGCGTGACCACCACGCGGTATTCAGACCGCCGCGCGTGGCGGCCACGCGCCAGATCTGTTAACACAAAGTGGCGGCGACGGCTGATGGTTTCTTTGGCTAGGGTTTAGTTTTTGTTTAGGTTTAATTTGTTGTGGGCTGGGTGTAATTTTAATATGGGCTCTAAGGGAATGGGTTATTACAATATACATGATCGTACCCATAGTAATGCTTTCTTGTTTAACAATTTAAGTTCTTTAAATTTAAACATTAATTAATTAGAAATATGACAAAAATAAATTTTGAAAATAAAATAATGTTCATTATTTTTCCACATTAAACCGAGCAACATTATTATACATTGAAATAATAATAAACACCGTACATATTTTGCCACATTAAAAATAAAAGAATTATACATGAAAAGGATGAAGAAACATGCTAGAAATAAAATACAATCATTTATAAAAAAAATTTAAATTAAATTATTCATGGAAATAATGAACAAACATGTTAGAAATACAACCATATTAAAAAATAAATTATATGTTGAAAATATAAATAATTACACATGAAAATGTTAAGAAGCATGCTCAAAAAATATTACCATATTAGAAAAAATAAAACAATTATACATGTAAATGATGAACATGTTAATATTTTTACTATAATAAAAAACCAAAATAATTATACATGACGATAAAAACATAAAAAAATCATATATTAAAAATTTATAAAATAAATTAATCTTTTGTATTAAAATATTCTCTAAATTTTCTCAACTCAACCAATATTACAAAATATATTCCGGTAAATTATGTCACAAAATTTACCGAAATAAAAGTTAGAATAATAATAAATTATTAGTAAATATCATGACTCCTTCGTATTATGTTATTTATAAGATTAATCAATTTAATATATTTATTTTATTTTTTTTAATTAAATAAATTTTTATTTTACTCAATAAAAATTATTTCAAAAGTTAATTTGTAATAAATATTAATAAAAATTCTCTTAATAGGGAACGATTGTTATTATTAAATGTCATGAGTTCAATCGTCAATAATCAATTAATTCGGATATAATAAAAATAAATCATAATATAATTTAAAAAAAATTAAATAACAACATTTTGATAATATCTTTTTTCTCGCATCAAATGTTTCCTAACAATATATCAAAAACCAACCTTAAAGTAAACAACCTAGCGGCCACTTATAAATTCATGTTAATGGCCGCTCGTTTCCAGTCTTTATAAAGCCTTTGTTTTATTCTCTCTGTCTAGCTTCTCCCAAAACCCTAGTTGTCCGACCTCACTTAAACCTCAGCTCCCTTATTTTTCATTCATCCATGGAGTTCTGGGGTAAGCTCTTGTATCTTTTACACTTTGTAGTTTTGGGCTTTTATTTCTACTATTTTTCTTCTTTCATGTTCTTGATTATGCTGCTTTGGTGCAATCATATTTTGTACTTTGCTCTTTTCGATTTTATGTTCATGTTTCTTTTGGTTTTCCAACATATTTTTCTTTTTGATTTTATGCTTGATTGTTTTGGGTGTACTGCTATAAACACTGGTATGATTAGGCATATTTTGATTTTTAGAAAAGTTTGTTCCTTGAAACATGTTTCAGCATGTGTTGTGTAGTTAATAGATTTTGCATTCGATTCATTTTGTGGTATTCGAGTGAAAGCTCTGTTGAAAATGATCGAATATACAAAGACCCTGTTTATAACTATGTACTTCTGTCTTATATTTAAGACATTGGATGAATGTTTGTAGTTTGTGTTATTAAATTTGATTTGTCTTTCATTTTAATCTTTAGGTATTGAAGTTAAAGCCGGAAAACCGATTAAAACAAACCCTGGTGACAATCATGTCATCCATTTATCCCAGGTTTGAAATGATTTTTGCATTGAAGTTGTTTTGGTTATTTATTATTGTTTTTGTCTACGTTTATGTGCAATGTTGCTTGTAGTGTAGGCATCACTTGGTGAGTCAAAGAACAAACCGGCTGAGTCTGTTCCACTCTATGTGAATGTTGATGGGAAGAAACTCGTTCTTGGAACCCTTTCCCACCAGAATTGTGCACAACTAAACCTTGATTTAGTATTTGAACAAGACTTTGAGCTCTCTCACAATTGGAAAAACGGGAGTGTCTATTTCCTCGGTTACAAGACATTTGTCCCGGAAGAAGGATATCCTTTTATTACACTATGAATTATTATTATTATTATTATTATTATTATAACCAAACTTGTTTGTGAAAGTGAAGTTTGCTTGTGTAATGTTGTGCTTTTTTGACTTTAGTGCTGTTTTTTGCCACCATTGATGATGAATTTGGTTAGTATTGGTGTATATTTAACCTGTATCCTTGCAAATTGGTTTAATCAAGTGTATCTTATGCATATTATTCGTATATACAGGTAGTGAGGAAGAAAGTAGTGATGATGAAGAGCTTGCTGTGGCTGCTGCTGAAAATGGTTAGTTCTCTTCTGTATTGGAATTTAATTCACTTATTGGAGAATCTTTTGAGTCTTATTTTAAGCTGGCTAACATTTTATTCCATTACAGGGAAACCTAAGACTAATGCTAAGACGGCGAAGGCTAATGCTGGGAACCCTGATGCTGTAAAAGAACAAGCTGTCAAGATAGCAGAACCAAGCAATAACAAGAAAAATGATGATGATAGCGATTCTGAGGATGAAAGTGGTTCTGATGATGATGATTCTGATGATGAAGACAATGAGGTATTTCTCCTTTGAACTAGGCAAAAGCTTTAATTAATTTATTTGTTTTTAGATAGTAACTGATAATTTTATAAGGAATTCAGTTCATTATTAGCCTTTCTAGCATTAGTAAATTTGGATTTTGAGTTTTCTGCTATTCTGTACAGATGTCTATGGATGGAAGTTCAGATGATGAGGATGAGGATGAGGATGAGGAGACCCCTAAAAAGGTATATTTCATAAATTCTAAGAAACATTTGATTGTTGAATCTGGCCTGACCCTAAATCATTTGATGTAATTTTATGTCGTCTGTTTTCAAGGTTGCTTCTAGCAAGAAAAGACCAGCTGAAGCTGCAACTCCTGTTCCTGCAAAGAAGGCAAAATCTGCAGCTACACCTCAGAAGACAGGTCTTTCTCATAGTTTACAACAAACTCTGTAATATCGAATATCATTTCTCCGTCCTTTTTTGATAATGGTTTTCTAGGACTATGTCATTCATTCTTTTTATGATCTTCCGATTATTCTTCACTGTTGTTGACAGATGGTAAGAAGGGCGGTCACACCGCAACACCTCACCCATCAAAACAAGCTGGGAAATCATCTGCAAAGAGTTCAAAGTCTGGTGGTCAATTCTCTTGCGGATCTTGTAGCAAGTACTGCCTACAACTTTTTGATCGAGTTTGTTTGTTTGCTTTACTAACTCCCTATGTATGATCATGAACAGGTCCTTTGGTTCCGAGGGTGGTCTTGAGTCCCATAAGAAGGCCAAGCACGGTGGCAAATGAGGTTGATGTTCCTAGTAAATCAGTGGTTTATGTTTTGTTTTTTTAAAAAAGGAAGTCAACGTGAGGCCCTTACATCTGACTCCAAGCGTTATCATTTTGACAATTATCTTCAGCTCGTTATGTTTTCTGTCATTATGTTTAAGTTCATGTTATGTTTTGGCATTAAATCAACGTTTTATGATTTAGCCTGAACCCTTTTATTTGAGTTAAATCAAGTGTTGCATTTCGATGCTTTCGATGCTTTATACTATTCTTTGAGGCAATTATATTTTTAATTTTGAGTGAGTTATATAGTTAATTATATAATTAAGAATATATCAATGAGCATAATTGTGCTATACGTTTAAACATTATAATTGAGCAAAATAATTATTCAAATTTTATTCTTTTAATATTTGATGCTTATATTCTTCGGTAAACTATTCTAGTGCCGGTTATTGAATTATCGAATTCTTATTAAATCGATGGTGAAAGTAATATATTAGTAAAATTTATAAAATTATATTAGCAAAATTATACAATTCTTATATTTTTTTTATTATTTCAATTTAATTTTTAATTAATAAATAAAATTAACCATTTAATCTAATGATTACATGTGTCACCACTTATTGAATGATTAATTTTATTTTTTAATTTATTTTTATTAAATATTTAATATATTTTTTGTAACTCCCTCGATCCGGTCTAGACACAACACGACTCGAACGAACTACACGGGTAATACCGAGGCTAATCTGAAAACTCACTTCGATAAACAACCCCAAATTTTAGTACTAATTTTTATTTTTTTTAATCTTATCTAATATAATTTATCTTATCTGGATGCTTCAAATAAATTCTTCATGTTCATGCAATGATTGTATTTATTTGCAGCGGAAACCAATAAGAATCAAGTCATAATTTAACTGAACAAGTTATAAGAACCTAATTGTAATTTTCTAAAATTATGAGGATCATTTATAAAATTTAAGTTACTAATCCTTAATTAAGTTCATTACATGATTACATGTCAAATTTCAGCTTAAAACGAAGTCTACAACTCAATTGTATGCTCAAGATTTAGAGATTAAAACGTAAGGAATCTAACCTTAGTTTCAACCGTTAACTACTTTAATGAAAAACACTCCTAAGTAAACATTATCCACATATCATATACAACTTACTAGATGCATTACAACCTAAATAATCACATAATAAATTCAAATCAAAATAGTCATGTTTCATTATCAACAACACTCAAATTCATTAATAGGGATAACAAGAATCAAACTTCAAGATACTTTAATTTAATATCTTAATAGTCAATTCTATGTTTAAGTATGTAATTCAAACCCCAAGTCACATAGCTTAACATATAACATCCCAACTAAAGGCATCACAACCTACTTTCAATATAAGGTTCATCAAGCTATCATTCAAGCAACATCAACATTGATAAACATCAAACATGTATAAGCATACGACTACTACAAGTCTCATCAATATAACAATATTCTTAACATGGTAACCCATCCCCATTGTTCTCTCACTACTACTAATGTTATAAAGATATACTTGAGATTTCACTTGGCGGTTATCTGGATCCTTGCTTCCTTTTTGCTGCCTCATCATTATTTACTATGCATTTCCAGGTAAATGAGAGGGTAAGCCTAAGCTTAGTAAGTGAATAAAAACAAGTATAAAAACTCCTTGCAATGCAGCCCATAATATACCAAAATCAAGTTTAAAAACCAAGTCATGCTTTATAAAATAATCAGTCGTGGCTAACAATGTCACAAATAGTAAAATCAGCAAGTGTTTCATCACGTGATGCTAATTCATAAAACTCAAGACTTACACGCTTCAATTTTCAAAGCTTATAAAACGTTTGAACTTAACTTCAAACACTCGCAAACTCTATTTGTAATAAAATCAGTAAAAGTATTACACTTTGCATTTTCTTGTGTTGGTATTAGTGATCCGATTAGTCTTACCTCTAATCGTCGGGATAAACGGAACCACACATGCAGACATAAATGCCAAAACATGAGGCCAAACCGCCAACATGCCACGTATGAGAGCAAAATCGATACTCTTACCACGTATGAGGGCTAAACCGCCTGCTAATACCCATGATGGATTATAACCAATCATGCAATCTCACCTTAGCATCCGGGATTAGCCATACTTTAATGTAATATAACAAATATACCACATTCTAAGCATAAACTCTAATGCATCATTAAGGCATTTAATACACGTATGCATTTTGTAATTGTAGTGCACTCACATCTTATTGATCGATCAATTTATCCCTATTACATCATTTCAATATCCAACACAAAACAAAATCAATGCTCAACTTTCAAGTTAAAAACAGTGTATTAACCACATGCATCCTACAAACACATGCATCAAATGCATAAACCGGTAAAAACCACTTTTCTCATGTTTACAAACCCTAAACTATAGAACTAATGTTTTGATATAATAATTGAAAAATGCTTTGGACTAATTTGAAAAGACTTTAAAAATGATTCTTATGTCCAAACAACTTGAAAATATATTTAAAAGGTTTTTGAGAGATTTTAAAGGTGTTTTAAATGATTTAAAGAAACCAAAGAAATAATTTTTACACAGACATTTCGAGACGGTCTTGAACCGTTTCGATACCTTTTTGCCACTGTGAATCTTGGTTTTGATACCCATTTCGATACACCCCCAACAGTCATTTGAAAACCCCCTAACGGCTAGGAGCAATATCGAAACGACTAAGGCTTGTTTCGATACCATGAGCTAAGGGTTTTGATACACCTTTTAGGTGTTTCGATATCGGTTCTTAAATGCAGGTTCAACGACAATTTCCCAAAGCAGCTGTATCAATACCACTTTTAAGCGTTTCGATACCACCTGTACCAAAAGCAAAAATAAGCCTCGAAATCAGCTCCAAACGGCTCCAAATCAATCCCAACGGTCACCAACGGCTAGAAGCTCATTTTGGATAATAAAAACAAGCCTCAAGCATCAAGAGAAGACTAATGCTTACATTGTAACAACAATATAATGAAAGATTTGTCTTAGAGCTTAATTCTCATCTTTTGGGTAGACAACACTTTTGATCTTAATGTTTATGTATGCTCAAGTGTCTTAGGATTGGGTGAGAGCTTAGTTGCAAGCAATTAGCCTTATTAGAAGGATTCAAGTTTCCTTAAGAATTCTTTTTGTGAGTGAATTCCCAAAGTTCGGTTGTGAACTTTGGATGCTTGATTTGGGTTGTGAATCAAGGTTGTAAGGTTATCCCTTTATTCCTTAAAAAGTTGAATTCTTAGTGAATTGTGGAAATCCTTATTGGGAAGCTAAGATAGTGGATGTAAGTGCTTTTTCGAAGGTCGAACCACTATAAATCCTTGTGTCTTTATTGTCTATATTTCTGCTTCCACCACAAACACCCAAATTATTACTTATCCATCACTTGGCAAGTTTAATCGGTTATTCATCAAGCCACCTTCAAGCCCAACAAAAAACGTGGGAGCATCATATGTATATAAAAACCTTTTTAAAAATATGTCATGAGCATTGAAACACATGCATATTCACATATGCACAAGTATAATACGAGCATGACTAAACACTATAAAAACGAGGCATAATATGAGAACCTTTAAGAAAGCAATACTTTAAACTTACTTCCGAGTATAGCAAGTTTTTTCACGCCTTCCCTACATCCTTAAACCTTTGAAAACAAATTTAAAACCATGCCAAATTTGCAGCCCTCATAATCCACTCACCAATTTACCGAAACTTGCTCGACAAGTCACTTAAAAACGCGATTCGACTTTCCGATCTCCCTCAAACTTGTTCCTATACCTCTTGAACTGATTCAAGCATCAAAACCAGAGGGTTTAGTGCATTAAAACACACCCAAACACCCCTAAAGTCGGACCAATACATGATAGCCCCTAATAACACCAGAAAACATAACCGAAACTTATCGAAAACCTCTCCAAACACCACCCAAATCTTATGTACGGGATTAGATACTTTAACTCCATCTTAATTACATCTAAACACTTCAAGTTTCATGTTTTTGGCATAAAAACAACTATGCAAAACCCTTGAACGAAAATCAAGAAAACAATGAAATTTTTATCAAGAAAACCGATTTTATTGATTCAAGACTTAAAAGATTGTTTCGGTTAGCCAAGAACTTAGGAATTTCATTAAAGAACTTTAGGTTTCATAGGTTTGAATGATTTTCATATCCAAAATTGATTCAACCCCTTCTAAGGTTTAAAAACAAGTAAAACCGAAGAAAAACTAAGAGATTTTGAAGAAGAAAAATATAAAGAATTAACCAACAGAAGTTTTATTGAAAAGATTGTTGTTTATCTTTGAGAAGATGATGGATTGACTGCCAAGAAGAGGACAATCCGAAGTATAAAAAATATAGTTTTTTTATGAAAAGTATATTTTTAGGATTAATATTAAATTATTTGGACTATTAATTAAAATTAGGGTAAACTACATAAATGGTCCCTTGACTATACCTCAATTATCTTTTACATCTACTGACTATCAAATGTTACAAATTGGTCCATTGACTAACTTTTTTGATACAAAGTGGTCATGTGCCGTTAAAAATTTGATGGGAAACTGATGTGAAAGTTAACATGCCGACTAGGATAACCATGTGACATCCCAATCTCTATAATCCAACTCAACATATTAATGTTCACATCAATTTCCCGTCAAATTATTAACGAAACAAGACCACTTTGTATCAAAAAAGTTAATCAATGGACCAATTTGTAACATTTGATAGTCAGGGGATGTAAAAAATAATTGAGGTATAGTCAAGGGACCATATATGTAGTTTACCCTTAAAATTATGGGTTCTGGGTTATTAAAATAGACCCTTGTAAGGCTTAGATCATCTAGGATTAGGATTAGATCAAAACCCCTTAAAGATTCAAAGTTTTGGCTTAATTTATAAATTTGTCCTCAAGTTTTCAATTTTTATAAAATAGTCACTAATTTTAAAATCTTAGGGATGGAAGGGTCAATTTTCAAAATTAAGTTGACAAAAGTTAAATATATATTAAATAAGGATTTTAGAATATTTTCCCATAATTTATTTTGAGTTAAAACTAACTTTTAAGTATTTAATTCCGAAATAGGCAAAACCAGTTAACTAACTTCTATACCCATTTTTGGGGCGTTACATTTTCTCTCTAATCTGGTGGTGACATATATCACCACTTGGTTGATAAGAAACAAATAAAAGAAATAAAATTGAGTGAATTGAGCATGTTGGGATTTAAACCCACACTCTAAAAACTCAACAATAATTTGACCATTAAACTAATCACTTATATGATTTAAGGTAAAAACATATGCTATTAAAGATAGTTTTGTAGAATTCATCTTTGAAGCACCAAGAACTGTATCTCTTCTTATTTTTTTATCTATGGTATTTTGAGTTAAAAATAAAATGAAGAAAATGATAATGATGAGAAAAATATCAAACTTTATTTAATAACATGACCAACAACAGTGAAACCAAGACCTCATTCTTCCTAGGTTCGATCATTTTGTCATGAGAGGTGAGAAAAACGAGGCAAATCAAAAACCATTTCTTCCATCAACTAAGAAACTTACCCTCGAGTCTTCTGCCAATACAGTGGTGACCAATACTATTAAGGACAATGAGGGTCGCCTCGACGAACAAAACGTGGACCCGAAAATGTTTGATATCCTTTCTCTGCAATTAAATATACCATGGATATAGAACAAGAAATACAATTCTTGAATTGATTCAGGGATGAATCCTAAAAAATCGTCTTTAATAACATATGTTTTTATCTTATCTTATATAAATCATATTGGTTCATTGGTATGACAATTGTTATTAAGTTTTTAAGGTGTGGGTTCAAATCTAGAGAGTTCAATTCACTTTAATTTTATTTATTAATTTAAAATTAGGATTAAATTGAAATAATAAATAAAATATAGAGATTAATTGTAGAATTTTACTTAAATGACACATCACTTTTTTCGTTAAAATTTTAACGACGGTGATCGAAATAGATCGATTTAATAAGTTCAGTAATCAAAATAGGCATCTGAATTAGTTGGGTGACCACTATAATAGTTTACCCTATATTATTTTGCAATTTAAACTAACTGCTTCAATGTTTTCTTATTATTTTATTAAAAAAATCAACAAGACAAAATGTTTAAAAAGTAATTTTAAGTTCCTAACTCAAATTCTTCTTCTTGTTGTTGTCAGTTTTCTTAGAATAGTTGTATGTAAAATTTTACTTAATTGACACATCATTTTTTTCGTTAATATTTTAACGATGGTGATTAAAATAGGTCGATTTAATAAGTTGAGTGATCTAATTGACAAGTTAAATGTTCAATAATTAAAATAAGTATCTGAATTAGTTGGGTGACCACTAGAGTAGTTTACCCTAAATTATTTTGCAGTTTAAACTAACTGCTTAAAGTTTTGTTTTGTTACTTTTCGATTTTAATTTGATTGTTGAAAAATTAAAACTAATGCATGACATGTTTTCTTATTATTTTATTAAAAAAATTAACAACACAAAATGTTTAAAAATTAATTTTAAGTTCCTAACTCAAATTCTTCTTGTTGTTGTCGAGAGTTTTGTTAGAACAGTCGTATCGAAAAATGTGATGTCCAATATTGAGTTTATAAGTTAGTGAATCAGTTTATGTGTGTAAATTAGAGCACTAAAACCTTAGTTTTTGATGCTTGAATCAGGGCAAGAAGTAGGTGATCTCATTGGTGACGGGCTAAAGTGTCCTCGAATGTCTTCACTTTTTGCCAAATTGTAGTATTTTAGATGTTAAACCCACAGGGACTGAGCAACCTATACTACAAAATAAATCCGCACTTAAAAGTAAAAACACATGTAAATTGGAGTAATGGTGAATTAACTAAGAAATAAAGAAAACTAAATAATTAAAGAGAATAATAATGATAGAAGTAAGGCTAGTCAGTTTGCTTTGCAGAGGGGAATCCAGTTGCACTTATTTTCCAGTTATTAATGCATGAGGTTGAATTGCCGCCGCAACGGGTCGCTCGAAGGGTCGCCTCAGCTGCCTCGGCGGGGTTATGCCTTGTCGACAACTCAACTTTCCATAGTTCGACAGAGCATCCGAAATTGTTCCTCCTTATCCCTAAGCGAGGAAACTATTGAAACCCACGTCTTGATGATATCTCCCGGCGTGAATCAAGGATGGATAACAACCAATTGTATGTTTCCTTTTAGTCGCTGAAATCTTGGTTGGCTTATCTCTAAGATGGATTAGTCGATGCCCATGAGCAAAGACTATATTCTCTCGTTTCGTGAGCCTAACTCTCCCGATATTAGACAAATGCGTTTTTCTTCACAAACTTATCTTTCGAGCTCGTAAGTGAAAAAGATTAAAAACCAAGAGAGAATAAACTATGAAAAATAAGATTGCATTAATAACTCTCAAATAAGATACAACTTTCTTCCCCAACTACTCCACAATATACCTAAGCCTCGATGGAGTTTAGAACATGATGAGTTTTTTCAGTGGCTAGGGTTTTTTCTATGAAAACCGACTTGTCTTCCTAGCCTTAGAGGTTTGCTTTATATATGCCAAGCCTAGGTTAAAGACTTCCATAAAAATAAAAATTCTAAAAGGAAAAGAATACATGTTCTTATTGAATTACAACTCTTTTATTCTATTTTTTAATTTAACTCCTTAATTCCATGTCAGCGTTGACCATGGCTTGACTCTATTTCTTCTGTTTCGTTTTTTCTCATATAGCGTCCACTGAATTCAACATATTTTTCTTCATCTATCGAGCACCAGTTATCATCTTTTTTATGCTACCGCGGTGGACGATCTACTACCGTGGCGGGTGCATCCTTGCAATTTAGCTCATTTTCCAGCATCCATTCATCTCTCTGGTTGTAGCTGCATGGCTATTTCCTGACTAAGAAAAAAATCATTAACTATACCTGTTTTATACCAAATAATAGATAAAATGACAAAGTGAGTGCATGGATGTTTGAAAATGGAAAATATGCAGAATTATCCTTAATTGTCATTAAATCTGTCATTTACAAGCAATAATCGAGTAGAAATATGATATAATATTTTGGACTTTTATGCACTTGTCAAATACCCCCAAACTCGAACTATTGCTTGTCCTCAAGCAATGCAATAAATTCTTTAAGTCTGAATTTTTATAGTAATATACCTTTCTGCCTGTCGCGGCAAAGTTCCTCTCTTAACTCTGCCTCTTCGAAGTTTCAGGAATTCCTCGTAGCTGGACTATAAGTCTGTGTGGGTGTGTGCGTTGCCTTGAAAAAACTGATTTTTTAAGTTCTAATCCCTTTTTCTAGCTCAAAACTCCCGACTTAGATTTTAAATTATTTTTCCTCTTCCCTGCCTTGTTATATAATAACATAATTAATTACATACTTATACTGCTTGAGCCAGTTGCGGGCACCTCAAGTTTTTAACTACTCTTACTAGAGCCGGTGATAGGCACCTCTAGTAGAAATCTAAAGTCTAAGTCTTTATTGCTTTCTTAAGAGAAGATAACTTTTAAAATAAACTAAGTCTTAGCAGTGTATAATTATTTTTGAGGCTCATAGTCTACTACTATGTACTAATCCCGAGTTACCTTTCTGATTTCAAGTCTGGTAAAGGGTGCATTCGGCCGCGGTGGCAGAATAGAATATTGCTGCTAAAGCAATCTCTACAAAATTAGCAAACTTCAAAAAATTGCAGTAAAATAGGACATAAATAAGACGATATTAGGATAACCTACTAATTTCCATACATGACAGGTTAGTTACAATTTACAAAATAGACTAATGCTCCCCAAACTCAAGAGATGCATTGTCCACAATGCATGAAAACGATAGATAGGAAAAAGAAAAACAAAGGATATAGGAGCCACAAAAAGAAAAGAGAAAAGACTATCGCCCTTTAAAATGTTGAGGATCCAAAGGAATCCTCGGAGTCACTGCTGATTAGGAGTTTTCGGCGACTCTTTATTGGCGACTGTACTGTTGCCTTCAGCGGACTGGTAGATGCTTTCTTGGCAGAGAGAGGTAGTTGGACTCGAAGGGGAGTGAGATTGTTGCTTACCTACTCTTTAGTATCAATGTTGATTGGGGAGGTTGCTGTGGCTGAATCGAAGGCCTTTCTCTTCTTGCCGGTTGGTTTGAACCGCTAATTGATTGGGTTGATTATCCTCTTTTATTCTTTCTTATTAATCCTAAATAATAGAAAATAAAATTAATAGAAATTATGAAAAATATGAAATATTCTGAAAACTAAATTGCAAAAATTGAAATCTAAATCCTAAAACATAAAAATAAAATATGAAGATTAAAGAAGGATTAGGTTACTGGAGGAGTGCAATTAATTACATCTCCAAGAGTAACCATCTTCCCCTTTTTAGGTGGATGAGGATTTGATTCAGACAAAGCGTATTCATCAGGTGGTTTGTTCCTCGTGTGCTTCTACTCATAGGGTATGCCACCGCGACAGCAGTTGCCTTGGCGGATATTGTCTAGGCATTTAGTTTCTGCATTGAAGTTAAATTCAGCTTTAACCTCAATTCTTTGACAATCATCTGGTTCATCTGGATTCCTTAGAGCTTTGAACACATTGTTCTTCACTTGTTGGTCATTAACTCGAATAACCAATTCGTCTTTTTCGCAATCGATCAATGTTCTTCCTGTGGCTAAGAAAAACCTTCCCAATATGATTGGAGCATGTTCATCTGCTTCACAATCTAAAATTAAGAAGTCAGTAAGAAATATGAATTTATCTACTCTTACCAGAATGTCTTCTATCTTTCCTTCCGATTGCACGTAAGAGCGATCTGCCAACTACAACATCACCGTAGTTGGTTTTACCTGCCCTATGCCTAGCTTCTGAAAAACGAACTTAGAAATCAGGTTGATGCTGGCACCTAAGTCACATAATGCCTTTCACACGTATTGATCTCCGATAGAACATGATATCATGAAACTACTAAGATTTTTTCTTTTCGTTGTGGCCTTGTTATGAAGCATTGCCACACACCCTTTTTTCACGGCGACAGTCTCAAACTCCTCGATTCTTGTCCTCTTGTATATGATATCCTTGAGGAACTTAGCATAATTGGGCATTTGTTTGATTGCATCCACTAAAGGTATGTTAATGTGTACCTATTTAAGGATATTCAGGAATCTCTTGCACTGATACTCTTGCTTCTGTTGCTTCAATCTTTGAGGGAATGGTGGTGGTAGACTCAGATCTTCAATCTTTTCAGATCATTGAAATCTGATCTAGGTTGCTACTATGACATCTTCTGTTGCGGCATCTGTGTCGGCAGAATTTTCCTCTGGTTCTTTTGCCTCAGTTTTATTTTCGGTAACCTTCTTAGATATTAATGTCTCAAACTTTTGACCCACTACCTTGGTATGTATCTTAGGGTTTTTCAGTTAAAGTCCACTTCTGGTGGTTATTGCTTTACATTGTTCATGTGGATCTGTTCTAGCGACTTCAGTACCGCTTGGTAAACCTCCTAAAGGTCGAATATTAAGTTGCTGTGCAATTTTACCTACTATGGTTTCCAGAGATTTCAGAGCAACTTCATTGTTTTACATACGAATCTCAATTTTGTCCATGAACGCATCAACTCGCTAAATAAATTTATCTGTATGTGCAATATACGAGTTGGTCTGAGCCATGAACACGGTTAGCGTATTCTCCAAGGTTCGAACATCAGTGGGTTGCTACTGCGGCATCGCCTGCTTTGGCAATTGCTTTTGAGCTGCTCTAATATTCTACTGAAATCCAGCATATTGCACATTTTGCTGTTGCGGATTTAGTGCATTGTTGGAGTTACTCCATAAAAAATTGGGTGTTTCCTCCATGCTGGATTATAAGTATTGAACAATTTTTTTCCTATTTTAATTTCCAACATAGAAGCTTGATTTTGGATAATGCGGGCATTGGTTCGAGTTATGATTGTCACCACATGTTTCACATAAAACAATGACTGCTTTTACCTCACGAATGTGGCTAGGCTTTTGTATATCCTTAACCATGTTTTTCAATGCTGACAATTACGCTAGTATCGAATTTGAAGAATCTAAGTTCGCCATTCCTTGCCTTGTTACTCCCCTTCTTGTGGTTGGGTGTTGATAGTCATTCTTGGCGAGTCTATCTAAAATCTACAAGCTTTCATGAGATGGTCGATCTAGTAGTGTGCCATTAGCTGAGGCATCAAGCATCATTCTAGTGGGTGTGTTCACCCCATTATAGCATATTGATACCTGAGTCTATTTTGATAATCCGTGCATTGGGAATTTTCTATACAATTCCATATATCTCTCCCCTGCCTCCTACATGGATTCGTCATCGTCTTGCCTGGAGGATGTAATATAGTTTCTCAGCTTATCAGTCATGTTGGTATAACTGAAGCGAGAAAGAAAACTTCGGCACAACTCTGTCCATGAGTTTAGTGATCCCAACTGGAGGTTATTTAACCAAGATTTCGCCCTATCCCTCAGTGAATAGGGGAATAATTTCAATTTTAGTACATCGGCGGAGACTCCAGGCAGCTTGAATGAGTTGCAAATTTCTAGAAAAGAGTTAAGATGCTGCCGAGCATCTTCGTTAGTTGATCCTCCAAATTGTCCTAAGGTATTGATCATGTTGAACATTACCAGTTTCAACTCAAAATGTTCAGCATCGATATTTGGCATAACCACTACAAGTGTCTGCCCATCTAAATCCTCCTCTAGGTAGTCACGTACAGTTCGGACCCATTCCTAACGAGGGAGATTATTGGGGTCGACTACTACGAAGGCAGCATGATTTGCTACCCGACGACATTTATGCTAGCATTGTTCCCCTCTTGGCCAGGTGCTTGATTCATCCTTTCGCGTAACCTTTGTCGAAGGCTTCTTGCGGTCCTCTCGATTTTAGGGTCAAAAGTATATTCGTCTGCTGACGGGTTAGCCCTGGTCATAAAACATAACAACCTGAATTATATCGATTTAAAAAGAAAATTAAAAAAAAAAGTAAAAGAAAAAGAAAAAGAAAAAGAAAAAGAAAGGATGCAAAGATAGTATGCAGCAAAGTTAGGACGCTAGTCCCCGAAAACGACGCCAAACTTGGTGACGGGCTAAAGTCCTCGAATGTCTTCACCTTTTTCCAGGTTGTCTTATTTTAGATGGCGAACCCACAGGGAAGGGGCAACCTATACTACACAATAAATCTGCACTTAAAAGTAAAAACACAATAAAATGGAGTAACGATGAATTAACTAAGAAATAAAGAAAACTAAATAATTAAAGAGAACAATAATGATAGAAGTAAGACTAGGCAATGTGCTTTGCAGAGGGAATCCGGTTGCACTTATTCTTCAGTTATTAATGCATGAGGTTGAATTACCGCCGCGGAGGATCGCTCGAAGGGTCGCCTCAGCTGCCTCGGTGGGGTTATGCCTTGTCGACAACTCAACTTTCCATAGTTCGACAGAGCATTCAAAATTGTTCCTCCTTATCCCTAAGTGAGGAAACTATTGAAACCCATGTCTTGATCATACCTCCTAGTGTAAATCAAGGATGTATAGCAACCGATTGTGCTTCCTTTTAGTCACTGAAATCCTGGTTGGCTTATCTCTAAGCTGGATTAGTCGATGCCCATGAGCAAACACCATATTCTCTCATTTTGTGAGCCTAATTCTCCCGATATTAGAGAAATGGATTTTTTCCCAAACTTATCTTTTGAGCTCGTAAGTGAAAAAATTAAAAACCAAGAGAGACACGGGCATAATCCGCGGCACGATAGTATCTGATATGATAGATTTTATAACTTAGCCAGCTGCAGCTTCTAGAAGATAATCCAATCAGCAAAAACGTTTGGAAAACAATTGTTAAGGGATTTGGATTAGAATTGACTTTTGAATATTTGAAAATTATCTTTTTATTTGGATATTATCTTTCTAGTTTTTAGGCTTTTATTTTTCCATAAGATTATTTTTAGGAGTTTTAATTTATTTTGTTTCTTTATCTTTAGATTTTCTTAAGCTATAAATACCCCATGGGTAGAGCTTGAGAAATCACCTTTGGAATTTATTTTTTTACCTTTACTTTACCTTTGTAGTTGTTCTAAACTTTTAATAAAATTTTCTTCTTTTTATATTTGTTCTTTAGTTTTTGTTTACAATGCTAAACGTGATTTTTACCATAATTATGCTTAGCTAAGTTTTCTAAGCCAAAGGCTAAAGCTATTATTCAATTCATTTCGTGAGAATTGAAAAGCACTTCATACCCTTTAGGGTTACATTTTTCAGTTTTTGGAAATCAAGGATCGGTAATCGACCATCCTTTTACAATCAAAACGATTTAATTTCAAAAAAGTGCACATTATAATTGAATTTCGGTTTCGATTAATAGTTGGGAGGAAGGATCGACCCATGGCATATTCGACTTCCTGTGAACAAATTAGCGGCGGTCCGTTAAGGGAAACTGAAATCGGATTATATTCTCAATTGATACGGTACAATCCGACTCGGGTTTTTCCATATTTTAAAAGGTGTTGAATTAAATAAGCGATTGTCGTGATTAATTCACAAAAGGGTTGAGATCTAAAAATTGATTTTAGATTCTCGATTCATTTGAGAGAAAAATAAGTTATAGGGGTTGGGCCCTATAGACTGTAACCGGTGTGAGCCCAAAGGTTAAATCCTATTCAAGGATCGAATTGAATTGAAGCAAAAGCTTTAGCCCAAGGTTGATTTTATCATTTGAATTTTAATCTCAAACTACTCTTTTTTATTGTGAATCATATTTTATTTCAATCTAAACACCAAAAACCCCTTTTTACTCTTCTATACTAGTGACACAAGATCAAGATCAAGAATAAGAAACTCGTCAACCTCATAGTCCCTGTGGGTCGACCCTTACTCTCACTATTCTACTTTACTTTATTTCTTTTATTGAGATTAAGGCTTATTTTATTTGACATCACAAACGACGCGTTATCAAATTGGCGTCTGTAACCCCTAAAATTTAACCTAATTTCTTAGATTACAAGTTAGGGTTTACAATTTTGTAACTTGATTCGCAAGGTAGGGTTTTTATGAATTAAATTAATATTCGTAAAAATTATTAATTATTCAATAATTTTAAATACTGAAAAGTTAAACGTAAAACAAAATATAAGGTTCAACCCATAAATACTAAATATTAATAATTCAGAAAATTTCAGGTAAAAGTCCAAAGTCCTTATTACATAAATAATATCCAATAAAAGTTTATAATTCGAAAATAAAACTGTAAAACATACGATATTAAATAACAGAATCAGGATCCTCCAAGTACCGAACGATGCCTAGGACTGAGATCTAAAACAGGAAACTGAAAGGATGTAAGCTAGGGAGCCTAGTGTGTCTCAAGTGTACAAATAACAAGATTACAGAACAATGTATGCAGATGATATGAAGTATGCATGATATGCACCCCAACTCCGATCACCATCAGAAGAGTAGGTTCCCCACTGAACCACTCTAACTCCATCACACCAACAGAAGTGGAACTCGACCCGCAAGTGAAGCCACTGAGCAGAAGTGGTATAATACAGAACCACTGAACAGAAGTGAATCAATCACTAACTTCCTCCGTACAGAAATATTCTACCAGATGCAATGTTAAGAGCAATTATAAAATCAGAAAGCATGCCTAATAATCTAACAGAAGGCATACATGACAAAATCAGAATCAGAAATATAATGTCAGGATGATGCATGATCATGTGGAATTAACAAAAATTTACACACATGGAATAACAGAAGTAACAGAATTAACAGAAGAGAACACACCTGTAACAGAAGACTCAACATTGATACTGACGTCTACTGGACTCGGCTCTACCACTGGAATGAGCAGGAGTAGAACCTACGAGAAACAATTAACATTAGACACCCTACTATGCCACTATACCGAAGAATACACTAATCAGAAATAAACCGATACTCACGTGCAAGTCCCAAATTATGATGAACGGGTGGTCGTCCAGGAGGAGGAGGAGGTAGGTGCTCGGGGTCGGAATCCACGTCACCTGAAGCCAACAAAAATGATTTTAGAATCCACTAAAGATAACTTCTAGATAAGGTATTCAAACATAAAAGCCCTAAAAACGATACTTCGGATTCGAATTTCGAAAAACGGACTGCGCCATTGGACTCAGGACGTCGAAAAACATAATGTGGGACAGGGTCAGAAAAAGTCAACTGCTGACGTCAGCATTGGTCAACGCTGACGTCAGCAGATGACGTCATCAGGTCAATGCTGACGTCAGCAGATAACGTCAGCAGTGACGTTAGCAGATAACGTCAGCAGATGACGTCAGCAGTGACGTCAGCCGGGTCGGGTCATGGGTCAGTTCAGGTCGGGTCAGGTCAGGGTCGGGTAGGGTCGGGTCAGGTTCGGTTTGGGCTCGGACCGGGCGGCTCGGTCGGGTTGGGGTTGAACCGGGCGGTTCAGACCGGTTTTCCAGATTTTCCAGATTTTCCGGGAAAATCTGGAATTTCCAGAAATTCCAGGAAAATCAAGAAAACTTCCAGATTCGATCCTTTCATGTTTTCTTCGATTCACCAACCACTCAATCGGCTCAAAAACAGAATTAAAACCCCCTTAAAACACATATTCGAACACTAAACCACCAAAACACACTAAAAACCGAATCAAAACTCAACTCAAATAAACCTAAACAAAAATCAAAACCAACCCTATAATCCTTCAACTTTCAAAACAACAACAAAACTTTCTCCCTCAACACAACCGGAACAAAACGAGTAAACCGCTACAAGAAACAGAACTGAAACGAAAAAGGAGAAGAAAAGGTACCTGAAGCTTACCAAAATGCACCAAGACAGATGCAACCGAAACCAAGGGAAAGAGAAGTTTCCAAACGGTTGATTCGAATTGTCAAATAGAAATCAAATTTAGAATCAACCGAATTAAAGGAGATATAACTCTAAAAAGGAAAGAAACCGAAGCGGAAAATCGGGGAAGAAGAGTTTCCAATTTGAAAATGGTAAAATTACACTTCAAGGGTCAGAATTTTTAGAGTTTTAAAAAATAGAGTCCTCAACTTTTAGAAATTTACAAAAAGGTCACTAAAATCCCCAAATTCTAGGGTTTCCAGATTAGGGATTTAAGGTTTAAATTGGGAAAAAAAATTTGGGTTATGACAGCGTCGTTGCCAGGGAGTACGACAAAATACTGATTAAATTTTCTTATTTTTGATTTATGACAAGGCGAAATCCAGGAACATTAGAAGAATTTGATCCAGAAATAGAAGCGCGAGCAAGACGAATTCACGGGCAAACATTTCATGAAAAGAGAAAGAAACAACAAGAGGAAGCAAATTCTGAAGTTTCTATTGACACCACACACGAAGAATCAACTTCCACGCCTATAGCCAATCCAACGCACAACGCACCAGATCTAATGGCTTATCAAATGATCAAGGAGTTAACCGCAGCACCCACTATTCAACAGCCCCTTTGAATCGCTTTTCCTCAATGCGAAACACCATTTCAACTTAAAACGAAGCTAATACATCTACTTCCTAATTTCAACGGTCTTCCTAGTGAGAGTCCACATAAACACTTGGCGGAATTTCATTTGGTCTGTTCAAGCATGAAACCTAAGGGAGTATCCGAAGACCAAATTAAATTAAGAGCATTCCCATTTTCTTTATCTGGAACTGCAAAAGAATGGTTATTTTATTTGCCTCCTAATTCGATAAATACTTGGTCTGAATTAAATCGAATTTTTCTTGACAGATTTTTCCCAGCAACAAAGGCAAGTAAACTTAGAAGAAGCATCCTTGGAATTAAACAAAAGCATGATGAATCACTTTACGACTATTGGGAGTGTTTCAAGAAGTTATGTGCAAGTTGTTCGCAACATGGGTTATCTGAACAAACGCTTCTACAATATTTCTATGAAGGGTTGCTTCCCATGGAAATGAAAATGGTCGATGCTGCTAGCGGATGAGCTCTTGTCAATATGACCCCAAATGCAGCAAGGGAATTAATTTCAACGATGGCAGCCAACTCTCAACAGTTTGGCACTATGAATGAACCTAGCCGACGAGTTCACGAGGTAAGCACCATTTCACTTGACAATAAAATTGATAAGTTAACTAACATCGTTAATTCTCTTGTTGCAGGAAAAAGTGAATCAACTAGAGCATGTGGGATATGCACCATGCCAGACCACCCAACCGATTGTTGTCCTACACTTCATGAAGACGTAAACGCACAAGTGAATGCAATAGGGAATTTTTCAGGACCTGCCCAAAGACCCTATAATCCTCATAGTAAGTCATACAATCCGGGATGGCGAGATCATCCGAATTTTAGCTATGCACAATACCAAAGGTCGAGTCAAGCTTATCAACAGAGACCACCTCCACCACTACAGTTTCAACCGAAAAGATCTTCACTTGAGTCTATTGTGGAATGATTAGCTCAATCCAAAAAAAAATTCCAGAATCGTACGGAGTCACACTTCCAAGAAATAGATAAACAAATTAGTCAACTAGCAAAAACCATGGGGCACCTAGAATCGCAAGGTAAACTTCCATCTCAAACTGTAACAAACCCACGAGAGAATGTAAGTGCCATTACTCTTAGAAGCGGGACAATTGTTGAACAACCGGTTCGAAAGGAGAATGATACAAAGTCCCAGAAAGATAAAGAAGCAGTTGATGAAAACTCCCAAGAAAAGAAGGAAGAAGACGTCTTGATCCAAAGAAAGGAAAAGAGTTCTGAACCAACGTCATCTCCATACGAGGTACCACCTCCTTTCCCTTCAAGATTCATTAAAAAAGACAAACAGGCCGAGGAGAAAGAGATCCTTGATGTATTCCAGAAAGTTGAGATCAATATTCCACTCTTAGAAGTAATCCGGAAGGTACCATGGTATACTCGATTCCTTAAAGAATTATGCACTACAAAAATAAAGCTTAATGGGCACGAGAAAGTAAATCTTGGAGAGAATGTTTCTGCCATTTTTCAACGACGACTTCCACCAAATTTGAAGGACCAAGGCATGTTTGCAATTCTTTGCAAAATTGGCAAAGTGGGTATAAAGCGAGCAATGTGTGATTTGGGAGCCTCAATAAACATGATGCCCTTATCCGTTTATAATACTCTTTCAGCCGAACCCTTGAAGGACACAAGAGTTACCATTCAATTGGCGGATCATTCAGTTGTCTACCCGGAAGGACTCTTGGAGAATGTCTTAGTAAAGGTAAATGAACTAATCTTTCCGGCTGATTTCTATGTCATTGACATGGAAAACGACCGCTCAAATACTTCATCTGAGATTCTTTTGGGTCGAACTTTCCTTAGTACTGCCAACAAAAAGATCGATGTAAGAAGCGACATTCTTACAATGGAATTTGATGGTGAGGTCGTTAAATTCTATGTTTATAAAGCGATGCGGTATCCTGATAATGTTCAGAGTATAAATTTTGTTGATATAATTGAACCTGCAGTTGATGAATATATTGAAACTAATTTTGTTGATAAATTTTGCAGAGATTTGGACGAAATTGACAAGGAATACAGGGAGATTAAACAAACTTTCTTTATTTCAATTAATTTTGATAAACTGATTACTCCGTCCAAATCTAAATTATTACCTTCTATTTTGCAGGCTCCTTAGATTGAATTAAAGGAATTATCGGATCACTTAAAATATGCATTCTTGGGCGACAATGATACTTTACTAGTGATTGTATCAAACAAACTAACTGAGGAAGAGGAGAAGTGCCTTTTGACGGTGTTGCGCACACACAAAGAAGCCATTGGATGGACTATTGCTGACATTAAGGGATTAAGTCCCTCAACTTGTATGCATAAAATAGAGATTGAAGGAGATAAAACATCACGGGAAGAAAAACGTCGATTAAATCCACCGATGAAGGAAATAGTAAAGAAAGAAATTCAAAAGCTTCTTGACGCGGACATTATTTATCCGATCTCGGATAGTAGTTGGGTAAGTCCGATTCATGTTGTTCTTAAGAAGATTGGTGTTACGGTGATCAAAAACTCAGAAGGTGAGTTAGTTCCAACTAGAGTACAAAATGGGTGGCGAGTCTGCATTGATTACAGGAATTTGAACTCTTTAACTCGAAAAGATCATTTTCCGTTACCTTTTATAAATCAAATGATAGAAAGACTAGCTGGTAAAACTCATTATTGTTGTCTTGATGGATTTTCAGGTTTCTTCCAAATCCCAGTGGCACCTGAAGATCAAGAAAAGACGACATTTACATGTCCTTTCGGAACATTTGCTTACAAATGAATGCCTTTCAGTTTATGCAATGCACCCGCTACATTTTAACGATGTATGCTCAGCATCTTTTCTGATTTTGTAGAGAAATGAATAAAGGTATTCATGGACGACTTCACGGTTTACGGTAACACATTTGACGAATGCCTTTATAATCTATCTAATGTTTTAAAGAGATGCCTAGATTTCATACTTGTTTTAAACTATGAAAAATGTCATTTTATGGTTGATAAAGGGTTAATCCTAGGACATATTGTTTCTTCTAACGGAGTTGCGGTCGATAAAGCCAAGACCGACATTATTCGCTCACTTCCTTACCCTTCTACGATAAAGGAAGTACGTTCTTTTATTGGTCATGCAGGATTTTATCGACGTTTTATCAAGGATTTTTCGAAGATAGCGCAACCATTATGCACTCTTCTTCAAAAAGATCAAGCTTTCGACTTCAATGTTGAGTGACAAAAATAATTCAACACATTGAAGGAAAAGCTAATCACGACTCCAATTGTCCAATCACCAAATTAGGATTATCCATTCGAGTTGATGTGTGACGCTTCTGACACTTGTGTTGGCGCAGCCCTCGGACAAAAGATAGAAAATGAGTCACACGTCATAGCTTATGCATCTTGCACCTTAGACTCGGCACAGAGAAATTATTCTACAACCGAAAAAGAACTTCTTGCCATAGTATTTGCTTTAGAAAAATTTCGATCATATTTGCTTGGTATTAATATCATTGTTTATTCTGATCATGCAACACTACGGTACTTGATGAGCGAAAAAGAAGCAAAGCCGAGACTGATCCGTTGGATTCTACTTCTTCAAGAATTTAACTTGGAGATTAAAGATAAAAAAGAGAGAGAAAATTTGGTGGCCGATCACTTAATCCGAATTCCTATCACCTCACATGACCCACCAATTAAAGATGAATTTCCTGAAGAACACTTGATGATGGTGCAGAAATCAACTTCTCCATGGTTTGCCGACATGGTAAATTATTTAGCTACAGGTAAGATTCCTACACATTTACCACGATCGACAATTAATCGGATTAAGAAAGAATCTCGTTTCTACATTTGGGATGACCCTTATATCTGGAAGCACTGCTCTGATCAAGTAATTCGACGTTGTGTCGCTGAAGAAGAGGTAAACTCGATCCTTAATTTTTGTCATTCATATTCATGTGGCGGTCATTTTGGACCAAAGCGAACTGCGCATAAGATTTTAGAATGTGGTTTCTTTTGGCCGAATTTATTTAGAGATGCCTATCTTTATTGCAAATGATGTGAAAAATGTCAACGAATAGGTAATCTAAGTCGTAGAAATGAAATGCCTTTAAATCAGATTCATATATGTGAAATTTTCGATGTATGGGGTGTTGATTATATGGGTCCTTTTGTTTCATCTTTCGGTAATACTTATATTATTCTCGTTGTTGATTATGTTTCCAGGTGGGCTGAAGCTAAAGCAACCCGTAATAATGATGCGAGAACAACTGTTGACTTTCTTAAAAATTTCAATTTTTCCAAGTTTGGCACACCACGAGCAATTATAAGTGATAGAGGAACTCATTTCATCAACCGGATTATTGATGCGCTAATGAAGAAATTTGGAGTGACACAAAGAATTGCTACGGCTTACCATCCTCAAACAAATGGGCAAGCGCGCGGAAGTGTCAAATCGCGAAATCAAAGCCATTTTAGAGAAAATTGTCAGGCTAGATCGAAAGGATTGGAGCTTAAAATTACCCGATGCACTTTGGGCGTATCGGACAACTTATAAAGGGCCAATTGTAATGTCTCCATACCGCCTTGTTTTTGGTAAATCATGTCATTTACCACTAGAACTAGAACATCGAGCTTACTGGGCGGTTAAGCAATGCAACATGGAAATGGAAGCTATCGGAGAAGCAAGGAAGCTACATATTCAAGAATTAGAGGAAATATGACGAAACACTTACGATAACTCTCAAATGTTTAAAGAGAAAACAAAAGAATTCCATGATCGAAGGATATCCTTTAAATCGTTTAATATTAACCAAAAGGTTTTGTTGTTCAATTCAAAGCTTAAACTTTTTGCAGGAAAACTTCGATCCAAATGGCTTGGATCATTCACAGTGACCCAAACTTTTCCTCATGGCACAGTGGAGATAGAAGATAATTCTGGAACTCGATTTAAAGTGAATGGACATAGATTGAAACCGTACTATGAAAATGCCCCGATCGGATTAGCTGCGGAGATCGAATTAGAAGAACCAACACTTTAAAAATTTGGGTCGTCGAGCTAACGACGTTAAAAATAGCGCTTGATTGGAGGCAACCCATTTTATTTTCATAAAACTAGTGTGATTTGTTTTTATTTTTACTTTATTTTTCTCCATTTTTATTTCCAATTTGAATCTTGTAGGTACCTTGTTGATTGCAATCAAATAAGGATGAAGCCAACGAATTAAAGCAATGATCAACCAAAGTCAAGACCTTCTTGAAGCAAAAATTGTGAAATTAAATTAGGGAGTATTTTCACCTTCTCTTTTGCACCTTATTTTTTTGTTCATATTGGGACAATATGATTTTAAGTGAGGGGTGGGATTAGAAATCAATTAACTTTTTCTTATGCATGATTGAAATTGAGCTATTTCTTTTTTTTAATTGTTGATAATCTTTGTTGCTAATTTCTAGTTTGATTTAATTTCTTTGTGAATTCAATCTTGGTCTTGTTGAATTTAGGATGCATGATAGCATGACATGACTAATTTATGTAAATTTTCCTTGGTAATTTCATGAATTTGTCGATCGAATTGGATGCATGACTTAGTTCAATAAACCTTTCATGTGAGTTTTGAGCCTAATGAGCATATATTTTCATTCTTGCTTGATGAGTGCATAAAAGTCCTATTTTTATTACCATTTCCCCACTCGATATTTACTAATAAAGGACAAGATTCAAGGACTTTAATAGATATTTATGCATATTTTCCATACTTCAGCATCCAAACATATAATTTATGAATTCATCTAATAATTGGCATAAAATAGATGCATTTGATAGTTTTCTTTCTTAGACAGGAAGCTACATATAAAGATGGCCAATTGGGAAGACAGATGCTGAAGACTAGATAGAGCACCCGCCGAGGCAACACTTTTGAGGCCGCGACAGCAGAGTGAAGATGACAACCATTGCTCGATAGAAAGAGAAAAATATGTTGATCTTAATGGACAATGAGCGAAAGAAAGACGAAGCCAAACTACGGAGTCAAGCCTTGGTCAAAGTCACGTGCGGGAAAGAAGAGATATTCTAGGAAATAAAATTTAATTAGGAATTATACTTCTTTCTTATTTAGAATTGTTTCCTTGCATTGAAAGCTTTAACCTAGGGCTTGGCCTATATAAAGCACATATTAGATTTAGTTTAAAAAGGAGTTTTACCCTAGACAATACCTTTAGCCGCCGAATACATCATGTTCTAAACTTCTTCGGAGGTTTAGGTTGTTTGTGAAGTAGTTGGAGAAGATAGTTATGTTATGCTAGATATTTATTAATGCAAAACAAAACCTATTTCATAGTTTATTCTCTCTTGGCGTTTACTCTTCTTTGCATATGAGGTCGAGATGATAAGTATGTGAAGAAAAATCCATTTGTCTAATATCGGGAGAGTTAGGCTCACGAAACGAGAGGGTACGGTCTTTTCTCATGGGCATTGACTAATCCGGTTATCCAGGATTTTAGCGACTAACAAGACGCATGTGAGGTTGTTATCCGCCCTTGATTCACGCCGGGAGGTATCATCAAGACTCGTGGGTTTCAACAGTTCTCTTCGCTTAGGGATAAGGAAGAAGACATACAAGGATGCTCTGTCGAACTATGGAATGTTGAATTGTCGGCAAGGCATAACCCCTCCTAGGCAGATGTGATGACCCTTTGTGCGATCCGCCGAGGCGGTAGTTCAACCCATGACATTAATAAGTAGATACTTAGCATAACTGGATTCTCCTCTTCGAAGCACTCATCTTAGAATCACTTTATTCATCTTTATTTCTTCTATATTTAGTTTAATTTTAGTAGTTAATTTAGAATTCTCAACTCAACTATTACTTGTGTTTTTACTTTTTATAGTGCAGCCATAAGAGGTAGTGAAGTCGACACATTCCCTGTGGGATCGACAATCTTAAGTATTACAATCTGAAAAAGGTGGAAAAAAAAGGACTTTCGAGCCTCCATCAGATTTGGCGCCGTTGCCGGGGACTAGCGCTCAATTTTACTACCAATTATTTCTGCATCTTTTTCTTTTTCTTTTTAAATTTTACTTGAAAATTCTTTTAACTAACTAAGGTTGTTTTGTGTATGACCAGGTCTAATCCATCGATAGAACAATACCCATACGATCCTGAAATCGAAAGAAACGCAAGGCGTTTACAACAAGGGATACGCGAAAGGATGAACATAGAACCTGGCCAGCAGAACAACGCTGGCATGAATGCCGCCGCGGCAGATAACCAAGGCGCATTCACAGTTGTTGATCCTGCCAATCCACCTCAACAGGAGCGTGTACGAATGGTTCGTGATTATTTAGAGGAAGATTTGGATGGATTAACTCCTACCGTTGTGATGCCTAATATAGAGGCAAAACATTTTGAACTAAAACCGATCATATTCAACATGGTCAACACTCTAGGCCAATTTGGAGGATCGGCCAACGAAGACGCTCGGCAGCACCTTAAGTCGTTTTTGGAAATTTGCAATTCGTTTAAACTACCGAGGTTTTTTACCGCCATACTAAAGTTAAAACTGTTTCCCTATTCACTGAGGGATAGGAAAAAATCTTGGTTAAACAAACTCCAACCTGGATCATTGAACTCATGGACTGAGCTTTGCCAGAGTTTCCTTGCTTGATTCAGTTATACCAATATGACTGACAAGCTGAGAAACGATATCACATCATTCAGGAAAGATGAAGATGAATCAATATATGAGGCATGGGAAAGATACCGAGAGTTATATAGAAAATGCCCCATGCATGGTTTACCCGAGTGGACTCAAGTGTCAATCTTCTACAATGCTGTTAACACCCCTACGAGGATGATGCTTGATGCCTCCGCAAATGGTACCCTTTTAGACTGCCCACCCCATGAGAGCTTAGAAATTCTGGATAGGTTAGCAAAGAATGATTATCAATATCCGACCACCAGAAGAGGAATAACTAGGCGAGGCATGACAAGCTCTGACTCTGCAGATTCTATACTTGCTCAACTATCAGCCTTAACAAACATGGTTAAAGATCTACAAAAGTGGAGTCATGTTCGAGAAGTTAAGGCAGTCACTGTTTGTTGTGAAACATGTGGCGATAAACATGATACAAGCGCATGCCCGCAAGATCCAGAATCTTCCTTTTATGTTGAAAATTTCAATCGAAACAATATGTCCAATAATTATAACCCAACATGGAGGAAACATCCAAACTTCTTATGGAGT
The DNA here is from genome assembly GCA_035048815.1 of Abelmoschus esculentus. Lineage (NCBI taxonomy): Eukaryota > Viridiplantae > Streptophyta > Magnoliopsida > Malvales > Malvaceae > Abelmoschus > Abelmoschus esculentus. Next base: position 2,832,100 of record JAUCBN010000061.1, on the reverse strand, counting down.
AATCCTAACACTGCACTTAATCCACAACATCAATCAGTGCAATCTACTGATTCTAGCAAAATAGATTTGCTCAGCAGCCGGTGCCGCAGCAGGCTTTGCCGCCACCGCAGCAAACAACAGATGTCCAAACTCTAGAAAATACACTGCAGACATTCATGGCTCAAACTGGCGCTTATATTGCAAACATCAATAAGTTCATTCAAAGAGCCGATAATTTCATGAACAGGACAGAGATGAGGATGCAAAACAATGAAGCTGTTCTCAAGACGCTGGAAGCTGCAGTAGGACAGATGGCACAACAGATGAAAAGTTGACCTTTAGAGAGTCTTCCTAGCGATACTGAAGTCGCTAGAACTGGTCCTCATGAACAATGCAAAGCAATATCCACCAGGAGTGGATTACAACTAAAGGACCCTGAATTACCTACTCAGACAGTAGGTAAGAACACTGAGATAGTAGCACCTCAGGTAGCTATTGATGAAATACCCAAGGTAAAAGAACCAACAGACACTGCCGATTATGCTGCCACAACAGATGATGCCTTCGTCGCACCACAAATAAGATTCCAATGCGAAGAAAGAATTGAAGATTTACGGTTACCACCACCTTTCCCACAAAGGTTGAAACAACAAAAGCAAGAATATCAGTTTAAGAAATTCTTGGACATTCTTAAACAGGTACACATAAATATACCTTTAGTGGAGGCAATTAAGCAAATGCCCAACTATGCTAAGTTCCTTAAGGATATTATATCGAAGAGGAAAAAATTAGGGGAATTTGAGACGGTTGCCACGACAGAAAGGTGTGTGGCAATGCTACACAACAAAGCCACGACCAAAAGAAAAGATCTTGGAAGCTTCACCATACCATGCTCTATTGGTGATCAATACGTGGGTAAGGCGCTATGCGACTTAGGCGCTAGCATAAATCTTATGCCTAAGTCAGTATTCCAAAAACTAGGCATCGGGCAGGCTAAACCAACAAAAGTGATGCTGCAACTGGCAGACCGCTCTTACATGCAACCGGAAGGAAAAATTGAAGATATCTTGGTAAAAGTGGATAAATTTATATTTCCTGTTGACTTCTTATTTCTTGATTGTGAAGCAGATGAACATGCTCTGATCATATTGGGAAGGTCGTTCCTAGCCACGGGCAGAACATTGATCGATTGTGAGAAAGGCGAACTGGTCATAAGGGTCAATGACCAACAAGTGAAGATCAATGTATTAAAAACTTTAAAGCATCCGGATGAACCAGATGAATGTCAGAGAATAGAGGTTAAAACTGAATTTAACTTCAATACAGAAACGGACTGCCTGAACAAGTCCTGCCGAGGCAACCCCTGCCAAGGCAGCTGATTGGTGATTTAAATAGTTACTTTTTAATTGCTAATTATCCTATTTTCATGAATTTATCACTGCTAATTTGAGTGAATTTCACATCTTTTATGTGCAGTGACCTGTTTTCTACAATTGGTGATTAAAAAGACAATTTCTGCATTCTTCGCGACTGGAGGTGTAACCCCCTTAGCCCGGCCTGGACGGAACCGGCACTAACGGGTCACACGGGGAATATCGAACTAAACCTGTTAAGGTCCAATTCGATAAACAACCCTGAAAACCGATATGTTTTTTTTAACTAGATGCATAATTAAGTTCCTATGTGTGTCGAGGTCATGCGTAACGAATATGGTAACGTTCGATTCACAATTGATCATTCAATTCGCATATCAGTATATAAGGACCAAAACGCAAATAATTCCTAATTTCAACAATAAACCCGTAATGCGATCTACCATAGTTCAATTAAACATGCTTAGCATACTCATAACAAAGTTCAGATCAAACGGACCATTATTGCATCGTCAATTTCATGTTTCATACAATAGGGACCTAATTGTAAAGCTCACAATAACATAGGGACTACATCTATCATTAATTCACCAATGTGAATTCAAGTTAACATCATGCATCCTGGTGATAGTACAACACTCAATATCATTCATGGCATCTATATTCGATCATGGAAAGATATCCGACCCTAAACATATTTTTTTCCACACTTAAAATGTCATTTTTGGGTCTCGGTATCGATACCTAGGGTCTCGGTATCGATACCCTATCGTGGAGCTAGCCTCCTTGCACTTCGAAGGCTATTGGTATCGATACCCCCATAGGTGGTATCGATACTCCAGCGTCCAGTGGAGTAATTGCATCGAACCATGGTTCGAACCACCCCAAATTAGGCCTTAGGGTATCGATACTGGTATCGATACCCCCTGTGCACTTTGACAAGTTTGAACATTCTAAGTTAATTCCACCCATTCAAACATAACCATTAATCACCCTTAACTATATGCATGATTTTCTAAGCACAAAGAACAATTTATAGCATCCATTTATCACATCAAAGACCCCAAACAATCTATAGGCATGCTTCCTAAAATATGATTTAAAAATCAACAACGTTCATTCAAGTACATGTCTCAATAATCCAAACAACACCATAGTCCATCAATCAACAATCCAAAACATTATAGGTCTTATTACAACATTAACCAAAGCAAAAATCATTCACTTCACATGGGTTCGATTTACACATTGCCAAGCCCAAATTATTTGCCAAAACATACCAAAAATTGAGACAACTCTTCCCCTTGGTTCCCTTACCCCGAACGTGGCCTCGAATATCTCTATTTTTCTGCAAGTATGAAAAGAGAGAGCTTAAGCACAACATGCTTAGTGAGGAAGCTCTAAAACAAGTTCCAAATCATTTATAAATTCATACTTGCATTCTTCATGCTTATTTGAAATATGTAAAACCAAAGCATGCTTATCAACAATGTCAAAACATCTCATGTATCATGCACAAATAAATCATTTTGTTTCATATATGCATATTGGCTTTCTAGTGGTCACTTAATATGAACTTTTAGTTCACCGAATACACGGATTCCTTTTTCCATAATTGGAGACACTCGGTCTCAACATGCATCGGTCGGACACATAGTCACCCTTGTATACATGTTACCCCCACTACGCATTGTCGGACACAAAGTCACCCTTGTTTACGCATGGGTCAACTATATGCACGGTCGGACACAAAGTCACCCTTGTTTACGCATGGGTCAACTATATGCACGGTCGGACACAAAGTCACCCTTGTTTACATATAGGCAAGCTCTACACGCACGGTCGGACACAAAGTCACCCTTGTTTACGTGTAGGCATCATCATTATTCTCATTATTTTTATAGTGCACTCAATCCTAATGACATGTCATTTGTATTCGAATCTAAAGTTAGTGTCACTAAGCCAATATCAATTCCAATCATGCATGTTAACTTGTTGCTCATAATGCACTCAGTAAATGTTCATCAAGTGAACTAAAAATCATGCTCAACGGCTTTATCAACATAGGGTAAATAACCTCATCATAATCCAAATTCTTTTTCATGCTTACATAAACCATGAATACCTTAATAAACCATGCATTTTCAGCAATTAACACATGCATGCATCATTTCAAAATCAAATATATGCAATTCCAAAACCATATTGAATCATTGTTCACATATATGCCGTTACCGAAAATAGCCGAAACTTGATATAATGCATCAACATCATTTAAAACACTTACTCTTGAACTATGGAAAGTTTTCACACTATTCCATAGCCCCCAAAACAGAACCGAACCAATGTGATTCACTTTAAATCCAAAACCACTCACCGACAAGCGAAACGAGCCCTCGCCGATGCTCCGACGGTAACGCCAACGCACCAGCCACTTATGCACCTTCTTGCACTACCTCTACAACATTAAAAACAGAGCATATTCACATCACAACATGCTCAAAATAGCAGCCACATTTAACCCTCACAAAACCATCAAAAACCTTGCCGAAAAGACCGAAAACTAAGCCGAAATGCATCCGAAACAACATCAGCCCAAAACCTAATGAATCTAACATCTAATCCACCTCAATTATGAACCAAAAACACTTACAAACCATCCTTATACCTCCAGCAACATTAGAACACCTAAAACAGCCCCTAAAACAACCTAAAACCACCTTAAAACACCATCGATTACATTATTCCGGGATTAATTTATTGTTAACTCATTTCAAGACTCAATCAATCATTTAATTGACCTAATATCATAATTAAATCAACCTAAATCCAGCATCAATTTAGATCTCAAAAGATTTCATAAAATCCATCATAAAACTCATAAACCTTGAATTAAAACACAAAATAAAATAGCAATAGTTGATGAGCAAGCCAATACTTGGGAATTTCAACCTAAATCCAACATCAATTTAGATCTCAAAAGATTTCACAAAATCCATCATAAAACTCATAAACCTTGAATTAAAACACAAAATAAAATAGCAATAGTTGATGAGCAAGCCAATACTTGGGAATTTCAATAAAGAACCTTAGAAAAAGATTAAAAATCAGAATATTACCTTGAGATTTGCTCCACCAAAAAGATGAGAAAAGCTTCCTTGATTTCCTTGAAAAAGATGTTGATTTTTGCAAAATTGATGAGTAGGTTTTGTAAAGAATGAAATGATGAATAAAATGAAGTAAATCTTGTAGAAAATGATGAAGAAATCAGCAAGTAATTGGAGAAATTTGGAGAAGAAGATGGAGAGAAAATGAGAGAAAATCTTGAGAGAAAAGATGGGAAAATGGGAAGTTACAAAAGAAAATGGAATTATTATTTAGAATAAAACAATTTAAAAATAATTTTGGTGGATAAATCATTAATTAAAAATAAATTGGGTTTATGGCCCTCTAAGGATTCTAAGTATGGCTTGCTTTCCAATTTAGTCACCAAAAAATACTAATTGCCAAAAATTACTAATTAAATCCCCAAAACTTTCCCAAAATTACAATTTAGTCACTAGTACAAAATTAGCCTAATTAAAAATCAAATTAAAGTTCAAATAATATTCCTTTAACTTTAAAACACCATTTTAATATTTTTAGAACCATTTCACAAAATTATTACTTATCCGATTAAAATATTATTATTTTAATTTTTCCCGGAATAACGAACCCTAGGAATCCGATTTGACCCGAATCGAATTTCCCCAACTAACACTTAAACTACTAACCCCAAAACCGGGATGTTACAACTCTCCCCCTCTTAAGAAAATTTCGTCCTCGAAATTCTTACCTGAAGCAAACAAGTGAGGAAACTGCTCCTCCATACTTTTCCTTGTCTCCCAAGTTGCCTCTTCAACACCTCGGTGTCTCCACAGCACTTTAACCAAATCTATGGTCTTCCCTCGAAGAACCTTTGTATCCACATCTAAGATCTTCATCGGTTCTTCCTCATAACTCATATCTGTTCTTAACTCAATCTCCTCAACCGGAACAACATGAGAGGGATACGATCTATACTTACGAAGCATCGATACATGAAAAACATCATGCATCCTACTCAACTCTTCCGGCAACCTCAACCGTTAAGCAACAGGACCAACACGCTCCAACACCTCATACGGCCCAATGAAACGAGGAATCAACTTACCCTTTCGTCCAAACCTCATCACTTTCTTCCACAGCGAAACTTTTAGAAACACTTTGTCCCCGACATCATACTCTATCTCTCTACGCTTCAAATCGGCATAAGACTTTTGTCTATCTGAAGCCTCCTTGCGCTTAGCACAAATAAGCTTAACTTTCTCATCCGTATCTTTCAACACTTGTGGTAAATAAACATACTTTTGTCCAACTTCCTTCCAACACAAAGGTGTACGACACCTACGCCCGTATAAAGCTTCAAACGGTGCCATCTTTATACTTGCCTGATAACTATTATTGTAAGCAAACTCTACCAAAGGCAACTGCTTCTCCCAAGAACCTTGAAACTCAATGATGCAACATCTCAACATATCCTCCAAGATCTGGATAACACGTTAAAACATTTTCAAACCAAAAAGAGCTCGTTGGTCTGGATGTTGTTTTAATATACAGTGGGAGGAAGGATTTGCCTGTGGCAATTTTGACTTCCTATGAACACACTTAGCGGCGGTCCGCTAAGGAAAAATGAGATCAGATTCGATTCTCGACGAGACAACATAATCTGAGTCGGGCCTTTCCAGTATTTAATCTGAGTGTTTTAACGACAATAGCTGTGGTTAACTCACTCAAGAATAATCTTTCAAAGGCTTTGGAAGATCGGTTACAAGAGAGAAAGGCAAGTTACAATGGGTTGTTCCTTGTAGACTGTAACCGACATGAATCCTGGAGTAAAAATCCTTTTCAATGATCGACATAATTGAAACAAAGTTAGCTCGAGGCGATTTCTTCATCGTCATTTTCAACTATTATTTTTTTCTCTCAATTTTATTTTTACTTTTAATTTGTTATTTTAGTTTCTTTATTTTTCATCACAACTTCATCAAACCCCCCTTTAATTAATTGTTTGCAGTATCCTGGACTAGAAGCGACACAAAATTGCATCAGAAATTCCAAATTCCCTTTAGATCGACCCTCTTTACTATAATATCTTTACTTATTTAAATTAAAGAGGAATATTTTATTTTGACGAGTAAAACGACGCTTGTCAAAATTGGCGCCGTTGCCGGGGAATTTTCGGCAAATTACTGATTAATTTTTGTTTTATTTTATGACCAGGAGCAATCCGGGAAATCTTGTTGAACTTGACCCGGAAATCGAAGCAAGAGCTCGTAGAACTCATGGCCAAACACTTCGAAAGAAGAAACAACAACGAGAGCAAGACAAGCAAGCAAGTTCAGAATCTAATTCTGAACCATTATCTCATACCTAATCCTACGAAGAGTCAAATTCCGACACTTGTCCTACTTCATCAAACCCAAATCTTGAACCAAGACAAATGACCGACCAAACAATTAGACAATTAAATGCAGCTCCGAATATACAACAACCACTTTGCATTACCTTTCCTAATGGCGAAACTCCATTTCAACTTAAGACGGGATTGATCCATCTCCTTCCTACCTATAACGGTTTGCCTAGTGAAAGTCCACACAAACATCTCGCTGAATTTCATATGGTGTGCAGCAGCATGAAGCCTCAAGGAGTTTCCGAGGATCAAATCAAACTGAGAACATTTCCTTTTTCCTTAGCCGGAACGGCTAAGGAATGGTTATTTTATTTACCGCCTAATTCAATTACTACCTGGGCTGAACTATCACGTGTTTTCCTTGACAGGTTTTTTCCAGTGGCAAAAGCAAGTGAGTTAAGGCGAAGTATTTTGGGAATTCAACAAAAAGAATGTGAAACTCTCTATGATTACTGGGAAAGATTTAAAAAATTATGTGCCAGTTGTCCGCAACATGGTCTTTCTGAGCAAACACTCCTTCAATACCTCTATGAAGGAATGCTTCCAGTTGACAGAAAAATGGTAGATGCCGCCAGCGGCGGTGCTCTCATTAACATGACACCCACGACAGCAAGAACATTAATTTCTTCTACGGCGACAAACTCACAACAATTTGGCTCGAGTGAACCTAGCCAACGGGTTCATGAGGTAAGTGTTGTTTCAATTGAAAATAAACTCGACAAATTAACTGATATAGTTCATTCGCTTGTTTCAGGAAAAATCGGAGCCGCAAAATTTTGTGGAGTCTGCACAATGTCAGATCATTTGACAGAATATTGCCCATTTTTACAAGGTGCATCCGAGGCACAAGTTAATGCCGTAGGAAGCTTTCCGGGACCTCTTCAAAGAGCATATAACCCATATAGTAATACTTTAAATCCAGGATGGAGGGATCATCCAAACCTAAGTTACGGAAACAACCAAAATTATCAATCGAGGGTTCCTCCTTTGCCAGCCCAAACGCCACAAATATCCTCCCTTGAAACAATTGTTGAGAAATTGGCTATATCCCAAGAAAAATTTCAAACTCAAACACATGCTCATCTCCAAGAAATTGACAAACAAATCAGCCAATTAGCACAAAAAGTTGGTCGCCTAGAATCTCAAGGTCGATTACCATCACAAACCGAAACAAATCCAAGGGAAAATGTAAGTTCGATCACTCTCCGAAGTGACACCATCATCTCACCTGAAGTTTCAAACAAGTCCGGTAAACAAAAAAAAGATGCATCGTCAAAGAAACAAGAAAAAGATCCTTCGCCTTCAAACATTTCTGGTAAATTTGCTTTCACTTCTTCTTTTTCTTCTCCTTATGAAACTTTGCCTCATTTTCCTTCTAGGCTTATGAAACGCGACAAGAAAGCGGAAGAGAAAGAAATCCTCGACATCTTCAGGAAGGTAGAAATTAACATCCCTTTTCTTGATGCAATTCGGAAAATACCAAAGTATGCGAAATTCTTGAAAGATCTTTGCACAAACCGAAGGCGATTGAATGGGAATGAAAAGGTGAACCTTGGCGAAAATGTTTCGGCATTTTTTCAAAAAAAGCTTCCACCCAAGTACAAAGATCAAGGTATGTTTGCCATCCCATGCAAAATTGGTAATGTTGGAATCAAGCGTGCAATGTGTGACTAGGCGCATCCATCAATGTGATGTCATTGTCCGTCTATAACAAAATTTCCAATGAACAATTGAAAGAGATGAGAGTAATGGTACAACTCGCCGATCGATCAATCATTTACCACGAAGGAGTTCTAGAAAATGTTTTAGTGTAGGTATATGATTTAATATTTCCTGCTGATTTTTATGTAATTGACATGGAAAATGATCGCAGTAATATTGGATCTGAAATACTTCTTGGGCGACCATTCTTGAGTACGACAAACACAAAGATTGATGTTCGTAGTGACATTTTAACTATGAAATTTGATGGAGAAGTCATCAAGTTTGACGTATATAAAGCCATGAAATATCCAGATAATGTGGCAAGCTTGAATTTTGTTGATATTGTTGATCCATTAGATAATGAATTTCTGGAGACTAATTTTCTAGTTGAGTTTTGCAGGGAATTAGAAAAAGAGGAATTTAAGGATATGAAGTTTGAAGAAATTATTTCTACCATATATTCTACTTCTATTTTTCATTTAATGCCTTCAAAAATTAAATCTTTTCCATCAATTTTGCAGGCATCAAATATGGAGTTAAAATTACCACCGGATAAATTGCATATTAAAGAAGATACTTTGCCGAAAAAGTTGAAGGAACGTCATGATCGAAAAATTTTCATAGAGAAATTCTCAGTTGGACAAAGCACGTGATGTAACACCTGACCCGGATGTCACATTGGCCCTCCGGCCCAAAACCTGTATTTCAAAATTTCTTTCAAAAGCCCAACAATAGATTCAATTCCAAGTTCAAAATATTATCATAAGGCCCAAACTCGGATAAAAGTAAATTTCCAAAAGATAATAAGTAAACGGAGCTCCAAAATATTACTAACCGTTTAAAAACATTCAACCCAAATTAAAATAAATAGAGTTACATTACATAGGGTTCGACATAGTACAAGCCCACTAAATCTAATACATGTACTCTGACAACACGGTCGATGTTGATATCCGAACCTTGATGGTGCTCCACGAACCGGGTTCACCTAACCTACGCACGAAAACATATTTCGAACGCTGAGCTACGAAATCTCAGTGGATACGTCGAACTCGGCTAACATCATGCATATCATAAGCAGTAAAGCATAACATATAAAATATCGTGCATGATATGATGATCTAGCATGCTTGCCTACCACATGGCATAAACAATGTATAATGACGCACACAGCATATACATGTCAAACAACAACACAAAGTAGTGAGGCTTGCGTCCACACAGCATTGGGATCCCATACTCAGGATGAGGCCCGCGTCCACACAGCATCGGGATCCTACATTCGAGATTTGAGGCCCGCTTCCACACAGCATCGGGATCCTCCAAATCCCATACTCGGAATGTCATATCGAGTATCATCGAATGAGGCCCGCGTCCACACAGCATCGGGATCCTACATTCGGAATGGTCTTCAAAATCATCACCCGGAATGTTACATCGGATGGACTTCGACGTGTTGCAACACTTTTGGATATCCGGATTTCCATCAAACAAGGACTCAACACACATAAACGATCCACCTAGGATCCTCACATCAAAACATATCAAGACTTAACATAATTTAGTCATTCATGGTTTAATACGTCAATATTGTGTTAACCATTCATTTCATTAATTATAAGATTCATTATTGCCTTTAATTCTATTATGGAACCTCAAACAAAGCTTATCTTGTCAAGTTTTCATAGGGGTATCGATACCCTTAGTCTTTTCTTTTTTCACCATGCTTTTAAACCCAAACCAATTTTATTATATTTTCCTCTTTTTGTTTCCTTTTTCAAGACAAAGGTGAAGCTATTTCAAAAGAAAAAAGAGTTGTGCAGAATCGAACAAAACATTCTAATAAAATTATACTGTTCAGAAAAAAAAGAAATAAAAGTGCAGTGTAGAAAAAAAGTTTGATTCGAATAGTGCAAAAAATACAATGCAGAAAAATAGTGCAGAATTGTTCGAATAAACTGTCCAAAAAATGAAAAAAAATAATTCTTTCTTTCCCATTGAGAAATGCTTGAGGACAAACATTGAATAATTGAGGGGGAATTTGATTAGTGCTTAAATTATACAATATTTTATTAATAATTACTCCTTGATTAATTATTATAAGTTGCTAATTTGGATCTTTTCGTTCAATTTTGATGCAAGACAATAAGATCAAGAAATGTTCTAAAACTGATGAAATTATGCAACTTTTGATATTTTTGGAATCATGGCTAAAGACACGGGCACGATCCGCGGCACGATAGTATCTGATATGACAGATTTTATAACTCAGCCAGCTGCAGCTTCCAGAAGATAATTCAATCAGCAAAAACGTTTGAAAAACAATTGTTAAGGAATTTGGATTAGAATTGACTTTTGAATATTTGGAAATTATCTTTTTATTTGGATATTATGTTTCTAGTTTTTAGGCTTTTATTTTTCCATAGGATTAATTTTAGGAGTTTTAATTTATTTTGTTTCTTTATCTTTAGATTTTCTTAAGCTATAAATACCCTATGGGTAGAGCTTGAGAAATCACCTTTGAACTTTATCTTTACTTTACCTTTGTAGTTGTTCTAACTTTTAATAAAATTTTCTTCTTTTTATATTTGTTCTTTAGTTTTTGTTTTACAATGCTAAGCATGATTTTTATCATAATCATGCTTAGCTAAGTTTTCTAAGCCAAAGGCTAAAGCTATTATTCAATTCCTTTCATGAGAATTGAAAAACACTTCATACCCTTTAAGGTTACATTTTCAGTTTTCAAAAATTAGGGATCGGTAATCGACCATCCTTTTACAATCAAAACGATTTAATTTCAAAAAGTGCACATTAGAATTGAATTTCGGTTTCGATTAATAGTTGGGAGGAAGGATTGGCCTATGGCATATTCGACTTCCTATGAACAACTTAGTGGCGGTCCGTTAAGGGAAACTGAAATCGGATTAGATTCTCAATTGAGACGGTACAATCCGACTCGGTTTTTTCCAGATTTTAAAAGGTGTTGAATTAAATAAGCGATTATCGTGATTAATTCACAAAAGGATTGAGATCTAAAAATTGATTTTAGATTCTTGATTCATTTGAGAGAAAAAAAAAGTTATAGGGGTTGGGCCCTATAGACTATAATCGGCGTGAGCCCAAAGGTAAAATCCTACTCAAGGATCGATTTGAATTGAAGCAAAAGCTTTAGCCCGAGGCTGATTTTATCAATTGAATTTTAATCTCAAACTACTCTTTTTATTCTGAATCATATTTTATTTCAATCTAAACACCAAAACCCCCTTTTTACTCTTCTCTACCAGTGACGCAAGATCAAGATCAAGAATAAGAAACTCGTCAACCTCATAGTCCCTGTGGATCGACCCTTACTCTCACTATTCTACTTTACTTTATATCTTTTATTGAGATTAAGGCTTATTTTATTTGACATCACAAACGACGCATTGTCAAATTTATAAGAGTGGGTTGCTTCGACAGTATTTTAAATCTATTTTACAAAGGTTTGGGGGTGTAGGGATGGTGTGGAAAAACTCCTTATACTCCGGAGTAAGTTTTTAAGTTTTGCTCTCTTGAAAATCCATATTACGCCATGCTTTACTATGTGATTTTGTCATGTTCATGTTTTAATTGTGCATATGTGATTATGCATGTGATTAGATACTCATGATACTGTTTTTATAATGTTTTGATGCTCCCATGATTTTGTTTTCAAAATTTGATAAAAAAATGTTTTAACGGTTTATGCATTTGATGCATGTATTGATGGGAAGCATTAGTTATGATTCACTCTTTTTGTCTTAAAATTTGAGCATTGTGTTTTATTTTTAGTATTGGTATTAAAGATGATGAAACTTGGATAAGTTGATCGATAAATATGATGTGAGTGCACTATAATTAAAATGTTTACGTGTATAAAATTCCTTGGTGATGCATTAGAGTTAATACTTATATTTTGATATATGTGTCGTATTACATGTAAGTGTTGCTTATCCCGGATGCTAAGGTGTGATTTCATGATTGGAAATAATCCATCATGGGTGAGATTAGGCGATTAGCCCTCACACATGGTATGAGTAGCGATTGGCTCTCATACGTGGCATGTCAACGATTTGGCCTCATGCTTGGCATGTTAATCATGCATGTTCCGTTTATCCTAATGTTTAATGGTAATCTAAACGGTTCACTAATACCAATACAATGTTATAAGCAAATATATTTTCTTAATTGAATGATGTTTTCAAAGAAGCTTTTCCATAGACATGTAAGACTTGAGTGATGCTTATTGAGCATGCGTTTTTCAAAAGTATTTGAAAAAGGTTTTGTGGCTTATACCATGGAATACTTATTGTTTTTCATATTGTTGGCATTGATAGCAATGTGTCTATTACATGAGTTGAGCATGACATGTTTTTATAAAACTTTGGCTTTTATGGGCTGCATTGCAAGTTGTTTTACTTATGTTTTTAATTATCACTCACTAAGCTTTTGCTTAACAACTCTCCTTTAGTTGCAATGCAAAGAAATAAGATATTAGGTTCCATTAAGAAGCAAGGAAATTGAGTAACCTATTTATACTTTATTAGGCTCAAGTATGTTTTAAGTTAATTTGAGAACCTTAAGTAGATGAGAGCATTGAAGCAAATAATTGATATGTTATTCTAGAAATTCTTGATTTGAATCTCTTTTTTGATTATTTTATGCTTTGGAAGTTCTTTGGTTTCGATTCACATCTCGATTGTGCTTAATCTTGTTGAAATTTGATTTTGATGAATATTGCTTAAAATTTGAGTTAAGTGCATGGAACTAGAATGAATTACATCTAGAAACCCTGTTGCATTATATGGTTTATGGCTTATAGGTGAATAAATGCATCTAGTACCTACATGGAAACGTTTAAAGCATAGTATATGGGTAAATAGATTTTTCTGGGAAGTGGGTTTCGATGTTCGTTCATAGGGTATCGATACCTAGGCAAAAACATAACAATTTTTTTGGGAAATTAAGCCTTAGTATCGAAACCATATGAACAAGTTTCGAAACGGTAGTGTGAATTCTTCAGGCTTATCGATACGATTCCTTTTGGTTTCAGTACCGACCTTCATAGTCTCAATTGGTATCGTAACGGTCCTTCAGGTGTATCGAAATGCGGATTTGTCGCAGGCAATCGTCTATGTAATCATAGGTGTTCTTTAACATTTAATACCCATTTCGTTACCCTTTTTTAGTTTTCATAAGTTTTGATACCGACAAAGGGTGTTTCGATACCCCTTTCAGTTAAAGTTGTTAAAGGCTGGGAAAATAACTTTGCAAACTTACATTTTAGTCACTAAAATTTGAGGAACCAATTAAATGACTTATAAATATTATTTTAACCTGAAAATTTATGTACAAACATGAAATATACATAATTAAATATTGGTAACTTTAATTTTACAATTAGAGTAATTATTTTGGAAATTTACAATTAGGTCTCTAAATCTTGTTCGTTTAAATTATGACTCTTTTCTCATTAATTTCCTCTGCAAATGAACTCAGTCCTTGCATGAAAAATGTAGGATCTAATTAAAGTATTTAGATAAGATAAAAGAAAAAGAATAAAATGAGGTCGTTCATCGGGTGAGTTTTTGTACTAGCCTCAGTATTCCCTGTGTAACTCGTTCAAGTCGGGTGGCATCTAGACCGTGTCGAGGGAGTTACATTTGTTTGTATTAGAGCCTAGGTTTATGAAACCTTTAGTGATATTTTGTTTTGCTTTGATATGTTTTATGCATGGTGATTGTTTACCATGTTTTGTTGATATTGCACGATGATCGTTATACATGTTGATATGTTATATGCTTGGTGACTGATTAATTTGCTAAGGCTAAAGCATGTTAGACCTATATCTCCATTGCTCCACTACTTTAGGTTGGATTTTGTTAAAAACTTGAGCTAGTTGACTCCCTGCTTCTGCTAGACTCACTTAGTTTTGAAATTTCTGTTTTTGTGCATAGTAATAGTAATATGGGACTCTGTAGTGAGCTTATAAAGAACACTAAATCTATTACCGATGGAAGAGAAGTGCTTGAGGAGGAAGAGTTACCACCTCATCCACCACAACCGGTCGTACCGCCAGTTGAACCGCCAACAACTCCACCTGCTGTGCCGGTTGTCGATGATATGACCCCGTTAATCCAGGCGATAACGGGAGCTTTTAAAGATGTAGTTACTGGAATGTAGGACACAGTTGCTCCACCAGTAGCTAATCCTTGTTTGCCCTTAGAGAGACTTCGTAGTTTAAGGGCGGTTGAGTTTAAGGGTTTGTCACCTAAAGACTCGAAGGCTTGATTAGAGAGTACAAAACATATTTTGGATTAGATGGGTTGTTCTGATGAAAGGAAACTTGAATGCACCGTTTCTTTTCTCCAAGGTGATGCTTATAAGTGTGGACTACCAAAATCTATGGTTTGGATGATGCTGAGGTGACTTGGGATTTCTTTGGTGAGGCATTTAGTCGTAAATATCTGGTAGTTAGGTATTTGGATGAAAAGAAAATAAAGTTTAAGGCTTTAGTTCAGGGAAGTTTGTTAGTTTTCGAGTATGAGATTCAATTTGTTAGGCTGAGTCAGTACACTCCTATGTTGTTATTAATGAGAAAACCAGTTGTGAAAGTTTCGCTATGGTTTGGTTAGAGAAGTTAAGACTTATATGCTGGCTACAGAATATACGAAATTTAATGTGTTGGTGGATTGGGCTAAGGAAATTGAGCAAAGTTTAGGCCTAAAATCTTCGAGATCTGGTACTAGTAAGAGGCCGACAGAAAATGGGAATAGTAGAGATAGGTCTAAAAGGTATAAGAATGAACATTTCAACCAAGATTATCGTAAAGGAGAAGGAAATGAACGTGTAGATCAGGAAGTTCAATCTCCTAAGTGTAACAGGTGCGGGAAATATCATGTAGGTCAATGTTGGAATATTGGGGTGTGTTGGCATTGTATTAAGACAAGACACAACAGGAGAGATTATACTCAGTTGAAAGGGAGCCATTAGGGCCAAGGTCATAGAGGCGATCAGAATGAAGTTAGGGGAAGAGGTAATTTCCAGCACCAAGATGAGAATCAAGGACGACAACGCCGTGACGAGGGTCAGGCAACAGTCTATGCATATAGGGAAGTCCAGAATAACACCGATGAAATTGTAGGTACCTTTTTTTTTCTTGTAATCCATAGCATTGTTGTTTGTTAGACTCTGAACTACATCCTTAGTGACCATGCTAGAACTTTAGATATACCTGTAGAGAACATGAATCTTAGAATGAGTGTAGCTAGTTCTTTTGCTAAAATCATAATAGTTGGAAGTTTTCACATGTTTTAGAAGAAGTTGTTATGTGTTATTGCCTTGAGTGATTTTTTTTAAAAAGGTTTGGGTTTTTGATTGGTGTGTAGAAGTAGGCTTGGGATAGTTATGTAGGTTAGAGTGTGGTAAGGGGTATCATAGTGTTGGAAGGCCTTGTGGGTGTGAAAGGAAGTTAAGAAGGAGTAGTTGCTCTAACTCTTTTCACAGAAAAAATTTCTTGGACAAAATTTCTTAAGTGGGTGAGAGTTTTAACGCCCCAAAATAGGGCCTAGAAGTTAGTGGACCGGTTTAGCCGATTAAGCCTTGTTCGAGATTAAATTCTTAAAAATTGATTTTTAAGCGAAATAAATTAAGGAAAAATATCCTAAAATCCTAACTAAGTATATTTTTGAATTTTTTCAACTCAATTTTGAAAATTGACCCTTAAAACCCTAAGATTTTGAAATTAGTGACTATTTTGTAAAAATTGAAAATTTGAGGATAATTTTATAAAACAAGCAAAAACTTTGAATCTTTAAGGGGCTTTAATACAAATATATCCTATTTGGTCTAGGTTTTCCAATTTTTAATTAATTAAGTCCAAAATTTTGATTCTAACTCAAATAACTAATTAAACTAGATTTTAAACTCTAAAACCCTATTTAAACATTATAAACCTATCATTTTTTTATTATTTTCGTTTCCCCTCATTGGAGGCAGCAACCAACCAACTTTTAATGCAAAACCTTTTCTTTTCATCTAATTTCGTTTTGATTAATTATTATAACTTTTTCCTCTTTAAAATTCTAGTTTTCTCATCGTTTTCACGTTTTAAAACCCGGAAAGCAATTGGATCAAATTTGGAGGTGATATTTCCTCAACCCTCTAGAACTTTGAAATTATTTATTGAAATTCCCAAGTTTTTGGCTTGGTAAAAACGTTTTAATCCTTTGTTTTTAAAAAATCTGTTTTTAGGTCAAAAACCATAATTTTCGTTCAAGTGTTTTTACTCACTGTTTTTGGATCCTAAAAGGATGATTTTTACTGTGTTACGATGTTTATAAAGTGCTTTTAAAATCCCTAATTCCAAACTAAAGGTTTAAGTAGTTTTAGAAAGTTTTCGGTTATGATTTTGATAGGTTTAAAGGGGCTGTCCGACTTGGGGTTTTATGTTTACAACTTGGAGCACTAAAACATTATTTTTGGATGCTTGAATTAGGGCAAGAAGTAGGTGATCTCGTTTGAAGTGATCGAGTGAAGTTTCGGTTACTTGTCAAACAAGTTTCGATTATTCATGAGTGATTTATAAGAGTGGGCTGCTTCGGCACTGTTTTAAATCTATTTTACAAAGGTTTGGGGTGTAGGGATGGTGTGAAAACCTCCCTATACTCCGGAGTAAGTTTTTAATTTTTGCTCTCTTGAAAATCCCTTGTTACGCCTTGCTTTACTATGTGTTTTTGTCATGTTCATGTTTTAATTGTGCATTTTTGATTATGCATTGATTAGATGCTCATGATACTGTTTTTATAATGTTTTATGCTCCAATGGTTTTGTTTTCAAAATTTTATAAAAATAGGTTTTAACGGTTATTGCATATGGTGCATGTATTAATAGGAAGCATGAGTTGTGATTCAATGTTTTTGTCTTGAAACTTGAGCATCGTGTTTAGTTTTTAGTATTGGTATTAAAGATTATGAAACGTGAAGAAGTTGATCCATCAATAGGATATGAGTGCACTATAATTAAAATGAATACGTGTATAAAATGCCTTGGTAATGCATTAGAGTTAATACTTATATTGTGATATATGTGTTGTATTACATGTAAGTGTTGCTTATCCCGGATGCTAAGGTGAGATTTCATGATTGGAAATAATCCATCATGGGTGTGATTAGGCGATTAGACCTCACACGTGGTATGAGTAGCGATTGACTCTCATACGTGGCATGTCAGCGATTTGGCCTCATGCCTGACATGTTAATCACGTGTGTTCCGTATATACTAACATCTAGTGGTAATCTAAACGTTTCACTAAAACCAATATAATGTTAGAAGCGAATATATTTTCTTAATTGAATGATGTTTTCAATGAAGCTTTTCCGTAGGCATGTAAGACTTGAGTGGCTTATTGAGAATGTGTTTTTCAAAAGTATTTGTAAAAGGTTTTGTGGCTTATGTCATGGAATACTTGTTTTTCATATTGTTGGCATTGATAGCCATGTGTTTATTACATGAGTTGAACATGACATGTTTTTATAAAACTTTTGCTTTTATGGGCTGCAATCAAGTTATTTTACTTATGTTTTTAATTGTCACTCACTAAGCTTTTGCTTAACCACTCTCCTTTACTTGCAATGTAGAGAAATAAGTGATTAGGTTCCATCAAGAAGCAAGAAAGTCGAGTAACCTATTTATACTTTCTTAGACTCAAGTATGTTTTAAGTTAATTTGAGAACCTAAGTAGATGAGAGCAATAGAGCACTGAATTGATATGTTATTCTAGAAATTCTAGATTTGAATCTCTTTTGTGATTATGTTATGCTATTGAAGTTCTTTGGTTTCGATTCACATCTCGATTGTGCTTAATCTTGTTAAAATTTGAATTTGATGAATATTGCTTACAATTTGAGTTAAGAGTATGGAACTAGAATGAATTGCATCTATAAACCCTGTTTAATTATATGGATTATGGCCTATAGGTGAATAAATGCATCTTGTACCTACTTGGCCACGTTTAAAGCATGGGATCTGGGTAAATACATGGTTTTGGGCAGGGGGTTTTGATACTCGTTCATAAGGTATTGATACCTAGGCAAAAACATAACAATTTTCTAGGAAATTAAGTCGGGGTATCGAAACCACGTGAATAAGTTTCATAACGGTAATGTGAATTATTTAGGTGTATCAGTACAGTTCCTTTTGGTTTAGATACCGAACTTTACAGTCTTAATTTGTATTAGAACGTTCCTTCAAGTGTATTGAAATGCGGGCTTGTCGCGCATGCAATCGTCTATGTAATCAAAGGTGTTCCAAAACATTTAATACCCGTTTCGATACGCCTTTTCCGTTTTCATAGGTTTTGATAACGAGAAAGGGTGTTTCGTACCCCTATTAATTAAAGTTTTTAAAGGCTAGGAAAATAACTTCGCAAACTTACATTTTAGTCACTAAGCTTTTAGGAACCAATTATGTAACACCCCAAAATTGGGCCTAGAAGTTTAGAGGTCGGTTTAGAGGTCGGTTTAGAGGTCTAGTGGACCAATTTTGTCGATTTAGCCTAGTTTGGGATTAAATACTAAATAAATTAGTTTTAAATCAAAATAAATTATGGAAAAATATTCTAAAATTCATAATTAACTTATATTTGACTTTGGTAAACTCAATTTTGAAAATTGACCCTTGAATCCCTAAGATTTTGAAATTAGTGACTATTTTGTAAAAAAAATGAAAACTTTAGGACAATTTTATAAACTAAGCCAAAACTTTGAATCTTTAAGGTAATTTGATATAATCCTAATCCTATTTGATCTAAACCTTCCATGAAACTATATAAACAACCTTAAATCCCTTCATCATATTTTCGAGGTAAATATCCATTCTTTTTAATAAAATTTTGTTGATTTATTTTCCTATATTTTTCTTTTTCAAATTCTCTTCATTTTTCTTCGGTTTTACTTGAAAAACTTTATTTTTGCATCAAGCTTTAAACCCTTCTCCAAGATTTCGGTTTCTTCCTTCCCAAGACATATTCTCCATAATCTTTTCATAGGTAAATACCAATCTTTTCAATAAAAATTCTTTTGATGAATTCTTTATATTTTTCTACATCAAAATCTCTTCGTTTTTCTACGGGTTTTCTAGTTTTTAAACCTTTGAAGGAGTGTGATCAATTTTCTAGGTGAGAATCATTCAAACCTCTGGAACCTAAAAGTTCTTTAATTAAATTTCTAAGTTCTTAGCTAATTGCATAAATCTTTAAAGTCTTGAATCAATAAAATCGGCTTTCTTGATAAAAATTCCATTTGTTTTCTTAATTTTCGTTCAAGGGTTTTACATGACTGTTTTTGATGCATAAATACATTAATCTTGAAGTTTTTATACGTAATTAAGATATCTTTTAAGTATTTAATCCCGTACCTAAGGTTTAGGTGGTGTTTGAAGAAGTTTTCGGTAAGTTTTAGATAAGTTTTATATTGTTTTTAGGGGTTTTCATGTATTGGTTCGAATTGAGGGATGTTTGGGTGAGTTATAATGCCCTAAAACCTCTGGTTTTGATTCTTGGATTAGGTTAAGAGGTAGAGGAACAAGTTTGAGGGAGATTGGAAAGCCAAATCGCGTTTTCGACTTGTTGAGCAGGTTTCAGTAAATCGATGAGTGGATTATTATGGCTGACAATTTGGCATGTTTTTAAATGTGTTTTCAAAGGTTTGGGTGTGTAGGGAAGGTAGGAAAAAACTCCCTATACTCGGATGTAAGTTTTAAGTATTGCTTTCTTAAAGGTTCTCATATTATGTCGTGTTTTTACAATGTTTATTCATGCTCGTATTATACTTGTGCATGTGTGAATATGCATGTGTTTCAATGCTCATGAGATATTTTTAAAAAGTTTTTTATATACATATGATGCTCCAATGATTTTGCTTTGAAAACATGAGAAAAGTGGTTTTTATCGGTTTATGCATTTGATGCATGTTTTAGTGGGATGCATGCGGTTAATAAACTGTTTTTGATATGAAAACTTGAGAATTGATACATTTTTGTGTTGTATATTGAGATTATGTTATAGGGATAATTCGATCGATCTATAGGATGTTAGTGCACTGTTTATTATTTATGAAAATTCGTATATGTGTGTAAATTCTTTAGTGATGCATTAAAGTTATTGCTTAATTTTTTATATATGTGTTGTATTTCAATTAAGCATAGTTTATCCTGGAAGCTAAGGTGGGAAACATGTTAGGAATTTGATTCCATTCGTGTGCATGAGAATGAATCGTGCGTGGTATGAGTAGCCCTCATACATGGTATGGTGACGGTTTAGTCCCTTACGTGGCATGATTCAACATTTATATCTTCATGCGTTTATCCGTTTATCCCAACGATTAGAAGTAGACTAATCGGATCAATAATACCAACACGTGAAAACCCAAGTGTTAAGTTATATTGATTTTAATTGTAAACTCAGTTTGCGTGAGTTTGACTTGTTTTCAAACGTTTTATAAAGCCTTGATAATGAAACATGTAAGTCATGAGTTTTGTGGATTTTTTCCACGTGATAAAACACTTGCTTGATTTTTATACTTGGTGGCATTTTGGCCACGTGTGGTTTGTTTTATAGAGCATGACTTGGTTTTTAAACTTGATTTTGGTATATTATGGGCTATATTGTAAGGTGTTTTTAAATATGTTTTTTTGACTCACTAAGCTTATGTTTACCCTCTCATCTACCTTGCAATGTATAGTATTTAGCGTGGAGGCAACAAAGAGAAACAAGGATCCAGGTAACCATCAAGTGAAAGCTCAAGTATGTTTTTATAACATTAGTGGTAGTGAGAGAGAAATGGGGATGGGTTACCATGTTAAGAATATTGTTATATTAATGAGACTTGTAATAGTCGTATACTTATACATGTTTGATGTTTATCTACGTTGATGTTAGCTTTATGACTTTGACTTGAATTGCCCATTGATATTGTTTTAGTTATAATATAGTTATTTTGAAGTTTGATTCTTGATATCCCTATTTGTGAATTTTAATATTGTTGATAATGAAGCATGACTATTTGCGAGTCAAATATATGATTTTGTTATTTAGGTTGGAATGCATCTAGAAATCATGTTGAGCATATTGAGGTGGTTCTTCCGTGTGTTTATAAGATTGTTGATGTTGAAGCATGCTCTTAGGAGTTGAATATATTGTTGCTAACTAGGTTGAATTGAATTTAGCTAATATTCCTTGTTATGTGCTTAAATTGATTTTAGGTGAATTCGGATATAGAGAATGTCATGAAACCTTTGAAGGCTGAAAATATCCCCTAAACTTTGAACATGCAATTAAATGACTTGTAGATATTATTTTAATCTGAAATTTGAGATACAAGCATGTAATGAACTTAATTAAATGTTGGTAACTTTAATATCATAATTGGTCAAATAATTTCTAAAAAAATTACAATTAGGTCCCTATAACTTGTTTGGTTAAATTAGGACTCATTTCTTATCGGTTTCCGCTATAATTGAACTCATTCCTTGTATGAACATATAAGATATAATCAAAGCATCTAGATAAGATAAAAAGGAAAATTTTATTTTTAGGGTTGTTTATGGGGCGAGTCTCCGGATTAGCCTCGATATTCCCCGTGTAACTCGTTAGATTCGGATGGTGTTTAGACCGGGTCGAGGGGTTACAAATTAGATGACTTATAAATATTATTTTAACCTGGAAATTTACATGCAAGCATTAAATATACTTAATTAAATATTGGTAACTTTAATTTCACAATTAGAGTAAAATTTTCTGGAAATTTACAATTAAGTCTAAAACTTATTCGTTTAAATTAGGACTCGTTTCTCATTAATTTCCGTTGCAAATGAACTCATTCCTTGCATGAATATGTCGGATCTAATTAATGCATTTAGATAAGATAAAAGAAAAAGAAAAAAAATAGGGTGATTTATAGGGTCAAGTCTTTAGGCTTTTTCATTAATTAATGCTCGTTCAAGTCGGGTGGCGTCTAGACTGGGTCGGGGGGGGTACATCTTGCATTTTGGATACACACTAAGCTTTTTAGCTTACTCTCCCATAGTTTCTTCTTACAGATATCTTTAGGCTTTAGGCGACGTGGTACTTAGAGAATCTTATATTTTATCCGATTATTTTTTATATTTTAGGATTATGTTTTAACTTGTACTTATATATATTAATTTATCTATTTTTATTAAATAATCAATATATTTAATTTTAGGTTTGAGTTTTATAAATAATTATGATATTTTATGATAAATATTATTTAATAATTTACTTATTTTAAAAATTATTTAAGCCTAAAATCTTTTACTTGAGTATTAATTTTTCTAGAGCGACTACTTAGACTCACATAAAAATTTTAAACAAAAAATAATTTTTACATGCATATTAAATATTTTTTGGAAAAATGTGATTTTTAGACAAATATATTATTTTAAAGAATTAAAGATATATTAAAATAGAGACTCTAAGTACCAAATGTAATTCTATGATTATTCTTCTATAGATATACAAATATGTCACCTCGTAAGATCTCTAGATGAGCAACCGATCGTGATCATACTCATTCTTATAAATTTAAAATCAAAGTCTCTCTTTGAACTTTATGTTGTCACTTTTGACATGATTTGAAATGCCCTTTTAATTTTCTATCTTAACATTCGTGCTTTCAGAAGTATATCACTAAGTAAAGTAAAATAGTGAGAGTAAGAGTCGATCGAGAAGGACTTGGAGGTTGTCGAGTTTCTTACTTTCGATCTTGATCATATGTGACTTGTAAAGAAAAGTAAAAAAAATGGGGGTTTGGTAATTGAGATAAAAAAATAAAATAAGATTCAATAAAAATAAAGAGAATAAATTAAATAAGTAAAAATTTTAATTAATAAAATTAACCTTGGGCTTAAGCTTTTGCTTCAATTCAAATCGATACTTAAATAGGATTTTACCTTTGGGCTCACAGCGATTATAGTCTATAGGGCCCAACCCCTATAACTTGTTTTTATCACAAATGAGTAAAGCATCTAAAATCAATTTTTAAATCTCAATCCTTTGTGAATTAATCAAGAAAATCATTTACTTAATTCAATACCTTAAAATATGAAAAAACTTGACTTCGATTGTACCGTTTCACTTGAGAATCTAACCCGATTTCAGTTTCCGTTAACGGACCGTCATTATGTTATTCACAGGAATTTGAATATACCGCAGGGCGATCCTTCTTCCCAATTATTAATCTAAACTGAAATTCAATTCTAATGTGCACTTTTTAAAATTAAATCTCTTTGATTATAAAAAGGATAGTCGATTACCGATCCATGATTTCTATAAACTAAAAATATAACCCTAAAAGATATGAAGTACTTTTCAATTCTCACGAATGAAATTGAGTAATAGCTTTAGCCTTTGGATTGAAAAACTTATCTAAGCATGATTATGATAAAATCCATGCTTAGCATTGTAAAACAAAAACTAAAGAACAAGAAATAAAAACAAAAGAGTTTTATTAAAAACAAATGTTTGAAACAACTAGAATGAAAATGAAAATGAAAATGGGATGATATAAGATGATTTGAAGCTTACCACTATGAGATATTTATAGTCCTCAAAAACCATAACGGATTCATTCAAAGTAGAAAGATAATCCTAATATCCGACTTCCAATTTCATAGAATTTCTAAGATTTCTTAAGTAAACTAAATCAAGTAAATATTGAAATTCAAGATCAATTAAGCAAGGCATAATATATTAAGTATAAATCTACCAAGGCATTTCAATCATTTATCAATTTCAAAGAATATAAGACTTAACTCCTCACATTGGTTCACTCATTTCGCTCAAGTGTTTCGGGTGAAAGAATCGCACAAACCTAAACTAATCAACTTATTACCATAAGCTTTTAACTCATTCTAATCTCTACTACTTAATATGAAAATGATGCAATAATCAAGAGGAATTTAAAATGAGTTGTAAAGGGGATATGGTTCGGGTAGGATAAAGGCCGAAAAATAGGGTTTGAAAATTTAAACATAGAGAAAATTATTCCAAATATTTATTCAAAGGGGAATAAAAATGCAACGCCTAAAAAATGGGCCTAGAAGTTAGTGGGTCGATTTAATCGGTTAAGCCTAGTTCGGGATTAAATGCTTAAAAATTGGTTTTTAATCAAAATAAATTAATAAAAAATATCTTAAAATCCTAATTAAATATAATTTTGAATTTGGTCAAATCATTTTGAAAATTGACCCTTAATCCCTAAGATTTTTAAATTTGTGACTATTTTATGAAAATTGAAAACTTGTGAACAATTTTATAAACTAAGACAAAACTTTGAATCTTTAAGGGGCTTGATCCAATCCTAATTTTAGTTAAACTAACCTTCCATGGGCTTATTTAAATAACCCTTAACCCAAGTTTAAAACCCAAAACCCAAATAAGTTTAATTAAAACTCATAAACCTTATTTTATATAAAAACCTAAACCCTTATTTTATTATTTTCGTTTTTCCTTTTTCCCAAGGCATAGAAAAACCGTTTGCTTTTCATTAAATTTCGTTCTAATAATTATTTATAATTTTTCCTTCTTAAAAAACCTTGTTTTTCAATCGTTTTTTGTCATTAAAGTTGGTTGGGTTAGAATTGGAGGTAAAAATAATTTAATCCTCTGATTTTAAAAAGTTCTTTATTGAAATTCACATGTTATTGGCTTGTTAAAAACGTTTTTACTCTTTTGGTTTAAGAAAATTTGGTTTTTGATCAAAACCTATAATTTTCATTCAAGGGGGTTTTACCCACTGTTTTTTGATCCTAAAAGGATAATTTTTAATGCCTTAGTTTTTTTTAAAGTGTTTTTGAAATTCCTTAACCCGGACTAAAGGCTTAGGAGAAGTTTAGTTTGTGTCAAAAAGTTTTCAATTAAGGTTTTGATAGGTTTTAAGGATTGTTATGTAGGGATCCGACTTGGGGTTTGCTTTGTGCAATTAGAAGCCTTAAATCCCTTGATTTTGATGCTTGAAACATGAAAAGAGTTAGGAGATCACGTTTGAGGGTGTTTCGGTTCGTGTTAGTGGCTTGGCGAACAAGTAACGGTTTTCAGTGAGTGGTTCATGAGAGCAACTGCTTCGAAAGTGTTTTAAACTTATTTTAAAGAGGTTTGGGAGTCAAGGAAAGGTGTTAAAACCTTCCTATACTTGGAAGTAAGTAAAAGTTTAAGTTTCCGTAAAGGTTCCCATATTACTCTATGAATCTACTATGTATTTTTTTCATACTTGCTAATTGTTTTGCATACTTGTATATGCATGTTGTCACGGGGCTAGAGTCTTAACCTAGCTAAACCGCGCGGCCTTAGTCGATGTTCTTAGACAAACGACTAAGTCAGCCTGAAAACTCGCTCCGGAAGATCAAACTTCCCAAGGCACTAAGAACGCTGAATCGTTCTGGCGGAAAGCAAACTATGAGTATGGCTACTCAAGAACGAAAAGAAGAACGCGAAGAACACAAAGAACAATTGAGAGAGTTTTTTAGAGTGAATGCCACTTGATTACTCAAAGATGAGATGATACAAATGAGACTGGGGAGGTCTCTATTTATAGTTGATTCCCCTTACATCCGACGGTTCCCACTGATTTACATCGATGGCTAGGATCATTTCCTACCAACCACATTGGCACAATCCTAAGAATATTCCATGTTAACTAAGGAAACAAATCCTAAGAATACAAGGAAAGTTTACAAGGCCAAAATGGCTATCTTCTAGAATCCTCCATGGAACGGGCTAAGTCTGGTGGTACCTTTAGGCCCAAAATCTCCCTAAGAACCTCTTGGGCAGCAATATGCGCATGTGGCACGGGCTCGAACTGACGGCCTGTGACATTCTCCCCCACCAAACATGGCGACGCCCTCGTCGCCGCCTCGGAATGAAGATAGAACCGATCCTGGGAATTCCTTGTCACCTCGGCTTGCCCCAAACTCTGAATCGGGCTGGATGCTCTTCTCATAAAGAGCACTCGACTCTGGCTCAGTTGTCCACCCAAATGGACTGCTTGCTTTGGTACTCGTCGCCATCTAACATCAGTCACCGTCCCTCCAAGCGCATCTCGATCGTAGGAGTTAGCTCCTACCAGTTGTGATTTGCCCCCATTCGAACACACATGGTCCTTGCACAATGACTTGGACGCCACAACATTGAACACTGAGCGGTCTCTCAAGATCGTCGGCAACCCTCGTTTGCGCCTAAGAACTCTGAAAGGTGGCTTGTGCTCTCGCCAAGTATCGACAACTCCATTTGAAGGGTTAGGTTTTTGCTGGCCTACACCCGACAAACAAGGCAAATCAAACTGTAAAACACAATCATTGTGTTCGGGATGTACCTCAATCAACTTTTCCGCATTCACTCTAACTCGCATCAATCTTTCTTCACTCGTGAAGTTTGATGCTCCCATCGATGCTCCGTCTTCATTGAAGCTCGATGCCTCGTCCATCTCCTCAATGGATGGATCTCCCACGGGTTCACTATCATGTGGCTCAGGCAACTCTTGCCCCACCAAGGTGTCCACTCCAATAGCCTCCAAAGCGATGCCTCCTTCCCTTGGAGCATCCTTGGTAAGCTGAATGGATGTCAGCTTCTCGATCCTCCGTCCCTTGTCTCGATACACGGGCACAACACAATGTTGTTTCGGATCCAAAATGCATATAACATCGGCACAAGGGATGATAAGAGCTTGAACACGGTCAAGGAAGTTAAGCCCCAAAACGAAATCAAAGTCATCTAAGTGAATTACCTTGAAATCTTCCTTGGCCTTCCATTCACCAATCTGCAGCTCTACCTTCCGCACTGTTCCAACAACTGGAACCTCCTTGGCATTAACGGTCTTGATCTTTTTGGTTGAACCTTCAACTTCGAGACCAAGCTTCTCAGCAGCCATCTTTGACATGAAGAGATCGGATGCTCCGGTATCCACTAGAGCACTCCTCGATCGTCCCGCCACGTTGATGTTGACAAACATCAACCCATTCTGCTTTGGGCCCTTCTTCGCCTTTGCAGAATTTAGTATCATTGCCCCAAGCTTACAAGCCTCACTTGACTCGGGCTTGTCCCTTTTGGGCTGCTTGGCTCGATCCGGGTGCTCACGAACTACGTGAGGTCCCTTGCTCTCGTAACATTGCTTCCCCACCCTTGGCTTGATTGCTCTAACACTAGCAATCGTACCAAGCATACATTCCTCATCCTCTTGCTCGTCATCCGCATCATTGATCGTATCGGGGCGCTTCTTCTTGGGACACTCTTTCACCAAGTGTGAACCATGGCAATGGTAGCACTTCAAAGGCCCTCGATCCTTTTTCTCCGATGGTTTGACAAACTTGTTGACCCTCTCATCATCATTGCAAGAATGATTATCCTCCTCGTCTCCCCCACCAAAGCTCTTACCTCGGGGCTTGGAAGACTTGGACATGTCAACTTCGAACTGAGCTATGGACTCGGCTGCGGTAAAGGCTTTGGAAAGCTCCTCGACTCCCCTCCGCTCTAGCTCCATTTGAGCCCATCTTTGGAGTCCATCCATGAAGTAGGAAAATCCCTCCGCTTCACTCAAGTCCTGGATTTGGAGCTTGATTTCAATGAACTTCCTGACATAGTCAGTGATGGAACCCTCATGTTTCAATTGCCGCAACTTCTTACGAGCCTCCCGTTGAGCATTCGTCGGATAGAATTGCTCTTTGAACTCAACTTGGAACTCCTTCCATGTCTCAAAAGGAATGTCTCCACTCGGCTCCTCCGAGCATCTGCGTCGCCACCACAAAAGAGCGACATCAGTTAAATACATTGAAGCAACGTTTACTTTCTCCGCATCATCCTTGATGCCCATGGCTCGAAAATACTGCTCCATGCCCCACAAGAAGTTCTCAACATCTTGGGCCGATCGGTTCCCCTTGAACACCTTTGGCTTTGGAATGTCCTTCTTCGACTTGGATGCAGTGGCCATCTTTCCATTCATCAAGGCAACTTTGTAAATATACAAGTCTGCCTTCATCTCCTCCATCTCAATCTTCACAGCCTGCAATTCGGCCTCAAGCACCTCGCACCTCTCTTCCGCACCGTTGGCCACCTGGCTGAGTTTATCAACTCGCTCCTCCAGCGTAGCTACAGCATCCCTCGAACTTGCTCTTTGGCTTTGCCCAGCAACGATCTTCACACCCTTTGCTGCAACGTCTTCTTCTCCACGTGCCATAATCACTAGCGCCTTGCTCGAACCACGCTTTGATACCACTTGTCACGGGGCTAGAGTCTTAACCTAGCTAAACCGCGCGGCCTTAGTCGATGTTCTTAGACAAACGACTAAGTCAGCCTGAAAACTCGCTCCGGAAGATCAAACTTCCCAAGGCACTAAGAACGCTGAATCGTTCTGGCGGAAAGCAAACTATGAGTATGGCTACTCAAGAACGAAAAGAAGAACGCGAAGAACACAAAGAACAATTGAGAGAGTTTTTTAGAGTGAATGCCACTTGATTACTCAAAGATGAGATGATACAAATGAGACTGGGGAGGTCTCTATTTATAGTTGATTCCCCTTACATCCGACGGTTCCCACTGATTTACATCGATGGCTAGGATCATTTCCTACCAACCACATTGGCACAATCCTAAGAATATTCCATGTTAACTAAGGAAACAAATCCTAAGAATACAAGGAAAGTTTACAAGGCCAAAATGGCTATCTTCTAGAATCCTCCATGGAACGGGCTAAGTCTGGTGGTACCTTTAGGCCCAAAATCCCCCTAAGAATCTCTTGGGCAGCAATATGCGCATGTGGCACGGGCTCGAACTGACGGCCCGTGACAATGTTATTTAATGCTCACGTTACTGTTTTTATGAAGTTTTGATATACAATTGATGCTTCCATGATTTTATTTTAAAAATGAGATAAATGAGATTATATCGGTTTGTGTTTTGAAACTTGAAATGATGGGATGCAAGTGTTTAATTCTGTTTTTAATTAAGTTGAGCATTGGTTTTGATAATATATTGGCTAGTTAAGTGGTGAACCTTAGGGGAAAAGTTGATCGATCAATAGGATCTAGAGTGCGCTATAAATATTCAAAATTCGTACGTGTGTAAATTCCTTGTGTGTTGCATTTTGGGTTTTAGTCTAATGTTGTGTGATAGAAGTAGTACTGTCACATCCGGATTCATAGGAGTAGTACTTTCATCGGGCACCAAGGTGAGATAATTCATGTTGAGAGTATTATCAACATGCGCATTCTCTAGGAGTAGTACTAACATGCGGTTGCCCGTTTATCCTAACGATTTGGAGTAGTAAAAATCTAATCACTAGCACCAATATAATTTTTTTTTCATCTTTTAATTGCAAGTGTTATGTGAACTTTAGGCTTTACTAGGTGAATAACATGTTGGCCTTGTTTTGCTTTGAAAGAATGAGATAACTTTTAAAAGTGATTTACCAGTAATTTATGTTGGCTTGTGAACCATGATTTTTGTTAACACTTGCTGGTTTTACTGTTGGCGTTGATGGTCATGTTTACATTGTTTTAAAGAAGCATGACATGTTTTACCTTGATAAAATTGAGTATTTATGGGCTACATTGCAAGTGATTTCATATATAAAACGATTTAAGAGGATAACAAGAAAATGATAGAATTTTAAATATAAAGGATTAAATTTATTGATTTGTTTCGAGTTAGGCTCAAATTGACATAATGCATAAGTTTAGTATCAATCTTGGGAGAATGTGTCTAATTCAAGTATCAATTCAGAAGTAAATTTTTTTAAATATCAACTTGAAAGAACATACCTAATTCAAATATCAATTTAAAAATAAAAAATATTTAAATATAAAAATGTTTAAATACTTCTTAACCCTTTAATTTAATAAAGAAAAAAACCCGATTTTGAACCCATAACATAGGTCAGGTTTGTCTAGCGAAATGGGTATTTAAAGGCCTAATAAAATGGTTTTGTGTTGTTGGGTGGACAAAGAAAGCGACAAAGAGACTTCTTTTCTAGTCGAAAATGGTGAAAGGTCGTTAAGGAGAGCACGATTGGTCCAATTTCCTTCTTTTTATCTTTAGTCTTAGTTCTTAATAAAGGAAAGAAAACTTGAGATGTGGGCTAAAAATAAGGTGAATTTTGTACAAAATGGGTACATATTTAAACCATTAAAAAGTTAATAATATCCAAACAATTTGGCATATATTTACTATTTATGGGCTACATTGCAAGTGATGTTTTAAAATTCACCTTATTTTTAGCTCACATCTCAAGTTTTCCTTCCTTTAGTAAGAACTGAGACTAAAGATAAAAGAAAGGAAATTGGACCAGTCGTGCTCTCCTTAACGACCTTTCACCATTTTCGACTAGAAAAGAAGTCTCGTTGTCGCTTTCTTTGTCCGCTCAACAACACAAAACCATTTTATTAGGCCTTTAAATACCCATTTCACTAGACAAACCTGACCTACTTTATGGTTTCAAAATCAGTTTTTTTCTTTATTAAATTAAAGGGTTAAGAAGTATTTAAACTTTTTTATATTTAAATAATTTTTATTTTTAAATTGATATTTGAATTAGGTATGTTCTTTCAAGTTGATATTTAGAAAAATTTACTTCTGAATTGGTACTTGAATTAGACACATTCTCCCAAGATTGATACTAAACTTATGTATTATGTCTATTTGAGCCTAACTCGAAACAAATCAATAAATGTTTTACCATGTGTTTTATATATGAAATTAGACAACTAAGCATCTAGAGTTGATGTTTGAAGTGTCTTTCATGCCTATAGGGTCTTATATGCATCTAGAGAACCTTAGTTTTTTGGTTAAGGCATGAAACATGTGAAATCTGCATTTTTGGGCAGAGGTTCCGATACTTGTTTATAGGGTATCGATATTTAGGCAAAAAACGATGGTTTTCTGAAAAAAATTGGCCTAGTTATCGAAACCACGTGAACTGGTTTTGAAACAGTTTGATAAAAATAAACAAGTGTTTCGATACACTTGACTTTGGTATCGATACAATGTTTTACAGTTTCAAATGGTATCTATACGAGGTCATAGTTGTATTGAAAAACGGGCTTGTCGTGTAGGCAATCATCTGAATTATCGAAGAAGTATCAAAATCTTTAATACACATTCCAATACCCTTTTTTCGTTTTGTCGGTATCGATACGAGGTATAGACATTTCGACACCCTTGACAGTTTAAGTCGTTACAAATTATGTAAAACTTCGAAAAATTTACACTTTACTCACTAAACTTTCGGAAAGCAAAAGATAACTTGTAGATGTTATTTTAACATCAAAATTTACGTGCAAGCATTTAACAGACTTAACTAAAGATTGATAACCTTAATTTCACTTTTAGATCATAATTAACGGGAAAATTACCATTAGGTCTCTAAACTTGTTTGGTTTAATTTGAACTCGTTTCTCATTAATTTCCATTGCAAATGAACTCAGTCCTTGCATGAACATGTAGGATCTAATTAATGCATTCAGATAATATAAAAGAAAAAAATTTTAGGGTCGTTTATCAGGACGAGTCTTCGGATTAGTCTTGGTATTCCCCGTGTAGCTTGTTCGAGTCGGGTGGCGTCTACACCGGGTCGAGGGCATACAAAAAAAGAAAGAGTTGAAAGCAATCATAGTTTTGTTCACTCATTATTCTATTCTTTTTTCTTTCTTTCTTTTTTACTGTCCGGATAGTTTATTCGAACTATTCTACACTAATTTTTTTTCTCCGTTGAATTTTTCTACATTGTTAAAATCAAATTGTTTTTTCTGCTTTTGTTTTTACTATTCGAGCAGTGATTTTTTTGGACTATTCTATTCAATTTTGTACTATTTCGAAAAAAAATTGGTTCTTTTCCTTGAATAACCTCACCTTTGTCTGAAAAAAAAAAAGAGGGAAATAAAATAAAATTGGTTTGTGTTTAAAATATGGTGAACAAAGAATAGGCTAAGGCTCAAAAATGATTCACTAAAGGAAAATAAATAAAAAGAGTAGGATATTTTATTTGGGAAGAAAATTTGTTTTAAACCTAATGCTTCTATCTCATTAAAGCATCATAATCAAAATGTGCAACAAGCTTTGAGTTTCAAGTTCTAGAAAGCAATCAATTAGTTTGTCATAATCAATTGAAACAAAGAGCAAGAATAAAAATATAGGCTCATTAGGCTCAAAGCTCACACGAAAGATATATTGAACTAAGTCATGCATCCAATTCAATCGACAAATTTATGAAATTATCAAGAAAAATTTAAATAAATTATTCATGCCATGATATCATGCATCCTAAGTTCAACAAGAATAAGATTGAATTTAAAAAAATACAAGGAAATTAAATCAAACTAGAGGCTGACAATCAAGATTATCAATAACTCTAGCCAAGCTCAATTTTAATCACAAAACATACGTTAGAGTTAATTTGATTTCTAATTCCACTACCTCACTTAGAATCATATTGTCTCAATATAAAATAAAATAAAGTGCAAAAATAAGATTATAGATACTCCAAAATTTGATTGCTACAATTCATAATTATTTTACTTGAAAATGGCCTTGAATTCATCTGATCCTTTCTTTAATTCATTTAGTTCTTTGCCTTGGCTTCGTCCATATTTGGTTGTGATCAATGGTACCTAAAAAATTCATATTAGAAATTTAAAATGTGAAATAAACATGAAATAAAAATAACAAAAGGAAAATAAAAAAACATTTCAAACAAATTTAAAGAAAATAACATGGGTTGCCTCCCATCAAGCGCTATTGTTTAACTTCGTTAGCTCGATGACCCAGATTTTTAAAACGTTGGTACACTTCAATATTTTTCTATTGACTTTAAATCGAGTTGTAGATTTGTCTTCCATCTTCACTATGCCATGAGAAAAAGTTTGAGCCACATTAAATGGCCCAAGCCATTTTGTTCAAAGTTTGCCTACATAAAGTTTAAGCTTTGAATTGAAAAACAAAACCTTCTGGTTAATATTAAATGATTTATAGGATATCTGTTAATTATAGAATTCTTTTCCCTTTTCTTTCAATATTCCAGTGCTATCATAAGCATTTCGTCAGATTTCCTCTAATTCTTGAATGTGTAGTTTTCACGCTTGTTTGATAACTTCCATATCTACGTTACATTGCTTAACCATGCAATAAGCTTGATGTTCTAATTCTATCGTTAAATAACATGATTTATCAAAAACAAGGTGGTATGGAGACATTTCAATCGACCCTTTATAAGCAGTCTGATAAGCCCAAAGTGTATCAGGTAATTTTAAGCTTCAATCCTTTAGATCTGGACTAAAAATTTTCTCTAGAATCACTTTGATTTTACGATTGACACTTTTTTTACCTATTTTTTGCGAACGGTAAGCTATAGTGATTCTTTTTCTAGTTCTAAACTTCTTCATGAGCAAATCAATAATCTGATTGAAGAAATGAGTTCTTCTATCACTGATAATCACCTTTGGTGTGCCAAACCTAGAAAATTGTAATTTTTAGGAAAGCTAGTAGTTGTTCTGATATAATTATTATTGGTTGCTTTAGCTTCAAACCATTTGGAAACATAGTTAACAACGTGAATAATACATGTATTACAAAAAGATGAAACAAAAGGACAAATATAATCAAGACCCCATACATTAAAAATTTTACATATGTGTATCGGATTTAAAGGCATTTCATTTCTATGTCTTAGATTACCTACTCGATGACATTTTCACAAGATTTACAATAAATATAGGCATCTTTAAATATATTTTGCCGTGAAGCTTTTTGGCTCGTCGCTTCTACTGAAGTTTTATAAATAACTTGCTTGAAGCTCTCCAATAATGGTGGTTCGGCCGAGGTAGAAGATGAAGGAAAGTGGTTGCCTTTGTTCTTTTTTCTTCCTCGTTGCTCTCTTTAAAGTTCACTCCTTTTTCTCTATTTTTTATTATGTTTTGTCACTTTTTGGCTCCTTTTTGCTACACTTGTTGAAGGAGGCTTATCATTGTATTTATATGAGGCTTCTAGGGATTTTGTGCCCTAATGGTGCTCTCTAAAAATTCTACATAGAATAGGAAGGACGTGCAGGAAATTGCAATTGTCCTAAAATTCACACGTAAGGACAGTGGGCTGCAGGTTTGTCTTTTTTCTCTAGTTCTGTTTGTTGCGACCAAAATGCTATAGTATTTTGAAATTCGATCCAGTAATAAATATGCTATAGAATCTCTTTTGTGCTTCAACTTTTTCCCCATCAATCTGCACAACACCAACAAAGAAATACCCTTCAAATCAGCATCTTTTAAAATAAAAGAGAAAATAAAATAAAAACCTAATCCAATGCAAATGAAATACAACTAAATGAATGCAAATGAACTTGAAATAAAACAAAACCTTAATAATAGAGTATAAAATATACGTTTTTTTAAAGCGTTAACACACATGAATATGAATGAAAAAAATTAAGGATCGAATTTACCTCTTCTTCAGCGATATAACGTCAAATTACATAATTGAAGTATTGCTTCCAGAGATAAGGTCCATCCCAAATGTAGAATCAAGATTTTTTCTTAATCTGATTAATTGTCGCTTGTGGTAATTTTATAGGAATTTTACTTGTAGCTAAATAATTCACCATGTCGGCAAATCATGGGGAAGTTGTTTTCTGCGCCAACAACTAGTGTTCTTCAAGATATTCATCTTAAATTGGTGGTTAATTTGAGGTGATATGAATTCAGCTTAAGTGATCGGCCACAAAATTCTCTCGTCCTTTTTTACGTTTTATTTCCATGTTGAATTCTTGAAGAAGCAAAATCCAACGGATCAATTTTGGTTTTTCTTCTTTTTTGTCATCAGGTACCATAGTGCTGCATGATCAGAATAAACAATAATATTAGTACCAAGCAAATATGATCAAAAATTTTCTAAAGAAAATACTATAAAAAGAAATATTGTAGAAGTTTTTGTTCGGACAATCCGTGTTGCGGATAGCTCGTGCATAGCTTCTTGAAACCCTCTCATTAATCATAAAGCGATTCTTTATGTTTTTGTTTAGTTCCAATGATGTTTCTTCTTAGTTCACTTTCTTTTGCTGTTGGGAAAAATCTGTCAAGAAAAATACGATTTAATTCGGCCCAAGTATTTATTGAATTTGGAGGCAAATAAAATAACCACTCTTTTGCAATGCCAGATAAAGAACTTGAGAATGCTCTTAATTTAATTTGGTCTTTGGACACTCCCTGAGGTTTCATGCTTGAACAAACCAAATGAAATTCTACCAAGTGCTTATGTGGAATCTCACTAGGAAGATCGTTGAAATTAGGAATTAGATGTATTAATCTGTCTTAAGTAGAAATAGTGTTTCACCTTGAGGGAAGACAATGCAAAGGGGCTGCTGAAT
This sequence comes from Abelmoschus esculentus, assembly GCA_035048815.1. NCBI lineage: Eukaryota > Viridiplantae > Streptophyta > Magnoliopsida > Malvales > Malvaceae > Abelmoschus > Abelmoschus esculentus. Next base: position 2,796,119 of record JAUCBN010000061.1, on the reverse strand, counting down.
AACAGGTGCCACAGTTAACTCCTTGATCTTTTGATAAGCCATTGGATTTGTTGCGTCATGAGTCATATCGACTATAGGCGTGGAAGTTGTAACCCCCTTGACCTGGTCTAGACGCCACCCGACTCTATCGAGCTACACGGGGAATACTGAGGCTAATTCAGAGATTCTCCCCGATAAACGATCCTATTATTTTTTTTTTCTTTTCAACTTCTCTAAATAAATTAATTATATCCTACATGTTCATGCCAAGACTGAATTCGTTTATAGTGGAAATTATTGTGAAACAAGTCCTATTTTAAACGAATAAGTTTTAAGGAAATAATTAAAAAAATCCCATAAATTTGTGATCTAAAATTGAAATTAAGATTACCAATCCTTAATTAAGTATATTTCATGTTTGCACGTCAAATTTTAGCTTAAATTAGTATCTACCACTCATTTAGTTTCAGGCACAAATTTCAAAATATATTCTAGATGCATATACACCAAAGACATAAACCACACTTCAATTCAGGATCACTAGATGCAATGTCACCTAATTCCATAAGCAACGTAAACAAAACATAATCATAATTCAAAAATGCTTCTAGATGCATTATAACCTAAATATCTACATCATAGATTCAACTCATAAACAATTATGCTTCATTATCAATAACGCTCAAATTCACACATAGACATACCAAGAATCAAACTTCAAGATACTTCAATTTAATATCTTAATAGTCAATTACATGTTTAAGTAGGTAATTCAATCCCCAAGTCACATAGCTTAACATATAACATCCCGACTAAAGGCATTACAACCTACTTTCAACATAAGGTTCATAAAGCTATCATTTAAGCAACATTAACATTGATAAACATCAAACATATATAAGCATACGAGAACCATAAGTCTCATCAATGTAACAATATTCTTAACACGGTAACCCATCCCCATTGCTCTCTCACTACTATTAATGTTATAAATATATACTTGAGCTTTTACATATCGGTTACCTGGATCCTTACTTCCCTTTGCTGCCTTAACATTATTTATTCTGTATTGCAATGTAAATGAGAGTGTAAGCATAACCTTAGTGAGTGAATAAAAACAAGTATAAAAACAACTTGAAATGCAGCCCACATTAAACCAATTTCATCAATTTAAAAAACATGTCATGCTCTTTATAAAACAAAACAAACATGGTTAACAATGTCACTTTTAAAACTCAGTAAGTGTCATCAAACCATGTCTAACAATGCCATCATTAAATTTTAGTAAAAATCATTCTGAAATCACATAATTTAAAATCTAAAACACAAGTCTTACATGCTACTTACATAGCAATGCTTACACATGCATCTCAATGCATAAAGTTCAAGTCTTACATTCTAACAACATAGCAATACTCAAGTCACGTGCATGCAAATGCACAAAACTTCGCATGCATAATACCATATGCAATCAAGCAAAACCATGACACTTACCTTTGAAAAGTAAAAACATATATTGGTGCTAGTGATCCGATTTGTACTACCCTAAATCGTTAGGATAAACGGACAACCATATGTTAGTACCACTCCCAGAGCATGCACATGTTGATACTACTCTCAACATTAATTATCTCACATTGGTGTCTTGTGACAGTACCACTCCTATCATCCTGAATATGACAGTACCACTCCTATCACACATCATTAGACTAAAAGCCAAAATTCAACACAAGGAATTTAAACACGTACGACTTATGAATATTTATAGTGCACTCTAGACCCTATTGATCGATCAACTTATCACATAAGTTACATCACTTAACTAGCCAATATATTATCAGAAATCAATGCTCAAAACTTAATTCAAAATAGAATTCAAATCACATGTATCAACTTTTCACGCATCACTTGCAAAAACCAATAAAACCGCTTTTATCTTATTTTTTTAAAACAAAACTGTTGGAACATCGATTTCATATAAAATCTCTTTAAAAATAGTCTCATGAGCATTTATATACATGCATAATCACATATGTACAATGCAATAAGAGCATGACAAATAACATAGTAAAAACATGACATAATATGAAAACCTTTAAGAAAGCAATACTTTAAACTTAATTCCGAGAATAGGGAGTTTTTTCACACCATACCTACACCCTCAAACCTTTGAAAACACATTTAAAAACATACCAAATTGGCAGCCCTTATAATCCACTCACTGATTTACCGAAACTTGATTGACAAGTCACCCAAAAACGCGATTCGGCTTTCCAATCTCCTTCAAACTTGTTCCTCTATCTCTTGAAATAATTTAAGCATCAAAACCAGAGGGTTTAGTGCATTATAACACACCCAAACATCTCTCAAGTCGGACCAATACATGGCAGCCCCTAAAAACAGCATAAAACCTATCTAAAAGTCACCGAAAACTTCTCCAAACTCCACCTAAAACTTAGGTACGAGATTAGATACTTAAAATCCATCTTAATTACATATAAAATCTTCAGTATTCATGTATTTATGAATCAAAAACAGCCATGTAAAACCCTTGAACGAAATTCAAGAAAACAATGGAATTTTTATCAAGAAAATCGATTTTATTGATTCAAGACTTTAAAGATTGTTTCAATCAGCCAAGAACTTAGGAATTTAATTAAATAACTTTAATTTTCAGAGGTTTGAATAATTCTCACCTCCAAAATTGATCCAACCTCCTTCCAAGGTTTAAAAACAATTAAAATCGAAGAAAAACGAAGAGATTTTGAAGAAGAAATATATAGGAAAATAAACCAAAGAAATTTTATTATAAGGAATGGATATTTAACTTGAAAAATATGATGAATAATATGTATTAGGAAGGAAGAAACGAAAATCTAGGAGAAGGTTTTAAAGCTTGATTCAAAAATAGAGTTTTTTAAGTGAAACCGAAGAAGAAAATTTTAAAGAATTAACCAAATATATTTTTATTGAAAATATTGATGTTTATTTTTGAAAATATGATGGAATGGATGCCATGAATATGAAAAGTCAGAATTTTAAAAATATGTTTAGGTTTATGACATAAAAATAGGTTTTGAGGATTAATATTAAGTGATTTGGGTTATAAATTAAAATTATGGGTTATGAGTTATTAAAATAGGCCCTTAGAAGGCTTAGATACACTAGAATTAGGATTGGATCAAAGCCCCTTAAATATTCAAAGTTTTGGCTTAGTTTATAAAATTTTCCTTAAGTTTTTAATTTTTACAAAATAATCACTACTTTCAAAATCTTAGGGATTCAAGGTTCAATTTTCGAAATTGAGTTCACCAAATTCAAATATATATAAAATAAGAATTTTAAGATATTTTCCCATAATTTATTTTTATTAAAAATTAATTTTTAAGTATTTAATCCCGAACTAGGCTAAATCGACGAAACCGGTTCACTAACTTCTAGGTCCATTTTTGGGGTGTTACATAAGCTTTTGATTCTTTGTTTGTGACAACATTGGATGTTTTAGAATTTGTTTTCTCATGTTGTTTATATCTCTTTCCACAAAGTGTTTGACCGTGAATTCATCTTGTTCGTGCTTCTGTTTTTAGATAAAATTATTCTAATATTCTTGGATTCCACCTGGGGGTTGAGGAATAAAATAAATAAAGTAAAATAAAATAGTGAGAGTAAGGGTCGATCCAATAGGGACTAGGAGGTTTTCGAATTCCTTACTTTCGATCTTGATCCTGAGTGGCTTGTAAATAAAAGTAAAAACAACGGGGGTTTGGTAATTAAGATAACAAATTAAAATATAATTCAATGAAAATAAAGAAAATAAATTAAGATAAATAAAAATTCAATTGATAAAATTAGTCTTGGGATAAAACTTTTTCTTCCATTCAAACTGATACTTGAATAGGGATTTTACCTTTGGGATCACGGCGGTTACAGTCTATATGGACCAACCCCTATAACATGTTTTTCTCTCAAATGAGTCATATACCCCTTTGGACTCGGTCTAGACACCTCCTTGATAACCACGGCTAGCTCCTCCTCATCTATACTAATTCCGTACATAATGCTTATCTCTTTGTTTCTTGTACCTATCTTTGTTGTTTCCACTTTCCGAGGGCATCTTTAGGAAACAGATTCAACAACTTTCAAAACAAAGTTCTTCTCAATATCTTTGGCCCGGTCCAGTAACACATTAAAGTCACTATAATTTGTGGCCAACATATAAGTCTTGACCTCTCTAACCAAACCAAAATGGAACCGCTCATAGATAGCTCTCTCATTAGGCAGCAACTCATAAAAATTCTAGTTAAGATTAATTAATAAAACTTTTTCTTCTTTAAAATTCTAGTTTTCTCATTGTTTTCTCGTTTTAAATTCCCAAGTTATTGGATTGGAATATTCATTTTTAATCCTTTAATTTCATAAAAATCGATTTTCAGCCAGAAATCTCAATTTTCATTCAAGAGTTTTTATCCACTATTTTTAGATCTTAAATTCATTTTTTTGAATGTATTAGGTTGTTTGGAAAATGTTTTAAATATATATAATCCTATAATTTAGGCTTAGCTGAAGTTTGTTGTGTTTCGGAAAGTTTTTGGTTAAGGTTTTGATAGGTTTTAAGGGTTTGTTGTGTAGGGATCCAAATTGAGGATTTCTTTTATGTGTTTTGGAGCATTAAATTCCTTGGTTTTGATGCTTGAAACAGGATAAGAGTTTGGAGATCGTGTTTGAACCCGTTTCGGTCTGTATTGTTAGCTTGAGGAGCAAATAACGTCTTTTGGTGAAAGGTTAATGAGAGTGGCTGCTTCGGCTGTGTTTTATTCTTGTTTTAAAAAGTTTTGAGAGTGTAGGGAAGGTGTGAAAACCTTGTTATACTCGAATGTAAGTAAAGATTTAAGCTTCCGTAAATAGTCTAATATTACTTTATACTTTTACTATGAATTTTCTCATGCTTGGTGTTGATTTTCAATACTTAGTTATGCATGGTATTTAAATGATTATGTTAATGGTTTTATGAAGATTTGATATACTAATGATGCTTATATGTTTTTTTTAAAATGAGATATATGTGATTTTATTGGTTTATGCTCTTGAAGCAAGAAATATGGAATGCATGAGGTTTAATTATGTTTTGAATTAAGTTTGAGCATTGGTTTTCGATAATATATTGTCTATTTAAGTGATAAACCTTATGGGATAAGTTGATCGATCAATAGGGTTTAGAGTGCACTATAAACATTTAAAATTTGTACGTGTGTAAATTCCTTGAGTGTTGTATTTTGGCTTTTAGCATAATACTGTATGATGGGAGTAATACTGTCACATCCGGGTTGATAAGGGTATTACTGTCACCGGATACCAAGGTGAGACTTATCATGTTGACGGTAGTATCAACATGCCCATGCTCCGGGGGTAGTACTATCATGCGGTTTTCCGTTTATGCTAATGATTTGAGGTAGTACAAATCGGATCAATAGCTCCAATATAAAATCATGTTTTCATTTTGTAATTGCAAGTGTTATATTTTATTAGGCTTTGCTAGGTGAATAGTATGTTAGCGTCTTTCTTAGAAAGCGTGTGGTAACTTTTAATGTATGCATGTTAGGCCATGATATTTGTTAACACTTGTTGGTTGTACTGTTGGCATTTGTGGTCATGTTTACATTGTTTTAAAGAAGCATGACATGTTTTACTTTAATAAAATTGAGTATATATAGGTTGCATTAAAAGTGACATTTTTAAATGTTTTTATTTTATTTTATTACCCTCACTAAGCTTCAAGCTTAACCTCTCTGTTTTCCCTTGCAATGCAAATAAGTAAGTGTTGGAAGCAACCGGAAAGCAAAGGAGTCGTACGTGCTTATATTAGTATTTTCTTTAGCTTAAGTATGTTATTTTCCTAAATTATGAACCTAGGTAGTTAATAGAAATGGAATAGAGAACCTATTTGTTTGGGATTCTGTTTTGGACACATTGTTTTGATATGCTTTTATATGCATGAGTTATTTGAGTTTTTTATTAAATGAGAATTTGAAGTATGTTATACTATGTTCAATGTTGATGATGTATGCCTTGAATTATGTGTTTTGCTTATGGAATTAGGTAACCAAGCATCTAGAGATGATGTTTCAAGTTTGGTTCAAGCCTTAGAGACCTTATATGCATCTATAGAACTTTAGATTTTCGTCTAAGGCATGAAACTTGGGTAATCTACACTTTCTGGGTAGAGGGTTTCGATACATGTTCATAGGGTATCTATACCTAGGCAAAAACACGAGGGTTTTCATGCAAAAATAGCCTAAGTATGTAAACCACATGAATTGATTTTGAAACGGTAGTTTGTTTTTGGAAGGCGTATCGGTATGCTCATCTCGAGTTCCAAAAACCATTTTTAGAGTAACAAAACGTATTAGAACGGGGACCAAGCTGTATTGAAATGCGGGTTTGTTACGCAGCCAATCGGACGAGACATCAAAGGTGTATCGAAACACTTAAGTCCCGTTTTGATACCTTCTTTTTCATTTCACTGGTATCGAAATTGGGACATGGCATTTCGATACCCCTGACAGTTAAAGTCGTTATAGGTTGGTTTCAACTTTTGAACTTCACATTTTAGTCACCAAAATTTAAGAGAACAATTAGATGAATTGTAGACTCTACTTTAAGTTGTAAATTTAAGTGCAAGATTGAAATATACTTAATTAAATATTGATAACCTTAATTTCACAATTAGAGTATAAAATTCTAGAAATTAAAATTAGGTCCTTAAAACTTGTTCGACCAATCTAGGACTCGTTTCACACCTTTTTCTACTGAAATTGAACTCCATTCTTGTATGAACATGTAGGGTCCAATTAGAGCATTTAGATAAGATAAAAAATTAGGGTGGTTTATCAGGACAAATCTCCAGATTAGCCTAGGTATTTGTCGTGTAACTCATTCGAGTCGGGTAACGTCTAGACCAGGTTGAGGGGGTTACATTTTCTGGTATCAGAGCTTAAGTTTATGAATATTTGGTGTATGTTTTTTATTGTTTTTGATATGTTATGTTGCACGGTGTTTGCTTTGCATGCCGATATGTGATATTGCACAGTGATTGCTTAATTTGCTGATATATGTATATATGCACGATGGTTGTTTACCTATTGTGAGTTAAAGCTCATTCAAGTCAGGTGGCGTCTAGACCAGGTCGAAGGGGTTACATTTGTTTTTCGGTCACTTCAAACTTATTTCTCTACATTGCAAGGAAAACAAAGAGAGGTTAAGCTTAAAGCTTATTGAGGGTAATAAAATAAATCATTTAAAAGCATCACTTGCAATGCAGCCCATATTAATTCAAATATGTCAAATTAAAACATGTCATGCTTCCTTTTTTAAACATTTTAATCACATGTACAACAACGCCAACAATAAATCTAGCAAGTTTTAACAAAACATGGCCTAACAGGCCAACATAAAAATATCAGTAAAACTCTTTAAAGACATCACATGCTTTCAAAGAAAAACCAAGAGTATCATGTTATTTACCTAGCAAAGCCTAATAAAACATAACACTTACAATTAAGAAATGAAAACATAACTTTATATTGGTGCTAGTGATCCGATTTGTACTACCCCAAATCGTTAGGATAAACAGGCATAAACCGGTAAAACCACATGCATCCCATTCTTTCTTGCATCTAGTACAAAACCGGTAAAATCATATATTTCTCATTTCTGAAATAAAACCATGGGTGCATCAATCATGTATCAAATCATCATAAAAACAATATCATGAGCATCAAATATCATGCATAAACATATATGCAAAACAATAGAAAAACATGACAAAACTCATAGTAAAATCATAAGTAATTTGGGAACATTTGCGAAAGCTAAAGCATTTACTTAATTCTGAGCATAGAGAGGTTTTTAAACCTTCCCTACACTCCCAAAACTCTGTAAAACAAGTATAAAACACTGCCGAAGAAGCTACTCTCATAAACCACTCACCGATAGCCGTTACTTGATCACCAAACCACCGTTATGAACCAAAACTCCTTCAAACGCGACTCTTATCTCTTGTCCCATTTCAAACACCAAAACCAAAGGATTTAGTTCTTCTAAGCGCACACATAAAACCCTTAAGTCGGATCCTTACACAACATCCCTTTAAACCTAACAAAACCTTTACCGAAAACTTTTCGAAACATACCAAACTTCACCTAAGCCTAAAGTACGTGATTATATTTAAAACATTTTCTAAACATCTTAATACATTCAAAAACATGAATTTAAGATCCAAAATTAGTGGATCAAAACCCTCGAACAAAAATTAATATTTGATGAGTGCCCCAAAGCCCTAATTTTTATATCAATTTCCAACTCGATTATTGTTAATAAAGGACAAATTTAATGGCAATATTGGATAATTCTGCTTATTTCCATATTTCTGCATCCCAATACTCAATTCATGAATTTATCGATTATTTGGCATAAAACAGGTGCGGTTAATGGTTTTTTCTCTTAAACAGTTAACTACTACATAGGTAATGCCAGATAGCATGATGGATGCTAGAAACCAAAGTTGGAATGCATATAAGTACCCGCCTCGGCAACACTTAAAGGCCTCGGTAGCACTTGAAGGCCTCGGCAACAGTTGAAGGTCTCGGCAGCACTTGAAGGCCGCGAAAGCACCTAAAGAGCAATTGCCGATATGATAGGCGATCTAAAGAGAAAAATAAGGTGGACGTTTTAAGACAAGCGACATAGAAATCGGAGCTGGGAAACACAAGAAAAGTCAAGGTCAAAGGCCACTTGGGAAAAGAATCCTTGTAAGAATAAACTAGGAAATAAAATAAATATCTTTTATTTATGTACTTAACTTGTGTTTTCCTCCATGTTGTATTCCTACTTTGGAAAGGTTTGCCCTAGGCCAAGCCTATATAAACCATAGCCTATGTAGATAGGAGATATCTCGGAATCAAGTGTTCATAGAAAACCCTAAACTCCTCCATCGTCCCCTTGTGGTTTAGGTTAATTTATGGAGTAGTTGTGGAAGAAAATTGTACTTTGCTTTCTTGTTTTAATGCAATAAAATATCAAGGTTTGCTTATTCTTTGCCATTCCTTGTTCTTGCATACAAGCTCGAGAGAGAAGTTTGTGAGTAATCCATTTATCTAATATCGAGAGAGTTAGATTCACGAAAGGAATAAGTACGGTGTTTCAATAGGGAAACACTAACTCGGCCTAGAGATAGGTTAAGAGTTTCAACGGCTAAAAGAAGTGTGAGATTGGTTGGTGATTATAATTGATTCACGCCGAGAGGTATCATCAAGGACTGGTCATCAACAGTACTTCGACTTAGAGATAAGCGGAGTCATCAAAGGACACTTTGCCAAACTTTGGTAAAGTCTACCCAAGAGCAAGAGATTGCCGCGGCGGACAAGCATCATCGCTGTCGAGGCAGTAATCTGCAGCACTGCCAAGGCAGTGTTATGTGATTGCATTGGACAGAAACATGTCAATTGAATCCACACTAGGAAGCACTCTAACCTACCCCACTTTTCCATCCTTGATTTCTTGATCATTTATCTTTATTGCTTTAGTTAGTTTCCTTAGTTATAATCCAACTCAGTTATCTGTGTCTTTACTTTTTCATTGTGCAGGAAGAATAAATTGCGTAAGTAAAGCCAATCCTCGTGGGTTCGACATCTTAAATACTACAATCTGACAAAAGGTGGAAAGACGAATTCTTCATCATAAAAGCAGGACTTTCTAGCCTCCATCAATATTTTTGGCTGAAAACCGATTTTTATGAAATCAAAGGATTAAAAATGATTATTCCAAGCCAATAATTTGAGAATTTCAGTAAAGAACTTTAAAGTTATAGAGGATTGACGAAATCTCACCTCGAAAACTGATCCAACCACTTTCTAAAATTTAAAACGAGAAAATAATGAGAAAATAAGAATTTTCAAGAAAGAAAAGTTATGATAATTAATCTAAGCGAAATTAATGAAAAAGATAAGGTTTTTACCTTCAAAGTTGATAGAACGACTGTCTACAATGAGGGAAAATGAAAATTAGAAAAATAAGTTAGGTTTTTTAATGTGAAAAGGGGTTTTAAAATTAAAATTGGGTTTAATTAAATTATCTGAGTTAAAAGATAAATTTCGTGCTTAATTAAATAAACTTTTGAAAGCCTAGACCATCTAGGATTATAATTGAATCAAAGCCCCTTAAAGATTCAAAGTTTAGGCTAGTTTTATAAAATTGTTCTCAAATTTTCAATTTTTACAAAATGATCACTAATTTCAAAATCTTAGGGATTCAAGGGTCAATTTTTGAAATTGATTTGACCAAAGTCAAATATACCGGCTAAATCGGTTCACTAACTTATAAGCCCCTTTTTAGGGTATTAGAAGCCGAGAATCTAAAATCAATTTTTATATCTCAAAACTTTATGATTTAATCATGACAATCATTTACTTAATTAAACACCTTTAAAATCTAAAAAAATCTGAATGAGATTGTACCGTCTCAATTGAGAATCTAAACCTATTTCAGTTTTCCTTAGTGGACCGACGCTAAGTTGTTCAAAGGAACTCGAATATACTATAGGCCTCCTTTCTCCCAAATATTAATCAAAACCAGAATTAAATTCCAACGTGCACTTTTTGAAATTAAATCTTTTTGATTATAAAAAGAAGGTCGATTTTCGATCCCTTATTTCTGAAAACTAAAAGTATAACTCTAAAAGGTATGAAATGCTTTTCAATTCTGAAAAATGGAATTGAATAATAAATTTAGCCTTTAGCTTGGAAAACTTAGCTAAACATGATTACGCTAAAAACCATGCTTAAGATTTTAAAAGAAAAACTAAAGAAAAAAAGAAGATAGTTTTATTAAAAAAAGTTTTAAACAACTAGAATGAAAATTAAAAATATGAGATGGGATGAAATGGAAGGATAATCCTTGAAGTTAATACTAAATTAAATCCTAAAGATAATTAATAAAAATAAATTAAATAAAATCTTAAAGTTTATTCAAATAAATCCTGAATATCATTCAAATAAAATCATAAGGATAATTTTAAAAATTTGAATTTCAAATCGGATTTGATCTGCTCTATTTTTGTTGATATTTATCTTCTAGAAATTGTTGACAATATCTTTTAGAAGTTGCTGATTGAATGCCACATCAGACTTTTATACATTGTTTCTAACTAGGTTGAATTGCATCTAGCTAATATGCCTTGATATGTGCTTAAAGTGTTTTTAGGTGAATTTGCATAGGGAGAATGTCATGAAACCATTAGAGGCTGGAAATAGTCCCTAAACTTTGAGCATGTGATTAAATGACTTGATATTATTTTAATCCGAAATTAGATACTTAAACATATAATGGACTTAATTAAGGATTGATAACTTTAATCTCAGGATTAGTCTATAAGTTTCTAGAAAATTATAATTAGGTCCCTATAACTTATTCGGTTAAATTAGAACACGTTTCTTATCGATTTCTATTGCAGTTGAACTCATTTCTTGCATGAATATGTAGGATATGATTAAAGCATATTGATAAGATAAAAGGAACAACTTTCTTAGGGTTATTTATCGGGGTGAGTCTCCAGATTAACCTCGGTATTCCCCATGTAGCTCGTTCTAGTCTGGTGGTGTCTAGAACGGTTTGAGGGTTTTACATTTGATTTCATGGAAGAGAGAAGTCATAATCTTAAGAATATAAGTTTTTGTTTTGATGAAAAATAGTTCTTTAAGATTAATATTAAATTATTTGGGTTATTAATTAAAATTATGGGTTATGGTTTATTAAAATAGGCCCTTGGAAGGCTTAGATCAACTAGGATTACTATTGGATCAATGACCCCTAAAGATTCAAAGTTTTGGCTTAGTTTTATAAAATTGCCCTCAAGTTTTCATTTTTTACAAAATATCCCCTAATTTCAAAATCTTAGGGATTCAAGTGTCAATTTTAGAAATCGAGTTGACCAAAGTAAAATTTGACTCAAATAAGAATTTTAGGATATTTTACCAATATTTATTTTCATTAAAAATCAATTTTTAAGTATTTAATCTCGAACTAGGCTCAATCGACGAAACTAGTTCACCAAACTTTTAGGCCCAATTTTAGGGCGTTACAATTCTCCACTACTTAAGAAATTTCGTCATTGAAATTTTATCTGTGAAAAGAGGTAAGGAAACTACTCCTTTACAACTTCCATTCACTCCCGCATGACTTTCCAAACATCATAATACCACTAAAACACTATGACCAACATGATGACCTTATCACAAGTACCTTTATTACTAGAAGTTAATTTCTCAGCATATATCTCATAAATAAATGATTCGGTCTCATCCTAACACCATCTGTCATCACAACTTGAAATGATAAACAAAACAACGGTACACCAAATACACCATGGTTCATCTCAACACTCATTGCATCCTCAAGCCAAAAGCAAAACCCTTTTTCTTTTCTAGAGACCTAATCTTTCCTTACTTAAGGTTGACATCCGAATTTTGACAAACTGCAACATCTCCTAACTACCACTAACAAGCTTAAGTTTCTCAAGCATATTTTAACATATTCTAAAACACAAGGCAACAACCAAAACATTCGACAAACTGCAACAACTCCTAACTCACAAAGGCATTTTTAAACACTCATTGCGCTTAGGAAACATTAAGCATACATTAGAACAAACCAATAACCAAACATCCCAAAGCTTTCGTAAACCTAAGCTTTGATAACAATAAATGTAACCCCCTCGACCCGGCCTAGACACCACCCGACTCGAACGAGCTACATGGGGAATATTGAGGCTAATCTTGAGACTCACCCAGATAAAAAAAAACAACCCCTTGACCCGGTTTAGACGCCACCAAAGTTGAACGAGCTACACGGGGAATACCGAGGCTAATTCGAAGACTTACTAAGATAAAAAACCCTAAAAAATTTTGTTTTAGCTTCTCTAAATACATTAATTATATCCTACATGTTCATGAAAGGACGAAGTTCATTTACAGCGAAAATTAATGAGAAACAAATCCTAATTTAAACGAACAAGTCTTTGCTAATTGTAATTTTCCAGAAAATTATAATCTAAAAGTGAAATTAAGTTTACCAATCCTTAATTAAGTATGTTTCATGCTTATACATAAATTTTTAGGTTAAAATAATATCTACAAGTCATCCAATCGCATTATTAAAGCTTAGGGACTAAAACATAAATTTTCAGAGTTATATTTCAGCTTTTAACGACATTACCTAACAGGAGTTTCGAAACACCTTTCCCAGTATCGATACTGTAGTAAACGACAAAGCGATATCAATACAAGTATTAAGTGTTTTGATGCACCATCGATAACTCAGAAGATTGCCTGAGCTACAAGCCTGCATTTCGATACATATGAAGGACCGTTCCGATACCATTTGAAACTATAAGAAACCGTATCAAAACTAAGGTCAGAGCATACAAATATGCTTGTTCATTTTTATACTATCGTTTCGAAACCAGTTCATGTGGTTTGATACTCAGACTTAATTTTCTAGAAAATCGTTATGTTTTTGCCTAGGTATCGATACCCTATGAAAAAGTATCGAAACCCCCAACTTCACCGAAAACCAAACGAAATCCTCTTCTTTTGGATAAAACAGAATAAAAAAAGAAAAAAGTCGTTTTTTTTTTTTAAAAAATTGTCTCTACCTTTCTCTTATTTGGCTCACCACTGGTGGCATGGAGCCAACGGGTTTATTTCCGTGCGAGAATATCGGAGAAAAAAGGGTGAAAAATAAACCAGTGAAGGTAAAATTCAAACCCTAATATTTTTTCTTTTTGGTTTAAAATGCATGCAAAAGAAGAACTGAGACATCGAGGTTATACCTTAAATATTTGTGTTCTTTTCTATTGATTTGAATCCGAAGGGGGAACCCCTACAATGGTGTCCTTGTTTGGCTTTTATAACTAAACAATTAAACCGATTGAACAGGAAAACAAATCCTATTTTCCTATTGGAAATTTGTCTTTGAAAGTCATTCGTAATGCCTCTTATATCCTGGAAATTTGTTGTATTTTTTTCCTCTTCAATTTTGAATATTTGGCTGGTATTCGACTGTGAAACTCTAAAATTTTGTTTGATTTTGGTTGTACGATTGCTGATGGTTTTTGTTTGTTTTTGTATGGGGCAATTAGAGCAAGAAAGGAGGGACAACTGAATGCCGACATGGTGACCGGAAGAGTGATCGGCGAGAGATATGAGAAGGATCGTCAGGCTTGGTACTCGAAGAGTCATGGGTGCGCGCGATGCGCGCTTGAAGTAATTGAAGAGGTGGCGCGTCGACGCGTGGAGGATTCGTAAGTTTCTCCTTCTTTGCATCTGAACCGTTAGTTCTAAATCCGATCCAACGACCCAAAGTGGTGTGCGCATAGGATAAAGGTTCTGTTGGTGTTTATTGTATTAGATTGGGTCTGAGAAAATTGAAATGGGTCGATTATTATTTGGGTTTGTAATTAAAAACATTTGGGTTTTGTTATTGGACTTTTTATTGAAAAAAACATGGGTTTATTTATTTTTTATTTTTTGGGTTATTTAATAAGATTTGATTTATATATAATAACAATTATTAATAATAAATAATAATAACATTAATAACCAAAATTGTAATTGAAATTAATTAAAAATACAAATAAGATAACAAGATGAGATAAAATAATACCTATATAATATATACTTTTTTGTGGTAATAATAAGTAAACATAATACATATAATATTTTGAGATTTTTCAAAATGATAGGTAAAAAGATATTTTAATTACTAATAAAGTAAAAAAAAGATAAAAGGAATAATAAAATTTATGATGAGTTAAAATTAAAACTAAGATTAGGTGTAATATGCATAGTAATATTTTTATTTCTTTGCCCATTATTATAAGAGAAACAACAATTTAAAATCGAGTTTTACAACCCCGGATAAAATTAGTGATTACAGGTAGTACTATCACACCCGGTTTAATAGGGGTAGTACTATCACAGGGTGATACTTATTATGTTATGGGTAGTATCAACTTGCTCATGCTCTGGGGTAGTAATATCATGTGGTTGTCCGTTTATCCTAACGATTTGGGGTAGTACAAATCGGATCACTAACGCCAACAATATGTGTTTGTTTTTCAAAAGTAAGTGTCATGATATATACTTGTTTGGATATGGGTTTATGCATGCGCTTTTAATAAGTTTTGTGCATTGGTATGCATGTGATTTGAGCCTTGCTATGTTGTTAGTATGTAAGACTTGAGATTTGTGCATTGAGATGCATGTGAAAGCATCGCTATGTGAGTAGCATGCAAAACTTGTTTTTTTTAAAAAAAAAAATTACTTATAAAACATATGATTTCAAAGAGGTATTTGACTAGATTTTAATGATGGCATTGTTAGCCATGATTTGATGACACTTACTGAGTTTTAAAAGTGGTATTGTTAGACATTAACATTTTGTTTTATAAAGAGCATGACGCGTTTTTAAATTGATGAAATCGGTTTATTATTGGCTACCTTACAAGGTGTTTTCAAATGAGTTTTAAATGTTTTTAATTCCCTCACTAAGCTTTATGTTGAACCCTCTCATTTACCTTGTAGCATAGGATAAAAGATGTTAAGGCAACAACGGGAAGCAAGGATTCCATGTGATCGCTAAGTAAGAACTCAAGTATGTCTTTTGTAACATAAGTAGTAGTGAGGGAGCAATGAGGACGGGTTACCATGTTAAGAATATTGTTATGTTGATGAGACTTGTAATAGTCGTATGCTTATACATATTTGATGTATATCAACGTTGGTGTTACTTGTATGATAGCTTTATGAACCTTATGTTGAAATTAGATTGTGATACCTTTAGTCGGGATGTTATATGTTAAGCTATGTGACTTGGATTTAGAAATACCTATCAGAACATGTAATTGACTATTAAGATATTGAATTAAAGTACTTTGAGGTTTGATTCATGAATATTTTAAGTTATGTTATGCCATGTTTCCAATGTTGAAGTATGCATATGCGTTTTGCGTTTTGCTGGTGATATTAGGTCATGTTGCATCAAGAATGATTGTTATTACTTTAAGACCTTAAGTGAAGATATTCATCTAGACAGTCTTTGAAATTTGTTTAAGTCATGAAAATAAATTTAGATTCTTTACATTTTAATCTCTCTAAACCTTGAGCTTGAAATTAAATGAGTTGTAGGTGTTATTTTAATTTGAAATTTGACAAGGAAGCATATAAAGAACTTAAATAAAAATTGGTTAAATTAATTTCACAAATAGTCCTTGAATTTATGGAAAATTACATTTTGGTCCCTGAAACATGTTTGTAAGTTTTAGGACTCGTTCCTTATTTGTTTCCATTGCAATTGAACTTTGTCTTTGCATGAAAATTTAGGATCATATTAAAAAATCTAGATAAAATAAAAGAATAAAAATATAGACGTAAAAAAAAGGGTTGTTTATCTGGGCGAGTCTCCGGATTAGCCTCGGTATTCCCCGTATAACCCGTTCGAGTCGGGTTGTGTCTAGACCAGGTCGAGGGGTTACAGTAGGCCACCAATCTAACGTTACATATACGAATTTATCATCAGTTTTAGCTATGAAAGTTTCTCCATGAATTAAAACGTTCACATTTGATGCAAATGAAAACGACCCCCATAAAAGAAGGATTATAGGACAAGATGTGATTTTGAAATTCATATTCTAAAAGAAAAGATTGAGGTGAAGAGGATAATGAAATGTTATTCTGCGCGCATGTGTGTATATATATATATATATATGATGGGAGTTTAAATAAGTTTAGAATATTTAACAACTTATCATAAGTGACCAACAAAAATAAAACGTTATTGCGCGATTTTTTAGTTATAAGGTTGCAGGTACAACTAATTTCGTTGAGTTCTGCATCGAACAATCATTCAAACTCTCGTTTGGTACAAAAAATTGGTTTTAAAAATGGTAATATCCAAAATTAAGGTATACATTATCACTTTAAAAATTTTATTGTATAAAATTTTTAATACTTGTTTCTTAAAATTGGGTACAAAGATTTATGATCATGAAAAAGCTAAGTAAAAAAGGTACGTAAAATAAGTTACATAAGCTGTCGTTAACCAATTTAATATAAACATAGAAACAAACCAATTACGTTTAAAACAAAGAATAAAATGAAAGTTGAAATTCGTAAATTCTTATATAAATAAGAACAATACACGAAACAAACGAAAAAATGAGGATATAGGTATATTGGTCTTTGAAACCTTAAATAAAGTTTGAAATCTTTGGTATTCAGGATAAGCAAATGATGCAATCTAAATACATGTAGGGGTTGGGAAGTCCGTAATGGTCACAAAGGTTATTGATTGAGATGCATTTGATATGGGTGTAGAAGCATCAACAAGCTTTGGATCCATCGGTCGAATGTCCATTAAATCTTTCAGTACTGTTGGAACTTCATTCAAACACACGGTATAATCCTTTATTTCTCCACCTAACGCTGTCAAATGATACTCTTCTCTGTCTTGTTTCCCAACAAACCCGTAGTTAGGCTTCCCAGCATCCCCGGATTTCAAATTTGAAACTGTCATATTAAGCGATTTATCTTTTGACAAGTTGATCAGAATCAGAGAAACCCCATGCTGCATAAAAGAAACATGGATCCAAATGATTGTTAAGGACATAAATACCAACAACCCAAAAATAAATAGACAACAATATCCCAGCATACCCCATGCTGCACAGTGAACATATATACGCAAATTTGGATCAAATTCAGCAAGCACAATACTCCCCATAATTTGGTGCCATAAAAGTGCACTGGCGATTAAAAAAATTAAGTGGATTAAACGTTAGTAGATGGAGAAAATGATGAAAAGAATAATAACACTCTTGTTAAAGAAGCGCTCACCCGTAATAATATGGATTGAGAATGAACGTTATAGCATTAAGTAAACCATAATTTCCGCCAATCAAAGATTTTCTAAAAAAACCTTTTGATCATAGGTTGAAGCCATTCCCATCTGATCTAAATACCTATCCATAAAGGAATGTTTATCAACACAACATTATTCCAAAGGATAAATTTAGTCGTCGAAGAAAATAAGAAACAAACACGACCTTACAAAAATCCATCAAAAAGAGTTCGAGAAACATCTTTTCTCTCACCGTTCAATGCTCCGGCAGATTCAGAAATCCAAGCTCCTAACTATGGTCTAAATTTGTTAACAACAGCCGAAACACCTTCATTTGTTTGGGAAACTTTATTCAAATACGATGGTTCAAGAATTCTAGCTATCGCGTTTGGATCATCCCCTGCACATGCATCGAACAAATGAACCAATTAATTTTTCCGGTAGAAGAAAAACATCATGAATCTTTCTATATATAGAAATAAAAACATCAATCTGGAATGTATATGGATACCGGGTCCAAGATTGTAGATATGGTGTGTAACTCTATCAATAATTCCATGTCACGAAACTTCTAGAAAGGTGGGAAACCATTTCTCATTAAAAAAGCCACCGGGACCTAAGACCTTGTGTTGAGTCTCGGGGTCTGCGTACAACTCTTTTACTAGATTCTTAAGCACGGTAACATCTTTCCCATACTGTTTGGCATCTAATCTTGTCCCATCGTATATCCAGAAAGTTGGTTTCCTGATGAAATATATTTTCCAAAATAAAAATAAATAAAAAAATTATATCTTATATAATACGCTTCGAAGAATGATTTTAGTTACCAAATTCATATGAATCAAATTTGTATCTTTTGGGAATTGTTTACTTCATAAAATCCCTTGTATTTTGCGATTTCCAATCACCGATCCAAAGACCCGTTTCACTTTGTGACTCATTTTTTCCGAAGAGAGCATTCAGCCCGAATGTAAGCTTTACCCTTCAGAATTCGAGTACTAATGTAAAAATAATATTTTGTAAACATAATATTTTTTTTATATAAATCTTAAATTATGTACACTAATATATAGATGTACCCACCCAGTGTGGTTGAAAAATGTTTTCAATTTGTCCAATCTATCTATTGAAAGGCAACCTTGAGAGAATCCAAACAATCCGTCTTTCATATTCATGAAATTAGGGTAACTTTTAACTTCTACTTTGTACCCCACGTTCTCTTACAACGAACCACCAACTCTTATTCTCAAACTATTGAACGCTGGAAGTAATTTACAAAATTACAGTTACTGGCTCTGACCCTTGTAAATTTGACAGGATTTATTTCGAACTCACCTTTTATTGTATTTATCAATGCACCATGTGTCAAATCCTACAAAAAGTTATCTTCGAGAAAGGTCATCTTTTATTTGTAATAGTTGAATATACATATCAAGTATGGAATTTTAAAAATCATACCAAGTTTAATATTCCATCCTTTCTCCAAGGGCATTGATTGTAGTCGTATTTTTCAGCTGGCCACCAATCTAACGTTACACATAAGAAGTTATCATCAGTTTTAGCTTTGAAAGTTTCTCCATCAATGAAAACGTTCAAATTTTCTGCAAATGAAAGCGACGCCCATAAAAGAAGGATTATAGAACAAAATGTGATTTTGAAATTCATATTCTAAAAGAAAAGATTGAGGAGTTGAGGATAATGAAATGTTATTCTGCGCGCGTGATTATATATATATATATATATATATCAGATGATAGTTTAAATAATTTTAGATTATTTAACAACTTATTATAATTAACCAAAAAAATCAAAAAGCTATGGTGCGAATTTTTCGTTATAAGGTTGCAGGTACAACTAATTTCGTAGAGATTTGCATCAAAGAATCATTCCAACTCGCGTTTGTTACAAAAAAATTGATTTTAAAAATATTAATATCCAAAATTAAGTTATACATTATCATATTAAATTTTTTATCGTATAAAGTTGTAATACATGTTTTCTAAAAGTGTGTACGAAGATTTATGATCATAGAAAAGCAAAGTAAAAAGGTACGTAAAATAGGTTATATAAACAGTAATTATCCTATTTAATATAAAAATAGAAACAAACCAATTATGAAAAGAATAAAATGAAATTTGAAATTCGTAAATTCTTATATGAATAATAACAATACATGAGATAAGCAAAACACGAGGACATAGGTTTATTGGTCTTTGAAACCTCAAAGAATGTTTGAAAGCTTTGGTATTCGAGATAAGCAAATGATGCAATCTAAATGCATGCAGGGGCTGGGAAGTCTTTGGTCATAGAGCCTATTGATTGAGACGCAATTGATATGGGTGTCAAAGCATCAACTAGCTTTGGATCCATCGGTGGAATGTCCAATGAATCCGTCAGTACCATTGGAGCATCATTCAAATACACGATATAATCCTTTATATCTCCACCTAACGTTGTCAAATGGTAGTCTTCTCTTTATTGTTTCCCAACAAACCTGTAGTTAGGCTTCCAAGCCTTCCCGGATTTTGCATTTGAAGCGGTTATATTGAACGATCTATCTTTTGACAAGTTGATAAAAATTAGAGAAACCCGATGCTGCACAAAAAAAACATGGATCCAAATGATTGTTAACGACATAAACAGCAACAACCCAAAAATTAGTGGACAAAATAATCAAAGCCAACTAACATTTTTATTTGAACAATGAGCATATAAACACAAATTTGGATCAGATTCTTTTGTCACAGCAAGCACAGTACTCCCCACAAGTCGGTGCCATAAAATTGCACTAGCGATTAAAAAATTTAAGTTGATGAAACATTAGTAGATATAAAAAATGATGACAACAATAATTTGTCCACAGAACATTAATGCACACAGATAAATTTTGTCGTCGGGGAAAATAAGAAACAAACACGACTTCATCAAAATCCATCAACAAAAGTTCGAGAAAAATCTTTGCTCCCGCCGTTCAATAGTCAGCCTGATTCAGAAATCCATGCTCCTAAATGTGGTCTAAATTTGTTAAGCAGAGCCGAAACACCTTCATATGTTTTAGAAACTTTATTCAAGTACGATGGTTCAAGAATTCTGGACATCACATTTGGATCATCCCCTGCACATGCATTGAACACATGAAGGAATTAATTATTCTGGTAGAAGGAAAGCATCATGAAGCTTTCTATATATAGATATATAAATATTAATCTGGAATGTATATGGATATGAGGTCCATGATTGTAGTTCTGGTGTGTTACTCCATCAATAATTTCATGTCCCAAAACTTTTAGGAAGGTTGTAAACCATTTCTCATCAAAGAAGTCATCGGGCCCTAAGACCTTTGGTTGAGTCTCCGGGTCGCGTATAATTCTTTTACTAGATTCTTAAGCAAAGTAACATCTTTCCCATACTGTTTGGCATCAACTCTTGTCCACATCGCATATCAAGAAAGTTGATTTCCTAATGCAATATATTTTCCACAGTATGAAAAATAAATAAAAATAAATAAATGTTATATAATAGTACTCTTACTTTGTAAACCATGTTGCATTGCAACGAACCACCAACTTTTATTCTCAAAGTATTGAACGCTAGAAGTAATTTATAAAATTAGTCCAAAAATATAGGTATTGGCTCTGACCTTTGTAAATTTGACAAGATTTATCAAGAGGTCATCTTTTATTAGTAATAGTTGAATATTCATATCGATGATGAAATTTTAAAAAGCATAAAAAATCAAATATTCTAGTATTTCCCCAAGGGTATTGATTGTAGTCGTATTTTTCAACAGGCTACCAATATAACGTTCCTCATACGAAGTTATCATTTGTTTTAGCCATGGAAGTATTTCCTTGAATCAAAACGTTCACATTTTGTGCAAATGAAAGCGGCGCCCATAAAACAAGGAATATAGGACAAAATGTGATTTTGGAATTCATGTTCTAAAAGAAAAGATTGAAGAGTTGAGGATAATGAAATGTTATTCTGCACACATCTGTCTATACATATAAATGACAGTTTAAATAAGTTTAAAATAGTTAACAACTTATCATAAGTGACCAACAAAATCAAAATGCTATGGTGAGATTTTTTAGTTATAAGGTTTCAGGTACGAATAATTTTGTCGAGTTCTATATCCAACAATCATTCGAACATGCGTTTGGTACGAAAAATTGGTTTTAAAATTTGTAATATCAAAAATTAAGGTATACATTATCACTTTAAAATTTTTATGGTATAAATTTATAATCAATATTTTCAAAAAGCTAGGTAAAAAGGGTAAATAAAATAGGTTACATAAGCATTCATTAACCCATTTAATATAAACACAGAAATAAACCAATTACGAAAAAAAGCAAAGAATAAAATGAAAGTTGAAATTCGTAATTCATATATAAATAAGAACAATACACGAGACAAGAAAAAGCAGGGATATAGGTTTATTGGTCTTTGAAACCTCAAAGAATTTTTGAAAGCTTTGTTATTCGAGACAAGCAAACGATGCAATCTAAATACATGCAGGGGCTGGGAAGTCTCTTATGGTCACAAAGCCTATTGATTGAGACACAATTGATATGGGTATCGAAGCATCAACATGCTTTGGATCCATCGGTGGAATGTCCATTGAATCCGTCAATACCATTGGAACATCATTCAAACACATGATATAATCCTTTATATCTCCACCTAACGCTGTCAAATGGAACTCTTCTCTGTCCTGTTTCCCAGCAAAACCGTAGTTATGCTTCCTAGTGTCCCTGGATTTTGCATTAGAAACGGTTATATTGAACGATCTATCTTTTGACAAGTTGATCAAAATCAGAGAAACCACATGCTGCACAAAGGAAACATGGATCAAAATGATTGTTAAGGACATAAACACCAACAAACCAAAAATAAATGGACAACATTATCGAAGCCAACTAATATTTTTCTTTGCATAGTGAGCATATACACGCAAATTTGGATCAGATTCTTTTGTCACAGCAAGCACAGTACTCCCCATTAGCCGGTGCCATAAAAGTGCATTGGCGATTAAAAAAATTAAGTGAATGAAACTTTAGTAGATGCAAAAAACTATGACAAGAATAATAACAATCTTGTTAAAGAAATGCTCAGCCGTAATAACTAGGATTTGGAATGAACGTTGTAGCATTGAGTAAACCATAATATCTGCCAATCAATGATTGTCTGCAAAAAACCTTTTGATCATAGGTTGAAGTCATTCCCATCTGATCTAAATACCTATCCAGGTAGTAATGTTTATCCACACAACATTAATACACATGGATAAATATAGTCTTCAGGGAAAATAAGAAACAAGCACAACCTTACCAAAATCTATCAACAAAAGTTTGAGAAACATCTTTGCTCCCGCCGTTCAATGCTCCGCCTGATTCAGAAACGCATTCTCCAAATTGTGGTCTATATTTGTTAACAACAACCGAAACACCTTCATATGATTGAGAAACTTTATTCAAGTAAGATGGGTCAAGAATTTTGGCCATCGCATTTGGATCATCCCCTGCACATGCGTCAATTACATGAAGGAATTAATTATTCTAGTAGAAGGAAAGCATCATGAAGCTTTCAATATATAGAAATATAAACATCAATCTTGAATGTATATGGATACCGGGTCTAAGAATGTATATATGGTGTGTAACTCCATCAACAATTCCATGTCCC
This sequence comes from Abelmoschus esculentus, assembly GCA_035048815.1. NCBI lineage: Eukaryota > Viridiplantae > Streptophyta > Magnoliopsida > Malvales > Malvaceae > Abelmoschus > Abelmoschus esculentus. The sequence continues at coordinate 2,772,503 of JAUCBN010000061.1, read as the reverse complement.
AAAACTTCTAGGAAGGTGGTAAACCATTTCTCATCAAAGAATCCACCGAGCCCTAAGACCTTTGGTTGAGTCTCGGGGTCTGCGTACAATTCATTTACTAAATTCTTAAGCACGGTAACATCTTTCCCATATTGTTTGGCATCAACTCTTGTCCCCATTGCATATCCAGAAAGTTGGTTTCCTAATGCAATATATTTTCCAAAGTAAAAATAAATAAAAAAATTAAATCTTAAATAATACGCTTCGAAGAATGATTTTAGTTACCAAATTCATATGAATCAACTTTGTATCCTTTGGAAATAGTGTACTTCATAAAATCTCTTGTATTTTGCGGTTGCTAATCACCGATCCAAAGACCCGTTTCAGTTTGTGACTCGTTTTTTTTTGAAGAGAGTATTCAGCCCGAATGTAACCTTTAACCTTCAGAATTCGAGTACCAATGTAAAAATAATATTTCCTACACATAATATTTTTCTATATAAATCTTAAATTATGTACACTAATATATAGATCTACCAACCCAGTGTGGTTAAAAAATGTATTCAATTGGTCCCATCTGTCCATTGAAAGGCAACCTTGAGAGAATCCAAACAATCCTTCTTCCATTTTCATGAAATTAGGGTAACTTTTAACTTCTCCTACTTTGTACACCACGTTGTCTTGCAACGAACCACCAACTTTCATTCTCAAAGTACTGAACGCTGGAAGTAATTTATAAAATTAGTCAAAATTATAGTTACTGGCTCTGACCCTCGTAAATTTGACAGGATTTGCTTAGAAGTCACCTTTTATTGCATTTATCAACGCCCCGTGGGTCAAATCCTACAAAAAGTTATCTCGAGAAAGGTCATCTTTTATTTGTAATAGCTGAATGAATATACATATCAAGGATGGAATTTTAAAAATCATACCAAGTTTAATATTCCATCCTTTCCCGAAGGGCATTGATTGTAGTCGTATTTTTCAGCAGTCCACCAATCTAACATTACACATACGATGTTATCATCAGTTTTAGCTATGGAAGTTTCTCCATCAATAAAAACGTTCACGTTTTCTCCAAATGAAAGCAACGCCAATAAAATAAGGATTATAGGACAAAATGTGATTTTGAAATTCATATTCTAAAACAAAAGATTGAGGAAAATGTTATTCTGCGAGCATGACTATATATATATATATCCGATGATAGTTTAAATAATTTTAGATTATTTAACAACTTATCATAATTGACCAACAAAAACAAAAAGGTATGGTGCAATTTTTTCGTTATAAGATTGCAGGTACAACTAATTTCGTTGAGATCTGCATCGAAAAATCATTCAAACTCGAGTTTGTTACAAAAATTGATTTTAAAAACAGTAATATCCAAAATTAAGGTATACGTTATCACATAAAATTTTTATTGTATAAATTTGTAATACATGTTTCCTAAAATTGGGTACGAAGATTTATGATCATGCAAAAGCTAAGTAAAAAGGGTAAGTAAAATAGGTTATATAAGCAGTCTTTATCCCATTTAATATAAAAAAAACAAATTACGAAAAAAATCATAGAATAAAATGAAAGTTAAAATTCGTAAATTCTTATATAAATAAGAACAATACACGATAAAAGCAAAAAACGAGGATATAAGTTTATTTTTCTTTGAAACCTTAAAGAATGTTTGAAAGCTTTGGTACTCGAGATAAGCAAATGATGCAATCTATATACAAGCAGTGGCTGGGAAGTCTCTTAAGGTCACAAAGCCTATTGATTGAGACACAATTGATATGGGTGTCGAAGCATTAACAAGATTTGGATACATCGGTCGAATGTCTAATGAATCCGTCAGTACCATTGGAACATCATTCAAACACCCGATATAATCCTTTATATCTCCACCTAACGTTGTCAAATGGTACTCTTCTCTGTATTATTTCCTAACAAACTCGTAGTTTGACTTTTCAGCCTCCACGGACGTTGCATTTGAAACGGTTATATTGAATGATCAATCTTTTGATAAGTTATCAAAATCAGAGAAATTTGTTACTGTACAAAGGAAACATGGATCCAAATGATTATTAACGACATAAACAACAACAACCCAAAAATTAATGGACAATATTATCAAAGCCATCTAACATTTTCTTTGCACAGTGAGCATATAAACGCAAATTTGGATCAGATTCTTATGTCACAACAAGCAAAGTACTCCCCATAAGTCGGTGAAATAAAATTGCACTGGCGATTAAAAATATTAAGTGGATGAAACGTTAGAAGATGTAAAAAAACGATGACAACAATAGTTTTTCCACAAAACATTAATTCACATGGATAAATTTAGTCGTCGTGGAAAATAAGAAACAAACACGACTTTACCAAAATCCATTAACAAAAGTTCGAGAAACATCTTTGCTCCACCCGTTCAATGCTCTCTACCTCATTCAAAAACCCATGCTCTTGACTGTGGTCTAAATTTTTTAAGTGCAGACGAAACATATTCATATGTTTGAGAATCTTTATTCATGTACAATGGGTCAAGAATTCTGGACATCACGTTTGGATCATCTCCTACACATGCATTGAACACATGATGGAATTAATTATTTCGGAAGAAGGAAAACATCATGAAGCTTTCTATATATAGATATATAAACATTAATCTGGAATGTATATTGATATCATGCCCGAGATTGTAGATATGGTGCGCAACTCCATCAACAATTTCATGTCCTGAAACTTCTAGGAAAGTAATAAAGCATTTCTCATCAAAGAAACCACCGGTCCCTAAGACCTTTGGTTGAGTCTCGGGGTCCGCGTACAATTATTTTACTAGATTTTTAAGCACGGTAACATCTTTCCCATAGTGTTTGGCAACAACTCTTTTACCCATCACATATCAAGAAAGTTGATTTCCTGATACAATATATTTTCCAATGTATGCAAAATAAATAAAAATAAATAAATCTTATACAATACTACTCTTGCTTTGTAAACCATGTTGCATTGCAACGAACACCCAACTTTTATTCTCAAAGTGTTGAACGCTAGAAGTAATTTACAAAATTAGTTCAAAAATATAGTTATCAGATCTTACCCTTGTAAATTTGACAAGATTTGCTTAGAGGTCATCTTTTATTTGTAATAGCTGAATATACATTTCAAGGATGAAATTTTAAAAAGCATACCAAGTTTAATATTCTAACATTTCCCCAAGGGCATTGATTGTAGTCGTATTTTTCAGTAGGCTACCAATGTAACGTTACTCATACGAAGTTATCATTTGTTTTAGTTATGGAAGTATCTCCTTGAATCAAAACGTTCACATTTTGTGCAAATTAAAGCGACTCTCATAAATGAAGGATTATAGGACAAAATGTGATTTTGAAATTTATATTCTAAAAGAAAAGATTGAAGAGTTGAGGATAATGAAATGTTATTCTGCGCACATCTATCTGTATATATAAATGACAATTTAAATAAGTTTAAAATAGTTAACAACTTATCATAAGTGACCAACAAAAACAAAATGTTATGGTGAGATTCTTTAGTTATAAGGTTTTAGGTAAACTAATTTCGTTGAATTCTATATCGAACAATCACTCGAACATGCGTTTGGTATGAAAAAATTATTTTAAATTTTGTAATATCAAAAATTAAGGTATATATTATCACTTTAAAATTTTTATTTTTTAAATTTATAATACATATTTTTTAAAAGTGAGGTAAAAAGGGTACATAAAATATGTTACATAAGCAGTCATTAACCCATATAATATAAACATAGAAATAAACCAATTAAAAAAAAAGCAAAGAATAAAATGAAAGTTGAAATTCGTAAATTCTTATATAAATAAGAACAGAACAGGATACAAGAAAAAACGAGGATATAGGTTTATTGGTCTTTGAAACCTCAAAGATTGTTTGAAATCTTTGTTATTCGAGATAAGCAAACGATGCAATCTAAATACATGCAGGGGTTGAGAAGTCTCCCAAATTCATAAAGGCTATTGATTGAGATGTAATTGATATGGCTGTCGAAGCATCAATATGCTTTGGATCCATCGATGGAATGTCCATTGAATCCTTCAAAACCATTGGAACATCATTCAAACACACGATATAATCCTTTATATCCCACCTAACGCTGTCAAATGGTACTCTTCTCTTTCTTGTTTCCTAGCAAACCTGTAGTTATGCTTCCCAGCGTCCCCGGATTTTGCATTAGAAACGGTTAAATTGAACGACCTGTCTTTTGAAAAGTTGATCAAAATTAGAGAAACCCCTTGCTGCACAATTAAGGACATAAACACCAACAAACCAAAAATAAATGGATAACATTATCGAAACCAACTAACATTTTTCTTTGCACAGTGAGCATATACATGCAAATTTGGATCAGATTCTTTTGTCACACCAAGCACAGTACTCCCCATTAGTCGGTACCATAAAAGTGCACTGGCGATTAAAAAAATTAAGTGGATGAAACGTTAGTAGATGTAAAAACCGATGACAAGAATAATAACACTCTTGTTAAAGAAGTGTTCACCCGTAATAATCAGGATTTGGAATGAACGCTGTAGCATTGAGTAAACCATAATTTCCCCCAATCAAAGATTTTCTGCAAAGAACCTTTTGATTATAGGTTCAAGCCATTCCCATTTGATCTAAATACCTATTCAGGAAGGAATGTTTATCCACACAACATTAATACACACGGATAAATTTAGTCGTCGGAGAAAATAAGAAACAAAAACAACCTTACAAAAATCAATCAACAAAAGTTTGAGAAACATCTTTGCTCCCGCCATTCAATGCTCCGCATGATTCAAGTACGATGGGTCAAGAATTTTGGACATCGCATTTGGATCATCCCCTGCACATGCATCAAAGACATGAAGGGATTAATTATTCAGTAGAAGGAAAACATCATGAAGCTTTATATATATACAAATATAAACATCAATCTGGAAAGTAGATATGGTGTGTAACTCCATCAACAATTTCATGTCCTGAAACTTATAGGAAGGTGGTAAACCATTTCTCATCAATGAAGTCATCGGGCCCTAAGACCTTTGGTTGAGTCTCGGGATCTGCGTACAATTCTTTTACTAGATTCTTAAGCATGGTAATATCTTTACCATACTGTTTGGCATCAACTATTGTCCCCATCACATATCCAAAAAAATGATTTCCTGATGCAATATATTTTCTAAAGTAAAAATAAATAAAAAATTAAATCTTATATAATACGCTTCAAAGAATGATTTTAGTTACCAAATTCATATGAATCAACTTTGTATCCTTTGGAAATAGTGTACATCATAAAATACCTTGTATTTTGCGATTGCCAATCACCGATCCAAATACTCGTCTCAGTTTGTGACTCATTTTTTCCGAACAGAGCATTCAGCCAGAATGTAACCTTTACCCTTCAGAATTCGCGTAACAATGTAAAAGTAATATTTTGTAAATATAATATTTTTTCTATATATATCATAACTTATGTACACTAATATATAGATGTACCCACCCAGTGTGGTTGAAAAATGTATTCAATTGGTCCCATCTATCCATTGAAAAGCAACCTTGAGAGAATCCAAACAATTTGCCTTCCATTTTCATGAAATTAGGGTAACTTTTAACTTCTCCTACTTTGTACATCACGTTCTCTTGCAACGAACCACCAACTTTTATTCTCAAAGTATTGAACGCTGGAAGTAATTTATAAAATTAATCTAGAATTACAGTTATTGGCTCTGACCCTTGTAAATTTGACAAGATTTGCTTAGACGTCATCTTTTAATTGTAATAGCTGAATATACATTTCAAGGGCGAAATTTTAAAAAGCATACCAAGTTTAATATTCTAGCATTTCCCCAAAGGCATTGATTGTAGTCATATTTTTTAGCAGGCCACCAATCTAACATTACTTATACGAAGTTATCATTTGTTTTAGCTATGGAAGTATCTCCTTAAATCAAAACGTTTACATTTTGTGCAAATGAAAGCGACTCCCATAAAAGAAGGATTATAGGACAAAATGTGATTTTGAGATTCATATTCTAAAAGAAAAGATTGAAGAGTTGAGGATAATTGACACGCGTCGTATAGTGTCAAAAATAATTTCTTATTCTCAAATAAATAAATATGAAATTAAATATAGTAAAGGAGAAGTAAGGGTCGATCGCACAGGGACTAGAAACTTCCTGATTATGCTTTGTTTGATTGATGATCTAAGAAGGTTGATCGAATTGTGTTTGAGTAAAAATGGGTTTTTGGCGAATGTAATGAAACTAAATAATTGAAGAAAATTAAATAAAGAAATTGATTTAAATATAATAAAAACTTAGCCTTAGGCTTTCGCTTTGACTCGACTTAAATAAATCATCGGAAAAAGATTTTCACTTTGGGATTTTACGTCGGTAATTAGCTTTCAAGGTTCAATCCTTGAAGCAAAAAAAATCTAAACCGAATACCCAAGTCTATCTTTTGATATTGGTTTCATGGATTAATCCACCAAATCAATGTTTGTAGAAAAATCATTTAAAATCTCAAAACCGACTTGGATTATGTTATTTCAATAATAACGTTATCCAATCTTAGTTTTTTTTTCTTAGCAATCAATTTGCTAAGTGTGTTCCCAGGAAGTCGGATTGCTTCAATAGCCGATCTTTCCTACCACATAGACAATCAAATCAAAGTCTTGACAAAAATCAATCTTTAGTTTTGAAATCAATTTGATTTAAAAAATAAGTTCAAAAGAAAACTTTAAAGAAATAAAAAGACAAAGTTATTGAAATGCTTTTTCAATCCTCACGTTTGGATCGAGTCATCGCTTAAGCCCTTGGCTAATAAAAATTTAGCCGAATATAATTATGGAAGAAATTATGCTCGAAATAAAAAAATAAAATAAAGTAAAAAAATTAAGAACAAGAAAATAAAAAAAAGAAAAACTTTTACAAAAACTTAAAACCTAGAACAAAGAGATGGAGAATGAGAGATGAGTTCTAGGCATACCCAAGGTGGGTATTTATAGCCTTTTACAAATCCTATAAATAAGAGATAAATCTAACATAATCCTAAAAATATTTAAATTCAAATTACAAAGAGATAAATCCTAATTTAAACTTCAAAACGCAACTGATAAGATATCTGGAACGCTGATAAGCTATCACGCGCTTGCTGACGTCATCTTCTAGAAGCTACTAATGAAACGCTACGTCAGATTTCAAGCCCAAAGTCGAGCCCACGAATCCAGACTCGATCCAGAAAATAAAAAAACTTCAAAAACCGGCTCATTTAAGTGTATTTTCCAGTTTTAGAGTCATGCACAAAATCACATGAAAAACAACGAGATCAATAATATATTTATCAAAGCAAGGAGTAATTAAGAACAAAATAATAACTATTTTAAGCACTTAGCAAATTCCCCCTCACTTATTCAATGCTTGTCCTCAAGTATTCCTTAACTAACATGCCAAAATCACAAGTATAATTCCTAATATGTGCCTTATATAGGCCAAGCCCTAGGTTAAAGCTTTCCATGCAAGGAAAGAGTTCTAAAGGGGGAAAAAGTATAATTCCTAATTAAATTATAACACTTAATTTTTATTTCCTAAAATATCTCTTCTTTCCCGCACTTGACTTTGACCAAGACTTAACTCCTTAATTTGGCTCCGTCTTTCTGTCACTTTTTGTCCGCTAAGATCAACATCTTTTTCTCTTTCTGTCGAGCACTGGTTGTCATCTTTACTCTGTTGTCGCGGCCTCAAAAGTGCTGCCATGGTGGGTGCTTCATCTGCATTCCATCATCTATCAAATGCATCTGTTTTATGCCAAATATTAAATGAATTCATGAATTACTTGTTTGGATGCTGAAATATGGAAAATATACAGAAATACTCATTTATGCCCTTAATTTTTTCCTTTATTTATAATAATCGAGTGGGAAAATGACATTAAGAATAAAACTTTTATGCACTCATCACACCCCCACACTCGAACTATTGCTTGTCCTCAAGCAATGCAAAAGATAATTTTAAGTAATGAATTTTAAGGGAATATATCGTCCTGCCCGTCGTGGCAGAAATCCTTTCTTGACTCGACCTCTTCTAGGTTCTAGGTGTTCCTTGGAACTGGACTATAAGTCTTAGTGTGTGTGTGCATAGCTATGTCGAAGCTGATTTTCTAAGTTCTAATCCTTTTTCTAGCTCAAGACTTCCGACTAAGATTTTTTTAATTCTTTTTCTTTCTTTCTCCCTGTTTTGGTATATAGATATATATTGCTATATACTTGACGAGTGCCTAAAAGTCCTATTCTTTATACAAATTTCCCACTCGATTATTGCTAATAAAGGACATATTTAATGGCAATATTGGATAATTCTGTTTATTTCCACATTTCAGCTTCCCAATACTCAATTCATGAATTTATCTATTATTTGGCTTAAAACAGATGCATTTGATGGTTTTCTTTCTTATACAGGAAACTGCATCATAGGAATTGCCAAAGAAGAAGATGGATGCTGGAAGCTGAAGTTGGAATGCAGATAAGCACCCGCCTCGGCAGCATTATGGAGGCCGCGGCAGCACCTAAAGAGCAAATGTTGATATGATAGACGATCTGAAGAGAAAAATAAGGTGGACGTTTTAAGACAAGCGGCATAGAAATCGGAGCTGGGAAACACACGAAAAGTCAAGGTCAAAGGCCACATGGGAAAAGAATCCTTATAGGAATAAACTAGGAAATAAAATAAATATCTTTTATTTATGTACTTAACTTGTGTTTTACTCCAAGTTGAATTCCTACTTTGTAAAGGTTTGCCCTAGGCCAAGCCTATATAAACCATAGTCTATGTAGAGAGGAAGATATATCAAAATCAAGTGTTCATAGAAAACCCTAAACTCCTCCATCGCCCCCTTGGGGTTTAGGTTAGTTTGTGGAGTAGTTGTGGAAGAAAATTGTATTTTGCTTTCTTGTTTCATGCAATAAAATATCGAGGTTTGCTTATTCTTTGCCATTCATTGTTCTTGCATTCAAGCTCGGGAGAGAAGTTTATGAGAGATTTATTTGTCTAATATCGGGAGAGTTAGGCTCACGAAAAGGATAAGTATGATATTTTTCTAGCTGGAAAATACTAACTCGGCCTAAGGATAAGTTAGAGTTTCAGCGGCTAAAAGAAGTGTGAGATTGGTTTGTGGTTATAGTTGATTCACGCTGGGAGTTATCATCAAGGACTAATAGTCAACAATACTTCGACTTAGGGATAAGCGCAGTCATCAGAGGACACTTTGCCGAACCTTGAAGAAGTCCACCCAAGAGCAAGGGATTGCCGTGGCGGACATAATCCTTCACTGTCGAGGCAATAAAACTGCAGTTCTGTCGGGGCAGTGTTGTATAATTGCATGAGACAGAAACAAGTCAATTGAACCCATACTACGAAGCACTCTAACCTACCCCACTTTTCCATCCTTGATTTTTTGATCATTTATCTTTATTGCTTTAATTAGTTTCCTTAGTTATAATCCAACTCAATTATTTGTGTCTTTACTTTTCCATTGTGTAGGAAGAATAAATTGCGTAAGTAAAGCCAATCCTCGTGGGTTCGACATCTTAAATACTACAATCTAATAAAGGTGGAAGGACGAATGCTTCATCATAAAAGCAAGACTTCCGAGCCTCCATCAGATTTGGCGTCGTTGTCGGGGATTGGCGATTCCAACTTTCCTTTTTTTTTTATTTTTCTTGCACTACTATCTTAGGAAATTAGTTTAATTATTTGAGTTATTTTTTTTAGGAAATAAGTTCAATTATGTTTGAGTTATTTTTTTAGGATAGAATTTCAAGAAGGAGAAGCCATGAAGCATATAAAACGACCCTGAAATCGAGCTTGTCGTCCCGCCTAAGAAGGTTGCCTCGGTATAATATCACATCGGAAGGTTGCCTCGGCAGCATAATGCCACGACAGAGGTTGTCTCGGCGGCAAGTTGCCACGGAAAAAGGTTGCCTCGGCGGAAAAATGTGAAGGAGGGTGGCCACCCAAGAACATATGATGATGGGTTTGCGTCCCTAAAACTTAATCTCCCCCGTTTTATTTCATACTTCTTCATTATTGTTTTCCAGTGCAGTGTTTAGTTTCTTTCTCAACAAACTCCACACAAACTGATGACCCTTAGGATACAGAAGAGGCCAAGACGCGACATATAAATATTGGTTTATCTTTTCCTTGTCTCTTAATTTTTATCTTGTCTTTTATTGTTGCCTTATGTTAAGATACATGAATTGAGGACAATGCATCCCTCGAGTGTGGGAGAGTATTGATCCTATTTTCTGCCTTATAAAAATATATGCCATGTATGGAAATTATTCGGATTATCCTACTACTCCCTTAAATTTTGTCTTTACAACAATTACAGTTGTATGCAAATTTATTTTAGTCTATTGAATTTTATTGAGACTGCCTCGGCAGCAATATATTCTTCATCCGCCACAGCAGTATGCACCATTCACCAGACTTGAAATCAGAAATGTCTCTTAGGATTAGTACTTAGGATTAGACTATGAGCCTGAAAAATCCATAAACACTGTGTTGGGACCGTCGGCACACCCCATGGCGCAGCGGAACAAAATTATGACGGTCTTTCTAGTGATCCATGTGCGTTTAATCCGAAATCGGGAGGAAGAGATTCGATGACTTACATTGGATTCCTTGATAAGTAGAAAAAACAGCAACTAGATTTGCTACAATCACGATCGTTCGACAATTCGAATCTTTAGCCTCCATGAATATCGTCTCGGCCTCTACTTAGTTCACCCGGTTTAGAGAGAAAAATCTCGAAAAACTGTTTTTCGTGATTCTAGGGTTTGAGAATACGGAATTCTCTATTTTGGCTGCTAGACCAAAGATCCTTTATATAGGTGTAACCCTAGGTATAAGAGTTTGATTCCGAATTTGTTTATAGGAAATAATTACTTTAATTATTTTCTTAAATTTTGGAATCCATATTTAATTCGAATTTAAAAGGGATATAATTACTTTAATTATATCCTTTAGTAAAATTCGGGATTAAATATATTCTATTTATACTTATATATATTTTTGCTCCTTTTCATCCATTGGGTGTGACCCTGTAGGCTCATTGTAACGTTTGTAGTAATATTAGAACAATTCTAATATTACAAACAATGAGTGACATCTAACAATATATCATTGTCATCTAAGTTACAAGAGATCATGATTCGATGTATCATGTCCGTGACCAACTATCTTAATGTATTATATCCTTTTTTCCTTTTATATCTTTAATAGGCACAAGTCTTGGAATAGTCACACTTGTACAACCAATTTTAATGTTTCTTGATATCTAGAGTGGACTACTTTTAATGAATAATTTGTGATATCTCATATCAACGTATTCAAGCATGGCCATGCATTTCTAGTCTCAATCAATCAAGTGGCCTTTGATATATTTTCCTATTATGCAGGAAGGACAAATCCTATCTTGATCATTCACATCTCACTACATACATTGTAATATGTCCAATGTCAGTTTTTATAGTGTAACTAATTACGAGGCATGTTTAAAAAGATAAAACAACATATGTTGAGATAGTAATAATCTCAAGTCTAAGGATCATACATATAGTTGTCACTATGAGCAATATCGTGACCGTCACATAATAATCCAAGATATATGCTCATAGTGGGTCAATCCAATATATTATTCTCTATTAATATATTCATATATTAATTCTGACATCTCTATGTCAATCACAACTCATTGTCATCAATTAATCACATGTTAGTCTTAAGCGTATTATTATTGTCCACACCCATTATAATACTTGACTAAGGATCTTTTAATAATAATACATATATTATTATATGGACCTTATTGTTTCTTAGTATATGTTATACATTGACACATATATCTGAAAACAACAATGACAATGCCTTTATTCAATAAAATTGGTAAATAAAAGTATCCTTACAATCATCATATGATTGGTCTTTGGGCATACTCTAACACACTGTTAATCTTAGTTGATTTTAAAAGTTCTTTTCTTTGAAAAGCAATAAGGACTTAGGCTTAGATTTTAACTAGAGGTGCCTATCACCGGCTCTAGTTTAGTCCATAGAGGTGCCTATCACTGACTCTAGGACTTAGTCTTTTTCCCACTTACTAGAGGTGCCCGAAATTGGCTCTAGTAAGAGTAGTTAACACTTGAGGTGCCCGAAAACTGGCTCAAGCAGTATAAGTATATAGCAATATATATTTATATACCAAACAGGGAAAAGGAAAATAATTGAAGAAAAATCTTAGTTGGAAGTCTTGAGCTAGAAAAAGGATTAGAACTTAGATAATCAACTTTGACACAACTACGCACACACTCACCGAGACTCATAGTCCAGTTCCGAGGAATTCCTAGAACCTAGAAGAGGCCGAGTCAAGAAAGGGATTCTGCCGCGGCAGACAGGACGGTATATTACTTTAAAATTCCTTACTTAAAAATCTATCTTTTGCATTGCTTGAGTACAAGCAATAGTTCGAGTTTGGGGGTGTGACGAGTGTTTAAAAGAAAATTTTTATATATTGCTATATACTTATATTGCTTGAGCTGGTTTCGGGCACCTCAAGTGTTTAGCTAATTCTCACTAGAGCCAATTTCGGGCTCCTCTAGTGAGTGGGAAAAAGACTAAGTCCTAGAGCTAGTGGTGGGCACCTCTATGGACTAAACTAGAGTCGGTGATAGGCACCTCTAGTTAAAATCTAAGCCTAAATCCTTATTTATTTTCAAAGAAAAGAACTTATAAAATCAACTAAGACTAGTAGTGTTAAATATTTTTTTTAGGCTCATAGTCTAATCCTAAGTACTAAACCTAGTATACCTTTCTGAGTTCAAGTCTGGTGAATGGTGCAGACTGCTGGGGCGGCTGGAGAATATATTGCTTCCTTGATAGTTTCAATAAAATTCAGCATACTTAAAAAAATTTACAGTAAAAATAAGATTATAAGGACAAAAATTAAGGCAATAATACGATAATCTAAATACTTTCCTTGCATGGAAGATATTTACATATTACAAAAAGGAATCAATACTCCACCACACTCGAGGTATGCTTTGTCCTCAATGCATGAAAAGTAAAAAGAAAACCGAAAATAAAAGATAAAAAATAAAAGAAAAACTATCGCCCTTTTTATAATGCCGAGGAGGCAAAGGAGTCCTCGGAATCGCTATCAATGAGGAGCTTGCGGCGGCTTTTTGGTGGCTGCTGCGTTGCTGCCAGTAGTGGGCTGGCAGATTTCTTCTTGGCAGATCGGGGTGGTTGGACTCGGATGGGAGTTTATGAGGAAGTCCTAAAAAATTAAACTTATGACTAAACTTAATATAGTTATATCTAAAATGAAATGAAAGAAAAGGGATTAGTGCTTAATAGGAGAGGACGTGAAGTCTTATCCTAATGTCACTACTCCCTTGAGTTCCTGAAAATTCGGTCCTTTGTATGGTTTGAGGCGTTGTCCATTAACTTGAAATTCGTGTCCATCTTATTTTGATCTAATTGTAACTGCTCCATGAGGATGTATTTGAACAACATCAAATGGCCTAGACCATCTAGATTTTAATTTTCCAGGGAAAAGCTTTAATCGAGAATTATAGAGTAAGACATGTTACCCAGGCTGCATCTGTCGTGGCAGTGGTTTCTGATCATGCCATCTTTTTTTTTTTTCTTTATATATTCTAGCATTCTCATATGCTGAGGTTCTGAACTCATCAATTTCATTAAGATTCAATAATCTTTTCTCCCCTGGTTTTTCCCAATCCATATTGACCATTCGTATTGCCCAGTATGCTTTGTGTTCTATTTCTACTGGCAGATGGCAGGATTTGCCATAGACTAGCTGGTAAGGGGACATTTTCAGTAGAGTTTTGAATGTCGTTCTATATGCCCAGAGCGTATCATCTAATCGAGTGGACCAGTTGTTCGTTTGTGGGTGGTATGCTGTGGCAATCTTGTGTGTAACTCCTAATTTCTTCAGGGTTGCGACAATTTTTCTGTTGTCAGAATATTTCCCTCTGTCGCTTATGATTGTACGAGGTATACCAAATCGGGTGAAGATTTTTTCTTTAAGAATTTTTGCACTGTTTTAGCATCATTCTTTGTCATTGCAATTGCTTCTACCCATTTAGATACATAATCTACTTCCAATAATATGTAAAGGTTACCATGTGATGATGGGAAGGGTCCCAAGAACTCAATTCCCCATACATCAAATAATTCTACTTCTAGAATGTTTTGAAGAGGCGTCTCGTTTCGTTTGGATATGTTTCCCTTCCTTTGGCATCGATCACACCTTTGAAAATATTCTTGTGCATCTTTATGTTTGCAATCTTGTCTATCGTGAGTTGATCTTCTGTTGATATTTTCCATACAGCCACCGTGGCAGCCGGTATTTGTTCGTCAGGGAAGGTATATTTGATTTCTTGTTCTGATTTTATTGCCTTGTCTCCTTCTAGGCGTGATAGATGATCTGCCATTGGGTTCTCCATTCCCTTTCTATCCTTTATTTCGACTTCAAATTCTTGTAGTAGTAGTATCCATCGTATTAAACAAGGTTTTGCATCTTTTTTGGATAGCAGATATTTTATAGCAGAGTGATCTGTATGTACAATTACCTTGCTGCCGATGAGATATGATCTAAACTTATCGAATACAAATATTATTGCTAACAGTTCTTTTTCTGTTGTGGTGTAATTGACTTGGGCATCATTCAAGGTTTTGCTTGCATAATGTATTACGTGGAAGGTCTTGTTCTTTTGTTGCCAAAGTACTGCTCCGACAGCAAAATCATTTGCGTCGCACATTAGTTTGAATGGTTCATTCCAGTCAAGTGGAACCACAACATGTGCTGATATAAGTTTCAGTTTCAATGTTTCAAAGGCTTTTACACAGGCTTCGTCGAAAATAAATGGTTTATTTTGTTCCAGCAGTGAGCATAGGGGTTTGGTTATTTTAGAAAAATCCTCAATGAATCGTCGGTAGAAACCAACATGTCCAAGGAAACTGTGTATGCCCTTGACTGATGTTGGTGGCGGCAATTTTTTCTAAAACCTTTATTTTGGCCTTGTCGACTTCGATACCGCGGCAGGAGATCTTGTGGCCGAGCACTATTCTTTCATCAACCATAAAATGAAATTTTTCCCAATTTAAAATTAGGTTCGTGTCTTCACATCTTTGTAGTACTTTTTCCAAGTTGCTAATATAGTTTTCAAAATCATCTCCGAACACAGAGAAATCATCCATAAAGATTTCAAGGTGTTCTTCAATCATATCATATTAGATTGCCATCATGCACCGTTGAAAAGTGGCGGGTGCGTTACATAGTCCAAATGACATCCTTCTAAACGCATATGTTCCGTATGGGTATGTGAAGGTTGTTTTGGCTTAGTCTTCGGGAGCTATGGCAATCTGATTGTATCCTGAATACCCATCTAAGAAACAATAGTAAAGTTTATCGGCTAAGCTATCGAGCATTTTGTCAATGAATGGTAAAGGGAAGTGATCCTTTCTTGTTGCTTGATTGAGTTTTCGGTAGTCCATACATACTCTCCATCCGGTTACCGTTCTTGTTGGAATTAATTCATTATTCTCGTTTGATATCACTGTTATTCCACCTTTTTTTGGAACACATTGTACTGGACTTACTCATGTGCCGTCGGATATGGGGTAGATAATTCCTGCGTCGAGCCATTTTATAATTTCTTTTCTTACCACTTCCTTCATTGCATGATTTAATCTTCTCTACGCATCAATGGTGGGTTTATGATCTTCTTCCAATAATATTTTATGCATGCACAACGATGCACTGATTCCCTTCAGATCTGCAATTGTCCATCCAATCACCTTTGTATGCTACCATAGCATGTCAGCCGCTTTTCTTGTTTAGGCTGCAACTTAGAAGAAATAATTATTGGCAGAGTATCATTTGATCCCAAATAAACATATTTTAATTGCTCTGGTAGTGGTTTTAATTCCAACTCTAGAGGTTGTTCTATAGATGGTTTATGTTTCTTGCTTCGACTTAAAGTATAATCGAGTGATTCAAAATACTTACCTGGATATGTATGCACCCAATTACCTTCTTCTGTTTGCTTTTCTTGTAACTCTGTAATATGAATGTCTATACATGGTTTCCCATAAAAAACAACGACCGCGACATTTAGTATTACTACCTTGGTGGGCTACATCTAAATATTCTGTTTCAGCATCAAGGTCTTGTTCTTCTAGTTCGTCTGGATGCTTCAAAGCTTTGAATACATTGATCTTTACTTGTTGATCATTGACCCTTATGACCAATTCGTCTTTCTCACAATCGATCAATGTTTTGCCTGTGGCTAGGAACGACCTTCCCAATATGATCGGAGCATGTTCATCTGCTTCACAATCAAGAATTAAGAAGTCAGCAGGAAATATAAATTTATCCACTCTTACCAGAATATCTTCAATTTTTCCTTATGGTTGCACATAGGAACGGTCTGCCAGTTGCAGCATCACCATTGTTGGTTTTGCCTGCCCGATGCCTAGCTTTTGAAATACTGATTTAGGCATGAGATTTATGCTAACGCCTAAGTCACATAGTGCCTTACCGACGTATTGATCTCTGATAGAACATGGTATGGTGAAACTACCAAGATCTTTTCTTTTGGTTGTGGCCTTGATGTGTAGCATTGCCACACACCCTTATGTCGCGACAACCGTTTCAAATTCCCCTATTTTTTTCCTCTTTGATATAATATCTTTAAGGAACTTGGCGTAGGTGGGTATTTGTTTAATTGCCTCCACCAAAGGTATATTTATGTGTACCTGTTTAAGAATGTTTACAAATTTCTTAAACTGATATTCTTGTTTTTGTTGTTTCAATGTTTGTGGGAAAGGTGGTGGTAGCCGCAAATCTTCAATTCTTTCATTGCATTGAAATCTTATCTGCGGTGCGACAGCGACATCATATGCTATGGCAGCATCATCGGCAGTGTCTGCTGGTTCCTTTACCTTAGGTATGTATTTCATCAGTAGCTTCTTGAGGTGCTACTGTCTCAGTATGCTTTCTTACTATAACCCCCTTAGACCGGCCTAGACGGAACCGGCTCTAATGGATTACACGAGGAATATCGAACCAAACCCGCAAAGGCCCGATCTGATAAACAACCCTAGAAATCATTATATATTCTTTTTTTCCTTATCTAGAGGCATAACTAAGTTCCTACATGTGTCGATTTCATGCCAAACGAGAACGGAAGCACTTCAACCACAATTGAGCACTCGATTAACACATGAGCAATTTAAGGACTAAAACGTGAATATTTTAAATTCGAATGAAAAAGTAGAAATTCAGTCCACCAAAGTTCAATTAAACATATAAAGAGTACTCATGATAAATTTCAGACCAAACGGAGCATTCTAACATCACCAATTGCATGCTACACTATTTAGGGACCAAAATGTAAAACTTTTAATTTCTAAGGAATACATCCAATTTAAGTTAGCCAACTTGAAATTAAGTCAACTTTATGCATCAAGGTGAAATTTCAACTCAAAATAACATTCGTAGCTATCATAATTGAACATATAAAGATATTTGGGACTAAAATGCAATTCTGGCAACTATCAACTAATAACCAACCAAAGGTTTCGAAACCTTCATTGAAGGTTTCTAAACTTTTTGAAAAAGGTTTTGAAACTTTTCCTTTAAAGTTTCGAAACTTTCATTCCAGTAAGGTTCCAATATCGAACTAGCCCGCAAGGTTTCGAAACCTACCTAGAAGTTTCGAAACTTTATGGAAAAGGTTTCAAAACTTCTATTAAAGTTTCGATACCTTTGTGCCCAGAATCATAAAATCAATCCTTTTAAGTAGATTCAACCCATACAGACACAACCATTGATCACCATCAACTATATGCATAATTCCTAAACATTAAGAGCAAATTATACAACCAATTGAAACCATCATAGACCCCACAACTCCTATAGGCATGCTTCCTAACTTTCTCACAACATTCATAGCCATACAAGAATAAGCATACCTCAAGCAAACACAAAACCATACATCACACTTTCTTTAAATGCTTTTACTTACAAGACAACAACATTGCTCAGCATTCTATACATACTCAAGTTCATATAACCAAAGTGACTCATGTCAACCAAAAACCAACTTTTACAACAATGAAACCAAACCCCCATTGGTCACTTACTACTACTAAACTTTAGAGCACATACTTGAGCTTTTCATCGATACGCACTTGGAATCTTGCTTCTCTTGGTTGCCTCGGTTAATATCTCTGCATTGCAAGGTAAAAGAGAGGGTAAGCATAAGCTTAGTGAGGGTTAAAACATAGAAATACCACCTTTGCAATGCAACCCATAAGTCCATCAACAAAACACTTTAAATCATGCCATGTCATGCTCAATATAAGTGTCTCAAACATTGTTTACAAAACCAAATCCGTTTCCTTATCAAGTGTCAATTATCTCATACAACTAAAAACTAAAATTCATAAGACTTTCATGCTTTTAAAACAACAACAATACTTATGGCCTTTTTAATACATATGAATCTCTATGCATCATCTCAAGTATTATATGCTATACACGTAGCAAAGCTTAAGCCATACGCACTTTAATGTGCACATCACAAGGCTTATTTGCTAAACACACAACAACACTTAGGTCATTCTCTTGTGCTCATATCCTTGCACAAAACTTATTTAAAATACATGCTTGTGAAATTCATGATCTTAAAAACTTACATTTTGTAAACAATTCTATATCAACATGTGACTAGCTTGTTTAAACCTTATACCCATCGAATACACAGATTCCTTATTTTTTATCTAGAGACACTTGGTCTCAACATGCATCGGTTGGACACACAGTCACCCTTGTATACATGTTATCCCACTACGCACGATCAGACACAAAGTTACCCTTGTCTACCTAGGGTCATCTATATGCACGGTCGAACAAAAAGTCACCCTTGTTTACATATAGGCGAGCTCTACACGTACGGTCGGACACAAAGTCACCCTTGTTTACGTGTAGGCAAGCTCTACACGCACAGTCGGACACAAATTCACCCTTGTTTACGTGTAGGCAACATCAATATTTTCGTAATCTTTTATAGTGCACTTAATCCTAATGACATGTCATTTGTATTCGTGGTCTTAAAATAGTGTCACTAAGCCAATATCATTCTCATTATGCATGGAAGCTTGTTGTTTTACAATGCACTCAATATATGTTCATCAAAGTGAACTCAAATCATGCTCAACGGCTTTATTCGGGGAAAAGGTAATAATCATACTTTAATCCAAATCATTCTCATGCTTTAAAAGTCATGGAAACCATAATAAACCATGCATATACAACAACTAGCACATGCTTGCATCATTTTCAAACTCAATTCATGTATTGGAAACCATTCTTCATAATCATATTTCATAAAGCCAATGCAACACTACCAATCATTGGATATGTTACAAAAAAACATAGAAATTAATAAAACTCATGGAATGTTCAATTGCTAAAACATATCTGATACCAATGGACAACAATGAAAACATCATTTAGCCAAAGCACTTATCATTTCTCATGCATAAATCACATATGCAAAAACTACATTAAGGGCATGACCAAAACATGGCAAATATGAAGCGATATGGGAACCATTAAGAGAGCAAAACCATTTAACTTACTTCTGAGCGTAGGAAGGTTTTTCACACCATCCCTACACCCCCAAAACTTTAATAAAACAAGTAAAACCTTGCCGATACGGCAACCCACTCACCACTTGTCTGAATCTCGCTTGCCGAAGCCAACCGACATTCTTGCCTTTTCCGAAACATATCCAATACTTAGCTCAACATCTTGCCCTATTTTAACACAACAAAATCAGAGGGATTAATGCATTCAATCAACCTCCCACACATCCCAAACAAATAGCCCCAAAAACTACACTTAAAAAAACCGAAAGCATATCCGAAACTCATCCGAACGACCTCCATCCCTTAGCCAACGAAAACAACAACTTATCAACATCAAAACACAACCAAGAACCATGATATAACCATCCTAAACCAGCAGCAAACATTCAACCACCCAAACAAGCCATAACCAAAGATCTAAGCCAATTAACATCACCAAAACCTAAGATCCGGGTTTACCCATCCTAGAACCTTTAATTCCATGTTAAAACACATCAAAATTCATTGATTTACCCATTAAAAACCATCAGGTATCACCCTATCACGGGATTGCATCAATTCAATCAAAATTAACTAATAAAAACCGAAAATCATCAATTAAAACCATAAAACAAATCAAGAACTCAATGTAATGGATCAAAAACTTGGGAATTTCAATAAAGAACTCAAAGTTCAGAGGTTTGATTGGTTTCTTACCTCCAAACATGATCCAACCTCCTTCTGATTGTAAAACCCATGAAAAACAAGTTGTAAAGTATAAGAAAATTGAAGAAATCAAGAGGAAATTGATGTGAACGAAATTGAATCAAAAAGAAATAATTTACCTTGATTAAATTGAAGATAAATCTGATTGGAAACTAAGAAAATTGGGAGAAGTTGAGAGACAATGGGTAGTTACGTGAAATGGTGATTTTGGTGAAAAATGGGAAATATATCTTAATTAAATCTTAATGGTGATTAAAAGAAGTTTATAAAAGTGATTTTTGGAAAGTTCAATCAGATGAGAAAGATTGGATAAATATCCCCTTAAAGATTCTAAGTTTTGACCCAATTACATTTTAGTCACTAAAATAGTCCAGTTTTACAATTTTTACAAAATAGTCACTAGTTTCCAAAATGTCAAGGTTCTAAGTATAATTTTTCAAAATTGATTTGACAAAAGTCAAATATAGTCCAAATAAGAATTTTAGAGTATTTTTCCATATTTTATTTCCTTTGAAACCCATTTACAAAAATTAAATCCCGAATCTAGGCTAATTAGCTTGATTGGTTCAACAGAACCCTTAATCTGACCATGATAACATCTAGGCCCATTTTTGGGGTGTTACACTTACTGTATGAGCAGGTATTTCAAGGTCCTTTAGTTGTAATCCACTCTTGGTGGATATTGCTTTGCATTGCTCATGAGGACCAGTTCTAGAGACTTCAGTATCACTAGGGAGACTTCCTATGGGTCGGCTTTTCATCTGTTGTGTCATATGTCCAACTGCAGTTTCCAGTGGCTTGAGAGCATCTTCATTGTTCTGCATTCTCATCTCTGTTCTATCCATGAAAGTATCGACTCTCTAAATAAACTTATTAGTGTTTATAATATAAGCGCCAGTCTGAGCCATGAATGTCTGTAGTGTATTTTCCAGGGTTTGAACATCTATTGTTTGCTGCTGCGGCAACAATGCCTGTTGTGGCATCTGCTGTTGAGCAAATCTGTTGCTTTGCTGGAATCTAGTAGATTGCACTGATTGATGTTGCGGGTTAAGTGCATTGTTGGGATTACTCCATGAGAATTTTGGATGTTTCCTTCATGTTGGGTTATAATTATTGGATATATTGTTTCTATTGAAATTTCCAACATAAAATGAAGATTCTTGATCTTGCGGGCATGAGGTTGTGTCATGATTATCTCCACATGTTTCACAAAGAACAATGACTGCCTTAACTTCTCAAACATGACTCGGCTTTTGCGGATCCTTAACCATATTTGTTAAAGCTGACAGTTGGGCTAGGATAGAATCTGAAGAGTTAGATCTTGTCATACCTCGCCTAGTTATTCCTCTTCTGGTGGTTGAGTGTTGATAATCATTCTTTGCTAACCTATACAGAATTTCTAAGCTCTCATGGGGTAGGCGGTCTAAAAGGGTACCGTTTGCGGAGGCATCGAGCATCATCCTCGTAGGGGTGTTTATTGTATTGTAGAAGATTGACACTTGAGTCCACTCGAGCAAACCATGCATAGGGTATTTTCTATATAATTCTCTGTATCTTTCCCAAGCCTCATACATTGATTCGTCTTCATCTTGCCTAAAGGATGTAATATCGTTTCTCAACTTATCAGTCATATTGGTATAACTAAATCGGGCAAGGAAGCTTCGGCAAAGTTCAGTCCATGAGTTCAACGATCCAGGTTGAAGGTTGTTTAACCAAGATTTTGCCCTATCCCTCAGTGAATAGGGAAACAATTTTAACGTCAATATGTCGGCAGAAACCCCCGGTAGCTTAAACGAATTAAGATTTCCAAAAACGACTTAAGATGTTGTCGAGCGTCTTCGTTGGCCGATCCTCCAAATTGGCCTAGAGTGTTGATCATGTTGAACATGACCAACTTTAATTCAAAATGTTCTGCCTCTATATTAGGCATCACAACGGCAGGAGTCAATCCATCCAAATCTTCCTGTAAATAATCACGAACTGTTCGTACACGCTCTTGTTGAGATGGATTTGCAGGATCAACAACTGCGAATGCGCCTTGGTTGTCTATCGCAGCGGCATTTATGCCAGCGTTGTTTTGCTGGCCAGGTGCTATGTTCATCCTTTCGCGTATCCCTTGTCGTAAACGCCTTGCGGTTCTTTCGATTACAGGATCGTACGGATATTGTTCTATAGATGGATTAGACCTGGTCACACACAAAACAACCCTAGTTAATTAAGAAAGAATAAAAGTAAAATTTAAAAAGAAAAAGAAAAAGAAAAAAGGTGCAGAAATAATTGGTAGTAAAATTGAGCGTCAGTCCCCGGAAACGGCGCCAAATCTGATGGAGGCTCGAAAGTCCTTTAGTTTTTCACCTTTGTCAGATTGTAATAATTTAGGTTGTCGAACCCACAAGGACTGTGTCGACTTTACTGCTTCTTATGGCTGCACTATAGAAAGTAAAAACACAAATAATTGTTGAGTTGAGATTACTAAATTAACTACTAAAACTAAACTAAATATCGGAGAAATAAGATGATAAAAGCGAGGCTAAGTTGAGTGCTTCGTAGAGAAGAATCCAGTTGTATTAATTATCCACTTATTAATGCAATGGCTTGAACTGCCGCCTCGATGGGTCGCACAAAGGGTCGCCGCAGCTATCTAGGCAGGGTTATACCTTGTCGACAATTCAACATTCCATAGTTCGACAGAGCATCCTTGTATGTCTTCTTCCTTATCCCTAAGCGAAGAGAACTGTTGAAACCCACGTCTTGATGATACCTCCCGGCATGAATCAAGGGCGGACAACAACCAAACACATGCATCTTGTTAGTCGCTGAAATCCTGGGCGGTTAATCTCTCAATCGGATTAGTCAATGCCCATATGCGAGAAGAGTAAATACCAAGAGAGAATAAACTATGAAATAAGTTTTGCGTTAATAAATATCTAACATAACACAACTATATTCTCCAACTACTCCACAATCAACCTAAACCTCTGAAGAAGTTTAGAACATATTGTAGTCGGCAGTTAAAAGTATTTTTCTAGTTAAATTTCCGACTTACTAAACTAAACCTAATATGTGCCTTATATAGGCCAAGCCCTAGGTTAAAGCTTTCCATGCAAGGAAAGAGTTCTCAAGGGGGAAGAAGTATAATTCCTAATTAAATTATAACACTTAATTTTTATTTCCTAAAATATCTCTTCTTTCCCGCACTTGACTTTGACCAAGACTTAACTCCTTAATTTTGCTCCGTCTTTCTCTTGCTCTTTGTCCGTTAAGATCATCAACTTTTTGTCTTTCTGTCGAGCATTGGTTGTGATCTTTACTCTGCTGCCGCGGCCTCAAAAGTGCTGTCATGGCGGGTGCTTCATCTGCATTCCAACATCTATTTTCTCAATTGGCCATCTTTATATGCAGTGTCCTGTCTAAGAAAGAAAATTATCAAATGCATCTGTTTTATGCAAAATATTAGATGAATTCATGAAATACGTGTTTGGATGCTGAAATATGAAAAATATACAAAAATATCTATTTATGCCATTAATTTTGTCCTTTATTAATAATAATCGAGTGGGAAAATGATATTAAGAATAGAACTTTTATGCACTCATCAATACCCTCACAAGGATTCACTCATTTCGCTCAAAGTGTTTAAGTTCAAAAGAGTCGCTCAAGCCGAAACTGATCAAAACATTATCATAAGCCTACAAATAAATCTAATCTCCACTACTAGAAATTGAATATGATGCAAAAGTAAAGAGGTCTTTAATCAAGGTTGTAACAGGGGTAGGGTGAAGGTAGGGAAAAGGCCGAAAAGAGATAGGTTAAGTGCCAGGACAAAAGATGTGAAACATAAAAGTAATTCACGATATAAATCAAGCACAAGATAAAGAAAAAGTAAATCAAGCAAAAAAATTTCCAAGAGTTTCTACTTTTTTTTCATTTCGGTTTTCTCCTTTTTTTTTCCCGAAAAGTACTCATTGGTATTTCTTTTATTTTTTTTTGAATTCTTTTATTTTTTTTGAAACCTTTCAATTTTTTTTTATTTTCATTCGAAAGTACTCTATTCTTCTCTCTTTTTTTCCTATGTTTCGAACATGTATTCTTTCCCTCTTCTTTTCCGTGGAACAAATATGATATATTGTCTTGAAAAGGGTATAAAAAGATGAGAATACAAAAAAAGAAAGTTTTAGGCTGCATTAATAAGGTAAAACAAGAAAAATGGGTGAAAGCTCAAAGTGGTTCACTAAGGGATATAAACAAAGGGTAGGCTATTTAGGAAGTGAAGTGGTTAAACCTAAGTGCCTCTATCATTCCAAAGCATCACATTCATGAATATAGTCTCAAAAAGTATTGCATCACAGGTTCTAGAATGCTAAAAATCAATTCGGTGCACACAAATGAAGAAAAGAGCAAGAATGAAAAAATATGCTCATTAGGCTCAAGATCTTACATAAAAGGGTAAATGTACCAAGCTAGCAACATTTTCAATTAATTAATCATGGAACATCAATGAATCTTAATCAAAAGTCACTAATTAAGCCAACACACAATCATGAATCCTAGGTTCCAACCAAAGCGAGATTAAAATTCACCAAAAAGATATAAAAGATGTAATGAAGTAAACAAATGGCAACAAGCAACTTCAAACATATTAATCTCAAAATATCCCAATTGCAAGCATAAAATAAGCATGGCATGCAATATTCCCCCCCTCCTCACTTAAACCGTTTTGTCCCAAAACACAAATAAAAATTAAAGAGAGGGAAAAGGAATACTCCCCGATCTAATGATGACCACGGTCTTGACCAAGGGGTTCTTCTAACGTAAGCCAAAAATTTGGGATCTTCTCTCTGATAAATTCGGTCACCGTGCTGCTTTTCCTTGGAGTTTTATGTCAAATATTCGAATGCCTAAAATAGAAAATAAAAGAAATTAATTAAAAGAAAAATAATAACATAAAATAAAAAAACAAAAATAATAAAAATAAAAATAGAATTGAATGGGTTGCCTCCCATTAAGCGTTTTTTTAACGTCGTTAGCTCGACGACCTGATTCAAACTTTAGGTGTTCGCAATTCGAATTCTTCAATTAAGCCGACCAAGGATTTTCATAATATGGATTCAACCTTTGACCATTTACTTTGAAATGAACTCTTGAATCGTCTTCAATTTCGGCAGCACCATGAGGAAATACTTCAGTCACAATAAAAGGTCCTGTCCACTTTGATCGCAATTTTCCAGCAAAAATTATCAACTTGGAATTAAAAAGTAAAACTTTCTGACCAATATTGAAAGATTTAAAAGAAATATGGCGATCATGAAATTCTTTTGTTTTACCTTATAAATTTGAGCACTATCGTAGGCTTTGCGTATAAATTCTTCAAGTTCTTGAATGTGGAGTTTCCTAGCTTCACCGACGGCATCCATTTGCATATTACATTCTTTCACCGTCCAGTAAGCTTTATGTTCCAATTCAACCGGTAAGTGACACGTCTTACCAAAGACAACGCGATATGGGGACATGCCGATAGGACCTTTGTAAGTGGTATTATATGCCCATAAGGCATCGTTTAACTTCGAACTCCAATCTATTCTGTTTGGCTTCACAATTTTATCCAAAATGGATTTTATCTCACGATTCGAAACTTCGGCTTGTCCATTCGTTTGAGGATGGTAAGCTGTGAAGATTCTTTGAGTGATGCCATATTGGTTCATTAACGCTTCAATGATCCAATTGACAAAATGAGTGCCTTGGTCACTAATTATCGCTTTTGGAGTGCCAAACCTGGAAAAAATGCAAGACTTTAGAAATTCGGCAGTAGTTCTAGCATCATTATTACGAGTAGCCTTAGCTTCTACCCATTTTGAAACATAGTTAACAGCTAGAATTATATAATAGTTACCAAAAGAAGAAACGAAAGGACTCATGTAATCGATACCCCACACATCAAATATTTCACAAACATGAATTGAATTAAGAGGCATTTCATTTCTACGACTCAAATTACCGACACGCTGATATTTATCATAAGATTTACAAAATAAATAAGCATCATGAAAAATATTAGGCCAATAAAATTGACACGCGTCGTATAGTGTCAAAAATAATTCCTTATTCTCAAATAAATAAATATGAAATTAAATATAGTAAAGGAGAAGGGTCTGATTAGTGCATAAAAGTCCTATTTTTTATATCATTTCCCCACTCATTTATTGTCAATTAAGGACACATTTAAGGGAAATATTGGATAATTCTGCTTATTTTCCATATTTCAGCATCCGAATACTCAAATCTTGAATTTATCTATTATTTGGCATAAAAACAGATGCATTTGATGGTTTTCTTTCCTAGGCAAGAAACCACATCATAGGAATTGCCAAACAAGAAGACGGATGCTGGTAAAGAAGTTGAAATGTAGATGAAGCACCCGCCACGGTAGCGTTTTGGATGTCGCGGTAGCAGATTAATGATGACAATTGGTGCTCAACAAATAGAGAAAAAGGTTGCCTCGGCGAAAGTTGCCACGGTGGAGGTTGCCACGACAGCAAAATGGAAACCGCAGTCATGATTTTCCACCAAACATTGCAGAGACATGCTATGCTGAAGAATGAGCAAATCAGGCCAAGAGAATTGTACTGATGCAGTTCCAAGACGAGACCATTATGAAAGCAACCCGCCGCGGCAACTGATGCTAAGGCAGCACCTAAAGAACAAGTGTTGATATGATAGGCGATTTGAAGAGAAAAATAAGGTGGACGTTTTAAGACAAGTAGCATAAAAATTAGAGCTGGAAAATGCATGGAAAGTCAAGGTCAAAGCCACATGGGAAAAGAATCCTTATAGGAATAAACTAGGAAATAAAATAAAGATCTTTTATTTATGTACTTAACTTTTGTTTTACTCCTAGTCGAATTCCTACTTTGGAAAGGTTTACCCTAGGCTAACCCTATAAATACCATAGCCTATGTAGAGAGGAAGATATCTCGAAATCAAGTTTCATAGAAAAAAACTAAATTCCTCCATCATCCCCTTTGGGGTTTAGATCAGTTTTTGGAGTATTTGTGGGAGAAAGTTTGTAATTTGTTTAATTCTTATTAATGCAATTTCAGAATTCATAGTTTATTCTCTCTTGACATTTTCTCTTCTTTGCATATGAGCTCGAGATGATAGTTTGTGAAGAAAAATCTATTTGTCTAATATCGGGAGAGTTAGGCTCACGAAACGAGATAATACAGTCTTTGCTCATGGGCATTGACTAATCCAGTTGAGAGATTAACCGTCCAGAATTTCAGCGACTAACAAGACGCATGTGTTTGGTTGTTATCCACCCTTGATTCACGTCGGTAGGTATCATCAAGACGTGGGTTTTAACAGTTCTCTTCGCTTAGGGATAAGGAGGAGACATACAAGGATGCTCTGTCGAACTATGAGTTGTTGAAATGATGACAAGGCATAACCCCACCTAGGCAGCTACGACGACCCTTTGTGCGACCCGCCGAGGCGGTAGTTCAACCCTATTGCATTATAAGAACGAGACATTTACATTCTGATTCCACACTACAAATCACTCTAACCTGCCCCACTTCTCCATCCTTGATTTCTTGATCACTTATCTTTATTGATTTAATTAGTTTTCTTAGTTATAATTCAAACTCAATTATTTGTATTTTAGTTTTCCATTGTGTAGGAATAATAAATTGTGTAAGTAAAGCCAATCCCTATGGGTTTGACATATTAAATACTACAATTTGGCAAAAGGTGGATGGATGAATGCTTCGTCATAAAAGCAGGACTTTTTAGACTTCACCAAATTTGGCGCCGTTGTCGGGGATTGGCGATTCCAACTTTCCTTTTTATTTTTCTTGCACTAGTATTTTAGGAAATTAAGTTTAATTAGATTTGAGTTATTTGTTTTATCTTAGGAAGGAAATTCAAGAAGGAGAAGCCGTGAAGCACATAAAACAGTACAAAAATCAAATCCACCGTCCCACCTAAGACACGGCCAAGGCAGCTGGTTGCCCAAACGCAAGTGATGGCGGGTTTGCTGTTATAGAACTTCATCTCCCCCATTTTATTTCATACTTCTTCATTATTGTTTTCCAGTGAAGTTTTTATTTTCTTTCTCAACAAACTACACACAAACTGATGACCCTCAGGGTACAGAAGAGGCTAGACTCGACAAAGAAATATTGGTTTATCTTTTTCTTGCCTCCTAATTTTTATCTTGTCTTTTATTATTTCCTTGTGTTCAGATACATGCATTGAGGACAATGCATCCCTCGAGTTTGGGGGAGTGTTGATCATATTTATAACTTATAAATATCTGCAATATCCGTGAATATTTGGATTATCTAACTTCTGTCTTAAATATCTGCCATGTATGGAAAGTAATTAGATTATCATATTACTGTCTAAATTTCTGCCTTAACAACTTTTATAATTTGATGCAATTTTTTTAAGTCTGTTGAATTTTATTGAAACTACCTCGGTAGCAATATATTATCCAGCCACCGCCGCAGTATGAACCATTCACCAGACTTGAAATCAGAAAGGTCTCTTTGGATTAGTACTTTGGATTAGACTATGAGCCTTAAAATAATTAAACACTGCAAGTCGTAGTTGATCTTAAAAGTTCTTTTCTTTGAAAAGCAATAAGGACTTAGGCTTAGATTTTAAACTAGAGGTACCTATCACCGGCTCTAGTTTTCTCCATAGAGGTGCCCATCACTGACTCTAGGACTTAGTCTTTCTCTCACTTACTAGAGGTGCCCGAAATTGGCTCTAGTGAGAAATAGCTAAATACTTGAGGTGCCCGAAACCGGCTCAATTAGTATAAGTATATAGCAATATATATTTATATACCAAATCAGGGAGAAAGAAAGAAAAAGAATTAAAGAAAAATCTTATTCGGAAGTCTTGAGTTAGAAAAAGGATTAGAACTTAGAAAATCAGCTTTGACATAGCTACGCACACACACACTAAAACTTATAGTCCAGTTCCGAGGAATTCCTAGAACCTAGAAGAGGCCGAGTCAAGAAAGGAATTCTGCCGCGGCAGGCAAGACAATATATTACTTTAAAATTCCTTACTTAAATTTATCTTTTGCATTGCTTGAAGACAAGCAATAGTTCGAGTTTGGGGGTGTGATGATTGCATAAAAGTCCTATTTTTTATACCATTTTCCCACTCATTTATTATCAATTAAGAACAAATTTAAGGGCAATATTGGATAATTCTTCTTATTTTCCATATTTTAGCATCCGAATACTCAAATCATGAATTTATTTATTATTTGGCATAAAACAGATGCATTTGATGGTTTTCTTTCCTAAGCAGGAAACCACATTAAATGAATGGCCAAATAAGAAGACGGATGCTAGTAAAGAAGCTGAAATGCAGATGAAGCACCCGTCACGGTAGCGTTTTGGATGCCGCGGCAACAGATTGATGATGACAACTGGTGCTTAACAGATAGAGAAAAAGGTTGCCTCGGCGGAAGTTGCCACGACAGAGGTTGCTTCGGCAAAGGTTGCCACGACAGCAAAATGGCAACCGCAGTCAAGATTTGCCACCAAACATTGCAGAGACATGCTACGCTGAAGAATGAGCAGATCAGGCCAAGAGAATTGTACTGATGCAGTTCCCAGAAGAGACCATTATGACAGCGGCAACCGATGCCAAGGTAGCACCTGGAGAACAAATGTTGATATGATAGGCGATTTGAAGAAAAAACAAGGTGCACGTTTTAAGATAAGTAGCATAGAAATCAAAGCTGGAAAACGCATGGAAAGTCAAGGTCAAAGCCACGTGGGAAAAGAATACTTATAGGAATAAACTAGGAAATAAAATAAAGATCTTTTATTTATGTACTTAACTTGTGTTTTACTCTTAGTCGAATTCCTAGTTTGGAAAGGTTTGCCCTAGGCTAAGCCTATAAATACCATAGCCTATGTAGAGAGGAAGATATCTCGAAATCAAGTTTCATAGAAAAAACCTAAATTCCTCCATCGTCCCCTTTGGGGTTTAGGTTAGTTTGTGGAGTAGTTGTGGGAGAAAGTTTGTAATTTGTTTAGTTCTTATTAATGCAATTTCAGAATTCATAGTTTATTCTCTCTTGGCATTTACTCTTCTTTGCATATGAGCTCGAGATGATAGTATGTGAAGAAAAATCTATTTGTCTAATATCGGGAGAGTTGGGCTCACGAAATGAGAGAATACGGTCTTTGCTCATGGGCATTGAGTAATCCGGTTGAGAGATTAACCATCTAGGATTTCAGCGACTAACAAGATGCATGTGTTTGGTTGTTATCCGTCCTTGATTCACGCCGGGAGGTATCATCAAGACGTGGGTTTCAACAGTTCTCTTCGCTTAGAGATAAGGAGGAGACATACTAGGATGCTCTGTCGAACTATGAGTTGTTGAATTGTCGACAAGGCATAACCCCACCTAGGCAGCGACCCTTTGTGCGACCCATCGAGGCAGCAGTTCAACCCTATTGCATTGTAAGAATAAGACAACTAAATTCTAATTCCACACTACAAATCACTCTAACCTACCCCACTTTTCCATCCTTGATTTCTTGATCATTTATCTTTATTGATTTAATTAGTTTTCTTAGTTATAATTCAAACTCAATTATTTGTGTTTTTAGTTTTCCATTGTGCAGGAATAATCAATTGCGTAAGTAAAGCCAATCCCTGTGGGTTCAACATCTTAAATACTACAATTTGGAAAAAAGTGGATGGATGAATGCTTCTTCATAAAAGCAGGACTTTAGAGCCTTCACCATGGTCGATCCCACAAAGACTAGAAACTTCCTGATTATGCTCTGTTTGATTGGTGATCCAAGAAGGTTGATCGAATTGTGTTTGAGTAAAAAGGGGTTTTTTGTCGAATGTAATGAAACTAAATAATTGAAGAAAATAAAATAAAGAAATTGATTTAAATATAATAAAAACTTAGCCTTAGGCTTTCGCTTTGACTTGACTTTAATAGATCATTAGAAAAATATTCTCACTTCGGGATTTTATGTCGGTAATTAGATTTCAAGGTTCTATCCTTGACGCAAAAATTCAAAACCGAATACCCAAGTCTATATTTGGTATTGGTTTCATGGATTAATCCACCAACTCAATGTTTGTTGAAAAATTATTTTTAAATCTCAAGACCGACTTGTTTTAAGTTATTTCAATAATAACTTGATCCAATCTTAGTTTTCGCCTTAGCAAACAATTTGCTAATATGTTCCCAGGAAGTCGAATTTGCTTCAATAGCCGATCCTTCCTCCCACATAAATGATCAAATTGAAATCTTGACCAAAGTCAATCTTTAGTTTTGAAATCAAGTTGATAAAAAATAAGTTCAAAAGAAAACTTTTAAAGAAATAAAAAGGCGAAGTTATTGATGTGCTTTTCAATCCTCACGTTTGGATCGAGTCATTGCTTAAGCCCTTGGCTAATAAAAATTTAGCCGAGCATAATTATGGAAGAAATTATGCTCGACATAAAAAAATAAAATAAAGTAAAAAAATAAGAACAAGAAAATAAAAGAAGAAAAACTTTTATAAAAACTTAAAACCTAGAACAAAGAGATAGAGAATGAGAGATGAGTTCTAGGCTTACCCAAGGTGGGTATTTATAGTCTTTTACAAATCCTAAAAATAAGAGATAAATCTAATATAGTCCTAAAAATATTTAAATTCAAATTACAAAGAGATAAATACTAATTTAAACGTCAAAATGCGGCTGATAAGTTATCAGGAACGCTGATAAGCTATCACGCGCTTGTTGACGTCATCTTCTACAAGCTCCTGATGAAACGCTGCATCAGATTTCAAGCCCAAAGTCGAGCCCATGAATCCAGAATCGATCCAAAAAATAAAAAAAAACTTCTGAAACGACCCATTTAAGTGTATTTTCCAGATTTATAGTCCTGCACAAAATCACACAAAAAACAACGAGATCAATAACATATTTATCAAACCAAGGAGTAATTAAGCACAAAATAATAACTATTTTAAGCACTTATGAAATTCCCCCTCACTTATTCAATGCTTGTCCTAAAGCATTTCTCATCTAACATATCGAAATCACAAGTTGCCAATCACTAATTTACTACAAATCTCAATCTTCTCAATGAAAGAAAATCAAAGCAATTATTGTAACTAAGAAACAATTAAGCATGCGGCAAATTAGAAACAATTTCAAAAGAAACTAGATATTCCAATTCTTAGCTAATTTAATAATGCAAAACTTGATACCCTCACAAGGATTCAATCATTTCGCTCAAAGTGTTTAGGTTCAAGAAAATCGCTCAAGCCAAAACTGATCAAAGCATTACCATAAGTCTGCAAATAAATCTAATCTCCACTACTAGAATTGAACATGATGCAAAAGTCAAGAGGTCTTTAAGCAGGGTATGAAAAAAATCAAGCAACCGACTTTTTCTTTCATTTTTCCTTTCTAAGAGTTTCGAAACTTTTTTTTCATTTTTTTCGAAAAGTACTCATTGATAACTCTTTTATTTTTTCTTTTCGAATTCTTTTTTTCGAATTCTTTTTTTCTGATTTTTTTTTATTTTTTTCGAATACACACTTTCTTCTCTTTTTTTTTCGAATACACATTCTATTTTTTCTTTTTTTTTCGTGGAACAAATGTGATCTTAAGTGTAAAACAAAAAATGGGTATAGGCTCAAAGTGGTTCACTAAGGGATAAAAATAAGAGGTAGGCTATTTTGGGTAGCGAAGTGGTTAAACCTAAGTACCTCTATCATTCCAAAGCATCAAATTCATGTATGTAGTCTCAAAAAGTATTACATCACAGGTTCTAAAATGCTAAAAATCAATTCGGTACAAACAAATGAAAAAAAGAGAAAGAATGAAAAGATATGCTCATTAGGATAAAGATCTCACATAAAAGGGTATTTGTACCAAGCTTACAACATTTTAATTAACTAATAATGGAACATCAAAGAATCTTAATCAAAAGTAACTAATCACACCAACAAACTATCATGAATCCTAGGTTCCAATCAAAGCAAGATTAAAATTCACCAAGAAAATTTAAGATATGTAATAAATTAAATAAATGGCAACAAACAACTTCAAGCATATTAATATCAAAATAACCCAATTCCAAGCATAAAATAAACAAGGTGAAAATTAATTTTTTTAATTTATTATTATTTTCACTTAAATTGTTTTTTCTCAGAACAAGAAATAAAAACAAAAGAGGGAAAAGAAATACTCCTCGATCTAATGATGACCGTGGCCGCAACCACTTCCTCGTTGTGAGATTCCGGTTGTGGTGCGATAGATCCGAAGCAGCAATCCCAACCTGATCCATGTCCGGGCGTAATCTTCAATAGCGCCGAGGAATGGTTAACATAAATATTCTGGTTGTCGGCTACGCAGGTTCAGGAAAGGACGATTTTATAATGTCAGGCTGTTGTGGTTTCGGGTTCTCACGAGGTGATGGTCGAGGTTTAGCCCATGGTTAAAATCAAAATTTATCTCTTAAGTTTGAATTTTTTTCAAATCCTAACCTGTAAAATAGATAAATAAAATAATTAAAATAAAGATAAGAAAATTTTAAAATATAAAATAGAGATAAAGATTTATTTAAAATGCGAAAGGATAAAATAAAGCTTAACTAAGATAAATTATTACTGTGTAAATTTATTTAATTATTATCAACCTAAGTAAAAAATAAAATAAAATAAAATTTACTGAAAATAAATAAATAAACTAAAAATGGGTTGTCTCACATTTAGAGATTTTATTTAACGTCATTAGCTCGACGACCTGATTTAGACTTCAGGCGTTTGCAATTTGAATTTTTCAATTATAACGACAAAGGCATTTTCATAATATGGCTTCAACCGTTGTCCATTCACTTTGAAACACACTTCTAAATCATCTTGAATTTCGACTGCACCACGAGGAAATACTTCAGTTACGGTAAAAGGTCTTGTCCACTTTGATCGCAGTTTTCCTGCAAAAATTTTCAACTTGGAATTAAAAAGTAAAACTTTTTGACCAACATAAAATTTTTTAAAGGAAATATGGCGATCGTGAAATTCTTTATTTTATCCATATAAATATGAGCGCTTTCGTAAGCGTTGCGTTTAATTTCTTCAAGTTCTTGAATGTGAAGTTTCCTGGCTTTGCCGACGGCATCCATTTGCATATTACATTCTTTTACCGCCCAGTAAGCTTTATGTTCCAATTCAACCAGTAAGTGACACGGTTTACCAAAGACAAGGCGATATGGAGACATGCTGATTGGACCTTTGTAAGCAGTACGATATGCCCATAAGGCATCGTTTAATTTCAAACTCCA
Source organism: Abelmoschus esculentus (assembly GCA_035048815.1). NCBI lineage: Eukaryota > Viridiplantae > Streptophyta > Magnoliopsida > Malvales > Malvaceae > Abelmoschus > Abelmoschus esculentus. The sequence continues at coordinate 2,737,724 of JAUCBN010000061.1, read as the reverse complement.
ATCTTTTCTATTTGGCTTTACAATTTTATCCAAGATGGTAAGTGTTGCGTGTCAAAAGGGCGCAAATAGTGCAAGTGAACACGTCGCAAGTAATAAAGTGATAAGTATATCAAATATCGTCTCCACAGGGATTGGTCTACTTAATATGTCTTCTTTTGTCTTCTTGCTCTGAAAAGGAATAAAATAAAAACACAAGTAAGATTGGGGTTGATGAATACTAAATAAAGAAAACTAAATAAAGAGAAGATAAACAGATTAAAGAAGTGGCCAGGATCCAGTTGTGTTGTATAGTGGATTCAATTGACTTGTTTCTGTCCAATGCAATCGCACAACACTGCCTCGGTAGTACTGCAGATTACTGCCTCGACAGCGATGATGCTTGTCCGCCGCGGCAATCTCTTGCTCTTGGGTAGACTTTATCAAAGTTCGACAAAGTGTCCTTTAATGACTCCGCTTATCTCTAAGTTGAAGTACTGTTGATGACCAGTCCTTGATGATACCTCTCGGCGTGAATCAATTGTAATCACCAACCAATCACACACTTCTCTTAGCTGCTGAAACTCTTAACCTATCTTTAGGCCGAGTTAGTGTTTCCCGATTGAAACACCATACTTATTCCTTTCGTGAATCTAACTCTCTCGATATTCGATAAATGGATTACTTGCAAACTTCTCTCTCGATCTTGGATGCAAGCACAAAGAATGGCAAAGAATAAGCAAACCTTGATATTTTATTTCATTAAAACAAGAAACAAAAGTCAATATCTTCTCACTAATACTCTACAACCTTCACCTAAGCTTAAAGAAACTTAGAACATAATAAAAAGTAAAAGAGCATTGTAAGATCTAAGATGGAGTCGACTCTCTCTATGATGTTAAGCTTTGTGCCGAAAAAACTCTCCTCTCCTCTCCTCTTAGACGGTTAGGGATTATATAGGCTTGGTCTAGGGCAAACCTTTCCTAGGTAGGAGTATAACTTGGCGTAGGGCACAACTCAAGTCCATAAATAAAATATTTCCAAGTTTACTCCAACTAGGATTCTTTTCCGCGTGGCCTTTGACTTGGGCTTTCCATGTGCTATCCAGCTTCGATTCATGTGCTTCTTGTCCAGAAACATCCAGCTCATTTTTCTCTTCAAGTCGCCAACAATATCGTTACTTGTCCTTGCTGCCTCGACATTAGGTCCTGCCTCGGCCTCAATCAATGCTGCGGCAATTAGTTTTTCCTGCACAGACACAAAAGTACAGTAAAACTCTCCTTTTCTATAAGTATCATATTTATATGCTTCCAAAGCAGAACATCTAATTATCTCACATTAAGCACATGCATTGGTCCAAGTGGGTGTAGATTTAGTGATTATTGTCCATGAAAGGTATAAAAAGTGATAGTGAGTTGAGCACTTATCACACCCCCAAACTCGAACTATTGCTTGTCCTCAAGCAATGCAAACCATCAATTTGCGAAACCTTACACTCACTTGGTCTTATGTTTCCATCTATTCTCCCCACCATAACTATGCCTATTCTTAAGCCTTAACCTTTCGGCTACCCAAGGGTTTACCTAGAAACAAACTATAAGATTTAGCGAGTGTGTGCATTTTTATGAACAAGTTTGATTAAAGGCTTTCTTAGACAAACTCTAAGTTCAAGACAAGTAGATTTGGGTTTAGTGTTCTCTTCTTAAAACAACAATTTCTTGAGCCAATTCGGGCACCTCAAGGATTGTGTTTTCTCATCAATAATTCCTTCTTTCTTTTGATATTCTTTTTAGCATACTAGAGCCAATTTCGGGCACCTCTAGCATGAAGAAGAGTAACTCCTAGAGCCGGTGATAGGCACCTCTAGTCACTTTCCCAAAAATCTAAGTCTTTATCACCTAAGTTCATTAAAAGAATTCCTATAATCCAACAAGTCCCAAAACTGTTTTTAAGATTTATCATATAGTAAGCTTCTAAGTTTTCTTCCTTAAGTATCCTAAGGTTACACTTTCTTAACAGGACCTAACCATGGTAAGGAGAAAGATTTCTATAACCTTAAAGAATAAACTAAGGCAATACTGATGAAAAGCAGTGCAAAAGTATAAACAACAATTCAAGTAAGGTGGTGGACATAAATTTTTTTGAAAAAAACACTTAAATACTTCCTTTCATGGCAAGGCCGCAGCAGTAGATTACCTCGGCAGTGGATCTACACCCCCAAACTCGAACCAAGCATTGTCCTGAATGCTTATAAATGGCACACAACAAGATATAAAGAAGAAAACAAGACAAGTAAAAAAAATATATATTAAGGCAACATGAATATGTGAATTTAAAGAGATTCAGAAGAGCTGCTGGGAATAATTATTTTTCGTGGCCTCGCCACTGACTGTTGACTTTTGATGATGGAGATGGTTGAGTTTTTGCTTTTCTTGGTGGTTGGAATCTCGTTGGTGGTGTCCGTTGCATTGGAGCATCCACTTTTTCTCCTTCTTCCTCGTCGGCAATTTCCTCGGTGACCATGATGTCTGTCCCGCCTTCATTTGTTGCGTCTGCCCTGGCATGGTGAATGCTTGGCCCGGTAGCAGTTGAGCTTTGATGTACATAGGCATCTATCTCTTTTGAAAGACTACCCATGATGATGGGGGATCTTGGTGGAGTGCTGAAGACTGCCCTCCTCTTTGATGGTCGTCTGTTGGCAGATGATGCCGTGGCAGAGTCTGCTGCCCTAGATGGGCCAGCAACATGAAATTGTTGCTGAGGGCCAATGGGGAAGAATGGTCGTGGTCCTCCTGGAGCTGGAGTCGTCTCGGTGTAGGGTGCAGTTGTGACAAATATGTTTGGAGGGAACTCGGGAAACTGCACCCCTTGGCCGGGAAAGTTATGGAGCATCATTTGGGCAAGTGTGCTGTTGAAGTCCCGTTGATACTCCATGTATCGTTGCTGCCTAAGATCCATAGCTGTCATCCGTTGAAGTATCTCCTGGTATGGGTCTACTGCGGTAGTGGTGTGGGTAGTGTCAGGCAGGTCTATCGTGTACTAGGCCCCGACAGTTGTGTCAGTAGTGAACTGATAAGGGGTTGCCTGGACTGGCTCTTCTTGTGTGATCTGTATGATTTTGTGGCAGAAGTCTCTAGTCCACACTCGTCTATGGGTTGTGAATTCATCCGTTTCTGCCATTGGTACACCTGCAGTAGTACAAATACCAGTAATTAAAAGAGAGAAATATAAAGGTCCTCTATCTTTCTTACCGCATTCGTATATCTCCTTTAAAATTATTTCTCCAACATTGATGCTCCGTTTGTTGATGATTGATTGAATGAGCACCAATGTCCTTCGATCCACCGTGCTATTGTGGGAGGTTGGGATGAGGCGTCTTTTGACGAAGGTATTCCAAAGCTTGGCCTCGGGCTTAAGATTTTTCCTTGCTACCGATCCTCTATGGGCACCGATTTCCTAATGAGTATTCTCGTAGCAAAGGTCATCTTTTATCAGCTCATAATCCTCGTTGGTGATGTCCTCCATGAATTCAGCATCATCATCACGTTCAGGTGTAAGGCCATAGAATAAGTTGATTGTCTCGGCATCAAGTTTGTAGGCCTGCCTCGGCAGTGGACATAAAGAGAGTCCTTGCTCGGCCCGTGTGCATAGAATTCCCGCATGACGGTGGCATTGGCCTGAGCAGGTTGTAGGCAAAAGATCTCCCAATCTTGATACTTGATCTTGTCGAACAAATAATGCTCAATGCTGTAATTTTTCTCATCGGAGTGTTAGAATCCGTGTTCTTCCCATAGATGCCGAGCAATGAAAGATCTGTTGAAGCGTTCTTCAACAGCGGTAGGGGCAAATATGTTGTACGTAGCCATGTATGAATGGTGAAGATTTGAGGATCTTGGAGAGTTTCTTGGAGAGGTTCTAAAAATTCTGAGAAATCTTGGAAATAGAAAGAGAGTATTGTGAGAAAGAGATTAGCGAGTCAATCTAAAGAAAAAAAAAATCAAGAATGCAATAGTGAATAGTTCAAGAGGAAGGACGTGCTTATATAGGCCTCGGCCTTGTATCCGTTTGAACCACTAGCTGTTTTGTAGTCGTTAGCCTTTACTGCCGCGGCAGGAATTTCTGCGGGAATTTCGACAGACTAGCCGTTACATTGTTCTACCCGTTAGGACTGTTGCGGCTTCTGACACTATTATCTACCCCGACAATATTTTTCCTACTGTGAACTACTTCTCCTTTATTCTTGCTTAATTTCCTAAAAATAAAACATAAACAAGAAAAATAATTAAAGATAAATAAAAAAATTTAACTCTAAACTAAACTAATCCTAATAATATAGAAATTAAAGAAAAAAGATTATGTCACTGATGTTTCAGAAGTTGGCCATTCTCCTTGAACTCATGCCCATCCTTTTTTGATTTGGTCTTTACTGCACCATGTGGTTCTGACCATTTGGACCTAAATATGCATGGACAATGTGTTTTCTTGTTGGTTTCCTCCATTTCTGGCTTAATCTTCTTGCCCAATATTTTGTCGAGCATGCTGTCGAGGCAGTAGCTGCTGGAACAGGATATCTTGGTGCCTACATCTGTGGTGTGGAGGATTTTGCACTCTTCTGCATCATCATATCTTTTCAAATTTTAGAAGGCATTGAGTTTGACTTGTTGGTCATTAACCCTCATTGTCAACTCTCCTTTTTTCACATCTATGAGTGTGCGTCTAGTGGCAAGGAAAGGTCTCCCCAAGATGATCGGTGCATTGTCATCTGCTTCACAATTAAGGACAAAGAAGTCAACGGGAAAAATAAATTTGTCGACTCTTACCAGTATGCCCTCGATCTTTCCTTCAGGTTGCACATATGATCTATCCGCAATTTGGAGCATCACTGTTGTGGGTTTTGCTCTTCCTATGCCAAGCTTTTGGAAGACAGATTTGGGCATTAGGTTTATGCTTGCTCCAAGGTCGCATAGGGCTTTTCCTTCGTAATCGTTGCCTATCGCAAACGGTATGATAAAGCATCCAGTATCCTTCAATTTGGGTGGCATGCGATTGTGCAGCATTGTCATGCATCCTTCAATAACATCCACTATTTCAAACTCACCAATCCTCCTTCTTTTAGACACAATGTCTTTCAATAACTTAGCATAGTTAGGCATTTGTTCAATTGCCTCTACCAATGGCAAGTTGATGTGAACCTGCTTTAAAATATCTAAGAATTTTTTGAATTGATGATCCTGTTTTTGCTTTTTCAACCTTTGTGGGAAAGGTGGTGGTGGTCTCATCTCTTCCAGGATTTCATTAGTTTAGAATTTAATACCTGGCACCACTGGGTTTTTATCTGTCTCGGCAGCTGGTCGAGGTACTGCCAGTTCTCTACTAGGGCAGTCTTCCTGCTGTGACATGATCCGTTTGTTCAGCATCCAAGTCCTCTTTTTCTTGTTCTTCTAGTGGGACTTTGTCTGCTGGATTTCCTACTTTCTCCTTAAGTTGTAAACCACTCCTAGTAGTGATTGCTTTGCACTGTTCATGGTCCATTCACTTAGCAACTTCAGTATGTAGGCCTCCTTGTGGTCTAGTATTTATGTTCTGGGCAAACTGCCCAACCTGAGTTTCTAGTGCCTTTATTGCTGCCTCCTGCTTCTGCAACCTCATCTCAGTTCTATTTATGAATGCATTTGTTCTTTTGATGAAATTTCTATTCTCTGCCATGTATGTTTCAGTTTTTATCATAAAGGCTTTCAGAGAACTTTGCAGTGAATTTACAGGCTGCTGCTGATGCATCTGCTGCGACGGCAATGGTTGTTGGACCGGTTGCTGCGGTAGATGTTGCATTGGTTGTTGGAAACCTGGGGGTTGAGTAATTGGATTCAAGGCATTGTTAGGATTACTCCATGAAAAAATTGGATGCCTCTTCCACGAGGGGTTGTATGTGTTGGACATCATATTGTTTCGGTTATAGTTTCCAACATATAGGCTGGATTCTTGAGTCTGCATACATTCAGAAGAATTGTGGTTAACTCCACATAAATTCCAAAAAGAATCAATGGCCTTAACCTCATGGGTATTTTGTTGTAGCTGCATGTTTTGCAACATCATAGTAAGAAAGGCTAATTGTGCGGCCACTGAATTTGATGTTTCTAACTCATTCACTGTGGCTTGGCGTCTTACTCCTCCTCGCCTTGATGTAGGGAATTGAAAATCGTTCTTGGCGAGTTTGTTGAAGATTTCAATAGCTTCCTCAGGTGCTTTATCAAGGAGTGTTCCATTTGAAGATGCGTCTAACATCATCCTGGTTGGGGCATTGGTTGCATTATAAAACATGGTTACTCGTGTCCACAAGTGAAATCCATGTAAAAGACACTTGTGCAGTAGCTCCCTATAGCGCTCTCATGCTTCATACATTGCTTCATCATCTGCCTCTCGAAAAGAAGTAATTTCATTACGTATACGATCATATAAATTAGTAGGATTAAATCGTGTAATGAAATCACGGCAGAGTTCACTCCAAGATCCAATAGATCCTGCTGGAATACTATTTAACCAGGTCATTGCCCTATCCCTCAATGAATACGGGAATAATTTCAATCTCAAGACATCTTCATGGACTCCTTGGATTTTGAAAGAATTGCATATCTCCATGAATGACTTGAGGTGCTGCCTGGCATCTTCAATCATAGACCCACCAAACTGTCCAATAGTGTTGAGCATATTGAACATGACAGGTTTTAGCTCAAAGTGGGCTGCTTCGATCTCTGGTGTAACGACTCCTAGATTTAGGCCATTCAAATCCTCCTCTAAGAAGTCTCGGACAGTAAGCTGTTGCGGCCCTAGTGGCGGCGGAAGACCTCCATTGCCGGCAGGTAAGTTTTGTCCTACCGGATGATCTGCCATAGCTCCTTGGATTTGTCTCCTCAACCTTTGTTGTGTACGTTCAATCTCCGGATCTAGCTCGTACAAAGGGTTGGTTGGGTTGGCCCTGGTCATACACCAAGAAAAAACAAAATTAAATAAAAATAACTAAAAGCAAGAAAATAAAGAAAACAAAATTTAGTTGTCAATCCCCGGCAACGGCGCCAAAAACTTGTTGCGTGTCAAAAGTGCGCAAATAGTGCAAGTAAACACGTCGCAAGTAATAAAGTGATAAGTATATCAGATATCGTCTCCACAAGGATTATTCTAATTAATATGCCATCTTTTGTCTTCTTGCTCTGAAAAGGAATAAAATAAAAACACAAGTAAGATTGGGGTTGATGAATACTAAATAAAGAAAACTAAATAAAGAGAAGATAAACAAATTAGAGAAGTGGCCAGGATCCAGTTGTTTTGTATAGTGGATTCAATTGACTTGTTTCTGTCCAACGCAATCGCACAACACTGCCTCGGCAGTACTGCAGATTATTGCCTCGACAGCGATGATGCTTGTCCGCCACGGCAATCTCTTGCTCTTGGGTAGACTTTATCAAAGTTCGGCAAAGTGTCCATTAATGACTCCGCTTATCTCTAAGTCGAAGTACTGTTGATGACCAGTCCTTGATTATACCTCTCGGCGTGAATCAATTATAATCACCAACCAATCACACATTTCTCTTAGCCGCTGAAACTCTTAACCTATCTCTAGGCCAAGTTAGTGTTTCCCGATTGAAACACCGTACTTAATTCCTTTCGTGAATCTAACTCTCTCGATATTAGATAAATGGATTACTTGCAAACTTCTCTCTCGAGATTGGATGCAAGCACAAAGAATGGCAAAGAATAAGCAAACCTTGATATTTTATTTCATTAAAACAAGAAACAAAAGTCAATATCTTCTTACTAATACTCTACAGCCTTCACCTAAGCCTAAAGAAACTTAGAACATAATAAAAAGTAAAAGAGCAATCTAAGATCTAAGATGGAGTCGGCTCTCTCTATGATGCTAAGCTTTGTGCCGAAAAAACTCTCCTCTCCTCTCCTCTTGGACGTCTAGGGATTATATAGGCTTGGTCTAGGGCAAACCTTTCCTAGGTAGGAGTATAACTTGGAGTAGGGCACAAGTCAAGTCTATAAATAAAATATTTCCAAGTTTACTCCAACTAGGATTCTTTTCCGCGTGGCCTTTGACTTGGGATTTCCATGTGCTACCCAGCTCCGATTCATGCGCTGCTTGTCCAGAAACATCCAAATCATTTTTCTCTTCAAGTCGCCTACAATATCTTTACTTTTCCTTGCTGCCTCGGCATCAGGTCCTACCTCGGCCTCAGTCACTGTCGCGGCAATTAGTTTTTCCTGCACAGACACAAAAGTACAGTAAAACTTGTCTTTTTTATAAATATCATCTTTATATGCTTCCAAAGCAGAATATCTAATTATCTCACATTAAGCACATGCATTGGTCCATGTGGGTGTAGATTTAGTGATTATTGTCCATGAAAGGTGTAAAAAGTGATAGTGAGTTGAGCACTTATCAATAAGCTATGGCGATTCTTTGAGTGACACCATATTTCTTCATTAATGCTTCAATTATCCAATAGACAAAATGAGTTCGTTGGTCACTAATTATTGCCTTCGGAGTGCCAAACCTAGAAAAAATGCATGACTTTAGAAATTCGACAGTAGTTCTAGCATCATTATTATGAGTAGCTGTTGGACACATCGAAAGTAATAAGTGATAAGTAATTATCGGATTATCGTCTCCACAGGGACTGGTAGACTTAACATGCCTTCTTTATCTTCTTATTCTGTAGAAAATAAAAAACACAAGTAGTTTTGGGTGTGATGAAGCTAAATTAAAATAACTAAGTAAATAAAGAGATTGAATAGTAGAGAGAGATGGGTTAGGATCCAGTTGCGTTGTATTGTGGATTTGATTGACTTGTCTCTGCTTAATGCAATCGTATATCACTGCCTCGGCAGCACTGCAGTTGGCAGCGACGATACTTGTCCGCCGCGGCAATCCCTTTCTCGTGGTTGGACTTTACCAATGTTCGGCAAAGTGTCCTTGAATGACTCCGCTTATCCCTAAGTCTGAGTGTTGTTGATGACAAGTCCTTTATAATACATCCCGGTGTGAACCAATTATACTCACCAACCGATCTCACACTTCTTTTAGCCGTTGAAACTCTTAACCTATCCCTAGGCCGAGTTAGTATTTCGCGATTGAAACACCGTACTTACCCCTTTCCTGAATCTAACTCTCCCGAGCTTAGATAAATGGATTACTCACAAACTTCTCTCCCGAGCTTGAATGCGAGAACAAGGAATAACAAAGGATAAGCAAACCTTGATAATTTTATTGCATTGAAACAAAGACAAAGTACAATCTCCTCTCACATATACTAAACAACCTTCACCTAATCCCTAAGAAAGTTTAGAACATAATGGAGAGGAAGAAAACAAGTTTAGAAATCGGCTTTCTCTCCCTAGGTATTCCGTGTATAATACATTGGATGGCTAGGTCTTTATATAGGCTAGACCTAGGGCAAACCTTTCCTAAGTAGAATACAACTTGGAGTAGGGAACAAGTCAAGTACATAATTGAAATATTTCCAAGTTTAATTCGGCTAAGGGGCTTTCCCGCGTGGTCTTGTCTTGGGCTTTTCCTCATACTAGCCAGCTCCGATCCATGGGCTTTAAGTCTAGACACGTCCATTGGATTTTTATCTTCCAATCGCCTACAGTCTTGCTTCATGGCTCTCAGCTGCTGCCTCGGCATCAGGTCCTGCCTCGGCCATGTTGCTGCCGCGGCATTGGTTCTCCTACACAGATATAAAAATGTAGTAAAACATGCTTTTTCTGTAAATATTATCTCTATGAGCTTGACTTATAAATATATCACATTGAGTTCATGCATTGGTTCGATTGGGTGTGTATTTGGTGATTAATGCCCATAAAAGGTGTAAAAAGTGATGGTGAGTTGAGCACATATTAGTAGCCTTAGCTTCTACCCATTTCAAAACATAATCAACAACTAGAATTATATAAAAGTTACCAAAAGACGAAACAGAAGGACCCATGTAATCAATACCCCACACATCAAATATTTCGCAGACATGAATGGGATTAAGGGGCATCTCATTTCTACGACTTAAATTACCGACTCGTTGACATTTATCACACGATTTACAAAAAAAATATGCATCAAGAAAAATATTAGGCCAGTAAAATCCACATTCAAGTATTTTATGCGTAGTTTGTTTGGGTCCAAAATGACCTCCACAAGAATAAGAATGACAAAATTGAAGGTCGAATTTACCTCGCTTTCGGCAACACAACATCGAATTACCTGATCTAAGCAATGTTTCCACAAGTATGAATCATCCCAAATGTACAATCTAGACTCTCACTTAATTCAGCTTACCTCGGAACGTGGTAAATCAGGTGGAACTACTCTCGTGGCTAAATAATTAACCATGTCCGCATACCATTGCAACATTGATTGCGCAATATATAAATGTTCCTATGGGAACTTTTCTTCGACTGGTTCACCATGTTGAGGGACTGAGAGTCGACTTAAGTGATCCGCAACTAAATTCTCACATCCCTTCTTATCTTTAATTTGAAGATTAAATTCTTGTAAGAGTAAAATCCACCAGATCAAGCGAGGTTTCGCCAAATTTTTAATAAGCAAGTACTTCAATGATGCATGATCAGAATAAACAATAATATCAGTACCTAAAAGATATGAACGAAATTTTTCTAAAGAAAAGATAATAGCAAAATGCTCTTTTTTAGTATTCGAGTAATTTCGCTGAGCGGCATCTAGTGTTTTGGACGCATAGGCTATCACATGGGGTTCCTTTCCGAATTTTTGTCCAAGTACAACCCCCACGCTCATATCTGACGCGTCACACATCAATTCAAATGGGTAATTCCAATTTGGAGGCTGAACAATTGAGGCTGACATAAACTTTTCCTTTAATTCGTCAAAAGTATTCAAGCATTTCTGATCAAATTCAAAAATTTGATCTTTCTGCAACAAATTGCACGAGGGTTGCGCCACCTTTGAAAAGTTCTTAATGAACCGACAATAGAATCCTGCATGGGCTAAAAAGGAACGAACATCTTTCACATTTTCAGGGTAAGAGAGTGAACGAATAATATCGATTTTAGCTTTATCTACAACAATCCCATCAGACGAAACAATATGTCCTAATATTAACCCTTTATAAACCATAAAGTGTCATTTTTCATAATTTAACACAAGATTAAAATCAAGACTTTTGTTAAATTCGATAAACATTCGTCAAAAGAATTACCATAAACTGTGAAATCATCCATAAATACCTCGATTCCTTTCTCGACGTAGTCGAAAAATATGCTTACCATACATCTCTGAAATGTAGCTAGAGCATTACATAGTCCAAACGACATTCTTCGATAGGCAAACGTGCCGAATGGGCATGTAAAGGTAGTCTTTTCTTAATCTTCAAGTGCCACAGGGATTTGAAAGAAACATGAAAAGCCATCAAGACAACAATAATGAGATTTTCCGGCTAAACGTTCTATCATTTAATCAATAAACGGAAGTGGAAAATGATCTTTTCTAGTTAAATAATTCAACTTCTTGTAATCGATGCACACACGTCATCCATTTTCTACACGGGTCGGAACTAACTCACCTTCCGAATTCTTTATTATTGTTATTCCAGTTTTATTTGGAACCACATGGACTGGACTTACCCAGTTACTGTCTGATATCAGATAAATGATGTCGGCATCAAGAAGCTTTTGTATCTACTTTTTCGCAACTTCCATCATTGGTGGGTTCAAACGACGTTGTCCTTCTCGAGATGGTTTCGCTCCTTCCACAATTTTTATCTTATTCATACAAGTCGAAGGACTAAGTCCTTTGATGTCTACGATGGTCCATCCAATAGCTTGCTTGTGTTCGCGCAATACACTTACCAAACTATTTTTCTCCTCCTTTGAAAGCTTACTTGAGATAATTACCGGTAAAGAATTATCTTTTCCTAAAAACGCATATTTTAGGTGATCCGGTAATTCCCTAAGTTCAACTTCGGGTGCCTGCAAAATCGAAGGTAAAAGTTTAGTTTTAGAAGGAGCTAGAGAAAAATTAGAATTAACAAAAGAAATATTTTCCAACTCCTTTTCATCTTCTTCATAGCAAATTTCTTGATCCCTGAAAAAATTGAAAATAATAGTTTCTAAAAATGCATCAACAAGAGGATCAATAATATCAATAGAATTAATCCTTTCAACTTGATTAGGATATTTCATTTCTTTGTAAACATCAAATTCTACTACCTCACCGTCGAATTCCATTTTTAAAATATCGCTTCTTACATCAATCTTTTTATGAGAGGTACTCAAGAATGGTCATCCCAAAAGAATTTCAGAATAAGTATTGGTTCTATCGCTTTCCATGTCGATGACATAAAAATCAGCAGGAAAAATGAAAACATCGACTTTTACCTGAACATTTTCGAGCACTCCCTCCGGATAGATGATAGAACGATCCGCCAACTGAATAGTGACTCTTGTTTCCTTCAAAGGCTCGTTAGTAATCATTTTATAAATAGAAAAAGGTATAACATTAATTGAAGCTCCTAAATCGCACATTGCATGATTAATAAAAATATTTCCAATTTTACAGGGTATAGCAAACATACCTTGAACTTTCATTTTTGGCGGAAGCTTTCGATGAAAACTACGAAAACATTTTCTCCCAAATTCACCTTTTTATTACCATTCAATTTCCTCTTTGTAGTTCACAATTGTTTTAAAAATCTAGCATACTTTGGCACTTGTCAGATTACTTCCAAAAGAGGTATATTGACTTGACCTTTTTGAATATATCAATAATTTCCTTTTCCTCAACCTTTTTGTCGCGTTCTGTCAATCGTGACGGAAACGGTGGTGCTATTTCTTGAGGAATAGAAGGGGTAGGTGGGGAAGGAGAAGAAGAAGATGTACCTTGAGATTCGAAAATTTTTGTTTCCTTCTCTTTTTTCGGCTGTTCAGTGATTTCCTTTGCAACCTCAGGATTAATAAATTTACCACTTCTAAGGGTAATGGCATTAACGTTTTCCCTTGGTTTTAGCTCGGTTTTGGAAGGAAGTTTTTCTTGTGATTCTAGTTTTCCTACGGTTTTAACTAAATGGGAGATTTGTTTGTCTATTTCCTGTAGGTGGGTCTCAATGCGGTTTTGAAACTTCTCTTGAAAAGTTGCTAGTCGCTCAATAATGGACTCTAATGATGACTTTGTAATTGTACCTATCTCACAAGGTCTAGCAACGCCTTTTTTATCTGCAACAAGATATTGAACAATGTTAGTTAATTTATCGATTTTATTTTCTAATGAAACTGTACTTACCTCATGAACCTGTCGAGATGGTTCACTTGCAGAGTGAAATCGCTGCGAGTTAGAGGTCATGGTAGATATTAATGTTCTAGCCGTGGCAGGAGTCATGTTGAAAAGTACTACTCCACCTGCTGCATCAATTATCTTCATATCCATAGGTGTTAAACCTTCATAAAAATATTGGAGCAATATTTGTTCGCTTAAGTCGTGCTGTGGACAATTAGCACATAGCTTTTTAAAGCGGTCTCAATAATCATACAAGGTTTCAGTATCCTTTTGTCGGATACTCAGGATACTTCACCTTAATTCACTCGCCTTAGCTGCAGGAAAGAACCTGTCAAGAAAAAGACGAGCCATATCAGTCCAAGTTGTAACAGAATTAGAAGGTAAATCAAATAACCAATCTTTTTCTATATCAACTAAAGAAAAGGAAAGGCGCGAAGTTTAATTTGGTCTTCGGATACTCCTTGTGGTTTTGTACTCAAACAAACCATATGAAATTCCTTTAAATATTTATGAGGATTTTCGCTCGAAAAACCGTGATAGGTCGACAATAGGTGTATCAAGCCGATTTTTAGAGCGAATGGCGTCTCTCCATTTGGAAATGTTATTCACATCGGCTGGTTATCGTTAGGAGCCGTAGTCAATTGTCGAATAGTTTGGTCGCCCATCATCACTTGTTATTTCGAATTTTCCTGGTCAAAAATCAAACAAAACTAAATCAATAACTTTTTCATATTCCTCGGCAACGACGCCAATTTTGACACGCGTCGTATAGTGTCAAAAATTATTCCTTATTCTCAAATAAATAATATGAAATTAAATATAGTAAAGGAGAAGTAAAGGTTGATCCCACAGGGACTAGAAACTTCCTGATTATGCTTTGTTTGATTGGGGATCCAAGAAGGTTGATCGAATTGTCTTTGAGTAAAAAGGGGTTTTTTTCAAATGTATTGAAACTAAATAATTGAAGAAAATTAAATAAAGAAATTGATTTAAATATAATAAAAACTTAGCCTTAAGCTTTCGCTTTGACTCGACTTAAATAGATTATCGGAAAAAGATTTTTACTTCGGGATTTTACGTCGGTAATTAGCTTTCAAGGTTCAATCCTTGAAGCAAAAAATTCTAAACTGAATACCCAAGTCTATCTTTGATATTGGTTTCATGGATTAATCCACCAACTAAATGTTTGTAGAAAAATCATTTAAAATCTCAAAACCGACTTGGATTATGTTATTTCAATAATAACTTGATCCAATCTTAGTTTTGTTCTTAGCAATCAATTTGCTAAGTGTGTTCCCAAGAAGTCGGATTGCTTCAATAGTCGATCTTTACTCCAACATAGACAATCAAATCAAAGTCTTGACCAAAGTCAATCTTTAGTTTTGAAATCAATTTGATTTAAAAAATAAGTTCAAAAGAAAACTTTAAAGAAATAAAAAGACGAAGTTATTGAAATGCTTTTTTAATCCTCACGTTTGGATCGAGTCATCAATTAAGCCCTTGGCTAATAAAAATTTAACCGTGCATAATTATGACAGAAATTATGCTCAACATAAAAAAATAAAAAAAAATAAAAAAATAAGAACAAGAAAATAAAAGAAGAAAAACTTTATAAAAACTTAAAACCTAGAACAAAGAGATGGAGAATGAGAGATGAGTTTTAGGCTTACCCAAGGTGGATATTTATAGCCTTTTACAAAACCTAAAAATAAGAGATAAATCTAAGATAATCCTAAAAATATTTAAATTCAAATTACAAAGCGATAAATCCTAATTTAAACTTCAAAACGCGGCTGATAAGATATCTGAAAAAGTTAATAAGCTATCACGCAGTTGCTGATGTCATCTTCTAGAAGCTGTTGATAAAATGTTGCGTCAGATTTCAAGCCCAAAGTTAAGCCCACGAATACAGACTCAATCCAGAAAATAAAAAAAAGTTTAGAAACCGACCCATTTAAGTGTATTTTCCAGATTTAGAGTCCTTCACAAAATCACACGAAAAACAGCGAAATCAATAATATATTTATCAAACGAAGGAGTAATTAAGACCAAAATAATAACTATTTTAAGCACTTATTAGTAATGAAATGTTATTTTGCGCACATTTGTCTATTTATAAATGACAATTTAAATAAGTTTAGAATAATTAACAACTTATCATAAGTGACGAACAAAAACAAAATGTAATGGTGAGATTCTATAGTTATAAGGTTTCAAGTAAAACTTATTTCATTTAATTCTATATCGAACAATCATTCGAACATGCGTTTGGTAAGAAAAAATTGTTTTAAATTTTCTAATATCAAAAATTAAGGTATGGTATATATTATCGCTTTAAAAATTTTATTTTATAAATTTATAATACATATTTCCTAAAAGCTAGGTAAAAAGGGCACATAAAATAGGTTACATAAACAATCATTAACCCATTTAATATTAACGTAGAAATAAACCAATTATAAAAAACCAAAGAATAAAATGAAAGTTGAAATTCGTAAATTCTAATATAAATAAGAACAGTAATAAAAAAACGAGGATATAGGTTTATTGATCTTTGGAACCTCAAATATTGTTTGAAATCTTTGTTATTTGAGATAAGCAAACGATGCAATCTAAATACATGCAGGGGCTGGGAAGTCTCTTATGGTCACAAAGGCTATTGATTGAGATGCAACTGATATGGGTGTCGAAGCATCAACATGCTTTGGATCCATCGATGGAATGTCCATTGAATCCGTCAATACCATTGGAACATCATTCAAACACACGATATAATCCTTTATATCTCCACCTAACGCTTTCAAATGATACTCTTCTCTGTCTTGTTTCCCAACAAACTCGTAGTTATGCTTTCCAGCGTCCCCAGATTTTGCATTAGAAACGGTTAAATTGAACGATATATCTTTTGACAAGTTGATCAAAATCAGAGAAACCACATGCTGCACAAAGGAAACATGGATCCAAATGATTGTTAAGGACATGAACACCAACAAACCAAAAATAAATGGATAACATTATCGAAGCCAACTAACATTTTTCTTTGCACAGTGAGCATATACACGCAAATTTGGATCAGATTCTTTTGTCACACCAAGCACAGTACTCCCCATTAGTCTGTGCCATAAAAGTGCACTGGCGATTAAAAAAATTAAGTGGATGAAACATTAGTAGATATAAAAACCGACGATAAGAATAATAACACTCTTGTTAAACAAGCTCTCACCCGTAATAATTAGGATTTGGAATGAACGTTGTAGCATTGAGTAGACCATAATTTCCTCCAATCAAAGATTTTCTGCAGAAAACCTTTTGATTATAGGTTGAAGCCATTCCCATCTGATCTAAATACCTATCCAGGAAGGAATGTTTATCCACACAACATTAATACACACAGATAAATTTCGTCGTCAGAGAAAATAAGAAACAAAAACAACCTTACCAAAATCCATCAACAAAAGTTTGAGAAACATCTTTGCTCCCGCCGTTCAATGCTCCGGCTGATTCAGAAACCCATGCTCCTAATTGTGATCTAAATTTGTTAACAATAGCCGAAACATCTTCATATATTTGAGAAACTTTATTCAAGTACGATGGGTCAAGAATTTTAGACATAGCATTTGGATCATCCCCTACACATGCATCAAACACATGAAGAAATTAATTATTCAGTAGAAGGAAAGCATCATGAAGCTTTATATATATAGAAATATAAACATCAAACTGGAATGTATGTGGATACCGGGTCCAAGCATGTAGATATGGTGTGTAACTCCATCAACAATTTCATGTCCCGAAATTTCTAGGAAGGTGGTAAACCATTTCACATCAAAGAAGTCACCGGGCCCTAAGACCTTTGGTTGAGTCTCGAGGTCCGCGTACAATTCTTTTACTAGATTCTTAAGCACGATAATATCTTTCCCATACTGTTTGGCATCAACTCTTGACCCCATCGCATATCCAAAAAATTGGTTTCCTGATGCAATATATTTTCTAAAATAAAAATAAATAAAAAATTAAATCTTATATAATACGCTTCAAAGAATGATTTTAGTTACCAAATTCATATGAATCAACTTTGTATCCTTTGGAAATAGTGTACTTCATAAAATCCCTTGTATTTTGCGGTTGCCAATCACCGATCCAAAGACCCGGTTCAGTTTGTGACTCGTTTTTTTCGAAGAGAGCATTCAGCCCGAATGTAACCTTTACCCTTCAGAATTCGAGTACCAATGTAAAAATAATATTTTGTAAAGATAATATTTTTTTATATAAATCTTAACTTATGTACACTAATATATAGATGTACCCACCCAATGTGGTTGAAAAATGTATTCAATTGGTCCCATCTGTCCATTGAAAGGCAACCTTGAGAGAATCCATACAATCCGTCTTCCATTTTCATGAAATCAAGGTAACTTTTAACTTCTCCTACTTTGTAAACCACGTTGTCTTGCAACGAACCACCAACTTTTATTCTCAAACTATTGAACGCTGGAAGTAATTTACAAAATTAGTCCAAAGTTACAGTTACTGGCTCTGACCCTTGTAAATTTGATAGGATTTGCTTAAAACTCACCTTTTATTGCATTTATCAACGCCCCATGTGTCAAATCCTACAAAAAGTTATCTCAAGAAAGGTCATCTTTTATTTGTAATAGCTGAATGAATATACATATCAAGGATGAAATTATAAAAATCATACCAAGTTTAATATTCCATCCTTTCCCGAAGGACATTGATTGTAGTCGTATTTTTCAGCAGGCCACCAATCTAACGTTACACATACGAAGTTATCATCAGTTTTAGCTATGGAAGTTTCTCCATTAATGAAAATGTTCACGTTTTCTGCAAATGAATGTGACGCCCATAAAAGAAGGATTATAGGACAAAATGTGATTTTGAAATTCATATTTTAAAACAAAAGATTGAGGATCTGAAGATAATGAAATGTTATTCTGCGCGCGTGACTATATATATATCAGATGGCAGTTTAAATAATTTTAGATTATTTAACAACTTATCATAATTGACCAACAAAACAGGAAGGTATGGTGCGATTTTTACGTTAGAAGGTTGAAGGTACAACTAATTTCGTTGAGATCTGCATCGAATAATCTTTCAAACTCGTGTTTGTTACGAAAATTGGTTTTAAAAATAGTAATATCCAATTTTAAGGTATACGTTATCACATAAAAAAATTTATTGCATAAATTTGTAATACATGTTTCCTAAAAGTGGGTACGAAGATATATGATCATGCAAAAGCTAAGTAAAAATGGTACGTAAAATAGGTTATATAACCACTCTTTATCCCATTTAATATAAAAATAGGAACAAACGAATTATGAAAAAAATCAAAGAATAAAATGAAAGTTGAAATTCGTAAATTCTTATATAAATAAGAACAATATACGATACAAGCAAAAAACGAGGATATAGTTTTATTGATCTTTGAAAGCTCAAAGAATGTTTGAAAGCTTTGGATTTCAAGATAAGCAAATGATCTAATCTAAATACACGCAGGGGCTAGGAAGTCTCTTATGGTCGCAAAGACTATTGATTGAGACGCAATTTATTTGGGTGTCGAAGCATCAACAAGCTTTAGATCCATCGGTGAAATGTTTATTGAATCTGTTAGTACCATTGGAACATCTTTCAAACACCCAATATAACCCTTTTTTATCTTCTCTAAATGCATAAATTAGATCCTACATGTTCATGCAAGTACTGAGTTCATTTACTGTGGAAATTAATGAGAAATGAGTCCTAATTAAACCAAGAAGTTTAGGGATGTAATTGTAAATTTCTAGTAAGTTTTACTCTAATTTTGAAATTAAAGTTATCAATATTTAATTAAGTATATTTCATGCTTGCACGTAAATTTTCAGCTTAAAATAATGTTTACAAGTCATCGAATTGATTTCCCAAAATTTAGTGACTAAAATGTAAGTTTTCAAGGTTTAACATAGCCTATAAGGACTTTATCTAACAGGGTATCGAAACAACTCTTCCTAGTTTCGATACTGTCTTGAAAGACAAAAGGGTATCGAAACAGCTATTAATTATTTCGATATGCCATTGATAATTCCTAAGATTGCTTGCGCGACAACCCGCATTTTAGTACGCCTAAAGGAACGTTTCGATACCATTTGCTATTGTAAAGGTCGGTATCGAAACCAAACTGATGCTTATCGATACGCCTGCTAAAATTCATACTACTGTTTCGAAACCAGTTCATGTGGTTTCGATACCCAAGATTAATTTTCTTGAAAATCGTTATGTTTTTGCCTAGGTATTGATACCTATGAACAAGAAATAGCAATTTATCTAGATTTG
This sequence comes from Abelmoschus esculentus, assembly GCA_035048815.1. Taxonomy (NCBI): domain Eukaryota; kingdom Viridiplantae; phylum Streptophyta; class Magnoliopsida; order Malvales; family Malvaceae; genus Abelmoschus; species Abelmoschus esculentus. Next base: position 2,718,109 of record JAUCBN010000061.1, on the reverse strand, counting down.
AAGCTCTAATCATGACCAAGAGTATACTAGATGCATTTATTCACCTATAGGTCATTAAACCTATAATTCAACAAGATTTCTAGATATCAACCATCCTAATTAATACTAGAATCATTCAATGTTAGAATACATTCACAATTCACCAAATATCAACATAGGGAAACATGGAAGCATGTGAAATTCAAACAAAGTACTTCATTAACTCATAAGAATCAGATAAAAATATCCAAACTCAGAAATAACATATTCAAGGATCTCAAAATATCATTGTTCATCAATAAATCATAAATAGCATAAGGTCTCTAGATCCATTGCTCTCTACTATCTAAGGTTCAATTGAAAGATAACATACTCCAACTAAAATGTATCAAAGCGTAAAATATGGCACTCCTTGCTTCTTCGGACGAGAGTCTCACTTTTTATCTACATTGCAAGGAAGAAAGAATGGTTAAGCAATTGCTTTGTGAGGGATGTATAAAAATAGTTTAAACAACTTGCAATGCAGCCCATAATATACTTAAATCATTTTAGAAGAAAATTAGTTCTTGCTCTTGAAACAAACACACGTAGCCTAAAATGCCACCAAGTATAGAAAATCCAGCAAGTATTTTATCACATGGAACAAATCAAAAAACTCAAGACTTATATGCTTCTTTAGCAAAGCTTTATAAAACGTTTGAAAACAAATCAAACTCATGCAAACTCAATTTGCAATTAAAATTCAAGTGTTCGTACTAGTGATCTGATTAGTCTACTTCTAATCGCTGGGATAAATGGATACTCGCATGAAGACATAAATGTGAATCATGCCACGTATAGGACTAAACCGTCACCATACCAAGTATGAAGGCTCTATCACCTACTCATACCACGCACGAGTTTATCTCATGCACACGAATGAAATCAATTCCAAACATGTTTCCCACCTTAGCTTAGAGGATAAGTTACGCTTAAATGCAATACAAAAAATATATCACAATTTAAGCAATAACTATAACTCATCACGAACGAATTTACAAACGCATAAGAATTTTCATAAATAATAAATAGTGCACTGACATCCTATCAACCGATCGACTTATCCCTATAAAATCATCTCAATATCCAACACAAAACAATATAAATTCTCAAGTTTTCATATAAAAAACAATGGGTAAAACATTAGTATCATGCTTAGTCACAAACAAATAAAAATCTCTTTTTAGCTTATTTCAAAAACCAAAACATAGAAGTATTTAAAATCATCTTAAAACAGTATCAAGAGCATTCTAACACGTACAAAATCACTTATGTACCAATAAAATATGAGCATGTCAAAAACATAGTAAAACAAGTATATTATTGGAAAACCGATTTACGAGAACAAACGTAAAACTTAATCTGGAGTATAGGGAGGCTTCTCACACCTTCCCTACACTCTCAGCACTTTAAAAACAAAGTTAAAACACTTTTCAAGCAACATACTCTCAAATCCACTCACCGAAAATAGAAACTTCACTCGATCACTTCAAACGAGATTACCGACTTCTTGCCTTGTTTCAAACATAAAAAACTAAGGATTTAGTGCTCCTAATCGCATACAATAAATCCTAAGTCGGATAGCCCCTCAAACCTATTAAAACCTTAACTGAAAACTTTTCGAAACCAACAAAAATTCTCCTAAACCTCTAGTCCGAGATTATGGATTTTAAAAACATTTTACAAACATCTTAACACATTGAAAATAACCCTTTTAGGATCCAAAAACAGTGAGTAAAAACCCTTAAACGAAAATAGTATATTTTGACCCAAAAAAGATTTTTCAAAAACAAAGGATTAAAAATGTTTTTACCAAGCTAAAAACTTTATAATTTTAGTAAAGAAATTCAAATTTCTAGAGGGTTGATGAAATCTCTCCTCAAAAACTGATCCAGTTGCTTTCAGGGTTTTAAAACGTTAAAACAATGAGAAAATAGAATTTTAAAGAGGAAAAAGTTATATTAATTATTCAAAACGAAATTACATGAAAAAAAAGTTTTTACCTTAAAAGTTGATTGATTTACTGCCTCCAATGAGGGAAAACGAAAATTATAAAAATAGGTTAGGTTTATAATTTTTAAATAGGATTTAGAGTCAAAACGAAATTACATGAAAAAAAAAGTTGTTACAACTCTCTTCCACTTAAGAAATTTGTCCTCGATAGTTTTGCAGTGAAAAGAGTTAGAGAAACTACTCTTTCTTAACTTCCTTTCACACCCACATGACCTTCCAACACTATGATGCCCCTTAAGCACACTTTGACCTACATAACTATCCCAACCCTACATCCACACCCTAGTCAACAACCCAAACCTTTTTACCAATCATTAATCAAGGAGAAAATACATAACTATTTCTTCCAAAACAAATGAAAACCTCTGACTACTACAATCTTACCAAAAGAACTAGCTATATTCACTTTAGGGTTTATGTTTTCTACTATTATATCTAATGTTCTAGCATGATCACTAAGGATGTAGTCTAGAATCTAACAAACAACAATGTTAGGGATTAAAGGGAAGAAGGTACCTGCAATTTCATCGGTGTTATTATGGACTTCCCTATGCGCATAGACTCTCGTCTCACCCTCGTCACGATGTTGTCGTCCTTGATTCTCATCTCGGCATAGGAAATTACCTCTTTCCCTACCTTCATTCTGATCGCCTAAGCGACCTTGGCCTTGATCGCCCCTTTTCAACTGAGTATAGTCTCTCCTGTTGTGTCCTGGCTTATTACAATGCCAACACACCCATGTATTCCAACATTGACCTACATGATATTTCTCGCACCTGTTAAATTTACGAGATTGACCTTCCTGATTTACACATTCGTTTCCTTCTCCTTTACGATAATCTTGGTATAAATGTTCATCCTTATACCTTTTGGACCTATCTTAATTATTCTCATTTTTTGTCTTCCTCTTACAAGAACTAGATCCCGAAGATTTCAAGTCTAAACTCTGCTCAATATCCTTATCCCGATCCAATAACACATTAAAGTTCATATAGTCCGTAGCCAACATATAAGTTTTAACCTCTCGTACCAAACCATAATGAAACCTCTCACAACGAGTTTTCTCTTTAGGTAAAAACTAAGGAGCATACTAACTCAGCCTCACAAACTAAATCTCAAACTCAGAAACTAACATACTTCCCTAAACTAAAGCCATAAATTCACTCTTTTTGTCATCCAAGTAACAAACACCCATATACTTACACCTAAAGGTTTCACCAAAGAAATCCCAAGTCACCTCAGCATCTTCCAAATCATAGGTTTTGGTAGTCCACCATTTATAAGCATCACCTTGTAACAAAGCAACCACACAACCCAGTTTCCTTTCATCAGAACAACCCATCTAAACTAAAATTTGATTAGTACTTTCGAACCAAGCCTCTAAGTCCTCCGGTGACAAACCCTTAAACTCAACCGCTTCTAAACTACGGAGTCTCTCTAAAGTTAAACCAATATTAGCTATCGGTGGAGCAATTGTGGCCTAAATTCCAGCAACTGCAGCCTGAAAAGCTCCCGTAATAGCCTGAACCAATTGAGATGTAACACCCAGATTTCGGGTTTAGGTTTTGGCCAATTTGAATTAATGTTTTTTGAATCAGTTCTAGATGAGTTAGACTAGTATCGGGGTTTAGTTGATAATCGATGGTTTTGAAGGGTCTAAATTCTTGGAAAAATACCCAAAAATACTTATTTAATATAACGCCCCAAAAATGGGCGTAGAAGTTAGTGAACCGATTTCGTCGGTTTAGCCTAATTCGGGATTAAATACTTAAAAATTGATTTTTAATCAAAATAAATTATGGAAAAATATCCTAAAATCATTATTTAGTATATATTTGACTTATGTCAAATCAATTTCAAAAATTGACCCTTGAATCCCTATGATTTTGAAATTAGTGACCATTTTGTAAAAATTAAAAACTTGAGGACAATTTCATAAATTAAGCCAAAACTTTGAATCTTTAAAGGGATTTGATCCAATACTAATCCTATCTGATATAAGCCTTAAAAGGGTCTATTTTAATAAACCATAACCCATAATTTTAATTAATATCCCAAATAACTTGATATTAATCCTAAAAACCTATTTTTTTGTCATAAACCTAAACTTATTTTTAAAATTCTGACTTTTCATCTTCTTGGTAGCCATTCCATCATATTTTAAAAGGTAAACATCAATATTTTCAATAAAAATTTGTTTGGTTACATCTTTATAATTTGCTTCTATGGTTTTACTTCAAAAACTCTATTTTTGCATTGAGCTTTAAACCCTTCTCCAAGATTTCGGTTTCTTCCTTCCCAAGACATATTATTCATCATATTTTTAAGGTAAATATACATTATTTTTAATAAAATTTCGTTGTTTTATTTTGTTAACGGTTTGACTGAGAATTTCTTTATTTTTTTTCTATTTAATTTGAATTATAGCCATTAGGACCAATTAGTGATACGATGCGTTTTTTTATGTTTGTAAGCCTAAGGCATTACGCTGTCATTTCAGTGAACTAGGGTATTATGTTCTCAGGCTGAGGGTTGGGAAGGGTATCGATTGTATTGGCAACGATTTCCTCTTGATTTTCTTGAACCCTTTCTTGTTCTTTCTTCTTGGAATCCAAATATGCTCTTGTTCTTTTTATTTGTTTTAGTTACAAAGGCATTAGAGCCAGGTCATCCTCGGATGGTGGATGGAGTTATGACGCGACAACAAGCTGCGTTGGTAGCTCAGGCAGTGGCAGAATCACAACAGGCAGCGACTCAAGGGTAGTCGAAGCAATCTGAGTTGAGTCAGTTGGAAAGCAGGTTGAAAAATCAGATTGATACTAGAGTTCAAGAGATACGTCTCTCGATGATGACGGGCATCCATAGATTACTGGAGATAGCATTGGGGAAGAAGATTAGCATTGAGGATATGACAAGCCCGCAAGATAGAATCGTGGGGAGAGCTTCAGAACCTCAATCTTTTGGAGAAACGCAAAGGGGAAGGATAAGCAAGAGACGGCGAACCTAGTTTAGTAACGACAAATCTGGTTCCAATAATTTCACTGGAGGAGGATTCAAACCCAAAGGGGAAAGTCTAACTCGCAAATTTTGCATATAAGCTATTATGCCCAAAATTTAATGGAGAAGATTTGAAAGGGTGGGTGTCTAAGCTGGAATAGTATTTCAAAGCTGAAGAGGTACCTAAATCGACGAAGGTCAGAGTGGTTATGCTACAATTGGAGGGTCGAGTATTGCAGTGACACCAATTTCTCTCTAAGTTGCATGGTGATTTGAATCAAGTGGGATGGGTGAATTATTTGAAGTTGATGAGGGAGAGGTTTGCACCGAAAGGATTCTACGACCCATTCACTGAATTGTTGACGTTGAGGCAGACTAAGTCGGTGGAACACTTCTACGAGGAATTCATCAATCTGCTTAACCAGGTAGAACTCCCTGATGAATATGTTCTGAGTATTTTTAAGAAGCATCTTAGACTAGAAATTAGTCAGTATCTAGAACTATTGCAGCCTAAGTCATTACTTGATGCTTTTAATATGGCTAGGAGAGTTGAATGAATGTTTTTCCCTAGTCAAAAGAGAGTATATGGTAGTAGTTATAAATCCTTAGCTCCTACTACATTGAGCTTGCCTTCAAGAACCAGTAGCAGCATAGTTTGTAATTCAACTAGTCCTAGTAGTATGTTTATTCAGCCAAATGTTTCCAAGAATAGTTATCCAGGAAGGTTTAGTCCTACTAAACAGGGGACTGGGAATATATTGGAGAATAAGAGGAGATGGAAATCCTTGACATCTGCTAAAATAGATGATAAAAGGAAGAAAGGGATGTACTTTTGGTGTGCAGCCAAATATGCACCTGGGCACAGATGTGCCAGGTCACAGATTTTCCAAATTTCTGTTGAGGAAATGGAGGAAGAAGGTGAACCTCAAGAATTTTTAGATTGTGAAGACACTGGTGAAATTGGAGTTAATCTGGGGAAAATGATGGAGCATTAGTATCTTTACAAGCAATGTGGAGAGCTACCAGTGGTGATATCATGAAACTGGAAATTGAAGTGGAAGGAAGAATTTTGATAGCTTTATTGGATTTTGGTAGCACTCATAACTTCATAAGTGTGAGTGCAGTAAAGCTTCTGGGGATGAACATAGAAAACGGGAAGAAATTAAGAGTAACTGTGGTTGATGGAAGTTCTTTTGAAACCTTGGGAGTTTGTAAAAGGGTGCAGTGGCAGATTCAACAGAATAGATTTATGATAGATTTGTTAGTAATCCCATTCAAAGGTAGTGATGTGGTTCTAGGTATTCAATGGCTTGCATCCTTGGAGGAAATCCATTGGAACTTTGCCACAATGGTTATGGAATTCCAGCAGGGAGAAATAAGGGTGAAATTACAAGGGATTTCACCTAAGTCATTAAAATGGATAGACTCTAAAGAATGTGCTAAGGTGATGAAGGGGACCAGCAGCTAGGATAAAGCTTCTATATTGGTTCTCAAGGGACAATTGGAATGCAAGGGAGGGACTGAATCTGTTCCTGAGGACATTCAATTGTTGTTGAAGGAGTTTAAGGTAGTCTTTGAGGAACCGAAGGGGTTACCTCCAGAGAAAGGGCATGACCATAGAATTTCTTTGGTGGATGAAAAAACCGTTATTAAGCTGAAATCTTACAGATATCCAGTTTGGCAAAAAGACATTGTTGAAAAGATGGTGAAAGAAATGATGGAGGCTGGAGTGATAAGGGATAGTAACTGCAATTTCTCTTCTCCAATAGTGATGGTGAAAAAGAAAGATAATTCTTAGAGGATGTGTGTCGATTATAGAAAACTTAACCAAGCTACAATTAAAGATAAGTTTCCATTGCCAATAATTGAGGAGTTGTTGGATAAATTTGGTGAAAAAGAAAGATAATTCTTGGAGGATGTGTGTCGATTATAGGAAACTTAACCAAGCTTCAATTAAAGATAAGTTTCCAATGTCAATAATTGAGGAGTTGTTGGATAAATTGGGGGATGCTAGAGTATTTTCCAAATTGGAGTTGAGGTCAGGATATCATTAGATTAGAATATGGTAAGATGATATTCCTAAAACAACTTTTAGGACTCATGAAGGGCATTACGAGTTCCTAGTAATGCCTTTTGGGCTCACTAATGCCCGACAACTTTTCAAAGTTTGATTAACAAGGTCTTTAAAGCTCAACTAAGGAAGACAGTTTTGGTCTTTTTCGACGACATTCTAGTTTATTCTAAGGACTGAAATTCTCATTTGAAGCACTTGAGGGAGGTTCTAAAAATTCTAGAAGAAAATATACTATTTGCAAAATTAAGTAAGTGTTGTTTGGGAGCAAAGGAGATTGATTATCTTGGTTATGTAATTTCGGGAGGAGTGATAGCTATGGACCAATCCAAATTTGAAAACATAATGGGATGGCCTATTCCTAATTTTGTCAAGGAGCTTAGGGTTTTTAGGGGTTATCTGGATACTATAGAAGGTTTATAAAAAATTATGGAGTGATAGCAAGGCCTCTCACAAATCAATTGAAGGTGGGAGCTTGAAGCATTTCAGAAACTGAAAGAGGCTGTTTGTTCTACACCTGTTTTGGTGTTACCCAATTTTGATGAAATTTTTACTGTGGAGACTGATGCATCAGAGTTTGGAGTTGGTGCAGTGCTGATTCAGAAGGGAAAACCAGTGGCATTTTTGAGCAGGGGACTGGGTGTTAAACATTAGAAGCTGTCGGTTTATGATAAGGAGATGCTAGCATTGTTGATGGTTATGAAGAAGTGGTCTCCCTACTTGGCGGGTAGGCATTTTAAAGTGAGAACAGACCACCAAAGTCTGAAATTTCTCACTGAAAATTAGGCTATAACATTAGCTCAACAGAAATGGATTGCAAAGATGGTGGCTTATGATTTTGAGGTGAGTTATAAGAAAGGAGCTAGTAATGTAGTGGCTGATTGTTTATCAAGGATTTCAAAACCCTTTTGTTGCTTCAATCTGAATACTAGCAACTTTATGACTGATACAATGGTAAAGGTGGCTGAAACTTGGCAACATGATACAAGACTGAAAAAAATAATTAAGGAAATTGAGGAAGGAGTAAGGGGAAATGGGAAATACTCATAGGATGATAGATAATTGAGGAGGAAGGGAAAATTAGTAGTGGGAGATAATGAGGAGCTTAGAAAGGAGATTTTGAACTATTTCCATAATAGTTTAGTAGGCGGACATTCTGGGGACAATGTGACTAGTAAGAAGATTGGACGTGTGTTTTATTGGAAGGGGCTTAAAAAGAAAACAAGGAAGTAGGTTAGGGAATGTGTGGTGTGTCAAAGGAATAAAGATGAAGTGCAACATCCTAAAGGCCTATTGCAGCCATTACCAATTCCAGATTCTGCTTGGTACAATTTAGGCATGGATTTTATTGAAGGGTTACACATTTTAAGGAAAAAGGATTGCATATTGGTGGTAGTGGATAGATTGACCAAGTATGGTCACTTCGTTGCATTGTCCCACCCTTTTTCGGCAAAGGATATAGCCCAGATTTTCATGGAGAACATATACAAGTTGCATGGACTGCCTGGATCAATTGTATGTGATATAGATAAAATTTTTATGAGCACGTTTTGGAGAGAGCTCTTCAGGAAACTTGGGGTTGTTGTGACTCCTTCAACAACCTATCACCCTAAAATCAATAGGCAAAAGGAGAGACTCAATAGGTGTTTGGAGAGTTATTTGAGATACATGAAGGGAGAGAAACCAAAGGATTGGAGTGAATGGTTACATTTAGCTGAATGGTGGTATAATACCTCCAATCACTCAGCTATCCAAACCACTCCATATCAAGCCTTGTATGGACAACCACACCTGTTCACTTACCTTATGTTAGGGGTGATTCTCTTGTTGAATATGTTGACAGAACATTTCAGAATAGGGAAGAAACAACAAAGATGATTCAGTTCTATTTGAGGAGGGATCAAAATAGGATGAAACAACAAGCGGATAGAAAAAGGACTAAATGTCAATTCCAGATTGGAGAGTGGGTATTTTTAAAATTGCACCCTTATAGGCAACAATCAGTTAAGCTAAGGAGTTGTCAGAAGCTTGCGGCTAAGTGGTTTGGCCCTTTTGAGATAATTGACAAGGTAGGTGAGGTAGCATACAAGTTGAAATTACCTGCCCATTCCAGGGTGCACCATGTTTCTCAGCTGGAGAAACATATTGGGAGTGATACATCACAGCAAGTAATTCCGGTTATAGGTCCTAATGAAGGTATAAGCAAAGAGCCTATGAAGATATTGGACAGAAGAATTAGGAAGAGTGATACTTGGGAAGTGCTGCAGCAAATTTAGACTAAATTTTCAGCTTTTAATCCTTGAGGTCAAGGATTTCTTAAAAGAGGGAAGCTTTGTCAACGGTTTGACTGATAATTTCTTTATTTTTATGCTGTTTAATTTGAATTAGAGCCGTTAGCACCAATCAGTGATACAGTGCTTTTTTATGTTTGTAAGCCTAAGACATTACACTGTCATTTTAGTGAACTAGGGTATTATGTTCTTAGGCTGAGGGTTGGGAAGGGTATCGATTGTATTGGCTGCGATTTCCTCTTGATTTTCTTGAACCCTTTCTTGTTCTTTATTATTGGAATCCAAATCTGTTCTTGTTCTTTTTATTTGTTTTAGTTACATATTTTCCTATATTTTCTTGTTCAAAATCTCTTCTTTTTTCCTTCGGTTGTACTTGTTTTTAAACTTGGGAAGGGGTTGGATCAACTTTGGTGGTGAGAATCGTTCAAACCTCTAAATCCTAAATTTATTTAATGAAATTCCTAAGTTCTTGGCTGATTGAAATGATCTTTAAAGTCTTGAATCAATAAAATCGATTTTCTTGATAAAATACCCATTGTTTTCTTGATTTTTGTTCAAGGGTTTTCCATGGCTATTTTTGATGCCTATATACATGAATCTTGAAGTTTTTAGATGTAATTAATATGGATTTTAGGTATCTAATCCCGAACATAAGGTTCAGGGGGTGTTTGGAGAGATTTTCAGTGAGTTTCGATTAGGTTTCATGGTGTTTTTAGCGGCTGCCATGTATTGGCCTGAATTGAGAGATCTTTGGGTATGTTATAATGCACTAAATCCTCTGGTTTTGATGCTTGAATTAGGTCAAGAGGTAGAGGAACAAGTTTGAGCGAGATCAGAAAGTCGAATCGTATTTTTGGGTGACATATCGAGCAAGTTTCGGTAAATTGGTGAGTGGATTATGAGGGCTTCCAATTTATCATGATTTTAAATGTGTTTTCAAAGGTTTGGGTGTGTAGGGAAGGTGTGAAAAAACTCCCTATACTCGGAAGTAAGTTTTAAGTATTGTTTTCTAAAAGGTTCCCATATTATGCCTTCTTTTTACAACGTTATTTGTCATGCTCTTATTGTGTTGTGCATATATGAATATGCATGTTTTTCAATCTACATAAGATGTTTTTACAAAGTTTTTATATTCATATGATGCTCCCACGTTTTTGTTTTGAAAACAAGAGAAAAGTGGTTTGATGTGAGCACATCTTCACCAGCACTTGATGCTGATCCGAAGCTTTTGCCTTTAGGACCAATTACTCGATCTAAGGCAAAATATTTCAGGGAAACACTTTTTATTACTTCTTCCAACATGTCTAATTCATTTGATAATGTTTGTGCCTTAGGAGATAAGACTTTTAATGTGTGGCATGTTACAATGTGACATATTAGATTATACTATTTATTAGGTGTGTTTACGTGTATATATATATATTATACTACTTATTACGTATGTATGTCTTACGCATATGTTGCTAGCTACGTCTATTTATATTACGTATGTATACATTATTAATGTTTTATGTTTTTCATGTGTTTTCTCTTTACATATGTGAACCGATGGACATGTAAGGGTGAATTGGATATGGAAATTGCATGAAGATGAAGTGCGTGACAAAGGACGATGGAAATTGCATGCAGATACATTACACTTTCACGAATACCACGTGCAATTACTTGGTTCCACTTTCATTTTTTTAATCACATGTAAAATGTGAATTATGCAAGGCGCCAACATTGTTTGGATCAAAATTCTTCCCACCGAATTGAGTAGTTATGGTTTCAAATTCAATTTTGAATTCGTTTGATTTCTAGCCAAAAATGTTCAGCCGGCCAACTTCCCCTATTTAGCTATATATATGTACTAAAACAATGTAACATGGTTACACACTTTGATCAAAAATATTTTATTTGAGAGTTCTTTCTCTTTTCGATTCTTTTTAGAACTATTTGACACTCAACTCGTTAGATTGTCCTGTTACTTCGGGTTCCTAGATTTCTATCTAGAGGGTCCAAGTCCTACGACTTTAAACTGATTTGATTCGGGTTTATTCAGCATATTGTTCGAGTTATTCCGAGTTTAACATTCCCAGCACTGGTTGTTTTTGAAGTCTTCATCATTAATGTCATTGAAGCCCTTTCCAAAAACACTTAATTATTATAATTATTTTATGTTATTTTGTTCATCTTTTATATATATTTAACATAATATGTCGTCTAATTTTTGTTGTTTCTTTGTCGATTTTATTGTAGGAACGTGCCTACAACACTCTTAGATCCGTAACAAACGAGGAAAGTCCGTTTTGAAGAACTCCACAGTATATTATGTGATAATCAGAGCCTAGGTTGTTGGATTCGTTGTAAGTTTTTGCATGTCGAATCGTGTAAGTTTCTATAAAAAAAATTCAGATACAAATAATAAAAAAATCAGTTTCGAATAAAAAAATTCAGATTGGAATAAAAAATCAGATTCGAATAATAATAAAAAAATCAGATTCGAATAAAAAAAATAGATTCAAGAGAATTTTTTATATCTATATGTATTTATTATATATCTCTATATGTATTTAGTATTGTGTCTTTGCATAATTGAAAACTTTGTATGAACTCTAAATTGCAACTTCAATGTTCTCGGAAATTACTAGAGCGTACTTTACCTGTTTGTTCGGTGATAAGGACGTTGTAAGCCCGTCTATGCAGTAAGACTTTCTAATTTTTTTTTCTTTTTTATCATTTGTTCATTTTTTGTGTCATTTTTCTTATTTTCATTATTTTTCTTTCTTTTATTTTCCATCTTACTTGATTTTATTTTGTTTCATGTCATCTTTGTTCTTGTTTTCATTATCTGTTGTTCCTTTTAGCCACACCATTGTAACGAGTTTCAAGATATTGGATTAGTTCTTTAAAAAGTTGATTTTCGAGAAAGTGTAAGGAAAAAGGGCATTAAGTGTGTGAGATCAAAAGGAGAGACGAAAAGAGTCATTTAAGTATTCTCTCGAGTGAAATACGGGAGTTGAGTACTACATTTTCAGTGCACTGTTTCTTGGAGTGACTATTGCGAGACTTTTGTTGTGTGTGCTGTGAGAACGTTTTACTTATTTTTCACTAATCTATAATACTATTATCCTTCTGTTTGTTTGTTTGTGTTATTTGAAAATGAAAGGTTCCGATGAAAACACGGTTGACCAAAATTCACCATTTCCCCAGATGCAACGAGTAGTGGCTTCTGCCATAGAGCCATTACAATCTTGGATGGATAGGCTTGATGGAGGTTCCAACTCTGTCCATGAAATATTGAACGAAAATGATGTTGATCCGTCACCGAGACAATATACTCCTAGACAAGGACGTGTGCAACAGGTAGACGATAATTTGACTAACATTAAGATTGTTATTCTTTCTTTTCAGGGACGTTCAGATCCTGATGCATACTTGGCTTGGGAAAGAAAAGTTGAGCATATTTTCGAGTGTTATAATTACTCAGAACAAAAGAAGGTTCGTCTAGCAGTGACAGAGTTTATTGATTATGCCTTGATATGGTGGGACCAGTTATTGCTTAGCCGAAGACGTTCTAGTGAAGGTCTTGTTGCAACATGGAACGAGATGAAGAGAATAATGCGAAAAAGGTTTGTTCCCATTCATTATCATCGTGATTTGTGTAACACCCCAAAAATGGGCCTAGAAGTTAGTGGGTCGGTTTAGCTTGTTTAGCCTAGTTCTAGATTAAATACTTAAAAATTGATTTTTAATCAAAATAAATTATGGAAAAATATCCTAAAATCATTATTTAGTATATATTTGACGTAGGTCAAATAAATTTTGAAAATTGATCCTTGAATCCCTAAGATTTTGAAATTATTAACTATTTTATAAAAATTGAAAACTTGGGGATAATTTTATAAACTAAGCCAAAATTTTGGATCTATAAGGTAATTTGATATAATTTTTAGGATAATTTTATAACCTTTCAAGATTCTATATAAACAACCTTTAATCCCTTGTTTTAACCTAAGTAATCAAAATTCTCTAATTTTGATTTAAAACCCAAAAATTCACTTTTTAAAAATATTCATTCTTTAAATTTCAGTTTCTTCTTCTTCAAGGCATACTCCTCATCATCTTTTCAAAGTAAATAATCCATTCTTTTTAATAAAATTTCGTTGGTTTATTTTTCTTATTTTTTCTTCATCAAAATCTCTTCGTTTTTCTACGGTTTTCTAGTTTTTAAACCTTTAAAGGGGTGAGATCAATTTTGGAGGTAAGAATAATTCAAACCTCTAAACCTAAAGTTCTTTAATGAAATTTCTAAGTTCTTGTCTGATCAAAACAATCTTTAAAGTCTTGAATCGATAAAATCGGTTTTCTTGATAAAAATCCCATTGTTTTCTTGATTTTCGTTCAAGGGTTTTCCATGGCTGTTTTTGATACCTAAATACATGAATATTGAAGTTTTTAGATGTAATTAAGATGGCTTTTAAGTATCTAATCCCGGACATAAGGTTTAGGGGGTGTTTGGAGAGGTTTTCGGTGAGTTTCGGTTAGGTTTTATGGTGTTTTTAGGGGTCGCCATGTATTGGTCGGACTTAAGGGATGATTGGGTGTGTTATAATACCCTAAAACCTCTGGTTTTAATGCTTGAATTAGTTCAAGAGGTAGAGGAACAAGTTTGAGGGAGATCGGAAAGTCGAATCGTATTTTCACGTGACTTGTCGAGCAAGTTTCGGTTATCGGTTAGTATTTTGAGAGTGGGCTACTTCGGCAGTGTTTTAAATTTGTTTTTAAAAGGTCTGGGGGTGTAGGGAAGGTGTGAAAAACCTCTCTATACTCCTAAGTAAGTGTTTTAAGTTTTTCTCTCTTGAAAATCCCATATTATGCCTTTCTTTACTATGTATTTTTTTGTGTTCATGTTTTAACGATGCATAAGAAATTATGCACTTGATTAGATGATCATGATACTTTTTTTAAAACGTTTTGATGCTCCCATTTTTTTTCAAAACTTGATAAAAAGAGATTTTATCGGTTTTTGCACTTGATGCAAGTATTGATGGGAAGTATGAGTTGTGATTCACTGTTTTTGTTTTAAAACTTGAGCATCGTGTTTTGTTTTTAGTATTGGTATTAAAGATGATGAAACGTGGATAAGTTGATCGATCAATAGGATGTGAGTGCACTATATTTAAAATGCATACGTGTATAAATGCCTTGGTGATGCATTAGAGTTAATACTTATATTGTGATGTATGCGTTGTATTACATGTAAGTGTTGCTTATCCCGGAAGCTAAGATGTGTTTTCATGATTGGTTTTATTCCATCATGGGTGTGATTAGGCGATTGGCCTTCACACGTGATATGAGTAGCGGTTGGCTCTCATATGTGGCATGTTGGCGATTGGCCCCATGCCTGCCGTTTTCGTTTATCCTAACGTTTAGTGATAGTCTAAACGGTTCACTAATACCAATACAATATTAAAAGATAGTATGTTTTCTTAATTGAAAAATGTTTTCAATGAAGCTTTGCGATTGACATGTAAGACTTGAGTGATGCTTATTGAGCATGTGTTTTTCAAAATTATCTCTAAAAGGTTTTGTGGCTTATGCCATGGATACTTGTTGTTTTTCATGTTGTTGGCATTGATAGCCATGTGATTATTTCATGAGTTGAACATGACATGTTTTTATAAAACTTCTGCTTTTATGGGTTGCATTGCAAGTTATTTTACTTATTTTTTTTTAAATTGTCACCCACTAAGCTTTTGCTTAACCACTCCCCTTTACTTCCAATGCAGAGAAATAAGTAATTAGGTTCCATTAAGAAGCAAGGAAATCATTAATATTACCAATATGGGCCTACAATCTATGTTCCATTAAGTAATTAGGTTCTATGGGAAAACATCACGATTTGATAAGATTTATCAACAGAATCGCGTTTTCGAGATTTTGAAATCCCTTAGATTTTTCCATATCGGAATAACAATTATTACTTTTTCCTTGATGCGATCTGCTATCGCACTTCCACCGATCACTATGTCTACCATTGACATATGATTATCGTAAAACCCTTGTAGCAACATGGAGACTGTAATTAACAGATTAACATATTAATCGTATCCCTAATCGACTATCAATATCAATATTTATATCGCCGATATAGTAAAACAAATCATGCATCTCATACATATCGCATCAGCCAAGTATTTAACCCGATTACGGATCGTACAAGTGGCTCTGATACCACTGTGGGGACCGCCAACACACCCCATGGCGCAGCGGAACAAAATTATGATGGTCTTTCCAGTGATCCATGTACGTTTAATCTGAAATCGGGAGGAAGAGATGCGATAACTTACATTGGATTCCTTGATAAACAACAAAGACAGCAACGAGATCTGCTGCAGTTACGATCGTTCAACAATCGAATCTTTAGCCTCCACGAATATCGTCTTGGTGTCTACTCAGTTCACCCGGTTGAGAGAGCAAATCTAGAAAAACTGTTTTTCGTGATTCTAGGGTTTGGAATTCGGAATTCTATGTTTTGGCTGCTAGACCAAAGATCCTTTATATAGGTGTAACCCTAGGTATAAGAGTTTGATTCCGAATTTGTTTATAGGAAATAATTACTTTAATTATTTCCTTAAATTTCGGAATCTATATATTTAATTCGAATTTAAAAGGGATATAATTACTTTAATTATATCCTTTATTTAAAATTCGGGATTAAATATATTCTTCTTATACTTATATATATTTTTGCTCCGTTTTAACCATTAGGTGTGACCCTGTAGGCTCATTGTAACGTTAGTAGTAATATTAGAACAATTCTAATATTACAAACAATGAGTGACATCTAGCAATATATCATTGTCATCTAAGTTACAAGAGATCATGATTCGATATATCATGTCCGTGACCAACTATCTTAATGTATTATATCCTTTTGTCCTTTTATATCTTTAATAGGCACAAATCTTGGAATAGTCACACTTGTATAGCCTATTTTAATGTTTCTTGATATCTAGAGTGGACTACTTTTAATGAATAATTTGTGATATCTCATATCAACATATTCAAGCATGGCCATGCATTTCTAGTCTCACTCAATCAAGTGGCCTTTGATATATTTTCCTATTATGTAGGAAGGACAAATCCTATCTTGATCATTCACATCTCATTACATACATTGTAATATGTCCAATGTCAGTTTTTATAGTGTAACTAATTACGCGACACTTTTAACTACATCAAAACATAAAACAACATATGTTGAGATAGTAATAATCTCAAGTCTAAGGACCATACATATAGTTGTCACTATGAGCAATATCGTGACCGTCACATAATAATCCAAGATATATGCTCATAGTGGGTCAATCCAATATATTATTCTCTATTAATATATTCATATATTAATTCTGACATCTCTATGTCAATGACAACTCATTGTCATCAATTAATCACATATTAGTCTTAAGCGTATTATTATTGTCCATACCCATAATAATACTTGACTAAGGATCTTTTAATAATAATACATATATTATTATATAGACCTTATTGTTTCTCAGTTTATGTTATACATTGACACATATATCTGAAAAAAAAAACAATGGCAATGCCTTTATTCAATAAAATTGGTAAATAAAAGTATCCTTACAATCATCATATGATTGGTCTTTGGGCATACTCTAACAAGAAAGAAGCAAGGAAGTCAAGTAAATATTTATATTTTCTTAGGCTCAAGTATGTTTTGAATTCAATTAAGAACATTAAAGTAGATGAGAGCAATGGAGCATTGTTTTGATATGTTTGTTTGAATATTCTTCATGATAATATTTTGCTTTGAAGTATTTATGAAGAAATTCATGATGAATTTGAAGTATGTTTACCTTGATTAATATTGTTTTTAATTTATAATAAGAACAGGGAACTAGGATGATTTCCATCTAGAAATCTTGTTAAAATATGTGGTTTATGGTCTATAGGTGATTAAATGCATCTAGAAGGGTGATTCGATACCTCTGTAGGTTAAAGTCGTTATAAGTTGATTTAAAATCTAGAAGTTTATACCTTACTCACCAAACTTTAATAATGCAATTAGTTGACTAGTAGATATTATTTTAATCTAAAATTTGAAACTCAAGCATGTAATATACTTAATTAAGGATTGGTAACCTTAATTTCACATTTTGATCATAATTATCTAGAAAATTACAATTAGGTCCCTAAAACTTGTTTTATTAAATTAGGACTTGTTTCTCGTTAATTTCCGCTACAAATGAACTCAGTCATTGCATGAATATTTAGGATCTAATTAATGCATTTAGTAAAAAAATAAAAGAATTTTTTTAGGTTGTATATCGGGAGAGTCTCCGGATTAGCCTTGGTATTCCCCATGTAGCTCGTTCGAGTCGGGTGGCTTCTAAACCGGGTCGAGGGGGTTACAATTTGTTTCAAAAATTGCAAAATTTAAAACAGGGAAATAAGAGCGTTGAGGATTATTTTAAGGATATGGAGATGGCTATGATGCGTGCAAATATCGAGGAGGATCGAGAAGTTACCATGGCACGTTTTCTAGCATGGTTTAACACCGAGATTGCCAACGCTGTTGAGTTGCAACATTATGTTGAGGTTAATGAAATGGTGCAAATGGCAATAAAGGTAGAACGACAGCAGCGCAAGAAGTTTTCAAATCGAGGTAACCCTCATTTTAAATCATTTTTGACTCCATTAAATTCTCCTAACAATTTTAGGAAGCAAACAACGTAAGCACCGCTTCGAATATGTGAGAAAGGAGAATCAAGTCAGTCAAGGACACCTATTACTGAAAATAGGCGAGACAAGGAAGTGGTAACAAAGGAACATTCGAGGGACATTTTGTGTTTCAAGTGTCTAAGACGAGGACATGTCGCTAGTCAGTGACCAACCCGAAGGACCATGTTGATGATGGAAAATGGCGAGATCAAGTCTGAGGATGAGGATGATGATCAGATTCCACCTTCAGTGGGTGATGAAGAGGATGATGACAATGTGCAAACTTTTTCCACCAGTGAAACACTTGTTGTCAAGAGAAGCTTGAACACTCAACCAATTCAGGATGAACAACAGCGAGAGAACATCTTTCATACAAGATGTCTCGTGAATGACAAGGTATGTGTTGTGATTATCGGTAGTGGTAGTTGCACTAATGTTGCTAGTTCTATTATGGTTGACAAGCTAGGTTTAAAAATGACAAAGCACCCAAATCCTTACAAATTACAGTGGTTGAATGAAGGAAGAGAGATTAGAGTGACCAAGCAGGTTGTAGTTCCGTTTGCCATTGGAAAGTACAAGGATGAAGTACTTTGTGATATCGTTTTAATGGACGCAAGCCATTTGTTGTTAGGACGGTCGTGGCAGTTTGATAAGAGGGCTATGCACGATGGCTTCACAAATAGGTATTCTTTTGTACATGCAAGTAAGAAGATCACCTTGGCACCATTGACTCCGACTCAAGTGCAAGAAGACCAAGTGATATTTCGTAAGAATATTGAAGAATCGCAAGGGAAAAAGAAGATGAATGTGTACGCGAGCTGCAAGGAAATCAGGAAGTGTCTTTCCTCTTAGTTTTTTGCACTTGTTTTGTTATTTAAGGATAACTGTTTATTGGCTGAGATTCCTAGTGATTTGCCTGCTTCAATTTCATCTCTTTTGCAGGATTTTGAGGACGTGTTTCTGGATGAAACACCTAAGGGATTGCCCCCTATTCGTGGAATTGAGGACTAGATTGATTTTATTCCAGGTGACACGATTCCGAATAGACCATCATACCAAAGTAACCCCAAAGAGACGAAGGAGCTTCAACGACAGATTTCTGAGTTGTTGGACAAGGGTTACATTCGTTAGAGTTTGATTCCTTGTGCTGTACCAGTGTTGTTGGTACCAAAGAAATAAGGAACTTGGAGGATGTGTGTTGATTTTCGAGCAGTGAATCAGATTACAATCAAGTATCGACATCCCTTTCCTCGACTCGATGACATGCTGGATGAGTTGTGTGGAGCGACTATCTTCTCCAAAATTAACCTAAAGAGTGGATATTATCAGATGCGCATGTGAGAAGGCGACGAGTGGAAGACAACCTTAAAGACAAAACTAGGTTTGTACGAATGGTTAGTGATGCCTTTTGGTTTAACTAATGCACCTAGTACTTTTGTGTGATTGATGAATCATGTTCTGTGATCTTTTATTGGTAAATTTTGTGTTGTATACTTTGATGATATTCTGATTTATAGCAAGACTTTACCAGATCATGTAGTGCATTTGAGAGCTGTTTTACAGACTTTGCGAGAAGAGAAGTTGTTTTGTAACATGGAGAAATGTGTGTTTTGTACTGACAAGCTTACATTTCTTAGTTACATTGTTAGTTCTCAGGGAGTTGAAGTTGATCTTGAGAAGGTCAAGGCGATTCAGGAGAGGCCACGGCCGACTTCAATTAGTCAGGTTAGATCGTATCATGGTTTAGCCAGTTTTTGTAACCCCCTAGACCGGCCTATGCGGGAAGCCCGACTAGAGTGATCACATTGTTTTTTAATTATAAATCAAGTTACAAGAAAAATCAAATAACTCGTACAAATAAAAGATAAATGTTGAATATCACTTATAATGTGTAAAGTGCTACCAAAACAAGGTGTCTGAAAAATATTGTTCGCAAAATAATTCGCAAAATCAATAAAAAAATAATACGTTTAAACCACCAGTAATAATAAAATATAGGCACATGTCTCCTTAAACGCAAACTGGAAAATGTTAATTTATTACAAAGTATAACCAGATAATGTGTAGATCCTCCAAATGCCAAATCTGGGATGCCTATCTACAGATATCTAAAAGGGGAAAGAAAACATGTATGAGCTATGAAGCCCAGTGTGTTCCAACAGTGTAAATAAAATACGAGTAAATCAATAAGCAATAATAACAGAAAATCAGGTCATGTATATGCATGTTATGCTAACCTCTAACCGAACTTCTGGATACAGTTCCCTAAAATAGTATATGATACAGGCATTAACCTAAGCCCATTAAGCCGAAGGTACCGACCTAAGGAATTACCTTAGGGAACAGGCGGAATTACCCTGGCTGAAGCACGAGAACCGATAATAGGTGGAATTACCCTAACAGAAGTTAAGAACTATAAATAGACAGTATTACCAACTAGATCAAGGCTGAACCGAATCTTGAACACTACACATCATCCCAATTCTAAAATGACAGGCATGCAATAATGGCAGGAATCATGATAGTAGTATCGGAAATTAATCAGGCAACATGTATACATCAATCAGGAGATATCGCACAGGACATATATCTGGCATACAGTAAAAACATAAAATGATCATTCTTAAGATTTAAAATAAACATCTATGTAAATCCAGGAAAACAGTGATGTGCACATGCTTGGTTCGTTTAAAACATAAAATAGTAACATATAGTTATATAGCTCACAAGGAACACACCTCAAATGGCAGAGACAGACATGGTGATCTATTGGACGTTCGAGCTTCGCTCTGCAGCAGTACCGGACACTATGGATACAAGATAAAATATAAATTAATACCAGAGTTAAATACTGAATTGATTATTCACTGAGTACAAAAAACATACGGGTTACGATCGGATCTCGGGATCGATCAAAACGGGAAGAGCTAGGGTGGGTCGATACACGACCGGGAGAACTATGACATCTTACAAACAAATAGATATCGATATTAGACTTTGAGTAGAACTCTAGACTTAACTTAACTTAACTTATAAGAAAAGTTTGTCTTAAGACTTTAAAGTCCAATTTGGATGCTTTCGGGTTCGAATTTTGAGAAACGGACTTCACGGATGGACTCAAGACGTCGAAAAATATAAAATAGGAGTTTTATAAAATTTTGACTTTTTGGGTCAAAGTCAACGCTGACGTCAGCAGGGTCAATGATGACGTCATTTGCCACGTCAGCAGCCATGTCAGCTTCCACGTTAGCAGTCAAGGCTGATGTCACGGTCAACAGGTCGATCAACGGGTTGGGTCAACAAGTCTGGTCGGTTAACGGGTCAACTCGGGTTGATCGGTTCGGGTTGGACCAATTTAGTCTAGTTTAGGACCGATTCTGACCGGTTTGGACCGGTCACCGTCCGCGGTGGCCGAAAATCACTTCTGGCGGCACGTGGAGGCCACGCGCGACCCTAATCGGCCAGAAAACATACTCTGAGACCAGAAAACTCTTCGAATTTACCAAATTTCCAGATTTCAAACCAATATCGCACCAAAACTTAAATGAAAAGTAAGAAAACTTACCAAACCCGTCAATCTGTCCTTGTCTCCGTCGAGGGTCAAAACTGCGACGATAAGAGGCGGAGATAGAGGGGTTTTGGTCGCCAAGGCACGGTGAACTTGAGACCACCGACGACGCGCCAAGATGACGTGGATTACTGGCCGAAACGAGTAGATCCGTAAAGGGTTCGAACCCTAGGTTCGTCGAAGCTTCAAGCTTCGATTCTGGGCGATCGCTGCGGCCATTGAGCGCGTCAAACGAGGGGTTTTGACCGGGAGGAGGTGGTAGTTCTAACGGTGCCGGCGGTGAAGGCCACAGACCGGCGATGAGGGAAACGGACGGTGGTCGGGGTGTTAGGGAGATGGAGAGTTTTTGATTCGAATAAAGAATATTTTTTTAGATCTGACAGACTAGGGTTTCTAACCTAGTAAAAGACAAAAATTCGAATATAAATATATTTAATATAACCTCACTTCAGAATACCTTAAGACTATTTTAGGTGATACTAAAACCTAAGAGCTCTTTAGCTCAATTGACTGGGTAACCGGCTGAAAACAGAGAGATTGTGGGTTCAACACCCAACAACCATAATTTCTTATTATTATATATATTTTTTTAACTTAAGGGTGTTACAACTCTCCCCCCTAAAAAGAAATTTCGTCCTCGAAATTTACCTGAACTGAACAAATGCGGGAACTGCACTCTCATAGATTCCTCTATCTCCCAGGTGGCCTTAGAAGCACTACGGTTTCTCCACTGAACCTTAACCATATGAATAGGCCTTCTTCTCAGAACTCTTTCATCAAACTCCAAGATTTGAACAAGTTCCTCCTCATAAGACAAGTCTGGACGTAACTCAACATCCTGAACCTGAATAATATGACTCGGATCCGAATGGTATTGTCTCAACATGGATACATGAAACACATCATGGATACGGCTAAGCTGAGGAGGTAACCCAAAGTTGATATGCAACAGGGCCGATTCTCTTCAGAATACGGTATGGTCCAATATATCTCGGACTCAACTTGCCCTTACGCCCAAATCTAAGAACTTTTTTCCATGGAGAGACTTTAAAAAAGACATGATCACCAACATCAAATTCAATATCTTTTCTCCTCTGATCAACATAAGATTTCTTTCTGATAAAAGCTTCTTTCAGACGATCTTGGATCAATCTGACAGTCTCCTCAGTTTCCTGAATTAACTCGGGACCCAGAGTTTTCCGATAATACAACTCAGTCCAACAGATAGGAGTACGACACTTACGTCCACACAAGGCCTCGTAATGTGCTATACGAATGCTAGCCTGGTAACTGTTATTATAGGCAAAATCTGCCAACGGCAAGAAGTCTTCCCAGCTGCCCCGGAAGTCTAGAACACAACCCCGTAACATATCCTCCAGAATCTGTATCACTCTCTCAGACTGACCATCTATCTGGGGGGTGAAAAGACGTACTGAAATTCAGACGAGCACCCAAAGCAGACTGTAAATCTGTCCAGAAACGGGAAGTAAACCTCGGATCTCGATCAGAAATGATAGACAAGGGTACCCCATGCAATCTAACAATCTTAGAAATATACAGTTTAGCCAACTTTTCCAGAGAATAAGTTATCCGAACATGAATAAAATTAGCCGACTTTGTGAGTCTATCCACAACAACCCAGACAGAATCTTTCCTAGACGAAGTCAAGGGCAAATCAGTGACAAAGTCCATCGTAATACGTTCCCATTTTCATTCGGGAATCTTGATAGGCTGTAAAAGACCAGAAGGATGCTGATGTTCTGCTTTCACCTACTGACAAGTCAAACATCAGGATACATAATCTGAGATATCCTTTTTCATACCTACCCAACGGTATCTCTGTTTCAGATTCTGATACATTTTATCTCCTCTAGGGTGCATAGCATAAGGACTATTACGAGCTTCGCTGAGAATGGTCTGTCTCAACTCGGGATCGTTGGGTACACAGTAACGACCATTAAAACAAATAACTCTATCCTGATCAAAGGAATAAACAAAATTGGATCCTTGTGATAAGTGCTCAACTCACTATCACTTTTTACTCCTTTTATGGGCATTAATCACCAAATACACACCCACTCGGACCAATGCATGTGCTTAATGTGATATATTTAGAAGTTAAGCTCATGAAGATAATATTCACAGAAAAGGCATGTTTTCCTGCGTTTTCATATCTGTGCAGGAGAACCAGTGCCGCGACAGCGACAATGCCGAGGCAGCAGCAGAAAGACAGGAAGCAAGACTGTAGGCGATGGAAAGATAAAAATCCAAGGAACGTGTCTGGACTCAAAGCCCATGGATCAGAGCTGGCTAGCACAAGGAAAAGCCCAAGGCAAGACCACGCGGGAAAGCCCCTTAGCCGAATTAAACTTGGAAATATTTTAATCATGTACTTGACTTGTTCCCTACTCCAAGTTGTATTCTACTTAGGAAAGGTTTGCCCTAGGTCTAGCCTATATAAAGACCTAGCCACCCAATGTATTAGAGACGGAACGCCTAGGGAGAGAGCCGAATTATATACTTGTCTTCTTTCTCTCCATTATGTTCTAAACCTTCTTAGGGATTAGCTGAAGGTTGTCGAGTATATGTGAGAGGAGATTGTACTTTGTCTTTGATTCAATGCAATAAAATTATCAAGGTTTGCTTATCCTTTGTTATTCCTTGTTCTCACATTCAAGCTCGGGAGAGGAGATTGTGAGTCATCCATTTATCTAAGCTCGGGAGAGTTAGATTCACGAAAGGGGTAAGTACGGTGTTTCAATCGCGAGACACTAACTCGGCCTAGGGATAGGTTAAGAGTTTCAGCGGCTAAAAGAAGTTTGAGATTGGTTGGTGAGTATAATTGGTTCACGCCGGGAGGTATCATCAAGGACTAGTCATCAACAGCACTCTGACTTAGGGATAAGCGGAGTCATTCAAGGACACTTTGCCGAACTTTGGTAAAGTCTACCCACGAGCAAGGGATTACCGCGACGGACAGTATCGTCGCTTCCAAGGCAGTAAACTGCAGTGCTGCCGAGGCAGTGATATACGATTGCATTGAGAAGAGACAAGTCAATCAATTCCACAATACAACACAACTGGATCCTGACCCTTCTCTCTCTATTATTCCAACTCTTTACTTTTACTTAGTTATTTTAGTTTAGATAAATCAACTCAAATTACTTGTTTTTTTTACTTTTCTACAGAACAAGAAGACATATTAAGTATATCAGTCCCTGTGGAGACGATAATCCGATAATACTTATCACTTATTACTTTCGATGTGTTCACTTGCACTAAACGCGCACTTTTGACACGCGACAAGTTTTTGGCGCCGTTGCCGGGGACTGGCAACTAAATTTTGTTTTCTTTATTTTCTTGTTTACTTTTTTTATTTTACTTTTATTTTTCGTGGTGTATGATCAGTGCCAATCCAACCAACCCCTTGTACGAGTTAGATCCAGAGATCGAAAGAACAAGGCAAAGGTTGAGGAGACAGATCCAAGGAGCCATGGTAGATCACCCAGTAGGACAAAACTTACATGCCGGCAATGGAGGACTTCTGCCGCCAACTGGGCCGCGACAGCTCACTGTCAGAGACTTCCTAGAGGAGGACTTAGATTGATTAAACCCAGGAGTTGTTACACCGGAAATGAAAGCAGCCCACTTTGAACTAAAACCTGTTATGTTCAATATGCTTAATACAATTGTACAATTTGGTGGGTCTGCAACTGAAGACGCAAGGCAGCACCTTAAGTCCTTCATGGACATTTGCAACTCTTTCAAAATCCAAGGAGTCCATGAAGATGTCTTGCGATTAAAGCTATTCCCCTATTCACTGAGGGATAGGGCGAAAGCTTGGTTGAATAGCATTCCAGCAGGATCTATTGGATCTTAGAGTGAACTTTGCCATGATTTTATTACTCGTTTTAATCCCACAAATTTATATGATAGAATCCGTAATGAAATCACTTCTTTTCGATAGGCAGAAGACAAACCTATGTACGAGGCATGGGAGCGCTACAGGGAGCTATTACACAAGTGTCCTTTGCATGGATTTCCCCTATGGACATAAGTGACAATGTTTTACAATGCTACGAATGCCCCGACAAGGATGATGTTAGATGCCTCGGCAAACGGAACACTCCTTGACAAAGCACCTGAGGAAGCTATTGAGATACTAAATAAACTCGCGAAGAATGATTTCCAATTTCCTACATCTAGGCGAGGAGGAGTAAGACGCCAAGCCACAATAAATGAATTAGACACATCAAATTCAGTGGCAGCACAATTGGCCTCTCTTACAAAGATGGTGCAAAACCTACAGTTACAGCAAAATACCGGTGAGGTCAAGGTAATTGATTCCTACTGTGATTTATGTGGAGGTAACCACAGTTCCTCTGATTGTATGAATCAAGAAACCGGTATGCATGTTGGGAACTACAACCGAAACAATATGATGTCCAACACATACAACCCCTCATGGAAGAGGCATCCAAACTTATCATGGAGCAACCCTAACAATGCCTTAAACCCAATCACCCAACCTTCAGGATTTCAGCAACCAATGCAACAATTTCCGCCGCCGCAGGTCCAGCAGTCAATGCCGCCGCAGCAGATGCAGCAGCAACCGGTAAGTTCATTGGAGAACACGCTTAAAGCCTTTATGATGAAAACTGAGTCATACATGGTAGAGAACAGTAATTTCATCAAGAGGACAAATGCTTTTATGAATAGAACTGAGATGAGGTTGCAAAATCAAGAGGCTGCCATTAAAACGCTAGAAACTCAGGTTGGGCAGTTTGCTCAAAACATAAACACTAGACCACAAGGAGGGCTACCTAGCAATACTGAAGTTGCTAAGGTAATGGTCCATGAATAGTGTAAAACAATCACTACTAGGAGTGACTATCTACAGCTGAAGGAAAAGATCCCAATTAGCCAAAATCAATCAGCGGATCCAAGAAAAGAAGAGGCTGAGCAAACTAAAGCTAATAACACTGCCCCGGCAGAAAACACTGCAGCTCCTGAGCAGCCTGCCAAGGCAGCAATAACTTCAGTGGTGCTAGGTATTAAATTCAAAACTAATGAAACCCTGGACGAGATGAGACCACCACCACCTTTCCCACAAAGGTTGAAAAAGCAAAAACAGGACCAGCAATTCAAGAAGTTCCTCGACATCTTAAAGCAAGTCCACATCAACATACCGTTCGTTGAAGCTATTGAACAAATGCCTAACTATGCCAAGTTCCTAAAGGACATGGTGTCAAAGAGGAAGCGAATAGGTGAGTTTGAGACAGTGGCTGCTACCGAGGGAAGCATGGCAATGCTGCACAATCGTATGCCACCGAAGTTAAAAGATCCTGGTTGCTTTATCATACCTTGTGCAATAGGTAAAAATTATAAAGGTAAGGCCCTATGAGACCTTGGAGCGAGCATAAATCTAATTCCCAAATCAGTCTTTCAAAAGCTTGGAATTGGAAGGGCAAAACCTACAACAGTTATGCTTCAACTAGCGGATTGATCCTATGTGCAACCCGAAGGCAAAATCGAGGACATATTGGTAAGAGTTGACAAGTTTATTTTTCCTGCTGATTTTCTTGTCCTTTATTGTGAAGCAGATGAGAATTCACCGATCATCCTTGGGAGACCTTTCCTTGCAACTGGACGTACCCTAATTGACGTGGAAAAAGGAGAGTTGACAATGCGGGTCAATGACCAACAAGTCAAACTCAATACATTCCACAACTTAAAAAAATATGATGATCCAGAGGAGTGCAAGGTCATCCACACAGTAGACACTAAAGTATCCTGCCTTGGCAGTATGCTCGGCAGGATATTCGGCAAAAAGATTAAGTTTCGGGCCAACGGGAGAGAATAATCTTAGGAGATGTATTTGCATGCTCTCCACCAGTAACATGATCTCTTCCCTTTTCTTTATTAAGATATTAGGATTAGTTTAGTTTTTTTTTTTTCGAATTTATTTTTACCTTAAGTGTTTCTCTTTTTTATGTGTGTTTAATTTTTATTTAGGTTAACAAACAAGAATAAAGGAGAAGTAATTCAAGCAGGAACTCTGCTGAGGAAATAAAACAGTATCAGGGCCGCAACAGTCTCAACGGGCAGAAAGTGTAAAAGCTAGTCTGCCGAGATTCCTGCCACGGCAGAAAAGGAAACGGCAGTAAAGAGTAACGGCTACAAAACGGCTAGTGACTTCAAACGGTCACAAGGCCGAGGCCTGTATAAGAAACTCCTTCCTCTTGAACTATTCACTTTTGCTTTAGTGTTTTCTTTAGTATTCATAACAATCTCCCTCTCACATTACTCTCTGCCTACTAATCTTCGCTAAATTCCAGATTATTTTCAAGAAAACCTCTAAGAAATCACATCTCTCAATCTTGATGGCAACATACAAGCGATTCGCACCAGCCAACGTTGAAGATCGTTTCAACCGGTCGTTCATCGCCCGACAATTATGGAAAGAACAAGGTTTCCAGCCTGCGGACGAAGACAATTACGACATTGAACATTACCTCTTCGACAGAATCAAGTACCAAAATTGGGAAGTTTTCTGTCTACAACCTGCCCAGGTGAATGCTACGATCATGCGGGAGTTTTATGCGCACGGGCCCAACAAAGACTCCCTCTTCGTTCACTGCTGTGACAGACCAGTCCAATTAGATGCCGAGACAATCAACAATTTCTACGGCCTCACTCCTGACAGTGATATCCACGCCAAATTCTTGGAAGACATCACGCCCGAGGACTACGAGCTCATCAAAGATGATCTTTGTTACGCGAACACCCCATGGGAAACTGGTACCCATAGAGGATCCGTAACAAGAAAAAGCCTAAAACCCGAGGCCAAGATGTGGAACACCTTTTTCAAGCGACGCCTCATCCCCACATCCCACAATAGCACGGTGGACCGCAAAAGATTGGTGCTTATCCAATCAATCATCAACAAGAGGACCATCAATGTTGGAGAGATCATCTTACGAGAAATTCATGAGTGCGGTAAGAAAGATAAGGGACCATTGTATTTCCCATGTTTGATCACGGGTTTATGTGTTTCTGCAGGTGTACCCATTGAAGATACGGACGAATACACTCCCCAAAGACGAGGATGAACCAAGGACTTTTGCCACAAAGTCATGCAAATCACGCAAGCGGAGCCTATCCAAGCAACGCCCTAGCAGTTCACTGCCGACACTGCTGTCGTGGCCCAGTACACGGCAGACATGCCCGGTACTGCCCACACCTCTGCCGCAGTAGACCCGTACCACGAGATCTTGCAAAGGATGGCAGCAATGGGCCTCAGGCAACAAAGGTACATGGAGTACCAAAGAGATTTCAACGGCACCTTAGCCCAGATGATGCTGCAAGCTTTTTCGGACCAAGGAGCGCAATTTCCGGAGTTACCAAGCAATATGTTCGTCAAAGCCGCCCCTTACACCGAGACTACACCAGCCCCGGTAAGACCAAGGTCGTTCTTCCATGCGGACCCTCAGCCCCAATACCAGGCTACCGGCCCATCTAGGGCAGCGGATTCTGCCGCGGCCTCGTCTGCCAGCAGAAGACCATCCAAGTGGAGGGTCGTTTTCAACACCCCACCCGATCACCAATTATCATGGGCAGTCTATCAGCCGAGATAGATGCCTATGTGCACCAAAGCTCCACCGTCGTCGGACCAAGTACACACCACACCAGAGGAGCAACAACAATGGGAGGAGGCACGGACATAATGCTAACCGAAGAGATGGCTGATGTAGAAGAAGGAGAAGAGGTGGAGGCCCCAATGCAACGAAAACCACCCACTCGAGTCCAACCACCCCGACAAGCAAAACCGCAACCATCGCCCTCACCAAGGACAAAGCAATCGGCAGCAAGGCCGAGGAGGAAAATTGTTACAAGCAGCTCTTCGGAGTCGCTTTAAAATTTTTTATCCTTAATTCAATATTAATTGCTTTTACTGTTTTAAATGTTGCTTATTTCATAATTGTTTTGCCGCTTATTCTTCAAATATAAAGCATAGAGGACAATGCTTGGTTTGAGTTTGGGGTGCAGATTCACTGCCAAGGCAGCAATCTACTGCTGCGGCCTTGCCAAAAAGGGAGTATTACAATGAAATTTTATATTTTTTTTCATGCTCCCCGCTTTACTTGAATTAACTGCCTACACTCTTGCACTGCTTATCATCAGCATTGCCTTAGTTTATTCTTTAAGGCTATAGAAATCTTTCTCCTTACCATGTTTAGGTTCTGTTAAGAAGTATAACCTTCGGATACTTAAGGATGAAGACTTAGAAGCTTACTATAGGAAGAACTTTAAACACTTTTGGGACTTGTTGGATTAGAGGAATTCTTTTAACGAACTTAGGTGATAAAGACTTAGATTTTTGGGAAAGTAACTAGAGGTGCCTATCACCGGCTCTAGAAAGTCTCTTCTTCATACTAGAGGTGCCCAAAATTGGCTCTAGTATGCTTTAAGGAATATCAAAAAGAAAGAAAAATTTAGTGAAGGGAAAAACACGATCCTTGAGGTGCCCGAAATTGGCTCAAGAATTGGTTGTTTATAAAAGAAGAGAACACTTAACCCAATTCTACTTGTCCTGAACTTAGAGTTTATCTAAGAAAGCCCTTAATCAAACTTGTCCACAAAAACGCACACACTCACAATTCTTATAGTTTGTTTCTAGGTAAACCCTTGGGTAGCCAAAAGGTTAAGACTAAAGAATAAGCCTAGCTATGGTGGGGAGAATAGATGGAAATGTAAGACCAAGAGAGATTAGAGTTTGGCAAATTGATGGTTTGCATTGCTTGAGGACAAACAATAGTTCGAGTTTGGGGGTGTGATAAGTGCTCAACTCACTATCACTTTTTACTCCTTTTATGGGCATTAATCACCAAATATACACCCACTCGGACCAATGCATGTGCTTAATGTGATATATTTAGAAGTTAAGCTCATGAAGATAATATTCACAAAAAAGGTACGTTTTACTGTGTTTTCATATCTGTGCAGGAGAACCAGTGCCGCGGCAGTGACAATGCCGAGGCAGGACCTGATGCCGAGGTAGCAGCAGAAAGACAGGAAACAAGACTGTAGGCGATGGAAAGATAAAAATCCGAGGAACGTGTCTGGACTCAAAGCCCATGGATCGGAGCTGGCTAGCACAAGGAAAAGCCCAAGGCAAGACCACGCGGGAAAGCCCCTTAGCCGAATTAAACTTGGAAATATTTTAATCATGTACTTGACTTGTTCCCTACTCCAAGTTGTATTCTACTTAGGAAAGGTTTGCCCTAGGTCTAGCCTATATAAAGACCTAGCCACCCAATGTATTAGAGACGGAATACCTAGGGAGAGAGCCGAATTATATACTTGTCTTCTTTCTTTCTATTATGTTCTAAACCTTAAGGATTAGGTGAAGGTTGTCGAGTATATGTGAGAGGATATTGTACTTTGTCTTTGATTCAATGCAATAAAATTATCAAGGTTTTCTAATCCTTTGTTATTCCTTGTTCTCACATTCAAGCTCGGGAGAGGAGATTGTGAGTCATCCATTTATCTAAGCTCGGGAGAGTTAGATTCACGAAAGGGGTAAGTACGGTGTTTCAATCGCGAGACACTAACTCGGCCTAGGGATAGGTTAAGAGTTTCAGCGGCTAAAAGAAGTGTGAGATTGGTTGGTGAGTATAATTGGTTCACGTCGGGAGGTATCATCAAGGACTAGTCATCAACAGCACTCTGACTTAGGGATAAGCGGAGTCATTCAAGGACACTTTGTCGAACTTTGGTAAAGTCTACCCACGAGCAAGGGATTACCGCGGCGGATAGTATCGTCGCTGCCAAGGCAGTAAACTACAGTGCTGCCGAGGCAGTGATATACGATTGCATTGAGTAGAGACAAGTCAATCAATTCCACAATACAACGCAACTAGATCCTGACCCTTCTCTCTCTATTATTCCAACTCTTTACTTTTACTTAGTTATTTTAGTTTAGATAAACCAACTCAAATTACTTGTGTTTTTATTTTTCTACAGAACAAGAAGACAAAGAAGACATATTAAGTATACCAGTCCCTGTGGAGACGATAATCCGATAATACTTATCACTTATTACTTTCGATGTGTCAACTTGCACTAAACGCACACTTTTGACACGCGGCACCTTGCTCCACTTGCTGTATAACAGGAAGTGAAGAGTCATCCAACCGCTGTTTGACCCTAATCTGCTCAACCAAAGTCGGTTCAGCCCTCAACTCAGCTAATATACTACCATCATCATATATACTCATCCTGGAGAACAAGGATCTCAGGTCTAATATGGTCTTACGACTCAAAGCATCTGCCACAACATTGGCTTTTCCTGGAAGATACTCAAACTCGCAATCGTAGTCATTAAGAAGTTCCAACCAACGACGTTGTCTCAGATTAAGCTCCTTCTGGGTAAAGAGGTATTTCAGGATCTTATGATCGGTAAAGATATAACACTTCTCTCCGTAGAGATAGTGTCTCCAGATTTTTAGAGCAAAAACCATAGCTGCAAGCTCAAGATCATGAGTAGGATAATTATGCTCGTGTGGTCTCAACTGGCGTGACACATAAGCGATCACCTTACCATCCTGCATCAAAACGCAACCCGGACCAGAATGTGAAGCATCACTGTAAACTGTATAGTCCTTCCCTGACTCAGGTTGGGTCAAAACTGGAGCTCGGGTCAAAACTGATTTCAACTGATCAAAACAAGAGTGTTGGGCCTCAGACCACACAAACGGAACATCTTTCCTCAGAAGCTTCGTCAAAGGGACGGCTATAATGGAAAAACCCTTGACAAAGCGTCGATAATACCCAGCTAAGCCCAAAAAATTACGAATCTCAGACACATTCCTAGGAGGTTTCCAACTAGTGATTGCATCAATTTTACTCGGGTCCACCTGGATACCTCTAGCTGAAACGACATGCTCCAATAACGTTACCTCACTAAGCCAAAACTCGCATTTACTTAGCTTGGCATACCACCGATGCTCCTTGAGAGTCTGCAACACAACTTGTAGATTCCCCACATGCTCGTCCTCCAAGCAAGAGTAAACCAAGATATCATCAATAAACACCACAACAAACTAGTCTATGTAGGGTCGAAAGATACGATTCATCATATCCATAAAAGCTGTAAGGGCATTGGTTAAACCGAAAGGCATCACTAAGAACTCATAGTGACCATACCGGGTGCAGAAAGCAGTCTTAGCAACATAAAAGCCCTTAACCTTTAACTGATAATATCCAGATCGAAGATCAATCTTCGAGAAAACTTTGTCTCCCCGAAACTAATCAAACAACTCATCAATCCTGGGCAAAGGATACTTGTTTTTCACCGCTAGCTTAATCAGTTTTCGGTAGTCAATGCACAACCGAAGGGAACCATCTTTCTTTTTAACAAAGAGAAATGGAGCTCCCCAAGGTGAAGAGTTAGGTCGGATGAACCCTCTATCAAGCAATTCTTGTAACTGAACCTTGAACTCCTTCGGAGCCATACGATACGGGGCAATAGAAACTGGTGTTGATCCAGGATAAGTCTCAATCTCAAACTCAACCTCCTTGTCTAGAGGAAGACCAAGCAACTCCTCATGAAAAACATCTAGAAACTCGCTAACCGTGCGAATTTCTTCGATCTTAGATAGAGACCCCTTTGTGTTAAGGAAACAGGCAATAAAGGTCTCACATCCTTTTCGGATCAACCTATCAACAAACAAAACCGATACCACATTGGACAAATATCTTCGTCGCTCACCAACCAAAACTACAGACCGTCCATCCAAAGTCTTTGAGGTAACCCTTTTTTTCTCATAGTCCAGAATAACACGATGTTCGATTAACCAATTCATTCCCAGAATTAGATCAAACTCCTCTAAAGGAAGTTCTATAAGGTCTGCCGGTAACACTTCCCCTTCCACAACAAGCGGACATCTCCTGAAAACCTTATCCACTGATAAAGATTGCCCCACTGGGCTCATAACAGTAACAACACTCTCAATGTCCTCCACTGAGATCGAAAGGTGCCCAGATACCGACTTAGATATGTAAGAGTGAGTGGAGTTATTGTCAAGAAAAGAAAAGTACAGAACAAAAAAGATGGTAAAGGTACCTGCGATAACATCTGGCCCGTCTCGGTCATCCCTTCATCGGGTGGCATATACTAGAGCTGGCTTACAAGCCTCCGAAACAGATGGCCCACCACCCTGGTGATCTCGACCCCTGGTATCACATCTAATAGCAGACCCAGAAGCTCTACCTTGAAAACGTCTCGAAGCATGTGTCTGAAAATATGTATGTGATCTAGAAAGTGTCTGAGAGCGCACAGGAGTCTGAGTTGATGGTCGACTAACGGAGGGTGGAAGAGGGCAGTCTTTCAGAAAATGCTCGGAAGATCCACAACGGAAACAAGCTCCAGTCTTCTTCCTACACTCGCCCCTATACATGTTGTCACAAAAGTCACACGCTGGTACAGATGGGATCCCAGAAGAACCACCCCGACTAACAGAAGAGTCCTGAGGTGTCGTAGACTGATGATAGAAGCCACCTTTTTGACTCGGTGCAGATCGAGCCCTCTTATCTGGGCGACTATAAGACTCACCAGGGCTGATATGTCCCCCACATCGACCATGGCCCTTCCTATGACCCCTATCTTTGCCACGCTCTCGGTCCTGATCTCTCAAAGCCTGTCTATCAGAAAGCTACTCCAAATCCTCAACAGTCTTTGCCCGGTTCACTAGATCCTCAAATATTACATCATGGTGCGTGGCTACCCGGTCTCAGATACCAATGCGGAGACCCTCAAGAAACTTATCACATTTATCCTTCTCTGTGGCCACTATCCCAATACCATATCTCATCAGATCTAAAAACTGAAGCTCATACTCAGTCACTCTCATTGTACCTTGTACTAAGTCTCTAAAGGCCTAACGCCTCTCTCTCATATATCGATCACCCAGATAACGATTCTTGAATCATTCCTTGAAAAAGTCCCATGTCAGCCTGTCGAAGGATACACTACTAACCACAAAATCCCACCAGATGTGGGCATCACCAA
This sequence comes from Abelmoschus esculentus, assembly GCA_035048815.1. Lineage (NCBI taxonomy): Eukaryota > Viridiplantae > Streptophyta > Magnoliopsida > Malvales > Malvaceae > Abelmoschus > Abelmoschus esculentus. The sequence goes on along the minus strand of JAUCBN010000061.1, from coordinate 2,683,343 downwards.
GCATAGACACAGCTTCTAGGTATCTCTTAGCTAGCTCCAAACCCAGTTGATCCATCCGTCTCTCCGTATCATACAACCACGTCTTTGCATCTGAAGGTGCACCAGTCAAGGATCTAGAGAAGGTTCTCACTCCATTAGCGATTTGTATCTGAGCGATAGGTGTATCTGGCATCGCATCCGAAGCTCTAACAGCTCCCTGTAGCAACTGAAGGAGCTGTCTACTAAGGGTTTCATATGTCACTGCAGGAGCAGGCTCGGTGCTCGGTACTGATGCCCCTATGACCGGGGTAGACATATCAATGCCTGCAGTAGGCTGAGGGTTGGGCGGTACAGTGGTACTTGTGGGAATAGGTGGGTTCGGAAGAATGATGGGTGCAGGATTACTAATAGGCTCCTCTACAGGATCAACAAAACTAGTCGCCCGACCATGCCCTCAGGTGGATTGGCTAGCTCTACGGGCACTCATCGAGTTTAGGAAATCTGCAGGGATAAAATTGAGAAGATTAGAATTGGCATCGGGGAACCATAAACAATACAGAAAGATATAGGTGATATGGCCTTACAGAAATTAATTCATAACAGTTTAACAAAAAAAACATTTTATTTAGGACCCATCACAGTCCGAGAGTCATAAAACCAAAGCTCTGATACCAACTAAATGTAACTCTCTAGACCGGCCTATGCAGGAAGCCCGACTAGAGTGATCACATAGTTTTTTAATTATAAATCATGTTACAAAAAAATCAAATAAATCATAGGAATAAAAGATAAATTTTGAACATCACTTAAAATGTGTAAAGTGCTACTAAAACAAGGTGTCTGAAAAACATTGTTCGCAAAATAATTCGCAAAACCAATAACAAAATTAATACGTTTAAACCACCCGTAATAATAAAATATAGGCACATGTCTCCTTAAACGCAAACTGAAAAATTTTAATTTATTACAAAGTATAACCAAATAATGTGTAGATCCTCCAAATGCCAAATCTGGGATGCCTATCTACGAATATCTGAAAGGGGAACAAAAACAGGTATGAGCTATGAAGCCAAGTGTGTTCCAACAATGCAAATAAAATATGAGTAAATCAATAAACAGTAATAACAGAAAATCAGGTCATGTATAGACATGTTATGCTACCCTCTAACCAAACTTTTAGATACAGTTCCCTAGAACAGTATCTGATATAGGCATTAACTTAAGCCCATTAAGCCGAAGGTACCGACCTAAGGAACTACCTTAGGGAACAGGCAGAATTACCTTGGTTGAAGCACGAGAACCGATAATAGGCAGAATTACCCTGACTGAAGTTAGGAACCGTAAACAAGCGGTATTACCAGCTGGATCAAGGCTGAACCGAATCTTGAACACTACACATCATCCCAATTCTAAAATGGCATGCATGCAATAATGACAGGAATCATGATAGTAGTATCGAAAATTAATCAGGCAACATGTATACATCAATCAGGAGATATCACAAAGGACATATATCAGGCATACAGTAAAAACATCAAATGATCATTCTTAAGATTTAAAATCAATATCTATGTAAATCCAGGAAAATAGTCATGTGCACATGCTTGGTTCGTTTAAAACGTAAAATAGTAACATACGATTATATAGCACACAAGGAATACACCTCAAATGGCAGAGATAGACAGGGTGATCTACTGGACGTTCGAGCCTCACTCTGTAGCAGTACTGGACCCTATGGATACAAGATAAAATTTAAATTAATACTAGAGTTAAATACTAAATTGATTATTCAATAAGTACTAAAAACATACGGGTTACGATAGAATCTCGGGATCGATCAAAACGGGAGGAGCTGGGCTGGGTCGGTATACGATCAGAAGAACTATAAGGTCTTATAAACAAACAGGTATCGATATTAGACTTTAAGTAGAACTCTTGACTTAACTTAACTTAGAAGAAAAGTTTAACTTAAGACTTTAAAGTCCAATTTGGAGGCTTTTGGGTTCGAATTTCGAGAAACGGACTTCAGGGATGGACTCAGGACGTCAAAAAACATAAAATATGAGTTTTTAAATATTTTGACTTTTTGGGTCAAAGTCAACGATGACGTTAGCAGGGTCAACGCTGGCGTCACATGCCACATCAGCTGCCACATCAATAGTCAACGCTGACGTCACGGTTAACGGGTCAGGTCGGTCAAGGAGTCGGGTCAATGGGTCGGGTCGGTCAACGGTTCAACTAGGGTTGACCGATTTGGTCTAGTTCAAGATCGGTTCTGACCGGTTTGGACTAGTCACCGTCCACGTTGGCTGGAAATCGCATCCGGCGGCGCGTGGAGGCCACGTGCAGCCCTAATCGGCCGGAAAACATCCTCTGAGACCAGAAAATTCTTCGGATTTACCAAATTTCTAGATTTCAAACCAATATCGCATCAAAACTTAAACGAAACGTAATAAAACTTACCAAACCAGTCAATCTGTCCTTGTCTCCGTCGAGGGTTTAAACGGCGATGATAGGAGGCAGCGATAGAGGGGTTTTGGTTGCCAAGACACAGTGAACTCGAGACCACCGGCGACGCGCCAAGATGACGCCGATCAGCGGCCGAAATGAGCGGATCTGTAAAGGGTTTGAACCCTAGGTTCGTCAAATCTTCAAGCTTCGATTTCGGGCGATCTCTTCGGCCGTTGAGTGTGTCGAACGAGGGGTTTTGACTGGGAGGAGGTGGCGGTTCTAATGGTGCCGGCGGAGAAGGCCACGGACCAGCGGTGAGGGAAATGGACGGTGGTCGGGGTGTTAGGGAGATGGAGAATTTTTTATTCGAATAAAGAATAATTTTTTTTAGATTTGAAAGACTAGGGTTTCTAACCCAGTAAAAGACAAAAATTCGAATATAAATATATTTAATATAACCTCACTTCAGAATACCTTAAGACTATTTTAGGGGATACTAAAACCCAAGAGCTCTTTAGCTTAATTGGTTGGGTAACCGGCTGAAAACAGGGAGATTGTGGGTTTAACACCCCACAACCACAATTCCTTATTATTATATATTTTATTTTTTTTAACTTAAGGGTGTTACAGTTTTTATCGTCGGTTTGTTCCCCACTTCATTTCTATTACCGTTCCCTTAACAAGGATTATAAAGAAGAATTTAGTCTTCTCTTGGGGTAAAGAACAGGAAGACGCCTTTTTAAAAATCAAAGAATATTTGACAAGAGCGCCTGTTTTAGCATTACCTAATTTTGATAAGATGCTTGAAATTGAATGTGATGCTTCTGGAGTTGGTATAGGTGTTGCTTTATCACAGAAAAGAGTCCCGTTGCGTATTTAAGTGAGAAGCTCAGTGGAGCGATGTTGAATTATCCTGTATATGACAAAAAAGATGTATGCACTGATTTGGGCTTTGGAGACTTGGCAGCATTATTTGTTTCCTAAGGAGGTTGTAATCCACACTGGCTATTTGTCATTGCGATACATTACAGGTCAACATAAATTGAACAAACGACATGCTAAATGGGTTGAATTTTTAGAGTCTTTTTCTTATGTCATTCGTTACACAATGGGTAAAGAAAATGTCGTAGTTGATTGTTTATCACGTCGATATGCGTTGTTGAGTTATCTTGATTCCCATTTGATTGGATTTGCATATATTCGTAAGTTGTACTCTAATGATCCTGATTTTTGAGATAATTATAATACTTGTGAGAAAGGTGTTGTTGGAAATTTTTTCAGGCACGATGGTTATCTTTTCAAATAAAACAGGATATGCATTCCAAAGGGTTCTATGTATGATATTTTGATTCATGAGGCGCACGAAGGTAGATTGATGGGACACTTTGGAGTCACTAAGACGTTACAAACATTGAAGGAGCATCTATTTTGGCCTAAGATGCGCAGAGACGTTGAAAGATATTGTGAACGTTGTGTGACTTGTAAGTAAGCAAAATCGAATGTTTCACACATGGTATGTACTTACCTTTACCTTTTCCTGATTCTCCTTGGACTGATATTTCAATGGATTTTTTATTGGGATTACCTAGAACTAGGACATGTGGAGATAGTATTTTTGTTGTGGTTGATAGGTTCTCTAAGATGGCACATTTTATTGAATGCCATAATATTGATGATGTTGTTAATGTGGCTAACTTATTCTTTAGAGATGTTGTACGATTACACGGTATTCCTAGGTCAATTATTTCTGAAAAGGATGTGAAATTCTTGATTCACTTTTGGAAGACTCTTTGGAGTAAACTAGGTACGATACTTATGTTTTCTACTACTTGTCATCCCCAAACTGATGGAAAAACTGAGGTTGTTAATAGAGTTTTATCTACTTTACTTTGTTCCACCATTAAAAAGAATATTAATACTTGGGTAGATTGTTTGCAACATGTTGAATTTGCTTATAATCATGTTGTACATTCTGCTACTAAGATGTCACCATTTGAGGTTGTTTATGGTTTTAATTCTATTACTCCTCTAGATATGTTGACTTTCTCACAGGAATAGGTGATGAAAAGAGACTTTAAAGAAAAAGCAGAGTATGTGAAGAAATTGCATCAACATGTAAAGGAGAACTTAGAACGAAGGACTCAACAATATGAAAAGCAAGCAAACAATGGAAGGAAGCGAGTTACCTTCGATGTGGGATATTGGGCTTGGGTTCATTTTCGAAAGGAATAATTTTCGGCCCAAAGGCGGTCCAAGTTATTACCACGAGGAGATGGTCCTTTTCAGGTGTTAGAGAAAGTGAATGAAAACGCCTACAAGTTAGATCTACCTGGTGAATACAATGTAAATGCCACATTTAATGTTTTCGATTTAACCCCTTATGAAAATTCTGCAGATTTAAGGACAAATCTTTTTCAAGAAGGGGAATGATGTGAGCACATCTTCACCAGCACTTGATGCTGATCCAGAGGTCTTGCCTTTAAGACCAATTACTCGATCTAAGGCAAAATATTTCAGGGAAACACTTTTCTTTACTTGTACCAACATGTCTAATTTATTTGATAATGTTTGTGCATTTGGAGATAAGACTTTTAATGTGTTGCATGTTACAATGTGACATATTAGATTATACTATTTATTAGGTTTGTTTACGTGTATATATATATATTATACTACTTATTACGTATGTATATCTTACGCATACGTTGCTTGCTACGTCTATCTATATTGCGTATGCATACATTATTATTGTTTTATGTTTTTCATGTGTTTTCTCTTTACATATGTGAACCGATGGACATGCAAGGGGCGTGCGCTATTCGGCTGAGTGTGCATTGGATATGGAAATTGCATGCAGATGAAGTGCGTGACAAAGGACGATGGAAATTGCATGTAGATAGATTGCGCTTTCACAAATCCCACGTGCAATTACTTGGTTCCACTTTCATTTTTTTAATCACATGTAAAGTGTGAATTATGCAAGGCGCCAACATTGTTTGGATCAGAATTCTTCCCACCGAATTGAGTAGTTATGGATTCAAATTCAATTTTGAATTCGTTTGATTTCTAGCCAAAAATGTTCAGTCGGCCAACTTCTCCTATTTACCAATATATAAGTACTAAAACAATGTAACATGGTTACACACTTTGATCAATAATATTTTGTTTGAGAGTTCTTTCTCTTTTCGGTTCTTTTTAGAACTATTTGACACTCGACTCGTTTAATTGTCTTGTTAATTCGGGTTCCTAGATTGCTATCTAGAGGGTCCAAGTCCTACGACGTTAAATAGAGCATTGGTCTTGTTTTTAGTATTGGTATTATCGGTTTATGCATTTAATGCATATGTTAGTAGGATGCATGTATTTTTACATACCGTTTTAACTTGTAAACTAGAGCATTGGTCTTGTTTTTAGTACTGGTATTAAAGATAATGTAACGTGGATAAGTTGATCGATCAATAGAATGTGAGTGCACTATAATTAAAATACGTGCGTGTATAAAATACCTTGGTGATGCATTAGAGTTAATACTTATATTGTGATATATGTGTTGAATTACATGTAAGTGTTGCTTATCCCGGATGCTAAGGTGTATTTTCATGATTGGTTATATCCCATCATGGGTGTGATTAGGCGATTGGCCTTCACACGTGGTATGAGTAGCAATTGGCTCTCATATTTGAGATTTTGGAGATTTGGCCTAATGCTTGGCATGTTAATCATGAGTGTTTCGTTTATCCTAACAATTAGTTGTAATCTAAACAGTTCACTAATATCAATACAATGTTAAAAGCAAGTATATTTTTTTCCTAATTGAATACAATTTTCAATGAAGCTTTGCTATAGGCATGTAACACTTGAGTAATGCTTAATGAGCATGTGTTTTTCAAAAGTATTTGAAAAAGGTTTTGTGGCTAATGCCATGGTATACTTGCTGTTTTTCAAATAGTGTCGTTGACAGCCATGGACGTTGTTTTTACTTAGAGCATGAGTTGGTTTTCTTAAACTTGATTTTGGTATATTACGGTGTACATTGTTAGGTATTTTTAAATATTTTTTTATTCACTCACTAAGCATATGCTTATCCTCTCATTTACCTTGCAATGTAGAGTATTTAGCTTGGAGGCAGCAAAGAGAAGCAAGGATCCAGGTAACCGTCAAGTGGAAGCTCAAGTATGTCTTTATAAAATTAGTAATGGTGAGAGAGCAATGTGGATAGGTTACCATGTTAAGAATTTTGTTATATTAATGAGACTTGTAGTAGTCGTATGCTTATACATGTTTGATGTTTATCATGTTGATGTTAGCTTTTTGACTTAGATTTGAATTGCCTATTAATATTCCATTAGTTATAATAAAAGCTATATTGAAGTTTGATTCTTGATATTCCTATGTGTTAATTTGAGTGTTGTTGATAATAAAACATGACTATTTATGAGTTGAATCTATGATGTGGTTATTTAGGTAGGAATGCATCTAGATAATATGCCACATGTGCTTAAAGAGTTTTTAGGTGAATTTGCATATAGAGAATGTCTTGAAACCATTGGAGGATTGAAATTTGAGATGCAAGAATATAATGAACCTAATTAAAGATTGATAACACTAGTTTCACTTTTAGATCATAATTATGTGGAAAATTAGATTTTGGTCCCTGAATCATGTTGTACGTTTTAGGACTCGTTCCTTATTTGTTTCCGTTGCATTCGAATATAATCTATACATGAACATGTTGGATCAAAATAAAGTATAGAGGTAAGATAAAAAGAAAATATATTAGGATTTTTTTATTGAGGCGAGTCTCCGGCTTAGCCTCGGTATTACTCGTGTAACTCGTTCGATTCGGGTTGTGTCTAGACCGGGTCAAGGAGGTTACATTTTTTGGTAACAGAGTCAGGTTTACGAAACATTTGAGTTGTTTTGTTTAATTGTTATATAGTTCTGTTTATTTATGCTTAATGTTCCCTATTCACGGTGAGTGTTTGAAAAGGTTATGTTATTATTAAATGCATGGTGTTTTCTATACATGATTGATTTGTTTTATGACATAGTAAGTTAGGGCATTTGTTTGACAAGTACGGTGTTTGCAAGCATGATTAAATTTTGATGTGCTTAGTTGTTTCCATATGATTTGTTGTTTGTAAGCATGATGGAATCTTGTTGCATGGTTATGATATTATTTATATGAAGATGTTTTAATTTTGCATTGGTTAGTGCATGAGATTTTAGGCAATGCGTGTTGTGGAAAATACACTTGTTACATGGTTATATATTCTTGATGTTAATCATAGTTGATGATTGTGTTATGTGATTATTGAGTATATGTTGTTGGGTTTATTTTTGGGTACCCATTGCTCTAACTACTACTAGGAAATTGTTTTATATTGTACTTGAGCTACTTGGAACTAGCTTCGTGCTGGCCTCACAGTTTTTCAAAATATTTTTACATGTTAAAATTGTTTTCTACTTTATTGTGCTTGATATGGGACCAAAAAGAAAACAAAAACTTGGTTATAACAGAGTTGTGGAGATAAAAAGTGTATATAGGTTAGTGTTGTGGTGTTGTGATATTCGATCTTGAGCCGACAACAACATTCTCTCTTTTAACTGTGATCAATCCTGCAGGGATAGGATGTAGGTTTAAAGAGGTTTCTGAAAGATACTCTCGTTGGAGCTGAGCCTGCTGTGCAGTAAGTTGAGTTATTGTTCTTGTTGGGAAGTAATTCTTATTAAGTATTGGCTAGATGGATTAGAGGTTTGGATGGTTAAACCAAGGATAAGTTCCCTGAGTTTGATGGGAGTTGGGCTTGGTTATTAGTGAAGCGGAAGATTGAGTTTTGCAAGGTTCTTTTTGCGAAGGTTCGGTTTGTGTAGGAGAAGTTGTGTTATCATCATGATTGGTAAAAGTACCACATGACATTTTTTGTTTGGTATGGTTTAGGAGGTGGTTAGGTCAAGTATGTAACTGATCTAGTATTTGTTTTAGATAGTACTAGTTTAGTTTTTAAAAAAGAAATAATCTTTTTGGAAAAAGATTTAAGGAGATGAAGGATGCATAACGGACTTTTGTGGACCTTGAGAAATGGTGGTTGTGTCAGTTGGCTTAGTTTTTGCATGTTGTATTCATAAGGAGTTGTGTTAGGTTTTGCTTGGGTATGGTCAGGCTATTATGGAGGTTTCGAATGTAATCCTTGGACATCTCTGCATAGAGATGTTGTGTAATGAGAAATGTTGGGTAGTTTGTAGCTATTATTGGTCAAACAATCCTATAGACTTTTTTTATCGTCGAGAGGTGTTGCGAGGGTCTGTGTTTGTTGAGTTTTCCGTTTACGGTTAGTTTTCTCATTTGTTATTGTTGCTTAACGTTATGAAATATGTTAAGGTGAGTGGATGGAGGAGTGACATTAAATTGGAAAGGTTAAAGAGGCAGAAGTTTGGGCTTGGAAAAAAATCAAAGTGAGACAAGAGTTATTTGATCTTAGTATCGAGTTGTATGATGGTTCCGTTAGTGAGTTGATATCTGGTAAAAGTTGTGTGTGTTATCATTATGGGTTGTAGTGGATTAGTTTAAGAGCGTTGTGAATTCAAGAGCATTGTTGACTCGATTAAGTTTATCGAAAAGTGTTGGTTTAGTGACAGAGTTGTAGATGGGACTTTCCGTAGTTAAGATGTTCTGAGGTAAGTTAATATCGGATGTTTGGTGGAGCCGCGTGTGTAGGGCACAAGTGAGGTTATGAGAATGAGAATTTAGTTGTGGTGTTGGTTGTCTTTCTTGTTTATAGGGAATGTGGTTGTGCTGTATGGTGCTATAAGTTAGAATGATATAGGGTCAATATTCTTTGAGAATGTTGTTATCGTCATAAGTATTAAAATAGTTGTGTGTGAGTAAATCTCCGTAAATTTTATGGTGTGGTTTCTTGGCAGTTAAAAGAGAGTGTTTTCTTTGAGAACGGTTGGAGCTGTTGAGCGGTATGCTTTAAAGTGATAAGGTTTTTAGATAGATGGGTTTTCAATTGAGTTTATGTGTGTTCTCTCGTTAGTAGACATGTAACCGGTATGTGTGAGTTATCCAGGTTTGGAAAGGAATGTTAAGGTGTTGTGACTTGAATCTTTCGGGTTCTTGGTGAATGTGTTGTCATTAGTAGAGTTGCGTATTGTCGTGTCAATAGTTGGGTGTTTGAGTGGTACCGTTTAAGGTTTTTTTTTGTGAAAGTTGTTATGTGTTGCTTTGTGGAGCAAGACTCGATGAAAATTTTGGTTCTTGTTTTGTGTGTTAGAATACGCTTGAGGAATCTAAGCGTGTTAGTTTCAGTTGGGAGCTTTGGTAGTTTCTCGAAAAACGGTTGACAACCTTGAGTAAGGAGAGGTTAGGTCGTCGAGAAAAGAAAAAGGGTTTCGCTTTTGGCTTAAGGGTGCAATGAGTGTTGAAACGGACCATGGTGTTTTGGTGTACTATTACTCTGTGTATCGTTGCAAGTTATGATGACGGGTGATGCTAGGACGATAATAAATCTTTTCTATATGAGATGTATGTTGGGATCTTGGTTTTGGTAGCAAAGGTCCTTTGTGGTAAGATCCTTGTGTTGATCAAAGTGTTTTAGTGGCATAATGGTGTTTGGAAAGTCACGTGGGAGTGAAAGGAAGTTGTGAAGGAGCAGTTTCCTTAACTCCTTTCACGGTAAAAATTTCGAGAACGAAATTTCTTAAGTGTGGGAGAGTTGTTGTTGCGTTTCAAACGTGCGCAAATTGTGCAAGTGAACACGTCGCAAGTAATAAAGTGATAAGTATATCAGATATCGTCTCCACAGGGATTGGTCTACTTAATATGCTCTCTTCATCTTCTTGCTCTGTAAAAAGAAATAAAATAAAGACACAAGTAAATTGGGGTTTGATGAAACTAAATAAAAAGAACTAAACAAAAAGATAAAATCAGATAAAGAAAGTGGCCAGGATCCAATTGTGTTGTATAGTGGATTCAATTGACTTGTCTCTGTCCAATGCAATCGCACAACACTGCCTCGGCAATACTGCAGACTACTACCTCGACAGCGATGATGCTTGTCCGCCGCGACAATCTCTTGCTCTTGGGTAGACTTTACCAAAGTTCGGCAAAGTGTCCTTTGATGCCTCCGCTTATCTCTAAGTCGAAGTACTGTTGATGACCAGTCCTTGATGATACCTCTCGGCGTGAATCAATTGTAATCACCAACCAATCCCACACTTCTCTTAGCCGCTGAAACTCTTAACCTATCTCTAGAACGATTTGATGTTTCCCGATTGAAACACCGTACTTATTCCTTTCGTGAATCTAACTCTCTCGATATTAGATAAATGGATTACTTGCAAACTTCTCTCTCGAGCTTGGATGCAAGAACAAAGAATGGCAAAGAATAAGCAAACTTCGATACTATATTGCATTGAAACAAGAAACAAGGTTCAATCTTCTCACACTAATACGCTACAACCTTCACCTAAGCCTAGAGAAAATTAGAACATAATGTAAAGAAAAGAAAACTCTAAAAGATTAAGTCGGCTAGGTCTAAGCTCTTTGTGCCGAAAACTCTCCTCTTTCTCTCTTCTTGGACGGCTAGGTCTTATATAGGCTTGGTCTAGGGCAAAGCTTTCCTAAGTAGGAGTATAACTTGGAGTAGGACATGATAAGTGCTCAACACACTATCACTTTTTACTCCTTTTATGGGCATTAATCACCAAATATACACCCACTTGAACCAATGCATGTGCTTAATGTGATATATTTAGAAGTTAAGCTCATATAGATAATATTTACAGAAAAGACACGTTTTACTGTGTTTTCATATCTGTGCAGGAGAACAGTGTCGCGGCAGCAACAAGGCCGAGGTAGGACCTGATGCCGAGGCAACAGCAAAAAGACAGGAAGCAAGACTGTAGGCGATGGAAAGATAAAAATCCAAGGGTCGTGTCTGGACTTGAAGCCCGTGGATTGGAGCTGGCTAGCACAAGGAAAAGCCCAAAGGAAGACCATGCGAGAAAGCCCCTTAGCCGAATATAAACTTGGAAATATATTTTATTATGTACTTGACTTGTTTCCTACTCCAAGTTGTATTCTACTTAGGAAAGGTTTGCCCTAGGTCTAGCCTATATAAAGACCTAGCCACCCAATGTAATAGAGGAAGGAATACCTAGGGAGAGCCGAATATTATTCTTGTTTTCTTCTTCTCCATCATGTTCTAAACCTTCTCAGGGATTAGGTGAAGGTTGTAGAGTATATGTGAGAAGAGATTGTACTTTGTCTTTGATCCAATTCAATAAAGTTATCAAGGTTTGCTTATCCTTTGTTATTCCTTGTTTTCACAATTGAGCTTGGGAGAGGATATTGTGAATCGTCCATTTATCTAAGCTCGGGAGAGTTAGATTCACGAAAAGGGTAAGTACGGTGTTTCAATCGCGAAATACTAACTCGGCCTAGGGATAGGTTAAGAGTTTCAGCGGCTAAAAGAAGTTTGAGATTGGTTGGTGAGTATAATTGGTTCATGCCGGGAGGTATCATCAAGGACTAGTCATCAACAGCACTCCGACTTAGGGATAAGCGGAGTCATCCAAGGACACTTTGCCGAACTTTGGTAAGATCTTCCCACGAGTAAGGGATTGCCGCGGCAGACGGTATCGTCGTTGCCCAGGCAGTAAACTGCAGTGCTGCCGAGGCAGTGAGATGCGATTGCATTGGACAGAGACAAGTCAATCAAATCCACTATATAACACAACTGGATCCTAGCCCATATCTCTCTATTATTCCAACTCCTTACTTTTATTTTGTTATTTTAGTTTAGATAAATCAACCCAATTCACTTGTGTTTTTATTTTTCTACAGAACAAGAAAGTGAAGAAAGCATATTAAGTCTACCGGTCCTTGAGGAGATGATAACTCGATAATACTTATCACCTATTACTTTCGACGTGTTCACTTGCACTAAACGCGCATTTTTGACACGCGATAAGTTTTTGGCGCCGTTGCCGGGGACTGACAACTAAATTTTGTTTTCTTTATTTTCTTGTTTATTTTTATTTTTTTGGTGTATGACCAGGGCCAATCCAACCAACCCCTTGTACGAGTTAGATCCTGAAATCGAAAGAACAAGGCAAAGGTTGAGGAGACAGATCCAAGGAGTCATGGCAGATGTTCAGGCAGGACAAAACGTACCTGCCGGTAATGGAGGTCTTCCGCCGCCACCTGGGCCGCGGCAGCTCACTATCAGAGATTTTCTGGAGGAGGACTTAAATGGACTAAACCCATGAGTCTTTACACCCGAGATTGAAGCAACCTATTTTGTACTAAAACCCGTTATGTTCAATATGTTAAATACAATTGGACAATTTGGTGGGTCTGCAACTGAAGACGCAAGGCAGCATCTCAAGTCTTTCATGGAAATTTGCAACTCTTTCAAAATCCAAGGAGTCCATGAAGATGTCTTGCGGTTAAAGCTATTCCCCTATTCACTGAGGGATAGGGCGAAAGCTTGGTTAAATAGCATTCCAGCAGGATCGATTGGATCTTGGAGTGAACTTTACCGTGATTTCATTACTCGTTTTAATCCTACGAACTTATATGATAGAATTCGTAATGAAATTACTTCTTTTCGACAGGCAGAAGACGAACCAATGTACGAGGCATGAGAACGCTACAGAGAGCTATTGCACAAGTGTCCTTTGCATGGATTTCCCCAATGGACACAAGTGACAATGTTTTACAATGCCACGAATGCCCCGACAAGGATGATGTTAGATGCCTCGGCAAACGGAACACTCCTTGACAAAGCACCTGAGGAAGCTATTGAAATATTGAATAAACTCGCAAAGAATGACTTTCAGTTTCCTACATCTAGACGAGGAGGAGTAAGACGCCAAGCCACTGTAAATGAATTAGACTCATCAAGTTCAGTGGCAGCACAATTGTCATCTCTTACAAAGATGGTACAAAACCTACAGTTACAACAAAATACCCGTGTGGTAAAGGTAATTGATTCGTACTGTGACTTATGTGGAGGTAACCACAGTTCCTCTGATTACATGAATCAAGAAACCAGTATGTATGTTGGGAACTACAACCGCAACAATATAATGTCCAACACATACAACCCCTCATGGAAGAGGCATCCAAACCTATCATGGAGCAACCCTAACAATGCCTTAAACCCAATCACCCAACCTTTTGGATTTCAGCAACCGATGCAACAACTGCCACAGCCGCAGGCCCAGCAGTCAATGCCGCAGCAGCAGATGCTGCAGCAACCGGTAAGTACACTAGAGAACACGCTTAAAGCCTTTATGATGAAAACTGAATCATACATGGCAGAGAACAACAATTTCATCAAAAGGACAGATGCTTTTATGAATAGAACTGAGATGATGTTGCAAAACCAAGAGGCGGCAATTAAAACGCTTGAAACCCAGGTTGGGCAGTTTGCTCAAACCATTAACACTAGACCACAAGGAGGATTACCTAGCAATACTGAAGTTGCTAAGATAATGGGCCATGAGCAGTGCAAAGCCATCAGTACTAGGAGTGGTCTACAGTTGAAGGAAAAGATCCCAGAGAGCCAAATTCAGTCAGTTGATCCAGCAAAAGATGAGGCCGAGAAACTGACGCTGATAACACTGCCCCGGCAGAAAGCAATGCAGCTCCTGAGTAGCCTGCCGAGGCAGAAACAATTACAGTGGTGCCAGGTATTAGATTTCGAACTAATGAAACCCTGGAGGAGATGAGACCACCACCACCTTTCCCACAAAGGTTGAAAAAGCAAAAACAGGACCAACAATTCAAGAAGTTCCTCGACATCTTAAAGCAAGTCCACATCAACATACCTTTCGTTGAAGCTATTGAACAAATGCCCAACTATGCCAAGTTCCTAAAGGACATGGTGTCAAAAAGGAAACGAATAGGTGAGTTTGAGACAGTGGCTGCTACCGAGGGATACATGGCAATGCTGCATAACCGCATGCCACCAAAGTTAAAAGATCCTGGCTGCTTTACCATACCTTGTGCGATAGGTAAGAGCTATGAAGGTAAGGCCCTATGCGACCTTGGAGCAAGCATAAACCTCATGCCCAAATCAGTCTTTCAAAAGCTGGAAATTGGAAGGCCGAAACCTACAACAGTGATGCTCCAACTAGCGGATAGATCCTATGTGCAACCCGAAGTCAAAATCGAGGACATATTGGTAAGAGTAGATAAGTTTATCTTTCCTGCTGATTTTCTTGTCCTTGATTGTGAAGCAGATGAAAATGCACCAATCATCCTTGGGAGACCTTTCCTTGCAACTGGACGCACTCTAATTGACGTGGAAAAAGGAGAGTTGACAATGCGGGTCAATGACCAACAAGTTAAACACAACGTATTCCACAACTTAAAAAAGTATGATGATCCAGAGGAGTGCAAGGCATCTACACAGTAGACACTAAAATATCCTGCCTGGGCAGTCTACTCGGCAGGATATTCGGCAAAAAGATTAAGCCTAAGGTGGATGAAAACACAACAAAGAGGAGTGGCCCACAACCGACTCACAATTTGGGCCAAAGGGAGAGAATAAATTTGGGAGATGCATTTGCATGCTCTCCACCAGTAACATGACCTCTCCCCTTTTCTTTATTAATATATTAGGGTTAGTAGTTTATTTTTATTTTTTCTAATTATTTTTGCTTTCAGTATTTTCTATTTCTGTTTGTTTTATTTTTTTTAGGTTAATAAGCAAGAATAAGGGAGAAGTAGTTCAGAGCAGGAATTCTGCCGAGGCAATAAAACAGTGTCAAGGCCGCAGCAGTCCCAACGGGCAGAACAGTGTAACGGCTAGTCTACCGAGATTCCTGCCGCAGCAGAAAAAGGAAACGGCAGAAAAGGAAACGATTACAAAATGGCTAGTGGCTTCAACGGTCACAAGGCCGAGGCCTATATAAGAAACTCCTTCCTCTTGAACTATTCACTCTTACTTTCTTGTTTTCTTTAGTATTCATAACAATCTCTCTCACATTACTCTCTGCCTACTAATTCTCGTAAAATTTCCAGATTCTCTTCAAGAAAACCTCCAAGAACGCACATCTCTCTATCTTGATGGCAACATATAAGAGATTCGCCCCAGCCAACGTTGAAGATCGCTTCAACCAATCTTTCATCGCTCGGCAACTTTGGGAAGAACAAGGTTTTCATCATGCGGATGAAGAAAATTATGGCATTGAGCACTACCTTTTCGACAGAATTAAGTACCAAAACTGGGAAGTTTTCTGTCTCCAACCTGCCCAGGCGAACGCCACGATCGTACGGGAGTTTTATGCGCACGGTCCTAACAAAGACTCCCTCTTTGTTCACTGCCGCGGCAGGCCAGTCCATCTCGATGCCAAGACAATCAACAATTTCTACGGCCTCACCCCTGACAGTGATATCCACGCCGATTTCTTGGAAGATATCACTGCCGAGGATTACGAACTCATCAAAGACGATCTTTGTTACGAGAACGCTCCATGGGTAACCGGTACCCATAGAGGATCCGTAACAAGACAAAGCCTAAAGCCGGAGGCAAAGATATGGAATACCTTCGTCAAACGACGCCTTATCCCAACATCACATAATAGCACGGTGGATCGCAAGAGATTGGTGCTTATCCAATCCATCATCAATAAAAGGACCATCAATGTTGGAGAGATCATCCTACGGGAAATTCACAAGTGCGGTAAGAAAGATAGGGGACCATTGTATTTCCCTTGCTTGATTACGGGTTTATGTGTTTCTGCAGGGGTACCCATTGAAGAAACGGACGAATACACGCCCCCAAGACGAGGATGGACCAGGGATTTCTGTCACAAAGTCATGCAGACCACTCAAGCAGAGCCTGTCAAAGCAACACCGCAGCAGTTCACTGTCGACACTGCTGCAGGGGCCCAGTACACGGCAAACATGCCTGGTACTACCCACACCTCCGCCGCAGTAGACTCGTAGCAGGAGATTTTGCAACGAAGGGCAGCAATGGATCTTCGACAACAACGGTACATGGAGTACCAATGGGATTTTAATGGCACCTTAGCCCAGATGATGCTGCACGCCTTCCCGGACCAAGGAGTACAATTTCCGGAGTTCCCAAGCAACATGTTCGTCATAGCCGCACCTTACACCGAGACTACACCGGCCCCGAGAGGACCGAGTCCATCCTTCCATGTGGACCCTCAGCCCCAATACCAGGCTACTGGCCCATCTAGGGCAACAGATTCTGCCGCGACCTCGTCTGTCAGCAGAAGGCCATCAAAGCGGAGGACAGTTTTCAACACTCCACCCCGATCACCAATCATCATGGGCAGTCTATCGAACGAGATAGATGCCTATGTCCATCAAAGCTCCACCTCCGCCAGACCAAGTACACACCACACCAGAGGAGCCACAACGATGGGAGAAGGAACGAATGTGATGCTAACCGAAGAGATAGCTGATGTAGAAGAAGGAGAGGAGGTAAAGGCTCCAATGCAACGGACACCACCTGCTCGATTCCAATCGCCACGGCAAGCAAAGACGCAACCATCGCCCTCACCACGGACAAAGCAATCGGCAGCAAGGCCGATGAGGAAAATTGTTACAAGCAGCTCTTCGGAGTCGCTTTAAAATTCTTTGTCCTTTATTCAATATTAATTGCTTTTACTGTTTTACTTGCTGCTTATTATTCATATTCTGTTTTGCCGCTTATTTCTTCAAATATAAAGCATTGAGGACAATGCTTGGGTTGAGTTTGGGGGTGCAGATTTACTGCCAAGCCAGCAATCTACTACCGCGGCCTTGCCAAAAAGGGAGTATTCTAGTAATTTTTTTAAAAATTTTTATGCTCCCCGCCGTACTTGAATTAACTGCCTGCACTTTTGCACTGCTTATCATCAGTATTGCCTTAGTTTATTCTTTAAGGCTATAGAAATCTTTCTCCTTACCATGTTTAGGTTCTGTTAAGAAGGTTTAACCTTAGGATGCTTAAGGATGAAAACTTAGAAGCTTACTATAGGAAGAATTTTAAACACTTTTGGGACTTGTAGGGTTAGAGGAATTCTTTTAATGAACTTAGGTGATAAAGACTTAGATTTTTGAGAAAGTAACTAGAGGTGCCTATCACCAGCTCTAGAAAATCTCTTCTTCATGCTAGAGGTGCCCGAAATTGGCTCTAGTATGCTTTAAGGAATATCAAAAAGAAAGAAAAAAAATTAGTGAAGGGAAAAACACAATCCTTGAGGTGCCCGAAATTGGCTCAAGAATTGGTGTTTTAGAAAAGAAGAGAACTCTTAACACAATTCTTATAGTTTGTTTCTAGGTAAATCCTTAGGTAGCCGAATGGTTAAGACTAAAGAATAGGCCTAGCTATGGTAGGGAGAATAGATGGACATGTAAGACCAAGAGAGAGTAGAGTTCGGCAAATTGATGGTTTGCATTGCTTGAGGACATGCAATAGTTCGAGTTTGGGGGTGTGATAAGTGCGCAACACACTATCACTTTTTACTCCTTTATGGGCATTAATCACCAAATATACACCCACTTGAACCAATGCATGTGCTTAATGTGATATATTTAGAAGTTACGCTCATATAGATAATATTTATAGAAAATGCACGTTTTACTGTGTTTTCATATCTATGCAGGAGAACTAGTGCCGCGGCAGCAACAAGGCCGAGGTAGGACCTGATGCCGAGGCAGCAGCAGAAAGACAGGAAGCAAGACTGTAGGCGATGGAAAGATAAAAATCCAAGGATCGTGTCTGGACTTGAAGCCCGTGGATTGGAGCTGGCTAGCACAAGGAAAAGCCCAAAGGAAGACCATGCGGGAAAGCCCCTTAGCCGAATATAAACTTGGAAATATATTTTATTATATACTTGACTTGTTTCCTACTCCATGTTGTATTCTACTTAGGAAAGGTTTGCCCTAGGTCTAGCCTATATAAAGACCCAGCCACCCAATGTAATAGAGGAAGGAATACCTAGGGAGAGCCGAATATTATTCTTGTTTTCGTCTTCTCCATCATGTTCTAAACGTTCTCAGGGATTAGGTGAAGGTTGTCGAGTATATGTGAGAAGAGATTGTACTTTGTCTTTGATTCAATGCAATAAAGTTATCAAGGTTTGCTTATCCTTTGTTATTCCTTGTTTTCACAATTGAGCTCGGGAGAGGATATTGTGAATCATCCATTTATCTAAGCTCGGGAGAGTTAGATTCACGAAAGGGGTAAGCACGGTGTTTTAATCGCGAAATACTAACTTGGCCTAGGGATAGGTTAAGAGTTTCTGCGGCTAAAAGAAGTGTGAGATTCGTTGGTGAGTATAATTGGTTCACGTCGGGAGGTATCATCAAGGACTAGTCATCAACAACACTCCGACTTAGGGATAAGCGGAGTCATCCAAGGACACTTTGCCAAACTTTGGTAAGATCTTCCCACGAGCAAGGGATTGCCGCGAAAGACGGTATCGTCGCTGCCCAGGCAGTAAACTGTAGTGTTGCCGAGGCAGTGAGATGCGATTGCATTGGACAGAGACAAGTCAATCAAATCCACTATATAACACAACTGGATCCTAGCCTATATCTCTCTATTATTCCAACTCCTTACTTTTATTTTGTTATTTTAGTTTAGATAAATCAACCCAATTCACTTGTGTTTTTATTTTTCTACAGAACAAGAAAGTGAAGAAAGCATATTAAGTCTACCGGTCCCTGAGGAGACGATAACTCGATAATACTTATCACTTATTACTTTTGACGTGTTCACTTACACTAAAAGCGCATTTTTGACATGCGACAGGACACAAGTCAAGTCCATAAATAAAATATTTTCAAGTTTACTCCAACTAGGATTTGTTTCCGCGTGGCCTTTGACTTGGGCTTTCCATGTGCTACCCAGCTCCGATTCATGCGCTGCTTGTCCAGAAACGTCCAGCTCATTTTTCTCTTCAATTCGCCTACAATATCGCTACTTGTCTTTCAGCTGCTGCCTCGGCATCAGGTCCTGCCTCGGCCACGTTGTTGCCGCGGCAGTAGTTTTTCTTGCACAGATGTAAAAATGCAGTAAAACTTGCCTTTTCTGTAAATATCATCTTTATAAGCATAACCTCTAAATATATCACATTAAGTATATGCATTGGACCAAGTAGGTGTAGATTTGATGACTAATGCCCATAAAAGGTGGAAAAAGTGATAGTGAGTTGAGCACTTATCAGTTGTAACGCCCCAAAATAGTCATAGAAGTTAGTGAACCGATTTCGTCGGTTTAGCCAAGTTCGGGATTAAATACTTAAAAATTGGTTTTTAATCAAAATAAATTATGGGAAAATATCCTAAAATCATTATTTAGTATATATTTGACTTAGTTCAAATCAATTTCGAAAATTGACCATTGAATCCCTATGATTTTGAAATTAGTGACTTTTTTGTAAAAATTGAAAACTTGAGGACAATTTCATATATTAAGCCAAAACTTTGAATCTTTAAAGGGCTTTGATACAATCCTAATCCTATATGATCTAAGCTTTCCAAGGGTCCATTTTAAAAACCTATTTTTATGTCATAAATCTAAACCTATTTTTAAAATTTCGACTTTTCATCATCTTGGTAGGCATTCCATAATATTTTGAAAGGTGAAAATCAATCTTTTCAATAAAAATTTGTTTGGTTACATCTTTATAATTTGCTTCTTCGATTTTACTTGAAAAACTCTATTTTTACATCAAGCTTTAAACCATTCTCCAATATTTCGGTTTCTTCCTTCCCAAGACATATTATTCATCATATTATCAATGTAAATATTCATTATTTTTAATGAAATTTCCTTGGTTTATTTTCCTATATTTTTTTTCATCAAAATCTCTTTTTTTCTTCGATTTTACTTGTTTTTAAACCTTAGAATGGGTTGGATCAACTTTGGTGGTGAGAATCATTCAAATCTCAGAAACCTAAAGTTATTTCATAAAATTCATAAGTTCTTGGCTGATTGAAACAATCTTTAAAATCTTGAATCAATAAAATCGTTTTTTTTATAAAAAAAAAAACCATTGTTTTCTTGATTTTCGTTCAAGGGTTTTCCATGGCTGTTTTTGATGCCTAAATACATGAATCTTGAAGTTTTTAGATGTAATTAAGATGGATTTTAAGTATCTAATCCCGGACATAAGATTTAGGGGGTGCTTGGAGAGGTTTTCGGTGAGTTTCGATTAGGTTTTATGGTGTTTTTAGGGTCTGCCATGTATTGGTACGAATTAAGGGATGTTTGGGTGTGTTATAATGCACTAAATCCTATGGTTTTGATGCTTTAATTAGTTCAAGAGGTAGAAGAACAAGTTTGACGGAGATCGGAAAGCCGAATCGCGTTTTCGGGTGATTTATCGAGCAAGTTTCGGTAAATTGGTGAGTGGATTATGAGGGCTTCCAATTTGGAAAGATTTTAAATATGTTTTCAAAGGTTTGGGGGTGTAGGGAAGGTATGAAAAAATTTCCTATACTCTTAAGTAAGTTTTAAGTATTGCTTTTTTAAAGGTTCCCATATTATGCCTTCTTTTTACAATGTTATTTGTCATGTTCTTATTGTGTTGTGCATATGTGAATTTGCATGTGTATCAATTCTCATGAGATGTTTTTACAAAGTTTTTATATTCATATGATGTTCCCAGAGTTTTGTTTTGAAAACATGACAAAAGTGGTTTTTACCAGTTTATGCTTTTGGTGCATGTGTTAGTGGGATGTATGTGTTTTTACATACCGTTTTAACTTGTAAACTAGAGCATTGGTCTTGTTTTTAGTATTGGTATAAAGATGATGAAACATGGATAAGTTTATCGATCAATAGGATGTGAGTGCACTATAATTAAAATGCGTACGTGTATAAAATACTTTGCTGATACATTAGAGTTAATACTTATATTGTGATATATGTGTTGTATTACATATAAGTGTTGCTTATCCTGGATGCTAATGTGTATTTTCATGATTGGTTATATCCCATCATGGGTTTGATTAGGCGATTGGCCATCACACGTGGTATGAATAGCGATTGGCTCTCATACGCGGCATTTTGGAGATTTGGCCATATACCTGGCATATTAATCATGTGTGTTCCGCTTATCCTAACGTTTAGTGGTAATCTAAATTGTTCATTAATATCAATACAATATTAAAAGCAAGTATTTTTTCTTAATTGAATAATTTTTTCAATGAAGTTTTACTATAGACATGTAAGACTTGAGTGATGCTTAATGAGCATGTGTTTTTCAAAAGTATTTGAAAAAGGTTGTGGCTGATGTCATGGTATACTTGCTGTTTTTCAAATAGTTCCGTTGACGGCCATGGACATTGTTTTTACTTAGAGCATGACTTGGTTTTCTTAAACTTGATTTTAGTATATTGTGTTCTACATTGCAAGGTGTTTTTAAATATGTTTTTATTCACTCACTAAGCTTATGCTTACCCTCTCATTTACCTTACAATGTAGAGTATTTAGCGTGGAGGCAGCAAAGAGAAGCAAGGATCCAGGTAAGCGCCAAGTGAAAGCTCAAGTATGTTTTTATAACATTAGTAGTAGTGAGAGAGAAATGGGGATGGGTTTCCATGTTAAGAATATTGTTATATTAATGAGACTTGTAGTAGTCGTATGCTTATATATGTTTGATTTTTATCATGTTGATGCTAACTTTTTGACGTAGATTTGAATTTCCTATTGATATTCCATTAGTTATAATAAAAGCTATATTGAAGTTTGATTCTTGATATTCTTATTTGTGAATTTGAGTGTTGTTGATAATAAAACATGACTATTTATTAGTTGAATCTATGATGTTGTTATTTAGGTAGGAATACATCTAGCTAATATGCCATGATATGTGCTTAAAGAGTTTTTAGGTGAATTTGCATATAGAGAATGTCTTGAAAACTTTGTAGGATTGAAATTTAAGATGCAAGCATGTAATGAATCAAAGAGATCGATATCGAAACTGTGTAATCTGGTATCGATGTCCATGCAAATTTTGAACTAAATCTGGGGATTTGAGAGCGTGGTATTAGAACCTAAGAGATTGATATCGGTACATTAGTATATTTCAAGCAAGACGTATCGGAACCTAGAACAGAGGTTTCGATACGCTGCTTGGCAGTGTCAAATTCGTATCAGAACGTCGGTGGTTATGTTTTGATATAGGGGCTTGAGGCGCAAGCTATCGGGCGAGGTCTTGAGCCGATATCGAAACAATTAAAGGGCTTTTCAAAACCATCTTTATTTTGGTTATGGTTTTGGAATGGTATTGAGGGGTTTCAGAACCCTGAATGTCAAGGTCAACTTTGATTAAGAAAAGGTTTGAAATCTTTATGCTATGGTTCTAAAAAACTAGATATGGATATTAAATGAGTTGTACACTTAGGTTGGGATGATTTTGGTCCTCTCTATGTATATGGCACAATTGAACCTTGTTTTGTCTTTCGTTTTGAATGCAAAGTCTCTAGTGGAATGCCTGCAATAAAGGTTGCTAAATCATATAGGAAAAAAATTTAGGGTTGTTTATCGGTGTAAATCCTCTTAGGTTTGTACTGGTATTCCTCTTGTAATCCATTCGAGACAAGTTTCATCTAGACATGTCACCGTCAACCGGCACAGCAAGTGAAACTGCTGGTTGTTCAACTGGCGGTACAACCGGTGGTGGTGGAGGATGTGGTAACTCTTCCTCCTTCCTCCCTTCTCTTCCATCGGTAATAGATTGAGTATTCATTCTAAGCTCTATAAGGGGTGCCATAATAATTCTACTATGCAAACAAAACGAAATGTAAAACCAAGTGAGTCATCCCGAAGCTAGGCGCCAATTAGTTCCAATTTAACAAAACCAACCTAAAAGTAGTAGAGCAATGGAGACCTATGTATAACATGTCTTAACATCAAAAACATGTAAACAATCACCGTACATATACATATCAGCATATATAACAATCACCGTGCAAGTAAACACATCAACATGCAAACTAAACACCGTGCATCACATTATATCATGCTAATTTAACAACATATCCCAATAATTTCATAAACCTAGGCTTTGATACTAAGAAATGTAACCCCCTCGACCCGGTCTAGACGCAACCTGACTCGAACGAGCTACACGTGGAATATCGAGGCTAATCCAAAGACTCGTCTCGATAAACAACCCTTATTTATTTATCTTCTCTAAATGAATAAATTAGATCCTACATGTTCATTCAAGGACTGAGTTCATTTTCAGCAAAAATTATTGAGAAGCGGGTCCTAATTAAACCAAACAAGTTTAAGGACCTAATTGTAAAATTCCAATAAGTTGTACTCTAATTGTGAAATGAAAGTTACAAATATTTAATTAAGTATATTTCATGATTGTACGTAAATTTTCAGCTTAAAATAATATCTACAAGTCATCTAATTGGTTCCCCAAATTTAGTGACTAAAATGTAAGTTTTCAAGGTTTATCATCTATAACGACTTTAACTGATAGTGGTATCGAAACAACACTTACCAGTTTCGATAATGTCGTAAAAGAAAAAGGGGGTATCAAAATAGGTACTAATTATTTCGATACACAATCGATAACTCGTAAAATTGCATGTACGACAAGCTCACATTTCGATACTCCTAAAGGAACGTTCTGATACCATTTTCTAATGCAAAGGTTGGTATCAAAACCAAACTGATGTGTATCAATACTCCTATTAAAATTCATACTACTGTTTCGAAATCAGTTCATGTGGTTTCAGTATCCATGCTTAATTTCCCAAAAATAGCATATTCAAGGATCTCAAAATATCATCGTTCATCAAAAAATCATAAATAGCATAAGGTCTTTAGCTCCATTTCTCTCTACTACCTAAGGTTCAATTGAAAGATAACATACTCCAACTAAAATGTATCAAAGCGTAATATATGACACTCCTTACTTCTTCGGACGAGAGTCTTACTTTTTCTTTGCACTGCAAGGAAGAGAGAATGGTTAAGCAATTGTTTAGTGAGGGAAGTATAAAAATAGTTTAAACAAATTGCAATGTAGACCATAATATACTATAATCATTCTAGAAGAAAATCAGTTCATGCTCTTAAAACAAACAGACGTGGCAAAAAATGCCACCAAGTATAGAAAATCTAGCAAGTGTTTTATCACATAGAAAAAATCCACAAAACTCAAGACTTATATTCTTCATTAACAAAGCTTTATAAAACATTTGAAAACAAGTCAAACTCCGGCAAACTGATTGCGAGCCACCTCAGTAGGGGACCACTATCACCATTGTCAGCCCTGCAGAAATGTCATCACGTGAAGGGGGCAGAAATGGGATTTTTACTATTTTTTAGGGTTTTTCACCCTTTTAAAGACATGGTGACCTACAAGAAAATGAGGCACCTTTAAGGAGCAAGAAAACACAGAAAAAGAAGACCTTTAGAGCGGTTTTTGAGGAGGTGGAAAGCTCCCACATTTATCCTCTAAACTCCGGCCGGAGGGACCTCAATTGATAGAGCTCGAAGGGAGTGGTGTGCTAAGGACCCGGAAGGGGCTAGCAAGAATTTATTCTAAATACCAAGACGATGCTTCAAGAGTATACAACAGCTATCAAGAACCAAGGAACACTACTGTAAAGCTACAGTGCTTCATTGCAAAATCTGGAAAGTCAGGTTCACCAAATTGCCATGGCATTACAAGAGCGTCAGCCTGGACGTCTGTCGAGTGATAATGAAGTCACTAAGCCACATGGTAAAGAGAAATGTAGCGCAATCACACTAAGGAGTGGAAAGCACATTAATCAAGAAGATAAGTTTGAGGGGAAGAAATCTAAGTATTCCTTACCCGAACCTATGCAAGAAGAAATGCTTGAGCAAATTATCGAGGAAAAGGACAAGGAAGAAGGTTTGACAAAGGAACCTACTGATAGAGCGAGCAGAAATGCCACGGAAAAAACAGTTCCTACACCATCAGTGGAAGAAGTTAGACCCCCACCACCCTTTCCCTAGATACTCAAAAAGCACAATGATGAAATTCAGTTTAAGAAATTTGTGGATAAGTTGGATCAGCTATACATAAATGTCCCACTCTTGGAGGCAATTGACCATATGCCCACCTACGCTAAATTTCTCAAGGAGATAGTTACGAAGAAGCGTAAAGTGGAGAAGTTCGAGACAATTGCCACAGCAAAAGAGTATTGCTCTGCTTTGAGTAAACTATAGTCGAAGAAAAAGGATCCAGGAAGCTTCATTATTCCGTGTGCCATTGGAGACAAGTTCATTGGGAAAGCACTCTGTGATCTTGGATCGAGTGTAAATCTGATGCCCAAGTCAATTTTTGTGAAGCTTGGCATAGGAGATGCGACACCAACATCCGTCATATTGCAACTAGCCGATCGTTCCCATGTGAGACCCGAGGGGAAAATCAAAGATGTCATAGTGAGTGTGGACAAATTCGTATTTCCAGTCGACTTCCTTATACTTGATTGTGAGGTTGATGCTAATACACCCATTATCTTAGGGAAACCTTTCCTAGCAACCGATCGCATTCTTATTGATTGTGATAAGGGTGAGCTTACAATGCGAGTAGCAAATCAAAGATTGACCGTGAACATCAACAGTTCTCTCAAATACATGGATGATTCGAAAGAATGTCAGAGCATTTTGGAAGCAGATTATGAACTATCAACGGAAGCTGATCATTTTTGCCACAACAATTTTGTGCAACTGGATGAGTATGAAGAGCTCACAAATGAAGAAGAGGAAGAAGCTAGTGAATCTTCATTGGAGGAACACCAATCTAGTCTACTGATAGCTAGAAATCATTCGAGCTTTGAATCTCTTGATTACGAGGAATTTAGTCCTCCAAAGCCTTCGTTACTCGATGCACCAAAGCTAGAGTTGAAGATTTTGCCACAATATTTGAAATATGCTTATCTGGGTGAAAACGAGACCCTTGCTATTATTATTTTTGTGAATCTAAATTCTGATCAAGAGAGAAGTCTACTCGCCGTTTTGTCACAGCATAAACGAGCAATAGGATGGACCATGGAGGATTTAAAGGGGATTAATCCTACTCTCTGTATGCATAAGATACTTCTAGAAGAATGTCATGGCAAATCCATAGAGCCACAGCGTAGACTCAAGCCCATTATGAAGCAAGTTGTTATGAAGGAGATTCTCAAATGGCTTGATGCTGGAGTTATTTACCCAATATCGAACATTTCATGGGTAAGCCCGATTCAGTTTGTACCCAAGAAAGGAGGCACAACCGTGGTGAGCAATGAGGAGAATGAGTTATTACTAATGAGAGTAGTGACCGGATGGAGGATTTGTATGAACTATCGCAAGCTCAATAAGGCTACGAAGAAGGACCACTTTCCTCTACCCTTCATTGATCAAATGTTGGATCGCTTGGCGGGCAAAGCTTATTAATTTTTCTTGGATGGATATTCGAGTTATTAGCACCGGAGGACCAAGAGAAGACCACTTTCACTTGTCCTTATGGCACTTACGCTTTTCGAAGGATGCCCTTTGGATTGTGTAATGCCCCATCAACTTTTCAGTGTTGTATGCAAGCTATTTTCTCTGATATGGTTGAAGACTCTCTTGAGATTTTCATGGATGATTTCTCTGTTTCTGGAGACAGTTTCCAGAAATGTCTTGGCAATTTAGCAAAGGTCCTGAAGTGATGTGAAGAGGTTGACCTTGTGCTGATTTGGGAGAAATGTCACTTCATGGTGACAGAAGATATTGTGTTAGGCCATAAAATCTCACACAAAGGCATTGAGGTAGACAAAGTTAAGATCGAGGTGATCGAGAAGCTATCACCACCAACAAATGTCAAGGGCATAAGAAGTTTCCTTGGACACGCGGGATTCTATCGGAGATTTATAAAGGACTTCTCCAAGATCTCTAAGCCCTTGTGCATGTTGTTGCAGCAAAACCAGCCTATTGTGTTCGATCAAAAATGTCATGGCGCTTTCACATAGCTGAAGCAAAGCCTGATCACTGCACCATTTGTTTTTCCCCCAGATTGGACCTTGTCGTTTGAACTGATGTGCGACGCAAGAGACTATGTCGTGGGAGCAGTTTTGGGGTAGCATCGAGGTAAAATTTTTTATGTTGTTTATTATGCTAGTCATACTTTAAATGAAGCAAAATTAAACTACACTACCACATAGAAAGAGCTACTTGCCGTGGCATTTGCATTTGACAAGTTTAGGTCATACTTGATAGGCACTAAGGTCATTGTTCACACTGATCAGTCAGCTATTAATTACTTAGTGACTAAAAAGGATGTTAAACCTAGACTCATTAGATGGATACTGTTGTTGCAAGAATTTGATTTAGAGGTAGTAGATAGGAAAGGCACCGAGAACCAAGTTACTGATCATCTTTCTAGGCTAGAAGTTAACCTGGAATGTCATGAAAAAATTGAAATACAAGATGAATTTCCTGATGAGAAAATTCTTTATGTCATAGTAATTCCTTGGTATGATGAATTTTGATGTTGATTTAGCTGGTGAAAGAAGACTTCTAGAGTTGAATGAGATGGAGGAATTCAGGACCCAAGCTTATGAGAATGCTAAACTCTACAAGGAACGAACCAAACGATGGCATGATCAAGCGATTTTGCCACGGCATTTTCATGCGGGACAACAAGTGCTCCTATTCAACTCAAGGCTGAAGCTTTTCCCTGGGAAGCTTAAATCAAGGTGGTTCGGGCCATTTGAAATATACCATGTGTACCCCCATGGAGCTGTAGAAATCAAGGACATTGATAGCGGGAGAATTTTCAAAGTTAATGGTCAGCGCCTGAAGATCTACACTGGAGCCCACGTGATGCGGGATAAACCTACCGCATATCTTATAGATGCCTGACATGCTGAAATGTCATGGCATTTTCACTTTACTCCTGTTCATAAATAAATTATCTTTAAGTTTTTTATTTACTTTAATATGCTATATCTTTTTAATCCATTCTTTTATTTTCTTTTAGGTTAATATACACCCTTGGAGGCTAGCGGCTGAAGGAAAAAGAAGGAGAAAAGAAGGAAACCCTACTTGAAAATATTAGGTGGCAAAAAGAAAAAAGAGGGGAGCTTTTATTCTTTTTATTATTTTATTTTGAATTTCAAAAACCAACCCTCTCTCTCCTCTCTTTAATTTCCTGACACCTTTATTCCCGCACCCAATCAACCCCTTCACACGTTTCTTTCCCACACCCCCACTAAAAAAATAAAGGTCTCACCTTTATTTCTTTCCCCTCTCTCTTCTTTCCATCATCTTCTTCATCTAACCCACCTCCATAGTCGAAAAACACCCCCCACCATTAACAAAGCTTCAAGCTTTCATACTTTTTCTTCTCTCTTTCAACCTAAAGATGATACGAACTAGACCCCCAGGATCCGCACAACAACTTCCGGCTATTTTTGTTGATGAATTGGTGGAAGAGAGGTTTAAAACTCTCAAAAATAGAAAATTTTTATTTGAACTTGGCTTCATCCTTTCCGACCAGTTGGGACTAGAGGTGAAGGATGTGGTGGCGCGCCACCAATGGGAGCAGTTTGCTACCCATCCAGGCTCCGTCAACGCAAAACTAGTGCCTGAGTTTTATGCCAACATTCATAGCCTGACCAGAAATCTGTATATGTCCGGGTCAAAAACATCCACCTCACAAACACGACTATCAACCGCTTCTTCAAAATCCCTCAAGAAGTGGACAAACACGCGAAGAAGGAAGAAGAGGTTGATTACGAAACATATCAATGTGTGAAGGAGGATCTATGTCTGCCTGAGACCGAATGGAATGGACAACAAACTTTGAGACGAACGGTGAACCGAGAGCACTTGCTTCCCAACGCCAGGTTGTGGAACCACTTCATGCGATACAAGTTGATGCCCACTTCGCATCACACTAATGTGAGTTTACCTCGACTTATACTATTGCATTATATTCTCTTTTGCTGCCCAATGGACATAGGAAGGATAATTGTGCATGAGACGCATGCTTGTTGGAAACGACCCAAGAGCCCCCTCATATTTCCAAACTTGATTAATGCCCTATGTCGGAAGAAGGTCGTTCCAGAATATGATTTTGATGAAATTTTGGAAGGAATGAAAGGGTTGTCTGTTGAAAAAGTGATTGCACTTATGGGTAACATAGAATAGCAGCTAGAGGCATCACATGCCGCCTTGGCTAAAGGAAAAAGCCCGATGGAAAAAGATGATGCACTGGAGCTATCCAAAAATGCCATGGCAAAAGTTGATGACTTGTCCAAGGACTTAAAGGAATTTTTCCTCTATACCAAGAAGAGAGACGAGGTCATAAAAGCCTACTTGGCACAACTGCTTCCTCCACTAGATCAAGAATTCCCTGCGTTCCCAGAGTCTATCCTTCCTAATGCATCAGGAAATGCCTCGGTATTTACAGCTACATAAACTCAAACTAGGCCAGTTGCACCTAATCTAAATCAAGTATCATCCCCAACTGATCCGTCCGAAGAAGTTAGGCCCACGGAACCGGAAATCGAGGAGCAAGCTCAAGAAGCCCAATCACCTGCACGAGAACAAACTCTTGAAAATGTTGTGGCATTTTCCGAAGACCAAGCTCAGCCACACGATCAACCAGACCCTTCTACTACAAAGGAACGAGAAGTCGGTTTTATCTCTTCACTGTTTGAAGATTCGCCCGCCTAGCCAACACAACAAGAAGAACCCCAGCAAGCAGACTCACAAGAAGAATCACAAATGCCCTCTCCCAATAGGAAGAAATCTAAGCGCTGACTCAATATGTCGGCCGAGAGACAATCAACACCATCTCCTGCTGCTGCTGAGAAATCTAGAAGACGGGGAACAGATGACGAGTCTGATCCTGAAGACAGTCAACCCCCATTGAAGCGCTGAACATCGCGCCGAATTACCACCACACCACCAACATAGCCAAGGTACATTACATTGCATTTCATTTCATTGCATTACACTTTACTTAGTTTTTTTTAGTCGCATTGAGGATAATGCTTGCCTTAAGTTTGGGGGAGGTATCGTCCTCTATTTCATTTTCATGTGCATGATAACAAAAGTTGTAGAAAATTGTCATGACATTTGTGCAAGTTTTAGGTTAAGTTTATAGCATTATAGTTTGTGATGCCCGATGATGATATTATTTTATATGGCCAATGCTTGAATTGAATATGCATGACTTGAGATGTGGATAGAACCTGTTCTAGGACTTGGTGGTTGTGTTATTTTATTGTTACAAGAGTGTATGTCTTCCATGCTTAGGGAAGTTTATAGAATGTAAACTTAAATAGCATGCATGTCTTAATGAATCTTTTTGTTAATATAGAACCCCCAGTAGTTAGCATTAAAAGTTTTGAATAAATGCCTGAACATTTCTGCAGAGGGATACTCCGCTATGCCATGGCATATCCATGTGCATATGAGTTACTAAAAGAGGCACAGGGTGACGCTACCCTTTTAACTTGTCAAGGCATTGCCTGGATACTGCGTTTAAATAAATGGCAGTTATAACATTAGTAAAAGGTAGTGTGACAGGCTGGTTCCTCTCGTAGCAGTATGTCGTACATATGTGTTTGTAATATATATATATATATATATAGTTATACATGGGGAGTAGTAAATTGTGCTTAAATATGAGAAAACATGCTTGCTAGGATAGTGAACATTCCTTAGAATTTTTCTAACCTAACTAAGCATAGATTAGATACACTCACTCAAGCACACACACACTCGTATCCGACCTTATCCTAGAATAGTGTTCTTGAAATTTCCTCGAGTCTTTAGGCTATATTTTAGGCCTTTTTACTTAAGTTATTGAGTGTCTTTAGGCTCATATAGGTTCATTTATTTGCATTTAGGTTCATAACATTGCATGTAGTTTTCTAATTATGCCTTGGCATTTTTATGTGGTAATAGGTGTTATTTAATGGGAAAGGTAGTTCTTTTCAATTGTGTTGTGCAGGTAAAGCAAGAATGGAAGTTGAGGCAATTTTTCATGGCATTCATAGAAGGATAGCGATAGGAAAATTTCATGGCAAAGCTGGAGGACTCTTGTGCTGAGCTAGACGAAAAAGAGATATTTTGATAAGAGTGTCAACTTGTTCTATTACAGCCGGTCGGGTTCACTACAGCCTAGCCAGAGCCACTTGGGTAGGGAACCACAACAAATATTGCCTGATTGTGAGCTACCTCGGTAGGGGACCACTGTCACCACTGCCTGCCCTGCAGAAATGCCATCACGTGAAGGGGGCAGAAATGAGATTTTTACTATTTTCTAGGGTTTTCACCCTTTTTAAAGACATGGTGACCTAAAAGAAAAGGAGGCACCTTTAAGGAGCAAGAAAACACAGAAAAAGAGTACCTTTAGAGTGATATTTGCGGCGGTGGAATGCTCCCATCTTTCTCCTCCAAACTTCGGCTGAAGGGACCTCCATTGATAGAGCTCGAAGGGAGTGGTGTGCTAAGCACCCGAAAGGGGCTAGCACACCAAGGCGTATCATGGTGGTTGAAGAAGCCAGCGGCCTGCGCAACCGAGGGTGTCTTCTAGTCCTCCTTCCCTTGCTTTATTTTTCATATTTTATGTGGATGATTGTTAAATATTTAAGGGGACCACTTTGCGAGCTACCTCGGTAGGGGACCACTTTGCTCATTGTTGATAATCATCTATACATTTTAAGAGGCACGGAAGTGTCCCGTGTTTAGTTGCATGCTAAAGCACTCGAAAGAGGCGTAGCTATAGATCCTTAGATCATCTGGAAGGAGCTAAGGGAGGATCTATGTGAGCAATGGGTTTGAGATTAAAAATAGGGCCTAATCTAATCCTAAAGCACTTGGAAGAGGCGTAGGTGAGGGTTTTAATGACTAAAAGGAGTGTGCTTTATTGATAGGCTAGTGCTACTCGAGTGACATGAGATGCCATGGCATTTTAGTCTGTCAGGTTCCTATGACTCGGAAGAGCGGGAATACTTTAGAAACCTCTGTCGAGTAAGTATACACCATAGTTGCTTTATGTTCGTACGAGTGAGGGTAAGAAGTTCATAGGACTCACCACCAGTCATTCCCGAGAGAGTTCGTCAATAAAGGGATAGTACAACAAATTGTTTAACGTGTTCTTGTATCTTGATTTTGCCTCAGCATTTACAAGCTGCTTTCTTTACTTTACTTTTTATCTTGCAATCACACTGCTATACACTCACACACCATTTCCATACATCCACCTTGCCATCATCATCCATTTCATTTTGCCTTGGCATATTTTAGTTGCTTGCATTCTGAAATTGTCATAGCATTTCTACATAACACTTCACTGTACATATCCAGTTTCTCTTGTTTATATCTTTTCCTTTGTTTTCCTTTTTAGTTTGTGACACCCTTTTGCCTTGACAAATTTCCTTGCACTTTACCAGAGATCCTCGTGGGAACAATACTCACTCACCCTATTATTACTTGCATAACTGTGTATACTTGCACATATATGTGTGTTTACACCATCATTTATAGCACTACACAGAAACACACCACCTTGCTTCTTCAAGTGTCCTTCTTGTGTGTATTGAGCTCCCCCTTAATCTTGCACTTAGTTGCTCATGCCTCCATCACACCTAAAATAAGATAATGAAGTAATTTTTGGTATCCAAATTGCTTTGGATCCTTTAACGTTAGTTACACAAAGTTTAGTCCCCTTAGGAATCCATCTTTCAATTTCATTATTTTTAGTTGAAGTGATTAGTCCTTTTGAGACCCAAACACTTCTAAACCATTTTCCATCAATAAATCTAGGAGCACTAGATTGTCTCAAATAAAAGTTTGATTTTCCAAAATCGTTTTCCTTTTGAAGTTCTTTGGAGATCAAATCTTTTTCCTTCTTAAGATCATCTAAAGCAATTTGATGAATTTTTTCCATATTTTGAAGCAAATTTGGTAAATTGAAAATTTTAAGCTCAAAATCTTTCAATTTTGCTTCAAATTCAAATTTGGTTTTTGAAAGCAAATCATTTTCTAGTTTAAGCTCTGAAATCATGTTTTTTGTTTTTAGAAAATGAAATCTTAAATTCAAGATCCAATTTATCATAGGCTTCTTGTAACTCATCAAATGAATATGAATTTAAACTAGATGAGTTAGAAGTTACCTCCCCCTCATTGAGGGCCATCAAGCATAGGTTTGCTTCTTCATTTTCCGTGGAGTCGCCATCACTCCAAGTAGCCACATATGCTTACTTCTTTGAAGATGATCCCTTTATGGTTGACTAGTGGGAATCCTGTTGGATTAAAATTCAATAATAGTGGGCACATA
This sequence comes from Abelmoschus esculentus, assembly GCA_035048815.1. Lineage (NCBI taxonomy): Eukaryota > Viridiplantae > Streptophyta > Magnoliopsida > Malvales > Malvaceae > Abelmoschus > Abelmoschus esculentus. The sequence continues at coordinate 2,649,620 of JAUCBN010000061.1, read as the reverse complement.
TATATAATTTATATTGCTATTATAAAGTTTAACACGTAATTAAGTGACCAATTATGTTATACATGTTATAGGTATTAAATTGTCATGGAATTAAAAGTTTAGATACCATAAGATGTATTTATAATTTGATGAGGGGCAAAATTATAAATATTTAATAGTTGGTTATTAAATCAACTATATAAAGGGGTTATGGTCCCCAAGAATTAGGTTAACTTGCATATCTCTTTTCCCCGTCTGATAGTTGTGTGGCAAGAGATAACCTAACTTCTTGGAAGATCAAATCCTCTGGAAAAACTCTATCAATTAATTCAGGTACGCTTCCGCATTCAGTTTATTTATTTTTTATCGTTCTTGATGATTTGAAATGTATAGATCTTGGGTTTATATTCGTATTGAATATATTTTAAATCTAACAAGTGGTATCAGAGGTTGTTGAGTTTGTTCTTCCAAAAAATAATTACCTTACCTTGAACGAGAGTTGTTCAACATTGTTTTGTCGATGTACTTTATTCATTTTTGATATTATTTAAGTATATTCAGTTTTAGTGGGAGTTTGTTATTTTGATAAATGCTCATTCGTTTTAGACACAATTTCGGTTACTTCAGTTTAAAGTTAATTTCTGCAGAAATAAAATTATTTTGACTTATGCACACTCTGAATTGAGTAAAGTTTGATCTCACTAAATTTTAGAAGGACCAGATGGAAATAGGCATGTTCGGTTCACATTTACATGTAATTTTCATGCTACGCATCCATGATTGATCTATGTCATTTGATTATGTTTGTATACGTGACCATTGATGGGTCCAGTCATGATTGATATGATGAAGACCGCTTTGATCCTATATGGATATAATTGATGGACGAGATTGTTATAGAATACCTATTATATGATAGCAAATTTTTGAGCTCATTAGGTTATACATTTGTCAGGAAATATATGTTGCCTAAGTGGGAGATTGTTGGATTAAAATTCAATAATAGTGGGCACATATATATAATGTATATTGCTATTATAAAGTTTAACACGTAATTAAGTGACAAATTATGTTATACGTGTTATAGGTATTAAATTGTCATGGAATTAAAAGTGTAGATACCATAAGGTGTATTTATACTTTGATGAGGGGCAAAATTATAAATATTTAATAGTTGGTTATTAAACCAACTATATAAAGGGGTTATGGTCCCCAAGAATTAGGTTAACTTGCATATTTCTTTTCCTCGTCTGAGAGTTGTGTGGCAAGAGATAACCTAACTTCTTGGAAGATCAAATCCTCTGGAAAACTCTATCAATTAATTCAGGTACGCTTCCGCATTCAGTTTATTTATTTTTTATCGTTCTTGATAATTTGACATGTATAGATCTTGGGTTTATATTCGTATTGAATATATTTTAAATCTAACAAATCCTACATCTTCTTCGTTGATTCGTGATTTGAGGATTTCTTACTTTTGTTCCTCACAAATTGATTGAAATCAATGAAGAGTTGGGCAAGCTCTTCATCTTCTTCACTATCCTCCTCACTTGAATCTTCAAAGTGGATGCACTTGGAGGATTTGAGAGAAATGGTGCTGACATTTACACCAAGCTCTTGGATATTCTTCTTCCCCATCGATCTAATCACTTCCTTCTTCTTCTCCTCTTCTCTTACTTTCATCATAATTTGATGTGTGAGGAGTGACCCCATCAGTTCATCATGTTTGAGAGTCTTTAAATTCTTTGCTTCAATGATGGCAGTCCTTTTTTGAGTCTCATGACTCGAGAAGGGAATAGATAAGCTTACGAACAAGCTTCTCTTCTGGAATGATCTCTCCATATCCTCTAAGTCCATTGATGATGGTGGAGAATCGATTGAACATCTTTTCTATGTCCTCTTCCGGATTCATCTTGAAGTTCTCATACTCTTGGTTGAGGAGTCCAATCTTAATCTCATTTACATATTTTGTACCCTCATATGTGACTTCTAGCTTGTCCTAAACTTTCTTGGTACTCTCACGAGAAGACATCTTCTCATAGATGGTTGGATTGAATGCACACACGAGAATGTGCAATACCTTGCTATTTAGCATCATCTACTTGCGATCTTCCACACTCCATTCCGCCTTAGTTCCTTTTTGCATAAATGGTTCGTCTTCCACTATATCCCAAATCTTGTAATCTCTTAAATTGATGAAATACTTCATACTTATCATCCATTTGGAGTAGTTGGACCCGTCAAAGAAAGGTGGCTTGTCAATGGATTGCGCCATGAGTTGTCGGTTGATCAGTAATTGGTCGAGCTCTATGAATCATCTCAATAGGATGTTAATCCCTCTTGAATGAGCTTCGCTCTGATACCAATTGTTGGGCTTGATTTTGCTCGATGAATAACCGATTAAACTTACCAAGTTGATGGAGAACACTTAATTTGGGTGTTTGTTGTGGAAGCAAAAAGATAAGAATTAAAGACGAGGATTTTAGAGTGGTTCGGTCTTAGAACAAGAACCTACATCCACTACCTTAGCTTCCCACTAAGGATTTCCCAAATTCACTAAGAATCTCTTCCTTTTGAGGAACAAAGGGATAACCTTACAAACCTTGATTCAAACCCGAATCAAGCATCCAAATTTCAAAACCCGAACTTTAGGAATCATTTCAAACAAGAGATAAACTTAAGCAAACTTTGATAATCCTTCTAACAAGGCTAATTGTTTGCAACTAAGCTCTCATTCAATCCTAAGATACTTGAGCATACATAAACATTAAGCTCACAAGTGTTGTCTACCTAAAAGATGAGAATTATGCACTAAGATATTTCTTTAATCATAATGTTGTTACAATGTAAGCATTAGTCTTCTATTTGATGCTTGAGGCTTCCTTTTATCATCCCAAATGACCTTCTAGCCGTTGGTGACCGTTGAGATTGATTTAGAGATATATAGAGCTGATTTCGAGGCTTATTTCTGTTTTTAGTATGATCGGTATCAAAACACATGGAATCTGTTTCGATACAGCTGCTATGGGAAATAGCCGTTGAACCTGTATTTAAGAACCGGTATCGAAACAACCTTGAGGTGTATCGAAACTCTTAGCTCATGGTATCAAAACAGGCCTTAGTTGTTTCGATATTGCTCTTAGCCGTTGGGGATTTCAAATGACCGTTTGTAACATCCCAGTTTTGGGGATAGTAGTTGAGTATTGGTTAAGGAGGATTCGATTCGGATCGAATCGGATTCTTCGGTTCATTAATTCTGGGAAAATTAAAATAACAATATTTTAATCGGATAAATAATAAATGTGTATAGGTCAGATCCTTCGTAAGTATAGGTCAGATCCTTTGCATGTTGTTCCAGTTGAGGAGATTGAGTTAAGGGCGGATATGACTTATGAAGAATAACCGGTGAGGATCCTAGATGTTGAGACAAAGGTTCTTCGAGGAAAGACCATAGATTTGGTTAAAGTGCTTTGGAGACACCGAGGTGTTGAGGAAGCAACTTGGGAGACAAGAGAAAGTATGAGGGAGCAGTTTCCTCACTTGTTTGCTTTAGGTATATTTCGAGGATGAAATTTTCTTAAGAGGGGGAGAGTTGTAACATCCCAGTTTTGGGGCTAGTAGTTGAGTATTGGTTAGGGAGGATTCGATTCGGATCGAATCGGATTCTTCGGTTCATTAATTCCGGGAAAATTAAAATAACAATATTTTAATCGGATAAATAATAAATGTGTAGAAAGGTTTTAAAAAAATGTTAAATTGGTATTTTTAAGTTAAAGGAATGTTATTTGATTTTTAATTGGATTTAAATAAGCTTAATTATCACATTGGTGACTAAATTGTAAATTTTGGAAAGTTTAGGGGTTAAATTGTAATTTTTGGGAATTTGAGATTTTTAGTGACTAAATTGGAAATTAAGCCAAAGCTTAGAATCCTTAGAGGGCCATTAACCCAAATTGTTTTAATTAAAGATTATCCACCAAAATTTGTTTTTAATTAGTGGGTAATTTTATTTTCTTTTTCAACTTCCTATTTTCTCATCTTTTTCACATCTTTTCACTCAACTTTTCTCTCCATTTTCTCTCCAAGATTTCTTCAATTACTTTTTGAATTCTTCTCTATTTTCATCAAGATTTGTCTCATTTTACTCATCATTTCATTCTCTACAAAACCTACTTATTTATTTTACAAGATCATCCATTTTCAAGGAAAAATCAAGAGAAGAATTCACATCTTTTTGGTGATTTGATATCAAGATAAAATTCTGATTTCTCTTCATTTCTAAGGTTCTTTATTTGATATTTCCAAGCTTTTGACTTACAAATCAATGATCTAGACTTGATTTCATGTTTTAATTCAAGATTTTGATGTTTTTATGGAATTTTCAAGAAATTAGGTTAGATCTAGTTTAAGGATGCAATTAGGATGATTTCTTTATAATATTATGCTAATTAAAATGGTTGATTGAGTCTTGAAATGGTTTGGCATCATATTAATCCCGGAATAATTGAATCGGTGTTGATTTAAGGTGGTTTTCGGTTGTTTTATGGGTTGTTTTAGGTGCTCTGCTGTTGCTGGAGGTATAAGGATGGTTTGAGAATGTTTTTAGTTCATAATTGAGGTGGTTTAGGTGTTAGATTCGATAGGTTAGGGGCTGGAGTTGTTTCAGATGTTTTTTGGCTAAGTTTTCGGTCTTTTCGACTTAGTTTTCGGTAGTTTTGTGGAGGTTCGATAGGGATGCTGTGTTGAGCATGTTTTGATGTGTATATGCTCTGCTTTTAATGTTGTAGAAGAAGTGCAAGAAGTCGCATAAGTGGCTGGTGCGCTGGCGTTGTCGTTGGAGCATCGGCGAAGGCTTGTTTCGCTTGTCGGTGAGTGATTTCGGGTTAAAAGTGTTTCGCTATGGTTCGGTTCTATTTTGGGGACTATGGAATAGTGTGAAAACTTTCCATAGTTCAAGAGTAAGCGTTTTTAAAGATTTTGTTGCATTTTTCTAAGTATCGGCTATTTGATAATGACTTAGAAATAGGTGATTTTAAAGAGATTTTTGTGATTGCATAACTCGGATTTTATAATGATGCATACATGTGTTAATTGCTAGAAATGTATGGTTTATAAATACATTCATGATTTATGGAAGCATGAAAATGATTTGGAATGGTTTATGGTTATTTACCCTACATATGATAAAGCCGTAGAGCATGATTTCGGTTCACATGATGAACATATTATGAATGCATTATGAGCAGCAAGTTAACATGCATGATTGGAATTGATATTGGCTTAGTGACACTAACATTACATACGAATACAAATGAAATGTCATTAGGGTTGAGTGCACTATAAAGATTATGAAATTAAAGAAAATGTCTACACGTAACTAGGGTGACTTTGTGTCTAACCGTGTATGGTAGAGCCGCCTACACGTAACAAGGGTGACTTTCTGTCTAACCGTGCGTGGTAGATCTTGATGAGGGTGACTTTGTGTCATGTTAAGGGTGACTTTGTGTCATGTCAAGGATGACTTTGTGTCATGACGAGACTAAGGGTCTCCAAAACAAAACAATGGATCCGCGTATTCGGTGAGCTTAAGGTTCACAACAAGTGATCACTAGAAAGCCAATATGCGTACATGAAATGCTTAGATTTTTCTATGCAAACATGAAATGATTTGATATTGCCATGCATACTCAAGGAAATTTTTTGGTATTATGAACATGATCATGATTATGGTAAACCATGATTGGTATTAGTAAAAGCATTTCAAGCTATGATCTAAATATGGTTTTAATTATTGCATTGATGGTCTTGTTAGAGCTACCTCACTAAGCATGTTTTGCTTAAGCTCTCTTTTCTCATCCATGCAGAGAAATAAAGGCTTCCGGACAATCATTTGGGGCAAGAGGATTCAAGGGGAAGACGTCTTACATTTTGGTATGCTTTGGCAAATAAAAAAGGGCTTGGCATTATGTAAATCGGTTCCTCTAAGAGTGTGTTTTGTGTTTGTTAATGGATTGTAAAAGACACTTCTTAACATGCATAGCTTGTTGTTTTGGGTGTGCCTTATGTTGATGAATTTTCCTAGTAGCATGTTTGGTAGTGTATGATCTATGGTTTGAATCAATCTTTAGGGAGCATACCTATAGGTTTGGTGGACTTTATGATGATTATAAATGAGTTTTTGAAGTTCTTAATGTGTCTAGGAATTGTGGATTTAGTTACTAATGATTATGGATATGTTAGGATGGAATTAAACCAACTTGAATTGCCCAAATTTGTGATCTGAGCACAGGGGTATCAAAACACCCTGCTCAGGTATCGATACCCCAAGGCAAAAATAGGCAGCATCGAACCGTGGTTCGAAGCCAATTGCTTACTGGTTTCCATGGTATCGATACTGCCCAGGGTAGTATCGATAGCTCTGGCTATTGAAGGCTCATTCAGCCATTGCCACGTCATGGTATCGATACCAAGCTTATAGGTACTGATACCCCTGACCAAAAAGGGAGAATTTAAAGTGTTAGAATTTCGTGTGGTGCCGGTTATCTTCTTGTATTCGAATAGGAATGCTATGAGTATCATTTTTTAGTTGAAATATCACCGTGAAGCATGTAAATAACTTAATTCCATATTAGTTAAGTAAAGTCGGATATAGACCCTAGAAATTATGTGTTTTACATTTAGGTCCCTAATTAATGAAGTATGAAATTGGTGATGCTATGATGCTCCGATTGATCTGAATTTTATTGTGAGTGTGCTATGAATGTTTACTTGAACTTGATGGATTGAATTTCTAGTTTGTTGTTCAATTAAAAATATTACATTTTAGTCCTTTAGCTGCACCTGTACCAATTGAGTGGTCAATGGTAAACCGAATGTTATCGTTCTTGTCTTGTATGAACTCGACACACACAGGAACTTAATTGTGCATCTAGTTAAGAAATATATATATATATATCGGTTGTCAGGGTTGTTTATCGAATCGGATCTTCGCGGGTTTGGTTCGATATTCCCCGTGTAACTCATTAGAGTTGGTTCCGTCTAGGCAGGGCTAAGGGGATTACACCGTTGAAGGTGTATCGAAACACGTATCGAAACCATTATGTCTAGAGACAAAAACGAATCGAAACGCCTTGGGGCGTATCGAAACACCTAGACATTTTCCTTTGAAATAAGCAAGATGTTTAAAAACAGTTGGGAAGTGTATTGAAATGCCTGGAACATTTTGTGTTCTTTGGCTTCTTTAAAACATTTAAAACACATTAACAAGTCCTTGAAAATATCTCAAACTTATTTTCATGTTGTTTGGACATAAAACCATTTTTGAAATATTTTCAATTTAGTCCAAAACTAATTTTTCAATTATTATATCAAAATATTAGTTCTACACAATGCATAATAAATAATGTAGAGAAGCAAGGGGAAGCAAGGATCCAAATAACAGTCAAGTGAAAGCTCAAGTATGTCTTTATAATATTAGTAATAGTGAGAGAGCAATAAGGAATGGGATATCATATTGAGAATGATGTTTATGCTATTTACACTTTCAAAGGCTAGAATAATTATCTATGTTGATGTTAGCTTTGTGACTTGGATTTGAATTGCCTATTCGTATTCCTTTAGTTATAATAAAAGTTATATTGAAGTTTGATTCTTGGTATCCCTATATGTGAATTTGAGTGTTGTTGATAATAAAAGTTATATTTTTGTATCGGGTTGTCGGGTCGGGTCAACAGGGTCGGATAATTTTAAACACCCCTATTGTTAAGTTGGTTATAGGCTAAGACATAGTTTAGATTCTTTACGTTTTAGTCCTTAAAACTTGTGTATACAATTAACTGAGTTGTAGATCTCATTTTATGCTGAAATTTGAGATGCAAGCATGTAATGAACTTAATTAATGTTTGGTAACATTAATTTTATAATTGTTCACTATTTTTTGGAAAATTACATTTTGGTCCTCATAAAATGTTTGTTCGTTTTAGGAGTCGTTCCTCTCCTCTTTCCACTGCAACTTGAACTCTAATTATGCGTTAAAATTTAAGATCAAAATAAAGCATCAAGATATGACGAAAATAAAAAAAAAGTCGTTAAACTTTAGGGTTATTTATCGAGGTGAGTCTCCGGATTAGCCTCGGTACTCCTCGTATAGCTCGTTCAAGTCGGGTTATGTCTAGACCAGGTCGAGGGGGTTACAATGATTTATTGTATATTTTATACCGGAAATAATCATATTCTTTAAAAGGAAAAATTAATGTAAAACGTAAATAAATAATATATAAAATAAATTAATAAAAATTAAATTAATAAAAATAAAAAAATTAACATAAAACAAAATAAATAAAAGATCAATTATTACCTTTAGAGGTTATAAGGGAAATAAAATAAATGGTGAATTATTTCCTTTAACGGTTTTGAGAAAATTAATCATATCCAATTGAGTTAGACCAACAACATCATAATTATTTTTGCCACAAAGAAAATCATTTTATATTTCTTTTATTTATCATTCATGATTATGGATAAAGTCGATAATACTTCTGCGTTTGACAAGTACGAGACCAATGTTTTGTACCATCGCATTCATAACAAAAGATTTTGATATGATCTCTATAATTCTTGTCATCCTTATAATACCAATTCTAGTGGATATAAGCATTCTCAAAAGTATCATCTTATCCATGTTTGTTTTATGACCTTAATCGCGACCACAATTACTAATGTGGCATTTATTCTTTCCGCTATAAAATATTTTACTTTAGGGAATAGAGCGGAGACTAATAGATATTTAAAATCTTTTCACGATATTGTGCCTACAAGATAACATTAATGTGTGAAAAAAGGACTATGTTTTTCTAACATATCCTCATCAGTGAAACTCTGCTACATAACTGAGTTTTATTCGCTAATCATGTAGTAAATTTTCATGTTTGCATTCACTTCAATGAATGAAACAAATCCAATAATCGCATGGAATAAACATAATGCTTGCATTCACTTCAGGGAATGCCTCCCATAAAAATTCTTGAATCAAGACGATTTTCGTAACTTGAACTTGGGAGAAGTATATAGTCCAGTTTTTCGATACAAAAAAATATTACTTTCAATCAAATATAGACTTTATAATATTTATACTATTAAATAGTAATTGATCAACCAATATATTTACAATACATACAAAGAACAAAAATTTAATCCTCATACGTGGCATTGTTAAACTAGTCCACAAGGTCCTTCAAAAAAACCTCCTTTGAGATCAGTAGCCTCGCAGAACGGGATGTCTAGCCAATATACTCGGAATAAACCAACATAACAAAGAATATATTAATTAATTAAAGGTTTAACATTTGTTCCAATATCATTGTAACACCCCAAAAATGGTCCTAGAAATTAGTGGGTCGGTTTAGCCTAGTTCGAGATTAAAAACTTAAAAAATGATTTTTAATCAAAATAAATTATGGCAAAATATCCTAAAATCATAATTTAGTATATATTTTACTTAGGTAAACTCAATTTTGATTCGGAACAAGCTCTACATTCACTACCTTAGGTCCCACTAAGGATTTTGAAACCAATTCACTAAGATGAATTCAACCTTTTTCTAGGTTCAAGGGCTAACCTTTACAAACAATCCAATTTCCTACCCGAAATTGACTTAGACCTCACAAAGGATTACAATAAAAGAAAGGCAAATGTGGATATCTCTCAAAAGACAAATATTGCCCCAATTGCATATTTACTCTCCCCAAACTCAATTACAAAGAATTAAAATTAAACACAAGAGTTGGGAGTCAAGGTTTTGCAATGAAGTGCTTTGGAGTTGGATTTGTATGCTTGGATGTTTCTTGAGGTTCAATAGTTGTTAATACTGCTCAAAATGCTTCAATTTATACCTTCTCATTGATTTCTAACCGTTGGGGTTGTTGGAGATGTAAATATAGACGTTGGAGCTTCATCTTTCCATCATAAATGCACTCTACAACAACTAGTATCGAAACACGGGCTACCTGTTTCAAAACAGACCACAAATAGAAAGAGACATTGTGCATTTATTAAAGGGAGTATTGAAACAGGTTTCGACACCTGAACTAAACTATGAAGTTTGGTATCGAAACGGGTTAACCACCATTTAAAGCTTTATCTGCCACCAACGGTCAACTCATTTAATGCTTAAAAGAGTCGTTGGGATTTTTGGGGGTATCGATACATGTATTCTCCCCCTTAATAGTTCCATAGCTTTAAAAATGGTATTCTCCCCCTTAAAAAACTTAAAAAGAAAATAAAATATTTCTTCTCCCCCTTTTTGTTAGATCAAAATCAATATAATAATAAGGCATAAAATAATATAAGCACAAGATCAAGCATTGATCATGCATAGCATTAATAAAAATATTCCAAATCCAACATAAATAGTCAAAGCATAACAACCAAATACCATAGGTGCATATTGTTCTAACATGAATGAAAATACAACATAATACTTAGAAAAACATAACTAGTCCTAAAAAGCCATAGCAAAGACAAAGCATAATAGCTAAGCTAAGGATCACTCATCTCCGTCACCATCACATTCACCATCCTCATCACCATCTTCATCATCTTCCTCGTCATCACCGCCATCTCTATTTGAGGTATTTTGAAGATGCTGGAGGGCTTCGAGCGAGACACGTATAGAAAGATTTCGATTCTCCAAACCCGTCAGCCTCGTATCCATAGCATCGAAACGAGAGTCAAAGTGAGTGGTGAGGGAATCAAAACGAGCATCCAACCTATCAAAGCGAGCATCCAAACTAGCAAACCGAGCATCCAAGCTATCAAACCTTGAAGTGAGAAAGTCCATCATCTCGGTGTTTGGAGCAACTTGTCTAATTGACTTCTGATCAACTGGATGAGGACCACGAACCCATTAACCATTTAGATGTTGAAAATGGGAACGGTTAAGAGAGGTTTCATCGATGGGTTCTTTGACGGACTCCACTTTGTCATAGGAGCAATCAATTCCCAAATGCACAAAGATAGAGCTAAGCACACAAGCATAAGGAAAAGATTTGACAAGGGGAATGGCACGGTGCTTGACATGCCAAACAATGTCGGAGAAGACAATTTGGGCAAGATTTGGACGTTGAGATTCACGAAAGCACTTGAGCCAAAAGCTATCAACTTGGCGGATCCAAGAGTACTTACCATTTGATGGACGAATCCACCAAGAGATGATAAGATGCAAGAAGCGATCGTGGACATCAAGTGACATAACCGAGTCGGTGAAAGTGCCAAGAGAATCCTCATCATCAAGGCCCTCATCCTCAAGGCCGAAAACCTCAACAAAGGTGTCGACATCGATTCTAAAGGTTCGACCCATGAGATAGGATTCTATGGCGACCACTTTACTCCTGTCCTTTGAAAGAATGCAAGAGGCATTAGCATAGAAAAGGAGTAAAAGAGTGGAAAAAACTTGCCGGTAGATGTGAGAAAGGTCATGAAATTCCAATTGTGTAAAACATGAAGATAACAGAATTGAAACTTGGTGGAGTTCATGAATTGCACATCCACGCAACGCTCCTTCTTAAGCGGGTGGTTGTGAAATTGTTGAAAGTTGTCAACTCTACCATGACCATCCAAGCTCCTCTCGAAGACCAATTGGATATCAGCTTTAGGAGAACGAGAGGATGACGAACTACCGCTCTCGGTATGTTGACGTTTCTTTGGTGCCATGATCTAAAAATTGAACAAATTGGATTAGTTTTGGGCACTTAAAACATATATGCTCTAAAAACCTAATTCAATCCTATTAATCAATAATTCAAGGGTTTTGAAATTTTGAAAACTATTTGAAAAACCAGTAAAAATTAATACAATAAAAATAATTTATATTCGAATGAAAAAATTTTGATTTTGAAAAAGGTTTTGCATGATTATGAAAACTCATACATTAAACATGCATAATATCTTCAAAATCTAAATTTTAACATATTAAAAATCAACGAAAAAAAGGTTTTTCGAAAATTACCTTGAGTATCGATTAGGATGAATTAAGAGGTTTTGAAGCACCAATCTTTGATATTACCTTGGCTTTGATGTTTTGATTAAAATCCCTCAAGAAAAACTCTTAATTTTATGATAAAATTGATGGATTGAGGGTTTTTATAAGAGGGGATGCGGCTAGGGTTTTGAAGGAGGGGATTGAAGAGTTTTAATTTGAGACAAATTAAGTTTGGGTATGTTTTAAAGCATTCTAATGCCGCACGTTTCGATACGCCCTTATAGGCGTTTCAAAACAGCTGTATCGATACTCGTATCGGAACCTCGGTATCGATACGAGGTTCGATATCTAACCTACCCAAAAATTTTGTCGCGTGTCAAAAGTGCGCGTTTAGTGCAAGTGGACACATCGAAAGTAATAAGTGATAAGTAATTATCGGATTATCGTCTCCACAGGGACTGGTAGACTTAATATGCCTTCTTCACCTTCTTGCTCTGTAGAAAAGTAAAAACACAAGTGATTTGAGATGGTTTATCTAAACTAAAATAACTAAACAAAAACAAAGAGATTTAATAATAGAGAAAGATGGGTCATGATCTAGTTCCGTTGTATTGTGGATTTGATTGACTTGTCTCTGCTTAATGCAATCGTATATCACTGCCTCGGCAGCACTGCAGTTTACTGCCTTGGCAGCAACGATACTTGTCCGCCGCGGTAATCCCTTGCTTGTGGTTGGACTTTACCAAAGTTGGGCAAAGTGTCCTTGAATGACTCCGCTTATCCCTAAGTCAGAGTGTTGTTGATGACTAGTCCTTGATGATACCTCCCGGCGTGAACCAATTATACTCACCAACCAATCTCACACTTCTTTTAGCCTCTGAAACTCTTAACCTATCCCTAGGCCGAGTTAGTATTTCGTGATTGAAACACCGTACTTACCCCTTTCGTGTATCTAACTCTCCCGAGCTTAGATAAATGGATTACTCACAAACTTCTCTCCCGAGCTTGAATGCGAGAACAAGGAATAAAAAAGGATAAGCAAACCTTGATACTTTTATTGCATTGAAACAAAGGCAAAGTACAATCTCCTCTCACATATACTCGACAACCTTCACCTAATCCCTAAGAAGGTTTGGAACATAATGGAGAGAAAGAAGACAAGTATAGAATTCGGCTCTCTCTCCCTAGGTATTCCCGTCTCCAGTACATTGGATGGCTAGGTCTTTATATAGGCTAGACCTAGCGCAAACCTTTCCTAAGTAGAATACAACTTGGAGTAGGGAACAAGTCAAGTACATAATTAAAATATTTCCAAGTTTAATTCGGCTAAGGGGGCTTTCCTGCGTGGTCTTCTCTTGGGCTTTTCCTCATGCTAGCCAGCTTCGATCCATGGGCTTTAAGTCCAGACACGTTCCTTGGATTTTTATCTTTCCATTTCCTACAGTCTTGCTTCATGTCTTCCTGCTGCTGCCTCGGCATCACGTCCTGCCTCGGCCTTGTCGCTGCCGCGGCACTGGTTCTCCTGCACAGATATAAAAACGTAGTAAAACTTGTCTTTTCTGTAAATATTACCTCTGTAAGCATAACTTCTAAATATATCACATTGAGTATATGCATTGGTCCGATTGGGTGTATATTTGGTAATTAATGCCCATAAAAGGAGTAAAAAGTGATAGTGAGTTGAGAACTTATCACACCCCCAAACTCGAACTATTACTTGTGCTCAAGCAATGCAAACCATCAATTTGCCGAACTCTACTCTCTCTTGGTCTTACATTTCCATCTATTCTCCTACCATAGCTAGGCCTATTCTTTAGTCTTAACCTTTCGGCTACCCAAGGGTTTACCTAGAAACAAACTATAAGAATTGTGAGTGTGTGCGTTTTTGTGGACAAGTTTGATTAAAGGCTTTCTTAGAAAAACTCTAAGTTCAAGACAAGTAGAATTTGGTTAAGTGTTCTCTTCTTTTCTCAACCACCAAATCTTGAGCCAATTTCGGGCACCTCAAGGATTTGTGTTTTTCTTTTCACTAATTCCTTCTTTCTTTTTGCTATTCTTTAAAGTATACTAGAGCCAATTTCGGGCACCTCAAGCATGAAGAAGAGACTTTCTAGAGCCGGTGATAGGCACCTCTAGTTACTTTCCAAAAATCTAAGTCTTTATCACCAAAGTTCATTAAAAGAATTCCTATAATCTAACAAGTCCCAAAAGTGTTTTAATGTTCTTCCTATAGTAAGCTTGTAAGTTTTCATCCTTAAGTACCCTAAGATTAGACCTTCTTAACAGAACCTAATCATGGTAAGGAGAAAGATTTCTATAGCCTTAAAGAGTAAACTAAGGCAATACTGATGATAAGCAGTGCAAAAGTGTAGGCAGTTAATTCAAGTAAGGTGGGGAGCATGAAAAATTAAAAAAAAATCACTAGAATACTCCCTTTTTGCAAGGCCTCGGCAGTAGATTGCTGCCTTGGCAGTGAATTTGCACCCCCAAACTCAAACCAAGCATTGTCCTCAATGCTTTATACTTGAAGAAATAAGAGGGCAACAAAATATGAATAGAATAAGCAGCAAATAAAAACAATAACAACAAGTAATATTAAATTATGAAAAGAAAGAAAAATAATAAAAGCGAATCCGAAGAGCTGCTTGTAACAATTTTTCTCCTCGGCCTTGTTGCCGATTGCTTGGTCCTTGGTAAAGGCGATGGTTGAGCTTTTGCTTGCTAGGGCGGTTGGACTCGTGTGGGTGGTGTCCGTTGCATTGGGGCCTCCACCTCTTCTCCTTCTTCCACATCGGTCATCTCTTCGGTTATCATTATATCCGTTCCACCTCTCATTGCTGTGGCTCTTCCGGTGTGGTGTGTACTTGGTCCAGCGGCGGTAGAGCTTTGGTGCACATAGGCATCTATCTCAGCTGATAGACTGCCCATGATGATTGGGGATCAGGGTGGAGTGCTGAAAACTACCCTCCGTTTCGATGGTCTTCTGCTGGCAGACGATGCCGCGGTAGAATCTGCTGCCCTAGATGGGCCGGCAGCCTGGTATTGGGGCTGAGGGTCCGCATGGAAGAACGGACTTGGTCCTCCCGGAGCTGGTGTAGTCTCTGTGTAAGGGGCGGCTGTGACAAACATGTTGTTGGGAAACTCTGGAAATTGTGCTCCTTGGTTCGGAAAAGCTTGTAGCATCATGTGCTAATGTGCCGTTGAAATCTCTTTGGTACTTCATGTACCTTTGTTGCCTGAGGTCCATTGCTGCCATCCTTTGCAAAATCTCCTGGTACGGGTCTGCTGCGGCAGGGGTGTAGGCAGTGTCTGGCATGTCTGCCGTGTACTGGGCCCCGGTAGCAGTATCAGCAGTGAACTGCTGGGGCGTTGCTTGGACTGGCTCCGCTTGCGTGATCTGCATGACTTTGTGACAAAAGTCTTTGGTCCATCCTCGCCGTGGGGGAGTGTATTCGTCCGTATCTTCAATGGGCACACCTGCAGCAATACATAAACCCGTGATCAAACATGGGAAATACAATGGTCCCCTATCTTTCTTACCGCACTCGTGAATTTCCCTTAGGATGATCTCTCCAACGTTGATGGTCCTCTTGTTGATGATTGATTGGATAAGCACCAATCTTTTGCGGTCCACCGTGCTATTTTGGGATGTGGGGATGAGGCGTCGCTTGAAAAAGGTGTTCCACATCTTGGCCTCGGGCTTTAGGCTTTGTCTTGTTACGGATCCTCTATGGGTACCGGTTTCCCATGGGGTGTTCACGTAACAAAGGTCATCTTTGATGAGCTCGTAGTCCTCGGCAGTGATGTCTTCCATGAATTCGGCGTGGATATCATGTCAGGAGTGAGGCCGTAGAAATTGTTGATTGTCTCAGCATCTAACTAGATCGGCCTGCCGCGGCAATGAACAAAGAGGGAGTCTTTGCTGGGCCCGTGCGCATAGAACTCCCGCACGATCGTAGCATTCGCCTGAGTAGGTTGAAGACAGAAAGTTTCCCAATTTTGGTACTTGATTCTATCAAAGAGATAATGTTCAATGCCGTAATTTTCATCGTCCGCATGCTGGAAACCTTGTTCTTCCCATAATTGCCAGGCGATGAAAGATCGGTTGAATCGATCTTCAACGTTGGCTGGGGCAAATCGCTTGTAAGTTGCCATCAAGATTTGAGAGATGTGATTTCTTGGAGTATATCTTGAAAAGAATCTGAAATGTCACGAAGATTATGAGTAGGCAGAGAGTAATGTGAGAGGGAGATTGTTATGAATACTAAAGAAAACAAGAAAGCAAGAGTGAATAGTTCAAGAGGAAAAAGTTTCTTATATAGGCCTCGGCCTTGTGACCATTTGAAGCCACTAGCCGTTTTGTAGCCGTTACTATTTTCTGCCGTTTCCTTTTCTGCCGCGGCAAGAATCTCGGCAGACTATCCGTTACACTGTTCTGCTCGTTGAGACTGCTGCGGCCCTGACACTATTTTTCTGCCTCGGCAGAGTTCCTACTGTGAACTATTTCTCCTTTATTCTTGCTTATTAGTCCTAAATAAAAATTAAACACACAAAAGAAAAATACTTAAAGCAAAAAAATATATTCGAAAAATAAAAATAAACTAAACTAATCCTAATATATTAAATAAAGAAAAGAGAGGAGATCAGGTTACTGGTGGAGAGCATACAAATTCATCTCCCAAGATTATTCTCTCCCGTTGGCCCGAATTGTGAATCGGTTTTGGGCAACTCCTTTGTGTTGTATGTTCATCCACCTTGGGCTTAATCTTTTTGCCAAATATCCTGCCGAGCAGACTGCCCATGCAGGATATTTTAGTGTCTACTGTGTGGATGGCCTTGCACTCCTCTGGATCATCATATTTTTTTAAGTTGTGGAATGCATTGAGTTTGACTTGTTGGTCATTGACCCGCATTGTCAACTCTCCTTTTTCCACGTCAATTAGGGTACGTCCAGTTGCAAGGAAAGGTCTCCAAGGATGATCGGTGCATTATCATCTGCTTTACAATCAAAGACAAGAAAATCAGCAGGAAAAATAAACTTATCAACTCTTACCAGTATGTCCTCGATTTTGCCTTCGGGTTGCACATAGGATCGATCCGCTAGTTGGAGCATGACTGTTGTAGGTTTTGCCCGTCCTATTCCAAGCTTTTGAAAGACAGATTTGGGCATGAGATTTATGCTTGCTCCAAGGTTGCATAGGGCCTTTCCTTCATAATTTTTACCTATTGCACAAGGTATTATAAAGTAGCCAGGATCTTTTAACTTCGGTGGCATGCGATTGTGCAACATTGCCATGCATCCCTCGATAGCAGCCACTGTTTCAAACTCACCTATTCGTTTCCTCTTTGATACCATATTCTTTAAGAACTTAGCATAATTAGGCATTTGTTCAATTGCCTCTACGAACGGTATGTTGATGTGAACTTGCTTTAAGATGTTGAGGAACTTTTTAAATTGATGGTCCTGTTTTTGCTTTTTCAACCTTTGTGGGAAAGGTGGTGGTGGTCTCATCTTATCCAGGGTTTCATTAGTTTGGAATTTAATACCTGGCACCACTGGAGTTGTTGCTGCCTCGGCAGGCTGCTCAGGAGCTGCAGTACTATCTGCCGGGGTAGTGTTATCAGCATCAGTTTGCTCAGCCTCTTCCTTTGCTTGATCTACTGATTGAGTTTGGCTCTCTAGGATATTTTCCTTCAGCTTTAGACCACTCCTAGTAGTGATTGTTTTGCACTGTTCATGGTCCATTACCTTAGCAACTTCAGTATTGCTAAATAGTCCTCCTTGTGGTCTAGTGTTTATGTTTTGAGCAAACTGCACAACCTGAGTTTCTAGCGTTTTAATGTCCGCTTCTTGATTTTGCAACCTCATCTCAGTTCTATTCATAAAAGCGTCTGTCCTTTTGATGAAATTACTGTTCTCTGCCATGTATGACTCAGTTTTCATCATAAAGACCTTAAGAGTGTTCTCCAGTGAACTTACCGGTTGCTGTTGCATCTGCTGCTGCGGCATTGACTGTTGGATCTGCTGCTGCAGCAGTTGTTGCATCGGTTGCTGAAATCCTGAAGGTTGGGTGATGGGTTTAAGGCATTGTTAGGGTTGCTCCATGATAGGTTTGGATACCTCTTCCATGAGGGGTTGTATGTGTTGAACATTATATTGTTGCGGTTGTAGTTCCCAACATACATACTGGTTTCTTGATTCATACAATCTGAGGAACTGTGATTACCTCCACATAAGTCATAATACGAATCAGTTACCTTGACCTCACGGGTATTTTGTTGTAATTGTAGGTTTTGCACTATCTTGGTAAGAGAGGCCAATTGTGATGCCACTGAACTTGATGTGTCTAATTCATTTACCGTGGCTTGGCGTCTTACTCTTCCTCGCCTAGATGTAGGAAATTGAAAATCATTTTTTGCGAGTTTGTTTAGTATCTCGATAGCTTCCTTAGGTGCTTTATCAAGGAGTGTTCCGTTCGCCGAGGCATCTAACATCATCCTTGTTGGGGCATTCGTGGCATTATAGAACATTGTCACTTGTGTCCATAGAGGAAATCCATGCAAAGGACACTTGTGCAATAGCCCCCTGTAGCGCTCCCATGCCTCGTACATTGGTTTGTCTTCTGCCTGTCGAAAAGAAGTGATTTCATTACGGATTCTATCATATAAGTTTGTAGGGTTGAAACGAGTAATAAAATCACGGCAGAGTTCACTCCAAGATCCAATAGATCCTGCTGGAATGCTATTCAGCCAAGCTTTCGCCCTATCCCTTAGTGAATAGGGTAATAGCTTCAATCACAAGACATCTTCATGGAATCCTTGGATTTTGAAAGAGTTGCAAATTTCCATGAAGGACTTAAGGTGCTGCCTTGCGTCTTCAGTTGCAGACCCACCAAATTGTCCAATAGTGTTAAGCATATTGAACATAACATGTTTAAGTTCAAAGTGGATTGCTTTTATCTCTGGTGTAACAACTCCTGGGTTTAATCCATTTAAGTCCTCTTCCAGGAAGTCTCTGACAGTAAGCTGTCGCGGCCCAGGTGGCGGCGAATGTCCTCCATTGCTGGCAGGTGACAGTAAAAATTTGTGGAAGATTTCGGGAAAAATAAAGAAAATTTGTGACACACGATCTATTGTGGTTCAAGATTCGGAACAAACTCTACATCCATTACCTTAGCTCCCACTAAGGATTTTGAAACCAATTCACTAAGATGAATTCAACCTTTTTCTAGGTTCAAGGGCTAACCTTTACAAACAAGCCAATTTCCTACCCGAAATTGACTTATACCTCACAAAGGATTACAATGAAAGAAAGGCAAATGTGGATATCTCTCAAAAGACAAATATTGCCCCAATTGCATATTTACTCTCCCCAAACTCAATTACAAAGAATTAAAATGAAACACAAGAGTTGGGAGTCAAGGTTTTGCAATGAAGTGCTTTGGAGTTGGATTTGTATGCTTGGATGTTGCTTGAGGTTCAATAGTTGTTAATACTGCTCAAAATGCTTCCATTTATACCTTCTCATTGATTTCTAACCGTTGGGGTTGTTGGAGATGTAAATAAAGACGTTGGAGCTTCATCTTTCCATCATAAATGCACTCTACAACAACTAGTATCGAAACACGGGGTACCTGTTTCAAAACTGACCACAAATAGAAAGAGACGTTGTGCATTTATTAAAGGGAGTATCGAAACAGGTTTCGACACTTGAACTAAACTATGAAGTTTGGTATCGAAACGGGTTAACCACCTTTTAAAGCTTTAACTGCCACCAACGGTCAACTCATTTAATGCTTAAAAGAGTCGTTGGGATTTTTGGGGGTATCGATATCTATATTCTCCCCCTTAATAGTTGCATAGCTTTAAAAATAGTATTCTCCCCCTTAATAGTTGCATAGCTTTAAAAATAGTATTGTTCTAACATGAATGAAAATACAACATAATACTTAGAAAAACATAATTACTCCTAAAAAGCCATAGCAAAGACAAAGCATAATAGCTAAGTTAAGGATCACTCATCTCCGTCACCATCCTCATCACCATCTTCATCATCTTCCTCGTCATCATCGCCATCTCTATTTGAGGTATTTTGAAGATGCCGGAGGGCTTCGAGCGAGACACGTATAGAAAGATTTTGATTCTCCAAACCCGTCAACCTCGTATCCATAGCATCGAAACGAGAGTCGAAGTGAGTAGTGAGGGAATCAAAACAAGTATCCAAGCTATCAAAGCGAGCATCCAAACTAGCAAACCGAGCATCCAAGCTATCAAACCTTGAAGTGAGAAAGTCTATCATCTCGGTGTTTGGAGCAACTTGTCTAATTGACTTCTGATCAACTGGATGAGGAGGACCACAAACCCATTAACCATTTAGATGTTGAAAATGGGAACGGTTAAGAGAGGTTTCGCCGATGGGTTCTTTGACGGACTCCACATTTTCATAGAAGCAATCAATTCCCAAATGCACAAAGATAGAGCTAAGCACACAAGCATAAGGAAAAGATTTGACAAGGGGAATGGCACGGTGCTTGACATGTCAAACAATGTCGGAGAAGACAATTTGGACAAGATTTGGACGTTGATATTCACGAAAGCACTTGAGCCAAAAGCTATCAACTTGGCGGATCCAAGAGTACTTACCATTTGATGGACGAATCCACCAAGAGATGATAAGATGCAAGAAGCGATCGTGGAAATCAAGTGGCATAACCGAGTCAGTGAAAGTGCCAAGAGAATCCTCATCATCAAGGCCCTCATCCTCAAGGCCGAAAACCTCAACAAAGGTGTCAACATCGATTCTAAAGGTTCGACCCATGAGATAGGATTCTATGGCGACCACTTTACTCCTATACTTTGAAAGAATGCAAGAGGCATTAGCATAGAAAAGGAGTAAAAGAGTGGAAAAAACTTGTCGGTAGATGTGAGAAAGGTCATGAAATTCCAATTGTGTAAAAGATAAAGATAACAGAATTGAAACTTGGTGGAGTTCATGAATTGCACATCCACGCAACGCTCCTTCTTAAGCGGGTGGTTGGGAAATTGTTGAAAGTTGTCAACTTTACCATGACCATCCAAGCTCCTTTCGAAGACCAATTGGATATCAGTTTTAGGAGAACAAGAGGATGACGAACTACCGCTGTCAGTACGTTGACGTTTCTTTGGTGCCATGATATAAAAATTGAACAAATTGGATTAGTTTTGGGCACTTAAAACATATATGCTCTAAAAACCTAATTCAATCCTATTAATCAATAATTCAAGGGTTTTGAAATTTTGAAAACTATTTGAAAAACCAGTGAAAATTAATACAATAAAAATAATTTATATTCGAATGAAAAAATTTTGATTTTGAAAAAGGTTTTGCATGATTATGAAAACTCATACAATAAACATGCATAATATCTTCAAAATCTAAATTTTAACATATTAAAAATCAACGAAAAAAAGGTTTTTCGAAAATTACCTTGAGTATCGATTAGGATGAATTAAAAGGTTTTGAAGCACCAATCTTTGATGTTACCTTGGCTTTGATGTTTTGATTAAAATCCCTCAAGAAAAACTCTTGATTTTATGATATAATTGATGGATTGGGGGTTTTTATAAGAGGGGATGCGACTAGGGTTTTGAAGGAGGGGATTGAAGAGTTTTAATTTGAGACAAATTAAGTTTGGGTATGTTTTAAAGCATTCTAACGCCGCACGTTTCGATACGCCCTTATAGGCGTTTCGAAACAGCTGTATCGATACTCGTATCGGAACCTCAGTATCGATACGAGGTTCAATATCTAACCTACACAAAAACTTCTGTCGCATGTCAAAAGTGCGCGTTTAGTGCAAGTTGACACATCGAAAGTAATAAGTGATAAGTAATTATCAGATTATCGTCTCCACAGGGACTGGTAGCCTTAATATGCCTTCTTCACCTTCTTGCTCTGTAGAAAAGTAAAAACACAAGTGATTTGAGATGGTTTATCTAAACTAAAATAACTAAACAAAAATAAAGAGATTTAATAATAGAGAGAGATGGGTCATGATCCAGTTGCGTTGTATTGTGGATTTGATTGACTTGTCTCTGCTCAATGCAATCGTATATCACTACCTCAGTAGCACTGCAGTTTACTGCCTTGGCAGCGACGATACTTGTCCGCCGCGGCAATCCCTTGCTCGTGGTTGGACTTTACCAAAGTTGGGCAAAGTGTCCTTGAATGACTCCGCTTATCCCTAAGTCAGAGTGTTGTTGATGACTAGTCCTTGATGATACCTCCCGGCGTGAACCAATTATACTCACCAACCAATCTCACACTTCTTTTAGCCTCTGAAACTCTTAACCTATCCCTAGGCCGAGTTAGTATTTCGTGATTGAAACACCGTACTTACCCCTTTCGTGTATCTAACTCTCCCGAGCTTAGATAAATGGATTACTCACAAACTTCTCTCCCGAGCTTGAATGCGAGAACAAGGAATAAAAAAGGATAAGCAAACCTTGATACTTTTATTGCATTGAAACAAAGGCAAAGTACAATCTCCTCTCACATATACTCGACAACCTTCACCTAATCCCTAAGAAGGTTTGGAACATAATGGAGAGAAAGAAGACAAGTATAGAATTCGGCTCTCTCTCCCTAGGTATTCCCGTCTCCAGTACATTGGATGGCTAGGTCTTTATATAGGCTAGACCTAGCGCAAACCTTTCCTAAGTAGAATACAACTTGGAGTAGGGAACAAGTCAAGTACATAATTAAAATATTTCCAAGTTTAATTCGGCTAAGGGGGCTTTCCCGCGTGGTCTTCACTTGGGCTTTTCCTCATGCTAGCTAGCTCCGATCCATGGGCTTTAAGTCCAGACACGTTCCTTGGATTTTTATCTTTCGATCGCCTACAGTCTTGCTTCCTGTCTTCCTGTTGCTGCCTCGGCATCAGGTTCTGCCTCGGCCTTGTCGCTGCCGCGGCACTGGTTCTCCTACACAGATATAAAAACGCAGTAAAACGTGCCTTTTCTGTAAATATTAACTCTGTAAGTATAACTTCTAAATATATCACATTGAGTATATGCATTGGTCCGATTAGGTGTATATTTGGTAATTAATGCCCATAAAAGGAGTAAAAAGTGATAGTGAGTTGAGCACTTATCAACTTCCTAAAAGAACACGAAGAACAGGTATCGAAACCAGTTCTACCTGTTTCGATACCACTTAGCTGAGCTTTGCATTTTAGGCTTCTAAAGTACTAAAAATGAGTCTCTAAAGTCCCTAGAAGCATACATATGATGTTATGACATGATTAAAATGCATGAATAAGTTCATACTCCTCTAGCAACATGCATAGAAGCAACAAGATGTAAAATAACATAGGCATGATTTCAACCAAGATTCAAGCATAGTCTTGCACAAAAATATCACATAAGAGGTCAAGAAAGGCTAGTTAGGCCTAACTCTCTCCTAAGGGTCCAAAAACGCTCTTTGTCTAAAGGTTTGGTAAAAATATCCGCTAATTGATTTAAGGTGTCAACAAACTCTAGAACAACATCATTTTTAGACACATGATCTCTAATAAAGTGATGTTTAATTTCTATGTGTTTGGTTCTAGAATGTTGGATGGGTTTCTTAGTAAGACAAATGACACTAGTATTATCACATTTTAGAGGTATAGTTTCAACCTTAATGCCATAATCTAAGAGTTGTTGTTTTATCCATAATACTTGAGCACAAAAACTCCCTAAGGATATGTATTCTGTTTCGGTGATAGATAAAGCTACACTATTTTGTTTCTTAGAGAAACAAGATATGAGCATACTACCTAAGAATTGACAAGTTCCGGAAGTACTTTTCCTATCTATCTTACAACCTCCATAATCCGCATCCGAATAAGCATAAAGATTAAAGGAAGTGTCTTTATGATACCAAAGACCTAAACAAGGTGTGTGTCTAAGGTACCTAAAAATTCTCTTAATGGCTACTAAGTGTGATTCTCTAGGACTAGCTTAAAACCTACCACACAAGCAAACACTAAACTTAATATCTGGTCTACTTGCGGTAAGGTAAAGCAAAGAACCTATCATGGGTCTATACAATTTAGAATCAACACACTTATCTCCTTCATCCTTGTCAAGCTTAGTTGATGAGCTCATAGAAGTAGCTTGAGGTTTCACATTCTCCAAGCCAAACTTCTTGAGCATATCTTTGACATACTTTGCTTGATTGATGAAGGTGCCATCTTTCCTTTGCTTGATTTGGAGTCCCAAAAAGAATGAGAGCTCCCCCATCATGCTCATCTCGAATTCACCTTGCATTAACTTAGAAAATTCATGACAATAACATTCATTAGTAGATCCAAAAATAATATCATCAACATAAATTTGAACTACTAAGATGTCATTTTTAAACCTTTTTATAAAAAGTGTAGTATCCACCTTTCCCTTTTCAAAACCTTTTCAATTAAAAATTTGAGAGCCTTTTATACCAAGCTCTAGGAGGTTGTTACAAACCATATAAAGCTTTTGTTAATTTAAACACATGGTTTGGAAATTTTGGATCCTCAAAACCCGGTGGTTGTTCAACATACACTTCTTCATTTATAAAACCATTTAAAAAGGCATTTTTGACATCCATTTGAAAAAGCTTGAAATAATGATAACATGCAAATGCAAGTAACATCCTAATAGCTTCCATTCTAGCTATGGGTGCATAAGTTTCATCGAAATCTATTCCCTCTTCTTGAGTGTAACCTTGAGCAACTAATCTAGATTTCTAGTTTGTTTCTAAAGACCCATTTAGTTCCTATAATAGATTTATTACTAGGCCTATCAACTAATGTCCATACATTACTTCTCTCAAATTGATTTAACTCTTCTTGCATAGCCAATATCCAAAAATCATCATCTAAAGCTTTATTGATATTTTTAGGTTCTATGAATGAGATAAATGCAATATGGTTCATTAATTTAAGAGAACGAGTAGTTACCCCCTTGGATGGATCACCCAAGATTTCACCACCCTTCACATAGTTCAATTCTTTTGGGTAGCTCACTTCCCTTTCTTTAAGCTTTACATCTCCTAAAGCTTCTATTGGAGGATCTTTTGTTTCCTCATTGGTTGGAACCCCATCCACCTTTGATGTTTGTCCTCATCAATGGTTTCAATGATTCCTACATCATCATCATCACAAGAATCCTTCCTAGGAAGGAGGTTATCATCGAAAACCACATGTATTGACTCTTCTACAACGAAAGTTCTTTTGTAAAAACACTATAAGCCTTTGAAAGTTGAGAATATCCAAGAAAAATAGCTTCATAACTTTCTGCATCAAATTTACCTAAATTATCTTTTCTATTGTTTAAAACAAAACACTTGCACCCAAAAGGGTGAAAATAGCTAATGTTAGGCTTTTTGGATTTTAAAATCTCATAAGGAGTTTTCTTTAAAATTGGCCTAATCATTACACGATTTATAATATAACAAGAAGTGTTTGTGGCTTTCACCCAAAAATACTTAGGTAAATTGTTTTCACAAAGCATGGTCCTAGCCATTTCTTCTAAAGTTCTATTTTTCCTCTCAACTACCCTATTTTGTTGAGAAGTGCAAGGAGCTGAAAAATTATGGCTAATCCCATTTTTATTACAAAAATTCTCAAAACCTAAATTTTGAAATTCGGTTCCATGATTACTTCTAGTATGAGAAATTCTTTGATCAAGATCATTTTGAGAAATATTTGAAAATGTGATGAATTTTTCTAAGTCTTCATCTTTAGTACTTAAAAATAGAACTCAAGTGTATCTAGAATAATCATCTACAATAACAAATGCATATGATTTTCCACCCAAGCTAGTTGTCCTAATAGGTCCAAAAAGATCCATATGGATCAATTATAATACTCTACTAGTTGCAACATTATTAATGGACTTAAAAGAAACTCTCTTTTGTTTACCTTTAGCACATGCATCACAAATTTTAAAATTCTAAGGAAAATTTGAGCTTAGGTAAACCTCTAACTACATTTTGGGAAACTAATTTCTCTAAAACACTTATGCTAGAATGTCCTAGTTTCCTATGACATAACCATGCGTCATTTTCATCACTAGCCACTAAGCATGCATGGAAAAAGTTTATGTCATCTAAATGCACCATATAGATATTTCCTATGCGATGACCTATGAGCATTGTTTTATTAGATTCTATGTCTATTATTTTGCAACCACATCTATCAAAAGATACATAGAACTCTTTATCACACAATTGACTAATGCTCAACAAATTATGTTTAAGACGATTAATAAGAAGAACATTTTCAATAAGAATAGAGGAGTGATTACCAATAGAGCCAATACCCTCAATTTGGCCTTTGGAGTTGTCACCGAAGGTCACTACACCACCACTTTTAAGCTCTAACTCCTTAAATCGTCTCTTGTCTCCGTTCATATGCCTTGAGCATCCACTATCAAGGTACCACTTGTTTTGACTTGAAGCTTTGGCCTTGAAGCAATGCTCAACCTACAAACAAAGATTTAGTTTTTGATTTTTGGTACCCAAATCATTTTGGGTCTATGAGAGTTAGTTCTCAAAAGCTTGGTTCCCTTAGGAATCCAAGATGCAATGACATGAACATTATTAGAAATAACAAGTTCCTTAGGAACCCATACACTCCTAATCTTTCTATGTCTAGCATGCCTTTGAAACTTCTTTGTTTGTGGCTATGAAAATTCTTTTTCACATGGTTGGTTTTTGAAGAACTTCCTTTTTCAAAATTTGAGCTTCCAACCACTTTGATTTGCTCTTTGAGTTCATTCACCATTTTATGGTGATCCTCACTCAAGCTAAAAATAAGGTTGTTTAAGTCAACATTTTCCTTTTGAAAAAATTTTAAATCGTCTTTCAAATCAAAAACATTTTCTTCAAGTTTCAATTTTGCTTTTGTCAAAGAATCATTTTCCTCTTTCAAATCGGAAATAGTTTTCTTATTTTTCAAAATTGATTCTTTGAATTTTAAAACCAACTCATCATAATTATCTTGCAATTCATCATATGCATCATATAATTCATCATAAGAAAGATCATTGCAAGATGGTTCAAGGGTTACCTTGGGCTCATCAAGAGCCATGAGACAAAGATTTGCCACTTCGTTGTCCTCATCGGATGAAGACTCCTCATCACTCCATGTGGCAACATGAGCTTTTTCTTCTTCTTTCTCTCAAAACCCTTCTTCTAGTATTGAGGGCAATCGGTCCTAATGTGACCAGGCCTTTTGCATTCATAGCAAATTATTTGATCCTTCTCATTTTTCTTGCCCTTTTTTTATTTCTTTCTTCCTTTGGAATCTCCTATTCCGGTTTGCCCTCATGAGCCTTGTGAATCATTTGGCTACCATAGCCAACTCTTCAAGCTCATCCTCTTCACTAGTATCCACCTCTTCTTGAAATCTTGCTTTTTTCTTTCAACCTCTCTTTTTTCTAGCTTCACATCTTCTTTTTTTTTCTCTTCTTCTCTTCCTTTCTTCATGATCTCATGGGTGAGATGAGATCCCACAAGAGCATCAAGCTTGAGATTCTTGAGGTCTTTAGCTTCAATCATAGCCGTTCTCTTGTTATCCCAAGACTCGGGAAGAGAATAGATAAGCTTCCGTACGAGCTTTTCCTTTGGTATGATCTCACAAAAAAACTTTAAGACCGTTGACAATAAAGGAAAATCGATCAAACATCTTGGTGATATCTTCATCCGGCTCCATCTTGAAGTTCTCATAGTTGAGATTAAGAAGACCGATCTTTGTCTCCTTGAAATCATTGGTGCCCTCATAAGTTGTCTCCAAAGAATCACAAACTTCCTTGGCACTTGTACAAGATGACATCTTGGAGTAGATGTCGGGACCAAGAGCACAAAAGAGAATTTGCAAGGCTTTGTCATTTGTGGACATCCTTCTTCTCTCTTCATCGAACATCTCATTCCTCTTCTTTGGCACTTGCCTATCTCCTTCTTGCTTCATCGGGATTGAGGGGCCATCTTCAATTATGTCCCATAAGACATAATCATTTGAGTTTATGAACAACCTCATCCTATTCTTCCAATAAGGATAGTTGTCTCCATTGAAGAAGGGAGGCTTAGTGATGGAGTGAGACTCGTTCCAACTTCCGAAAGTAGAGGCCATTGGATTTGACTTGAGGAAATGATCAACTATCCTTGGATCTTCTTTGGTGGATGTTAATCCTTTCAAAGATCTAGCTCTAGTACCAATTGTTGAGTTGATCAAACAATAGAATTGGCCAAGAGGGGGTGAATTGGCTATTTAAAAAATTGTGGAAGATTTCGGTAAAAATAAAGAAAATTTGTGACACAAGATCTATAGTGGTTCAAGATTCGGAACAAGCTCTACATCCACTACATTAGCTCCCACTAAGGATTTTGAAACCAATTCACTAAGATGAATTCAACCTTTTTCTAGGTTCAAGGGATAACCTTTACAAACAAGCCAATTTCCTACCCGAAATTGACTTATACCTCACAAAGGATTACAATGAAAGAAAGGCAAATATGGATATCTCTCAAAAGACAAATATTGCCCCAATTGCATATTTACTCTCCCCAAACTCAATTACAAAGAATTAAAATGAAACACAAGAGTTGGGAGTCAAGGTTTTGCAATGAAGTGCTTTGGAGTTGGATTTTTATGCTTGGATGTTGCTTGAGGTTCAATAGTTGTTAATGCTGCTCAAAATGCTTCAATTTATACCTTCTCATTGATTTCTAACCGTTGGGTTGTTAGAGATGTAAATATAGACATTGGAGCTTCATCTTTCCATCATAAATGCACTCTACAACAACTGGTATCGAAACACGGGCTACCTGTTTCGAAACAGACCACAAGTAGAAAGAGACGTTGTGCATTTATTAAAGGGAGTACCGAAACAGGTTTCGACACCTGAACTAAACTGTGAAGTTTGGTATCGAAATGGATATCGAAACAGGTTAACCACCATTTAAAACTTTAACTAACACCAACGGTCAACTCATTTAATGCTTAAAAGAGCCATTGAGATTTTTGGGGGTATCGATACTTGTATCGAAACACTAAGCCATAATTTTAAATAATTTTAAAATAATTAAAAATAATTAAAACCTAAAGACTGGTTCGATACTGGATTCGAAACATTTGTTGATAGTGAGGTCTCTTTATCGAAAATGGTTTCAATACTTTTTCTAAGTCTCAAGAACATTCTTTGAAAAATAAAGGGCAGTATTGATACCTGTTCCAATGGTATCGAAACGCTCGTGTAAAAACACTTAGAAAAATTATTTCAAAGTTCTTGGTTTGACTTGAATCTTAATTTTGACTTTGTAACTTAAAAATTTATTACAAAAATAGTCCTTGAACATAGTTGTTATATCAAAATCAATTTTAGTTTTACAAAGTTTGAGGGAGATCGAAAAGTTGAATAGCGTTTTCGGGTGACTTGTCGAGAGTTTCGGTAAATCAGTGAGTGGATTATGAGAGTTGGCAATTTGGCATAGTTTTAAATGTGTTTTTAAAAAGTTGGGGTGTAGGGAAGGTTTGAAAAAACTCCTTATACTCGGAAGTAAGTTTTAAGTATTGCTTTCTTAAAGGTTCTCATATTATGTCGTGTTTTTACAACGTTATTTGCCATGCTCTTATTGTGTTGTGCATATGTGATTATGAATGTGTTTTAATGCTCATGAGACTATTTTTACAAAAATTTTATATGTATATGATGCTCCCACAGTTTTGTTTTGAGAACATGAGAAAAGTAATATTTACCAATTTATTCATTTGATGCATGTATTGGTGGGATGCATGAGTTTATTTAATTATTTTTAACTTGAAACTTGAGCATTGGTTTTTGATAATATATTAGCTAGTTAAGTGATGTATCTATTGGGATAAGTTAATCGATTAATAGGTTCTACAGTGAACTATAAATATTCAAAAGTCGTACGTGTTTAAATTCCTTGTGTGTTGCATTTTGACTTTTAGTCTAATGTTGTGTGATAGAAGTAGTACTGTCACATCCGGATTGATAGGTGATAAGTGCTTAATTCACTATCACTTTTTACACCTTTCATGGACAATAATCACCTAATCTACACCTACTTGGACTAAAGCATGTACTTAATGTGAGATATTTAGATATTCTGCGTGTGTGACTTATAAAGATGATATTTATAGAAAATGCAGGCTTTACGGAAACTTTTATGCAAATACAGGAATATCCACTGCCGCGAAAGTAATTGAGGCCGAAGCAGAACCTGAGGCCCGGCAGCAGCTGAAGGACAAGTATCGATATTATAAGCGACCTTAAAAGAAAAATGAGGTGGACGTTTCTGGACAAGCAACACAAGGATCGGAGCTGGGAAGCGAGCAGAAAGCCCAAGTCAAAGGCCACGCAGAAAAGAATCCTTGTGGGAATAAACTTGGAAATAAAACAAATATTTTATTTATGTACTTAACTTGTGTTTTACTCCAAGTTGTATTCCTACTTAGAAAAGGTTTGCCCTAGATCAAGCCTATATAAACCATAGCCACCCAAGGAGAAGAGATCATCATACAATGCACGAGAGAAATTAGATTTTTAGAGTTTTATTTGTTTCAATTATGTTCTAAACTTTCTTAGGGTTTAGGTGAAGGTTGTTAAGTATTTGTGAGAGAAGATTGGACTTTGCTTTCTTGTTTTATGCAATAAAATATTAAGGTTTGCTTATTCTTTGCTATTCATTGATCTTACATTCAAGCTCGGGAGAGAAGTTTGTGAGATATTTATTTGTATAATATCGGGAGAGTTAGGCTCACGAAAGGGATAAGTACGATATTTTTCTAGTTGGAAAATACTAACTCGGCCTAGGGATAGGTTAGAGTTTCAGCGGCTAAAAGAAGTGTGAGATTGGTTGGTGGTTATCATTGATTCACGCTGGGAGGTATCATCAAGGATTAGTCATCAATATTACTTCGATAAGCGAAGTCATCCAAGGACACTTTACCGAACCTTAAAGAAGTTCACCCAAGAGCAAGGGATTGCCGCGGCGGACGCTGGTCTTCACTTTCGAGGCAGGAAACTGCAGTTCTGCCGAGGCAGTGTTGCATTATTGCACAGAACATAAACAAGTCAATTAAACTCATAATACGATTCAACTGGATCCTACCCATTCTCTAAATCTGATCTTATTTCCATTTACTATTCTCTTTTTATTATTCAGTTATTCTAGTTTTCGAAACAACCCAATTAATCTGTGTCTTTTATTTCTTTTACAGAGTGAGAAGAGAAAAGAAAGCATATTAAGTACACCAATCCCTGTGGAGACGATACTTGATACTTATCACTTTATTACTTGCGACGTGTACACTTGCATTACTTGCGCACCCTTTTTACACGCAACAAGGTTTTTGCGCCGTTGCAGGGGATTGACAACTAAATTTTTGTTATCTTTATTTTCTCGCATCTTAAATTTGTTTTATTTAACTTCGGTTTTTACTGGTGTATGACCAGAGCAAACCCAAGCAATCCATTATACGAGCTAGATCCAGAGATTGAACGCAAGTGTCAAAGGTTGCGAAGACAAATCCGAGTAGTTATGGAAGATCATTCGGCAGGACAAAACCTACCCGCTGGCAATGGAAGGCTTCCGCCGCCACCAGGGCCGCGGCAGCTTACTGTTCGAGATTTTTTGGAAGAGAATTTGAATGGGTTAAATCTAGGAGTCGTTACACCAGAGATCGGAGCAGCCCACTTTGAACTAAAACCTGTCATGTTTAATATGCTTAATACTATTGGACAGTATGGTGGGTCAGTAACTAAAGATGTCAGGCAATACCTTAAATCATTCATGGAGATCTGTAACTCATTCAAAATTTAAGGAGTTCATGAAGATGTGTTGAGATTGAAACTGTTTCCCTATTCACTGAGGGATAGGACAAAAACCTAGTTAAATAGCATTCCAGCAGGATCAATAGGATGTTGGAGTGAACTCTGTCATGATTTCATTACACTTTTTAATCCTACTAATTTATATGATCGTATACGTAATGAAATTACTTCCTTCCGGCAGGCAGATGATGAACCAATGTATGAGGCATGGGAGCGCTATAGGGAGTTACTGCACAAGTGCCCTTTACATGGATTCCCATTATGGACACAAGTGACCATGTTCTACAATGCAACCAATGCCCCAAAAAGAATGATGTTAGACGTCTCTTCCAATGGGACACTCCTTGACAAACCACCAGAGGAAGCTATAGAAATTTTAAATAAACTCGCAAAGAATGACTTTCAATTCCCTACATCTAGGTGAGGAGGGATGAGACGTCAGGCCACAGTACAGGAATTAGAAACATCCAATTCAATGGCAGCAAAATTGGCAACTCTCACTAAAATGGTCCAAAATATGCAAATGCAACATAATACCCATAAGGTTAAGGTAATAGATTCTTCATGTGATTTATGTGGAGGTAACCATAGCTCTTCTGAGTGCATGCAGAATCAAGAATCTAGCCTTTATGTGGGAAATTATAACCGGAACAACAACATGATGTCCAACACATACAATCTAGCTTGGAAAAGGCATCCAAATTTTTCATGGAGCAATCCCAATATTGCTTTGAATCTGACTGCTCAACCCTCAGGCTTTCAGCAATCAATGCCAATGCAACACCCGTAGCAACAGCAGCAGCCACTTCTATAGCAGCAGATGTCGCAACAACAGCCTGCAAGTTCATTGGAAAATTCTCTTAAGGCCTTTATGATGAAAACCAAATCATACATGGTTGAGAATAGTAAATTCATCAAGAGAACTGATGCTTTTATAAGTAGAACTGAGATGAGGTTGCAAAATCAAGAGGCAACCATTAAAACATTGGAAACTCAAGTTGGGCATTTTGCTCAAATTCTGAACACTAAACCTCAAGGAGGATTACCCAGCAATACTGAAGTTGCAAAGGGAAAAAGCCATGAGCAATGTAAGGCAATCACTACTAGGAGTGGTTTACAACTTAAGGAGATTTCAAGCAGTCCGGACAAAGTCCCAACAAGCGAAACAGGAGAATCAGATAGAGAGGACATCGATACTGCATTAAGTGATCATGCCACAGTAGACAAGTCGATCCCAGTAGAAGGCACTACCCCGACGGAGAAATCGGCAATCCCACGCCAAGCGGCCGAGGCAGCACCAACACCAGTGGTACCAGGTATTAAATTCCAAACTAACGAGACGCTAGAGGAAATGCGACCACCACGACCTTTTCCACATAGGCTGAAAAGGCAAAAGCATGATTACCAATTCAAAAAGTTCCTAGACATCCTAAAGCAAGTGCACATAAATTTACCATTAGTTGAGGCAATAGAACAAATGCCAAACTATGTCAAATTGAAACTGTTGCCGCAACCGAAGGATGCATGGCCATGCTTAATAATCGCATGCCCCCTAAATTGAAAGATCCTGGTTGTTTCACAATACCATGTGCGATAAGAAGCCACTACGAAGGAAAGGCCTTGTGCGACTTGGGAGCAAGCATCAACTTGATGCCAAAATCTGTATTTCAAAAGCTTGGAATATGAAGAGCAAAACCTACAACCGTGATGCTCCAATTGGCGGATAGATCATATGTGCAACCGGAAGGAAAGATCGAGGACATATTGGTAAGGGTAGATAAATTTATTTTTCCAGCTGACTTCCTTGTTCTTGATTGTGAAGCAGATGACAATGCACCGATCATCTTGGGCCGACCTTTCCTAGCTACTGGATGCACCCTTATTGATGTGGAAAAAGGAGAATTAACAATGCGGGTCAACGACCAGCAAGTCACACTCAATGTTTTCTATATTTTGAAAAGACATGATGATCCAGAGGAGTGCCACGTGATTTGCACCGAAGATGCAGACAGTGCAATACCTTGCCTCAGCAACCACTGCCTCGACAGCAGTGACAATAATTCTTCACAACGTTGCCTCGGCAGTACAGTGGACGAATGCTACAGCAGTATATTGAACAGTGTTCCTGAAGCTGACACAGTTGAGACACAAGAGACAGAGGAAGTTAATTGGACAGCACACCTCCCAGGTAAGTACTTTGAACCTCTAAATTTTCCAAGTAAGGATGAAAAATCTTCGAATGAGGAACCATTAAAGATCGAATTAAAACCTTTACCTGATAAATTAAAGTATGTTTATTTGGGACGCAACCACACAATGCCCGTAATTATTTTTTCTGAGTTGCAGCCAGAACAGGAACAAAGCTTGATAGAGATGTTGCGGCAGCACAAGAAGGCAATTGGGTGGTCAATTGGTGACTTGAAGGGAATAAGCTCAGCAGTTTGCATGCACAAAATCCTGTTAGAGGAAGATCATAAACCTATTGTTGAGGCCCAAAGGAGACTTAACCATGCAATGAAGGAGGTAGTACACAAGGAGATAATCAAATGGCTTGATGCCGGTATCATCTACCCTATCTCTGACAGTGCATGGGTAAGCCCGGTACAATGTGTACCAAAGAAAGGAGGCATGACAGTGATAACCAATGAAAACAATGAGCTGATCTCAACTAGGACTGTGACCGGTTGGAGGGCTTGTATGGACTATCGCAAGTTAAATAAAGCAACTAAGAAGGATCATTTTCCGTTGCCCTTCATTGATGAAATGCTTGATAGACTCGCCGGAAAACCTTTTTACTGTTTTCTTGATGGTTATTCAGGTTATAACCAGATTGCCATAGACCCTAAGGACCAGGCAAAAACTACCTTTACTTGCTCGTATGGAACATATGCATTTAGAAGAATGTCGTTCGACCTTTGTAATGCCCCGGCAACCTTTCAGCGATGCATGATGGCAATTTTTCACAACATGGTGGAAGACTTCCTGGAGATATTCATGGATGATTTTTCAGTCTTTGGAGATGACTTCAATCATTGCCTCGGCAATTTAGAAAAGGTGCTACAAAGATGTGAAGAATCTAACTTAGTACTCAACTGGGAAAAATGTCACTTTATGGTCAAGGAAGGTATTGTTTTGGGTCACAAAATCTCATCACAAGGCATAGAAGTTGACAAGGCCAAGATAGGTGTGATAAAGAAATTGCCTCCACCAATTTTAGTCAAGAGAGTCAGAAGCTTCTTGGGTCACGCAGGTTTTTATAGGAGGTTTATTGCTAATTTTTCAAAAATTTCTAAACCTCTCTGTGTTTTACTTGAACAGGATAGGAAATTTGAATTTAATGAGGAATGTATTGAAGCATTCGAGACCCTCAAAGAGAAGCTGATCACTGCACCAATCGTAGTTCCCCCAGATTGGGTCTTGCCTTTTGAAATAATGTGTGATGCTAGCAATCATGCTGTCGGGGCAGCACTTGGGCAAAGAAAGAACAATATATTCCATGTTATCTACTATGCTAGTAAAACCCTTAATGAGGCCCAGATTAATTACACCACTACGGAGAAAGAATTACTAGCAGTAGTGTTTGCCTTTGATAAGTTCCGATCCTACCTTATCGGAACAAAAGTGATTGTCCATACCGACCATTCGGCAATCAAGTACCTCTTCGCAAAGAAGGATGCCAAACCAAGACTGATTAGATGGATTCTTCTTTTGCAGGAATTTGATATAGAAATTAAGGACATGAAAGGTACAGAAAACCAAGTAGCCGACCATATTTCCAGATTAGAAGCTGGGGAGAAAAATATGCCACTGGAAGAAATACAAGACGCATTCCCAAACGAGCACATCCTGTGAACCTCAGCAGTAGCAGAAGACACTGTCGAGGCAACAAGCGCGGCATTATACAACTATGCTGCCACAGCGGTAAGTGAGTCTATTTCGGCAACATTAATAGAAGACCTTGCCGCAGTCACAGCCACTCCCTGGTATGTTGATCTTGTTAATTACTTAGGCAATGGTGTTCTGCCTTATAACCTTAATTATAATGAAAAAAAGAGGTTTCAGCATAATGCAAAACATTATTTCTGGGACGACCCTCTTTTGTTTAAGCAATGTGCAGATCAGGTTATAAGAAGATGTGATCCCAAGGAAGAGCAACAAGAAGTTCTCCGGCACTATCATGATTCACCTTGTGAATGATATTTTGGAGGAAATAGAACAGCAGTCAAAGTGCTTCAATCAGGCCTCTATTGGCCCACACTTTTTAAGGATGCCTAACTTTATTACAAGCACCGTGATCGATGCCAACGTACAGGCAACATCTCTAGAAGTAATGAGATGCCATTGTAGCCTATAATGGAAGTAGAATTGTTTAATGTTTGGGGCATAGACTTTATGGGACCATTCCCATCAGCTCAAGGCAATCTCTATATCCTTTTAGTAGTGGATTACGTATCAAAATGGGTTGAAGCAATTGTCACACCACATAATGATTCCAAAACTGTGAAAAAATTCCTCAAGAGAAACATCTTCACCAGATTTGGAGTTCCTAGAGCAATCATTAGTGATGAAGGTAAACACTTTGACAATAGACTCATTGCTGTGACCCTAAAGAAGTTCGGCATCACACATCGAATTGTCACAACGTATCATCCACAGACAAATGGGCAGGCCGAAATATCAAACAGGGAATTGAAACAAATCCTTGAAAAGGTGGCCAACCCATCTCAAAAGGATTGGTATCACCATCTAGATGATTCCTTGTGGGCATATAGGATAGCCTACAAGACCCCATTAGGAACATCCCCATACAGGCTTGTATTTGGAAAAGCATGCCATTTGCCCGTTGTCGCGTGTCAAAAGTGTGCGTTCAGTGCAAGTGGACACATCGCAAGTAATAAGTGATAAGTATATTATCGAGTTATCGTCTCCTCAGGGACCGGTATACTTAATATGCTTTCTTCACCTCCTTGTTCTGTAGAAAGATAAAAACACAGAAAAGTTGGATTGATTTATCGAAACTAAAATAACTAAAGTGAAAGTAAAGGATTGAAATAGTTGAGAGAGAGATGGGCTAGGATCCAATTGTATCGTATTGTGGAATTGATTGAATTGTCTCTGTCCAATGCAATTATTTATCTCTGCCTCGGCAGCACTGCAGTTTACTGCCTGGGCAGCGATAAAACTGTCTGCCGCGGCAATCCCTTGCTCGTGGGCAAACTTTACCAAAGTTCGGCAAAGTGCCCTTGAATGACTCCGCTTATCCCTAAGTCAGAGTGCTGTTGATGACTAGTCCTTGATGATACCTCCCGGCGTGAACCAAATATACTCACCAACCAATCTCACACTTCTTTTAGCCGCTGAAACTCTTAACCTATCCCTAGGCCGAGTTAGTATTTCGCGATTGAAACACCGTACTTAACCCTTTCGTGAATCTAACTCTCCCGAGCTTAGATAAATGGATGATCACAATATCCTCTCCCGAGCTCAATTGTGAAACAAGGAATAACAAAGGATAAGCAAACCTTGATAATCTTTATTGCATTGAATAAAAAGACAAAGTACAATCTCCTCTCACAAATACTCTACAACCTTCACCTAATCCCTAAGAAGGTTTAGAACATGATGGAGAGGAAAGAAACAAGAGTAGAAGTCGGCTCTCTCCCTAGGTATTTCGTTATGTATTACATTGGGTGGCTAGGTCTTTATATAGGCTAGACCTAGGGCAAACCTTTCCTAAGTAGAATACAACTTGGAGTAGGGAACAAGTCAAGTACATAATAATAATATATTTCCAAGTTTATATTCGGCTAAGGGGCTTTCCCGCATGGTCTTCCTTTGGGCTTTTCCTTGTTCTAGCCAGCTCCGATTCATGGGCTTCAAGTCCAGACACGTTCCTTGGATTTTTGTCTTTCCATCGCCTATAATTTCGCTTTCTGTCTTTCTGCTGCTGCCTCGGCATCAGGTCCTGCCTCGGCCTCGTCTCTGCCGCAGCACTGGTTTTCCTGCACAGGTATGAAAACGCAGTAAAACGTGCCTTTTTCTGTAAATATCATCTATATGAGTATAACTTCTAAATATATTACATTGAGTGCATACATTGGTTCAAGTGGGTGTATATTTGGTGATAAATGCCAATAAAAGGAGTAAAAAGTTATAGTGTGTTGAGCACTTATCGCCCGTGGAAATTGAGCATAAAGCATACTGGGCAGTCAAAAATCTGAACATGGAATGGGAGAAAGCTAGACAGAAAAGACTGTTAGATCTTAATGAAATTGAAGAATTCTGAGCAGCAGCCTATGAAAATGCTAAAATCTATAAAGAAAAGAATAAAAGATGGCATGATCATAAGTTACTGTCGAGACAGTTCCTGTCGAGGCAGCAAATCCTTCTTTTCAATTCCAGACTCAAACTATTCCCAAGCAAACTCAAGTCCCGATGGTCAGGCTCATTTGATGTTGTTCAAGCTTATCCACATGTGGCAGTCACGATAAAATCACAAAAAGATGGGCACGAGTTCAAAGTGAATGGCCAACGTTTGAAGCATTATTCTAGCACACATGACATGAGGCTTATGGAGACCATCACATTAGGAGATGCACTTGCATGCACTCTTATTGTGAACTAATTTCATTATTCGATTTTATTTTATTTTTCTGCATTTTTAGGATTAGTTTAGTTTAATAGTTTTTATAATTTCTCATTTTAATAAATTTTTCTAATTATTATAATTAATGTTTAAGTTTTTATTTTAGGACAAGAATCAAGATGCAAAGTGAAGTTAGTCTACACTCTGCCGCAGAGCACAGTGTCAGGGCCATAGCAATCCAACAGGCAGAAATAGCCTAACGGCTAGTCTGGCGAGATTCAAGGGCCATGGCAGTTAATGTCAACGGCTATAAAACGGCTAGCCCAAGGCCGAGGCCTATATAAACACTTCCGCCCTTTGCACTATTCACTCCTGCATTCTTGCTTTCTTGAGAACTCTCTATTTCTTTTTGCTCTCAACTGTTTTCTCTCAAATTCTCACAACTCTTAATGGCAACCTACAACATATTTGCTCCCGCATATGTGATCGAACGTTTCAACCGCTCTTTTGTTGCTTGACAATTATGGGAAGAGCAAGGCTTCTAGCATTCCGACAAAAAAAACTATGGTATCGAGCATTACTTGTTCGACAGTATAAAATATCAAGAATGACAAATTTTTTGCCTGCAACCTACCCAGGCCAATGCAACAATAGTGCGGTAATTCTACGCTCATAGGCCAAGCAAGGACTCTCTGTATGTCCACTGCCGAGGCAAGCTGGTCAGACTTGATGCCGAGACAATTAATCTGTTCTACGGCCTAACCCCTGATCGTGATGACCATTCCGCATTCATGGAAGACATCACAAACGAAGATTATGAGCTAATCAAAGACGACCTTTGCTATGACAACACTAATTGGGAAACCGGTTCCCACCGTGGCTCCATGGCAAGGAAAAATCTCAAACCTGAGGCCCAGTTGTGGAACACATTTATCAAGCGACGACTCATCCCCACCTCCCACAACACCACCGTCAATAACCGGAGGCTGGTTCTTATCCAGTCAATAATCAATAAACGCAACATCAATGTGGGGGAGCTGATCATCTAAGAAATTTACGAGTGTGGTCGGAAGGAGAAGGGGCCATTATATTTCTCATGCCTAATCACGGGCCTTTGCACTGCAGCGGGCGTTCCAACCGAAGATACTGATGAAATCACCGTCTACAAGCGCAGCTGGACGAGGGAGTTCTGCCACAGAGTCATGCAGATTACACAAGCAGAAACAGTCCAAGCGACTTCCCAACTAGGCACTGCTGACACCTCTGTCGGGGCTCAATACACCGCAGATATACCTGCAGCTTCACACAGCATTGCCACAGCAGATGTTTATCAGGAAATCCTCAACAGAATGGCAGCGATGGACATACGGCAGCAACGCTTTGTGGAGTATCAACGCGATTTCAACACGGCATTGGCCCACATGATGGTAAGTAATTTCCTAAACCAATGAGCCCAGTTCCCGGACTTCCCCACCGGTATGTTTGTCACAGCTGCACCCTACACCGAGACCACTCTAGCACTAGGAGGACCAAGGCCATTCTACACTATTGGCCCTCAGTAACAATTTTATGCCGCAGGCCCATCTCGACCAGCAGAGCCTGCCGCGACATCCTCTGCCAGCCGACGATCCTCCAAGAGAAGAGCAGTATTCAGCACGCCATCAGGATCCCCCATCATCATGGGCAGTCTCTCGGCAGAGATAGATTCTTATGTGCATCAAACTTCAACAGTTGTCGGGCCAAGCACTCATCATGCCTGGGTAGACCCAATAAATGTGGAAGATGAAGGTGGGACAGACATAATGACCACTGAAGAAATTGCCGACGAAGAAGAAGGAGAAGAAGTAGATGCTCCAATGCAACGGACACCACCTACACGAGTTCAGCCACCCCGACAAGCCAAAACTCAGCCATCACCATCACCAAAAATGAAACAGTCAGCAGCAAGGCCACAAAAGCTGATAGTCACTAGCAGCTCTTCGGAGTCTCTTTAATTTTTAAATCTTTATGCTGATTTTATATATTTACTTGTTCTTTTTCATATGTTATTTCCTGTTGTGTGCCATGATAATAAGCATTGAGGACAATGCTTGGTTCGAGTTTGGGGGTGTAGATCTACTGCCGAGGCAATTCACTGTCGCAGCCTTACCATCAAAGAGAGTATTTAAGTTGTTTTTAATTTTTTTTTTTATGCCCACCACCTTACTTAAAATATTGTCCATACTTTTGCACTTCTCTACATCATTATTGCCTTAGTTTATTCTTTTGAGGCTATAGAAATCTTTCTCTTTACCATGGTTAGGTCCTGTTTAGAAGGCTTAACTTTAGGATACTTAAGGAAGAAAACTTAGAAGCTTGCTATAAGGTTGATTTTAAGATCACTTTTGGGACTTGTGTGATTTTAGGAATTCTTTTAATGAACTTAGGTGATAAAGACTTGGATTTATGGAATGATAACTAGAGGTGCCCGAAATTGGCTCTAGTATATGCTTAAAAAATTAGCTAGTAATAAAACACAACCCTTGAAGTGCCTGAAATTGGCTCAAGTGTTGATATTATAGGAAGAAATCATAAATTCCAAAGTCTATTTGTCTTGAAATTAGAGTTTGTCTAAGAAAGCCTTTAATCAAACTTGTCCACAAAAATGCACACACTCACAAAATCTTATAGCTTGATTCCGAGTAAGACCTTGGGTAACCGAAAGGTTAAGGCTTAAGAATAGGCATAGTTATGGTGGGGAGAATAGATGAAAACATAAGACCAAAAGATAATAAGGTTTGGCAATTTGATGGTTTGCATTGCTTGAGGACAAGCAATAGTTCGAGTTTAGGGGTGTGATAAGTGCTTAATTCACTATCACTTTTTACATCTTTCATGGACAATAATCACCTAATCTATACCTACTTGGACTAAAGCGTGTACTTAATGTGAGATATTTAGATATTCTGCGTGTGTGACTTATAAAGATGATATTTATAGAAAATGCAGGCTTTACGACACCTTTTATGCAAATGCAGGAATATCCACTGTCGCGGAAGTAATTGAGGCTGAAGCAAAACCTGAGGCCGCGGCAGCAGCTGAAGGACAAGTGTCGATATTGTAGACGACTTGAAGAGAAAAATGAGGTGGACGTTTATGGACAAGTAGCTCAAGGATCGGAGCTGGGAAGCGAGCAGAAAGCCCAAGTCAAAGGCCACGCGAAAAAGAATCCTTGTGGGAATAAACTTGGAAATAAAACAAATATTTTATTTATGTACTTGACTTGTGTTTTACTCCAAGTTGTATTCCTACTTAGGAAAGGTTTGCCCTAGGTCAAGCCTATATAAACCATAGACACTTAAGGAGAAGAGATCATCATACAACGCACGAGAGAAATTAGATTTTCAGAGTTTTCTTTGTTTCAATTATGTTCTAAACTTTCTTAGGGTTTAGGTGAAGGTTGTTAAGTATTTGTGAGAGAAGATTGAACTTTGTTTTCTTGTTTTATGCAATAAAATATTAAGGTTTGCTTATTCTTTGCTATTCATTGATCTTGCATTCAAGCTCGGGAGAGAAGTTTGTGAGATGTTTATTTGTCTAATATTGGGAGAGTTAGGCTCACGAAAGGCATAAGTACAGTATTTTTCTAGTTGGAAAATACTAACTCGGCCTAGGGATAGGTTAGAGTTTCAGCGGCTAAAAGAAGTGTGAGATTGGTTGGTGGTTATCATTGATTCACGTCGGGAGGTGATAACTCCGCAAAAAGGTTATATTTTAGGCTTTTTTTACTTAAGTTATTGAGTGCCCTTAGGCTCATATAGGATCATGTAGTTGCATTTAGGGTCATATCATTGCATATAGTCTTTTGGTTATGCCTTGGCATTTTCATATGGTAATAGGTGCTATTTCACGAGAAAGGTAGTTCTTTTTAGTGGTGGTGTTGTAGGGAAGCAGAAATGGAAGTTGAGGCAATTTGTCATGGCATTTGCAGAAGGATAGCAAAAGGAAAATGCCATGGCAAAGCTAGAGAACTCTTGGGCTGAGCTAAATGACAAAGAGATATTTTGATAAGAGTGTCAGCTGGTGCTACCACAGCCGCTCGGGACCACTACAGCTGGCTACAACCACCTTAGTTGGGGACCACTGCCATATTGCCTGTATGCGAGCCACCTGGGTAGGGGACCATTGTCACCTCTACCAGTCCTGCAAAAATACCAGGACAAAATGAGGGCAGAAATGGAATTTTACACATCTTTTAGGGTTTTCACCCTCTTTAAAAGACATGGTGACCTACACAAAAAGAGAGGCTTTTTGGAGGAACAACCAGAAAAGAGAGACCTTTGAGGCGGTCTTTGCGGCGGCAGAAAGCTTCCACCTTTCTCCTCCAAACTTCGGCCAAAGGGACCTCCATTGATAGAGCTCGAAGGGAGTGGTGTGCTAGGCACCCGAGATGGGCTAGCACACCAAGGCGTCCCATGGTGGTTGAAGAGCCGGCGGCAGTGCACACCGAGGGTGTCTTCTAGTCCTCCTTCCTTGCTTTATTTTGTTTATCTTTTCATGAGGATGATTGTTAGATGTTTAAGATTTATGTGGATGATTTATCTTAACATTTAGCCCCACCATGTAGCTTTGTTTTGGTGGTTGTTTTTATGGATGACTATGTTTTATTTCTATTTATTATATTGCCTACTAAGTGTTTGTATATTTGCTTTGCTCATTGTTGGTAATTATTTAAGCATTGTTAGAGGCACGAGAGTGTCCCTTGTTTAGATACATGTTAGAGCACTCGAGAGAGGCGTAACTATAGATCCTTAGATCATCCGAGAGGAGCTAAGGGAGGATCTACGTGAGCAATGGGTTCTAGACTGAAAATAGGGCCTAGTTGGATCCTAGAGCACTCGAGAGAGGCGTAGGTGAAGGCTTCAACGACTAAAAGGAGTGTGCTTTACCGATAGACTAAGGTGTCATTCGCGTGATAGGCGAAAATACCATGGCATTTTAGAATATCAGGTTCCTATGACTCGAGAGAGCGGGAACACTTTAGAAACCTCTGTCGAGTAGGTATACACCGTAGTGGATATATGTTAGGTAGGGGTAAGGGGTAGGAAACCATAGAAGCCACTATCAGTCATTCCCGAGAGAGTTCATCAATAGAGGAGAAGTACAATATATTGTTTAACGTGTTCCTGCATTCTGTTTTTGCCTCCGCATTTACAACTTACTTTCATTGTTTTGCTTGTTACTCAGCGATCTCTCTG
Organism: Abelmoschus esculentus; assembly: GCA_035048815.1. Lineage (NCBI taxonomy): Eukaryota > Viridiplantae > Streptophyta > Magnoliopsida > Malvales > Malvaceae > Abelmoschus > Abelmoschus esculentus. The sequence continues at coordinate 2,605,978 of JAUCBN010000061.1, read as the reverse complement.
CACACGCCATCTCCATACATTCACCTTGCGATCATCATCCATACCATTTTGCCTTGGCATATTTTAGTTGCTTGCATTCTAGAATTGCCATAGCATTCCCATTTTACACCTTCACCGTACATAACCATTTTCTCTTGTTTATATCTTTACCTTTGTTTTCCTTTTCAGTTTGTGACAACCCTTTTTGTCTTGGCAAATTTGACTGCATGCTTTACATAGATCCTCGTGGGAACGATACTCACTCACCCTATTATTACTTGTATGACTATGTATACTTGCACATATATGTGTGTTCACATACATCATTTATAGCACTACACAGAACACACCAGGAGGTATCATCAAGGATTAGTCATCAACAGTACTTCGACTTAGGGATAAGCGAAGTCATCCAAGGATACTTTGTCGAACCTTAAAAAAGTTCACCCAAGAGCAAGGGATTGCCGCGGCGGATGCTGGTCTTCACTGTCGAGGCAGGAAACTACAGTTCTGCCAAGGCAGTGTTGCATTATTGCACAGAATAGAAACAAGTCAATTGAACTCACAATACGATTCAACTGGATCCTGCCCATTCTCTAAATCTGATCTTATTTCCATTTACTATTCTCTTTTTATTATTTAGTTATTCTAGTTTTCGAAACAACCCAATTAATCTGTGTCTTTTATTTCTTTTATAGAGCGAGAAGAGAAAAGAAAGCATATTAAGTACACCAATCCCTGTGGAGGCGATACTTGATACTTATCACTTTATTACTTGCGACGTGTACACTTGCACTACTTGCGCACCCTTTTTACACGCAACAATAGGAGTAGTACTGTCACTGGGCACCATGGTGAGATAATTCGTGTTGAGAGTAATATCAACATGCGCATGCTCTGGGAGTAGTACTAACATGTGATTGTCTGTTTATCCTAACGATTTGGAGTAGTACAAATCAGATCACTAGCACCAATATATGTTTTTACTTTTCAAAGGTAAGTGTCATGGTTTTTACTTGATTGCATATGGTATTATGCATGCGAGGTTTTATGCATTCGTATTCAAGTGATTTGAGCATTGCTATATTGTTAGCATGTAAGGCTTGAGCTTTGTGCATTGAGATGCATGTGTAAGCATTGCTATGTGAGTAGCATGTAAGACTTGTGTTTTAGCTTTTAATGAATGTGATTCCAAAAAGGGTTTTACTAAATTTTAATAATGGCATTGTTACCATGGTTTGATGACACTTACTAAGTTTTAAAAGTGGCATTGTTAGTCATGTTTGTTTTGTTTTATAAAGAGCATGACATGTTTTTAAATTGAAGAAATTGGTTTAATATGGGTTGCATTGTAAGGTGTTTTCAAATGTTTTTTTAAATATGTTTTTATTCACTCACTAAAATTATGCTTACCCTTTCATTTACCTTGCAATACAGAGTAAATAATGTTGAGGCAGCAAAGAGAAGCAAGTATCTAGGTAACCGCCAAGTGAAAGCTCAAGTATGTCTTATAACATTAGTAGTAGTGAGAGAGCAATGGGGATGCGTTACCATGTTAAGAATATTGTTATATTAATGAGACTTGTAGTAGTCGTATGCTTATACATGTTTGATGTTTATCATATTGATGTTAGCTTTTTGACTTAGATTTGAATTGCCTATTGATATTCCATTAATTAGAATAAAAGTTATATTGAAGTTTGATTTTTGATATCCCTATATGTGAATTTGAGTGTTGTTAATAATAAAACATGACTATTTATGAGTTGAATCTTTGATGTAGTTATTTAAGTAGGAATGCATCTAGCTAATATGCCATGATATGTGCTTAAAGTGTTTTTAGGTAAATTTGCATATAGAAAATGTCTTGAAACCTTTGGAAGATTGAAATTTGAGATGCAAGGATTAATGAACTTAATTAAGGATTGGTAATTTAAATTTCACATTTAGATCTTAAATTTAAGAAAATTTCATTTTGGTCCCTGAAGCATGTTGTACGTTTTAGGACTCATTCCTTATTTGTTTCCACTGCATTTGAATATAATTTATGCATGAACATGTAGGATCTAATTAATACATTTAGAGAACATAAAAGAGAAAATAAAAGAAATATTTTTTTAGGGTTGTTTATTAGGGCAAGTCTCTGGATTATCCTCGGTATTCCCCGTGTAACTCGTTCGAGTCGGGTAGAGTCTAGACCGGGCTGAGGTGGTTACATTTTTTTGTATCAGAGCTTAGGTTTACGAAACCTTTGGGTTGTTTTGTTTAATTGTTATGTTGTTCTGTTTATTTATGCTTAATGTTGCCTATTCACAGTGAGTTTTTAAAAATGTTATGTTATTGTATTAAATGCACGGTGTTTACTATACATAATTGATTTATGTTATGACATAGTAAGTTAGGGCCTTTGTTTGACAAGTACGGTGTTTGCAAGCATGATTAAATTTTGATGTGCTTAGATGTTGATATATGAATTGTTGTTTGTAAGTATAATGGAATCTTGTTGCATAGTTATGAAATTAGTTATATTAAGATGTTTTGACCATGTTTTAAGGTTGTCTTGCATATGAAATTTAAAAAAGAAAATATGCTTAGATTTTAAATGTTGTATACGTTGTAGTCAGTTGGTTTAAAAAAATGATTTATAAGTTGAACATCTCTTGAGATTGGTGGTTCTTGATATGCCATGTAGCATAGGAAACTAGTTTAATTTTGCATTAATTAGTGCATGAGGTTTTAGGATGTTTTCATATAATGCTTAATGAATGTTGTGGAAAATTCAATTGTTACATGATTATATATGCTAATCATAGTTGATGATTGCGTTATGTGATTATTGAGTATATATTGTTGGGTTTACTTTTGGGTACTCATTGCTCTAACTACTACTAGAAAATTATTTTATATTGTACTTGAGCTACTTGGAACTTGTTTCGCGCTGGCTTCACAAGTTTTTCAAAATGTTTTTACATGTTAAAATTGTTTTCTACTTTATTGTGCTTGATATGTGTCGCGTGTCAAAAGTGTGCGTTTAGTGCAAGTGGACACATCGCAAGTAATAAGTGATAAGTATTTATCGAGTTATCGTCTCCTCAGGTACCGGTATACTTAATATGCTCTCTTTATCTTCTTGCTCTGTAGAAAAATAAAAACACAAGTGAATGGGTGTGATTTATTAAACTAAGGTAATTGAATAAAAATAAAAGATTCGAAATATTAGAGAGAGAGATGGGCCAGGATCCAGTTGTATTGTATTGTGGACTTGATTGACTTGTCTTTATCCAATGCAATCGCATATCTCTGCCTCGGCAGCACTGCAGTTTACTGCCTGGGCAGCGATAACGCTGTCCGCCGCGGCAATCCCTTGCTCGTGGGCAGACTTTACCAAAGTTCGGCAAAGTGTCCTTGAATGACTTCGCTTATCCCTAAGTCAGAGTGTTGTTGATGACTAGTCCTTGATGATACCTCCTGGCGTGAACCAATTATACTCACCAACCAATCTCACACTTCTTTTAGCCGCTGAAACTCTTAACCTATCCCTAGGCTGAGTTAGTATTTCGCGATTGAAACACCGTACTTACCTCTTTCGTGAATCTAGCTCTCCCGAGCCTAGATAAATGAATTACTTACAAACTTCCCTCCCGGGCTTGAATGCAAGAACAAGGAATAACAAAGGATAAGCAAACCTTGATAATCTTTATTGCATTGAATGAAAGATAAAGTACAATCTCCTCTCACAAATACTCCACAACCTTCACCTAAACCCTATGAAGGTTTTAGAACATGATGGAGAGGAAAGAAAACAAGAGTAGAAGTCGGCTCTCCCTAGGTATTTCGATGTCTATTACATTGGGTGGCTAGGTCTTTATATAGGCTAGACCTAGGGAAACCTTTCCTAAGTAGAATACAACTTGGAGTAGGGAACAAGTCAAGTACATAATAATAATATATTTCCAAGTTTGAATTCGGCTAAGGGGGCTTTCCCGCATGGTCTTCCTTTGGGCTTTTCCTTGTGCTAGCCAGCTCCGATTCATGGGCTTCAAGTCCAGACACGTTCCTTGGATTTTTGTCTTTCCATCGCCTATCAATTTGCTTCCTGTCTTCCTCTGCTGCCTCGGCCTTGTCTCTGCCGCGGCACTGGTTCTCCTGCACAGATATTAAAACGCAGTAAAACGTGTCTTTTTCTGTAAATAGTATCTATTTAAGTATAACTTCTAAATATATCACATTAAGCACATGCATTGGTTCAAGTGGGTGAATATTTGGTGATAAATGCCGATAAAAGGAGTAGAAAGTGATAGTGTGTTGAGCACTTATCACACCCCCAAACTCGAACCACTGCTTGTCCTCAAGCAATGCAAACCATCAATTTGTCGAACTCTATTCTCTCTTGGTCTTACATGTCCATCTATTCTCCCCACCATAGCTAGGCCTATCTTTGAGCCTTAACCATTCGGCTACCTAAGAATTTACCTAGAAACAAACTATAGGATTGTGAGTGTGTGCATTTTTGTGGACAAGTTGATTAAAGGCTTTCTTAGATAAACTCTAAGTTCAAGACAAATAGACATTGGTTAAGTCTTCTCTTCTTTTCCAAACCCCAAATCTTGAGCCGGTTTTAGGCACCTCAAAGACTTGTGTTTTTCTTTTCACTAAAAATTTTTTTGTCTTTTCTTTTTGATATTCCTTAACACATACTAGAGCCGGTTTCGGGCACCTCTAGCATGAAGAAGAGATTTTCTAGAGCCGGTGGTAGGCACCTCTAGTTACTTTTCCAAAAAAACTAAGTCTTTATCACCTAAGTTTATTAAAAGAATTCCCATAATCCACAAGTCCCCAAAAGTGTTTAAAGTTCTTCCCATAGTAAGCTTCTAAGTTTTCATCCTTAAGCATCCTAAGGTTAGGCCCTTTTAACAGAACCTAATCATGGTAAGGAGAAAGATTTCTATAGCCTTAAAGAATAAACTAAGGCAATACTGATGATGAGCAGTGCAAGAGTGTAGGCAGTTAATTCAAGTAAGGCAGGGAGCATAAAAATTAAAAAATTTTCACTGGAATACTCCCTTTTTGGCACGGCCGCGGCAGTAGATTGCTGCCTTGGCAGTGAATCTGCACCCCCAAACTCAAACCAAGCATTGTCCTCAATGCTTTATATTTGGAAGGAATAAGCGGCAAAACAGAATATGAATTATATATGCAGCAAGGAAAGATAGTAAAAGCAATTGAATATTGAAATAAAGGACAAAGAATTTTAGAGCGACTCCGAAGAGCTGCTCGTAACAATTTTTCTTCATGGACGAGATGCCATGCGCTTTGTCCTTGGGGAGGGCGATGGTTGCGCCTTTGCTTGCCTCGACGGCTGGACTCGAGTGGGTGGGGTCCTATGCATCAGGGCTTCTACTTCTTCTCCTTCTTCAACATCCGCCATCTCTTCGGTTATCATCACGTCCGTTCCTCCTCCCATTGTAGTGGCTCCTCCAGTGTGGTGTGTGCTTGGGCCGGCGGCAGTAGAGCCTTGGTGTACATAAGCATCTATCTCGGCGGATAGACTGCCCATGATAATTGGCGATCTTGGTGGAGTGCTGAAAATGGCTCTCCGCTTGGATGGCCTTCGGCTGACAGATGAGGCCGCGGCAGAATCTGCTGGCCTAGATGGTCCGGCAGCCTGGTATTGGGGCTGAGGGTCCGGATGGAAGAACGGTCGCGGTCCTCCTGGGGCTGGTGTAGTCTCGGTGTAAGTAGCGGCAGTAACGAACATATTGCTTGGGAACTCCGGGAATTAGACGCCTTGGTCCGGGCATACGTGTATCATCATTTGGGCGAGCGTTCCATTGAAGTCCCGTTGGTACTCTATGTACTGTTGTTGTCGAAGATCCATCGCGGCCATGCGCTGTAAGATTTCTTGATACGGGTCTGCTGCGGCAGAGGTATAGGCAGTACCAGGCATATCTGCCGTGTACTGGGCCCCAGCAGCAGTGTCGGCAGTGAACTGCTGCGGTGTTGCCTGGACAGGCTCTGCTTGTGTGATTTGCATGACTTTGTGGCAGAATTCCCTGGTCCATCCTCTTCTTGGGGGTGTGTATTCATCGGTTTCTTCAATAGGCACACCTGCAGAAACACATAAACACGTAATCAAGCAAGGGAAATACAATGATCCTCGATCTTTCTTACCGCACTCGTGAATCTCTCGTAGGATAATTTCTCCAACGTTGATGGTCCTTTTGTTGATGATGGATTGGATTAACATCAATCTCTTGCGATCCACCGTGCTATTATGTGATGTTGGGATGAGGCGTCGTTTGATGAAGGTGTTCCACATCTTGGCCTCCGGCTTCAAACTTTGTCTTGTTACGGAACCCCGATGGGTATCGTTTTCCCATGGAGTGTTCGCGTAACAAAGATCGTCTTTGATCAGTTCATAGTCCTCGGCAGTGATATCTTCGAAGAAGTCCGCATGGAGATCGCTGGCCGGGGTGAGGCCGTAGAAGTTGTTGATTGTTTCGGCATCGAGTTGCACTGGCCTGCCGCGGCAGTGGACAAAGAGAGAGTCTTTGCTGGGCCCATGAGCGTAGAACTCTCGCACTATTGTGGCGTTTGCCTGGGCAGGTTGCAAACAGAATACTTCCCAATTTTGGTACTTGATTCTGTCGAACAAGTAGTGTTCGATACCATAATTCTCTTCGTCCGCGTGCTGGAACCCTTGTTCTTCCCAAAGTTGCCTCGCGATGAATGATCGATTGAATCGTTCTTCAACGTTGGCTGGAGCGAATCTTTTGTAGGTTGCCATCAAGAAAGAGAGAATTTGGTTCTTGGAGGTTTGAAGAGAAACTGAAAAATCAAAAGGGATTAGTAGGCAGAGAGTAATTGAGAGAGGAATTGTTAAGAAAACTAAAGAAAACAAGAAAGTAAGAGTGAATAGTTCAAGAGGAAGGAGTTTCTTATATAGGCCTCGGCCTTGTGACCGTTGAGATCACTATCCGTTGTAACCGTTTCCTTCTGCTGTCGTTTCCTTTTCTGCTGCGGCAGGGATCTCGGCAGACTAGCCGTTACACTTTTCTGCCCGTTGAGACTGCTGCGACTCTGACACTGTTTTACTGCCTCGGCAGAGTTCCTGCTGTGAACTATTTTTCTCTTATCTTTGCTTTTTATTCCTAAATCAAAAGTAAACACACAAAAGAAAAATACTGAAAACGAAAAATAATTAGCAAAAATAATATACTATTAACCCTAATATAATATTTAAAGTAAAAGGGAGAGGTTAGGTTACTGGTGGAGAGCATGCGAATGCATCTCCCAAAATTATTTTCTCCCTTAGGCCCAAATTGTGTATCAGGTGTGGGCCGCTCCTTTGTGCTGTTTGTCCATCCATCTTGGGCTTGATTTTCTTGCCGAATAGCCTGCCGAGCATACTACCCAGGCAGGATATCTTATTATCTTCTATGCGGATGGCCTTGCATTCCTCTGGATCGTCATACCTCTTTAAGTTGTGGAATGCGTTGAGTTTGACTTGTTGGTCATTGACCCGCATAGTCAACTCTCCTTTTTCCACGTCAATCAATGTACGTCCAGTTGCTAGGAAGGGTCTCCCAAGATGATCGGTGCGTTGTCATCTGCTTCACAATCAAGGACAAGGAAATCAGCAGGAAAAATAAACTTATCAACTCTTACCAGTATGTCCTCGATTTTTCCTTCAGGTTGCACATAGGATCTGTCTGCGAGTTGGAGCATCACTGTTGTAGGCTTCGGCTTTCCAATTCCAAGCTTTTGGAAGACTGATGTAGGCATGAGGTTTATACTTGCTCCAAGGTCGCATAGGGCCTTTCCTTCATACTTCTTTCCTATTGCACAAGGTATAGTGAAACAACCAGGATCTTTTAACTTTGGTGGCATGCGGTTATGCAGCATTGCCATGCATCCCTCAGTGGCAGCCACTGTCTCAAACTCACCTATTCGTTTTCTCTTTGATACCATATCCTTTAAGAACTTGGCATAGTTGGGCATTTGTTCAATGGCCTCAACGAATGGTATGTTGATGTGGACTTGCTTCAAAATATCGAGGAACTTCTTGAACTGTTGATCCTGTTTTTGTTTCTTCAACCTTTGCGGGAAAGGTGGTGGTGGTCTCATCTCATCTAGTGTTTCCTTAGTTTGGAATCATATACCTGGCACCACTGGAATTTTTGCTGCCTTGGCAGACTGCTCAGGTGCTGCAGTGCTTGCTGCCGGGGCAGTATTGTCAGTCTCGATTTGCTCAGCCTCTTCTTTTGATTGATCCGCTGGTTGGGTTCGGTTCTCTGGGATCTTCTCTTTCAACTGTAAACCACTCCTGGTAGTAATTGCCTTGCACTGTTCATGGCTTAGTACCTTAGCAACCTCAGTATTGCTAGGTAGGCCTCCTTGTGGTCTAGTGTTTATACATTGAGCAAACTGCCCAACCTGAGTTTCAAGAGTTTTTATGGTCGCTTCTTGATTTTGTAGCCTCATCTCAGTCCTATTCATGAAGGCGTCGGTCCTCTTGATGAAATTACTATTTTCCGCCATGTATGACTCGGTTTTCATCATGAAGGCCTTTAGCGTGTTTTCCAATGAATTGATCGGTTGTTGCTGCATCTGCTGCTGCAGCAACGGTTGTTGGAATCCTGGTGGTTGGGTGATTGGGTTTAAGGCATTATTTGGGTTACTCCAGGATAAGTTTGGATGCCTCTTGCATGAGGGGTTGTATGTGTTGGACATCACACTGTTACGGTTTTAGTTCCCAACATACATACCAGTTTCTTGATTCATGCAATCAATGGAACTGGTTACCTCCACATAATTCACAACATAAATCAATTACCTTGACCTCACGGGTATTGTTTTGTAATTGTAGGTTTTGCACCATCTTGGTAAGAGAGGCCAATTATGCTGCCACTGAACTTGATGAATCTAATTCGTTTATTGTGGCTTGGCGTCTTACTCCTCCTCGCCTAGATGTGGGAAACTGGAAGTCATTCCTTGCGAGTTTATTCAAGATTTCAATAGCTTCTTCGGGTGCCTTGTCCAGGAGTGTGCCGTTTGCCGAGGCATCCAACATCATCCTTGTCGGGGCATTCGTGGCGTTGTAAAACATTGTCACTTGTGTCCATAAGGGAAATACATGCAGCGGACACTTGTGCAATAGCTCTCTATAGCGTTCCCATGCCTCGTACATTGGTTTGTCTTCAGCCTGTAGGAAAGAAGTAATTTCATTACGAATTCTATCATATAGATTAGTAGGATTAAAACGAGTAATGAAATCACGGCATAGTTCACTCCAGGATCCAATAGATCCCGCTGGAATGCTATTCAACCAAGCTTTCGCCCTATCCCTCAGTGAATAGGGGAATAGCTTTAATCGCAAGATATCCTCATGGACTCATTGGATTTTGAAAGAGTTGCAAATCTCCATGAAGGATTTGAGATGCTGCCTTGCGTCTTCAGTTGCAGACCCACCAAATTGTCCAATTGTGTTTAACATATTGAACATGACAGGTTTAAGTTCAAAATGGGCTGCTTCAATCTCAAGTGTAACGACTCCTGGGTTTAGTCCATTTAGGTCCTCCTCCAAGAAATTTCCGACAGTCAGCTGCCGCGGCCCAGGTGGCGGCGGTAGACCTTCATTGCCGGCAGGTATGTTTTCTCCTGCCTGAACCTCTGCCATGACTCCTCGGATTTGTCTCCTCAACCTTAGCCCTGTTCTTTCAATCTCAGGATCTAACTCGTATAAGGGGTTGGTTGGATTGGCCCTGGTCATACACCAAGAAAAACAAAAGTAAAATAAAAATAAAAAGGAACAAGAAAATAAGGAAAACAAAATTTAGTTGTCAGTCCCCGGCAACGGCACCAAAAACTTGTCGCGTGTCAAAAGTGCGCGTTTAGTGCAAGTGGACACATCGCAAGTAATAAGTGATAAGTATTTATCGAGTTATCGTCTCCTCAGGGACCGGTATACTTAATATGCTCTCTTTATCTTCTTGCTCTTTAGAAAAATAAAAACACAAGTGAATGGGTGTGATTTATTAAACTAAGGTAATTGAATAAAAATAAAAGATTCGAAATATTAGAGAGAGAGATGGGCCAGGATCCAGTTGTATTGTATTGTGGACTTGATTGACTTGTCTTTATCCAATGCAATCGCATATCTCTGCCTCGGCAGCACTGCAGTTTACTGCCTGGGCAGCGATAACACTGTCCGCCGCGGCAATCCCTTGCTCGTGGGCAGACTTTACCAAAGTTCGGCAAAGTGTCCTTGAATGACTCCGCTTATCCCTAAGTCAAAGTGCTGTTGATGACTAGTCCTTGATGATACCTCCCGGCGTGAACCAATTATACTCACCAACCAATCTCACACTTCTTTTAGCCGCTAAAACTCTTAACCTATCCCTAGGCCGAGTTAGTATTTCGCGATTGAAACACCGTACTTACCCCTTTCGTGAATCTAGCTCTCCCGAGCCTAGATAAATGGATTACTTACAAACTTCCCTCCCGGGCTTGAATGCAAGAACAAGGAATAACAAAGGATAAGCAAACCTTGATAATCTTTATTGCATTGAATGAAAGATAAAGTACAATCTCCTCTCACAAATACTCCACAACCTTCACCTAAACCCTATGAAGGTTTTAGAACATGATGGAGAGGAAAGAAAACAAGAGTAGAAGTCGGCTCTCCCTAGGTATTTCGATGTCTATTACATTGGGTGGCTAGGTCTTTATATAGGCTAGACCTAGGGCAAACCTTTCCTAAGTAGAATACAACTTGGAGTAGGGAACAAGTCAAGTACATAATAATAATATATTTCCAAGTTTGAATTCGGCTAAGGGGGCTTTCCCGCGTGGTCTTCCTTTGGGCTTTTCCTTGTGCTAGCCAGCTCCGATTCATGGGCTTCAAGTCCAGACACGTTCCTTGGATTTTTGTCTTTCCATCGCCTATCAATTTGCTTCCTGTCTTCCTGCTGCTGCCTCGGCATCAGGTCCTGCCTCGGCCTTGTCTCTACCGCTGCACTGGTTCTCCTGCACAGATATTAAAACGCAGTAAAACGTGCCTTTTCTGTAAATAGTATCTATTTAAGTATAACTTCTAAATATATCACATTAAGCACATGCATTGGTTCAAGTGTGTGAATATTTGGTGATAAATACCGATAAAAGGAGTAGAAAGTGATAGTGTGTTGAGCACTTATCAATATGGGACCAAAAAGAAAGCTAAAACTTGGTAATGGAGGACTTGTGGAGATTAGAAAATGTAGACATGTTTGTGTTGTGGTGTTGTGACATCCGATCTTGAGTCGACTGGGTCCTCGATCATATTTGAGTGTAAAGTAGTTTTGAACCAATTTAATCTGAGAATCTATTGTGTTGGTGAGTAGTAGGTGACTACATCACTGAGAGTGCCTTTTAGATTTCAGATTGCTTGTGTCTAAAGTGAATCGAACATGCTGGAAATGTTCGGGTTATGGTGAGGATGTGTATCCCTTGGGTATCAAGCTTCTGTGATTTTGAACGTTGAGTTGTAGCAAAGGTTTGAAGTAGGAAGTTGAAGTTTTGGATTTGAGGATGTTGTTTGTGGGTAAGGACAATAATCATGCATAATGTAAAAGCTTAGCACATATAAATTAGACATCTTAGGACATGCATGCATTCTTGAGCATGACATTAGATTGCATTTGCATGCACTTGCATGAGGCATCTAGGGTGACATACTGAAAATCATGCATACATTGTCTATATCTACAAATATTTCCCTTGTGAAAATGGAAGTTGTGTTTTGGTCAGTCTTGTAGGAGGAAGGTATAGTTTTAAAGAGGTGTTTGAAAGATTCTTTTGTTGGCGTCGAGCTTATTGTGTAGTGGATCGGGTTACTTTTTTGGTTGGGAAGTAATTATTGATAAGGTTTAGTTAGTTGGGCTTTGAGTTGTGTATGGATGAACCCAGGATGAGTTCCTTGAGTTTAATGTCAGTTGGGCTTGGTTGTTAGTAAAACGGAAGGTTGAGTTTTGCGGTGTTTCCTTAGCATGAGTTTAGTTTGTATAAGAGGTGTTGTGTTAATTTTATGTTTGGAGGAAGTACCACTTGGTATTTTCTTGAATTATTTTAATTATGTTTGTAGTTTATGTTTTTATATTTTAATTTAGTTTAGTTAATCCTAAGTTTAATAAGTTAATTTAACTTAATTAAATATTAATTTAAAATTAAAATTAAATACATTAAAACTAAATAAAATATTAAATAAATTAATTTAATTAAACATGTAATGCTAATTAAAATAATTTATTTATGGACATGTGATATTTAAAATTATAATTTTAAAGTATATCAGAAATTAAAGTATCTCACTTAAGTTACTTAATGTAGAACTAATGTTTTGATATAATAATTGAAAAATAGTTTTGGACTAATTTGAAAATATTTCAAAAATGGTTCTTATGTCCAAACTACTTGAAATTATATTTAAGATGATTTTGAGAAAGTTTGAAAGTGTTTTAAATGATGTAAAGAAACCAAAGAAGTGATTTTTACCCAGGTGTTTCGATACACCTTCAAGGTGTTTTGGTACCTCTGTTCATCAATGCCATATTTTCAAAGGCAAAATCACAGTGGTATCGATATTGGTATCGATACCTTTTCACCACTGTGATGTTTGGTTTCTATACCTGTTTCTAAACACCCCCAACGGTCATAAATGATTTTATGAAAACCCCCAACGGCTAGGAGCGGTATCGATACTGGTATCGATACCAGTTCATAAATGCAGGTCAACAACTATTTCTCAAAGAGGGTGTTTCGATAACAGTCTCAGGGGTATTGGTACCGCCTGTACCAGAAGAAGAAATATGCCTTGAAATCAGCTCCAAACGGCTCCAAAACATCTCCAACGGCTATAAACGGCTAGATCATGTTTTGGGATGATAAAAGGAAGCCTCAAGCATCAAGAGAAGACTAATGCTTCATTGTAAACAACAATATGATCAAAGATTTATCTTAGTGCTTAATTTCCTATTATTTGGGTAAACAAACACTTGTGAGCTTAATTGTCAATATATGCTCAAGTGTATTAGGAATTGGGTGAGTGCTTAGATTGCAAACATTAGCCTTGTTAGAAGGATTAAACAAGTTTGCTAAGTTTCTCTTGTTTGAGTGAATTCCCAAAGTTCGGGTTGTGAACTTTGGATGCTAGATTCGGGTTTGAGTCTAGGATTGTAAGGTTATCCCTTTAGCCTCAAAAGGTTGAAATTCTTAGTGAATTTGGGAAATCCTTAGTGGGAAGCTAAGGTAGTGGATGTAGGTGCTTGTTCGAAGGTCGAACCACTCTAAATCATTGTGTTATTTTTTGCTTCCACAACAAATCACCCAAAGTGTTCTTTCTCCATCAAAATGGCAAGTTAATCGGTTATTCATCGAGACACACCAAGCCTAACACTTAAGATTATAACTTGGACTTAAAATATGTGAATTTTTATTAAGTATTAAGTTTATTATTTTTGTTGTTTTAAAAATTATAACTATAATTTATAATGGTAATTTATATCTCATTATAGATATTAATTAGTGTAATATAAGATTTTCTATTATATAATTTAAAAATAACAAGTACTTTTAATATAAGATTATTAAATATTGATAATAAGTAATTGTCACGTCCGTAGAGTTTCACTACTCGGGGCGTGCGGCCTTAGACGCGTTTTTCTCAGTTAACCGCCTAAGTAAGCCTAAACCGTTCAAAGCCTGAATGCTAAGAACCTTGCGGAAACCAAAGAACAATTGAAAGGAAGAGAAATGGCAAAGGCTAGAGACTGTTTGAGTGAATACTCTTGTATTTCTCAATGAAGAAGTGAGTGACAAATGAGGTGGGCAAGGCCTCTATTTATACTTGAAGCCCTGTACATCCAACGGTTGTAAATGATTTACATCAAGGGTCCAGATTCAATCTATCCTATCCAAAAGCACAATTCCTAGAATATTCCTATTTGAGTAAGGAAAGTATTTCCCATGTTCACATGGTGTGTTCACATGGGTGGATGGATAAACCTTCTTTACCAAGTGTTGGGCCATTCCAGATTTGGGCTCCAATGGGTGGTTGGGTTGGTGCTGAGATGCCCAGAATGCTTTGGAGTGCTTTTATGGCAACCTGATTGGTGCTTGTCTCGGGCCCTTTGGTGCGGTCCGTGACATTCTCCCCCACTGGATCTAGTGACGCCCTCGTCACTCGACTAGAATGGTACTGCTCCACTTGGTTCTTGAATTGCCACAGTGCCTCGGCATGTTCCCAACTACCTTCAGTGTCGGGAAGTCCTTTCCAAAGAACAAAGTACTCGTGCCTCGGTCTATGGCCTAGTCTACGAATGACCCTCTCTGCTTGGATTTCTCGTACCTCATTGTCATAGGAGACCTTCACTCCGACTGGCGCTCGGTGTGACTTGCCTCGATCCGGATCTAGCTCATCTTGATAGTAAGGTTTTAGTAAACTTACGTGGAACACGGGATGAGCTCGAATGGTCGGAGGCAACTCGATCCTGTAGGCCATGGTGCCTACTCGCTTCACGACTTTGAAAGGACCTTCGTATCTTCACACAAGCCCTTTGTGTACGGTTGGATTGCGCAAGATCCTGGTCAATTTGGCAAGGACTAAATCACCAACCAGGAAATTCACGTCCCTCCGCTTTGTATCCGCCCACTTCTTGGTCTGTTTCCCCGCCTTGTGTAAACAAGCTCGGACTAAGTCGTGATATTCTTGCCACTCCTTGGCAAACTTGTTTGCTGCTGGATTAGGCCCCTGATACTTGGAAACAATCGTGTTGGGTGTAAACGGTTGTTGTCCATTCACGATCTCAAAAGGAGTTTGGTTTGTCGCCTCACTCCGTTGCAAGTTGTATGAAAACTGGGCCACATCTAACAGCTTCGGCCAGTCATGTTGGGTGGCACTTACATAATGCCTCAAATAGATCTCCAGTAAAGCATTCACTCGCTCGGTTTGCCCGTCGGTCTGTGGGTGGACGCTTGTACAAAAGTTCAAACTTGATCCCAAAAGCTTGAACAACTCAGTCCAAAACCTCCCTGTGAACCGTGTGTCCCGGTCACTAATGATCGTCTTTGGCACTCCAAAGTACTTCACCACGTGTTTTAGGAAAAGACGAGCCGCTTCATCGGCTGGACACACCTTGGATGCTAGAATAAAGACAACATACTTTGAAAATCTGTCAACAACTACCATGATGTTTGACAGTCCATTAACATTGGGCAAACCGACAATAAAATCCATGGAAACACTCTCCCATGGTCTCTCGGGAATGAGCAAAGGTTGCAACAATCCCGCAGGCTTCTTCATCTCGATTTTGTCCTGTTGGCATACAAGACAAGTCCGCACATAGGCTTCAACATCTTCGCCCATGCGTAGCCAGTAGTAGTGCTCGCTGATAAGTGCCATCGTCCGGGTCATTCCTGGATGGCCAGCCCACTTGGAGTCATGACACTCCTTCATGATCTCCTTGCGTAAGTCCCCAAAATGTGGCACATAGAGACGGTGTCCTCGGGCATAAAGCAAATCTTCCTCGAGCCAAAATCTTCTAGTTTTTCCCTCGTTAACATAACTGATCAGCATTTTAGCTGTTGGATCATGGGACAGCCACTCCTTGATGCGCTCAAGCAATTGTCCCTTCGGTAGGCTTACGGTCTCAATGTTGTACCTCCGGCTTAAAGCATCAGCAACTGTGTTTATTTTCTCGGGCTTGTACTCCAATGAGAAGTCAAATTCTGCAAGAAATTCTTGCCATCGGGCCTGTTTTGGAGACAACTTGCTTTGAGTTTGAAAGTAACTATTTGCCACATTATCTGTATAAACCACAAACTTTGACCCAAGTATGTGGTGTCGCCATGTGCGCAAACAATGCACTACTGCTATCATTTCTTTCTCATGGACCGTGTACCTCTGCTCGGTCTCATTGAGTTTCCGGCTTTCATATGCAACCGGATGTCCTTCTTGCATGAGGACTCCACCAATGGCTACATCGGACGCATCGGTGTAGATCTCGAAAGGCTTGGTGTGGTCTGGAAACACCAATACTGGCTCACTTGCCATAGCCTTCTTAAGTCCTTCAAAGGCTTCTTGACACTTAGTACTCCAATCCCACGCCTTGTCCTTCTTCAGTAACTCGGTCAAGGGTGCGGCAATTTTGGAATAGCCTTTGACAAATCTGCGGTAGAAGTTGGCTAGCCCCAGGAAGGATCTCAACTCCGTCACCTTGGTTGGCGGCTCCCAATCTTCAATAGCCCGTATCTTAGCCCCATCCATCTTGATCTTGCCACCTCCGACTATGTGGCCTAGGAAAGGGACCTCCATTTGGGCAAACGAGCACTTTTCCTCCTTGACATAGAGCTCGTTCTCTCGCAAGACCTTGAACACTTGTCTTAAGTGCTCCACATGCTCCCCAAGGCTCTTGCTACAGATGACAATGTCATCCAGGTAAACTACAACGAACCGATCCAGGAAGGGTTGTAGTACCTTGTTCATCAAAGTGCAGAAGGTGGCGGGAGCATTCGTGAGGCCGAATGGCATCACTAAGAATTCATATGAGCCATAGCGTGTTACACAAGCTGTCTTTGGCTCATCTCCTTCTGCAATCCTTACTTGCCAATATCCGGACCGCAAGTCTAACTTGGTGAACCACTTTGCACCACCAAGTTGGTCGAACAAGTCTGCTATCAGTGGGATCGGGTACTTGTTCTTCACAGTGAGCTTATTTAAAGCCCTGTAGTCGATGCACATTCGAAGACTCCCATCATGTTTCTTCTGAAATAACACCGGCGCTCCATATGGTGCCTTAGACGGTCGGATATAGCCTGCGTCGAGGAGTTCCTTCAATTGTCTGCGCAACTCCTCTAACTCGGGCGGAGCCATTCGGTAAGGGGCTCGGGCAGGTGGCTCCGCATTTGGCACAAGATCAATCTTGTGGTCGACCTCCCTCTTTGGTTGGAGAGTTTTAGGCAGCTTGGTAGGCATCACATCCCGGAATTATGCCAACACTTGTTTCACCTCAGTTGGAACTCCTTCGGCCGTGATTGGTTCATCATGGACTAATGTCGCTAGATAAGCTGGTCGCACCTTGTGTACTCCTTTGCTGAATTGGATTGCTGACAACATCTTGGCCCCAATTCCAGCTTCTCGATTCACCGGAACAAGGCATGGATGGCTTAGGTCAAGAATTAGCAAAGAATTTGCAAATGGTACCGGGAACGCTTTGATTCGGTCAAGGAAACTGAGCCCAATCACAAAATCAAAGTCATCGAGGGGGATTACTTTGATCGTCTCCTTACCGATCCAACCACCAATCTCAAGCTTCACTCCTTTTGCTACCCCTGCAATCGGAGTCTGTTCGGAATTCACAGTCTTGATGAATCCACTTGCCTTCTCCACATGAAGGCCAAGTTTCTTGGCAATTTGTTCGGACACGAACAACTCTGAGGCACCAGTATCTATGAGTGCACTCAACTTTTGGCCAGCAATAGAAACATCCACATACATAAGTCCCTTCTCCTTGGAATCTTTCTTGAATTCCATGGAACTGATGATGGAGTTGAGCTTGACAACCTCTTCTCCTTCTCCAGTCTTCTCTTGGATGGCAGCAACCTTCTCATTTCGTAGTTGTGGGCAATTTCTGGCTAAGTGCTTACCACCACAGTTGTAGCACTTAAACTCACCCCTTTCATTTTGGTTCCGAAATTGTTTATCTCCGGCTTTGTTCTACGGCTTTCCGGAACCATTCTTGGTGGACTTATCTTTGTCTCCCCTACTGTTGCCCTTATGCTTTGGCTTGGAAGAATCCTTCTTTTCGAATTCTGCAATGGATTCTACAGCGGCCATCGCTTTCGAAAGATCCTGCACACCCATCCTCTTCAGCTCCATTCTTGCCCATCGTTGAAGGCCAGATTTGAAGAGATACAGTCCCTCTGATTTACTCAAGTCTTTGATCAGCAACTTGAGCTCCGAAAATCTCTTGACATACTCCCGAATTGAGCCTTCATGCTTCAATTGGTAAAGTCTGTCTCGAGCCTCCTCATCAGCATTCTTGGGATAGAAATGCTTCTTGAGTTCCGACTGGAAGTCTTTCTATGTCTTGACTGGAATGTCTCCATCACTTGACTCAGCACATTTGGTTCGCCACCATAATAGGGCGGCATCAACCAAATAGATTGAAGCCGTATTAACTTTAGTAGCTTCATCCTCGATGCTCATCAGACGAAAGTACTGCTCCAACCCCCAAATGAAGTTGTCCACTTCTTGAGCAGTTCTCGCCCCCTTATACTCCTTGGGTTTCGGCGCATCGATCCTGGGTTCGGCGTAGTTGCTTCAGCCATCATGCCACCCAGCATGGCATTCTTATAGAGGAGCAGCTCGGTACTGAGCTTCTTGATCTCCCCCATCAATTCCTTCTTCAATGCATCCATTGCATCCTGAAGGATCTTCTCTTTCTCAGTCAGTTTTCCATCGACAACGGACTGAACTTGTTCCGAGATTTCGTCCTTTTGGGACTCCATCTTCTCAAGGCGCACTTCGGCCTCGTCTTGGGTCTCCTGGAACTTGCCCAACGCATCCTCCAGTCTCGCGACCCTCTTGTCCAAGGTAGCAATGATATCCCTGGAACTTTTTCGCTTCTTCCCCGCAGCTCCTGCACGAGTCTCTCGGTTAGTTGCTGGGACCTCGCTAACACTTTGTGGAGCCATTCCGATCGAACAAACTCGCTCTGATACCACTTGTCACGTCCGTAGAGTTTCACTACTCGGGGCGTGCGGCCTTAGACGCGTTTTTCTCAGTAAACCGCCTAAGTAAGCCTAAACCGTTCAAAGCCTGAATGCTAAGAACCTTGCGGAAACCAAAGAACAATTGAAAGGAAGAGAAATGGCAAAGGCTAGAGACTGTTTGAGTGAATACTCTTGTATTTCTCAATGAAGAAGTGAGTGACAAATGAGGTGGGCAAGGCCTCTATTTATACTTGAAGCCCTGTACATCCAACGGTTGTAAATGATTTACATCAAGGGTCCAGATTCAATCCTATCCTATCCAAAAGCACAATTCCTAGAATATTCCTATTTGAGTAAGGAAAGTATTTCCCATGTTCACATGGTGTGTTCACATGGGTGGATGGATAAACCTTCTTTACCAAGTGTTGGGCCATTCCAGATTTGGGCTCCAATGGGTGGTTGGGTTGGTGCTGAGATGCCCAGAATGCTTTGGAGTGCTTTTGTGGCAACCTGATTGGTGCTTGTCTCGGGCCCTTTGGTGCGGTCCGTGACATAATAAATATAAGTATAAGTATGTTTGTAATAAGATCATTATAAATATAATACAAGTATATTATATGTATAATATAAATATTTGTAATATAATTTAACTCCATATTAAAAATTAAAAATTACTAAGCACAAATTATATAAATATTATGTTGATATTAAAAATATAATGCAAGTATGTTATATAAATTATTTATATAAATATGAATATGTATAATGTAAATATTTGTATTAAAAATATAATATAAGTATGTTATAAGTATGTTATATAAATTATTTATATAAGTATTATGTTGATATTAGTTCAAGTTAATAACAGGTCGGGTTAATAACAGGTCGGGTTTAAAATAGGACGGGTTCAAAACATGTCGGGTAAAATCAGGTCTCGGATCAATTCAGTCAGGTAATATCGGTTATCTACCAGGTCAGACTCGAGTACGGGTTCGTTTCAGTCGGATACAGGTCGGGATACAAGTACACGGTAACAGGTTGAAATCGGGTTCGGGTAATTATCGGTCGGATACAGTTCAGGTTCGGTTACTACAGTAGCAGGTCCAACTCGGGTTCGGGTGAACAACAGTCGAATACAGATCAAGTTCGGGTCATTACATCCTCAGGTCAAACTAAGTTCTTACTCGAACAGGTTTTAAGCGGGTTTTTAGGTCGGGTCAATTTTTTACATCCCTAAACATAACTATGTGTTATATTTTTTAACTAATAAAAGTAGTTAGTTGTATTGGATAAATAAAGTAGTACAATAAAATCAGTCTCAACGAGAGAGATCAATGAAATTTAAATAGATTAATCACATCTCTGATTAATTTCTGTAAGACCAATAAAGATCACAAATTGGCTGCAAAATAATGAAAATACGCTATACATAAAAATAGTAGGAAAACATTTAATCAAAAAACTCAAAAAAAATAGAAGATAAAAACAAACATCATTAATGATAATGAAAAATAATATTAACATGATAACCATGATAAAATATTGACAATTAATTTGATCACAATTTAATTGACAAAAAAAATAGATGATAATGAATGCAATCCTTAAAAATTGTTATGATGGTAGAAAAAAATCACTATTTTTATTAGAAAAAGAGAAATACTTAATTAAAAAAACTCAAATGTGCAAAAACAAAATAAAAAGAAAGAAAAGATAAATAAGAGAAGATGAAAATATATTATACTTATTAATATTAATAAGATAATAAAATTCATTTCTTTTTAATATCATTAATCAAAATATTTGAAGAATATATATTAATTTTTTATTTATGAAAATATATTTTAAATATAATTTTAATAATTATTAAATTTGTATATATATATATATATATATATTAATTTTTTATTTATAATTTTATTAAATTTAGATGATTATATTAATTTATATAATATTTTTTATTTATGAAACTATGTTTTATAATTTTAGTTATTTAAATTTATATTATTTAAAGATTTTTTTAACTGTCAGAAATACAAGAGTCTTTAAAATTATTTGTCTAATCCTCGAATTCAAAACAATTATTTTAAGAATTTTTTAAAATTAAAAAATTTGACCGATCAAGCCTTTCAAAATAGTTCTCTAATTTTAGCTAAAAACTTATTTACCAAACAAGGCATTTCCAACAAATAGTTTAAATATTAACCGTTTTTATATTTAAATTTCAATAATGGATGAAAATAAAATAAAAAAGCTAAATTATTAAAAAAATATTATACTCAAATAAACTTATTTTAAAATTATTATCTAAATAAACCTTGTCCTGTGAATAAGAAGCAGTGTATAGGATGGGCAAGGACCTTTTTTATTTATTTTATGTTGCTTCTATTTTTCAAAAGGATGGAGATTCGTTCCTTGTCAAACGTTTTGCTTAAAATTTGGAAATCAATATTATAATTAATAGAAACAATTAATTACAGGAGGTTTCTAATTTATTTGTTTTTTATCATTAATTATTTCTTTAATTTACCCTTTGAAATATCAGTTAAAATTATTATTTGATATTGAACCTCCCAACCTTGTTTTAAGTCAATTAACATCTTATAATTATTTAACTCGTTAGTTAGTGAGTCGTATAATTACTCATAAAAATAAATTGAGATTTTTATTTATACAAATAAATTATTAAAAAAATTAGAAGGGAACACTTTTCTAATAACTAAAGCAAAACCCTAATTTATAGATGATTAATTAAACTTATACGACCTTGCATTGAACTCAAGAAAAGTGACATTATATAGGCTTAATTAGAAAGAAATGCTTTTCAGCTATTTGGTCGAAAAAGAGTAAAGGTATAATTTTATTTTTAGTCCCTCCACTATGTTAAAATCTGAAATGTAATCTTTTATCTTTATTTTCAAACTTTTATAGTAGGAAGATATTTTGATACACAAGTTTGTATAAATTTTATCTTGCACAAGCATTTTAATTTTGGATTTTAGAATTCTAGGTTAGAATTTAAGGGATCAAGATGTAGGGTATAGAACTTAAGGTTTATGATTATAATTTAGAGTTTAAGGTTTATGATTTAAGTTTTAAATGCTAGGATGTTAAGTTTTAGGGTTAAGTTTAAAATTTTATAAAAGAGTTTTTTAAATCTTTTAATCAATTTTTTAAAAAATAATAAGTCTTTAAAATTGTTTAATAGTATAAGAAGCGTTTAATTTTTTTTAAAAAAATAATAAGTCTTTAAATTTTTTTATCCAATTAAGTCTTTTAATCAATAAATTAAATCAATTAAGTCATTAGATCAATTTTGCCTTTTAAATCTTGATAATTTTTAGATATTACATTCACATGATACATTACAGTTCTATCGTGTAGTATTTATAAATTTTCTAAAAAAGATATTTTCAAAGATTTTTAGAGTTCTTTAGAGTTTTAAAGATGCTTAAATAAAAAATTCTAAAATTTTCAACTACAACATTGATTATCAAAAAAATCTTACCCTACTAATTAAATTCAAAAAAATTGATTTAGTTTATTGATTAAAAATTAATTAGTGTAAAAAAAATTAGAGACTTAAATGATTTTTTCAAGTTTAATGAACTCTTACCCTTCTAATTAAAATAGAGGACTAAAAGTCATAAAAAAATCAGAAGAATCCCTGAAATCAAAGCATATACTAATTAATTATTCCTCTAAAAACCTAATCTTATTTTCCAATTTACCGTGAGAGCAAAGCAAGGAATCATAAATGAAGTCCAAACCTCAGGGATTGGTTCATGCTGACAAACCCTTTATAAATTTCTTCATTTTCTGCAACATTTCCATAATCTCTGATCACTTTAAAGAAGAAGAAGAAACTTTTAACTAGTGTGTCAAATTGATTATAAAATGAAGTCACACTCTATATTGGCAGTTCTGGTCATTCTATTGCTATGCACTGAAGCCTCCATTGTGCATGGTGATGATAAGGGTAACAAGGGCAACGGCAATTATAAGGGAAAGGGCAATGGCAATGGAAACGACAACAGCAATGGCAACGATAAGAGTAAGGGCAAGGGCACTGGTGAAGGTGGCAAAGGCAAAACAAAGGGCAATGATGATAAGAATAAGAAGAAGTATGACTCTGAAGTGGATTATGACCACTTGTCACCACCGAAAACTGGACAAGAACGGGCCTACTGCAAAGGCAAAGGTGCTTGTTACCAGAAGATCCTTGTCTTCCCATCTGAATGCCCTCAAAGGAAGCCTAAGAATAAGAAGAAGCAGAAGGGTTGCCATGTTAACTGTGGCAGCAAGTGTGAAGCCACTTGCAAGTGTAAGCACAATACTTTTAAACCTTAAACCCTAATTCCGACTCTACTTAAGAAGTAGCTTGAACTGATTCTAAAGTTCTCGTTTTTATGTATGTTTTTTTTTCAGGGAGGAAACCGAAATGTGATGGCTATGGTTCTCTTTGCTACGACCCTCGTTTTGTTGGCGGTGATGGAGTTATGTTCTACTTCCATGGAGCTAAAGACGGAAACTTTGCCATTGTCTCGGATGATAAGCTTCAAATCAATGCCCATTTCATTGGGACTAGACCAGAAGGAAGGACTCGTGATTTCACATGGGTACAAGCCTTGGCTGTCATGTTTGATTCCCACACTCTTGTCATTGCAGCCAACAGAGTCTCTCGTTGGGACGACAATGTCGATGCTCTAAGCGTTCAATGGGATGGAGAGACAGTTAACGTACCGTACGAAGGAGAAGCTGAATGGAGAAACGGGGATGTCGAAGAACAACAAGTGTCGGTCGAAAGAACCGATGACAAAAACAGCATTCATGTCAAGGTATCCGGATTGGTGGAGATGTACATAAGGGTGAGACCAATTGGCAAAGAAGAAAACAAGGTTCATAACTATCAGTTGCCGGATGATAATGCCTTTGCTCACTTGGAAACACAGTTCAAATTCACCAACTTAAGTGATGATGTTGAAGGAGTGTTGGGAAAAACTTACCAGCCGGGCTATGTTAGCCAGGTGAAGAGAGGGGTGCCCATGCCAATGATGGGTGGGGAAGATAAGTACCAAACTCCATATCTGTTCTCAACTTTCTGCAATGTTTGCAGGTTCAAGAGACCATCGGAATCAGTTGCCAGCATCTGAATTGGGCTTGATATTCTCCATCTCCATGCTGACAATAACAACATCAAGAATAAATTTGTTCTCTGCAGTGAACCATTATGTGTCATATTATCTTATTTTTGCATCTTCATACATTATATTATTCATACATATTACATGTAAAAGGTTGAGAAATTGTCATGAGGGCATGTAGGATAATTTGGTAGTATGTACTCGTGACGAGATTCTAACAAACTGGATCAAATTGTAACATAAAATATTATTGATATTCATTTATAGAGTCATTTTACTTATGTTTGAGAATGTGAATTTGAATTTAACATGAATCTCATGATTGATCATTCTGAAATCAGATCATCAAGGAAATGCTTCTATGAAAGCTTCTTATATATGTGTACGAGATGCATGTGATGGAATTGAAGATTGAAATAAAATTCTCCCACTTGCTGTGACATTCTCTTTAACAGCAAGCCACACATTTTAAGCTGTTGCCAGGTAAATTTGCTGGTTATTTAATGGGTTTGACTTGAGATATATTCTCTTTAGAACATAGTTAATTAAGGCAACTTGTAATTATTTGAAGCTCAAGTTTCAAGAGAATACTATTCAAGACTTGCCTAGTCGTGTGGGGAATGTGCAGATGACAGAAATCTAAAGTTGGTTGACCTTGGAGGGTTAGTTTTTTAGTCTAAAAAACTCTGGGATCCAATGAATGGCGCCAGCTCTAATCACATGATGAAGCGTGGTATCAATTAGTGATTCAACTACAAGCATCAAAGTTATTACTACTTTGGATCCCAAAGTCTGCAATCTCCAATTTCAAGCAAGGATTAAACACTTTTCTTCAATATTAGGGGTCTTTTTTTAAATTGGCTTCCATTAAGTTATTTTTCCAGAAAATAAATTCTTGTAAGAAATATGAATTTTATAGAAATTGACTTCAATGAAGTCAAATATTATTATAGCAATACTGACGCCCGAGTGATCTAATGTGATAAGATTTGAGATATCTTGAATCCTGATGTTATAAACGAAAAAAAATAGGTTGAGAGGGTCACCCTATAATATATTTTTATAAAATCTGACTTAAATTAATTGATCAATGAATCAAAAATTAATAGTTGAAAATATTATTATAACAATAATATAATTTTAAGTTAAAAGTATTAAATATTAATACATAATAGAATACTTTTCATTACAATTAAAAATACTCATTTGTATTATATATTTAATAAGGGATAAGATCGAATTACACAACATAAGAATTTTATTTTTTATATATTTCTATGGTTGTTAGATTGGTAAAATGGATGACTAAGATTAATTAATAGTGGATTATGTGAAAAAATAACACTTTAAAAAAAGAAAGAAGTTAATCTCATCCATATATTTCACTCATCAAACAATCTCAAAAATGGTGTAAAACTATGAGTTTTACATTCTGTATAAATGAATTTTATCCTATTTAATAATATATAATAATTTTATTAAATAAATTAATAATATAATTAGAGAAAATATTTTATACATTGACAATGAAAATTATATTTTTTTTATCACAAGTGAGCCTAATTTAGAGTTTAGATGTTTAGAGTTTTGGATTTTAAATTTAGAGTTTAATAGTTTAGAATTTAAAATTTAAATTTTATAGTATGTAGTTTAAATAATTATGCTTGTGTAAAAAATTAAATTTCCCTTTGCATTAACTATTTTTTGAGTTGTTATAATTCTTTTGAATAGTTTTGCATTAGACATTAACTGATAATTAGTACTATTTATCTATACCTTTCGGAATATGCTTCATATTAAAAATTTTATTATAAATATATGTATTATAATTTGTAAATAATTGGTAATAATTTTTTATATTTATAAAATGATTATTTTTAATACTATAAAACTTTAATACAAATAATATTGTACAATTGTAATAATATTTTCAAGCTTTGAAAATATTTTTTTTATAAATAATTAATATGAATTAAAAAATAATTTTTATAACTATTTATCTAGTTGGATGTATATCATGATAAAAAAAATTTATCATGGATATTTGATTTACATTATCATTTAAATTTTTACAAAAGTCTAAATTTAGAGAATAATATAAATCTACCTCTTTCTCTTTCATTATTGTTTTTTATTTTTGTTCTTTGTTATTTTATTCACAATATTATTAGCAAGATCTTGCTCAATTCCAATAGTTCATTAGGTATTAATGACTACATCTATTGTATATTTTATTAATTTAAAAAATTTTGTATGTTATATAGGGTTAGGATCAACTTATACTATATAAAACTTAAAGGGTTTTACGCTAATTTTGGATTGTTTGATGATTATAATAAATAACTAAAATTATTTTTTCAATCTCTTTTTAATTGATAATTTTTAAATTTTCTACGGTTAAGGACGTTTAAATCCGAATACCCAAAGTATCGTGTATTCAGAGTTTCGGGTACTTAAAAAACGGCACATGTTCCGGCCTAGATTTTTTGGTACTCATTACTTTTGTTAAGAATATTTGAGTACCCAAAAATTCGAATAATCAGGATACCCAGTTTTTTATATAAATTTTAAATTTAATCCTAAAAACATTAACAAATTTAAAAGTTTGAATTACATAATACAACATCCAAACTAAAATTTTAAAACCTAGTTACATAATATAAACATAAAGGTTAAGACTCAAATTACATAATCTAATTCAAAACAAAACAATAAGGCCTAAAGGAATTTTTTAATATTTTTAATTTATTTAATTTATTTTAATATATAAATAATAAAAATGAAGAATTTAAAAAATAAAGTTTATTATTTTAATTTTTTATTTATTTTATTTTTTAATTAATTCAGTTTATTTTAATAAAATAATGCATATCTAAACGAGTAAAGTTCGAATTTTTTCAACTCATAAAACTAAATTTATTATTTTGCAATGAATCCTAATTTTCTTTTTTTACAATGAGACATTAATTCTTTTTTGAAAATAAAATTTAAGAGATCGAGATTTAAAAATTAAGTTGTTTGATTTGAGAATATAGTGAATATAAAGGTATTTTGTTTAAATAATAATTATATTTAAAATTAAAAATTAAAAAAAATTAAGAATTGGGTATACGAAAATATCTAATTTTATGACTCGAGCTCGACCTAGGAAATGACGAGTTGGTTACATGTCCTGAGTAAAAAAAAATTGGGTAAATACTTGATTTTTTATGTTCTGGTAGTCAGGTCAAGTATTCTTAAACACCCTATCTACGATTAATCTCATCTATCTATTTCACTCATCCAATGACCATGGATCAATATAAAACTCTTTAAGTTATACTTGATGTAACTTGATTTCATCCCGTGTATATCATTATATTGATTAATTAATCATTCTCAAAATAACGTTAGTATATTCCGATCATTATTAGGTTATTATTTCATTAGGATAATTCATATTTCCTCTTGTTTAATATTTTTGAAGTATACTAATGAGTAGGGGTGTTTATGGTAGGTTAATCGTATCGTTTAATTTAAACTGTCGGTTAATTGTTATAACGGTTATTAAATTTTATTAACCGTAACCAAACCATTAAAAAACAGTTAACAGCTATAGTTAATCGTTAAAATACCGTTAACTAACGGTTTAATTATAGGTTAATTTGTAATCTATTATAATTTTTTACCTTATATTCATTATTTTTAAAGAATAATATAATTATCTCGTATGAGAGAGATTTTTTTACTGCTTTTGTAAAAAAGCTATGGCCAATTTGTTAGTATTCAAACAAGAGGAAAAGGTTTATTAATACTTTATCTCTTTTTTCCTCGAATACGTTTGGGTGCAAATGAGTCGGCAAGTCAAACTTTCTCCAAAGGGCTTGTAGCGTTTATAACACGTTACTCAATTTTTTTTGGCCAAAATAAAAATATGATATTGTTCCAACTCATTTGATTTTTTATAACCTTTAAATAAATTATCTTCTAATTATTTCATAATCTTGAAAAAAAATATTATTCTTATTTACTTTATTTTATGTTTATTTATTTTATGCATTAATCATTTATACTTTATTTAAATATATTATGATATTTATTTATTATGTTTAACATAAATACTTATCAAATATAATTTAAGAGGACTATTTACAATTTAAATCATTAAACTTACTCTCTACTTTCGTATCGGTCGCAAACCTTTGATTTAATCAGATTAAATCATTAAACTTTTATTATTAACAAATTAAATCATTCACACTTGCACCGTTAATTATTTTAACAGAAAAGTTGACTCAATAATACTACTAGACTTATTTTTCCATGTCAACAAGTTAATATTAATTAAAATTAAAAAAAAATATATTTATTTTTTTACGATAAATTATTTAAAAAATTCATTAAACCATAATTTCTTTAATAATTTAATGTAAAAAAAGATTTTAAATATTTTTTCTTTAATTTTAATTAATATTAACTTGCTGACATGAAAAAAATGTCTAATAGGATTATTGAGTTAACTTTTTCATTAAAATATTTAGTGAGGTTAATGTGAATGATTTAAGTTGTTAATAATAAAAGTTTAATGATTTAATCTGATTAAATCAAAGGTTTGTAACCTATACGAAAGTAGAGGGTAAGTTCAATGATTTAAATTGTAAATGGCTCTAAATTATGATGATGATTCATGTTTAGCGGAAATGTAAGATATATTTTCTCATTTAAATACAAGAAAAAAATATGTGTGCTATATCTTGGAGTACCAAAAACATTGATATTCAAAAGACCAAAGTGTTCTCAAGAAAAATCACATTATACATAAATATAAATATCAAAATACTTATCGCTAAAAATTATTATTGTCGTCATCAGAATTAATATATTCTTTTAAAAATTGTAGATAATATACGTTATCGATTGACATATGAAATAAACTAATGTGGATATAAGTTCTGATAGTGAAAAAAATCAGTTGAAAACTTCAAAAAAGTTAAATATATTTATGTTCAAAAGAACAAACATATGTATAAGATATTAAATCACATGTTAAGGTAAATCAAAATTTTATAAATTCAGAGAGATATACGCATATAGTTTGCATGATCGGTTAGACCGTATTTATAAAAAATAATACGTAATTGAGAATTACGTGTACGTGTATTAAAAGAACTTTGAGTAATTGTGATACTTATTCTCAAAGAAATTGATTAAATTTTATTTATTAAAAAATCTAAAGTTTTTGCGTTGTTTGTTCTCGAAGGATTTAGTTAATCTCCGTTACTAAAAGAGTTTGATGTTTTTCACTAAAGTTAAAATTGCTTGTCTTGCATATCTAAATAAAAAATATCTCATTAATCCATAAGTGTAGAATGTTTTATATAATTTTAATAGATAATACATCTATATATACATTATCAACTTACAATCACCGTTTATGAGATTGGCTAAAAAAATTCAAATTATATAATTAAGATTATTTGTCTTGTTAAAAATTGTGGGTTTAGATTTTAGGTTATATAAGTTAAAATAATTATTACAAAACTTACTAGTATGAAAAAAAAAGTTTGGTAAAATTTTGATTGAAAAATCATTTTGATTGCAATAAAACGGTTTTACAAAATAGTATTTAAGATTAAATTATAAAGATTTAAAGATTTTATGTGATATTTTTTTAAGGGTAGTAAATAAATGTTGCACTCTTTTTTAAATCGAGATTTTTCCCCAATAGATTTTACTATAAGGTTTTTAATGAGTCAATATATTATACGTATTAAAGATATATGTATTCTTTTTCTCTCACTAAAGAAATTTTCTCACTAGATTTATATTTAGTAAGATTTTAATGAGACACATTATCTTGATAGACATGTACCCTTAAACTTATTTTGCACTCAATTAAGCCTTTGAAAAAAAATTAATCAATTAAACCCTTGAACTAAGAAATTAAATCAATTAAGCCCTTTGACTCATTTTGACTATTAAATTTTGACAGATTTTTTTCTTTAGATATTATCGACACATGATACAGTACAATTCTATCATATTGTATTTAAAAAAATCAAAAAGTATTTTTATAAATTTTATATTTTATTTTAGAATATTTAAAGAATTTTTTAAATAAAATAATAAAAATTCTGAAAAATATCAAGTAAAAGCACTATGACACGTTGTACTGTAATAGTGAATCAAAAAATTGTTCAAATTTAATTGTCAAAATTGGTCAAAGAGCTTATTTGATTTAATTTATTAGTTCAAGGACTTAATTGATTCAATTTCTTGGTTGAAGGGCTTATTTGAGTTTAAAAGAAGTTTAAGGGCTTAATTGATTTTTTTAAAAGTTCAAGAGCTTCTTTTACCCTTAAGCCAATATTTATCTATGTAGAGGTCTATCATGATAAGAACTTTATTGAGGAGATTATTTACTTTATCATTACAAATATTATCTTCATTCATTAGAGTTTAATACAATAGATACTTCTTATATCTATAAATATATAGATGATTTTATGAAGATATTACACACAAATCTAAATTCATAAAATAATATAAATCTCGCACTTTCTCTTTCATTCTTGTTTGTTATTCTTTGTTATTTTATTCACAATTATGTCAATTTTTATAAAATAGATATAATATTCAAATAATTATTATTTAATATTTTAATGTATAAAATTAATATATTATTTTCTAAACAGTACATAATCTTATTGTTTTTATTTAATATTAAATTATATTATTAAAATCTTTCATGAAATTTCTAAATAGTAAATAATTGTAATATATCAAATTTATTTTATGTCGCCGATTTTTTCACTTTTATATTTTAGTTTTTTAACTATTTTTTTAATCCGATTCAATCGGTTATTCTTACTAACCTAAACAAAAAAATTTTATCTCTTTTTTTTTAATGTCCCAACACTAATAAATTATATTTAAAATTTAATTTTAAATTTTAAATTATATACCTTAAAATCTAAATTATATATATATATATATTGAATTCAGAGCATAAATAGAGGTAAAAAAAAGTAACCAAAAAATTATATTCCTTTGACGAACAAAAATTCTCTGCCTCTTTTCTGTGCCGCTTTATGTGCCTCCTTTGTATTTTTGTAAAAAATTAAATTTTAAACCCTAAATCCTTATTTTTTATATTCTAAACCCTACACTCTAAAAAATACACCCTACCTCTAATTCCCTAAACCCTAATCTAAAACCCTAAACCCTCTAATTTGAAGTGGGACATAAATGGAGGCATGGGAAAGTGACAGATGATTTAGGTAAAAATCCTCTACTTTATTATGCCTTCATTTATACCTCATATTAAAAAAATTTAAAATTTTAATTTTAAACTATAATCCTTATTTTTTATATCTTAAACCTTAAACCTCTAATTTAAAATGGGGCACAAAGAGAAGTATGAAAGACGATTTACACCCTAATAGCGTTATATTTGATAAACATTGAAGTTGTACATATTCAAATAAACTCAACACCTATATTTAAGAATTCAAGTAATATAAACATAAAGAAATGAACGGATCCAGAGGAGCTATTTCTCAACTGCTTGGTTATAGAAAGAAGAAACTTCACATGGATTTAGCCGTATTTGCAGGACAACTGCGTGTCCAACTCCAACCTAAAAAAAAAAAAAAACTGTATAAATAGGGTTTCCGCTGACACCGTGTCTCACCCATCTCTTCTCCAATCTGCAACACTTGAAGATCAGTAAAAGGAGAAGAAAAAACGCAAACCGCCTGCTTTCAAACACTTAGAAATGGATAGAAAATGCTCTTTCCTTTTAGTGGCCCTTGCCCTAGTTTTCATTTCCATGAAAGCTACCAATGCGCAAGGCAACAGCAAGAAGGCACCGTACGATGCTGCTTCAACACACTATGATGTTTTGACACCGAGAAGTAATGGAAGAGAAAGAGTTTATTGCCTAGCAAGAGGAGCTTGTAATGGAAAGGTACTCACATGTCCGAGCCAATTCCCCCAAAGGAAACCCAAGAAGAATAAGAAGGTCAAGGGATGCTTCTTTGATTGCAGTAGCAAATGTGATGTCACCTGCAAATGTAAGTAGATAGCCATATATATCATATATATGTGTACGTAGAAAGGTTATATATATATATCAAATATATGTGTACGTAGAAAGTTTATTAAATGATTAGGGAAAAGTATGATATAGTGATGATTTGATGTTCTTTGACAGGGAGAAAGCCGAACTGCAATGGATACGGTTCTCTATGTTATGATCCAAGGTTTGTTGGTGGCGATGGAGTTATGTTCTACTTCCATGGAGCCAAGGGAGGAAACTTCGCCATTGTATCGGATGATAACCTCCAAATCAATGCGCATTTCATCGGAACACGACCGGAGGGACGGACACGAGACTACACCTGGGTGCAAGCCCTCGCGGTCATGTTCGACACTCACACTCTAGTCCTCGCAGCAAAGAGAGTCTCTAAATGGGATGACAGTTTCGATGCTCTCACTTTAAGATGGGACGGAGAAGACGTAAACATCCCCACACAAGGAGACGCTGAGTGGAGGACTAATTCCGAAGAAAGGGAAGTGGTAGTAGAAAGAACCGACGACACCAACGGCGTTAAAGTCACGATTGCAGTGTAGTGGAGTTGAATGTGAAAGTTAGAGCCATTGGGGAACACGAGAACAAGGTTCACAACTACCAATTGCCAGCTGATGATGCATTTGCACATTTGGAGACACAGTTCAAATTCACCCAAGTCAGCCCTCTAGTGGAAGGAGTACTGGGAAAGACTTACAGGCCTGACTATGTTAGCCCTGTGAAACGAGGCGTGCCGATGCCGATGATGGGCGGGGAAGACAAATATGCAACGCCATCCCTATATTCGCCTCTCTGCAATGTATGCAGGTTCAAAGGACAAACCGGTTCAGCTACCGTATAAAGCTAAGCTCAACGTATATTGATTAAAATAATAAAAGAAAACATACATGTAATGTATTTATACTGTCTCTCGGCTTTGCGATTGAAATTGTAATGTTAATAAGGGCTATATTTTTGCCCATGACATATCAATTACAAAATAACTTAAAGCAATGATTTTTGTATTTTTTATATCCCCATCACCGGAACCAGGATCTCCTCATAGCAAGCTTCACTCCGATGAGTTTACAACGGCTTCGAGTACTACAAGATAGGTGATGGGTTAATTTGCTAGTGTTTTTGACTTTGCAAAATTTTATACTAAAATATTTAAATAAAATATGTAAATATTACTGCTAAAAAGGTCAAACTTAAAATAGATAAATTTGAGAAATTATTAAAAACAAATATTACCTAGTATTAAAGGTTTATTTGTTAGCGGTTTAGTTTAGAATATTTAGATTTAGAATTTAATATTTAATCGATAAAGATTAAATTTTAAAATTTATGAATAGTATTTAGAGTTATAAAATTAAAATTATATTTAGATTTAGAATTTAATATTTAATCGATAAAGATTAAATTTTAAAATTTATGAATAGTATTTAGAGTTATAAAATTAAAATTTTAGATTGTATTTTTTAAAATTAAATATTTAATTTGTATATTTTTATATAATAAATGTATTAAAATATAAGTAAAAAGTTATATTAAAAAATATTTACTCTCTATCCGAATTTTTTGAATGAAATTTTAAATAAGAATTTTGGTGTGATAAAATTTAATATATATTAAAAATTTTAAATTTTAAATCTATTCCAAGATTAAAATTTTAGATTTTATAGAATAATTTAATTTTAAAATAATATAAATTGTATAATAAAATATATAAATATAATATTTATAGTTATTTATTAATATATTTGATTTGGTAGATAAAGTGATATTATTATAGAAATTTATGAATTTATTATTTTATATTTTTAAACATAAATTTATAATAGATCATAAATATTCAAATATATAATATTATACTATTACATTAAAAACTAATAACTATATTCAATTATTTTCATAAGAATTTAATTTATAAATAAAATTACATAAATTAAAAATAATAAAAAAAATATATATTTTATATGAATATTTATGTAAATATTTTCACTTCAATATTAAAAATTTGATTAGTTAAAAAGAAAATATACTATAATAATAATTTTATAAAACATATATGCTAATATTTTTATAATCAATCAAATATTAAAATTTTATATTCTTATCAAATAAATAAAATAAAATAAAATTCTTAATAATAAATTAAATAATAAATTATTCCAAAAATTCTATTATCAAAATTAACGTTATATTCAACGAATAAATATATTAAGGAAAGTCTCCTTATGCAGGAAAACTCGGCGAAGCAATAATGATAAAGAGGTGATAATGAACCTGTCCGACTCGCGAGTTATTCGAGTTTGATTCGGTCAAAACTCGAATTGAATGAGATTGACACGAGCTCGTAAACAAGCTCAAAATAATTATATATATACATATATATTAAAAATGATTTGTTTAGCAAAAGAAAATAATAAAATAATTAAAAATAAATTCACTAAAAATAAATTAAATATTATCAATTAAAAAAAATTTTAAAAACTATAAATAATAAATAAAATATAAATAAATAATAAAGTACAATAATATAGAAAATTGTCTATTTCGAGTTAAACCAAATCGAGTCGAGCCTGACGAGCTTTGAGTCAGAACCGAACCAAGTAATATTATTTTCGAGTCGAGCTCGAGCTTAAAATTCCGAGCTCGACGAGTCTCAAACCGAACTGAACTCAAATATGCTTATTTCCGAACCGAAACGAACCGAACCTGACCTGACTCAGGCTCGTCTCATTATCACCCCTAACAGCGACAAAAGGGTATCTAGGTGGAAGTAGGAGTGTTCAGATGCTCACGTCGGTTAAGATCGAATCCAACTACTTACAATTAAATTAATCGAATTTTCAAAATATTAAACGGTGAATTAAATTATTTTTTAAAAAACCATTAAGTAAACTAAATTGAGTTTGGTTGATTTGGTGGACTTTTAAATTAACTAAAACTTTATTTTATAGTTTTTTAGTTTTGATTCCAAATAATGACTTAAGTAAAAATAAATTAGAAATGATTTTTTGTTAGAAAGTCTTTGCATCTAAATTTCATTTTATTTTTCTCTTCGATTTGGTTTAAATTTCGGATTAAAATATAAATATTAGATTTTATTACTATAAGTAGGGTAGTTATCGAATGAGTCTATTGTAAGTTGGGCAATATTCGGGTCGTACTGATTAAAGATTTTACTGTTCGATTCGATATTGTTGCTCGTTAAACTCATTAAAATTTTATCTGAATCGTGTTCGTTCAAATATTTGGTTGTTCAACTTGACTCGTTACTCGTTAAGCTCACTAAAAAGTACCTTATTTTTAACTAAAAGAAAAATTAATAATATTATATGAAGCTTAATATTAAATTAATAAATTTAACCAAAAATATCAAAAGAGTGTAAAGCATTTAAATGATTTCAATAAAGCTGTTTAGTATTAACGAAAATAATGATATAAAAATTAATTTTTTATATATTATATATTTAGTAATAAATTAATTATTTATTTAAGTGTTGATACGTATCATCACTATTAAAGCAGAAAATAAAACAAAATTATTAGACAATAATAAGATTTATCTTGAAACAAAATAAAACCACAATATTACCACTAAGCCAAACATACTTCTTTAATAAAACTACGAAATATAGTATATATGTTTATTTGTTGTTAATACCGGAAAAATAAATAAATATAAATTAAGGAAACTCGAACATGATATAATTAAAATATATAAAAAATATTTAAATCACTCTAATAAATCTAATAATTAAATTAAAGTTGATACACTTTTATTTTTAAATTAATTTTAATATATTTTTTCTTTCCAAAATTATTTTATGATTATATATGCATATGTAATCATTAAATTATTTTTTAAAATTAATTTATAATTTTATATTTTTGAATTGATATAATTTTAATTTTTTAGTTTTAATATAGTTTCCTATATATATAATAATAAGTTAATTAATTTTTTTAATAAATATTGAAATTATTTATCAACTTAAAAAATCTAATCACTGATAATATATGGAATTATAATTAAATTTAAAAAGTAAAAATATTAAATTCAGTTTAAAATACAAAAATATAAATTCATTTTATTTTAAATTAGGTATTAACTATAATTTAATATATTGTTGTGAATAAAATAAAGAACAAGAATAAAATAGAAGAATAAAGATAGAGACAAAAGGGAGAGAGATTTTATTATATTCTCAAAGTAGGGTTGTGTACAATGCTATGCCAAAAGTCTATATTTATAGGCATAAGATGAAAACCCTAATTTCAATGGGTATTAAACCCTAATACTAAAGCCCATTAAAGTTTAATTTAATATATGGATATCCACCATAAATAAATGTATTTATAACACTCCCCCTTGGATATCCATGAAGATAATGTGCCTCGTTAAAACCTTACTAAGATAAAAACTCTGTGGGAAAAAAAGTTCTTAGTGAAGGAAAAAGAGTACACACATCTTTGATACACATAACATGTTGCCTCATTAAAAACCTTACCAGGAAAACCCATTGGGACAAAACCTCGGTTAAGGGAAAAAGAGTGCAATGCGTATTTACTCCCCCTCATGAAAATATCACATAAGATCTTTAAATCTTCATAATTCAATATTGCATACAATCTTCAAATGTTGAAGTAGATCATGCACTAGTGGATAAATCTTCCAAATCATTGCTTGAAATGATTCATTGAATATTATTCATCTGAAAATTATGAGGGACGTAACTTGAAGAAATATGTTTCGTTTTATCATATTTGATATATCCACCTTGAGATATAAATTTTGTATTATCTCTGTACAAGATAACTTGCATCTTATCTTGTAAAAAACATTCACATATCTTCAAAATATGTTTAGCCAAACACATATTTCGGCTTTGCCTCTTGCATAACAATTATTTAAAGGTAATGATCTCGTAGCACTTAAATAATATTTCTGGACCAGCTAAGATACGATGCTTCCAGATCAAATAATATGTATATTGTGCTTTAGACCAAGAATATCATTACCCTTTTCGTGAGGCAAAAAAAATCTTTGTTTACAGTAAGAGACTTAACAACAACCATAAGGGTGATCAATAGATGTATGTTATGCATGTAAAGTCTCTTTCAATATTTTTCTATATGTCGATAGATACACAAGGATTTGAGGAGGTCTCTTCACGAGTCTCAACGATATTCAAATCATCAACATGCACAACAATAAAAATTTAGAGCTAAACCTCTTAATAAAAATGCTCGCGGAAATAATTCATATAGCATTATGCTAATAAATATTCAATGAGGCGATCATACCAAATACGCCTAAATTGTTTCAAGCCATAAAAAAAATATATTCAATATGATTGAATAATGTTCTCGAGAACTTGAATGAACTGCTTATGGCAATCTAAATCTTTCCGAAAATTTCATGTAAATATTACTGTCAAGAGGCCCATTCAAATATGATGTAACAACATCTATTAAGCAGAAACCGAGTAATTTTATTTATTGCCAGACTGATCAAAATCTAAAAGTAGTTGCATCCACCACTGATGAATATATTTTCCTCATAATCAATTTCATGTCTTTGCGAGAATCCTTGTGCAACCAAATGAGCTTATATCTCATGATTTCCCCTTTTGATTTCTCTTTCTCACAAAGGCTCGTTTATATCCACAAGCTTTACACATTTTAATGTACGGGCTATAGGCCCAAATACTTCTCTTTTCAAAAGAGATTTTAGTTTCGCCTCAATTGCCTCTTTCATGTTGGCCAATCATTTCTTTGTTTACATTGCCCAATTGACCATTATTCATGATCCACATCATCAAATAAAATCTCTAGTGCTATATTGCATGCAAATATATTAACGACGTCGATTTAATTTCAGTTCCACTTATTACCAGACATGACATAATCTATTGAAATCTCTTTATTATCAGGTACCTGAGTCATGTCAATATCTCTGTTGGAGACCATTTAATCTCTTCTAGAGATTTTCATAATCATTGATTCCTTGATCAGACCATTATAAAATATAGCTCATTTTCTTTTTCGAGGATCTCTTATCTCTAGAACTTACTTGTCTACTATGCTTTAAGCGTAAGTTAGACCCATTAGCAACTAGAGTTTGTCCTTCCATGACATCAAATTTAATCGGAGCATTCATAGCTGGTATACGTGACTTAGTCACTCTTTTATGGTCAGCAAAATATCTGGCAATTGATTTGCTAAATGAATTATCCTTTGAACTTATAGTTCACATTTTTTAGTACGTGGATCAAAATGAAAAAATGATAATTCATTCTAACTTATTTCTTTCCCCAGCTATTTATTTTCTCCTCTTAATGTTGGGTAAACTGACTCATTAAAATGATAGTCAGTAAAACGGGTTGTAAATAAATCCCCTATCAGAAGCTCTTATATATATTCCCAACAAAAACTCATATTTGTGCGTTGTGGTGGAGCAATTAGAACATATATCGCACACAAAAAAAAATCTAAGATGAGAAATATTTAGTTTTTGTCCAAAAACCATTTGTAATGGGGAGAACTTATGATCATTTGTTGACTTGATGCGAATTTGTGATACTACATGTAAAATTACATGTGATCAACATTATCAAGACTGGTTGTCTTTAGAAAATAATCTGGAAAATGTGCTCGTAATTTTATCAACTGAGCAAGTAGCCTCGCAAACACCAAGTTGCGGGTTAATAACAAGGATACATATAACCATCTAGTCGATGCATCGATAAAAATCATAAAATATCTAGATGGTCTTTTAGAAAGGTGTATGGGCCCATATATATCACCTTGTATCCATTCCAATCATGATCTCAATCATGATCACAATTACTAATGTGACATTTATTCTTTCCGCTATAAAGTATCACATTTACTTCAGGGAATGGAGCGGAGCCAATAGGTCTTTGAAACCTTTTCAAGATATTGTGTCTACAGAACAACTTTAA
Organism: Abelmoschus esculentus; assembly: GCA_035048815.1. Taxonomy (NCBI): domain Eukaryota; kingdom Viridiplantae; phylum Streptophyta; class Magnoliopsida; order Malvales; family Malvaceae; genus Abelmoschus; species Abelmoschus esculentus. Next base: position 2,567,078 of record JAUCBN010000061.1, on the reverse strand, counting down.
TGTGTGAAAAGTGGAGTATGTTTTTCTAACAAGTTCTCATTAATGATACTCTGGCATATAACTGAGTTTTATTCACTAACCATATAGTGAATTATCATGTTTGCATTCACTTTAAGGAATGAGACAAATTCAATAATCGCATGGAATAAACATCATGCTTGCATTCACTTCAGGGAATGACATAAATCAAATAATCGCATGGAATAATCATCATGCTTGCATTCACTTCATGGAATGTCATAAATCCAATAATCGCATGGAATAATCATCATGCATGCATTCACTTCAGGGAATGCCTCCCATAAAAATTCTTTGATCAAGACAATTTTCGTAACTTGAACTTGGGAGAAGTCTATAGTCGAGTTTTTCGACACAAAAAATATTGCTTCCAAGCAAATATAGACTTTATAATATTCATACTATTAAATAGTAATTGATCAACCAATATATATACAATATATACAAAGAATAAAAAATTTAATCCTCATACGCGGCGTTGTTAAACCAGTCCACAAGGTCCTTTAAAAAGAACCTCCTTTGAGACCAGTAGTCTCGCAGAACGGGATGTCCAGCCAATATACTCGGATTAAATCAACATAACAAAAACATATTAATTTATCAAAGGTTTAATTTTTTTCTGATATCATGTAATACTTAGAACATGATTAAAACATAAACTTTCGTAATAATAATAAAATAAACAAATATTGGTTATAAATAAAGATAAAAAATCTCAAATTAAATAAATAAAACATACCGGACTTTCCACTAATTTGAATATATGGAAAGTTTAATCACCAATATTTTGTTAAAGTCCTTTTTGGGAATTGTCGACAGGCACCACGGCAATTGAGTCACTTTATCACTACACAAACACCAAACAACCAAAGATTTTTAATAAATTAAAAATAAATCAAAGATCGAGAGAAAAATAATCCGTAATTAAAATATAATTGAGGGAGAAAAACTTATCTTTGATTTATACTAGTAACAAATTCTTGTCAATACCTCCTTTAAGATTCGAACGAAAAATACCTCCGTTGGTTAGAGTCTCGTGCTGAAAACGTGTTGTGAATAAAGTAAAGAACAAGAATAAAATAGAAGAATAAAGATGAGAGACAAAAGGGAGAGAGATTTTATTATATTCTCAAAGTAGGGTTGTGTACAAAAGTCTATATTTATAGGCATAATATGGAAACCCTAATTTCAATGGGTATTAAACCCTAATACTAAATCCCATTAAAGTTTAACTTAATATATGGATATCAACCATAAATAAATATATTTATAACATATATATATATTATTAATTTTAAAATTTTTTATACACCCCAAGTATTTAATTAGTTCAAAATACATTCCAAATGTATCATATTTAAATTTTCGTAATCTATATATATATATATATATATATTTTAATATTAATAATTAAAGATCACATTATACATCGTACTCCATTTCATAGAATTCCGGTTGGCGTAGCTGTCAACAGTGAGGTTGCTTAATAAGTTGAGTAGTTCGTGAGTTATTTGAATTTAATTCGATAAATATTTAATTCAAATTAGTTTAATTCGAACTCGATTTGATATCTTAATGAGTTAAATCGCGCAAAGTCTAATTTTACTGGATAAATTCGCGAGCAACTTGTTAATTTTTAAAAATATTTTTTTAGTAATTACTTTAAAATTATTTTATTCGAAACATAAATCTAAATAATAATTATTAATTTGTGAATTGTTACTTTCATTTTAATATGCTAGTTTGGTTATTTATAGATTATTATTTTTCGAATTTAGACTTTGAAAGTGTTTTATACACTCTTTTGATATTTTTGGTTAAATTTATTAATTTATGTTATTATTAAGCCTTATATAGTATTATTAAATTTTATTTTTAATTAAAATAAGGTAAATTTTTAGTGAGCTTAATGAGCTACAAGTCAAGCTTAAAGATCAATGAGTCAAGTCAAACAACAAAATATTTTAACGAGCATGAGTCAAGCACAATTTTAACGAGCTTAACGAGTAATGAGTCGAACAACACAATTTTTTATTGATATCGCTATAGAATCACTCGATAAGCACCCTAGTCAGCAATCTCCTCTTTCACCAACTTTTTACTAGTTCGATTCCTGCCAAGAGAAAATTAAAATTAATGTGTTATATAAATTTTTAAAGTACTTTTAAAAAAGTGACACTATCATCACTTAATTAAATAATTAAATTTATTTTTATTAAATTAAGATTAGAATTAAATTAATAGAATATGTAAATAAGGGGGCTAATTATGCAATTATATAAATTTATTTTAACCATCAAGCCATCTTTTTGTTAAATTTTAACGGTAGGTGGGGCTTGAATTAGGGTTGTAAACAAATCGAACGTTCGATAAATCATTTAACAGGAAGTTCGTTTATGTTCATTTATTTATTAAAAGAATGAACATGAACAATAATTTTTTATCGTTTAATTAATGAACGAAAACGAACAAGACGAACAAAGGGTTTGTTCGTTCATTTATGTTCTTGAACGTTCAGTAATCCGTTCTTTCATGTTCGTTCGTTAGTATTCGTTCGTTTATGTTTGCTCGTTTTTATTCATTTATGTTTATTTAAATTTATTCACATATATCTAAAGGTGTTCATTGTTCGATTAAATTGAATTAACTGATCAAACTAAAATAAAATTGATTAATCTATAAGATGTTTTTAGGTTTTGACTAACGAGTAAGAGTATTTTTAATTTTAATTATTGATTAATTCGGTTTAAAATTGATTAATTAACTAAATTAATCGAACTAATACAAAATATTACATATTTAACATGTTATATATTTTGTTTATGTCTATTTGTGTTCGTTTATGTTCTTTTGTGTTTGTTTATAATGTTAACGAACAAATATGAACGAATACGAACAAGCTACATTCCTTAATGAACGAACACGAACTAAAAATTTTGTGTTCGTGTTCATTCATTTATTCGGTTAAAGTTAAACGAAGGAACATGAATACACCCTTGTTCCTGTTCGTCTGGTTCATTTACAACCCTAACTTGAATGATGTCATTTAATTAATTAAGTGATCGTAATGATAAAATTAGAAGTATGATAGTCATATCAAAATCAACCCCATAATTAAATAATCATTTTAGTAGTTTACCCATCAAAATATAATTAGATAATATAAATAAATATTACTTTATAATCACTTAACGTTTAGACTATTCTAAAAACTATAATTAAATAAACCAAAAATTTAAAATTGGCCTTAAAAATTTAAACTCCGATTAAATAAAATTAAAAATACAAAATTATTGTTTTCTTTTTCTAACTTTCTAAAACATTTTCAATGAAAATAATGATTTTTTTATATTTTCAAAATTTTACTAATTATTTCTAAAAAATATTTTTTTAATTTTATAACTACACACATTTTTTTCAATATTCTTATTTTTGAAAAAGATAAAAATGATTTGTATTTTCTAGAATCAAACATATTTTTATTCATAGTTTATTCATTAGACCAGGAACGCTCACCGTCATAAGTAGAGATTCCGAAGTGCAATTTTTTATACATCTAAAATTTGATTTTAATACTACTTAAAAGAATAAAGGAAGGGAAGTATTTATAATAAGTCTTGAATTTAAAATTTAAAAAATAAAAAATAAAAAATAATTTGATTAATTGATTAAATATATTTTCTCAAAATACAAATATTTTAAAAGATTACATTAAACTTGTACCGAATCCCTTGCATAAAATTATACTGATTTGTACTCGGATTTTGCTAATATATGATTCGTCTAATAGTAGATGGATTAAATTGTAATAGTTTATATAGTAAAGGGACTTAAAAATACTTTCATAAAAAAAAATCATGCGAAAACTAGAAGACTGATCCTCTAAACTTTGATTATCTCTGTAACTAGACTGTAACTGCTGTGAAAAGATCGATCATCTGCAACAAAATAGACAAACTTTCATTTTTGCGTCTATTGAACTCAACCAACAACAATGGTTTTAAATCTTGTATGTGTCTTTTCCCCCCCAACAAGTACCAGCTAGCATCAATGCTCTACCATACCAACTGTCGAAGCAACACTGCAACTCCTATGGCATTGAATTCAGAAAGAAGCAAATTCAGATGGAACGGTCCAATTAGATCGTAACGAATAGATTTAACTGAGAACCAATTAATCTAGTGAGATGAGACACTAGAGTCATTAAGATTATAGGTTCGAATCATGATATTATAAAGGAAATAATTAGATTGAGAGGGTCACCTCTCATATTGGATCTCTATAATACTTACATGGAGCAGGGATGGAGCTGTGTAGGGAGTGGGAGGAGTTGTTGCTCTTCTCAAAATTTTTAGTATAATTGTATTTTTAGTCCTTTTTAGTTTAAATGTTAATTAAATAGGGTTTTTATCCATTTTAATTTTTAAATTTAAATGTTTAATAAACTCTTGCCCCTCGCAATATTAAATCCTAACTCTTTCCCTATATAGGAGGAATCATCGGCTAGAATCGAACTTCTCCACGATGGGACATTTTTTTCTCCCTTTTTCATTTTTTCGTATCATAACATTAAAAATCAATTTTTAAATTTTAATTCTAAATTTTAAATCTTAAAAATATAATTTATCTTATATTTTTTTTAATTCTAATCCTAAACATTAATCTTGATTTTACTTTAAGTTACAAACCCTATGCCTAAAATTTTAATATTAAGTATAAATAAAGAAACTATGGATTTTTATTCCCCACAAGAAGCCATTAACTTGAAAATAAAGTTCCCCATCCCCCAACTTACCACCCAATGTGAAACTTATTTCCTACGTTATGCACTACCAATCAAACCCCAAAAGCAATGATTCATATCTTTATTTGGCCACACATCCACTACAATATCTCCCCTGTTTTTCCTGCTTCTCCAAGCAATGTACTTGGATCCAACTCTCATCAACTTCTTTCTTACACCAAACATTATTTCATCAATATATTTCATGGTCCTCTAGTTAAGTTCTTTGATGGGTTGGTAGTAATATTGTGTCATTCGATTTTTTTTATCAGTTTAACCATTAGTTTAAGCGATATTAATATTGTATCATTCGATATTTTTTTATCAGTCTAATCATTAGTTTAAATGATAAATGCCAAATCAAATATAACGTAAAATATAGTTAAAACAAATATATATGTATGTATGTATACCTACTACACAACGGTGAATGCCTATTTTATCAAAAACATATTTAAATTGGTCTGAATTTTTTAAGAAAATTGGATCTAGTGTGTAATGGTAAAAAATATTTTAGACCTATTTTTAAATTTTTAGATTTACGTGAAAAATTTAGATATGAATAATTAAAAAAATCTCTTAAATTTTAATGATGTTATTTTTTGATAAATCATATCTATGTTTTCAAGCGATAAATACACTTACGTTTATAATTTAATCTTATTAATTTAAATATATAAAACACCTATAGATTGACATTAAAACATGATTGATACTTTAAAAATCAATTAAATTTATTTTAACTTCAGAAATCAATTTAGAATTTAGATACTAATTTAAATACTTTTAGTGCAATAACCCTTTATATAAATTTATATGCGAAAGTAACCTAAACGGGTAAAAATCCTATGTCTTCATTCATGTCACATGTTAAATTTTTTTAAAAAATTAAATTTTAAATTATAACCCTTATTTTTTATATCTTAAGACCTAAACCCCTACACCTTAAAAAATATACCTTACCCCTAATTCCCTAAACCCTAACCACAATCCTTAACCTTAAACCTTAAACCCTAAACCCTATCTACAATCTCTAACCTTAAACCCTAACCCCTAACTCTAACCTCTCTGATTTAAAATGAAAATACGTAAAAGAGGTAAACAATTTCAACCTACCTGAACACTGATTTCTAAAAATTAATAACTATGTTTTTAGTAACTAAAGTTGCATATTTTACCTAATTTTATTTTCTCAAATCCATATTAAAACCCCCCATTTCCCTTCCAATTGAATCATCCAAAACATTTGTTCAAGGACCACTTCTTCCTTTGCATTTTACATTGTTTTATTTGCCAAAAACATAACCTACAAAAGAATCACCAATGAAGCAACAATATGTCTTCACCACCCTCTCATTTCTCATACTTTTCGTACTCCATTGTTCAACAACAGTAGCCCAAGGACCGGCAGCAGCACCGGCAGCTCCGACAACTCCGGTGGCAGCAGCACCGGCACCTTCAGGTCCAACCAACGTCACCAAAATCCTCGAAAAGGCCGGCCAATTCACCCTCTTCATTCGTCTTCTAAAATCTACACAAGTGGCCAACCAGCTGCTCGGTCAGCTAAATAACTCCAACAACGGGATGACCATTTTTGCACCAACGGACAACGCTTTCGCCAGCCTTAAATCCGGCACACTGAATTCCCTCACCGACGAACAGAAAGTCGAGCTGGTGCAATTCCACATCGTCCCAACGTACCTCACGTCATCTCAGTTCCAAACCATTAGTAACCCTTTGAGAACCCAAGCCGGCGATAGTGGCGACGGAAAGTTCCCTCTCAATATTACCACATCGGGAAACTCGGTGAATATGACAAGCGGGTTGACAAATACTAGCGTTTCGGGTACAATTTACACAGACGGTCAGCTTGCGGTTTATCAAATCGACCAGGTGCTTCAACCTATGCAAATATTTGCTCCCAGACCTCCGGCTCCATCACCGGCGCCTGCGAAGTCGAAGAAGAAGAAGGCAGCCGTGGTTGCAGATAGCCCTGATGACACCCCTGCTGATAACTCCAAAGCGCCCGCCGTGCAGAATGTAGCCATGTTTTGTGCTGCTGCTGTGGTGGTTGCTGCACTTCATTTGTGACCGTGAAAGTGGAGAATTGAAGACAGTGATTTTGATGGGTTGGATTAATATTCCTCGGTGGTGATCAAGATGCCGAGTGTTCTTCACTTCTTCCTTTTCCCTATTATTATCGATTTATCGTTATGAAATTGTTTTTGATGTGTTTTTCTGTTCTTTGTGTTGTTAATTTCATTGTAATATTGTTTGATATGCAATTTTTTTATTTGTCCCATTCACAATCGAGTTTAATTTGATAAATATACTATTAAACTATTTAAAGAGTTTTAATCTGACCATCAACCCTTAAAAAATAACAAAATGACTAAAATAATTGTTAAATAAATTGATATAATTATACATTTGATCTCGTTATTTATATAATTTATTAATTTGATCTTAATTTTAATTTGATAAAATAAATTAATTATTTAATTAAATTTTGACCCGTGAAGGAGGGTAGAATGCTTATATTATTTTTAATAATAATCTTTGTATCTATCTTCAAACAATTATTTATAAAATTATAATATATAAATTGTATAAATTAATGTTTATATAAATTTGTTCAGTTTATTGTAGGATGTAAGATATTTTGCAGTTAATTTTTTTTTAAGATTTTAAATTTCAAGATTTGATATTATAAAGTTGATTTAGATTTTAGATTATACAGTTTAAATAATAAAAATTATGTAAAAGAATTATATATATCAAAAATATAATATTGTTATTTACAAACTTATGTTGACAAGAGTCGCTTTCGCGTTAAAAATAATTACTTCTTCCCGAATAATAAATAAAGAAAATAATGTGTAGTAAAAGAGAATGGTCGATCCTACAAAGACTCATAAAACTTTCTTATTAATTTTTGCTTGATCGGTGAGCAAAGAAAAGAGTTTAATTAATATTTTAGTAAATGAGATTATCAAAAATAGCAAAATCACAAAGACATTAAAGCGAGGTTTTAATTGAAATAAATTCAGTTTTTATGATTAAGCCTTAGGCATTGACTTTGATTCAGTTTTTATGATTAAGCCTTAGGCATTGACTTTGATTCAGTTTTCTTAGATCATCGAAAAAAATTTCTTTACTTCAGGATTCACATCGATTAATTGCCTACAAGGATCAATCTTTGAGACTATGATTTTGTAACTGAATACCCAAGTTCTTTGTTACTGATTTACAAAGTAGATCTCGGATTATGTTGTTTTCAATAATACTAATTCCGATCTTAGTTTTTTTCTTAGCAATCAATTTTTAAGTATGTTCCTCGAAAGTCGAATGTGTTTCAATAGTCGGTCCTTCCTCCTACATATTCAACCGAAACAACATTCTAACCAACGTCAATCTTTGATTTTGAAATCATTTTGGTTTAGAAATTTAACCTTAGAAAACTGAAAGAGGTTCTTGAAATTTTATAGATGCTTTTCAATCCTCTTGCTGAAATTGAGTCATTGTTGTAGCTCTTTGCTTAAAAAAATGGCTAAGTGTCGCGACCATTTTAAAACCGAAAAGTGAAAAATAGCCTGGCGATTGAATTTTGAAAAATCGAGTTTTTTACCACTTTTAATTATTATTTATGAAAAATCGGGGTATTAAAAAAACATATTTTATTTGAATATTTTAAAAAAACTTGGAGTCGTCACTGGCCACTTTGGTAGGCCAGACACCATAAAACAAACCAGAGATTCATTTAAAAACATTTGGGTTCGGGAGTCGGTTACGCGTAAGGACGACCCTTACGAGCGCCCGAAATCGGTACCTTATTAATTACACGTGGCATTTTGGTATTTCGAATAATAATATTAATTTAATCTATTATCGTCAAATAAATATCGCTCGAATAAGAATATCCTTTTGGGTAAAAAGGTGCATTTCTTTTAAATACGAGCTTTGAAAAAGACGTCCTAGAATAGGAAATCTTAACTCGTATTTAAAGAAATATAAATTCTGACCCAAAAGGTTTTAAATGCATGACTGATTTATTATCTGGTTCATTTTAAGTTCTAACCTAAAAAGGCTCCATTGATTAAATATTTAAACCCTATTAAATTATTAATTTCACCGGACGTATTATGATAACATCCGAATGCACGGACACTACCATTTTGACACCAAACAAAATTAATAATACTATTAGTGCTTCTAATTTGCCTATTTAATTTTATTTAATTCTAACCCTAAATTATTTGTCATTTTCTACGTTTCGATGACGCGCCGAATACAATACCAAAGTACACTATTGGCCAACATAATGTTGTTTCAAAACACTGACCACTTAGTGTATCCGAGATATATGATTAGAACATCATCGTTATTAAATTATCTCTCCTATTTAATTAATTAATTAATTAAAGTAACTAATCCTAAAAAGGCTCTAATTTTAATTAATCTAAGTGTAAATTAAATGATATCCTAAACAAATATACTATATGATTTAAAAACATGCAAGCAAAAATAAACAAATTAATAAAGCAATTAAAACAATAAAGATGACAAAGAGCTAAGTTACTTTTATTTAAAAGATATAGGAGCTCAAAAATAAACATCGGAAAATTAAATTAAAAGAACGGGAATTACATGGCATGAATGGAAAGCATGAATTAAACATTCAAATATTCGATTACAGGGGTTGAATTAGATTTAATTCTGATTAATTTAAATTAATTCTAAGCCTAGAAAATTTAATTAAATCCAATTAAGTATCTAATTAAATTAAACCTAAGTTTAAAATTAAATTTAATCCTAATTAAAGTCTAAATTGATGAAATTTTGAATTATTGGTTCGAATTGGGTTCAATTAGGGGTTAAATTGAGTAAAAATTGAAGTTTTAGGCCTTAATTAAGGGATTTGGGGACTAAAATGAACTATGGTTCAAAACCTGGGGGACCGTGGGAGTAATTTTCCTATTTTTCTGGAAACGCGCGGATCCGGGTTGACCCGGATCAAAACACGCGGACCTTAAGGGTGCAAAACGGCACCGTTTCGCGTGTGGGTGACCTCCCCTGACCGAGTTGACTCGGTCATATTTCCTTCTCCCCCAACTCGGCCGACTCGGCCTATTCCTAAACCCTCTCAACACTAACACCCAAAAACCCAGAAAACTACATTAAAACGGATCAAACACCTCAATTTGCCAAGAACAACTTGAATGTTCTTCATGTTCATGAAGAACATGAAGAACACAACCATCAACCACCGTGTGCTCCGCCACCAGATCCATATCACCACCGCCGGCCACCGCGCCGACGAGTTTTGCAGCCACTGTCCCGGACCTCCGACCACCGTCAGAATGGCCATTTCCGGCGCTGGTGACCATTTCCGGCACCGGGAAACTCACCGGAAACTTTAAAAGCCCCTAAAAACACCCGGAAAACACCGGAAAACCCCTATTTTTCGATCTAAACACCTAAAACCGATCTAAACTCACTCCTAAACATTAAAATTTGCTTGAATAACCCTTAAATTTATCTTAATCCGAATTGGCATCCTACTTTGAATCCATTTTGAGTTTGGGTTGATTTAACATCCATTTTGCATCGAAATAAAAATAAACTAAACGCTTACCTTAAAATCGAATCTGATGGTGCTTTGATGATGCTCCGGCGAGTCTCTTTTCCTTCTCCAATTGCCTCCTCTGCTGCCGTGTATCCCTCCCTTCCACTGCTGCTATTTTTTCTTTTTCTTTCCCCCTCTGCCGTGTCCCCTCTCCTCTATTTTTAATTAATTTTTTCATTCAAAACCCCCCCACAACTACCAGTAACCAAACCAAAAAACTAACTCCCATTATCCTTTTCTTTTTTATTTTTTTATTTATTTTTAATTATTTATTTCATTTATTTATTTTTATTATTTATTTTATTTAGGTCCAAGCTTGGACAAAATTCATGTTCTACACTAAGCATGATTATAGTAAAAACAATGCTTAACATTTTAAAAGAAAACTAATAAACAAAAAGAAAAAGAATTTTTTTTATTAAAAACAAAAACTTAAAACAATTAGAATAAAAATGAAATGAGATGGGTTATAGGTTAAGAAAGTTCAAAGATAAAACAACAAATAAATTAAAGCTCCTAAAAGTAATCTTAAGAATTAAATAAACATTTAAAAACCATAAAGATAATATCCAAATAAAAAATAATTTTAAATATTCAATAGTTAAACTTAATCTAAATCTCTAAATAATTGCTTTCAACATGTTTCTTTAGAAATTATTCATTGGATCAATTTTTAGAAGCTACGGTTGGTTGGGTTATAAAATCTATCATGTCGAACATTATCATGCCATAATTCATGCCCATATTTTTTGCTATGATTCTAAAACGACATAAAACGTACTATTTATTGTTGTTAATTTAGAAATTAATGTTTTACAAAATAAATAAATAAAAATAAATTAAATCAGTAATATCAAATAATTAAATAAGAATAATCATTGATAAAATAATAACAAATTGACACACTTATTATACATGAATCGATAAGGATCTCTATTATCTTAACAATTCGAGGGTTTAATTCTCCAATAAATACTTGATAAAAAAAATAACTCATTGTTTAATAACCCTAATGTTTATAACATCGATCTGCTGCAACATGTTAATATATCTTTGTAATATCATAGAAAGAACAATAGGCTCATGGTAACATGTCGGGCCCATCGTTACCCTAGCTTTTGTAGCTTAGAATTGAAGCCCAAATGCTTTAGTTTATTTATGTCATCGTTTGTAAATAATATTTTGAGTTAAAATTAGAAATTTAAATTATTTTTTAAATTTTAATTAATTAAATTTATTAATTTAAATATTTGATAAATAAAAAATTATGATATTATTTTGGAATAAAACTTCTCAAACTATAAAAATTTCCTTTTAAGATTAATTTGAATTTAACATTTGCATGTAATATTGTGAAGACTATCCATTTTAATAATTATAAAAAATCTCTAAATAACATAAATTTGAATAATTAATAAAATTGAAAAATAATTTTATAATTAAAAAATAATATATAAATAAATATAAACATTTAAATTTAATAATCAATAAAATTATATAGAAAATATAATTTTATAAATAATATAATAAAATATACATCTAAATTTAATAGTTATTAAAATTATATTAAAGATAATTTTACAAATAAGAAAATAATGCATACATCTTTGGTATATTTTGTAATGATATTAAAAATATTTTTCATAATTTAATTAATATTAATAAATTAAAAATATTAATAATTAATAAATTATTTAAATAAATATCAAGGGAAATTATATTCTTCTATATCATTTTATTTGTTTATCTATTATTTAATTTTATCAAATATTTTTATACAATTAACTGATATAATCTATTAATTAAATCAGCTACTAACTAAAGGTAATATAATATACTATCCATTATTAATTATTCAATAATTATTAAACATGACCTAATTATCAAAAAAATTATACATACGTAGAAATTATATGTCAAGTCAAAGAATATAAAAAAGTGTTCTTTACTTGTTTTGTCAGATACCGAAGGTGCAACAGGCAGTTGTAAAGAAATGTTATAGAAGTTACCGAATCAGGCAGATTAAAATAAGACGGAATTAAAATTGTTATAAAAATATGTCATGAATGGAGACGAGGATGAGAAGAAATTAGGGATTTCTGAAAGAGAATTAGGGATTTCTAAGGGAATTTGGGGGAAAACGACTGAAAGGGTTCAAGATGGAAGTTTGACTCTTCTGTTTAGTTAAGAGCTTGAGGACACACGTGAGAAAATGAGGACTCAACTCGAGGCGCGTCGTTTTGGAAGGCTGAGCGAAGAGCGGGTCTGGGTCACAAACCGGGAGGCAACAGTCCATTGAAGAAAGGCCCAAGTCAAATTACAGATCCAGCAGTCCATGAAGGGAATTAATTTCAATTTATTATTTGGGTTGTTATTTCTGTTATAGTGTGCCAGCTGTAAATTAATAATTTTGTCCTACCCTAGGGTATATCATGGACGTTAGGAGCTGAGCAGGGTATCTTTTACTCAAACAAATGAATTTTCTCAATTTTTCTGAAATCTAAATTTTCTTCTCCTGAAATCTTAATCTTTTCTCTTAAGTTCATTACAATTGGTACTCAGAGCAGGTTCACAATCCAAAACGCTGGAAAAAAACAAGAAACAACAACAAATGGGAGACGGTGTGGACTTGGCCACTTTGCAGCGACAAATAGAAGAGATGAAGGTGAAAAAGAACAGCTTGGTGGATAGAATGAATCAGTTTGACAACAGCTTGGAAGAAGTTCGATCAGACATAAAAAAAATCTTGGATGTTGTAACTAAAGCAGCAGAGACCCCTGGAGCAGCAACACCTGAAACACCCAAGCAGATACAGGTCAAAATCCAGCAGAAACAAGAGGGTAAGAAATCAGTTCAAGTAACTTTTATTGATGATAAAGAACGGTATTCAATGAATATAGATGAACCGGGAATCCTAGCTTCTAAACCTCAAGGGATAGCCTCGTCTAGTGAGAAATGGAAGTTAGGGGAAAAAGGGGATACATCAATGCTGCAAGAAAGTTTTAGAGTGAAAAAGGGTAGCCAAGATAACTTATGGACTTCTCTAAATGTTAAACCTAAGATAGAGCTCCATATGTTTGAAGGTGAGAACCCTAGAGGATGGATAAGGAAGTGCGAGAAGTATTTTGCCATATTCAATATACCCGAGAGTCATAAGCTAGAAATTGCAACCATGTACCTTGAGGGAAGAGCTGAAACTTGGTTTGATGGTTATATGATGCAGAAGCATAGGGTGTCATGGCATGAATTCATAGCAGATTTGTGTCATCTATTTTGCAACAAAGACTACAATGATGTGATAGAAGAATTTAATAAATTAGTTTAGAAGACTACTGTGGAGGACTACCAGAACAGATTTGAAGAGCTTAAACCCTTCATGTTACAGATGAATGTTACACTCAATGAAGAATACTTTGTATCCAGTTTTATCAGTGGCTTAAAGGAAGAACTAAGGCACAGAGTCAGAATTCATCCTCCTAAAAACCTTTGTAAAGCTTACAGGCAAGCAAAATTATATGAAATTGCTCTGGAGATAGAGCACAGGAAGTAGAGATATCAAGTGAAGCACCCTTCCAATATGGTTCAGCAGATGCAACAAAAGAATGTAAAAAACTCACTCGGCTACAGGCCTTCCAATCAGATGCAGAATAACAAACAAGTTCTGATAGATTGTAGAAGAGCTAACAACCTTTGTTTCAAGTGTGGAGAGAAGTACAACCCTAGTCACCAGTGTAACCTGAAACAGTTGAATGTGATGGAAGAGGAGAGAGAAGGAGTGAAAGTGCTGGAGGAAGAGGAGGTTGTAGAAAAGGCAGGTCAGGAAGAGGAAGTACCCAAAGAGACTGAGCTGGAAATTTCCATGAATGCATTAATTGGAAACATTGGAAGCAACACTTTGAGGATTCCAGGATTAATTAAAGGAAAAATGTTGAGCATATTGGTGGACAGTGGGAGTACCCATAGTTTCTTAGTTCCAGGCTGGTCAAAAGAAGGGACTGAAGTCATTCCTACTCACCCACCGGCTATCACAGTGGCTAATGGAGAAAAGCTGTATAGTGAAGCTATCAGTAAACAAGTTAGTTGGAGAATACAGGGATAGGAATTCGAGCATGATTTTAGAGTTTTGCAAATGGGAGAGAATGACATGGTTTTGGGGGTAGATTGGTTAAGCAGATACAGTCCAGTGACAATATACTTTTAAAAAATGACTCTCAGTTTTGAAAGAGAAGGTCAGAACATTACATTGCAGGGAGGGAAGCAATTGGGACTTAAAATGATTTCTGATAAAAAAATGAGAAAGTTAATAGAAAGGGAACCTGGCTGTTTCGAAGAGAAGTATTTGCTGAATTTGGAGGGACAAGAGATGGAGGTCCCTGATTTCCTCAGGAGTGTTCTGGAAGAATTTGTAGGGATTTTTAAAGAATTAAAAGGATTACCCCCAGAAAGGACTCACGACCATGCAATAGTCTTAAAACCTAGCACCAACCCCATCAATCTGAGACCCTATAGGTTCCCCTACCACCAAAAAACTGAAATTGAGAAGTAGGTTGCTGAAATGCTTGCTAATTCTATAATCCAGACTAGTAAAAGCCCTTTTGTTGCCCCATGTTTGATGGTTAAGAAAAAAGATGGGAGCTGGAGGTTTTGTGTGGATTATAGGCATCTAAATGCAGCTACAGAGAAAAATAAATTTCTCATACCAGTGGTTGAAGATTTGCTAGATAAGTTAAAATGGGCCGGATACTTTTCAAATATTGATTTAAGATCCGACTACTAGCAGATCAGGGTGAAGAAGGAGGATATTTTTAAAACTGCTTTTAGAACTCATCAAGGGCATTATGAGTTCAAGGTTATGTCATTTAGCTTAACCAATTCCCCAGCCACATTTCAAGCACTAATGAACAGTTTAATTGAGCCCTACCTCAGAAAGTTTGTATTGGTATTTTTTTTTATGACATTTTGGTATACAGTGCTACACTAGAGGATCATGGAAGTCATTTGAGAAAGGTTTTGGAAGTACTACAGAAAAATCAATTGTTTGCCAAAAGAAAGAAATGTTTCTTTGGGCAACAACAGGTGGAGTACCTTGGTCATGTGATTTCAAGGGCAGGAGTAGCTACAGAACCTGAAAAGATTAAATTAATGAGGAATTGGCCTGTTCCTAAGAACCTTAAATCCTTGAGAGGATTCCTTGGGCTCACTGGTTACTATAGGAAATTCATTAGAAATTATGGAGGAATTAGTAAGCCATTAACCAATCTTTTAAAGAATGATGGTTTTAAATGGACAGAAGAATCTGATGAGGCTTTGCTGCCCTGAAGCAAGCTATGTGTGAAGCTCCAATCCTTGCTCTACTAGACTTTGATAAGGAATTTTGTCTAGAGACTGATGTTAGTGCTAAAGGGGTAGGTGTTGTCTTAACCCAAGGAGGAAGACCTATAGCATACCTGAGCAAGGCCCTAGGACCTAAAGATGCAGATTTATTTATCTATGAGAATGAGTACTTGGCCATCCTTATGGCAGTAACTAAATGGAGGAACTATCTTGAAGGGAACTCTTTTGTTATTAAGACAGATCATGAAGCTCTCAAGTATCTTTTGGATCAGAAGTTAACCACAACCATTCAAAAGAAGGGTCTTACTAAACTACTCGGACTTGACTATACAATTCAGTATAGGAAAGGAAGGACCAATGTAGTGGCGAATGTACTGTCTAGAAGAGCTGAGGAAGGGAGTGAATTGATGGGAATTACATTCATTTTCTTGATTCCAGGATGGGTCCAGAAAGTTGAAGGCTATGAAGGAGACATCTTAGCCCAAGAGATGATCATTGCTCTTAGTATTGATGAAAAAACTAAGGAAGGATGGAGTTTTTTTGAAGGAAATATTGAGGTACGAAAACAAGGTATATATTGGGGAGAAGGAAGAACTGAGGTAGAAACTACTTCAGGAATTACATGACTCTCCATAGGGTGGTCACTCAGGCATTCAGGCAACCTACCAGAGAGTAAAATCTTATTTTTTCTGGCCTGGGTTAAAAGGGATGGTTAAGGTACATGTACAACATTGTGAAGTTTGTCAAAGAACTAAGGAAGAGCATATAGCTAAGCCTGATTTACTACAACCTATTCCTGTGCCAAGTCAGGCCTGGGAGGTAATCACTATGGATTTTGTGGAGGGACTCCCTACTTCTTCAAGGTTTAATTGTGTACTAGTGATTATAGATAAGTACACTAAGTATGGTCATTTTTTACCTCTATCTCATCCCTACACTGCCTTGGAAGTGGCCAAGACTTACCTGAACCAAGTTTACAAATTACATGGTTACCCAAAAATAGCTATTTCAGATCGGGACAAGGTGTTTACCAGTCTCTTTTGGAGAGAATTGATGAAGCAAGCAGGTACAACCACACACTTTAGCACAGCCTACCATCTAGAGACGGATGGCCAGACTGAGAGACTAAATCAGTGCAGGGAGCAGTACCTACGGTGTATGTGCTTCCTAAAACCTAACAATTGGGCCAGTTATCTACCTCAAGCAGAGTAGTGGTATAACACCAACTATCACACTGCTCTCGGGATAACCCCTTTGAAGCTTTATATGGGTATAAACCCCCTCTCCTTACTTGGAATACAAGTTCCCAAGTAGACAGTGTACAAAAAGAGGGACAGAACAGAGAACACATGAATAGGGTTTTACAGGAGCAATTAAAGAAGGCTCAACAACGTATAAAAATACTACGAAGATAAGAGAAGAACTGATCGAGAATTTGCAGTGGGAGAAGAGGCTTACCTAAAGTTGCAACCCTATCGACAAACTTCTTTGGCTTTGAGAAAAAACTTGAAGCTTGCCGTGAGGTATTACGGACCCTACAAGATTATCGAACGCTTGGGGTCAGTAGCCTACATATTAGAGTTACCACCACACTCAAAGCTACATCCAGTCTTCCATGTGACTCTATTGAAAAGGAAACTAGGATCGAAAAAGCTTACCTCTCAAGAGCCCCCAGATGTGACAGAGGATGGACAGGTTAAGGTATATCCTACCTTGGTGTTAGATAAGAGAATGGTGAAAAGGCACAACCAGGTAGTGACACAACTGCTCGTACAATGGTCTAACCTGGGACCAGAGAACGCTACCTGGGAAGACTTCAGCATACTGAAGGCGCAATTCCCAGAGTTTGATCCTTGGGGACAAGGATCCCCTGAAGGAGAGGGAAATGTCATGAATGGAGATGAGGATGAGAAGAAATTAGGGATTTCTGAAGGAGAATTAGGGATTTCTAAGGGAATTTGGGGAAAAGCGACTAAAAGGGTTCGAGATGGAAGTTTGATTCTTCTGTTAAGTTAGGAGCTTGACGACACACGTGAGAAAATGAGGACTCAACTCGAGGCGACGTCGTTTTGGAAGGCTGAGCGAAGAGCGGGTCTGGGTCACAAACCGAGAGGCAACAGTCCACTGAAGGAAGGCCCAAGTCAAATTACAGATCCAGCAGTCCATGGAGGGAATTAATTTCAATTTATTATTTGGGTTGTTATTTCTGTTATAGTGTGCCAGCTGTAAATTAATATTTTTGTCTTAACCCTAGGGTATATCATGGACGTTAGGAGCTGAGCAGGGTATCTTTTACTCAAACAAATTAATTTTTTCAACTTTTCAAATCTAAATTTTCTTCTCCTGAAATCTTAGTCTTTTCTCTTAAGTTCATTACAAAATATAAAAAATTTAGTATTTATTTTTGGTATAAATTATTTTTTTATAAAAAGTGTAAAGATTTTGGTATATATCGAATTTTATATAAAAATATTAAAATTTTTAAAAGTGTGAAAGTTTTAATATATACAAAAAATTTAATATCGAAACTCTTATAATAATTTTAATTTTATCTCATTTTAATCTTATTTTAACCCGGAAAAACCTAAAATGTTTTACCAAGATGAAAACGATAATTAGGAACCGATAGAAACGAGACAACAATCGAATATAAATCCCAAAAGTTCTTATTTACATAAATGGTGTTAAATTTATAATTTCAAAGTTACTATGCTTTCCTATATGCATGATGACAGATAATGATAGGATAACTTTATCCGAAAAGAAAACGATAAAAATTCTATCTAATAAAAAATCATAAATTCACGTGTTATTAAAATAAAAAATTAAACAAATAGACATTAATCTATTGGTATTTAAAATATTAGAAAATAATTTTAGGGAAGAATTATTAAAATGTTTTATGGCTGATTATGAATTCTCAATTTTTTTATTTTTTTATTTAGATCATTCATTTTATGAATTTATTATCGAGATTAGTAATTGAATTATACGAGAGACTCGATAGGCCTTAAGTAGCAGGGTACGACAAAATGTTAGAGAGAGTCACTTAAACCGTTAAAGGGTTCGTTGACATTTGTCACCGATTGGTTGACATGTTTTGAATGTGGACGATACATATGCATAGCCGAATAAAATTGCAGTGTATGAGAGCGATTAAGATGATGGTAGGAAACAAATTCTTGGGTGTAAGAGCTATATTCTTCATGGATGGAATAAATTTCATCAAGTGATAGATTATCTTTTTATCTTCACTTTTCTCTTCATTTGATTCTTTTTGTTGATTTCTGGAGGATTAAAGAGTCCTGACGTTGATATCAATTTCTTGCTCATTGATGATCTTATCCTTCTCCTTCTTCAAAGAGACATCATCTCATGGGTTAAAAGAGAACCAATGAGTTTATCAAGCTTGAGCTTCTTCAAATCTTTTACTTCAACAATGATTTTCTTCTTCGAACTGCATGATTTGGGAAGTGAATAAATCAATTTTAAAATGATCTATTCTTCTATAATCTCCTCTCTAAGATATTTGAGTTTGATAATCATAGATAATCGATTGAACATGCTCTGAATGTCTTCATTTGGGTTCATCTTTAAGTTTTTATAATTGCGGTTGAGTAAGTCAACCCTTATCTTCCTTACCTCATTTATTACTTCATAGATCACTTGAAGTTTATTCGAAACCTCTTTGACATCTTCAATAAAGAGAGATAATTACTAAAATTATCAAGTTTTATCCGAAAAGGTTATAAGAAAGGATGAAACAGAAAGTGGATAAAAATATTTAAATTTTATATTAAAGAGTGGGTCTACATGAAAATATAACTGTGACTCTTAAATGGTTTGACCCTTATCAAGTGATTATCAATGTGGGAAAAGTGGCTTATAGGTTAGACTTACCAATGGAATCTAAATTTATCAAGTATTTCATGTTTTTTTAGCTAAAGATACACATTGAAATTGATCCATCTCATACTGAACTATTTTTCCCACCTAAAGTGTGTATGTACAATATATTTTATATATATACCAAGCAATACTACAAAGCAAAGACATATGTCCAGGGCAAAATATCATGTCCCGTTACAATAACAAAAACGATACAGATTGCGAGCTATAAATGGATATGAATGGAAACACTAAGTAATGAAGAATTTTTTTAGTATAGAACATTGTGATCAGAGTGGATCTTGAAATGAAAGCCTCTAATCATTTCACTGTACTGCAACACAGAAATTTCTTGTTAGAAATTCGAGTCAAAAGCCATTGCAGAAACTAAAAGAAATCAACATGAACATATACAATTCTCGGATCATCTGCTTCTACAACTCTTGAATTGATATTGTACAAAGATAGATATTGGATTTTGCTTGAAAACAAGCTTGGAGTTTTCGACAAGTTGCACACTCGTTCAGCTAATTCTGTATTTATTTATATATACAGTTGACATTTGCATCCAGAAAATCATGATATTACGAATAGAAAGGAAAGTGGATACAAAATGGAGCTTACTTGTTCAAATAGAAAGCAATTCCCAGAATAATACACAGCAGAGTAATGTCGATGCTGAAATTTCGACCGGATCTTATCTGGAAAAACAAGAAGAAAAAGAAACAGAATGTCTAATGTAACCAGCAAGGCAGCTGGGAGGAAGTTGACAGTTGAAACAATCATCTGTATGAATTACCTGTGTAATGGTTTGCTTCAGTGTGACATTGTTATTTCGAATATCAGATGTCATCTGGTCAACCTGTAAAAAATTGATGCATTTTATGAATGTTGTCCATGTTGTTTGATTAATTGATTCCAAGACCTAAAGAAATATGAAATTAAAAAAATTAAGAAAACCCTTACCTTTGAATCAATTTCATCCATCGGAGGAACTTGTCTATCTATTTCCTGAACACATTGAAAACGTATACTTAATCTCTAATTACTCCTCAATATCATGACCAAACCAAAACCACACTCAATATAATAAACCTCATTCATTTATTTGAATTACCTGTGTAATGGTTTGCTCCAGTTTGGCATTCTTATTTCGAATACATAATAATAAACCTCATTCATTTGTATGAATTACCTGTGTAATGTTTTGCTCCAGTTTGGCATTGTTATTTCGAGTATCAAATGTCGTCAGGTCAACCTGTAAAAATCAACATATGAACATTAAATGATGCATTTTATGAATATTGTCCATGTTGTTTGATTAACTAATTCCAAGGGTATGCATAAAGAAATGTGGAATTAAGAAATTAAGAAAACCCTCAGGCCTCACCTTTGAATCAATTTCATCCATTAGAGGAACTTGTCTATCTATTGCCTGGCCATATTGAAAACATATACTTAATCTCGAATTGCTCCTAAATATCATGATCAAACCAAAACTAAATTAATAATAACAGACCTCATTCATGTCAAGAGCTATATTTTTCAGCATATCCAACCCTTCTGATATCACATCAAGACCCTCCTGCATACACATGTTATATACATTCAAATGATAGAGCACAGAGATATCAGAGACGACTTTGGATGCCTGTTTCTTTTCTCTCATTTCATAGTCTTGTCTAAATTGTTCCAACTCTTTAATTCTTCGGAAAAAACCGCTATGGGAACACTTCTCTGAAATAAAGGAAAGTAACCAACGATCAGCTTCAGAATGCATTTAAGGTAACTTTAACTTGAGGAATAAAGCAGCATTACCATCAATTACCTAATGAGTCAAATTTGTTGTTTTTGTTAGATGATGAAGTTCCACATCCCCCGTTGTGGTTCTCAGCCAGTGTAGACCCATCTCGAATAGCTTTAATCCGTTCGATACTTGCTAGAACAAGATCAAAACGAGTTTGTAGGTCCCCTTTAGAAAGTCCCTTGACCTGTAATTAGAAACCAATAGCATATTCAATAGAATTCCATGGTCAACCTTCAGTAATCTTGAATAACCATAATCAATCCGGAATTCAAGAGAATGCTTAAAGTCATTTGAAAACAGGCAAATCTAATGCCTAAACTTTCTTTTACAAGTAACCTAAAGTCCTCAACCTACTTCTTGCTTACTGTTCTAGTGCTACTGATACGAACCTGCTAAATGGTGACATGTCAAGTATACATGAGATACGAACCAGGGACGGATGAAAGATATTATCCTCAGTAAAACTATATGGAAATTTGAAAAATTACAGAGCTGCGTAATTAGATCAATAACGTAAAATACAAAGAAAATTTCAAAAATATAAGAGAATTTGAATTTTTCAGGAGCGCCACTGCCCCTCGTCCATCCCTAATACGGACCATCTTAGTCAATTTGAACATGCTTTGAGAAATGAGAAGCATCTACTCCGAGATTTTCTTCCCAGGAGCAGCATGACCTCAAGCTGATTCATACCATTGTATTTGAATTGTAATAGAAAGTTCAAATGATTTTGATTACTCAACAGGCTCAAAATTAAATAAAATTACACCTTCTTTTTCGCCGATTTTTGAAGCTTAGGAACTGCCTCCATTAACCGAGCCTTTACTCGACGGATCTCAGCGATCAATGCCATCGCCGCTTCTCCATTCTTCTCCGAAGAAACTTTCTCATATTTCTGCATTTTATTCCAAATAACATTTTCTTTCTTTAAAAGAAAACAATGAAAGGATGGGATTAGGAGAAAGGAAACGAACAGCACTAGCCTTATCGATGCCGGTGTAATGGCGAGCGAAGGCATCGTCGACAAAGGCACTGGCTTCCCGTTGTTTCTCCAGATTGTACTTTTCATATTTCTTGCTGATTTCGTTGACTAGGAAATGTGTCGGCTAAACTACATGAATCGCCACTCAATTGTTGGTAGGTTTTGATTTGATGCATGTTACTTACCCATCCTGTCAACAAGTAATTAGTGGATTAAATTAGATTAAAATTAAAATTAAATGAAAATAAAATATATAATTATGTAATTTTTTATTAATTATGGTATTTTTTAATTGATATTATTTAAATATTTAAATAATTTAATTACTAAAGGTGGCAAAACCTGCTATAATAACAATATCATCGACACATTATTATGAAAAATAATTATTTTTATTTGAGTTCAAAAATCGATTACGTTTGAAAAAAAAATTAACATTCTACGGTGCTTAAAATTGACACTTATAACATCTTGATGATAAAAATTATAAATTTAAATTTAATTTAAAAATATGATCCCTAGAAAATGAGCTCGATATATAATATTTTTGTGATTCCCAAATAATTTTTTTAAACCTTATAATTTGACTAAAATAAAATTTATTTAAATTTATCAAAATAAACCATAAATTTTATTTAGAATTATCAAAATATTTTTCTTATTTTACCTCAAATTTTCTTTTTTGTTTTCGGAGAAAATACCTCGATCTCCACTCAATCTTAAAAACCGAAAGGTGTTATAAACTTTTTATCTTTTGTTCTTTTTTGATGTGTTTGGTAAATTTCAAAATAAAAACGTAAAAATTATTTTTTATTATTTGAACTGATTTTTTACAATCTAAATCACCCCTCTTTTTTATTTCTTTGATCTTTCCTCTCTTATTTTGAACTGAAATTCTCTTTTTTATATCTTCTGGTCTCTCTTTTACAATTAAAATATAATAATTTTTTTATACACGAAATAAATCCTATAATATATTATATTTCCGATAATTGTTTTCTTATTTTCAGACCTGATCTTGTTACCTTTTTCTTTTTATCAATTGGTGGGCGGTAGCATGCGATGAAAATGACCGGGATCGAAGCGTGGCAGACACGGGAGAAGTGAGGAGACACATGTCACGATTAGAGATGGTATGGGTCGGGTCGGGTCGGATTTTCGACTTACACGAACTCGATCCAAACATAAATATTTCAAACCCGATTTTGATCTGACCCAAATTTTTTTAAAAATAATCTGATCCAATCCGATCTGAAAATAAATATATTAAACTCGAAAATAATTTTTTCGTTTAGAGTTTAATATTTAAGGGTTGTAAGGTTTAGATTCTAAGGTTAATGTCTAAAATTTAATGCACAAGGTTTAAAGTTTAGGATTTTAAAATTTTACGGTTAAGATCAAGAATTTAAGATATGAGTTTTAGTGTAAATATGAGGTTTGTGTAAAATTAGTTTTACATAGATTGTGTATCAAAATTTTATCAAACAAAGAAAAACTTTGATACACAAATTTTTAATCAATTATTTTTATTTGGTTATCTAATCTAATCTAATAGTATTAGTTTTGTATTTAATGTCTAATAATATGTTAAATATGTGTGTATGTATGTATTATTAGTGTAATATTGTCATTAATGTTTAATAGTATTGAGTGAATGTATATATAAGTATGTATATGTGTTCGAATGTGTCTTAATGTATGTACTATTAATATTGTTATTAGTATTATCATCATTATTAAATTATTATTATTAATATTAGTAGTATGTTATTAATAATTAAAACTAAAAAAATATATTAAAAAATCTAATATTAATTTTAATGTCAAGTCCATTGCACTAATTGTATAAACCAAATAATATTAATATATTTAGCTTGATTGATCCGAACTCAATTAAAAATCCTAAAAACTATAATAAAAACTCTATTTTTTTTCTTGTTATTGTTGTAATCTTTTTTTCAAGTGGCGTGACTTTTTTTCTTTTAGAAAAACAAAACAAAAAAAGTCAACGCCAATATTTTAAAAGGAGTGATTGAATTACTTAAAAACATGTTATTTTAATAAAATTATTTTTGTTTTATTAAAAATAATAATTTTTCGTCTGAATTTTTTTTAAAAAAACGGGTTCGAGAGTCGATTATACGTGGGGAAGGGTTAACACTCTCACAACTCTAAAAATTTACTACCTAGTCGATTATAAAACGTTTTAATGTTAAAATTTACAAGTTCGTATAGAGTTTAAATT
Source organism: Abelmoschus esculentus (assembly GCA_035048815.1). Taxonomy (NCBI): domain Eukaryota; kingdom Viridiplantae; phylum Streptophyta; class Magnoliopsida; order Malvales; family Malvaceae; genus Abelmoschus; species Abelmoschus esculentus. The sequence goes on along the minus strand of JAUCBN010000061.1, from coordinate 2,542,395 downwards.
AACTTTCATTTATTAATTTGATTCCATTTTAATGGTCCTACCACTAAGAGAGTAAACTTTAATCATTGTCAATATTTCTGTGTTAACACGTTACCTCTCTTTGATAAGACACCAGATTAATTAAGTTATACTTTTTAATCAAGCATACAAATAAATAATTAGTGTGTTGAAACTTTTACTCCTAGTTAGTGATTATTAACCTAAAAAATGTCTAAATAAATTTTACCTATTAAGGTTAAAATGTAATTAAGTATGCCTTATTAATATAAGTGAGAATTATTATTTATTAAACTTCAAGGCTTATAAATTACCTTGTCCTCTACCTCTATCTTTATTCTAATCGTCACCGCGACCTTGGCCTTGATGGTCGCTTGCTAACTGAGGACACTCTCTCTTGGTGTGCCCAACAACAACACAATACCAACACACCCCAGAACTCCAGAACTGATCTGCATGATTTTTCTCACACTTGTTACACTTATAACCAGAAGATTGACCTTCCTGATAACCACAACCAGCTCCTCCTCCTTTATAGTGATTTCGACCATAACGCCCATCTTTCAGTTTCTTGAACTTGTCTCTACTATTACCACTATCAGGTTGCCTCTAACTAGAATCAGATCCAGCAGATTTCAACCTCAAGCTTTGCTATATGTCTTTTGCCCGATCAACCAACACATTATAATATATATAGTCTGTAGCCAGAATGTAGGTTTTCACCTCTCTAACTAGAACATAATGGAATCGCTCACAGCGAGCTCTCATTAGGTAACAAATTAAGAGCATATTAAATCAGCCTAACAAACTTTACCTCATACTCTGATACCGATATGTTACCTTGTACCAAGGCCATAAACTTTATCTTTTTCTCATCCAGATACTGAACTCCCAGATACTTACGCTTGAAAGCCTCACCAAAGAACTCCCAAGTTATCTCCTTAGCTTTCATTCCATAGGTAGTGGTAGCCCACCACTTATATGCATCTCCTTAAAGCAAAGCAACTAAAATCCAAGTTTTCTTTCATCGGAACAACCCACCTAAACCAAAATGTTGGGTGTAAGAAATATTACAATGATGAACAAAGAGCTGGGTGTAAGAATTTGATAATTTGAGTGTTTGGAGTTGGATTGAATACTTGAATATTTCTTTGATGATAAATAGTTGTTGTTGTTGCATTTGAGACTTGTTTTATACCCTCTCATTGAATTCTAACATTTGGGTGGCTGATATCATCAATATATCCATTGAGACGTCATCTTCTCATTATAAATGCACTTTTTTAACTTGTGGTATTGATACTAGGAAAACTTGTATCAAAATGCTATTAAAATAGAACATGTCGTTATGTGCATTTAATAAGGGGTATCGATACGTGAGGTCAATGTATTGAAACCAATTAGTCTTTAAAATAAGGGATTATCGAAATAGCTACAACGTTGTAACGAAATATTTTGAATCTGCCAAAAACGGTATCAAAACGCCTTGAGGGGCATATCGATACTGGTTAACTAACTTTTAAAGTTTACAAGTAACGGTCAAACAATTAAATGCTTAAAAATAATTGAAAAATAACCCATGATATCGAAACACATACGTGTAGTATCGATATTCTTTAAATATTTAATTTAGCTTAAATTGCAGGGCCGTATCGAAACAGTCAACGACTGTATTGAAATGCTTGTATCGATACCAATTTAAAATGTTTCAAAACCAAAATTCACAGTTTCAAATCGTATCGAAATGGTCTAAGACCGTATTGAAATGCTTGGGAAAACTTAAGAATATTCATCGAAAAATAAGAATACGTTATCGATACACATAAGAGGCATATCAAAACGTTTGGGAAAATATGAATGTTTTGGCTTTGAAAATGCTTAAGGAAAATAGTGTTGGGTTATTGTTTTGACTTAAAAATTTCTTAACTTCTCAATTGAATATGACCTTACAAATTTATTATATAATAGTCCTTTTACTTCTTTATTATACCAAAGTCAAATTTAATTTTACATAAACTTACATTTTAACTAAAGATAAATAATTACAAATTTTAGTAGAGAATTAAATTAAATTAATATAGTATATAAAGAGGCAATATTAATTCAATTTAAAAATAAAATAAAAAAAGATAAGGAGATTTAATAATAATTTATGGCCCATTTTTTTTATAACAAGTACAAAACCCAAAAACACTATCCAACAATCTTTATTTTAAAACAAATATCAAAATACCCCATTTTAAGGAGTTCATCAAATGTTCATGTGAAGAAAATAATATAATAAGAATAATATGTTTTATAACTCAAAAAAGAAAAGAAATAGAATTATTTCAATTATAATTATATTTGAAATAAAATAAAGAAAGAAAGAAAAAAAAAGAGAGAAAAATACCTGAAAAAGCTTTTCTTCTTGTATTCAACTTGAAAATATCAATATAAACTTGAGAATTTTTATTTGATTTTCAGGTGCTTTTGTTGTGTATGGGAAACAGTCAATGTATAAATACAAAGGGAGTAGTGAAGTGAATGGTGCATATGAGTTGTAGTGTGCTTATAAGTGAAAGGAAAAAGGTTTGTATAGCATTTTTCACTACCTAAAATGTCGAAAATTAGAATATTAGATCCCTTAATTTTAGTTAAAAGAATCTCAAAATTGTTGTTTTGATTTCAGCTTTCCTTCTTCAATAATTGGATCAAATTTGTTTACTCTTTTACCGATCTTATTCCAATTCAACTTTATTTTTACATAATATACTGGATTAGTTTCTTTTTTTTTCATTTATTTTATCCCATTAAAATCAAAATAAAAGCTAATTATTTTATTCCAATTTTAAAGTGAAAATTTAATGATAATAGTTGCTCCTTCTTTGCTTATTTCGATTAAACAAAATAAAAAAAGACATTAGTTTTTACTGGTTTCAAATTCGCTAGACAATTCTATTCTTTTTAAGCCTGAAGGGATAAGTGAGTTTTATTCTTCTTAAGGGTGGAGTTAGAAAATTATTTAAAGGTATCAATTTTCTTGAGTTACATTTAAAAAGTATCAATTATTTATAATTCACAAATATTTATTTATTTTTAAAAAAATATATATAAATCATATAAAAAAATGGTCCAAAAAGTCTGGGATATAATTTGACCACTCATACCAATGTGTGACTCTGTCCATGATTCTCCTTACGCTTAAATGAATAAGCAAGTTTCATTCTCCTTACGCCCAAATGGATAGGTGAACTCTAGACAACATTCTTTGTAATCCCTAATTTCGACCTAATCTCTTAGATCGAAACTTAGGAATCAAGTTACGAAAATTTTCCCCTCAAATAAGTATTTTAAGTTAAATAATTTCAAAATTAGGGTTAATTTAACAAATTGAGAAAAACAGATTGAGAATTTCAATTTTATAAATATAAATGCTTAAATCAATATTCCAATAACCAATAAACATCTGAAAATAGTTTCGCAAAAACATGCATCCAATAAGTTCTGAATCAAAATATCTCAATGTTCGAATTACACAGTATTCCTATTAAGAAAAATCATTAAACTGAAGTAATTGAAAGAAGTTCATACTGAAATAAATATCTTTGAGTAATATGCGAGATACTCCAAGTACTGGTTTGCCTAAACAAATCTTAGAATCTGAAAAGTAGACTAAAGGGGTGTAAGCTAAAGAGCTTAGTGTGTCTCTAAAGTGCAAACAATCACAGACAAATAATATTTTCAATTTCTGAAAAGTTTCTGAATGTAAATAAAATCAGAAGCATGATGCTATGATGAATGATGCATGATAGAAAATCAGAGGGCCCGATAATAGAAATCATACTGAGTGGAGGATTATCCTTGCTAGAGTGGACGTTTCCCTCGCCGGAGTGGAGATTTCCCTCACGTTACTGATTTTAAATTCAGAAAATATTTTCGATGATAGAACATGATATGATTCGTAAAATCATAAATCAGAACTCTAACGAGTAGCAATTTTTTAGAAAACCAGATGTTTGTTTGATAACAGAATTGTACATGTCATGCATGATGTTACCATTTATAGTCAAATAAACAGATTCACATATTAAATTAGACAATGTACAGATAACGTTTCAGATATACATATAATATAACAAAGCATCACATAGGCACAAAATCAAAATCATGTAGCACAAGAACAGACACACCTTAAGAAACTGAAGCTCTAACTCTGAGATGGACGCGTCTCGCATTCCGGTCTAGCTGAAACAGGACCTACGAGGTAAAATAATTGTAATACTTAACAAACTAAAACTAAGCCACCAACTAAAAAAGACTTTGATCCAAAAGCTTACTCACGTTATGGTCTCGAAGAATGTGTCCGATCGATACGACCAACAGGATGTAAACAGAGGCTTCAGAAACGTTGATACCTGAACGAAAGAATACTCTAAATTAGATTCTATTAACAACTTTTCAGGCTTTAATAACAATTTAGATGAAAAACAGAAAAACAAGATTTCGGGCAAGAATTTGACAAAACATATGGCGGATTCGAACTCAAAATGTCGGAAGAGGTCAAAGATGAGGTTGTTTGAAAAAGTCATTTTTTGGTCAAAAGTCAACTCTGGTCAAAGTCAATTGGTCAAAGTCAACTTTGACTTGACAGGTCAAAGGTCAACTCAAAAGTCAACTATCAAAGTCAACTTTGACTTGATTGGTCAAAGGTCAAAAAATCAAAGGTCAAAGCTGGTCAAAGTCCATGGTTAACTGGTCAAGGTCAAATTGATCAAAGTCAAATCCGGTCAAAGGTCAACAAGGTCAAGGTCAACTTTATCCAAGGTCTGGTAAAAGGTCAACCTCAGTTAAAGCTGGTTAACAGGTTAAACATGGGTCAGGTCAATTTGGTCAAAGTAGATCGATCAAATATGGGTCGGGTCAACTCTAGTTCAACCCATATTGACCGGTTCGGTCAAAGATCCAAAAACCAGATTCTACTTACTTTTCGGATTTGGGTTTAAAACGATTGGGCTTACTCAAAACACCCACCCACAACTTTAGCTCATTTCTCACCATTTACCCTCTAGTCCAACATTAACACTCAACTCTCTTACATACCAACAGGCCCAACATTAACAACACCCACCAGCCCTTTTATAACACATAAAGAAATTAGGATTTTCAACAACTTAAACGGTGACAGCAAGGAGAATTGAGACATTACACTTCCGACGGTGATGACAACGACTCACCGGCGACGAATCCAGTGATAACTTCGACGAAAACACACGAAGAAATACCCGATATATATAATACTCTACAAATTCAAACCCAAGAATCAAGATCCAAACACCATAACAAAATCACAACTGAAAACAAGAGACTTACCCAAACTGAAATAATAATAATAATAATAATAATAATAATAATAATAATAAAAGATAGCAGTGAAGGATCCTTACGAAACAAGGAGGTAATCTCAAATAATTTCAGATCTAACCTTTAAAACACCAAACTGAGAAAGAGGCAAAAACAAGGATTCCAACGATTTCTCCCAAAACTCGCGAACAACAACAACGTACAAAAAATGGAGATTATAAACAGAAACGTAAGAATGAGAGAAAGCCAAGATCTATAAAGCCTTGATCAAAGATGTGTGCTGAGAGGTGGGTTTATTTCCGAAAGAGAAATGTAGGAAAAAGAGAGAGTGCGGCTGTTTCAAAAATAACCCAGCATAACATATTTCAAATCTTGAAAAAAGGGTTTTAATTTACCCTAAAAATGGTTAAATCGCAAGGTTAGCCATTGCACTTTCTAAAGTTCACGAAATAACCACAAACTTTAACAATTTGATAAAAAAGTCATTAAAATCAAAATTAAATCCCTAATAAAAAGTTAGGATTTCAAAACAAAATTCCCCAAATTTTTAAGGTTTCAAAAATTAGGGATTTCAAAATTTAAATTCCGAATTGGGGTAAAATTCAGGGTGTTACAACTCTCCTTGCCTTAAAGAAATTTTGTCCTCTAAATTTTTAAACATCACAGAAGATACTCAAACTTAACTGAAACATACTTATAAAACTCAATCTGAATAGATAACCCAATAAAGATACATAAACTAAAATATCATAATATACCTGCTATATCACCAGATGGAACCTCATGATTATCATGATCCCCGAAGTCATCTACCAAACCAGGTCGTCTAACCTCTGATCTAGTTGATCTACCACTCTGAGCATATCTACCCCTATCAACAAAACGAGAAGCAACTAATCTAAACTACCATCTACCATGATGAGGAGCTTGAACCGATTCCTAAGCCTGATTTTGAACAGATGAAACTGTAGGTAAACGTGAACAATCTTTCAAATAATGATCATGTGACCCACATCTAAAATAAGATCTGCTCAACAATCTACACTCTCCATTATGTTTCTTGTTACAAAAAGAGCACACTAGAATAAATCGTGGAGCCTTTAGTTTACGCACTCTATGATTCAGAACTGACATAACAGAAGGTCTGACATTATGATGACTCTGAGAAACATACTTGATGAGTGCATAAAAGTCCTATTTTTAATATCATTTTCCCACTCGATTATTACTAATGAAGGACAAAATTAAGGGCATTAATGGATATTTCTGTATATTTTCCATATTTCAACATCCAAACATATAATTCATGAATTCATCTAATATTTGGCATAAAACAGATGCATTTGATAGTTTTATTTCTTAGACAGGAAACTAAACACAAAGATGGCCAGATGAGAAGATAGATGCTGGAATACAGATGAAGCACCCGCCACGGTAGCACTTTTGAGGCTACGACAGCAGAGTAAAGATGACAACTAGTGCTCAAAAGAAAGAGAAAAAGATGCTGATCTTAACGGATAAAGAGCGAGAGAAAGACGGAGCCAAATTAAGGAGTCAAGCCTTGGTCAAAGTCAAGTGCGGGAAAGAAGAGATATTTTAGGAAATACGAATTAAGTGTTATAATTTAATTAGGAATTATACTTCTTCTCCCTTTAGAACTTTTTCCTTGCATGGAAAGCTTTAACCTAGGGCTTGACCTATATAAGGCACACATTAGGCTTAGTTAAGCAAGTCGGAATTTATCCTAGAAAAAATACTTTTAGCCGCCGACTACATCATGTTCTAAACTTCTTCGGAGGTTTAGGTTGTTTTTGGAGTAATTCGAGAAGATGGTTGTGTTATGTTAGATATTTATTAATGCAAAATGTATTTTATAGTTTATTCTCTCTTGGCATTTACTCTTCTTTGCATATGAGCTCGAGATGATAGTATGTGAAGAAAAATCTATTTTTCTAATATCGGGAGAGTTAGGCTCACGAAACGAGAGAATACAGTTTTTGCTCATGGGTATTGACTAATCCGGTTGAGAGATTAACAGCCTAAAATTTCAGCGACTAAAAAGACACATGTGTTTGATTGTTGTCCACTCTTGATTCATGTTGGGAGGTATCATCAAGACGTGGGTTTCAATAGTTCTCTTCGCTTAGGGATAAGGAAGAAGACATACAAGGATGCTTTGTCGAACTATGGAATGTTGAATTGTTGACAAGGCATAACCCCGCCTAGGCAGTTGCGGCGACCCTTTATGCGACCCGCCGAGGCAGCAGTTCAACCCATTAGATTAATAAGTGGATAATAAATATAACTAGATTCTCCTCTACGAAGCACTCAACTTAGCCTCATTTTATTAATATTTATTTCTCCGATATTTAGTTTAATTTTAGTAGTTAATTTAGTAATTTCAACTCATCAATTACTTGTGTTTTTACTTTCTATAGTGCAGCCAAAAGAAGTAGTGAAGTTGAAACAGTCCCTGTGGGTTCGACAACCTTAAATATTACAATCTGACAAAGGTGGAAAAAAATAAATGACCTCCGAGCCTCCATCAATACTCATCTCTAGATCTCTTTCCTGAAGAATTTACAAAACTTGGTTGAATTGATCTATCCGGGGCCCTTTCAATTTGACCAACATTCTGAAGTTCTACTTCTTTCAAACGAGACTCTCTCCTCTCTACAGTCTTAGCTCGGCTAACGAGCTCATTGAACACCTTATCATGGTGTGTGGTAACCTCTCTCTGAAGGGGTAACCGAAGTCTATTTAAAAACCACTCACATCTGTCTTTCTCCGTCGCAACCAAACTAGGGACATATTTAGCTAACCTTTGAAACTCTATCTCAAAATCATTCACTGACATGTCATTCTATTTTAGGTTCATGAAGTCATCACAACATTTTGCAAAAAAACTCATCTCCTACATATTTATCCTGAAACGTATGTTGGAAAAACTCTCATTTGATATGATTAAAAGAAACTGAATCTACTACTGATTTCCATCAATTTTGAGCTTCACCATCAAGAAGAGAAACAATAGCTCTTAACATCTGGTTTGTAGGGTAATCTATCTCCACAAATAACCTCTGTAATTTTTTCAACCAATACTCAACATTAGCAGGATGTGTACCGATTTTACCCTCAAGCAATTTCATTCCCATAGATATAAATTCGGTAGATACATGTTTTCTCGAACTCTTTGATTGACGGATATAACATAACAGCTCACGATTCATCGTGACACTATCCAACTGAATTGTCTCATTAACCTCAACACTACGAGGATCATTATTCTGAGTCTAAGGTCTTCTACCAGATTCAGGTTCATTCTCAGATAACTCATTCAGATTTCTCGGTTGCTCAACATAAGATGGGTGAATAAAACCAGAAGTGGCAACATGGCCTCTGCCATGACCACGACCACTCTCAAAACCAAAACTCCTACGCGGTGTCATGACTGACTATCTACAGAAGATGACGATCTAGAATTAGAATCGTTACTAGAGTCTCGAATTTAAAACACTTAAATAATTTGATAAACTCAACTGAAATCATATACGTCTTTCCGAAAATTTCAATTTTCCAAAAATATTTTAGATGCATGCAGATATCAAAATATTTTGTAAGCCGTTGTGATGAGCCTCATAGGCTGAGGGTTAAACCGAGCTTTAATACCACTAAATGTAACTCCCAATTTTGACCTAATCTCTTAGATCGAAACTTAGGAATCGATTTACGAAAATTTCCACTCAAGTAAGTATTTTAGGTTAAATAATTTCAAAATTAGGGTTACTTTAACAAATTGGAAAAACAGATTAAGAATTTCAATTTTATAAATATAAATGCTTAAATCAATATTCCAATAAACAATAAACATCTAAAAATAGTTTCGCAAAAACATGCATCCAATAAGTTCCGAATCAAAATATCTCAATGTCTGAATTACACAGTATTCCATATTAAGAAAAAAGTCATTAAACTAAAGTAATTAAAAGAAGTACATACTGAAATAAAAATCTCTGAGTAATAGGCGAGATGCTCCAAGTACCAGTTCGCCTAAACAGATTTGAGAATCTGAAAAGCAAACTAAAGGGGTGTAAGCTAAAGAGATTAGTGTGTCTCTAAAGTGCAAAAAATCAAAGACAAATAATATTTTAAATTTCAGAAAAGTTTCTGAATGTAAATAAAATCAAAAGCATAATGCTATGATGACTGATGCATGACAGAAAATCAGAGGGCCCGATATCATAAATCATACTGAGTGAAGGATTATCCTCGCCAAAGTGGAGGTTTCCCTCACGTTATTGATTTTAAATCTAGAAAATATTTTCGATGATAAAACATGATATGATACATAAAATCATAAATCAAAACTCTTACGAGTAGCATTTTTTTAGAAAACCAGATGTTTGATTTGAAAACATAATTGCACATTTCTTGCATGATGTTACCAGGTATGGTCAAATAAACATATTAACTTATTAAGTCAGACAATGTACATATAACATTTTAGATATACATGTAATCTAACAAAGTATCACATAGGCACCGAATCAAAATCATGTAGCACAGGAACAGATACACCTTAAGCAACTAAGCTCTAACACCGAGATAGACGCGTTTCACGTTCTGTTCTAGCTAAAATAGGACCTACGAGGTAAAATAATTGTAATACTTAACAAACTAAGACTAAGCCACCAACTAAAATAATACTTTGACCCAAAAGCTTACTCATGTTATGGTCTCGAAGAACATGCCCGATCGATACGAACAATAGGAGGTAAACCAGAGGCTTCAGAAACATTGATACCTAAACGAAAGAATACTCTGAATTAGATTCTATTAACAACTTTTCAGACTTTAAAAACAATTCAGATGAAAAACAAAAAAAACAAGCTTTCGGGCAAGAATTTGACAAAACAGATGGCGGATTCGAACTCAGAATATCGGAAAAGGTCAAAGAGGACGTTGTCTGAAAAACTCAACTTTTGGTCAAAAGTCAACTCTGGTTAAAGTCAAAGTCAAAGTCAACAGGTCGTAGTCAACTTAGACTTAACTGGTCAAACTGGTTAAAGGTCAACTCAGAAGTCAAAGTAAAGTCAACTATTAAAGTCAACTTTGACTTGATTGCTCAAAGGTCAAAAAGTCAAAGGTCAAAGGTGGTCAAAGTCCATGGTCAACTGGTCAAGGTCAAACTGATCAAAGTCAAACCCAGTCAAAGGTCAACAAGGTTGTAAAACCAAAATTGATTTTGATATAACAATTATGTATAGGGACTATTTTGTAATAAGTTTTTAAGTCCCTAAGTCAAACTTTTGATTTCAAGTCAAACCAAGAACTTTGACATAAATTTTCTAAGTGTTTTTATACGAGAGTATCGATACTTTTTGAACCGGTATCGATACTGACCTGCATTTTTAAAGCATTGTTCTTGAAACTAAGAATAGGTATCGAAACATGGTTCGATATCAATACCTTACTACCAATGCATGTTTCGAACCAAGTATCGAACCACTTCGAATGTTTTAATTATTTTTAAATCATTTAAAATTATAAATCAGGGTTTCGATACTAGTATCGATACCCCTTTTAATTCCCAACGACTATTTTAGCATTTAATGAGTTGACCGTTGGTGGTAGTTAAAACTTTAAAAGATGGTTGAGATGTTCCGAAACATGGTTCGATACCATACATTACAGTTTAGTAATGGTATCGAAACATGGTTCGATACACCCCCTATTAAATACACAACGTTTTTTTCTTTTTATAGGCTGTTTCGAAATAGGTTCTTCGTGTTTCGATATCGGTGTCTGCAGAAGTGCATTTATGGTGGGAAGATGAGGTCCTAACGTCTTTATTTCAAGTCCTAACAACCAAAACGGTTAGAAATCGATGAGGAGGTATAAAATGAAGCAATTCAAGCAGCATTAACAACTATTGAACCTCAAGCAACATCCAAGCAATTAAATCCTACTCCCAAGCACTCTCATTGAATATCTTGACTCCCATCTCTTGTACTTCAATTTTATTCTTTGTAATTGAGTTTGGGGAGAGTTTGTTTGTAATTGGGGTATATTCATCTTGTGAGAGAATTCATTTAGCCCACTCAAATCTCTTGTATTTCTTTGTGAGGTCCAAGTCAATTTTGGGTAGAAAATTGGCTTGATTGTAAAGGTTATCCCTTGAACCTAGAAAAAGGTTGAATTCATAGTGAATTGGTTTCAAAATCCTTAGTGGGAGCTAAGGTAGTGGATGTAGAGCTTGTTCGAAGCTTGAACCACTATAAATCTCTTATTCTTCAAAATTTTTCCAATTTTACCAAAAATCTTCCACCGACAAATATTTAATTGCCAATTCACCCCCTCTTGGCCAACTATCAAGATCGATCAACTCAACAATTGGTATCAGAGATAGATCTTTGAAGGGATTCACCTCTACCAAAGATTGTTGATCAATTTTTCAAGTCAAGTCAAATGGCCTCCACCTCCGGAACATGGAATGAATCACACTCCATCACCAAACCTCCATTCTTCAATGGTGTCAACTACCCGTATTGAAAGAATAGAATGAGGCTCTTCGTCAACTCCAACGATTATATCCTTTGGGATATAATTGAAGATGGTCCCTATATTCCAATGAAGATGGAAGAAGATAGACAAGTACCGAAGAAGAGGAACGAGATGACCGATGAAGAGCGTAGAAGGATGTCTACAAACGACAAAGCTCTACACATTCTCTTTTGTGCTCTTGGTCCTGAAATCTACTCAAAAATGTCATCTTGCACAAGTTCCAAAGAAGTATGGGACTCTTTAGAGACTACATATGAGGGCACCAATGATGTCAAAGAGACTAAGATAGGTCTTCTCAATCTTAGCTATGAGAACTTCAAGATGGAGCCGGATGAAGACGTCACCGAGATGTTTGATCGGTTTTCCGTCATTGTGAATGGTCTCAAGGGCTTTGGTGAGATCATACCGGAAGATAAGCTTGTGAGGAAGCTCATCTACTCTATTCTCGAGTCTTGGGATAGCAAGAGAACGACTATCATAGAAGCAAAAGACCTAAAGACTCTCAAGCTTGATGCTCTTGTGGGATCTCTTCTCACCCATGAGATCATGAAGAAAAGAAGAGAAGATGAAAAGAAGAAGGAAGATGTTAAGCTAGAGAAAAGAGAAGTTGAAAAGAAAAGCAAGGGATTACACTTAAAGCTTCATCTTTCCAAGAAGAGGTGGATTCTAATGAAGAAGAAGAGCTAGAAGAATTGGCTATGGTAGCCAAAAGATTCACTAGACTCATGAGGGCAAACCGGAATAGGAAATTCCAAAGAAAGAAGAATTTTAGGTCAAAGAGCAAAGAAAATGAGAAGGATGAAATCATTTGCTATGAATGCAAGAAGCTCGGTCACATTAGGACTGATTGCCCACAATTCAAAAGGAAGGGTTTTGAGAAGAAGAAGAAGCAAAAGGCTCATGTTACCACATGGAGTGATGAGGAGTCATCATCCGATGAGGACAATGAAGTAGCCAACCTTTGTCTCATGGCTCTTGGTGAGCCCAAGGTAACCCTTGAACACTCTTGCAATGATCTTACATACGATGAATTGCAAGATGTTTATGATGAATTGGTTTTGAAGTTCAAAGAATCCATTTTGAAAAGCAAGAAAACCATTTCCGATTTAGAACAGAAAAATGATTCTTTGACAAAAACGATTTTGGATTTTGAAGAAAAGGTTGTTACTTTAAATGATGATTTAAAGTTCTTTCAAAATGAAAATGTGGATTTAAACAACCTTATTTCTAGCTTGAGTGAGAATCACCATAAAGTGGTGAATGAGCTTAAAGAACAAATCAAAGTGGTTGGTAGTTCAACTTTTGAAAAAGGAAGCTCTTCAAAACCCAACTATGTGAAAAAGAATTTTTATGATCAAAAACAAAGAGGTTTTCAAAGGTATACTAGACATAGAAAAATTAGGAGTGTATGAGTTCCTAAGGAACTTATTATTTCTAATAATGTTCATACCATTGCATCTTGGATTCCTAAGGGAACCAAGCTTTTGGGAACTAACTCTCATGACCCAAAATGATTTGGGTACCAAAATTCAAAAACTAAATCTTTGTTTGTAGGTTGAGCATTGCTTCAAGGCCAAAGCTTCAAGTCAAAACATGTGGTACCTTGATAGTGGATGCTCAAGGCATATGACCGGAGACAAGGGACGATTTAAGGAGTTAGAGCTCAAAAGTGGTAGAGTAGTGACTTTTGGTGACATCTCCAAATGCCAAATTGAGGTTATTGGCTCTATTGGTAATCACTCCTCTATTCTCATTGAAAATTTCTTGCTTGTTAATGGTCTTAAACATAATTTGTTGAGCATTAGTCAATTATGTGATAAAGGATTCTATGTGTCTTTTGATAAATATGGTTACAAAATAATAGACATAGAATCTAATAGAACAATGCTCATAGGTCATCGCATAGGAAATATTTATATGGTACATCTAGATGACATTAACCTATCTCATGCATGCTTAGTTGCTGGTGATGAAAATGATGCTTGGTTATGGCATAGGAAACTAGGACATGCTAGCATAAGTGTTTTAGAGAAACTAGCTTCCCAAAATCTAGTTAGAGGTTTACCTAAGCTCAAGTTTTCCTTAGATAAAATTTGTGGTACATGTGCTAAGGGTAAACAAAAGAGAGTTTCTTTTGAATCCATTAATGATGTTTCTACTAGTAGAGTTTTATAATTGATTCATATGGATCTTTTTGGGCCTATTAGAACTACTAGTTTAGGTGGAAAATCATATGCTTTTGTTATTGTAGATGACTACTCTAGATACACTTGGGTTCTATTTTTAAGTACCAAAGATGAAGCCTTAGAAAAATTCATCACATTTTCAAATATTTCTCAAAATGATCTTGATCAAAGAATTTCTCATATTAGAAGTGATCATGGAACCGAATTTCAAAATTTGGGTTTTGAGAATTTTTGTAATGAAAATGGGATTAGCCACAATTTTTCGGCTCCTCGCACTCCTCAACAAAATAGGGTAGTTGAGAGGAAAAATAGAACTTTAGAAGAAATGGCTAGGACCATGATTTGTGAAAACAGTTTACCTAAGTATTTTTGGGCGGAAGCCACTAACACTTCTTGTTACATTATTAATCGAGTAATGATTAAGCCAATTTTAAAGAAAACTCCTTATGAGATTTTAAAATCCAAAAAGCCTAACATTAGCTATTTTCACCCTTTTGGGTGCAAGTGTTTTGTTTTAAACAATGGAAAAGATAAATTAGGTAAATTTGATGCAAAAAGTGATGAAGCTATTTTTCTTGGATATTCTCAAAATTCAAAGGCTTATAGAGTTTTTAACAAAAGAACCTTAGTTGTAGAAGAGTCTATACATATGGTTTTCGATGATAATCTCCTTCCTAGGAAGGATTCTTGTGATCATGATGATGTAGGAATCATTGAAACCATTGATGATGGACAAGCATCAAAGGTGGATGGGGTTCCAACCAATGAGGAAACACAAGATCCTCCAATAGAAGCTTTAGGAGATGTAAAGCTTGAAGAAAGGGAAGTGAGCTACCCAAGGAAGTTCAACTATGCCAAAAGTGGTGAAATCTTGGGTGATCCATCCAAGGGGGTAACTACTCGTTCTTCTCTTAGATTATTGAACCATATTGCATTTATCTCATGCATAGAGCCTAAGAATATCAATGAAGCTTTAGATGATGATTTTTGGATATTGGCTATGCAAGAAGAGTTAAATCAATTTGAGAGAAGTAATGTATGGACATTAGTTGATAGGCCTAGTAATAAGTCTACTATAGGAACTAAATGGGTCTTTAGAAACAAACTAAATGAGAGTGGTAACATTGTGAGAAATAAAGCTAGATTAGTTGCTCAAGGTTACACTCAAGAAGAGGGAATAGATTTCGATGAAACTTATGCACCCGTAGCTAGAATGGAAGCTATTAGGATGTTACTTGCATTTGCATGTTATCATGATTTCAAGCTTTTTTCAAATGGATGTCAAAAGTGCTTTTTTAAATGGTTTTATAAATGAAGAAGTGTATGTTGAACAACCACCGGGTTTTGAGGATCCAAAATTTCTAAACCATGTGTTTAAATTAAAAAAAGCTTTATATGGTTTGAAACAAGCTCATAGAGCTTGGTACGAAAGACTTTCAAATTTTTTAATTGAAAAAGGTTTTGAAAAAGGAAAGGTGGACACTAAACTTTTTAGAAAAAGGTTTAAAAATGACATCTTAGTAGTTCAAATTTAAGTTGATGATAGTATTTTTGTATCTACTAATGAATGTTATTGTCAAGAGTTTTCTAAGCTAATGCAAGGTGAATTCGAGATGAGCATGATGGGGGAGCTCTCATTCTTTTTAGGACTCCAAATCAAGCAAAGGAAGGATGAAACCTTCATCAATCAAGCTAAATACATCAAGGATATGCTCAAGAAGTTTGGCTTGGAGAATGTGAAACCTCAAGCCACTCCTATGAGCTCATCAACTAAGCTTGACAAAGATGAAGGAGGTAAGTTTGTTGATTCTAAATTGTATAGATCAATGATAGGATCTTTGCTTTACCTTACCGCAAGTAGACCGGATATTATGTTTAGTGTTTGCTTGTGTGCTAGGTTTCAAGCTAGTCCTAGAGAATCACACTTAGTAGCCATTAAGAGAATTTTTAGGTACCTTAGAGACACACCTTGTTTAGGTCTTTGGTATCTTAAAGATTCTACTTTTAATCTACATGCTTATTCGGATGCGGATTATGGAGGTCGTAAGATAGATAGCCAGAACATATCAATTCCTAGGTAGTATGCTTATATCTTGGTTCTCTAAGAAACAAAATAGTGTAGCTTTATCTACCACCGAAGCGGAGTACATATCCTTAGGGAGTTGTTGTGCTCAAGTCCTTTGGATGAAGCAACAACTCTTAGATTATGGCATTAAGGTAGAAACTATACCTCTAAAATGTGATAATACTAGTGCCATATGTCTTACTAAGAACCTTATTCAACACTCTAGAACCAAACACATAGAAATTAGACATCACTTTATTAGAGACCATGTGTCAAAAATGATGTTGTTTTAGAGTTTGTTGACACCTTAAACCAATTAGCGGATATCTTTACTAAACCTTTAGACAAAGAGCCTTTTTGGACACTTAGGAGAGAGTTAGGTCTAACTAGCCTATCTTGACCTCTCATGTGTTATTTTTATGCAAAATTTGCTTGAATCTTGATTAAAATCATGCCTATGTTGTTTTGCATCTTATTGCTTCTATGCATGCTGCTAGGGGGAGTATGAACTTGTTTATGCACTATAATCATGTCATAACATCATTTGCATGCTTCTAGGGACTTTAGAGACTCATTTCTAGTACTTTAGAAGCTTAAAATGCAAAGTTCGCTAAATGGTATCGATACAGTTAGCACCTCTTTCAATACCTGTTCATCATGTTCATCTGGGTAGTTTCTAGAAAGAACTGATATCGATACCAGGTTCGATACCAGGGTATCAGTACTAGCATCGAAACAGGCTGTTTCGATACCTGTTCCGATACACGTGGCGGCAGTTTGCTTTAAAACACCTCAAACCTAATTTTAATCAAATTAAAACATATCCTAAATTTTCTCTCAAACCCTAGCCGCATATACCCTATAAATTCCACTCAAATGCATCAGTTTTCACCACAAATTCAACGTTTTTCTTTGGGGATTCTATTCCACACATCAAAGCCAAAATCATATCAAAGTTTGGTGCGTCAAAAACCATAAATTCTTCCTAATCCATAATCAAGGTAATTTTCGAAAAACCTTATTTTCGTTGATTTTTATAATGTTAAAAATTAAATTTTGAATGATTTATTGATGCTTGTCGCGTGTCAAAAGTGCACGTTCAGTGCAAGTGGACACATCGCAAGTAATAAGTGATAAGTATATTATCGAGTTATCGTCTCCTCAGGGACCGATATACTTAATATGTTTTCTTCACCTCCTTGTTTTGTAAAAAGATAAAAACACAAATAAGTTGATTTGATTTATCTAAACTAAAATAACTAAAATAAAAGTAAAGGATTAAAATAGTAGAGAGAGATGGGCTAGGATCCAGTTGCGTCGTATTGTGGAATTGATTGACTTGTCTCCGTCCAATGCAATCGTATATCACTGCCTCGGCAGCACTGCAGTTTACTGCCTGGGCAGCGATAACACTGTCTGTCGCGGCAATCCCTTGCTCGTGGGCAGACTTTACCAAAGTTCGGCAAAGTGTCCTTGAACGACTCCGCTTATCCCTAAGTCAGAGTGTTGTTGATGACTAGTCCTTGATGATACCTCCCGGCGTGAACCAATTATACTCACCAACCAATCTCACACTTCTTTTAGCCGCTGAAACTCTTAACCTATCCCTAGGCCGAGTTAGTGTTTCGCGATTGAAACACCGTACTTACCCCTTTCGTGAATCTAACTCTCCCGAGCTTAGATAAATGGATGATCACAATATCCTCTCCCGAGATCAATTGTGAAACAAGGAACAACAAAGGATAAGCAAACCTTGATAATCTTTATTGCATTGAATGAAAGACAAAGTATAATCTCTTCTCACAAATACTCTACAACCTTCACCTAATCCCTAAGAAGGTTTAGAACATGGTGGAGAGGAAAGAAACAAGAGTAGAAGTCGGCTCTCTCCCTAGGTATTCCGTTGTATATTACATTGGGTGGCTAGGTCTTTATATAGGCTAGACCTAGGGCAAACCTTTCCTAAGTAGAATACAACTTGGAGTAGGAAACAAGTTAAGTACATAATAAAATATATTTCCAAGTTTGTATTCGGCTAAAGGGGTTTTTCCGCATAGTCTTCCTTTGGGCTTTTTCTTGTGCTAGCCAGCTCCGATTCATGGGCTTCAAGTCCAGACACGTTCCCTGGATTTTTGTCTTTCCATCGCCTATAATCTTGCTTCCTGTCTTTCTGTTGCTGCCTCGGCATCAGGTCCTGCCTTGGCCTTGTCTCTGCCGCGGCACTGGTTCTCCTGCACAGATATGAAAACGCAGTAAAACGTGCCTTTTTCTGGAAATATTATCTATATGAGTATAACTTCTAAATATATCACATTGAGTGCATGCATTGGTCTAAGTGGGTGTATATTTGGAAATTAATGCCCATAAAAGGAGTAAAAAATGATAGTGTGTTGAGCACTTATTACACCCCCAAACTCGAACTATTGATTGTCCTCAAGCAATGCAAACCATCAATTTGCCGAACTTTACTCTCTCTTGGTCTTACATGTCCATCTATTCTCCCCACCATAACTAGGCCTATTCTTTAGCGTTAACCATTCAGTTACTCAAGGATTTACCTAGAAACAAACTATAGGAATTATGAGTGTGTGTGTTTTTGTGGATGATAAGTGCTCAACACACTATCACTTTTTACTCCTTTTATGGGCATTAATTACCAAATATACACCCACTTAGACCAATACATGCACTCAATGTGATATATTTAGAAGTATGCTCATATAGATAATATTTACGAAAAAAAGGCACGTTTTACTGCGTTTTCATATCTGTGCAGGAGAACCAGTGCCGCGGCAGAGACAAGGCTGAGGCAGGACCTGATGCCGAGGTAGCAGCAGAAAGACAGGAAGCAAGATTATAGGCGATGGAAAGACAAAAATCCAGGGAACGTGTCTGAACTTGAGGCCCATGAATCGGAGCTGGCTAGCACAAGGAAAAGCCCAAAGGAAGATCACGCGGGAAAGCCCCTTAGCCGAATATAAACTTGGAAATATATTATTATTATGTACTTGACTTGTTCCCTACTCCAAGTTATATTCTACTTAGGAAAGGTTTGCCCTAGGTCTAGCCTATATAAAGTCCTAGCCACCCAATGTAAGAAAACAACGAAATACCTAGGGAGAGAGCCGACTTCTACTCTTGTTTCTTTCCTCTCCACCATGTTCTAAACCTTCTTAGGGATTAGGTGAAGGTTGTAGAGTATTTGTGAGAGGAGATTGTACTTTGTCTTTCATTCAATGCAATAAAGATTATCAAGGTTTGCTTATCCTTTATTATTCCTTGTTTCACAATTGATCTCGGGAGAGGATATTGTGATCATCCATTTATCTAAGCTCGGGAGAGTTAGATTCACGAAAGGGGTAAGTACGGTGTTTCAATCGCGAAACACTAACTCGGCCTAGGGATAGGTTAAGAGTTTCAGCGGCTAAAAGAAGTGTGAGATTGGTTGGTGAGTATAATTGGTTCACGCCGGGAGGTATCATCAAGGACTAGTCATCAACAACACTCTGACTTAGGGATAAGCGGAGTCATCCAAGGACACTTTGCCAAACTTTGGTAAAGTCTGCCCACGAGCAAGGGATTGTCGCGGCAGACAGTGTTATCGCTGCCCAGGCAGTAAAACTGCAGTGCTGCCGAGGCAGTGATATACGATTGCATTGGACGGAGACAAGTCAATAAATTCCACAATACGACGCAACTGGATCCTAGACCATCTCTCTCTACTATTTCAACCCTTTACTTTTATTTTAGTTATTTTAGTTTAGATAAACCAAATCAACTTATTTGTGTTTTTATCTTTCTACAGACCAAGGAAGTGAAGAAAGCATATTAAGTATATCGGTCCCTGAGGAGACGATAACTCGATAATATACTTATCACTTATTACTTGCGATGTGTCCACTTGCACTGAACGCGTACTTTTGACACGCGACAAGTTTTTGCGTCGTTGCCGAGGACTGGCAACTAAATTTTGTTTTCTTTATTTTCTTGTTTATTTTTATTTTACTTTTTTTTTCTTGGTGTATGACCAGGGCCAATCCAACCAACCCCTTGTACGAATTAGATCCAGAAATCGAAAGAACAAGGCAAAGATTGAGGACAAAGATCCAAGGAGCCATGGCGGATCATCCGACAGGACAAAATTTACCTGCCGGCAATGCAGGACTTTTGCCGCCACCTGGGCCGCGATAGCTCACTGTCAGGGACTTTTTGGAAGAAGACTTAAACGGATTAAACCTAGGAGTCGTCACACCGGAAATTGAAGCAGCTCACTGACAGTGGACAAGTTGATTAAAGGCTTTCTTAGATAAACTCTAAGTTCAAGACAAATAGACATTGGTTAAGTGTTCTCTTCTTTTTCAAACCCCAAATCTTGAGCCGGTTTCGGGCACCTCAAAGATTTGTGTTTTTCTTTTCACTAAAATCCTTCTTTCTTTTTAATATTCCTTAAAGCATACTAGAGCCAATGATAATTTGCACGTAGGTTATCATCACGTCCGTTCCTCCTCCCATCGCAGTAGCTCCTCCGCTGTGGTGTGTGCTTGGGCCGGCGGCAGTTGAACTTTGGTGCACGTAGGCATCTATCTCGGCAGATAGACTGCCCATGATAATTTGCGATCTGGGTGGAATGCTGAAGGCGGCCCTTCGCTTGGATGGTCTTCCACTGATAGATGAGGCCGCGGCAGAATCTGCCGCCCTAGATGGGCCGGTAGCCTGGTATTGGGGCTGAGGGTCCGGATGGAAGAATGGTCGTGGTCCTCCCGGGGCTGGTGTAGTCTCGGTGTAGGGTGCGGCGATGACGAACATGTTGCTTGGGAACTCCGGGAATTGTACGCCTTGGTCCGGGAAGGCGTACAGCATCATCTGGGCTAGAGTGTCGTTGAAGTCCCGTTGATACTCCATGTATCGTTGTTGTCGAAGATCCATTGCGGCCATTCGCTGCAAGATTTCTTGGTATGGGTCTGTTGCGGCAGAGGTGTGGGCAGTACCAGGCATGTCTGTCGTGTACTGGGCCCCAACAACAGTATCGGCAATGAACTGCTGCGGCGTTGCCTGGACAGGTTTGGCTTGAGTGATCTGCATAACTTTGTGGCAGAAATCCCTGGTCCATCCTCGTCTTGGGGGCATGTATTCATCCGTTTCTTCAATGGGTACACCTGCCGAAACACATAAACCCGTAATCAAGCAAGGGAAATACAATGGTCCTCTATCTTTCTTACCGCACTCGTGAATTTCCTGTAGGATGATTTCTCCAACGTTGATGGTCCTCTTGTTCATGATGGATTGGATAAGCACCAATCTCTTGCGATCCACCGTGCTATTGTGTGATGTTAGGATGAGGCGTATTTTGACGAAGTTGTTCCACATCTTGGCTTCCGGCTTCAAGCTTTGTCTTGTTACGGATCCTCGATGGGTACCGGTTTCCCATGGAGTGTTCCCGTAACAAAGATCGTCTTTGATGAGTTCATAGTCCTCGGCAGTGATATCTTCCAAGAATTCGGCATGGATATCACTGTCTGGGGTGAGGCCGTAGAAGTTGTTGATCGTCTCGGCATCGAGCTGGACCGGCCTGCCGCGGCAGTGAACGAACAGGGAGTCTTTGCTGGGCTCATGAGCGTAGAACTCCCGCACGATTGTGGCGTTCGCCTGGGCAGGTTGCAAACAGAAAATTTCCCAATTCTGGTACTTAATTCTGTCGTAGAGGTAGTGTTCAATGTCGTAGTTTTCTTTGTCTGCATGTTGGAAACCTTGCTCTTCCGAAAGTTGCCTAGCGATGAAAGATCGGTTGAATCGATCCTCAACGTTGGCTGGGGCGAATCTTTTGTATGTAGCCATCAAGATGGAAAGATGTAAGTTCTTGGAGGTTTTTCTTGAAGAGAATCTGGAGATTGTAGAAGGCAGAGAGTAATTGAGAGAGAGATTGTTAAGAATACTAAAGAAAACAAGAAAGTAAGAGTGAATAGTTCAAGAGGAAGGAGTTTCTTATATAGGCCTCGGCCTTGTGACCGTTGAGACCACTAGCCGTTGTAACCGTTTCCTTTTCTGTCGTTTCCTTTTTCTGCCGCGGCAGGAATCTCGGCAGACTAGCCGTTACACTGTTCTACCTGTTGGGACTACAGCGGCCCTGACACTGTTTATTGCCTCGGCAGAGTTCCTGCTGTGAACTATTTTTCCCTTATTCTTGTTTTTTATTCCTAAATAAAACACACAAAAGAAAAATACTGAAAGCGAAAATAATTAGAAAAATAAAAATAAACTACTAATCTTAATATATTATTTAAAGAAAAGGGGAGAGGTTAGGTTACTAGTGGAGAGCATGCAAATGCATCTCCCAAAATTATTTTCTCCCTTAGGCCCAATTTATGTATCGGTTGTGGGTCACTCCTTTGTGCTGTCTGTCCATCCATCTTGGGCTTGATTTTCTTGCCGAACATTCTGCCGAGCAGACTGCCCAGGCAGGATATCTTATTATCTACGGTGTGGATGGCCTTGCATTCCTCTGGATCATCATACTTCTTTTAGTTGTGGAATGCGTTGAGTTTGACTTGTTGGTCATTGACCCACATAGTCAACTCTCCTTTTTCCACGTCAATTAATGTGCGTCCAGTTGCTAGAAAGGGTCTCCCAAGGATGATCGGTGCATTGTCATCTGCTTCATAATCAAGGACAAGGAAGTCGGCAGGAAAAATAAATTTGTCAACTCTTACCAGTATGTCCTCGATTTTGCCTTCAGGTTGCACATAAGATCTATCCGCGAGTTGGAGCATCACTGTTGTAGGCTTCGGCCTTCCAATTCCAAGCTTTTGGAAGACGGATATAGGCATGATGTTTATGCTTGCTCCAAGGTCGCACAGGGCCTTTCCTTCATAACTCTTTCCAATCGTGCAAGGTATAGTGAAGCAACCAGGATCTTTTAACTTTGGTGGCATGTGGTTATGCAGCATTGCCATGCATCCCTCGGTAGCAGCCACTGTCTCAAACTCACCTATTCGTTTTCTCTTGGACACCATGTCCTTTAATAACTTGGCATAGTTCGGCATCTGTTCGATAGCTTCAACGAATGGTATGTTGATGTGGACTTGCTTCAAGATGTCGAGGAACTTCTTGAATTGTTGATCCTGTTTTTGCTTTTTCAACCTTTACGGGAAAGGTGGTGGTGGTCTCATTTCATCCAGGGTTTCTTTAGTTTGAAGTCTTATACCTGGCACCACTAGAATTGTTGCTGCCTCGGCAGGCTGCTCAGGCGCTGCAGTGCTTGCTGTCGGGGCAGTGTTTTCAGCTTCAGTTTGCTCAGCCTCTTCTCTTGCTTGATCTGCTGATTGGGTTTGGCTCTCTGTGATCTTCTCCTTCAGCTGTAGACCACTCCTAGTAGTGATTGCCTTACACTGTTCATGGTTTATTACCTTAGCAACTACAGTATTGCTAGGTAGGCCTCCTTTTGGTCTAGTGTTTATGCATTGAGCAAACTGCCCAACCTGAGTTTCCAGCGTTTTTATGGCAGCTTCTTGATTTTGCAACCTCATCTCAGTCCTATTCATGAAGGCATCTGTCTTTTTGATGAAATTACTATTTTCCGCCATGTAGGACTTAGTTTTCATCATAAAGGCCTTTAGCGTGTTTTCCAATGAACTTACCGGTTACTGCTGCATCTGCTGCGGCGGCATCAGCTGTTGGACTTGCTGCTGCGGCATCGACTGCTGAAATCCCGATGGTTGGGTAATTGGGTTTAAGGCATTGTTTGGGTTACTCCATGATAGGTTCGGATGCCTCTTCCATGAGGGGTTGTATATGTTGGACATCACATTGTTGCGGTTGTAGTTTCCAACATACATACCAGTTTCTTGATTCATGCAATCAGCGGAACTGTGGTTTCCTCCACATAAGTCACAGTATGAATCAATTACCTTGACCTCACGGGTATTGTGTTATAACTGTAGGTTTTGCACCATCTTGGTAAGAGAGGTCAATTGTGCTGCCACTGAACTTGATGAATCTAATTCATTTACCGTGGCTTGGCGTCTTACTCCTCCTCGCCTAGATGTAGGAAACTGAAAGTCATTCTTTGCGAGTTTGTTTAATATTTCAATAGCTTCCTCAAGTGCTTTATCTAGGAGTGTTCCGTTTGCCGAGGCATCTAACATCATCCTTGTCGGGGCATTCGTGGCATTATAAAACATTGTCACTTGTGTCCATAAGGGAAATCCATGCAGCGGAAACTTGTGCAATAGCTCTCTGTAGCGTTCCCATGCCTCGTACATTGGTTCGTCTTCAGCTTGTCGAAAAGAAGTAATTTCATTACGGATTCTATCATATAGATTAGTAGGATTAAAGCGAGTAATGAAATCACGGCAAAGTTCACTCCAGGAACCAATAGATCCTGCTGGAATGCTATTTAACCAAGCTTTTGCCCTATCCTCAGTGAATAGGGGAATAGCTTTAATCGCAAGACATCTTCATGGGCTTCTTGGATTTTGAAAGAGTTGCAGATTTCCATGAAGGATTTGAGGTGTTGCCTTGCGTCTTCAGTTGCAGACCCACCAAATTGTCCAATTGTATTTAACATATTGAACATAACGGGTTTGAGTTCAAAATGGGCTGCTTCAATTTCCGGTGTGACGACTCTTGGGTTTAATCCGTTTAAGTCTTCTTCCAGGAAGTCCCTGACAGTGAGCTGCCGCGGCCCAGGTGGCGGCGGAAGTACTACATTACCGGCAGGTAAGTTTTGTCCTGCCGGGTGATCTGCCATGGCTCCTTGGATCTGTCTCCTCAACCTTTGCCTTGTTCTTTCGATTTCTAGATCTAATTCGTACAAGGGGTTGGTTGGATTGGCCCTGGTCATACACCAAGAAAAACAAACGTAAAATAAAAATAAAAATAAACAAGAAAATAAAGAAAACAAAATTTAGTTGCCAGTCCCCGGAAACGGCGCCAAAAACTTGTCGCGTGTCAAAAGTGCGCGTTCAGTGCAAGTGGACACATCGTAAGTAATAAGTGATAAGTATATTATCGAGTTATCGTCTCCTCAGGGACCGATATACTTAATATGTTTTCTTCACCTCCTTGTTCTGTAAAAAGATAAAAACACAAGTAAGTTGATTTGATTTATCTAAACTAAAATAACTAAAATAGAAGTAAAGGATTGAAATAGTAGAGAGAGATGGGCTAGGATCCAGTTGCGTCGTATTGTGGAATTGATTGACTTGTCTCCGTCCAATGCAATCGTATATCACTGCCTCGGCAGCATTGCAGTTTACTGCCTGGGCAGCGATAACACTGTCTGCCGCGACAATCCCTTGCTCGTGGGCAGACTTTACCAAAGTTCGGCAAAGTGTCCTTGAATGACTCCGCTTATCCCTAAGTCAGAGTGCTGTTGATGACTAGTCCTTGATGATACCTCCCGGCGTGAACCAATTATACTCACCAACCAATCTCACACTTCTTTTAGCCGCTGAAACTCTTAACCTATCCCTAGGCCGAGTTAGTGTTTCGCGATTGAAACACCGTACTTACCCCTTTCGTGAATCTAACTCTCCCGAGCTTAGATAAATGGATGATCACAATATCCTCTCCCGAGATCAATTGCGAAACAAGGAATAACAAAGGATAAGCAAACTTTGATAATCTTTATTGCATTGAATGAAAGACAAAGTACAATCTCTTCTCACAAATACTCTACAACCTTCACCTAATCCCTAAGAAGGTTTAGAACATGGTGGAGAGGAAAGAAACAAGAGTAGAAGTCGGCTCTCTCCCTAGGTATTCCGTTGTATATTACATTGGGTGGCTAGGTCTTTATATAGGCTAGACCTAGGGCAAACCTTTCCTAAGTAGAATACAACTTGGAGTAGGAAACAAGTTAAGTACATAATAAAATATATTTCCAAGTTTGTATTCGGCTAAAGGGGTTTTTTCGCATAGTCTTCCTTTGGGCTTTTCCTTGTGCTAGCCAATTCCGATTCATGGGCTTCAAGTCCAGACACGTTCCCTGGATTTTTGTCTTTCCATCGCCTATAATCTTGCTTCCTGTCTTTCTACTGCTGCCTCGGCATCAGGTCCTGCCTCGGCCTTGTCTCTGCCGCGGCATTGGTTCTCCTGCACAGATATGAAAACGCAGTAAAACATGCCTTTTTCTGGAAATATTATCTATATGAGTATAACTTCTAAATATATCATATTGAGTGCATGCATTGGTCTAAGTGAGTGTATATTTGGAAATTAATGCCCATAAAAGTAGTAAAAAATGATAGTGTGTTGAGCACTTATCAATGCTTATTGTATGGGTTTTCATAATCCTACAAAAAAATTTCAAAATCAATTTTTTTCATTCGAATATAAATTATTTTTCTCGTATTAGTTTTCACTGTTTTTTCAAGCAATTTTCAAAATTCTCAAATACCTTGAATTATATATTAATAGGATTGAATTAGGTTGATAGAGCATACATGTTTTTATATACCTAATCTTAAATTGTTTTTAATTCTAGATCATGGCACCAAAGAAACGTTCTCGAATCGAGGCTGGAAGTTCGTCATCTTCTCGTGCTTCCCGAGTGAATTTACCAGTGGTTTTCGACAAAAGTTTGGATGGTCCCGGTAGGATTGACAACTTCAACACATTCCGCAATTACACGCCCAAGAAGGAACGGTGTATGGATGTGGATTTCATGACCTCCTACAAGTTTCCATTTCGCTACTACGACCAAATCGTTGATTGGAAGTTCTTGCCTTTTCTCACCCACTCCGGCAAGTTTTATCCAACCCTTGTTCTTATTTTTTATGCTAATGCTAAGTGCTTTCTCTCGAAAGATAGGAGCAAAGTGGTTGCGATTGAATCCTATCTCATGGGCCAAACTTTTCGAATCGATGTCAGTACCTTTGTCAATGCCTTCGGTCTTGAAGATGTGGGTATTGATGATGAAGACTCTCTTTTATATTTCACCGGTTCGATTATATCTCTTGATGTCCATGATCGGTTCTTGCACCTCATTATCTCTTGGTGGATTTGTCCATCAAACGGTAAGTACTCTCGGATTCGTCAAGTGGATAGCTTTTGGTTGAAGTGCTTTCGTGAGGCTCGACGCCCAAATCTAGCCCAAATTGTCTTCTCTAACATTGTGTGGCATATCAACAACCGTTTCACTCCCCTTGTCAAATCTTTTCCCTATGCTTGTGTGCTAAGTTCCATCTTTATGCATTTGGGAATTGATTGCTTCTACGACAAGGTGGAATCGGTCAAAGAACCCATAGGCGAGACTTCTCTCAACCGTTCCCAATTTCAGTATGCCTCTAATGGGGAATGGGTTCCAGGTGCTCCTCCTCCTCCTCCTCCTCCCATTGATCTGGAGCCTCTCCAACAAGTTGCACCAAACGTCGAGCTTATGGATTTTCTCACTTCAAGATTTGACAGTTTGGATGCTCGTTTTGACACCTTGGATGGAAGGTTTGATTCCTTGTCCACTCAATTCAATTCTCGTTTCGATGCCATGGATACGAGATTGACGGGTTTGGAAAATCAAAGCACTTCCATGAGGATCTCCATTGAAGCTCTTCGATATATGCAAACCTCTTCCAATAAAGATGGAGATGTCAATGAGGAAGATGAGGATGAGGATGGTGAGGATGGTGAGAATGGTGAGGATGATGATGATATGGGCGATGAGTGATCTTAGCCCTTTTATCTTTGCTTTGCTATGGCTTTCTTTAGGTCTAGTTATGTTTTTATTTAGCATTATGTTGCATTTCATTTCATATTAGAACAATATGCACCTATGTTATTTCTTTTATGCTTTGAACTCTTTGTTGGATTTGGATATTTTATGCTATGGATTCTATTTTATTTAATGACATGCTTGTTATAAATTGTGCCTTATATTGATTTTGATCTAACAAAAAGGGGGAGAGATATCTTGTTTAAGTTAAGGAACTATCTTTAAAATTTAAAGTTATGCACCTATTAAGGGAGAGTCCTTTTAAAAAAAGTTTTAAAGTTTTGGAACCTAAAATTGTGATTTTAAACTTAAAAATTTATAATGGTTTTGTTATATCAAAAAGGGGGACATTATAAAACCAAAATTGATTTTGATATAACAATTATGTATAAGGACTATTTTGCAATAAATTTTTAAGTCCATAAGTCAAACTTTTGATTTCAAGTCAAACCAAGAACTTTGAAATAAATTTTCTAAGTGTTTTTATACGAGAGTATCAATACCTTTTGAACCGGTATCGATACCGACCTGCATTTTTAAAGCATTGTTCTTGAAACTAAGAACAGGTATCAAAACATGGTTCGATACCAATACCTTACAGCCAATGCATGTTTCGAACCAAGTATCGAACCACTTCGAATGTTTTAATTATTTTTAAATCATTTAAAATTATGACTCATGGTTTCGATACCAGTATTGATACCCTCTTTAACTCCCAACGGCTATTTTAACATTTAATGAGTTAACCGTTGGTGACAGTTAAAACTTTAAAAGATGATTGAGATATTCCGAAACATGGTTCGATACCACCCATTACAATGTAGTAATGGTATCGAAACATGGTTCGATACACCCCTATTAAATGTACAACGTCTTTTTCTTTTTATAGGCTATTTCGAAACAGGTTCTTCGTGTTTCGATACCGGTGTCTGCAGAAGTGCATTTATGGTGGGAAGATGAGGTCTTAACGTCTTTATTTCAAGTCCCAACAACCACAACAGTTAGAAATCAATGAGGAGGTATAAAATGAAGCAATTCAAGCAGCATTAACAACTATTGAACCTCAAGCAACATCCAAGCAATTAAATCCAACTCCCAAGCACTCTCATTGAATATCTTGACTCTCATCTCTTGTACTTCAATTTTATTCTTTATAATTGAGTTTGGGGAGAGTTTATTTGTAATTGGGAAATATTCATCTTGTGAGAGAATTCATTTAGCCCACTCAAATCTCTTGTATTTCTTTGTGAGGTCCAAGTCAATTTTAGGTAGAAAATTGGCTTGATTGTAAAGGTTATCCCTTGAACCTAGAAAAAGGTTGAATTCATAGTGAATTGGTTTCAAAATCCTTAGTGGGATCTAAGGTAGTGGATGTAGAGCTTGTTCGAAGCTTGAACCACTATAAATCTCTTGTTCTTCAAATTTTTCCAATTTTACCGAAAATCTTCCACCGACAAATATTTAATTACCAATTCACCCCCTCTTGGCCAACTATCAAGATTGATAAACTCAACAAAGGTCAAGGTCAACTTTGTCCAAGGTCCGGTCAAAAGTCAACCTCGGTCAAAGCTAGTCAATAGGTCAAACATGGGTCGGGTCAATTTGGTCAAAGTAGATCGATCAAATATGGGTCAAGTCAACTCCGGTTCAACCCATATTGACCGATTTGGTCAAAGATCCAAAAACCAAATTCTACTTACTTTTCATATTTGGGTTTAAAATGATTGGGCTTACTCAAAACACACACACAACTTTAGCTCATTTCTCACCATTTACCCTCTAGTCCAACAACAACACTCAACTCTCTTAAATACCAACATGCCCAACATTAACAACACCCACCAGCCCACTTACAACACACCAAGAAATTAGGGTTTCTAACAACTTAAACGGTGGTAGCAAGGAGAACTAAGACACTACACTTCCGACGGCGGCGACAACGATTCATTGACGACGAATCCAATGACAACTCCGACAAAAACACACGAGAAATACCTGATATATATATATATAATACTCTACAAATTTGAAACCCAAGAATCAAGATTCAAACACCATAACAAAACCAGAATTGAAAACAAGAGACTTACCCAAACTGAATTAATAATAATAAAAAAAGACAACGGTGAAGGATCCTTACGAAATAAGGAGGTAATCTCAAATAATTTTAGATCTAACCTTTAAAACACCAAACCGAGAAAGAGGCAAAACAAGGATTCCAACAATTTCTCCCAAAACTTGCGTACAATAACAGCGTACAAACAATGGAGATTATAAATAGAAACGTGAGAATGAGAGAAAGCCAAGATCCATGGAGTTTTGATCAAAGATGTGTGCTGCAAGGTGGGTTTATTTCGAAAAGAGAAATGTAAGAAAAAGAGAGAGTGCGGTTGTTTCAAAAATAACCCAGCAGAACAGATTTCAAATCTAAAAAAATTTTTAATTTACCTTAAAAAAATGGTTAAATCGCAAGGTTAGCCCTTGCACTTTCTAAATTTCACGAAATAACCATAAACTTTAACAATTTAACAAAAAAAATTAAATCCCTAATAAAAATTTAGGATTTCAAAACAAAATTCTCCAAATTTTTAGGATTTCAGAAATTAGGGATTTCAAAATTTAAATTCTAAATTAGGGTAAAATTCGGGATGTTACAATAGTTTAAGAGATATAGTGTTTTTTATCTTATATTCGAATTAAAATAATATTTTATATATGAAAAATAATAATTCCATTTTTATTATAAGCTTGACTAATAATTAGAGATTCAATTAAATTCAAATTGTCACTGTTAAAATTGTCAATATGTCACACGAGATACGAGGTACTAATAACGGACGCTCGTGGGTATGTTAATCCTTTCTTACACATAATCGACGCTCGAACTCATTTTTAAAGAAATGAATCTTTAATTTATTCTTATGGTATCCGGCCTAACAAAATGATTGTTTACGACTCCAAATATTTATCGAATAAGAGGGCGAATTTAATTTCCAAATAAATTAATACAAATTTTAAAAGAATTTTTAATTTTCATGATTAATATAAGGTAAAAATCATATTTAACATAAAAAAACCTAATTTTCAAGAAAAAATAGATTAAATAGCAAAACCCAAATTTTCAAGATAAATCACCAAGTTATTTTCTTACACTCAATTAAAAATACCATAATAAAATCCCTTTAATTACATGGTTTTAATATATTTTTCGAATAAAATAACATCGTCTTGATTTAACGGAGTGTTAAGAACGGTTGTTCTAAAAGCTAGCGGGCTAAAAAAAGCCTAAAAACGGCGGGTTAAAATCAACTGTAGAATTAAAGCCTTTTATTTATGACCGTTAGATTAAAATACAAAACATATTGGAAATCAGTTATTATCAGGTTTAAAATAAATATGGGTAAATTACACTAATGACCACCCAACTAATCGGGAATACCTATTTTGGTCAACCAAGTAAAAAACTCGTCAATTAGGTCACTCAACTTTTAAATTAATATATTTTAAATTAAAAAATAAAATTAATCATCCAATCGAGTGATGACAAATAGAATAGAGTAAATATAGTTTAAGTTGTTCGAATATAATTTTAATAAAAAATAAAATAATACTTGATATTAAATAAACGAATAAAAATATTAGAATATAAATATTTGAATAAAAAATATATGAATAAAAATATTCATATAATAAAAATTCAAATAAAAATATTCATATAATAAATATAAGAATAAAAATATTTTCATATATTTTTAATAAAATATTTTTATTCGAATATCTTTATTTGAATATTTTTATTTGAATATTTATTCATAAATTAGATATTTAATATATGAATAAAAATCATAAATATTCTAATATAAATATATGAATAAAAAATATATGAATAAAAATATTCGTATAATAAAAATTCAAATAAAAAATATAAGAATAAAAATATTCGTATAATAAATATATGAACAAAAATATTCATATAATAAATATTCGAATATTTTTATTTGTATATTATTTATGCGTATATTTTTTATTTGAATATTTAATATTAATGTTAATAAAAATATTTATATAATAAATATTTGAATTATTTTTTATTCGTATATTTTTTATTCGTAAATTAGATATTTAATATATGAATATTTAATATATGAATGTTAAATAATAGTTAAAATATTCTAATTTTATTCGACTATTTAAAACATCAAATTTGATTCGAATAAATTATTTTATGTCAAATTTAAAATTCGTATATTAAATATATAATATATTTGATTCGAATGTTAAGTTAACAAATATTTAAAACATTAAAATATTAAATTATAATATACAAATATTTAATATTCGAATTAAAATATTCAAATATTTTAATATTTGAATCAAAATATCTAATAAATTAGATTCTAATATTAAATACAAAATTATTTTACTTTAAATATTAAATATTTAAATATATGAATCACAATTATCTCGTATGTACACAAATCCCTACAAAGTATACACAAATGCTTACGAAAACTGTAAGAAAAAAGGTATGTACACAAATCCTTACAACTTCTCACCATGAGCTAAAGGAGGCCAACTAAGGGTAAGGATTTGTGTATATACACAATTTACTACGAGAAGACATAAATTGGTACAAAAATAGTAAGGATTTGTGTATGTACACAAATCCTTACAACTTCTCACCATGAGCTAAAGAAGACCATCCAAGGGTAAGGATTTGTGTACATACACAATTTATTACGACAATACATAAATTGGTACAAGAAATGTAAGGATTTATGTATGTACACAAATCCCTACAAAGTATACACAAATGTTTACGGAAACCATAAGGAAAAAAGTATGGACACAAATCCTTACCTTTGGATAGCCTTCTTTATTTTATGGTGAGAAGTTGTAAGGATTTGTGTACATACCTTTTTCCTTACGGTTTTCGTAACCATTTGTGTATATCTTATAGGGATTTGTGTATGTACACAAATCCTTATCATTTTTGTACCAATTTATGTATTAGCGTAGTAAATTGTGTATGTACACAAATCCTTACCCTTGGATGACCTCTTTTAGCTCATGGTGAGAAGTTGTAAGTATTTGTGTACATATCTTTTTTTTTACGGTTTCCGTAACCATTTTTGTATACTTTGTAGGGATTTGTGTACATACACAAATCTTTACAATTTTTGTGTCAATTTATGTGTTCTCGTAGTAAATTGTGTATATATACATATTGTAACAATCTATGTATGTACCGTTTTTCTTATAGTTTTTGTAAGAAATTATGTACATAGTTTTTGTAAAGATTTATGTACATAGTTTTTGTAACAATCCTTACGTTTTGATTTATATACATAAATCCTTACGTTTGTAACAATCTATGTATATACCGTTTTTCTTATAGTTTTTGTAAGAAATTATGTACATAGTTCGTAACTAATTATGTACATAAAATGACCGGGTAAACCAACCAATCTTTTTTTAGCTGCTTTTTAAGGGTGTTCTCCTAGAATCACCCGTGTTAAGAATTAATGATGAAATAATATTTTTAGTAAAATAAAATTCAATATTAGTTTTGATTTTTTTTTAAATTCAGTGACATTTTCGAGTAACGATCATAATTACGTGGTATGCGGTACAGTTAACCCTTTATTTGTTTCCCCTTTTCATTAAAAAATTGAAAATTCAAAATATAAGTAATCGAGCACAAGTGTTGGCACTCTCAATATTCTGGTCTCGATTCAGTTCAGCATCTAATTTTTCAAGTTTTCTGGATAGTCCGGGTGATTGTCTACTCTCTCTTTAAGAAGACAAGGTTAATCTTTTAATTAACTTTCTTTTTTATATGCTTTGGTTTTTATTTTCTAATTGTAATTTTGTTCTTATATAAATATTGGGTTTTTCTCCTTTTGATTTGATCTTTAACTCTTCTCTCTAATGGGGTTGTCTAAAATCCCAGTCTTCAATCAAAATCAGCCAAACAATTTTTTGTTAGTTTACTCATTTCCTCGAACAGTTGCCTTGCATTCTCATGAAACTGCAAATTCCCTTTTTGTTGCTTTTGGGGAGCAAAATTGAAAATAAAAATATAGCTTTTTGGATATAATATCAAGAAACAAACAATATTTTTGAAGATTTAAACATTATTATTAATTACAGAGGGTGTTGATTTTATGGTATGTGAAGTTGTGCTAAAAAAATTGGTGTTGAAGTTTTTAGTTTGTTGAATAGATTTTTGTTTAATTCGCCCATTTTATCATAAGTTTCGTTTCTAATATTTTGTGGCTTTTAGGACACTGCATATTGGTAGAACCTAATCTAAGTTGTAAGAAGGGTTTATATTGTTGGTTTAAGGAAGAATGAACAACGGACCGGGAAAACGGATCAATGGTGGTGTTGAAGAGGATGATGATGAAGATGATGTGAATGGGGATCTTGATGCATGGGAGAGAACTTACACCGATGAGAGGTCGTGGGAATCTTTGCAAGAGGATGAATTGGGGATGCTTCGCCCCATAGACAACCAGGCCCTTTATCATTCACAGTATCGCCGGCGGCTTCGTTCCCTTTCATCCACTGCTGCTCGGATACAAAAGGGTCTCATTCGTTATCTTTACATTGTTATTGATCTTTCCAAGGTTCCATTTTTCACATTCAATGTCACTGGAATTTAAGATTTTGCTTGCATTTGCTACATATGTTGTTATTCGAATAAAGAGAATCGAATTTTGTTTTAGAGCGCATAAATTTGTAGCAGGACAATCAAGTTTGATAAGTGTTCTTATCTGGATTTTGATTTGGTTACTTCTAGGAATTGCGTTTCACAATCATGATTAGCAGTTTGTAGTTTCAAGTGATGTCATCTAACACTAGCCTAAGATATTACCAATCACAAGCTCGTGTTTAATAGATGCTTGGATCCCATAACTTGTCCACCCATCTTTGTTCACCTAGAGAAAAGGCCAAAAATCATTTTTCGTGTAAGTTTTCACTGAAGTTTCTCGTGGGTATATGACTTGCATGAGTTAAGCAACCTAAAATCAATATATTCTTATGAAAGTTCTTTACTGGAATACTATTTTAGTATTTTCTTTATATGTATGTTGTAAATATATTATTTGGTAAAGTTTAATTTGTTTGCTAGATTGCCTACAAACCTTGAATTGAACTTATTATATCACTTACAGTCACAATTTCTATCTGGGGGAGGGGGGGATAAAGTAAACAATGTTAAAACATGCTTCTTGGTAGTAGAGCTTCTTTAGTTCGAGGAGGAATTGAATATAGGCCCTGGACAGGGGTAACTACCATCAAGTTATCCCCTGAAAATTGGTTATTTGATTTGATCATCTTGAAGTAAAAGAGGTTGAATTATTGATTCTTTATATGAGCAACTGATTTTTTTACTATATTTAGGCAGCTTCAGAGATGGATTTTAGACCAAGTCGAATTGCTGTCATTGCAAAACATGTTGAGGCTTTCATCCGGGAGTTCTTTTACCAGAATCCTCTTAGTCAAGTTGGCATTGTGACCATAAAAGATGGAGTTGCTAACTGCTTAACGGAGATAGGTGGTAGTCCGGAGTCTCATGTCAATGCTTTGATGAAGAAGTTGGAATGTTCTGGTGATTCCTCCTTACAGAATGCTTTGGATCTCGTAGATGGCTATCTGAATCAAATTCCGTCATACGGTCATCGTGAAGTTCTTGTACTATATTCTGCTCTCAGTACTTGTGATCCTGGAGATATAATGGAGACCATTCAGAAATGCAGGAAATCTAAAATAAGATGTTCAGTTATTGGCCTCTCTGCAGAAATGTTTATATGCAAACATCTATGCCAGGAAACCGGAGGGACATACTCTGTTGCACTCGATGAGGTAAGAGAAACAGGACACGTGACATGATTGACAATATTAAACTTAACTGACATAAACTAGTCGATTTGAAATTCACTGGCTAACTATAAAGGAATAGAAAATTCTATTGTAGAAGTATCCAAGGGACCTTTATCTTAGAAAGCCAAGTGAAATTTCATTGACTAGTTATGGATCTCTTACTCTGTCTTCTAAATGTTATATATTGAATGTTGTTCTCGAGAATTTCTTTTTCTCCTTCCATTTGTTGCTTTCTGTTTTGGGGGGAATGTGGAGAAATGGAGTTGTTTGTTCCTTTGATGTATTTTCAGTTGACATGTAATGAGTTTCATGTCCATAAATGAAGTGGGAAAATGATTTTTTTTCTTTTACAGTCCCATTTTAAAGAGCTAATATTAGAGCATGCTCCGCCACCACCGGCCATAGCGGAATTTGCAGTTGCTAATTTGATCAAGATGGGATTC
Organism: Abelmoschus esculentus; assembly: GCA_035048815.1. Taxonomy (NCBI): domain Eukaryota; kingdom Viridiplantae; phylum Streptophyta; class Magnoliopsida; order Malvales; family Malvaceae; genus Abelmoschus; species Abelmoschus esculentus. Next base: position 2,506,200 of record JAUCBN010000061.1, on the reverse strand, counting down.
CCACAAAGAGCGGCTGAGGGTTCTATATCTATTTGTTCATGCCATAAAGAAGCTAAGGTAGGTGCAGGTTACACTTGTCCAAGATGCAAAGCCCGTGCATGTGAGCTCCCTACTGAATGTCGCGTTTGTGGGTTGACACTCGTGTCTTCACCCCATTTGGCTAGATCATATCATCATCTCTTTCCTATAGCACCATTTGACGAGGTGCCCTCATCTCATTTAAATGATCCAATCCGCAAACAGAAAAGAAATTGTTTCGGGTGCCAACAAAACGTACTCGATTCAGGTGAGCGTTGACAAGTGACGTATTGAGTGCTGTTAATATTGGTTTGAATTTCATGAGTTATACTATTTGTTACGTTTTAAAGCTGACTGCATGAACTAACTGAACTAAACTTGGATTATGCAGTTATGTTCTTTTGACATTGTAATCTGTCATTGTTCTTTCCTCCTATGTGTGTTATTTTATCCGATAGTTCTCCTTGCTGATGTTTGCTGGTTTTTGTCTCAGGAAACAAAACTGGGCTTGCTGTCTTGTGCCCGAAGTGCAAACGGTACTTTTGCCTGGACTGTGACATTTACATTCATGAGAGTCTTCACAATTGCCCTGGTTGTGATAGCTTCAGGCATTCCAAGGCCGCCACTGCAAAAGATTAGGAATTATTTTACTGTTGAAATTCATGTCATATGCTACTTTCTCTTTGAACAGTCCAGAATTTTCCAACTTCTACCGTCGGATTTCAATGTTTTGTGACACCATATATAGAGAACTTAGCTACCTGAATTCATTTGCTGAAAATTCAGAATTTTTCTCATCTTTGTAATAGAATGCTTGTATTGATTTTGCTCCATAGGTCCCATGAAATCAACCCTTTTTGAAACAGACCGATTGCTTGAACTGGTTCCATCTAAAACTGATAATTTGCTCTATTATATTGAATTCTTTTTAGCTTCTGGTCTGATATTTTGATCTTTCATGATTAAAAAAGAGTAGCATGAAAGAAAATACAAGGGTTCAAACACGTGGTCAGTTCAACACTGTAGTAACTGTTCCCTAACTTGCCGACCCTTCCAAGTAAATGCAGCTTCCAAAAGCATGGAAACAGTGGCTTTCACCACCGGCTCTGGACCACCATCATCGTAATAGTCCTCTTCCGCCAACTGGGTTTGGGTTACTGATGGAAGTGCACATGAAAGAGTTCTTGAACATGGAGGAAATGACGGTCGCTTAGACCAAAGCATAATTGTTTCGCTTAAAGCTTGTGTTATTTTCTCATTCAAGTACATTTGCTTTTATGCTCCCGAGCACATTTATTCTTTTCATAAGTTTAGCAGCCCTGATTTGATATGAGATGAAGTAAAAACAACACTTCGTTTTGTAATAAAATCTGTACTTAAATGACAAAAAAAAAAATGTAGTCATATATGTGTAGAAATCTATATGCATAGGATGGGATGGCAAATAGCAATTAACAATGGAAGCCTAAACCTGCAAGCAAATTCCAAGGTCTTCCATCAGTCATCAGATTCATATCAGGTTTATCAACTGTACCTTGAACAAACAGAAACAAAAAGGCCAGGACCCCACAAAAAGTTTAACTCCGTAGAAAGAAATGGGAAAGCAGGTATTCATGGAAGCAAATTGCATATGTTCTTCAGTTCCATCTAGAGCTCCAGATCATTGCCTTCGTTGGTGATCATGTATAATATTTCGCTCATCCCAGACCGGGCAGGAACATGTTGCCTTCTTATTTCTCCACGGAGCTCCACAAGTGTAGCAGAACTCGTATCCGCATCTGCAGAAAGATGCATGAAATTCGAGGCAAGGAAATGGTAAATTTGATTTATCAAGATCTTGTTTTCAACAAGGATCAAAATAAATAATCATACAGAAAATATCAAACCCTGGCTTTCTAACATTAATGAGATCAGGCATAACTACCAAAAGTAGTTTATACTATTTCAGACATAAATAGTTTCTTTTTTCCTTCCTTGAATTGTGTTTAATTTCGTGTTGCTCTGCATCTTTCCACGGAAAAGAAGAAAATTAACATACCTGCAAGTGATGTGATAGCACCCTTCAGCAAGTTCAACCACATTCTTGCACTTCATACACTTGCGCCATTTATTTTTATTAGCAAGAGAGTTGAACATAGCATCTTCTTTTGCAGGATAAGGATACTGTCTTTTGTAATCCAAGCAGGTCATATTATAGTGCCATGGAACGTTGCAGTTAATGCAGAAAAAGCGATGGCATTTCACACATTTTCTGGCACCAGAGTGTTCAGCACCATAAGTTACAGTATTAGTATATTGTAAGACCTCACTTTTGGACATTAGTGCAGAACACCTCGGAAATGCACAATAAACTTTCTCTGAAACAGGAATGGAAGCTTCCTTCTTGCGTTCACTCATGATCTTGACTAATTTAGGATCCAAGAATTTCCCACAGCCATCAATGGTCACCTCGAATTTACAACCTTCATGTGGGCAATCAGCCACCTTTGCGTTAAGCAATTTGACTTCTACATGCTGCTTCATGCAAGAAAAGCAATATCTGTGAAAGCAACCATCGACCGAAAACATTTGAGTAGTATCGACATCTTCAAAACATATCACGCAAGTCTCCTTCAAACCTTTTCCGTTGCTAGTTTCTGCAGACCAGGTAATCTGAGAGACTATAGCATCTCTTGCTAGTGCGAGCGCAAATTTCATATCGTTACGTGCCACAAGTGATGCATGTAAATAAGTAAATCGCTTTTGTAGAAATGCCACCTCATTGACTTTTGTCCCCATCTTGCTCTGTCCTGGTTGCACTTTGCCTGTAATCTATACTCAGAAAAAAAAACTGGTGTAAACCATCACTATCAAGATATTTATAAAATCCTAAATATAAGTACAATATACATGGCATTGAATCTTAATTCCCAAAACTTTGCAAACACTACTACTTATCAGCAATAACCACTTCCCTATAGAAAATCCAGTGATAACATTGATAAAATTTAGTCTAGCCAAAATAAACTACAAGTTACCATTACTTAGCATCCGTAAAAGGTAAATCGATATAATCATCAAAGAGAAAGACAAAAGAAAAAAAATGTGAGAACCAAACAAACCTACAAGCAACCAGTTTGAAAAGAAACTCAGTTGAAGCATTAATAGAACCCTGTTTTTAACGGCCAAGGAGCATTCTAGGTGCATATATATATAGTTAGGATCCACTTATACACAATGTAAAACTGAGTTTTACAGGTTTTTTAGATAGTTGGATGGGCGAAAGTGATGGCTGAGATTAACTCCATAATGATACATCCAACTATCTAATAAATGTGTAAAACTCAAAAACTCTTAAGCTTAGCTTGGGGTTGTGTTTGAAAAGTTTAGTTTGGGGTGGAGCTTTTACAAACTAAGGTTTCAAAAGCTAAAATTAAGGGCAAATAAATAATTTGCTGTGGAAAAGCTTTTACCATTTTGAAGTGCTTTTTATTGCTTGTGCGTTTAAAACGGGATTTTCACCCGTTTATATATATCAACAAACAGGGCCTTGTACTGTGTGAACATATTCTATCTTTTATATAAATCAACAAAGCTCTAAAGGGTGGTTAAATTTATCAACAGAACTCGCAATTTAATCAAAAATACGCCTCGACCAAACCAATTTAATCACCTACTAGGGTAAACATCTTAAAATCCAGGAAATGTACTGCTCATTTGTTAACCATTTTTGTCTAAGTTTGTTGTCCATATCAGTACCCATACGATAAAAGCAACGCAATAAGTGATCTACCAAAGCTATATAAACCAAAACAAAAGATAAATGACGGCTATACATGGTACTATGGCCTACATGATTCTTGCAATTAGACAACAAAAAGAGAAACACATTAACAATGTTATAAAAAGAGAAGCATGCACATTGAAGCAATCAAACAAACACCAAAGAGACATAAAGAGAAGTTGAAGAAAAGCATATTATTGTGAAACTTACATATTGATGAACCATGAAATCATCGACCAAAAGTGTGACCCTTTTCAAGTCCAAACTCAAAGCTGCATTGAGCCCATGAATCACAGCCTCGACTCCAGCCATTTCACCGCTCATGAACTCCGCACCCTCAAGTTTCTTTCTCACTTCCAAAACCAAATTGTTCCTGAAATCACAAATGGCAACCCCAACGCCCCCCACCATAACCGTCATCTCCCTAACCCTCTCTTCACTCACCAACCCTTTAACATAAACCCTAAAAAACACGTCCCCGACTTCACCAACATTCCCATCGAACGGTCTCTCGTACTCGTCCCCGTAATTTCTCCACTCTTCCTCAGGGACATTCATGATGTATCTAGCGAAGGATTGATCGTGGAGTGAACGGTTCAGGTCGTTCTTGAATCTCCTCATCACTTCCTCGCTTTCTTCCATGTCTCTGCGTTCCATCTCGTACCTGGCAATGTCCTCAAGCATGAGGGTTACGTAGTCGGAATCCATTTCGGGGGGAGGCGAAACAGTGGCGTCGAGTGAAGCGGAAGCATCGGGAATGGAAAGAGACGCAGTGACGGCTTCTTGCATTTGGAGTTGGAAAGCTAAGTCGAGGTCGGAGTTTAAGGTTTTGGCTTCCATTAGAAGTTGATGTTGGAAACCGAGGACTAATTTGATCTCTTCTTTGTCTTCGTCATTAGTTTGGATGCCTTTGCCTTTGCCTTTGACATCGTGTAGGTTGGGGTTATTCATTGGGTAAGTAGTTTTTGACTGAGGGATAAATTTTCTCGGCGATGGAAAATACAAGAGGAAGTCTACAATGGTCAACTAAGAGATGGGAAGTTAGAACTACTTAAAGAACACGCAACTTACTTGATATAATGACTGTTTTACTGACAGTAAAATTATGATGATGAGACAGATAACTCGGTAAAAGTCGTGGTAAATTAATATGAAGAAAAACTAATTTTAGACTTACATTAAAAAAATTATTAAATAAATTTTATTTATCAGATTATTCATTGTTTTAGTAAATAAGATTTATTTATCTTATTTTTTTTATAAGTTGAATCATTATTTTTATGTGTAATCGGAAGATAAATATTATTAGATAATTATTTTAACATAAAAAATTAAATTTATTAGATTATTGATAATGTGATAAAAAATTCATCTAATAATTTTTTTATATTTAATAATTTCTTTTAATTTAGTCTATTTACATTTCAGTAATGTAATAATTTGGAATTTTGTTACGTGTCATAAATTTAAAGTTTCATCAAAATAAAATTTAAAAGTCTAAGTTTAAAGGAATAATAAATATTTTTCACACAAACATAGTTAATTTTTTAAGGATGTGTTTAAATTTTTTTTAATTTGATTTTTAAGGATATTCTTTTAAATCTTAAATTTTTCATTTAACTCTTTTATAAAGATATATATTTTTTAAATGTATTATTTATTTTGGTATTTTCTTATGGATACTTTTTTAAAATATATATATATTTTTTAATTTGATCTTTTTTAGGTGTTCTTTTCTTAAAGCATAAATTTATTAATTTGATTATTTTTTAAGGATATTTTTCTTAAATCCTAAATTTCCCAATTTAATCTATTTATAAAAATATTTTTCTTAAAACCTAAATATCTTAATTTATCTTTTCTTAAAGATATTTTTTTAAAAATTTAAATTTCTTAATTTATACTTTCTTAAAGATATTTTCTTAAAAAATAAATTTCATAATTTAAAACTTTCATAAGAATATTTTTTTTAAAACTCAAAATTTTTAATTTAATCATTTTGTATTGATATTTTTTTAAAACTTAAACTATTTAATTTAATCTCTTATGTTTTACGTTTAAAATTTTTAATTTAATCCTTAAAAAAAAATATTTTTCTTAAACTCAAAATTTTTTAACTTAATCTTTCTAAAAGGGTGTTTTTCTTAAAATCAAAATTTTAATTTAATATCCTATAATAATATTTTTCTTAAATTCAAATTTTTTATCTTAATGCTTTCGTATATGTTTTTTTTCTTAAAATTAAATTTTTTTAAATTTAATCCTTCCATAAGGATTTTTTTTTATAATCAAATTCTTTTCAAAGAAATTTTTTTTGCTTAAAATAAATTTCTTAACTTAGTCATACAAGAGTTTCTTAAATTTAAACTTTTTAACCTATTTTTTATAAGAATATTTTTCTTAAAATCAAGTTTTTTATTTTGATTTTTTCTTAAGGATGTTTTGTTTAAAACAAGTAACTTAATCATTTGATAAAGATAGTTTGTTAAAAAAATTCTTAATCCCTCGATAAAATTGTTTTTCTTTTAAAAAAAATCTTAATACTTCCATAAGATTATTTTGTTTAAAATCAAATTTTTTTAATTTAATCGTACCATAAAGCTATTTTCTTAAAATCAAATCATCTCGTAAAGATTTTTTGCTTAAAACAAATTTTTTAACTTAATCTTTTTATAAGGTTTTTGAAATTCAAAATTCACAACTTAACCATTTTATAAGGATATTATTTTTAAATTAAGTTTTTTTTTTTAATTTTATTTTTTTAAAGACGTTTTGTTTAAAAAAATAATTTAATCATTCCGTAAGAATTTTTTTTAAAATAAAATTCTTAATCCCTCTATGAGGAGAAATTATATTATGCATCAATCCCACCACGTCATCCATAGGACCAACTAATAAAAAACCACCCACTTCATCAATTTTTAATTTTTTAAAGTGAAGATTCATGATATAATTTGTCCTCTATGAGGATTTATTTTTTAAAACGAATATCTTAATCCTTTCATAAATGTATTTTTCTTAAAATCAAATTTTTTAATTTAATCAATTTATAAAAATACTTTTTTAAAAAATCAAACCATTCCTTAAGAATATTTTCCTTAAAACAAATTTTTTAACTTAATCTTTTCATAAATATATTTTTCAAAACCAAATTTCTTAATCTTTTCATAAGAATGCGCGTTTGCTTAAAACCCAAACTTTGCAATTTGGTCCTATCACAAAGATATTTTTCTTAATTCAATCCATTCATCAGGACACTTTCTCAAGATAGAGATTTAAAGAACTTCTAGTTTGGTAGATTCACCCAAAGCAATTGAAACGTTTTATATAGGAAAAATTTATAGTTTCAAGATCGAAAAGTAAAAAGTTTTTTTATAGAAAAAACACGCAGTCTGAAGAATTAACCAAACAAAAGCTAAAATTTATATATAGGAAAAATTTATAACCCTATGGTTTCAAAACGAAGAAGAGTGAATAATTTTATATAAAAATAACTTGTAACTCTAAATCTCCATACAAGGAAGTATGACAAAATTTATGTCTTTTCGTCTTTGTTCTATTTTAGTTTTACAAAAATGAGCACAAAAGGGTAATTTTAAATAATTAACTTTTTTTTAGTTGAGTTAAATATCTAAAATAAAACTTAAATCCATTAAATAAAATTAGCCCAATATTTTAGAAAATACGAGTCTCTTTTAGGAAATTCCCCCATAAATCCATTTTTTTCAAGAATAGGGGAAAGTTTAGACTTTTTAGTCGTTATAACATAAAATTAACGTGTTAAATAAACACCACATGTAATTTTATGATATATATCATCAAATAAAATAATAAATTATATTAAATTTTACATCCACTTGAAAGGAAAATGGTGTAACACCCCATATTTTGGATCCCATGAACCGAATTAGAGGATTCAAATCAGATTCAGGATTGAAATTGAATTAAATATTCTTTAGCAAGAGAAAAATTTATAAAAAAAAATACTTAGGGTGTAAACCAACCGAGCTTGAACGGATAAGGATATGTCCGTGTTCGTTTATTTATTTTTGAAGGTGTTCAAACTCTGTTCGTGTTCGTTTAAATTTTTAATGGTATGTTCAAGCTTGGTTCGTTTATTTTTTGTCGTGTTCGGGCTCGATTCGTTAACGTTCATGAACGTGTTCGTTTATATGTTCGATAATTTGTTCGTTTAACGTTCGTGAACATGTTCGTTAAGCATTCACGAACGAGTTCGTTTGTATATATCCATCAACTTGTCTATTTAGCGTTCACGAACATGTTCGTTTAGTGTTCATGAACATGTTTTTTTAACGTTTACGAACATATCAGTTTAACGTTCGTGAACATGCTCGTTTATATACTTTGAATTTAGGGTTATTAAATAACATAAACGAGCTAATAAACGAGCTTATAAACGAGTATATAAACAAATATAAACAAGCCTATAAACGAGCTAATAAACGAGCTTATAAAAGAGTATATAAACAAATATAAACAAGCCTATAAACGAGCTAATAAACGAGCTTATAAACGAGTATATAAACAAGCCTATAAACGAGCTTATAAACGAACATAAACGATTTTGTTCGTGAACGTAAACGAGTCGAACGCATTTATGTTCGTGTTCGTTCGTTTATTAATCGAACATAAAATATCTGTTCATACACGTTTATTTAACTTAATAAACGAACATAAACGAACATTATACGAACAGTTCACGAGCAGCTCGTCGAACACCTTGTTCATTTACACCCCTAAAAATACTCTAAAGATCTTAAATAATATGATAAAAAGTTTGTTAAAATCAATTTTACAAAAGGTCTTAAAACTGGAATTTTTTTGTTGGTGACCAAAATATAAAGTTTAAAAAATTATTTTTAATTAATATTTTGAAAAGAGGATAAAAAATTAGAATATTTAAGAAGTTAATATATCAAGGCTTTAAAATTTAATTTCTACTCTTAAATAGGAATAGTTTCAATGTGTATTAGTTATTAATTAAAAGTTTATTTAATTAAGAATGTAATCATTTTCTAAAAACAAAATTTTGAGGTAATTTTTCTCTACTAAACTTTTCTATCAAAGTTTCTTCAGCTAAACAATATCTTCTTCGATTAAAATATTAAGTAATAAGTTTGATTTTATAAGCTTTTTATCTCTAATTGATTCTTCAATCTTGTTTTCTAAAATTTTATTGAAATATTTTGTTTAAAAGATTAAAACATCCAATTGAACGGAAAATCACTCATTAGAGGTAAGGTTCGTTCTTTTCTTCTAATGAATGATTTTTTATTGAAATCCTAAGTATTTTATACTTAATTAATGTTTTCAAATTAGATTTGACGATTTAATTATGAAAAATTAGTTAAATCAAGTTTAATTGGTGATATCGATGGGTTTTAACTTTATTTGCTTTTTTTATTGATTCTAATTATGTTTTTATGCCTAATGATGTCAGTAATTAATTTTTAACATTGGAATCCTGAAATCAATTGAATCTCTAATTCTTTAGACTTCTAGATTAAAGATCTTAAATATTAAAGGTATTATGTTTTTAGATTCCATAAATCCTCCAAATAGAATAGTAATTCTTTGTTAACTTTCTTATAGTGAGGGAGATTGGTGAACCATCCACGAGCTTGGGTAAAGGAGAAGGTTTGAGAAGTATGGGAATAGTCTTTTCCAACTGCTTTTGAGGTTAGTACACTTTTCAATATAGTAAAATCATGTGCATCATCTTTGTTTGCATGTTTGATTAGATTTATGATAGTTTGATTAGGCTAGAGCTTGAATGTTGATCAATGATAACTTTGTAATTTGACATTATTTGAGAATAAAATCTGTTAGAAACACATCTAAATACTCTCTATAATATGTAGGAACATTTTAGGATTTGATGGTTGAATCTTGGAATCAAAACAAGGGATTTTTGAGTTCCAAACATTGAATTCTAGATTTGGGTACCAATACGCAGGATTGAGTATTGATACACCCTTCTATCAAGATGGGCTAATTCTTAAAGGGGTATCAGTATGAATTAGAGGCTATCGGTATGAGTGTATTAATTCAAATTTAAAAACCATTTTGTGTAACAGTACACCAAGGGATGTATCGATATAGGTTTTGTACCGATACTCAATATATGAGTATTGATGCAGCATATCGAAATGTCAGGTAGGTGTATATGCCTTGAAGGTTCAAATGCATCGAGCATGAGTAGGTCTCCCATTGTCAGGTGACTTTGGGCCTCTTGAATTATTTATTATTCTTGCTTTTTTTGTTGCTTGCGCATATCATGTATTTAAGGGGTCATGGTAGCTGTAACGACCTCCCTTTCAAAAATCGTTAAAAATTTAGTCTTAATTTTAAATAAAATTTGGATCATTGAATATTTGTCGACTTAATTTAAAAAAAATAACTTTAATGAATCAAATCACAATAAAAAAAATCGACTCAAAAAATTTTCAAATAAAACTTCAAATAAGTAGAAATTTTTAGTAGCTAATAGATCAATTTTCAAATTCGGGTTGAATCTCCCAATTCTTCGTAACATATGTATATCACGGATAAAAAAAATGAAATATATATATATATATATATAGTTATAAAAAGTTGTTTAAAATGGATCAATTGGTACTATAATATTATAAATGCTTACAATTAGCCATCCACTTATTCGAAACATAAAACTCATAGTTTTATATATTTTGTGTATCATTGAATGAATGAAATAAATGAATGAGATTAACAATGGGTTATGTGAAGATTATCATATTGAAAAAAATAAGGAGTTAATCGCAATCATCCATTTCATGAATCCTACGACCTACAGAATATGTAAAACCATGAGTTTTACATTTCGTGCAAGTGGATGGCTAATTGTAAGCATTTATAATGTTATAGTACTAATTGATTCGTTTTAAATAGCTTTTTGTAACCTTATATGATTTACATACATATATGCCTTCTATTTATTTATTTTCATACGTGATATACATATATTAGGAAGAATCAAAGGGTTCGACTTGAATTTAAAAATCGATCTATTAGTTATCAAATATTTTTAATTATTTGAAGTTTCATTTATAACTCAAATTTTATTTGAATTTTTTTAATTGATTTTATTTTATCTTGAATCGAATATTTTTTTAAATTGTGTCGAATTTTGCTCATTCACACCAATAATAATATACTTAACAAGGAATGAATGTTTGAATTAGTTTAAAAAACAAGTTGTGTAAAGCTTAAACCAACCTCTTATATCTTCCGCTACCTCAAAGAAGACCCACTAACTTTTCAATTGGGCCATACATTATTCATCTTACGAGTTTATTTGGGAGAAATACGACTTTTCCTCTCAAATTTCACATAAATGGAATCATGGTTTTATTAGTTTGTTTTAAGGGTGTTTTAAGACCTAAATTTAAAAAATAATATTTTTTTAAAAATATTTTATATTCAATTAAATCTTCGAATCAATAATTTTAACCAATTAAATTTTTAACTGATTTTAATAATCAATTTTTGATAACTTTTAAGATACTACTGTCACATAACTCACTAAAGTTATGTCATATATATTTACGGTACTTTAGAAAATTAATTTCTTTCTAAGTTATTTTTATAATTTTTAGAATTTCTAAAGATTTTTTAAAATAAGTTATTTTTAAAAAAAATTTTAAGTGATAACCACATTGCATTAATTTGTTAAAAAATTGATAGATTTAACGGTCTATAATATTGCTCAAATGATTGAACTAATGAAATTTTAAAGTAAAAGGGTTTAATTAGATGAAAAAAAATTAAGGATTAATTAGTTTAATTTTAAAGTTTAAAGGTTTATGATAACTTTTCTTTTTCCTCTCTTTCTTCTTTTGTAATTTCTTAATTTTTTTTCTCTTCTTTTTGATCTAAGATTAAAATTATATTTAAAATTCTTAAAAAACATTTATGTATGTCTTTCATTATAGAGCCATTTACAATTTAAACTATTAAATTTATCCTCTACTTTCGTATAGGTCACAAACCTTTGATTTAATCAGATTAAATCATTAAACTTTTATTATAAACAAATTAAATCATTCACACTAACACTGTTAATTATTTTAACGAAAAAGATGACTCAATAATTTTACTAGACATATTTTCCATGTCAGCAAGTTAATATTAATTAAAATTAAAGAAAAAATATTTAATTTTTTTTTACGTTAAACTATTAAAAAATTGCATTGAACCATAATTTCTTTAATAATTTAATATAAAAAAAGATTTTAAATATTCTTTCTTTAATTTTAATTAATATTAACTTGCTAACATGGAAAAACATGTCTAATATGATTATTGAGTCAGCTTTTTCATTAAAATATTTAACGGTGTTAATGTGAATGATTTAATTTGTTAATAATAAAAGCTTAATGATTTAATTTGATTAAATCAAAGGTTTGTGACTTATACGAAAGTAAAGGGCAAGTTCAATGATTTAAATCGTAAATAGCTCTTCATTATATTAAATAAAATAAAAAATGATTAGTGATTAATTAATCTATCCTTTCCTTGATAATTAAATTAAATTAATTGTTGCTGAGATCAAAATAAGAAAGTCTTATCATTTAAAAAAAAAAAGTGAGCTGGATTGAACGATTTGATTGTGTTCCGCGTTAAAACATTAAAATAGCGCAGAGTGGGAATCTAAAATTTATTATTTTAAAATTTATTAGAATTCAATCTATGACATTTTGAACAGTAGTTTTTAAGATCTAAGGGATTTCAATCCGACTTCATCGAAAAAAATCTAAAAAATTTCAGTCCGATCTCATGTAAAATATAATAAAAAATTAAAATCCCTTGAGGTCGGAACGAAATCCCATGGACTTCAATTTTTTCAAACAAAATTGAATTCCGACCTCACGTAGCTTATAAGTTTTTTTTTTTCGATTACAATTTTTTTATTATTTTTATAATATTTGCATGAGTTCGGAATAAAATCCTATGGATTTTTTTTAATTTTCGATTTCAATTTTTTATTATTTTTATAATATTTGCATGAGCTCGGAATGAAATCCTATGGATTTTATTTTTCTTTAATTTTTTATTCAGTCTGATTGTAAGCAATGAGTTTTTAATATTTTTTATGATTATTTTTTCATGAGGTCGAACGGAAAGTAATCCGACCTTAATTTTAAAATATTGTTAAATTGTTACAAATTCTTAAAAATTTATTGATTACAATAGATTTTAAAATAAAAAATCAAACGCAATATCTTGCCAATTTCACCCCTTGACCTCTCGTATAGTCTTAACAACTACAAAATGTCAAAACAATCCATTGTATTTTCCTCCTCCATGTAATCTTCTTGGATTTGTTTGTATCCCAACAAAACCTCCTAGTCATGACCTTTGCAGCATAAGGGACAGTGTTGTTTTGCTTTGATCTCATCTCCATCTTATTTGAAAAGAAAATGGTTAGATATTGAAACAAAAGGAGGGACTTTTAGTCAAAAAGGAACCCAAGGTGTTTCCTTTCTAAGCAGTACAAATAATGGCATGTTGGGGGGAAAGTAAAGGGAAACACAAAATCACAAAAATGTGGTGTAGCCTTTGACGTTGATAAAATCAGGTGGGAAGCACAGGATTTGGATTTGGATTGAGATTATCAATCTAAAAACGCGTTTAGGGAGAAGGAGAGTGGAATAATACTATCTCTTTTTAGATGGAAATTAGGGTTTTTTTATTAACCAGGAAGTAATTTTTAGTATTTATCGGATTTAAAAAAAATATTCACAATCATTTGATCTAATAAAATGAGAATAGATTTTTATATAAAATTAAAAGTTCGAGTTTTAAGTTTTGAGTGTAGCAAAAAAGTTGAGAGGATTGTTTCAATAAAATCTCTGTAGTACTCGATGTAAATTAATTAGTTAATGTGTTGGATAGCAATGATTATATAAAAATTATTAATTTTGAAGCAAAAATTAATGAAAGATGATAACATTAGCATGTGTGGAGAATCCCTTTCACTAAAAAACATTAGCACGTGTGTTGCTAGGTATTTCTTTGTCAATAGATAGAGGAACAATGCAAAATGAAAAACATTAGCACGTGAGTTAAGTGTTTTTTTGTCCATTCTCCTTCATGAAAATGTTAAGAAGGTTAAAACAGAATGCACATCTAATCATGATTAAAACGCGCTATTAATCTTGATTAACAATGACTTTTGCATATGATATGGTTTTTAAGCTGCACTGCATAGGTAAATTATCAACTAATAAAAATTATATTACGAGTTTCTTTATCATATTATTTATGTACTCAATAAATAAAAATTATTAATTTTATTATTTTTTATTATTTTTTTTTCTAACCGAAATTATATCAAGGATCTTTCTCACCATATTATAATGAGTTGTATTTTTTTTTCTAATCGAACTTTTTAAAATTTTAACCGTTAATCGAACTGAACTTTTTTTAATATATTAATCGAACCAAACAAATTTCGGTTAATTCGATTAACCGAAATTTGTTATAAAATTTTAAGTAAATTATACAAATGATCACTCAACTATGTTAAAATAATCTTTTTAGACCCCGAACTTTCAAAAGTTATAAAACAACCATTAAACTTATTAAATTCAAATAAATTGATCATTGAATTATTATATATTATAAATTATTTATAAATATTAAAAATTTTAATGATTATGTTTTAATAATTTAACAAATTTAATTATCATTTTATACTAGTTTGATAAAATTTAATGATAATTTTATAATTTTTAAAAGTTTAATGATTACAAATATATATATAACATATAAAATTTCGGTTAATTCGGTTCGAAATCGGTTAATCAAACTTTCAAAAAAACTTTAACCACTCACCGACCGAAAAGAGTTCGATGGCTGACCGTTTAACCGAATTAATTTGACTTGTTAACCGACCGTTTGAACACCCCTAGTTGTATTTATTTTCTCACTTTCGAAAATATATATGACCTAAATTGATCATTTTTCCAAGAAGGGTCAATTCCTTATTATTATTTTTTAAATTGGTAGGTATCTTAAGAATATTTAAACCTAATGTTTCAGCTTATTTTAGACTAAATTGAACTTTTTAGTCGTATAATTGAACTGAATGTAGGTTTTTACCATTAGACTAATATGTTTGATTCAATATTTTATTGATTCTGTACTGCGATGTTATTATTAAAAATGTAATGCTCTGTTCTTAAACGATGAGCGGTAACATGCAATATTATTAATAGTGTCCGTATTATAACATTTGATTTTTTAAAATTAAAATTTAAAATTTTGATAAAAATTAAAATATTTTTAAAATAATAATATCTGAATTTTATTAATTATCATAAAAAATAATACAATACAAAGCATCAAAAAGAGAAAACAAGACAAGTTCACTAAAATTCTCTTACAATGGTAAAGAGAAAAGCAGATACATCTATTGAGATTAGCGTTCAAAATTTAAAAAAATTCTAAATCTTTTTGTTTATAAGTAAGGAGATTCTTTATAGGGTGAAAAAAGATTGGTGAGTAAACCAAATTATAAGGCGAGTTGATCCACTACTCAAGTCTGATTATCAAAAACCAATCATCAATCGAGTGGGGTTCTATCTTTTTAAAATCATCTATAGAACCATAATCACATATTAGCACCGTGAAGATCTATGTATGAGCATCAATCGATTGTTAAAGTAGGTTGAAATCATACCATAAGGATAGACGAAACGAACCAAAAAAATTAAAAAAAAAAGTGCTACAATAACACAAAAAACTTGTACCACAAAATTAATTTTTAATAATAATAATAATAATAATAAACTTAATGTAACAACCCGGATTTCGGATCTGAGTTTCGGTTTAACCTAAAACGTTAGGTTCGGATGTTTGGACCTCGGATTGAGTGTTGAGCTGGTTTGAGAGTTGGGCTTGGGTTGTCTTTGGCCCAAAATGATTTTATGATTGTGTTTTTTTGGTAATTTGATAGTCGTGGACAAAGAAACAAGGGGAAGGAGTTTTCTGTAGAAAAATAATTAAGGTGAGATCATTGGGTTTTCATAATCTTCTTCCTCTCTTTTCCAAGGATAAATTTTTGCTAAAGGTGTAAAATTTGTTGATATGTTGAGGAATCACACTTTAAGTCTTTGGGGTAAGTTGTAGAGTTGTTGGTGATCTACAAAACAAGGTAAAATGGTGTATTTTGGTAAAAGTTGGTGGTGAAGAGCTTGAAGAGGTCAAAAACGGGAGAAAGGTTTTAAGGGGTTTCTTATCAGTTTCTTTGGTGTTTATAACTTCTAAAAACACCCCTAGCAATGTATAATTGTTGGTTTAATTTTTTTCTTGTAGAGAAAGAAGTTGAGAACCTTCAAGAAGACTTGGCAAGGAGAAAGCTTGAAGGAGAGGTTGCTAGGTTTTGTAGTTTGCTTTGCTCCAGGTTGATATTCCTCTAACTCCCCTTTGAATCAAACATCTCATGAGTATGTTGCATTGCTTGTAGTATGAATGCATGATTGCTTGGTTGATAGCTTAGAGACCTTTAATGGTGATTTTCGTAATTTGTTGTTTGATGACTTAAAACTAGTAGCAAAACACTTTAAAGTCCTTCAATAAGGTGTAAGAATAATTTGGGATTGAATGATTTAAGTTTGGGGTAGTGTTCTAAGTGTTTTTAGGGTCCAGACCTACATTTTCGTACAGGAGTATCGATACCGGGTGATCATACCCTAAAGAGGAAACGAAGGCCTGTGATGTAGGCATTTTGGAACGCCAACCCCCGTGTTTTGATACCTAAAATTTCAATAGCATATCGTTTCGATATCCCATACATATAGGGTGTATCGAAACCGAAAGATCTCCTTTGGTCTTCTCGAAAGGGTTGACTTGATGTATCGATACGCCGAGAAAAAGTTTCAATACCGAGTAGTTTCGATACCCTCTTTGTAGGTGTATCGTTATGGGGCATTTCGATACCCCATATAGGCGTATTGATACCCTTGGATAATCTGCTCAAGTTTTTAAGGGTGAGTTCATAGGTTCCATAATTCATGATAAGGGTTCCTATGGGTTAATTAATCTATAAAATGAATATTAAAACTTGAATTTGGTGATAATGACTTCGATATGATGAAACATGCTCGAGTCTTGATCTTTGGTTTGGCCGTAGTATAGTTTGGTGTGAAGATCTTAGGTGGATCATCTTGTGTAGTTGAGTCCTTATGTGATGGGAATCCGGGTACCCAAAAATAGTGCTATAACACAAAGAATTCATCCGATGTAACATTATGGGTGATATATCGAAGACTATTCTGAATGGAGGATCCCGATACTGTGTGGACGCAGGCCTCATTCGAAGATGCTCAATGTAACATTTCGAGCATGGGATTTGGAGGATCTTGATGCTGTGTGGACGCATGCCTCAATCCCCGGTTGTAGGTTCCTAATGTTGTGTGAACGCGGGCCTCACTACCTTGTGGTTTTGGTTTGACATGTATATGTTGTGTGCGATAGTACACATCTCATTATGTCATATGTTTAGGCGGTTATGGTAACGTCATCATATCATGCATGATATTACATGTCTTGCTTTACTTTATTCATGATATGTGTGATGTTGGTCGAGTGGCGGTGTACCCACTGAGCTTCTGTAGCTCAGCGTTTCGAAATGTGTTTTCGTGCGTAGGTTAGGAGAAGTTGGAACCGGAGGAGCACCATCAAGGTTGAAATTTCAGCATCGACTTTGTGTCAGAGTACAAGTTATTGACGTAATGGGCTAGTGCTTGTCAAATCCTATATTGTAATTTGTAATTCTTATTTAAAATTGATCGAGTCAAATGTTTTATGGTTTGTATTAAATGGAGCTCCAACTATTTTAAACTATTTGGTTTATATCAGAACTTTGATTTGAATTCAATGGATTTTTATTGTTTTAATTGAACTTGGATTGATTTGAATTGTAACATTTAAATCAGAACAGATGAAGTATATTTTACCAATTATGTTGGCTCAAATTTGCTTATATTCCTTTGGATAATTTAATGGCTTATTCATCGTAATTTGATTAATGGTAATTTAGTGTAATATGTTATTAGATAATAAATTATTCTATATTCCTACAACATAACAAAATAATTTTACATTCCAATCACCTGAAAGTAAAATCTAACTTCACTAGTAGTATAATGAAAATAATCTTATTACCTCTAATAATCAAACATTATCTAACTAAATCGCGCCATATAATATTTTACTGTTTTTAAAAAAATATTTCATAAAAAATAGGGAAATCATTTAAAATGAAGATGTGACATAATATTAACCAAAACTAAAATAACTTGATCAAAAATCGATATATAATTAATTTTAAATTAGTTATAATCTATAAGTGAACTTATTAATTTTTGTAGATACATACTTATAAAAATTTAAAGGGAAAAATAGATTTTTAATATAAAAATTAATTTAAAAAATTAAAAAAAAATCGTATAATTTTTTTTTAAAAAAAATAGGAGTATCGAAGAGCATCACGACATCTAGACCATGACAATTCCGCTCTTTAGTCTTATGATAGTATCGGGAAAAGCCAGATGATGTTGGAAAATTACTAATATTTCTCCGAAGTATACATTAATCAATTTAATTGGTACATTTTTTCTATTCCTGTTTTTAGTAATTTCTACCGGGAGATAGTTTTTCTTAATGGTTTTGGTATAACTATTGACATATAATTTATTGGTCGAATAGTTCAGATCAGATATTATAGACTCATAACGAGAGTAACCTTTTAATTCAGTGTATTCTATTTATAACATTAAGATTTAAATTTTTGATATTATTTAAATGATTTAATGTATGATCCGATTAAACCAACTAACAACGATATTTTTTTTTTAATCTTTGACTCAAAATGCAGCAGATTGACAGTGAAAAGTTAAGTGAACTAAAAGAAGTTCATTATATAATTGACTAAAAATAAAAGTACATAATTTATCCTCCTATCTCTACCTAGTTTCTAGCTTTAACAAAAGAGATTTTAAATCCTAAATTTACATTAACCCCTTATAAATATATCATAATTTTCTTCATATTTAAACCCTAATACTAAGTCAAATTTATTAATCCTTCAACTTCTCCTTAGGAGAGAGTTTTGATGGGACCTTAGCATTAAATCATGCCCAAAGTTGTTCCCATAATAACCCAAAGTTGTTGCTGTTGTTGTCTTCAATGAGGCCCCAGTTGCTGTTGAAAATGTCCATCGATATCGGGGAGCTTGGCTGAGGAGACGTCGATTGTGCCATCTCCATGCAAATCTTATCGGCAAGGTTCGCTTGCTGCAATTGCATGTTGATTACCTCGGCTTGAGCTTTGGCGAGTTGTGCTTGGAGTTCGTTGATTTGCTTCTGCAGTAGGCAGATCGCCCCCGCGCAACCGTAAACCGGATCTCGGATCCTGGCGTTCGCCTCGTACACCATGCTGCTTACCGCGTCGGCCCTGTGAGACTCTGGAAGTTCCTGAAAGTTTCCAGGAATTGCAAACACCGTTCGTTTAGTATATTTGATACGAGGAACAAAATTAAAAAGGAAAATCCCTAAAACTGTCACTTTTTCATTGGTGCTGCATTTTTCAACGCAGTAACCCAAAACATTTTCACACTCTAGGAGAAATAAGCAACTAGAGTACCTGCAGGAACTTGATAATGTTGCTAGCACCGAACACACGATGAGCAATGGTGAACTTGGCTGGTTCAGTAGGAGGGAAATAAGGTGCCAACACACATTTATCGGCACACCTTCTCCTCAAAATCTTGCAAGCAGCGCAGGGGCTGATAACAACCGCCGCCGGAGGAGGAGGAGGAGGAGGAGAGGATGATGGTGAAGTTGAAGAATTTGGAGAAAGTGATCCTGGAGAAGATGTTTCATATTCCATCTTAAACATGAGGGTTTTAAGGCTTTTCGGTGATGGATGGAGAGAAGTTAAGAGAGGTTGGGGATGACAATTAATATTAGTAGTGGGTGGTGGTGGACAGTTTGTTTTAGGACAGAAAGATATTATTTATAGGGGAAGTTAGACAAAACGATTATGTCATGACGCATGAAATATGACGTAATCTTTTAATCCTAAAATTATTAATGTTTAATACGAATGGAGTTTTATAAAAGATTAATATGGGATGATTGATTTTTTAAAATTACATAATTATTTAAACTTTTAACATTTCTTAAAATATTTAGTAGTGATATAAAATTTATTAATCGATTAATTTATATTGGTTTTTGCATAGATCAAATATAACATGATCCTTCCCACCTAACTTTTTTAATTCACAATACCATAATTTAAATCTTTAACATTACTTAAGAGATCTGTCGTTTCATCTCATCAAACCAACCTAAGTCTCTTTGAGATTGTTGTGTGAGTGTTTCGTCGTGTTTTAATTTGACCGATTAAAACTAATTATTTATTTTACCTTTTTAAATTTTGATTATAATAAAAAAAAACATTTTGATACACAAGTTTATGAAAAATATAGTTTATATAAACCTTTTAATTTTAGGGTTTAAGATTTTATGTTAAAGTTTAAAGAAAGGTTTGGTGTATAGGATATAAAATTTAAAATTTATAATTAAATTTTAGATTTTAGGGTTTAAATTTTATATTTTAAGAGGTTAGGGTTTATAATATAGATTCTAAATTTTATAAAAAAAATAAAATTTTTACACGATTTTTATAACGTACAAATTTATTATGTGTATCAAATCCTACACTAACTTAATTTAGGTGTAATTATCACTAATTGCCTAGTTTAATACTTTTTGATAATTATCATAAATAGTAAGCAAAAGCATCCTAATTATTCTCTTGAAGAATTATAATTTTATGTATTTACTATTATTTTAAAAATTATATTTCTTCTGCCTTCCCAAAAATTAAAAAAGTGTTTCAAATTTTGTTTTTTTTGTTGGTATAAAAATTCTCTACCGAACCGCCTAACTTTCGAGTAGCTGGCTTTTTGTTTCTAGAAAGAAAATAAATTCCTCTCCTATTTTCTTGGACTCGAGTCAGTCATAATTTCAGACAAGGAAAAATAAGTCTTATTTTGTAACCACGTATATGCTGGAAAAAGCTTATTTCCACTTCTTTAAAGAAAAATAATATAGAAGTAGGATATTAAATTATCGTATGTGCGAAGAAGAATTAACTCAAATGGATTTGTTATTATTATAATAATTTTTTTTATGACAAAGAATAAAGATATCCAAATTAAGAATCAATCTTCTCTTGTAATTGATTAATTACGTTAATCGGTGGATTTTCAAAAACTGAAACTGTAATAGGGCCTCCTCTATAGTAATCAGCTAACCAATCTGCAATCATGTTAACACGACGATCTATTTTGTGAATTTCAACTAGCCAAGAACGCGACATTAACTCATGTACAAAAGCTACCAAAGATGTCCCAACTAAGCTCTCAGATGAACGATTTAATATTCTGACCACTTCCACATTATCAGTCTCAAAAATAACTTTACAACATCTAATCCGTCAAGCATGGGATAAAATATCAATAGCAGCCCATAATTTCGTGAGCAAAACCGAATATCGACCTATGCTACGAGCGAAACCAAATAATCAATGACCTTGATCATCACGAATGATCCCACCAGCTGAAGTTATACCATCACTAGATCTCCTTAATTTTAAAAACGATGAAATTGAGTGTTATTTAAACACATAATTAAGGAGGATTATAGTTCATATTTTCTATTAATTTAATCTGACTCAAAAAAGTTTAATTCATCTATTTAAATAAGACGTAATCAGAATTTTTTATTAAAAATACAAACATAGAGATATTATAATAATGTTTTTTTTTGTTTTTATTAAAAAAATAGGAATATAGTTGAAAATGTATAAAGAGATAAGTAGTATAGTAATTGTACTTAAATATTTATAATAAAATTAAATTATTATTTTAGATTAAATCAAGTATTTTTAATCTAAAATTAAACCCAACTTGATATCATTCTAAAAGCATTTGATCCAACTTAATTTTTTTTTTATAAAAATGACCTAATAAAATTTAATCAAAACTCATTAAAATTGTATCGATCATCATTTCACATAATATCTTTTATTTAAGTTACTCTTTATTTTAAAAAATTAATCAAGAATTGTAATCACTAATTTTATCCGGAGTTTCAACCCGGGTTTTAATTTTTGTCGATTTCCAAATAACGGGCTCAAATTTAACGAAATCAAAAAATATTAATATTGATAAAAACATTACTACCTTTTTATACTTTTTTTTTGTTATAAAGAAAAATAAAATAATATAAAAATTCAAAAATATTATATTTTAAATACATTTCTCTTTTCCTTTAATTTTGTGTAATACATATATAATACTTTTTTAGTTATTACCATCAATTATATTATCAATATTAAAATAAAAAATATTATATATGTTCTTCCATTTGTTTCATTCCTTTTTGTTTTATTATTATAATATATTATTATATATTAAATAATTAAATAACATAAATAAAACCCATGTCTATACAAAATGAATAGCCCATGTTATTAAATATATGTTCAGTCCATATTACATAATCCATAAATAATAATAATACAAGCCCAGATTAAATTAGAACAAAACCCACACTTCATTAAATTTTATTTCCTTTCAATAATAATAATAATCCATGTTATTTCCTTTCAATTTTAACCCCAAAAATTTCATTTTTCTTTCGATTTAATCATTTTTTATTTTATTTTATTTTAAATCAATTCTGTAATTCTTTTTCATTTATTTTGACCCATATTTTATTTCCTTTTTCTTTTTATTATTTCATTTAATTATTTAATTAAATTTTATTTTTCCTTATTTATCATGACAACTAATTCTCAAAAAGTTTTGACTTTTTATATTTCCATTATTTATTCTTTACCCTTTTAATTATTATTAATTGACATTAATTTTATTTTTTTTACTTTCGTATAAAAAGAGAATGGATCCATTTAATTTGTTTTAATTTTCTATGGCATTTAATGCCTTTGGTTTCAATTTTTCCATTGTTTCCCTGTTGCCGCATGGTTTCCCTTTTTTTTTTTTTATTTTCTTTTAATATTTATTTTCTTTATATATGTTATATAATGTTTTCATATAAATTCCATTTTTAATACTGTTATCTCCTTTTTTATCTTTATTTATTTATTTTCCTTTTATAAAATACGGTTGTTTATTACATACATTATATATTCTTTAATACATATAAGGATCGTATGATATATATATATAGTATTATAACTTATGTATTATTATATTATAATATAATATTTGTTTATTTATGTGTTCGATCGGCTTTACGGTGACCCGCAACGGAAATGATCCGTATTATTTATAGCCCGTTTAGTGTAAATAACTAACCTCTAATATTTATTTTTTCGTATTTATTTTTCTTGCAATTTATTTTATGCGATTTAATTTTTCGTAATTACTTTTCCGCAATTTAATCTTCCGCATTTAATTTATTGCACATAGACTTGTTATAATTTACTTTGAGCACTTTTGATTTTTCGCATTTATTTTATTTATTTATTTGTATATTGGATTCATTTATTCAACATTTGTCACACCTCATTAATTAATGAACCTAATTAAATATTTCTTTATTCGGTCGTAACGGGCCCGACACCAAATGTAGTGGTGGTGGTGTATGCGTTTACCTTCGGATAAAGATACGGTAAAATTAAAATAAATTCGAATTTTAAACAAATAATTAATTTAATGTCACTTTAAACCGAGATATTCAAAATTAATTAAGCGGTTATTTTAAAGGTGCCAATTTTGGGCGGTTTTTAACGTTAACCTCGTTTTAAATCGTAACCGACTCTCGAACCCAAACCATTTCGAATCTCTGGTTTTTACGGTGTCCGGTCTACCAAAGTGACCGGTGTCGACTCCAAATATTTTTTAAATCGTTTTCCAAATTTCAATATTCTTTTAGTTGGTTTTAAAACCTTTCCCCAATTTTAAAATTTAATTTCCGACTTTTTAAATTAGCAACTTTTTACACTTCTAGAAAAAAAAGGGTCGCTACAAAAATATATGTACGTTTGTTTATATATATAAACGAGTATTTACGTGGTCATCACCCCTGTTTGATTTCAAAGTTAATTAATAAAGGAAAAAGAAAAAAATGTGGAATTTCAAAGTTAATTAATAAAGGGAAAAGAAAAAAATGTGGAATTTCAAAGTTAATTAATAAAGGAAAAAGAAAAAAAATGTGGAATTTCAAAGCTAATTAATGGAAAACCCAAAACACAAGGGGCCCAGGTACAACAGATTGTAGGGATAAGAAAAGTGCAAAACTTGGATCAGATAGGATTCGGATACTTTACGTTCGGAATAATTAGGGGTGAGTAATGAAATTGAGAAAATTGAAAAATTGATTTGAATCGGGTTATGCGGTTTGGTTTAATTCGAGTTTATATACTGTGATTTGTTTTTCGGTTTGGTTTAATTTTTATAATTCGGTTCAGTTTTGAGTTTTTTATATGGAACTCATTTATTTTATATCAACCCGAAATAAAAAAATTATGTCTCATATCAAATATGTTTTAAATGTAGTCTCTTGAAATATTTAAATTATTTTTTTTAAATTGGTCTGTTGAAATATTTTAATATAATTTTATAATATTAAATTGATTAAATATCGTGTTTCAAATTCAAACATATTTTATAATATTAATTAATTAATTAATTTTGTGTTGGTTCGGCCAGTTAATTCGGTTTAATCGAACAATAAATACTCCTAGATATATGTAAATAAATTTAAATAAACATAAACAAACTAACATAAACAAACATAAATGAATGGATTGCCGAACATTCACGAACATAAATAAACAAACAAACTCTTTGTTTGTGTTCATTCATTTAACTAAACGAACAAAAAATCTTATTCATGTTCGTTCGTTTAATAAATAAATGAACATAAATAAAATTTTTTAAAACAATTCATGAATAATTCATTAAATGTTTGATTCGTGTATAATTCTATTTTTAAATGACATATATTCTTTGGACGGATAATTGAAAAATTGAATGATATATTCATTTGATTTACTAGTAACATATAGAATTATGTATATTATATATAAGTGAATTATTTTTTTAATAAATTTTAAATAACCTAAAGGAATAATATGAATGAATAGTTTGACTAATTATTTAAATATGTTTACTCAAGTTCATTAAAACTTTAAATAAATATGTTTAATTATTTGTTTTACTGGTAGTGTATTATGAACAAATATTTTAATTTTTTCACCCACACTAAAATTTAAATTTTAATCAGCAATTCTATATTCAAAACATGTAGCTTTTTAGATTAAAATTGCTTTTCAACTAGATTTAAAAAGTATTTTTTAAAAGTTTAAATTTTTTAATTTTTTCAAAAATATTTTTAAATAAAATTATTCATTTATTCTTGTTATATCAACAATCGTTTTATATTTTTAAAAAGAACATCTAAAATAATTATTTTATACTTAAAAGTACTTTTTGATAATATCAAACACTCATATTTAAATTAAATAATTTTAAACTATATTTTATTATATTTTTTAAAAACAATACCAAACTGATATTATTATACATCGTAATAACATTCTTCTTTTTCATCATTACCCAAGTATGATTACATCTGTATAAGTATATTGAATAATAATTCTTACTTACCAACGATCTCAATCAGTGACTAAGAAGTGCACCAAGGTAGACGGCAGTGGGTAAATATAGCAGCCTCGTACAGGATTCTTAAATAATGAGGTATTGAAATTTAATGAAAAATACTGACGCGATTAGAATGATTTATAATTGTTTAGGAGTTTTAAATTTTATTGAAAATAATATATTGATTAAATCTTATCGAACAAAAAATAAATATAATTAATAATTTAACAAAATTACATATTTTTATAATAATTCATAAAATAATTTCTAAAATCATACTAATTATTTTTAAAAAGGACCTTGTTGGCTCCCCTTACATTTTCGTATTATCATAGTTATATATAAGTTATAATCCAATTAAACTATATTTGTTGTTTAAGGTGTTTATTCGCACCAAGTATAACTGTTAAAATTTTATATTAATTTATAATCGGATATAAATAAATGATTTATATTAAACCTAAAAAAATAAATTTTGAAAACTATTAAAAAATCTAAAATATTATAACATTTTAAATTATTATATAAATATTACAAATTATTATTATTTAATCTTAAATTAATGTATCTTTTTTAGATTCTGGTTGCATCTAGCAGCCTCTTGGATCTCAAGTGTTCTTACGAAAACCAATGTCTCCGGCAGTTCTTATCCGACCAGTTTGTGTCTCCCAATGGATTCCCTGTTTCTCCCGAAACTTGTTCATTGTTTTTAGACTCGACCAATGACCAGCCTCCGGACCTACTTTCGTACATATTCCTTTACACATTAACTACCAGTCTAAGTATTGAGCCACCAAATAAGTGGTGGCCAGGCTCAGCAATCTATTTAATGACAGACAAAAACAGGTGGAAGTTGAAAAAGCTAAAGAATCCTCACCTGTTTATTCCTATTCTGCCATGTACTTATCTTTCTAATATTCCTATTGTACATACATCAAACACGTCTTTTAAAAAAATAATAATAACCGTATGATAAATAATATATGAGCAACCTTTTGATTGTGTAATTTTTTGTAGCATGCCTCATGTGTAACGTAGACAAGTTGAACAACCATGAAATTGACCCATCATGATATTAGATGACTCATGATAATTGTTGGAAAAATAATGATATATGACCATCTTTGGAGCATAATTTGAAAGAGTAAAGATGAAGTTTCGAATAAGAAAATAGTTGATTCTTATTATACTCTGTGACATCTTTACAACGATAGCTCATATGCTCAAAATTATTGAGTGGTAAATGAGAAATTGATGCTCAAAGTAGGAAGGTCAATAATAAATAAGAAATGTAGAACCCCTTATCCCACATTGGTAGGATTAGTCACTGATTATTATTATTTATCATTTTTTAAATTCGGTTCGATTGAAATTTATTTCTTTTCGTTCTATTTTATTCTTCTTTTAAATAATAATAATTTATATTATTTTATTATTATTTTATTTTCTTGGATTAGTCACCTATTATATAACAATAATGAAAAAAATAATGCTGCAAAATTAGAATAACTCTTTGATTGTATATGTTTATACCAAAATCTTAAAATATAAAAAATAATAATGTTGCACAATTAATGATCATGAATGGGTTTAAAAGTTATTAAAAATATAAAAAAAAATATAATTTTACCATAAAAACAATAATTTAAACTCATTTTAACCTGAACTTAGATTAATTTGAATCAAACAAAATCGAACCCAAATTTGCTTAATCCTTAAAATTAATATGAAATTAAAAGAATCTAAATTTGAAATAAAACAAACAATTAACTTGAAATAACTCGAGTCTCTAACCCCATTAAAAACTGCATTGTCTGTACTTTAAAGGTTTGCCCTGGCCCACGCGGAATGAGTGCAGCGGTGTCTTCTGTTTCAAACCAATTTCCCCCCCAGACCGCTACCAGCATCTGTCCTCAAAATTCTGTCTCTTTTTCCTCAATTACAATGACTCAAACCACTCCAGTTTCAACATAACAGCAGTTGAAGTCTGAAAAGTTTTTGAGATTTAAATCCCCGTCAGAACTGTGTGTTTTGATGGGACATAATGAAATGCGTTGAACTCGTGGGCGTAGAAATTAGGAAGAGTTGTGACAAAATTTCAACTTTGACAATGGAAGTGAACCGCACCAAACTACGAGTCTGTGTTCACTTGGACTTGGCTTCGGTTGGAAAAAGTGCCGCATTACGGCCTAAAATCTTGAATCCAACCTAGCAGAAGACAAAACATGAAAGAAGACCGAAGTTAAATTTAATTAACCAATTTTAATAAAAATCGAAAAAAAATTTATTAATCTCAGAATTAAAACAAGTAGAAACTCAAACCAATTTAAAAACTGAGTAGTAGAAAATGTGTTGAGGCCTGCACGAGAATAATTTTCTTAAGACAAATTTTCTACCACTTCTTAGATTTGGAGTTTTGATGGTAGTCTGTCTTCCAATATATAACAACAAGAAGACCTTCAACAATAGCACGGTTACGGAAATCTCAAGCTTTATCTGCCTTCGTTAATCACAAGAAAAAAACGAGAGAAAAAACATTTTGGATGTGTTTGAAACTTGAGAAATTAATTCATATTTATAGGAAAAATAGGACAACAGTGAAAAGTTTAAAACAAACCAAAATTCAAATTTTAAGGGATAATGCACATTATCAAGAGTTCAAGAGAAACTCAACTTCTGCTTTAATTCATATATCAATAGAATATAAACTCTTTTTGGATATAAAAATCTACATTAAAAAAAATTACTTACAACGGATAAAATATCGATAGAGCCATGAAAAACTTGATTTGTCCGGACATTTGTGTCGCCTACGTTATACCGGTGCGTTCCAACCCAAATAAAATCGAATTTGCACCCCGAGGCACAAGATTATCTTAGGATCATGCTCACCTGCGGTAGCTTCTGATATTATGTATCATAAAAAAGAATTGAAATTTATTCTACATAATAAATCTTAAAACGATCAATTTTATAATGTAAATAATAAATCCAGAACGAGTAATAATAAAATTTATTCTACATATGTATACGTAACTTTTCTTAAATTATTGTTTTAATACTTTAACTTTTATTTAATCTCTTTTGCTTCTTAAATTTTTATTTATTTTTGTTAAATTAAAAGAAACCGACGAAAATAAGTGATGGAACCATTTTATCCAAGTTAGTTATTTTGTTTTAGTTTATTTTATCTTACTTTTAATTTTGTGTATAATTACTCAAACTTAAACTAGACTCGAAATCTTAATGAATTAATTCGAATTTAATACTACTTGAGCTCAACTCGATTAGTTTACACCTCTAGCCCTAGTTAATAAATTTCACTCATATTTTTTTACTATTTTTTAAGGATCATCCATTGTATTTTAACTTTCAAATAATCATCTTTTTTATTCATATATAAAAAAAAATAAAAATTCATCTTAAAAAATAATTAAATTTATTAATCGAGATCATAAATAATATAACAAAACGAATTCTTCTATAATTTTCCTCGCCAACTACCAAAGATACATTTTACAGCCCATTTAGGAATTAACTCTAAACAGCCCAACTATTCTTAACCGATAACTGCTTAACCAAATAATCTCCTGACTGACATTTTCTCAATAAAACGGCATTCTATAAAAAGAATTTTTATAATTAAAAATATTTAAGAATTAAAAAAAAATTTAACCCAGAGAAATTTTAGTATTTTATTTGTTGAAATTTTATAATTAATTTTATGAATTCAAGTGCCTTAAAGTTACGTACAATCTTCGTGTGTGGTCTTAATCCAAAAGATAACATTACTTTCAAAAGCCCAATAACAAATCTAATCATTTTCGGTTTCTATTAGAATATTATCAAGATAGAAAATTAAAATTAATCTCTTAGCACGAACCATCTAGCCTTATCGGTTAAAAGAACATTTGTTGTTCCTATAGGTTACGGGTTCGAGTACCAGTACTATCAGCATAGTGGTTGAGCGATCAATGTTCAATAGTTGAGAGTATATACTCTAGAACAGATACGATTGTACTCACTGTAACTAAATCAAAAAAAATATAGTTATTTTGATATTTATTTTATTTTTAAATATTTAAATCTTTAATGTTTTGATTTAAGTTAAAATAGTTTTATTTATATGAATATCATTAGTTGATTAATGATTAATTTTCTTTATTAATGTGATGCATCCGTATAGATTGAATTAATGATGTGGCTTATTCACATGTAATTATAAATATATTAATTAAATTAATTATAACCAATTTAGTCCCTTTAGTTTTATTTCAGTCATATCTTCTCTTTTTTATTATTTTCACTTTTTAATTTTCATTTCTTTATAATATGATCACTTTCCATATTTATTTTTTATTTTACTTAATATAAATTTTATTTAAATTAGGCATAAAGATAATTTTCACCCTTAACGTTTATAATTTTTATCATTTTAGCACCTATTCTTTTTTTGGGATAAATTTAGCCCTTAACCTATATCTTTTTAACAAATAACTCATTTTTTAACTATCATGATAACTGAAATTCAGCTTATTAGAAACAAAGTAGTCTTGCTTATAAGGTTAAAAACAATCCACTCTCGTATACTCAATTCAAAAAATTTCACAACTTTACCAGATTTAAAAAGGGAATCACTTCACATTTGTGGAAGTAAAAAAACAAAGAACATGATTTATATCTTCTTGGGCAACACGACACACTGGACAAATAATATCAATGATCAAATGAAGCCTACTATGCTCAACGTTTTTCACAATTGTTTTCAATCTCATAAGCCACAAGAAAATCCAAACATATTGTTATCCTCCTTAAACCCTAAATCCTAAATCATAAATCGAGATGCTTATGAATAAAATTCCAAACATTATCAATAATAACATGCCATCTAGATGGACGCACATAGTAAATTGTCTTTATCGAAAGCCTATTCATCTCACCACCACTCCAACCTACACCGCTCTTCAGTTGTGTGATAAATGCTTTAATCTCAGCAATGTGTATTAATATACGGTGTGGCAACATATGTTGAAAACAAGACTAATTCCAATTACCATTAAAATTTATTTAATATTTGATTAAATGAATTAACATAATTGTAGAGACTAAAAATTTACGTGGTGTTTTAAAATTTCGAGAAGTTGCCATGTGTATTGAAAAATAATTTTAGAAGGATATTTATAATTAGGATTTTAAAAATAATATGGAATCGTAATCGATCATTTAAAAAGGGGTACACCGAACACCGTAGCAAAAGAAAACTAAAGATTCAAAAATTTAGGTTTGAGAGTCGGTTACGGATGAGGAAGGATTAGCCACACCGTCCAAAATTGTTACCTTAAATTAATTATCGTTTTTTTAATATCGAACTTTATGGATTAGAGTGACATTTAAATCAAAATTTAATTATAAATATGAGTAAATTTTAAAGTCCCCGATGTTCAAGAAATAAACAAAAACAACCATCTACCCTTTAGACCGATAACCAAGTTTATCTTCGAAAAATGGTGTGCCGCACTGACAATTAGTATACCGATATGCAACCTAATTAAAATATTGAAAACGCTAAAAAAATAATCATATATAAAACCAAATAATATATATGTAAAATATATATGAAATATATGCATATGATAAAAATAAATAAATAAATACACAAATATTATATAATATAGCATACACATTTAATATGATATGTAATATAAAATATAGTAAATAATATGAAAAGACATAATATAATTTAATACATATGTGTAAAATATAATAAATAAAATATACTAATAGAAACCGTATAATATATATCAAGTTCCTAATTTTAATATTATATATTAATAACTTATACATTGTGTAACCCCCTCGACCTAGTCTAGACAAAACCCAATTTGAACGAGTTACACGAGAAATACCAGAGTAAACTCGAGAATATTTACACCGATAAACGATCTTATTTTTTTTCTTTATAACTTTTCTAGATTCCTTAGGGTTCCTACATATGCATATATTTCTTAGCATCACACACAAATCGAAAACAAAATCAAGTTCAATTGCATAATATATAAAAAAATCAAATTGTAAATTATATTAAATTCAAGGTCTAAAACTGAAATTAAGATTATCATCTTGAGCTTGCATGTCAAATTTCATATCAATCCGAGCTTTCTAGGTCACTCAATTACATTCAACAAGTTTAGGGATCAAAATGCAAATATTTTAAACTTGTAGATTCTATTGCCTACCATTAACTTCCTGAAGTATCGGTACAACCTCTTCTAGTATCGGTATGCCTACGTGACAAGCTTTCGTACTGATACTCATTAAAGGTCGTATCGATACTCGAGTTTCGATCGAAAAAGTGGGTTTACAAATTTAATTTCTCATACTAATACTCCTTATCGTACTGATATACTTGAACAAATTTTCACTTAAGTATCAGTACCAGGTAGGTGTACCGATACGCCTACTTGATTCAAGCATCCCATACCGATACTATTTTGTCGATACCGATATCCTACAACAGTTAACACCTTAAACAGTAGTCAAATCACCTCTAAAATATGCCAACACTCCTCGTAAACACCCATAACACTTGTCTAACATCGTTAGGCACTTTTTCAATAACAATCATCCATTGATTATACATCAATTGAAGGCATAGCATACACATCCACAAAATGCATTTTAACTTAAGTAACACCATAATAACAAATCATTTTAACATAAAACATTTTATGCATACATGAAAAGAAATCATCAATCATGCCATATCATTTCAATGCATCAAATCAAGCATAATCAAAAATGTCTAAATCATTAAGAGGCCATATACAACCCAAATGCGACATCTCTATCACATACAACATCCAAGTAAGGAAGGTATCTACCCATTGTCATCTATTACTAATTGAAGTATCAATACTTGATATTGCACCTTGGTTTGTTATGTTTGGATTCTTTCTTACTGCATGTGTCAACTCCACAAGTTTTAATCTATATTGTTTATAAATAAAAGAGATCATAAGCCATGTTCTTAGTGAAGGAAATGCTCAAAATCACAACTCACACAATGCAGCCCATAAATCATGCGTACAAAACCATTTTATCATGTGATGTTTAATATTTTTTATGTGTTTAAATCTCATGCTTGTAAAGCATTTAAATCTTATCATGTGTCATTATCTCATGCATCTCAATGCAATAAAATCTCATGTCTTACATTCTCTACAAATAGCAAGGCTTATCATTTTTCATGTACAAGGTCTTATGTACAATAAATTCATTTATAAGTTAATATGAACATTATTTAAAAACCATGACACATGAAATCACATATATTTTCTTATGAGTGACATCGGATAGCATTATCTTTATTCGTTCGATGACACTACCCCATCCTTATAATAAAACAAGTATGTTTGTATATGTGGGCACTTGATGGATTTACCCCCTATGAAGCAATATGATAGAACTAATCTTATCATTAAGTCTCACCTCGGTCGGGTTGACACTACCCTCATTGTCCGGATGTGATAAAACTACCCTATCACATAAAAATAACACTACCCCTATTGCATCTCGAGGAATTTAGTCTCATGTACGAATATTGTAATGTTTATAGTGCATTTTAGACTCTATTGATCAATCAATATATTCAACATTTCTATGCTCATCACTTAGCTAATATACAAGTCATAAAACCAAATTCGTCCAATATGCATCAAAGCAATAACATTTCATCTCAAACTTTTATATATAAACCAATATAAATCTCAAAATCATTATAATGCTACAAGGGCGTTTCATAAATATTATTCTCATGAGATGTATCAAATCATATCATCATTTCTAAAATATTTGACAACAATAAATGCAACATTTACAATCATGAGAATGACAATGCAAACCATGAGATAATTAAGTCGATAAAGAAAGTACAAACCAACAACTTACTTTCGAGTATAAGTTGTCTTGTCACACTAAAACTAAACTCCCAAACCTTTGTAATTAAGCAATGATGTGCATTAAAGCCATTGTCCACTCATCGACTATGCATTGCCAAAGCTTTTATTGCCAAAGTCAATTGTTCACGGATCACCCTCGATGATATTCCCTTCTTTTAGCCAACAAAAATAGAGGTATTAATACACTCTTGGCTCATAAAATCTCTTCTTAACACCTTAAAATGTTTAACTACACTACAACCCACTTTTCAACATCGATTCAACATTGAAACATCAATCTAACATTTTAACTTTATCATCTGCCCATTTCCCACAAGATTAACATGTTTATACACAAAAGATACATTAAAGATCCTCCCAAAACCACACCTAAAACACCAACTTTCACACAACCCACTCAAAACACCAACACCAAGATTTCTTCTTAGATCTTAAACTAGCAACCTAATTCCAAGATTATAATGATTCTATTGGCCAATTCATATCATAATTGATTTAAATTAACTTTAATTATAGAGATTAACTCATCAAAATCAGATATATACTTAATTAAGTCAATAAACTATCAAGATTTGATCAAAACTCTTTTAATACACAATCAACTCATTAAAAATCAATAGAAAAACATGTAAAATAGTTATTAATTTATGAATTTCAATAAAGAACATTCAATTAGAGGAGAAGAATGAATCATTACCTCAATTTCGAAGTCCACCATCAACCATGATTAATACATGTTAAATATCAAAGATTTTAATGTGAAAATATTAAAATCAAAGAGAAAATATTATAGGAACATTGAAAGTAAAAGAAATCCGAATTACCTTGATGAAATTGAGTGAGAATTGAGAGAAAATTGAGAGAATTCTAATTTGAGTAGTTGAAAAAAAGTTGAGAGAGAAGTTTTATGTAAAATTAAGAAAATGAGAAATTTTGGTTATTTTAACCAATTATGGTTAATAAACCTCTTGAAATATGATTAAAAGTTTATGATTGACAGGTGGAAGTCTCTGGTAAAATTTGGATTTATTGCTCCCTACGATTTAAAATTATGAACTTTTACATTTTAGTCACTAAAACAGAAATAATTTTTAATTTTTATAAAATAATCACTAATTTCTAAAATGTCACCCTTTCGGGTTTGAGTTCCCGGAATTGATTTGAAAAAAAGTCAAATATAAGTCAAATAATGTTTTTTTTTAAATATTTTCACATAATTTTATATTATCCAAAAATATTTATTATCAATTAAATCCCGAAACTAGTCTAACTTATTTAGAACCGGTTCGATCGAACCCTAACTTGATCCAGGTAACTTCTAGACCCAAATTAGGGGCGTTACATTATGGTATGTACGTACTATATTATGTAACACCTTCGACCCAGTGTCACATTGGGCCTCTGGCCCAAAACCCGTATTTCAAAATTTTGGCTTCAAGCCCAATTAAAATCGACCCAAATCCAATTTCAAAACGAGTCCAAATAAAACCATAACATCTCATTAATTTCAAATCCAGAATGTAACATGATCCAATAATTTAAAATAGTAAGGAGCTCCATTTAATACAAAACATTTAAAAGCATTCAACCCAAAATAAATAAGAGTTACAAATACATAAGGTTTGATAAGTACTGACCCACAACATCAAATATTTGAATCATAAAATTATTGTTGTTCATTATATTTTCGGTAGTGATGTCTTTTTTATTACATATTTTAAAGATAATTTTATCTAAAATGATAAAAATTGACAAATACCTAAAAGGATGATAGAAATTATATTTTCGGATTGTTAACAAAAACACATTATTGTTAGTAATAATTATTTTTTTAAGTTGATAAAAATAAAAACAAATCAAACGTAGAAATAAAATTTTAAAAAATGATTACTCTTAGTAATAATATTTTATGAAAATTTTGGTCAATCCCTTCTCTATAATTTATTGTTAATTTTGACAAACAAAGTCAAAGTAACTTTTTAATCTATGTTTTATATTCTTCCATCAATTTTACCATTAATCTTGAAAAGTAATAAAAAAATATAACTAATTAAACGATACAATTTTTTAATTATACGTGTTTATAACTTTATAAGTATCAAATCGATAAAAATAATAATTACAAATTATTAAAAAATAGTTTACTTTTTTTTATAGATGTCAGATTCATAATTATCAATTAACGGTAAAATTGAATAGAAATTAAGAAACTATTTTTTCAAATAAAAATAGTACATGACCCAATTTCATAAAATACAATATAGTGACTACATTTTTAATTTTGAAACACTACAAAATAATTGGTATATTTAAACTTCAATATTATTATAAGAACGTTTTTATATTTTTCTCCTTTTATATAGTCTTTAAGTAAAATAACGAAAAATTATCATTTGAAGAAAAAAAAACAGACTAAAAAACAAAAATATTTAATTTTTTAATTAAAATCTCAAATTAATAAATTATAAAATATCCCTAATCCCTACTCACAAAAAGAAAAAAAAAATAAAACATTACATATATCCTCAACAAAAGTACAGCTTCCATTACATGTCTTTAATTGTAACCATTTTTTTTTCTATAGGTGGATCCGACTTGGTTGTGCCTTTGTCATCCTCGCCTCGCCATACGGTTCGTCGTTGTCGATCTTCTTATTGTTTCGGAAAGCAGCGCAGCCGATGACATAGAAGATGACGAGAAGGATAAGCACCACGATGTTAATTACCGAGACTTTCCTCCAACTTTTCTTGAGGCTGCCGAGCACGCCAGCTTTGCACGAGTCGCATTGGTAGCACAACATCTGCTGGTCGTTGCTCCACCGTGAGCAGTCAATGTCGGACCCAACCAGCCCACCGCCCGGGTTCCATAGCGTCTCGTTGACATAGACAAAGCCACAGACAGTGGGTGGCTTGCAGCAACCGGACTACAGTTAAGAAGTTTTGGCAGCCTTAGTTACTTAATATACATACATATAGTACTATTTTGTTTTAATACAAAAGACAAAAATCTTATCTTTTTGGATGTATTTTTTTATGGTTTAAAACTAAAACATCAAAAATTTTAAATTATAAGAAAACTCTTAAAAAATATATATACCATTATGAATAAAATAAAGAATAAGAAAAAAAAATATGAGAGAACAAATATGAGAGACAAAAGAGAGAGATTTGTATTAGACTTTTAGACAAAGCATTGTACACAACCCTACTTTGAGAATATAATACAAATCTCTCTTTTGTCTCTCATCTTTGTTCTCTCATATTTTATTCTTATTCTTTACTTTATTCACAACACGTTATCAACACGAGATTCTAACCAACGGAGGTATTTGTCCGTCAAATCTTAAAGGAGTTATTGAAAAGAATTTATTACTAGCATGAATCAAAGATAAGTTCTTACCCCTTATTGTATTTTAATTATTGATTATTTTTCTCTCTTAATTTTTAACTTGATTTTTAATTTTTGAAAATCATTGGTTATTTGGTGCTTGTGTAGCGATAAAGCGGATCAATTATCGTAGTTCTTGTCGACAATTCCCGAATTTTTTTTAACAAAATATTGGTAACTAAATCTATCATATATTCAAATTAGTGGAAAATCCAGTATGTTTTACTTATTTAATTTGAGATTTTTTTAGTCTTTATTTATAACCAATATTTATTTATTTTATTATGATGATGAAAGTTTATGTTTTAATCATGTTTTAAGTATTACATGATATTAGAACAAATAATAAACCTTTAATTAATTAATATGTTCTTTGTTATGTTGGTTTAATCCGAGTATATTGGCTAGATATCCCGTTCTGCGAGGCTACTGGTCTCAAAGGGAGTTCTTTTTTTAAAGGACCTTGTAGACTAGTTTAACGTCACGTATAAAGATTAAATTTTTTGTTCTTTATATATATATATATATTGGTTGATTAATTACTATTTAATAGTATGAATATTATAATATTTGCTTGGAAACAATATTTTTTGTGTTAAAAAACTCGATTATAGACTTCTCCCAAGTTCAAGTTACGAAAATCGTCTTGATCAAAGAATTTTTATAGGAGGCATTAATGTTGTCTTACAACACAATAACATGAAAAAGGTTTTAAATACCTATCAGTCTTCGCTCCATTCCCTGAAGTGAATGTGACATTTTATAGCGGAAAAAATAAATGCCACATTAGTAATTGTGGTCATGATTGAGATCATAAAATAGACATGAATAAGATGATTATTTTGAGAATACTTATATCCACAAGAAGTGGAATTATAAAGATGACAAGAATGATAAAGACCATATCAAAATTTTTATGTTATCAATGCGATGGTACAAACCATTGATCTCGTACTTGTCAAACGCCGAAGTATTATGGACTTTATCCATAATCATGAATGATAAATTAAAGAAAATATAAATAGATTTTCTTTATGGCGAAAATAATGGCGTTATTGATCCAACTCAATTGGATATTGATAATTTTTGTCATAACCCTTAAAAGGAATAATTCACCATGTAATTTATTTCCTTTATAACTTCTAAAAGTAATAATTAATCTTTTATTTATTTTGTTTAATGTTAATTTATTTATTTATGTTAATTTACTTTTATTTATTATTTATTTATATTAAGTTACTTTATATATTATTTATTTATCTTTTATGTTAATTTTTCCTTTAAAAGAATATGATTACTTCCGGAATAAAATATGCAATAATTTATGACATTTATTCTTAGCAGACAGTGCAAGTACTCATACAATACTTAAGCATAAGAAATATTTTCCCATTTAAATACAAGGGAAATATGAGTACTATATCTCAAAGCACTAAAATATAAGTGCTTCGGAAGAGCTCTTGAGAGTTTATCTTTGATAGAGAACCAATTTGATATAATGTGTTATTGTTAATATTTTTCCATTCCCCAAAGTGAATGGCACAGAGCACATATTTTTCATTTCCCGAAGTGAATGAAATAAAACACATATTAAAAGATGCATAATTATGCATATTTTCCCATTTTAAATGCAAGTGAATAATGTGAGTACTATATCCGGAAGTACCAATATTACAGAAAGCACCGACTGAGAAAATATGTTATTGTCAAATGAAACTTTATTCCATATTAATAGTGCATTATACTCGTCAAAGTCAAAAAGAGACTTATTAAGTTTTAAAGATACTTGCAGAAATATATTGAGAATATTAGTCAAGAGAATGTTGACTATCTCAATATTATGAGTATAACTCAAGGCAATAAGGAAATATTGGCAAAATTACATGCACTGTCATCCATATTGTACTACATAAGAATTAGTACAAATTGAAGCTCATGCTATTGTAAACCAGATGTTTACTGATAATTTTATTTGGCATGACCGGTTAGACCATCCCAGTTCAATTATGATGCGAAAAATTGATGACACTTTCATATGGTCATTTATTGAAGAACTAAGATTTTCTTCATGGTAATTTTTCCTATGATACTTGCTATGAAAACAATTTTTTATTCAATCATCAACGGCTAAGATAAAGTGTAAATCTATTAATTTTCTAGAACGGATGCAAGGTGATATATATATATGGGCCCATACATTTTTCTTAAATTCCATCTAGATATTTTATAATTTTTATCCATGCATCGACTAGATGGTTATATGTATCCTTGTTATTAACCCGCAACTTAGTATTTGCGAGGCTATTTGCTCAGTTGATAAAATTACGAGCACATTTTCCAGATTATTTTCTAAAGACAACCAGTCTTGATAATGTTGATGACATGTAATTTTACATGTAGTATCACCAATTCGCATCAAGCCAACAAATGATCATAAGTTCTCCCCATTACAAATGATTTTTGGTTAGGAACCAAATATTTCTCATCTTAGATTTGTTTTTTTTGTGTGCAATATATGTTCTAATTGCTCCACCATAACGCATAAAGATGAGTTTTGTTGGGAATATATATCAAATTTAAATATCTTGAGCTTTTAATAGAGAATATATTTATAACTCGATTTATTGACTATTATTTTAATGAGTTAGTTTACCCAACATTAGGGAGAGAAAATAAATATAACTGGGGAAAAACTAAGTTGGAATGAATTATCATTTTCTCTTTTTGATCCACTTACTACACAATGTGAACTATAAGTTCAAAGGATAATTCATTTAGCAAATCAATTGCCAGATGATTTTGCTGACCTTAAAAGAGTGACTAAGTCACGTATATAAGCTATGAATACTCAGATTAAATTTGATATCCTGAAAGGACAAACTCTAGTTGCTAATGAGTCTAACTCACGCTTGAAGCGTAGTAGACAAGTAAGTTCCAAAGATAATAAATCCTCGAAAAAGAAAAGGAGCTATATTTTATGATGGTCTGATCGAGGAATCAATGAATTTTAAAAATCTTAGGAAGAAATTAAAAGGTATCCAATAGAGACATTGATATGAATCAAGTACCTAATAATAAAGAGATCTCAATAGATTATGTCATGTCTAGTAATAGGTGGAACTGAAATTAAATCGACGTCGATAATATATTTGCATGCAATATAGCACTAGAGATTTTATTTGATGATTTGGATCATGAACCATTGCCAATTGAGCAATGTAAACAAAGAAACGATTGGCCAACATGAAAGAGGCAATTGAGGCGAAACAAAAATCTCTTTTGAAAAGAGAAGTATTTGGGCCTATAGCATGTACATTGAAATGTGTAAAGCTCGTGGATATAAATGAGCCTTTGTGAGAAGGAGAAATAAAAGGGGAAATCATGAGATATAAACTCATTTGGTTGCACAAGGATTCTCACAAAGACGTGAAATTGATTGTGAGGAAAATATATTCCTTGATGGTGGATGCAACTACTTTTAGATTTTGATCAATCTGGCAATAAATAAAATTACTCAGTTTCTACCTAATGGATATTGTTACATCCTATTTGAATGGGCCTCTTGATAGTAATATTTACATGACACTTCCGGAAAGATTTAGATTGCTATAAGCAGTTAATTTAAGTTCTCGAGAATATTATTCAATCATATTGAATATATATTTTTATGGCTTGAAATAATTTAGGCGTATTTTGTATAATCGCCTCATTGAATACTTATTAGCAAAATGCTATATGAATTATTTCCTTGAGCATTTTTATGAAGAGGTTTAGCTCTGAATTTTTATTGTTGTGTATGTCGATGATTTGAATATCGTTGAGACTCGTGAAGAGATCTCCTCAAATCCTTGTGCATCAATCGACATACAGAAAAATGTTTAAAGAGACTTTACATGCATAACGCATATTCATTAATCACCCTTATGGTTTTTATGTCTTTTAAGGTAAACGACCCATTCCACCCTCAAGAAAAGGGTAATGATATTCTTGGTCTAAAAGCACAATATATACATTATTTGATCTGGAAGCATCGTATCTTAGCTGGTCCAAAAATATTAATTAAGTGCTACGAGATCATTACCCTTAAATAATTGTTATGCATGAGGCAAAGCCAAAATATATGTTTGGCTAAACATATCCTGAAGATATGTGAATTATTTTCACAAGATAAGATACAAGCTATCTTGTGCAGAGATAATGCAAAATTTATATCTCAAGGTGGATATATCAAATATGATAAAACGAAACATATTTCTTTAAGTTTCGTCCCTCATGATCTTCAGAAGAATAACATTCAATGAATCATTTCAAGCAATAATTTGGAAGATTTATCCACCGGTGTATAATCTACTTCAACATTTGAAGATTGTATTCAATATTGAATTATGAAGATTCAAAGATCTTATGTGATATTTTCATGAGGGGGAGTAAATACGCGTTGCACTCTTTTTCCCTTAACCGAGATTTTGTCTCAATGGGTTTTCCTAGTAAGGTTTTTAATGAGGCAACATGTTATGCGTATTAAAGATGTGTGTACTCTTTTTCCATCACTAAGATTTTTTCCCCACAGGGTTTTTATCTTAGTGAGGTTTTAACGAGGCACATTATCTTCATGGATATCCAAGGGGAGTGTTATGAATATCTTTATTCATGGTGGATATCCATATATTAAATTAAATTTTAGTGAGCTTTATTATTAGGGTTTAATACCCATTGGAATTAGGGTTTCCATCTTATTTCTATAAATATAGACTTTTAGACAAAGCATTGTACACAACCCTACTTTGAGAATATAATACAAATCTCTCTCTTTTGTGTCTCATCTTTGTTCTCTCATATTTTATTCTTATTCTTTACTTTATTCACAACATATACCTCTAAATTCTTTAAACCCTATTTTCAAATATTAATTTTAAACACTAAAACTAAATTTTTAATATACTAAGAATACCGGAAAAATGAATATTTTATTTCAATCCCTCACCACCCACAAAAAGGTTTTGTATGCATGTGAAGACTTGGAGTATAGTGGGAATCATTCCACAATTAATGAAGAAAATATGTAATTGATTCCAACTTTTTCTTTTATTTATTTCATTTTTTATACTTTATTTAGTTAAGATTCAGATTAAAAAAATAATTATAAAAAGAAAAGGTGGTGACTTTAAAAGGCAATCAATTTAGGATAAATCATTATAGAACTAACCCTACCTTGACCCCTTGTAGACATGATTTGCATTCATCCTACTTTTACAAATTATTTAAAGATAAAATTTCATTTTTAGATTAATTATAAAAATAAAATAAAACGTGTATTTATGTATTATTATATATATATATATTAGATACGATTCAGTTATATAATATAAAAATTTTAATTTTTATAAATATTTAGATCATTGAATAAGTAAATTAGATAATTGAGATTAATAATAAATTATGTAAAGAATATCAATTAAAAATAAAAAATTAATATCAATCATGATAAAAGTATATAAAATTAAATAAATTT
Organism: Abelmoschus esculentus; assembly: GCA_035048815.1. NCBI lineage: Eukaryota > Viridiplantae > Streptophyta > Magnoliopsida > Malvales > Malvaceae > Abelmoschus > Abelmoschus esculentus. Next base: position 2,463,814 of record JAUCBN010000061.1, on the reverse strand, counting down.
TACATTATACAAATAAATCTTAACTCTCTCTATAAATTGATCTCGTAAAAAAATATATATTCTTATAAAAAAATATATTTTTATTCTTAAAAGACTTGAATTCGATATATATATTAAAAAAACTACTAGTTATTATACTAAAATATTAAATATGTATATATAAATTTTTTAATACCAACATCATTTTTTCGAAAAAATAAAATTAAAACAAGATTTTCCCATTTGTGACATTGAGATGGAGTGGTGAGACATAATTATTGGGTTTGCCAAATGAGGCCACCGTCCATTGTGGTCCACCCTATTTTATATCATTATCAAAGTTGGGATATAAATAAAACTACGTATATCAAGACTATAATTTAAGGATAAATTTTAAATTAATTAAACTAAACGTGAATTTAAAAGATTTCGTAAAATCATAAGGATTCAAATTGGTTCGAACTTCAACTTAAACTCTTTTAGATTTATTTTTTTTCTTGATTTAATAACAAAGTCTATACCTTGAAATGGGTCTACTTTGTATGAAATCAGTAAATACTCAATATTCACGTACCTCAATAGGAGAAAGCTTCCTCATAGAGAACATGTCATAAGTTTCAGGGACGCCATTAAAGGATCTTCCCATCTTGCTGCAAGTTTTGGAATCCCTTATGCAGGAGCTGATCTTAGACCAATAACCATCGTCCACCACCCGGTCCCTGAGCCAACCCGAGTAATCCGGCAAGTAATATTCCAGGTAACCCTTGTTCATCACCGGTCGACCCGACCCTTTGTCGGTGACGGCGTAAGCGAAGATTATAAACCCAATGAGCGCCGCGATGATGAAGAACATCACGAATTGGTACAGCCACATTAAAAAGGTGTTCCTGTAACACGCGCCGGCGAAACCCGCCAGGGAAACCACCATGATCGAGGCTCCTATCACTATCAACGGCCACTGTAGGAACTTTAGACAGTCTGTGCTGTTTGCCCTGCTGCTCAGCCATATTCCTCCGCCCAAGATGGCTATTGATAGCAGAAATGTCATGAAGTTTATTAACCCTATCAAATGGTTGCTTGCTCTCATGTTTCTGTTTTTTTTTTTTTTTTGTTCTGTACTGAGGGTAGTTGATTAGAAGTTAAAGCAATGAAGTGGATCTGCTATAGATGGAGCCTGTGGCTGTGTTTTTTTATTACATGGGCATGTTGCGGTCTTTAAGGATGCTACTCGCTGTGGGTTTCTTACATCTGTCCCTCTTGGTTTGGAATCACAAAAACACCCTTAGATTCCCATGTGTTTTATAATCTAATAATATGGGATTACTAGAAGATTTTTGGCTTCACTTTAGGGGTATTAATTACGGAGGCAAAAAATTTGATTATTTGGTATTGGAATCTGATAGATTTTTATTTGATATTGATTTTAATGAGACCTGAACTAGATTAAAAATTTAGATTTCGTTCATAATTAAGATCAAAATTAGATCTTAATTTTTAAGATTTGATATTCGGTGGGTATCCAGTAGTACTGAGACTTATACTAAATATTCAATATTAGTATTTTTTATTGTAATAGATAATATTCTTTTTCTTATTTTTTATCAAATTTTTTCTTTATATATGAATATTATGAGTATGACTCGTTTTAAAACTTTAATTTTTAAGCCTATAATATTCTAATAATATCATTGGTGGTTAAATTTTTTCTCCTATTACTTATATTTTCTTATTAATAAACTAATTGACTGAATACCCGATATTGGTATCGATTACTACTAGTAATGGGACCGGATCCTAAAATTTAGAATCCGGTGTAACCGGGACTGGGATTGATTCTATTTTCCAAGAATCGGTGGTTACCAGGATCAATTCTAGTTAAATTGGTCGGATACCCATTCTTTTCCACGTCTAGTATTAATTATGTTGGGTAGTTTCAGTGAAGCTGTTGCTTAATTAAAATATCAATAGATTGAAGTAAGTATATTCAGTTGGTTGATTAAATTATTTATTTTTATTTTTTTATATTTTTTTTCGATGAATTTTAAATTTATTAGAAACATTTTTCTTTCTTCTTTTAAATTTTTTTATTATCTAGATATAATTAGAATTAGAATTAAGATTTGTCAGGAAAAAAAAAATTTAGACAATCAATAATAAATTGATCTAGAAAAATGTAGTGTTAAGTTTTGTAAGCAAGATTATAAATTCAAAACTTATTATGATAAGTGAAGAAAAATAAATTAAAAAATAATTTTTATTTAATTTTTATAAAATTCGATCTAAATTAATTGATCAATAAATTAGACACAAATGATTATAAAAAAATATGAACAAATTAAAATTTATTAAAGAGTTGCTTGGGGATAGGGATGTAAAAAGATGACCCGACCTGAAAACCCGACTGAAACCTGTTCGAGTCAGAACCTGGTTTGACCCGAGGATAAAATGACCCGAACTCAAACTGTATCTGATTGTTGTTGACCCGAACCCGAGTTGGACTTGTTACTATAGTAACAGAACCCGAACTGTATCCAACCTAGAATGACCCGAACCCGATTTCAACCTATTACTGTGAACCCTAAACCCGACCTATATCCGACTGAAACTAACCCAAAACTCGAGTCCGACCTGGCAGATAACCGATATTACCCGACTGAATGGACCCGAGACCTGATTTTACCCGACCTGATAAATGACCCGACTTGTTATTGACCCGAAGTAATATTAACAAGACTTAATATTTTCATGACATATAATTAAATATATCTATAATTTGATGAATTTAAAATATTGTTAAAATATAATTAAGCTTTAAAAAATAGTATTACATATGTAATTAAATTAATTAATTTATTATTTTATTAAATTTTAATGATTAATTTTAATTATAATTTTAAATTAATATTTCATTAAAAATTATAATTTTGAATGAATATTTTATTAAAAATTATAATTTTAAATTAATATTTAATTCAGTTCAATTAACTAATTAAACTTAGGATTAATTAAGCTAAATTAAAATATAAAATATAAATTACAAACATAATTAAAAGAATTCTAAAATTAAATGTATATTTATATTAAATTAATCTAAATTATGACTCAATTAAATTAACCAAAATAATTAATAAAGAAAAAGAAAAAAAAGCAATTGATAAAAAAAAAGTGAAAAATAAAATTTTGGAAGGAAATAAACCACTTATTTTTTAAGTTTGAAATTAATTTACTTTTAGTATAAAAATTTTGGAGGGATATAAGTTTCTCAAAATTTTGGAGGAAATTAAAAATAAATTTTGATTATTATATAAAAAAGGGAAAAGATCAAATTTTGAAGGGAAATAAACCACTCGTTTTTTAAGTTTGAGATTAATTTACTTTTAATGTAAAAATTTTAGAGGATATAAGTTTCCAAAATTTTAGAGGGAGTTAAAAATAGATTTGATTATTATATAAAAAATAGGGAAAAACAAAATTTTGAAGGGAATTAATATATAGTAAATTTTGGAGGATTGTTATTATTATTATTATTACAATATATAATTAAATAATAAACTTTGATTAAATATAATCAATTAAAAATATAAAAAATAGAGATTAAATTAAGATATTCATTTGACACTATTCTTGGTCGGGTAAAAAATTTCGTATATTTTTATATAGGTCGCGTCTAAAAAATCGAATCTCACGTCGCTCTACACCTTATTTTACAATTATTTCAATTTGTTTATGATCAATCGAAAATTAAGTTTTAAATTTTATTTTTTATTCGATTTGGTTCTTATTTAATTAAAATCAGATTATATATTTTAAAATTGTTTCAATTTAATTAATTGAAGAATTAGTTTTAGAGAACTAGTTTAGTGATTTGGGCTTAGGGGATTAGTGTTGGGCTTAAAGAATTAATAATATACATATATTAATTCATAAATAAATTAAATTCATATACATTTAAGTATATATATTATATATATTAAAGTATATATTATAAGTATATTATATATGTATTAAACTATATTATATACATAGTATATGTATATTAATGTATACATATATATATAAGTATACATATATTAAAGTATATTATATATATATATTAATGTATATGTCTAATATATATACATATACGTAAATATTAATATATATTATATACATATATTAATATATACATTTAATATATATGCATATACATATAATGATAAGTATACATATATTAATGTACATACATACATATTATATAGTATATAAGTATACATATACTTACATATATACTTATGTACTATATACATATATACATATTATATATTTTTATATATATAATATTATACCTTCCATATTTTCATATATAGTATACATTTCATATTTTCATATATAGTATCATTCTATATATAGTATAAATTTTATATTTTCATTTTTGAAATGTATTAAAATATATTGTATAAATAAAAATATAATGTATTAAAGTACATTAAAATTAAATTTTTTATCGAATTTAACTATTATTAATTTATAATTTTTGCATTTTAGTCCTTACAACTTTATTTTTATTTCAAATTGACTATTATTTATTTTTCTAATTTAGCTTAGTGTTTTTAATAAGATGATATTTTATTTTATTAATATTTATCCCTTTTAATTTAAAATTTTATTCTTTTTAGTTTAATTTTTATTTCTTATTAATTTTTAATTTTTGTAATTTAGTCCAATTTTTAAGATATAAATCATTTGATGATATTTTTGTTTAGTCTAGTGCGTAATATTTATTTTTAATGAGATTCATGTTAGTTAAAGATGTTAGATATTAAATAATTAATTCGAAATGAATGATCAACCTTTCAACTCAAACTTATTTGTACCAAACTCAAACTTAATAAATTTAATTAATATGAATTTAAAACCCGAATTAATTCGACTTGAAATAAAACCAACTTGAAATGAACCCGACCTGAAATGAACCCGAACTGAAATCTTCCCGAACTGAAATGAACCTGTCAGTTATCTGATTTGGACCTGAACCGTTTGAACCTGACCTGAAATGAACCCGACCTTAAATAAAACCGGCCTGAAATAGACCCGACCTGAAATAAACCCGACTTGAAATAGACCCGACCTGAAATGGACCCGCACCCGACCCGAATCGAGTCAAAATATCAAGTCAACCCAAAATGACTTGTATCCGATTTTACCCGACCTGAAACACAACCGAGTAACTGTTTTTACATCTCTACTTGGGGATGATATGAAGTTACTATGCCCATGTGACTTCACATTCGTCCATATATATATTGTCACGGCCCTAGCTCTCGCACCCGTAGGTGGCGGGTCTTAGCCCTTGCACCCTTAGGTAGCTAAGTCGTGCGGTACTTGAAAAAGGAACACATTCTATACAAGTCAGCCGTCCACATGTCCTTTACCAAGGACCAAACACGGAAGCGTCATCATAATTAGCGTCGGGTAACATAACCAATCCAACACAGAATTCCGCGGGGCCTAACGAATGTTAGAAGGCAACCTCATGGTTCCAACTCGAGCACGATAAGGGACATTAAGGCCCCAAACCGTCCTTAGGGACACACCTTAAAGAGACGTTGTGCCATCCATTTGGCCCCAACGCCCATACACCTAGGCCCCACTTGGGCCTAGGAGAAGGTCACTTACACCATAATAGTTCCACTCCTAGCCTATGACGAGGGGATATATATATATATACACACACACGCAGAGCAGAGCGTTTATTAATGGTTAAATTCAAATTTAAAGTCAAATATGATTTCAAATATTCAATTTTTATTTATTGTTCAACTGACTATACATATTGAATATTTTTTAATCAAAATAATTATATTTTTAATGTATTAAATCTACATTTTTTTAAATATATTAATAAAATATTGATTGAATTAATACTTAACTTATTATATTAATGATGGAAAATTGAAGAAATTAATGATATTTTTCTAACAAATCTTAATTTTATTCTAATTTTACTTAAAAAAAATTAATGTTTATAAATTTAAAACTTATAAGATTAAGAAAATATAAAAAAATAACAATGATAATTTAATCTATCAATTAAATATATTTATTTAATTAAAAAATAAGATTTGAAATTGGAAATTTTATTTTGTTTGTATGCATGGAGAAATTATATAATGGGTAAGTTACATAACGTCATTCAGGGACCAACCACTAAAAACCATCCATCTCATCATTTTTTCATGTCATATTTTTCTAAGTGTTTTCACTCATATTTACTGTTAATTTATTTTAAAAATAATTTTTTCAAGTGAAGATTCACTTGAGAAAAAATATGACATGAAAAAATTGATGAAATGAATGACATTTAGTGGTTGATCCCGCAGATACGTGGTGTGACTTACCCATAATATAATTTCTCGTATGCCTGACACTTTGGGTTGAATTTCTGTATGATTGTTGGGTTGGTATTGACTGTTACCGGAATTGATTTGAAATGAAACTTAAAGGTTCGTTTGTTTTACTGAAAACTGTTTTCGAAAAATGAATTCAGAAAAATAAATTATATTTTTTTAAATTCGTTACAGAATTCATTTTCAGGTGTTTGGATAAAACTATGTAAATCAATTTTTTTTGTTTGATAAATTTTCTTGAATACAATTTTAATTTTTTTTTCCAGTGAAATATATACATTACGGATTTTATTGATCTTTTAACTTTTAATTTTTATAAAATTAATTTTATTGTTATAAAATAAAACATTGTAAAAATTTAAATATATATAATATTTTTTTATAAAATATTTTTATAAATTTTAATAATTGTAGATAACATAAAAAATTAATACTACACCACATTAAATAAATATTATTTAAATACATAATTAATTACATCGTAATAATACAATAATATTGTCTAATTACATAATAAGCACTACAACGCATTAAACTAACCATATTGTTGAAGTGCATAATTAATACTACAACATATAAAAACAATGATATTATCTAAATACGTAATTATTTTTAAAATTCGTCATCAAATACCCTTTCTCTATCAACATCACTTTTTTATATAGACATGCTCATTAAATTTTTTAATGCTTCAGCTATTTCAGCAAGTTTTTCACCTTTAAACTTAATACGATCATCCTCAATACTTTCTCGAGTACTTTTCTTTTATGTTTTGATGTGCCAAATGAAGATATTTTTTTTATTTTTTCTTCGACATTCTTCAACCTCAAAATTAAATGGTATGAAACCTTCATTGTCATCGTCCAATTCTATATAAACAAATATTCTGGCAAAACCCTACGTTGTCATATCTTGACCGACAATCACAAACATCTCATTATAATTATCATTTTTTTATAAAAAAAAATATGAATATTTTGAGTGTGCCTATCAAATATCATATAAAATTAAAATTAAAATAATAAAATAAAATAAAATTTTAATTAATTAAAAGAAGAGTATATAAAGTTTACTGTCACTACGTCATCGTATGTCCTCGTATCACATGTTATATTTTTATGTTGTCATTCCATTCGAATTCACTTTCTCCTCAAATTTGACATTTAATTTTTTATGTATTTTTTTATTGTCCGAAAATGATATTTCACGTGTTTAGTATCACATTGAACTTGAAATCTTTCAGAAATTATTGTGACTACTCAATTTATAGAAATTGATCTGAATGCATTAAATGGCTTATTCCTTTTTTAGCCTCTTCTACAAGTATCTCGAAGAACAAGCATTTCATTGATTTTGTCCATCTAAAATATTTTGATGAGACTCTTTTATTTGATTTAACACTACTCATCACTACATAAATAATCATATAGAAAAATTAATTAACTAAATAATAAAAATTCAAAATTTAATACATCTAAAGAAATTAATTCCATAATAAATTCAGCAAATAGAACTCTTTTAATAGCCAACAAACTTATAACATAATAATTTCAACATTGAACAAGCTTAGAACATATAATCACAATATCTAACAAAACTAAAAAAAATAATCTCAATATCCAATAAATATAAAACATAATAGTCTCAATTTCCAACAAATTTAAAACAAATAATATCAATTTTCAACAATCCGAAAACATAATAAACTCAATATCCAACAAACTTAAAATATTATAAATTCAACATCTTAAATAACACAAAATTACTAAACTTAAGTACTAAACCTAATTAATGTTCCTAGTTATATAATCATTTCAAATATTTTGAGCAATTCTATCTCTTTTAACAGCACATTCTATAGCTTATTCTCTTTCTTCTCGCGCAATAAGAGTTGGTACCGTCAAACTAGATTCAGGTTCCTCATATAATCCTTCATTACTTAAATCATTAACTTCCATTATATGATTATGAATGATAGTACAAGCTAACACTATATCTATTTTTGTTTGAAAATTTCAAAATGATTCATCGTCTAACATACGATATCGTTTCTTTAAAATTTCAAAGACTCGTTCAATAGTGGTTCGCAATGATGAATGTTGAAGATTAAAGAGTTCGTTTATATTTTTTGGACGATGATCATTGAACTCTTTTAAATGATATCGAACACCACGATATAGAAAAATAATTTCATTTTGAATACCATATTCAGCATCAACAAGATAATATTTACCTATAAATAAAAAAATGTTACATTATGACTTTAATTGAATTATTTTATATTAGTATCGATAATTGTTACCTTCAGGAATATTAAATTCTCTTGAATGTCTAAGTGCATCAGTTAAAATACGAGAATCATGTGCACTGCCTTCCCAATCAGCTAGAACATAAACAAATTTTAAATCAAATATAATGGCAGCCAATACATTTTGTGTTGTTCCTCCTTTACGAATACGAAATCTTCATTGAATGTTAAGCAGAACAAATGCACGAATATGAATTCCATCTAATGCTCCTACACAATCTTTAAAATATGGATAAAAGCTTGGACTACTTCTTATTTCAGGAGGTGTTGACTCATCGGTAATCTAATGAGTAGTTTATATAATTTCAAAATAGCTCTCAACATATTTTTAAAGTAACGATCAATTATCTCAATTGATCGATAATATCTTGATCCAAACACTTGAAACTTTACATTATGACCAATTATATGTAAAATTATAATTATTTGTTCCCTAAAATTCACCGATCTACTTGAGTGTAACAAATTGTTCCTAATAAGGATGTCATACAAATTAAAAAAATTAAGTGTTCACATTCTTATTATATTAATACAGTTTTGGTCACCTCTATATAAAATATTATTTATATAATTTTCTCTTTCATAATCTCGATTCACATGACATTAACTAGTTATTTGCTTTCTAGATTTTAAGGATTAGATCGAAAGTGTCCCAAAAACTAATATAGAAGCAGCAACTCCCACTATTAAATTATGAATAAATTTACAATCTATCTAAAAAAATAATAAAAATATATATAAATATTTACTATTTTCTTTATTTGATTTGATTTTCTCTAAAATGGTTAAACTTTAAATATAAACAACAACAACAATAATATACAAGAACAAAATAATATCATGTTATACATGCATAAAAATAATTCATTCTTCAATTAATTTGTTGTTCCATTTTATTGTTTAATATTATATATATCGGTATCCAATTTATTTATCGATTAATTCAATCAGATACGACAAAGATTCTTTATAAGGACAATCTTTTTAACCTAATTATTTTATTCAATTCACAATGTCATAACTAGAAAAATAACTTTATTTAATATATTTAGCGTCTTATCTCCATTAAATATATATTTTTATTAACATTATAATACCATTACTTTTTTACTAAAATTTTAAACTATTTTAAAAAAAATAAAAACTCCCTCTATTTCCTTGAATTTGTATCATTATTATTTTAAAATTTATTATTTAATAAAATTTGTTAAATATACATTTTAAAGAAATTTAATCAAGTAATTTTAAATATATATTTTTATAAATTTAATTATTTAAAATATTTGAAATTATCATGATTAAAGTTTAAAATAATTGAGTTTTAAAAAGTCAATAAGTGATATATTTATCGAGACGAAAAAAATAATTTTTAACCTTATAAATATCATACATAATTTTTCGATAAATTATTCAAATTCAAATATATTAAAAATATTATTATTTTCCTTTCCGGTTAAACTACTATTTGAGTTCAATAATCATTGAATTTAGTTGGTAATTTTATTATCTTAAGTTGTATTATATGATATTAAAACATGATTTAATGAAATAAGTCTACTCTTAGAACATGGAAAGCATATGAGGTTGGTTAGGTCATGAAATTAACATGACTAAATGCATTTAAGATCAAGTTAAATTGGTGGATTTTTTTTTTATCAGGTGATATGTGTCATCACTTGATTAGAATAAAAATATATTAAATATTAAATAATAAGTAAAATAAATTAAAAATTAAAATAAATCTATTTAATTAGACGATGACATGTATCATCATCTATTGAATGATTAATTTTTTATTAAAATAAATTGATATAATCGATAAATAATAAAGAACCTAAATTATTCTTAATAAACTAGGGAAGGAAATTAAAGAATAAAAGATAGAGAGACTAATAAATTTACTTGGGCTATTGAAGAAGACAATCGAGAAAATTGTTGTTATCTGTACCAACAATGAAAAGAAACGCTAAGAGGATAAAGTAACGTGTTTTATGTTATGCAACCAACTGAATTACTCAAGTAAAATAAAGATTAAGAAGAAATACAGAGGGGTTTCGAAAGAAATTAGAGAAGAAGACTCAAGAAAATTCCATTGATATCGATCGCAGACAAAATCAACAAACTATCACAGACCTTATTTCAACTCAAGGCCCCAAAACGCCCTGTTCCAACTCTTACCCTAGACTCCCAAAACTCACCGTTTCATTTATTTTAACTCTCCCTTAACAGAAACTTAAAACCCACAACAATAATATTTCAAATAAGTTCATCACAATACTCCTCCCATCAAAAGATCCTTGACCTCAAGGATTGAAAAGAGGAAAATGTTGCTGCAATAAATATAACACTTCCCATGTTGCATCTTCCGAAAACGAATTTGCCCATTCCACTAATACTTCTGTTACAGCTCTGTTCCCCCTCTTAACTATCCTTCTGTCGATGATTCAAACTGGTTCTTTGCTGATGCTTCCATCTGGATCGATAAGTGGAAGTTCTTGCTGCACTAACTCTGATCCTACCTTCTTAAGTTGAGACACACGAAAAACAGGATGAATCCTTGACCAATCTGGTAGCTTCATCTTGTAAGCTACTTTACCAATTCTGTCCAACACTATGATGGGTCCAAACCACTTGGGACTCAATTTCTGACAGCTCCGGAAAGCTACAGATTGTTGTCGATATGGTTGCAGCTTCAAAAAGACCCAATCACCCACTTGGAATTCGCAGTCTACTCTTCCTTTGTCTGCTCGAACCTTCATTCTATCCTGAGCTCTCTTCATGTGAAATTGAAACATTTTGATAGCAGCTTCCCTCTGTTGTAAGCTCCGATCCACTGCAGCAACCATGGATTCTCCCGCTATGTATGGTAAATGAACAGGTGGAATCTGCCCATACAATGCTTGATAAGGCGTAACTTGAATTGTAGTATGATAAGTGATATTGTACCACCATTCCGCAAGATGAATCCAACTAGCCCACTCTTTCAGTTTCTCCCCCGTCATACATCGAAGGTAGGTCTCTACACATTGATTAACTCTTTCAGTTTGACCATCCGTTTGCGGATGATAAGCTGTTGAAGAGTTCATTGTAATTCCCAACTTCTTCATGAGTTCCTTCCAGAATTGACTCATGAATACTTTGTCCCTGTCACATACAATATCATGAGGTAACCCATGTAATTTAAACACATTCTCTAGGAACACCTGGGCAATGTCTATAGCCGTGTAAGGGTGGCTTATGGCTATGAAGTGTCCATACTTACTCAATCGGTCTACTACGACCAAGATACAATTTTTCTTCCTTGAAAGGGGAAGTCCTTCGATAAAATCCATGCTTATGGAGTACCAAATAGTTTCAGGCACTGAAAGAGGTTGGAGGAGTCCCTTTGGGTGTTGCAACCCACCTTTGCATTTCTGACAAATCATACATTCTCTTACAAAATTTTTCACTTCATTCCTGAGTCCTTTCCAATACAATACCACAATCATTCTTTTAATGGTAGCATGTGCCCCAGAATGCCCCCCTAATGCACTCCCATGGAAGAATTGAATTAATTCCCTCCTTAATGATAAATCTTTTCCCACCAGTAGCTTCCCTTTCCTCTTTAAAAGTGCTCCATCCCAAGTGTATTTTCTGTGTTTGTTGCTTCCATTTTCTAAATCTTGAATTACCTTTTGCAATTTTTCATCTTCCTTCCATGAATCTTTAATTCTTTGCGGCAGATCTGTGTCCCAATTACTCACTCCCATGGCCATTAAACTCCCTGCTTCTGCCCTCCGAGACAAAATATCAGCCACCACATTACTCGATCGTTTTCTATATTGCACTTCGTAATCGTACCCCATCATCTTCACCACCCATTTTTGTTGGAATGGAGTGATGGCTTGATTTTCAGCCAAGAATTTTAAGCTCTGATGGTCGGTTCGAATAATAAAATGTCTTCCAACTAAGTATGAAGCCCATTTCTTGACTGACATTAAAGCTGCGATCATTTCTTTTTCGTATACCGACAACCCTTGGTATCTTATCCCCAAACTCTTGCTGAAAAATGTCAGTGGCTTTCCTTTTTGCATTAGGACAGCTCCAACTCCCACATCAGATGCGTCAGTCTCTACCACAAATGTTGCACTAAAATCGGGCAAAGCAAGAACATGTTCAGAGCTCTTTTCAATGCTTCGAAGGCTGCACCCTCTTTTTCTCCTCACATCCATGCCCTTTTCTTCAGCAAGTTAGTGAGGGGTCTCGCTATACACCCATAGTTCTTAATAAACCGCCTGTAATATCCCGATAACCCCAAAAAACTTCTAAGTTCCTTAACAGAATTGGGTGCTGGCCATCTCAAAATAGAGTTCACCTTGTCACTATCCATTGAAATCTCCCCCTTAGATATTACATACCCCAAATATTCTACCTCTCTTGCTCCAAAGCAACACTTTGATAGCTTTACATATAATTTGTTTTGTTTTAAGATATCCAACACTTCTCTTAAATGGCTCAAATGAGTTTCCCAATCTGGAGAATAGATTAGGATATCATCGAAAAATACTAACACATATTTTCTTAGTTGCACCTTGAAGACTTTGTTCATCAACCCCTGAAATGTAGTTGGGGCATTTGTGAGGCCAAAAGGCATAACTAGGAACTCATAATGGCCCTCATGAGTCCTAAATGCCATTTTGTGAATGTCAGATTCTTTCATTCTGATTTGGTGGTACCCAACCCTTAGATCCAGCTTCGAGAAAAACACAGCAGCTCCCAATTCATCCAAGAGCTCCTCTATAATCGGCATTGGAAAAGTATCCTTCATGGTTACTTGATTTAATTTTCTATAATCAGTGCACATCCTCCAACCTCCATCCTTCTTCTTAACCATCACAATGGGAGAGGAGAAGGGACTGCTACTGTCTCGAATGATTCTAGAATCTAACATTTCCTTCACAAGCTTCTCGATTTCATCTTTTTGTAAAGTTGGATGTCTATATGGTTTCACCTTCACCACCGATTGTTCATCCACTAAATTAATCTGATGTTCATGCCCTCGTGCAGGTGGTAACCCCTTTGGAGTCTCGAACACCACATGGAATTCCATCAATAATTCCTGAATATCCCTTGGAAGTTGCTCGATTTCTTTCCTCAATTCCAGTTGCGGACTCATCAGCCAAAGAGCAGCAGTGCAAGGGCCTTGAGAACCTCGCAGCAATTTCTCACAAGTTCTTGCTTCCATAGTTTATAAACTACCACTCTGTGCACCCTTTAGAATCACCTCAGCTCCCTTATCTTTAAACTTCATTAGCAATTCGGTAAAATCCCAACTGATTTTTCCTAAATTAGATAACCATTCAATTCCTAGAATCATGTCGCAATTCTTCAATGGCAAAATTAGAAAACTGGTTGTAAAATTTTTTCCTTGAGTTTCCCACATCACATCTTCACATTTACCTACAGTAGTTACTGTGTTCCCATCAGCTACAATAACCTTATATTTACTGTGAATTTTCATAGGCCATCTCCCTTTCTTCACAACAGCCAAGCTCAAAAAATTGTGGGTACTCCCCGAATCAACCAAAGCAATACAAGGGATACCTCCGACCAGCACTCTTAATTTCATTGTGTCCCAATTAGTTGCACCCTATACAACATTCAAAGAAATAACTGGTTGATCTTCCTTAGTTTTCTCTTGAACCTCAATTTCTACAGTTTCTTCACAATCCAGGAACACTTCTGGTTCTCCTTCCTCTTCCATGCCTTCAACTAAAATCTGATACAATTGGGTTCGAGGGCATTTATGCCCAGGGGTTTACTTAGCAGCACACCAAAAACAAAGTCCTCTTTTCTTTCGATCTTCAATTTCACTAGCTGACAATACTCTCCCAACTCCCTTCTGTGTAGTAGCTCCCCCTGGTTTGTGACCTCGAGGACTCGCCATAGTAGGGGTGGACCATTTAGAAGATGGTCCAGTGACTACCCCTGTATCCACACCTCCTTTAGACATTGCACCATTCAACTTAGAGGGAATAGACAGGACAGAAGGAGAAGACTCTTTCCAGCTGGTCTGAGTCCATTGTTTGCCCATAGTGGAACAACCATGGCCTCCACATGGCGTGCCAAATGAAAAGCATCCATTAAAGTCTTCGGTTGTAACAATTTCACCATAGGGCTAATCTCAATTCTAAGGTGGTTCTTAAAAAGGCTAAGAGCATAGTCATCAGGTAATTCCAATTGAGTGAGCAAGTGTATGAACTGTTCATAGTAATGTTCAACACTATCGAGTTGTTTCAAAGCTACAATCTCAGCAAATGGGTCATCAAAACCCTTCGGGCAAAAACGTTCTCTCAGTAAACTCAAATATTCGGACCAAGGAGGGAAAGACATACCTTTATGGGTCTTCATTACAAATTGGTGCCATTGGAGAGCTTTCCCTTCCAAATGCAGCATAACTACCCGTACTTTGACCTCTTCTGCTATGCCTTCTGCTTCGAAGAACTGTTCAAGCTTGTAATACCAATCCTTGAACTCAGTCCCGTCGAATTTCGGACACATTAACTTGTATGCGACATTACTGAAAGAGGGGGTACTGTCTTGGTGGCCTCTTGTGTTGTCTCCTGGAACCATGCCTTGAACTGGAACATGTTTGCTCGATTGAGGAACGTCCACTGCAACTGGCACATGCCTCGGTGTCGAGACCCTTGGGCCCGATTGAGGGGAACCCAAGACACCCGAATGTTGCGCCAACATTTCACCGGTATCAATCTTCTTGCCGAATGCAATCTCGAACATTTTTTGTAGATTCGCCAACATAGTAGATTGCATATCTTGGAATCTGTCATTGATGGTAGCTTTTAAACGATTCACATCAGCTTGAAGTTGATTCGTCACCACTTGCCAATTTGGTACTGGGGTTTCCGATGAGGGTTCCGATTGATTCGTTTGAGTGGCCGATGGTTGTGATTGAGCCGCCAATGCCAACTGAGCCGCTTGATGTCGTGTCTCCACCATCCTTTCCGAGGTTCGACCTGGCTCTGGATACCTTTGTTATGCAACCAACTGAATTACTCAAGTAAAATAAAGATTAAGAAGAAATATAGAGGGGTTTCGAAAGAAATCAGAGAAGAAAACTCAAGAAAATTCCATTGATATCGCAGACAAAATCAACAAACTATCACAGACCCTATTTCAACTCAAGGCCCCAAAACGCCCCGTTCCAACTCTTACCCTAGACTCCTAAAACTCACCGTTTCATTTATTTTAACTCTCCCTTAACAAAAACTTAAAACCCACAACAGTAATATTTCAAATAAGTTCATCACATTTTACGAAAATAAAGAGGGTAAAACAAACCGTTGAAAATAAGAAAGAAAATTACCTTGATACCTGAACCAAACACTAGAAAATATGAAAAATGAATTCCGTAAATTAAATTACACCAAACAAATATAACCTTAGAGTCGGTTAAACATTGTTTTAAAAAGTACGATAAAAAGTATTTTTAAAAAGTATTTTAGAAATATTTTTGGGTTTTGGATTTAAGTGTTTAGTATTACTGTTAAAAAATTATTTTTAAGAAAATAAATGATTATTTTAGACATGATATTTTAAGTTATATATAAATGATATCTAATTTCTTTAATGTTGTAATATATAAAATATATTAATTTAAATTATCATAAAATATAAAAATATTTTTATTAATAAATACATATTTTTCTAACAATTGTATCTATTCTATAAAAACAAAATAGAATTAAAATATTTTAATTAATTAATATAATTTTAAATTAAAAATATTTTATTAATTATATCTTCATAAAAATTATAAATAAAACAATAATAAACGAAGGTTAAATTTATAATTTTATTCTTAAAAATATTTTTTCAACCGTAAAATCTATAAATCTTTGTTTTTTAAATTTGAGTTAAAAAACACTTTTTAAACATATATATTTCCCCCCCAAATATTACCTATTGTAACATTATCTTTGATTTGAAACCAACTTCTAAAATCAAAGATCGATTTAAAAAAAAATAACTAAATAAAGCCTTAGTAGGCATGCCCATTTCTGAACAAATTATAAATCATACATTTAAAATATCACAATCAATAAATAGCTCATGAGAAAACGGAGATATTCATATTATAATATTTGCGTGTGTTTTAAATATATAAAAATTTGATTTATTAAAAAATATTGTAAATTTTATACATGCAAAATATATATATATATATATAATTGGAGGTAGTTTTTAAATCAAAATTAATTACATTGTTATAAATAATTATAATCAAATTTGAAAAAAAAAATTAAATATATGCATTCAATTTTTAATTCGGCTTAAAAAATCTTAAATAAAATTTAAATAATAAAATAATACTTATAAATTTAATTAACTTATTTTTTATTCAATTCTAAATAATCACTCTTATTTTTAAACATATAGAATTAAAATATATATTAACAATTAAAGTACATCAAAATCAATAAATTGTATGCTCATCTTGATTTAGTAGTTAAGTATGCTCATCTTGCCCCATCTTGTATGGGTTCAAATCCCAGTATAAGAAAAAGTTATAATCTCTGTTTATATTTTTTTTTTGTATAACCGACTTAATAATTACGTACATTTAACTCAATAATAATTATTTTAACTCTAATTAAATAAAAAATACACGATAAATTTGAAGATGCAAGAACTTAACTTTACCAACTCTATTAAATCTTTTTTAACGGAACGACATTTGTATAAGATTTCATATAACATTACTAACATTATTATCAAATATCAGTACAATTATGACGTCTTTGTTAAATGATAGTAATATATAAAATAAAAATATAACGAATAATTTAAGTAAAAATTGAGATAATATTTATTTTATGAGACTTAAATTTAAATATATAGGTACAATGTTAAAAAATTAAAAATGTAAATATATTATCACATAATTTAAGTAAAAATGTAAATATATATATATATATTAAATACGAAATTATATATTTTTGTTTTAGTTGTATAGATTATTTTAGTTAAAATAGGTATCTAATATTTACATTTTAAGATTTATCTATTATGATTAAAAAATATTTATTAATTATAATAGAAATATTGTTATATAATGAATGCTAAACCCATCATATAAATTTTTAATTTCATTTATTTTTTTAAAAAATAAAATCATAAACAATTTTATAGCTCTCAAAAATCTCATTTTTCGTAACCCAAATTCATAAATCTTTAAATTTATAATCGGTCACCACTTATTGACTAACACTATCCATCTTTTTTTCATTGCATTACACTATTGATTATCTCACATTTTCGTTATCATAATTTAAGATAGTACGTCCATAATTAAAAAAGTTTTTATAATTATTTCAAAAAAAAATAAAACAAAAAATAACGGTTATTATATGAAGTCTACCCAATATTAAATACAGAATGTCAATTAAACATCAAACATTAAATAAATTACACAAACAATAAATACGATGAACCAACCAACCAACAATTAAGTTATTTTTAAATATAATTTTTGGGTTTTAAAATAGATTTTTTAATAAAAAAGTTAAAACACAATCACAAATGAAGCTAATTTTTGACATATCAATTTAAAATATTAATTGAATAAAATATTAAACACCTAAAATATACCTGAATAAATTATTAAATATATATTTTAATAAAAAAGTAAGGATCAAAATAAGAATAACTATATCATATACCAATAATGAAAATAAAATTTTGATTAAAAGATCAATTTTACCTCTATAATAAACCGAAATCAACCATATTTCCCTATTTTTTTTTCTTACAATTTCACTCTCAAACTAAATTCTTTTTAACAATGTTACCCCTCGACTGTTGTTGATTAACGAGACCATTAAATTCTACACAGTAACTCGCCACATCACCCGTCATTCTTAGCTGACCTGAACGTTGGACAGTCAAAATTAATGACTAAATAATTATCGTCATAAAAATAAGTCAAAAATCCCAGTTTAATCGAAAATTTCTAAAAAACCGTAACTAAAAAAAAATAATAGCACTAGCCCTTTAGCTCTCTAGTCCAAGTGGTTAAAAGAACGGTTGATTTTTTAGAGGTCACGGGTTCGAGCACCAGCGATGCCAGAAGAGTGATTGAGCGATCAATGTCAAATGGTAGAGATTATGTTCTAGAACAGATACCTACTTATAATCACTATTAACTTGTTCAAAATAATAATAATAGTTGTATTATTATTTTTTAAATTGGTAAAAAATTTAGTTTATATGTTTTAGTGTATATTAATTTTTTTTATTTTTTTTATAAAAAAATTCAATATATTGATTATATTTTTTAAATCAAAATCTATCCCTCAAGCATAAATATTTTGTATGCCCAACTTGATGATAGATCTCAAAAATAATATATGGGGAAGCAATTTACAAGCTAGTTTTGACTCAATACTAATAGTAATGTGACTAGTTCCCGTTGAACCTTTTTACTGATTAAATGACTATCAATCTCTGTATGTTCCGTCCGTTCATGATGCATAAGATTTTTTATAATTTTTATAATAGACAGATTATCACGATAAATATTAGCAATAAGAGAATCAATATAACAATCAAAGAGTAAATATATTAATCATTATATTTTAGAAGTTACTTAGGCTAAAACTCTATACTCTACCTCACTTGATAATTGTGATATAGTATTTTGTATTTTATATTTTCAAGAAATAAAAAATAATAAAAAAAATACATAAAAATCAATCGTTAAACACTTGGAGTCCGGGCAGGAAGCTCAATCTAAATCAGAAAAATAAAAAAAAAAACAATTTTAAGTTTATTAAAAAAAAAAAAACTTGTCGAGGACTACCTTTAAAGTACCTAAGAACACTGGTGTGTAACAATCAAATGAGAATTAATAGGAACAAAAACAAACTGAGGTAGTTATTGAATCGCAAAAGAAATATCAAGTCTAATATTTATTAAGTACAACAATTTTTCAACTAATTTTCTATAAGAAGTAATGTCCGTGAGAGGATTCCCTTGTTGTTTGGATAACCTAGTATTAGAGAAAATAGGAGTAGAGGTTGATTTAGATCATAAGAAATCAGATTCTTTTTGTAAATGTAATGTATATTTTCTTTTACATAGATCAATCTCCTTAGAAGATCTAATAACATCAAGCCTTATTTTTTTTTTAATTCTTAAATCGTTTATCCGAAAAATATCATGCAAATATACTTTCAACTTTTTTCATACATATTTGGAGTAGCAAGAATAACATCATACATAAATAACCAAAATAATAAATTGATCTTCAAATCTTTTTGTTAAAATAGAATTATTGTTTAAAGCATTGTTGTTGGATAATGCTTGAATCCTACACTCCGTATTTATAGGGGACATGGAAGCAGTTCAGTTAAGTTAAAATTCCTTTAGAATTTTAAATGTGTAACCGATTAGATTTAATAAATATCAGAGATTTGATTTGATATTATCTGTTATTAAATCTAATTTTGAATAGATATTATCCGAGATTTAAATGGATATTTTCGGTTATCAAATCTATTATTTTTGGATAGATAATAATAGATATTATCCGAGATTTTAAATGGATATTATCTACTATTATTAGAGATTTGATTATGATATAATCTGTTATTTAAATCAGATTTTATCTGATTCTCGGACATATTTGCCCCTGCTTTCAACCTATAAACAAGAGAGCTCTCTCTTAGTTTTAATCATCACATTTAGATTTACTTCTGTCTTATTTGAGAGAGTTTGAGAGCATTCTTTAAAAGCTTAGAGAAGCTTTTGTTCGACTCCGGTTTAGATGATCATTTCCTCTACAGTCCACTCCAAACTTTGGGTGTACATTGTTTGGAGGACCGTGCTAACCTTCGGGGGACAACCGCCTAAAGTAGCGAGTACACACATCGGGGCGAATTGTTTCTAAGGCAGTGGCCTCCATACCACGACACGGTCTAATTATCTTTCAGTTCGTTCATTTTATTTTTCCTGTCAGTGCTAACGCCCTGTTTTGCAGTTCATATTACCAACAATTTAGAAACAATTTATACTGCAAAAATGATATTATTATCAAGCTGATTTGGGTTTGATCAAGCTTGACGCACTTGACGGGTCAACTAATCGAAGGTGGTGGTGAAGTTGAAGATAAGAACCAAAATCCTAAAGATTCAAAAATATGTGAAATATCAGTCACGATGAATTTTTGAGATCATGATACAAGGATTGAAGTCGCAGGCATGATCAAAATAGACAAGGTCTACATGAATTGTGTTTCTACTTATAAGGTCAGATTATTTAATTCATGATTTATAATGCATGAATTTATATTAAGCCTTTACCTAATCTGTAAGCTTAGTGAGTATCTGTTAGATTAGGTTGTAAAAGAAGGCTAGATGACTTTTTTTAAGTAGAAAATTCATCTTGAGAATGCTTAATAATTTTTTTTTTAGTGGGAAATATATTAAGCATAACTTTAAAAGACATAAATGAAGAGAAATATTCATAAGAGATTAATTGAAAAGTAGTGAGATAGTTTAAAAAATGCATGTCTAAGATAGGTTCTTTGAAAGACTTGGTATTTAAGTGTGCTTTCTGCGCCACCTCTCTTTCTAGATAGATGAATATTTCTAGTGATCTTTTAAACCAAGAACCTTGTCTAAAATAAAGAGAAAATAATAGACATTAATGCTACTATAAGATGGTGGTAGCCATTAAATCTCTTTGAGATATTTTCTTCAGAATTTTAAGAGGAAGAAAAGATTTGTCTATCTTAGGAGTGTATCGAAATCTCCATAAAAATTCTCTTTATGAAAAGATAGAAAATGTTAGGTCCGATAGAAGTCGTGAATTTGGATCTAAATTTCTTAAAGAGGTATATGAGACGAATGACATAGTTTATAAAACTTTTACCCCTTATTTTCAGCTCAACAAAATGGCATAGCCGAGAGGAAAACAGAACTTTAAAAAAGATGAATAAATTCATTGTTGATAAGTTCTGGATTAGTTGATAATATATTGGGGGAAGTCATTCTATCGGTAAATCTTAAACCGGATACCTCATAAGAAATTAGACTCAACCTCATACGAATTGTGGAAAGGTTATGCAAACTTGCAATACCTAAAATTGTGGGGGGTCTGGCTAAAGTAGATTTGCCTGACTTTAAGAAGTCCACCATCGGTCCTTAAACCGTTGATGTAGTATTTATTGAGTATGCTACCAACAATGACGTATGAGATGCTCTAGAGTTTGAATTAGAGCTTAAACAAAGATAAAAATATCTTTTGGACCAGACTTTGTTACTTCCTTTATTTTTGAGATAAATGATTTAGACAACTTATCAGATCTTATAGCTCAAGTTTCTTGTTAGATAAGGATCCTAAAACTTATGGAGAAGCTATGAGATTTATTGACGCTAGTTTTGGAGAAGAGTTGTTAATGATAAACTAGAGTCAATAATGTCTAAATTCATACTTGGGAATTGGTAGACTTGCCTAAAGGATTTAAACCTATCAACAACAAATAAAACTCATGTCAGATGGGTCAATCCAGAGTAAGGCAAGGCTAGTAGTCATAGGGTTCACTCAAAAATATTAAAGAGTTTGACAGTTGAGATGTCATCTATACTCGAACTCCTGTTGACTCTGGCACTCATCTCGTTAAAAATAAAGGAAGCTGTGTTTCCCAGGTTGAATATGCTAAAATTATAGAAAGCCTAATGTTCTTAATGAACTATACTCGGCCTGATATTGCCTATGTTATGAGTAGATTGAGTAGATATACTCATAATTCAAGTGGTGAACATTGAACGACTCTTAGACGCTTACTGAAGTTACTTAAGGGTACTATGGATTGGAAACTCATTTTTGTTGGCTATCCTGTTGTTTTGGAAGGATGTTATGACGCCAACTAGGTTTCTAATAGTGATGAGGTAAGCTCTACGAGTGGATATGTTTTCACTTTAAATGAAGCTGCAATCACGTAGAAGTCTGCCAAACAGATTTGTATTGCACGCTCCACCATAGAGTTAGAGTTTATAGCTCTAGACTTAAGTGGGCAAGAAGCCGAGTGGCTTAGGAATCTTTTAGCAAAGATACCTTTGTGGGGAAAACCGACTCCTTCGATATCTTTATTGTGTTATTCGTAATCTGCGATACATGTGTTCATAAATCAAGCTTACAATGGTAAGAAAAGACACATTCGCATAAGGTACGAATATGTGAGGCACCTAATAAAGAACGGAGTACTCGCCTTAGAGTATGTTAAGTCGGAGATGAATTTGGCTGATCCTCCTACCAAAGGATTGAGCAGGAAACAAATTTTGGATTCGTCGAGGGGGATGGGTCTTAAGCCCATTGGTTGAGTGATTCATGGTGGATACCCAACTTAGTTCTCTAAGTTCAATGTGGTCAAACGAAACCATGGAACGACTCATAGTGTACATGTCCATCTACCCAATCCCTATGACGTTTCATGTACATGCCTAGGTTGAGCTTAAATGCTCTTAATAAATTCATATCCCAAATTTGGGTGGTCTTAGTGAGAAAGACTTGATGAATTTACCGATTTTGGTTGAATAACTACTCTTAATAAGTTCTTAGACCTATTGCGAAGGACTAATTGAACTTACCGCTCGAAAGGATGAGTTTTTTAACTCTTAATAAATTCTATCCAAAGAGGTTGGATTGTTCTATTGAGAAGAACATTACTGAATTTACCGAATAAGAGGTTGAGTTTTTATTCTTAATGATTTCTTAGCCTAGAGTTTGGGTGGTTCATTTAATATGAACTTGAAGAAATCACCTTATTTTCTTGTGAGGTTGAGCTTTATAAAAAGTTCTTAATTATTTCATAACCCGATTTTGGGTGGTTTATGTTGAGATAAACTTGATGAAATAACCTATGTAAGTGAGAAGAGTTAGCCGCCTTCTATGAAAAACGATGGGCTGTTTTTCTAGTACACTTACTAAAATCCCGAGGTAAGATGGCTAATTATATACTTCATGTATATACATATCTTCACATCGCGGACTGTGGTGGATGAAGAGATTAGTTATGTGTTATGAGTTCACCCCGATCTTAGAAAGTTTAAGACTAGTTTCACTTATCTAAGAGGAGGATTACTCATCATCACTACGTACTAGTTCAAGATTCGTTCACTATGTACTTAAGTAACTAATCTCGCCAGTGCTCGTCTAGTGATAGTCGAACTTTGTGTTTTTTTTAAGAGGATTCATTCGCATTAGTGTGGGATTGTTGGATAATGCTTGAATCCTACACTCCGTATTTATAGGAGACATGGAAGCAGTTCAGTTAAGTTAAAATTCATTTAGAATTTTAAATGTGTAACCGATTAGATTTAATAAATATCAGAGATTTGATTTGATATTATCTGTTATTAAATCTAATTTTGAATAGATATTATCCGAGATTTAAATGGATATTTTCGGTTATCAAATCTACTATTTTTGGATAGATAATAATAGATATTATCCGAGATTTTAAATGGATATTATCTACTATTATTAGAGATTTGATTATGATATAATCTGTTATTTAAATCAGATTTTATCTGATTCTCGGGCATATTTGCCCCTACTTTCAACCTATAAATAAGAGAGCTCTCTCTTAGTTTTAATCATCACATTTAGATTTACTTCTGTCTTATTTGAGAGAGTTTGAGAGCATTCTTTAAAAGCTTAGAGAAGCTTTTGTTCGACTCCGGTTTAGACGATCATTTCCTCTACAGTCCACTCCAAACTTTGGGTGTACATTGTTTGGAGGACCGTGCTAACCTTCGGGGGACAACCGCCTAAAGTAGCGAGTACACACATCGGGGCGAATTGTTTCTAAGGCAGTGGCCTCCATACCACGACACGGTCTAATTATCTTTCAGTTCGTTCATTTTATTTTTCCTGTCAGTGTTAACGCCCTGTTTTGCAGTTCATATTACCAACAATTGTTGGATTAAAACAGAAGACAACCTTTCATTCTATTGTCTACTGGTCTGCTTTAAACCATACAAATTTTTATTTAATCTTCATACCAGACTAGGAGCAATAAAACCTGGAGACAATTTCATATATCTCTTCTTGTAGAAATATATGAAGAAAAACATTATTTACATTTAATTGATGTAAATGTAGTTGTAACAACCAATAAAATTCTAATAGAGATTATTTTAGCAACAAGAGTAAAAATTTAAAGATAATCAATCTCTGATTTTTAATATACTTTTTTATTACTAACCTAGCTTTCTATCTTTTTAATGTCCCATCGAATTTAAGTTTAGATTTATAAATCCGTTTGCATTCTATAGTTTGTTTTTCAAGGGGAAGTAAAACTAAAGTCCAAGTATTAATTTTTCTAAGGCCGTAATTTTCTCTTGCATAGCATTCTTTCGTGACTCATGTAAAATAGCATGATTATAAATTTTTGGTAGACAAAATTTTAATATTTCCGACATAAAATAAATTTGGTTTGTCTAAAAAGAAAAACAATTTCTGAAAAATAACATCCCTTGATACAAAAATTTTATATGTAGCTAGATAAAAAGTCTATAACCTTTTATGTATTTAGGACAACCAATGAAAATACACCTAAAAGCTTTGGAATGTAATTTAGTCTCAGGTTTAGGCAAAGCAGAAGCAAAAGCAAAACACCCGAACACTTTTAAATGATTAATCTTAGGTAACTTATGATGTAATATTTTAAAAGTTATTTTGTTATTAATAGGAGTAAGAGTAATATTTATCAATGAGGCAGTATGAAGAACACAATCTGTCCAAAAAAGTAAAGGGAGATTAGTTTGAAGTCTCAAGGCTCTAACAATATTAAATAAGTGTTGATATTTCCTTTCCACAATATTATTGTAGAAAATCAACTTTTAAACTTTATGAAAATAAAATAATATAAAAAAAAGAAAATTTAAAATTATGCAAAAAGGAAGAAAAAAATATAATTGATTTTTCTGTTGTTGAATGAATTAAAAAACTACATCCTTTGCAACGAATTTATAGACTCAAGTATAAGAATTTAGTTACAATTAGAATTCCTAAGTACAAAAGACGTCTAATCCTTTTATTCTAGGAAATAGACTTTAATTTAAACTACTATAAAAATTCTAACTCTATTTTTTAAGAAGTAGATTTTAATTTAAACATAATAACTTTAACTCTATTTAATCTTACACTCTCCCTCAAGTTGAATAATATATATTGTATATTCCCAGCTTGAATAAAAAAATTATCGAAAAAACTTTTAGTAATACTTTTGTAAGTATGTTTGCCACTTGTTCTTTTGTAAGAACATAGGATAAAGAAGTTATCCCATTAATAATCTTTTATGAGATAAAATTTATATCAATCTCCACATGTTTCGTCCTATCACGATGAACTGGATTTCGAGCAATTTGTATGACGGACTGATTACCACAAAAAATCTCAAATTTTTTCTTCTTGGTTTACATCTAGCTCTTTCAATAGCTTTAACATCCAAATTTTTTCATATATTTCCAATGCTAAAACCTTATATTCTGCTTTAGCACTGCTTCTAGATACAACTATTTGTTTCTTACTTTCCCAGGTCACTAGATTTCCCCAAACAAAGGAACAATAACCACTAGTTGATCTCATATCTGTTAGTTCATCTGCACAACTTGAATCTAAAAAAATTTGAGTAATCTTTTCATGAGTTTTTTTAAATAACAATTCATGTCTGGGTGTCTCTTTCAAGTATCTCAAAATTCTAATTGTAACTTCCATGTGATCTTCCCTTGGATCAGTCATGTGTTGACTGATAACATTAACTGAAAAGTCAATATATGGTCTCGTTAATGAAAAATAAATCAACTTTCTCACTAACCTTTGAAATTTACCTTTATCAACTATATCGGTTGAGTCTTCTTAACTAAATTTTAATTATGCTTTTATAAGAGTATCAACTAGTTTGCATCCCAACATCCCTATTTTATTAAGTAAATCAAGATCATATTTTGTTTGGTTTATTACCAAACCTTTGATCGACCTAGCAACCTCTATGCCTAAAAAGTACCTGAGCTTTTCTAAGTCTTTTGTTTCAAACTTTGTATTTAACAACCTTTTCAAGTGATTTATCTCTTCATCATCATCACCTCTAAGGATTATGTCATCCACATATACTATTAAAATAACCCTTTTATTATTAGAGGTTACTTTAATGAAAAATGTGTGATCTGTCAAGGATTTTTTGTTTATATCTTTTAGACTCACCTTGGTGAATCTGTCAAACTAGACATTTGGTGATTGATTCAAACCATAGATGGATTTATTAATTCTATAAACTTTTTGATCGTCTTTTATTGACTTCAAAACCAAAGGTACTCTCATGTATATTTTTTCTTCCAATTTTTCATTAAGAAAGGCATTCTTAATATCGAATTGATTGAGCATCCAATCCTTGTTTACTACCAAATTTTAAAGAACTCTAATTATATTTAGTTTAGCTACAGGAGAAAAAGTTTTATTATAATCAATTTCATAGGTTTGAGTAAAACTTTTGGCTACCAACCTTGCTTTATACCACTTTATACTACCATCGAAGTTGTTTTTTATGGAGAACACTCACTTGTATTCGATTGATTTCTTTCCCTGCAGAAGATCTGTAATGGTCCAAGTATCATTCTTTTCAAGTGCTTTAATTTTCTCTTCCTCAACAGTGTCACGTATTTGTTCTTTATCTAAGAAAGTTGTAAAAATCTTAAAAGATGATATTAGATCACCATAAGAAACATACCTCTAAATAGGATGTTTTATACATTGTTTTACCCTTTTCCTTTTAGCAATGAAAAATCATCAAACTCAGGTAACGAAGGAATCTCGATTAGAATATTACCTCTATCATTATCATTGACAATTAAACTTAAGTCCAATTCTTGATAAGTATCAGATTACAAAACTTTATCTGGAATAGTTTTTTTTTTCTGGTATAAACTTTTAATTGCTTAGAAGGTTAAGGGGTTTGTAAGGAAGATTTAGGTAAATAATAAGGAGTAACAATATGTGAAGGATAAAAAAATTGTAGGTGTAATAATAGGTGAAGAACTAGAAGAGTTTGAAAGAATATGAGATTCAAATAACAAAAGATTATTAGTAAATAAATCTAAAGAATAAACCTAATTTGTGGGAGACTGAAAAATATCACTATTCTTCGCCTAATTTTCAGTCGCATGAAAATAAGGTCATGTTAAAAAAAGGTGAGATCCAAATAAGTAGAAAATTTTTGAGAAGGATGATGACATTTGTAGCTCTTCTTAAGTAAAGAATGCCCTATCAAGACACAATTCAAAGATATAAGATCTATTTTTGACCTAGAGGGAGCAAAATTCTTTACAAACATAGTGCAACCAAAAACTCTAAAAGGGAGAATAGAGAAAAATGGTTTTAAAATTTGGGTAACTCTCCAGAAAACATCTATAGGTGTTCTATATTGCAAAATCTTATTGGGCATTCGATTAATGAGATAGGTTGCAGTTAACAAATCTTCACCCCCAAAAATACTTAGGAGTGTTACTGTGAACATCAAAGACCTAATAACCGATAACAAATGCTTATTTTTTTTCTTTCTACAACCCTATTTTTTGTGGTATATTCACACAAGTGTTTAGTTGAACAATTCTTTTTTTTGTTAAAAATTATCCCAATGACTTGGTAAAATATTCATTCCCATTATCATATTTGAATATCTGATTTTTACATCAAAATTGAGTTTCAGCCATATTGTAAAATTTCTCAAAGACAGAAGCTACTTGAGATTTATCCCTTAACAAATATGCTTAAGTTATTCTATTATGATCATCAATGAAAGTGACAAACCACCTACTACCAGTTATATTCTTCACTCGATAAGGACCCCAAACAACACTATGAATCAATGAAAAAAGGTTGAGAAGGTTTGTAGAAAGATGATAAATAAGATGCTTTTGTCTATTTAGCAAGAGGACATATATGACATTTAAAAGAACTTGGGTTTTTGTTAACAGACAATTCAGAGAATAATTTAGCAAGATGATGAAAATTAGGATCCCCTAACCTAAAATGCCATAAAATTATATTATCAATTTGCCCTAAAGAGATAAAAAAGCAAGAAGTGTTTGGTATGGTAGATGGTTGATTACATAGAAGGATATAGAAACCATTTTATAAGCTAGTATCGCCAAGCATTTTCCCTAAATTTATTGCTTGCAGAAAACAACCAGATTTAATAAATTGTAATGAACACTTCAAATAGAGTTTACTAACAGCAAAGAGATTGTAGAAAAAATTAAGCACAAACAAAACATATTGAAACAACAAGTTATCGTTAATTAGGACTAAGCCACTTCCTTTGATAGGAGAGAAAGAGCCATTAGTTGTTTTAATAGAACTTTTAGAAGATGAATCTAATAAATTAAGGACTAACTCTCTGTTACCAGTCATGTGATCAGATGCTCCAAATTCGATGATCCATGTTGTTTTACCTTTATCGAAAAAGAGTGCAGTAAAAGAACAAATATTTTGTATACTTTTATCCTCTACGAGGGCTAAATTTGCTTCACAGGATACTGTCGAACCTGAAATTGCTTAAAAAAACTTCAATCCAATCGTCTGTTTTTTTACGGGAAGCATCTCAAAGGTTTTCGAAATGAATCCCATTAAAAATTTAGACTATAAACGATATTAGAATGATACCATATAAAAATAACTTTCCAGTTTATGAAAAATAAAATAATACAGAGAAAAGAAAAAGAAAATTTAAGTTTGTGCAAAAAGGAAGAAAAAAAATATAATTGTTTTTCTTTTCTTGAATGAATTGAAAAACTACATCCTTTGCAATGAATTTATAGACTCAAGTATAAGACATTAGTTACAATTAGGATTCCTAAGTACGAAAGACATGTAACCCTTTCTTTTAGGAAATAGATTTTAATTTAAACTATTATAAAAACTCTAACTTTATTTTTTAGGAAGTAGATTTTAATTTAAATGTAATAACTTTAACTGTATATAATCTTACAACTATTCTATTGTGGAGTATACACACATGAATTTTGATGTAGAATACCTTTAGATTAAAAAAAATTCATATCAAACTATTTTGCATTACCAATCCTTATATATTTGATCTTTTTATTGAAACAAGTTTCTACCATTTGATAAAAACTAACTACTAAGATCCTAACTTCTATTTTAGCTTTTATAGGATAAATCCACAAGAAAACAACTTTTATCATCTATAACTGTTAAAAAATAAGAGTGACCATAAAAACTCTTAACATATCGAAACATGACTTAAAAAAAGAATTACTGATAGGAAAAGAAAGCCTTTTCTGTTTTATTATATGGCATATATCACATTCAGAAGAAAAATCATGAGGAATATCAAAATCCAAAAAAAAAAATATTTTATCTTTTTTTAGAAGGATGTCCTAACCTAAGATGCCATAAATTTAAAGTAGAAACAAAATTACAAGAATAGTTACAAACAGATTCCTAAAGCTTAAGCTGTTATAGTCCTTTAAGAAGTTTAACTAAACCAATCATCTTTCGTAGTTTCGTGTCCTGTATACAATAAAAATCAGATCTTGGTTTTAAAAGGCGCGAGGCGATCCGAGGCGCAAAAGGTCCCTAAAGCCGAGGTGAGAGGCAAAGGCGCTCGCCTCTCGTAGACGAGACTTTTTTTTTAATTTATAAATTAGCCATATGACATATTATGTACTTAAAAACATGATAATTATATAATTGATTTTAAATAAATAAAAATATTTTCTTCTTTAATTAAATAAGTTGGTATAAAAAGACACCCAAGTATATATACTTTATATTTCCTAACATGTTCGGGACATTTAATTTGATCCTAAATTCATTATTTAAATTTTAAATAACATGAAAATCAAATTATAATAACGGGTCTACCATAAAAGGAGATTGATGTGTTTTCACAAATATACTTTTATTTTTATTTAAAAGGAGAATAACCAACAATAATAGTAATATTAAAAATAATAATAATATATAAAAATAATAAATATTAAACAAATAATAATATATATATAATAATAAATATGAAAATAATAATTATAATAATAATATTTAAAATAATATTATTAATAATAATAAAAGAAAAGAAAGAAAGAAAATAATGAACAATATGTAAACTACGCCTCAGGACAAGAGGCGTCGCCTCGAACGCTTCACGCCTTAGGCGAAAGTACTCTGAGGCGCGCGCCTCCTACATAGCGCCTCACCTCAATCCTCAGATGCGTTTCCCTCAGCGCCTCACCTCAATCCTCAGATGCGTTTCCCTCAGCGCCTCAGAGGTGCCTTTTAAAACTAAGAATAAGATATAAACAAAACAAAAATATTACTATTTTTAGTTAACTGAGATATAGAAATAAAATTTAAAAAAAAAAGATATATGCAGAACATTATGCAACACTAATCTAGATGAAAGATGCAATCCTTGAATGTTGAAATGTTGAACTTTATCAATTCACCATTTAATAATTTAACAAACTTATTACTTATTTTATAAAAATCTTTAAACAAAGATAAAGAGGTAATAATATGATCTGTTATCTGAATCAAGAATCCAAAAAGAAACAAGATCTTGAGAACATGTCAAAACAATACATATTTTTATAAGACGTGAAAATTACAAAAGATGCAAGCATGTTCATTTTGGATGAAGAAGCAAGATTATCAAGAGAGTTTCTTTCATTTATCATACTCAAAATACTGTGATATTGCTCTTTTATGAAGATAGGAGATCGAGAATAATCTTTCGAGATAATATCTGGCTCATGAGGCAAAGCACGATTAGCTTATGCAATACTACCCTCGTGCTTATTTCCAAGTGGAAAACTATGTTTTCTATAACATCTATCCATCCTATGACAATTTAAACCACAATAAACACAAAAAAGTTTCTTAGGTACAATATTAAAAAACTTTTTAGACTGATTTTTATTGTCCAACTTATCTCGAGTTTTTCCAGAGTTTCTATCAACTATCAGGATACTAGAATCATGAACATGAGTGGAAATAACAATATGTTCATGTTGTATAACTATTAAAAAAAATTGCGTTTATAGAAAGGAATAATTCATCATTAGAATTTGAGACTTAAGAATAAAAAAAATTCATTAAGACGCCTAAGAAACCTAAGGCCATACAAGAACTAGAATAAAGATGCCTCAAATTGTAGATTTTGTTGCAGATTGTAAAAATCATAATTAAATCGGACAATCGAACCAAATTTGCTTGATTAAAACGATCGAAGAGATCTTTTTATAGTTCATAAGTCGTATCAATCCAAAGAACGCTTTGAATAATATCAGGATGAACTACACGTTGCAATCAAGATAAAGACCAGATTGTTGCATTTTACCCACGTTAGATATCTTGAATCCTTTTCGCTGGACTCTTCGATCAAACCATTAACAAATCGAAACTTAATCTTCGCTATCAATGACATTTTTATGGATCTAACCAAACTGTGATAATTCATACTAGTGAGTAACGCCGAAGTAAGAACGAGAGCAAGAATCTCGTTTGAATGAATATAATATTCATTAAAGGGATCGTCGGTTTTGTATACCTAGACGGACTCTAACGACCGAAAAGCGAAATTACTTTCTGATACCATATTAAGGATTTAAAATAGAGAAGATAATTGGGAATTTTACTTTAAAAGGAGTAAACAGAAGAAGTTATAAACGATAAAAGTGAGACTTAGTTTATTAAAGAAAGGAACTACAATTAATCTTTATAACAACCTAACTAACTAAAAAATAATAATCCTATTACGATCCACATTGAGGTATTTGGATAATTTATAATTTACAAATTTTAAATTAACCGAATCAAATCAAATTTATGAATCGTAATTAACCGAATCAAATCAAATTAAACCAAATTTAATTTTTTATTTAATTTATAAATATTTTTATAAGGTAAGAATAAATATTTTATACTTAAAATTATATAAATGCATTTTTAATTTTTATATTTTTACTAAAAAATCAGTTTTTAATAAATATTTATAAAAATATCTTAAAATATTATCTTTTAACGTTTATAATTCATAAAATAAAACATAAAATTTTTAAACTCAACGTTAATATAGAAAAATCGAAAATCAAGATTAATCTAACTGAAAACTAGTGGTTACTAAAATTATTTATCAAATTAAACCAAAGCCGAATCGTATACACGTACTGGAATTAGTATCATTGGAGGGCAAAATTTTAAAAAAAAAGGACTAACATTGTTGACTCCAATTTACTAAAAGGATAAAATTGCTCTTTTAACTTAAATTTTTTTATAAGTATCGTAGTTTAAGATTTAGAGATTTAATTTAGAGTTTTATGTTTAAAGATTTAAGTTTATGTATTTAAAACTTATGTGTTGTGATAAGACTTTAAGATTTATTGGTTAATACCTAAATTCATAACAATATTACTCAAATTTAAGCCTTATATTCTAACTCAAAAACATCAAATTTTAAACACAAATATAAAATTTAAACCTTAAATTTTAAAATTAAAACATTTATTTTGATAAAAATAATATAATTTAAATATTTTTTCAATAAAACTTGCTGACGCTTGTAAAAATGCTTAAATTAAATGTGAATGAAATCTATAATTTTTTATAATTTCAATAGGTATTTAATTTTTTTTGACTAGCTTAAGTGTATATAGTTTTAACTTTTATCCAAATATATATTTAAGTTTTTAATGAATTTGAATTTTTTATTCACATATTAATTAATTATTGAGTGTTGAATTTTTTAAGTTAAAGTATTGATTTAAACTAAAATAATAATTTTAAACACGACAAATTTACTTTAATATTAAACATGGGAAAAAGATTTCCCAAACTATTGAACTTAAGTTTTTATTTTCAGAAATATTAAAGAAGGAACAGTGAGGGTGAAGTCGGATCCTTTAGATGTCGACTTTGAACAGTGCAATAAGGAAAAATGGTAGCAGGAGGTACCGACTTTGGCGGTGTTTCACGTGGGTGTGCAGAGTAGTCTTTAAAAACACTGTTTAAAATCGACATCTAAAAGATCCGAATTCACCTTTACTATTCCTTCTTCAATATTTCTAAAAATAAAAACCCATGTTCAATAGTTTAGGAAATTTTTTCCATGTTCAATATTAAAGTAATTTTGCCAAACACATCTAAATAAAAAAAATAGAATATTTAGACAACAATACTATCTTAAAAACTTATTTTTATATTTAACCAAAAAGAATTCCTTAATTTTATAACAATACAAATGTAGCACACACTTTCTCTCTCAATCTTTTCTCTCCACCGTTGAAAAGAAACTGCTCCTGCTACCAGCTACGAGAAACAAACAAAACCATAGACTAATAAACTAAAGCAACGAAGCTATGATCCCTCGGGTTCCGAGCCGAAGAAAATGAGCAGAGCAAAGAAGACTCAACACTCTACTAACCCCCCAGAAGAAAAAGAAACAGCCTTTTGATTTAATGTTTGAACATCCATTCCCATTTTCTCTCACCCCATGGCTACTTCTTTGCTGTTCTTACTTGCCTAATCATTAACAAAAGTCTTTTAACTCAGCTTTGAAACTTAACCCATTCCGGCAGTTTCTTTGCTTGTACTACTTGTTACCTTGCTACACTTTGGTAAGCTTTCGTTTACTCAATCTTTTTGTTTTATTCTTCTTCGGGTTCCTGAGAAATTGCTTTGAAGGAAAAAGAAAATTCCTTTTTTCTTGCTGCATTTTATGTTTTGAGTGAGGGTTTTGTTTGTGTTGTTTTTTCTCACGTTCTTTTGGATAATAATGTTGCTTTTGGCCTTCTTTTTTTGCTTTGAAACTGATGAAAAAAGGTTCCTTTTCTGAGTTGAAAGTAACTTAGCTGAGCCCTGTGTTCAATTCAGGAGCTTTGTAATGGCAGCCTTGCAGGCATTATTCTTTTTTCCTAAGATGGATTGTATAAAGGAAATCGAATCTCAGAAAGTTTTTTTTTTCTTTTTCTTTTATGATTTGGAAAAATGTGTGACCTTTACTTTGTTCCATAACCTGCACCAGATCTTGTAAACAGTTTGAACATTTCCTTAGCTGAAAAGGAATTTCCCCAGAAACCATTTTCCTGAGAAACAAACGGGCTCAATATTGTGTTTTTGGCACTAGATAATCAAAGAGGTTTAAGTGGCATTCGAAATCATTTTCTTCCCCATGTTCTAAATTTTCAACTCTCACGCTTTGTTTTTACATTTCATGTCCTCATTTCACGGCAACAATGGAGGAAGCTAGATTACAATAATAACCCTTTTTTAGTGTTAAGAGATCATAAAAAGGGTACTTTTATGTAAATTTGACTGTTACCATCCCCTTTAGCTGTAGGGCCCCTTGTGACTATAATAATGCCCCATGGACCATAAACAAAGGCTAGTGTTTTGGGTAGCATTGAATGCGGTAAAGATGAAGGATAGCTACTACTGTCTGGTTATTTAGTGGATAGCTCATGCTTTTGCCTTTTTCCTTCAAGATATTCTTTGGCTTGCCTTATATGTTTTAGCCATTGTTGTGATTTCAATTTCATAGATGATAAGGAGCACTTGCCTTTCATATGAGCACATTAAATTCTCTTTTCTTTTTCACCCACATTTGCATTGAATTCTTCTGTATCGGCTCGTGACAGTTTTCCGATCAGTTGCAGGCGTGGGGCAGGGAAGCATTGAAGTGGTGTAGGATAAATACGCTTCACTCTATTTTCCATTTAACTTTGTGTAGGGACAAGATTCTTTAAATTATGCAGACTCCCAAAGCAAGGTAACTTCTACATTCTATTGCCTTTATGACTGTTCATTCTTCACTTGTTAGAAACTTCTTAGGCGAGTTTTGTTAATGCATTTGCACAGTTCTTGAAAATTAAGATTAACTGGTGCCTGGTGGCTCAATCGTTTAAAGTGATGTATGGATACAATGCATATACAGGGAAGATCTTTCACGGAGTTCTGTTGTTTCAATTTTTTTTTAATCTTGTAGATACTATTAAGGGTCGTATTGTCTGGTTACTGTTTTGAGGTGCTGTCTCTTTCTACAAGAAAGTAATTTGTTTGTTTGTTTCCTACCATAAGAGGATAGAATAAGCCAAGACCCTTAAAGGGACTAGCAAATGCTGCAAATATCTCATCCTTCCACAAGAAAATTTGTGGCTTATCACCTGTTTTAGACCATTACCTAATCTGTTCCGCCGCGTAGTATATACTCGGCAATCCGCTTATTTCAGGAGCAAGAAAGTGAAAATTACATCTTTAGTAATCTTGTTTACATTTAGGAAGGTGAGGTGAAGATATATAATTGAAAATTGGAATAAGGGTTGGTTTCAGTGTTTGATTTTTTACCTTCAGTAAATGGTTTGTTTGGCTCATGCTCTCGGTTCATAGCTAGAAGTTACATGTTTTAGCATCTAGAATTAGTTGGATTTAGTTTGTAAGTATCTCATAGCTACTAAAAATTCAATGAGATCAATTGAACTTCACGAGGTCGAACCAAGGGATTCATTTTGTTCTCATGTCCTGTTTTATAACTAATATGCAGTAATGTTTCACAATTACAGAGGATATAAAGAAAGAATATTTGACATAATGTTGAAAAGCTGGTTTTTCAATTTTTATCATATATTATCGTTATTCAAATAATAATAAAAATTCCTGCACAAGTGCATAAGGAAATGATATTCTCTAAACTGGAGGCCTGTTAAATTTATTCTCGAAGTCATTTGAGTGTTGTCTGCTTTTTTTATCTGTACCAAATCATGGGGTAACCATTTTTGGCAGAAACGGATCTTTGGAAGTGCCACAAAGGGCCGCTCATCAGGCTGTTCGTCAACTCAAACCAACCACAATAGAGCCTGAAGTTGTATCGAGTCCAAATTCAACTAGTAGAACTTCTAAAGAGAAAAGTCCTAAAGTTGTTGAACGTCGTTCACCTAGAAGCCCGGCCGTCGAGGTGCGTAATGTAGAGAATATCACACAAATATTATCTTACACTGCTGAACTGTAGAAAGCTTTTGATAAGTGCTTACGAAGCCCAACTTTTATGCACTTCCAACTTCACATTTATTCAATCGTTTCTTTCTTTGTAGAAGCATGCCAATAGATAACTGCATTGTCTTAGGAAAGATGATGAGTTTCTCTTCCACCATTATATCCTAATCCATTTTGAAGAAAACTAATGGTTTGCTTTGTTCATTGATATCTTGCAACAAGTTCGTTTTCTTACGGTTAGGATTGATGAGGCAATTATTTTTGGTAGCTAAGAAAGAGATTTTATATTTCCTTAAGAGTGATTCTTTCCAAAATGTTTGAGGATGAGATGCACATTATCGTATCGTCTGATAAATTTTGCTATTTTGGATAAACTAATCTTATCGTCTGTTCTTGCTTCAGAAGAAGCGCCCAAGCAGAATATCCGAATTGGAAGCACAGAATTCACAGCTTCAAGAAGAACTAAAGAAGGCAAAGGATCAGTTAAGTTCATTTGAAACATCCAGGAAGCAAGTTGAGCAAGATGCTGAAGAGTCCAAGAAGCAACTGTTGGACTTGTCTGCGAAGCTTGAGGAGTCCCAAAAGCAGCTTCTTGAGCTGTCTGGTTCTGAGGAAACTCGAGTAGATGAGCTCCATAAGGTTTCACAAGAACGGGATCAAGCATGGCAGTCAGAGCTCAAAGCTGTACAGAGGCAACAGTCTCTTGACTCAGCTGCTTTGGTCTCAGCTGTGAATGAGATTCAACGACTAAAGGATCAGCTTGAAATGGTGGCTGAATCTGAGGTTGCGCAGACCAACCGAGCAGAATCAGCACATTCAGAGCTCCAGAGCTTGAAAGGAAACCTGGTCGAAACTCATTCTAGTTTAGAGAACATGAAAAAACAGCTGAAGGATAGCCAGGAATCAGAAGCTCGGGCCCAAGCATTCGCAAATGAAACTCTGTTAGAACTAGAAACTGCGAAAAAGACCATTGAAGCACTTAGGTTGGAAGGGATGAAGGCCGTTGAAGCTTACAACTCCATTGCTTTTGAGTTAGACCAATCAAGGAAACGTGTTTATTCACTCGAAGGACTTGTTCACAAACTGAAGGCAGACATAACTCATGCTGGTGGCAGTCTCTCTATGGAGTCTGATGTTGATGGTATTGCTGCTGAGCACAGGGATGGAGAAATTGAGAAACCCGAGGAAGCTCACCGACATGAAGCAGAGATTTCTTCTTTGAAGTCTGAGGTGGCACGTCTAAGATCTGCTCTCGAAGCTGCTGAGACTAAATGCCATGCGGAAGAAACCCAAAGCACTGTAAGGATAAAGAGTGCTCATGAACTGGTTGAGCAGATAAAATCTGAAGCAAGCTCGAGAGAGACCGAGCTGTTAGCGGAACTAGAGAAAGCAAATAATGGTATTGCAGACTTGAAGGCAAATATGATGGATAAGGAAACTGAGTTGCAGTGTATCTCAGAGGAAAACGATGAGCTTCGCATGAAACTCGACAAAAACCTGTCACACCAAAGAGAATCAGAACTTGAAAATCAGATGAAGTTATTGAATGAAGCTATTGTTGATCTGAAGGCAAATATGATGGATAAAGAGACTGAACTTCAAAATATATCAGAGGAGAATGAGATGCTCAGGTTGGAAATCAGTAAAAGGGACATGGACAAAGGTAAAACAAATGATAAAGTGGTTACTGAGCTAGATGAGGCAAGGGCTGCTGAGCAAGAAGCTATTACGAAGCTTGGTCTTGCAATGGAGGAGGCTGATAAGAATAACAGGAGAGCTGCCAGGGTGTCTGAACAGCTCGAGGCTGCCCAGACGGCCAATTCCGAGATGGAAGCGGAGCTGAGAAGGTTAAAGGTGCAATCTGACCAGTGGCGCAAGGCTGCGGAAGCAGCTGCTACAATGCTTTCAGCGGGTAATAATGGGAAGTTCATGGAGAGAACTGGTTCACTGGATAGCAATTATAATCCAGTTAAGGGAAAGGTTACCTCACCTTATACTGAAGATTCGGATGATGAGTTGCTGAAGAAGAAAAATGGGAACATGCTGAAGAAGATTGGGGTCTTGTGGAAGAAGCCACAGAAATAGGCAACCATGAGGCATGACAAATATATATATATATATATATATATATATATTAAAATTGAATTGATTCCATGTTTTCTTATCCATCCTAATCTCTAACTGAGTTTTCTTACCTTATTTGGACAGAGTTTTCAGGTACTTGAACCAACAGTTCTTTTGCTGTGAAGCTCTCAAAAATTTGTAGTTGCGATGAATGTCCGAACACTGGTGACAACATGTTTACTTTTTCTTTTCCTTTTCCTTTTATGTGGATATGTAAAATGTGAGTGCCATGCCCTCACCTTGTGCTTCCATGATCAAACATTCTCTCTTCACAATGTAGGCTTGGATTTGGATTCCATGTTTTTTTTCCTATTAAGCTGCCTGCCATCGGTTTGTCAGCTTCTAAATGCTAACATGGTCGTTTGTTTTTACCTTGTAATCACCTGCAATGGAATGGGGTGAATGATTTAGGGTAACGTTTAATGTCATTAGTTGGACTCAGGTGTGTGATGCTTTCGTTTTCTTTGTTGGGTCATTAGCTAGTGTTTGTGCACTCTTTGTGGCGTATTAGTGGACAATCCTTTGGCTAGGTAATGCAGGGACTACAAGAAATTAAAAACATTGTTTTACCTGTTGGAATAAGGAAATATTATAAAATTCAGACACTGCTGGCTTTCATTTGGTTTGATTGTTTGAATAGACAAAAAGGAAAAACAATAAGTTAGTGCAGTTGTGTTTACGCTTTTATACCATATCGTGCTAATCATACTTGAAATACATTGTGCTTAATACACTGGTATTGGTATGGTAATTTTATATCATGTTCAAATTTGTCTAAATCTATACAAAAATGAAAACGTGTCAAATATAAAAATTCTCAATTTTTTTAGAGGAAACGACTCACTCCTGCTGTTTGGGAGGAAAAGGAGCTTACTGTTAGTTGCATAGTGCCGTATAGCCAAATTTATAGTGATGTGCGGTGGTTTTCTGGTCTGCTTGACTACAAACCAATGTCTTCTGTCTCAATGTAAAAAATTCCACCTTCCGCAATGAGCGGCAAATCCGAGATCACTAGTGGGGTAAACAACTCGGCAGTTGAGAGAATTGAATTCTGCGTCAGCGTTATCAAGAAAGCGGGGTAAATCCGAAACCACTAGTGGGGTAAACAACTCGGCGGTTGCTCCTTGATTACGGTGCAACCAGGATTATTCCTAGAAGGCAAAAACAAACCATCCTAAGAGGGAAGTGGTCCAAAAGTATATTTTGACCTGTTCCATTACGTTCCCTTCCACAACATGCATCAGTATAAAACCAAGTAAGACCCAAGAAGAGTTTTGGAAAGGCAAATGTTTCGCCTCAATTTAACGTTAGGGTAAATTATTCCAGTAACCACTCAATTAATTGGAGATACCTATTTTGGTCACCGAATTATCGAACTCGTCAATCAAGCCACCTAACCTAATAAATCAACCTATTTTGGTCATCGCCGTTAAAATCCTAACTATCGGGTTAACCCGAAGTGTAGGGCTCCGATGTTTGGGCCTCGGGTTTGAGTTTTGGGATGGTTTTGGCCTTAGGCTTTTGGGCTTGAGTTGTTGTTGGGCTTAAGAGTTGTAGGTTGAGGGCATTTTTGTAAATATCTAAATAAGATGAAAAAGAGGGGTTTGAGGGTTTAATGAGGCTGCAGCGGTGAGGACATAGTTTGAAAGCTTTTCTCTCATCTTCTTCCTTACACACCCAAAGTGAAAGGTTGATCAAAGGCTTGATCTTTGCTGGTTTGCTTTGAATTTTCATTTTGGAGATGAAGGAGAAGTTCTAGGGCTACTAGTGATCTACAAATCAAGGTGTTGTTTGCTAGGTTTGATGGGAGTGGTGTTTTAGAGAGGTTCAAAGGGGTAGTTCGGGTTTGGGTTGTTGGAGAGCTTAAATCTTGGTTCTTTAGTGTTTTCAAGTTCTGGAAAGCTTCTCAAGAAGTGTCTAATAGGTTGCTTATCTTCTTCTTGTAGAGAAACAAGTTGGAGAGCCGTTTAGGAGCCTTGGGAAAGAAAAAACTTGAAGAAGAGGAAGAACGTGGTTGTTGTTGATTTTGGCTAAGGTTAGTACTCCCCCAACTCCTTAGCATCAAGCATTTCATAGATTTAGTCATGGTTTGTAACTCCTCGACCCGGTCTAGACGTCACCCGACTAGAACGAGCTACACGGAGAATACAGAGGCTAATCCGGAGACTCGCCCCGATAAATGACCCTATTTTTTTTGTTTTTATCTTATCTAGATGCTTAATTAGATCCTACATGTTCATGCAAGGACTGATTTCAATTGCAGCAGAAAACAATGAGAAACAAGTCCTAGATTTATCGAACAAGATTTGATGACCTAATTGTAATTTCCATAAATTTTAAGGACTAAACATGAGATTTAAGTTAACAATATTTAATTAAGCTCATTCCATGCATAATTCTCAAATTTCAGCTTATAACTATGTCTACAAGTCATTTAATTGAAAGTACGAAGTTTAGTGACTAAAACGTAAGGTTTTAAAGTTCAGTTCAATTATTAACGATATTAACCGCCAGGGGTATCGGAAACCCTAGGCATTGTTTCAATACTGATGAAAAATTTAAAAGGGTATCGAAACGGTTCTTAAGTGTATCGATACGCCTTCGACTACTCCGAAAAAGACCTACAGGACAAGCCCGCGTTTCGATACTGTTGATGACCCGTTCCGATACCATTTGCTACTATAAAGCCTTGTTTCGAAACCAGGCTCAAGTGTATCGAAACACTAGGTGATTTTCATGCTATTATTTCGAAACCAATTCATGTGGTTTCGATACCCAGGCTTAATTTTCCAAATATCTGTCATGTTTTTCCATGGGTATCGATACCCTATGAAGAGGTATCGAAACTCCCTGCCCAGAAACATCAAATTACTTAAGTTTCATGCCTTAACCTAAAATCAAATATTCTCTTGATGCATTATAGTACCTAATACATAAACCGCGCTTCAATTCAGGATCACTAGATGCAACGTCACCCAATTCCATAAGCAATGTACACAAAACATAATCATACTTCAATAAGGTTTCTAGATGCGTTCTAACTTAAATATCCACATCATAGATTCAACTCATCAATAGTCATGCTTCATTATCAGCAACACTCAAATTCACACATAGGGATACCAAGAATCAAACTTCAAGATACTTCAATTTAATATCTTAATAGTCAATTACATGTTTAAGTAGGTAATTCAAACCCCAAGTCACATAGCTTAACATATAACATTCCGAATAAAGGCATCACAACCTACTTTCAACATAAGGTTCATAAAGCTATCATTCAAGCAATATCAACATTGATAAACATCAAACATGTATAAGCATACGACTACCACAAGTCTCATCAATATAACAATATTCTTAACATGGTAACCCATCCTCATTGCTCTCTCACTACTACTAATGTTATAAAGACATAATTGAGCTTTCACTTGGTGGTTACCTGGATCCTTGCTTCTCTTTGATGCCTCCACATTAAATATTCTACATTGCAAGGCAAATGAGAGGGTAAGCATAAGCTTAGTGAGTGAATAAAAACATATTTAAAAACACCTTGTAGTGCAGTCCATAATATACCAAAATCAATTTTAAAATAAGTCATGCTCTAAATAAAAACATTGTCCATGGCCGTCAACACCACTATTTGAAAAATAAAAAGTATACCATGGCACAAGAGACACAAAACCTTTTCATTTAACTTTTGAAAACACATGCTTAATAAGCATAACACAAGACTTACATGCTACTACGACAAAGCTTCATTGAAAACACTTTTTCAATTATGAAATACACATGCAAAATTCGTTGCAAGGTATCGTCCACTTGCTTATAACATTGTATTGGTATTAGTAAACCATTTAGATTACCACTAAACGTTAGGAAGTGGATAGTGAACCATTTAGATTACCACTAAGCGTTTAAGAACTTTAAAATGCTTGATATTAACGATACTTGACAAGTTATTGTTTTGGTTTGAATCTATATTGAGACTATCGTTTTGAGTAGGACATGGAATGTGTTTAAATGTTTATTTGATGGTTTTATGGGCTGCATTGCAAAGGTAGTTTGTCTATTTTTTTCAGCCCTCAATAAGCTTATGCTTACCCTCTCATTTACCTTGCAATGCAGAAAATATGTAGTGAGACAGCCAAGAGAAGCAAGAATTCATGTGCACACCATTTTGTAGCTCAAGTATGTCTTTTTTATACTAGTGGTAATGAGAGAGCAATGGGGATGGGATGTCAATGTAGATAGTGTTTATGCTAGTGAAATTGTAATACTTTCACTTTTACTTTCATTTATTGTTTATCAATGATGATATTGCTTGGAGTAAAGCTTATTGTATGAAATACTTGAGTGTCATGAATTTTAAGTTGAAACTAGGTTGTGATTGTAACGACCCGGATTCGGATCTGAGTGTCAGGTTAAACCGAGAGGTTTGAGCTTTGGTTTTGGGCCCCGTGTTTGAGTAGTTTGGGCCTTGTGGGCCTTAGGTTGTTGGGTTTTATGTTGGGCTTGGTTTGGAGGGACATTTTGGTAAATGTCTAAATGTGAAAACAAGAGAGGTTAGGGGGTGTTATTTCTCTGCAGAGGGTGACCTCATTTCCTCTTTTCTTTTATCCTCCCTTCATCATCTTTGTGAGAAGAGAAGTGTTAAAGGTGAAATATTTGAGAGTTTGTTTAGAAATCTCGTTTTTGAGAAAGAAGAAAAGTTTTTAGGCTTAAGGAGATCTACAAAACAAGGTAAGTAAGTGTTTGGTTGGTGGAGAAAAGGGTTTTAGTGGGGGTTTAAGGGTGAGTTCGGGAATGAGTTTTTGAGGGAGTTAATCCTGGTTTTTCTAGTGTTTTAGACCCTAAGAATCTTCTCCTTAGTGTCTAATTCACCGCTCATCTTTCACCTTGTAGAGAAACAAGTGGGAGAGCCATCTACAAGCTTTGGAGGTGGAAAAGCTTGAGGGGAAAAGAGCTCGGGTTTTGCTATTTTTAGCTCAAGGTTGGTAATCCCAACTCCTCTAATCATTATGCATGTCATGGTAGATTGCACAGCATATAGAATACATGTATGTATGTTTGATTTGCTTGGTTTGCTTGAAAGAAGCCTTTAATGGTGAAACTCGGATTTATGTGTTAAATGTCTTGAAAATGATGTTAAATTATCCTAAACACTCATAATAATGTGTAGGAATACTTTAGGAATGATTAGATCAAGTTTAGAATGAATTCCTAGAAATTTCTAAGTGCAGACCTGCATTCTCGTATACACGATACACGATATTGCCTCCAGAGTTGGCATGTATACACGATGTGTTCCACGTGTCCATGTTGAGACGTTACCGTTCTGATCCATCGCATGTGGTTCAGCTTGAGGAAATCGAAGTCAATGCAAATTTGACTTACGAGGAGAGGCCTATCGAAATCCTGGATAGAGGAGATAAGGAGCTTCGGAATAAGTGTATACCTTTGGTAAAGGTCTTATGGAGGAATCATGGAATCGAAGAAGCAATGTGGGAAGCGGAGAAGGACATGAGAGCTCAATATCCTCATCTCTTCCTGACAGGTAAATTTCGATGACAAAATTTTCTTTAAGGAGGGGAGAGTTGTAACGACCCGGATTCGGATCCGAGTGTCGAGTTAAACCGAGAGGTTTGGGCTTTGGTTTTGGGCCCCGGGTTTGAGTAGTTTGGGCCTTGTGGGCCTTAGGTTGTTGGGTTTTATGTTGGG
Organism: Abelmoschus esculentus; assembly: GCA_035048815.1. Lineage (NCBI taxonomy): Eukaryota > Viridiplantae > Streptophyta > Magnoliopsida > Malvales > Malvaceae > Abelmoschus > Abelmoschus esculentus. The sequence continues at coordinate 2,419,228 of JAUCBN010000061.1, read as the reverse complement.
CTTGGTTTGGAGGGATATTTTGGTAAATGTTTAAATGTGAAGACAATAGAGGTTAGGGGGTGTTATTTCTCTGCAGAGGGTGACCTCATTTCCTCTTTTCTTCCATCCTCCCTTCATCATCTTTGTGAGAAGAGAAGTGTTAAAGCTGAGATCTTTGAGAGTTTGTTTAGAAATCTCGTTTTTGAGAAAGAAGGAAGGTTTTTAGGCTTAAAGAGATCTACAAAACAAGGTAAGTAAGTTTTTGGTTGGTGGAGAAAAGGGTTTTAGTGGGGTTTAAGGGTGAGTTCGGGAATGAGTTTTTGAGGGAGTTAATCCTGGTTTTTCTAGTGTTTTAGACCCTAAGAATCTTCTACTTAGTGTCTAATTCACCGCTCATCTTTCACCTTGTAGAGAAACAAGTGGGAAAGCCATCTACAAGCTTTGGAGGTGGAAAAGCTTGAGGGGGAAAGGAGCTCAGGTTTTGCTGTTTTTAGCTCAAGGTTGGTACTCCCAACTCCTCTAATCATTATGCATGTCATGGTAGATTGCATAGCATATAGAATCCATGTATGTATGCTTGATTTGCTTGAAAGAAGCCTTTAATGGTGAAACTCAGATTTATATGTTAAATGTCTTGAAAATGATGTTAAATTATCCTAAACACTCATAATAATGTGTAAGAATACTTTAGGAATGATTAGATCAAGTTTGGAATGAATTCCTAAAAATCTCTAAGTGCAGACCTGCATTCTCGTGCAGGGGTATCGATACACGGGCTACCGGTATCAATACCCATGAGTGGAAATAGGCTATGTAGCCAGGTGTATCGAACCATGGTTCGATACCGGGACCTCCAGTGGCATAATGGTATCGATACCAATATCAATGCTAGAGGGTCCCCTTTTGTTGACTTTGAAGATGGTCAAAGGGTATCGATACTAGTATCGATACCCATGGTTCGATGCCTTCTTTGGGTAGGTATCGAGGCAGGGTGGTTCGATACCCCATATAAGGGTATCGATACCCCTGCAAAAACTTGACAAGATAAGGATTGTTGAGGTTCGATAATAGAATTAAAGGTCACAATGAATCTTATAATTAATAAAATGAATGGTTAACACAAGATTGACGTATTAAACCCTGAATGACTAAATTATATTAAGTCTTGATATGTTTTGATGTGAGGATCCTAGGTGGATCGTTCATGTGTGTTGAGTCCTTGTTTGATGGAAATCCGGATATCCAAAAGTGTTGCAACACGTCGAAGGCCATCCGATGTAACATTCCGGGTGATGATTTTGAAGACCATCCCGAATGTAGGATCCCGATGCTGTGTGGACGCGAGCCTCAAATCCCGGATGTAGGATCCCCATGCTATGTGGGCGCGGGCCTCATCCTGAGTATGGGATCCCGATGTTGTGTGGACGCGGGCCCTGCTCGTAGTGTAGGATCCCGATGCTGTGTGGACGCAGGCCTCACTACCTTGTGTTGTTGTTTGACATGTATAGGCTGTGTACATCATTATACATTGTTTATGCCATGTGGTAGGCAAGCATGCTAGATCATCATTCATGCACGATATTTTATATGTTATGCTTTACTGTTTATGTTATGCATGATGTTGGCCGAGTTCGGCGTATCCACTGAGCTTTCGTAGCTCAGCGTTCGAAATATGTTTTCGTGCGTAGGTTAGGTGAAGCCGGTTCGTGGAGCACCATCAAGGTTCGGATTTCAGCATCGACCGTGTTGTCAGAGTACATATAATAGATTTAGTGGGCTTGTACTATGTCGAACCCTATATAATGTAACTCTGTTTATTTTAATTTGGGTCGAATGTTTTTAAACGGTTTGTAATATTTTGGAGCTCCGTTTACTTATTATCTTTTGGAATTTACTTTTATCCGAGTTTGGGCCTTATGATATTATTTTGAACTTGAAATTGAATCTATTTGTTGGGCTTTTGAAAGGAATTTTTGAAATACAGGTTTAGGTCTGAGGCCCAATGTGACATCCGGGTCGGGTGTTACAGTGATGCCTTTAGTCGGATCAACTTATGGTTTCAAGTTGAAGTATGATACTTGGTTGATGGTGTATGCTTATTGACTTAATTATGTTTGGTTATTGTTAAGCATGTTGTATGATCATTGTATGAGTTATTAGAATATTTTTGAAACTGTTGTTAAGGCTAAATTATCCACTGGTATCGAAACGAGTTGATATCGTTTCGATACATGGGCTTGAACAAACGTCTAAGGACTTGAATCTGGGTAGATGTTTCGGAACCAACTCCCTATGTTTCGATACAAGTATGCTTGCACAGGCAGGCGTATCGAAACGAAAAAACAGAGTGTATCGTAATCGATTTTGGAAATGTCAAAACGTTTCAAAACGAAGCCATAGACGTCTCGATACACAGGCTTGCTACGCAGGCTACCGGGTGAGAATGAGTCGGGGTATCAATACATTTGTTAGGTTTTTTGAAACCTGTTTTCCTTTCTAATGGTTTCAAAACGGGTAAGAGGAGTTCCGATACCCCTAACTGTTATGGTAGTTAAAGGTTGAAATGCAAGTTTAGATTCTTTACGTTTTAGTCCCTAAACTTTGTTATGGCAATTAAATGAGACATTATTTTGAGTTGAAATTTGACATGCACACATATAATGAACTTAATTAAAGATTGATAACACTAATTTAATATTTGGTCCCTGAATTTATAGAAATTTACAATTTAATCCTTTTTTCGAATATGGTGCAATCGATGGTTGTTTCGTCTCCTGTTTCAAACGTTGGGCTTCTAGTTGAATGCATGTACATGTAGGACACTAAATCCTTTAGAAAAGATAAAAGACAAAAAAACAAGGTTGTTTATCGGTGCAAATCTTCCCAGATTTGTATCGGTATTTCCTGTATAATTCGTTCGAGTCGGGTTTTGGTTAGACCGAATCGAGGGGGTTATAATTCAACTTCCAACAACTAATCAAATTTCAGGTGCGACGATTGAGTTACCGAGGCATACAACTCTCTCTCCCCTTTATTATAGTATTTATAATCATCATCATTATTATTATTATTATGATGATGATGATAATAATAATAATAATGATGATTATATTTGTGGTAACTAATGAATGCTTTACAATTGTCGACAGATTTTCTCTCTTTTCTTATTATAAGGAGTCAGAGCTTTGTAGAACTTGAATGCATCAATCGAACACTTCCATGTGGTAAAATGGGTGGGCAAATGGGCTGATATCCGAAAATTAGTTTAGATTTTAGGCAAGAAACTAATATAAAAAATAGTTTGGGCTTTTGGATAGGATTTAAGCTTGTAAAATGAATTTTGGATATATATAATGGATATTAGGGCATATTATGGACTATCTAGTAGTAGTATTTATTTATTATTTATTATTCGGCCATTATTTATACTAAATATAAATTTTGATAAAATATGGATTTTACATATAAAAAAAAGAAAAAATAGTAAATAATCACAAGGAGAGGAATTTCATGTAGGGTATAATATCAAAAAATATTTTTAATATTTGTTTAAATAATTATTTTTTTAAAATATTTAAAACTTTAGGTTTATTGACTTAACACTACTATGTTAGTCTGTACTACCATGTAAGTTTGTTATATCATTTTAAGCTATTTAATGTTAGTTGATTAACAGTTTTCATCCATGAAATAATCACTTCATCTTAAAATAAAATATTGATATTTAAACTATTTAAAAAAAATAAAAACTAAAATGAATATCCACTCTAGACAGATGAATGTCTAGCATGAAGTAACATGCATATTAGAAAGATAAGAGACAGGAAATCAAAGCCTCCCTTTTCCTCAGTTTACATTATCTGCCTGCAGACTCAATCAGAAGGGAATCGGATGAATGTAAAAGAAGAGGGTGTGAAGAAAGCCAAGAAGATTGCCTGCTCAATTGCAGCATGGAGGGAAGGAAGGAAGGAAGCCGGCAAGTCATTCTTGGCTTTCAACCCACACTCTGCTCTGTTGCCCTTGCAATCCTTGTTAGTCATGGGGAGTTTGCCTCTTTACTTATTTATAGCCATAGGCCTTTCCAGTCTCTTACCAGAAATGAATGCATTGCATCAAAATGGAACATATTCATTTCAGTTGGGACTTGGGACCACATCTTTGTGGACAGGATTTTTTTACCTAATCGTGTCTCTATTAGTGACACGTTTTAAATTAGTGAGTTTAAAGTTTAAAGTTAAGGTTGTGATTAAGGTTCAGGAAATTAGAGGCAAGGTGTATTTTTAGGATTTAAGGTTTAGGATATAAAAAACTAAAGTTAGGGTTTAAAATTTAATTTTTAAAGAATTTTTATCAGAGATTTTCTACTCGTATTTGTCTCGAAAAAATGGAAAAAGGAGTTATGTAAGCTGGAAAGTTTTGGTCACAGCACATTGGTTTGCCAACTTGCTCAACTCCATTTCCCACGTAACTTTCTTTGTGGTCTCTTTATGTATTTTCTGGTAAAGCAATACCAAAAAGACACCTACTGATTTGCGGTCCCTTTTTTATAAACTCATGTGCTAAAACATTAGGAAAAGATGTTACTCGAACGTTTCAACTCATCTATGGGCGAGTTTAACGTGTGGTATGATTATGGAGCCACACCAACTGAAAATATTATAATAAATAAAATTTAAAATAAAAAAAATATTATTTTTATAACATTTTAGGCCGGTAATTAAGTATCGAAACTTTATTTCAAGTATGATACTTATCACTTTTGATAACATTTCTAAGTTATAAAAGTATCAAAACTTGTTTTTAAGTATCGATATTGTCTTGAGATACCAACCTAAAATATTATAAAAAAAATTGTATTACTTGTATGGATGCAAATTGTAAATTCGGATACTAATTCTTTTATGCATGTATTTTATCATTTTTATCATCTTATTGATTTGATAAGATTAATTTTTGTCTAATCTGTTAAACATATATACAAAAGACACTTAAAAGTTCAAAAAATATGTATATAGTTTTCTCAAACTGATCTTAAGGGAAATTAGGGTGATAAATAAACTAAATGTTTAACGAACTACTCGTAAATTATTTGGTGGAAATTTCGTTTATATTCGTTTTATTTATAAATAAACAAACATGAACAAAATTTTATATTTATTTAATCAAATGAACTAATATGAATAAATAACTCGTTCGATCATTTATGTTTGTAAGTGTTCGATAATCCATTTAGTCATGTTTGTTTAAATTTATTCACATATGTTTATTTGTTTATGTTCATTTAAATTTATTCACATATATTTATTTATATTCAATTAAATTTATTCACATATCTTTTTATATTCATTCGTTTATCATTTTAATGAACGAATATAAACGAACATAAAAAAAACAACATTTCTTGGCAAACAAACCCAAGAAAAAAATATTTATTTAATTATTTTTATTTGATTAAAATTAAACAAACGAATATAAATATATTTTATTTACGTCGGTTCTATTCATTTACCTGCGTAAGGGGATACACCAATCCACTTTGATGCCTACTACCTATTAAAGAGATAGGCTTATACAGTGGGCAATAGTGAAGAATGTGTTCATTCATTGATTTTAAGCAAATTGGTTTAAAGATGCTCTTGGCCATTTTAATTTGTGTTAAAGAGAAACATTATGGACTTATTAAAATTCCCCTCTTCATTGTATACACTAATACAATTAAATTGAAACTTCTAAATAATTATTTATAAAAATGATATAAAAAATAATAAAAATGCATGTAAATTGGCTGGTAATTTTAATTAATTAGAACGACGTGACAAAAGAGTTTATAATATAATTTTCTACATATTCAATCTCAGTATGACATTATGAGTTTGATTCCAAGATTATTCTAATTTGAGCCCAGAGACATTCGATTAGTGTACTTGAAACTAAAAACAATATGTAAGCAGGGAAGTTTGAATATTCATTTAAATGGGTCATCAATTATCATAATTTATGTTCGTTAATGTACTAAAATAAACAAATTTATTTATGAACATAAACAAACCAAACACAACTTTATTCATGTTTTTTTAATAAACAAATATAAACATCTTGTTTATACTTATTTAATTTAAATTTAATAAATAAAATATCATAGGAGCAAATTCTTCGAACATTTTGACTGAGTATGATTATTATAGTCTCCTATTCTAACTCTTCATTTCTAAAATATATGTTGGTGTTTAGTAGCTATTTTCAATACATATTCAGAAGATAATCTTTCAAATATATATATAAAAAAGTTGATCTTATGCTAAGCCTTATACACCCGCACATCTAACCCTCCCATGCTCGGGTCACATATATTGAGCATGGAAAAAAATTCTAGTCCTGGTCTGCGGGCAGTTAGTCCTTGGCTAAACTAACAAGCTTGTTTCTCTTAGGTTAGGGCTTAGGCTTTCTTTTCTGTATAAGAATACTTGATCGGCTATATCACTAGTATTGGCTCGGATGATGCATTCTTTTCTATCTGCTTCCAGGATTATGTGCAAACTAAGATAACTGAATTGTAAGACTACATGATCAGCTATATACGAATATCTTAACTAAAAGAAAGATGAAAAATTAAAAAAGGAAGGAGGTAACTTGGCGCTTAAGTTGAGTAAACTTCCGAAGCAAGTAATAAGCTCTATGTATTGGGTTGAGATTCACTACACTAATTCAAATAAGATGGAGTTGTGAAAGAACTATGTACCCTCTTCACTCTTCAGAAGAAGAAGATGCAATGGCCTTCCCTTTACAATCTGATGATGCTGTGAGACCAATGTCCGAGATTTCCTCAGTTTTTGGCTTTTGCGTCTGCAGTATTTGGAGCTGATGTTGCAGCACCTATTCAGAAAAAAATGATGAAAAAACGAATGCAATAAATTGGAAGTGTGTGAGTTGATTCATAGGTTTTAGTGTTAAATGTAAAAGTAATTTGACTAGAAAAGAAAAAACTTTACACAAGGGAAAAGTTTTTTAAAAAAAATGGAAGCTTCTCAATCATACTACAACTAGATGGTGGTTATTCACGAACTAGTCATGGATATGACAAAATGTCATGTTGTGCTGCATTCCATGTAAGCCATGCACTCCAAGTCCCGTGCTAGAAGAGTACGTATAATATTCGGTAGGGCACAAGAAATAAGAGAATGTTTCTCTAAAATAGTTGAATTATATAGAGAATGCAAGAATAGTTCCAGTACACTACAAAAGTAATACCTCAATCAGCTGCTGGATAATCTTCTTCTGAGACTCCAACAGGGAATCTGAAATATTTTGATTACTCCCTGAACCTTCTCCTGAGTTTCCACTGGCACCAGGTAACTGGATAGGAACAAAAACGAAGTGTGGGAACTGCGGATAGGGTAAGTTTGCCTGTCCACCAGGAATGGCAAACTGTTGTCCAACGGTTGTGCTTTCCCCTCTAGATTCCACCTTTATGGAATCAGCCAATGGAGCAGAAGACCCGGGAAGTACAGCATTTCCTGGAGACCTGCATGAACCATGCACAAAATTGTACTAACATATATCACCAGTTGAAATTAGAGAAAACCAATACAATTTGCACCTAACGCCAGATCATGTAAAAATGTGCATCAATATAAGAATTAGAAAGCAGAGCAGATTTCAGGCAAAAACAAAAGAAAAAAAGAAGAGCAAGAATGAGTGTACCTATTTGAAGGTCCAGAGAGACCCATAAACCAATGAACCACTTTAAAGCTTCTAAAGCATAGCACTCAAATTCAAAATGTTTGGTAATCAGCATGTGTTTGAAGTGCACCCTTTCTCTTGGCAATAGACATTTCACTTCTCAACTCAAGTAAAAGGTCTCAATGTACACGATTACCTTCTTTTATTTATGCTTATGATCTCATAATTAAGTTGGTAAGTAACTAGGGGAGAAACGTGTTACCACTTCAATAATGACAACATAAACACAACTTTTGTTCAACCAAGAAGCAAAATAAATTAGGTCTCAATGGCACATCCCTAATTCTTTTCTCTGGTCCTCATATTTAAAAAAATTCTTTGAAATCGAAATAATTGATAATTAATGCATAGTAATTGGCTCGTGATAAAAAAAAAACACATGGGAAAAGAGGTGAGATTATAAAGGAGGCAAAATAAGGAAACTGCAAATATCATTGATAGATATGAAAAATTACAGGCATAAAATTACCTACCAAACTAGATTGTTTGCAGAAGGATAAACATAGGATTTTTCATATATTGACGCAGCAGCAGCAGCAGCCTGTAGCCTAGCTTGGTGGCGGGTTAAATTATCGGTGGCCACTTCAACACCAGGACCTTGTGTAGCAGAACTTGAGCTGGACCCTGTTCCACTTTAAACAATTAGCCCCTTTTCAGACCATGAAGTCGATTTCATAAGCTGCAAAATTGTAAGAGAAGCAATACCACAACCAAACGAAGTAATATTTGATCTACGCATCCAAAATTCTTTGAAACCCAAATCAATGTACGACCTTTTACGGGATATAAATCGTATATGTGACATGTAATAACAGCAATAGGAAACAGATTATCCTCAAAAAGTTTGGGATGGAACATGGAACACACTCAAGATAGGGATGGGGAGGGAAAGCCTTCATTTTTCACAAGTAATACAACATAATAAGGGGGAGTTTGGTTCGTGGAATATCATTACCTATGGGAATAAGATTCCCGAAATGTAACATTACCAGATACATAATTGGGAATGTTACATTACCCTGTTTGGTTTGTTTGACAGAAATATACGATGTCAATATTTGGATGAGGGAATATAATATTACCCGAATGAATATTTTACCAAATTGTCCTTTTGATATATTTTCTTTGTAACAAGTTAAACTTCCAATGTTAAATTGAGCACATAACTTATTTACACTGGTGTGTAAGTTCTACTTAACTACAACTAACTATAACACATTTACACCCGTATAAGTCTACTTAACTACAACTAACTAACTATAGCTAACTATAACACATTTACATCAGTGTAAGTTCTAACTAACTAATATCTAACTAACTATTTTCTATTCTAAAGGCTACTAACAAACTTTTAATATAGTGTATATTCTGTTAAATTTTCAGCACACAACCTGCATATATCACTAAAAAATCTGGACTATTTTATCAATCTAGGTTATTTGTAAAACTAGCATGTGTGAGCCATTTAACTACACCAAATATCACACAAATAAAAAGATACAAATCTATTACATGCCTTAAACATCAAGTTTTAGTCTCGTAATTGACTCATAACCATATATCGGTAAACAAGGTAAATTATTACAAATATCCTCTTAATCATTAAAATTACATTATGAAGTAGATATTTAGACTTTTACAAAGATGTTCTACACCAAGTAGTTAACCTCTAGGATAAGACAAACTCTTATCCTTTACAAAGATAGTTAGATTACAACTAAACTACTGGTTAAGATAGGAATACTACTTCTACTAACTTACAACTGGTCATATTAACTTACAATATTAATAAAAACACATGAAATATTATAACATTATTTAATTGTGTAATGCCATTTAAATATTAAATTATATAAAAATTATTTAATAGATTTCAGCCCTAAATAATTAGCTATCTAGTTATATGCAACAAATAGACCAATATGAAAATTTTCATTATTCTAGGGGTATTTTGGTCCAAAATTAAAGGAATGGACAAATACCTAAGGATTGAGTGGGAATGACATTCCCGGAATCTTGATAAAAAAAAAGTGCTACCACTGGTAATACTCTTTTCCGGCCTAGTGGGAATGAGCACAACCAAACATGGGAATAAGACTCCCATGAAAGATTATTACCCCGGTAATAATCTTTTCCGCAAACCAAACATCCCTAAGGGTGCATGGGTAACACCTGAGGACATTCTACATCTTCACACATTATTTCAGGAGGAACATGCCCAAGCTAGAATAGATGCAGTTCAACAAAGCGTAAATAATAGAAACTAAAACAACTGAATTTAAAACTAATAAGAGATCAAAATTTTTGAAGGCCTGAAAGCAACATTCAGAAAGTAGGGCAATTTATGCATGCATGATCCCTGTTATATAAAAAACAAATAGCAGAACAATATAGATTGGTCATACACTAGAATAGATTTGTCAAGAAAATAACAATGCTCAAAGAATGAGTTCATGTTATCATAGATATGACGTTACAATGAGATTACCTTGATGAGCATCTGACCGAGCTCCACGTTGCCCTCTGGATGAACTTGTTCCATTTTCAAGTGGTACAACCAGTGCCCTGCAGGTAGGACAGGTATGCTGCCTCTCCAGCCATGATCGAAGGCAGTGTACATGGAAAAGATGTCCACAGATTAACTTCTTTGCTGAGGTCATCTCTTCACGACATATAATACAGGTTGCATCACTTCTGTTCATATAATCAGTAAGCAGTTAAGAAATAAGAACCAAAAATAGAAAATAGCATTGCAACTGAAAGATATCCATTTTAAAAAAATCATTAAAAAAACTATCCAACTCACGCAGTGAGTTCTTCAGGGGTTGCATCTGGGAACCTATCATTCATGTTTGACGTGATCTTTCGATATCGCATGTAATCCGCAACCCGAATTTTAAAATTTCTAAATGTCTCATAAAGCTCCCGTATTAAGTGCAGAGGTACACCATAATTCCTGCAGACATCAATCAAAACCAACAACATACCATGAATTAATCATTTAATCTACAGGATACAATTAAAGAGATCCGAGACTTTGGTGAAGACAAAAGGATCCCTTTTTTAAAGTTCTGTCCCTCCTTTCATTCTTTAATTATAAATTATTCCTTAAAGATTTTGTGCTGCCCGACCAAGTTTTCTATTAAAAATTGGCAACTGACTGGCATCACAAAACCTGCAGTTCAGTCTTGATTCTCACAAGAACCACACTAGATGTATTAGGATCAGAAACTGATTTTTGTGTCATGTCAGCCAAATGTAATTGAAGCCAAACAAATTTTGTACTACCTCATTTATGCCAAATTCACGAAGGCATAACAAATAACTGGATATATTTATGCCAAATGGAAATAGCCCAATTGCTTATATTCTACCAGAATATTGTCTCAAGGATATGAAATCATCATAAAGCAGCTATAAGCCTATAACATTTGGCCTTTACAATGTCAAATCTAAAGCAATTCTTGAAACCATGTAAAATCTAACGAGATGAATGTAGGATTGCTTTGTTACTCTATCACACAGAAAGCGATTTAGAACCAGTAAAAACAATCTCAAAAAATGTAATTAGCTATCAAGATTTAAGTCTAGTTTGTTGTGAAATCAGCCCAACACAGTTACATATCTCTATATGTAGATAAATCACAGGTCTAATCAGTGTTAAAAATGGCGTAAAGCGCACTAAGGCGATAGAGGTCTCATAAACGAGGCGCTAGGCGAAAGGCGAGCGCCTTATTGAAATAAGGCGTCCCTTTTTAAAATAAAAAATATACATATTACAAGACTTGTATCAGTGTAAATTTTGCAATTTGTTATTGGTTACTAGGCTAGATATATGGGAAATATGGATGAAAAAAATATTAGACTTATAGTGTACGTCTTTATAATTTGTTATTGGTTACTAGGCTGAATATATGGAAAGTTTGGATGAAAAAAAGATTATAAAGACTTACACCGGTGTAAGTCTTTATAATTCTTATGAAAACTATAGAGTGTGAAAATTATAGGTTGGCAAAATAATCTCTAAGGACACATAAAACTAAAATAGGTACTTGATCTCACCATACAATGGTATACCTATCCAATGAAAATTTAGAACTTCAAAAAGGATTACAGGCTCATAATTTCATTAGTTACTAGGCTACCTATTTCTTCTATGTAAATAGACAAAGTTAGGTAGATAGCTATATAATAATCTCAAAAGGATATAAGATAATATGATATCATGCATAATCATTTTTCTCTCCTAAATTTTCCTTCATATCATCTCCATCAAAAGAGTGATAACTTTCATCATCTTCTTTATATTCATTGTCATCGTCATCACAACATGTCTCATGTAAGACTTTCATCCTCTTCGAATACAAACTCATTTTAAACATCTTCCTTTGTCCTTCTAATCAACCATTAATGTTTGTATATATCGTGTGATATGTTTAAGTGTAAATTATACATTAACTCAACTGTATTAATTTAAATTTTATTTTATTGTTATTTTTATGTTGTCTCCATTTGTGGCACAAATTAGTATGTAAAACATAATAAAAAAATTCAAGAAAAAGACAATAGATCAAAAAAATTAATCAGGCGACGCCTTTTGGCGCCTTAACGCCTTAGCGCCTAGAGCACCTTAAACGCGTCTTACTTCGCCTTATTGAAATCGCCTCGCCTAGATTTAATTAGGCGCCTCACCCTCGCCTTGCTTTAGCGCCTAGGCGTGCCTCACTGGCGCCTTTTTAAACACTGGGTCTAATGCCACCTTCCAACTTCAAAACATAATTATAAGGTCGTAATAACTGAAGCAGATCTAAAGCACGATAACAACTAAAACGAAGTGTAGGATTCTATAAAAAAAAGTAAAAAAGCAACACTGCTTATAAATTTTTTTAACATGCACTTAGACTTCACTAAGTAAGCCAAAACGTTTTAGAGATTATCCAGCAGTAAAAAAATTAAGCACAAGAATAAAATAGCATGTGATCATGCAGAAAGTAAAAATAAATAGCTCACTTACATGAAAATCACAAGAAAGAAGCACAGATACATAGATAAGTGAAGCAAATCTCGAATGAGCTCCAAATAGAAGGTATATACAGCCTTTTTCTCCCATTGTCCTTCCATAAGCATGTCACTTACATAGAAAACATATTTTACAAAAGTTGACACTGTTGTTGTGACCAGTATCATGTACCTACAACACAAAAAAGAAAATATGAATCTGGAAAAACGGATAAAGTAGAAAATATGATGATGCATACATGTCACTTGAAAGAAACAAGGGGTAGCGTCAAAATAATCAAATATTTATGTAAATTGCAGTCAAATAAAGCATCACTGGATTTTTAGCAAGCTATTTTCTTCCAGCTAGCTTACTAATTTGAATTGTGATGGTCTTTCCCACTGTCAATTTCATTCATTGTTTAACTTCCAACATAAATGACATATTTAAAGTATGACTTCAAGTTCAAGCCATGAACACATCCCAGTCAATCCATTTTATAATCTAAAACACAAAATCATTTTGAATGATGAACCATAAAGTATGACAAGCACTAGTGAATTTAGAAAATTTCCAACTGATAACCGAACAAAGGAAAAATTCTTAAATTAAAAAACTTACTCAAATGCAAAGAAGATGGAAACTGAAGCTTGTCGAGTTTGGATCAGAAATTTGATAGAACTGTATAAAAACAGAGAATCTAGAAGAAGAAGAAAACCCAGAAAAGAAACTATTCGAGCATGAGCTAACTTCGAAACAGAAGGGGTTGTTTCAATGTACTCGACCCTCTTCTGTGCCAACCAATGCAAAGCTTTGATTAACAATAAAGCCGTAACCATTGCAAGAAATGAAACAGAGAATTCCTGCCGAAAGATGGTGATTGCGAAGAGGATCTCCATGACCTCTCTCCATGACTGCTCATTCAACCGCTCAACCTCAGCTTCACGAAGAGACCCAAGGAATACTCGTTTGATTAATTGCCACAAGACACACATAACTACAAGGCCCATGTTGAGAAGCAACACCAAGCTGACCTTAGAGGTTGATAAATAAACCATGGCAGGATAAAACTGGCCTCTACTGTTGAATGCATGGTATATAACTGCTAGTGTCGATACAAAACTGAGACCTGCATATGTTCGCAGCCTCATCATTTTGCTCTACCTGATCACCAAACAACAATATTCAATAGATGAAAATCAAGAGACCATATGTAATCGAATATTTTTACTCTTTTAAAGCATTTAATTCATATTAAATAAGCATAAGCACTGAGAACAAATGAAAATACAAAAAGAAAAGCATAATTACCATAAAAATGTACTCTATATCAAATCCAGTGAAATTTCACTAATTCAAACATGGTATCATGCTCAATCAATAATCCATTTTCTAATGAAACAGAATAAAGTACAAAACGGAAAGGGGAAAAAGGTCAACTATTTTCCATGAAAATTCCTTCAGCAACCAAACAAATCGAATCCAGAAACTTCCAATAATTTCTATCTAATAAGTGTGAAAAGAAAGCAAAGCATCTAGTTTGTAATAAAAATAAAAGGTATACACGCACTGAGATCAAGTGAAGCTATTACGAAGAAAAAATAAGTACAATTATCATAAAAAAATTATATGCTCTGTTCCAAAAGAATGGAACCTCACCAGTTCAATATAACATCACGCTCAAAAACTAATCCCTATTTCAATCAAACACAAGACAAAAGGAAGAGAAATTCAAATTATTTTCCGTAAGATTCCTTTCTCTCCGACTAAAGAATCAAATCCAGAAACTTCCGAAATCGAAAATTCTTATTTAAGAAAAGAAGAAGAAGAAGGAATCAGTACCGAGTGGAGAGAACCTTCGCGAGGGAAAAGGGAACCGACAGAGAGAAAATAAGAGAAACTTGATTCGGTCTTCTTTTCTCGAGAAAATAGGAGTAATAAATTTGAGACAGTTTCTGTTTATTTAATTGATTTATTTACGGATTTATCCATCATTTGTTTGACTAAATGTCTGTCATCTCCACCAATCACTATAAGCCACGTAGACTGTGCTGGGCCACTCCTTTACCATATTATTTAGCAATCAAATTGTAAAATTGAGTCAACGCCTTCTTCAGTTATTTATCTACTTGTTAATTATTGAATAATTATCATAATAGTCACTTTTATTTTATAAATATTTATTTTATCCATTGAATTTAAGGAAATTACGTATTAGTCACTTATGGCATTCCGGTCATTTAAGTTATTGTTTATAATGTTTTGAACGTTTAGATGTTAAATGTTGTTTGATGATGAGCCACATAAGTAAAATGAGTACTTTTTAATTTCATCTCTAAACTTTAGATGTTAAATGAGTACTTTTTAATTAAACATTCAAATTTTAGATAATATATTAATTTAACCATAAGTTCAAATCAGAATACCGGTCATTACGAGTCGAGTCAAAAAAACTTCGAGTTGAGTTTTTGAGTTCTTATAAAAATTTAATTTTAATTATTTATTATGTTATGGTGCAATCTAATTCCAATTTAAATAACTTTCTCTAATCATACAATATATATATTTCTTCATATGTGACAATATTTCTTCATATTTTCATATCTTCACATATTAATATATATATATATACACATAAAAAATTAAGAGATTCATCTTAAACTTGAAAATAAATTCTTTAATTACTAAAAATTTTGAATTTTCATTTTATAACTCAAACTTTATTTGAAATTTTTTCAAGCCGAGTCAAGTTTCTAAAATTTCGAGTTAAGTATTTTCGCCTCAAGACGAGCGAGTCAAGTTTTGCTCACCCCTACGACCACCATTGGCTGCCGCTCACCACCGGTTGTTATCCCCGATATAAATATGCAGACTGGAAAAAAAGATAAAGGAAACAATAGGGACCAAAATGGCAATTAGACCATTAGTTTTCAGACTATATCTTAAATTAAAATCGAAACATTAAAAAATACAGGGACTGCGGAAAGCATTTTCCTTGGACGTACTCAAAATGGTAAAAATCAATTTTTAGAAACTACATATAATTAGGGGTGTGCATTCGGTTAATTTGATCGGCCACCGACCGAATTAACTAAAACCGAATTAACTAAAAAATTTAAAATTTTAACCGTTAACCGAACCGAATTTTCTTTAACCGAATTAACCAAACCGAAATTATTTCGGTTAATTAGCTGAATTAATCGAATTAACCGAAATTTATTATAAATTTTGGTTAAATTATATAGTAGGTCACTAAATTATGTTAAAATATTTTTTTAGTCACTAAACTTTTATTTTATACTAATTTAATACAAAATTTAGTGAACATTTTATAATATAAAAAAATTTAATGAACATTTTATAATTTTAAAACTTAAATGACTAAAAATAAATATATAAAATTAACTGAATTAACCGATAATCAAATTATAAAAAAAATGATTAACCGAATTTATCAAAAATTAACCGATCGAATTAACCAAAATAATTTCAGTTTGGTCAATTAATTCGGTTAAAACCGAATAATACACACCCCGATATAAATATCATTTTTCTGTATAAATATCATTTTTCTAAACAGAACTCATTTCCTCTAAAAATGAATCAAACAAACTCCCTCCTAAATTCTTTCAATTGTTCTCATGCGTTCATGATGAACTCAAAACACCGTTGCAGTTTCTTGAAATCGGCAGCTTTTTATCAGATCGATCTCTGCGGATCGATCATCGTTCACCGTTAGTCGGTGTCGATGAACTCAAAATCTCTCTTCAAACTCTCGAGATATTATGGGTAAGTCACACCACGTGTCCATGGATCAATCATTAAAAGTCATCCATCTCATCAATTTTTCTATATCGTATATTTTTTCCAAATGAATTTTCACTTGAAAAAACTATTTTTAAAACAAATTAACAGTAAATATGAGTGAAGATTCACTTAGAAAAATATGACATAGAAAAAAATGAAATGAATAGTTTTTATTGGTTGGTCCCATAGATAACGTGGTGAGACTTTCTCATTATATAATTTCTCATTTTCTTCGCAAAATCAAATATAACCTTCCTTGTTTGAGAAATAGTTCTCTATCTTCTTAAATAACCAAAAATCGAGACTATTTTTTAACATAGTTTTTTAAGGTATAAAGATAAATGAAACCCTTAATATTTATAGTTTTTTTTTTATCATTTTGACCCTCATTCTTTATTTGGGATTAATTTAACCTTAAGTCTTTTTGATAGATATTTCATTTTTTTTTAACTATCATGATGACCGCACCGTTAAAAATAATGATAATGACATATAGTAAACATGTGATAATATATTTTAAATGATATGATATCTAACCTATCAAATACATACATATAAAATATAATTTTATTCTAATATAAAATATACTAATCTATTTTTTTTTATAATTTTGGGTTTTTAGATTTAATTATAACTCAAAACCTAAAACCTCAAATTTGCTATTTTTAAATTTAAATCTTAAACTATAAATCAAAACTCTAAGCTTTCGATTTAGATTAAACACTAAAATACCTAAATTCTGAACTAAAATAACAAAAACTCAATTGATTAATATCAAAATCACTTACCTTTGATTTATCGATAGTAATATTTACAAAAATTTTCCTTTTCAGACCGTGATCATAATTTTTAGATAGGGTTTTGATTCTATTGTAGTTAGGGCTAAAAATTTTTAGTATATTTTTGTTTTAGATTTAATTAATTTTTAATATTTTATTTGAATTTTAATTGTTTTATATCTTATATTAGAATAAAATTATATTTCATATGTATTTATTTGATAGCTTAGATGTCATGTCATTTAAAATATATTATCATGTGCTACCATCGTTAAATTTTAAACGGTCTAGTCATTATGTTAGTTAAAAAATGAGATATTTGTCAAAAAGACATATGTTAAGAGCTAAATTTATCTCAAAAAAAGAATGAGGACCAAAATGATAAAAGTTCTAAACATTGAGGCTTAAAATTATCTTTATGCCTAAAACAATTTTAACCAGGAAAAATAAATGCACAAAAAAGTTCTTGAGATGTATTCTTTATTGATTTTTATTATTCGAATAAAAAAATAGTTTTTTTATACCTTTCGATTTGGGCTATCGTCATACGTAATGGTTAAGAATGATGTCATCGATAAATGTTACCTCGATCTTTAATTGTTTTGGTGTCTTGTGTAGAGGCCGGTTTGGTTTCAAAATAATTTTAAAAAAAATATATAAAGTTATAATTTTAACCCTCATTTATCGATCACATCACTCTTAACCACTACGTACGACGATAGCCCAAATTAAAAGGCATAAAAAACTCTAATTTTTATTCGAATAATAAAAATCAATAAAGAATACCTCTCAAGAACTTTTTTTTGTATTTATTTTTCCTTGCTAAAATTGTTTTAGGGCTTTTTTATATCCCAATAATTACATGATTTACAGATAAAATGAAAATTGAAATTAAATATGACATTGGTTGGTTTTTTAATTGTTTGACCAAATTTATCTGTCATTCTTCAATTGTTGGGGAGACATCTGATATTTTGTTTGCATCTGTCGTTGTTGATGAACCCTGAAAGTAAAAGTATTAGATGAATTTTATTTTGGTATAAAGATAATTTTATCTCTTAATGTTTAAATTTTTTGTTATTTTAGTCTATATATTTTTTTAAAATAAATTTAGCCTTAACATATGTCTTTTTGATAAATATCTTATTTTTTAATTAACATAATAAATAGGCCGTTAAAAATTTAATGATAGTAACATATGATAATATATTTTAAATGACATGACATTTAAGTTATCAAATACATACATGTGGAATATAATTTTATTCTAATATAAAATATAAAATAATTAAAATTCAAATAAAATATTAAAAATTAATTAAGTCAAACAAAAGTATACTAAAAATTCTTAACCCTAACTACAATAGAATCAAAATCATATCTAAAAAATATGAACACAGTCGAAAAATGAAAAATTTTGTAAAGATTGCTTTCGATAAATCAAAGTTAAAGGATTTTGATACTAAACAATTGGGTTTTTGTTATTTTAGTTTAGAATTTAGGTATTTTAGTGTTTAATCTAAATTGAAAGTTTAGGGATTTGATTTATCGTTTAAGATTTAAATTTAAATTTAAAAATAATAAATTTGAGATTTTAGGTTTTGAGTTTTAATTAAATCTAAAAAAATTAAAATTATAAAAAAAATAGTAAATTTGTTAAAGGTTTAATAGCCAAAATATTTTAGATTTAATTAAGTTTTAATATTTTATTTAAATTTTAATTATTTTATATTGGAATAAAATTATATTTCTATGTATTTGATAGGTTAGATGTCATATAATTTAAAATATATTATCACATTTTTACTATATGTCATTATCATTAAATTTTTAACAGTGTGGTCATCATGATAGTTAAAAAATAAGATATTTATAAAAAAGACTTAGGTTAAGGGCTAAATTTATCCCAAATAAAGAATGGGGTCAAAATGATAAAAACTATAAACATTAATGGTTAAATTTATCTTTATACCTTTTGTTTATAATGTCATCTATAAATTTTATAAAAAAATATTTTATTTTTTTAAAGTAAATTTTATCTTTTATACATGTCATTAAAGAATAAATAGTTATTTGAATGTCACATTAAAATATATGAATAAATCGGTTAAACCATAAATGATGTAGTGAATAAGATCCATGTTTCATACATTTGATTTTACTCACGAGTGAAGGGTTTTTTTTTTATGAAAATAGATATATTATTTAGCCAAAAATGGCATCCTCCAAAACAAGAGTTTTAATACATAAAGGAATATCAAACGAAAAATAAAAAAGATCAACCAAATCAAGTGTCCAATGAGTTAATCGATTAGCAACCTTATTAGCCTCTCGGCTTACATGAGAAACATTAAAAAAAACGAATGAACCAAAAAATGAGCTTCCTTCAACTAATAGGTAGCTACCGAGAGGTCTAAGTCTTTAGCATGTAATTTATTAACATTGTCATGGAGTCACCTTCCACTTACACCATTTTTCAATCATTGTCCATAGTTAATTGAATTCAAGCAGCGAAAGCAGAAGTTTCAGCAGATTTTGTGGTATGTACGCCATGAAGTTTGTATGTCCTACCATCAATCATAAGTCTATTTGTATCCCTTGTGATGATTCCAACATCAGCCTTTCCAGTACTTGGTATGAAAGCAACATTGACATTGATTTTAATCCCAAGTCTATCAGGTTTTGACAATATGTTATTCCTGTTACAGGAAACTAAAGGAGAGACCAGTTCATTGGTCATCAAAAAATCTGTAGCAAGAAGATGTGAGGGATTCACGATCATCCTAGCAGGTTATAAAATATCTCTATGAATCCAATTATTTCTTCTATTCTAAACATGCCAAGAAGTTTTATCACATGTTCTAGCAAAACCTTACATGTATTAAAATTCCCTTGATATATACTAGAAGGCAAACCACTAAGCACATAAACATCTTTAGTCTTAGAACATTCTTTTAGAGCATGTAATAAGGACTCCTCCTCGAGATGATATAAATGACATCTACTCGAATCTATACCAACTAAAAATAATTTACTAACAGTTGAAACAACATCATGTCCAACCCTCCAACCAAAGATTTTAATTTTTAAAAGAATTTGTGAACTAGAAATAATTTTCCAAATTGGTAAACTAGAAGGGTTAATAGAGAGTTGAATGATTTTTCGGCCTAGACGTATATTATACATAGTTGAAGAGTCTTTCCTACATAGATATGGACCGTCAAATCTAGACAGATCTAATAATAGGGATGTAATTAAGATTAAGATTTGATTATTTTGGGCCATATGGAGCCATATATTAAATATAATATTTTAGATTTGTAATTATTATTATTGGGTTAAATGTAAAAAGGATTTGAAAAGATTTATTTAATTAAGTTCGGCTTTAATTTAGTTTAATTATTTTTTTTTGGTTTTTGTTTTGTTTAATAATAATAAGTATAAATAAATATAATAAAAACAAAAAATAAAGCAACGAGGTTATGAATATGGATAAAATTAATGATTATATTCATGCATAAATCTCAAAAAAGTTATATGTATCGAAAAACTAACTCAATTGATGTAATAATTCGGGTTTTGGATCCGAGTGTCGGGTTAACTCAAAAAGTTATATGTGCGATGTTGGACAAATGGTGATGTACAAACACAAACACTTGATGTAAATGAGTATGTACTTGTAGAACCTATATGTGTTGTAACTCTTGTTTTAATTTGATGTGTAAATTTATTTTAAAAGAGCACCTAAAACGAAGGTAAGCGTCTGAACCACCATCACTACAATTGAAGTTGGCCTCGTTTACGACCGAATTTAGGGACACTACATTAATTAATTAATAAAGTATTATGCAATCTTTAAACATGACAAATAAATTAAATACAATAGGATAAAAAATTAAACATAATTAAATATATACATATTACTATTAATTTGACGTAAATAAATTAAAACTAATCTAAAACACAAACTTAAAACATACATAAATAGTCATTTAAAAAATAAATTTAAAATATACATAAATATTAATCTAAAATATAAATTTAAAGCATACATAAACTAATCAAAAATATAAATAAAATCTAAATATCAACTAAATTAATAAATAACTATTCTTTATTAAAATTATACAAAATACAACATAAATAAAAGAGAGAAAAATTATAATTAAGGATTCGAACGACTAACTCCGACTGATCCTTACCGAGATCTATCATGATCTCTACAAAATATTTAACTAAATCAGATTCAAAATAGGACTCCGATCGAACCACCTAAAAATTCAAGAAGATCTAAACTCTCAAATTAAGATCATAGGGCACTACTCTTACCCAATTAATTTCTCCCTTCCAAATAACCCTTTAGGAAGTGGAGTTTCCTACCAATATGGTATTTATTTAAAATTTTATCTTTTATCTTTTTTTTCTTTTTATTTTTTTATATGATAACATTATTATAATAATACTAAAAATAGTGATTACAATTAGACCTGGTAAACTTGATCTGAGAATCGAAAATCAAACTGATTTACCTGAACCGAGACTCGATTAAATCCGAACAAGATGATCCTAAGGTGATCTGAAATCCGTACTGAAACCGAAACCGAAATCGAAATTGATCCGAATTCTAGAAGAACCAATATAGACTCGTAACCGATTTGACCTAAATCGATTGACCCGAACTAATTTTCACCCGAACAGAAAGCAACCTAAAATTAGCTTGCTCAAAATTGATCTAAACCGAACATCAATCCAATTTTAACCCGATAATTAAGTTAAAGTGAATGAATAAGTTATTTTTACTATTGTTTATTTTTTAACAATATGATAAATAATAAAATAATATATGTTTTATTATTTTTTATATTATGATAATACTAGTTAATCACTACATCAGATAATAATTTAATGTTTAATAACACATTTTCTTCTTTAAAAATCAATTTATTTTTGGTTAATCAGTCTCAATCAAAGATAGCGTGATTCGTGAAAGAGAGAAAATAATATATCATTAAAAGTGAAAAAGTTAATATAAGTCTTAGGGATTTAAGTCTAAAAATAAAAATATTTTAATTTATAAAAAATAAAGGAAAAATAAGATGAAAAAGTGAAAGAAAAAAAATAAATTATTATTATTATTATTATTATTTAATTTCAATCCAATTGAGAGGGAAATAAGAATCGAAAGGGGAGATCAATCGTTAAAAACTTAAAATTTACTGTAGTTGACCATTGTAAAGATAAAATATTGATTAAAAGTTAAAATAGAAATGACGGAGAGTTTTTCAATATGCTTATTATATATGCAATTATGGTTTAACATTTGACTTTATTCTCATAAAATTATATCTTATTTTTATGTGTATTTTAAAAATATAAAAAAATTCTATCGTACTAAAAATCACCGTAGAATATGAAATTAAAAATATAGTTATAAGATTAGCTCATAATTCGTTAAATTCAGGTTAAATGATTAATACTAATGATGGTTGATTTTGAAACATTGAACTATTAGAATTAAATTTAAATGATAATATTATCAAATAAAAAGACATGTTCGATATGTTTTTTACAAATAAAAAAAACATTTTTTTGCTAAAAAAACAAATAAAATGACATATTTTTATAATAATATATGATTAATTCTATATATAATATACATGATTAGATTCATAGTCAACTCCAACTCAAACCAAATTAACCCGAAAATTTAAAGATTGACCCGATCCGAACGACTTGATATGGACCCGACTCAAAAACATCTGATCCGATATTGATCCGACCAAAAAACAATCGATCTGATATTGACCCGAATCACTGATCCGATATCCGAATTAACCCGAATTATTATATAACCGAATTTAAACCCGAACCAGACCCGAACCGAATCTAAACCAAATACAAACAAACCCGTAATAAACCAAACTGAAACAATCTGAACCGAAAACGAAACGAACTACCCGTTTGCGACCACTAATTACAATACGTTAATAATTTAAACAATGTCAAGTTGATAAATTTAGACGGAAATACCAAAATTATTAACAACTGAAAAAAGAATTTTAAATCAAGAAATTAAGAGAATTAAATTTTAATTACTTTTAGGGGCTATATCTCAACCTTTGTGAAGTCTCAGGGTTTGGGACATATTTTATCCTTAATATACCGGTCTGTACTGTACATGAGAAAATATTCAGAAAAGAAAAAAAATATTCTATAAACCTAAGTCCTCAAAAAATTAAGAAAAAAAGTTATTGTTGGAGAGACGGGAAAGGTGGGGAGATGGCGACGACGGTGGTGAAGAGCGCTTTGCAGGCGATCCGCGACAGAGGTCTCCGCACTTTCTTGAGGGAGCTCAAGGATGATGGCTTCACGTTCGTATTTTCGCTCTCTCCCTCTCTGTTGATTTCGATTTCGATTTCCTCAAACATCGATTAGTTCATCATTTTTACGTTATTTTTTCTATCAATAATTCATCATTTTTTTTCTTCTGATGATTCCTTTTATTTCCTTCAGGAAATGCTTCTTCGATGGAAACCTTCTGTACGTTAGATTCTCATTCCTGATCATCTCCAATTCTTTTTTACTTGAAACATTATCATTTTTATATAAAAAGGAATCGTTTCATATGAGAAAAGGGAATTAAGAGGATATTGAAATTTGAATTTTTTAAATAGAATAAGTTGCATGCTACCAGAATATGATTTGGATTCGGCATTCATGTTTTATTTTGTTTTGTTTTCATTGTACAAGATTTGAATAAATAGAGAAACTGAAACTGTAGAGACCCTTTAAAGCTTAAGTTAACCAAGGTCTCAAAACTTGGCTGTAAATCCGCTTGATTTGGGGAGAAAAGAAATGGATCTAGGAATATTATCCTGCTTCTGTGAGATGTTTCTGATTTAATGATTCTAAAATCTAAAACTTGCAAAGACATTTAGGGATTGTTGGGCAAGGATAAAGGGGGGAAGATTATGTAATCAGAAACTGATTCACTGATAAACGAGGTGAATAATTTTCTTTTAGCTCGTGAGAGTTTAGAAATATTAGGATTTAAACCCTAGCTCCCTTGGTCTAATCGAGGGTACTGCACATATGACAGGTATGAAGTTTTGAACATTGACTTGAATTCAATTTAGGCGACACTGGTTTGCACAGTTTTTAGTGAATTTTGTCAATGACAATAAAGAAAATTGTCATGGTTTTTGCTGCTTTTCAACTATGATTCACTATTTCATTAGTTACTGTTAAATACAATCAGGTCCAGACTCTTAACGTGATAGTGTTCCTTGGCACTTTGGAACCTTGTGAGAATGATAAAAATGTTTGCAGCGTTTTCCAGTGTCTGCTCTTAAACCTTCAGTACTTTATCGCACGTCTCATGATGTTTTTGTTCAGCCTGTATAGGCTCAAGACATTACATAAATTCTGACTTCCTCACCTCTAAGACATAAGCTGAAACACTTTTGCTCTTTTATGAGTTTGACATGCTGTATTTAGAGACATTTGCTTTGGTCGTGTTTCACTGAAAGTACATATTATGTTGCCTTTGCCCACATACTACATTAAATTTGTATATCTATATAGGCATGTTAATCTGCATAACTAGCATCATTCTTCTTTTGTTTCAGTTTCGTTGTCCTTAAGCTGGACACATTCTCTTAATCAATCTTCATATAAACCTTCTGTGCTCTATATGACTTGCACTTACATGTTACTTCCATCCATCCATGAAACCTCAAGAAATTAGTTCAATTCTGCTTTCCCTTCACAAGGACACAAGCTGGAACTCTTTACTTCTTATATGAGTTTAACATGCTCTGGTGATGAGTGACATCTTAGGTTGCCTTTGTACAGCTACATTTATGTTGTCCGTGTCTATATTGGCAACTTAACTTAGCATCATTCTTCTTCTGGTGCATTGTCCTTAAGTTGGTCAATTGTTCTTCACATCAGCCTTTGTCTTACTTTTTTTTTTCTGTGTAGACTCCAAATTTATGCGTGGATTTTTTTTCTGTCTATATTGGCAACTTAATTAGCTTCATATTTTTGCTGGTCTCATAAGACATGTTTGTTTCCTGCAACGCAAAGTCGAGAAGTATTATTGCTCTCGAGTAGTAACCACTAACCAGTGGGGCATGAATGGCATATGCTTCTTCACCCTTTACGGTAGCAAATGAATATGACAGTATATAATTGTGAGGGAAGGTAATCTAGTGTAGATATCTTCTATTGCTTCCAGGAAGTTGTCAAACTGGAGTAGAATGATATTTGCAGTCCCTTTTTAAAAGATGCATTTTTTTAATCTTATATTCTCTTAATATTTGATAGTTTTTTTTTTTGACGGAAATAATATTTGATAGTTAAGCTAGGGATTTAAAAGCATTTTCGGTCGCATTGCATTTATCACGGTCGTGGATATAACAATTGCTATTGTGGTCGTTGCGGGAGTCGGGGTCGTAAATTATTAAAACTCGCATAGGAATTTTTGAAATAACGGATCGTTGTTGACGTTATCGACCATCATCCATTAAATGACGGCAATTATCGGTGTGAATTTAAATCTCACCGTTATTTTTACTAATAACGGTTTCGGATAACGGCGTTACTGTTAAATAACGACCGTTATAACGATAATTGACCTTTTTTGAATCCCTAAGTTAAGCGGCTTACTGCCTCATTTCTAATTATGAGGACAAGCTATACTAGCCATGTCTACACACACACAATATAAGGATTTTTTTTATTCATCATGCTTTCCAAACCTCAGGAGTTCCGTATCACATTTTTTGCATCTAAATAATGCTGAGACTGAATTTATTTTGGATTTCTTCATCATTATTATCTATTTCATTTATGATAGTGATTTGATTGATTGTTTGATCCAGGCAAACCAAAATCCACGGTATAGGGGCAACACTTGTGGGTGTTGATAAGTTTGGCAATAAGTATTATGAGAATCTTGGAGATACACAAATTGGTAGGATCTCCTCTCTTCTTTATATAATGTACATGTTGAGAACACTAAAAGGAAAATTGGATGGTTTGAATTTTGCGTGCTGGATCTTTTAATCACTTAAAATCTACAAGATATTCCCTTTAGCTGTATTCTTGAGATTATTGGTTTTCTTATTTCCTTATGCTTATGGATGTATTTACTTATAACAATACTACTCATGGCATTTGTAGGAAGACACAGGTGGGTCGAGTACGCGAAAAAGGAGCGTTATGATGCTTCTCAGGTACCACCAGAATGGCATGGTTGGCTTCACTGCATAACCGATCACACCGGTGATGAGGCAAGTCCGTTTTCACCATGTTGCTCTGTCTATGTGCTTCAATATTTTAATATGTTTCTTGTTTTGTTTTTTTTCAGCTTTTGATGCTAAAACCCAAGAGGTATGGTGTTGAGCACAAGGAGAACTTATCTGGCAAGGGTAGTGAGTTCATCTACCATTCTAAAGGTCATGCACTTCATCCGGGTCAGAGAGACTGGACAAGGTACCAATCATGGCAACCCACCAAGGCAGAGTAATCCCAGAATCCAATCGTTTGACTTTGCTAGCTCTGCCATGTTTGACTTCCTTCTCGATGAATAATATTGTTGTATTCGTCTTAAGAATAGCTTTGTGTGCATCTTTTAAGAAACTGTTATTCGGATGTTATCAATAAGTTTCAGATCATCATCTGATATTAAACCAGGCCGGATCGGTTCATTCAACCATAGATATTAAACCGAAAGACTAAAAAAATGATTGGAACCAGTAAAAAATTGAAAAGTAGAAATTGAAAAATGGTACTAATATTATTTTTCTGAAACAAAACAAAAAATGTTTTTTTTTTTTTTATTTTGTGTTTTGGTTCATTCTCGTTCTCTTTTTTTAATTATTTCATAAAATTTTGTTTATACAAGTACTTTAGTTTTCGGGTTTAAAAGTACTTCGGGTTTAATAAATTATATAGGGTTTAGTAGGTTTAATGTATGAGTTTTAAATTTAAGAGATGTGGTTATAATTTAAAGTTTATATGTTAAAATTAAACCCTTAATTATGTTACCCTAAAAATTTAAAGTTTATACGTTAAAACTTAAACCCTTAATTATGTTACCCTAAAAATTGAATTTAACTTATAAACCTTAATTTTAATCTTAAATTTTAAACATATACACTCAAACAATTAACCCTTAAATCTTAAATTGGATCGTTAAGCCCTAAAACTAAGGCGCTTGTGAAAATTTTTTGCTTCTATCGTCAGTATATGGAATATCCCTATATAAAAAGGGTATTTCATATAGTAGTGTTTAGATTAAAGATCTAATTTAGGATTTGTAGTTAAAATTCAGTGTTTATAAGTTAAAATTTAAATCCCCAACCATATTACCCTAAACTAAATCTTAACCTTTAAACTCTAAATTTTAATTTTATACCCTAAATTTTAAACACAAACTCTAAATTGTAAACTCTTACACATAAATCCATACATTCTAAACTCTAAACTAAGCCCTTAAAGCCAAGATACTTTGTAAAAAGTTTTTTTTTCCATCGCCGGTGCATAAAATATAAATCTTATAAATATATGTTTTTAGATTTTCTCGAAGGGCTTATATCATATATGAGTTGTAATAACTCGAAAATCGATATAGTCGGATTTGATTTTTGATGATCGATAAGCAAAATATATATATAAAAAAGACAATAGAAAGGTTAAGTGTGTAATTAGACCACTTAAATAGTGAGAATTTAAAATATGCTTAGTGACTAAATTGTAAGAAGGTGAAGTTAAGTGGCTATAAAGCGCAAGGCAAAAGATTAATGGTACATGAGTGATATGATTAATTAGTTTCTTCATGAGAATAAAAGCTAGTTGAGGGATTGAAAGAGTGATTTACCTATTTCCCTAAAATATGAATATTTTGATTAGATGCCATTAAATGAATTAATTTGATCCAAAAATTTAAGGATTTAGGCTGATCGTGGATTTTGAACGACTGTTCGGATGTTCTTCTCATAACCGACCCTAATATGCATTGTGGTTAGTTGATGTAAATGGAAATTTCATAATAGCAAGGACGTTTTTAATAGAAAAATGATGATAAGATATATGATTAATTGATGGTTAATAACTAAGGTTATGAATTATATGAATTTCTTTGATGAATTTTGAAATATCATTAATTGAAGAGACATGCACTAAATGAAAAATAGAGTTGCAAAGTAAAAAATATGTAAGATTTGAAATATCATGTAAGTTCGAGATATCAAGTGAGTGTAGTTATTTTGTTTTGAATTATACAATATCAATTCAATTATTATTTTTTATTATTTATTATGTTATTTATGAAAATATGCATCAACTCTTATCGATTTTTTTTATTGTAGTAAGAGTATCGATACGAGTAGGGTCGTATAATATTCAAATTGACCTCAATTTAAAAATTAAAACATGTATTTGCATGAAAGGGAACTTGTACCGAATCTACCGATATGTATTATTGTAAACCTAGCATTGTTATAGTATAACTCATACTAGTACGATAATTCATTATTAGAATTTAAAGGTTGCATAGAGTATCAATATAACAGTTCCCTATCGATATTAGTTTTTTATTTGAAAAATAAACAAAATATAAATATACTGTTATGGCCTCTTTAAATATCGATATCGATACCGATATTGATAAATTAGTTATTGAGGCTTGAAATAGTTTTAAACGATATTAAAGAATCATTTGGTTCGTATTGATAAATTAAGGGTCTAAATGAACTGTAAGTACATTAAAATTGGACATATAGGCTATATAGACATTAAATTTCATACTGGTAACATTAATTGCAGATGAAGACTTAAAAATTACATGAATTACATATTAGTGCCCTAAACTTATTGAAGCTACATATTAGCCCCTAAATTAAATAATATTATGTTATATTGATCTATTGATAACATTTCATTCGATATGAAATATTGAATTTGCATCGAATCATGGTTAATCGCCAAAATTATTGTACGACTTACCACATCGATCACCAATAACATTCACCAACCTGGTTTTTTACTAGACTGAGAAGGTGGTGTTACATAAGTACTTGAAGTATCTTACTTTTTTTATTTAGGTACTTAAAATATTTTTTAAAAGTAGGTATATAAAATATATCATATTTTTTATTGTTTTCATCAAAGTTAAGTAGGCATCCTAAAGTATTTTTCACCGAAATATAATTTAGGTATTTATTTATGATACAAATTTATAGAGTAAATAAATAAAGTATTAGATGAATTGTTCGTATAAATTTCGTTTATTAAGTTTCATAAATAGACATCAACAATTAATGTTTTCTATATTCAGTTATTAATATGGGAGGAATTTAGCTAAAAAAATGAGAAATAAATATGTTCTATACACGATAAGTATCGATATGCAATGCGGTTGATATTATTTTTATTTAATAAATAATAAAACGAATACATAGGTAAAATTTCAAAAATATGATAATTTAAATAAATATTTCCCAAAATATTTTATTAATCATTTTATTTCTCAAAATATTATACTTTGAATAATAACTTTAAAGATGATTAAAAAAAATTCAACTTTGAATAGTAAAATAGATTAAATCGAATAAAAAAATTAAAGTCGGTATCAAGAGGTTTCAACTTTGAACAGTGATTTTATAAAAAAACACTTTAAAAATTATCAAAATATTGTTCAAAGTCGGCACCTCTTGGTATCGACTTTAATTTTTTATTCGATTTAATCTATTTCACTGTTTAAAGTTAAATTTTTTTTATAATTATCTTTAAAATTACTGTTTAAAGCATAATATTTTAAAAAACATTAATTGGTAAAAATTAAAAAAAATAAGAAAACAAGTATAATATTTATGTAAGTTTTTTCGAATATATTTATTTCATTTATATTTACGAACAAAATTATTTATGTAAGCTTAATATTTATGTTCTAAAGCCTAAACTCGTGGGGATGGCCCATGAGCCCAAACTATAAATTTCCTTCTAAATTAACTACATAAAGGTACTACGATAGACTCTTTCATAGTTGGAGGGGGAAATCCAAACGAGTTTTAGGGTTTTTGGTAGAAAGCAAGAATGGCGAAGAAGTGTTTCAACGTGGTTCAGAAACAGAAGAGAGCACAAATAGCGGAGAGAAAGAGAGCAATCCATGGTGACCCTTCCACTAAGAAGCTTCATAACAAATCCCAGTCACTCTCTATCTCCGGAAAACGTCAACGCAAGCTACTCAAAAAATGGCGCAGGGTATTTTCATTGATTTTATTCCAACCTCTTTTTCCTGCAACTTCTTTGTTTTAATGGAGTCTTCAGGTTCTATTTTGAAATAATTATCTGGGTTCTTTATTCTTTGTATGAATGATAGGAACAAAAGGAAGTGATAGAAAAGGGTTTGGTGACTATGGAAGATGTTGAAATGGTGGCTGCTGAAGGTATTTTTTTTTTTAATTTGGAAATCCTTTGTACCTTTTGGCATATCGGTGGTTGATTTTATACTTATTTTGTTGCTCTAAAACATCAATTACTCTGCTAAATTTTACTAATTTGATAAACTGAATCTGAATACTCATAAGCTTACAAGCTGTTTGATAAATTACCACAAGTTTGATCTGCAAGTTAAATGTATGATTTGCATTTTAAATGTCAATCTGCTCCCTAAATACAGGCACATCTCGAGATGTCACCAACAAAGCGCCAACAAAATTCCACATGAAGAAGAATTTGAAGCTCAATCGCTTAAAGCGAAAAGGTTAAAATGCTTTCACTTTGAACGTTACCTGGATTTGGGGTTCTTGTTGGATACGAGTTTGTTTTGCAACATGGATTTGCTTATACTCTTTTGAAGAAATTTCTATCTATTTTGGAAATCATATATGATATCTATGTTTGAAATCCGAATATGTTTCGGACACAATTATTTAAAAAAGAATCGAAGTGTCCCTGGTGTCAATATATTGTGTTTTGCTTGATGAGTTTGAGTTTCCTTCCTTTCGAACAAATATTGATCCAAGTTATTTCACTCATTGTAATACAGGAAAAAAGAAGGGTTCTAAGCCTGCCATTGAAGCTTCAGTGGATTCCATGGTGGAATAAGGTTTGATGAAGGGAACAACGATCATATAAGTTTTGGCATTTTGTATTGTTGTCTAGAAATCTATTTGGCAACGGTTTTTGGATGTAATGTCCTGTTTTTGCACACAATTGCCTTACCAGTTGACAGTAATTACCACAAGTTATTGGGTATTAGAAGAATGGAGAAATCTGATCCACAAACTTTGTTAATTACTCAATTTGTGGGTAAATTTGGTAGAATATTGGATTCCAATAAAATTATTAAGGATATAAGGGGAAGGGGAGTTTATTTTACAAAATACCATGTGTTTTCTACTGTATTTAAAAATAATGTCATGTGTAGATGGCGTTATCTCTTAAATTATTTATTTTGGGATAACGTCACATGATGTTATCCCTTAAATTATTATTTTTTTCCAACACAAAATAATAATAATTTAAGGATTATCGTCAAGTACAAGGGACATTATCTTTGGCATTATCTCTAAACACAGTAAATATGTGTATTTTGTAAAATAAACTCTCTTTCTTTTTATATCTTTAGTTGGGATGAGATTATTGGTTTAATTCATTTATTAGTTAATATTATGGTTTTGTTTCTTAAATATTTTAATTTTAGGGGTTAGAGATTTAATTTAGGTTTAAATTTAGAGGTTTAATTTTATTGGTTTAGAGTTTAGTTTTTAAGGTTAAAATTTAAATTTTAAAAGTTAACGTTTATGTTTTAGGATGATATGTTAGTAATTTAGGTATTTACCTATAAACCCTTAAATTCAAACTTTAAATTCAAACCGCAACCCTTAAATTATAAGGACATGAACCTAAACGTTTAAATTATAAACTCTAAATTAGATTTTTAAACTTTAAAATTACAACATTAAAAGCAAATATTTCCATGGCCAATACATGGTATAATATCCTATTGCAAGTAGTGTTAATTATTATTCTAATACTTGTAAACATAATTATTTTATTAATTTAAGATTTTTCGAAATTCATCATTCTCATATTGAATTTAAATTATAAAATCTATATACATATAATTGATTGGTCTAGCTAGATGAGTTAAATTTTTTAAATATGATAGGGGTTCAAATCATGATATTGTAAATAAAAAAATAGTATTGTAAGATTACCAAATATTAGTTTTTTTTAATTTGATTCTTATTAGTCGACTAATAAATCGAATAGGATGGTTAATAAAAAATAATTTTTATATTATCCTATATAATATTTAAAAAGGTAAACCAAACTATAGACACTATTAATTTTACCATCAAACTTTTAATTGATCAAAAACTAACATTAAATTTTAATTTTTATTTATTTATCTCTCTATTATTACTTCTTAGAAGAGAGATGACATGATAGACTTTTGGTCAAATAATGATTAAATAGATATTAAACCAAAACAATATTATTTTGATGGATGTAAAGTTTTAAAAGAAAATAGTTCTCATAAGAGTTTGAACTTGAGAGTTGAGACCTTTAAAATCAAAATAAACCAACTTAAATTTTTAATAAGTTACTAGCACGTAATATATATGAAAATACAATTGGCATTAATTTAATTTATATTTTAAGATTTCTCAGTTTAAATAATAACAATATTAGTTTTCAATGTTTCGTTGATTTTTAATTTCATCTTTAAATTTTAAAATTTTAATCTTATATTTCAAAAATTTGCAAAAAAAAATACTTTATATTCTTCTAATTTAATAATAATAAAATTATTTTTCAATATTTTATTATTTTTTATATATCAATCTCATTATTTCAATTTTTAATTAAACCTTTTATTCTTCATATTCTCAAAGACATAATAGCAACTTCCATTTAAATTCTGAAATTAGTCGAAGCAATTTCAAAAAAAACAAGCACTTCAACACTCAAATAATCAAATTAAAATCAACTTGATAAACTACTAAAAACCCAATCTTCAAATCAATCTTTAAATTGAAAAAAAAATTCCTCAACATCTCGTACAACCAATCTTGAATCTTTAAATCTCTCCTTCACACTCTGATTTTTTAAATTGTTGTTTTGTGCATGTTGAACATTGGATATGCTACGAACTTTCGGACTAAAAATAAAAGCATTCACTCGAAAACGATGTCTTTATATGATGTAAAATAACAATGTCAATCAAGTTCGGTCACAGTAACAAAAGATGGGAGCATTTTTGATGTTTTCTTAGGTCTCAGTTTTTTTTTTTTTTACATTTTTGTGCAAAAAATATTATTTTTTTTGTGTTACATAATTTTAGAGTTTTTTTAATAAAAAAATCATACTAGGGATGATTTGCAACTGAAAAATAAAGATTCATGTGTTATCCTGTAAAAAAAATTAATGGTAACATTGAAAAATAATGTAATATTAAGAACTAATTTTGTTATTAATAGGGGTGGACAAGATTGAGTATCCAATCAAATTGATTATAATTGGTCTCGATCTTGGTAACCACCTATTCCTGAAAATTAGAACCGGTTTCGGTCACGTCGATTTTTAAATTCTAGGAGCTAGTTCTATTACTAGTGAGAACCAGTACCAATATCGGGCACCTAATCAATTGGTTTATTATTAAGAAAATCTAAGCAATAGGAGAAAAAATTTCAAGTATTAATAATAATATTAAATAATAAAATTAGAATATTGTAGGCTTAAAAATTAAAGTTTTAAAACGAGACAAACTCATAATATTCATACATAAAGAAAAAGTTTGATAGAAAAAATAAACAAAAAAAATATTATCTATTACAAGTAAGAAAATCAGTACTGAGTAATTGGTATTTGAAGAAATATTGATTTTGATATAATAATAGAAAATTAGTTTTGGACTAATTTGAAAAAGTTTAAAAATGGTTCTTATATCCAGACAACTTGAAAATACTTTTAAGAAGTTTTTAAGGGGTTTTGAAAGTGTTTGAAATGTTTAAATGAGTCAAACTTGTGCTTTCAACGTATGTGTTTTGATACACCCTAGAGGTGTTTTGGTACAGATCAACACTGCCAAAAATCGTTTTGATACGTCTTGCCAGGTGTATCGATACACCTATATGGTGTTTTGATACACCCCAATGATCTTATGAAAAATCCCCAACGGCTTTATGAAAACCCTCAACGGTTTTATGAAAAAACCCAACGGCTAGAAGTCATATCAAAACAAGCATTGGTCGTTTCGATATGGGGAGTAAGGCGTTTTGATACACCTTCAAGGTGTTTTGATACGGGTCTTTTAATGTAGTTACAATGACTCTTTCCTAAGGGGTTGTATCGAAACAACAAACTCGTATTTCGATACGTCTGGCACCAGAAGGGGAAATTAGCCTGTGAATCAGCTCCAAACGGTTGAAATTCAATCCCAACGGTCACCAACGACTACAAACTCAATTGGGAATACAAAATGGACCTCTAAGCATCAAGAAAAGTCAATGCTTCCATTGTAACAACAATATGATTGAAAACTTGTCTTAGAGCTAAAAATTTTATTTTTGGGTAGACAAATACATGGAGCTTAAATGTCAATGTATGCTCAAGTGTATTAGGAATTGGGTTAGTGCTTAAGATTGCAAACATCAACCTTGAAAGTAGATTTCTAGTTTTTTTAGAATTTTTCTTTGTTTAAGAGGTCTCCCAAAGTTCGGTTTGTGAACTTTAGATGTTAGATTCAGAAAATTGAATCTAGGTTGTAAGGTTAACTCTTTGGCCTCAAAAGGAAGAATTTCGTAGTGAATTTGAGAAATCCTTAGTGGAAAGATAAAGTAGTGGATGTATGTGCTTGTTAGAATACTACCGATTTTAGAAGGAATCTTAAGAAGATAAAGTTAATTTCAAAAGCAAGGAAAATTTTTTAGAAGATTGAAGTAAAGATGACAAAATATTTTGAAAGGAAATTATCTTTCATGATTATTTCCAAATCGAACTTTATCTTATCACCTAAGTTGACCAAGCCAAGGCCTTAAAAAGAGAAGCACGAGATTGAGAGAAAGTGAAGCAATGGTTGTCGATTTCATCTTTTTTCCCCTTGTTTTTATTCGAGTAGTGTTGAAAGGATATTTTTTGATAATTTGCAGCCATGAACTAAATTAAGTTGGCTTGAGTTATTTTGTTTTGTGGTTGTGTTTATGTTTAAATTCTATCTAAGTAGTTGAGTTGTTCCTAATCAAGGTTTGTTTATTCTTGATACGCAATTTGTTTGCGAGTGAATTGGGAAAGGACCTTGTAAAACGATCCATTTATTTAATATCAGGAGAGTTAGATTCATGAAACGAATAAGCATGGTTCAAACCAAGTGTGTAAGAACTAATTCGGCTTAGGGATAAGTTAAGAATTTCAATGGCTAATAGGAGTGCAAGATTAGTTGTTGTTCACCTTTGATTAACGCATGGATGTATCATCAAAGAATGTACAATTAACAGAGTTTCACGTTAGGGATAACGGAAACCAATGAAGAACACTTCGCGGTAATCACCTAAATTTTCCGAGTGGTTACCTTAGTTGCAATTGCCCAAACATTCGAAGAACTGACTAGGCAATCTGATTAAGCTCAATGTCGGAACGATTGAGCGGCACAAGTACTCATTTACAAAGAAGAATTCATTCGTCCATCACTCCATAATTCAGGATAACTCGTCCTCATCTCTCTTATTAATCACTTCAATTTACTTTATTTGCTTGTACTATTAGTTTACTTTATTAAATCTTAATTCTATAAATAATATGTTTTTATTCTTAGTACGAGAAATTAGATTCCAGAAGGAGCATCAATCTCTTTAGAGACGATATATATTCTATATTATAACTTGCGACGTGTACACTTGCACCTATTGTGAAGCACTTTAAACATACAATAGAAAGCTTATCTACTCCCTTCCCGAGTCACGGGAATCAAAGAAGACCACCATCATCGAAGCCAAGAATCTTAAATGACTTAAGCTAGATGAGCTCATGGGGTCTCTTTTCACACACGAAATCATGAAGAAAAGAAATGAATAGGAGAAGAAGAATGAAAAGATAAGAAAAATGGGAAAGAAGAAAGACTTAGAGTTTGGTGTAAATGTCAATACCATTTCTCTCAAATCCTTCACTTGTAAGCTACAAGAAGATTCAAATGAGAAAGATAGTGATGAAGACGAAGAGATAGTCCATCTCTTCATGGAATTTGCTCGATTTGTGAATAACAACATGAAAAAATATTTAAAGCATGAACTGAAGATAATGATGAAGGATTCCCACAAGATTAACAAAAAGGGGATCATCTTCAAAGAAAGTATATGTGGCCATTTGGAGTGATGAAGAATCCACCGAAGAAGAAGAGGTAGCCCACCTATGTTTTATGGCCCTCAATGAGGGGGATGTAACTTCTAACTCATATAATTCAAATTTATATATTTTTGATAAGTTACAAGAAGCCTATGATAAATTAGCTTATGAATTTAAGGCTTCATTTTCAAAATCAAGAAATTGATTTCAAAATTGAAATTAGAAAATGATTTGCTCTCACAATCCAATTTTGAATTTGAAGCAAAAATCAAAGATTTTGAACTTAAAGTTTATGATTTACAAAATTTGTTTCAAAAGTTGAAAAATATGATCAAAATGAAATAGATGATGTTAAAAATAAAAGAGATTTGATTTTCAAGGAACTTGAAAAGAAAAACAATTTTGAAAAATTAAACTTTTATCAAAGATAATCTAGTGCCCTTGGAGTTGTAAATGAAAAATGCTTTAGAAGTGTTTCAGTCCCAAAAAGACTAATCACTTTAACCAAAAAGGATAAAATTAAAAAATGAATTCCTAAGAGGACTAAAATTTGTGCCACTAATGTCAAAGGATCCAAAGCAATTTGGATACCAAATATTACTTGATTGTCTTATTTTAGCTGTGATGGAGAATTGATCAACAAAATACAACATTAAGGGGGAGTTTCATACACACAAGGATGGACAATTGAATAAGGAAGGTTTCACATTCTCCCTTTGGTTCAAGTGTGCTCAAAATTTAGTTGAATTTATCTTTAATTCAATTTATTTCTTCTAATTCAACTAGATTATCATATTTGTTGGACTAACTCTTAGTTGATGCTTTAAATAGGGGAAAGCTTAATTTTTTTAAAACTAACAATTGGTATTTGACTTCAAAATTCTTTTTACAATATTGTTTTGTTTTAATACTCTCCATTTTTATGAGCTTTAAAGTTTTTCAAACTTTATTTGAACCATATTTGATATAACAAAAAGGGGAGAATGTTTTGAGAAATTGGATTTTCAAATGAATAAGGGAGAGATTTAATGACTTTATATCTTTAATTCTCTTATTCAAAATTTATTATACAGAGGGAGAGCAATCTCAAAAACAATTTTTCAAGATGATTTTATTATATCAAAAAATGGAAAATTATAGAAATATTGATTTTGATATAATAATTAAAAAATAATTTTGGATTAATTTGAAAAGGTTTCAAAAATGGTTCTTATGTCCAAACAACTTGACAATACTTTTAAAAAGTTTTTGAGGGGTTTTGGAAGTTTTTTAAATGTTTTAAATGAGTCAAACTTGTGCTTTCAATGTATGCGTTTCGATACACCTTAAGTGTGTTTCGATACAATTCAACACTGTCAAAAACCATTTCGATACACCTAAATGGTGTTTTGACTTTCGATACACCCCCACAGTCTTATGAAAAGTCCCCAACAGCTAAGAGTCATATCGAAACAGACATTGGTTGCTTCGATACGGGGAGCAAGGCGTTTCGATACACCTTTAAAGTGTTCCAATACAGATCTTTTAATGTAGGTACAACGGCTCTTTCCCAAAGAGGTTGTATCGAAACAACAAACCTATAATTCGATACGCTTGGTACCAGAAGGGGAAATTGGCCTGAGAATCAGCTCTGAACGACTCCAAGTCAATCCCAACAGTCACCAACAACTAAAAACTTAATTGGGACTACAAAATGGACCTTCAAGCATCAAGAGAAGACAAATACTTCCATTATAACAACAATATGATTGAAAACTTGTCTTAGAGCAAAAAATCTTATCTTGGGTAAGCAAACACTTATGAGCTTAAATATCAATGTATGCTCGAGTTTATTAGGAATTGGGTGAGTGCTTAATATTGCAAACATCAACCTTGAGAGAGGATTTCTAGTTTGCTTAGAATTTTTCTTTGTTTGAGAGAATTCTCAAAGTTCGATTTATGAATTTTGGATGTTATATTCGGAAAATTGAATCTAGGTTGTAAGGTTAACCCTTTGGCCTTAAAAAGAAGAAATTCATAATAAATTTAGAAAATCATTAGTGGGAAGTTAAGGTAGCAGATGTAAGTGCTTGTTAGAAGACCGAACCACTCTAAATCTTTGTGTTCAATTGTTTTATCTTTTTGCTTCCACAAAATTTCACCCAAACAACCTCTTCTTCACCACTTAAAAATTAAATCGGTTGGTGCATCGAGCTTAATAGTATTGATCCCGGTCCTATTGGTACCCACCGAATATTGAATCTATAAAATAAAGATTCAGTCTCGGTTCCAGTTAAGACCTAGACCTAAATTTTGGATTTAGTTCTGATCCCACCGAAACCAGTTCTGAGTAAAACATTTCCCACTCCTAGTTACTATTAGGAGAATATGAAGATTAAAAAGTGATTGTTTACAACATTTTGATATAATGAGGTTGTAATTTAAAAAATAAAGGGTTAAATAAAAAATTAATGAAATATTAAAAATTAATTATAATATTATTTAATTGAAAACCTTAAAAATAGATTTAATTAATTTCAAATGTAGTTTAATATATATCTATATATTATTTTTGTTAATAACTTTAAAAAACACATAAATTGGCATTATGGTTATTTGTTTGTTTCACTATAATTATTATTTGTTTGTTTTACTGTAATTAATTTTCTTGAAAATAAATTCTGAAAATGATAAACTTTTTGGATAATGAATTAAAAAAAAATATTTTTAGTGTTTGAATGATATTGTGTAATTTATTTTTTGGTGTTTGATAAATTTTTCTGAAAACTATTTTTGTTAAATTATATTTTCTTATGTGGGTTCAATACTTGTTAAGAGTAATTTTTTCCTTCTTTAAGTATAAATTATTTTTAGAATTGTTATTATTAAAAAAAAATTACATAATAGTTTAAATATATTTTACAAAACAAATAAAAATCATCATTTAAGATTTAGTTTTTAATTTTGCACGCATTTGCAAAATAACTTTTGCATCCCCTACCATAGGCAAGTATATGGCAAACACAAATATTAAAAAATGCGAGAAAATATCCTAATAATATATTCTCTACGTCTAAACTATGATGTCTATTATTGATTTTTAAGAAAAAATTATGTAAAAGATGTAATATAAAATAATTAAAATGATAATTTTATCCTTTAAAAGTTAAATTTTATACTTCAATGATTTCATTTTATTTGTTATTATATTTTTCACAATTAGTCACTAGTGTCTTTCCCACAACTACAATTACAAAAGATTATCAATAAAATATGTTAATCAATACAC
This sequence comes from Abelmoschus esculentus, assembly GCA_035048815.1. Taxonomy (NCBI): domain Eukaryota; kingdom Viridiplantae; phylum Streptophyta; class Magnoliopsida; order Malvales; family Malvaceae; genus Abelmoschus; species Abelmoschus esculentus. The sequence continues at coordinate 2,379,300 of JAUCBN010000061.1, read as the reverse complement.
TCTATCTTTTACATGCCTGCATACTCACAAACATGATCAATTCAAAAAAGATGCTAAACCTCTTAAAAATAATCTAATTAATAAATTCTCATAAAAAAGATATGCAAACTGTTTAATATTTAAAATTTTTCAAAAATAAATAAATAAAACTCGAATGTTTTTAGTTTGAATTGTTTCGACTATAACATACTTGAATTCGTACAAAACAAGTACAAACAGTATCCCCAAATCACATCATGAAGCAAAACTGCAGTGCAGAAGCTTAAAACCAAATATATCAATATAGATGACAAACTTATAAACAAGGTTCAGAGGCATAAAAATGTCTTATAGAACAATTATGAATAATTATAAACATTTCTCTTTTTTATCTTATTTTACGCTATCCATTTAATCAATAATCCCAAACCTTCTCCCATGATCATTGAAAGATTTAAACCTTTTTATTTGTTTTGCACAACCCAGCCTCTTAAAATAATTTTATACATATGCTTCAAAAATAAAACGACCTCTTTTACATGATATTTATAAATTTAAATTATCAAGATCTGTGTTATAATAAAAACAAGATAAAATTAACAAATCAAACAGTTAACAAGTGTAAAAAATACAAATTCTTTAAGAAAATAAGAATTTAAACAAAATATTTTACAGAAAAAATTCAAGTGAGTTAAAACCCAATTGATACAAACGAAACATGAAAGATCTCGTCTTACTTTATCATTATTATCGTTACTATTTTGATTATTAATTATTAACTAATGGGTTTAGTTGATATTTAGAAAATATTAACTAATGGGTTTTCTTTTTAGTTATTAAATTTAAATTTGCAGTGTCAAAATTGTACAGTCACCAAATCATTTTCGTAAATTCCTCTCCCTTCACTTCGGACGTTAAACTTAAACTTAGCCACACAAAATACACTCTCACCAAGGCTAAATTCAGTAATTTACAAAATCTAGCAAGGGTATAAAAGTCTAACAATACCCAAAAGTTGTGTTCTTGCACAATAAATTCATTTTCCTTACCTGGTATTGGACTAGTTCAATCAAACATATTGGGAAGGGGTCTCACTGCCATAAAGGCATCCACCATCTGGAACAAAGATAATTCCCAATCAGTTCATGAACTTGAATTAGATGATTACAGTACTTTTCGTATTAGAAGATACATAATGTATCGTTGGGGATGTCCGAGAACCTTACCTCATCTGTTACTGCAGCTCGGGCCCTTCGATGTCTTTCTACTAGTTCAGTCAAAACTTCAGTGAGTCGCTTTTTCACCTCGCCTGTAAGCATGCGTCCCGCACCATACTCCTGGAAAATAAGGAGAATATAAAATACCATGAAATGAAAAGAACCTGACAGTTTCAGGCGCAACAATAAAACTGATGAAGGCAGCAAGCTTACCTTCTTTATGTGTTCGAGTTCAGCATCATCATCAAGGAAAAAGTTGAGATACTTGATTGGTATATCTACCTGCAACAAACAAATTCAGAATTTCAGTTGTATACTAGCGAGGAAACAAAGAAAAAAGGAATACTAATAACGAAGGAAACCAAAATGCTAATATCGTCTGCAAAGCTTAATCCTAATTGAGCATCTGAATAGATGCATACACACATAGACTGACACATACACCCACTGATTCCAATCCAGAAGAGAAACCGGAATATCAACGGCTTCAGCAAAGCTGAACAAGGACCTACATATTTGTGAGAATGCAAGCACATTTGGATCTGTACAGATGACAGTGCATTTTCTAGGCAGCTAATAAGGAAATCAAAATCATCACCTCGAATGGTAGTAGCATCAAAAACTGAAACTTAACTGATAACATATGATAGGTAAAAGCATGTGACATGTCAACAAAGAAACAACAAATTTGTTACCTCAAGATTTGCTCCATATTGTCTGTGTTTTTCGATGGATTCTTGCCCACCAGTGAAAGCATGCTTGTTTACCTAAAGACAAATGCAAGCAAGAAATTGATAGTATAATCTATTTGATCTTTCAGCTTGCCGTAAGCTTTCCTTGTAATGACTACTCCGGTTATAAAATATGTGCAACAAGTACAAATTATATGAGACAAAAGCCCTAAGACCACTTAAAATTGCTAGAAAATTAACGGAGCTAAAATAAAGCAAGAAACCAGCACAAGTAAAGCGGATCTAATCTAAAGGATCAATAGATCCAGTTGCAACATGTGAATCAAAAGTACACTCAGCCAATAGCAATTGGATTGACAATCTTGTAACAAGGTTAGAGAATATGTGAACAGAAATAATAAAATAATTAAAACCTTGTCAGGAACATATTATTAAACTTCTTTAATGAACCATGAGGATGTATAAAAAGTCATGGCATATCCATGAGGCTCAAGATGCATCAATTTTGGTTCAAGGAGAACTGGTCAGCTTCCCATCACAAAAAATTGAAAGGTCTACCAGTCACACTAACAAGATGGAAAAGGTCAAACATGTACCCTTGATATCTAGAAATAAATAGCCAGTCAGAATGATGAGAAATTTCATGAACCTACCTTGTATTTGATGTCCTTAGCAGAATCAGTCACGTAAATTGCTGAATTTGGATCACTAGCCGACATTTTCCCATTTTCTCCCTGAGTTTGCATGTGCAAAAAATGACGTGGCTATTGTTAAACTAGAGAATTATTATAAGTATATGAATCTACAGAGATAAATATAGTTTTTTTTTAATGAACATCACATCAAATTCAATATTGATGCCAAAATTCATTTCTGACGTATCCCATTAAAACACATTTGAAGTCAACTAAATGGTGAACAACAATACTTGATGGTAGTATGCTGACAAATATTCCATGATGAGTCTCCAAGCAACAAATACCTCTACCATATGCATATAGAACTTGAAACATAAATATTTTACAGCCAATACAGAATCATAATATAGATTATCTGCACCTTTTAAGCTTCGAGTCTCAAATGAAATGTCAAAGGAAAAAAATCAAATGAAGCAGCTCAAGAGTAAAACAAGTCAACATTGCTTTATGAATAAAAAAATGCCAGAGTAAATATTGCTTTGCTTAAAAGTTAAAATTGAACAAGAATTAAGTGAGCAAACCATTGAACTTCTATGACCTATCAAAAGCAAATAAGAAATGGAAAAATAAAACAATTCAAACCAAAATAGATGCGTAAAATATCGAAATCTGGCCACATATATGCAACAGACTCTGTTTACAAAGTAATGGGCTATAATATAATATGCAAACATTATGTTACAGGAAATAACTCGATTATCTATAACATATCGGTATCAGCAAACGCAAACTTATAATGAATTATGTACAAATCCTAATAATGTTTTCTATGCCTACAAAGAATACCTGAAGAGCAGGGAAGAACAACGATTCAATCAATGCAGGCTTATGGTACCCTATACGAGGAGCAACATCCTGTGTCATTCTGAAATATGGATCCTGAGCAACAGCAACAAAAGATTTAAAAAAATGAAAAATATACCTGCAGACAAACAGAGCTAGAGAGAGAAATCCCAAGGGAAAGGGTTGACGAGGTAATCATTTAGAATTTTAGAATAACAAGGTAATCATCAGTTTTGACCCATTGTAAAAAAATAATTAAATAATAAATTGACAAATTTCATAATACTCAAGGCTTCCTTTAAGTTGCATAGCAACAAGGTCGCAAAATCAAATTTGCCCCAATTATCACTGTTTCATAAATGAAGGAAATCATGAAAGGGAACTGTAGTATATTGTTAAAGTTTGCAAGCTATTGTGAACAATAATAACGTGCAAGGAGCAATACAGAAAACTAAGAACTAACATTTGGAAAACCACAGCTATCTCTTGAACAACCATATAGGCTTAACTATAATTTGAAGTGAGAGTTAATATGCTGTCATTATATGATAAAATTAGCAGAACCTAATCAAAACACCGAACCTGGTCAATTGCACATGGAATTAGACAACGTAGATTATCCTTGCCAGAGAATAGATGTGGGAATGATGAGGGAAATGATGGAACAGCCTGCAACAACAGAATTTAAGCACAACCATCAATACATGCATATATTTGACACAAAAGTGTTAAAAAAGACTAAATCAGCGATTAGATTTCCTTGTAAGTGGCCGGTAGCCAAAATTTAAAGAATATATAATCATGAACATCTGAAGCTCAAATCAAAGCAAAAGAAACAGTATAAAAGCATTGGAATTTAAGATAACATCCCTGACACAGCAGTCATCACAAAACCGGTAAATGCTGAAGCAACAAAATATACCTGCACAGGTGGAAAACTAACTTTTCCAATATGATCCTCACCAGTGAATCCAAATATGCCAACAACCTAAATATCACCAGAAAGGAATATAGTCACTTAACCAATAATGTCAAAGGCTCTTCCACTCACAAAGAATACAATTAGCACCTTGTTGTATGTGACACACTTGGCAACCTTCACCATATTTTTATAGAAGGCACTGCAAATCAAAACATTAACAAAATTATAATTAGCCCCAACTGCTGGTCCAAGAAGATGTTAAAGAGAAATGCTTAACAAATCTTCGGGTGTTTACTTACCCTCCAACATAATCGAAGTCTGAGAATATGAATGTCTTTGATATGTCAAAACCACAAGCAATGATATCTTTAGCATTCTCACGGGCAAGTCTTTGGCTCTCCTCCACAGAAAGATTTTTCCACATACACTTCTCGTCATCAGTCAGTTGTATAACAAGGGGGACTTTGAAAGCATCTTGAAGGTATCTGCAAGAAACATCAAGCATTAATCAAAATTTATAGAATTGAGTAAACAACCAGCACTCAGAGTTGTAAATGAGACAAGACAGATCAAAAACTACTCGGTCAAAGCTCGGTCAAAACTCGACTTGATTGGATTCGGCTCGAGCTCGACTCGAGTTCTTAACGAGCCGAGCCGAGTTCAGATTTTTCAGGCTCGTTTAAAATTACTCAAGCTCGAACTCGAAATTTTAACGAGCCGAGCTTATCGCTACTCGAGCTCAACTCGGATGGTTTACACCTGTACTCAGAAACATAAAACAAAATTTATTTTCCTTCTAATTCTCTCCAAGACCACAAAAGCAATTAAACCCCATGCATTTAGGAGTAATTCCTAAAATCTGTGAGTAAGCTACCAATAAAATTTTCCCCATTTAAGAAATGGCAGAGGATATAACAACTGAAATTAATCTAAAAGGACTAAACTCGTAGAATTTTAGTTTTTACTCATTCAGAACTGTTTCTATGTGTATATTCATTTGAATCATAATTCATTTGACCCATCAATTCATAAAATTGTCACTAATTGTACAAATTTCAGTTCCTTTTCCATTCATACCCACTAAATATCTAAGAAAACGGGAGAAAAATAAGTTACTTGGTAAACATAAAAGGAATCAAATGGCCCAAATGCAAAGCTTCAGAAGAAGGTCCACGACCGGTATACAAATAAAACTTCTCCCCTCGCTCGTAGGCATCCAAAATGTCATTGAAATCCCGATGCGCAAAGAAAACGCCACGACGGAGGAATACGTGAGGAGGACGAGAAGTGAGGCGCTGGACGCGGTCGACAAAGGATTGATCCAGCCTTTGGCAACCAAATTTGTCGATGAGCTTATCGTAATCGATCTTGCCGCCGTCTTTCGCCGATACTTCCCATGGATTAACCACTTGTTCCTCCTCTGTCTTCTCCATTGTGGTTTTGCTCTCGTCAATTAGGAGTGAAAGGAACTGATGCTTTTGCTATAGACTAGGGTTACGGCGACGGCTATATGAAACTGTGCTTTGTCCAATAGATCGCCTATCGGATCCGAAACGAAAAGTTTAAAATTCGGGTCTCATCCGATCCGTTTTGCTACTGTTTTAGTTTTTTTAGTTTTAGGATAAAATATACTTTAGTAGCTCAATTATATTTTTAATAATAATTTAAATGAATATTTAAAAATATATATGGTTCATTATAAACATATCATTATTCGTTAAAATTAAAATCAACAGCTAAATGTATCAAATTGAAGTTGAGGGTTTAAAGATAAATATGTTGAGTTTGATAGGAGGTTATAAGATTAACTTAAAAATTTAATTTATACTTAAATTATTAATGATCGTAAGATTTAAAGGTTTAGGTTTGAATTTTTAGGGATAAATGTGTTTTATTGATGTTATGAGATTAGTTTAGGAATTCGGTGTGTACTTTAATTATTAATGATTTTTAAAAAAAGGATTAGTATAGAATAATTTAAGGATTCGGGGATTAGGTTTATACTTTAATTATTAATGATAGAAAGGTTTAGGGATTAAAATTTAGGGTTTAAGTTTAAATGTGTCAAGTTGAGTGTTTGGTTGAGGTTATAAGATTAGTTTAGGAATTCGATTTGTACTTTAATTATTAGTGATTATAAGATTTAGGAGTATAGGTTTGAAGTTTTAGGGGTAAATGTGTCAAGTTGAGTGTTTAGTTGAGGTTATGAGAATAGATTAGAAATTCACTGTATATTTTAATTATTATTGATCGTAAGATTCAAGGTTGAGGTTTAGAGATTATAATTCATCACTATTTATTTTAAAATTTTCTAATCTAGTATAACATTTATAATATGATGATATTTTGTTCATTATATTCCTTAAAATTTATTTTTTTGCGAAATTTGTAAGATATTGCACCTTTTAAAATCTATTATAGTTAGAGAAATATTTAAGAACGGTGTTTTCAATAGTGATTTAAATGCATGAGGAAAGCAATCCGATTTTACCTAAAAAATGAAAATTTTGAAATCGAGTGATCCTCAATCCGACCTCAAGAAAAAAATAAAAAAAAATTAAATTTGGAAGGATTTCAATCCGTCCTCATAACAAACTAATTAAAATTTTCAAGAATTTAAAATTTAAACCAAGAGGTCGGAAGGAGTACTTTCCATTTTCATGACTTTTTTAAAAAAAATATTATGAAGTCTGAGTGTAATAGATAGGGTTTTAATTTTTTTTGAAGTATTTTAACATGAAGTCGGATTAAAAACTAACGGGTTTCAATATTTTAATAATTTTTCTCATGAGGTCGGTAGAAAAACAATCCGACTTCAATACTGTTGAAAATACCATAGATTCTTAAATTTTATCTGACTATAATAGGTTTAAAAATAAAAAAATTGGATGCAATATTTTACTAATTTCGCATTAATATTTAGTCTAAATTAACCCCTATTCGTTTTTGATAAGTGCTCAACACACTATCACTTTTTACTCTTTTTATAGGCATTAATTACCAAATATACACCCACTTGGACCAATGCTTGCACTCAATGTGATATATTTAGAAGTATGCTCATATAGATAATATTTCCAGAAAAAGGCACGTTTTACTGCGTTTTTATATCTGTGCAGAAGAACCAGTGCCGCGGCAGCAGAAGAAAGACAGGAAGCAAGATTATAGGCGATGGAAAGACAAAAATCCAAGGAACACGTCTGGACTTGAAGCCCATGAATCGGAGCTGGCTAGCACAAGGAAAAGCCCAAGGGAAGACCACGCGGGAAAGCCCCTTAGCCGAATATAAACTTGGAAATATATTATCATTATGTACTTGACTTGTTCCCTACTCCAAGTTGTATTCTACTTAGGAAAGGTTTGCCCTAAGTCTAGCCTATATAAGGACCTAGCCACCCAATGTAATTCAAAACGAAATACCTAGGGAGAGAGCCGACTTCTACTCTTGTTTCTTTCCTCTCCATCATGTTCTAAACCTTCTTAGGGATTAGGTGAAGGTTGTAAAGTATTTGTGAGAGAAGATTGTACTTTGTCTTTCATTCAATGCAATAAAGATTATCAAGGTTTGCTTATCCTTTGTTATTCCTTGTTTCACAATTGAGCTCGGGAGAGGATATTGTGATCATCCATTTACCTAAGCTCGGGAGAGTTAGATTCACGAAACGGGTAAGTACGGTGTTTCAATCGCGAAACACTAACTCGGCCTAGGGATAGGTTAAGAGTTTCAGCGGCTAAAAGAAGTGTGAGATTGGTTGGTGAGTATAATTGGTTCACGCCGGGAGGTATCATCAAGGACTAGTCATCAACAACACTCTGACTTAGGGATAAGCGGAGTCATCCAAGGACACTTTGCCGAACTTTGGTAAAGTCTGCCCACGAGCAAGGGATTGCCGTGGCAGACAGTGTTATCGCTGCCCAGGCAGTAAAACTGCAGTGCTACCGAGACAGTGATATACGATTGCATTGGACGGAGACAAGTCAATTAATTCCACAATACGACGCAATTGGATCCTAGCCCATCTCTCTCTACTATTTCAACCCTTTACTTTTATTTTAGTTATTTTAGTTTAGATAAACCAAATTAATTTACTTGTGTTTTTATCTTTTTACAGAACAAGGAGGTGAAGAAAACATATTAAGTATACCGGTCCCTGAGGAGACGATAACTCGATAATATACTTATCACTTATTACTTGCGATGTGTCCACTTGCACTGAACGCGCACTTTTGACACGCGACAAGTTTTTGACGCCGTTGCCGGGGACTGGCAACTAAATTTTGTTTTCTTTATTTTCTTATTTATTTTTATTTTTATTTTGCTTTTGTTTTTCTTGGTGTATGACCAGGGCCAATCCAACCAAACCCTTGTACGAATTAGATCCAGAAATCGAAAGAACAAGGCAAAGGTTGAGGAGACAGATCCAAGGAGCCATGGCAGATCACCCGGCAGGACAAAATTTACCTGCCGGCAATGCAGGACTTTCGCCGCCACCTGGGCCGCGGCAGCTCACTGTCAGGGACTTCCTGGAAGAGGACTTAAACGGATTAAATCCGGGAGTCGTTACACCAGAGATTGAAGCAGCCCATTTTGAACTCAAACCCGTTATGTTCAATATGTTAAACACAATTGGACAATTTGGTGGGTCTGCAACTGAAGACGCAAGGCAACACCTCAAATCCTTCATGGAAATCTGCAACTCTTTTAAAATCCAAGGAGTTCATGAAGATGTCTTGCGATTAAAGCTATTCCCTTATTCACTGAGGGATAGGGCGAAAGCTTGGTTAAATAGCATTCCAGCAGGATCTATTGGTTCCTGGAGTGAACTTTGCCGTAATTTCATTACTCGCTTTAATCCTACTAATCTATATGATAGAATCCGTAATGAAATTACTTCTTTTCGACAGGCTGAAGACGAACCAATGTACGAGGCATGGGAACGTTACAGAGAGCTATTGCACAAGTGTCTGCTGCATGGATTTCCCCTATGGACACAAGTGACAATGTTTTACAATGCCACGAATGCCCCGGCAAGGATGATGTTAGATGCCTCGGCAAACGGAACACTCCTGGACAAAGCACTTGAGGAAGCTATTGAAATACTGAACAAACTCGCAAAGAATGACTTTCAGTTTCCTACATCTAGGCGAGGAGGAGTAAGACGCCAAGCCACGGTACATGAATTGGATTCATCTAGTTCAGTGGCAGCACAATTGGCCTCTCTTACCAAGATGGTGCAAAACCTACAGTTACAACACAATACCCGTGAGGTCAAGGTAATTGATTCATACTGTGACTTATGTGGAGGAAACCACAGTTCCGCTGACTGCATGAATCAAGAAACTGGTATGTATGTTGGGAACTACAACCGCAACAATGTGATGTCCAACACATACAACCCCTCATGGAAGAGGCATCCAAACTTATCATGGAGTAACCCAAACAATGCCTTAAACCCAATTACCCAACCATCGGGATTTCAGCAGTCGATGCCGCAACAACAAGTCTAACAGCCGATGCCGCAGCAGCAGATGCAGCAGCAATCGGTAAGTTCATTGGAAAACACGCTAAAGGCCTTTATGATGAAAACTGAGTCCTACATGGCGGAAAACAGTAATTTCATCAAAAGGACAGATGCCTTCATGAATAGGACTGAGATGAGATTGCAAAATCAAGAAGCTGCCATAAAAACACTGGAAACTCAGGTTGGACAGTTTGCTCAATGCATAAACACTAGACCACAAGGAGGCCTACCTAGCAATACTGAAGTTGCTAAGGTAATAAACCATGAACAATGTAAGGCAATCACTACTAGGAGTGGTCTACAGCTGAAGGAGAAGATTCCAGAGAGCCAAACTCAACCAGCAGATCAAGCTAGAGAAGAAGCTGAGCAAACTGAAGCTGACAACACTGCCCCGGCAGCAAGCACTGCAGCGCCTGAGCAGCTTGTCGAGGCAGCAACAACTTTAGTGGTGCCAGGTATAAAATTTCAAACTCAAGAAACCCTGGAGGAGATGAGACCACCACCACCTTTCCCGCAAAGGTTGAAAAAGCAAAAACAGGATCAGCAATTCAAGAAGTTCATCGACATCTTGAAGCAAGTCCACATCAACATACCGTTCGTTGAAGCTATTGAACAAATGCCCAACTATGCCAAGTTCCTAAAGGACATGGTATCAAAGAGAAAACGAATAGGTGAGTTTGAGACAGTGGCTGCTACCGAGGGATGCATGGCAATGCTGCATAACCGCATGCCACCAAAGTTAAAAGATCCTGGTTGTTTCACTATACCTTGTGCGATTGGAAAGAGTTATGAAGGAAAGGCCCTATGCGACCTTGGAGCAAGCATAAACCTCATGCCTAAATCAATCTTCCAAAAGCTTAGAATTGGAAGGCCGAAGCCTACAACAGTGATGCTCCAACTCGCGGATAGATCCTATGTACAACCTGAAGGCAAAATCGAGGACATACTGGTAAGAGTTGACAAGTTTATTTTTCCTGCCAACTTCCTTGTCCTTGATTGTGAAGCAGATGACAATGCACCGATCATCCTTGGGAGACCCTTTCTAGCAACTGGACGCACATTAATTGACGTGGAAAAAGGAGAGTTGACTATGCGGGTCAATGACCAACAAGTCAAACTCAATGCATTCTACAACTTAAAGAAGTATAATAATCCAGAGGAATGCAAGGCCATCCACACCGTAGATAATAAGATATCCTGCCTGGGCAGTCTGCCCGGCAGAATGTTCGGCAAGAAAATCAAGCTCAAAATGGATGGACACACAGAAAACAAGATTGACCCACAACCGATTCACAATATGGGCCTAAGGGAGAGAATAATTTTGGGAGATACATTTGCATGCTCTCCACCAGTAACATGACCTCTCCCCTTTTCTTTATTATTATATTAAGGATAGTAGTTTATTTTTATTTTTTTTAATTATTTTCGCTTTCAGTATTTTTCTTTTGTGTGTTTTATTTAGGAATAAAAAGCAAAGATAAGGGAAAAATAGTTCATAGCAGGAACTCTGCCAAAGCAAAAAAATAGTGTCAGGGCCGCAGCAGTCCCAACGGGCAGAACAGTGTAACGGCTAGTCTGCCGAGATTCCTGCCGCGACAAAAAAAGGAAACGGCAGAAAAGGAAACGGTTACAACGGCTAGTGGTCTCAACGGTCACAAGGTCGAGGCCTATATAAGAAACCCCTTCCTCTTGAACTATTCACTCTTATTTTTCTTGCTTTCTTTTAGTATTCATAACAATCTCTCTCTCAATTACTCTCTGCCTTCTACAATCTCCAGATTCTCTTCAAGAAAAACTCCAAGAACTTACATCTTTCCATCTTGATGGCTTCATACAAAAGATTCGCCCCAACCAACGTTGAGGACCGATTCAACCGATCTTTCATCGCTAGGCAACTTTGAGAAGAGCAAGGTTTCCAACATGCAGACGAAGAAAACTACGGCATTGAACACTACCTCTACGACAGAATTAAGTACCAGAATTGGGAAATTTTCTGTTTGCAACCTGCCCAAGCGAACACCACGATCGTGCGGGAGTTCTACGCTCATGGGCCCAGCAAAGACTCCCTGTTCGTTCACTGCCGCGGTAGGCCGGTCCAACTCGATGCCGAGACGATCAACAACTTCTAAGGCCTCACCCCAGACAGAGATATCCATACCGAATTCTTGGAAGATATCACTGCCGAGGACTATGAACTCATCAAAGATGACCTTTGTTACGGGAACACTCCATGGGAAACCGGTACCCATCGATGATCTGTAACAAGACAAAGCTTGAAGCCGGAGGCCAAGATGTGGAACACCTTCGTCAAAAGATGCCTCATCCCAACATCACACAATAGTACGGTGGATCGCAAGAGATTGGTGCTTATCCAATCCATCATCAACAAGAGGACCATCAACGTTGGAGAAATCCCTACGGGAAATTCACGAGTGCGGTAAGAAAGATAGAGGACCATTGTATTTCCCTTGCTTGATTACGGGTTTATGTGTTTCGGCAGGTGTACCCATTGAAGAAACGGATGAATACACGCCCCCAAGACGAGGATGGACCAGGAATTTCTGCCACAAAGTCATGCAGATCACACAAGCTGAACCTGTCCAGGCAACGCCGCAGCAGTTCATTGCCGATACCGCTACCGGGGCCCAGTACACGGCAGACATGCCTGGTACTGCCCACACCTCTGCCGCAGCAGATCCATACCAAGAAATCTTACAACGAATGGCCGCAATGGATCTTCGACAACAACGGTACATGGAGTATCAACGGGACTTCAATGGCACCCTAGCCTAGATGATGCTACACGCCTTCCCGGACCAAGGCGTCCAATTCCCGGAGTTCCCTAGCAACATGTTCATCACCGCTGCACCCTACATCGAGACTACACCAGCCCCGGGAGGACCACGACTATTCTTCCATCCGGACCCTTAGCCCCAATACCAGGCTGTTGGCCCGTCTAGGGCGGTAGATTCTGCCGCGGCCTCATCTGTCAGCAGAAGGCCATCCAAGCGACGGGCCGTCTTCAGCACTCCACCCAAATCGCCAATTATCATGGGCAGTCTATCTGCCGAGATAGATGCATATGTGCACCAAAGTTCAACTGCCGCCGGCCCAAAGCACACACCACACCGGAAGAGCTACTGCGATGGGAGGAGGAACGGACGTGATGATAACTGAAGAGATATCGGATATTGAAGAAGGAGAAGAAGTAGAAGCCCCGATGCAAAGGACCCCACCCACTCGAGTCCAGCCGCCGAGGCAAGCAAAGGCGCAACCATCGCCCTCCCCAAGGACAAAACATTTGGCATCAAGGCCATGGAGGAAAATTGTTACAAGCAGCTCCTCGGAGTCGCTTTAAAATTTCTTTGTCCATTAAATCAATATTAATTGCTTTTACTATTTTTACTTGCTGTTTTATATTCATATTTTGTTTTGCCGCTTACTTCTTCGAAATATAAAGCATTGAGGACAATGCTTGGTTTGAGTTTGGGGGTGCAGATTCACTGCCAAGGCAGCAATCTTCTGCCGCGGCCTTGCCAAAAAGGGAGTATTCCAGTGATTTTTTTTAAATTTTTATGCTCCCTGCCTTACTTGAATTAACTGCCTACACTCTTGCACTGCTCATCATCAGTATTGCCTTAGTTTATTCTTTAAGGCTATAGAAATCTTTCTCCTTACCATGTTTAGGTTCTGTTAAGAGGGCTTAACCTTAGGATGCTTAAGGATGAAAACTTAGAAGCTTACTATAGGTAGAACTTTAAACTTAAACACTTTTGGGACTTGTTGGATTATAGGAATTCTTTTAATGAACTTAGGTGATAAAGACTTAGATTTTTGGAAAGTAACTAGAGGTGTCTACCACCGGCTCTAGAAAGTCTCTTCTTCATACTAGAGGTGCCCGAAATTGCTCTAGTATGCTTTAAAGGAATATTAAAAAGAAAGAAGGATTTTAGTGAAAAGAAAAACACAAGTCTTTGAGGTGTCCGAAACCGGCTCAAGATTTGGGGTTTCAAAAAGAAGAGAACACTTAACCAATGTCTATTTGTCTTGAACTTAGAGTTTATCTAAAAAAGCCTTTAATCAATTTGTCCACAAACACACACACACTCACAACTCCTATAGTTTGTTTCTAGGTAAATCCTTGAGTAACCGAATGGTTAAGGCTAAAGAATAGGCCTAGCTATGGTGGGGAGAATAGATGAACATGTAAGACCAAGAGAGAGTAAAGTTCGGCAAATTGATGGTTTGCATTACTTGAGGACAAACAATAGTTCGAGTTTGGGGGTGTGATAAGTGCTCAACACACTATCACTTTTTACTCCTTCTATGGGCATTAATTACCAAATATACACCCACTTGGACCAATGCATGCACTCAATGTGATATATTTAGAAGTATGCTCATATAGATAATATTTCCAGAAAAAGGCACGTTTTACTACGTTTTCATATCTGTGCAGAAGAACCAGTGCCGCGGCAGTGACAAGGCCGAGGCAGAACCTGATGCCGAGGCAGCAGAAGAAAGACAAAAATCCAAGGAACGCATCTGAACTTGAAGCCCATGAATCGGAGCTGGCTAGCACAAGGAAAAGCCCAAGGGAAGACCACGCGGGAAAGCCCCTTAGCCGAATATAAACTTGGAAATATATTATTATTATGTACTTGACTTGTTCCCTACTCCAAGTTGTATTCTACTTAGGAAAGGTTTGCCCTAGGTCTAGCCTATATAAGGACCTAGCCACCCAATGTAATTCAAAACGAAATACCTAGGGAGAGAACCGACTTCTACTCTTGTTTCTTTCCTCTCCATCATGTTCTAAACCTTCTTAGGGATTAGGTGAAGGTTGTAGAGTATTTGTGAGAGAAGATTGTACTTTGTCTTTCATTCAATGCAATAAAGATTATCAAGGTTTGCTTATCCTTTGTTATTCCTTGTTTCACAATTGAGCTCGGGAGAGGATATTGTGATCATCCATTTACCTAAGCTCGGGAGAGTTAGATTCACGAAAGGGGTAAGTACGGTGTTTCAATCGCGAAACACTAACTCGGCCTAGGGATAGGTTAAGAGTTTCAGCGGCTAAAAGAAGTGTGAGATTGGTTGGTGAGTATAATTGGTTCACGCCGGGAGGTATCATCAAGGACTAGTCATCAACAACACTCTGACTTAGGGATAAGCGGAGTCATCCAAGGACACTTTGCCGAACTTTGGTAAAGTCTGCCCACGAGCAAGGGATTGCCGCGGTAGACAGTGTTATCGCTGCCCAAGCAGTAAAACTGCAGTGCTGCCGAGGCAGTGATATACGATTGCATTGGACGGAGACAAGTCAATCAATTCCACAATACGACGCAACTGGATCCTAGCCCATCTCTCTCTACTATTTCAACCCTTTACTTTTATTTTAGTTATTTTAGTTTAGATAAACCAAATCAATTTACTTGTGTTTTTATCTTTTTACAGAACAAGGATGTAAGAAAACATATTAAGTATACCGGTCCCTGAGGAGACGATAACTCGATAATATACTTATCACTTATTACTTGCGATGTGTCCACTTGCACTAAACGCGCACTTTTGACACACGATAGTTTTTCATAATTTAATCCAATATTTTTAATTTTAATTTAATACTTTTATTATTATAGCCCTTAAAATCATTTTTATTCTAAATTGACTCATATTCATTTTTTTTAATTTAGTAATATTTTTAGTATAATGATATTTTTATTCAAGTTAATCTCTAAACTTTTATTTTTCACCAAAATTAATTTATAATTTTTATAATTTAATTCAATATTTTAGAAAAGAGTCATATGATTATATTTTTATTCATTCTAGTGTATAAATTTATTTTTAATGTGATTCATGTTCGTAAAACCTGAAAGACGTTAAATAATTCGATCGAAATGACTTACCTAAAATCTATCGATTATTTGTACCAAATTCAAAATTTAATACCAATTCAAAACTCAACCTGAAATGAAATAGAATTGAAATAACCACAACCTGAAATAAATCTGACTTGAAATAAACCCAACCTAAAATAAACTCGACCTAAAATACATTTAAATCTTAATTAACCCGTTAATTATCTAATTCAAACACGAATTGATTTGAAATAACCTGAAATCAATTCTATTTGAAATAAATTCAACTTGAGACTGATTTATTTGAAATAAATTCAACTTGAGACTGATTCATACCCGACCCAGTTCTGTTAAAACATTAAATTAACCTAAATTAATCTTATCCGATTTAACTCAACCAAACAAAACCCGATCTAGAATCCATCATATTACCTGTTATTTAGAGTGATATGAGCCATCCCAAGTAGTCTTTCGACTTCGAGTGTTGCGAAATAATTTTATTTAGCGCTCATCCCAATGGCTTATCCTTAAAGATCAGAAACAATTTATGTTTATCGAACACGTAGGAAAAGGGTATTCTTGCCTTCATCTGCTGGAAAATATGGATTCAGGCTACAAGCTCCGGTCAGTTGTCACACTTACTGAGCACCAAAAGTATTTCGCCAAACCAAGATTCAGTTATAACCATCCAAAATTTAGTCAACCATAAAACACTAAAACATCGAATCTTCAAGATTGTTCCAGGAACCAAGAATTCGAATAAAAACAGAATAAACATATTGACGCTAACCACAGAGCACTATTGAACAAAAAACAGAGCAAACAAGCAGAATACTAAGGTCCGGTCCACAAAATAATGCAAACATGAAATACAGAACCATCCAACAAAAGCTAATAACATAAATGAACAGAGATGTCCTATTCATAAATAGAAATCTTAGCAAACTTATCTGCCCTGTTCCACCCCCAACCCCACTTTTTGGATCATGGTTATCGTTGGAGAGGCCCTTTACTTGGCCATCATCACTTTGACGAACTCCTCGTAGTTGATCTGCCCATCACCATCAACATCAGCTTCACGGATCATCTCATCAACTTCCTCATCTGTAAGCTTCTCACCAAGGTTTGTCATGACATGACGAAGCTCGGCAGCAGATATGAAACCATTCTGATCCTTGTCAAACACCCTGAATGCTTCTTTAAGCTCCTCCTCTGAGTCGGTATCTTTCATCTTCCTGGCCATCAGGTTAAGGAATTCAGGGAAATCAATGGTTCCGTTTCCGTCGGCATCGACTTCATTGATCATATCTTGGAGTTCCGCCTCAGTGGGGTTCTGCCCAAGTGATCGCATCACAGTTCCCAGCTCCTTGGTAGTAATGCAACCTGCAGAAATGATTGATTACCAAACAATCAAGATGAATAAATACCTTCAACCAAAAAACCACCAAATCATTATTGTAATACCTAAAAAACAGAGAAAAAGCCACAGTGATACTTCAATTTTAAAAAGATATTTCACGATTTTCAAGCTTTTCTAATGCCATAAAATTTCTATCAAGATGCATCATAAAGACAAATCGACAACCAGAAAAGAAATGGGGAGGACATTTTACATGTTTCCTTTGAGCCAAGAATACAGAAAAGATGTATTCAGTTTAACTTGTACTACAACAATCAAATACATCAAGAAGTTTACTCATGGATCAGCTAACAAATACCAAACATGTAATCGCAAAAAAATATAGTGCATGTTTTTACCATTCATAAATTAACTTAATAACCTTCAAAGTAGTGATTACAAACGATATAACCTATTGCTCGGGATTACATACCACAAAATTAACTGATCAAATCATCCATAGAAAGTCTTGAATTCTCATGACATGCCAAAGCAATTCACATTGTGATCAATTCATAACTATCAAGCATACTTAGTACAACCATAAAAGCTAATTTTCAGGATGAAACAATGAGTCAATGTTTTACCAGCAATAAGCATGTAAGATAATAATGATCCTATATATCATTATCAGTTGAAAGTGCAGGACCAAACAAAGGGAAACGCAACCCCCCTCCAAGGAAGCTGCGCTAATCAGATTTAAAACTTACACAAAGGAAATGAAATATTTAATCAAGATTAAATAACAAAATCACTCAAATCAGCAAATCTCAAACATAAATTACGCAACAACTGACCGCATAAATGACAATCTATCCAGGTTATGTTAGCATCTAAAAAATTTAACATTAACAAATAGTTCAATAAATTCTATGAGAAGACCGAGAGAGTTCGACAGTAATGAAAATGAAAAAAAACCCATAAAAATCAAGAGCCAGAAGGATCAAAGTCAAAAAATGACAATATACGATGAAGCTCGATAGGAAGTTCATAAATCAGAACCCTAGATCCGTCACATCACTAAAATAACGAAAGAAAACGATCGTAAAAATTAAGAAACGGAAACGGAAACGACCTTAGGTCTACGACTCAATCTGAACCGAATTAAGAGAACATCAAAACAAGAGTAATTAACTAAAGCATAAAATAAATATTAAAAAAAAGAGAAAGATTAGAGGAAAGACCATCTCCGTCCTTGTCAAATAGGCTAAAGGCCTCCTTGAATTCAGAGATCTGATCGTCGGTAAGCTGATCGGCCATTTTCCTATTCTCTAGAGCTTTTTTTCTTCTCGTAAAGATGTGTTTGGATTGAGAGAAAGTAGCGGAGAAAAATTATGAGACTATGGAAAATATAGAAGGTGATGCCGATGCTATATATAGGGCCCAAAGTTGGGCCCAACATAAATTAAGGCATCTGATTTTCTCTCCTCCGCAAGCATTTTGCTGGCCTTTTTAATTTTAAAAGTATTATTATTAAATATTAATTTTCTTGTTTTTTTCGGGTAAACTACATAAATGATCCATTGATTATACCTTAATTATCTTTTATATCATCTGACTATTAAATGTTACAAATTGATCTATTAACTAACTTTTTTGATATAAAGTGATCTTATGCCGCCTAAAAATTTGACGGAAAACTGATGTGGACGTTAACATGCTGACTTGGATTATTGAGATTAATGATGCCACATGGTTATCCAAATCAGCATGTTAACATCCACATCAGTTTTCAATCAAATTTTTAACAGTACAAGACCACTTTGTATCAAAAAAAGTTAGTCAATGAACTAATTTATAACATTTGATAGTTAGAAAATGTAAAAGATAATTAAGGTGTAGTCAAGAGACCAATTATGGAGTTTATTTTTTTTCTTTGAAAAAGCACGTCTTCAGTCTTCTTTGAATACTTTTTCTTTTGCTTCATTGGGATAATTCATGCATCTAGCTCACTTTCAATAAAATTATTACTCTTAATTCTCTTATAAGTCCTCAAACTATTGATTAAATTTTAAAATTATCCCCAAGAATTCAAATTATTTTAATTGAATCTTTAAATTAAAATATTGTTTCAACCAGGTCCTTCCTTTAGTTTAATTGTTTGATGTCGAATATCAGCTTCAATTTGATGTCTTTCTTTTTCTTAAACATGTATAATTTAATATATATTACTTCAAGCTAACATTTAACACAAAAAATAGGATTAAACCAATATAAGGACATAATTAGTAAAGAAATTTTAGCTGGACAATTCAATCGAAACATTTTAAATTTTAGGGATCGATTTAAAATTTAATTCAAAAATTTTAGACGTTTGATTCAACTAATTCTTTGTTATATGATAATTTATTGTCTAAGTTGGATTCAAAAAATAAAGGTAAAACAAAGGAAAAATCTTTTGGATTGACTAGATAAGGGTCTAATGTTTTAGAATCTACGCAAATACCTAAAAGTAGAGGGGTACATTCGGTTAATTCGGTTTATGAACGAACTGAATTAACCGAAAATTTTATAACATTAATTGTTAATTGAACCGATTTAATTATAATCAAATTAATCGAATCAAAATTATTTCAGTTAATTCGGTCGTTTTTTGAATTAACCAAAATTTATTATAAAAAAATTGGGTAGATTACACATAGACCACTAAATTATACTAAAATGATCTTTTTAGTCATTAAACTTTCCTTTTATACTAATTAGATAAAAATTTAATAATCATTTTAAACTATATCAAAAATTTTAATGACCAAACAAATATATTTAATATATTATAACTCAATTATTTCAATTAATTAATCAATAACATAATAAACCAAAAATCAAATTTAAAAAAATAACCTTTGATCATACCTACTTAAAATTAATTGACTGAATTAACTTAAAAAAATTAATTTGATTGATTAAAATCGAATAATACTTACTCCTAAAAGGAAAATTTGTTAACGAAAATATTTGGCCTTTATTTGTGAAACTTTAAAAGTGTCGGACTTTTATTCGATTGTTTAGAAAATTTTATATTTTTCTTCAAGCATATTTCATAATGATTTGTACGAATATTTAATTATTCAACCAATCACATTTTTATTAAAACTATTTCAAGAACATAAAAGAATTTAACACAAAGAAAACAATTTAAATGAAATTTATTTTACTTTTTTTTATTGAAGAAGACTAAGCAGAAATTTTAATAAATACAAAGGCAAAAACAGCTACCCTGGTATTCTTTCTCGGTTATTCCTGTAACCGTCGGTTAGTGTTATATTGCAAAATATTGCAAAGATGAACTAATGGATCCAAAAATATATATCAGAGTGGCATAAATTAAAATATTTTTTAAGATAAGTATAAGTCATAAAAATTTTAAAATTTTAGGGTAAGAACAATCATAAAAATTTAAAAATTTTAATGATTAATTCATAAAAATTTCAAAAATCAAAGCTAAATGTATAAAGTTTTAAAATTTCAAAATAGATACGAGTCTACCGGTATATTTATATCCGCCACTGAATGGACCTCAAATGAATTGTATTTATTTGTTAATCAATTTTAATCTTATTAAATGATACTTAAACCTCATGAAAATTTAAAACAAAAAATATCATTAAAAAACAGAAATATTAATCCTTCTGTATCAATATGCAAATAAATTTTATTTCTGCTTTTTCATTATTATTTCTTCTCTCTCTTTCTTAGTATTTTCATATTCCCACTTTATCAGTAATGGAAGCATCTATGGATCATTGGAATCGTATAAATCACAGTGTTTTCAAATCTTTCTCGAAAACTCTATAATCTTAAACTAAACAAAGAAATATTCTTATTCCATATACACCCTTTTTTCTTTTTAATTTTCATGTAGGTCCCTTTCTGAATGAAAACCACAGTTAATTTGCTGTGTTTTTTTCTTTTTAATTTCATATTCATGTTTGTGGACTAAATTGACAGAATATGTAAATGTGGAAGGTTCAAAATTTTGATTTTCTTGAATAAGGACCAAATTAACAAAATATGAAATTATTGAGGACAAAATAAGTAATAATACAAATATAAGGAAGATGAGACAACAGTGACCAAAAATAGGATCAATCACCAACGTTATTTGCAAATTATTTTTTATAGTTTGGTGATTAAAACAGACAAATACAAATTGTTAAGTGACTGATGTTATAGTTTACTTTTTCTTAAATATCCTTTTGACTTTTGTTAGAAAATAAATTGTCGTGTGGATGGGACATTGGGACCTACAAAAACGTGTGGCCAGAAGAGAAAAGAACAAGTGAATCATACCGACTATTGGGCAGCTAATGTTCTAATTTTGTGGTTTGTCTCTTCCTTCCACTATTTCGGATATTAACGATCATTTTTTATGTTATAAATAGAGGTGATAAATAGGTCATTCGTTTTGGATTCTATTCGGTTTATTTTGATTTGGTTCATTTCGCTTTTAATTATAATAGGTTTAAAATCCGTTTGGATCGATTCGAATTTGGTTTAAATTTTCGGTTTTAGTTTAGTTCTACGTTGATTTTAGTTTGGGTATCGAGTCGAGTTGGTTGATTTTCGCTTCAATTGAGTTTTGGTTTGGTTAATATCGATTCAGTTATTTCGGGTCGATTGATTTCGAATCAGGTCAATATCGGGTTAGCAAGAGATCGATCAGTTTCTATCGGGTTTTTAGGTCGAGTTAGGTTTTTACGCTCTATATATCACTTTGTATAATATTTATATTTATTTTTTTAGTGAATTATGCGACAATTTACTCCTCTTTATCTTTATTTATTTTAATATATTTTTTTTTATTTCGGGTTGCCTTCGGTTCGGATAAAAATCGATTTGGTTGAGATCGGTTCGAATTTATCCGATTCGATTGAAAATCGGTTTGGGTCTATATTTGGTTCAACTAGATTTTGGATCGATTTCAGTTTCAGTTCAGTTCGGGTTTCGGGTCAAAATCAGGTAATCACATTCGAGTCAGTTTTGGGTCTCGGTTCGGGTAAATCAGTTCGGTTTTTGGGTCTTGGGTCAAGTTTACCAACTCTAGTTATAAACTGAATATTTCGCTGAAATGAGGTACTAGATATTATATTTTAGGGTTAATTATTGGAATAATCATTTATGTTTTTTAGTATAAAATCGGTCATCAATTTTAAAAAAACGATATAAAGATACATCGTTTTTTATAATTATTCAAGTGACATCCGAACTATATAAAGATACATATTTTGACTATCGAATTAATAATTTGTTTATTATATTATTAAATTTATTAAATTAATTTATTTTATGCTTAATATTCAAATATTTGCCTAATCATTATCTTAGGAGTCTATACCAGTATTCTAAGGAGTCATATCGATACGATAGACTAAATCAAAGTTCAAGGATTTTAGAATGTTGACCAATATCGATACGGTGCTAAGTCGTAACAGTATGCTTTCCATGACTGTTAAAATATTTGGTCCCATATCGATCCTAGTATTGGTAAACGAAGACCAACCAAAAGTCAAAAAATATACTTGACTTACCGTATAACGATCCAGATTTCGAATCCGAGTGTTGGGTTAACCTGAAAAGTTGGACTCCGATGTTTGAGCCTCGGGTTTAAGTATTAGACTGACTTTGGGCCTTGGTTTTGGGTTATCTTTGGCCCAAATAGGTTTTTGAGGGGATTTTTTGTAATTTCCTTATTGAAGACAAAAGAATGGGGGGAAGAGTTATGCTTCTGTAGGGGGGTTGGGGGAGTGACTTCGTCATCTCTTGCTTTATCTCCTCATCTTCTTCCTCCTTCAAACCAAGAGAAAGAGAGTTAAAGTTTCAATCTTGATTGTTTTGGGTTAAAATCTCTTTTTGAACCTTGAGGATAAGTTAAAGAGCCTTGGGAGACCTATAAGACAAGGTAAAAATGGTGTGTTTTTGGTGGAGGTTAGTGGTGAGGTGCTTGAAGAAGCAAGAACGGGAGAAGGGTGCTAAGGTTTTTTTTTATCTATTTCTTTGATGTTTTTAGAAGTAAAGATACTCCATTTCAACAAATAGACGTTGTAGTTTCTTTAACCAGTATTCTGCCTCTGTTGGGTCCGTACAAGTCTTACCATCAAACATAGTCATATCAGCGGACAAAAACTCAGTAAAAATGGGTTTTCTGACACCCTCAGTCTGTTGAAGATACCAGAGTAGCTCTCTCTACATAATGACAGAATCTAGGCCAACAGACTCACTTTCTCTCGAAACATACGGTCCCTCACTTTGGATTGGCTGATTAACTTCGGCTTGCTGAACCTCAGTCTATACTTCAGGTTGTTCCTCCCCTCTTATATCATGAGCTAAACTCTGATCCTATGGTAGATCCACGGGAGGCGGAACATCGCTCGTAGAAACAGCAGAACGACCTTGGCCACGACCTCGACCACAATCTCTCCCGCTCGCAAGACGTGTACTCCTACGAGGTTATATAGTAGTATATCTACAGAAAGATAGACAAATTCTACATTAGAATCGGTACTTGGAGTACTATTCAAAATATTTTAGAAAATTCTAAATACGAGTCAAAATGAGAATCCAGATTATCAAATAGGTTTATAAAATTATTTTCAGGTCAAAAATTATTTTGGACCTCTCAGTCCAAGGGTTGAATCGAGATCTAATACCACTAAATGTAACCCCTAAATTTAACTTATTTTCTTAGATTAAAACTTAGGGTTTACGCTATTAAAACTTATGACTCAAGTTAGGTTTTCGTTAATGAAATTGTTGAAATATGATAAATTAATTAAAATAAAAGGTAACTAAAATACTGTTTATTACATAAAAACATAAATTAAAGTCCAATCCAAAATATAAATATCAATTCCGAAATCGGAATAAATGATCATAGTCCATTACAGAAATTATCAACTAGAAATTTAAAATAAGTCTGGATCATTAAAACATACGGATCAAAAGTTCAGAATCAACAGTCCTCCAAGTACCATAGCTTAAGATTGAGTATCCGAAACAAAAACTGTGATGGTGTAAGTTGTGGAGCCTAGTGTGTCTCTAGTGTGTAGATAAACAGGATCATAGAGCATAGTAGAACAGATGATGTAATGTATGCATGATATGCACCCAACACCGAACGCCATCAGAAGAGTAGGTTCCCCTGAACCACTCTAACTCCAACATACCAACAGAAGTGAAAACTCG
Organism: Abelmoschus esculentus; assembly: GCA_035048815.1. NCBI lineage: Eukaryota > Viridiplantae > Streptophyta > Magnoliopsida > Malvales > Malvaceae > Abelmoschus > Abelmoschus esculentus. The sequence continues at coordinate 2,355,042 of JAUCBN010000061.1, read as the reverse complement.
ACCCGAAGGTGGAGCCACTGAACATAAGTGGAATTCAACCCGAAGGTAGAGTCACTGAACAGAAGTGATGATATCATTGAACTTCCCCGTACAGATAATCAAACCAATGCAATGACATGAATATATTACAGAGTTGAAATGCATGCCTTAAAAATAACAGATGACATGCATGATAATTTCGGAATCAGATATGCGATTATAACACTCAAAGCATGGCAATATGAAATATTTCAGAAAAATCACAGAAATAATGTAGTCAATATGATCATATAGAAATAACAGAATCTACACACACAATAGTAAACAAAATCGTCGGGAGAGACACACTTGAAGCAGATAGCTCAATGTCGAGAATGATGTCTATTGAACTCGACTCTAGCACTAGGTCGAGTGGAAGCAGAACCTACGAGTAATCATTACGTAAGCCACATTACTATGCCACTATACAAGAATAAATACACGAACAAAAATAAATTAATAACTCACGTGCATGTCCCAAAGTTTGAGGAGTAGGAGATTGTCTAGGAGTAGGAGGAAGAGGAAGATGCTCGGGGTTCAAATCCACGTCACCTGAACCAAACGGTAAACCAATTTCAAATTCTGATAAAGACAAACTTTGATAAAGCATTAGAACTAAAAAGCTTTAAAAACGATACTTCGAATTTTGAAAAATGGACAACGCTTTTGAACTCAGTACGTTGAAAAACATAAAGTAGGATCGGGTCAGAAAAAGTCAACATTAACGTCAGCACTGGTCAATGCTGACGTCAGCAGTGACATCAGTAGGTTAGGTCTGGTCACAGGTTCGATCGGATCTCGAGTCGGGTTTGTCGAGTCTCAGGTCGGCCGGGCCGGGTCTCAGTTCCAGCTTTCTCGAGAAAATCTGGAAATTCCTAGAAAAACCCTTGGTTTTTTCCAGATTCGTTTCAACATATTTTTCCTCCCTCACTCGTAAACGATTCCTACATGAAATAAACACTAACAACACCTAAAATCGAATTGAATCACTTCAACAAACACCCATCATATTGTCAAAACTAAAATTCCCTCAATTCTTAAATCTTACAATCCTGATTCCCTCTCATTAATATTCAAAACACACTCAAACATCAAAGACTTCCATAATGAATAAATCGAACAAAACTCTCCTAAACACAAAAACAAAAACGAATCAAACATAGAAATGAAGGGTCTGAAATCTTACCAACAATACCTAGATAGAAACGAAGGAAATCTTAAAGGGAAAAGTGGTGGTTCACTGTTTGATTACAAAGCAAAAGGGTTGGGAGATTATAACTAGAAACTAAACGGAAATTCAATGAGGAATTTGAAGGTTGCATGGTAAAAACAAGGATTCCCTAAACTACCCTTCGTAATAAACTAAGTTTAGTTATAACTAAAAGGGCAAAATGATCCTTTCACCTTCATTAATGAGCAAACAAAATCAACCATTCTTCCTCATTTTCTCCCCCATTTTCACGTGAGAAACAAAAGAAAATAAGAGATAAATTTTCCATGGGAGTTTAAGAAGGAAAGCTTGGAAGCTTTGCATGGCTAAGAAATTGGGCTAGAAAATCAAGTTTAAAGGTCTTGGTAAGCTCCTCCTTCCATAAACAAAATATTGAAAGTTTAAGTTCTTGAATTTTGGAAACTACCATGATGCTTTTATGTTAGATTAGGTTGTTAGAAAGCCTAATCTAAAGTTATTGTTTATTTGGTTATGGGTTTTGAAATATGAACAATAAATTAGGGGTTTTGGAATTTGGGATTTTGTAAATGCCATATATGAGTTAATAGACTTGATAAGTTAATGAAAAAGGGGATTTAGTTGATGTTAATTTTTTGTTTAAAATGTTGGAAATTCACGAGAATAAATTTAGGATTGAGAATTAAGATCATGAAATGAGAACTAGTCAAAATTGCCTAGAAATGCTATTCCGAGTAGCCCTTTTAGAAAAATTCCCTAGGTCGAATTTGAGGGATTTAAGGGCTGAAAATTTTTATTAGAATACTCTCATGTACCTAGTTTATGTGAAAATTTACGTAACCTCAATCGGAGTTTTGTAGAGAAAATTATAAGCCTTTCCGTAAGGGCTGCCCGAGCAGTCCCGAATCTGGATAGGTCTGATTCGAATAAAATCTGGTACTGATTGGAAAATAATTAAAATGTGAGGTTGATATATACTTGTAGATGATATTCTTATCTTTCCAAATAGGTAAAATGAGCTAAAATCGTACATGGGAGCTAGGAGATATGATCGATTCTTTAAAGGGTAGCAAAGCAATCCCTAGTGAACAAATGTGAATGTTTACATTTATTAAGCATGTTATCACTCGGATTAAGTGATTTGGATATGTCCTAATGAATTTCTATATGAATATGGTTTGCTAGATAATCCAAGAGAATAATACATCGAAGAAGAGAAAAGGCTCGAGCTAGCTAGAAAGAAGGGCAAAGGGATCACCATCTTCAACCCTTGAGTGCTTGGAACCAATTGTGAGTGTGGCAAACTTTAGGGTTAGGACCTAGGTCCTAACCACCTTTTGTTATTTGATTTTTCATGTAAATGGACTAACCTTATATTTGGTAAAAATGGAAGGAGGATTAAATGTTAAATGACTTGTTTGGTATCATTATTGTATGCTAGATGGTTAAAACTAGCTTAGTACATTTGCATAGCTCAGAAATGCCGAGGTAAGTTATGACACGCGGCTACGGATGCCAGGTATGTAAGTCATGCATGAGGCATGTTTATGATGATTTGATCATTCGTTTGGTAACATGATATGTCTTAATAGTAACATGATATATGCTTTTGGTATGATAACATGTATATGCTTTTGGTTTGATAGTATGAAATATGCTTTTGGTATGATAGCATGACATAAATGCTTTTGTTTACAGCATGTTATGAACATTGTTTGTGATAAGGAACTTGGTTAATACAAATTGAAAGATTAAATGAATATGAAACTTTGATTGAGCCTTGGTCGATAGTTGGTCATAGGTAGTACAACATGTTTAGGGTCTGAGCTCATTTGTTAGTACTTTGGTACTTTTGACCAGTACTTCGGTACTTCTGTTCGGTACTATGAGTACCTTTGATTGGTGGTTAGTCACCATTTGTTAGATACCGTGGGTATCTTTTGTTAGTGCCTTTGTGGTACTTCTGTCAGTGCCTTCGTGGTACTTCTGATGACTCGCTTACCTAGTCTAACTATACCAAGGAATCATTTGAAACTAATCCAAAAGATTAAACTTAAGATATGGAAAGACCATTTGAATATGTATTTGCTCATGAAACATTTGAATTCGATTATGTAATTGCTAATGAAGCATTTGAGATAGATTGTTGCTATAAATAGCATCTAATTATGGAATTGCTAAAGAGAATTTGATTGAATATGTGCTTATAAGTAGCCTTTGATATGATTTTGAATATGAAAGCTTTGAACATGGATATTAGCTAATGAGACATATGTGTTTGAACATGTTAGTAGTACATGAGCATCTAATTGTGAAAATTGGTTGTATGCTAGTGGCATAATAAATATGATACATGATAAGCATGATATTTGTTGATTGCTATCCTTTGTATGATTGGTTGTGATATGGTTATGAATTTGATTTAATGCTTAATTGAAGCATGTAAACCTTGTTATATGTTTCATGTCTAAATTGGTTAGACTTAGGACTACCTCACTAAGTACCTCATAAGTACTTACCACCGTTTGTTTCCTCCTTTCCAAAACAACAGGTTATCGAACCAAGGAGCTAGATTGAGATCGATCGTGGGCAAGGACACCAAGCAAGCCAAGTATGGTATTTTTTAGCTTTGTTTAACTCTTAGCTTGTGGTGGCATAGTGATCATATTTTGATTAGTCCCATGCATTTGATATTTGGCTCATGATTCGTATATGTTAGTCTTTGATATTTATATTAGGTATGTAAGCCTTAAGGCCAAGTGTGCTTAGTGTCACGGACTTAATCTTTCCTAAACTATCCGTGCGGCGTTAGCACTCCCGATCTATGCTAACAAGCCTTAATTTGGACAACTCAAGGGCTAGAAAGCTAAGAGAATTGAGAAGGCAAGAAGTGAACACTTTCTTGAGCTTTACAAGGCTTAATGCTTACACTTTTGCATGGTGGTTTACAAATGAGGTAGGTGGTCCTATTTATAGGCCCCCAAGTTCCTAATCGACGGCTAAGATCATTTTGATTTGAAAGCTAATATTTTGCCACCATAAATATCTACAATAACCTATACTAATTCTAGAGACATCTACATGTATCTATACATGTCTACAATTATCTATAATATTCTAGAGAACTCTAGAGATATCTAGAGTAGTTTCTATCTTTCTAGAGTCTTCCAAGGTCTTCTTCAACATTTTAGATCCTTCTAGTATCTTCTCCATCCTTCTAGATTGTTCTAGAACCTTCGAGAATTATCTAAAGTCTTCTAGAATCTTCTCAGACCTTCTAGACGTGTCTAGATCTCGGTGGAACCTCTTGGAACATTCTAGAACGTGATGGAATCCTTGAGATGGATGTAGGCCGTTCTAGGTCATTCTGGAAGCTTCCTTGGTGCATGGATTCTTCAAGAATGCCCAAAGATGATTTATTAACCTCATTGTTGTTGGCGGGTCGTGACATTCTCCCCCACCTAAGCTCGCGACGCCCTCGTCGCGTCTTCATGGAATTGTTGTTATTCTTTCTTGGAACCCCAACTTGCTTTCGTTTCGATTTAGACGTGATCTTATGATCCATCTTTTCCCTTGGTGGTAGCCTCTTTGGCGGATTTGGAGGTGCGACATTCTTGAACTCCGCATGCTCCTCCATTCTAAGTGATGAGATCACTTTAGAATTTGGCTTGGTGGCCCTGATGGTTGGCACCACACAAGGTGTTGGCATATGTCATCGGAATAGCTTTGGCACTGTCAAATAAATCAATGCCTAGGACGAGCTTGTAGTCGTCCATTGAGGCTACTGTGAAGTCTAGTTGGCAAGACCATGTCCCTACATTAGTCTTGACCCCACATGCAATGCCTTGGATTGGTAGGGTAGTGGAGTTGACTGCCTTGATGGATCCTCCCCCTTTTGTTGCTTTAAGACCGAGCTTCTTTGCCTCATCAGGAGAAAAAAAGTTATGGGACGCACCTGTGTCAAGCATTGCCCTTGATGCTTTCCCATTGATTGTGACGTCCACATTTAGCAACCCCTTGGCTTCAGTCTTCGGGGTGGATTACATCACGTTTAACAATTGTATGGATCCCATTTTTGCATCGGGCTCAAACTCCTCGACATCACTATCTTCTCGATGCTTGGCTAGGAGAGAGTTGAGAGCTTGTCGTTGCGGGCAATCTCTAACCCAATGATCACCATCACAAATGAAATATTTACTTGGTGGTGATTTTCTTATGGTGCCTCGATCTTCTTGAGATTTATCCTTGGCTTTGCCTTTCCATGAGGACGAGTCCTTGGGCTTGTTCGAGTGATCCTCATGGTGACCATCTTTACGAGGGCTCTTATCTCTCCAACCAACGGCTTGATTACTCTTCCCATCCTTCGGCTTAGATGTGGGCTCCCTATGGCTAGAATAGTCAATTAAGCTTTCGGCTACGGCCATGGCATCAACAAGGGTTTGCACTCCTCGATGCCTTAGCTCGGCCTTGGCCCATTGTTGAAGATTATCCATGAAGTTAAAGAGTGAGTCTTTTTTGGAGAGATCAGGGATTTCGACCAAATTGGTGAACTCTTTGACATAGTCCCGAATGCTCTTCGATTACTTGAGCCTTCGTAAACGAGCTCGAGCCTCGTCTTCGGCATTCTCCGGATAGAACTGTTATTTAAGCAGCTGTGATCAGGGAGATCAGGGAGCTCGAGCCTCTTTGACATAGTCCCGAATGGTTTCTCGTAGCTTGATCATCATGGCCTTTATGGCCATGTGGATCTCGGCATCCTCTACCTCGAGGCCTTTATCCGCTGATGAAGGTCGTCCACTTGGACACCTATGCCCCCATGTTTTCCTCAACATGGGTTATGCGAGACTCCAAGCTAAAGAGTTGATCCTTGGACATGGCTCGTGTCCTAGCTGCAACAGGATCAACTACCTCCTCACGCCCTCGTTGCTCTTGTATGACTTCTGCCTCGGTTGAGCTAGCAACTTGGTTCTTCCCCGTGTTGGCCATGTCCCGAGTGTGATCGAACACGCTCTGATACCAACTATCACGAACTTAATCTTTCCCAAACTATCCGTGCGGCGTTAGCACTCCCGTAATTATTTCTTCTGAGTTGCAGCCAGAACAGGAAAAAAGCTTGATAGAGATGTTGCGGCAGCACAAGAAGGCAATTAGGTGGTCAATTGATGACTTGAAGGGAATAAGCCCAGCAGTTTGCATGCACAAAATCCTATTAGAGGAAGATCATAAACCTACTATTGAGGCCCAAAGGAGACTTAACCATGCCATGAAGGAGGTAGTACGCAAGGAGATAATCAAATGGCTTGATGTCGGTATCATCTACCATATATCTGATAGTGCATGGGTAAGCCAGGTACAATGTGTACCCAATAAAGGAGGCATGAAAGTGATAACCAATGAAAACAATGAGCTGATCCCAACTAGGACTGTGACCGGCTGGAGGGTTTGTATGGATTATCGTAAGTTAAATAAAGCAACTAAGAAGGATAATTTTCCGTTGCCCTTCATTGATGAAATGCTCGATAGACTCGCTAGAAAACCTTTTTACTATTTTCTTGATGGTTATTCAGGTTATAACCAGATTGCCATAGACCCTAAGGACAAGGCAAAAACTATCTTTACTTTCCCGTATGGAACATATACATTTAGAAGAATGTCGTTCGGCCTTTGTAATGCCCCGACAACCTTTCAGCGATGCACGATGACAATTTTTCACGACATCGTGGAAGACTTCCTAGAGATATTTATGGATGATTTTCAGTCTTTGGATATAACTTCAATCATTGGCTCGGCAATTTAGAAAAGGTGCTACAAAGATGTGAAGAATCCAACTTAGTACTCAACTGGGAAAAATGCCACTTTATGGTCAAGGAAGGTATTGTTTTGGGTCACAAAATCTCATCACAAGGCATAGAAGTTGACAAGGCCAAGATAGATGTGATAAAGAAATTGCCTCCACCAATTTCAGTCAAGGGAGTCAGAAGCTTCTTGGGTCACGCAGGTTTTTATAGGAGGTTTATTGCTATTTTTTCAAAAATTTCTAAACTTCTATGTGCTTTACATGAACAGGACAGGAAATTTGAATTTAGTGAGGAATGTATTGAAGCATTCGAGACCCTCAAAGTAAAGCTGATCACTGCACCAATCGTAGTCCCCTCAGATTGGGCCTTGCCCTTTGAAATAATGTGTGATGCTCGTGATCATGCTTTCGGGGCAGCACTTGGGCAAAGAAAGAAAAATATATTCCATGTTATCTACTATGCTAGTAAAACCCTTAATGAGGCCCAGATTAATTACACCACCACGGAGAAGGAATTACTAGCAGTAGTCTTTGCCTTTTATAAGTTCCGATCCTACCTTATCAGAACTAAAGTGACTGTCCATGCCGACCATTCGACAATCAAGTACCTTTTTTCAAAGAAGGATGCCAAACCAAGACTGATTAGATGGATTCTTCTTTTGCAGGAATTTGATATAGAAATTAAGGATAGGAGAGGTACGGAAAACCAGGTAGCCGACCATCTTTCCAGATTAGAAGCTGGGGAGAAAAACATGCTACTGGAAGAAATACAAGACGCATTCCCAGACGAGCACATCTTGTAAATCTCAGGAGTGGCAGCAGAATCTGCCGCGGCAGAGATTGAAGCAGTATACAACTGTGCCGCCGCGGCAGCGACAAAGTGCATCTCGGAAACATTGATAGAAAACCTTGTTGCAGTCACAGGCACTTCCTGGTATGCTGATCTTGTTAATTACTTAGCCAGTGGTGTTCTGCCTTATAACCTTAATTATAATGAAAAAAAAGAGGTTTCAGCATAATGCAAAGCATTATTTCTGGGACGATCCTCTTTTGTTTAAGCAATGTGCAGCCCAGGTTATGAGAAGATGTGTTCTCGAGGGAGAACAACAAGAAGTGCTCCGGCACTGCCATGATTCACCTTGTGGAGGATATTTTGGAGGGAATAGAATAGCAGACAAAGTGCTTCAATCAGGCCTCTATTGGCCCACACTTTTTAAGGATGCCCAACTTTATTACAAGCACTGTGATCGATGCCAACGTACGAGCAACATCTTTAGACGTAATGAGATGCCATTGCAGCCTATAATGGAAGTAGAATTGTTTGATGTCTGGGGCATAGACTTTATGGGACCATTCCCATCATCTCAAGGCAATCTCTATATCCTTGTAGCAGTGGATTACGTATCAAAATGGGTTGAAGCAATTTCCACAACACATAATGACTCCAACACGGTTCAAAAATTTCTCAAGAAAAATATCTTTACCAGATTTGGAGTGCCCAGAGCAATAATCAGTGATGAAGGTAAACACTTTGACAATAGACTCATTGCCGCGACCCTAAAGAAGTTAGGCATCACACATCGAATTTCCACAACGTATCATCCACAGACAAATGGGCAGGCTGAAATGTCAAACAGGGAATTGAAACAAATCCTTGAAAAGTTGGTCAACCCATCTCGAAAGGATTGGTCTCATCATCTAGCTGATTCCCTATGGGCATATAGGATAGCCTACAAGACCCCATTGGGAACATCCCCATACAGGCTTGTATTTGGAAAAGCATGCCATTTGCCCGTGGAAATTGAGCATAAAGCATACTGGGTAGTAAAAAATCTGAACATGGAATGGGAGAAAACTGGCCAGAAAATACTGTTAGACCTTAATGAAATTGAAGAATTCCGAGCAACAGCCTATTTAAATGCTAATATCTACAAAGAAAAGACTAAAAGATGACATGATCATAAGTTACTACTGAGACAGTTCCTGCCGGGGCAACAAGTCCTTCTTTTCAATTCCAGGCTCAAACTGTTCCCAGGCAAACTCAAGTCCATATGGTCAGGCCCATTTTATGTTGTTCAAGCTTATCCACATGGGGCAGTCACGATAAAATCACAAAAAGATGGGTACGAGTTCAAAGTGAATGGCCAATGTTTGAAGCATTATTCTAGCACACATGACATAAGGCTTATGGAGACCATCACCTTAGGAGATGCACTTGCATGCACTCCTATGTGACCTAATTTCATTATTTTATTTCATTATTATTTTATTTTTCTTGCATTTTTAGGATTAGTTTTAGTTTCAAAGTTTTTCTAATTTTAAGTTTTAATAATTATCCTAAATTTTTATTATTAATGATTAATATTTTTACTTCTGTTTTAGGACAAGAATCAAGACGCACAATGAAGTTAGTCTGCACTCTACTGCAGCAGAGCACAGTGTCAGGGCCGCGGTAATCCAATGGGCAGAATAGCCTAACGACTAGTCTGGCGAAATTCTAAGGCCTCGGCAGTAAATGCCAACGGCTTGTACACGGCCAAGGCCTATATAGGCACCTTCTCACCATAAACTATTCACTCTTGCACTCTTGATATCTTGGAACTTTCTACTTATTGCTCTCAATTTTATCTCTCAAATTCTCACAACTCTCAATGGCAACCTACAACAGATTTGCTCCTGCCACTGTGGCCGAACGTTTCAACCGCTCTTTTATTGCTCGGCAGTTATGGGAAGAGCAAGGCTTTCAGCATTCGGATGAAGAAAACTATAGCATCGAGCATTATTTGTTCGATAAAATAGCTTACTAGGAATGTAAATTATTTTGCTTGTAACCAGTCCAAGCTAATGCCACGATTGTATGCGAATTTTACGCTCACGGGCCGAGCCAAAACTCCTTGTATGTTCACTGTCGGGCAGGCCAGTCCAGGTTGATGCCGATACCATTAATTTATTCTATGGACTCCACCCTAATCGGGATATTCATTCTGAATTTATGGAGTATATTAGCAATGAAGATTATGAACTCATCAAAGACGACCTTTGCTATGCCAACACTAATTGGGAAACCGGTTCCCACCGTGGCTCCGTGGTAAGGCAAAATCTCAAGCCCGAGGCCAAGCTGTGGAACACATTTTTCAAGCGACGACTCATCCCCACATCCCACAACAGCACCGTAGATAAGCGGAGGCTGGTTCTCATCCAATTGATAATAAAAAAACGCAATATCAATGTGGGGGAGCTGATCCTTCAAGAAATTTATGAGTGTGGATGGAAGGAGAAAGGGCCATTATAATTCCACTGCTTAATTACGGGCCTATGCACTGCCGCGGGTGTCCCAACCGAGGATACTAATGAAATCACCGTCCACAAGCGCGGATGGATGAGGGAGTTCTGCCACAGAGTCATGCAAATCACACAGGCAGAACCAGTCCAAGCGACTCCCCAACCGGACACTGCCGACACCACTGTCGGTGCCCAATACACGGCAGACATACCTTCAGCTTCACACAACACTGCCACAACAGATGGTTATCAGGAACTACTCAATAGAATAGCAACAATAGACATACGACAGCAACGCTTTATGAAGTATTAACGCGATTTCAACACGGCGTTGGCCTACATGATGGTAAGTAATTTCCCAACCCAAGGGGCCCAGTTCCCAGACTTCCCTACCGGAATGTTTGTCACAACTGCACCCTACACCGAGACCACTCCAGCCCTAGGAGGACCGAGGCCATTCTACACCACTAGCCCTCAGCAACAATTCCATGCCACTGGCCCATCTCGGGCAACAGAGCCTGCCGCAACATCCTCTGCCAGCCGACGACCATCCAAGAGGAGAGAAGTCTTCAGCACGCCACCAGGATCTCCCATCATCATGGGAAGTCTCTTGGCAGAGATAGATGCTTATGTACATCAAACTTCAACACCTTCCGAGCCAAGCACTCATCATGCCTGGGCAGACCCAATAAATGTGGAAGATGAAGGCGGGAAAAACATAATGGCCACTGAAGAAATTGCCGAAGAAGAAGAAGGAGAAGAAGTAAACGCTCTAATGCAACGAACACCACCTACACGAGTTTAGCCTCCCCGACAAGCCAAAACTCAACCATCACCAGCAACGGAAGTAAAAATGAAACAATCAGCAACAAGGCCTCGAAAGCTGATAGTCACTAGCAGTTCTTCGGAGCCCATTTAATTTCTAAATCTTTCTACTAATTTTATATCTTTACTGTTCTTTTTCTTATTTTGTTTCCTGTTGTGTGCCATGATCATAAACATTGAGGACAATGCTTGGTTCGAGTTTGGGGGTGTAGGTTCACTGCCGAGGCAATTCACTGCCGTGACCTTGCCATGAAAGGAAGTATTTGAGTTGTTTTCTTTTCTAAAAATTTCTTTTTATGTCCACCACCTTACTTGAAATATTACCCATACTTTTGCACTGTTCTACATCAGTATTGCCTTAATTTATTCTTTTAAGGCTATAGAAATCTTTCTCCTTACCATGGTTAGGTCCTGTTTAGAAGGCTTAACTTTAGGATACTTAAGGAAGAAAACTTAGAAACTTGCTATAAGGTTGATTCTAAAATCACTTTTGGGACTTGTGTGATTTTAGGAATTCTTTTAATGAACTTAGGTGATAAAGACTTGGATCTATGGAATGATAACTAGACGTGCCCAAAATTGACTCTAGTATATGCTTAAAACAAAATCTCTTAGCAAGTAATAAAACACAACCCTTGAGGTGCCTGAAATTGGCTCAAGTGTTGATACTGTATGAAGAAATCATAAATTCCAAAGTCTATTTGTCTTGAACTTAGAGTTTGTCTAAGAAAGCCTTTAATCAAACTTGTCCACAAAAAACGCACACACTCACAAAATCTTATAGCTTGATTCCGAGTAAGTCCTTGGGTAACCGAAAGGTTAAGGCTTAAGAATAGGCATAGTTATGGTGGGGAGAATAGATGAAAACGTAAGACCAAAAGAGAATAAGGTTTGGCAATTTGATGGTTTGCATTGCTTGAGGACAAACAATAGTTCGAGTTTGGGGGTGTGATAAGTGCTTAATTCACTATCAATTTTTACACCTTTCATGGACAATAATCACTTAATCTACACCTACTTGGACTAAATCATGTACTTAATGTGAGATATTTAGATATTTTGCTTTTGTGACTTATAAAGATGATATTTATAGAAAATTGAGGCTTTACGGCACCTTTTATGCAATTGCAGGAATATCTACTGCCGCGGCAGTAACAAAGGCCGAAGCAGAACCTGAGGCCGCAACAGCAGATGAAGGACAAGTACCGATATTGTAGACGAGCTAAAGAGAAAAATAAGGTGGACGATTCTGGGCAAGCCGCACAAGGATCAGAGTTAGGAAGCGAGTAGAAAGCCCAAGTCAAAGGCCATGCGAAAAAGAATCCTTGCAGCAATAAACTTGGAAATAAAACAAATATTTTACTTATGTACTTGACTTGTGTTTTACTCTAAGTTGGATTCCTACTTAGGAAAGGTTTGCCCTAGGCCAAGCCTATATAAACCATAGCCGTCCAAGGAGAACAAGACACAACGCACGAGAGAAAAGAGTTCTCAATAGATTTTTAGAGTTTTCTTTGTTTCCATTATGTTCTAAATTTTCTTAGGGTTTAGGTGAAGGTTGTCGAGTATTTGTGAGAGAAGATTGAACTTTGTTTTCTTGTTTTATGCAATAAAATATTAAGGTTTACTTATTCTTTGCCATTCATTGATCTTGCATTCAAGCTCGGGAGAGAAGTTTGTGAGAGATTTATTTATCCAATATCGGGAGAGTTGGATTCACGAAAGGAATAAGTAAAATATTTTTCTAGCTGGAAAATACTAACTCGGTCTAGGGATAGGTTAGAGTTTCAGCGGCTAAAAGAAGTATGAGATTGGTTGGTGGTTATTATTGATTCATGTCGGGAGGTATCATCAAGGACTAGTCATCAACAGTACTTCGACTTAGGGATAAGCGAAGTCATCCAAGGACACTTTGCCGAACCTTAAAGAAGTCCACCCAAGAGCAAGGGATTGCCGCGACGGACGCTGGTCTTCACTGTCGAGGCAGGAAACTGCAGTTCTACCAAGGCAGTGTTGCATTATTGCACAGAACAGAAACAAGTCAATTGAACTCACAATACGATTCAACTGGATCTTGCCCATTCTCTAAATCTGATCTTATTTCCATTCACCATTCTCCTTTTATTATTCAGTTATTTTAGTTTTCAAAACAACCAATTTAATCTGTGTCTTTTATTTCTTTTACAGAGCGAGAAGAGAAAATAAACATATTAAGTACACCAATCCCTATGGAGACGATACTTGATACTTATCACTTTATTACTTGCGATGTGTACACTTGCACTATTTGCGCACTCTTTTTACACGCAACAGCTGAATTCTCCATCCATTCGAATGGATTGCTCTACTTTCGAGATAGAGTTTGTGTTCCGAATAATGAAGAATTGAAAAGAGATATCTTACAAGAAGCACATCAAAGTCCATTCTTGATCCATCATGGCTCTGTTAAAATGTATAAAGATTTGAAATCTTTGTATTGGTGGCCTATTATGAAAGCATCCATCACAGACTTTGTATCCCGATGTTTGACTTGTCAGAAAGTTAAGGCTGAACATCGAGCTCCTACGGGATTGCTTCAGCCTATCGAATTGCCTAAATGGAAATGGGATCGAGTAACAATGAATTTTTTTACTGGCTTGTCTGTCACACCGAGAAAGAATGATGATGTCTATGTGATTGTGGATAGACTCACCAAGTCTACACATTTCATTCTGATTCGAAAGAACATGAACTCGGAGACCTTGGTCGAGTTGTATATCCGTAAGGTGATTCGATTACATGGTGTACCGACATCAATCATTTCTGATAGAGATCCGAACTTCACATCACGATTTTGGAAATCTTTGCAAAAAGCTCTCGTAACTAATGTGCATCTTAGCACTACTTTCCATCCGTAGTCTGATGGTCAGTCTGAAAGAGTCATACAAGTATTAGAAGATATGTTTCGTGCTTGTGTCATAGACTTTGGAAAGAATTGGGAAAAGTCTTTGCCCTTAGTGGAATTTGCTTATAATAATAGTTATAAAGCTTCTATTCAGATGGCTCCCTTTGAAGCTCTATATGGGAGGAAATGTAGAACTCCTTTGTGTTGGTCTGAATTGGGAGAGAATAAGGTTTTGGGACCTCAGATGATTCGGAAAACTGAGGAAAAAATTCGAATTATTCATGATCGTTTAAAGCAAGCCTTCGACAGACAAAAGGCTTATGCAGATTTGAAACGAAGAGGCATTCAGTACAATGTGGGAGACAAGGTCTTCCTGAAAGTTTCTCCTTGGAAGAAAGTCTTCAGATTCGGGAAAAAAGGGAAAGTCTAGCCCTCGGTTCATTGGATCTTTTGAAGTTATTGAAATAATTGACCCGGTGACCTATCGTCTTGCTCTTCCTTGTGAGTTTGACAAGATACACAATGTCTTTCATGTTTCTATGTTGAGAAAGTACCGATCCGACCCTTTTCATGTTTTGGAACCCGAAGAATTAGAATTGAATTCCGATTTATCTTATAAAGAAGAACTAGTTCGGATCCTTGAACGGGAAGTTAAAAGGCTTCGAAACAAGAACGTTCCCTTGGTAAAAGTTCTTTGGACGAATCACAAGAAGGAAGAAGCTACTTGGGAACCCGAGGTAACAATGAAAGAGCAATATCCGCATTTATTTCCTTTAGGTAAATTCGAGGGCAGATTTCTTTTTAAGGAGGGGAGAATTATAACACCCTAAAACCGAGTTAGTAGAATGATTCGAATAATTCGAAAATTAAAATGAATCATGTGTTAATTAGATTAGGAGTAATGGACTTAATTGAATTAAAATGAGAAATTTGAAGGTTGCATGATAAAAACATGGATTTCCTAAACTACCCTTCGTAATAAACTAAGTTTAGTTATAACTAAAAGGGCAAAATGGTCCTTTCATCCTCATTAATGAGCAAACAAAATCAACCCCAAATTTCCTTCTTCCTTCTCATTTTCACGTGAGAAACAAAAGAAAAGAAGAGAGAAATTCTCCATGGGAGTTTAAAAAGGAAAGCTTGAAAACTTTGTATGGTTAAACTTTTGATCTAGAAAATCAAGTTTAAGGGCCTAAGTAAGCTTCTTTTTCCATAACCTAAATAATGAAATCTTAAGCTCCTTGTCTAATGTGGTAGTCACAAAATATAACAATAAACATTATGCATTCATATACATGCTTAGGCTTCATTATTATGCCATATTATCATTTCTCACTATCCAATGCGATAATATCAATATTAATGAACAATACTGAATATCAATTACTCATTTAGTTTTTATATTAACCTTTAGATCGATCAAGATAGTGGATGTGTAAATTTTTATATCTCACTAAGTCAATGAATAATCTAATACCCTCACCTCTCGAAATGATGATTACGCAACATACCTATACTTCACCAAATAAAGGTCGTAGTCCAAGTATTGTAATCCATCCATACCAATGAACTCATAAATTTTATTTTATGTTAATTGTATTTAATTTTCACTCGAATCCAAAGTCCGATAATTTTAAACAAATATACACTTTAACAGCAATAATGATAGATTCAGTGATCTAATAATAATTTGACCCTTAGTCTAAATCCAATGATTCAATACAATGATTTTGGCCATTAACAATTTATTCAATATTCAATAGCATGGTTGAATGTTCAAATACAAAATGTTAATGCAATGGACTTAAAAGGTAACTTTTATTTTCTTATATATAAGGTGAAATTGAACAAAATTTTATTAGAAGATAATTTTTTTAATAATAAATAATAAATGGATTCACTGACACAGTTAAAATGATAAAAAAAATTAAATATTAAAATAATATTAACTTTTAAAAATTTAAATTATAAATACAAAACATACAATGAAGTGAATCACTGGACTTGCAAAAGAACGGGTGAAAGATAGAGGGTTGAGATTTAAGATGTATTTTTTTTAAATCAATTACGGTAGTTATAGTAATATTTGTTTTATTTGTAAATTAGCCTGAAATGATGGGAAGTATGCCTTTTAAGGTCCATTTTTGTTAAAAAATGGTTTGTTATAAATGTAAAATTTAAAATTATTTGTTTCGTAATCTATAAAATTAAAACTATTTTAGTCTATTATCTACGTAGCTTCTAATCTTCGCTATTCATATTCTGCGATTCTATTTATATAATATATTTATAATTAACAGTTAAATAAATATGAAATATGAAATATCTTTTTTAGATTTTATCACACATGTAATATTATTTTAATTATTATTATTTTAAAATAATAATAAATTCTCATGTCCCTTTAACTGGTCGGGAATCGAAAATTATGATTATCTGAGTATTGTATTTTTTATATAATAGTAAATATGAATTAAATAATTTGACAATTATTGTTATTTAAATATTTTTAAATATACCTATTATATATATTGCGAACGAGGTTGAGGCAAAGTTGTTGGAAAAATGTGAGGAAATAATAACTTTGAGTTATATTTTAAAGGAGTAAATACGAAGATTCAAAAATTAATTTTATATGATTTTATTTTACTCTATGCGATCTTTATAATGATATCTTCAACACGGTTTAATAATAAATGAGAAATTGATTCTCAAAGTACAGTAGTTGTGAATTGAATAAATATGCAAAAATTCCTTACCCCACATTGAAGGGATAAATGAACCGGGAATTATTTATATACACTTATTTTTTAATCATTAAATGACTTCAATGAAAATTATTCCTCATGTTTAAGGTGTGAAAAACTAATCCTCTTTTTGTTTGAGATACACTTGCACATCATGAGTGATTTGATTGTTTGAATTGTTCGGATCCTTTGTGAGCGTATGAATATTTTATCCGTTGTGAATTAAATTTTTTTCATTATTATTAATATATCTTTTTGAATATGGAATAAATTAAAGGTTTCCAAATTAAAATGGATATGAATTAATGGTCATATTTTTTAAATTTCAAACTCTTGCAATATTTACGGTGATGGGGAAATACAAGGCTATATTTTTTATCTGTGTAGTCGTGCTACCGTTAAATATCAACTATTGTTGCAACTTAAGAGACTGAACACCCATCGAACTCACATATCAAGGAGTGATCAAATTTGTCTTAAGGAAATTACGTTCGTGCAGACATCAACGTCTAAATTTTGGTTTGATTTAATTCAAAATTTAATTTATTGTAATGAATATGTAATTTTTTTTATTTTATTTCTCATATTTAACCTAGTTCTATAACACCACTTTTTCAATTTTTTTTTCAAATACGAGTTAGTAATGTTAAATAAATTAAAAACTCATTCTGACATTTCTTTAAAAGCCTGACAGCTTGCACTGTCCTTACACAAAAATTCATATAAAATTTTAAAGACATTGAAACTTCATTCCGCAAAATTACTAGTAAAATAAATTCATAAGACTATCAATCCATATAAATTAGAGATCGTCTTATATCATTCCTAGACAGAGTAAAAAATTCGTCCAATTCACGTCATAATGCAGATCTACAATATAGAATTTCTGACATTTTATCGAATAAAAATTCATAAATTTTGTTACGTATCTTGAAATTAGTCAACGGTTTTTTTAATAAACAAGATTAAATTTCTAATTCATACATATCAAATTTATTATTTAGTTCAGACTATAGAATTTTTAGTAAATCTTCAAAGTCACTACTTATGTAGAAAATTTTAAACTGTTTAAATCCAATTCATAAGTCTACTATACTACTCAAAAACCATTCCACTTCACTTAATAATATCACTAAACCATATTTTAACTATAACATAACATAACATATGGTTAATAAAGTTTAATTTACACTAAACATAAAAAATTTTCGTTATATATGTCACTAATAAAATATCACATAAGATGTCAAAATAACTATTTTGATAACCTATAGTATGTGCTCGTTCAACCGCTCCTGAGCCAAATTTGCTTGCCACCAACGATATTAACCTACATGTACACAATCAAAATATACACGCTAAGTATAACTTAATGAGACATTATAGAAAATCATAAACCGTAAATAAGGTGAATGAAAACATAATTAAATAAGTTTATACCATAAACTTTTAAAAATTAATATAAACATCACGCGAAAAGAATTTTGATCATTAAACAATTCATTCGTATAAGTAGCCAAAGAGTTTCATAAAAAGAAACTAAAGTATGCGAGATCGGTAACTTGTCGGTACTTATCACTAAAGTGACAATAATATATAGGCACTTAGAGTGTTGGAACATATAAGACACAAAGTGTCAATAAACGTTACGTTGGATCCGAAGATCAGTGTATAGCTATACGTTTCCTTGACTACTAGATCTCTAATGACATGTTATTATACTGTAACTCTTTACTATAAACTTGAACAAATAAAAATCATATCTCTGTCATATAAAATATTATTTTATAAATGATTCATATAAATCACCATCATATAATAATATGTTACCAAAATAAACATAATAGGGCAGTTCATACCCTTTCATGTACTAACCTTAAAACTTTGATTGTAAAGTGTCATATAAAATATTCATAAACCATGTTATCATTTTGATACATTCAAATAAATAAAATTTTAAAAGTTTATCAAAGATACATTTCCAAACATATCATTAGTATGGTACCAAAAGTTTACTCTTGAACTTTTTCTTTATCTCTCAACTTGCTTTGGTCTCGAGTTTGTTCAACTACTCGTAATAATTCATAATATAAAACACAAGGACGAAGTTAGGATTTAGGGTTGACATCAGCACTGGTCAATGTTGACGTTAACAGGTCAACACTGATGTCAGCAGATGAAATCAGCAAGTCAACCGAGTTGCGTCATAGGTCAGGTCGGATGGGTAACAGGTCGGGTCTGTTGGGTTTCCAGAATTTTCCCGGGAAACTTCTTAAACTTTTTAAAAGGGCCCCTTTGACTTTCTAAAATTACTAATTGACCACTGACTTTTCAATTAGATTTAAACCGAAAATCCCTAAATTCTAGGGTTTCTAATTAGGGATTTCCTTGAAATTAGGGTTTTATTTTGGGGTGTTACAACTCTCCCCTCCTTACAAGAAATTTCATCATCAAAATTTATCTAGATCAAAGAGATGTGGATGCTGAGTTTTAATAACAGATTTAGGCTCCCACATAGCCTCATCATATCCTTGATTATGCCATAGAACCTTAACCATCTTAATTGTTTTCCTCTGAAGGACTTTCTAGTCCTGAGTAATGATCTTCACTGGTTCCTCCTCATAACATAAATATGGACGGATCTCAAAATCCTAAACTAACAGAACATGAGATGGATCAACCCGGTAGAGTCTCAGTACTGAAACATGAAAGACATCATGAATACGCTTAAGCTCTGACGGTAACTCAAGATGATAAGCTAATGGTATGAATCGTCATATAATGTGATAAGATTCGATATAGCGAGAACTATGTTTGCCCTTATGGCCAAAATGAAGTACCTTCCTCCACGGAGATACTTTTAAGAAAACCTCACCACCCACCTTAAATTTGAGATCCTTACGCCTCAAATCAGCGTACGATTTTTGTCTATCAAAGCGGCTTTGAGCCGATCCCGAATCAACCTAACAGTCTGCGCAGCCTCATGCACAAGATCTGGTTACATCTGGTCCCAATAACTTGTGCTCATTAAGCTCAGTCCAACCGATAGAGTTACAACACTTACGCCCATAAAGAGCCTCATAGCGTGCCATCTTAATACTGGCCTGATAACTATTATTATACACAAACTCTGCTAACGATAGGAAATTCTCCCAACTACCTCTAAAATCCAGAATACACCCTCTCAGCATATCCTCTAAGATTTGAATCACTTGCTCCGACTAACCATTGGTCTACGGATGATATGAAGTGCTGAAGTTCAACCGAGTACTCAGAGTACAATGAAGAGATCCCTATAACTTTGACGTAAACCTCAGATCCTGATCAGTAATAATAGATAGAGACACCCCATGCAACCAGACAATCTAAGATATATACAATCAAGCTAACTTACTCAAGGGTAAGTAGATAGAACTAGAATAAAATTCGTGGACTTAATTAACCGATCAAAAATCACCTAGATAGAATCTTTCTTTGACGGAGTCAAAGATAAACTACTAAAAAATCGATAGTCACACGCTCCCACTTCCACTGAGGAATCTTAATATGTTGAAGCCAAGACGGACGTTGATGCTCTGCTTTGACTTTTGGATAAGTCAAACACTTGGACACAAAACTGATAACATCCCTCTTGATACTTTTCCACCAATATTTCTCCCGGAAATTCTTATACATCTTATCCCCACTAGGGTGCATAGAATAAGGACTATCATGAGCTTCCAAAAGAATAGTTTGTTTCAAATTAGAGTTCCTTGAAACACAGTACCGACCTCGGAAACATAAAACACCATCCTGATCAATAGAAAAGTCATGAGATGTTCCCTCATTAACCTCCTTAATACGATGGGCCAAGAAAGGACCATTGGAATGCTCAGTTCGAATATCATAAATCAGAGTAGGAACAACTTAAAGCTCAACCAACAAGCTTTCATCCTCAAACAAACTCATCTGAGTAAACAAAGCTCTCAAATTTGAAATAGCATTGCGACTCAAAGCATCCGCAACCACATTAGCTTTACCCGGGTGGTACTCAATCTCACAATCATAATCCTTGAGAAGCTCTAGCCAACGTCGTTGCCTCAAATTAAGCTCTTTCTGAGTGAGAAGGTACTTTAAGCTTTTATGATCTGTGAAAATATAACACTTCTCTCCATAAAGATAATGTCTCCAGATTTTTAGAGCGAAGATCACTACAACAAACTTAAAATCGTGGGTAGTATAGTTACAGTCATGCGGTTTTAACTGTTGAGACACATACGCCACTAACTTCCCTTCCTGCATCAAAACACAACCGAATATGGTGTACGAGGCATCACTATATACTGTATATGGTTTCCTCGACTCTGGCTGTATCAGAATTGGTGCCTTTGTTAGAACAAACTTAAGTTTCTCAAAACTAGCTAGTTGAGCCTCAAACCATATAAACGAAACATCTTTCCTCAAAAGTTTAGTCAATGGTGCAACAATAGAAGAAAAGCCATCAACAAATCTCCGATAATAACCAGTTAAACCCAGAAAGCTATGAACCTTTACAACATTTTTAGGTTGCTTCCACTTTGTAATAGCTTCAATTTTCTTCGGGTTAACCTGAATACCCTTAGATGAAACAACGTGACCCAAGAACACAACCTTAGATAGCCAGAATTCACATTTATTGAATTTTGCTTAAAGTTGTTTCTCTCTCAGAGTCTTTAAACAATACGAAGATGTTGTTAATGCTCATCCTCGGATTTAGAATAGACCAGGATATCATCAATAAATACCACAACAAACTGATCCAGGTAAGGTCGAAACACCCTATTCATCATGTCCATGAAAGTTGCAGAGGCATTAGTAAGTCCGAATGGCATCACCAGAAACTCGTAATGATTATAACATTTCCGAAATGTTGTTTTAAACACATCAGAATCTTTAACCTTGAGTTTGTAGTAACCAAATCTCAAGTCTATCTTAGAAAACATAGAAGCTCTTCAAAACTGATCAAATAGGTTATCTATACGAGGAAGAGGGTATTTATTCTTGACCGTCAACTTATTGAACTTCCGGTAGTCAATACACAGATGAAGCGACCTATTTTTCTTTTTGAAAAATAGAATAAGGACTCCTCATAGAGAACACTAGGTCGAATGAAACCTCTATCTAGAAGTTCTTACAATTGAACTTTTAACTTTTTAAGCTCTTTCAGAGCCATCCGATAAGGCACCATAAACACTGGAGTAGTCCCTGGATATAACTTAATGCCAAACTCAAACTCTTCTCATTTAGATGGAACACCCGGTAACTCTTCCGGAAACATATCTGAATGTTCTCTCACAACACGAATTTTATCTATCCCAAAGTCAGACTATCTTGGGTCAAGGATGTAAGCAAGATAGGTCATTAACCCTTTTTTGATCATTTTTTGGCTTTTAGGGCCGAAACGATAATAGATAGAAAACCTCTACGCTCACCGATAAGAGTCACCACACGATCATCAAGGGTCCTCAAAGTTGCCCTTTTACATTCACAATCTAGATTAACTAGGTAAGCTAACAACCAATCCATACCAAGTATCAGATCAAACTCCCCAAACGGTAACTCCATTAAATTAGCCGAAAATATCTCCCCTTGAACCTTAAGAGGACAATCTTTATAAACTCTGGTAACCTCAATAGGATTACCTACAGAACTATATACTGAGATTGGAATTTCCAGATAACCAAATACTAAACTAGAAACATATGAATGGGTAGATCCATTTTCTAGAAGTGCGAAAAAAGGAATAACATGAAAATAAAAAGTATCGATAATAACATCTGGCTAATCCCGATCCTCATGCCTCCAAGTAGCATAAACAAATCCTGGATGAGATGCCCCTGATCTAGCTGATCCTCTGAAGTGAGTAGATCTACCTCTACCATTGACACTCGAAGTAGAAGGTCTATCCTGACCTCTTCCCCCAATAAGGGTCTGTACTGAAGCTTAAGATTGGCCCGGAGTATAAGCTGACGGAGGTAAAACCGGACAATCCCAAAGGGAATGCTCAAATGACCCACATCGAAAACAAGCTTCATTCTTCCCTCTACACTCATCAGCATACAACTTCTTGCAGAAAGAACATTGTGGCAAAGCACGGGTACTAGTGGAACCAACTCCACTAGTAGTCGGTACAACAGAAGCTACTGGTCTAGCCCAAGTAAAACCCCGATATTCAAACTCATCTATGCCCTTTTCCTGGATTGATTTCCTTGACTGTATTGAACTGATGCAGTCAAATATTGTCTACCTCTTTCTGTACCCTATGATTCTTGCTCAATCCTCAAATTCTTATTACGCTCTATCATTCTAGCCCGTCGAGTGATCATCTTATATTCTGTGTCATGATGCAAAGCTACTCTAATGTTGATCGGTACCTAAAGTTTTTTCAGAAAATGCTCACATTTTTGTTTCTTTGTAGTAACCAAACCCGGAATATACTGAAGAAGTCGCAGAAACTCAATCTCATAATTGTTGATTGTCATATCATTCTAATGAAAATTCAAGAAGTCATCTCGACACTTAGCAAGGTACTTCGGTCCCACATAATGGTCCTCGAAGGCTTTCCGTAAAAACTCTCAAGTGATTTGACCAGTAGTAGCAACTTTCTATTTAGCCTCCCACTAGTTTAGGGCTTCCCTTTAAAGTAAAGACATTACTGGTCTCAATATCTTATCTATCGAATAATCCATCTCAACAAATAGTCGTTGAAGTTCATTTAACCAATACTTTGCTTCTACTAGGTCTATATTGGTCTTACCATCAAACATCGTCATATCGACAGCTAAAAACTCGTTGGAAATGAGTTTCTTAACACCCTCAAATTGAAAAAGATACCGGAGCAACTCTCTCTAAATAGTGATAGAATCTAGGCCCATAGGCTAACATATTAGAAAGACGTGTTAGTGTAGTAGTTGTTATGTAACCCCTAAATTTAACATAATTCCTTCAATTAAAAACTTAGGGATCACGCTAAGGAAACTTGTAACTCAAGTTAGGTTTTCAAATAATGAATTACTAAAATCTATTAAATCGGTTAAACCAAAAGTAACTGAAATACTGAAAAATACATAAAATATATTTTAAAGGTTCAACTCAAATCCATAATAAACATAAAATATTGAAAACTGAATAATTGTTCAAAATAAAAAGTCCAAAATTCATTACAGAAATTATTAACCAAAAATTAAAATAAGTCTGAAACAATAAAAACATACAAATCAACAGAAGTTCAGAATCAATAGTCCTTCAAGTAGCCTAAGTCTGAATATCTGTAACATAAACTGTAGGGGTGTAAGCTAGGGAGCTTAGTATATCTCTAGTGTGCAAATAAAACATAAACACAAAATTCAAAATATCAAATACATATCATATGTCAACAGAATACAAATATCATAATATGTCATGATCATGTTATGCAATGTCTAAATGCTATGCACCCAACACCTAACACCATCAGAAGAGTAGGTTCCCCTGAACACTCTAATTTTCATCACACCATCTGAAGTGAAAACTCGACCTGAAAGTGGAGCCACTAATCCGAAGTAGAAACTCGACCCGAAGGTGGAACCATTAATCCGAAGTGGAAACTCGACCCAAAGGTGGAGCCACTGATCATAAGTGATACTCACCAAAAGGTGATATCACTAAACTTCCCCGAACATAATATACAACCCAATGCAATGATATGTACAAATATCTGAGTCTGAAGGCTTGCCTTAAAACTAATAGGAGGCATGCATGATAGTTTCTGAAAAAAACAAAAATCCAAGTTTTTCCATAATTTCTGAATCAGATATGAATAAATCATGTAATATAGCATGAGATCATGTAATTTAATTCCGAGAACATAAATCTAATAAATCATCAGAAAATCACAAAAATAAAGAATCTGTACGTAAAAGTATACATAGAGTATCGAGAGTGACACACCTTAAGCAGATAACTTAACGTCGAGAATGACGTTTACTAGGCTCAGTTCTAACACTAGGTCGAGCGGATGCAGAACCTATATGTAACATATAGGTAAAATAAACTACTATACCACTAAATAGGAAAGTACAAGAAATATGAATAAACCAAATAACTCATGTGCGTGTCCAGAAGTCTAAGGAACATGAGGTCGTCCAGGAGAAGGATAAAGATACTAGGTGTATGAATCAACATCACTTGAACCAAACAGTAAACCAATTTCAGAATCCGAAAAAGATAACTTTCGATTAAGCATTCAAACTAAAATCCTTAAAAACAACACTTTGGGTTCGAATTTCGAAAAACGGATAGCGTCATCAGACTCAGGACGTTAAAAAACATAAAGTGAGATTGGGTTGGAAAAAAATCAACGTTGAGGTCAACATTGGTCAACGTTGACGTCAGTAGGTCAACTGGGTCGGGTCTTTCGAGTTTCCAGAAATTCCCAGAACTGAAAATTTCCAGATTTTTCTACTCTCTTCTTTTTGTTTAAAAAAATTAAACCTTCCAAATCAATCCAAGCATATTCGAAACCCAAAACCCAAATCTAAACAACAAGATCAGAAATTCCAAACAACAACAACCCTCTTTCAAATAATCCCTCAACCTGAATTCACAAAATCCCGATTCCCGAATTAAAACCATTTCTTAACCAACCATACACACGCAAACAAACACATGAACCCCCTCTCATCAAAATAACAGAACAAATCTCCCCCTTACCACTTAGACAGAACAAAACATGAAAGAAAAGAAAAGAGACTTACTGACAGCAAACACCCAAAGTAAACCAACGCAAAGCAAGATGAACGAAACAAAGAATAATAAAGGAAGAAATGGATTTTTATTCGAATTAAAAAGGAATAATGAAGGCTGAGATTATCGGTTTCATAAGGAAAACGTTTCAAATAGAGAAGAAAAGGGAAGTAACTGATAACAAAAGAATTGGTAAAATTACCTAACAAGGGTCTCAACTTCTTAAACTTTTCAAAAGGGACCCTCTAACTTTCTAAAATTATGAATTGACTACTGACTTTTCAATTAGATTTAAACAGAAAATCTCTAAATTCTAGAGTTTCCAATTAGGGATTTTCTTAAAATTAGGGTTTTAATTTGAGGTAATTTTAGGGTGTTACATGCTATTTCTATGAAACAAAGGATAAGGTGACCATGACATCCATAAGTAGACACAAATTATAAATCTATTTATGACATCATCTAATTATGAGTAAATTCAACTATATTAAAATATAAATGGATGTATAGAAAAATATGTTTCGATTTAAATTAATGGTAATTATTCGATATAAGTGATAGAAATAAAATATTTTCAGAAGTGTCTTAAGATTAAGTTTTAGGGTTTAAATTTAGTGTTCTAGAATTAATGGACTATGATAAAAAAAATTAAAAACATGAGTAACAATTATAGGTGAGTATTTGATCGAATTG
This sequence comes from Abelmoschus esculentus, assembly GCA_035048815.1. Lineage (NCBI taxonomy): Eukaryota > Viridiplantae > Streptophyta > Magnoliopsida > Malvales > Malvaceae > Abelmoschus > Abelmoschus esculentus. The sequence goes on along the minus strand of JAUCBN010000061.1, from coordinate 2,328,865 downwards.
AGTCAAATTGAGTAAAAAAATTAGATTAATCGAGCTTATGAGCCATTATTTATCATTTCAATTTTGTTTCGATTTTTTGAGGAACTTATGAAATTTGAGTTGTTAGAGTTTTTATTCAAATTTAATTATAAATATTTTATAATGTCATATCAAATATGATGATTTATATCTGATAAAAAAATCAGATATTCAAAGATTAAATTATCCACAAATATAATTTGATTTAACTATTTTTTTCAATTTGAATATGGTATTTGTGAAATTTTCAGAATTTGAATATGACAAACAACAAATTTACTAAATATAAAAAAATTACATATATAAAAATTCTAGATTTTTTAATTTTGAATATAACTATCATTAAATTGTTAATATATCAAGATTAATGTTTATAAAATTTTAAACTTTCAAATTTTTGGATAATCAAAAACTTATAATATTATAATCTATATACGATCTGAAAAATTAAAAATCCAATAAGATATCCAATTCATAAATAAAAATCAAATTGAATATTTAAATTTTTGAACTGAATCAATGCATAATCAGATCGGCCAAATATTTTTAAGTACTCCTAATAAATATATATTTCTTTCTAATTTTTTATATTATATATATATAATTCATTAATTTTTAAAAATTTTAAATTATTCGATTACTTACTTTTATTTGAAAAATTTTAAGCGAAATTTTCTCACACGAATATCGAAAAAGGAGAGGTTGATATTTCAACGTACACATGGTTAATTATTTACAATCATAATGTTTTTTACGTAAAAAATAAATTAAATTATAAAACATATTGGAAGAGGTCAACTACCCCAACCCAACACTAGAACATCAAATCCTTTTGCTTTCTATATCATCAGTTAGTGTTGGAGAAGTTTAGTTCAGTATCAATATTGGGTTCTTTTATCAGCTTTGATAAAATGATGAAGACCACCAACGCCATGGGCATGGATACAACAACAACAAAGCAGAGTTTGGTTCTTGCTGTTAATGGACAGAGGTTTGAGCTGTGTAACGTTGACCCTTCAACCACTTTGCTTGAGTTTTTGCGGTATCAAACTCGGTTCAGAAGTGTCAAGCTCAGCTGTGGCGAAGGTTTTCCTCCCCACCTCGTTTTATTACATCTTCTTTGTGTTTGCTTGTAGGTGAATGTGTTGGAATATTCGGATGGAATCTAGACATCTTTGGATCGAGTTGTTCCTTATGAATTGGCAGATTGTTGATTATTTTTCTTTCACATCCTGAAATGATCCAATTCTTTTGTTTGGAATGATTTGATTTACTGTTCCTGTACTCGAATCTGAACAAATTTCTTTATTTATTTGCTATGATTAAAGGGTTTTCATGTTTTTTATGAACTTTTCAGTTTGCACTGTTTTGGAGGCAAGGCAAGTTAATGTGAAAACTGAAAATCCTCCATTTTAGCTTGTTCAGTTATGGACATAATTCTCTTTTAAGATCGGTGACCTTTTTTTTTCCCTTTCTTTTTGTTAATGAGATATTTGTTAATATGCCTAACAGGAGGATGTGGTGCCTGCGTTGTCCTACTTTCCAAATATGATTCTGTTAGTGACAAGGTTGAGGACTTCACTGTAAGTTCATGCCTCACACTGCTAGGCAGTCTAAATGGATGCTCGATCACAACGGCCGAGGGTATCGGGAACAGCAAGGATGGGTTCCACCCGATTCAAGAACGGTTCGCTGGTTTCCATACTTCTCAATGCGGCTTCTGCACTCCTGGAATGTGTGTTTCTCTCTATTCAGCTCTCGTCAATGCTGAGAAATCGAATAATCGAGCTGAACCGTGCCCAGGATTCTCCAAGCTGACGGTTTCCGAAGCAGAAAAGTCTATTGCGGGGAACCTTTGTCGATGCACCGGCTACCGGCCTATTGTTGATGCATGTAAAAGTTTTGCCATTGATGTTGACATGGAGGATTTGGGGTTTAATTCCTTTTGGAGAAAAGGGGAAAGCAATGAAGTAAAGCTGAGTAGATTACCTCCATACGATCGCAAGAACTCAACTCGTATGTTTCCCGAGTTTCTTAAGAAGGAATCGACAGTTGGTGCCAATATGGACTCCCAAAGATGTCATTGGCGCTGTCCTGTTAGTCTAGAAGAGCTACAGAATTTACTACAAATGGAAGCTAATAAGGGAACTTCAATGAAGATTATTGTTGGTAACACTGGGACGGGTTATTACAAGGAGCATGTACATTATGACAAGTATATTGATTTGAGATATATTTCTGAGCTTTTGATCATTAGAAAAGATCCAACAGGAATCGAAATTGGAGCAGCTGTGATGATTTCTAAAGCTATCGAAGCTTTGAAGGAAGAAAATGAGGGTGAATTCAGTAAAGAAGCTAAAATGGTGTTCGAAAAAATTGGTGACCACATGGAAAAGATTGCTTCAAGGTTCATCAGGAATTCAGGTAGTGTAGGTGGTAATTTGATGATGGCCCAGAGGAAACATTTTCCATCTGACATTGCTACAGTACTTCTTTCTGTGGATACAATTGTGGAGATAATGACTGGTCAGAGTCGGTTAAAGCTTTCACTAGAGGAGTTCCTAGGAAGGCCTCCATTGGATTCGAAAACTGTTCTGTTAAGTATTAAAATCCCATGTTGGGAGTCAAGCAGGGGTGTTTCTTCCAATGCTCGCGATAAGTTACTATTTGAAACATATCGAGCAGCACCGCGCCCCCTTGGAAATGCACTTTCATATTTGAATGCTGCTTTCTTGGCTCAGGTATCTCTCTGTAAGAGTCCTACTGGATTTATGCTAAAAAACTGCCGGTTCTCGTTTGGTGCTTACGGAACCAAGCACGCTACTAGGGTGAAGGAGGTTGAGGAGTTTCTATGTGGGAAATTGTTAAGCATTAGTGCGCTGTATGATGCTATTAAGTTACTTGAAACTTTGGTAATACCTGAAGATGGCACCTCTAGTCCAGCTTATAGATCAAGCTTGGCTGTTGGGTTTCTTTTTGAGTTCTTAATCCCCTTGATCGACTCCCCTGTCAAAATCTCGAATGGCTTGATTAATGGGTATAATAGGGCTTCGTTGTTCAAGGATTCAAATCAGGAGCATGAACGGTTTGGTCAAACCAAATTCCCAACTTTGTTATCATCCTCAAAGCAGGAGGTTCAGTTAACAAACGAATATCATCCGGTCGGAGAGCCAACAATAAAAACTGGAGCTATCCTCCAAGCTTCTGGTTTGTTATACCTTGCTTGTTTACTTGTAATTTATTGACAATGAACATATGCGATCAAACTGCTTACGTTGCTTATTCCATTCAATCTTATAGGTGAAGCTATTTATGTTGATGATATTCCATCTTCAAAAGATTGCTTATACGGAGCATTTATTTATAGCACAGAGCCCCGGGCAAGGGTGAAGGGAATAAAACTCAACCCCGGATCATCACCTGATGGAGTTATTGCACTTATTACTTCCAAAGACATTCCTGGATTGAATTTGGGGTCTAAATCGTTTTTTGGAACCGAACCTTTATTTGCTGATGAGCTTACTGAAGGAGTTGGTCAGCGGATTGCCTTTGTGGTAATTCCATGGATATCCTTAATGTTGATGTGATACAATGCTATATAAGCTTCTTTCATGCCAAAGGCTCCCAAGTTTTTAGAACTTGAATATGGAAATTATGATTTCAGGTTGCAGATACACAGAAAAACGCAGATATTGCAGCTGATCTTGCAGTGGTTGAATATGACAAGGAAAATCTAGAACCACCAATATTATCTGTAGAAGAGGCAGTTGAGAGATGTAGCTTTTATGATGTTCCCCCTCCCCTGTATCCTCAACAAGTCGGTGATTTATCGAAAGGAATGACTGAAGCTGATCACCAAATTATTGATGCTCAGGCAAGTTCCTATGTTTTTTGTTTCCTCTTCTAATAATGTCCTCAGAAATCAATATTTATTTGTCACTCTTTGCTTACTTTAACCATACTACACTTCCAATAGAATCATTACTTACTAGGGAACTTACCATAAACTTTTATCATGGAAAACATGTTGATGTTTCGGTTAAATGTTCCTTCTAGATCAAACTTGGGTCGCAATACTACTTTTTTATATGGAGACGCAAACTGCTCTTGCCATCCCGGACGAGGACAACTGCATGGTGTTCCTGGACATAACGTTCGCGTAAAAACTAGAAGGCTCGGTGGAGGATTCGGTGGAAAGATTGTCAAATCCACAGCAGTATGCTACTTTTCCTTTTTCTGTTATACTTATTTGTTGATAATCTCTATCAAAGTCAGCTTATTATACAAAAACGAAAGTAAAGTTCATTGCAGTGTATCTAATTGAATGTCTTTGTGATCCGTTATAATTTGTATCTTATTTTGTGTTTCCATACATTGAAAGGTTGCATCAGCATGTGCAGTAGCTGCTTACAGATTACACCGTCCGGTTCGAGTTTATGTAAATCGGAAATTCGACATGATAATGTCGGGAGGAAGGCATCCGATGAAAATAGCTTACAGTGTAGGATTCAAAAACAACGGGAAGATTACAGCCCTGAAACTTGATATATTGATTGACGCAGGGATGTTTGTTGATGTAAGTCTAATAATGCCGATTCATATGCTAGGTTCACTTAGAAAATATGATTGGGGTGTTCTATCTTTTGATATAAAGCTGTGCAAAACAAACCTTCCAAGCCGAGGAGCAGTGAGAGCCCCAGGAGATGCACAAGCTTCTTACATTTCTGAAGTTGTAATCGAACATGTTGCGTCATACCTTTCGATGGAAGTTGATTATGTTCGAAAAATTAATCTCCATACTCACAACAGCCTCGAATTCTTCTTTCCGACCTCTGCAGGAGAACCGTTTGAATATACGCTACCGTCAATATGGGAGAGGTTGGCCACTACTTCGAGCTTTTATGACAGAACCGAAATGGTTAAAGAATTCAATAGGTGTCATGAATGGAAGAAAAGAGGGATTTCAAGGGTTCCTATTGTCTACGAAGTGGGGATGAAATCGACCCCCGGGAAAGTCAGCATTCTACGTGACGGATCAATCGTTGTTGAGGTCGGAGGAATCGAGATGGGGCAGGGTCTTTGGACAAAAGTGAAACAAATGACTGCATATGGTCTTGGTTTGGTTAACTGTGGTGGAACACAAGATCTATTGGAGATAGTAAGGGTCATTGAAGCCGATACTTTGAGTGTAATTCAGGGAAGTCTGACTGCGGGAAGCACGACTTCAGAGGCAAGCTGTGAAGCAGTTCGACTCTGCTGCAATGTCCTGGTCGAAAGACTTATCCCTCTCAAGGAAAAGTTGATGGAGAAAGTCGGATCCGTAGAATGGAAGACACTGATTCTTGAGGTAGCCATTTCCACTGCTTAGACATTTTCATGATCAGAAAATAATCACAGTTCACACTTTTTCATTTCCCGTATGCAGGCATATAATAACTCTGTAAACCTATCAGCAAGTGCACTATACGTACCGAACTTTTCCACCATGCGATATCTAAACTATGGTGCGGCCGTAAGTGAGGCAAGTTTTCTCGATATGCCCTATTTTGCTTTCGTTTTCATGCTTGTATTATAGTAATACAGTTCTTGTCAAAGTACATTCGATTTCAAGCCAATGAGCTCTATATAGAAGGCATAACAGATCATACCATAGTCTTGGATTGATTTCATAGTATTTTGTTTCATGCTTGTATTACAAGCAATGCAATTCTTGCCGAAATACATTCGGATTCTAGCCAGTGGACATGGTATAGTAGTCATAACTCATAATAGATCATACCATAGTCTTAGATTGTTTTGTAGTTTACCAGTTTCAGACTATCGATTCTGCAGGTAGAGGTAAACCTTATAACAGGTGAAACAACAATTCTTCGAACAGATATCATATACGATTGCGGTCAAAGCTTAAATCCCGCGGTCGATTTGGGACAAATCGAAGGAGCTTATGTTCAAGGAATCGGGTTTTTTATGCTAGAAGAATACCTCACAAATTCAGATGGATTAGTGATTACAGATAACACATGAACTTACAAGATCCCTACAGTGGACACCATTCCAAAGCAATTCAACATCGAAATCCTCAACAGCGGAAACCATAAAGACCGTGTTCTTTCTTCCAAAGGCAAGTCATTCAATTACACGCTGATTATTTCCCCATTGCTCATGTGACTACAATTTGATTTGTTGGATATCGTACTTAGCTATAAATTTGCAACTTTTTTCTCCTTTACAGCTTCCAGTGAGCCGCCATTGACGTTAGCAGTTTCGGTTCACTGTGCTACAAGATCAGCCGTAAGAGAAGCCAGACAACAAGTACTTTCATGGGGTGGGGAAAATGAGTCTTGTTCGACATTAGTCCAATTGGAGGTACCTGCAACAATGCCTGTGGTGAAGGAGCTTTGCGGGCTAGACAGTGTTCAGAAGTACTTGCAGTGGAGAATTGGCAAGAACGGAGGCGAAAGCCGTTAATATCTCTATGTGTAAACTACTACAAGGTGGAGATTTCTTCACGTTGAAGCAAAGATAATATAAATACATGGAAAACCATATATTTGCATTTGGAAGTCATGGATGTATACAAAACCGAACAAAAATCAGCTTTGTTTCCATTTTATCGGTTGAATATCTGAGCAGATTCGGCGGATCAGATTTTGAGTGGTTTGATTTTAGATCAAATAAATTCGGGTTTTAAAACATTTTTATCAATTCAGTTTGGGTTATTTTTTTTTTTGTTTATAAATCATTTTAAGTTGAAGTTATTTTCGAGTTCAAGTTAGGATGTAAAAATAGTTACTCGGATATGTTTTAAGTCATGTAAAATCAGATACAGATTATTTTAGGTTGATTTGATGTTTTGACTCGATTCGGGTCGAGTGCGAATCAATTTCAGGTCGGGTCCTTTTCAAGTCGGGTTCATTTCAGGTCGGGTTCAAACGGTTCGAGTCCATATCAGATAATTGACAGGTTCATTTCAGGTCGGGTTCATTTCAATTCAGTTGCATTTCAGGTCGGGTTCATTTCAAGTCGGGTTTATTTCAGATCGAATTAATTTAGGTTTTAAATTAAAAATTAAAAAGGATAAACATTAATAAAATAAAATATCATCTTATTAAAAATACTAAACTAAATTAGAAAAATAAATAGTAATCAATTTAAAATAAAAATAAAGTTGTAATGATTAAATTGTAAAAATTATAAACTAATAATAGTTAAATTTAGTAAAAAAATAATTTTAATATACTTTAATACATTATAATGGATACCTATACAATATAGTTTAATACATTTTAAAAATGGAAATATAAAATTTATACTATATGAAATTTATAATATATATGAAATATATTTTATATATAAAATTTATAATATATATGGTATGATATTCTATATGAAAATATAAAATATATACTATATATGAAAATATAGAATGTATAATATTATATATATAATATGTATGTATGTATAATATATAAGTATGTATGTAAGTATATGTATACTTATATACTATATAGTATACATTAATATATGTTTATAATATATAAGTATGTATGTATATGTATACTTATTACTTATATATATATATATATATATATGCATATATACTAATGTATATATTAATATATGTAAGATATAATATATTTATAATATATATAATATACTTTAATATATATACTTAAATGTATATTAATATATGTATTTAACTTGTTCATGAATTAATGTATGTATATGTATTTAATTAATGTACGTATATTATTAATTCTTTAATCCCAACAATAATTGTGACAACCCAGATTCGGATCCGAGTGTCGGGTTAACCCGAGAGTTTGGGTTTCGGTTTTGGGGCCCAAGTTTAGTAGTTTGGCCTCGTGTCTAAGTGAGTCTTATGTTGTGTTGGGCTTAGTGGGTTTTAATAGAGGACAAATGGATAATTGTCTAAATAAGTGACAAAGAGGGTTGGGTGTTATTGTTTCTCTGTAGAAAAATAGAGGGTGAGATCATCTTGTCTCTCTTCCTCTTCCTCCATCTTTACAAGAAAGAAAAGCAAGAAAAGATTTAACCTTTGTTGTGGTAAGTCAAGAATCTCGTTTTGGGCTTGAAGGGTAAGTTGTAGAGGTGTTTGGGATCTACAAAACAAGGTAAGAATGCATAGGTTTGGTGAGGGTGAAGGTTTAAGTGGGGTTATGAGTTGAGTTCGGGATTGGGTTTTGGAAGCTTAAAATCTGAGTCCTTTAGTGTTTTTAAGCTTTAGGAATCATCCCAAACCGTTCTTAATCGTTGTTAATCTTCCTCTTGTAGAGAAAGAGGTTGGAGGGCCATCATCAAGCTTAGGGAGAGGAAAAGTTTGAAGAGGAGAGGAGCTCGAGTTTGTTGCTGTTTTAGCTCAAGGTTGGTACTCTCAACTCTTCCTTTCATCATCCACTTCTTGGTAGAATGCATAGCATGTAGAATTCATGTATAAATGTTTGGTTTACTTTATGAGGTCATTAATGATAAATTTCGTATTAATGTGATTAGTGGCTTGAAATTGGTGTTAAAACACTCTAAACACTCCTAATGTTGAGTAGGAATACTTTAGGATCGATAAGATTGAGTTTTGGAAGAATACTTAGAAAATTCTAAGTGCAAACCTGCACTTCGTGCAGGGGGTATCGATACCGGTGGCCCGTGTATCGATACCCATGAGAGAAAAATGGGCTAATAGAGCAGGCGTATCGAACCGAGGTTCGATACCGAGTCCTCCAATGGCACTTTCGGTTCGATACCCGTATCAAAGCTGATATTCCCTCCGTATTTGACTTTTGAGTTGGTCAAAGCGTGTCGATACTAGTATCGATACTACGTGTTTCGATACACTCTTGGGTGGGTATCGATACAGGGTGTTTCGATACCCCACTTAGGTGTATCGATACCCCTACGTAATCTTGCCAAGTAAGTAGAGATTGAGGTGCGATAATGGTGATTAAGGGTCCTAATGAATCTTGAAAACAATGAAATGAATTATTAAACTAAGGTTGATGATTTTAACCCAAAAAGACTAAGTCTTGATGAGTCTTAGTATGTCTTGATGTGGAGATCCTAGGTGGATCATTTGTGTGTGTTGAGTCCTTGTTTGATGGAAATCCGAATATCCAAAAGTGTTGCAACACGTTGAAGGCCATCCGATGTAACATTCCGGGTGATGATTTTGATGACCATCCCGAATGCAGGATCCCGATGCTGTGTGGACGCGGGCCTCATTCGAAGATACTCGATGTGACATTCCGAGTATGGGATTTGGAGGATCACGATATTGTGTGGACGCGGGCCTCAAATCCCGGATGTAGGATGCCGATGCTGTGTGGACGGGGGCCTCATCCTTGAGTATAGGATCCCGATGTTGTGTGGACGCGGTTCCTGCTCATAGTGTAGGATCCCGATGTTGTGTGGACGCGGGCCTCACTACCTTGTGTTGTCTGTTTTGATATGTATATGTTGTGTGCGTCAGTATACATTCATTTATGCCATGATAGGCAAGCATGTTATATCATCATATCATGCACGATATTTATATGCTTCGCTTTACAGCTTATGAGATACATGATTTTGGTCCGAGTTCGGCGTACTCACTGAGCTTTTGTAGCTCAGCATTTCGAAATGTGTTTTCGTGCGTAGGTTAGGTGAAGCCGGTTCCGGAGGAGTACCATCGAGCATTGGATTTCAGCATCGACTTGTGTCAGAGTACAATGATTAGATGTAGTGGGCTAGTACTTTGTCGAACACTATGTTTTGTAACTTTGTTATTATTTATTATTGAGTCGAATGCTTTTAAATTGTTTCTAATATTTTGGAGCTTTGATTTCTTATTATCTTTTGGAGTTTACTTTTATATTGATTTGGACTTTACGAAAATTATTTTGGACTTGAATTTGTATTTATTTGTTGGGCTTTGAAAGAAATTTTGAAATCCAGGTTTTTGGGCTAGAGGCCCAATGTGGCATCCGAGTCGGGTATTACAATAATCTCCTATACCTAAATCACTAAATTATTTCTTTAAGACCAATTCTCCAATCACTAAACTAATTATCTATGATCAAATTGAAACAATTTTAAAATATATAATCTAATTTTAATTAAATGAGGATCAAATTGAATAAAAAATAAAATTTAAAACTTAATTTTCAAGTGATGATAACAAAATTAAAATAATTATAAAATAAGTTATAGAGTGGCGCGAGATTCGATTTATTAGGCGCGACTTAAATAAAAATATGCAGATTTTTTTATCTGACCTAGAGTAGTGTCAAATGAATATCTAAATCTAATATCCTTTTTTATATTTTTAATTGATTATATTTAATCAAAGTTTATTATTTGATTATATGTTGAAATAATAATAATCCTCCAAAATTTACTATATATTAATTCCCTCCAAAATTTTATTTTTCCCTCTTTTCTATATAATAATCAAAATTTATTTCTAATTCCCTCCAAAATTTTGGATAACTTATATCCTCCAGAAATTTTACATTAAAAATAAATTAATCTCAAACTTAAAAAAATAAGTGGCTTATTTCTCTCAAAAAATTGGTTTTTTTACTCTTTTTTTTTATCATTTGTCTTTTTCTTTTTTTACCAATTGTTTTGGTTTAATTTAATTGAGTCATAATTTAGATTAATTTAATAAAAATCTACATTTGATTTTATAATTCTTTAATTCTTTTAATTATGTTTATAATTTATGTTTTTATATTTTAATCTATCTTAATTAACCTAAGTTCAATAAGTTAATTTAATTTAATTAAATATTAATTTAAAATTATAATTTTTAATAAAATATTAATTTTAAAATTAAAATTAAATTAAATACATTAAAACTAAACAAATTAGTAAATAAATTAATTTAATTAAATATGCAATACTAAATTTAAATATTAATCTCTAAATTAATTCTCATGTCTAATTCTATTTTTAAGACTAATTATATTTATCAATATAATCACTAATTTTATCCGGGGTAAATCCGTTTATTTTTTTTATTTTTTATTTTATTTTTATTTTTATCTTTATCATGAATAATGGGTTTTAGGTAATTTTAGCATTAATGACAAAAAAAAAGGCAAAAAGTAAAATAATGGGTTTTATGTTTAATTTTGTTTTATTATAAAAACATGATAAAAATTCAAAAACATTATATTAGTATAGATGTTAATTTTTATTCATTTCCTTATTCTTTTTTCGACTTTGTAAATATATATTACTACATATTCAAATTATAAAATCCAAAAATATTACTATATATTTTTATTTCCTTTTACATATATGACATTTTAAAATCTGAAAATATTATAGGTATAATATTTTGTTATTTGTTCATTTTTTCAGTCAACTTTTTATCAGGGAATGTATTTCCAGTTTTAATATTAATATTATACTTATACATAAAGCATAATTAAATAAATCCAAAAGGTATATAATATTAGTATTAATGTACATATTATTTCGTTTGAACTTATAAATATATATATGTTATTATTTAAATCCAAAACTATTATATATATTCCCATTCTTTTTTATCTTTTTCATAAATAGATGTGTCCTTTCTATTTGTTTTTGTTATTAACATTATTATTACTATTATTATTGTTATATTATTATTGCATATTCAATTTAAAAATTCCAAAAATATTATAGTATTAATTTTATTTCCTATCTGGTTTCTAGGTTTATTATTATTATTATTATTATTATTATTATTATTATTATTATTATTATTTGATATTGCTATTATTTACTATTATTAATATATTAAATATAAATAAAAACTCAAACTTTGATTAAATAACAAACCCAAATATTTATTTTCAGTCCAAATACAAAACCCAAAAAAATTAAAATATTACAACCCAAAAAAATAATTAAAGCCCATTATTATTATTACAAAGCCCAAACAATCTGAGCCCAAAACCGGTTTAATAACAAAAAAACCCTAATCTAATCTGCTCCCCCTTTCTTGCACAGCCTCATCACAGCCGTCAGATCTGAATCAGATCTGACGGTCCACATTCAAGGAAAGAATGGCCGTTCGAATACCGCAGGAAGAACACGCGCGGCTCAACAGCCCCCCACACGCGGCTCGGCAGATCTAATAGTCCCTCCATCTCTCGATCCTCCACGTCGACCACCCTACTGAGCCTCCGTTGGTTCCCGCTCCTCTCCGATGGACACGTACGCAACAAACAAACAAAAAGCAACAAGATATCAGAACCAAGACGAAATTCTAGAGAAAATTCGTACAAGCATCAACATCAAAACGCAGAAATTAAAAGGAATTTCCGGGCAAGCCAATAAACATTATCAGAGTTTTCAGAGGCTCACATGAATACAAACAAAGAAAATGTCAGAACCAATAGAAATTTTTAGGGGATTATTTTCTTTTCGAATCTCTTGTAACCGGTTATAAGAACCGAAGCAACCCATTGTAAATCCCATTCGGGAACCACCGTTGAAATCAAAAAAGAGGATTTTTCAGTGGTAATTTTCTTTACTTTTTCTTAAAATGACAGATAGAGAGTTTCGATTCGTTTTACCTTTGAGTCTCCCCTTTGGTTTTCCTCTCTCGCCGGCGACAAGCCTTGACCGCAAGGTCGTTTTGGTGAGCCAAGAAGAGAGGGAAACCTTATTCTCCCTTTCTCCCTTCAGATCGATCGAAAGAGGTTTTTTTTTTTTAGTGTTAGGTTTCAAGAACAATGATATTTTGTTTCTATTTTTAAAAAAAAGGAAGAATACAAGGATTTGTTTTCTGTTTGGCTTTCGATTTCAAAAGAAAAGATTGGCTCTTGGACTGGTTTTCGAAAAGCAAAGAGAGGAAGGAAAGTTTTACTTCGCCGGCCACCGCCAATGGCGGTCGGCACGGTGTTTTCTGGGTTTGATGCGGTAGTTTATGGAAAAGCTTAAGAACAGATGAATGTTCTTGGTTTTCATCTGGGCTTTGGTTGAATATTCCAGAGAAAAGGGGGTTAGGTTCTTGTGTTTTTAGAGGACGAAATGGCTAAAAGGATCTGTTTCCAAATTTTAGATGTGATTTATAGGGCTTGATTATTTTAAAATTGGTTTAATGTTTTCATAACTCCCTCCGTGCTATATTAACCCTGTGCGCAACCCTTATAAGTTTTCAAAGCATTCCAATTTAGTCCTGATTAAGGTTTCAATCGGTTGTTTTGGAAAATGTTTTATTAAATACTAGTCCTTCCGTGTTTTAAACTTTATTTTTTAAAATCCCTCCGCATCGTTTAATCTCCTCCGTTGTCCTTGGACGTTTTCGAATACTTACGATCTGGTCACCAAATTAAATAACAACTTCCTCTTTTAAATTTGACTTTACAGTTTGGTTTTCTTTTTATTTTATTTTAGGCCCTCTTTCGTTTCTTTTTTTTATTATTGTTATAGTTCTCGCTAATTCTAAATTAATGTTTTGATTCTAATATTATGTTTTCGAATCTTTTTCCTCATTAGCTTCTCATCTTTTTGCTTTAGTTTTATGGTTCTGTTTCACTTAATTTTGATTCATGTTTTTTCTCCTTTTTATTAGTTAGCCATTTCCATGATTTGGGGTATATAGTTTTTTTTTAGTTGTAAATTCGCCCTTAATTTTAGGTATTTATTTTGTTTTATATTTGGTTCATTATGTCTCTTTAAAATTATTCCATATCTTTATCATTTTGCTATATTTCCATGAATAATTTTTTTCTTTTGCCTTATATGTTATTTTTTGGTATGCATATTTGCCATTTAATTTATTCCATATTTTGTTTATATTATATTTCATTTATAGCTAGAATTGTAACATGTATTTTATTACTATATTTATTCTCGTTACTTTTTTTTAAAAATTACATGTACTTTTGCCATATAAATATCTTTGACTATGTTTCCCATGCATATTTAATTTTCACTATAGTTGTTTAATTTATTTACATGTTTTATCTTTGCTTATTTATTTGTATATATTTATTTATTGTTATATACCATGTAGTATTTATTTATTTACGCATTTTATTATCGAATCGAACTCACAATCAATTTCTTAATTAATGAGTTAATTACGTCTTTATTCGGTCGTAACGGGCCCGTCCTCAAACGTAATGTCGACGATGTGAGCGTTTACCTTCGAGTAAAGACATGGTAAAATTAAAATAAATCCGAATTATTAAACAAACTTAATTTAAATGCCATTTTGATCTGGAAAATCCAAAACTAATTAAGCGGTAATTTGATAAAGGTGTCAATTTTGGGGCAGTTTTAAACGTTAATCTCATTTTTAATTGTAACCGACTCTCGGATCCTACTTTACTCGAATCTCTGGTTTTTCGGTGTCCGGTCTACCAAAAGTGACCGGTGACGATTCCACCCTTTTTAGAAATCCTTTTCCAAACCCTTTTTATTTTTAAAATCATTCTTTTAAAAAAAATCTTTTCTTAAATTTTTAAACCCTAATCCCCAAAATCCCTAATTTTCAACCCTAATTTGTAAATTTTCCATTTTTGAGATAAAATCCCAATTTTAAATAAAATTTTCATTTTAATTTGAAACCCTAATTTTTAAATCGATTTTCAAATCAAATCCTATTCTTAATCTCATTTCCACTAGTGACCCCCTTTTATCACTACACTTATAATTATTTTTTTAAGAATTTTAAAAGGGTCGCTACAATCAATATTTTAAATTCATCAAATTATAGATATATTTAATTATATGTCATGTAAATATTAAGTCTTGTTAATATTAGTTTAGGTCAATAACATGTCGGGTTTAAAACAAGTCGGGACATTTATCAGGTCGAGTTCAAAATAGGTTGGGTAAAATCAGGTCTTAGGTCAATTCAGTCGGGTAATATCATTTATCTGCCAGGTTTATTTAAGTCGGATGCAGGTCGGGTTTCGGGTCCACAGTAATAGGTTGAAATCGGGTTCAGGTCATTCTCGGTCGGATACAGTTTGGGTTCGGTTACTACAGTAACAGGTCTAACTCGGGTTCGGGTCAACAACATTCGGATACAGATCGGGTTTGGGTCATTACATCCCCGAATCAAACTAAATTCTGACTCAAACAGGTTTCAGTCAAGTTTTCAGGTCGGGTCAGCTTTTTACATCCCTAGTTCAAGCCATTTAAGTTTTTCAAGTCACTTTAGGTTCGGGTAATTTCTACTTATTTGAAATTAAAAACTTATTGAGTGAATCCAACGAAAAAAATATTATTATTTTTAATAGATTCGAGTTTAAATATTTTATCTAGTATGTGTTACAAAATTTAAAAAATAAATAAATTTATATTCATCTTAGGAGACTCGGTTCAATTGATTTGCCTGCAAGGTGTGTTTTGTTAAAGGGTTAATAATATGTATAATTAGGGCTGAGCAAGATTAATCGTAAATTCAAACCGAACCGAGACATTTGGAAAATTTATGGTTAATAAATTTACGAACCATGATTAATCAAATTAAACCGAATTTAATTTTTAATTATTTTTTAAAATTAAAAATATCAATTCATTAACTAAATTAAGAGTATTAATTGTATTAACAAAACAAGAATAAACTCATAGAAAGTAAGGTTTTACAAAAAAAAAATGAAACTGAGCCTAACCTAAAAATTAATTAACCCGAACTGAGAATTTTGACTTTCGGTTTGGGTTTTGTTTTTGTTTTAAACGAAACCAACTCTAATTTACAATTTTGAGAAAAAAAATGGGTAACTAAACCAACAAGTTAAATAATATATAATTATTATATTATATTTTATTTTAATATTTTATATTAAAAAATTTAAATTTATTTTCCTTTCTTTTTTCCAAAAATAAAACCATAGTTTTATAGGTGCATTTTGTACGAGACTTCGGTAAAGAAGCAAAGCATAGTCGGTGAGTAGATAATGGTTTATTTCACGTCTATGATTAATTTCAGAGGTTTGGGAGTATATATTAGGAGTAAGAAACCAAATCATACTCGAAAGTAAGTGAAAGCTTAAAAATTCTCTTTTATTGGTTTGAAATTTCATGGATTTATATTATCATGCTCATGTTTATAATTGTGCATTCATTTGCTGTCATGTAACTTTAAAAAATGATTTATACAATGAACATCTTATGAGAATAATGATTTGACATACCTTATAGCATGAGAACATGATTTATAAATTACATTAGTTTATGTATATAATTTTGGTATGATTTTATATGATGCTTTAATGCATGATTGGACAAAAATTAAAAAGTGATTTGATAATTGTATATTGA
The DNA here is from genome assembly GCA_035048815.1 of Abelmoschus esculentus. Classification (NCBI taxonomy): domain Eukaryota; kingdom Viridiplantae; phylum Streptophyta; class Magnoliopsida; order Malvales; family Malvaceae; genus Abelmoschus; species Abelmoschus esculentus. The sequence goes on along the minus strand of JAUCBN010000061.1, from coordinate 2,312,578 downwards.
TTAAATGATGAGTTTAGAGATGTCGGATATATTGATCGATCAATAAGGTGTAGAATACACTATAATCTATAAAAAAATCGTATGTGAGATAAATTCCTCGAGATGATATAGAGGTAGTGCTATTACTGTGCGATAAGAGTAGTTCTATCACATCCGAGCAACGGGGTAGTGTCATCCCGACTAAGGTGAATATTCCATGGTAGAAGTAATTCTATCATGAAGCTTGGTGGTGGTAGACCATCAAGAACTCGTATATCTGAACATGTGCATTTGATTTTTAAATAATCTTATGATTTTAAGCATGAGATGTTTGTATATGTCACTTTTACATTAGATGTAATAAGCATTGCAATTTGAGATGCATGTAAGATTTGAGATTTATTGCATGAAGATGCATGAGATTGTGACACATGATGAGATATATTTGCTTTGAAAGCATGAGTTTTAAAGACATGATATGATGAGCATGACATGAGAAAAAATGTTTTATAACTTGTATTTATGGGTTGCATTGAGTGTGTTTGGTATGAGCATTTTCTCATAAAGCATGTAGCTTACGCTCTTTAATTGTCACTCGATGTAAATTAACCGTTGAGGGTTTTAACTCTCGATTGGCAAGATGAATCCGAGCTTGATCATTAAGGTATAAACTCAAGCATTGATAATTTTTTAGTAGTATAGTTGGCAATGGGTAGACACTTTCCTTTGAGTTATTCATATGGTTTATAATGTTGAAATTGGACTTGTAAATGGTCATTATAATTGTTTTGGTTATTTGGATTTAATTGATGGTTTTGATTCATGTTTTAATTTAAAAGTTGATGTTAAAAGTTGCTTATTGAATGCCCATGTTGATTGTTTTGTTGAATTAGATTTATAATTTGAGATGCCTCTAAAAGTTTTAAATGATGTGATGTATATGATGTTTAATTATGCGTATATATGAATGCTTAGTTGTCTAATTTGGTAGAAAGATGTTTAGAACTTGTTTACTAGGTTATTGGAAGATTATAAATCTTGTTTTGATGTGAATTAACTAGAGGGTATCGAAACGGGGTCACCTGTATCAATACTCGGACTTATTATTTGATGAACTGAGTGAGAAATGGCCAGGTGTTTCGATACGCCTAGCCCGTATTTCAAAATATGTATGCTTGATTTTGGATGGAGAAACAAAACACGGGATTGGGGTTCCAAAACATGAAATGGCAATGTTAAAACATATCAAAACGGGGTCCCTGCGTTTTGATACGCTTGGATGTTAAGTTAGTTAAAAGCTGAAATTTAAGTTTAGACTTTTTACATTTTAGTCCTGATAATTGTGAATACAATTAAATGAGTTATAGATTTTATCTTGAGCTGAAATTTGACATGCATTGGAACATAATTTAAGATTGATAACATTAATTTTTTGTTTGGTCCCTAAATTTAAGGAAATTTACAATTTGGCCTTTTTTGATATTTCGTGCAATTGGTGCTTGTTTCGCTTCCCATTTTGAACGCTAAGGTACTAGTTGGATGTATGCACATGTAGGACTCTAAATCCTCTAAACAAGATAGAATAAAAAAAATATGATCGTTTATTGATACAAATCTTCCTAAATTTGTATCGATATTTCCCGTGTAACTCGTTCAAGTCGTATTTTGTCTAGATCGAATTGAGGGGGTTACATGGATAAAATAAAATTTATCCCATACACATTCAAAATTTAAATGTAACTAAAGCTTATTCACTCACCTATTTAAAAGAGATAGAACACTTAATCTATAGAGGGTGAAGAGAAGAAAATGAGGGAAAGGATCGGGGTGATATCGGGTTGTGACAGATGGTGATCCGCTACACCAAAGAAAGGTGGTTTAACCAAGCTCGACCGAGAGTTGGATTTTGAAGGGCTACATCTATAGATCACCTTCTATCTTCATTCTCTTGTCGGCTTTTACTCTTTTTATTTATAAATGATTTTGTTGATGGAAAACATCAAAGGTTGTTGGATTAATTCTCTCACCTTGAACTAATTTAATACTTGATGAGGAATGTTTGCGTTGAAACATTATTTTTTTGTTTAATCATTTTAATAAAAAATACTTGGCATTGTTCTTCATATTGAACTTTAATATCTCAACCGACTTATGGATCAATGAATTAATGTTGTATACTAAGGTAAAAGCTTTAATAGGAGATGTTAAAGTGGATGAACTTACTTTGAGAGTGAAATCTATAGTAAAGATTCAAACTTTAATCAAATTAATTTATAAAAAAACTATTTTATAAAGATATAAAGGTTTTTGAATGATTGATTTAGTTCATTGTCATCAAGAGATGAAATGCCAACTACGAATCTGCTTGGCAAACAATGCCAAGACAAGGTTTATTGAAGGCTGGCATGGCAGAAGTAACGTAATAACCATGAATTTGTTACCAACACTCAATACTCATTTAAAAACTCTCAATCCCTAAGTGATTTTCCTTACTTTTATCTCTTTTGCACTTTCTTTAAAACCAATCTCAAATTAATAAAATACTTTTTTAGACAAGTAAAAACAATAAGCGATTGAGCATTTGATCAATCTTTGTAGGATCGATAACTCAACTTATTGTTGTATTACATGGAAGACCATGTACACTATTTAAATTTAAAAAACTCTGAATCTTTTTTTTTGTATTAAGTGTTCGTATTAAATTTTTAAGAGAAATAAAGATTCTTTGTTCTTACATCTTATTTTTTATTTTTCTCTTTTTTGAGCAAGATAAAATTTTTTATTTTTCTTGAATTTCTTTCCTCTTATTTTTTTGCTTGATTTTTCTTTATTTTAGGAAAGCATATAGTTCTAAAAATTTTGGTACAAATTAAAGAAATAAAAAAAATTGGCTTATAATGTGGTTGTAGACACTTAATTTTGTCCGAATTTAAATTAAATCTTGAAAATAAAATCAATCCACACCATAGTTTCAATACCCAAAACCTTATACCCTAACCAAATGGACCACATAAAATATGACACGTTATATATGATTTTACATAGTTCAAAATATAAGAAAAATAAAAATTATAATTCTTGGTGTCCAAGATCTTGATTTTCATTTTAAAGAGATAATTCAAAAATATATTTATCACACTAACATTAAAATTAAATCTTACTTTTATTCCAACAAAGTACCTTTATCACCCTATATACATAATATTTACCCTAAAAATATCAATCCTTACACTTAGGGGTGTTAAAAAATATTCAACCTGAAAGACTCGATTATCCGACTACTAGAATCTAAATAATCGGGTATTTACCCAAAATATTTTTCTTATTCGAGTTGGATACCGGTTTGTCAGTTCCCGGGTCAGGCTCGGGTCAAAAAATTAAAAATTTTCTAGTACCTGATTTTTATGTTTTTTATTTTATTTTTATTTTTAAATATAATTATTATTTAAATAACATACCCTTATATACAATATATTCTCAAATTAAACAACCTAATTTTTAAAGCTCGATTTCTCAAAATTTATTTTCAAAAAGAATTAGACACTCATTATATGCCTGCAGGATGCTAATTACTTTTCCTAACATGTCAGAGAGATTAAGTCAGCCCTGCTAAAAATAGTGAATACTTCGCATCCTGCAGGATGTGAAGTTAGTACTATATATTCCCCCAACGGACTCCCAATGAAAAACATGCATTTACTTGTGACACCATCCCTTATTCGAATGTATTGTATGTTTTTTATTGCCTTGTGCTTACTAATATTAACAAATCACGTATTCGGAAAATTTTTGTCAATTATATTTTCAGATACTGTGATTTGTTGAGATTTGTAGTAACATTTTTATACGCCAACAAATCACAATATACGGAATCGCTCAATCTTTTCCCAAGATCAAGAATTGAGGCCAAAGCCAAGTTTGGGATATATGTTAAAGTACATGAACACAATATAATCATATAATCTTATGTTCATGTACTTCAACACAAAAATTTATTGAACAAATTCAAGTTGGGATGGTTTCTTGACCATAATGTTTGATGAAACAGGGTGTGACAATAATGGGTGATTCATAAACCATAATTGTTCACCTAAGCTGTATGCACAAAATGTTCTTCATGACCATTGCATTGATATCATTTCTAGATATAGTTTTAGACGAGATTTCTTAATCATTTAGGATGCCTTAGACTTTCAATTTTATTAACAATTGTAATCATGTATTCATGTATTTCAACATTATAGTGAATTTGTAGTAGAAAAAAAATAATTTTGAGTTCTTAAGTTATTTACTCTCTCTTATCGTCTTTTATACTTACATTTAGACAATGCGACTTCGTTTTCTAAATGATTTCAAGCTTATTTAAATTCTTATTTCTAATAAATCATAATAATAAAAATATTAATAAACATAATAAAAGTAAGTTATTTACTCTCTCTCTTATCGTCTTTTATACTTACATTTAGACAATAAGACTTCGTTTTCTAAATGATTTCGAGCTTATTTAAATTCTTATTTCTAATAAATCATAATAATAAAAATATTAATAAACATAATAAAAGTTGAAATTAAATATGATTTTGTGTCATGTTCTGATTTTTTTTTAGGATTTAAAACATGGTTACATAGCATTTAGACGAGATTTCTTCACTATTTATGATGCTTATAAGCTCAAATATATTAACAATTTTAATCTTGAGTTCATTTACTTTAAGGTGAAAGTGAATTTATAAGGAAAAAACCAGTAAACTAGCACAATATTGCTTCAAACATTAGTATTGAACCATGTTATCATGGGTAGATAGCTTTTTCACTGAATTTTTTTAATCGTTTAAGACACCTTATATCCTCAAATTTATTAAACATCCTCAAATTTATTAACCAATGTAGTCATGTATTCATATACTTCAACATGAAAGTAAATTTGCAAACAAGTAGCTTTTTTAAACATGAATTCTATAGCTCTTACAATGTAATTTAGAACTAGCTTTTTACATCATTTTAAAGTGAATTATGTTCAATTTATCGCGATAAATAGCGAAAAGATTTGAAGATATGAGCTCGGCGAATTCGCATCCTGCAGGATGCTAATTTCGTTATAAAAATTATAAATCAATTTAAAAAAAAGAGTTTACAGAAAATCCACATCAGTTTAATTTCGCATTCTACAAGATGCAAAATAGTAATTTGCTTCCTAAAGGATGCAAATTCTGTCTATGAGTGTATAAAGGGGTTATTATTCAAAATAAAGTTTGAATGGATATATTTTTCAAATAAAAAAATAAAAAAAATATTTTTCTAATTAAGCTCCTCTAACAATCATTTTTCTCTCATCGACGCTCTCAATCTCTCTTGTTGGCACTCTCAATTTCTCTCACCGGTAGTCTCAAACTCTCTAATAACATATAGATTTTTTATTTCTTCCGTCAATTACTTTTCTTCTTCGTACAAATATCAAAGATCTGATTCTTTTATTCTTTCTTATTCAATAGTCTCAAATAAAATGTTTAAAAGTTTATTTTTACTTTTACGGTGGCTTCCTTCTTATGATTATAGAAAAAAATGAAATTGATCATCTTGTAAATCCTTTATAAAATGTTTTTATTCTTTAATTCTTTTTTCATTTGTTCATTTTTGTTTGATATTTTAATTTTTATTACTATCTTGATTATGTACATTATAAAGGATCTTATTCTTTTACATCAATGAACAAGTAAATATGAGTGAGAGTTGGGTGGCAAAGACATCTATAGTGGAAGCAAAAAAGTTATGCTGCATAGTGTGAAAATCGATATCATTGTTAACTTTTTTCAACTAATTATTGTTGTCTCAGGTAAATCTCTCTTTACTTCAAAACATTCACTATAATTCTTCTAAGTTTAAAGAGTTATCAAAGAATCTTGAACTCCTTTAAATAAATTTTATTTTTAAAATTACAAGTTAGAGATGAAAAATGTCTACTAATTAATTTGGTCATGGGAGTGAGGGTTAGAGAGAAAAACATTTTTGTTAACCATTTAAATGTAAATGTATTATCATATTTCAGGTATGTTTTTTTTAGTTAGTGCTCGATCTAGAGATTGTAAATGGGAACAGATGCAAAAAAGAGTTGCAGGAATTAATAGTAAGTATTTTATGTTTTGATAAGGTAAAATATGCTTAAATATATATTGTTATGAACTTGTATGGTGCAAAAATTGACAACACAATATTGTTCAGTTTTGGTAATGTAGTGTTCGAATTATTTATCTAGAATTTAGTGTTCATCATGAATAAAAAGGCAATAACCTATGTGTAAATTAAATTGATTGTATGGTCGTGCTTTCATTTTTAAAATTAAATAAATGATTAACATATGTACATTTACAAACTAAAATTTTGTTCCTTTTTCAAGTTTGTTCGACCTCGTTTTATGTTGGAATTAAGGTTGGATTTATGCTTCAAAATTCGGTGATAAGTGTTCAAAAGTTTTATTTTATACACCCTTTTTAGTATAATTATTGTTAGTTTCAAGCATATTTGAGAGGTAATAACGGTTACTTCTGCATAATTCCTTCGGTATAGCTCATGTATGATTATTTATCGAATTTATACAATATTTGGTAGAAAAAGGTATTGATGTTGCTTTTATGTTTTGACAGGTAATTTACTACTCAGGCATACCAATGTCGCGATAGGCAAGGAGGACAGTTGTAGTTAAGATTTGTCATCAGACATTGTTGAGACATGCTAAGCTGAGGAATAAGTAGATTGAACCAGACCAAGAAAATTGTACGGATGTCGTTCCAACCAAGGTAAAAGCCTGCCTGCCGTGACAACAGCCCGCCGAGGCAGCATATTACACCTGTAGAGGTAGTACTTGAAAAAGGTTGATATGGTAGGCAATCTGAAGAGAATAACAAGGTAGAATTTTTAAGGCAAACATCATAAAGATCGGAGCTGGGAAATGCAAGGAAAGTCAAGATCAAAGTCACATGAAAAAAGTCAAATAAGAGTCAATTATGAATTAAAACAAAGAGATTTATTCATATAATGAAGTTGAATTTAATTCCAACTTGTACCCCTACTTAAAGAAGGATTTGACATAGGTCAAGCCTATAAATACCATACCCTGTGAGGAGAGCAAATCATCTAGAAATCGGATTTCATAAGCTAACAACCGAAAACCTTTTATCTTATATCATCTCATCATGTTCTAATTCCCCTTAGGGCTAAGATTAGTTTGTAGAGTAGTTGTGATAAAACATTTGTATTCAAGGTTTGTTTATTCTTGGTTCTATTATTTCTTGCATTCAAGTTCGGGAGAGAAGTTTGTGATGAAAAATCCATTTGTCTAATATCGAGGAGTTAGACTCACGAAATAAATAAACACGATCTTTGTCCACTTCGATAAAGATCAATTCGGATTAGGGAAAATTTCGAGTCTCAATGGCTAATAGGAATGCAATATTGGTTGTTGTTCATCCTTGATTCACGCCATGAGGTATTATTAAGATGTGGGAATTAATAACGTTTCGAATTAGGGATAAGAAGGAATCATCGAGGGACGTTCTGCCGAACATTGAAGTTGTCATTTTTACGTCCAGGCATATACCCTCCAAGGCAATCAAAGCCACCCACCGAGACGACCCTTCAACAACCCACTAAGGTAGCAAAGTTGACTTTGTATTACAAAACTGAGACAATTGCATTTCGATTCAACACTACAAAACAATCTAATCTTACATATTCTCTCATCCTGATAATGGAAGCATAGTCCAAACGACGTGTAAGGTTAGTATACTGGAAGAAGATATAAATCCGAACTCAGAGCTGGAGAGCATCACATCGAATTATGTCTTTCTCTCACTCAATGGTAAAAAGCTCGGGTCGAGAGCTTAGCATGAATGACAGATATATTACACATGAAAAATACTACCCACGTTTGGCTAAAAATTCATCCGACAATTTTGAAGAAAATTATATTACTACTCAAGATGCCAAAATACCACATGAAATTAATTATTAAGGCCCGACTCTCGAAGTCCCAAGCGGAGTCGTCAAGCTTTCGCGACCATTTTAAAACCGGGTGTAAAAATAACCTAAAGATTGAATTTTGGAAAATCGAATATTTACTATTTTTAATTGTTAATTTTGAAAATTAGCGTTTTTTTATTAAAACAAGTCTCATTTTAGTTAATTATGAAAATAAACGTTGATCTTAAAACTCATATTAATTAATTGAGAAAATCTTAATTTTACCCTTTTTATTCGGTTAGAAAAGAACTTAGAGTCGTCACCAGCCACTTTCATAGGCCAAACATCATAAAACAAACCAGAGATTCTATTTTTTTTTAATTCGGGTTTGGGAGTCGGTTACGTGTAAGGACGACTTTTACGACCGCACGAAATTAGCATATTATTAATTACATGTGGCATTTTGGCGTATCAAACAATAATTTCAATTTAGTCCGTCATTTTCAAATGAATTTCGTTCGAATGGGGATATCATTTTGGATAAAAAAATACATTTCTTGTAAATAAGAGCTTGATTAAAACGTCCAATTGCCTTAGAAAATTTAAACTCGTATTTTGAAGAAATATAATTTATGTTCCAAAATGTTTAAATGCATGATAAGTTATTATCTGGTTAATTTTAAGTTTTTTCTATTTTGGCTCCATTAATTTGATAATTAAAGCCCTAAAATATTATTAATTTTAGAAAAGGTATGTGGTAACACCCAAACAATTACGAACTACCCATATAAACCCTTAAAACAATTAATAATATTACTAATTGTTTTTCTAATTAATTACCTAATTTATTTTTTTAAACTAAACCTAAAGTATTTATCATTTTCCAGGTAAAAATGGTATATTAAATGTAATATTGGAATACAACTTAGTTAATGTCTCATTACAATGAGAAACTAACCAACTCAGTATATCAACGTATTTATTTAATACCTATTTATTTGCTATAATTTTCTCCTAATCAAATTATTTAATTAGAGTGACTAATCCTAAAAGGCTCTAATTTATTTTATTGAGTTAAGTCATCCTAACAAGCATGCTATATGATTTCAAAATCAAACAATTTAATTAAAGTATACAAATAAAGAAATTAAACAATTAAAGCATAAAACAAAACATACGAGGACTAAATTGCATTGAACTTTGAATTAAGAGCTCTATTACAAGCACGAAGTGACTAAAATATTCTAATTACAAATTCTAATTCCTATATGAATATATATATATATATATAAAGAGAGAATGATTGACTTACCAAAGCTTGTCATTGTAAAGTCAAGCATAATCCTCTTTGATTTGCTCCAAGGCTCACACCATTCTTTTCTTTAAGTAGATTTCATTATTTTTTATAGGCATTTGGGGAGAGAAAAGTGAGATTTCCCACCAATGTGAGATTTATTTCCTACACTAAAATGAGTGGTTATATGTAATGGACATTTCCTATCAATGTGTGATTTGTTTCTTACACCAAAATGAGTGATTGTATGTAATGTAATTTTGATTTATTTTTTATACTAAAATGAGTGATTGTATGTAATATACATTTCTCCTAGTATCTGAACAAAATACGAGTATGAAAAAATTATATTAATTTCTTTATAAAATAGAATTGACGAATGTTTGATTTATCAGAATTTAACCTTAATATAAACTTAGAAGTTATAATTTATTTTTAGACAAAGACTTTAACGCTGACATATTTATATTTTTCAACTAACAACAATAATTAAAATAAAATTATCTTAAAATTTTAATTATCACTGATATAGATTATCTTTAAATTATGTATTCTCATTAACTTTAATTTGAAATTTAGATGGATTGTTGGAGATTCGGATTTGAATTCAATTAACAACTATACCCGTAATCCCAACCCGAACAAATAAAATATGTAAGATGAGACAGAGTCTGATAGAAACCTTCTGTCAAAGCGTCGAAATCCTGACGAGTGAACACCATAATTAGGAGAAATTATATCATAGGTAAGTTTCATCACGTTATTCATGAGATTAACCAATAAAAATCATTCATATCATCATTTTTTTATATCATATTTTTTAAAGAGAATCTTCACTCATATTTACTGTTAATTCAATTTAAAAATAATTTTTTAGAATGAAGATTCACTTAAAAAAATGGTGATATGTATAATTTTTATTGATTGATCCATAGACACATGATAAGATTTACACATAATATAATTTCTCCGTAACCAGAGTAATTACTTTCCGGAATAGGATCAGTCGGTCATGGAATCCATTTGTTTTTGAGTTCATCCGGTTTTGTCTGTTTCCGGAACTGTCTTGGTTCAAAGTGTTGTTGGTTTTCAAAAGTAGGATGACAGATGTTCACATTCCTGTCTTGTTGGGTTCACCAATCTGTGTTTGTTTTATGGATAAACAAAAGTTTTTTTTTTATTGAAGATACAATATTATAAGGCTGAAAAATCGCTGATTAAAAATAAAACGTTATCCAATACACGTATCATTATTTCTAAAACGATAATACAAATCATTATTTACCAGACCTTGAATACTATCAGAAGGCTCTTTAAAGAATATTTCGCTAATCTCTCGATCCCGTAAATCTTTCACAAGCTTATCAGCAACCAAGTTAGATTCTCAACTAGTATACTAAAAACGTTTAATCATCTCTCAGATAACAACAAGACCATTGAACTACTCCTCAACCACCAAACAAACATATGCAGGAAGCAATAATGTTGCATAGCATAGAACACCGAAACTGTGTTGGAAAAAACAATGAAAAATAAACTTAACGTATCGTTATAAAATGATTATTTAATTTTATCAAATTATTAAAAATAATCATTAAATTAATAAAACCATTACACTATTTTATCTAATAATTATTTTATAATTTTTTATATATCAGTGACAAATGATTTATACTGTTAATCTACTTTGTCATAATTTCGTTGGTCTTAGTCGCTTAGATCAATTGAATGATTTAAAAATATAGAACAAACAAAAATCAACCAAATTCCCCACTTCATGCCGCGTGCTAAGAAATGGGGTTCTACGGGGGAAGGCGTGTACATTAAAATTCAAACCGAACATTTTGAAAGAAAAAAAAAAATATATGACGGAAGTTTTAGGAAACAATAGTTTTAAAAAACGATAAAAAAAATTAGTGGTATTATTTTTTTTATATAAAAAATCAAGAATTTTGATACACATTTTTTTGTATATATTAAAATTTTTATAATTTTTATAAGAAAAATCATATATATCAAATTTCTAAAAAAACATAAAGAATAGTTTATAAATTGAATTTCTTAAAAAATATAAAAATTCGGTATATATTATTTTTTTTATAAAAATTTATAATTTTTTAATATATACTAAAAAATATATATCAAAATTTTATAACATTAAAAGAAAATTTGAAATTTTTTAATATTTTTAAATCTGCCTTTTTTTTAATTTCCCCAACTATAAAGCCTAATCTTTTTTAAAGGAATAACGGGAACACGTTAGAGATCTAATGCTAATTATGTCAATATTTATTTTTATTTATTATTTAAAAAGTTATACCACCGACAGGCGATAATATCATTTAAAAAAGTATATTACAAAAAGGATACGCTTCTATCAGACCACGTAAAGCAAAATTCTTTTTTACAAAAAGTCAATTTAGAAGCCTGTCGTAAAAATGGAAAAATTATATCATGGATAAATCTCACCACGTCATACATGAGACTAATCAATAAAAATCATCTATATCATTATTTTATTTTGTCATATATTTTTTAACGTGAATCTTCACTCATATTTACTATTAATTCATTTTTAAAAACAGTTTTTTCGAGTAAAGATTTACTTTAAAAAATATATGACGTGAAAAAAATGATATATGAATGATTTTTATTGGTTGATCCCATAGACACGTGGTGGGACTTACTCATAATATAATTTCTCGTAAAAATGATTTCTATATTAAAAAGCATGTGAATTAAGATGCAAATTGCATTCTTATCGAAAGGAATATTTAAATTTGAGTTTTATAAAAGATATTGTTAGAAGAAATAATTTTAAAATTAGAATATATAAAAAATAAGTGTATTACTAATAAATATATTTAATCGGTTAATTAAATAATTTATTTTTATATTTTTCAAATTATGAGTTTTAGATACAATAAATTACTCTATTCTTTTATTTAGATTTTTTTTGATAAATTGTGTGATATTATTATCCAAGACAAGAAAGACAAGTCTATAAGCACTTTGGGGCATCCATCCATATTCGGGAATTTCCCAAGATACACAAATAGTACTATTTACATCATCCACATGTATATCCCTATTCCGTGTTCGAACACAAACAACGTCTTTTATGCTAGGTAAAATGTTCTCTTCGATTCTAGAAGTAGCCCTAAACAATCTCTTATTCCTTTCCTCCCAAACAAAGTATATAAAGGCACTCCAAACTAGTTTAAGAACATGAACTATCAACGACTTTCCTTTCAGTCTTGTGCACAACCAGTGCAACTCAACATCCCAACACTGCATGTTCCTGTGCAAGCCACAAAGCTCCAAAATAGCAGACCAGACAACCCTAGAGAACTTGCATTCAGCAAATAGATGGTTCCTGCTCTCAAGTGCAACATTACAAAGAATACATCTCTCATCAATGTCCCTACCCATGCATCGAAGTCTATCTTTTGTAGGCAGTCTATTAAGTATTGTCATCCACAAAATAATAGTATGTTTTGGTATATGCAAACTAAATCATACCAATTTATGCCACTCAACCTTTCCCCTTGTAACCCGAATTTCACTCTAAATTAAACTTGAAATCCAAGCAGCAGGCTTCCTCAAGACTTGTACCACGTCTCTTTGCTTCAAGATTTTTCTCAAGCTCCAATTATATTGTTGTTTTATATCCATGTGCCAAATATCTAAGCCTTTAACAACAAAGTGATGCACCCATGCCACCCACAATGAACCCTCAGCTAGTAGAAGCTTCTTAAGCAAAAGGACTAAGCACGTTTGATTCTACGCCTTTAATTCCTTAAGCCCAAGTCTTCCCTCGTTTTTTGGGCAACAAATGATCTCCTATTTCACCCGAGCACCGTGACTAGGACTATCCCTTCCTTTCGAAAAAAACCTCATGCACAATTGATTGATCTTCTCAATGACTCCTTTAGGAAGCACCAACTGCTTGCATCAATAGTTAGCAGTACTAAAAAGGACAGCTCGAATTAACTGGAGCCTTCAAGCATAGCTCAAGTGAAGCTTACACCATTGCCCAAGTTTGATTTTTATTTTCTCTAGAAGTGCTGCACAATCCCTATCATATAATCCTCTCGTTATCAATGGCACACCCAAATATCTTGTTGGGAGGACCCCCAGCTTAAGTCTAGTAGCCTCTTGCATGTGACTCTTCTCCTCAGATGAAACCCCAGCAAAAAACAACTCAGACTTAGCTACATTTAATCAAAGGTCGGCCATCTCGTAGAACTTCTTCAAGACACTCTAAATTCCCAGCAAAGAATGAATATTACCCTTGCAGAAAATAAGTAAGTCATTAGCAAAACATAAGTGAGTGAGCCGAACTTTCTTACATTTAAGATGGTGTTGAAAAATCTATTGAGTTATAGCCTTATTCAACAAATATGATAAGACATTCATAGCTATCATAAACAAATAAGGAGAGAGGAGATCCCCTTGTCGAACACCCCTCTTCCTTTTAAAAAACCCAACAAGGCTACCATTTAAGGAGATGAAAAACCTGTTTCCAATAAAGCAAACCTTTATTCAATCTCTAAATTTCTCAAGTAGACCCATAGCCTCTATAAGTTTCAACAAAATATCCCAACTAATAGAGTCAAAAGCCTTATGCAAATCTACTTTCAATGCACATCTAGGGGATATGGCTTTTCGAGCATAACCTCTGACCAGTTCTTATACTAATAAGGTATTATCCACAATACTTCGACCCTTGATAAATGCAGACTGATTTAGAGTGATTATATCAGCCAGAAACGCATTCAATCTATCAACTAAAATCTTTGTAATGGTCTTATAAACCACCGAGCAACAAGAGATAGGCCTAAAATCCTTTACTATACAAGCATTCGGAATGTTAGGAACAAGTGTAATAATTGTAACATTAAAAGCAAACAATAAACAAGTAGATGAGAAAAAACTACTTAATAGCTATCAAAAAATCATCCCGTACAATATCCCAAGTTTGCTTAAAGAACCAAGAGGTATAGCCATCCGGACCTGGGGATTTATCCTTCCCTTGGCCAAAGATTGCAGCCATAATTTCTTCATCAGTGATCTCTCTAACCAAAATAGAATATCCAAAATCAGCAATAGATGAATGCAAAAGATTCCTTAACTCATCTACACTATATCTAGTCACCTGATCATAAATCGACCCAATTTGTTTTGAAAAAAAACTGAATCACCTCATCAACCATAGCGTCAAAAGAATCAAGCTTATCCTTAATTTCATTGTGCAAAAACCGAATGGTTCCTTTACTTCTTCTTTCAGCAACAACCGAATGAAAGAACTTGGTCCCTTGATCCCCTTCCTGTAGTCACTGGACTTTAGTCTTTTGTTGAAAGAATAAAGTCTCAGCCTTCTCCAGCTCATGTAAATCAGTTTGCAATTCTCTTTCAAACACTATAAAGTCTATTGTAGGTTACTCCAACTTAGCCAATTGGACAGCTTCAAGTTACCTTCGCTTCTCATCTATCCTTCTCGAAATGTCAGCATAGTGCTCCTTGTTCAAAGCCTTCAACTTAATCTTCAACCTTTTTAGCTTGCCGAAAAGTACTTGCATAGGTGTGCCTTCGAAAGTCTCCCCCACGAGCTACTCACAATACCCTAAAATTCAGGGTGAATAGTCCAAAAATTAAAGAACTTGAATGGTTTAGGCTTGGAAGTTGATGCCCCTACACCCATCTGAACCAAAGCAAGACAATGATCAGAATCACCAGGTGCAAGAAACTCCACATTTGTGCACGAATCAAAATTGTACCATTCGGAATTAACCAGCACCCGATCTAATTTTCTAACCAAAAAATGCTCATCCTGCTTATTGGACCATATAAAACAGGGACCAATAAAAGGGTGGTCATGTAACCTAATCTTTGTCAAACAATCCATAAATTCAGACATATCAGATGTAACATATGTCCAAGTCTATCAATATCTGAACTCTACATAGCATTCAACACTACATTGAAATCACCTTCCACCAACCAAGGAAGAGAGCCTACAATCCCCTCCATTTGCCCCAATTGTTGTTATAAGTCCCTTCGATCAAACCTATTGTTACTCCCATAAATTATAGAAATAACAATCTCCTTACCACCTACCAAACCCTTCACAAAAATGACCTGACTTTCACTAAAAATAACAGAACAATGTATCTCCTTCCTCCAGAGAATACAAATTATACTATATCTAATGGAAGAAAAGTTAACATGACAGTATCAATCTCTATCAAACGTAGCAAAACTCCCAGAAAAATTTTCTTCACAAACTCTTGTTTTCATCAAACAAGCCACATAAAAATACAACATATTCATATACTGTATCACCTTTATCTGCTTATTGGGGTGATTAAAATCCTTATCATTCAAAAAAGCAACTGACATTAAGAAGCAGAAGACCCCCTTACCAGCTTTCCTAAGACTTTTAACTTTTTCAACCTTTTCACCCTTCTTAGTCTTAATTTCTTGCAACAAATTTACAACCCCTAAATATGCAACTTTAGGCTGTCGACCCTCACCCCTATCCTGTACATCATCACCACTAGCCAGTACTTCAAATCAATTTTTTGAAGCAGTAAAAGTTTTTTCCTTTCTCCTCCCCCTTTACCCCTTCCTTGAGAACCGAGAATCTCAACCAAAACCTCATGAATGCCTCCAATATTATTATGTCTAGGAGTAACCAAATTCTATCCATTAGAACCAGAATCAACTAGAACCTCATCCTCCTTAACCGCGTCAACAGCACTATCAACAAAGAGATCACCATTAACTCTCTCAACACCAACGACAGGTACATCACCAACAACAGATACAGTACCAGTATTGCCAACTGGAGGAGATTGATGGCTCCCCTTATTTTTAGTACAAGACTTCCCCGAGTGCCTAAATAACTTACAATAACTGCAACTCACAGGCATCCAAAGAACGCGTACCTTGACTTGAACAACAGATTTGTCCCTCATTTGTACAAGAATCATAAGAGGAATGGCTTTACCAGCACTCACCTCCACACATACTTTTGTAAATTCTAATCTCTCCCGTGAAACAGTAATAGAATCCATATATAAAAGGATTCCTACCCCACTAGCAATGTAACGCAAACCCTTTTGATTTTATAATTCTAAAGGGGCATTATACAACTGAATCCAAATTGGCATTCTAGAAAAATCAAACTCTAAACTAGATAGATTAGGTTTCCATTTCCGAAGAACAAGAGGCTTATGTTGAATGTGCCAAGGGCCATTCTTTAATACTCAATCCCTCGCAGCTTCAATAGAAAAAGAAAATACATAAAGATTGGAATCGACGATACTTACCTTTAAGATCGAATTTTTCCCCAAAAGCGACTCCACGATCTTTTTTAGAGTAACAAAATTTGAAGAGCCACCAATAAACTGCCTCACCAGCGAATTCTTTCAATCTGATGCACCCTCATTGAATACCTCAGAAGGCGGAATGATCGTAACCTCTTCACTACTGTAAAGAGGATAGAAATCGAGATAATGTTCCATAGATCCCAAAAAGAAGTTTCCTCCAATCCACAACAGCCATAGAAAACCAGAAACCCTTCGCAAACCACCTAAGATTATATCAGATCGATCAAGAAACAACGAAAAAGAAAAAAATAATGAAAGAGAAAGAAAATGAGAGAAATATCAGAGCATCAGTCCTGCTAACGTACGCCCTCAGAGAAACCGTTTCCTATTTTTTTTAGATGACTAACCTATTTAGATTTTTTATAGATAAAATTAAGATTATAATTAAAATTTGTAAAATAAAAACTGCACCGTACAAAACATATCACTTTTATTAGTTAAAATCACCGATTAAGAAGTCATAATTACAAATTAATTATCATTTTGGTTGAAAAATGTATAAAATTTTATTATTTAAAGGTACGGTCATTTTTTTTAGGAGATTAATATTTTAAGAGAATTTTTTATTGTTCTTTTAGTTATTAGAGTCTCGTCCTGATTAATTCGGACCGACCCGTGTTGTACACTTAGTTTTGGTAGGTGAGTCTTTCAACAAAGATTTTCTGCGTATACAACGTCTCAAACTTAAGACTTGCTTAAACGGAATCAAGCTACTTATCACTTGGATTAATTTTGTTTGTATTTTAAAAGAATTTTTGATATTTCGTAATTTATATGATTTTTAGAAAATTAATTGCGCGTACTGATATATAATATTAATGATATAATAATATGTGTTATTCGTTCTAAATTTAATATAAAACAAATTTATCTTATATACGAAATAATAAATAAAAATTTAAAAATCATATGTATTAAAAGATAAGAAAACAAATTTAAAAGGTTTAAGGATGTATTTTTTTACCTTTAAGTTTGATCTAAAAAATTAAATTAAACTCTTCTAAAACACATACATTCAGTTAGGTTTTCCAGTTCTAAAATTACATAGAATTAACTATTTAATTGATGTTGATTATTATAGTGTTAATGTGATAATTAATGATGTTGACGTGATGATTTACGATTCTAATGATACAATACACGTGTAATGATGACGTGATAGAAGAATTGAATTGATTATCTTAATCGAATTCAAGAATATAATTAATTTGTTTAGCGAAATTTAGAGAAATAATTATTTTAATTGGAAGTTTAATAGCATATTTAAAATTTAAGTTAAAAAATAAAAATCTAGAAAATTGTTAAAATTTTAAAATATTAAAACTGAATATTTAAATTTTAAGTTAATTTAATCAATTTATTTAAGTTTTGAATAAAATTAAATATATAATTTAGTTTTTAAGCAAAGTGAAAACTTTTTTAGAAAAAAATAAAATGTTTTTATATAAAAATCTATAAATTGAATAAAAAATAAATATGCAAAAAGTAATTCAAATTTCAAAATAAAAATTAGTATGTATTAGAATTTAGAAACTATAAAATGATAAAATTTAAATATAAAAATTAAGAAAATGTTAATAAAGTATAAAAAATTAGACACTTCCATTAAAAAATGTTTGATTTCATTAATTTGAGTATTATCATTCGTTACAAAATTAATAGAATCAAAGTTGTATCAGAGTAGTAAAAAAAATTCAAATTTTCTTTCATTTTTCTACATCAAATTGATGTCTATTAATACTTGGTATAGAAAAATAAAAGAAAAACTATGGTTTTATTATGAGATATTCTACAATGGGCGTCGAACACTTCTGAACACCATTAATGTTGAATATTGTTGAACACTATTAAATTAATTAATAAAAATTTAAAATCTCAAGGACTCAATATGTAATTAATAAAAGTGTGATAAACTCAACATATAATTAATAATTATATGATTAGTTCTTTAAATTTTTATTCTTTATAAATTAATTTACTAATATTCAACGGTGTTCAACATTAATGATGTTCATCAGTGTTCGACGCCCGTTATAGACTCATCCTTTTATTAATACTCTAATACAAGGATTCCATTAAAAATATATTCAAGGAATATTATTACACTTAGCGAAGAATTTTTTGATGATTTATAAATATTTTTAAATTTTAATTTATTTTATATTTATAACTTTTTGATATTTTAATTTTATGTTTTTTTCTTTTTAATTTTATTATAGAGTTTATTATTATTTTATAAATATTTTTAAAATTTTAACTTAAAGATTAAATTATTAAATTTTTAATTAAAATTAATTGTACTCCTAAATTCAAAAAATTAATTATATCTTCAAATTTAATTAAAATAATCAGTTCAGTCTTTATATTACGTGGTCTACATCATCATATGCATATTATCATATTGGTATTGTAGATCACCACATCAATATCGTTCAACTGCTACGATAGACTATAATGATAAAAGAATCAATTTAATATAATTTATAAAAATTAAATTATTTTTTAATAAATTTATGAATAAAAATACCCTTCGATTTAAAAATAATAATTTATTCTCTCTTTTTAACCTTCTATTTCTTATTTCCAAATAAATTACAACTCAAACTGCCGTAGGTCCCCTCGCCAACAACACCTATCGCTTTAAATTTAAATAATAACAATTAAACTAACGGAGGAGTTAACATTTTAGTTAAGAAATTATATAATTATATATTTAGTTTTATATAAGTAATAAAGGATTATATATATAATCATTTTAATTTTTAATTTTTATATTATTTTTATTAATATTATTTAAATAATTAAACAGATTGATTAAAAAAACTAAAAACTAAAATGATCAAAGTAAAGTTGTTTACATCATCAAATAGTCATTGATGTAATTTACCTTTAAGAAATAGATGTGATTTTATTTTTTTACTGTTTATTGATTTTTCATCAATTATTTTTTTATATAATGGGAAGAGTCAAACACCAAATCAACATTAATGAAGAAAATTAATAAAATATATATTTTTTCAAATGTATATAATTTGATTAACCTTCAAGTTTGAAAAACGACTACTGTACAAGCGGAAGAAGAGGAGATGGGACCATCCATTGCTCTGATCATTTATTTTCTATAAAGGGCTCACACTTTCATATTCTCAACATTCGCATTCCCATTTCCATACTCAACACTCTCATTGGGACTGCAACTTTATCATCTCACCTGTATAGTTCCCCAAGCTAGTTGTTTCCAGTAAGTTCAGGTTCAAAGTTCAAACTTTTAGTATTTATTTTTCAAACAGCTTCTACAAATATAACATGTGCATTCATTCTTCTGATACTGGGTTTTAGTTCGTCTTTGCCTTTCTTATTTATCTTTTTATTGGTTGGTAACAATGAAAATGCTAATCTTTTAAGTTTCTGGTAGCTACTACGAAGATACTTCAAAAGTATTTGAGTTTCAGCTTACAGAAGATTTCTAAAGTTTTCTGCCATTTTCAAGATTGAATCTTTACTGTTATATTCAATCTACTGCTTTATTTCTCTATAAACTCATACTTAAAGTTTCAGTTTTTAGCTTCGTACCATTCTAACTCTCTTTAGATTTTCGGTCTTTCAGAGCAAAAGCTTTGATCTGGGGACTTGAAAAAATGGGGAGATTTTCAACTCCCAAATTGGGATTTCTACTTTTATGCTGCTTAGCTGCTGTTACAGAAGCAACATATGTGAAATACAAAGACCCAAAGCAGCCATTGGGTGCTAGAATTAGAGACTTGATGAGTAGGATGACTTTGGCTGAAAAGATTGGCCAAATGACTCAGATCGAGCGCACTGTTGCCACCCCAGATGTGATGCAGAAGTACTTTATTGGTATGAAACCCAATCCATCTTTTAACAATCTTTAATATCTCCATATTTTAGTTTCTCTCATGTTTTGTTTGCATGTCTTCTAGGATTGTATATTTATTGGTAGTCCCTACATGATTTGTGCAATTGGTTTCATTTACCAGTGGATATGTAACAAGCAGAACAATTGATTTTTATTTTCTTATGTTAATGATGTTTTGATTCTGAAAAATGAGTTGTCTTGTAATTGGAAGGGGGGTCATGGTTTGTTGCAGGGAGTGTTTTGAGTGGTGGAGGGAGTGTACCGGCTCCAAAAGCTACTCCTGAAGTTTGGATCAAGATGGTGAATACGATGCAGAAGGTGGCTTTATCCACCCGTCTTGGGATTCCGATGTTATATGGGATTGATGCAGTTCATGGTCACAACAATGTGTACAAGGCCACCATTTTCCCTCATAATGTTGGTCTTGGAGTTACCAGGCAAGTTTTATATCTTGAGGCAAACATGATCTTTGAATTTTGTGTATTTTGATTGTTTAAGGTTATTCATTTTCCCATAGATATGAACTTTACAGATACAAATATTTTTGCCTGCGTTTTTGGGTTACTGTTTGAGCAATTGTGATTTTTGGCCACGAATTTGGTGTTCCATACTATGCTTTTTGGAACATCAAGAAAATGGACAACATCCCGAGAATTTCCAACAAGAAGAATAATGACAGTATAAAGTGACATTTAATTGTTTATTGGAATCATATAGCGAACTTTGTTTTAAATCTGCAGGGATCCTCAACTCGTCAAGAAGATCGGAGATGCAACTGCACTTGAAGTTAGAGCTACTGGAATCCCATATGTTTTTGCACCATGCATTGCGGTAGTTAAACACGATAACATTACTTGCATGCTGAGATATTGTGAAAAGGATAGACTGTGTGTACTAATTGTTTCCTTGCTTTTTTTCACCGTCAATCATTCACAGGTTTGCAGGGATCCGAGGTGGGGTCGATGCTATGAAAGCTATAGCGAGGATCATAAGATTGTTCAACAAATGACTGAGATTATACCTGGTTTACAAGGAGACCTCCCTGTCAATTCTAAAAAGGGTGTTCCATTTGTTGCTGGAAAGTAAATATCTTTATTATAAAGCAACCTCTTAATAAGTTTAGTGTTCCTAATACAACTTACAATGCTGATTTCGAATAGGACAAGTTTCCCAAGTTTGTCTTAAATCTTGTAGACATCTTTAGGTGTAATCATGTGGTAGGATTTCATTGTGGGCCGTTTAGTCCTCTAAATGTAGAACATTACTTGAATAATGAAGCAAAGTACTAGGTCTACCAATCTGTTCTATATCATTCCTTGTTAGGTAGATGAGGTTCAATTATCTGCTCTGCTTCTTGCAAAGTTGTTAACTACTATGTTACTCGGATTCGAGTGTGAATGTCAGATATGAGTATCTGTCCGAACTGTTATGGTCTGATATTTCTATGTTTTTCATGTACTTAGAGAGTCCATGGATCATGGATGGTAATACGGACATGGATAGCTGCTGAAGTCCACTGTTGGGAAGAAAAGTATCTTGTTAAAATAGTTACAAAGATTTATAGGCTCTCATAACGCACATTTTCAAACTAGGCATGAAGTAATTAATTCGAATTGGTTGAATTAAGCGATGTTTTGAATTTGAGTAAGAATTTTGCAATTAATTAATTCCTTTTCTAGGAACAAGGTTGCAGCCTGTGCTAAGCATTATTTAGGAGATGGAGGTACGACAAAGGGCATAACGAGAACAATACAGTGATTAACTGGAACGGACTACTCCACATTCACATGCCTGCGTATCTTAACTCTATTAGTAAGGGTGTTGCAACGGTTATGATATCGTATTCCAGCTGGAATGGGGTAAAGATGCATGCTAATCGCGATCTTGTGACCGGATTCTTGAAAAACAAGCTCAAGTTCAGGGTAACAAAAATGACTTGAACTAATAATTTGCCTCTACTCACAAAATTTGGTATAAACCATTTGGCTTGATTAATTTCTTTGGGTGTATTTCAGGGTTTCGTTATGTCAGATTGGCAGGGTCTTGATAGGATTACCTCTCCTCCACATGCCAACTACTCGTATTCTGTGGAAGCTGGAGTTGGTGCCGGGATTGATATGGTCAGTCAATATCTATGCCAATCTATTCAAACGTTTGAGTCCACCGGTGTACCTGTCTTTATTTAGCATATGTTACTTTGATAAGTTGAGTTTCTCTCTTGTTTTCTCATGCAATCTCTGGTGTTGTGCAGATCATGGTTCCTTATAACTTCACAGAGTTCATTGATGACCTAACCTATCAGGTTGAGCACAATATCATTCCCATGAGCCGGATTAATGATGCAGTAAAGCGAATTTTGAGGGTCAAATTTGTGATGGGTCTCTTTGAGAATCCAATGGCTGATAACAGCTTGGTCAACCAACTTGGGAGTCAGGTATATTCTATCCATTCTGTTGTTATAATGTAGGCTGTGTTATTTGAACTCAGATGTTAATATCTAATCCTCATATCTGCAACATCCGGTTTTGCATACTGGTTAATAAAAAAAACAGATGGATTTACTAAATGAATGCTTGAACAGGCACACCGGGAGTTAGCTAGGGAAGCTGTGAGGAGAAGTCTTGTCTTATTGAAGAACGGCGAGTCTGCTGATAAGCCATTGTTACCCCTTCCGAAGAAAGCAACAAAGATACTGGTTGCCGGAACTCATGCCGATAACTTGGGCTATCAATGTGGTGGATGGACCATTACATGGCAGGGTCTTGGTGGCAATGATCTCACAACCGGTACATTTTAAATTTTAATCTGGAAACAGACAAATAAAATCCTAGTATAAGGTTTTGACAAATAAAATGACCTGAAAAAACATTTTAAATTTTAATCTTGCCATTGAAGCCCTTGTTAACTTGATCATCGTTTTCTCTTAGTTTAATCCTTCATTGAAGCCCTTATTAACTTGTGCTCTGTGATCTTGGTTATTGTACAATCTTGCTTGTTTGAACAGGTACGACTATACTCCAAGCTGTTAAAAATACGGTTGATCCAAGTACTCAAGTCGTCTACAGTCAGAACCCTGATGCCGAGTTTGTCAAATCCGGCAAATTCTCTCATGCCATTGTCGTCGTGGGAGAACCCTCCTATGCAGAAACACAAGGTGACAGCCTGAACCTTACAATACCCCATCCGGGTCCAGACACCATCTACAACGTTTGTGGGGCTGTGAAATGTGTTGTTGTGGTCATCTCTGGCCGGCCGGTTGTTATGCAGCCGTATCTCTCGTCGATTGATGCACTTGTTGCCGCTTGGCTTCCGGGGACAGAGGGCCAGGGTGTTACTGATGTTCTGTTTGGCGACTATGGGTTCACCGGCAAGCTTGCAAGGACATGGTTCAAGACAGTCGACCAGCTCCCTATGAACGTTGGGGATCCGCATTATGACCCTCTCTTTCCATTTGGCTTTGGTTTGAGCACTGAACCTACCAGGCAGAACTAATACCACCTTAGAGCTTGTGTTTGCTGCTTTATATTTGACTTCTTCCCCTATTTTTACATGGTTCAAACTTCTTACGACTATTTTCCCTCTGTATTATTTAGAGGATCCATTGGTCAGTTCCAAGCTCCATTGGTCTTAAGGCTTCATTTATCAATATTCTCGTGTCACTTATTTTTACTTAAATATTTAGCAAATGTTATTATAGTGGTTGATTTAATTAATTGATTTTAGTAGTTGATTTGAAAAACTTGAGCCCCAACCTTAACCCCTCCACCAGATTATTACTTATCAGAGTTGCAAACTGTTTGCACCAGTGTAATACAATCAAGTGTAGTTATTATTAGTCAGGCATATTTTAATTTAATTAGATTTGTAAGTTTAAGAATGGATTAAAATGGTTTAAAAATCATTAACTTAACCATAAATTATGATGGTTATCCAAACATGATATATATTTTATAGGAGTTTATTTTAAGCTTTTGTTTACGTCTATAAGAATATCTAAAATGGTCGTGCAAACCATATATGTTTTTATTAGGGATGTTCAATTTTTATTTTATATAAATAATCAGATAAAATTTATCCTTAAAAACTAGAATTCTGTTAATTTTGTCCATAATTTAATGAACCCATCCTTAAATTTCTTTCTTTTAATCCATAAGATTTGTTTTTCATTTTGTCTGAAAGCTTCTATTTTCTAACATCAATCCAAAATTATTGAGAAAAGAAATAAACCCAAAAATATATTATATGATTTTTTTCTCGGAATTTTTTTATCCTCTAATTATATCTTTTTTATGTCTTATATTAAAAATATTTAAAAATTAAGATTTAGTTTTAATTTTCACATCCTAAAAAAATATAACCTAGATTTATTTTTCAAAACTCTAATCCTAAATTCTAACATTAAATTCTAAATCTTAAATTTTAAATTCACTATTCTAAAAAAAAGGTGAGGCATTAGTTACAAAAATTATTAGAATTTCGGTATCGAATTTTTAGTATATACCGATTTTCTTACAAAAAAGTGTAAAGATTTCAGTACATATCAAGTTTCTTACAAGAAACATAAGAATTTTGATACATACTGAATTAATACTAAAATTATTATAATTTTTATAACAATTTCAATGATTTTGTCTAAAAGAGAGCACGTTATCTAAAAAATAAAAAACAATCACTTTATTTTCTCTGTTGGACGAAGCCTAATTATTTTGGGTCGTTAGATTTAAAAAGAAATTGAAAGGTTACAGATTGTCTAAGTTAATTAAAAGAAAAAGTATTTGACTTGTTGTATACCGCAAAAAAAAAGAATTTAGGGGTTATATAAACCATAATCTGGTGAGCGGGATTTTCGACACTATCTCTCGTTCTTTACGCACATCTCAATCTCTAGAAAGGAAGAAAGTTTTTGAGATAAGGTACTTGTCATTTCGACTTCTAAACCTGGTTAGATTATTCGTGATTGTGGTATGATTTTAAAGAAAGTATTTTTTTTTTTTATTTTTAGTGAAAATCTTGAAAGAAGTAATGAGTTATTTTTTTAGAACTATTGTGTTTTAATCTTTGATCACCCTTTCTATGATTTGAAGGTTCAATCCATCCTCAGTAAACTCTCGTTCTTCACGATATCTCACTCTCTAGAAAGAAAGAAAGAAAAGTTTTAAGGTAAGGTACTTGTTATTTTGAGTTCTAAACCTGGTTAGATTACATGCGATTGTGGTATAGTTTTGAAGAATGTTTTTCTATTTTTTTTTTAATTTTTGGGGAAAATATTAAAAGAAGCAATGAGTTATTTTTTGTTAGAAATATTGTGTTTTAATCTTTGATCACTCTTTGCATGATCACTCTTATGTTATTTTTCTCTTTTATGTGATTTAATAATTATGATAAAAATCTATTATGAGTAATTGAATTTTAAGTCCTCTTAAAGCTAATGAGTTCATTAAGTTTATTTATTAAAGTATCATCTTGATGAGAACGAAGGAGTAGATGTGAAATATTGTAAATAAGAGTCACTTTATATCTTTGGCTAATTGTAGTTAAATAGAAAATCTCCAAAAATATAAGGCATTTGGTAATATTCTACTAATATTAGAGCAGTGTGTAAGATATTTAATTCATATTTATAAAGAGGATAAAGCTTTTAGAATAATTTTTTTTTGATTTTATTCATAGTGTGGCTAGGTATTATATATAAGAATTAACCTAATATTTTAGATAACTAATTAATAGAAAAGGTAAAACCCTATATATGATATTCTAATAAAGTTGACTTTCCATAAGTACAAGATATAAAAAATATTCCATACTTAACCCCTTCTCAAGTGGGTCATAGATATTGGTCATACCCAACTTGTTATAAAGATAATTAATTCGAACTCCATTGAGAGATTTGGTGAAGATGTCGCCTAGTTGTTCTCCAGTTTTCACGTAAGTTGTAGATATCAAGCCTTGTATTTTTTCGAGAACAAAGTGAAAATCAATCTCAATGTGTTTTTTCCTTTCATGAAACACTAGATTCGAAGCAATGCGTATTGCAGCTTGATTATCACACCAATGTATTGAGATTTTCATTCCAACTTTATAAAGGAGTTGATATACCCACATATTCTCACATACGGACTAGGCCATCACTCTATATTCGACTTCTGCACTATATAGTGAGACGACATTCTGCTTCTTACTCTTCCATGAAATCAAATTTTCTCCAACAAACACACAATATCCTGAGGTAGATCTTCTATCTTCTTTGCATCCCTCCTAATATGAGTCAGAAAAATATTCAATTCTAGTATGACCATGATTTTCATATAGAATTCCATGTCTAAGAGCACCTTTTAGATAACATAAAACTTGTTCTACTAGTTTCCAATGATCAACAGTTGGTGACTACATATATTGACTCAGATCACTTACTAAAAAGATATATCAAGATGTGTCATTGTGAGATAATTTAGTTTACCGATAAGTCTTTTGTACCTTTCAAGGTAATCAAATAATTCACCTTCTTTGGTTAATTATAGATTAGAGACCATTGGTGTAATAAAAGGTTTGGCACCCAATTTTCTTGATTTCGATAAAAGATCATGCACGTACCTCCTTTGAGATAGGAAAATCCCTTCTTTACTTATGTTTACCTTAATCACCAAGAAGTATTTAAAAGCCCCCAGATCTTTGGTGTAAAACCGAATATGGAGGAAAGATTTTAGTGAGGAGATTCCTCTAGTGTCACTACTAGTGAGCACAATATCATCTACATATATGATTAGAAAAATATTGCCTCCATCAGACTTTCTAAAGAAAATAGAATGATTTAGTTCGCTTTTTTGCATCCTGAATTTTTCAATTGCTTGACTAAGCTTACCAATCCAAGCTTGAGGACTCTGTTTAAGTCCATATAAAGATTTCTTCAAAAAACATAATTTTCCAGACACCTCCTGAGCAACAAACCCTGATGGTTGCTCCATATATACTTTATCTTGAAGATCACCATGAAGGAAAGCATTCTTGATATCTAACTGATGCAAAGCCAGTCAAAAGTAGTTGTAAGGGATATAAATAACCTAATAGAAGCAAGCTTAGCAATAGGAGATAACGTATCACAATAGTCCACGCCATAGGTTTGAGCATATCCCTTGGCAATCAAGCAAGCTTTCAAATGATGAAGGGAGCCATCAGGATTAAATTTAACAGTAAACACCCACTTACATCCAACATCTCGTTTACCAGCGGGTAAAGGAACCAAAGTCCATGTTCCATTAACATCTAAAGCATTCATTTCCTCAAGCGTAGCCGCACGCCATCCAGGACGAGATAATGCCTCGCTAACAGTTTTAGGGATAAAAATATAACAAAGGATTCCACAAGATCATGAGAAGAAGAATATAAAAAATTATAGGAAACAATAGAAGAAATGAGGTAAATACAAGTACGTTTACCTTTTCGAAGTGTAATAAGAAGGTCAATATCATCTATAGGTGGTGGATTCGATGACGAAGAAGTTGGCTCATCAGGACATGAATTTGGAACATCCGGAACATGTTAAAATGGATCGGAAAGAGGTGTTAGTGGTCGAAGGGTGTAGATGTTCTTAAATGGGGGCTTGACAAAGGAGGATGAGGAAAACTCCAAAGAATATGAGACTTGATAAAACAAGAAAACATCGTCGTTATTTTTGATAGATCCTGAAGAAAACAGAAAAGGTTTGTGTTCCAAAAAAGAAAAATCAGTAGACACAAGATACATACCCATACTTGGATAATAACAATGATACCCTTTTTACCTTTCAAAAAAAAAACAATGATACCCTTTTTGTCCATGGGAATATCCCAAAAAAACACAATTCAAAGATTTAGGATCAAGTTTAGTGACTTGAGGACAAAAATCCCGAACGAAACAACTACAACAAAAAAAAATGGGATATAAAAAATATTTTTTATCTAGGAAAAGGGTAAGAAGGGGAATGTTACCTAACAAAATAGAAGAGGGTATATGGTTGATCAAAAAACAAGCCGTGGAGATGACATCAAACTAAAAACATTTTGGACCCTACATATGAAATAGTAAAGCTCGAGCGGTTTCTAGGAGATGTTTATTTTTACGTTCAACAACACCATTTTGCTAAGGGATGTCAACAAAAGAATTTTGATGCAGAATATCGTTTTCAAGCATGTATTTATGAAAAGGACCGGAAACATACTCTTTGGCATTATCACTTCTCAAATTTTAGACAAACTTACCAAATTGGGTACGAATCTCAGCACAAAAGGAGAGAAATGAGTAAATAATTCATGACAAGATTTCATTAAATAAAGCCAAGTCATTCTAGAATAATCATCAACAAAAGTAACAAAATAACGGAAACCATGTTTAGAAGTAACATGACTAGGACCATCAGAGTGAACTAATTCCAAATGAGCAGAAGCTTGTTTATTGACTACAAGACTAGTGGTAAGACGATTACGATTAGCAAAATGACAAGACTAATAATTTAACGAATTTAAACTAGAAAATTTAGGATAAAGTTTCTTCAAAGAAGGGAGGGAGGAATGACCCAATCGACAATGTTCTTTAAAAGGATTGACACTGTTGGTGCTAGCAACAAATTCTAGAGTACGAGACTCAAGGATGTAGAGTCCGTCAGACTCATGTCCTTTACCAATAATTTTCTTCGTTAAAAGATCCTGAAACACACAATAACCAGGAAAAATGAGACACGAAGTAAGTTTACTAACAGACATCAGGTTGAAGGATAGATTTGGTAAACTCAAAATAGAGGACAAAGGAAGAGATGTAGTTGGACACGAAGTGCTAGAGCCAATAATAGAGGATATGGAACCGTCATCTAAAGTAACAGTATTGATGGAAGGGTGGGTTGTATAATGAGAAAGAAGATTCGGGGTTACCTATCATGTGATCTGTGGCCCCATAATCAATAATCCATTTTGAAGATGTAGAAACAATACATGTATTGAGTGTACCTGCCTCAACAAGGACAAAAAGAGGATCGAAAGTAGGCTTTATGTGTCTTGAAGGTGAAGAAGCTTGGCATACTCATCTAAAGATATCGTAATAGCCGATGAAGAAGTGTTTACACTAGAAGCAATATGAGCGGACGAAGTTTTATTAAACTGCAATTTCCTACAATCATGTTTAGTATGTCCTGGTTGTGACAGTAATGACAAATAATAGTGTCGTGACCCTAACTACAAGCTCCAAACTGTGAATCAGTTTTGTTGGGCTTGGATCCAAATGAATGACTAGGACCACTAGTCTTGAAGTGTTGTTTACCTATCAGGGACGGAAGAAGAAGCATGACTGATTAGAACATTGTTTTATAGCGGTGATGGAGAAGACAAAGAATTCTTAGTACAACTTACCCTTCGAAAAATATCATTGAGACTGGAGATGTTAGAACCAGAGAGAATTTGAGATTTGGCAGTCTCAAATTTCGGTGGAAGACCAGCGAGAAAACTCATAACTGCCATTTATTCCCATTGAATTCATTGAACCTTAATATCCGAACTAAAGGGTTCTTCATATGTCTTCTTAAAATCCATAAAGTAACTAGTTAAAGTCCGATCTTCTTTTTCACACCTATAAAATTTTTGACAAATATCATAAATTCGTGAAAAAATCTCTTTGCCTGAATATAGAAATTGTAAATAGTTCATCAATTATTTCACAGTTTGACAATGATTAACGAGGCCTACCACCTCACTATCAATAGAATTCCGAATCTGGATATAAATACGAGCACCTTTACGCATCCATGGAAGGCGAGAGTCATTCTTAGGAGGATCATCAATAAGATGTTTGTCCATAGAAAGGCTTAACAAATACAACTTGACTGTATGGTTCCAATCGAGAATATTAAAACCATTTAATTTTTGGTTAATAATTTTAGATATAATCAGAACAATGTCAGACATAATATCTACCTTCTAGTCAACCATAGGATTGAATTAGAAAACAACCCAATACCGAAAAATAGGGAAAATACCAAAAAATCTTTATCGTTACAAAAAAACAAATACCCAACCTACAAACAATCCAAATGAAAGGACCGATGGCTGGGATAGATGCAGACAAAGGAGGCGACCACGATAGGAAAATCGATGCCGGAAAAGGACAAGTAAGAACAATAAAAAACAGGGGGAAAAGGAAATTTTGTTTGGGAATCTAAATAACCCAAAAAAATTTAGAGAAAAACCTAGATAACTGATACCATGTAGAATAAAATTTTCATTGATTTTATTCATAGGGTGACTAGGATTATATACAAGAATTAACTTAATACTCTAGGTAACTAATTGTAACGATCTTAAAAAAATCACTAAGTATCGGTAGAAATTCATTGTAACGATCTTAAAAAAATCACTAAGTATCGGTAGAAATTCCGAACGGGGATTTCGGTTTAAAAATGATTTTGGATTTTTGGATTCGTCTTCAAACGTTTAGGTAGACCGAATACCGTAAAACCAGAGATTCGATAAATTAAAGTTTGGGAGTCGGTTACGAATGGAGAAGGATTAGCATCCCATACTGTCAAAAAATTGGTACTTTATTTAATTATCGCTTTACTAATATTAAATTTTTCGGGATAAAGTGATATCGAATTAATTTTTAATTGAACGTGGGCGTTTATTTTAAAGCAATGACAAGTGCATAAAAGTCCTAAAATATTATATCATATTTCCACTCGATTATTGCTTGTAAAGAACAGATTTAATGACAATTAAGGATAATTCTGCATATTTTCCATTTTCCAACATCCATGCACTCACTTTGTCATTTTATCTATTATTTGGTGTAAAACATGAATGGTTAATAGTTTTCTTTCTTAAACTGGAAATAACCATGCAGGTACAACCAGGTAGATGAATGGATGTTGGAAAGAAGTTGAAATGCAAGGATGCACCCGTCACGACAGCAAATCGTCCGCCGCGGAAGCAGAGGAATGATGATAACTGGTGCTCGATAGATGAAGAAAAATATGCTAAATCCAATGAACGATATGTGAGACAAAACGGAAGAGGAAAAATAGAATCAAGTCATGGTCAAGACTAACGTGGAAATTAAGAAGTTAAATTAGGAAATAGAATAAAAGAGTTGTAATTCAATAAGGACATGAATTCTTTTCGTTTTATAACTCTTATTTTTATGGAAGTCTTTAACCTAGGCTTGGCCTATATAAGGGCAAACCCCTAGGCCAGGAGGACAAGTCGGTTCTCATAAACAAAACCCTAGCCGCCGATAAAACCCATCATGTTTTAAACTTCATCGAGGCTTAGGTATTTTGTGGAGTAGTTGGGGAAGAAAATTGTATCTTATTTGATAGTTATTAATGTAATCTTATTTTTCATAGTTTATTGTCTCTTGGTTTTTACTCTTTTTCACTTACGAGCTCGAAAGATAAGTTTGTGAAGAAAAACCAATTTGTCTAATATCAGGAGAGTTAGGCTCACGAAACGAGAGAATAAAGTCTTTGCTCATGGACATTGACTAATCTAGCTTAGAGATAAGCCAACCAGGATTTCAACGACTAAAATGAAGCATACAAAAATCCTTGATTCACGCCGGGAGGTATCATCAAGACGTGGTTTTCAATAGTTTCCTCTCTTAGGGATAAGGAGTAACAATTTCGGATGCTCTGTCGAACTATGGAAAGTTGAATTGTCGACGAGGCATAAACCCGCCGAGACAACCCTTCGAGCGACACGCCGCGGCGGAAATTCAACCACATGCATTAATAACTGGAGAATAAGTTCAACTGGATTCCACTCTATAAAGCAAATTGCCTAGCCTTACTTCTTCCATTTTTATTTCCTTTAATTATTTAGTTTTCTTTTATTCTTAGTTAATTCACCATTACTCCAAACTAATTGTGTTTTTACTTTTAAGTGTAGATTTATTGTGTAATATAGGTTGTCCAGTCCATGTGGGTTCGACATCTAAAATACTACAACTTGGAAAAAGGTGAAGAAATTCGAGGACTCTAGCCTTGTCACCAAGTTTGGCGCTATTGTCGGGGACTGACGTCCTAACTTTGCTACATATTATCTCTGCAATTTCTTTTTTTTCTTTTTCTTTTTCTTTTTCTTTTTCTTTTTTCTTTTTCTTTTTCCTTTTTAAATCAATATAATTCAGGTTGTTCTGTTGTATGACAGGGTTAACCCGTCATTAGACGAATATCCTTTTGACCCTAAAATTGAGAGATCCACAAGAAGCCTTCGACAAAGGTTACACGAAAGGATGAATCAAGCACATGGCCATTAGGGGAACAACGCTGGCATGAATGCCGCCGGGGTAGCAAATCCCGCTGTCTTCGCAATAGTCGACCCCGATAATCTCCCTCGTCAGGAATGAGTCTGTATTGTACGTGACTACTTGGAGGAGGATTTAGATGGGCTGACACTTCTAGTGGTTATGCCAGATATCGATGCTGAACATTTTGAGTTGAAACCGATAATGTTCAACATGATCAATACCTTAGGACAATTCGGAGGGTCAACTAACGAAGATGCTCGATAACATCTTAAGTCTTTTCTAGAGATTTGCAACTCATTCATGTTGCCGGAAGTCTCCACTGACGTATTAAATTTGAAATTATTCCTCTATTCACTGAGGGATAGGACGAAATCTTGGTTAAATAACCTTCAGCCGGGACCACTCAACTCATGGAAAGAGTTGTTCTGAAGTTTTCTTGTCCGCTTCAGTTATACCAACATGACTGATAAGCTTAGAAACGATATTACATCCTTTAGGCAAGACGATGACGAATCCATGTATGAGGCATGGGATAGATATAGAGAATTATACAGAAAATGCCCAATGCACGAATTACCAGAATGGACTCAGGTATCAATATTCTATAATGCGGTGAACACACCCACTAGAATGATGCTTGATGCCTCAGCTAAAGGCACGCTACTGGATCGACCACATCATGAAAGCTTGAAGATTTTGGACAGGCTCACCAAGAATGACTATCAACACCCGAACACAGAAGGGGAGTAACCAAGCGAGGACTGGCGAACTTAGACTCTTCAGATTCGATACTAGCGCAATTCTCAGCATTGAAAAACATTGTTAAGGATCTGCAGAAGCCTAGCCATGTTCGTGAGGTAAAAGCAATCATTGTTTTCTATGAAACATATGGTGATAATCATAACACGAACGAATGTCCGCACAATCCAGAATCAAGCTTCTATGTTGGAAATTATAATATAAACAATATGTCCAATACTTATAATACAACATGGAGGAAGTACCCCAATTTTTCATGGAGTAACCCCAATAATGCACTAAACCCGCAACAACAGAATGTGCAACCTGCGAGATTTTAGCAAATTATCAGACCAGTCCAACAGTAGTTGCCGCATTAGGCAATGCCACAGTAGCAACCCAATGATGTTCGAACCCTGGAAAATACGCTAACCATGTTCATGGCTTAGAATAACTCGTATATTGCACATACAAATAAATTTATTCAGCGAGCTGATGCGTTCATGGACAAAACTGAGATGCGTATACAAAATAATGAAGCTGCTCTAAAATCTCTAGAAACCAAAGTAGGTAAAATTTTACAACATCTTAATACTCGACCTTTAGGAGGTCTACCAAGCGATACTGAAGTCGCTAGAACTGGTCCACATGAACAATGTAAAGCAATAACCACCAGAAGTGGACTTCAACTGAAAGACCCTAAGATTCCTGCCAAGGCAGTGGGTCAAAAGTTTGAGACAATAATCTCTAAGGAGGTTACTGAAAATAACAATGAGGCAAAAGAACTAGAGGAAAATTCTGCTGACAAAGATGCCGCAACAGAAGATGCCATAGTAGCACCCCATATCAGATTTCAATGCTATGAAAAGATTGAAGATCTGAGGCTACCACCACCATTTCCTCAAAGATTGAAGCAATATAAGCATGAGTACCAGTTCAAGATATTCCTTAACATCCTTAAACAGGTACACATTAACATAACTTTAGTGGAGGCAATCAAACAAATGCCCAATTATGCTAAGTTCTTCAAGGATATCATATCCAAGAGGACAAGAATTGAGGAGTTTGAGATTGTCGCCGCAACAGAAGGGTGTGTGGTAATTCTGAATAACAGGGCCACAACGAAAAGAAAAGACCCTGGTAGTTCCATGATATCATGCTCTATCGGAGATCAATAAGTGGGAAAAGCACTGTGTGACTTAGGTGCCAACATAAATTTTATGCCTAAGTCCATTTTTCAGAAGCTAGGCGTCGGGCAGGCAAAATCAACTACGGTGACGCTGTAGTTGGCAGATCGCTCTTACGTGCAACCGAAATGAAAGATAGAAGACATTCTGGTAAGAATAGATAAATTCATATTTCCTACTGACTTCTTAATTTTAGATTGTAAAGCAGATGAACATGCTCCGATCATATTGGGAAGGTTGTTCTTAGCCACAAGAAGAACATTGATTGATTGTGAAAAAGACGAATTGGTTATTTGAGTCAATGACCAACAAGTGAAGATCAATGTGTTCAAAGCTCTAAGGAATCCAGATGAACCAGATGAATGTCAAAGAATTAAGGTTAAATCTTAATTTAACTTCAATACATAAATTGAATGCCTAGACAATACCCGCAAAGGTAGTCGCTGCCGCAGAAGCATACCCCATGAACAGAAGCGCACAAGGAAGAAACCACCTGATGAGGATACTCTATTTGGATCAAATCATCATTCACCTAGAAAGGGGAAGATGATTACTCCTAGAGATGCAATTAATTGCACTCCTCCAGTAACCTAAATTTTCTTTAATCATCATATTTTATTTTTTATGTTTTAGGATTTAGATTTCAATTTTTAAAATTTAGTTTTCAGAATATTTTATATTTTTCACAATTTTATTTTCTGTTATTTAATTAACAATCTATGTTTGTTAGAAAAAGATGTACATCGGTGGAGATATTTTTGAAAATAAGTTTTTTTAGTAAGAACAAATATATTGTTGAAGTTATTATATTGGTTAATTACGGTGGAAAATGACAATATTTTATTTTTGAATGAACAGTAATAGGTAGATAATTGATAATGTGAATGCTCTTTTTTTTAATAGGCAAATATAGATGGATACTTCATAATACCAATGCTCTCTTTTGAATAGGCAAAAATATATTTTAGGAAATCATATATTTTGATTTATATGAATATGTTATGTAAGAACAAAACTGTAAAAATTGTATACAAATATTGGTGATTTTCTTTGTGTATGCAATATTTGTCTTTAAAGTTATGAACTTACAATTATGCGCTTTCCATTACATATATCCACTTTTAATTGTGCAACAATCACATGCACTTTAAAACAATTACTGTAAAGAATAACAATATCATGGAAACAAAATGTTAGTTACTGTAATCTGATTATTTATTCAAAATGCTACATCAAAAACTTGAAAAGGATAATTGTGCAACATAATGTTACAATACAAAAACATGAAATGTGACATCAAAACGTGATATAAAAAACAATAAGGATAAATGTACAATATAATGCTATCACATACAAAAACTTAAAATGAGAGAAAAGACTTATGGTTACATTTACATTTATGCACTCTCCATTTCATTTTTAGTTCTGCATCAACATGCTCTAACTCTAAAAGTTGTGAATTTACAACACATTAAGCTATTTAATATAGAGATGAATGAAAGATTTTATAAACATGTTGTACTCAATATATGACAAATGCCCTATCCTAATTCAAACATATGGCATGCAAGGAATATTGACTCATTATTGGTTCATTGCTGAACATGTTTTCATCAATTTTCATCTCCATATATTCTTGAAGAAAAATTGAAGTTGTATCAATTGTCAGGGTTGGAAGTTGCAGCTTCAAACGTGGGCGTGTTTTTTATTATGTCCCTCAACATTACAAACGAACAGTGATAGGTT
Organism: Abelmoschus esculentus; assembly: GCA_035048815.1. Taxonomy (NCBI): domain Eukaryota; kingdom Viridiplantae; phylum Streptophyta; class Magnoliopsida; order Malvales; family Malvaceae; genus Abelmoschus; species Abelmoschus esculentus. The sequence continues at coordinate 2,276,143 of JAUCBN010000061.1, read as the reverse complement.
TGTAACGTTGAGAATTGTTTTTTTATATTTTGTTTTCGTTTTAATTCTTTCTTTTGTGGGTCTCTAATATTGCTCTATAACCCCTTCGAATAGGTCTAGACACCACCCGACTCGAACGAGCTATGTAAGGAATATCGAGGCTAATCCGAAGACTCCCCCGATAAACAATCCTAAAAAATTTTCTTTTTATCTTATCTAGATACTTTAATTAGATCCTACATGTTCATGCAAGGACTGAGTTCAATTACATCATAAACCGATAAGAAACGAGTCCTAATTTAACTTAACAAGTTATAGGGACCTAGTTAGCAACAATATATTCAAATCCTAAAATCATGCTTCAATATCAACATTTTTATAAACACATGAAAGAACAAAATCAATTTAACTTTATGATTACCAACATGTATACCATTAGACGATTCAAATCCAAGACACAAGGGTAACACCAACAATGATAAACATCAAAAATATATAAGCATACAACAACTACTAGTTTCATCAACATAACAATATTCTTAACAAGGTAATCCATCCCTATTGCTCTCTCACTACTACTAATGTTATAAAGATATACTTGAACTTTTACTTGGCGGTTAACTAAATCCTTGCTTCTCCTTGCCGCCTCAACATTATTTACTCTGCATTGCAAGATAAATGAGAGGGTAAGCATAAACTTGGTGAGTGAATAAAAACAAGTATAAAAACTCATTGCAATGCAGTCCATACCAATTTTAGCAATTTAAAAACAAAGTCATGCTCTTTGAAAAACATTTATGGCTAACAAGGCCATCTTTAGAAAATCAGTAAGTCGCAATGGCTCGCAAGCCACAAAACCTTTTCAAAATACATTTTTTAAAAACACATGCTTAATAAGCAAAACACAAGTCTTATATGCTACACATAGCAATGCTTAAATCAGAACTCTTGCGTATAATTCACAACACATGCAATTCTTATTGCAAAGTAAAAACACTTGCTTTTCAAACCATATTGGTATTAGTGATCCGATTAGTCTACCGCTAATCGTTGGGATAAACGGACTCTCGCTCGATCCTTTGAACGAGGTTACATGGAGGTTTAGTTCCACCATGCCAATACTCACCTTAGTGTCCGGGTTAGTTAGCAAACCCGAATGCGATAAAGTCTCTTATATCGCTCAACATTAGCTCCCCTTAATGTATCACTAAGGAATTTCACACATACGCATTTTATATATTTAGTGCACTACCATCCTATTGATCGATCAATTTATCCTTCTTAGCCATCTTAATAATATCTAAACTCTTCAAGATTCATGTATTTGGGCATCAAAAATAGCCATGTAAAACCCTTGAACGAAATTCAAGAAAACAATGGATTTTTTATCAAGAAAACCGATTTTATTGATTCAAGACTTTAAAGATTGTTGCAATCAACCAAGAACTTAGGAATTTCATTAAAGAAATTTATGTTTAAGAGTTTTGAATGATTCTCACCTCCAAAATTGATCCAACCTCCTTCCAAGGTTTAAAAACAAGTAAAACCGAAGAAAAACAAAGAGATTTTGAAGAAGAAAAATATAGATAATTAACCTAACACAATTTATTTGAAAAGAATTGATATTTACCTTGAAAATATGAAGAATATCTTGGAAAGGAAGAAATCTAAATCTTGGAAAAAGAGTTTAAAGCTTGATGCAAAAATAGAGTTTTTCAAGTCAAACCGAAGAAAAACGAAGATAATTTGAAGAAGAAAATATGGGAAATTAAACCAACGAATTTTATTAAAAATAATGGATATTTACCTTTAAAAAATATGGTGAATAGGTTGTCTTAGAGAAGAAGAAACCAAAATTTAAAGTAGGTTTATTTTTAAAAAGTGAATTTTGGGGTTTTGGATCAAAATTAGGGAATTTTGATTACTTAAGTTAAAACAATTGATTAAAGGTTGTTTATATAGGCTCTCGGAAGGATTAGATCAATTAGGATTAGGATTGGATCAAAGCCCCTTAAAGTTTCAAAGTTTTGGCTTAATTTATAAAATTGTCCTCAAGTTTTTAATTTTTACAAAATAGTCACTAATTTCAAAATCTTAGGGATTCAAGAGTCAATTTTTGAAATTGAGTTGACCTAAGTCAAATATAAGTCAATTAAGTGTTTTAGAATATTTTTATACAATTTATTTTCATTAAAAAACAATTTTTAAGAATTTAATCCCGAAATAGGCTAAATTGACAAAACCGATCCACTGAACTTCTAAAACGGCCACTAAACTTCTAGGCCCAATTTTGGGGCGTTACATGCTCTTTATTTCTTTCCTAGATGATGAATCATTCAATATATTGAATTGATCAAATTCAACAGTTAATCTAAGTATTTCAACTTTTATGCTTGTAAGGAGTTATGTATAATTTATAGTAATTTGTGTACATACTCAAATTTTACATTTTTTGTATCAGATTTTGTTATCTCGTACGGAATTACGTATGTACAAAAATTCTTACACTAATTTAAGTCCTTTTGGGAAATGATGAGTAGGTGTAAGAAATTCAGTACATACAATTCTTCTTACAAATTCTTTAAGAAAATGTATATACTTTGTAGTAATTTGTGTACACACTCAAATCCTTATAGTTCTCGTAACATATTATGTTTTCTCGTAGAAAATTATGTATGTACACAAATCCTTACACTAAGTTAAGCCCTTTTGAGCCATGGTGAGTAAGTGTAAGAAATTTGATACATATTGTTTTTCTTATAACCTTTGTAAAGAGTTGTATATACATTGTAGTAATTTATACACATACTCAAATCCTTACATTTCTTATATTAGATTATGTTATCTCATACAAAATTACATATGTACACAAATCCTTATACTAATTTAAGCCCTTTTGGGTCACGGTAAATATGTGTAAGAATTTAACACATATCGTTTTTCTTATCATTTTTGTAAGGAATCGTGTCTAGATTGTACTAATTTGTGTACATACACAAATCTTTACACATCTTGTACCAAATTATGTTTCTAGTAGAAAATTATGTATGTACATAAATCTTTACACTAAGTTGAGCCCCTTTGAGCCGTAGGAAGTAGGTGTAAGAAATTCTGTACATACGATTTTTCTTACAACTTTTGTAAGGTATTGTGTATACTTTATAGTAATTTGTGTATATACTCAAATCCTTACATTTCTTGTCCCATATTATGTTATCTTGTGGGAAATTACGTATGTACACAAATTTTTACACTAAGTTGAGCCTCTTTGGGCAATTGTGAGTAGGTGTAAGAAATTCGATACATATTGTTTTTCTTATAACTTTTGTAAGATATTGTGTATACTTTATTATAATTTGTGTACATACTTAAATCCTTATATTTTTTGTATCATACTATGTTATCTCATGAGAAATTATGTATGTATACAAATTCTTACACGAAATTAAGCCCTTTTGGTTCAGTGTGAGTAGGTGTAAGAAATTTTATACATACCATTTTTATTATAATTTTGATAATAAATTATGTATACTTTATAATAATTTGTGTACATATATAAATTCTTCATTTCTTGTAACAAATATGTTTTCATGTACCAATTTATGTATGTCCAAAAATCATTACATTGTAACATTTTATGTATATACCGTTTTTCTTACGATTTTTTTAAAGAAGTTATGTATGTACATAAATCCTTATATTGTAACACGTATATATATTGTTTTCTTACAATTTTTTAATAAAAAATTATGTACATATTTAATCTAATTAACCGATCGACCTTTATTTAACCCTAAATTAAATATCATTTTCTAAAACTATCCAAATTTTAATTATAACTTTATTTTCACTTCATTTTAACCTGCCTCATTTTATACTATTTTTTTTTGAAAGGCCTCATTTTATACTAAAGAAACATAATTAGGGACGATTTCCTCGTTGAACCCTCCTACTAGAAAAAGAAAAAAGAAAGCTTTTCTGTTTGCTACTTCCCTTTCTTTGCAAGATCCGGCATTCTCTTCTATCAGCATAAATAGAGAAAAGAAATTACAACAATAATGAATACCATTTTATATCTTCATTGTTAAGCTTTCTTTCTTTCTCTTTTGAAAATGGTGGGTCTTCCGTCCGAGGATTCATCCGATTCCACTCTCCGGATCGACTCAGACAACAACAGCACAAGCAACGATGAACAGCGAGTTTACTTTGTGCCCTTCAGGTCAGTTTCCTTTCTAACAAAACATTTCTTGAAACCTAAAGATTTATCCAATCACTAAGAAAAAAGTTTTTTTTTTCTTCTTTTATTGGGTATTGGGTTATTGTTAGTGGAGTAGTCAATCTCTGATAATGTGATTTGGAATCTTTGTAAAATGGGTTACTTATTAACAAAAAAGATAATGCTTTCAATTCTTTTTCTAGTTTTGGTTCAATTGGGTTTTCTGTTAGAATTTATAAGCATTTACTTGGATTTATTATAATGGACTGTTTTAAGTTAGATATCCAATTTTTGAAATTTGTAGTATTCTTGTCTTTTAAGATTTGGTTCGAAGAGTTGATTCATATTTTTACTTCTTTTTTTAAGATGGTGGAAAGATGCACATGATTCAACGTCTGGCCAATCTGATTCGAAGAGGGGGATCTTGTATACTGCTACTCCGGGAACCTCGTATCCCATGAAGTTAATCAACAACATATTCAACTCAGATCTTGCTTTCAATTTAAGGAGGGAAGAGGAGGATTCTTTGCTCAATGGTGAAAATGGAGAGGTTGGTATTTCAGGAAGGGACTATGCATTGGTTCCCGGTGAAATGTGGGTGCAAGCTCTTAAATGGTGAGTTTTTTAAGACGAGTTTCCTGTTTAATCTCATCAGAGCTGTTTCCATGAGTGTTAAATGGTTTGAATTGTTAGTTTACTTATCCGTTGTTCTTTCAATGCTTTTTGATTTTCTTGATGCGGGTGCATTGCATTTAAGAGTTTATGCAATGATGGTGTTTATTGGATTTATAGGAGTAAAGAGGAAGAGCCAAACTTGTATGAGACAAGTGAATCAAAGTAAAGTTTGGTTTTGCTCCAGTTTGGATTATTGAAAACTGAAAAGCAATAATTTTAGTACATTCTAGTTTCTTTATCCGTCTACCATTTAAAAGATCCTTAAGTTGTATTTAAGTATAGTTTCTGCATTAAGTGAACTATTTTGCTTCCCATTTGAATCACTGGGATGTCTCCAGTCCTCCTGGAAATAACAGCGGAATAAGTCTATGAAAAAGTATGCTGACAAATTCTCAACATGGGAGCTTATCCTACTTTGTGATTCTTGCACCAAACCCTGACATAAACTTTACGTTGCGCTTTCTGTAAATTGTGTGGCAGTATTTGTGACCTTTTAAAACGAATTTAGCTTAAGATGTGCTTTCTGAACTCTTTTTGTTCACTACACACTACATGAATTAGGAAGCCTACTTTTATGGAGTATGGACTGAAATATTTATTGTAGAAATCAGAGTAATTCTCTGTTTTTCTTGATTGATTTCTATAGAACATAGTACATATTTATATACAAAAATATCTCTAACTTAGGAAACTAAAGATTAGGAAAGAAACTAATTCTAGAAAATATAATCCCTTAGAATAAGGGATTATAATAATAAAAGATATTTACAACATCCCTTAATTGAAGGATGGAAACAATCCATATCTTTTGTGATCTTTCCATAATTCCTACATTTATGAAAACTTTATTTCAGCTGAAAACTGTAACTGTGCATATTCCTGGAAATCAAACCTGTTAATCTTAGTTTATAAGAACATGATCTCCTTTATTAGGCATGATCTGTTTAATCTGTTTGCAACAAATGCATAGTCAATTTCATTCTTAAAATTTTAGAGATCCAAAAAGATTGAACATTTATAATCACCTTTTATGCGTCATTTCCTTTTTTTAGTTCATTTTGTTTGGTTATATTTACATGACTTATTCTTCTGTATCCACTTTACTTTTTGTACACCTTGTATGTGATACTGATTGTATGAACTTTAGAGTGAAAAGAAACGTTTGTTTGAGTTACTAAAATCTGATAACATTTTTTATTTCTGGTGTTTGAAGAATCAATTCTCTGTGACCCTTAGAAACTGAAAAGAGCTTTATAATATCTCTCAAGTTATACTTTGCTGTTCCATGTAGGCATAGTGATGCTAAGATTGCAGCAAAAGGTGGAAAAAGCTTTTCAGCTTCTGAAGATGACATGGCAGATGTGTATCCGTTGAAGCTAAGACTTTCTATTCCACGGGAAACAAATTCATTGGGAGTAAAAATTAGCAAAAAGGTAAGTTTATTTGACCCATTTCCACTCTTAGTCTGTGAAGATATATTACATTAGGTTATCCAAAGATTCTATAATATCTAAATTTTAGGATTAATGTTTCCATCTATCCATATGTTATTTGTAAAATGTCAATCGAGTATGACAGCATATCATTAAAGTTCTATGGTGATTTTCACTCTGGAGAGGGGCGTAATTTATTTGTTCCTGTTTGTTATAAATAGCATTGTTTAGAAAATAAATAGTTCCATAGAACCATTTGTGTTATTTATATTATCTTTCCAGTTACAGGACTACACATTTCTGTTTTGAGTCCTGTGTTGTAAATTGTAATGTAATGACTTGGTTTGAAATGTTATTATTGACATACGGATTGACTCCATTCAGAAGATTTTGATTGCATCTTGGGATTTTAGATGTTCATATAAGTAAAAAATTGATAGAATCATGCTATAGTTTAACAGTTTTCTCACCTACAATACAAGATTTATTTCTCATTTTTTATTTTGTTAAATTTTACATGTTCTTACATTTCTGAATCATTAGCCTGCGACCAATCTCAGATGCCTTGGTTCTGTGTGCCAACTTTATGTTTCACTTTTTACAGGACAATGCAGTTGAACTATTCAGAAGAGCCTGCAAAATCTTTACTATAGATTCTGAGCGGGTAATTTACCTTCTCATTACAGATGATTTTTTTCTTTTATATACATTTTCAATGGGATGGCTATTTATGTTTCTCTGTTCCACAGTTACGCATTTGGGACTTCTCTGGGCAGACAGCTCTATATTTTATGAATGAGAGAAAAGAATTTCTCAAAGATTCTCAATGCCAATCAGATCAGGAGGTAAGATATATTTTTTGTGTTACTGGTTTACACCTACTTGTTTGAATCTGTCCACTTTCCCTCCAAGATGCACTCCTTAGTTTTTTAAACTTGCCTTTTTTTAACCTATTGTGCTTATCTGCTTGCCTTGTTTACATAAGTTCACAAATTGGTATAAAATATCCACTCAAGCATATAGAATCTTCAACTGAGTATACTATCTTCATGTTTCCCAATGCTATTCTTCAGTATAATATTTTATGTAATTCACTTCCCGAACGATTGTTACAAATTGATCAAATTCCAAACATTGATTTCCATTATATGTTTTATGCTTCAATGTTAAGCTGACCCATTTGGTTTCCATCATATGGGACATATTCAATAAAAATATTGCAAGAATCCTTTATTGAGATGATTAAATTATGTGAGACTGATCGTTCTTTTTGAGACAATTATTGACATTTGAGTTTCCTTTAGGAGAGTTCTGTGTTTCTTTACACTTACGAGGGATATTCCATCTCTACCCTTTGTTCTGCTTCCATTTTCTGTGTGACTGACTCTTTTTATGTTACAATCTAAGCCTTTAGTTATGTATTAACTTTTCCTACCACACTTATTTTTTCTTTGATTTCTGTACTATGCTAGAATTTCTAGAAATCATGTTGCATCAAATTTTAGCCCACTGAAGAGAAATTTGTGGCAGTAAATCATCTTATGTAACCTCAAAAGGGAATTTTATATACCTGAGGTGATTTTACTTTTACTCAAATTTTAAGACAATAGAATGAATCTTAAGATAATGGCAGTTGTGACTGTTTGGCAGAGTGCAAATCAAATTTGAAGCAAGGGGTAAGTTGATTTTCCTCTTTGTTTTCGTATATTGCTCTCTACTTGTCTTTATCATCTTAATTGGAATATCATTTAAATTACTTTTCTTACAACTCAGTTTTTGCAGTTTTAATGCGCGCCAATAATGTTTTGTTCTTTTTCTGTAGATTCTCCTGGAGTTGCAGGTCTATGGGTTGTCAGATTCCGTGAAATGTAGAGAAGGGAGAAAAGATGAAACGTTAGGACAACATCCTGCAAGTTGCTCTTCTGGTGCTCCAATCTTGTTAAATGGTTTCAATGACAATTCAAAATCCAATTTTTTGGGTACTAGTTCTGCAATATTATGTGGAAGATCCGGAGAAGCTGGTTCTTTGGGATTGACTGGATTGCAGAATCTCGGAAACACTTGTTTTATGAACAGCGCCATTCAGTGCTTGGTTCATACACCCAAAGTGGTCGACTATTTTCTTGGAGATTATACTACAGAAATAAATCCCGACAATCCTTTGGGAATGAATGTAAGTTGTATTTACTTCAATTCCTTTCCTGTCATGTTTGATTTTTTCATAGTTTTCAGAATAGAATGATGTTTGAACTAAGCATGCAAAATTTTCAGGGTGAGATTGCTTTTGCCTTTGGGGATCTATTGAGGCAGTTATGGGCCCCTGGAGCAACTCCTGTGCCACCAAGAACATTTAAATCAAAACTGGCTCGATTTGCTCCTCAGTTTAGTGGCTTCAATCAGCATGATTCTCAAGTCGGTAAACATTTTCTTGATCTCAGTAGTTGAGTTTTTTTTTTTTTTTTTTTTTAAATGTAATATTATCAAATTCCATGTTTTTCTTTATTAATTTGATATGCCTTTTATCATAGGAACTTCTTGCATTTTTGTTGGATGGACTTCATGAGGATCTCAATCGTGTTAAAAGTAAGCCTTATGTTGAAGTGAAGGACAGTGAGGGTCGACAAGATGAGGAAGTAGCTGATGAATATTGGCAAAATCACCTTGCTCGCAATGATTCTATCATTGTTGATGTGTGCCAGGTAAACTTATTTTTCCCATGATATGACTGGTTCTGAGCACTCATCGAAAGTTTTGTTTGACATGTATGGTTTACACAGTAATCACTTTCATTTTCACTTGGTCTTTATTTAATTTCCATTCTTTTGATTTCCTAAAGATTTTGGTTATGAGGAAAAGGTGATATTTAAGTTGAGGACTTGACATATAATAGTAGAAGATAGTATTAGTACTGGAAAAAAGTGAATAGCATCAAATTCCCAATAGAAAACTTTTTTTGAAAGGTAAAAAGGGCATCGTTAAAAACCTCTTTTGCAGTCGACTGTGGGAGCCGAATAACAAAAGGAGGAAAAGAGTGTCCATAATGTTGTTATTAATTTAGTAAAGATCATTACATCATGAAGTACAACCATAAAGTCCTTTGGAAGTTAGTACTTAAGCCCAAGACTTTACACTAAGGAGTAGCAATGCTATGATGGCAGAGAGAGTAACCTGAAAACCTATAAATTGGGTCTAACCACCATAGGAAATTGAGCTAATAAATTCTAAGATAATTCGACGACCTATTCACCCTGTTTTTAGCTAACTTATCTGCCACAGTGTTCTGAGCTCTTGAAATATGGCGGTACGGATAGTTTATCACCCATTTTGGAATAATCAATATTCATTTTTGTTTTATTGTGTTCTTATAGAATGATGGTAACATGACTTGTAGATTGAATGAATTATTCAAGTATTGATTTGTAGCATGATTGATTTTGTTTAGTTAATCAAATACATCAGACAAGCTGGATCTAATTTGTTTACGATCTTAAGTAACACTTTGTATTTTAGTATACAAGTTTGTGGTGTTTGCTTGTATTTGTTGACAAGTTGATTATTCCACTTAATTTGTTGCAGGGTCAATTTAAATCAACTTTAGTTTGCCCGGAGTGCAGAAAGGTCTCTGTAACATTTGATCCATTCATGTACCTGTCACTACCTCTACCATCAACAACATCGCGGACAATGACTGTAACTGTCATCAGTACTGATGAAACCTTTCCACCATCTCCGTTTACAATTACTGTCCCGAAGAGTGGGAAATTTGAAGACCTTATCCAGGCTCTAAGTGTTGCATGTTCTCTCGGGGCTAAAGAGACCCTTCTGGTGGCAGAGGTTTATTGCATTCTTTACAACATCTGCATCTGTCGATTAGTTACTAATGCTGTTTTTATGCTTATAAATGTTCAATAAATCTGTAAGCATTAACTTATATTGCAGATATACAACCACCGAATTATACGTTATCTTGAAGAGCTTACTGATTCTTTATCCTTGATTAGAGACGATGATACACTGGTTGCTTATCGATTAAATAAAGACATCGAGAAAGCTCCTTTAGTTGTTTTTACGCATCAGCAAATGGAAGAGTAAGTTTGTTTATTTCCGACCTTGACTGTTCCAGCTCTCAGCATCCCATTCCCACCCTCTTCGTGATTTAGATTTGATTTTCATATGTTTGCATCTCTTGTTTTACTTATTAAAATGAATATTCTTTGAGGTCTTGTAAATTTAAAATAAGAAATTTGGAGTATATACGACTACCAAATTTTGCTATTCCTAGTCCATATTATATATTTATGACTGCTTGTTAATGAAGGCACATGTTAATTAAAAAATGTTGGTCAGTATCCCGTAGTTGCATCTTTTGATGGACACTTGGAATTATGGTTCTTTTTATGGTTGTATCATGTTTAATGGAGCCATTTCATGCAAAAAATATTTTGCAAGTTCTAGTTTTACCTCTCAACATTACTCATGGCGTTTTACCTTCTAAAGATGTAAAATACTCGGGTGGATTTTACCATTTTTCCTGTTTCTTCTTGTATGTTTTCTTTTGACTTGAAAAAAATTATCTTTGTCGTCCACTTACCTACAGCTGCATCACACATACTCTGGGTTTGTCTTGTGAATGTCCGTTAACCTAAGGTTTGACATTTTATATTTTCAGGCAGTACATCCTTGGGAAACTGACTTCAAGTTGGAAGACATTCGGAATTCCTCTCGTATCAAGGCTTTCTGATGTTGTCACTGGATCTGGCATCCGTGATTTATATCTGAAATTACTAAATTCATTTCAGACACACGCTGGAGAAGTCTTAGATGTCTGTGGTAACTCTGAGAGAACTGCTGTTGAAGACATATCTCCAAAAGAGCATGATGCATCATCTCCAGTACCAAATGGGTTTGAAAAGCCCCCTAACGCAAATGGGGATTTTGCGCCTTCAGATGCTGAGTTACAATTTTACTTAACAGACGAAAAGGGAATGATCAAGGAATCCCAGATACTTATGGGTGAAGTGATAACGGCTTCTGGTGTGTCCCAAAGATTACATGTACTCGCATCCTGGCCAGAAAAATATGTTAAAAAATATGATACACAGCTTTTTAGCACTTTACCACAGATCTTTAAGTCGTGCTCTTTTGCTAAGAAACCCCAGGAATCTGTATCTCTTTATAAATGTCTTCTAGCATTCTTGATAGAGGAGCCACTTGGACCAGAAGACATGTGGTCAGTGTTTACATTTTTGTCTCTTATAACTTTCTTTAGACATGTTTTGAATCTTAACCAATAACTAGAATTTATGTTCATTATTTCGGAGGATTAACTCTCATAACCAAGTTGAATCTTATTTTGCAGATTCTTTGATCTTGCTATGTTTCTTTGACCTTGCTTTCCCTTGTGATAGAAAACATTATTAAAACCCATAATTTAAGATAAACAAAAACTCCTTTTCTATTGGAAGATGCCATGCCTTTTATGAACTAATAGCTCATCATTTAGTATTATGTTTATTAAGAATTCCCTCGATTTTAGATTTAATAAACATATGCTCGGCTTCTATGTTCCTTGATTTGGCTCTAAGTCGCTGCATTTCTTTGCCAGATTAAAAGATCTGTCATCTTGTTTTAATGCGTGTGATAGATGATTATAATTTGTCACTATTCCCTCCAAGCATGCCTGAATATGTTTATACTATATTACTTGAAACACTAGCCTATTTTATACACACAGACACATGGGTATATACAAGAGAAAATTGGGTATAAATTCAAGCGATAGACCCTTTTTTCAGTCATCAAACTTTTCTTGTGCATGCTTTGCATGCCATTCTCTATCTAATGCCTGGTCTTGTTTAATGCTATTTTAGGTACTGTCCAAGCTGCAAAGAGCACCGTCAAGCGAGTAAAAAGTTGGATCTTTGGAGACTGCCTGAGATTCTGGTTATTCATTTAAAAAGATTCTCGTATAACCAGTTCTTGAAAAACAAGCTGGAGACGGTTGTTGACTTCCCCATTGACGATCTTGATTTGTCAAATTATATCGGCTCTAGGAATGGCAAGCTATCTAATCGTTACATGCTTTATGCGGTCAGTAACCACTATGGAAGCATGGGAGGTGGTCATTATACTGCATTTGTCCATGTAAGTAATGACCTAACCATGATTTATGTTGTCTTCCTTAAGAGTTGACATCTAGCATGTCTAGGGTTCAGGTCGAAGAAATATAAAAATTCCCTTTTCAGACTAAAAACTGATTTTGCCTGTTGGTACAAGCTATAATACTCTAATCTTGGTTTTCTGATGTAGCATGGGGGCGGCCAATGGTACGAGTTCGATGATAGCCATGTTTATCCCATTGGCCTGGAGAAGATAAAGACATCCGCTGCTTATCTTCTTTTCTACAGAAGGGTTGTAGAATAAAAACATCCGGTGTCATCGTTTTCAAGCGAGGCATTATTTTCTGGTGGATACATCAAACTTCATGCTGCTTTAAAATTAGCAAAATCTCAAAGGAGTAGCATTCTGCTTTCATCTTTGGCACCGTTTAAGCCTAAGTTGATGTTTTTTTAGTACTACAAGCTGATGCCATTGATGAGTGTACCATAGTTGCAAGAAAGGATCGAGAGTGCTTGAAGAAAGAGGGCCTTCTTTTACACCTTTATTCATATTCATATTATCATTATTTTAACCCATGAAAGTGTAGTGTTTTACTAAGGGAAAGCCTTGAATTTTTGATGTCATTTGAAGAAACTATTGATGTTGGGATTCGAATCTTATCTCCATTGGATGCGGCTCTTAAGGACTAAACTCGGTGTTTAGGGTTTAGGGTTTAGGGTTAATCACGTTGGGGATTTCTCCGCGATGAAAGATTGTTTTGCCCATGATTATTTACGAAAATGTAAAATTTTATTTTAATTTAAAAAGCCTGATATTTTGAGATTAAAAAATTTTAGAGTTAGACACCAACTATTTTAAAGTTAATTTAATAAAACAATAAATTTTAGTATACGATAAAAAAAATAAAAATGAATTTGAGAGTAGATTAGGGATAAGTTAGGACTAATCTCTATATACCGTCTAAAATTAGTATAGTATATAGTTTATCTATATACCGTCTAAAATTTGTATAGTATATAGTTTATTTAATGTTTTGGTGTTGGAAATTTAGATTTGGATTAAAATTTAGAACACGACTTTTAAATACTGAAAATATTAAGAGAATCGTTTCCCTGTGTTTGGGACATGATTTCTTATTTTTTTGGAAATATCCGAGGAATTACACCTCTATACGTCTGGGATGAGAAATTATATTATGGGTAAGTCCCACCACGTTATTTATGGGATCAACCATTAAAAATCATCAAACTCTTCATTTTTTTCCATGTAATATTTTCCTAAGTGAATCTTCACTCATATTTACTGTTAATTGATTTTAAAAATAATTTTTTAAGTGAAGATTCACTTGAAAAAAATATATGACATGAAAAAAGTGACGAGGTGGGTGATTTTTAATGGTCGGTCCCATGGACACGTGGTGGGTTTTACCCATAATATAATTTCTCGTCTGGGATATAATTACACAAATATTTTAAAAATGTTTATTTAAAATTCAAAATTAATTAAAAAGGCTTTTTTTAATGACGTAAAATGCATAATATATAAGGTTAAAGATTAACTTACATGATATAAAACTCATTTAGTTTAAAATGAATCTCATTCATCTATTTCATTGGTCCAATAACCATTGAATAATATAAAACTCTAAGTTTTATGTAGTATAACTTGAGTAAAAACAAAGCTTAATCTATCACTACAGACTTTGGTGTACCAAAACGGGTCCAGGCATATCGGTATGTCCAGCTTATTATTATGGGTAGATTGTAGGGTGTTTCGGTATGTAGAAGATCATATTAGAACAAGTCTTTAGAATTTGGTTATTGGAAGATTTTGTTTCAATATAACCTTATAGTGTTTCAGTATCGTTAGCTAAAATTGAAAGAAGAGGGATTTTGATTGATATTTACATGTAAATATCAAAACAGAATCCGATATAGGATTAATGACTTTAATAGTCATGGTAGGTGTACCGAAATGACCATTAGGCATATCGGTATAGGCTTCATCAAAATGACATAATTACCAAACTTGACTCTGGTGTTTCAATATTGCCCCAAGCGTATCGATACAGGATCAATTAATTTTATTAAAATTGGAATAAAATAAAGTTTAACAGTTTAATACTTTAGTCACTAATAATTCCCCGATTAAAATTGGAAAGATAAATGAAATTGAAATAAATTAAAATTTTACAGGGAGTCTTAATTGCATATTGATAAAATAAATGTTGAATAAATACCCCTAATTTACCAAATTATAGTAAAACCTTAGTTAGATGACCTCTAGACCCCATATGATAGATTCATAATAACGCGAAATTCCTCGCCAAACCATAGAACTATGATACCAAATCACTAAAAAATCTACTAGTAGCCCTTTCTGACCCAATTCCCTACCAAGCAAAGAAAGGGTGTTATAGATCTTTCCCGGGTCAAGTCACCTGCATAGGTTGAGAGTTCAAAATGGTGCCATTTTGGTCCATAAGCTTGGTGCCCCAAATGGCACCATTTTAATATGTGATATTAAACCGTTTTTTCATTTGAAGCATACCTCCCCTATATTATTTTCTAAATAAACAACAACAAAAAAACAATAAAACCTCTAAAATTTTACCTTAAAATAAAAAAAATAGGATTTCATGCCTTCCATGTCACATCGCCATTCATTGAAATGCATGATAACTCATTCGACAGTCGTAATGCTAGAAAAGAAAAAACGAGAAAATTTTGTACCTTATAATAGTCAAATATTAAAACTCATTATAATTTTTTATTTCTTTTTTCTTTCAAGATGGTAGAAGAAGAAATATTTTTAGCTATGACATTTACTTTTGAAAACCGCTTTTTCATTTGATACAATTTTTTTCTTCTTTTGTAGATATTTTGAATGAATCCCGTTATATTTTTTTTTCATTTTTTACACTTCCTCCTATTTTAGCCTACAAAAACCTTCTATCCTAACATCTTTTCCTTAATTTCAGATATTCTTGATTTAATAATTAAGGGTGAGGCTAAATTTGCGAGTTTTTTTGTCGTATTGGTGAGTAGGGTTATGATTTGGTAGAGGGTTGTTGGATGATTGGTAGAGGAGTGACAAAGATTATTGATTGGGAATAAGATTTTAATAATTTAGGAGTTAGAGTTGGGCATTTTTAGGGTTTAGTTTAAGGACTCAAATGGGTAGATTTAGGGTTTTTCTTTAGGGATATATGTTATCTCCTCAAAAGTAATGATTTTTATTCCTATTTTGATATTATTTTGCTTTTTTATAAGTACATTTAGTTGCATTAGTTATTTAGATTCATGCTTTTGCATCAAAGAGTTAGTGTCTGTCTTTTCTTTTTGAAAGATTGTGTTTTTGTGGTTATTTTGGAGGAAGCTTGATAGGAAAAATAGTCAAGAACAAGTAGGGAACCAATTAGGATTGTCAAGAAGAATGCCATATGTCGTTTTCATAGAAGGATTAGAAGTGTGCCAAACATATGTTGGCATGAGTGTGGCAGAATCCATGTCCAGAGAAGATGAACCCTCTGGAAAAAATAGGAGCTCCAAAAATATAGGAGAGGATCATGGTTATCATTTGGTCAACCTCCAAAAAATAGGAAAAAAATTTATGTCAAGAGTTGTGTCAAGACTTTTTCCGATGAAGAGATGACTTGATGACATCATCCCTAACATGATAAGCTATCATGCCAACTTGATAAGCTATCAAGGTGATCAGATCAGATGAGAGCATTATACCGTATTCCTTTAATTTGAATTTCAAATGGTCTCAACTTATCTCAATCCTCTCATGCATGCCTCTATATAAAAAACTCACCGGTCAAGCCTTAGAGAAAAAGAAAAAAGAGGAGAACTGATGTGATCCAAGCCAACACAAACTTCTTGGGGCCTTGCTCATATCAAAGAAGAAATCACAAGATTTAAACACTTGTGGTAAAGTCGATGATCTTAACAATTCAAGTTCAAATATGCTTTTTTCAAGCCTTGAATTTGAATTTGGAGCTTTGGCCATCTTTTGAACAAATGCAGCATGTTACTTTTGCATTTTAATACATGCATTTGAATACTATCTTAGGAGTGTGTTGCATGTAGTTGCATGAGCATTTAGCTTGCATGAGTTTACATTATTTTGCATATTTAATTTCTGCATTTTTATCATGAATAAATAAGGCTTATTGTTCATTTAAACATATTGTTTCATTTATGTTTGTTTAGAACATTTAAGCCTGTTAGTTCTTTTAAGCTTGTTAGTTTCATTAATGCATGTTAGTTTATGCATGTTAGTTCATTTAAAGTCTAAGAGCTTATTGATGTTTGTTAGTTCATTCAATTAAACTGGTTCATTTAATTTAAGTAGCTCATTAATTTTCTTTCAAGCATTTACTTTATTGAATAAAGATGTTATCTAATGGATGCTAATATATTTTCAGCTAGGGTATTCATTTTGGATCAAATGGCTGATCATTTTCTACAAGAATGATAAGTCATTTACCACCAATTGAAGACACTTGAAGACACCATGATGGTTGATCAGTTTCAAGACATTCAAGGGAGATTTACACCACTTAAAGACAGTTTCAGCAAGAAAGCAAGACATTGAAGAGCTCCTAAATACAACACTTAGAGAGGCACTTAAATACCTCTTAAAAGCTACTTAATTCTCCATAAAGCTGATCAGTTTTTTTTTTATCAGAGAAGACATGCAATGAAAGCCTTCATTATCACCACTTAAGGGAGAGTAAAGGCAATAATTAAAGCAACACTTAAGGAGGGAGTTCAAGGAATATCAGCCAACTTGTTTGCCATTTTTGGATTGGATACGGGAATATTTGAGTCTTGAGGTCTTCTTCAAACTTATTCCCCTATTTCTTAGCTTTCCAACGCAGTTTGAATCACCTCAATCCGATATCATGAGCTTAAGATATGATTAAATTAGTGAAGATAGTGCATACTGAAAATTTAGTATGACAATAGTCACAAGATGCTTGTTCAACAAATTCAAGAGGCCATTCAATTGCTAAATTCAATGCTTTTTCAGCAGCCTGTTAAAGGAGGATGAATGAAAAATTAATCAAGTTTATTAGCCCAAGTATTTCTCCATGTGGATGATATGTATGTCTACATTCATCCTATGAATGTCCACATTCATCCTTTTTAGATCAAACTTTTTGGTTGTCAATTGGAGATAGGATAACCTACAAACTAATAGGCCTTTAACACTAGAATAATGAGCCTTTAATCTTTGTCTAGGCAAATCAATTTCTTTTGCCTTTCACCTAGAAATAAGCACTCATTCCATTGTAAAAGATAGAACTTTTGGCATATATTACAACTTGAGAGTGTTTCTCTTTTATAGTTCTTTTTGAACTTTATCGGCTTGCAAAATTGTTCTTGTGGCATTCATCCCTTTTCATCTTTTTATATTGCTGGTTCCTATTTCTTATAACTAGAGGGTTACAATCCATTAAATTTTCACACAAGTTACGGTTTAAAAACTCTTAAGGAACGGGTCTTTACTTTTTAGTGTTGGTTCCTCCTTTGTTTACACCGCACCATCAATTACATTTCTTCTCTTCACTTCCATCTTCCATACATCCATATTTTCCATACTTCATCCTAAGCACAACAACCATCTTATCATCATTCTATTTCACCATATTATCTATCCATTTCATATCATCTTATAAGTTTTATTTCAAAGTTCCTATTTTTCATTTTATTTACTTACTAGAATCACGATCGGGCAATCACAAATACAAATTCGAATATTCCGCAACCGGATTCGTATCAAGAACATAGAGGATATCGAGATAAGAGTGATCAAATAAGGTGCTAGAGTAGCGAATGATATATGGTGTGATCGAGGAAAGGTAGTTGGAATTCGTGGCTGAGAGTCTGTTGTGGAGAGTTGTATCGAGAGACCCCTCTAACTATTGCCCTTGGCACAAATTGTTTTCTTTAATTTTTATTTTGATGATGATGTTTAAAATATTTTTTGGCTTGTTGATTAACCTTCATACCATGAATTGGTTTTTGAGTTGGTTGGGAGATGTATGAGTTGTAAACATTGACTTTCTGCCTTAGTTCTTTTATTGCAATCTTGCAATTGGTAAAGTTTTTTTTTTCTATCTGGCAAGCTTTTAAAATTTTAAATTGTATAAGACTACGCGAGAGCGGGCATTACTATTTTACTAAATACTCTGTCAAGCGAGAGGTAAAATAGTTGGGCCATTGTTTTTCAATATCTTAACTAACTTGAGATACAATGATAAAATTGTTGGATACTTGGGAGAGAAGCTTCGGAAGAAATCGTTCAAGTAGATGAATTTATTTTGGGAGTGAAATCTACCCCCACTGAGTATAAATTAGTTCTTAATCAAATTGATTTTAAGAAAAGACATGCACTATAGAGATATAAGGGGTTTTACTTAACCAATTTAGGCATCGAGCATCAAGAGAGGCTTCTCTACGGTTGAATTTGCTCAACAAACAATGCCACGATAGTTTTACCAATACAAGTTGGCATGAACCATGTTGAAACCAAACATTCACTGGCAATAGTCATCACTCATTTTAAAACACCTTCTTTACCAACACCTTTCTTGTAACGCCCTTATTTTTGGGCTTAGAAGTTAGCCGAGTCAATGTAGGGTTTGTTCGAACCAGTTTTAGGTAAGTTAGACTAGTTTCAGGATTTATTTGATAATTAATATTTTATATAGGATAAAATTATGGCAAAAATGTTTAAAAATCATAATTTGAATTATATTTGATTTTGGTCAAATTAATTTTGTAAAATTAAACCCGGAAGGGTGACATTTTGGAAACTAGTAATTGTTTTTGTAAAAATTGAAAATTGTTTATGTTTTAGTGACTAAAGTATAAAAGGGTTGTAACTTTGAATATTTAGGGAGCATTAAATCTAATATTTTTCAGAGGCTTTTACCTGTCAATAATCATCTTTTAATTGGGTTTTAAGTGTCTGATTAACTACATTTGGTATCATAACCACATTTTCACAAATTTACGTAAAACTATTTTTTTTCAATTATGCAATTTCCTAAACAGAATTTTCTCAGAATTCTTTCAATCTTCTATCATTTTTAACAAGGTAATAAAGGTTTCTTTCAATCTTTAATCCATCTTCTTTGATTTTAATGGTTTCTTATTGAAAATTCTTTGTTTTACATGTTTTTCAACAAGGTTGTGTGTGGAATCCAAAATTAGAGGTAAGGATTCGTTCTCCTCCTCTAATAACATATTCTTTATTGAAATTACCAAGTTTATGACTCTTATACATTATTTTCTAAGGTGTTTTGATGATTGAATTGATAAATAAAATAGAGGTTTGAGTTAAATCTTGAGGTTTTCTTTAAGATATTCGTGTAAATATAGTTTTCGGGATTAAATCAATGTTAAGAATGATGGTTTTGATCAATTAAAGTGTTAAGTGATCAGTTAAATCATTATAACCTCAAAATTAGGTTGCTAGATCATGGTGTTTTTGGAGTTGTATATGAGTTGTTGAAACCTGATGAGTTAGGATTCTTTGAGAAAGGTTTTTAGATGAATTTTGATCATGATTGGGCGTTGATCTCATTGGTGTTAGGAGAGGTGGGAGTTAAAGTGGTAAAGTTAATGTTTCAGTACTGTTTGGATGTTGTGTAGAGAGCTTTGTTATAGATGAGAGTTAAGAAGTGTTTGAAAGTGGTTATTTGTGCAAGAGTGCACTAATTCCTTAGTTTTTAATGGTTTAAAACTAGGGGATAACGTTGAGGTTGATCCATGATCATCGACTTTGGCGTGAGAGGTTTCAGTAAGGAAGCGAAGCATAATCGTTGAATAGATGTTAATGCTCTAAAAAGCGTATATTTTATATTCTTTTACTTAAGATTTTGTTTGATTTCAAGTTCATTTGCATTGGATTTAGTTACATTGCATTTGCATTAGATTAGGTTTTTATTTTTATTTTATTTTTATTTTAAAAGATGTTGCTTGTGAAATGTATTTTTCTAGTCATGTGTTGCAGATTTGCTGAGGCAAAATTGAAGAATGGAAGAGATACTATAGCATATTCAGTGCTGGATTGGACTTAAAGATACTATAGCATTTTGGGCACACAAAACAGAATTGTAGAAAAGACAAATGTGCAGTCCCAGTCCATGCTCGTGAATTTCAGGCCAGCTATTATTCCCTGCAATTCTCTACAATTATTAGAGAATATCCCTTGCATCTTTATGACACAAAAGCCTAGAAGCCTCCTATAAATACAAATGAAGGCTTTCATCAAAAAGAGAGTTCAGAGCAGATTAAAGAGAGAAAAAAAAGAGAGTAAACGTGAGGTTAGAAAGAAGAAAAAAGACGTTCACTTTCATCATCTTTTACCTCCAGCCGAGCCACCATTGTTGGGAGCTTCAAATAAAGGATCTTTGTAAGACTTCGGGAGAAGCAGAAAACTAGAAGACATCACGACCTAGTGTTTGAGACTTTCTTCCTCTTCGCTTTTTTTTTATTTCTTTTCATGTTTATGGGAATATATTTCAAAGACGGAAAAATGAATATTTTTCTTAACCAAGCCATGAACTAATTTTATTATGACTTAGGCTTGTTTATAAATGCTTTATTTTTTTGAATGAATGACTTTACTGTTTCTAGTTTATATTTGTGTTTTGTTCATGAAAGCTTACACCTTTTTATCTTAAACCTTGGTTTGTAAGAGCGAGAGATTAACGTTGCTACGGGGTTCGGGTAGCTTAGATCTAGGGATAGACAAAGCTAGACCAACATGAATAATGGGGTTATTGTGGGAGTAGAATCCTAACTCACCTTAGGGATAAGGTAGGGTTTCAACGACTAAAAATGGTAGAACTTTATCAACATTAGAAGTGTTAAGGTTGAGACCGGGAGGTAATGCGTTATCATTTTCGAGTGTTAGGCCTTTGACTAGGGATAATAGAGATATTTTTAGCAAACTTTTTCGAACTCTTATTTAACCATTAAAACAATGAGTATTTAGTATAAAAATAAGGAACTTTCCATAGCAAGCCTAGCAGTCTTTATCTTGAATATTCCTCTGTGTTGTGCTCGTACAACTTTATCTTATTACTTCGTTCTCAGTATTAGTTTGCTATAGTATTTTGGTTACAATTATGCAATTGCTTTAGCAAATGTCTATACAAAAGATTTTATTATATTTTGTGTATGTTAACTAATTTTGAAATTTTCTACCCAATCCTTGTGGGAACGATCTCACTCACTCACTTTATTACTTGTTCAATGTGTATACTTGCAGAAGATTAAATTGTTTTATCACACAACCCAACAGTCGAAAGTGTACGATGGGTTTAATTCACACTTATGATTAATTTCAGAGGTTCGGGAGTATATGTTTGGTGTCAGAAACCAATCTATGCTCAGAAGTAAGTGATGGATTGAAATTTCCCTTTTGTCGAGATGATATTTCTTAGTTTTGCATTGTCATGCTCATGTTTATAATTATGCATTCATTGTTGTAAATTGGCTTTAGAAAGTGATTTATGAAATGAATATCCAAGGGGAATAATGATTTGAAATGCGTTTGTAGCATTGGAATATATATTAAGATTTTTGCATTGGTTTTGAGATTCTAGGATGGTTTATGTGGTGCATTAATGCATGTTTGGATAACAATTAAAAAGAGTTTTGATACTTGTATATTGTCTAAGTGATGAGTTTAGAAATGTTGGATATATTGATCAATTAATAGGATATAGAGTGCACTATAAACTATATAAAATTCTTACGTGAGATAAATTCCTCGATATGCAATTGGGATAGTGCTATTGTTGTGTGATAGGGGTAGTTCTATCACATCCGAGAAATGGGGGTAGTGACATCTCGGTCGAGATGATATTTCCACGGTAGGGGTAGTTCTATCATGAAGCTTGGTAGGGGGTAGATCCATCAAGAGCTCACATATCCGTACATATGTAATTGATTTATAAGGATGGGGGTAGCACCATACGGTGTCACTTATAAGCTAATATATGTGTTTAATTCCATGTGCCACTATTTAGAAATAATGCTATGAGATTTGAGACTTATGGTGTAAAGATGCATGAGATTTGTGGCACATGATGAGATATATTTGCTTTGTAAGCATGAGATTTTAAAGGCGTGAGATATAATGAGCATAACATGAGAAAAATGGTTTTATTTCATGTGTGTTATGGGTTTCATTGTATGTGTGTTTGATATGAGCATTGGTACATATTTCTTAGTAGTATAATTGGCATGGGTAGACACTTTTCCTTGAGACTTTATGTAACTCCTTACTCTTTACTTGAGGTATACGATAGGTTAAAAATATAATTCCAAAAACTTTAGAATTAAGTAAACGAAAGAGGTAATTTATAAGATAAACATTCTGATTTAAATATAATGTAAATTGAACAAACATTTCATGCATGAAAATAAAAATAACTCAATCACTAATGATTACCAAATAACTAAAGTAAAACTAACATACTGAAAATAATAAGAAAATAATTGTCCGCTTGAGAGCTTCTAGTACCAACTCCTAGGGTCGAGTATATGGAAGGTTAAAATAAAAGAATTTGCTATAAAGCCAGTGTGTCTCTAAAGTGTAGTCACGGTTTATATTATCACTCAATTCACAATCACAGTTATAAAATATATAATCGCGATAAAAAAAACAATGAGTGATGAACGCAATGTCACAGAGAATGTAGTCTCATACTCCGAACGCCAATCACACTGGTGGCAAAGCCAACCATTCACAGTGGAGGTAGTTCCTCAGAACTCATCATCCCTTATTTCGCCAAACAAAATTACGGTAAAAACCACATTCCTTCGTACAATCCACACCATGTACATGTAATACAGTCAATGCTAATGATCTCTATGTCACATCACAGATAATCGTATAAAATATGAAACACACAATTCAGATAATTTGATCACAGTTCCACAGGGTATATCAAGATCACATATAACAATAATAGTTAATCACATAACACAAATCTAGCACAAAAAGAGAACACACCTATCGTAGCACAAATACTAACACTGACACGGACGTTTCCCATGATCTGGGCTAGGTCCTTCTCTAGTTGGGTTAGATCCTACAAATAAAGTTCTAATCAAAAATCTTATTCTAAAGTGGTACTATATCACTTAAATAATTAAGAAAAACACATGCGTGTACCACGAGTGGTGCTCGCAGGAGTCGGTCGAACGGGAGACTGAGGCGGTGGAGGTAACACGTCCTCTTGAAAGTCCACGTCGTCTGAAAAAAGACCATAAAATCCAAATTAAACAATTATTTGAGTCCACTTAATGAAGTGATAATTTTAAAATGGTCAACACTGGTTCGAGTTTAAAAATCAACAATTAAAGATCTAAATCGATTTCTCTCAATTCTCCAATCCCACCCCTGACTCAGTCTAATTAATAACCGAACCCCTATCATGAACCAAACCCAATATCCCGATTACTTCCCCTTATCCCGTACCCCACCTTTCCTTAACCGAGAACAAGGACCCTTCGGGAAAACCCAACAAATCACAAACTGCTACACCCCCCAAAACCGAACAGAGAGGGACTCTCTCTTACCTTACCAAAATCAAAATTCCAAGAGAATAGGCAAGACCATACTCGGCACCAAATTACAGGGGTAAGGTGAGAGTTCAACCAACCTTTTCTTGGCCAACAAAGTAATCTTTAAGGAAGAAGAATTTAGCAAGGGAGGATGAAGGGGAGATAACGTGAAACAGAGAGAGAAAAACAAAAATTGACTGGCTACTTAAAACCCATAGGCAACATTATACTTCTTATTGGACTAGGTTTAGAGGGTTCAGAAAATACTAGAATACCCCTGTTCAGGAATTAAAATTCTCCAAATTCTAGGGTTTGAAATTGGGAACCTAATCTAAATAGGGTTTATCTTTAATTAAATTTTAAGGGTGTTACAACTCTCCCTTCATGAAAGAAATTTCGGCTTCGAAATTTAGCTGGTGTAAAGTGGTGTGGATATTGAGCCTTGACAATAGATTTTGGCTCCCATGGGGCCCAATCGTAGCCATGATGACGCCAAAAAATCCTAACCATATTAATGGTCTTTCTCGTGAGAACCCTTTTATCCTCATCAAGAATCTTAACCGGTTATTCTTCAAAACTTACGTTGGGTCGAATCTCAATATCCTTTACTGGAATAATGTGGGATGGGTCAAATCTATAACGTCTCAACATGGAAACGTGGAACACATCATGAATACGTTGTAACTCATGAGGTAACTCAAGTTAATAGGTAACTGGTCTCACTCTCCGCAAAATCTGATAAGGATCGATAAAACAAGGAACCAGTTTGTCCTTTCGACCAAAACAATGTACCTTCCGCCAATGAGATACTTTCAAAAAAACTCTATCACCCACATCATACTCAATATCCCGACGCTTCAAATTCGCATAAGATTTTTGTCTGTCAAAACTAGCCTTAAGTATTTCTCTAATCATTCTAATTGTTTCCTCAGCCTCCCGAGTAATATCTAGACCCAATATCCTATGCTCAGTTAACTCAATCCAACCAATGGGTGTACGACACCTACGTCTATACAAAGCTTCGTAAGGTGCCATCTGAATACTAGCCTGATAGCTGTTATTATAAGCAAACTCTGCCAGAGGTAGAAAATTCTCCCAACAGCCCGGATAGTCAACAACATAACCTCTCAACATATCCTCAAGGGTCTGAATAACTCTCTCAGATTGATCATCGATCTTTGGATGATAAGTAGTACTAAAATTAAGTTGAGTACCCAGAGCAGTATGAAAAGATTTCTAGAACTTGGCTGTAAATCTCGGATCACGATCAGATATTATAGAAATTGGCATTCCATGAATTCGTACTACCTCAAATATGTATAAACAAGTTAACTTACTAAGGGGGTAGTCAACTCGAACTAGAAGAAAATGTGTTAACTTAGTGAGACGATCCACAATAATCTAAATAGAGTCTTTCCTCGACGAAGTCAAAGGAAGACCACTAACAAAGTCCACAATCATATGTTCCAACTTCCACTAAGGGATCTCAATATGTTGTTACAAGCCAGATGGTCTCTGATGTTCCGCCTTCACTTTTTGACAAGTCAAACACTTAGACACATAATCCACAACATATCTCTTAATTCCTTTCCACCAATACCGTTCCCGAAGATTTTTATACATTTTATCCCTACCAGGAAGCATGGAGTAGGGACTATGGTGGTCTTCACGAAGAATAGTTTGTTTCAGTTCAGAGTTCTTTGGAACACAATATTGACCCCGGTAACAAAGAATACCATTCTGGTCAATGGTAAAGTCTCTAGAAGTTCCTTCCTCAACCTCTTTCTTACGATGCATTAAGAACAAATCATTCGGCTGTTCCGAACGAATCTCAGAGATTAGAGTAGGGATAACCTGAAGTTCCGCTAAGATACTACCATCCTCATATAAACTCAAACAAGCAAAAAGAGCTCTCAGATCTTTAATTACTTGACGAATCAAAGCGTCAGCCACAACATTAGCTTTTCCAGGAAGATACTCAATCTCACAATCATAATCCTTCAGAAGTTTTAACCAACGACTTTGTCTCAAATTAAGCTCTTTCTGAGTGAGCAAATACTTTAAACTCTTTTTGTCGGTAAAGAATAACACTTCTCCCCATAGAGATAGTGACTCCAGATTTTGAAAGCAAAAACTAAAGCTGCCAACTCAATATCATGTGTAGGGTAATTACCTTTATGCGGCTTTAACTGACGGGATGCTTAAGCTACTACCATACCATCCTACACAAGTACGCAACCCAAACCAGTATGGGAAGCATTATTGTAAACGGTATAAGTTTTTTTCAGACTCAGGTTGTATTAAAACTGGGGTTTGATTCAACATTGATTTCAATTTCTCAAAGCTGAACTGTTAGGTCTTAGTCCAAAAAAATGGGTATTTTTCCTCAAAAGTTTGGTTAACGGAGCTGCAATGATCGAAAACCCTTCCACAAACCTTCGATAGTAACCAGCTAAACCTAGAAAACTACGAATCTCAGAAATATTCTTGGGTTGCTTCTAGCCCATTATAACCTCAATCTTTTTCAGATCTACCTTAACACCTTCGGTAGAAAACTATGTGTCCAAAAAACATAACTTCACCAAGCCAGAATTCACATTTGCTAAACTTTTCATATAACTGTTTTTCTTTGAGAGTCTGCAAAACAATTCGGAGATGTTCCTCATGTTCGTTCTCAAATTTAAAATAAACCAGAATGTTGTCGATGAAAACCACCACAAATTGGTCGAGATAAGGCTGAAACACTATGTTCGTTAAGTTCATGAATGCTTTAGGAGCATTGGTCAATCCGAAAGCCATTACGAGAAATTCATAATGGCCGTAACGTGTTCAGAGAGTTGTCTTGAAGACATCAGAATCCTTAACTCTGAGTTGCTAGTAACAAGACCTCAGGTTTATCTTAGAGAAAACTTTAGCTCCTCGAAACTGATCAAAGAGATCATCAATAAGAGGAAGATGATACTTATTCTTTATCGTCAAATTTTTTAGTTTACGATAGTCAATACAGAGACGGAGCATCCCATCCTTTTCTTAACAAAAAGATCCGGAGCTCCCCAAGGTGAAACACTTGGTCTAATAAAGCCCATATCCAAAAGTTCTTGCAACTGAATCTTTAATTTCTTAAGCTCTTTGGGTGCCATTTGATATGGTTCCATTGATACCGGAGTTGTTCTCGAATAAACCTCAATACCAAACTCAATCTCATCACGCTTAGGTGGTACCCCCGGTAATTCTTCAAGAAACACATCCGGAAAGTCTTTCACAACCCGAATCTTATCCATTCCATAATATAATTTTCTCGGATCAAGAATGTAAGCTAGATAGGCCACATAACCTTTCTTGATCATCTTTTCAACTTTAAGAGTTGATATCACATTGGATAAAAATCATCTTTGCTCCCCCCACTAGGATTATAATTCGGTTATCGGTTGTTTTCAGAAAAGCTCTCTTTTTCTCACAATCTAGGTTAACTCGATGATTGGATAACCAATCCATACCAAGGATAAGATCAAACTCATTAAACAAAAGTTCCATCAGGTTTGCAGGAAATATCTCTCCTTGGACTTCAAGGGGACAATTACGGTAAATTCTATTGACATCTACGGGGTTACCCACGGGACTTTGGACAGTTACAGAAAAGTCGGTTTTATTTACTGGAATCTCAAGACCATCCGCTACTGCACTCGCCACATAAAAGTACGTAGACCCATTATCAAGTAAAGCAAAATAAGGTATAGAATGGATAGAAAAGGTACCCGCTATAACATCTTGTTTGTCACGGTCATCATGAGCCCTCGTAGCATAAATCAGATCTTGTTTCTTAATACCTAAAGCAGCTGCACTCTAAACTAATCCTCTCTTACCCTATATACCGGAGGCAATAGATTTTCCTTGTCCTTTACACGAATCGAATGTCTGGACTAAACCCTGTGACTGATTCCTCAGGGAGGAAGCTATAGGCGGTTTAGGACAAGCACTAAAGAAATGATCCAGGGATCCACACCTGAAACAAGTTTCGATCTTTCTTCTGCATTATCCTCCATTTATTCTTATGGCAAAAAGGACAGATTAGTCGGAAAGTTAACAACCCACCTCCACTGACAGTAGATACTATCAGTTTCGACCTTTGATTACTTTGTTTAACTAACTCTTCTCTAGCTCTTTTACCCGAATAACTCGGGGTACCATGTTGGAAACCTAATCCAGAATATTTCTTACCCCGATCTTTTTCATATTTTGATTAGCTCACATAAATAGTTTCCATTCTTTCCACCGTCTTGGCACGATCAACCAATGCACTAAAAGATTTATCTTGAAAATGAGTTACTTTCTCATGGATTGTAAACCGGAGACCTTTAAGAAATTCCTGACACTTATCTTTTTCAGCGTCTACTAACCCGGGTGCATTCTGAGATAATTCGTTAAATTTAATCTCATACTTAGACACTTTCATATTCTCTTATTTCAAGTCAATGAAGGCGTGACGCCGATCAGCCAAATATTATTCTCCCACATAACGATTCTGGAAAGCCTGACGAAAAGTCTCCCAAGTCATTTGATCAATGAGCATGAATCTTTATTCCGATTTCCACCAACGCTGTGCTTCACATTGCAGTAGTGAAACAACAACTCTCAATTTCTTACAGGTAGGGTATTCTATCTCCTCAAACAGTATCTCAAGTTCCTCTATCCAAATTTCAGCATCCGATGGGTGTTCATCCGAAAAACCCGTAAATACCCTCATTTTGACACTTAAGAAAATAACATATACTGATTTTCTAGCATTTTCTGACTGATCACGAAAGTATTTCAGTAACTTTTGGTTAATCATAGCACTATCTAGTTCCACTATCTCACTATCATCAGATTCTAACAGTTCCTACTCATGAAATGGTTGTTCACGTGTATCCCTATCCCAATACTAACTGCTCACAATATATTGTACCTCAGGTTGATGGTCAGCTTTTTGATTTTGCATCTCAGCTTGATCATTAGTATGATCAACAATAGGTGGCGGCTCACTAACGGCCATAGCAACAATACCTCGGCCTCGACCTCTAGCAGCAACAAGTCTAACACTCTTACGAGGTGGCATAATATCTATCTACAAGAATAAACCTATATTAGATTTGATACCAAAGTCTCAATTTCAAAACACAAGTGAAATTTCATAATAAATCATTTTGTTTTCAAAAATTCCCTATATTCCAAAAAATATTTAATGTATTCATGCTTTTCCAAATATTTATAAAAAATTTGTTATGTGCCTCACAATTTGAGTGTTGAACTCGACTCTGATACAACAAATGTAACCCCTTACTCTTTACTTGAGGTATACGATAGGTTAAAAATATAATTCTTAAAACTTTAGAATTAAGTAAACGAAAGAGGTAATTTATAAGATAAATATTATGATTTAAAAATAATGTAAATTAAACAAACGATTCATGCATGAAAATAAAAATATCTCAATCCCTAATGATTCTCAAATAACTGAAGTAAAAATTTTGGTAATTAACATACTGAAAATAATAAGAAAATAATTGTCCGGTTGAGATCTCCGAGTACCAACTCCTAGGGCCGAGTATCTGAAAGGTTAAAATAAAAGAATGAGCTATAAAACCCAGTGTGTCTCTAAAGTGCAATCACGGTTTACATTATCACTCAATTCATAATCAAAATTATAATATATATAATCACAGTAAATAAACATAATGAATGATGAATGCAATGTCACAGAGAATGCAGTCTCATACTCCGAACGCCAATCACAACGGTGGCAAAGTCAACCGGTCACAGTGGAGGTAGTTCCCCAGAACCCCTCATCCCTTATTTCGCCAAACACAAAATTGGTAAAAATCATCTTCCTCCATACAATCCACTCCATGCACAAGTAATGCAGTCAATGCTAATGATCTTAATGTCACATCATAGATAATTGTATAAAATATGAAACACACAGTTCATATTATCTGATCACAGTTCCACAGGGTATCTCAATATCACAATAACAGTTAATCACATAACACATATCTAGCACAGGAAGAGAACACACCTCTCATAGCACAAATACTAACGCTAACACGGACCTTCCCCATGATCTGAGCTAGGTCATGTTCTAGCTAAGTCAGATTCTACAAATAAAGTTCTAATAAATAATCTTTTTCTAAAGCTAGATTCTACCAAAAGCTAGAGTGGCCTGGTTCGATACTGGTATCGATGCAATTTCATTACTGGAGGCCCCAGTATCGAACCAAGTATCGACTGGTCTTACTCGTTGACTGAGGTTGGATAGCCTGGTTCGATACTGGTATCGAACCAGGAAGCTCACTTCCAATCTTGGCATCGAAACATGTATCGATGCCTTTTTGCTACTGGAAGTCCTGGCATCGAACCAGGTACCGGACCATATAGGCCTTAGACAAGGGGGTATCGATACCCATGGGAATGGTATCGATACCCCTGCTCGAAATGGCAGGTTTATCACTTCTAAGACACTTAAACACTAACCAAAAGACCATTTATGTGGTCTCAACCCATCCCTAAACCTTAAGGGACAAATTTTTAACTTATTTAAGTAGCATCAACCAATTACCAATTCTAACATTTGGCCAAACCACTACCAAATTTTATTGTTCATGAGCCTTCAACATACCAAAGCTATAATTCTACCAAATGGCCATTCATACCACCATATGCCATCTAACAATTTAACTACCCTTCTGACTTACATTTCACTATGTGACTAACATATATATATCTATGGTGTGGTTCTAAGGATTCATATGCAATCTTACCTAATTCCATATTCGTATACCATATCCATTACTTACATATCACATGCTTAATACAAGGCCAATATAAACATACCATAGATCAATCTCCAAGGATATAAGGCTAGCCTATTATGAATACTTTGCCTTATGGCTTACATACCGAAATGTTCAAATGATCATATATATATATATATAAACTATGACCAAAATATCAAAATGCATGAGCGATTCTAAGCATGCCCTCTATGCCACCATAAGCTAGGAGTTACAAAAGTACAAAA
This sequence comes from Abelmoschus esculentus, assembly GCA_035048815.1. Taxonomy (NCBI): domain Eukaryota; kingdom Viridiplantae; phylum Streptophyta; class Magnoliopsida; order Malvales; family Malvaceae; genus Abelmoschus; species Abelmoschus esculentus. Next base: position 2,245,063 of record JAUCBN010000061.1, on the reverse strand, counting down.
TACCATACTTGGTCTTGCCTGGTGTCCTTGCTCTCGGTCAAAGTCGATCTATCTCCTTAGTCCGGTAACCTATTGTTTGGGAAGGAGGAAACAAAGGGGGTAAGTACTTACGAAGTACTTAGTGAGGTAGCCCTAAGTCTAACCAAATTAGACATTAAATATACATATCAAGGTTAACATACTTCAATTAAGCAATAATTCAATTCATGGCCATTTCACAACAAATCATGCAAAGAATAGTAATTGTCGAATATCATGCTTGTCATGTTTCATATTACCATGTCACTAGCATGCAAACTAAATTCACATCTATATGATCATTAACAACTTATATTCATATGCACGATGGCAACTTATGATCAAATGCTCAATGGCAACATGTTATCAAATTCTCGATGGCAACATATAATCAAATGCTCGATGGCAACATATAATCAAATGCTCGATGGCAATATATAATCGGATGCTCAATGGCAACATATAATCGGATGCTCAATGGCAACATATAATCGGATTCTCAATAGCAATATCATTTCAATTTTAATCTTTCGAATTTGTTACAAATGATGCCTTGGTATAGTTAGGCTAGGTAAGCGAGTCAATAGAAGTACCACAAAGGTACTGACAGAAGTGCCACGAAGTCACTAACAAAATATACCCACGGTATCTACAAATGGTGACTAACCACCTAACAAAGGTACCCATAGTACCAACAGAAGTACCGAAGTACTAAACAGAAGTACTGGGCAAACTAATAAATGAGCTCAGACCCTAGGCATGCCGTACTACCTATGACCAACTATCGACCAAGGCTCAATCAGAGTTTTCAATTCATTTAATCTTTCCATTTGCATTAAACAGGTTCCTTATCACAAAAGATGTCCATAACATGCTAATATTCAATGAATTTACATCAAGCTACCATTCCAAAAGCATATACATCATGCTAGCATATCCAAAGCATATCATACTAACGCATCAAAAGCATATATCATGCTATCATATCAAATCATACATATCATGTTACAAATCGAATAATCAAACCAACTTAAACATTCCTCATGCATGACTCACGTACCTGGCATCCGTAGCTGCGTGCCATTACTTACCTCGGCATTTCCGAGCTATGCAAATGTACTAAGCTAGCAAGCAATTCATATTGTCAATCAAGTTGTTTATCATTAACCTCCTTCCCTTTTACCGAATATAGACTAGTCCATTACATGACAATAAAATCAATTAAACAAGGACGGTTAGGACCCTAGGTCCTAACCCTAACGTTTTCCACACTCACCGTTGATTTCGAGCTATTCAAGGGTTGAAGATCGCGATTCCTTTCCCTCTTTTCCTAGCTTGATCGTGTCTTTGATCTTCTTTGATATTTTCTTCTCTCGGGCTCTCTAACAAACCATATTCACATAATAATTCGTTAGGGGATATCTAAATCATTTAATTTTTAAGGATTACATACTTTAACAAATGTAAATTTTGCTCATTTGCTTATTCAGGACAGATTTGTTATCCTTTCGTAATTTGATCATATCTCCTAGATACCATATCCGAAACGAGATTATTTTATACCGTTAGAAAGCTAAGAGGACCCTCTACAAGTAAGATTTAACCTTATATTTTAATACTTTCCCGATCAGTACTAGAATTCATTCGGATCAGACCTGTTCGGATTTTCGGGACTGCCCGAACAGCCCTACGGAGAAGCTTATAACCTTTTCTACCGAACTCCGATTGATGTTCCATAAATTTTGTTACCACAAAACAAAGCAAGTTATTAATATGTTAAACACAATTCTATGAACGAAATAGAAATAAAACATATAAATTAGAAACGTAAAGGAAAAAAAAATCTGAAACTTTAACCGAGGCCTGTGCTATCACAGTGTCCTTAAAACAGATTCGTCCCCTCCCGGTGCTGGAGTTACTATGGAACGTCTGTCTCCCAGGATACAACGGTAGAATACAATAAGGAGAGCAACGCTACCTTACTGCAACAACGAACTTTACAGAAGCAGAACACTATCTGGCTATAGGATATTTGTGGGGTTTTTTTTTCTCAGTGTTTTGAAATATGAACAAAGGGTCTCCTTTTATAGTGTTCATGCAGGGGACATGTTTAATTACAGAATTAATCTGTAATTAACAATTCCTGAAGAGTTACAACTCCCAGAAATTAAAATGGTATTTATCAGAGAATTAATCCAAATAAATTGGAGGTTACAACCAGCTGAAGGGTCTGCAACTCCATAAAAGGTGGTTTAATTCTATAATATTTGTTAAAAATAAAGTCAGAAAAGTAGGGAAAAAAATCTGTCATTTTAGAAATCAAGACCAAAGGCCCCAAGGCCCATCTTTTGACTTTTATAAAAGTCAACTAATGCTAGCCCAAAGTGCCTAGCCTATGGCTAGGCACAACTATGGTGTCTAGTCCAAGCCTTTGACTTATTTCCAATAATAACATGAAGAGCTTTTGTATATAAAGCTTTCCAAATCTAAGTTCCCAACAAATGTGGGATATTCTACTTTTCATTTTATTTTTCCAACATCATGGGTGTTACATTGAGTAATAATTTCTCATTCACCCATTAAACATTTTGAGCATGTAAATATACAAATTTAATCTACTCTTGTTGTAGATTAATAATACACATAGTCCCAATTAATTTTACTAATGGAACCCACTCAAATTTAAGCTCAAATGTCCATGTACCATACCATTTTTCCAACAATCCCCCACATGAATGAAAATTGTTTGGTTTAAGGGTTAATAGTGTTCAATGGTTGAAACCTGCATAGGATAGGTAGGTTTTACCTTTTGAACCTTCCCTTGTAAAGATATACATACTTTACTAGCTGTCCGGTAGACTTGATGTCTTTGAATTGTCCTGCTAACATTGTAAACGTAAAATATACCTTACACAGGAATCTTCCGACTTCTGTTCAATTCTCATGGGTGTGTCCGTTTTGGCCATGAACACCAGCCTGGTTCTGTGAAAGTTTATAAAGAATTAAGCTCTACACAATTCTTCTTTGAAGCGGCCCCACTTCTCTTTCACATAGGTGATTCATTTAAAGCAACTTGCTTGCTCTGTTCAGAATTTCTGACAACTTAGAATCATTAAAGCAAACATTGCTAACCTACTTGCACGGGTATCACTGTGAATTTAAGAATGGGTAGGGTGTGCACCCTACAGTGATCACAACTTATTTATAATTAGGTTTTCCCTTTGAACCTATATCTTGGGATCTCCAGTCAATTAGGTTGGGTTTCCATTATAAATTCATCCTCTCAAGGGCTTCAGTCCCATTCCTCTCGATGATTTGTCAACCAACTCTCTATTTAACCCTTTGGTTAACGGATCCGCTATATTATCCTTTGATTTAACATAATCAATAGAAATAACACCAGTTGAGAGTAGTTGTCTAATGGTATTATGCCTTCGACGAATATGTCTAGACTTACCATTATACATGTTGCTTTGTGCCCTTCCAATTGCTGACTGACTATCACAGTGTATGCATATTGGAGGCACGGGTTTTTCCCACATTGGAATATCCTCCAAAAAATATCGTAGCCATTCTGCCTCTTCACCACATTTGTCTAACGCAATAAATTCAGATTCCATTGTGGATCTGGCTATAACAGTTTGTTTTGAAGATTTCCATGACACTGCTGCACCTCCTAGTGTAAAAACATACCCACTAGTAGACTTAGAGTCTTTTATATCAGAAATCCAATTAGCATCACTGTATCCTTCTACAACTGGTGGATATCTCGTATAATGCAGCCCATACTCACGAGTGTTTCTCAAATATCTTAGTACTCTAACAATTGTTTTCCAATGATCAACACTCGGATTACTAGTATATCTGCTTAATCTGCTCACAGCATAAGCAATATCTGGCCTAGTACAACTCATTAGATACATCAAACTTCCAATAATTCTAGAGTATTCTACTTGAGAAATACTCTCTCCTCGATTTTTGGATAAACGAACACTAGTATCTAAAGGTGTTCTAGCCACTCCTGTATCATTTTTGTTAAATTTTTCAAGAATTTTATCTATGTAGTGTGACTGACTTAATATGAGACCATCTGAACTTCGTATAATTTTGATTCCTAAAATTACTTCAGCGTGTCCCATATCTTTCATGTCAAATTTAGAATTTAACATATTTTTGGTAGATTTAACCATTTTGTCATTACTACCAATAATTAACATGTCGTCAACATATAGGCATAATATGACATAACCATCTTTTGTGTCCTTTACGTAGACACATTTGTCACACTCATTAATTTTAAAACCATTGGTTGTCATTGCTTGGTCAAACTTTTGATGTCACTGTTTTGGTGCTTGTTTCAAACCATACAATGATTTAACCAATTTACAAACTTTCTTTTCTTGACCTGGAATTATAAAACCTTCAGGTTGTTCCATGTAGATTTCTTCATCTAAATCTCCATTTAAGAAAGCTGTTTTTACATCCATTTGATGAACTTCTAAATTTCGCAATGCTGCTATTGCGAGAATTAGTCTTATGGATGTTATTCTCGTCACAGGAGAATATGTATCAAAGTAGTCAAGACCTTCTTTCTGTCTATAACCTTTAATTACAAGTCTAGCCTTGTATTTTTCAATGGAACCATCAGGTTTCATTTTCCTTTTAAATATCCATTTGGATCCTAGAGGTTTACTTCCTGGTAGAAGGTCTACTAGTTCCCAAGTATGATTCTGTAAAATAGAATCTACTTCGCTTTTAATAGCTTCCTTCCAAAGAGGTCCTTCAAAAGAAGTTACTGCTTCTGTATACGTTTGTGGTTCACTTTCTAACAAGTATGTTAGAAAATCTGGTCCAAACGTTTTTTCAACTCTTGCTTTTTTACTTCGTCTTGGTTCTAACTCAACTTCTGAATCATCATTTTTATTCATAGTGTTGTCATAAAATCGTTTAGACGAGCTCTGTCCTTCTTTGGACTTGCATGGAAATACATCTTCAAAGAACGATGCATTCCTTGATTCCATTATAGTATTCTTGTGTATATCTAGATTACTAGATTCATACATAAGAAATCTATAAGCAGTACTGTTATGTGCATAGCCTATGAAAATGCAGTCTACTGTTTTAGGACCAATTTTCATTTTCTTTGGTGTTGGAACAACTACTTTCGCAAGACACCCCCACACTTTTAAATATTTGTAGGATGGTTTCCTACCTTTCCATAACTCATACGGAGTTTTATCTTGTTTCTTCCGGGGTACCTTATTTAAAAGGTAATTGCTCGACAAAATAGCTTCACCCCACAAGTTTTGTGGTAGCCCTGAACTTATCAACATCGCATTCATCATTTCTTTTAAAGTGCGATTTTTTCGTTCTGCAACACCATTTGATTGAGGTGAATAAGGTGTTGTTACCTCATGTACAATTCCATGTTGCCCACAGAATTCTCCAAATTCATACTCGCCACCTCTATCACTTCTAATCACCTTAATTTTTCTATTAAGTTGATTTTCTACTTCATTTTTATAAAGTATAAATTTCTCTAAGGCTTCATCTTTGCTTTTGAGCAAATACACATAACAATATCTTGTGTTATCATCAATAAACGTGATAAAATATTTATTACCACCTCTCGTTTGTACAAATTTTAAATCGCACAAGTCACTATGAACTAAATCAAGTGGTTTTGTGTTTCTTTCTATTGTTTGGAAAGATGACCTTGTCAATTTTGCTTCTACACAAGTTTCACACTTATGTTTTGAATCAATTTGGAATGATGGTATGTGTTCTAAGTTAATTAACCTACGCAAGGTATCATAATTAACATGTCCTAGTCTACCATGCCATATATTGGAAGACTCAATCAAGTAAGCAGAAGAAGTACTTGCTTTATTATTATTAATTGTTATTACATTGAGCTTAAAAAGCCCATTCATAACATACCCCTTTCCCACATACATTCCCGATTTTGACAAGATAAATTTTTCTGACTCAAAGACCAACTTAAACCCATGCTTGGTCAAAAGAGATCCAGACACCAAGTTCTTTTGAAACTCAGGCACATACAAAACATTATTGAGAGTCAGCAGCTTTCCAGAAGTCATTTTGAGCATCACCTTGCCTACTCCTTCAACAGATGAAGCAGCAAAATTTCCCATGTAGACTTTCTCTCCCGTACTAGCCTCAAAGGTAGAGAACATCTCACGAGTTGAGCAGATGTGGCATGTGGCACCAGTGTCTATCCACCACTCCTTAATATTGGACCTTACCAGATTCACTTCGGACACCATGGCAGAAAGATTGATGTCACCCATATCTTCAGCAATGCAGTCCACCAAGTTAGCTTGAACATTCTTGTTCTTCTTCTTTGGAAACTTGCATTCATTTGACTTGTGACCCTCCTTGCCACAATTGAAGCATTTTCCTTTGAACACATGTTTCCCAATTCCACCTTTAGGTCCAAACTTCATCGGTTGTTTCCCTTTCCACTTTTTGGGACCTTGAGCAGCCTTGGAGCCTTGACCATGCTCCACCATATTTGCCTTGACTACGGGAATATGGCTCCTCCTATCATTAGTTCGATTGTCTTCTTCAATTCTAAGTCTGACAATGAGCTGCTCCATGTTCATCTCCTTTCGCTTATGTTTGAGATAGTTCTTGAAATCCTTCCAGCCAGGAGGTAGCTTTTCAATGGTTGCAGCCACTTGGAAGGTTTCACTAATAGACATGCCTTCATCACGAATTTCACCTAAAATTACCTGGAACTCTTGGACTTGACTTATGACAGTCTTGTTGTCCACCATCTTGAAATCCAGAAATTTGCCAACAACAAACTTCTTTGCTCCAGCATCTTCTGCTTTGTACTTCTTGTCCAAAGACTCCCATAACTCTTTGGACGTTTTCACCTTTTGATACACATTGTATAATGCATCAGCTAAACCATTCAGAATATAATTTCTGCAAAGGAAATCTGAATGCTTCCAAGCTTCAACAGCACTGACAACTTGGAAGTCAGTCTCATCTTCTCCCAACGTTGGAGAATCTTCTGTCAAGAATCTCGCAAGATTCAATGTTGTCAAATAGAACAACATTTTTTGTTGCCATCGCTTGAAATTCAATCCTATGAATTTCTCTGGCCTTTCAGCCGTGTTTGTAGGTACCGAAACAGGCACCTGAAATGAGGCAGACCTTAGAAGGGCACTCGTAGATGACCTAGCATCAACGATGTTCGTAGGTACCGCATCATTGACTCCATCAACAGCAGGTGGAATCACTCCTTGATCTTTTTCCATTTCACAAAAGGAATCTGTTTTAAGATTGTTACCATAAAACAAAGCAAGTTATTAATATGTTAAACACAATTCTATGAACGAAATAGAAATAAAACATATAAATTAGAAACGTAAAGGAAAAAAAATCTGAAACTTTAACCGAGGCCTGTGCTATCACAGTGTCCTTAAAACAGATTCGTCCCCTCCCGGTGCTGGAGTTACTATGGAACGTCTGTCTCCCAGGATACAACGGTAGAATACAATAAGGAGAGCAACGCTACCTTACTGCAACAACGAACTTTACAGAAGCAGAACACTATCTGGCTATAGGATATTTGTGGGGTTTTTTTTTCTCAGTGTTTTGAAATATGAACAAAGGGTCTCCTTTTATAGTGTTCATGCAGGGGACATGTTTAATTACAGAATTAATCTGTAATTAACAATTCCTGAAGAGTTACAACTCCCAGAAATTAAAACGATATTTATCAGAGAATTAATCCAAATAAATTGGAGGTTACAACCAGCTGAAGGGTCTGCAACTCCATAAAAGGTGGTTTAATTCTATAATATCTGTTAAAAATAAAAGGTGGTTATGGAAAGAAAACTTACCGGGGACCTCTAAATTCGATTTTCTAATGTGTTTGATCAAACATGCAAAGCTTCCAAGTTCCCCCTCTTAAACTTCCATGGAGGATCTTCCTTTCCTCTTTTTTTTGTGTTTCACGTGAAAATGAGGAGGAAGAAGAGGGCTTGGCTGATTCTTGTTCATTAAAGGGGTTAAAAGTCCATTCTACCCTTAACGACATATCTAAATTTATCTTATTACATGGGGTAGTTTAGGGAATCTTTAAAATTGTCATGCAAACTCTTAATTTCTCATCTAATTCAATTTAGTCCCCCCCTCTTCATCTAATTCAAATAACATATGGTTCAATTGAATTCTCGAATTATTTGAATTATCCTACTAACCCGGTTTTAGGGTGTTATAATTCTCCCCTCTTAAAAGAAATTCTCCCTCGAATTTACCTGAAGGGAACAAATGTGGATATTGAGTCCTCATCGTTTCTTCGGGCTCACAAGTAGCTTCTTCCTTCTTGTGATTCCTCCAAAGGACTTTTACTAAGGGAACATTCTTGTTGCGAAGTCTTTTAATTTCTTGTTCAAGAATCTGAACCGGTTCTTCTTCAAAAGATAAATCGGGATTCAATTCTAATTCTTCCGGTTCCAAAACATGAGAAGGGTCGGATCTATACTTTCTCAACATAGAGACATGGAACACATTATGTATCTTATCAAACTTACTAGGGAGTGCAAGACGATAGGCCACCGGGCCAATCCTTTCAATAACTTCGAAGGGTCCAATGAACCGAGGGCTAAGCTTTCCCCTCTTTCTGAATCTAAAAACTTTCTTCCAAGGAGAAACTTTTAGGAAGACCTTGTCTCCCACGTTGTATTGAATATCCCTCCGTTTCAAATCTGTATAAGCCTTTTGTCTATCGAAGACTTGTCTCAATCGATCGTGAATGACCCGGATCTGTTCCTCAGTTTCCCGAATCATCTCAGGTCCCAAAACCTTATTCTCTCCATATTCAGACCAACATAAAGGAGTTTTACATTTTCTCCCATATAATACTTCAAAAGGAGCCATCTGAATAGATGCTTGATAGCTATTATTGTACGCGAATTCCACTAAGGGTAGGGACTTTTCCCAATTCTTTTCAAAGTCTATGACACAAGCACGTAGCATATCTTCTAACACTTGTATCACTCTTTCAGACTGGCCATCCGACTACGGATGGAAAGCAGTGCTAAGATGCACTTTAGTTCTAAGAGCCTTTTGCAAAGACTTCCAAAATCCGGATGTGAAGTTAGGATCCCTATCAGAAATGATGGATGTCGGCACACCATGTAATCGAATCACCTCACGGATATACAACTCGGCTAAGGTCTCCGAGTTCATGTTCTTTCGAACCGGAATAAAATGTGTGGAATTGGTGAGTCTATCCACAATCATCCAAATAACATCATTCTTTCTCGGTGTAACAGGTAAACCAGTAACAAAATCCATTGTCACTCGATCCCATTTCCACTCGGGTAATTCAATAGGCTGAAGCAATCCCGTAGGAACTCGGTGCTCAGCCTTGACTTTCTGACAAGTCAAACATCGAGATACAAAGTCTGTGATGGCTGCTTTCATGCCAGGCCACCAATACAGGGATTTCAAATCTTTATACATTTTAACAGAACCAGGGTGGATCGAAAATGGGCTCTGGTGTGCTTCTTGTAAGATATCCCTTTTTAATTCTTCATTATTCAGAACACAAAGTCTATCTCTAAAGTATAGCAATTTATTCGAATTGAGGGAGAATTCGACATTAGCTTTCGAATCAAGCTTTGATGCAATAGCTTGAAGCTCAGAGTCAGATTGCTGAAGGTCCTTGATTGTCGAAATCAAATCAGACCGAACCTGAAGTTAAGACAAATATCCTTGCTTTTGATATACTCGAAAGTGAGCATTAATCGAATTCGGGGCTACAAGGAAATTTTCAAAGTCAGATACAAGTATTCAAAGGAAGTTTATAACATTTTAAGGTTATCAAATAGCTTACCCAATGTTGGTTTACGACTAAGAGCATCGGCCACCACATTGGCTTTTCCGGGATGGTAATCAATGATTAAATCATAGTCTTTTAGTAATTCCATCCATCTTCTTTGCCTCAAGTTCAAATCCTTCTGGGTTAGGAGGTATTTGAGGCTTTTGTGATCGGTGTACAAGTAACACTTCTCACCATACAAGTAGTGCCTCCATATCTTGAGGGCAAATACAATAGCCGCTAACTCGAGGTCATGAGTAGGGTAATTCAATTCATGAGGCTTCAGTTGCCTTGATGCTTAAGAAACCACATTATTTCCTTGCATCAAAACACATCCTAGTCCCGAATGTGAGGCATCACTGTACACCGTGAATTCTTTGCCTAATTCCGATTGAATAAGGACAGGAGCATGGGTCAAAGCTTGTTTAAGCTGGTCAAAGCTTCTTTGTTGGTCCTCTGACCATTCAAACAATTGATCTTTTCGGAGAAGCTTGGTCAAAGGCAAAGCAATCGCAGAGAATCCCTTAGCAAATCTCCTATAATACCCGGCCAAACCGAGAAAACTTTTGACCTTGCTAACATTTCTCGGAGGTCTCCAGTCCAAAATGGTTTGCACTTTCTTAGCATCGACCTTAATTCCTTCTTCCGAAATGACATGGCCAAGGAATGACACTTCCGATAACCAAAATTCACACTTCGAGAACTTGGCAAATAACTGACGTTCCCGAAGAGTCTGTAAAACAATTCGAAGGTTTTCTTTGTGTTCCTCCTTATTCCGAGAATACACCAATATGTCATCAATAAATAAGACCACAAACTTATCAAGATGAGGCAGGAAGATTCGATTCATAAGATCCATGAATGCAGCCGGAGCATTGGTTAGCCCAAATGGCATCACCAGAAATTCAAAATGGCCATATCGGGTTCTGAAAGCAGTTTTAGGGACATCTTCTTCTTTTACTCTCATCTGATAGTACCCCGATCGAAGATCAATTCGAGAGAATACCGTAGCTGTCGCGTGTCAAAAGTGCTCGTTTAGTGCAAGTGGACACATCGCAAGTAATAAGTGATAAGTATTTATCGGATTATCGTCTCCACAAGGATTGGTATACTCAATATATCTTCTTCGATCTCTTGTTCTATAAAAAGAAGTAAAACACAAGTAATTTGGGTTGTGATGGAACTAAAATAAAACAACTAAGTAAAAGAATGAGATTTGATAAATAGAGAAAGGGGTCAGGATCGAGTTGCGTTGTATTGTGGATTTGATTGACTTGTCTCTGCCCAATGCAATCGTATATCACTGCCTCGGTAGCACTGCATATTACTACCTTGGCAGCGACGATACTATCCGCCGCGGCAATCCCTTGCTCGTGGGCGGATTTTACCAAAGTTCGGCAAAGTGTCCTTGAATGACTCCGCTTATCCCTAAGTCGAAGTAATGTTGATGACTAGTCCTTGATGATACCTCCCGACATGAATCAATTGTACTCACCAACCAATCTCACACTTCTCTTAGCCGCTGAAACTCTTAACCTATCCCCAGGCCAAGTTATTATTTCGCGATTGAAACACCGTACTTACCCCTTTCGTGAATCTAACTCTCCCGAGTCTAGATAAATGGATTACTCACAAACTTCCCTCCCAGGCTTGAATGCAAGAACAAGGAATAACAAAGGATAAGCAAACCTTGATAGTTTTATTGCATTGAAACAAAGACAAAGTACAATCTCCTCTCACAAATACTAACAACCTTCACCTAAACCCTAAGAAAGCTTAGAACATAGTTGAGAGAAAGAAAACAAAGAATCTATGAATCGGCTCTCTCTCTAGGTATTGATGTCTAAGAGATTGGACGGCTACGTCTTTATATAGGCTTGACCTAGGGCAAACCTTTCCTAAGTAGAATAAAACTTGGAGTAGGGAACAAGTCATGTACATAATTAAAATATTTCCATGTTTAATTCAACTAAGAGGCTTTCCCGCGTGGCCTTGTCTTGGGTTTTTCCTCATGCTAGCCAGCTCCGATCCATGTGCTTTATGTCCAGACACGTCCCTTGGATTTTTCTCTTCCAATCGCCTACAGTCTTGCTCTTTGGTTCTCAGCTGTTGCCTCGGCATCAGGTCCTGCCTCGGCCATGTTGTTGTCGCGGCAATAGTTCTTCTGCACATATATAAAAATGCAGTAAAACTTTGCCTTTTTTGTAAATATTATCTTCATAAGCTCAACTTCTAAATATATCAAATTAAGTACATGCATTGGTCCGAGTGGGTGTAAATTCTGTGATTAATTCCCATAAAAGGTGTAAAAAGTGATAGTGAGTTGAGCACTTATCAGTAGTTCTTGTTCCAACGGAGGATTCGGATCCATCCTCATATTTTCAATCTCATTTGATGAATCCTCAGGATTTTCATCACCTAGGGCTAATCTTGTATCAACCATACTACAAAAGGGCAAACAAATATTACTCAAATAAGCAAGAACACAAGCAAGTACGGTATACAAAACTCCTAGGTGGCATAGTTCAATCCTATACGATGCATGCATATTCGTTTTGGCCCGAGAATCACGTAACCGAAAGCTCTGATACCAATAAAATATGACACCCTCGCCCCAGGTTAGGAGACGGGGACGTCGATCGAACTTACAAACTCGAACTTGTATTCAAAAACGAGCTAATTCGTTCATTGTATAATATTACGAGTCAAATGCTAATAGCTCTCTTTATCAATTTTCGGACCAATTAAAAAATTTTCAATTAATTGTATGGCAATTCAAATATAACTTATATCTTACAAACCTCTAATCTATATTGCACATATTAAAATTGGTCTAATTTAAAGTTTTTCCAGATTCAATATACAAATTTTTCGATCTTATGTTTATCTCATTCTTCCACTGAAATTTCACTTAATACATGATTTCAATCTTCAAGTTAACTTAATTCAAATGGATGAGCTCAAGGTGTCAAGGGTTACCGGAACACCCTTATGGTGTATCGAAACAAGGGTATCGAACCCCAATTCGATACCTGGTCAACTATGTTGACACATTGACTTGTTGACCAAAAGCTAGAGTGGCCTGGTTCGATACTGGTATCGATGCAATTTCATTACTGGAGGCCCCAGTATCGAACCAAGTATCGAACTGGTCTTACTCGTTGACTGAGGTTGGATAGCCTGGTTCGATACTGGTATCGAACCAGGAAGCTCACTTCCAATCTTGGCATCGAAACATGTATCGATGCCTTTTTGCTACTAGAAGTCCTGGCATCGAACCAGGTACCGGACCATATAGGCCTTAGACAAGGGGGTATCGATACCCATGGGAATGGTATCGATACCCCTGCTCGAAATGGCAGGTTTATCACTTCTAAGACACTTAAACACTAACCAAAAGACCATTTATGTGGTCTCAACCCATCCCTAAACCTTAAGGGACAAATTTTTAACTTATTTAAGTAGCATCAACCAATTACCAATTCTAACATTTGGCCAAACCACTACCAAATTTTATTGTTCATGAGCCTTCAACATACCAAAGCTATAATTCTACCAAATGGCCATTCATACCACCATATGCCATCTAACAATTTAACTACCCTTCTGACTTACATTTCACTATGTGACTAACATATATATCTATGGTGTGGTTCTAAGGATTCACATGCAATCTTACCTAATTCCATATTCGTATACCATATCCATTACTTACATATCACATGCTTAATACAAGGCCAATATAAACATACCATAGATCAATCTCCAAGGATATAAGGCTAGCCTATTATGAATACTTTGCCTTATGGCTTACATACCGAAATGTTCAAATGATCATATATATATATATATATATATATATATATATAAACTATGACCAAAATATCAAAATGCATGAGCGATTCTAAGCATGCCCTCTATGCCACCATAAGCTAGGAGTTACAAAAGTACAAAATACCATACTTGGGCTTGCCTGGTGTCCTTGCTCTCGATCAAAGTCGATCTATCTCCTTAGTCCAGTAACCTATTGTTTGGGAAGGAGGAAACAAAGGGGGTAAGTACTTACGAAGTACTTATTGAGGTAGCCCTAAGTCTAACCAAATTAGACATTAAATATACATATCAAGGTTAACATACTTCAAATTAAGCAATAATTCAATTCATGGCCATTTCACAACAAATCATGCAAAGAATAGTAATTGTCGAATATCATGCTTGTCATGTTTCATATTACCATGTCACTAGCATGCAAACTAAATTCACATCTATATGATCATTAACAACTTATATTCATATGCACGATGGCAACTTATGATCAAATGCTCAATGGCAACATGTTATCAAATTCTCGATGGCAACATATAATCAAATGCTCGATGGCAATATATAATCGGATGCTCAATGGCAACATATAATCGGATGCTCAATGGCAACATATAATCGGATTCTCAATAGCAATATCATTTCAATTTTAATCTTTCGAATTTGTTACAAATGATGCCTTGGTATAGTTAGACTAGGTAAGCGAGTCAACAGAAGTACCACAAAGGTACTGACAGAAGTGCCACGAAGTCACTAACATAAGATACCCACGGTATCTACAAATGGTGACTAACCACCAAACAAAGGTACCCATAGTACCAACAGAAGTACCGAAGTACTAAACAGAAGTACCGAAGTACTGGGCAAACTAACAAATGAGCTCAGACCCTAGGCATGCCGTACTACCTATGACCAACTATCGACCAAGGCTCAATCAGAGTTTTCAATTCATTTAATCTTTCCATTTGCATTAAACAGGTTCCTTATCACAAAAGATGTCCATAACATGCTAATATTCAATGAATTTACATCAAGCTACCATTCCAAAAGCATATACATCATGCTAGCATATCCAAAGCATATCATACTAACGCATCAAAAGCATATATCATGCTATCATATCAAATCATACATATCATGTTACAAATCGAATAATCAAACCAACTTAAACATGCCTCATGCATGACTCACGTACCTGGCATCCGTAGCCGCGTGCCATTACCTACCTCGGCATTTCTGAGCTATGCAAATGTACTAAGCTAGCAAGCAATTCATATTGTCAATCAAGTTGTTTATCATTAACCTCCTTCCCTTTTACCGAATATAGATTAGTCCATTACATGACAATAAAATGTACTAAGCTATTCAAGGGTTGAAGATCGCGATTCCTTTCCCTCTTTTCCTAGCTTGATCGTGTCTTTGATCTTCTCCGATATTTTCTTCTCTCGGACTCTTTAACAAACCATATTCACATAATAATTCATTAGGGGATATCTAAATCATTTAATTTTTAAGGATTACATACTTTAACAAATGTAAATTTTGCTCATTTGCTTATTCAGGACAGATTTGTTATCCTTTCGTAATTTGATCATATCTCCTAGATCCCATATCCGAAACGAGATTATTTTATACCGTTAGAAAGCTAAGAGGACCCTCTACAATTAAGAGTTAACCTTACATTTTAATACTTTCCCGATCAGTACTAGAATTCATTCGGATCAGACCTGTTCGGATTTTCGGGACTGCCCAAACAGACCTATGGAGAAGCTTATAACCTTTTCTACCTTACTCCGATTGATGTTACGTAAATTTTACCTTAAAATAGGTATATAGGAGTATAACACTTTAGAATTTTAGCTCCAAACTCCTTAAATCCCGACCTAATGAATTTTTCAAAGATGACTACCCGAAATGCATTTTCTAGACAATATCGGCTAACTTCCTTCCATGGCTCTAAAGTCTTATCCCTAATTTATTTTCATGATTTCCAGCATTCTAATCACAACATTAACACCAACTAATCCTCTATTTCATCAACATATCAAATTAATCAACACCCATTTGGCATTTATAAAATCCTCAAATTTAAGTTCTTTAACTTAAGATTCATGCTTCAATACATCCATAATCTCTAAATCAAGTTTCTAACAACCAAACTGTAATTTAAAAGCATCATAGATTCATTTGAAAATTCAAGAACCCGTCTTCTAATATCTTGGTTATGGAAAGAAAACTTACCGGGGACCTTTAAATTCGATTTTCTAATGTGTTTGATCAAACATGCAAAGCTTTCAAGCTCCCCCTCTTAAACTTCCATGGAGGATCTTCCTTTCCTCTTTTTTTTGTGTTTCACGTGAAAATGAGGAGGAAGAAGAGGGCTTGGCTGATTCTTGTACATTAAAGGGGTTAAAAGTCCATTCTACCCTTAACGACATATCTAAATTTATCTTATTACATGGGGTAGTTTAGGGAATCTTTAAAATTGTCATGCAAACTCTTAATTTCTCATCTAATTCAATTTAGTCCCCCCCTCTTCATCTAATTCAAATAACATATGGTTCAATTGAATTCTCGAATTATTTGAATTATCCTACTAACCCGGTTTTAGGGTGTTACAATTCTCCCCTCCTTAAAAGAAATTCGCCCTCGAACTTACCTGAAGGGAACAAATGTGGATATTGAGCCCTCATCGTTTCTTCGGGCTCACAAGTAGCTTCTTCCTTCTTGTGATTCCTCCAAAGGACTTTTACTAAGGGAACATTCTTGTTGCGAAGTCTTTTAATTTCTTGTTCAAGAATCTGAACCGGTTCTTCTTCATAAGATAAATCGGGATTCAATTCTAATTCTTCCGGTTCTAAAACATGAGAAGGGTCGGATCTATACTTTCTCAACATAGAGACATGGAACACATTATGTATCTTATCAAACTCACTAGGGAGTGCAAGACGATAGGCCACTGGGCCAATCCTTTCAATAACTTCGAAGGGTCCAATGAACCGAGGGCTAAGCTTTCCCCTCTTTCCAAACCCCTATCACGACCCAAACCTAACATCTTGATTACTTCCCCTTCTCTCGCACCCCACCTTTCCTTAACTGACAACCAAGACCTTCGGGAAAACCCAATAAAACATCCCCAAAACCGAATAGAGATGGACTCTCTCCTACCTTACCAAAATCAAAATTCCAAGAGAAGAGGCAAGACCATACTTGACACCAAACTGTAGGGGTAAGGTGAGAGTTCAACCAACCTTTTTTTGGCCAACAAAGTAATCTTTAAGGAAGAAGAATTTAGCAAGGAAGGATGAAGGGGAGATTACGTGAAATAGAGAGAGAGAGAAAAATGGTATGCTAATTAAAACCCATAGACAAGATTACACTTCTTATTGGACTAGGTTTAAAGGGTTCATAAAAATACTAAAATACCCTTGTTCATGAATTAAAATTCCCCAAATTCTAGGGTTTAAAATTGGGAACCTAATCTAATTAGGGTTTTTCTTTAATTAAATTTTAAGGGTGTTACACTTTACATGGTTTTATGATGTTGAAGATTATTTGTAAATGACCATTTTACTATTTTGGTTAATCGAGATCGATTGATGATTTGGTCCTATGCTTTGGAATGCTAGATGTTGTTTAAAGATGCATGATGGATATCTATGTTGGTTGCTATGTTGAATTGAATTGTATGTTGAAATGCATTTAGAAGTTTTGAATAAAATGCATCTAGTAGGTTTGGGGTGGTTAAGTATATGCTTATGAGGTGTTTTAAACATTGTTTCTATGTGAATGAACTAGTGAGTACTGAAATGGGGTCACCTTTTTCAATACACAAGCATGTTACATGAAGAACTGAGTGAGAAATAGTTAGGTGTTTCAATACGCCTAGTTCGTGTTTTGAAACGGGCTTGCCTATTTTGGGCAGACGTATCGATACACGGGTTTGGTGTATCGAAACCAAGAATCATAGTGGCAAAACATATCAAAAAGGGGTCCCAATTGTTTCGATATGCAAGGTAGTTTTGTTAGTTATAAGCTTAAAATTAAAGTTTTGAATTTTTATATTTTAGTCCCTAAAATTGGTATATGCAATTAAATGAGTTATAGACAATATTTTATGCTATTGACAAGCAAGCATGTAACAAAATTAAAATAAAAATGGTAATACAAAATTTCATGTTTGGTCCCTTCATTTATGGAAATTTATAATTTGGTACCCTTTTTGCATATTTTGTGCTATCGATGTTTGTTTTGCTTCCTGTTACGAATACAAATTTTTCAGTTGGATGCATGCACATGTAGGACTTTAAATCTTTTATATATGATAAAAAATAGGATCGTTTATTGTTATAATTTTTCCTAGATTTATATCCGTATTCCTCGTATAACTCGTTTGAGTCAGGTTTCATCTAAACCTGATTGAGGGGGTTACATTTTTTTATAATCAGAGCCAGTTTTAGAATCTTTTTGGGTGATAATGTTGATAAAATTGGTGTATATGATTCTTATGAGATATTGTTATGCACAATGGTTGAAATATGCATGTTATGAAGAACATATAAAGGTTTTTTAAGCTTCGATTAGATAGGGGCTAGAAACTTTTTTGATTAGCATCGAAAGCAGCTCAATGTAGGTCATAGGAATGGGATGGAGAACCTTTGTAGGTTTTGCTTTTCGCTGAGGGTAGTTTTGAGGACGACCATAAGGTTGATTAATTAAACAAGTGCCTACTCCTTGAATGTGAGAAACTTCTTCTTTCTCAGGGGCGTACCGTAAGGATTATTGATTTCCCCTTTTGACCAAATCTTCAATACACTCTCCAGCTATGAATAACTCTATGAAACTAACATTGTGGTGACCATGAGGTTGTGTGTATTGCGAGAAGCTCTCACTTAGTTTCTGCTATAGGCTTTGCAGCATTTATATGGTTGGAACTACATCATTCACCTTCCTGTAATGTTCGATGAAGTCTTTAGAAAGATCCTTTCAAGTCTTGATGTTGTCTCGGTTTAACTGATATACTAACGAATGATTGGTCCTATCAAATTGTCATGGAAGCAATGTATTATGAGCTTCATATCTTATGAATGCAACCATATTCCGGTAGTACATTATAATGTGTAAAGAGATATATGAGGTTCTATTGTATTTTTTAAAGTCTGAGGTCTTGAATTTTTGGGGATAAGATAAGATCAAACACTAAACTTCGCTCACTGACATCGTCCCTTAATTTTTTCATAGCCCGCATAGCTTTGAATTTTTCTTTCATGAAGTAGAATCTTTCTTCTCACTTCTCGGTATCAATTTTGATTTTGTCAACTAGGTTCATATTTGGGACCTTCACCTCATAGAGTTGCTCAACATCTATCAATTATTTTTCTGATGTCCAGACCTGTTGGTTAGTGGATCCCCCTGAGTCACTCTTGACGGTTCTAAATAGTATCTTCAAGTAATTTGATATGGGCATGCAAGGTACTAACCTCCTATTCTTTTTTTATGGTTCGGTAAAATTGTACCTTCGTCGATATGGTGAAAGGTTCATCTAGTTTTTTAATCTACCATTCTACATTTGACTCTAAACCAAACTCTGGATGACAACATTGTACATAAGTTGCATCTCTAATAACCTAGTTGTTACTCGCTTGTTCGATAGATTGTTGCCTTAAGCTCCCTAATTGGTTTCTAAGTGGTGTCTAATGGTGGAGTTAAAATTTTTCAGATACCTCTCTTTCATGATGAAAGATTTTTTGGTAGGATGAACCAATCGAAGCAATACTTTTTATGCAATACAAAATGTAATGATAAATACAAAAAGGCAAAACAAAAACAAGAAAGAAACCATATTAGTATCAAGTAAAAATAATAAATGCAAAAATAAATAATAAAAATTTAAATTTGCATAAAGTAAACAAACAAGAGCACTCCTAGATATCCCTTCTAATTTACCATGGTTATCTGCATGGCTCTAATAAGGTGGGTAGTCTAATTCTCTACATGCAATGTTGGTGCTAAAGGGGACTCGAATTGTTCGATCTATCCTCTATTAAGAGTAGCAAGGCCCTCGATCATCACCCATTATAGGTTCATTTTGATCGAGTTCAAGTCAGGGGGACTAATTCGCTTATGCCTACACGAAGGAACGATATCCTTACGAAAATATAAGGTAGTGGAGCCCCGGAAGTACTTTGGCTAGGGCCTACACGGAAGAACAAATAATTATTAAAAAAGCTTGACTCACTTTTGTTTTAAAAAACAAAAATATATTTTTAGTGGAGTCGCCATCTATAACGATATTATAAAAGATTTTCGCTAAAAGTTGTCCTTTGTATTTAGAAAAAAAAAATCTTTTGGGGTTGGAAAACATATTTAGAGTCCATTTTTGAAAATAATATCTTCCAAGATTTTTTTAGTTGAAAAATCATATTTTTGAAATAGAGTCGCTACCTGCCATTTAGATAGATCGGACACCGTAAAACAAGAGATTTTGAAAATGAGTTTGAGAATTGGTTACGGATATGGAAGGATTAGCACCCCACACCACCAAAAAATTAGTACTTTTATAATTACTGCTTTATTAATATTAAATTTTTTAGACTAAAGTAATGATTAGATTAATTTTTAATCAAATGTGCATATTTTTTTAAAGAGCAGCTAATTCGAAAATAAACGTAAAAAACATCACCAATAAAATTGGAGTTAACCTCTCTTACGACCGAATTTAAGATCAACGTATTAATTAAAGTTAATCTTTATGCATCACAATCAAATTTCACTTCGATTGGTAATGGAACAAAGCATGATATAAGTATGAAATATTAAGACCCATAATTATAGCCAACGTCGCCCAAGCTGAAAAAAAAAATGTAAACACAAAAAAATAAAAATAAAAAAACTATTAAAACACGAGAAAGAAGATAAAATAAAGAAAAACAAAATAAAAGAATGACTTGAAAAGAGAAAATCGAAACAAAAGTGATATTAAAATATTAAAAACACCTAGGGCTGAGAGACCTGGACAGCTATTTAACTCAAATAAAAATAATCATTAACTGAAACTATGAATAGATTGAAGAGGAAATTAAAATGCAAAGGGCTAAGGGTGGGATTTGACCATGCAGAGACACCAAACCTGAGAATAGTGCGACATGGAGGGATCTAAATGTTATAAACCCAAAAAAATAGTTTTAATCTATTTAAAGGGTTCTTTGGCTGAAAAGTCAACTATTTTTATTTTAGAATTTTGATTATAAAAAATCTTTTTTTATTTATTTGTTGTTTCTTGGTGTGTGTTTTTATTTGATGCATGCATGTAAAACGAGAACTAAAGAAGGGAAGAGAAGCATGTCACTAGAAAGATCTGCTTCTAGTTCTCTTTTTATTTGAATTTCTGATGCAATTGCATGTAATATACACTCTTATTTCTTTTAACAAATACCCTGCCCTGCAGATAAATTGCTTGTCTCCTACAGGCTACAGGTACTCTCTTTCCTTTGCCGTTTAAAGTAAATTCAGTTTCTGGGTGTTTCTTTGATTTGTTAGAGTATATCGTGATGATTCATAATCGAATACTTGCAATTCAAGTAATGCAGTCCCATTGCCAATGACAAGTTAGACTTAAAAATCAAAATAAATGTCTATAGTTACTCAGAGTAAAGATCAGGTCTTTTTTCAGAAAAGATTCGTTACATTCAGCAATCAGAATTTCTATGGCTATGGCAATGCTTAAGGTATCTTATTGTTACTATTTTTACCAAAGACTTTTCCTTTCAACTCAAGCCAAATTGTAAACTGCCACAAAGGGCATAAGAACACTCCCCATCCAGAGCTTGCCATCCCTCTCTTCGACTTCGCTCACTGCTTTCACAACCTTTCCTTCACTATCCTCCAACACCTGCAGCAGCTGTCCTTCTGGGCTGTATTTTGCAACAATTCCATGCAGCCTACCGCCAATCTGAAGCAGGTATTGGATGTAGGCGGATATGGGGAGCTTCAGAATGAATTTCCTGAGTTTCGGATGTAATCCCATCATGTGAGCGTATGTGGACCTGCGACAATGAATAGCTACCCAAAATTCACCTTCTTTGTTCGTTCGGACATTGTCCGGGAATCCCGGTAAGATGGCAAAGATCTCGGAACTCCCTGCTTTCTCACCTTTCAACCAGTATTTGAGTAATCTGTATACCAAACCATCACACAGCAACAGTTAAAGAGCTATACTTCACTAGTATGAACCAAACCATCTCCTTTGAAATCCAGGCAATTGGTGACAAAAAAACCACGAAAAGCCATATCAGCTTTTACTGCATGGATTCTAGTCGTGTTAATGTCATCTTCGGATTTAAATCTAAATGAAAAGCATTTTTAAGGGCAATACCGCTATAGTACATGCAGATATAAGGCAACAATATTTAAGTAAATTTAGAAGTAAGCTTACCTTCCCGGACATCCTTCACATAATACAAGGAAAGAACCATCTTTGCTTAAGGATACACCATTCGGAAATTGTAGATTTGTCTGAAGGACAGAGGTTTCCTTTGTGTGCAGGTTATACCTCAGTAGCCTCCCGCTCTTCTCCGAAGAAAAAACGAGCTGCATGAAGTTCCTGAATACTACCGTGTCAGTACTAATTACTAATAATCTGCACTCGGCATGTAGGCATCATTTCATACAGACAACAATTAGACGCATGATTTCCACCCATAGTAAGAGATACCATAAGCGGGAAGTATTGGCAAAATCAAACAACTTCATAAGTGGAAATAGGTGACATTTGAATGCCCTTGTGCTTCAACAATTAAGAGGATCTCTAAAGGCATTAAGAGCTTCAACAATGTTATTTTTCCATGTCTTACAACATTATTATAGAAAACCTACCTTCGCTGGAATTTGCTGCTGCTATCAGTAAAATATATGTTCCCTTCATCGTCCATGTCAAGGTCATTGGTAAACCTCAGGGGCACTCCGTCTACTTCAGTTACGAGCAATGTCGCTAATCCGCCTTCCGGCCCTACCATGAACAACCCCAAATATGCATCAGCAATGTACAGATCACCAGTGTTCTTATCGAACCGAAGGCCCAAAGGCCTACCACATATATGCTCATTCGGTAGGTAACTCAGTGGTGATGGCTTCGGATTACAAATTTCTGACCTGAAATCCCAAATTACACAATGCTAAAAGATTATGAGAGTAATATTTCGACGGTAAATGCCAAAAAAATCATATTTTTTTCTTTCTTTTTGATTAATTGAAAATTTTGAGCAGTTCTCTACATCCCTATATTGAAGAAGCGCTCAGTTTCTGCAGTATGAATCATTCAACTTGGTTTCAATTCAGTCATTGAATACAACTATGTAACATAATCTAACCCTGCAACAAAAACTGTCAAAATGCAAAAGAGAAACACATTAGCAAGAACATGAAAACTGACCTATTTCTGGAAGTATAAGCAAAATCCTTCCAGATTTGACCATCCCAGAAAAGAACCCGACCATCAGCAATACCAGTGTAAGGGCCACGACCAAGGGGGTCAAATGCCAAGCTTTCAGGGCCCTGAACCTGATTCAAGAACTTAATCACTGATTTCTGAAGCAAATTATCCTTGTCCCTTGCCATGGGGACCAGTTCCCATGGAGGCAAATCCACTTTGTGAGCCTCGAAGTCAGGGAACTCAGAGATTGCACTTTTCTTAAAAGGGTCTATCCCACAGTACAACGCAAGCAGCAAAAACAGTAAACCAAGATACCCCATTGGAGTCATGACTAGAAATTTTGAGAAAAATAAAAGCTTGGAACAGAAAATGATTTAGTTCTTTAGCTAAAGTTCAAACCTTTAACATAAAGCAAGAAACCTTGGTTTCTGTGTTCTGAAGGACAGATATAGTGTTAGGTTGATCTCGTTTATGCAGCCTCCTCCAGTGTTTGGTAATGGGTAGATACTGAAATGAGAAGGGTGGCTGGTGGGTACTTTAAAAGTTTGGTTTCAGTTTTCAAAATATGTGATTGACATCATGTAGAGTTATTTATTTTGCAAGCGCTTCGAGTGGAATAATGCTTTAGTAGTTGTACCAAAATTTGGAATAAAAATCCTTTATTTTTTTTCGATAAATATTATTTATCTATTTTTATTTCTTATATTAAAAAAATTATATTTAAAATTTAAAATTTAATATTAGAGTTTAAAAAGTAAAGTTTAAGAAAATTGGGTTTGGGTATGAGTGTATTTTTTAGGGATTAAGATTTAAATTTTAAACTTAGTGTTAGATTTTAGAACTTAATATTTTAATATTAAAGCATAAAAAAGATATCGCAAAAAAAAATTGTTCTTTTCGGGTTTTTTTATACCTCAACATTAAAAAATAGATTTTAAGCTATAAACCCTAAAAATATACTATTTTTCAATTTTGTAAACCTTAATATTAAATCCTGACCATAAATCTTAAGCCTAAATTTGTAACACCCAAAAATAAATGAAATAACTAAGGCAAATAAAATATAATAATAACGAAGGGAAGGATGTTGGTTAAGAGAATCAAACCCACAGCTTAAGGTCAAGGAAGCATAGCACCCAGTCAATTGAGTTAAGGAGTGTTGTAAAAAAAATTCGGCGGACTCGATGTTTAAAACAACAAAGAAGTTATCACTATTTTTTTTAAAGGTGTAATGGATATTTAAAATATTTATTTTAATAAATTTATTTTATTTTGTTAAAATAATAATTTTATTTTGTGGAAAATATAAAAAAGAGTTTGAGATTCAATTACATGCGAAAAAGGATGAACACTCCCATTATAGGTGTCAGAGCCGTTCTTGAGATTTTAGTGTCCATAGGGCAAACATAAAAACATAGGCCTCTAATAATAAGTGTTAAAAAAAGTTTTCTAATAAGAAGAATTAATAAAATTAAATTAAGTATATGCATACTAACAAATATTAAAAAAAAAATTAGGCCACTAATAATAAGTATTGATAAAAAATAAATCCTTAATAATAAATATGGGGAAAATAAATTTTAAGAGTAAGCCTCTAATAACAAATATTGTGAAAAATCTAACATGTAATAATAAATATTGAAAAACTATGGTTCTAATAATAATTATTGAAATAAATAGACATCTTATAATAAATATCGAAAAATAAATTTAAAATTAGACTCTTAATAACAAGTATTAGAAAAAATCATGACTCTAATAACAAATAACGAAAATAAATAAATATTAATAGTATATATTAATAAATATTAAAAAATATATTTCTTTAGAGTAGGCCACTAATAATAAGTTTAGTAAAAAAAAATAGGCTCCTAACAACAAGTTTTGTAAAAAAAATAAGATTTAGAAATCATAATAAAAAAATATTAGAAAATAAATTTTAAGAGTAAGTCTAATACAAATATTGAACAAAAATTGAGACCAAAATAAAAATACTAAAATATACACTCATATAATAATATATATTAAAAATTAAATTATAATAATAAATATTAAAAAATTAAAATTAAATATATTTAATAAAAAATTAAAATTGGGGCCTGAATAGGGTGGTCCCTGGGCCTTTGCCCTTATAGCCCACCCCTAGGGACGGCTCTGTGGGTGTTCATCGTCAGATATCGGATCGGATACAATTTTTTAGATATTTGAGTTTTTGGATCGATAATATAGTTATCCGTACATGATCTAGTTTTTTCATATATCCATTTTTTGGATAATCGGATCGAATTTTTGGATATCTGATTGTTCAAAAACATATTTTAATTTTATTATTTTTTGAATTTAAAGGTTATATTTATAAAAAAGTTTGAAATTTTAAATATAACAAACAATAAATGATTAAATATAACAAGAATCATATCTATAAAAATTTTAATTGTTTTAATTTTTGGATATAACAAGCATCAAATTACTAAAAAAATAAATTTTTAGATTTTTGGATAATACAGAACTTGAAATGTTGCGATCTGTATCTAATCTAGAAATTTTAAAATCAGATCAGGTATCTAGTGTGAAAATAAAATAAAATCTGATATTTCAATTTTTGGATCAGATCAATAGATTTTCAGATTGGATCAATCGAGTCAGATATTTTCAATATTTTAATATCCTACAACGCCTAAAAATTGATACCTAGATAATTATAAATTATTTTATTGTCGAAACTTTCCTATTCATATAAAATTTAAATAATTGTACAGTTCTAAATATAATTCTATTTTAACGACCCTATCATCTGAAGAGAAAACTTTAATCACCACCAACACTTTTAACACTAACTCATTATCTCTTTTTTTAGGACATCACATTAATGATATTTCACTCTTTTAAGAAAGAAATCAAAGAAATAATTAGCGTGTTAAAGCTTTTATTTTAAATTAGTGATTATTAACCCAAAGAATTTGACTAAGTTAATTTTTACTTATTGGGGTTAAAATATGATTAAGTGTATTTTATAAATTTAGTATGAAGAGATTTTCACATTAGAGAACCAAAATATGATTAAATGTTAGTTTACCAATTGAGCTTCAACACTATAATGCCTATTCTAGAGGCATTCAATAAGATTAAATGTTAGTTTACCTGTTGAGCTTTAATACCATAATGTTACACAAGGAATTTTGGACTACACATAAATTTATTTTATAATGCATTTTAGACCTTATTGATTAATCAACATTTAGCTTTAGTATTAATCATTAAATAGACAATATATCATCAAAACCAATTCTCAAAAATTTGCCTTTAAACAGTAACATGTTCAACATGCATCCCAATTTTCTCATGCAACCTAAGTTCATTATTTCCATAAAGAAAAAAATAACATTCTCTTTATTCCATCGTAAAATTATATATCTATGTGCATAAAACATATGCAAGATCAACACTAAGAGCATGACTAAAACATAAACACCATGGGACGTTATAAAACATTTATAAGAACATAAACTATTCAACTTACTTTCGAAAGTATGGAGGCTTTTCACATTGTACCTACATTCTCAAACCTCTGGTTTAAACATGCAAAACCTTGTCAACATGGAAGGTCAGTTAGCATTTAACTAAACCTTTCTCGCCGAAGTCAAACGAACATCCTCATGCTCTTGTCGAACCACTCAAAACCTTGGTTTTTCTTTTTCCTGTACTATTAAACAAAAAAAAAACTGATGGATTAATACATATTGGTGCATTCAATCAACCTCTAACATATTTTTCTACAAACAACCCCTTTAAACCTTACCTAAACAAACTAAAAAACAAACCAAAAAATCACCAAACAATCTCTAACCCTAGGCCTACGCAATCAACACCTTATAAAATTTTTTACCCCTTTATGAATCAAGATCCATGCCACATAAATGATCAGTAACCCACAACAACATAAATAAACCACAAAATCAATATCTAAGTCAATTAATTTCAACCAAACCTAAGTTCTAAGATTATCTAAGTAAAATTCTTTACTTTTTTTTTATAAAACACATCTAGAAATCATCATTTAACATTTCTAATTCATAATCTATTAAAGCATTATGAGATTTTTGATAAAACATGTAACTTTACCCAATTAAATTCAAGAATCTTTAAATTATTCATCAAATAAGTTAAGAGGATAATATAATGGATCAAAAATTTATAATTTTTAATAAATAACTAATTATTAAGAGGTGAAGATGACATCTTACCTATAAAATTGATCCAACCTTCTTTCAATAGTTAAAAACATGAAAATCAAGTGGAATTCATAAGAAAATAAAGAGAAAAGATTGAAGAATTCTAACTCCCAATCAAGATGCATTGTTTTCGGCTAGGACATTCATTTGAGGGAAAATGTATGATCATCTTTTCATGTTTTATAAGGTATTTACCATAAAGTGAAAGCACTTGAAGACACTTCAAGGCTGATGAGTTACAATGCAATTGAAGAGAGTAATCACACCACTAGAAGACACATCAAGGTTGATCAGTTTTTAATTACAACACTTGAAGGTTGTTGATTTCAGTAAGGAAAAAAGGTATTCAAGCCCCTTTAAGCTGGCCACTTAAAAGAGCAATTTAACACCACTTAAAAGCTACTTTATGCCTTCTAAAATTTGATCAGTTTTGATAACAAGAGAGACATGCACTTAAGGCATCTCTATCACATTTTAGGAGGGAATGAATGTAATCTCATCAAATGGTAGATCAAGGGGACCTTTATTTGGACTATATGTGTGTCCACATTCATTTAAAAGGATATCCTCATTCATCCTCATCCAACATCAACTTTTTATTTAAATTTGGAGAACGGATAATGGACAATTCAATTAGATTTTAACCACTTAATCAATAGCTTTTAATCCTTTATTGCTTATCTAATTCAATAACTATGCTCTAATAAATATTCTACCTTTTTCTATTGAAAGATGCAATCATTAATTTTATCCGGGGTGAAAACCCGATTTATTTATTTTATTTCTTTTCAATAACGGGCTTTTAGGTTATTATTATGCAAATTAATATAAAAATTCAAAAAAATTTAATAGATTATATAAGTTTTTTGTTTAAGTCTCATCATTTAGAAAATATTATGAATATATTCATTCTTTTAATTATATATTGTATTTATTTATTTTAGCCAATATATAGGTATATGTATCATTTGCTTTGAAAATATATATATATATAATTTAAATTTAGTTTCCTTTTCTCCATTATTATTATTATTATTATTATTATTATTATTATTATTATTATTATCATCATCATCATCTTATTATGTTATTATTAGTTATTATAAACAGATCCATTAATTAATAAAAACCCCAAAACAATTAAAGCACAACCCATTAAATTATTTACATATCCCATATTTCTTTTATTATACAAAACCCATTAACAAACAATAATTAAGACAAGCCCGAATTAATTAAACAGTCCATAAATAATAAAATACAAGCCCATATGTTTTTTATATTACACAACCCTTATTTGGGCCTAAAACCAGTTTAATTACCTAAACCCTGATCCAACTGGGTAACCTAACTTGCTAAACCCTTGAACCGGTTGCAAAGAAACCCTAGCCTAACTGCATTCTTCTGTCTTGTGTAGTCTTATCTCCACTGTCAGATCTGACGGTCCAGGTTGAAGAAGAATAACTGTTCAGATTCCCACACACGAGCACGCGCCAACCGTTCAAACCCCGCTCACACGTGACCATTCGACTGCAAGTTGGCCATTCAACTTTTTCGGTCGCCGCCGATCGTCCCTCCGATGATCCTCTGATGATGACTCGCACAAAAAAACAAGGAAAAAATGTCAGATTCGTACAAGATTTATGCAAACAAAATCAGAGAAAATTCAGAACCAAATGGCAGGATTTTCAGACGCGTCTTCAACAAAAATCAGAGGCAATACACCAAAATTCAGAGAACAAACCAACCAATATTTCAGTAAAATTCCAACAAATAACAAAAAATTTAGAGGATTTCAGCCACAACAAACAAATTCTAGAGAAGCCAATAGCAATTTTTTTAAGATATTTCATCTCATGTATTATTTGGTTATAAAAGAAAATCGAAGCCACTTTGTAAGGGGCTCTCTCCCCCACCATTATTCGAATCAATAGAAACCAAAATTTGAGGTATATCCTCTCTTATTTTTCGCATACATATCGGGAACTAAAATAAAGTCTAGGTTTTTTCTTTACCTTTGAAATCCGAGTCGAGCTTTGTGGAATCCTACTTCGGCGAGAAGCCTTACAACTTCAGGTTGTTGATGTTGAGCCGAGAGGAGAGGATTTGAAACTCGTTTTCCAAATCGTTGTCCTTTTCTTGTTTCTTTCAAAGGAAAAAGGGTTTTTTGTTTGATTTTGTTTTACACAAATAAAGGGGGTTTTGATCTTGTTTTTATCAAGAAAAGAGAAAGTTTTGGTTTTGGTCTCGAAAATGAAGGAAAAAAAAGATTTTTAGCTTCGTCGGCTACTACTCGCGGTGTCCGAAATCTGGAATTTGCAGCAGAGATGAAGAACACGATGAGTGTTCTTATAAATTTCCAGAGGATTTTGGGGATTTATCTTCGTTTGGTTTTGGAAATAATGAGAAAAGAGGGTCGGTTTAATTTGTTATTGTGTTTTATACCCCTAAAACATTTTAAAAATGGTCTTTTTGCATCATAAACCCCTCCGTCCCAAAATAATCACGCGTGTGGTCCCTCAAACTTTTCAAATGCTTTCAATCTTGTCACCATTTCAACCATAATCATCTGTTTTAAATGGTTTTATTATTTTCAAGTCCCTCTGCGTTTTGAAATAAACATTTTCGTCACTCCGCTTTGTAAAGGTGCCAATTTGGGGCGATTTTAAACGTTAAAATCGTTTTTAATCGTAACCGACTCTCGAACCCATTCTTTTTGAATATTTGGTTTTCCCTTAATTTTTAGCTTCATCCCCAATTTTTAATTTAAACTCTGAGTTTTCTAATTTTCAATTCTTTTTCGAAATTTTCACTAGTACCCCCTTTTATTTCACTACACTTATTTTTATTATCAATATTAACTTTTATTATTTTCTTAAAAAGGTCCCGATAGTTGGCGACTCCGCTGGGGATGTTTTAAATTTTTAAAATTAACGAGTCAAGCCTTGTTTTCAAATACCGCTTAACTAATTTTGGAAGTTGTGAAGTAAAGTGGCAATTAAATTATTATTTGTTTATTAATTCGAGGTTGCTTTAATCCATTCAAACCCCGTCCTTTTAAGTGGGGGGAAAACGCTAAGTTCTTTCGTAAGGATATTGTTCTTTCGTACGGGCCTAGTAAGTACCTTCGGGGCTCGATTACCCTATGCTTTCGTAAGGATATTATTCCTTCGTAGGGGCATAGCTAAAGGGACCCCCTAAATTGATCTCGATCGAGATGAGCCAATAATGGGTGACGATCGGGGGCCTTGCTACTCTTAGAAGAGGACAGCGAGGACAATTTGGGTACCTCATAGAACCAATACTACATTTAGAGAATCTAGTCAACCTACCCGATTAGAGCCATGCGGTTAACCTAGGTTCTTTTAGATGGTAAATAGGTTTGCTTTGTTTGCTTGTATATATGCTTATTTATTTTTTGCATCAACATTGCATGAAGGTGTTGATCTAAGTGGTTTGTCCAATTAGAGGCTTCCATTATGGTTAGAGGAATAAAACGAGAAATTGAAAGAAAAAAGAAAGCAAAAAAAGAGAAGAAAAAAAGAGAAAAAGAGATAATGGAAACAAAAAAAATATATTAAGAGTTTTTAATCAGTGAAGGTTGCTCAAAGGGAGATCACTATCGTGACCAACACCTTCACTTGCATTCATTTTTGCACTTCATTCATTTTATGCATTTTCATAGCTTACATTTTTGCATTCATTAATAAGACAAGGATATTAACCTTGGATACATCGTGGCAGTCTTCAAGCCGCAACCATTTCGCACTCCTACAACACCCGTTCTTAGTCAAGAGTCATGGACGAGAGATTGGCCAGTGTCGAGAAGTCACAGAAGGATATTGAAGATCGTTTGATCAACATCGAGGCAAAAATCGAAAAGTCTCAAAATGACATCATCACTCAGCTTACCGCTTTATTTGGAAAGCCTGACCATGGAAAAGCCAAAGTTTCCAATGATCAGTCCAACATGGAAGACCTAGGTGGCAACACTTCTCACACTAGGGTTCAAACCAAAGTGTCAGTTCTGAAAGGCATTCACATTGCTGGGGCATCTATTAACAACCCAGTTGATGTGGGTCACGGTTTTGAGAATGATGTCAATGTCGAGGTCCCAGATTTGGACTTAATGAACGAGGTCGAGATAAGGTTAAGGAAAAAGTTTGAGAAGAAGTTTAAGGAACAACGTCTCCAAGTGGAAGAAAAAGTCAACCTATTGCAAGCTACCGAAGACTTCGGAATTGATGCTTACGAGTTAAGCTTAGTGTCTGATTTGGTCATCCCACCTAAGTTTAAGGTGCCGGACTTTGAGAAGTATGATGGTACCACTTGCCCCTCAGCTCACCTAACGATGTATTGCCGCAAGATGGAGGCACACTTAAGGAATGAGAAGCTTCTTATACATTGCTTTCAGGATAGCCTGACCGGGGCAATTGCCCGTTGGTATGCTCAGCTCAATCGGGACAATGTGAAGTCATGGAAGGACCTGTCCAAACTTTTCACCGAACAATACAAGCATGTGAAAGACATGGTCCCTAATAGAACCATGCTCCAAAGTTTGACTCAGGGTAAAGATGAGACCATCCGACAATATGCCCAAAGGTGAAGAGACATTGTTGCTCAGGTTCAGCCTCCTGTTTTGGAATGTGAAATTACACGTCTTTTTGTGGACTCACTTCATGGTCCACTTTATGAAAAGATGATCAGCAACATATCTTTGGGGTTCGCCAAATTTGTGAATATGGTAGAATCCATTGAGGCTGATTTCAGAAGTGACAAGCTCAGGACCGGGGAAAACGTGTCAAAGTACCCTAAGAAGAAGGACCATGAAGTGAATTATGTCGCCCCTTATCAGACTTCCAAGAATTTCACTATCCCCTCATCTTAGATCAAAGCCGAGACAACTCAAGGCTTGAATAGAAGGGAATCTAAGTCTCTGAAGAAGGAAAAATGAAAAGGTGACCTTTACTCCTTTACCGATGTCATACAATGAAATGTATGCTCAATTGCACAAGGCAGATTTAGTCCGACCCTACTATGTTACTCCTTACAGTCCGCCTTACTCAGCATGGTACGATCCCAAGGCCCACTGCGAGTACCACGCCGGAGTGTCGGGGCATACTATTGAGAATTGCATCGCTTTCAAAAAGATGGTGCAAAACTTGTTGAACACCGGAGTTATCCAACTAGACTCCCCTAATGTGAAGAACAATCCCTTACCGAACCACGACAAGGCTTGAGAAATGGAGCCCACGAAGGTCCCCGCTTGTCGAGAATCCAAAGTGCATCTCACTTAGCTTTTCTTAGATGGTGTTTGCATCTTTGTCTTTGCATTTCAGTTTTTCTGCTTTTCTGTTTTAATCAATCTCGCTATCTTTGGCCTGAAAGTAGCGATGAACTTTTGTAAAGGGCTTCTATCATGTTATCTTTATTTAATGAAGAGGTGTACATTTTATATACCTTTTCTTATCCTTTTAAGATTCTTGGATATTTGATGCTTGTTGTGCCCTCGATTCAGATACATTAAAAAAAGAATTAATTAATGTTGTGATCACGATGAAGTACAATTTTGTTTTCAATCCGCTTCGGTCGGAAAGCTTGAGAAGCAAGACTACTACTCCTTCGATAATGTTCGATGATAAGAAGGTCCCACGAAAAAGAATATACTCAAGTTTGAGAATTCCAAGAGGTCAAAAGCATTAAAAAAGAAAAGAAGAAAAGAAAAAGGGAAAAAAAGAAGAAAAAAAAGAAATGAAGAAAAGAAAAACAAAGAAAAGAAAAAAAAGAGGAAAATTCCTAAATTAAACGAGCAACCCAATAAGTCTCGGAACATCTTGATGGAGCTATGGGGGAAGAACGAGTCTAATAAGGAGCCAGATCTCCACCAGTTCGATACCCTAGCGTCAGTGATGACTCGTTACTAACACCTTAATCCATTAATTATTAAGTGCAAACAAAAGTACATGCTTTCACTTTGAATTATCGAACTGAGTTACAAGAGAAAAAAATATGTGAACTAGAAGGAGTAGTTTTCAAAGCGGATCAAGCGAGTACGATAATCATGAGGATGAACCGAACGCCTCAAATAGAATTTTGATACTTCAAATATCGCCACAACATTTCAAGGAAAAATATTAACTACCGAATGTCGAGACTAAGACACTTTAGCATTGGATATCCAAGGATTCTATTCCTTTTGTTTTTATTATGAGTTTTCAATTTCTAAACATTTAGGCATTGTGCTTGAAAACGCCAATTTTTGGAAAATCTCTTTTATTCCAAATATTCTTGAAATTCATTTTTTGACAAAATGCAAGGCTATTGATGCATTTAACCATCTTTGATCAAGCCCATGAGTGACAACATTATGTGATGCAAGGTTTCTTGTGAAACAAGGTACCTTCCTTTTTCGAGAAGATTGCTCGAGCTTATTGACAAAGAAGTCCAGCTTTTGAACCAAGTATGAAAAACAAAATTTTGGGGGCAAAATTTTGTTGAGGCAAAGAGACAGCCTTTCATAATAGGGGCAAGAGTTTCCACGAAGACAGAGTTGACCAAAGTTTAGTCCATGACGGAAAGTTTTGGAAGAGAGGCTTCAATCAAGCCAAACTCATTTTTGAGAAGATAAGACCCACCAGTGTTTGGGGACACGATCAATTGCACTACGCACGTAATACGACATTTCAGAGTTCATTTTAGACGTTTATATTTTTGGGACAAGTGTTCACCCTGTCTTCAAGAGTCAACATAGACAACATTTCTAACCTTGGTCTCGAATCCAATGGACCTCATTTTTTACGAACGCAAGCCAACAGTCTACTGTCTAGAAGAAGATTTAGCGAGTTGAAAGCCCAGAGTATCCAAGGGCGATCCTTATTTTGACGGTTAATCCTCAAACATTAAAAAGAAAAAAACATTCATTCAGTTAGGCATCCCTAAAATTAGGGGCATGTTGATATATGCATTCATTCATGCATCATTTATAGTTAGGCATCCCTATGATTAGAGGGCATACTAACACATGCATAAATACATTTCCTACCTATTTTGACAGGTATTCAAAAAAGAAAATTATGAATATACAGCTCGACAAGAGAAAAATTTCAAGGTGGATGATTCTATGGAGAAGGGATCGACGCTTTTAGTATTCAAGTTAAGGTTTCATAGAGAATGGACTTACTGCTCACAATTTCCAGATGTTGAGTTTTATAGAGAAAGGACTCAGCTTTTCAAGGTGGGTGATTCTATGGAGAAAGGGTCGACGTTTTTAATATTCGAGTGGAGGTTTCATAGAGAAGGGACTTGTAGCTCACCTTTGCCGAGTTTTACAAAGAAAAAACTCAACTTTGTAAGGTGGATGATTCTATGGAGAAGGGATCAATGCTTTCGGTATTCGAGTAAGGGTTTCATAAAGAAGGAACTTATAGCTCACAGTTTTCATAGGCCGAGTTTTATAGAGAAGGGACTCAGCTTTTCAAGGTGGATGATTCTACAGAGAAGGGATCAACATCTTCAGTATTCGAGTTAAGGTTTCATAGAGAAGGGACTTAAGCTCATAGATTTTAGAGACCGAGTTTTATATAGAAAGGACTCAGCTTTTCAAGGTGGATGATTCTAAAGAGAAGGGATCGACATCATTAGTATTCGAGTTAAGGTTTCACAGAGAAGGGACTTTTAGCTCACAATTTTCAAAGACTAGGGTTTCATATAGAAGGGACTCAGTTTTGCAAGGTGGATTCTATAGAGAAAGGATCAACATCTTCAATATTTTAGAATTTAGGGTTTCATATAGGAGAAACTCGATCCAAGATTTCAGTATATAGTTTTATATAGGAGAGACTCAAGCCTTATCAAATATATTGATTATATATAGGAGGGATCAACTTTTTCAGAGCTTAGCGTTTCATATAGGAGAGACTCGATAGTTGACTTTTGGTGAAGAGTTTTATATAGGAAAGACTCGAAAATTTCCAATTGGTTATATATATGAAGGATCAACATTTCAAATAGTTCAGAGCTTAAAGTTTCATAGAGGAGGGACCCGCAGCTCAGAATCTTCTAATTTGCTCAAAATATCTAAATAGGGGAATCAAAGTTCGCTTCTGAAATTTCTCTTTTAATATGTGCAGGTGGACGGAAGTCGAAATACCATTCGTGGTAGGGGCTATCAAATTTGCGGAGAAAGGGCTTTCAAATCAGAGTCTTCAAACAGGAAAATCGGATAAAATTAGTGTTTTTTGTCTTTGCTTCATCATTTTTTTCAAGGATAAGCAAAGAGGGGCAGCTATAATCACTAATTTTATCCGGGGTAAAAACCCGATTTATTTTTTTATTTCTTTTCAATAACGGGCTTTTAGGTTATTTTTATTATGCAAATTAATATAAAAATTCAAAAAAAAAAGTTAATAGATTATATAAGTATTTTTTTTAAGTCTCGTCATTTAGAAAATATTATGAATATATTCATTCTTTTAATTATATATTGTATTTATTTATTTTAGCCGATATATATATATATCATTTGCTTTGAAAAATAAATATATATATAATATTTCAATTTATTTTCCTTTTCGGTTGCCATTATTATTATTATTATTATTATTATTATTATTATTATTATTATTATTATTATTTATTATAAACAGATCCATTAATTAATAAAAAACCCAAAACAATTAAAACACAACCCACTAAATTTTTTACATAGCCCATATTTCTTTTATTATACAAAACTCATTAATAAACAATAATTAAGTTAAGCCCGGATTAATTAAAAGTCCATAAATAATAAAATACAAGCCCATATGTGTTTTATATTACACTACCCTTATTTGAGCCCAAAATCGGTTTAATTATCCAAATCCTGATCCAACCGGGTAATCCAATTGGCTAAACCCTTGAACCGGTTGCAAAGAAACCCTAGCCTAACTTCATTCTTTTGTCTTGCGCAATCCTATCTCCACCGTCAGATCTGGATCAGATCTAACGGTCCAGGTTGAAGGAGAATAACCCTTCAGATTCCCACGCACGAGCACGCGCCAACCGTTCATACCCCGCTCACGCGTGACCATTCGACTGCAAGTTGGCCATTCAACTTTTTCGATCGCCGCCGGTCGTCTCTCCGATGATCCTTCGGTGATGATTCGAACAAAAAAACAAGAAAAAATATCAGATTCGTACAAGATTTGTGCAAAAAAAATCAAAGAAAATTCAGAACCAAATGGCAAGATTTTCAGACGCGTCTTCAATAGAAATCAGAGGCAATACGCCAAAATTCAGAGCACAAACCGACCAATATTTCAGTACAATTCCAACAAATAGCTGAAAATTTCAGAGGATTTCGGCCACAACAAACAAATTCTAGAGAAGCCAATAACAATTTTTTAGGATATTTCATCTCATGTATTATTCGGTTATAAAAGAAAACCGAAGCCATTTTGTAAGGGTCTCTCTTCCCCACCATTATTCGAATCAATAGAAACCAAAATTTGAGGTATATCCTCTCTTATTTTTTGCATACATATCGGGAACCAAAATAAAGTCTAGTTTTTTTTTTCTTTACCTTTGAAATCCGAGTCGAGCTTTGTGGAATCCTACTCTGACGAGAAGCCTTACACCTTCGGGTTATTGATGGTGAGCCGAGAGGAGAGGATTTGAGACTCGTTTTCCAAATCGGAGCCCTGTTCTTGTTTCTTTCGAAAGGAAAAAGGTTTTTTTTCGATTTTGTATTACACAAATAAAGGGGATTTTGATCTTGTTTTTATCAAGAAAAGAGAAAGCTTTGGTTTTGGTCTCGAAAATGAAGGAAAAGAAAGATTTTTAGCTTCGCTGGCCACCACTCGCGGTGTCCGGAATCTGGAATTCGCGGCGGAGATGAAGAACACGATGAGTGTTCTTATGAATTTCCAGAGGATTTTAGAGGATTTATCTTCGTTCGGTTTTGGAAATAATAAGAAAAGAGGGTCGGTTTAATCTGTTATTGTGTTTTATACCCCTAAAACATTTTAAAAATGGTCTTTTTGCATCATAAACCCCTCCGTCCCAAAATAATCACGCGCGTGGTCCCTCAAACTTTTCAAATGCTTTCAATCTTGTCATCATTTCAACCATAATAATCTATTTTAAATGGTTTTATTATTTTCAAGTCCCTTCGCGTTTTGAAATAAATATTTTCGTCACTCCGCTTTGTTAAATCATTCCCGCAGTCCTCTAATATTCGTTTCTTTTTGCAATCTGATCACCCCTTTCGAATATCAGCCTTCTTTTTTTTGATTTAATCCTTCAGTTTCATTTTTTTATTAGATTTACCCCTGACTTTTGCTTTTGTGTCAATTCGGTCCATT
Source organism: Abelmoschus esculentus (assembly GCA_035048815.1). Lineage (NCBI taxonomy): Eukaryota > Viridiplantae > Streptophyta > Magnoliopsida > Malvales > Malvaceae > Abelmoschus > Abelmoschus esculentus. The sequence continues at coordinate 2,207,356 of JAUCBN010000061.1, read as the reverse complement.
TTTCAATAGTCTTGATCTCTTTTTTTTTTTTGAACCTTATAGTTTTTGTTTATTTATTTGTTTCATGCCTTTATTTTATGTGTACATATATTTTATTTGTATTTACATTTATGCACCATTTTGTTTATGTTGTACATATGTTTTATTAAATTTTTATTTTATTATGTCACGCATTTTTATTTATACATTTTAATTCTTTATATACATTTTGTATATACTCTTGCCTTTTATTTCCATCATGTTTTTTTTTATGCATTGTATTTATCTTTATTTATGTCATGCATATTTATACATTTATATTTATTTGTTGTACTCATCTTTATTTCATTGTACATGTATTTAATTTTTGCTATAGTGTAATATTTTTTTTCATTTTGCTTAATTCATACCACACCATAATTAATGAACTTAGCAAATATGTCTTTATTCGGTCGTAACGGGCCCGACACCAAATGTAGTGGTGACGGTGTGTGCGTTTACCTTCGAGTAAAGACACGGTAAAATAAAAATAAATTCGAATCTTTAAACAAACCGTAATTTAAATACCACTTTAAACCAAAAAATTCTAAATTAATTAAGCGGTATTTTGTAAAGGTGCCAATTTTGGGTGATTTTAAACGTTAAAACATGTTTACTCGTAACTGACTCTCGAACCCATTCTTTCCGAATCTCTGGTTTTCCAGGTTTCCGGTCTACTAAAAGTGACCTGTGGCGACTCCAAACTTTTTTTTAAATTCCTTTTTCAATTTTTCAATTATTTTCCAAATCCTTAACCCTAATTTTCAATTTCTCATTTTCAAATAAAAATTCCCTAATTTTTAGATTCATCCCCAATTTTTAATTTAAACCCTAAATTTTCTAATTTTCAATTCTTTTTCGAAATTTCCACTTATGACCCCTTTTATTTTACTATACTTATTTTTATTATTAATATTAATTTTTATTATTTCCTTAAAACTTTTTGCATAAAAATATATTTGACAGTATTTCTCGTTTATAGTTCTATTAAACTTTATCGACTTACAAGGTCATTTTTGTGGCTTTCTTTCCCTTTCATATTTTTATATTGTTGGTTCTAAATTTCTATAACTAGAAAGTCATAATTCATTTATCTTTCACCATAATCACGATTTAAAAACTTTTAAGAAACAAATCTTCACTTTTTAGTGTCATTTCTTCCTTTGATTATAACGCACCATTTATTACATTCTATAATATTTCCTTCGTCCATCATTCATATTTTCCATACTTCATCCTAAATACAACAACCATTTTATCATAATTCCATTTCACCATACACATCTATCAATTTTTGTAAGTTTCTTACCGGTTTTGTTAACAAATCTTGAGCATTTGGATCTTTGCTTTCGTGCAGTGCCTAAATTGATTTTGCTCCAAGACGAGAGCTATAATATCACATTCACACCCCGGACATGCTGCTGCAGCTCAAAGCTCCACCGGAATAATTATATGACTAACACATTACCCTCGCTAGTAGTATCACTCATAACATAGCTGTATGTGCTACAGTTCGCTATCGACTACCAACACAGGGAAGACGAAAAAGAAAAGGTACAAGGGAAATTGACATTATGATACCTAAACAAACGAATCAAAACATTTTCCAATAAGAACATTCCACGGATCCTTCTTGGCCCTGGTTTAAACATCTAATCTCCTTAGGATGCAGTGGGTTTTGCAATAGATTTCTTAACAGCCTCGGCATACGTCCTGTGTTGATAGGTTAGGGTAGATTCGAGCAAGTCCCACAAGGATGTTTTCGGGTCCCAACCTGATGCGGAGTATTAAACAGTGATCAGATGCTCAAATAAAAAGATCATATGAGAACAGAGAAAGCACGGCAGTACCAAGTTGTTTATTTATTATGGTCATGTCTGGAATTCTCTTATCGCTGTCATCATAACCCTCGCCATAAAATTCCTTGGAGCTGACGTCAACTGTTGGTGAATCCAGTGACGGTTCTCCACTAACCTTGGCATAGACCTGAAGAGCCCAAGGCATGACAATACCAAGTTATATAAATTTCATAGGACCAACGCATCATCATAAATAATAGAAACCATATACTTCACCTTTGTCATCATCTCAGCAAGTTGTCTGACCGTGACTTCATTGTTTGGGTTACCAACATTAAAAATATGACCATTGGCCCTGTCAGGATTTTCCTGAACAGATGACACCACCAGTTCAGTTAATGTGGAGATGACAGACGAGAGAGGGAGAGTAAGGCAAGACGAGAGTTAATACACACAATCATCAAGAGAACAGCTTCAATAGCATCCTTTATGTAAACAAAAGTTCTCTGCGATTGACCACCATCAACTAGCTTAAGTGGTTCACGACGTAGGAGATTCTAACAAAAAAAAAACAGGAAAATTACCATTAAAATTCAGACTAAAAAACTTGAAAGGATAAATTATGATTGCATCTAGACTTCCTAGAATTGTGAAAAGGATTTCACAAACTAACATTACTAAAGCATGCGAGAACTCTTGGAACTCCCTCACTTGGACCATCAATGCCTGGAATGAAATCCATCCTGGGTCCAATCCAGTTGAAAGGCCTCACAATGGTGAACTCAAGGTCATTCTCAGCCCCCTCAGCTTCAACGGATAAAAAAGAAGTCTGTTAATATTGTTTTAAGCATCTCCATAAGGGCCAGGTTATTTAGTAAGATGCTAACCATAAATGAGTCTCTCAATCAATTGCTTAGCACATGCATACGACCACCTCTGCTTCTCGATTGAGCCAAAAATGCAGGGCGATGAATCTTCCTTAAGAACATAGTAGGCAGGATCCTGTCACATGAATCACAGATTGTGTTAGTTTCTAGGCTATGCAAAGAAAGAATATGTTAATATCATCCATCAATATGAGGAAAATGACCAATAACACAAAAGGAAAGTTAAAGTTTAAAGGAGAATAACAAAGCAAAGCACATTAAATCATTCTCAGCATCACCACGGGTGTAACTGTATGCATAAAATCTTCGCAAGAAGATTGTTTGAGAAACAAAAGTCCTTTAAAAATGGCATAGTTTTAGCATTTTAGTGTCATGGAGAAGCAAATGAATCAAAGTAAAACCAAATGAAGAAGACAAATGGTATTTGACAAAATTTATAAACTCAAAATGAGCATATCAATTATCAGTAGAGTAGTAAATATCCCACAAGGCTTGAGAGAGAGTTCTAACTTCTTATGCATAAGAGGTTCACAGGTAGGAATTTAGGGATAACAAAAAAGCTCTCAAACTTTAAGCAAGTGAAATCCAGTTACAAAATTGGATTAATTTGTAATAAACCACTCGTAGATAGAACTTGATGGACTAAATAAAGACATCATAAAAATCAACTACAACAGTAAATTGCTATTACATTGAACAAAACAACCACTTAAGCCCCCATCACATGAGCCTCCGGTTGTTTCCTTTGGATGGCATTGACCAGCCATCCAGTTTCAAGATTTATTCATTTAAAGCCAAATATCATAACACTTCAGCTCAATACCAACTTTAAAAAGTCCTTTTTTTCCTTTAAATATTAAACATATACAACAAAATCAAAGCATACATGTTTCTCAGTTAAAATCAAAGCATAGATAGAAATTCTTTTTTCTAAAAGAAAATTAAGTTATTAGAAAACTGAAAGCGAAAGGTTACCTGACGTAGAGAAGAATCTTTAGGAAGAAAGCTTCCAATAGTTTTTCCGTACACTTCACAAGTAGAGAAGTGAATCAGACGCTTGTTGTTCTCTGAACAGTACTTAACCTATAAAACCAAAAGTTCACAGCATCAACTTTAAAGTCGATCTTGAGAAGCTCAGTATAACAACCAAATCTTCCCTCACTCACATCAACATCAATCTAACTAACATGGAAACTAACAAATTGCACACAAAAACCGTTATAAGAGAAATGCTTACCACAGGAAGTGCATCAATAAAATTGCTGTAAATCGTATCGAGAGGGCGAGTATTATAATCTGCCGGGGTACATATCGCCGCGAGATTTATCGTCTACAATGCCACAAAAACAATAATAAGAAACTAGCTTTTAAACAATAATGAGAGAAAATTAGCTCAAAAAAACTCAAAATCAAATAATCCAATGATTGGATGAGATCTAATAAACTAAAAACAAAGGCCAAATAAACAAAAAAGGAAAAGAAAAAAACAATTTGGCAGGAAATAGAGAGAAATTTCAAAATATCCGTCATGTCCTGCAAATGTTGTTCAGCAAAAACAAAGAACTAGCAACGGTCTCAAAGATACAGAGCAAGAAATTACGAGATCTGCCATCTTGATTAGGCCTTCGAGCCTAGAATCGTGCTTGATATTAAGTCGATGGAACTGAATACGGCCAGCCCAAGGGAGAGAGTCAGGCTCGAGAAGGTGCTTGATCTTGTCATTGTAAACGTCCAAGGCGAGTACCTGGTGCGGCGTCTCCGACATCAGTTTCTCGCAAAGGTGAGAACCAATGAAACCTCCGGCACCGATCATGCATATCGTTATCGGCTTTATTGGCCTCCCATCGAGATCAGTTCTCGTTGCCATTTGAAATGACGGCGATTTCTTTATGATCTTCGAACAGCGGAGATGCGAGGAAAAATTAGCAGTGAGAAGAAAAGGGCGGAGAGATTGAAGATGAAGAGAAAGAGAAAGGGAAAGAGGGGTAGGCCCTGTATATATGTGGAAAGGAGGAATTGACAGAGATGTGACCCTTCAACGAACGTACATCAAAAGAGGAAAAGAGCGAACCGATACATGTCACCACCCGATTGAAGGAGTTAAAATTTTTTTGGAAACTTGCGTGCAAGGGGGCTCAAACTTGAGGCCAAATGGAAAATTATAAATGTATTAACCATTAAGCCAAGCACTTTGTTTAAACATAAAACACTATCATTTATATATATTTATTGTTTCTCATATTTGATTCTTTATATTTAATTAGTTTTAATTTAATTAAAAATAATAATTAAATTATTCGTATAATAAATATTTAAATAATATTTAAAAATATTCGATTAAATATTTGAATAAAAAATATTTAGATATTCGAATATCCAAATATTTTTTATTCAAATATTTTATTCGAATATTTTTAAATCCAAATATTTGAATATTTTATTCGTATATTTATTATTCGAATGTTTTATTGGAATATCCAAATATTTTTTATTCAAATATTTTATTCGAATATTTTTAAATCTAAATATTCGAATATTTTATTCGTATATTTATTATTCGAATGTTTTATTGGAATATCCTTAAGTAAAAAATCTACTTTTTGAGATTTCCAGTTTCTAGGAACCTTAAATTTTTAAGATTTTGAAATTGATTTTCTAAATTTGAGAATAAATTTAGGATAAAATTATAAAGTTTTAAAAGTTAAAGGTGTGAGTTTAAAGTTTAAAAGTTAAATATTTTGAAAATCCTAAAGTGATATAATTTACCCATTTGTTTTAAATGTCTTGTTTCTAACTTGAATTATTTTAGTTTTATTTAAATAAAATTATTATATTATTTATTATAATATATTCAGGATATCATTTATTATTCTAGGATATATATGTAATTTTGTAATTAGGAAACTATTTATGTTTTTTTGAATTATTTAATCATTCTTATAATATAATTTGATTTCAAAGGTTTTTATGTAAATATTAAAAAATATATTATAATAATTAAATATTTTATTTATTAAAATATATTTATTAATTTATTATAATTTTATTTTAAATTAAAATATAATTTTTAAAATTATTTTTTTTAGAATAAAATTTTCAATTATAACTTTTTAGATATAATAATGAATCTTCCTTAGAATATGTCAAGGTTCAAAAACAAATATACATAACAAGACAAATATATTATACCTAATATTTATCCTTAACATCGAAGACAAAAAAGACTGAAGTTCAATTAAGCTTTCTCATCAGGTGTTGACAACTAGTTTAATGCATACAAATTTAAAGCTAATGAGTTCATAGGATCTACGACTACAAAAGATAATGAACTTAAATATTATATATAAACATTAACCATATAAATTCACCACAATTATGTATTTTGGCAAATCCATGCATACCATGATTGGTGCATGACCAATTGACTAGACATTGAATTTGGAACCAATAATACCATTTTACTATTATTATTATTTTTTTTACATTTCTCAACATACAAGAAATGAATAAAAAGATACTTTACCTTTACTTTCCTTCACTTTATTATTTTTTTATTTTTATATATTCCTCGTATGAGGAGCAAGATATGGATCATAAAATATTATATATTTTTTTTGATAAATCATAAAATATTATAGATAAATGATAACACAAGAGAAAAATGGAACCTTTTCTTCTTTCTATCCAAATGTTATATCATATAAAAAATAAAAAGCGATAATCCCATACCTTGAGTTTCTTTGAAATATTTTTTATTCAGTTTTCATCTTCTTTTCTCTACATCTGTTAATGAAATAAATAAATGAAACTGATATACTAACAAAAAAAAATGAAAAACCCAAATTTAGTTTTCGGGGTTTTTTACCTTAAAGGTGCGTTTAGTTTATGAAATGTAAGATTACCTTAGGAATATAATTACTGGAATATAAAATTACCTGATATATTACTGGGAATATTACATTATTTTGTTTGGCTTGTTTGACAGGAATGTAAAGTAACAGTGTTTACTTTCTGGAATATAAGATTGCCTAAAGAATCCATATGAAAAGCAATACATTGATGATTACATACATTTCATACAAATTTAGTTTTGGTTTAAGACGGTCCAATAGAATGTGCCCTTTTCAAAACTTTTTCTTAACTTTAGCTCAAGCCATTTTACATTAGACAATATGTTGCACAAAATAAAAAATAAAGGAAAATAGTTGTTTCAATTAAAATTACTTATTTGTTCTTACTGTAGAGTCTTGGATAGGAGGGAGAATAAAATTGTTCTATGAAGAGTTAAAGATTTCATACACAAAACAACAATCACATATGATTGAAGTAATATTTTATTAATTGACTGTCTCGTACACAACACAACATAGATCACATATGACTTAACATCTAGTAATTTTCAAATCACACAGAATTGTTCTATGAAGCGTCCAAGCTAAAGTAACTAGCAAACTCTTAAATTTACCAACAAGACATGAAATGAGTTTAAATTTAGAATCACAAGTTTGAAATTTAATAAACTACTTTCTTAGGCAATTTAATAGACCTATCGAACAATTTCTTTAAAGCTTCTTATTTAAAATCCAATAGGTTTATTATAATGCCTATTTAGACATGTACTTTAAACGCAACAAAACAGACACAATGAGATTCAATAAAATTTAATGAGTTCAAATAGTTAATTATGGAATTTTCAACATGATTAAACTATTTATTCTTAATTTTAGAGCATTTTACTCTGTTTAAATTCCAATGCGATCACAACAAAGCCCATTTAGATATGCACTCTTTAAGCCTAACAAAACGGTCGCAAAATAAGAATAAATCAAATTTCATGAGTTCAAATAGTTAATTATAGGCTTTCGAACCAAATTATACAACTTATTCTCAATTTTAGAGTATTTAACTCGGTTAAAATTCTAATTGATTCGTTAAAAAGTCAAATTAGAAATACAAGCTTTAAACCCAACAAAACGGGCGCAAAATGAGATTCAATTAAATTTAATGAGTTCAAATAGTTAATTAAGTGCATTTGAACTTGATTATACAACTTCATCTCAATTTTAGCACATTTTACTCATTTAAAATCCAACGGGTTCACTATAATGCCCATTTAGATATGCATTGATGTATGTCTATCTTATTGATGTTTTGAACGACAAATTTTGATTGACGGATCTATAAAGTAAGCAAGTATCATGCATGAAAAGCGATTAAAATGAAAGTAATAAGTGAAATGGATGAAAGAGAGAGTTTAGGAACTGAATTAGAAGCGAAAGGATGTGTGGTGTTTAAAAGGGTGTTTGGATGTTTTAGGGTAATGGTGAAGGCTGAAAAAGAAGATAGGCTTAAAAGAGGGTGCTCGGATGGTGTTTTAGGGTGATGTTGAAGGCTAGAAAAGAATATAGGCTTAAAAGAGGGTGTTCAGACGATGTTTGATGGTGGTAAGGAATGATAAAAATGAAGATAATATCTTAAAGATACTTAAGGATGAAACTAGGCTATAGAAAGCCTAACATTGAATCTTATATTGATCTTTAAGGGGTGGTGATAAGGAATTTGATCCTTTTAGTATGTTAAACTAAAAAAAACAGAAGTATCAAGATGGGAAATGAAGGGGTTGACACCACAAGTAGAAAGCACTTGATAAACGACATAATTTATGTGACCAGAAACGTGCATGTATCACTATCATACTACTAAGGTCTCCCGAGTAAGATATGTCTCGCATGCAAAGGTACCACATCGCATAGTTCTTCGTCCTTGAAGTTTCAAATGGTAAATGACACCCATTCTTGTCTAGTTACGTTCAATTATCCTTCATCGTTTAGCCATTGTAGTTTATAAGACTCAGGATGTTTTTGAGTCTTCAATCTCAATCTGTCTACAAGAATAATACTAGCCAAATTTTTACAACTCTCTCCATCAATGATCATGAGACATACCTTCCCATAAATGTTTCATTTGGTGTGGAAGATGTTTTTACATTGCGTTTCTTCACTGGACACTACACTTGAGTGTTGAGTAGTTGTTTTACCACAAACAATTATCCATCAGCAGTATTGGCATATTTTGGTTCGTCAACCTCATCCTTGTCCTCTTTTTTCTTAATGTCTTCATGATCAGAATTGACTTCCTCATTATCCAAAATCAACATACTTTTTCGATTTGGGCATTAGTTGGTCATATGTCCTCTACCAATGCATTTAAAGCACATAATCTCACTAGAATGGTTCTTGTTTTCAACTTGCTTACCTTTGGTATTATCTACCATGGCAGGATTCAGTTTTGAGGTTTTGGCCAATTCTCTAATCTAGAGTGGAGTGTTTTTTCGAGTATTATTTTGTGGTCCACCTAAAAGTTGTGGAATTATTGCTTCAAACCATACTCTTACTTCTTTGTTGCTTTTCAACCTTCATTGTCATATGCACCATTTCATCAATATCACATAGTGTTGTAGTTCTAAAACATTGACAATTCTTTGTTGAGTCTGGTGAGAAAAATCTAGCCATAATTGCCTCATAGTCTTCATCTATATTGGCATGGATCATTGAAACCTCCATCTCTTGTTAGTACTCCTCAACGCTTTGATTTTCTTGTTTCAAAGTTTGTAACTTATGGAAAAAATCCTGGTGGTAATAAGCTGGTATGAATCTCCGACACATAATACTTTTCATATCATGTCATTTTTTAATTTGCCTTTCTCCGTTATGCCTCCTAGAACTAATTGAAACCACCAAATTAGTGCATAATCAATAAATTACGTGGCAACCAATCATACTTTTTTCTGTTCTAAATAGTTATGGCACTTGAATATGTGTTCCACCTTGCTTTCCCAATCTAGATATGCTTCTAGATCGGTTGGTGCTTGACCAGTGATATTATAAATTATGTGAACACATATGTGCAAATATACACAGTCAGACAAGTAATAAAGGGTGAGTGAGTATCGTTCCCACGAGGATCGGGGTAAAGTGTAAGTCAAATTTGTTAAGGCAAAAAGGTGTCACAAACTAAAAGGGAAATAAAGATAGTGGTATGAACAAATGGAAATGGATATGTACGGTGAAGGTGTAATGGTGAAATGCTATGACAATTTTAGAATGCAAGCAACCAAAATATGTCAAGGCAAAATGGAATGGATGAAGATGGCACGATAGATGAATGGAAGTAGTGTGTGAAGAGTATGGTGGTGTGGTTGTAAGAAAACAGAGTAACCAGAGGAAACACTTTGTAAATGCCAAGGCAAAAGCAGAATGCAAGAACACGAGTAAGCAATATCTTGTACTAACCCTCGATTAATGAGTTCTCCTGAGAATGATTGGTGGGGGTTCCTATGGACTTCTTAACCTCACTCCTACGAACATCTAGATACTATGTGGTCTATTTAATCGATAGAGGTTTCTAAAGTGTTCTCGCTCTCTCGAGTCAAAGGAACCTGATAGTCTAAAATGCCACGGCATCTCCTCTTGGTATCAGCAGTTTCATCTAGCCTATCGACAAAGCATACTCCTTTTATTCGTTGAAACCCTAACTTATGTCTCTCTCGAGAACCTAAGGTCAGATTAGGCTCTATTTGCAGTCTAGAACCCATTGCTCATATAGATCCTCCATTAGTTCCTCTTAGACACTAAGGATCTATGGCTAGATTTCTCTCGAACACATAGCGTGCACCTAAACATGGGACACTCTCATGCCTCTTACAATGCTTAAATGATTAAAAAACAATGAGCAAAGCAAATAAACAAACACATAGCATGCTAACATTCATAAAAATAAAGAGTTAGTCATCCACAAAAACAACCACCGAAATAAAGCTAACACATGGTGGTGTGAAAGTTAAAGATAAGTATCATCCACAAACATCATCCTTAAACATTCACATAATCTCTCAAAGATATAAAAATAAAGCAAAGGAGGAGGATAGAAGACACCCTTGGTGTGCACTGCCGCCGACCTCTTCGACCACCATAGGACGCCTTAGTGTGCTAGCCCCTCTCGGGTGCCTAGCATGCCACTCCCTTCAAGCTTTATCAATGGAGGAAACTTCGGAAGGTGGTTGGGGAAGAAAGTTGTAAGCTTTCCTCTGCCGCTTTTTGCTCCTTGTTCCTCGAAAATAGCTCTAAAGGTCTCCAAAAAGGTATGCTTTTTCTTAGGTCACCATGCCTTATAAAAAGGGGTGAAAAACCCTAAGGTTTGGTGAAAATTCCATTTCCATCCTCATTCACGTGATGGCATTTCTAACATGGTGACAGTGGTCCCCTTCAAGGTGGTTACAGCCAGCCTGTATGGCACCAGCTGACACTCCTCTCAAAATATCTTCTTGTCTTTTAGTGCAGCATAGAAGGTCTTCAGATTTGCCATGGCATTTTTCCATCGCTATCCTTGTGAATTCCATGAGAAATTTCCTTTGATTCCCACTTTGCTTTACCTGCACAACATCAACCAAAAGCACGACCTTCCACGTAAAATAACACCTATTGTCACACCATAAATTCTAAGGCCTCATTAACCACTACATGCAATGTTATGATCCTAAATGTATCTAAATGTTCCTAAATGAACTTAAGGACACTCAATAACTTAAGTAAAAAAGCTCTAAACATAGCCTTTTTGCAGAGTTATCATCGTTCTTCCTTGAAATGGTGACTTAGATGTTTCTAAGGTTGTTAACAATTATGACAAGCCCTCCTTATATCGTTGATCATTTCGAACAGATAACTGTTCAACCTTGTCATCTTCATTTTCGTCCACAAGCTCTTCATTTTGGTTTCTTTGTGTTTGCCTATGATCAATGTCTTGTGATGCTTCTAATTGGTCTATTTTGTCATGAATAAGCTCCAATTCTATTCATAAAAATCTTTGCAATTCTTTGATCATTGCTTGTGTCTACAGATATGGGGTTTGTCATACTTCTTCCCGATTTGAATTTTGTGATATGTTTTTAGTAAAAATAATAAAAAAAGTATATTAGAACCTTACCAAATTCTTTTCTTATAAAACCTCACTAATTCACTCGAAGAATATTCTCTCTATGCTCTCTCTATGTTTACAATTTAGGACTTATATTGCTTTTTTGTGTCCTCTTCTGATCTCACACACTCAAATTGCCTTTTACCACTCTTTTCTCTCGTATATAATTCTTCAAAGAATTTACTCAAAACTTAGGCAAGTAAATTACGCTTGTGTGTCACTAAAATGTTAATTTGAAAGGAAAAGGAAAGAAATATGATGTAAAAGTAGGTTTAGAAAAAATAGGGTTACTTATTTGGTAGGAAACTCACAATCTTCCTTCACCAAAAATCAAAGTCTTGAAGATGATTTGGCTTCTCGGCTTGATGTTGAAGATGATGTTATTGTGCTTTTTCTCACCCTTAAACTTGTACTTTTCTTAATCTATTGTTTTTTCTTTTGTTCAAAACTGACTTTTTCTTTTCTTTTCTATTTTTGCAAAAAATTAAAAATGACAAAGTTTAGTCACTAACAATTTGAATGTTGTTTGAAGGGGATTTTGTTTTATTTTACTTATTCTACAAAAGCTTTGATATCATATGATGTATGTCGATCTTGTTGATGTTTTGAACGACAAATTTGATACCATTCTTCATCCTTGAAGTTTCTAATGTTAAACAAAACCAATGCTTGTCTAGTTACATTCAATTCTCTTTCATTGTTTAGCCATTGTAGTTTGTAAGGTTCAATTCTCCATCAAACTTGTTCCTCTACCTCTTGACCTGATTCAAACATCAAAACCAGAGGTATTAGTGCATGAAAACGCACCAAACATCCCTCAAGTCGAACCAATACATGAAAGCCCCTAAAAACACCATAAAACCTAACTGAAACTCTCCAAAAACCCCTCCAAACACCACCTAAACTTTATGTCTAATATTAGATACTTAAAAGCCATCTTTATTAAATCTAAAAACTTCAAGATTTATGTATTTAGACATAAAAAATAACCATGTAAAACCCTTGAACGAAAATCAAGAAAACAATGAAATTTTTATCAAGAAAACCAATTTTATTAATTCAAGACTTTAAAGATTATTGAAATCAGCAAACAAATTAGGAATTTTATTAAAAAAACTTTAGGTTTCATAGGTTTGAATGATTCTCACCTCCAAAATCAATCCAACCTCCTTTCAAGGTTTAAAAACAAGTAAAACTGAAGAAAAACGAAGAAATTTTGAAGAAGAAAATATAAAGAATTAATCAAACGAATTTTTATTGAAAAAAATTGATGTTTAACTTTGAAAAGATGATAGAGTGGTTTCCAAGAACAGTAGAATCCGAAATTATAAGAAAATATGTTTATATTTTGATATAAAATAGGTTTTTAGGATTAATATTTAAGTATTTGGGTTATTTCATTAAAATTATGGGTTAAAGGTCATTAAAATAGGTCCTTGGAAGGCTTAGATCAATTAGGAATACAATTGAATAAAATCCCTTTAAAGATTCAAAGTTTTAGCTTATTTTTATAAAATTGTAGTTAAGTTTTAAATTTTTACAAAATAATCACTAATTTCAAATCTTAGGAATTCAAGGGTCAATTTTTGAAATTGAGTTGAATAATGTCAAATAAATATCAAATAAGGATTTTAGGATATTTTTTCATAATTTATTTTAATTTAAAACTAATTTTAAGTATTTAATCCCGAACTAGGCTATACCGACAAAACCGATTCACTAACTTTTAGGCCAATTTTTGGGGCGTTACAACTCCCCCCACTTAAGAAATTTCGTCCTCGAAATTTTGAACGATGAAAGATTTAAGGAAATTTCTCCTTCACAACTTCGTTTCACTCCCACGTGACTTTCCAAACTCCAAGATACCACTAAAACTCTTTGACTCACACGAGGATCTTACCGCAAAGGACCTTTGCTACAAAAACCTAGTTCTTAACACACATCTCATAAAGATAAGATTCGTTCTCATCTTAACACCATCCGTCTCAAAACTTATTGCATCCTTAAGCCAAAAGCAAAAACATTTTTCTTTTCTGGCGACCTAACCTTTCCTTATTTAAAGTTGGCATCCGATTTTCGGCAAACTGCAACAGGTCCTAACTATCACTAACAAGCTTAACTTTATCAAGTATATTCTAACACACAAGGAAACAACCAAAAGTTTCCATCAAGCCTCGTTCAAAACAAAAATACATAATAACTTCCACCAACAAGAACCATAGACAGTACCACTCGAGCACCCAACTAATGAAATGGCTATAAGCAAACACAACCAACAATAACAACTTCACCAAGAACCCAAAATATTCATGTTACATTACCTTAATATACCTTCCCAGACCTGGATAACCCACTTATACCGACCACATGGCTGTTAACGAGAGAATACCTAAAACTTAACCGGAACCTAATGTCCATCTCAAAAACCTTACCATATTAAAGCATACTGCTCAACGAACTTAATAGAAAAACTTAAAACACTGATGTTCAAACTCAACTTACCAACAATACAAGCATTCACTTTTGACTCAACCATATCTAAAACAAGTCCATCAAACAACAATCACTTTCAAACTTCTGACACAACTTCTTACTTCCAGATGCATAGAAAAAGACTATCAAAAACTTTAATCAAGATACCATTCTAACTCAACACCGTACAACACAACTATGTGCCTCATAGACGTAAAAGACAACAAACATCACAACAAAAACCCATCAACACAATCTCAACTATGCCCCGCACATGCGACTCCACCTAACATCAGATAGCAACTTACCTTAGAACATCTTAACCATAAAAAGTCTCACCTACAACTCGGTTATTATACCAACACTCTTTGTAAACTTAATTGAACCAACACTTCTCTCAACTTCACAACACTCTAAAACTACTCCACTACAATCCAAAGACAACACACGTAAATTTTCCCAAACAATAAATCATTGTCGAGACCATTAAACAACACGACATTGCGGTCAACCAAATCTTAACTCACTTAGATTATTTCAAGCTCAAACTTGTGCCTCTGTAACTTAGCCAAACTTAATGCTACTCCTCCGTCCACTCTCCTTAACATCCTTCTTAACGTTAAGCAACAACAACATAAGAGAAAACCAACCTAAACGAAAAATTCAACAAACACAAACCCTCGCAACATCTCCTAACGATAAAACAAGCCTAAAAGAATGATTACCTATTAAGGCTTATAAACTGTCTAGCGATCCCTGTCCCACAACTCCTCAATAAAGATGTATCGAAGGATTACATCTGACAACTCCACAACAACCTGACCACACCCAAGGTAAACCCATCACAACTCTTTCAGACACCACATGCAAAAGCTAAGCCAAATGAAGCAACCACAACCTCTCAAGGCCCACACAAGTTCGTTACGTATCCTTTAACACCTCAACTTCTTTTCCAATATATTTCCTTTCCAAAACCCAACTGGTGCTTTCTAACGTAAACACTAGATCGGTTATACCCCTGACCAAACCACTCCCTAAAACATACTAAATAGAAAATACCAAGTGTTACTTCTACCAAACATAATGATAGCACAATTCTTTTTACACAAACCGAACTTTCATCGAATAAACCTTCCGAAACTCAGTCTTCCGCTTCACTAACAACTAACCTAAACTTACATCAAACTCAAGACACTCATCCTGTGTTCAATCATCCATAACTCGAAGCCCAACTAACCAATCATTATCAAGAATTACATCCAAACTAGAATAATAACTCGACCCAATACAAAACAAGCTCGATGCCAACAAGGGCATCTTTCAAAAACCTCTTTAAACCTACACTTTCTCTCTACAAGACTGACCAAACATAACTTCCATTTTCAACAGGGAAATATTTGCAGATATGGACAATGTTTGCATGAGTCCTATATGTCACCCTAGATGCCTATGCAAGTGCATGAAAATGCAATCTAATGTCATGCTCAAGAATGCATGCATGTCCTAACATTTCTAATATATATGCATATAAGTGCTCTTATACTATGGTGATTATTTTCCATATTCACAAAAAACATCCTCAACTCCGGAACTTCAACTTTCTACCTCTTCAACGTTCAAAACCATAGAAACTTAGCACTCAAGTGTACATACCACACTATAACCCGAATGTTTCCAAGACATTCGATTCACATTGCAAAAAAAGCACATTGAAACTCCCAAAGGCAATCTCAGTGATGTAGTCACCTAGTACTCACCAGCACAACAAATTATCATACTAAACTGATTCAAAACCACTATACACTATGATAAGTGCTCAACTCACTATCACTTTTTACACCTTTTATGGGCATTAGTCATCAAATCTACACGTACTTGGACCAATGCATATACTTAATGTGATATATTTAGAGGTTATGCTTATAAATATGATATTTACAGAAAAGGCAAGTTTTACTGTATTTTTACATCTGTGCAGGAAATACTATTGCCGCGGCAGCAACGTGGTCGAGGTAGGACCTGATGCCGAGGCAGCAACGGAAAAACAAGTAGCGATATTGTAGGCGACTTGAAGAGAAAAATGAGCTGGACTTTTCTAGACGAGCAGCACATGAATCGGAGCTAGACAACACATGGAAAGCCCAAGACAAGGCCATGCGGGAAAGCCTCCTATTTGGAATAAACTTGGAAATATTTTATTTATGTACATGACTTGTTCCCTACTCCAAGTTATATTCTACTTAGGAAAGGTTTGCCCTAGACCAAGCCTATATAAGACCTAGCCGTCCAAGGAAGGAGAGGAGGAGAGTTTTCGGCACAAGCTTAGTTTTAGATTTCTCTTTTACTTTCCATCATGTTCTAAGTTTCTTTAGGCTTAGGTGAAGGTTGTAACATATTAGTGTAAGAAGATTGAACCTTGTTTCTTGTTTCAATGCAATAAAGTATCAAAGTTTGCTTATTCTTTGTCATTCTTTGTTCTTGCATCCAAGCTCGAGAGAGAAGTTTGCAGGTAATCCATTTATCTAATATCGAGAGAGTTAGATTCACGAAAGGAATAAGTACGGTGTTTCAATCGGGAAACACTAACTCGGCCTAGAGATAGGTTAAGAGTTTCAGCGGCTAAGAGAAGTGTGGGATTGGTTGTTGATTACAATTGATTCACGCCGAGAGGTATCATCAAGGACTGGTCATCAACAGTACTTCGACTTAGAGATAAGCGGAGGCATCAAATGACACTTTGCCGAACTTTGGTAAAGTCTACCCAAGAGCAAGAGATTTTCGCGACGGACAAGCATCATCGCTGTCGAGGTAGTAAACTGCAGTACTGTAGAGGCAGTGTTGTGCGATTGCATTGGACAGAGATAAGTCAATTGAATCCACTATACAACACAACTAGATCCTTGCCACTTTCTTTATCTGATTTTATCTTTTTATTTAGATTCATCAAAACCTAATTTACCTGTGTCTTTACTTTATTTCTTTTTACAGAGCAAGAAGACAAAGAGGGAATATTAAGTAGACCAATCCCTGTGGAGACGATATCTGATATACTTATCACTTTATTACTTGTGATGTGTTTACTTGCACTAATTGCACACTTTTAACACGCGTCAAGTTTTTGGTGCCGTTGCCGGGGATTGACAACTAAATTTTGCTTTCTTTATTTTCTTCCTTTTGAATTTTTATTTTTATTTTACTTTGTTGTTTTCTTGGTGTATGATCAGGGCTAACCCAACCAACCCTTTGTACGATTTAGACCCAGAGATCGAACGTACACGGAAAAGGTTGAGGAGACAAATCCAAGGTGCTATGGCAGATCATCCGGCAGGACAAAACTTATCTGCCGGCAATGGAGGTCTTCCGCCGCCACCAGGGTCGCGGCAGCTTACTGTTCGAGACTTATTGGAGGAGGATTTGAATGGGTTAAATCCTGGAGTGGTTACACCGGAAATAGAAGCAGCCCACTTTGAGCTAAAACTTGTCATGTTCAATATGCTTAACACTATTAGACAGTTTGGTGGGTCTATGACTGAAGATGCCAGGCAGCACCTCAAGTCATTCATGGAGATATCCAATTCATTCAAAATCCAAGGAGTCCATGAAGATGTCTTAAGATTGAAATTATTCCCCTATTCACTAAGGGATAGGGCAAAAGCTTGGTTAAATAGCATTCTAGCAAAATCTATTGGATCTTGGAGTGAACTCTATCGTGATTTTATTACACGTTTTAATCCTACAAATCTATATGATCGAATTCGTAATGAAATCACTTCTTTTCGACATGCAGATAATGAACCTATGTACGAGGCATGGGAGCGCTACAGAGAGTTATTGCATAAGTGTCCGTTGCATGGATTTCCTCTATGGACACAAGTGACTATGTTCTATAATGCCACGAATGCCCCGACAAGGATGATGTTAGATGCCTCGGCAAATGGAACACTCCTTGAAAATGCACCTGAGGAAGCTATTGAGATACTGAACAAACTCGCAAAGAATGATTTTCAATTCCCTACATCTAGGCGAGGAGGAGTAAGACGCCAAGCCACAGTGAATGAGTTAGACACATCAAATTCAGTGGCAGTACAATTGGCCTCTCTTACAAAGATGGTGCAAAACATGCAGCTACAGCAAAATACCTATGAGGTTAAGGCCATTGATTCTTTTTGTAATTTATGTGGAGGTAACCACAATTCATATGACTGTATGAATCAAGAATCCAGCATGTATGTTGGGAATTACAACCGAAACAATATGATGTCCAACACATACAAACCCTCATGGAAGAGGCATCCAAACTTGTCATGGAGTAATCCTAATAATGCCTTAAATCCAACTACTCAACCCCTAGGATTCCAGCAACCAATGCAACATCTGTCGTCGCCGCCGGTCCAACAGCAGATGCAGCAGCAGTCTGTAAGTTCCTTGGAAAATTCTCTGAAAGCATTCATGATGAAAACTGAGTCATACATGGCAGAGAACGGTAACTTCATCAAAAGAACAGATGCGTTTATAAATAGGACTAAGATGAGGTTACAAAACCAAGAAGCAACAATAAAGGCATTGAAAACTCAAGTTGGGCAGTTTGCCTAGAACATAAACATTAGACCACAAGGAGGATTACCTAGCAATACTGAAGTTGCTAAGGTAATAGGCCATGAACAGTGCAAAGCAATCACTACTAGGAGTGGTCTACAGCTGAAGGAAAAGATAGGAATTCCAACAGGCCAAGTTCCACTGCCTTGGCAGTATGCTCGGCAGGAAAATGGAAATTCGTTATGGTAGAATATTTGGCAGGAAAAGTAAGGCAGATGTGGAGGAACCCAACAGGAAAAACAAAGATGGATATAAGGCCAATAGCCAACACTTGAAGAATCACTTTGGCCAACAAGAGATAATCACCTTGGGAGATGCATTTGCATGCACTCCACCAGTGACATGATCTCCCATCTTTCTTTTAATTATATTAGGATTAGTTTAGTTTATTTTTACTTTCTATAATTTTTGCTTTTGCTTTACTTATTTTTCTTGTTTGTGTTTAATTTTTATTTAGGATAATAAGCAAGAATAAAGGAGAAATAGTTCACAACAGGAATTTTGCCGAGGCAGAAAACAGTGTCAGAGCCGCAGCAATTCCAACGGGCAGAACAGTGTAACGGCTAGTCTGCCGAGATTCCCGCCGCGGCAGTAAAGGCAACGGCAGTAAAAGTTTAACGGCTATAAAACGGCTAGTGGTTTAAACGGCAACAAGGTCGAGGCCTATATAAGCAATCTCTCCCTCTTGAACTATTCACTCTTGCATTCTTGTTTTCTTTAGAATATTTGCTAATCTTGCTCTCACAATACTCTCTGCCTACTCACAAGCTTTCTTGAAATTTTCAGAACTTCTTCAAGAAAATCTCCAAGAACCTCAATTCTCAAAATACTTACTCATGGCCACCTACAAACGTTTTGCCCCAGCCAATGTTGAAGACCGTTTCAACAGGTCTTTCATTGCTCGGCAACTATGGGAGGAACAAGGGTTCCAACATTCCGATGAAGAAAATTACGGCATCAAGCATTATTTGTTCGATAGAATCAAGTATCAAGAATGAGAGATATTTTGCCTACAACCTGCTCAGGACAATGCCACCATCGTGCGGGAATTCTATGCGCACGGGCCAAGCAAGGACTCTCTTTTTGTCCAATGCCGAGGCAAGCCTGTCCAGCTAGATGCCGAGACAATCAACCAATTTTATGGCCTCACACTTGAACATGATGTTCATGCCGAATTCATGGAGGATATCAGCGCTGAAGATTATGAATTGATAAAAGACGACCTTTGCTACGAGAATACTCATTGGGAAACTGGTGCCCATAGAGGATCGGTAGCAAGGCAAAGTCTGAAACTCGAGGCCAAGCTTTGGAACACCCTTGTCTAGAGACGCCTTATCCTAACTTCCCACAACATTACGGTGGACCGAAGAAGATTGGTGCTCATCTAATCAATCATCAAAAAAAAGGAGCATCAATGTTGGATAGATTATTTTACGAGAAATATACGAATGCGGTAAGAAGGATAGAGGACCTCTATATTTCCCTTGTTTAATTACTAGTATTTGCAATGCTGCAGGTGTGATAAGTGCTCAACTCACTATCACTTTTTACACCTTTTATAGGCATAAGTCATCAAATCTACACCTACTTGGACCAATGCATATAGTTAATGTGATATATTTAGAGGTTATGCTTATAAAGATAATATTTACAGAAAAGACAAGTTTTACTGCATTTTTACATATGTGCAGGAAATACTATTACCGCGGCAGCAACGTGGTCGAGGCAGGACCTGATGCCGAGGCAGCAGCAGAAAGACAAGTAGCGATATTGTAGGCGACTTGAAGAGAAAAATGAGCTGGACTTTTCTGGACGAGCAGCGCATGAATCGGAGCTGGACAACACATGGAAAGCCCAAGACAAGGCCATGCGGGAAAGCCTCCTATTTGGAATAAACTTGGAAATATTTTATTTATGTACATGACTTGTTCACTACTCCGAGTTATATTCTACTTAGGAAAGGTTTGCCCTAGACCAAGCCTATATAAGACCTAGCCATCCAAGGAAGGAGAGGAGGAGAGTTTTCGGCACAAGCTTAGTTTTAGATTTCTCTTTTACTTTTCATCATGTTCTAAGTTTCTTTAGGCTTAGGTGAAGGTTGTAACGTATTAGTGTGAGGAGATTGAACCTTGTTTCTTGTTTCAATGCAATAAAGTATCAAAGTTTGCTTATTCTTTGCCATTCTTTGTTCTTGCATCCAAGCTCGAGAGAGAAGTTTGCAGGTAATCCATTTATCTAATATCGAGAGAGTTAGATTCACGAAAGGAATAAGTATGGTGTTTCAATCGGGAAACACTAACTCGGCCTAGAGATAGGTTAAGAGTTTTAGCGGCTAAGAGAAGAGTGGGATTGGTTGTTGATTACAATTGATTCACGCCGAGAGGTATCATCAAGGACTGGTCATCAACAGTACTTTGACTTAGAGATAAGCGGAGGCATCAAAATGACACTTTGCCGAACTTTGGTAAAGTCTACCCAAGAGCAAGAGATTTCCGCGACGGACAAGCATTATCGCTGTCGAGGTAGTAAACTGCAGTACTGCAGAGGCAGTGTTGTGCGATTGCATTGGACAGAGACAAGTCAATTGAATCCACTATACAACATAACTAGATCCTTGCCACTTTCTTTATTTGATTTTATCTTTTTATTTAGTCTTTTTATTTAGATTCATCAAAACCCAATTTACCTGTGTTTTTACTTTATTTCTTTTTACAGAGCAAGAAGACAAAGATGGCATATTAAGTAGACCAATCCCTGTGGAGACGATATCTGATATACTTATCACTTTATTACTTGCGATGTGTTCACTTGCACTAATTGCACACTTTTGACACGCATCACACTCAAACACGATCGAGGACCTATTCGACTCAAAATCGGATACCACAAAACCACAACACAATCTGTTTACACTTTCTGATCCCCACAAATTCTTTATTACCAAGTTTTATCTTTCTTTTTGGTCCCATATCAAGCATAATAAAGTAGAAAACAATTTTAACATGCAAAAATATTTTGCAGAACTTGTGAGGCCAGCGCGAAGCAAGTTCCAAGTAGCTCAAGTACAATATAAAACAATTTCCCAGTAGTAGTTAGAGTAATGGGTACCCAAAATAAACCATAATAATATATACTCAATCATCACATAGCACAATCATCAACTATGATTACGATCAAGAATATATAACCATATAACAAGTGTATTTTCTAAAACATGCATCAAGCATCATATAAAACCATCCAAAAATCTCATTCATTACACAATGCAAATTCAAACTAGTTTTCTACGCTACATGGCATATCAAAAACCACAAATCTCATGATATGTTCAACTTATAAATTATTTCTAAAACCAATTGACAATCATGTATGCAACATTTAAAATCTAAGCACATTTTCTTTTATAAATTTCATATGCAAGAAAACCATTAAACATGGTCGAAAGATCTCCATATAACTAATGTCATAACGATGCAACAAGGTTCTATCATGCTTACAAACAATAATTCATATGACAACATCTAAACACATCAAAATTTAATCATGCTTGAACACACCGTGCTTGTCAAACAAGGCCCTAAGTTACTATGTCACAACACAAATCAATCACATATAGCAAATACCGTGCATCTCATATAATAACATAGCATTTTCAAACACTCACCGTTCATAGACAACATTAAGCATTAATTAGAACACACCAATCAAACCAAACATCCTAAAAGTTTTGTAAACCTAAGCTTTGATACAAACAAATGTAACACTCTCGACCCGGTATAGACACCACCCGACTCGAACGAGCTACACGAGGAATACCGAGGCTAATCCAGAGACTCGCCCCGATAAATATCCCTAAAAATTAAACAACTATTTTTACTACTTTTTATCTTATCTAGATGTTTTATTTTGATCCTACATGTCCATGTATAGATTATATTCAATTGTAGTAGAAACAAATAAGGAATGAGTCTTAAAATGTATAGACATACTTTAGGGACCAAAATGTAATTTTCCAAAAAAATAAAGGACTAATTATGAAATTAATATTACCAATCTTTAATTAGGTTTATTACATGCTTGTATTTGAAATTTTAGTCCTAAATACACGTTATCCACATATCATATACAACTTACTAGATATATTACAACCTAATTAGCAACAATATGTTTAAACTCCTAAGAGCATGCTTCAACTTCAACAATCATATAAACACATATAATAACAACATCAATATACTCAACATTGTTTCTAGATGTATTCCAACCTAAATAACCACATCATAGAGTCATGCTTCATTATCAACAACACTCAAATTCACACATAGGGATATCAAGAATCAAGCTTCATTATAACTTTTATTATAACTAATGGAATACCAATAAGTAATTCAAATCCAAGTTACAAGCTAACATCAACATGGATAATCATTCTAGCTATTGAAATTATAATTAGCATAAACATCAATCTCAATATGATATCTCATCCTTATTGCTCTCTCACTACTAATGATGTTATAAAGACATACTTGAGCTTTCACTTGGCAGTTACCTGGATCCTTGCCTCCTTTTTGCTGCCTCCACATTAAATACTCTACATTGCAAGTTAAATGAGAGGGTAAGCATAAGGTTAGTGATTGAATAAAAGTATATTTAAAAACACCTTGCAATGCAACCCATAATATACCAAAATCAATTTTAAAACAAGTCATGCTCTAAGTAAAAACAATGTCCATGGCCATCAACGTCACTATTTGAAAAACAAGAAGTTTACCATGGCCCAAGAGCCACAAAACCTTTTCAAAATGCCTTTTTGAAAACACATTTTTAATAAGAAAAACACAAGACTTACATGTTACTCACGAAAAAGCTTAAAGAAAAACCACTTATTCACATATCAAATACACATACAAACCTCATTTTAAGGTATTGTACACTTGATTTTAAAACGTATGGTATTAGTGAACCAATTAGAATATCACTAATAGTTAGGATAAACGGAACTACGCATGCAGACATGCTTACCAAGACATACCAGACATGGGGTTAATCGCCAGTATGCCACGTATGAGAACCAAATTGCTACTCATACCATGTATGAGGGCTAAACCGCCTACTCATACACATGATGGATTACCTCCAATCATGAAATCTCACCTTAGCATCCGGGATAAGCAATGCTTAAATGTAATACAACACATATACCACACTCTAAGGATCAACTCTAATGCATCACTAAGGCATTTAAACGTACGTATTTTATAATTTCAGTGCACTCACATCCTATTGATCGATCAACTTATCCACATTATCAACATCTTTAATACCAATACAAAAAAAATCAATGCTCAAGTTTCGAGTTAAAAAAATGAAATAAACTAATGCACCCACCAATACATGCATCGAGTGCATAAACTAGTAAAAAATTACTTTTCTCATGTTTTCAAAATAAACAGTGGGAGTATCATATGCATATAAAAACCTTTGTAAAATCAATCTCATGAGAATTAAAAATACATGCATATTCACATATGCACAATACAATATGAGCATGACTAAACACATAGTAAAACACAACACAATATGTGAACCTTTAAGAAAGCAAAACTTTAAACTTACTTCCGAGTATAGGGAGGTTTTTCACACCTTCCCTACACCCCTAAACCTTTGAAAATACTTTTAAAACACTTCTGTATAGACATCCCTCATAATCCACTCACCAAAACAGAAACTTGCTTGATAAGTCACTCAAAAATGCGATTTGACTTTCCGATCTCCTTCAAACTTGTTCCTTTACCTCCTAAACTTATTCAAGCATCAAAACCGAAGGTTTTAGTGCATTAAAACGCACCCAAACAACCCTTAAGTCGGACCAATACATTGCAGACCCTAAAAATACCATTAACATTAAACAAAAACCTCTGAAAACCTCTCCAAACACCACCTAAACCTTATGTCTGAGATTAGATACTTAAAAGTCATCTTAATTAAATCTAAGCACTTCAAAATTCATGTATTTAGGAATCAAAAACAACCATATAAAACCCTTGAACAAAAATCAAGAAAACAATGGAATTTTTATCAAGAAGATCGATTTTATTGATTCAAGACTTTAAAGATTTTTGAAATCAGACAAGAACTTAGGAATTTCATTAAAGAAATATAGGTTTCAGAGGTTTAAATGATTCTCACTTCCAAAATTAATCCAACCTCCTTCAAGGTTTAAAACCAAGTAAAACTGAAGAAAAATGAAAAGATTTTAAAGAAGAAAAATATAAAGAATTAACCAAACGAACTTCTATTGTAAAAATTGATGTTTAACTTTGAAAAGATGATGGAGTGGTTTCCAAGAAGAGGAGAAGCCATAATTATAAGAAAATAGGTTTATATTTTGATATAAAATAGGTTTTTAGGATTAATATTTAGGTATTTAGGTTATTTAATTAAATTTATGTGTTAAAGGTCATTAAAATAGGCCCTTGGAAGACTTAGATCAATTAGGATTACAATTGGATCAAAGCCCCTTAAAGATTCAAAGTTTTGTCTTAGTTTTATAAAAATATCCTCAAGTTTTTAATTTCTACAAAATAGTCACTAATTTATCATAAATAGACTCCAATTCTATTTTAACAATCTTCGCAATTCTTTGATCATTGCTTGTTTATGAAGATTTTGTGTTGTCGTACTTCTTCCGGATTTGAATTATGTGACAAGTTCTTAGTGAAAATAAAAGATTTTGACAAAAGATATTAGAACCTTACCTAAATTCTTTTTCAATAAAACCTCACTAATTTACTCTAAGAAAATTTTCTCTATGTTCTCTCCGTGTTTACACTCTAGGACTTATATGGCTTTTTTTTGTCCTCTCTTGATCTCACATACTCAAATTGCCTTTTACCACTCCTTTCTATCGTATATAGTTCTTAGAAGAACTTAAACCACACTTAGGCAAGTAAAATGTGTGTGCATCGCTGTAAACTTTGAATGGAAAAGGAAAGAAATAGGAGGTAAAAGTAGTTTTAGAAAAAATAAGGTTACTTACTTTATAGGAAACTCACAACCTTCCTTCACCAAAAATCAAAGACTTGAAGATAACTTGGCTTCTTGACTTGATGTTGAAGATGATGTTGTGTTTTTCTCATACTTAAACGTGTACCTTTTCTAATCTAATTCTTTTCTTTTCTTTTCTTTTCTTTTCTTTTCTTTTGTTCAAATCTAACTCTCTTTTCATTTTTTTAGAAAATTTGAAAATGAAAAAGTTTATACACTTCCAATTTGAATGTTGCTTCAACGGGCTTTTTGTTGCACTTTGCTTCTTTCACCAAAGCTCTAATACCATATGATATATGCCAATCTTGTTTATGTTGTGAACGGAAAACTTTGATTAATGGATCTAAGAATGATGCAAGCATGTTATAAGAAAACTGATTAAAACGAAAAGAATAGGTAAAATGGATGAAAGGGATAGTTTAGGGACTAAATTAGAATTTCAAGCATGTGTGGTGTTAAAAAGAGTTTAAAAGGGTGTTTGAATATTTTAGGTTAATAGTGAAGTCTGGAAAAGAAGTTAGGCTTAAACAAGATTGTTCTAATATCGTTCATGGCCTTGTGTATCTTTACTTGGTGTCAAGGCGTGGAGAGGGACATTGATGTGGCACCAAGTATTAAAGGATGCCTTGGTTTCCCTCCTTGACCAAATAGGTATGTAGGTATCCCCCTCAGGTCTTCCTAAGCTGAGTCAATCTACCCTTGATGTCCTTAAGCTTTCTTGGACTATTACCTTTACTTAAAAGAGCTGAAACAATGAGCAAGCGATGTGTAAGCTAAAACATACATGAATTAGTTAAAATGGGCTAGTAACAATTTAGTTTAGCTAATTAAGTATAAAATAATTTAGAATGAATATCAAGATGTCATGACATGCTTATCTTAAGTAATATAATTACTAATATAGTTTATTATGCTTGTAAGGATGTCATAGATAATGTAGAATAAATCAAATTTCATGAGTTCAAATAGTTAATTATCGCCTTTTGATGAACCAAATTATACAACTTTATATCAATTTTTAGAGCATTTAGCTATGTTAAAATTCTAACGGGTACACTAAAAAGCCTAATTAGAAATACAAGCATTAAACCCAACAATTCGGGCGCAAAATGAGATTTAATAAAATTTAATGAGTTCAAGTTATTAATTATGCGCTTTGAAACCTAATTATATAGCTTAATCTCAATTTTAGACAATTTTTCTCGTTTAAAATCCACCGGGTTCACTATAAAGCCCATTAAGTTATGCATGTTTTAAACCCAACAAAACGTACACAAAATGAGATTCAATCAAATTTAATTAGTTCAAATAGTTAATTATGGACATTTGAACATGATTAAATCACTTAATATTAATTTTAAAGCATTATACTCGATTTAAATTCCAATGCGATTACAATAAAGCCCATTTAAATATGCATGCATTAAACCTAACAAACGGACGCAAAATAAGAATAAATCAAATTTCATGAGTTCAAAAAGTTAATCATGGGTTTTTGAACCAAATTATACAACTTAATCTCAATTTTAGAGCATTTTACTCGTTTAAAATCCAACAGGTTCACTATAAATCTCATTTAGACATGTGATAAGTGCTCAACTCACTATCACTTTTTACACCTTTTATGGGCATTAATCATCAAATCTACACCTACTTGGACCAATGCATACACTTAATGTGATATATTTATAGGTTATGCTTATAAAGATGATATTTACAGAAAAGGCTAGTTTTACTACATCTTTTTACATCTGTGCAGGATAAACTATTGCCGCGGCAGCAACGTGGTCGAGGCAGGACCTGATGTCGAGGCAGCAGCCGAAAGACAAGTAGCGATACTGGAGGCGATTTTTAGAGAGTTCACCCTAATACTCATTGTTTTCTTTCTCTCAATTATGTTCTAAGTTTTCTTAGGGTTTAGGTGAAGGTTGTCGAGTACTTGTGAGAGGAGATTGTATTTTGTTCTTTGTTTCAATGCAATAAAATATCAAGGTTTGCTTATCCTTTGTCATTCTTTGTTCTTGCATTCAAGCTCGGGAGAGAAGTTTGTAAGTAATCTATTTATCTAGACTCGGGAGAGTTAGATTCACGAAAGAGATAAGTACGGTATTTCAATCGTGAAATACTAACTCGGCCTAGGGATAGGTTAAGAGTTTCAGCGGCTAAAAGAAGTGTGAGATTGGTTGATGATTATAATTGATTCACGCTGGGAGGTATCA
The DNA here is from genome assembly GCA_035048815.1 of Abelmoschus esculentus. NCBI lineage: Eukaryota > Viridiplantae > Streptophyta > Magnoliopsida > Malvales > Malvaceae > Abelmoschus > Abelmoschus esculentus. The sequence goes on along the minus strand of JAUCBN010000061.1, from coordinate 2,179,345 downwards.
TCAAGGATTGATTACCAACAGTACTTCGACTTAGGGATAAGTGAAGTCATCCAAGGATACTTTGCCGAACGTTGATAAAGTCCACCCACGAGCAAGGGATTGTCGCGGCGGACAAGTATCGTTGCTGCCAAGGCAGTAATCTGTAGTACTGCCGAAGCAATAATGTACAATTGCATTGGACAGAGATAAGTCAATCAAATCCACAATACAACATAACTGGATCCTGCCCTCTCTCTTAATCAGATCTCATCCTTTTACTTAGTTTTCTTTATTTCAAATTATTTAGTTTCATCAAAACCCAATTTACATGTGTCTTTATTTTATTTCTTTTTACAGAGAAAGAAGACGAAGAAGGCATATTAAGTAGATCAATCCCTGTGGAGACGATACACGATTATACTGATCAATTTATTACTTGCGATGTGTTCACTTGCACTAATTGCGCACTTTTGACACGCAACAACATGCATGCTTTAAACTCAACAAAACGGATACAAAATAAGAATCAATCAAATTTAATGAGTTCAAATAGTTAATTATGGGTTTTGAACAAGATTAAATCACTTAATCTCAATTTTAGAGTATTTTACTTGGTTTAAATTCCAATGCGATAACAATAAAGCCCATTTAGATATGCACACTTTAAAACTTAACAAAACGACCACAAAATAAGAATAAATCAAATTTCATAAGTTCAAAAAGTTTATTATGGGCTTTCGAACTAAATTATACATTTTATTCTAAATTTTAGAGCATTTAATTCGGTTAAAATTCTAACTGGTTCGCTAAAAAGCCAAATTAGAAATATAAGCTTTAAACCCAACAAAAGGGCGCAAAATGAGATTCGATTAAATTTAATGAGTTCAATTATTTAATTTTTCATATTTGAACCTAATTATACAACTTAATTGAGTAAGCATTTTACTCGATTAAATTGAATAGGTTCATTATAAAGCCTATTTAGACATGCACGCTTTAAACCCAATAAAACAACCATAAAATGAGATTCAATCATATTTAATAAGTTCAAATAGTTAATTTTGGGCTTTTGAACACGATTAAACCACTTAATTTCAATTTTAGAGTATTTTACTCGATTTAAATTCCAATGCGATCATTACAAAGCCCTTTAAGATATGCACACTTTAAACTTAACAAAACGATCACAAAATAAGAACAAGTCAAACTTAATGAGTTCCAATATTTAGTTATTGGCTTTTGAACTAAATTATACAACTTAATCATAATTTTAAAGCATTTTAATCAGTTAAAATTCCAACGAGTTCACTAAAAAGCCTAATTAGACATGCACGCTTTAAACTAAATAAAATGACTATAATATGAGAATCAATCAAATTTAATGAGTTAAAGTAGTTAATTATGAGCTTTTGAACATAATTACTTCATTTAATCTCAATTTTAGATCATTTTACTCGATTTAAATTCCAATATCATCACTATAAAGCTCATTTAGATTTGCACACTTTAAACCTAACAAAATGGCCGCAATATAAAAATAAATCAAATTTCATGAGTTTAAATAGTTAATTATGGGCTTTTAAAAAAAATTATACAACTTAATCTCAATTTTAGACCATTTTACTCGGTTAAAATTTCAATAGGTTCACTATAAAGTCAATTTAGTTATGCATGTTTTAAACCCAATGAAATGGTTAGAAAATGAGATTCAATAAATTTAATGAGTTCAAATAGTTAATTTATGGGCTTTTGAACATGATTAAACCACTTAGGCTTTGTTTTTTGTTATGTTGGAAAGCCTTGTTTGGGGGCCAAACCAAGGTTTTGTAAAAGCTAAAAAAAGTAGCTTCTCCAAAACAATGGTTTGAGAAGCTTGTTTGGAAAAAAACAGAAGTTTTTACACTAAAAACTATCCTCTTATTTAGTGTTTTTGGTTGCTTTTAGAATTTTTTTTGGTGGGAAAGCTAGTTTGAGAAGCCAAACCCAACAAAAAACAAGGCCTTAATCTTAATTCTAGTGCATTTTACTGGTTTAAATTCTAATGCGATCACTATAAAGCTCATTTAGATATGCACACATTAAACCTAACAAAACGACCACAAAATAAGAATAAATCAAATTTCATGAGTTCAAATAGTTAATTATGGGTTTTTGAAGCAAACTGTACAACTTAATCTTAATTTTAGAGCATTTTACTCGTTTAAAATCCAACGGGTTCACTTTAAATCTAATTTAGACATGCATGATTTAAACCCAACAACAGACACAAAATGAGATTCAATCAAAGTTAATGAATTCAAATAATTAATTATGAGCATTTGAACAAGATTAAATCACTTAATCTCAATTTTAGAGCATTTTACTCGGTATAAATTCTAATGCGATCATGATAAAGCCCATTTATATATGCACACTTTAAACCTAACACAATGACCGTAAATAAAAATAAATCAAATTTTATGAGTTAAAAAAGTTAATATGGGCTTTCAAACCAAATTATGCAACATATTGTCAATTTTAGAGCATTTAACTTGGTTAAAAATTCCAATTGTTTCGCTAAAATGCTCAATTAGAAATATATACTTCAAACCAAAAAATGGGAGCGAAGTGAGATTCAATTAAATTTAATGAGTTCAAATAGTTAATAATGCTCATTTGAACCTGATTATACAGCTTAATCTCAATTTTAGAGATTTTACTCGTTTAAAATCCAACGGGTTCATTATAAAGCCCATTTAGACATTCATGCTTTAAAACCCAACAAAGCGGACACAAAATGAGATTTAATAAAATTTAATGAGTTCAAATAGTTAATTATAGGCTTTTGAATACGATTAAACCACTTAATCTTAATTTTAGAGCATTTTACTTGGTTTAAATTCCAATGAGTTTACTATAAAGATCATTTAGATACACACGATTTAAATCTAACAAAACGATCGCAAAATAAGAATAAATAAAATTTTATGAGTTTAAATTGTTAATTATGGGCTTTGAAACAAATTATAAAACTTAATTTCAATTTTAGAATATTTTACTCGATTAAAATTCCAACGGGTTCACTATAAAGACCATTTAATTATGCATGTTTTAAACCCAACAAAATAGCTACAAAATGAGATTCAATCAAATTTAATGAGTTCAAATATTTAATTATGGCCATTTTAAATGATTAAACCACTTAATCTCGATTTTAGAGTAGTTTACTCGGTTTAAATTCCAATTTGTTTACTATAAAGCCCATTTAGATATGCACACTTTAAACCTAAATGGCCACAAAATGAGATTCAATCAAAGTTAAGGATTTCAAAGAGTTAATTGTGGGCTTTTTAATATGATTAAACTATGTAATCTCAATTTTAAATCATTTTATTCGTTTTAAATTTCAATGTGTTCACTATAAAGCCCACTTAGAAATGTTCACTTTAAACCTAACTAAACGGCCGCAAAATTAGATTCAATCAAATTTTATATGTCCAAAAAGTTATTTATGGGCTTTTTGAACCAAATTATACAACTTAATCTCAACTTTAGAATATTTTAGTCGTTTAAAAGTCCAACAATTCACTATAAATCTCATTTAAACATGCACAGTTTAAAACCAAATAAAAGGCCGCAAAATAAGATTAAATCAAATTTTATAAGTGTAAAAATTTAAGTATGGCTTTTGAACATGATTAAAATGCTTTATATAGATTTTGTAGAATTTTACTCAATTAAAATTCTAACGGGTTCAATATAAAGCACATTAAAAAATATATGCTTTAATCTCAATAAAACAGACGCAAAATGAGATTCAATAAAATTTAATGAGTTTAAATAGTTAATTATGCGCATTTGAACTTAATTATACATCTTAATCACAATTTTAGAGCATTTTACTTGGTTAAAATTCCAACGAGTTCACGAAAAAGTCTAATTAGACATAATGCTTTAAACCCAACAAAATGGCCACAAAATAAGATTCAGTCAAATTTAATGAGTTCAAATAGTTAATTATGGGCTTTTAAAAATGATTAAACCATTTAATCTCAATTTTAGAGCATTTTACTCATTTTAAATTCCAATGTGTTCATTATAAAGCTCATTTAGATATGCGTACTTTAAGCCTAACAAAATAGATATAAAATAAGAATATATCAAATTTCATGAGTTCAAATAGTTAATTATGTGTTTTTTGAACCAAATTATATAACTTATCTCAATTTTAGAGCATTTTTCGGTTAAAATTCCAATAGGTTCATTAAAAAACCCAATTAGATAATTAGCAATTAAAAATAGTAAAAACTCGATTTTTCAAAATTCAATTACTAGACTATTTTTACACATGATTTAAAAAATGGTTAATTACAGCGGAAGTCACTTATGTTTAAGCATAGTACAAAGCCACTCATTTTGAAAATGAATCAGTAGAGTCACATACGTTTTTGGGGTGTAAATATTTGGTCATTCCGACGTCAGAGACCGTTAATAGATAACAGAAAGATGGTCTGATGAATTAAAAAATAATTATTTTTTCACGTGGACTGCTTACGTGGCTCTCTTCCTCGTCATCTTCTTCATGTCAATATGAAAAAGGAAGGAAACCACCCCACTTCCAGCGGATAAGATTGAAGTGAGGGTTTTGACTTCCTTCCTTGAAGATCATCGTCTGCTAAGATGTTTACTACCAATTATTCATATTACCAAGAGAAAAAGGTCATTTCTGAAACTAAAAAGCAACAATGGGATAACGGCAGCAACTAAGTTTGTTTTTTGTTTTTCGGTGATGAAAAGAGTCGTATAGGGTGGCCACTAGAAGAAATCCAGAAGAGGAGGAGGGGCGAGAAAGCCGTCTACAGGTGTTCCTTTTATCTTTGTTTGCGAGTCTCGACGGAGTTTTAGGTCAGGTCACAGAAGAAGAAGAAGAAGAAGAAGGACCGGAGATAGCGTCTAGAGCTATTGTTCCTCACCATGAAAACAATGGTTTGTTTTTAAAATTTGGATCTTGATTCTTTTTCTGGGTTTTGCTCTTTGTATCATTTTCTTTTGAATTTTGAGAATTTTGCACTGAACTTTGGTAAAAGTTTTGGTTTGGTATACAGTTCTGTTTGATTTGATTTTGATGATAATTGTTTTGGGATTTCTGGGTTTGCATCAGTTTCAGAATTTTGACTGGTTCTTTAAAAATTACAACTTTGATTAGTTTCTTTATGCTGATCTTATAACTTCATGTTTGTGTACAGTATGGTTTCTAACGCGTCGCTGCAATCGGCTGTTTTTACCAGAAAAGAAAATTCTGAACTGATGCGGACTAAGAAGTTCATGAGAAAAATGAATTCGGGTGTTCTTCCTATATCGTTGACTATTTTCACTTTCACACAGAGGAATATGATTGTTGAAGCTGACGGTGAAAATCGATTTCATAGGAGAATCCGGAGAAAACTCTCAGAATCCGACGTTTTCCACTCGGACGAGTTGACGAAGAAGTTCCACGGTCGTGTCCTGGAGTTCTTCAACCGCGAGTGCGAGCTACAATTCTTCTTGACATAGATTTCAACTGCGGAGTCTTTTGAGAGAAGAGAAATCTTAGCTGTGGAAAGTGTTTTCAAATACCATCCTAATGGTTGCTTGATGATTCTATCAAGAACAATGGACTCACCCCAAGGTTATTTGGTCCTTCAACCGCTGCTTGATCGCGGCTTCAAGGTTCAAGCAGTGACACCGGACGTCCCAATTTTGCTCAAGAACACACCGGCTGAACCTTGGTTCAAGATATCCATAGTGGGAAAAGGGATCCCGGTGTGATCCCACTGGCTCAGAATCTATCCAATTTAATCAGACTTGCTGCTCTGTACAAGTTAACTGATGCAAACCCAAATCACTAATTGCTTCGGTGCTGAAAGGTAGGGCGGTTTCTTTCTCTTTTGATGTTAACATGAAGAAGATAATAAAGAAGGGAGCCACGTAAGCAATACACGTGAAAAAAAATATTTTTTAATTTACTAAATCATCTTTTTGTTACCCATTAACGGTGACTAACATCGTAGTGATCAAATATTTACACCCCGAAAACGTTACTTTACTGATTCATTTTTAATATGGATGACTAACTTTACACTGCGGTTAAACATAAGTGACTAATTAACCCTTTAAAAAATATCGTTACTCACCAATAAAATGGCCTAATTGCCGAACCACCCCTTCATACATATAACGAGGCGGCACATGATAAAATTGGAAAAGATATAGACCATCGCTCAAATCAGTAATCGAGATGCCACCAAGAGCAGTGGCCTGTATTTCACTATCTTCTCCTCATCTACAATTGAATAAAAAGAATATTTTAAAATTTAATTTTTATATAAAATATCGTTTAGCATTTTATTTTCTAAAATGTAATGTCTTAATATTAATAAAACAATAATTACGCTTTAGATAAATACAATCATCATAAAGTAAAGTTATATCAACCTTATTCTTTTACTATCCCCATCTAATTAATAAAAATATATTCCTGAGATTGTAGAATAATATTATTTTAATAGATTAAAATATAAACATATAAAATCGCATGTGTTGCAAAAACTTATTTATTCACAAGGTTCATCAACGACATTCGAATAAACTCTGGTATAATATATTTCTTCCATTTTATTTCCTTATATACTAGCAGTCGATCGACGGCTCGAGACAGTTCCGGCAAGCATTTCAAGCTAACTCCGGCTTTACCATATTACAATTTACATGAAGAAAACATTTTTTTTTTCAAAGTGAATTTGCAGTTGAAATTCTTGCCTTGTGAGAACTAGTCACATGCTTAATCCCATGGTGGTCATGCTTTGCAGGTAACAGTTGGGGCGTCCTTGGTGATGCTTGCTTTGTTGCATGGAGACTTTCTAACGAGGCTAGAACATCAGCCATGCAAGGCCTGTTCTTCGGATCCATATGCAAGCACTGCAATGCGAGTGCGGCAGCGACTTGCGCTCCTTTCTTCGAGTACTGGCCTCCCAACCTCGTGTCCATTATCCGTAGCACTTTCCTGTTGTCACTTAGGAACGGTTTTGCCCATTCCACTAGTGTTTCTTTCGAAAACCCAACTCTCTCATCGTCCATTGCCCTCCGTCCCGAAAGTAGCTCCAATAGTACAACACCGAAGCTGTACAAATCACTCTTTGGAGTCAAATGACCTGCATGTGAAGTTTAATCAAGTTCCTCAGTGTGATCGATAACCCCTTGTTAAAATAGATTAGTAGATCTTCAAATACATGAAAAACTAGAAAACTTTGAACACACCCATGTTGGAGACATACTCGAATCAAACACTCAAACCCGCATCTGAGTAACATAGGTCTCTCTACTTTTATCTTAGTCACATGTTCTAATTGTAACAGGTAGATATACTATTACAAAAGAAAAAGTATGAACAAACCTGTAGCAACGTATTCAGGGGCAGCATAACCTTGAGTCCCAACAATTGTGGTCGAAACATGGGTGTTATCACCGGTTGGACCATCTCTTGCTAACCCGAAATCCGAAAGCTTTGCATTTTAATCCTACGTAAGTTTATATGGCAACAATATTAATCATTAAACCAAATGGAATGTTCAATGGGACAAATCTGCTATGCAACTTGATCCCAAACCAGAGCGTTAGATGTGCCGGCATTACCGAATCTAGAAGAATGTTGGAAGCCTTTAAATCTCGGTAGATTACATTAGCATCTAAACCATGTAAAAAGGTCAATCCCCGGGCAACTCCCCTGGCTATATGCATCCGTGTAGCCCAAGAAATCGGTTGAACAACTTCTGAAAGAAGAAAAAAAATAACAGGTTTAGTGTCTGTATGTGACGTAATACCGTCTGAGTAACATAGCCGGATTCGAACATGATTTAACATAACGAGAAGAAGATCAATGGAAAAGGAGTCATATCATCAGAAAGATAAAGCTTACTTTTAAACAAGTGATTCTCCAAACTTCCCTTTTGCATAAACTCATAAACCAGAAGTCTATTCTCAGATTCCACACAGTAACCAATGAGTTTCACAAGATTTTCATGGTGAAGCTGACCCAAATAGTTAACTTCCGCCTGCAATGTTGATCAACATGGAATCAGGTTCACACATATGAACTTCAAAAATCCAGAGAAAAGAAACTGAAAAAGGAAAAGAATGATACTAATAAACAAGAGTTTACATACAAGCCATTCCTTGTGCCCCTGAAAACTCTCTGCCTTGAGTTTTTTGATAGCTACAATGATTCCGGTCCCCGGCTTGGCAGGCGCAAATGTATTCTCATCGATCCAACCTTTGTAAACACATCCAAACCCTCCTTCCCCGAGAAAAGTTTCGGACCGGAAGTTTTTGGTGGCATTTTTAAGATCACTAAAAGTGAAAGACTTGAGACTGCTGGAAACAGGTGAGTGAGACTTTGATGATACGAATGGCTTGTTCGAAGTTTCCTTAGGCGATTTCTGGGCTGATTCCGGCTTTGTGTTATTATGAGTCTTTGCACTACCTTGAACAGAAAAAATATATATAATTTTATGAATTTTCTGACTTCTAAAGCCATATCAAACCTGCGTTCATTAATTAACACATGAAAATACCAGAGAATGACTATAATCCTGTGTCACTATGAAATTGAAATCCATGGAAACTCTTTGCTCCTGGAACTTTGTTCTAGAAGAAACAAAACCCAAAACCCAGACTAGAAAATCATAGCCACAGAACACAAAATTCCCATGATAAATTAATTAAATGAAGGGAAAAAAGTGATAGAGTGACCTGAGAAAGTAATTGAAGAAGCATGAGCGCACTTTGCAGGTTTAGAGCAGCAAATCCCCATGAGAGGAGAAAATCAAAGAGTATGGCTCAAAGGGTCAAAACATATGGGGTAAGACGAAGAAGAATACAAATTCTACCATTTAAAGAGCCATTACTTTTCAATTAAGAAGTGGGATTTTTGAAGAAACGGAAATGTCTACGCCTGTCTTAAATAATCTTGATCGAATTCTTAGTTTTCTGGTCCCCAATTACGGATTTAAAGTCCCCATCATGGAAGAAAATTGAATTTGAATATTTACTTTTAGCATCAGTCATGCCCTGTGCTCCGCGACTCTGACTATTGAATATCAAACTTCATAATCCTTAGGCCCGTCCCTGTCAAATTATACACAACGCCGGACGACTTTGGTAGAATTAATCTTTCTATTTAGTTATTTTTAATTTTTAAAGGAAAATTATACTGAATTTAGGTTATATTTGAGTCAATCAATTATTAAAAATTATAATTAAATATTTAAATCAATTAAAATTTTAGTTACAATTTAGTCACTCCTCTGTTAAAATATAAGAAGATTTGGTATGATAATGATTTTAGTTATTAAAAATAATTTAATAAATTTAATTTTTTTATATTTTAATATATATATCAATCTAGTTATTTTTTTCTCTCAAATCGCTTATATACCACTAAAATATTTTAATTAAAATCCCTAATTAATCTAATACATAAATTTATAAATGTAAATGTATTTTAAACTTTTAATGTTAAACCTGTAATTGCGATCTACATTAAAATTAAATTTATTAGAATCTTGTTAAAATTAGTTATTAAAACACTCGAGATTTAATCATTGCTGCCACATAATTTTTTACCAAGGTTATTTTTGTGTTATTATATAATTTTCTTAGTAATTTCATATTTTTTATTATTTTATTTTTATTTTAAAATAAACTAACAATTAAACTTTTTAAGTAATTGGATTTTTATTTTTAAATAGATTTGAAAATATCAAATTTGGTATAATTCTTGTTACTATAAATAGTCAAGTAGGAATGATGATGAACAATATAAAATAAATAGGTAGAAGAAAACTGATTAAATTGATATATTTTTAAAATTTATTAAATTATTTTAAATTATAATTAAATTAATAAAATATTATTTTTTAGCACTAAAACTATAATTATAACAAATTTTTTTATGTTTATTTATATTTTAACAGATAAGGGACTCAATCGTAATTAACATTAGTTTAGAAGGACGGAACCATCATATGATGATCAAGTGAAAGAAATGATGATGCACATCAAGATTGACAATGGATCCAGATATAGTGTTTCCAAATCTTATATACCCTCATCCTCGAATCTAAACGCATCACAAAGAAGTTTAACATCAACTCGAAAGCGTCTTTCCATGAGAAAATAATCAATGGTCACAACCTTAGACTTATCTTGGGAAAGAATGCACTTTGCATTAAAATAAAAGATAAGAACAAGATTTAGATAGAAGATATCGGGCAAGGATAGGAACGACATGAAATTGCAATACAGGAATAGGTGAACATAGCAAAATTGAAAGCGTTCAGAATCCATGAAATGAACAACCACACATCGCTCTCGTTTAATCTTATGATTACGATATTGATGAGAGTTCTCAAAACGGTCGGTGGAGGTGAAGCTAAGTTGATATATGATGGTGAGATTTGGGAGATTTTGCTCCTCAGCAACGTTCGATGATCCTCATTCCTCCATGGTGTATTGTCTTTTCTTAGGTGCCATTATCTAAAAATTGAGTTTAGACAAAAACAACAACAACCATGTATGTATTAATTAACCCTACTTTGAGAATATAATATAAGTCTCATTTTTGTATCTCATTTTTTTCATTTATTTTGTTCTTGTTCTTTACTTTATTCACAACAATAGATGCAATTTTAGAAATAAAATATTATTAGATGGATCTTGTTCAACACATTACTCATTGTTTATAGAATAATTTTTTTATCTTATTTTTTGAGATGAATTTTTTTTTTACATATTATTAATTGAATCTTATTGAATAAAATTATAAATAACATGATAAACTGAGACCATATAATAATTTTCTTAAAAATAAACACAATACAATACTCAAACAATATATAACACAGACGAACAAGAAAAACAAAATAATAAAACATAAAGATAAAACGAATAACTAGAAACAATATTACAATCAGACAAAATTGAGAAATGAATGGAACCGATTTCATCATCTTGAATTGTACGTAAGGATAAATACAAAATTTTATATAAAGAGCTTAAATTATTAAAAAAATTTATTAAAAATATAAAAATAATAAAATTTTATAAGAATTTTGAGAGTAAAAAATTAATTATTAATAAAAATATAATATATATATATATTTAAAAATTTTAAGATGTACGACTATCTTCCTAAATTCATCCCTAATTGTATGTATATTTGAGGGACGTCGAGAATGACTCATGCGGAGTAATTCCAAAAAAAATTGTCATCAACGGTCATCCTATAAAGATCAGAGAATCAACGAAGCCTGATGATCAAGAGGAAATAGAGAGCCAGAAACCTAACCAACGGTTCGTTGTAAGCAAAAATTTTAAAACCCCTACAACAACTGCCCAAAGAGAAAAAATAATATAATTAAAATTTTATTTTAAATAATTATTAATTATATATTAAATCTTTAATATATTTAATTTTTATTAATTAATTTACTGATGTCCAAATTTGTTTAATATTAATGATATTTAGTGGTGTTCAACGCCCATTATAAAATTTTTTATAATATTTGTTTTGAAAATTAAAAAAAATATAATTATATATAAAATTTTTAATTGTAGTATTATTTTGGAAGTTTGTATTTCTTCCATTCTGGTATTTTTAATACTCTAAAATCTTCTTGTTTAGAAGAAATTACTACTTGTTCTAATATATCGTTACCTTTGGATAAAATTTTATTTCTTTAGTAGTGTAAGTACTACAAAACAAGGCAAGCAACATGTACAGTGATGAGCTTCAATACAAATAAATCGACAAGCAATTCACAGACCCAAATTTTATCACACAGAAGCTGAAATATAGATGGAACGGGGAAGGATTTGAAAGGAAATGTTAACCAAACTGTCGGAAGAAGTCGTAAATGTGATCGTTAATTTCATCGGCTTTTTCCATGTGGATGAAGTGTCCAACTCCTTCCATTACCACAACTTCCTGCAACAATGGCACATCCTTTTTGAATCCACCATTGTGGATGTATTCCTTCATGCCAGGCATATGGTACACCAGGTCCATATCACCCACTAAGAACTTGGTCGCTACTTTTACCTCACAACCAGACCATGTTGCCGTGAGTTCCCAATTCCTGTCATTATAACCAAGCAGACACACACATCAGGTTAGAAATAAGTAAAACACACTAATATGTAACATAAATAGTAAATACCGATCAAAATTTCGGTAATAGTTAATTCCGCCGGTGAAGCCGCTTTTGGTGTCAAATTTAGTGACATAGTAACTAAATTCTTCCCCTGATAACCAAGAAGGTAATGCAATTGACGGATCGGCTAAATGTCCAAATAGGTTCCCTTTGGTTAACATTATTGGATCCGGAACTTTGTATGTCAGAAATCCCTTCAGCACTGTCTTTGTACCAATCTCTGCAAACTCAGCTTCTATTTCTCCAGGTTCCTGATTTGTAATATTATTATAGTATGAAAGAGGTTTGTTCCTCAGTGGCGATCTACAAATTATGCTTGAAAAGACATTAAAAGGTGAATTTACCTGAAATCTACAGATGTAATAATCATTCCCATAAGCAGCTCTCCATCCATCAACGGGCTTCATTTGCGGATTATGTGGAAAAAAGGGCACACTCAGGTTCAACAAAGCTTTCACCTTGTCTGGCCTAAACAAGCACAAATACCAAGCTATGACAGCTCCCCAGTCATGGCCTACTACAAACACCTGTTGTTGGGGGGCAATGTCATTCAAAAGATCAACCAAATCCCCCACTATATGGAAGCAGGTGTAAGCAGTGGCTGAATCTGGAGCATCCGTGTCGCCGTAGCCTCTCAGGTCAGGGGCAACAGCTCGGTAACCCTTGGAAGACAAAGCATCAATCTGGTGACGCCAGGAGCACCATAGCTCGAGGAAGCCATGCAGAAAAAGAATGACTGGACCGTGCCCTTTTTCTGCTACGTGCATGTTTATGCCGTTCACCCTAACTATTCTGTGCTCAACCCCTTCCATCTTTTCACAATTGGAGCTTCTTTGGCTGTTTTTGTTGGCTGTTGTTAGCTGCATAATGAATTTATAATGAACATAGAAATAAGTACAGAGAAAAATGGTTGACCAAAACCATTGAAAGAAACATATAGAAGCTTTTCCCTTCCTGCCGGCTCTCATTTTGCTTGTTTTTTATTGTATATTCCTATCATCTAATCAAACATACGGTCCAATCCATAGAAAAAATACAAAGCAACTTCCCATGAATCTCTGAGTCAAGATGCCCCACGTCAAACCTATGCTGCCATCATTTTCATGTAGCAGACAACAGTTGAAGAATCATACCCTGCAAATAAAGACTTGCATCTTCAACTTCTGAAAAATCATGTCAAATAAGGCAGCAACGAAATCACTTTATCCTTGGAGTAATTTACAGCGACCTGTGTCCGTTGTCTCCCGGACTCTGTCTAACTTGATGAAACAACCACAATCGCAGCCTGTACTATCCAGAGAAAACATCGGAATTATGATCTATAAAAAGCCACTAATCATACTATTTAAACCACAATTCGCAATAATCATCTAACCAAAGTCATTCGTAAGATTTTGATGGCCTAAGGGTTAATATAAAAATAAGGCCCTAATAATAAATATTAAAAAAAATTAAAGAATATAAAAATAAATTAATTTATTTATATATTATTTTTTTATTACATTTAATAATTATCAAATGAGAAACATTAAAAAAATTTATTAAGTGTCAAACAACTTACACAGAGCAACTTCTACGAGCATTTTTTCGCTTAAATATTATATAATAAAAATTATAAAAAAAAAAGGTATAGAGTGATAATACTTGAGTTTATATCGTTGAAGCTTTGCCTCAAACTTAGTTATAATATATCAATAGTAAATCTCATAAACCATAATATTTTTAAATAAATGAATCGTTGCCTTCTTGAAACATCGAATCAAAAATTATAAATAAATAATTCAAAAAGTTGTGAGAAAATAACATAAAAAAGAGGTAATGTGATGAAAAATTGAGATTTGAAAAACAAGAACAATAAAAATATTATTTATAAGAGTATATGAATTTTTTATTTTTAACTTAAAATAAAAAAAATTATATACTCTAATAACTAGACTAATTAGATGCTAATTTTATAATTGAATATAAATTCTATCTATTTTTTAATGACACCTTTTTAAAGTTTATTTAATAATATAATAATAAAAATATAATTAAACATAAATAAATAATTAAAGTGAAGTTACTATTTTAATTTGAAATGGTTTAGAAACTATTATTATATTTTAATCTTTCTTACTTTTTAATATAATTTAATGATAAAAATTTTAAATTTAATTAATTTTAACAATAATAATAATTTTAGTTGACCATTTAACTCTACCGCTTTGGGGCCCTGGTCGTCTCCCCTGTTGCCCAGTCCCATGGCAGCTTTGCATCCACATTACCAATTCAAATTGGGTAATATGAAGTCTTAAAGTTAGAATGTAATACATGGACAACAGAACTGTAAAGCATACCCAATTTATCATCATAAAGAATGAACCCCTTCCGAAAACTGGAAACTAAGCTTAATGCAGAATTGCATGAATAATGAGATGAAAAACTTATAATTTCTTTTATTAGCATATGGATCATTCCATTTGATCTAAACTTTACACTTAGGTGCAAATTACGAGTAAAGAACTTCTCCAGATTTGACGGAAACCTCAAATGACTTAAGACAACGATACATATCTCTCCAGTTCTTACAACTCTAAACGAAACTCTTCTTTCTATAAATCGTATACAACTCTCACAAAATAAAACATGATTTGCACATTTGATAGTAAATTTAAGTACCCAATTTCAAGTAAAAAAAAACTGGGAATAAGAGTATCGAGTCGCAGGGTGGAAGGAACCCAAGGCTTCGGAAGCCCATGGAATATGTCCATCGCAATTGATTTTAAAAGGCATGAGGCGCTCTAAGGCGCAAAAGATTCATAGAACCGAGGCGTGAGGCGAAGGTGCTCGCCTTTCGTAGATAAGACGCTCTTTATCCTGAAAAAATATAAATTAATTATATACCTTATTTTCAACATAAATACATGATAATTATAGTATATATGTCAAAAGATAAAAATATTTCTATTTAAATTTGTAGTCTCAAATTAAACAAAATGATATAAGAAAACAACCAAATATAGTTCAAATTAAAGAAATAAAAATAATCAAAGTATCGAATATAGTTCAAATTTCAAACTTGCAACATGAATAAAGTCGCACTTAAACACTAAAGACTACTCCATTATTCCAAATCATCATCATTCTCAAAATATTCATCAAGTCCATAATTTTCATCTTCACCAATACCTTCTTCTATCTCATCATCATGCATTCAAACTGTTAATGCTCTAAAAAGTGTATATTTTATACCCTTTTACTTAAGAATTTGTTTGATTTCAAGTAGATTTGCATGACATTTAGTTGCATTTCATTTGCATTTGCATTAGATTAGGTTTTCATGTTTTTTTTAAGATGTTGTTTGAAAAGGGTATTTTCCTAGTGAGGGGCAAAGCTGAAGAAAGGAAAAAACGCTATAGCATATTCAATGCTTGACCGGACTTAATAGATACTATAACTTTTTGGGCGCACCAAACATATTTATAAAAAGACAAATATGTAACCCCCAATCCCTTTACGTGAATGTCAGGCTAGCTGCAATTTCTTACAATTCTCTGCAAAAGTTAGAGAATATTCCCTTGTATCTTTATGGAAAAAACTCTAGAAACCTCCTATAAATACCAAGCATCATCTTCATTAAAGGCACATTGGAGTAGATCGGAGAGAGTCAAAGAAAATGAGCAAAAAATGAGGATAAAAAGAAGGATAAAGGCGACCACTTTCATCATCTTCTACCTCCAACCGAGCCACCATTGTTGGGATCTTCAAGCAAGGGATATTTGCACGACTTTGGTAGAAGCGACAAGCTAGAGGACATCACGGCATAGTTGTTTGGGATTTTCTTCCTCTTTGCTTTGTTTTATCTCTTTTCATTTAAATGAATATGTATTTCAAAGACAGAAGTGTGAATAGTCTTTTAAACCTAGCCATGAACTGATTTTAGTATGGCTTAGACTTTATTATGGATCATTTACTGTTTTAAATGAATGATTTTTATTGTTTTCTGGTTTTGTATATGTTTTGTTCATGAAAGCTTGCATCTTTATCTTCAACCTTAGTTTGTAAGAGCTCTAGGGAGATTGTCATAGCTAAGGGGTTTTGGTAGCTTAAACCTAGGGATAGCCAAAGCTTAGACCACCATGAATAATGGAGTTACTATTGGGAAACTGAATCCTAACTCACGTTACGGATAAGGTAGGGTTTCAACGACTAAAAATGGTAGAACTTTATCAACATTAGAGGTATTAGGGTTGAGACTAGGAGGTAATGCCTTAGCATCTTCGAGTGATAGGCTTTTGACTAAGGATAGTGAAGACATTTTTAGCAAACTCTATCGAACATATATTTAAACCTGGAAAACAGTGAGCATTCAAGATAAAAGTAAAAATCTTTCCATAATAAGCCTAGCCAGTTTTTACCTTGAATATTTTAGTCACATTTATAGATTTGCTTTAGCATATGTCCATACAAAATATTTTATTATCTTTTATGTATGTTAACTACTTTTGAACTTTCCTACCCAATCCTTGTAAGAACGATCTCACTCACTCACTTTATTACTTGTTTGATGTGTATACTTGCATGAGAAACATTCATTTTATAAGCACATCACAACACTCAACAAGTTTTTGGCGTCGTTGTCGGGGATTGAGGTAATAGGAAAATTCAATCGTTGTTTTCTTACCATTTTATTTTGTTTACTTTATTTCTTTAGTTTTTATTTAATCTTTGTTTTCTTTAATTTTTCTTTGTAGGCTTTGTTTAGTTTATGCCCAAAGTCCATCCTCGAGAATCCCTCGAACCATTTATCCCGAAGATCGAAAGGTATTTTAGACAAAGAAGACGAGAGCAAAGAAGAAGAAGAATCATGTATAACCCTTAGGATTCACAGAATCAAAATGTTGTAACAAATCTTGGAGTGTTAGTAAGGTCAAGGGCAATTCTAGATCATTTAACACCGATCTTGGATGAACTCAATTCTGGGAAAGTGACACCTGAGATCCAAGCAACTTACTTTGAGCTCAAGCCTGTTATGTTCAAAATGCTTATTTTGATAGGGTAGTTTGGAGGATCTCTTCATGAGGATGCTCGACAACATATTCGTGCTTTCTTAGAGGTTTATGATTCATTCTGCCAATAAGGAGTGCATGAGGATGTGTTGAAGCTCAAGCTATTTTCATACTCTTTGAGAGACCGAGCCAAAGAATGGCTGAATGGTATTCTAGCCGGTTCTTGGAGTCATGGACAGATTTGTGCGAGAGTTTCTTAGCAAGATACATCCTACCCAACATGAACACTCAATTGTGAAATGCGATAAAATCCTTCAAACAAGGAGATGATGATTCGATGCACGAGTGTTGGGATCAATACAAAATTCCGTTGAGAAGATGTATCAATCATGGTTTTCAAGATTGGACTCAAATCGTGATGTTTTATAATGGAGTCAATGCACCTACAAAAATGATGTTAGATGCTTCAACAAATGAAACATTGTTGGACAAATCACCTGAAGAAGCATTTTATATCCTCAATAAGATAGCAAAAAATGATTATCAGTTTCCTACTACAAGACTTGGAACATGAAGAAGAAGTCATGGAAAGCAAGAACTGGACGCGAATGATTCTGTTTCAGCACAACTTTTTGCTATCACAAATATGTTGAAGAATCATTAACAACTCAATGAGGTACGGGAAGCTAAGGCATTAAGTTGTGTTTATTGTAGTGGAAACCACTTCGATAAAGACTGCTCAACTCTTCACGAGTCTGTTCATTACATTGGAAACTTTAACAAAAATTCCAACAATCCTTATTCTAACACTTAAAACCCAGGATGGAGATAACATCCTAATTTTTCATGGGTTAATAAAGGATCAAATCAACTAGCATCTCGAATAGGCAACAACCCATGGCACCACAATAAGGTTTTTAAGCAAATATGCCATGTCAAAATAAGAACAAGGGAGCAGTTCATCAAAATCACAACAATTTTTTGGAAGCTTCGCTGCAAGAATTCATGCTTCTACCAAGGAGTTTATGTCATCAACGAAAGCATTATTGCAAGAGTATTCCACAACAATCACGAATCAAGGCAATCTGTTTCAAAACCAATGAGAATTACTTCAAAGTCACAGCTCTTTGCTTAGATCGTTGGAAACTCAAGTGGGTCAAATTGCTCAAGAATTACAAGCTAGACCGAGAGGGAACCTGTCTAGTGATATTGAAGTCACTAAGAATCATGGCAAGGAGAAATGCAGCTCACTTACCTTGAGGAGTGGAAAAAATTCAATACGAGGGAGTAGTTCAAAAGGAAAGAAAAGGACGAAACTTCCATTCAAGAGCAAAGAGAATCTAAACAGCAAGAAGAAAAATCTACTCAAGAAGAAACTGAAGAAAAATTTAAATATTGAGGCATTTGGGGAGACGCGTACGAATGTTGCAGCAAAAGAAATACTAGTGTCACCTTTGGAGGACGTAAGACCCCTACCACCATTCCCTTATGATTGAAGCAACACAAAGAAGATCTCCAATTTCAAAAATTTGTAAGTATTATAGACCAATTTCATATCAATATTTTATTTTTAGATGTTATTGATCAAATGCGCTCATATGCAAAGTTTTTGAAAGATATTGTTACAAAGAAAAGAAAAATAGAGAACAATGAAACAGTTGCTATAACATCTGAGATCTATTCTATGAAGATTGATCTACCCATTAAGAAACAAGATCCTAATTGTAATACTCGGAAAATTTTGTTAAAAAGGAGAAACCCTAACTGACTAAAATTCCTAATTTCAAATCCTAGCAGTTAAAGATTTGAATCAGATTTAAATGGGTAATTTCGGAATTTTCCAGGTAAAATCCTAATTCAAGTAGAATTATAAACAAAATTGATTATAATTAATTTCTCTCTCTTTCCCTACCGAAAACTCTCTCTTAGACTTGTTTTCTCTCATCTTTGTTCTTTTTCTTTCTTTTCGTTCTCTAATTGAAAGACCATCAAATCCCTTTGTTGGTTGCCGATTGAATTTCGGTGGGGGGTTCAGTCTTCTATATCCGCCACTAGCTTTCCCGTGAGTTCCCTTGTGTTGCGAACCAATCAAGAAGGTTTTTGGGTAAGCTTTTTATTAAGGGTTTTCCGTTACTATGCGTGATCACTAATTGAAATTGCATAGGTGAAAGTGTTTTTAATTTGGGTTATTACCCACGTGGGAAGCATGCTAAAATTTAGGGAAATTAATTTCTATTCTTCCATTATCAATTCACGTGGGTGAATTGGAGTGAATTGAAGGTAGCACAATAAGGTCTGTTGGAGTTAGGGGTGTGTTTCAGCGTGGTTACCCTTAAGGTGCATCGTTCCTTTGATATATTTTGTTTGGGTGTTGAGAATGAAACCACGATTTTCTGTTAAGAACCAAATTAAATAGTTTCATTTAAATTTGTCATCGTAGCAAGTGGTTTTAAGATTTTAATTCGGATATTTATCGTTTCAGACGACGTCGACTCTGAAGAGGAAGTTTTACCTCCGCCTCCACCTCAAGTTCGATCGACTCCTGCGAGCACCGCTCGTGATACTCGTATGTGTTTTCTTAATTATTTAAGTGGCATAGTAATATTTTAGAATTAGATTATTTATTAAAACTTCGTTTGTAGGCTCTGACTCAACTAGAGTAGGACCGAACTTAGACCGTGGGAAACGTTCGTGTCAGTAATAGTACTTGTGCTTCGAGAGGTGTGTTCTCTTTCTGTGCTAAATTTGTGTTCTGTGACTAACTGTATAACATGTTATTGTGACCATGAGATTTCATGTGATACTGCGATCAGATTATCTGAGTTTTGTGATTCGTATTCCATACAAGTTTACGTGTTGAGACATTGAGATCATTTGCATTGATTGCATACATGTGCATGGGGTGGATTGTACGGAGGAATGTGGTTTTACCACACTGTGTTTTGGAGAAATAAGGGGTGAGGGGTTCTGGGGAACTTCCTCCACTGTGATCGGTTGGCTTTGCCACCACTGTGTTTTTGGCGTTTGGAGTATGAGACTGCATTCTCTGTGACCTTGCATTCATCTCTCATTGAGTCATTTACTGTGAATATTTACATATTATATACTTGTGATTGTGAACTGAAATACCAATATGATCTGTGACTGCACTATAGAGACACACTGGGCTTTATAGCTCACCCTTTTAATTTAACCTTTCAGATACTCGGCCCTAGGAGTTGGTACTCGGAGCTCTCAACCGGATACTTATTTTCCATTATTTTTAGTATGTTTAATTACCAGAGATTTTTACTTCAGTTGTTTTGGGTTATTAGGGATTGAGATGTCTTTTTAAAATTTCATGCATAGATTTGGATACTTAACTTTAATAATAATATTTAAAGCATTTATTTTTAAACTGTAATTTTACCGTTGCGATATAAATTAGGTATTTTTGAAATTTCTTTCCCTTTTACTTATCGACTAAGTTTTAAAATGTTATTTTTAACCTACCGTACATCTCAAGTCAAGAATAAGGGGTTACACTAATAGCTTTATTATTCCATACTCTATAGGAGATAATTTTGTAGGCAAGGCACTATGTGTCCTCGGTTCGAGTGTTAATCTGATGCTTAAGGCAATATCTAAGAAGTTTTGTATAGGGAGCACGAGGCCAACCACTGTCATCTTACAATTGGGGGACCATTCTCATGTCTAATCTGAAGGAAAAGTGGAAGATGTGATACTAAAAGTAGACAAATTCATGTTCACATTGGACTTTAGATTGTGAAGTGGATTACAAGGCACCCATCATCTTGTGGAGACCATTCCTTGCTACAGGTGGGATCCTTATCGACTGTGAAAAAAGATACTTCATCATGCGCGTAGCTGATCAACCCATGACTATCAATGTCTTCAACATACTCAAATACATAGATGATAATGAAGAATGTCATTGTATAGGTGAGATAAATACTACAACAAAAGAAGCTGAAAGAGTAGACTTTTGTTTTGACAATTCTTCACAAATGAGAGACTTTGCAAAACTACTGGAGGAGCATGATCAGGAAGAAAAAGCCCATCTGGTGCTACAACAAATTGACTATTTCAAGACAAGATCAGGTACGAGACTTGAATCAATTGATTTTTCTGAATTTATTCTTCCTAAACCATCACTTTTACATGCACTATCTCTAGAATTAAAATCATTACCATCGCATTTGAAGTATGTTTATTTGGGATCATATAATATTTTGCCTATGATTATTTCTTCTAGTTTAAATCTTAACCAAGAGCTTAGTCTTGTGAATTTATTATCTCAATATAAGAAAGCTCTAGGGTGGACAAGATTCTGCTACAAGAATGCCACAAAAATTCTATTGAGCCTCAAAGAAGACTGAACACAGCAATGAAGTAGGTAGTGATGATAAAGATTATAAAGTGGCTGGATGCAGGAATTATATACCCAATTTTTTACAGTTCATGGGTAGCCCAGTGCATTGTGTACCTAAGAAGGGAAACACGACAGTAATCAATAATGAGGACAATAAATTGCTCCCGACAAAGACAATTATAGGCTGACGTATCTGCGTGGAATACGAAGTACTAACAAGACGAGCTTAGGACTCTAAGGCATGCCCTACTACCTAAGAACAACTAGTAACCAAAGGCTTATATACATCTTCTTAATCTTTCAAGTTCATGTGTTTCATTATTCATGTAATAAATATAACATGTACATTTCATGAAAGCAAGATGAATGCATGATTTATTTACCTTACTTACCTTGCAAGTAATATTTTACTTACATTCCTTAGCATTTCCAAATCAAGCAAACAGATCATGCATTAATTCAATTCATTCAAGCAAGCATAGAAAAGGTACGTATCATTTCACCAAGCAATCAAGTTGACATGGCAACAAACAAGTTATCAAGCGTTAATCCTACTTCCCTAGTTATTTAGTCAAGTTTCATAGCAATTAATCATAAAGAAGCTGGTTAGGACCTAGGTCTCAATCCTAAAATAAACTACATTCACAACTCCTAGCTAACAATCCCTTTGTTCCTTCCTTTGTTTGCTCAATCCTCATTTTATCTTCAAGCTCAATCACCCCATTGCTCTTCTAGTTAACCTCACATACAAATATGCATTAGAAGACATTCAAGCAATGCAATCCATACATTTTTAATACACATTTCAATATAACACAAAATAGTTCTTGTCCTACCTAGGTAACTTGTCTACTTTTCAGTAAAACTAGCACATCTTTTAACACACATATCCAAATTTTGATTACTTTATACCATTGAAAAGCTAATGAAATTATTTTTAAGACCATAATAGGCTTGAATTTTTAATTCCTTACCAATTGATACAGTTCATTAAAAACAGGGCAATCCTATTTTAAGATAGCTTATACCAATTTATTTGTTTCCTTTATATCTTTCATTCTACAAATCCAATTGAAGTGTCGTTTTTTTAATTAAATTATACCCATGAAAGTTTAATACTGCTAATTTTCAGCTTCAAATTCAACCTACAAAAACTTAGGTTATATTTTAAAGTTGTTGCCCAGTACATAGGGTTCTGGATAGATTTAACTATCTTTGCTTCTAAGCTCAATTTAATCACTTATAATATCAAATTCACTTACTAATCACTTTAATTCATTAGTAAACTCAATCTAAGCATATTTCACCTACACAAGTCTTTTCAATTCATCCTTTAACTTATCCAAATACTCAAAATCTTTTCAGCCATTGCATTTTAGTTATTCATGAGATTAGTTTACCACTAATTAAAATTTAAGCTTATAACACTTACGCCAATTGGTTCAAGTCTTAAATCTCTTTTGTTTACTCAATTTTACATCAATTGAAATTAACCCTATCATTCAATTTCATGTCAATGTCATCTAAGACATCAAAACAGTCTTATATATTTATTCTCTTCAAAATAGTTTGCTCTCATGTTCATTCTAACAATATGGACAATAACCAAACAAAGTTTTCAGCATATATATACCAACTTCCTACAATCTTTCATATCTTAAACACATTTAGGTATCCTTTAACATATGTATATCCTTCTATACCATAATTCAGTCTATTATCCAAAATTTTCTGCCTTTAATGCATAATATCACATCCTAATCAACTTAGGCAACAACTACTATCAAAATTTAAGATTTAAGTATGGAATTTTTTATAATTCTAAGTTCAAAAGGATGGGCTTACCCCTTTTTAGACTTCTTTCATAAAATTTTGCTTCTAAATTAATTATTTCTCTTCAATTCAAGCTACAGAATAGGTCTCTCATGGAGCTTCTTCTTCTCACTCATTTGGTAAGGAAAAAAAGAATGAAGAAGAGATCACTTCTTTTTTCTCATGTAAAGTGATCGACTATCCCTATCATTTTTCATTTTTTTCTTAAATTTTAATGACATTATTAAACTTAATAATCACTAAAGGGCTGATCACTTAGACAATTAGAATTCCATTAACTAAAATGGATAAATTGCCATGTAAATGGTGAGTTTTGCCTTCAGTTCTCTTTAGTCATCTTTAATTAGCTTTCTATTTTGTTTCTTGTTTCATTTGAGTTCAATTCTTTTTAATTTGAATAATAACTTTCAATTGCTTAATATTTAGTTTTCTATTTTTCATTTAAGTTGATCAAATCTTAAGCTTAATTTGTCTAACAAGAGTCAATTCAATGAATGTCCAACTAGTATCCCATGTTACTAACATTTGATTCTTTCAATTGATTAATGACTTGATTATGATTCTTTCTTAAGCCCTGTTTAAGGTGTTACAGGTTGACAATTTGAGTCATCACGTAATTATCGATCTGAGAGCTCTGTTTACTCGTTTGAGTTTATATGAAGATAGTATTCTTTTAGCGAAACTTTGGTTATTCGTACTCTTATCTTAGAAATCCATTCAGAGAAGCTGAGAGATACGTTCTTGATGCACTGTAGAAAAGAGGTTGAGAAGGGTTCTTCTAGATATTTCACCATTGATCGGAATAGTATCCTTTGTTACCGAGGTTAATATTATGTTTCGAAGAATTCTAAGCTGAAATAGACTATTCTTTGTGAAACTCATGATAATCCTTATTTTATGCATTCAGGTGGGGATAAAATATAAAAGAACCTTCGAGAATAGTATTGGTGGAAAGGTCTCAAGAAAGACGTTATAGATTATATGTCTAAGTGTCTGACTTTTTAAAAAGTGAAGGCAGAACATCAACGACTATCTGGGTTGCTACAACATATCGAGATTTCTTAGTGGAAATAAGAGCGCATAACTATGAACTTTGTTAGTGGTCTTGCTTTGAATTCGTTAAACAAGGAATCTATTTGGGTTATTATGAATCGTTTTACTAAATCAACACACTTTATTCTGGTTTAAGCTAACTACCCCTTAGTAAGTTAGCTCGTTTATACATATTGGAGATTGTATGACTTCACGGGGTGCCAATATCTATTATATTCGATCGTGATCCAAGGTTTACAATAATGTTCTTGAAATCCCTTTATATTGCTCTTTGTACTCGACTGAATTTTAGTACAACTTATTACCCGCAGAACAATGTTCAATCTTAGCAAGTATAAAACAAAATATTTTACTTAAAATTGCTAATAATGAAAATTAATCTAATGAAAAGATTTGTATAAACTAACCAGTATAAAAATATTTTACTTAAAATTACAGTAATAATAAAAATTATTCTTAATAAATAAAAGGAACGATATAGAGGGGGAGAAAGGAAAGGTACTCAATAGTACTATAAACGAATGAATTTTCTGCTATTAATTAATTAATTAATTTTTTATTGTAAGAAGAAAAAAATTAAAAAAAAAACTAATTCCGTTGGTTTTGTTTCAGCCTCGAAAAACCTATCTTTCTCTCTCTTCTCGCGTTTGTCTCGTCGCATCGAACTCTCTCAAAGTCTCAAACCATAAGTCCATCGATCTCTGTCGTTCGATCCATCTTCAATCCAGGTACTCCGATTATTATCATCTCCCTCTTTGATTTCTTTATTTTTTTTTGGGAATTCATTGTTTTTTCTATAGGTAAGCTTGTTTGATAGATCATGTGGGTGAATGCTTCTATCTTCTAGGAATTTTTATTGAATCTGCATTAGTTTTAGCTGAAAAATCGTTTTTGTTTGGCTAATTCCCGTATCTAATTAGCTTGTTGGAATTTTCTTCATGGAAATCGAGGAAATGGAATATCTAGTTGGAATATGAAAATTGGATGCATGCATTATCGATTTAGGAAAATGAAATCCTAAACGTAATCGTTGCATGACTCAATTTGTGGATTATTTAGAAAAACAGGATTCGTCTGTTTAGTCTCTTTGCTATGGGATTTGGTTCCGGGGAAATAGGTTTCATCGTGATCTGAATTCTTTAAACTCGGGATGGTAGTCTGCAGTTGATCTTATGTTTCAATTCCTTCTTAATTGCTTGAATTTTGACTTCGTGGCAAATTAATGCTCTCTTTTCTTTTAAGTTAGAGAAACGACAATTGTGTTTAGAAAGACTTCATGATATTAAGTGATTCATAGAGCTGCAATTCTATTATCTGTATTAAGGAATTGCAAGTGAGAAACTCGGGAAACTGTGTTTTGGTAAATTGATTGCACAAGAGTTAGGATTTAGTTAGCATTCTTAAAAATAGTCAGGATTATTTTAATATGATTGGGGGTAAATTGATTGCATTGGTAAAATATAAAATAAGGGAGAGGCAAAAAAATTGCCTTCTAAGAAGCAGGAATTGCCTGCCACAGTTTTGTTTTCATGTCTCTTGTATATTAATTGTAAGTACTTTGCATTCTATTACATGGCCAACAATGATGTAAACTCAATTTGGTGAGTAGTGATCTAGATCTTGTAATTTCAAGCGTGGTACTATTGTTGAAGCCTTATAATGACAATACAGTGCGTTATGGTAAATGCATCGTGGCTAAGGGTGAGTATTCAGTTGCATAAAATCAAGTGGACAAAGATTTACGCTAGTTGAGTTTACGAGTACCATTTTATCATTTAAACTTTGTTTGAATTTTTTTGAGTTGAATCAAGTTTATGAAATTTTACTAGAATTGAATTGAATAAATTTGTTCGAGTTCATGTTCAATTTTTTAGATTGTGAGGACAGACACGGGATGTCTCAAAGACGTCCCAATTTTACCGGGGACTGTCAAACTTTATTGGGGACGACTAACGTTTATTGGGGACGTTTCTTAATAAATTCACTTAAAAAGGAAAATAAAAGTATTAAACTAATCCAAACTTAAAAAGATCAAGGATAATTCTAAACTTAAAAAGTTTAAATTATACACAACTAAACTCAAAATCAATTGAAATTCACACTCAATTAAAGCTCGAGTATGGACATGAAAAATTTAAGGTTTCTGTAATTAGTTTTCTAGAAAATATAATTTATTTTTCGGAGTTTATTTTCCAGAAACAGTTTTCAGTGAAACAAACGGACCTTTATAGTCATCAAAGCTGTCTTCTGACATTGTTAGAGTTCAGTAGGAATGGAGATGAAGTCGAAGCAACTACTAATACTGTATGCCACTCAAACGGGGAATTCGTTGGATGTGGCCGAGCATATTGCTCGAGAAGCTGAGCGACGAGCCTGCAGCATCGTGATTCATTCAACCGATGAATATGATGCCGTAAAATAGTCTACACATTCTTCTTTTCTTTTTTCTTTTTCCGATTCAAAGGTATTTGCTATCAGTTAGTTACTTTATACTGTTTTGCAGAACTCGTTGCCTGCAGAGGACACTGTAATTTTTATTGTTTCTACCACAGGACAAGGGGATACTCCAGATTCTATGAAGGCAAGGCTAACCCTAATTAGTTTTCTTCAAAACTCTATTTTTGTTATTGAGTATCTCTCGAAGTTATTGCCTTTTACTTTCCTAATCTTGTATATGTTGCAGGTGTTTTGGAGGTTTCTTCTGCAAAGAAATCTTGGCAGCCATTGGTTGGAAGGAGTTCATTATGCCGTGTTTGGATTAGGTGATTCTGGGTACCAGAAATATAACGTAATAGGTTTCCACAGTTCATTTGATTGCATTTTTCAGTTTTATATCTACTTTTTCCTACGTACATAGTAATTTTCAGATTCTTTTTAATCTTCACGATATGGTGGATTGTGTAGCTTGGATCAGCATAGTTAACCTTCCTCTTATTTGAGAAGGCAGAAGTAAATGATTTCATGGGCTTTACAATTAGCATCAAATGCTGGTTTTCAAAAGCATGTTACTGTTGCCTATATTTCTTCTTGAAGGCTACTAATTTCATAGAATATATATGATATGTGTGCTGAAGTGTCCATTGCAAATGACAATGATATTGAATATCTTTTGAATCTCTCGTATTTGATTTGTTCAGCTGTGTGCTGAAGTGGACTCTTATGGTTTTAGAACTTATCAGAATTTATGGTATAACCTATGAATTAGGTTGCTTTCTAAAGGTGTCATGTTTCAGTTTTTACTAAATTATTTGTGATGATTGACATAGTTATCGATGCATGATTGGAGAAAAACTTAATTTGGCACTTGCTTTCTGCAGTTTGTTGCAAAGAAGCTTGATAAAAGACTTTCAGACCTTGGGGCTACAACTGTTATTGAGAGAGGTTTGGGTGATGATCAACATCCTTCAGGGTATGGTTCCTAAGTAATTTTAAGAATAATATGAAATAACTTGTTGTGATAGCAGTTTCTTCTGCAATATTGTTCTTAGCATTCTTAATTTTCTTATTGCTCTGTTTCCTCTAAATAGTTCACTGTTGAATCATCAAAACCAGTTGGAACATAGAGCCTGTTGCAAAACTCTCATACAGAAAAATTCATTTGTATAAGGTCCGGTGGAAATAAAATGTTGGGCGAGTGCCTAAGATAATCTAGATTTTTAGACATATATATGTGGTTTATACATGATAATTTAGATTTAGGGATTTAACTGTTCATTTGCTAATGGCTAAGTTCTTTGAAAGCTTCAGTTTTTAGTTCCAAGAGTTGATAGAGATGTATCAACACTGGTATCCTGAAAAGTCTTCAAAACTTTGGAAACTGTCTACCGTCATGTAGTCCTAATTAGATAGATTAGGGTAGCTTGTATAAACCTCATAGCTATGAATATGTATGGCATACAGATATTTAATTGGTTAAGAAATAGTATCTTTGCAATGGATGCATTCCAAGTTCATCCAAGCTAAAATGTGACTGATGTTTGTTGTTACTGGTAGAAGTGCTAAATATCCTTTTGGATCATTTACATTGAGTTGCAAGAAATATAGATTCCTAACCCTAAAAATTTACGTGATATTTTATATTTAATCGGAACTTTTTATGATGCTTGGTTTAAAAGGTGAGGTGAAATGAAATTTGACTAGCATAATTCATTTTCCTTCAAATTTATCAAAAAGTTAATTGATATTTGCAGGTATGAAGCTGCTTTGGATCCTTGGATGTCATCATTGTGGAGTGGGTTAAATGCGATCAAACCCGATTTCTTTCCAGAAGGTCCAGATTTCTTGGTTCCAATTGAGGAATTAATTGACCAACCAAAATTTCAAGTCACTTATCATAACGTAGACAACGTGGATTCCAAATTATCAACTGCAACAGGTAACTTGGAAAAAGAGTAGAAGGGTGTTGAGCTAGAGGATGCTGAAAATCTGAACAGACCAAAACCAAATTGTAGTTGAAGAAGTCATATAGCAATTCAAGATGTGTATCAGGGGAAAAATTGAAAAACATTATTGTCTATTGATTCTAGATGATTAGTTTCTTTTGGAGTTTTGCCTTCTATGATTCAATTTCAACCAATGCCCTCTCTGTATGCAAACCTTATGCACCAAATTGGTTTCTAGATATTGTTATTTCTTCTTTTTTCCTTTTCCCCTGAGAATATACTGTCTTATGTTTCTCTCAGATTTTAAATACCTTCAGATGCAAATTAGGAGGGCTCGCTCAATGTCCTCTGGAAAAGTTCCTCATGAAAAGAGAAAGCCTGATGCCTTCCTTAAAATGGTATTTGACTTTTTTAGTATCTTTTCTATAGTGTGAATGGGTGATAAAAATCTATGTTATATGATTCAATGCTCTTCATTTTAAATTGCATTTGCTTACCATTTTGTTCAATCCACTGTCTAGAACCTTTTATATGATATTATATGATGGTTGTCTTAGTCTGAAAGCAAATCTCAAATAGGACATGCAATGCCAATCGTATTGCTTTACCCTGGTTGAAGAACATTATTTTTTCATTGCATATTGTGTTCTCCAGTTTTTATACTATTATAGCAGGCTTTCACCAATTGAATATCTAAATTCTATAAAAGCAAAGAAATGGGCTGCTCAAGAAAGAGATTATATCCATATGCATGTGAAAGAAAATTGAAATGCAAGTAAATGGTGTAGTCTTTCACTGGAGAGGAACTTGCTACTAAACTGAAGTTACTTATCCCTTTTCCTCTTCAACAATAGTGGCTAGAAACTTTGGATAGAATGCAGTCTAGATCTATAGCTTACTTATGTGGTGCTCTTCTGTGATTTTTGTGGCTTTCCCTTGGCCAGTTTCTCTGTTAATACATACAAATAATACGGAGGTTCTGTTTATTGATTCTGTCAGTCATTGATAATAAAGATAATTTAAGTTATAGTTTTGAACTAGAATCATGTTCTCTGTCACAGAGTTGCATTTGGCTGTTTCAAAATACTAGTTGATAGAAAGAAAATATTAAAATGATATGTGTTATCTATATAGAGTTGTTATTGTCTGGGATCATATTTATCCACTTTTAATAATTTTTAGGATTTATGTTGCATACTTCCCATGTTTGGAATTTGGACAATGACTATTATTTTATGGGATAGTTTGCCCTTTGTCTTTTCCCTGATCCTTTAATACTCCTTTGCAGGTGAAAAATTTCCCATTGACCAGAGTAAGCCACGAAAAAAATGTGCGTCACTTTGAGTTTGAATTTGTTTCTCAGGTAGGTTGTTTCTGTTGCTGCCATTGAATTCTGTCTACAGCATCACCTGTCAAACCATACGCTTTATTAATTGGTTTACTTTTTCTTATATATTATAGGTAATTCAGTTTGAAGTTGGTAATGTCCTAGAGGTTCTCCCTTCACAGAATCCTGCGGCAGTTGATTCTTTCATACAGCGCTGTAACTTGGATCCTGAATCATTCATAACAGTAAGTTCTTTTGCTTATTGGCAAGTTTTAGTAACCCTTCTTTTTAATGTAACTGATTCATATGTCGATATTTTAGATTTGCACCAACTGCATGTTCAAAGGATTTTGCAGAACATATTTCGAACTTATCTTGGAAATAGAGAATTATGGTTTATTTGAGAAAACCTATAGCTAAAATATGTTTGGAGTTTGGACTAGAGTCTGTAAAGAAAATGAAGGGAAAGGAAAATAAGGGCCCTTAACGGAAAGAATGTTTCGTGCTGCATGACTAAGGTAAACAAAAGGAAGAGATTATGAAAATCCTGTTAGTTAAGGAGTAGAAAAGTAATGAAAGAGTATGCTGTGTTATATTGCTCCTGTTATACCCTTCCTCAATTAAATGATAATTTATCATATGATAATTTTAAAATTAATATTTTAAGTAAATATGGAAATTGAAGAACAAAAATGAACTTCAATTAAAGAGTTATTTACTGCTTGTCATGGTTCGAACAGTAGTTCACATCCATAGATAGAATGCTTCTTTGTATGATAGTCTATAGCATGATAGTTAATTGCCTGCTTTTGTTGCCTCAACATTTCGAGCTTTGCACCAATCACAAGCACAAGAAACCTTGAAACCTGTATTTGTTATATACTAACCTTCTTGTGCTGAAATATTTGGTTGATTTCAGGTCCATCCTAGAGAAATGGAAAATCACCTTGCTGATAACAATTTAACTGTTTTGGATGTACCCATTAAATTAAGAAATTTTGTGGAACTGACAATGGATGTTGCATCTGCTTCCCCCAGGCGCTATTTCTTTGAGGCAAGATCTTGTTTGTTTTAATTTCTTTTGTTTTTACGTTACGGTATTTGACTTGCAGTATCACTTCAGAAGATCATATATGAAAATAACTTCAAAATGGAAAGGGAAAATTATTCGATACATAGGACCCTACCTGTTTGAGTGATGTAGAATAAAATTTTCCTTGATTTTATTCATAGGGTGGCTAGCTATTATATACAAGAATTAATCTAATATTCTAGGTAACTTATTAATAGAAAAGGTAAAACCCTAGACTTAATATTCTAATAAAGTTAACTTTCCACGAGTATAAGATACAAATTGTATTCCCATATTTAACAAGTGACATGTCATATTTAGGGTTCTAATAGGTATGGTAAATTTTACAGTTTGTGTATCAAATAATTACCCAATGAAAGGAGTTATAATTGCATGTACGTCTCCAACCTTAACTAGTGATTGAAGCTCAATCCTCGCTCCAGCGGATACCTTGGGTATTACAGTTTAGATGATAGATCCATTACACCTCGGTTCATGCTTTAAGCAGAATTTCTGCCATGCACATGCCAACTTCCATTTTGTCAAAAATAAATTTCATTCACTACCCTACAGGTGCTTATAACCCGTGCCCCTGCCTTGTGCTAGTGATTCCTGTGGCACAATACAATAGTATTTTTGACATAAATGCTGTCCATATATCAAAGTGTTTAGTGGATTGGAATTCACTTGACAGTCTGGTTCAATTACATGTACCCATTTGGGAAGTTTGTCATAAATGTATTTCCATGAATATAATTTCAGGGTTTATGCTGATAAAGTTCTTGAAAATGTTTTTTTTAGAAAAGAAACAAAATGTTTCACTAAATTTCGTTGTGTGGTTTCTGTAATTCTGTCTGACATCAATGTCTGCAGGTTATGAGCTTCTTTGCAACTGCTGAACACGAGAAAGAAAGACTTCAGTATTTTGCTTCACCTGAAGGAAGAGATGATCTTTATCAGTACAACCAGAAGGAAAGAAGAACCGTTCTAGAGGTAAAGTGAACTAGATTTAGGTACATAACTGATATTTTGTTGCTTTTTGTTTATTTTAATGCTTGTTCTGTATTCTAATCTTTTCTTATTTTTCTCTTGAAGTTTCTTCAGTAGCGGATAAAGTTCAGAACTATTAGTATGGAAATGAAAATTTTTTTGACATCATTCTGTTCAAGAAAACTCTTTAGATATTTTAGTTGTAGACTTTTATTCCAAACTTAATATCTAATTGTTCCTAGAAATGTTCTATTCTTTCATTTATGCATGCCTCAATCTTTTTTTCCTCTTCTTTTTAGTACGTTTAATACATTGACTGATTGAAAAACTAGGGTAAGTGTCCTTCAGCTGTCGAGCGGTGTTCCATTGGTATGCTGGATGATATGAAGTTTTTTTTTTTTTTTTTTTTTTAATTAGGCCTCTTTCCTATAAAAAAAATACTAGGATAAGTTACTATAAGCAAGTGGATATTATTAGGTCACACTTCTATTTATTATGTTTGGCATGTGAGAGATTTATTGGTAATATGATAATTTTAATGGATTATTATCCCTTACAGCGGTATTGGAAACTTTAGTTTCCACAAGTGAGTTAGTTTAAGGTTTAGAGGTTAGGGGTATAGATTGTATGATATAGAACTTTAGGTTTATGGTTAGAATTTAAGGTTTAATGGTTAGAGTTTAGGGGCCTAAGGTTAGGGATTTCAATTTTGGATTTTAGTATTGGATTAGGCATGCTTGTGTTAAAAAACTTTACGCTGCCTATTTATAGCATAATTGTCTAATTTTTATTCCATGTTTTTGGTATCAATAACCTTGGAAGTGGGATAGCATTTCAAATTACCCTCCGTATAGTTCTTTACTAAATACATGATTTTAAAGAAGATTCCAACTGCTACAGAAAACAAAATTGATGTCGATATATGTGATAAAAGGTACTGGATGATTTCCCTTCTGTAAAAATGCCATTCGAGTGGTTGGTGCAATTGGTTCCACCCCTGAAGAACAGGGCTTTCTCCATTTCTTCTTCCCCTTTGGCTCACCCAAATCAAGTGCATTTGACTGTGGATATTGTCTCATGGACAACACCTTTCAAGCGGAAAAAATGGGGTCTTTGCTCTACATGGCTAGCCAGTCTTAATCCTGAACAAGGTATGGATGTGCTATTACATAGCTCAGATTTTCCTGTTCCAACACTATGCATAGCATGTGAGTCTTACTAATATGGTATTTTGCTTGAACAGGGATATACATTCCGGTATGGTTTCAGAAAGGTTTACTGCCTCCCCCACCACCTTCACTTCCCCTCATTCTCATTGGACCCGGAACTGGCTGTGCACCTTTTCGCGGATTTGTGGAGGAAAGAGCTGTACAGAGCCAATCTAGTACAATTGCTCCAACTCTTTTCTTCTTTGGTTGCCGAAACAAGCATAATGACTTTCTATATGAAGATCTGTGGTTGTCTCATTCGCAAAACGATGGTGTACTTTCAGAAGCCAGGGGTGGTGGGTTTTACGCTGCCATCTCGAGGGACCAACCTCAGAAGGTTTACGTGCAACATAAAATGCAGGAACAAAGCCAAAGGATTTGGACTTTGCTGTGCGCGGGAGCTGCGGTCTATGTCGCAGGGTCTTCAACAAAGATGCCATCCGATGTCATGGTAGCCTTTGAGGAGATTATATCGGAGGAAAGTGGGGCTCCGAGGGAATCGGCGATGAGATGGGTTAGGTCTTTAGAAAAAGCTGGTAAATATCATGT
This sequence comes from Abelmoschus esculentus, assembly GCA_035048815.1. Lineage (NCBI taxonomy): Eukaryota > Viridiplantae > Streptophyta > Magnoliopsida > Malvales > Malvaceae > Abelmoschus > Abelmoschus esculentus. The sequence continues at coordinate 2,145,362 of JAUCBN010000061.1, read as the reverse complement.
TGAAGCTTGGTCGTGAGGACCCTCAACCCTGCTAGCCTTTTTTATGCTGCTAACAAAGAGATCAAAATTGATATGGAATTAGTAATTTATTTTAGTCTTTCTGTGTCTGTTGACTGTTATGTATTTTACGTATGGTTACGCAAAATTTGTTGATCGAAAAAACAAAAATATATATTTTAAATTCAAACTCATTTAAATATAGATTTTTGTCAATACTGAATAAAAATATTAAAATTTTATTATAAAAAGCTAGTTAAACTTGTTTGAATTCGATTTGTTAATAGTAAGTTCCTTGAACTAGGGTTGTCCAAAACATTTCACCCAAAATATTTTATTTGCTTATTCGATTGAAAATTTAAATATTTTATTTATTTATTTATTTATTTAATTGTATATTTGAGAAAATAATTGAAATCCCATGTTGAAATATTTTGAGTTTTTGATTATACAAAAATTCAAAAACTAAAGGGTCTTCTGTAATGTTGGGTTTAAATGTTGTTATTTTGTTTTTTTCTTTTGATTGTAAGTTTCGTATAATTATTTATTTTTTTTGACTTTTTTATTTAATTTGATCTTTTAGTATGTTTTTAATTTTTTGGTATTTTTTTGAAAGTTAATATTGTTATAGGATATATTCTCCTCTATTTTCTTATTTTATTATGATTATTATTTTTATTTTTATTACTATATATATTATTAATTTTTAACTATTACTATCCTTCATTTAATATTATAATTATTTTTTTGGTTTATTTTAAAATAATTAAGTTTAATACTAATTATTTTAAAAATAATCAATATTATCCAAAAATCTAAAAAACTATCAGAAAAATCGAATATTCTGTTTTTTTAATGATTATAATTTTATTAATCAACAAAATTAAATATCTATTCTTTCTGAATTTGATTTGAATAAAAAAAAAATGATACCATAACATGAATAAAGATATCTTTCAAAAAAACTAATTATAAATTTAAAATTTAATATCCGATCAAAATATCTAGTGGACTTTCTCAAATATTATTATATCCTCTTATTTTTCTAATGAATCTTTCATGATAAAACAATAATACATGTATTTATTTTTGGTGAACAACAGTCCAACACTAGAGCTAGAGATGATGAGTATTGATCAAATTGGATCAAGCAATATTTTTTTCATTTGGTTGAACAGAAAAATTCTATTTTATCCTTTGAGCTTTATAGATTTTTAGAGGTATATTTGATTCGTTTATATTTACGAATAAACTTATTTATAGGTTTGTTTATAGGCTTTTTTTATAAGTTCATTCATAAACTCATTTATGACTTCATTTATAAGATAAAAATATTTGTAGATGTATCTAAATACAATTTTTTGTTGTTGCTAAGGATGTTATATAAGTTTATGTTAAAGTGTAAGTTTTATTTTGTTGTTTTTGTTTTATTTATTTATTGTTAATTTAGTTACCATTTTTGAACATATAAACTAACATGATCATGAACACTAAACGAATAAATACAAACACCTTCAAAAATAAACAAAGAAACATGAACACAATATTAAAATTTAAACAAACACAAGCTGAATTTAAAAACCTTTAAAAATAAACAAAGAAACACGAACATAATCTTATTTGTTTGATCTCAATTCATTTATACCCCAATCTCAATTCATCGCCTAATCATCCCATTTTTAATAAGTACGATGCCATGATCATTTCATATTTGATTTTAGCCTAATTTTTTATGACAAAAGAGAATTAGGCATACACACTAAGAGTTGAAGCCAATAATTGTGAAATAGAGATGGACTTCGGTCTAGTCGGGTAGGATTTTTGGTCCAACAACACTTGACCCGAAGATTCATGCCCTCCACTTGACTCAATCTGATTTTTAAGTTTAAAAATCCGACACGACCCGAATTATTAAAAAAAAAATTTAGGGACTTAATTATAAAAAAAATAAAATTTAGGGGTTTAATTGTAAGAAAAATAGTGACTTAATTGTAAAAAAATAATTTTAGTAACCTAATTGTATAAAATATATATAAGGAAGGATCATTATTGTAAATATCCATAAAAATATATGAAAAAATTACACTATTAATCATGGGTCAGGTAGGATTTACCCTAAACCTGACTCAACCCGAGACCACCCTTGAAACCCCCCCGACCTAACCTAAACCAAAATTTTTATCAAAAAATTTGAGCCGATTGGATCAGGTTGAGTCATAATCCATCGAATTTGGATTTCGTGCCCATCTCTACTATACAATCATTATGAACTATAACCAAAATCTCATTAGAAAAAACTATAAAATATGCGAGAATCATACCTACCCGTTACGAACAACTTAGTCATCGCATCCACTTTGCATTCGTGAAAAGCATGAGTCAATGAAATCGACCAATTGTGCTTAACTAAAGAGTCGATGTGTCGGAGTAGTATCTTATTCCACAACAATAAAGGTAGCAGGAGCATATTTTAAGCCTTTATAAACTACCTATAACTCAACTTCTAGACTACAACATTTACCAATAAACTTTTAAAAACTAATAATGTCCCACAACCAGGATTTAAGGTTTGAGGACAAAACGTAAATGTTTAGAAGTAGATGATAAATTCATAAAAAAAACGATTTTTTTTTTAAAAAAATTAAATATAAGAACAAAAATAAAAAAAATTATTCGAGCGTGAATAGAGGACAAAAGTGTGGCTTTGTCCCTACCAACAACCCATCCTGCACCATCCACACTCCTCTACTAGGAGGAAACCGAGATAAAGCTATTTGTTGCACATCATACCCTATGTGTGGTGAATTTCTTGAAGCCAAAACTTTGTAAGTCTCCAAAAATAGTCCCATAAGCCTTATGTCACGGGCATACCATCTTAGCCCGGATCGATATGTTGTGCGGCACTTAAAAAGAAACACATCCAAGATAAGTCGACCTTCAACACATCTTTTACCAAGGACCAAACACGAAAGTGTCATCTCATTTACTAACGGGTAACATAATCATTGTATATCATATCTCGTAGGGCTTAGTGAACAGTAGATGTGAACCTCTGACTCTCAGCTCAAGCGCGATATGGGGCTCCAAGGCCCAAACCGTCCCTAGGGATAAACGCTAGAAAGACGTGCCATCAACTTGATCCCAACTCCCGTACACCTCTAAATTAATGCTCAACGAAGGCTTTGGAAAGGTCCTCCCACGATTTAATGTTGTCCCGGCTGAGCTGTGTATACCAGAGCATGAAGACCCAGTTAAACTCTCCTGAAAACAGTGAATTAACAACTTTTCATTTTTTATGAAGGGTGTCATCTTTCTGCAATACATGGTAATATGGGCCGATGGACACATGGTTCCATCATATTTATCAAAATCCAATGTCTTAAATTTCGACAAGATAACCAAGTCTGACACGAGGCTTAGAGCATTAGCCTCGTTTCCTTGTTCACTTTTTTCCAATATAGCCTTGAGCTATTCTATGAAAAGACATAACTTTTCCTCATTTGTGCTTTCTAATTCAGCTCTGATTTTTTTACCACATCCAAGTCTGGCACTTCCTCATCTTGTAATGCATCCAAGTCAACTGGTTGTTTCATAGCTGCTCCTTCTGGTTGGCTGACGGATATTCCTGCATTATTAATGTATACCCTCTTCTGAGGTGTCGACGTGTCGGTTTGGACCTTAACATGAGATGCAGTAGTAGTGTTTTCTGAATCCTCAGTAAGGTCTTTTGGGGCTTTTCCTTTGCTCAACATTGTAGCTATTTGAGCTAGGACCTTCGCTTGAGATTGAGCGATCTGCTACTGATATTCTGTTCAGCCTGATCAAAGCGGAACTCGAGATCCTTCGAGCCTCACTCTAAGTGGGTCACTCTATCTTCCATAATTTTGGTCTTCAAACGCGTATTGTAACGATGCAAAATGATTGTAAGTTGGATTAAATTTCTGTCATGATAAGATTAATTAATTAATTTTATTTTTAATGATATATGCAAATATATGACATCTAAAATGCATAATTTAATGTAATGTCATGCTGAAATGAGTGCAATATAGGTGTTGATTCTTAAGTAACATTAGAAAGACTGTTATTCAGATGAAGAGGTCTGATTACAAAAAGTAGTCATAACGTTGTTACAGATAGCGGTTAGCCTCTACGCCTAAGACATCTATTTCTTGTAGTAGCCTGTGAACACGGGACCCTAGTAGTGTATTAGGACTAACATATGCTCTTAGATCATGAGCTTCCGTCGCTAGGTCCTGGATAAAGTGAGCTTCCCCTTGCGCCTACTGCATAACTTCCATTAGTGCACGGTGTTGATCCCAAATTAACTGTCCAGCTTGTTGCAGTCCGTATACTATTCATATACTATTCGGTTGTTGTCTTCCGTATACTATTCGGTTGTTGTATCTCTGTAGTTAGTGACACCTTTTTGCCTTGACAAATTTGACGTGAACTTTCTCATGAGTTGGTATAATTAATCTACAAAATTAAATAAATTACATGGTAAAAAAAGTAAACATATATTTTAATCCTATTACATACGACAATTCAAAGAAGATAACACCCATAAACCGAGATGTTACTCCTAACAGAATATATAGAGATAATAAACTTTAATATTATTAAAGGGGAAAAAACAAACAAATAATATGTAAAAATATAATAATAATAATATATAATAATAAATAAAAAACAACATAACAACTTAATAATAATTATAATATAATAAAAAAATAATATGAAAATCATCATCATCATCATCATCATAATAGTAATAACAAGGACTAAATCTGCAGAAAAACAAAATTATGGGATTAAAATAAAATAAAACAATGAAATTAGTGACCAAATTCAGATAAAAGAAAGTTATAATGCTAAAAAACATTAAAACATTGACTAATTGAAATGGACGTCTGGAAGGCCGAAAACAATAAGGATACGAAATGCAGGGACCACACATGTAATTTTCCCCTTTTATCGGGTTAAAAACGGATTTGGGTCGGATAAACAGATCGGTCTCGGGTATCCATGAGTGAAACGACGTCGTTTTGGCTATAGAAGATCTTGGCCAAAACGACGTCGTGTAGGGATCCCATATATACTTATTTTTTATTCGAATTTCATTCTTCTTGTCTTATAATATCCCAGAACCCTTTTCCTTGTATACTGTTTTTCTCTCAACCCTCTCGGTTTCGGTCGTCGGTAGAAGAAAGTTTACGGCGGTCCGCCACTTGCCAACGACGACCGCGCCGTCGGAGGTTGCCATAACGCAAAAAGTTTACCATTTTCTTAAAGCTTTCGGCGAGGAGAACCCAGACCCAACCATAGATTTTCAAGAAACTACACGTATAAGACTAAATCTAAAAAATAAGATAAATGACTCTTCATTTTCTTTTATCTTTTTTGAATAATTTCTGATTTCTTCCTTCTCTCGCTAGAACTCTTTTTAGATTTTGGTTTCAGATTGTTATTTTGTTATTATTTTTGGTTTGGAAGTCCCTATTTTTTTTTATAGATTTTCATTCAAAAATCTAGACGATTATATGTCTCTCATTTTCGAGTTTTATACCCTATTAAAAGTACATTGAAAAATATAAAAAATATGCAAATATCAACTTTTTATATTCTCTGCCTGAATCTGAAATTTTCAGATTATAATCTCTTCTATTCCTTTTCTTTTACAATTTTTTGGGCGGTGGAGTAGGGCGGTGACCAGATTTGGGCGTTGGTCATTCGAATTGGCGAATAAGAGAGCGTGTGGTAGCCACACGCGGATAGCTGGCGTGTACAAGGAAAGGGTGGCGTCCGGTTTGGTTACTAGCTAGTTAGGGTTAGTTTGGGTCATTAGGGTTTAGTTATTGGGTCTAGGTTGGGTATTGGATCAGATATGTATTGTTGGGCTAATAGGTTCATGGGTTATTGTGGGCTGTGTTGTAATGGGTTTAATAAATCTTTGTAATTAGGCTTATTGGATTTAATAAAAGATTTATTTTATATAAATTTGGGTTTGTATCCGAAAATAGCTATTAGAATACTATCGTCGACCAAATAAAAGAAATGAAAAAACCAATGCAATGATAATATTTTGAGAGAAAACTGCATATTTAATGTGACTACACATTATTTAATTTATTTTTTGAATTAACTATAATGTTACAGTAGTATTTGTTTTAAAGTATACTCTCAACCATTAGATATTGATTGCTCAAATACTGTGTTGGCATTATTGGTGCTCGAACCCTTGATCTCTAAGAACAATAAACATTCTCTTAATCACTGAGGTTAGATGGTTCATGTACACATTATTTAATTTTTAACCTTAAAAAACTCACACAAGTGTAGATAAAACTATATAAATTCTAATCTTCTCAAGAGAATACGATCCTTCCTTTTACATGTCATTCATTATTTAAATTTATTTATTTCGTAAAAAATCTTCATAAACAAATTATATAAATATATTCTTAGCTTATCTAAAATTCTCATTTCAATATTTAAATTATAGTTATGATTCTAACCTTTCAACCAAATTGTGCCTCTCAACTTATCAAAAATTCACGAGACAATAGAATATATAAGAAAATAAAAAACAGGACAAAACAACAAATGAACCAAAGCAAAGAAATCCATTTAAAATAGTTGTATATATATATAGTTCACGGGAATAGAAATTGTCAATTCACATCAGATATTCGAAACCCCACTTCTCCCCTTTTACCATGCAAAAACACTAGAAAATGTTCGCTGCCATCTTCTTCTTCTTCATTCTCTTCAACAGCTTCGCCTGCCATGGCGGACCAATCAAAACCATCGTGGTCCTAGTCACGGAGAATCACTCATTCGACCACATGCTTGGATGGATGAAGAGAACCAACCCCGAAACCAACGTTGTTGATGGGACTGGGTGGAACCCTTTGTCCACCACTGATCTTAACTCAAAAAAGTTCTTCAAGAATCAAGCTTAGTTCTTAGATCCCGATCCAGGACACTCTTTCCACGCTCTAAGGAAGTAGATTTTCGGATCCAACGACACCTCCGCCAATCATCCGCCCATGAATGGCTTCGCTCAACAAGCTTACTCCATGGACCAATCCACTAATATGTCCATGTCTCAGAGCATTATGAATGGATTTGAACCGAAAATGGTCGTCGTTTACAAGGTTCTGGTCTCAGAATTCGCCATTTTTGATCGATGATATGAACATCTCCCTTTCCTTTTTTTTTTTTCTGGATTTTGAACTTTTAAATTTAATTTTAATTGAATTTTATAAACCTATTGGTTCGCCTCCATGCCTTCATCCACGCAACCGAATTGTCTCTACATCCACTCAGCAACGTCCGCCGCAGCGACAAGTAACATTCTGTCACTCTTGATAAAAGGTTATCCCCAAAGGACGATCTTCGATAACCTAGACGATGTCGGAATATCCTGGGGAATATACTACCAGAACATTCTGGCCACACTATTCTACAGAATCTTAGAAAACTCAAATATTTGTTCGGATTTCGTCCATATGGCTCGACCTTCAAGAAGCATGCCAAGGAAGGGAAGTTGTCGGGGTACGTTGTGGTGGAACAACGTTACATGGACACTAAGATAGATCCAGCCAATGACGACCATTCGTCTCACGTTGTGTATCAAGGACAGATGTTGGTGAAGGAGGTGTACAAAACATTGCGCAATAGCCCACATTGGAATCAGACGTTGTTGATCATCACGTACGATGAACACAGCGGGTTTTTCGATCATGTGTCTATGCCGGTGAGTGGTGTTCCCAACCCAGATGGGGTTGTTGGTCCCGACCCATTTTTGTTCAAGTTTGACAGATTGGGGGTACGAGTCCCAACTATCATGGTCTCTCCTTGGATCGATAAAGCCACTGGTAAGTTCTATATTCTTCCTTGGATCGATAAATATAGGGATAATATTTTATTATATAACGTAAATTTTTAATTTTTATATATTTTTAGAATTATTGAAATGAATGATTAATATTAATGATATATTAATTAAGTATTATCGTAATAAGTTCTATGAGTTTTACATTATGCATAATCAGTGGATCGCAAAAAGTACCTAAAGTATATACAAATCACATCTCCATGGTTTCTCCACAACACTTTTACCAGAGGTATACACTAGTTCTGAAGCTCCTTTACTCCTCTATCCAAGATTCCGAGAGGTTTTTCGTCGTAAGTCAAATCCGTATTAACTTCGATTTCCTCAAGCTGAACCACATGCGAAGAATCAAAACGGTAACATCTCAACATAAACATGTGGAACACATCGTGTATACGTGCTAACTCTAGACGTAGAGCTAGCCGATAAGCTACTGGTCCAACCCTCTGAAGAACCTCATAAGGTTTGATGTACCTTGGACTTAACTTCCCTTTGCGACCAAACCGGATGATTACTTTCCATGGAGATACCTTGAGAAACACTTTCTCACCAAGCTCAAACTCGATGTGCCTATGCTTCTTATCCGCATAAGCCTTCTACCGATCAGAAGCTGCTTGCAACCTTTCTCTGATGATCTGGACTTTCTCTTTAGTTTCTTTAACTAGCTCCGAACCCACTATGTTCCTCTCGTTGAGCTCTGTCCAACACAAAGGTTTCCTACACCTACGTCCTTACAAGGCCTCAAAAGGAGCCATCTTGATGCTTGACTGATAACTATTGTTATAAAAAAACTTTACCAACGGTAACTGCTCCTCCCAACTACGAGCAAAGTCCACGACACAACACCGAAGCATATCCTCCAAGATCTGGATAACTCTCTCATACTGTCCATCGGTCTAAGGATGAAAAGATGTACTAAAGTGCAACTTGGTATCTAAATCCTCGTGGATAGACCTCCACAACCTCGCTGTGAACCTCGGGTCCCTATCCGATATGATCGATGAAGGTACACCATGCTACCTCACAATCTCCTTGATGTACAACCAAGCTAACTTTTCCAAGCTGAAGTCCATCTTTACCGGTAAGAAGTGAGCCGACTTGGTCAACCGGTCAACTATAACCCATCTAGCACCATGCTTCCTCAACGTCATAGGAAACCCGGTGAAAAAGTCCATGGTCACTCGATCCCATTTCCATTGTGGAATCTGGATAGGCTGAAGCATCCCTGAAGGAACCTGATATTCCTCCTTCACTTGTTGACACGCTAGACACCTTATCACAAACTCTAAAATATCTCTTTTCATACACGGCCACCAAAACAAAGGAAAAAGATCTTGGTTAATCTAGTTACTACCCGGATGAACAGAAAATAGACTACGGTGAGCTTCCCTCAAGATACGATCCCTTAGATCCTCTAAAGCTGGAACACACAAACGACCTTGAAATTACAGGAATCCACCATTACATACCTCAAAGTCTGACGACTCACCTCTCTGAACAGCTTCTAACCGAGCTACCAACTCCTCATCAAGTACATATGCTTTCTTTATTTCCTGGACAAGCGTGGGCTCCACACGCAACTCAGCCAAAAGACCTCCATCATCGGTCATCCTTAACCGAGCAAACAAAGCTCTCAAGTCCGACATGGGCTTCCGACTCAAGGCATTGGGAACCACATTCGCCTTGCCGGGATGTTACTCTATGACACAATCATAGTACTTTAACAACTCTATCCATCGACGTTGTCTTAGATTAAACTCTTTCTGGGTAAGCAGGTACTTTAAACTCTTGTGGTCGGTGTAGATATAGCATTTCTCTCCGTAGAGATAATGCCTCCATATCTTCAAATCGAAGATAATCGCTGTAAGCTCAAGATCATGCGTAAGATAGTTCCTCTCATGGGTTTTCAAATTCCTCGAGGCGTAAGCAAACACCTTACCCTCTTGCATAAGAACATAACCTAATCCATTCAAGGAAGCATCACTAAACGTTACATAATTTTTCCCCGGTTCCGGTTGTGTCAAGACCGGTGCCTCTACAAGATAAGCCTTCAACTGCTCAAAACTTTATTGTCTTCTCTCATTCCACACAAACGGAACACCTTTCTGATGAAACTTGGTTAATGGTGTCGCTATGATAGAAAAACCTTTAACGAACCTCTTGTAGTATCCGGCAAGTCCAAGGAAACTACGGACTTCCGATACATTCCTTGGTGGTTTCTATTCCACCACAGCCTAGATTTTCTGAGGATCAACTCGGATTTCGTCCGCTGCAACTATGTGGCCAAGAAAATGCCACCTCAGACAACCAAAACTCACACTTACTGAACTTGGCGTAGAGACACCTATCCCTTAACACCTGAAGAACCACTATTAGGTGATAATCATGCTCCTCCACCGAGCGTGAATAAACCAAGATATCATCGATGAACACAATCACAAACTGATCCAGATAAGGCTGAAAGATCCGGTTCATCAAGTCCATAAAAGTTGCAGGTGCATTCGTGAGCCCAAACAGCATCACTAGAAACTCATAATGTTCGTACCGCGTCCTAAAAGTGGTCTTTTGGACATCCTCATCCACCACCATCAACTAGTAGTACCCTGATCTCAAATCGATCTTAAAAAACACACGGACACCTCTCAACTGATCAAACAGGTCATCGATCCTAGGCAAAGGATAACAGTTCTTGATTATGACCTTATTGAGCTGACGGTAATCGATGCACATCCTCATCGATCCATCCTTCTTCTAAACAAACAAAATCGGTGTTGCCCACGATGACAAACTCGGTCTGATAAAACCCTCTCAAGCAACTCTTAGATCTGCTGCTTCAACTCTCTCATCTCTGCCAGTGCCATACGATAAGGTGCTGGACACTGGTGTTGTACCGGGCAACACCTCTATACGAAACTCTAACTCACGGTCGGGAGGTAAACCAGTTAACCCCTCTGGAAACACATCAGGATACTCGCAAACTATCCTCAAACTCTCCAACATTGGACTCTCAACACTTACGTCCACTACGTGATCTAAGAAAGCCTCACAACCCTGATGGATTAACCTCTCAAATGACAAAGCTGACACAATATTCAGTAAACACGAGTTTCTCTCACCCCTCACTACAAGCTTAGAACCATCAGCCACCCTAAGCTTCAAGCTCTTAGATATATACCCAAACTTGTATCGTGTTCGAACAACCAATCCATCCCTAGGATTGCATCGAACTCCAGAAACGGAAAAACCATAAGGCCGACCAGAAAAATAGATCCTTCACCTCGATCGGACACCTACGATGTACCTTATCCACCAACACGTCCAACCTCAACGGGCTTGTCACACGAACTCCTGTCTCTAGCTCCTCCACTGGCAACCCCCACTGTTGAGATATCCCACTAAGGATATACGAGTGGGTAGATCTCATGTCCACAAGAGCAACTATAGGAACTAAAAACAAGGTGAACGTACCTGAGATAACATCTGTCGCAGCACAGTCCTCTTATGCTCTCACCACATACTGTCTCTTTAGTGCTCTAGCAGTGAACTGAAAGGTGCCTCCTAATGCATGGCTAGCTCCGTCACGCGAGAACCTATGACCCCTCTAAGAATAAAAATAGGCCTATGAGCCTGACTTGGTGGAGACGTCACAGTCTCTAGAAAGTCCCTCATAAGATGATCCTGTGACGCACACTGAAAACAAACTTTACCGTTGCCCCAACACTCTCCTCGGTGGCTCCGGCCACAACGTCTACAAGTTTGAACACTGACACTCTTCTATAAACTCTCTGGACCTTCAGTAGAAGAAGATATAGATTGCCTCCTACGTCCCACAAACTTTAACCTCTAGTTTGACCTTGAACCCTGATTAGATGCTCCTCTGTTCTGGTTCCAACGGTTCCTACTCCTACCGGAGTGAGACTGAGATTTATCTGCATGACTCTAACTGGCTCCACCTGAGCCTCCTTAGCCAACAGATGGACCATAGATCAAACCTTGAACCTGCTCTAATGACTTGGCACTAACAATTAACTCTGAGAATACCTTAGGCAGTGTAGCAGTGAGATAAGTCTAGATACCCCTCCTCAGACCTCTCAAGAACCTATTGCATATCATATTCTCTATAGCAAAAAGCTTCGAGGAATACCGGCTCAACTGAAGAAACTCCTTCTCATAAGAAAGATCGAACGATTCCCTTGCACATGATTAGTAAACCGCTCCTTCTAGGTGTCAATGTGAGTCTCACCCAAATACTTACTCTCAAACTCCTCAAGGAAGTCCTCCTACTTGGGAAGATGAGGATACCAACCCTGCTCAATCTTCTCCCACCACTCTCTCGCATTGCCTTTCAGAAGTGACAACACACAGGACAACTTATACTCTGACCTCAGCCTCATTTGTCTCATTATCCACCTTGTATCATGCAGCCACTGATCTGCTTGCATAGGATTATCTTGTCCCGTACCAAAGAAGTCGATAGCTCTTTGTCTTTGCACCCTCTAAACAGGTGCCTCACGAGGCGTAGAAGATGGCATCGGTATAGCTCGCCCTATCCTGCTCAAGGTACAGTTGAACTAAGCAAAGTAGTTGGCCCATTGACCAACTACATCATCTGATGGCACCTCCTCATCGGGCTCATACTCATAGCCGGATTCTCCTCCTCGAGAACCCCGACTTTCCTCTTAATCCCTTACATGTCTCGACATACTAAACCACTTCTGCATAAACAACAAAAAATAGGATTACACCATCGAAATTTCAGCTTTTAAAGGAAGTACTAGCTATATACGGTTACAAATACATATAAGGTTCGATAAAGTACTAGCCCACTAAATATAATATTTGTACTCTGTCAACATGATCGATGCTGAAATCCAAACCTTGATGGTGCTCCACAAAAACCAACTTCACCTAACCTATGCACAAAAACACATTTTGAACGTTGAGCTACGAAAGCTTAGTGGATACGTCGAACTCGGCCCAAAATCATGCATATCATAAGCAGTAAAGCAAGGCATATAAATATCGTGTATGGTATGATGGTCTAGCATGCTTGCCTAACACATGACATATATGAATGTATACTATCGCACACAACATATACATGGCACATCAAAACACACAAGAGCGAGGCCCATGTCAACATAGCATTGGGATCCTACACTCAGGATTGAGGTCACCCTCAAATCCTATTTCCGAAATGTTACATCAGACATATTCGAACAAGGCCACCCAACGTTTGGAATAAAACGGGATAGAGGCCGCCCAACCAATCCCATGTTTGGAATGTTACATCGAACATCTTCGAGTGAGGACGACCAACACTCGGAATAAAGGTCTTCAATACATTACCCGGAATATTACATCAGATGGCCTTCGACGTGTTACAACGCTTTTGGATATCCGAATTTCGATCAAACAAGGACTCAACACACACAATTGTTCCATCTCGGACTTTCACATCAAAACGTATTAAGACTTATCATAATCTAGTCTTTTGGGGTTCAAAACATCAATCTTGGCTTAACAATCCATTTTATAGCTTTTAAGATTGATGAACAGTCTTAATTACAATTACCGGACCTCAATTTGTACTTAACTTGGGCAAGATTACGTACGGGTATCGATACTCCTAATTGAGGTATCGAAACACCCTTTATCGATACCTATACAAAGAATGTATCAAAACATGCAATATCGATACAGGTATTGATATGCTTTGAACAACTCTAAGGTTAAAAATGGAGGGCTTACCCGATTCGATACAAGTATTGAATCGGAAATGCCACTAGAGGATTCCGTATCGAACCACGGTTCAATACCCCTACCCAACTATCTCATTTTCCCTCAGGGGTATCGATACAAGGGCCACTGGTATCGATACCCCCTGCACTAAATGCATGTCTACACTTAGAAATTTCTAGGAATTCTTCCCAAACTTAATTTAATCGATCCTAGAGTGTTCTTACTCAATATTAGGAGTGTTTAGAGTGTTTTAACATCAATTTCAAGCCATCAATCACATTAATACGAAATTCACCATTAATGACCTTTTACATGTAAACCAAGCATTCATATATGAATTCTACATGCTATGCATTCTACCATGAAGTGAATGATGAAAGTAAGAGTTGGGAGTACCAACCTTATCCAAAGCAGCAACAAAAATGTCACTCACCCTTCCTTCAAGTTTTCTTCTTCCCAAGACTTGTAGAAGGTTCTTCAACTTCTCTCTCTACAAAGAGATGTTAAACCAAATATTAGACATCATTTAGGAAGATTCTCAAGACAACAAAGACATAAGAAACTGAGATTTAAACCCCCTAAATCTCATTCTCGTTTTTCCTCCAAACCATCCTCATAAACCCCCATCCTCACCAAACCAACATGTTTTTACCACTTTTTAAAGATCAAAAACACCTCTACAACTTACACTTCAAGCACAAAACGAGATTTTAAAGCAAAACCATAAAGATCGAACCTTTTTGCCCAACTCTCACTCTTGAGGTAACAAGGAAGAAGATGAAAGAAAGTTTCAAACACAATGACTTCATCCTCTGCAGCACATCACTCCCTAACCACCCTATTCAACTTATTTGTGAAATTACCAACATGCCCTCATCCCACAACTTAAGCCCAAACACAAACACTCATTACCCAACAACCTAGGCCCAAAACCATTCTACTAGGGGGCCAAAAACGAAGCCCAAACCCTCGGTTTAACTCGACACTTGAATCTGAATATGGGTCGTTACAGAAATATTGTTGTATACAACTGTCATACACTTGATATTTAAAGTTGTGCCTTTTACTTTTTTTAATTATTATTTTATGGTTTGTGGGGCCTAAAATATTTATTAAAAAAAATTAAATAGTGACTAAGTCCAATATTTTATTTAATAATCTATTTTAAAAAAATAAGTTTTTTTAATATTTTAACCTCTTATTATTATTATTAAAAAAGTAGTTGGTTGGAGTCGTCACCGGTCACTTTGGTAGACCTGACACCATTAAAAATTAACCAGAGATTCAAAACTTTTGGGTTCGGGAGTTGGTTACGTTTGGGGGAAGGATTAACACCCCACAACGCCCAGAAATTAGTACCTAAAGGTTCGTATCGTACTTTTTTAAGAAAATGTAAAATTCAAATTAGTTTAATCTTTAATTTTAAAATGAATATTTAAAATCCTAATATCCACGATAATTCAAAGAATATAACACCCGAAGACCGGGATGCTACTCCCAACAGAATATATTAGGATAATAAGGTCAAACAAAAGATTTACGGTGATAATAATATAATAATAGTAATAATAGTTATAATGGACCAAATCTAAAAAACAAAAAAATATAAGGTTAATATAGCGAAATTAAGAGGTAAAGGTGGACCTTTTCTGAGTCGTTTCAATGAGGTGAACAAGAATATGACATCAAATTTTTGAAATAAGTTGTGCATCGGTGTAGATTTGGATGTGAAGATTCGAAAATATGTATTTTCTCTATCTTTTCTTTTCGGTATTTGAATATTGGATATTGCTCTGGATTGTTCCGGTTCGAATCTCAAGTTTCTTTTTAATTTTCTTTCATCTAACCGATTACATGGATTTTTCAGAGTATTTATACCCGATTTTCATACATATAAATATAAAAGATAAATCTGATTTCTAATCTAATCTTTTTCTTTTTTGTAGGTTCAAAGTGACCAAGGCGGTGGATTTAGGTGGTCTATCAGATGGGCAATGGTCGTCCAGTGGATCCAATGAGCGAGCGCATGACCACCACGCGCGGGAGACCAACGGGCAGAGGTAGGGGAGGCGGCAGGGCTATTGGAGTGTTAGGGTTTGGTTGTTATCATTAGGTTTAATTTCTGTATTTGTGTCATGTAATTGGGTTTAAATCTTGGGCTAGTGGGTTTTAATTTTTAATTGGGTCTTGTTTTTAAAAAGGGTTATGACATTTTCAAATAGGACCATAGTTATATTTTAGGTACTAAAACAGAACAACAAAAATTTTAAGTGTTGAATTAGAAAAGAGGGTATATTATAGGGGTTAAACTGTGCATTAAGCTTTTATTTGTTATTAATATTGTTATAGTTCTTTGCCTATACATTCAAATTTTAGGGTTTCCTATTTCTCATATGGACTTTAGGGTATAGCCATTACTTCTCTTCCTCTCTAGTCTTACGGCGTGCGTGCCGTAAACAAGCTGCTCTGCCTACTTCTTGGCCTCTTCATCTCGTTTCGTTTGTAAGCGGAACTTATGCATTTGAATTTCTACGTCCTTTTATGGGAGTTTCACTCCTAGATAATACAATATTCCTCAATTTTTTTAGTTCTAATATTTGAAAATTATTACTTTGTTATTTTTAAGTTGAGAATCTTTAATGCATCTAGGTTAATCAACTTCACGAGATTTAGATTCCATTAAAAAATTAATCAAGTATGGATTTGATGCTTAATCAACGCCTTACTAGTTTTCTTCCCATGTAGGTTAATCGGACGATCAATTCTGTTAGTGTTTTTTCTTTTGAATCTCTTGAGTAACTTATAGATTTTATTTTGAATCTCTTGAGTATTAAAATTATAGTTTCACTCTTAGTTTTAAAAAGTGCGCTTAGGCGTGACTAAGGGGCTAGGCGCATGGAGGCGCCAAGGAAAACGCCTCCGCCATTGAAGGTGAAGCGAGTTACTAGAAGCGCCGTGAGGCGCAGAAAAGCGCTCGCCTTTCAGAAAACGTTGGGCGTTCGCCTCCTGTAATTTTCTTGCTTTTCTTAGTTGGAGAAGACGGGGGAGAAGGAATAAGAAAAGGTAGGAGAGAGAGAAATATTGTTGTATACAACTGTCATACACTTGACATTTAAAGTTGTGCCTTTTACTTTTTTAATTATTATTTTATGGTTTCAGGGCCCAAAATATATATTGAAAAATTTAAATAGTGACTAAGTCAAATGTTTTATTTAATAATCTATTTTAGAAAATAAGTTTTTTTAAATAACTACAATTATAATTATTATTTAATAAATTATAATTTTAATCTTTATTATATTATGATTTTTTATAATTATTTATTTATATACATATTTATTTTATATTTTTCGTGCCTTTATTGTTCTCTGGTGACAGCTGATAAGTCCTATGTAATTTCACCTTTCGCCAAATTTTAGTATTTAAGATGTCGAACCCACAGGGATTGGGTTGACTTCACTACTTCTTAATCCTGCACTTATAAAAATAAAAACACAGTTAATTTGATGGGTTGGAATAACTAAATTAACTACTTAAAAACTAAATAAAAGAAGAGAATAAGAATGATAGAAGTGAGGCCAGGTTGAGTGCTTTGTAGAGGGGAATTCAGTTGTACTAATTATCCACTTATTAATGCTATGGGTTGACTTGCCACCTCGGCGGGTCGCACTAAGGGTCGTCACAACTGCCTAGGCAGGGTTATGCCTTATCGACAATTCAACTTTCCATAGTTCAAAAGAGCATCCTTATATGTCTTCTTTCTTATCCCTAAGCGAAGAGAACTGTTGGAACCCACGTCTTGATGATACCTCCCGGCGTGAACCAAGGGTGAATAGCAACCAAACACATGCGTCTTATTAGTCGCTAAAATCCTAGGTGGTTTATCTCTAAATCGGATTAGTCAATGTCCTTGAGCAAAGACCGTATTCTCTCATTTCGTGAACCTAACTCTCCCGATATTAGACAAATAGGTTTTTATTCACATACTATCATCTCGAGCTCATATGCAAATAAGAGTGATTTCCAAGAGAGAATAAACTATGAAAATAGGCTTGCATTAATACATATCAAGTATAATACAACTTTCTTCCCCAACTACTCCACAAACAACCTAAACCTCGAGAGAGATTTAGAACATGGTGTAGTCGGCGGCTAAGGGTTTATGCTATGGGATTCTGAGTCTTCACCCCTCTCTCCTCTAGCCCTATTGAGTGGCTTATATAGGCCAAGCCCTAAGTTAAAGTTTTCCATACAAGGAAATAGTTCTAAAAGGGAAAAAAAATACAATCTCCTAATTAAACTATTATTCTTTATTCTATTTCCGAAAATAACTATTCTTTCCCGCATTTGAATTTGACCAGGGCTTGACTCCTTAAATCAGCTCCGTCTTTCTCTCGCTCTTTTTCCGTTAGAATCGACATCTTTTTCTTTATCTATCGAGCACCAGTTGTCATCTTCAGTCTGCTGCCGCGGCATCCAAAGTGCTTCTGTGGCGGGTGCTTCATCTAAATTTCAGCTTCTTTTCCAACATCCGTCGTTTTGTTTGGCCATTCTTATGATGTGGTTTCTTGCCTAGGAAAGAATATCCCAAATAATAGATAAATTCACGATTTAAGTATTCGGATGTTGAAATATGGAAAATAAGCAGAATTATCCAATATTGCCCTTAAATCTGTCCTTTGTTGGCAATAAACGAGTGGGAAATTGATATAAAAAATAGGACTTTTAGAAACTCATCAAATATCCCCAAACTCAAACTATTGCTTTTCCTCAAGAAATGCAAAAGATAGTTTTAAGTAAGAAATTTTAAAGTAATATACCGTCCTGCCTGCCGCGGCAGAATTTCTTTCTTGACTCAGCCTCTTCTAGGTTCTAGGAATTCCTCGGAACTAGACTATGAGTCTTAGTGAGTGTGTGTGGAGCTATATTGAAGCTGATTTTGTAAGTTTTAATCTTTTTTCTAGCTCAAGACTTCCGACTAAGATTTTTATTTAATTCTTTTTCTTTCTTTCTCCCTAAATTGGTATATAAATATATATATTGCTATATACTTATACTGCTTGAGCCAGTTCCAGGCACCTCAAGAGTTTAGTTATTCCTACTAGAGCCAATTTCAGGCACCTCTAGTAAGTGGGAGAAAGACTATGTCCTAGAGCCAGTGATGGGCACCTCTATGGACTAAACTAGAGTCGATGATAGACACCTCTAGTTAAAATCTAAGCCTAAGTCCTTATTGCTTTTCAAAGAAAAGAACTTGTAAAATCAACTAAGACTACCAGTTTTTAATTATTTTCAGGCTCATAGTTTAATCCTAAGTGACATGTCTGATTTCAAGTTTGGTGAATATAAATTGTTAAGACAGAAATTAAGACAATATTAGGATAATCTAAATACTTTCCATACATGAAAGATATTTACATTTTACAATAGAGATCAATACTCCCCCAAACTCGAGGGATGCATTATCCTCAATGCATGAAAAGTAAGAAAAGAAAAGAAAGTCAAATATAAAGAGGACAAAAGAGAGAAAATGAAAGACTACCACCTGCGGCGGCTCTTTGGTCGTTGATGTACTGCCGCCTGCAGTGGGCTGGCAGATTTCTTCTTGGCAGACCGGGGCGATTGGACTCGAATGGGAGTTAGGTATCGCACCGGCTCATCCTCTGTATCGAGGTCGATCAGAGAGGAGGAGGTTTCCTTTTGCTTCTGCCCTCTTCTTGTTGCGGCCATGAATTTTTCGGTAGCTTTGATTTGGCTTGTGAGATCCTCAGCCGAGTCACTTCAGGTGAAGGTGTTGGATTGTGAGGGGTGTCTCCTCGATTGGTGGAGTCAATTTGAAGGAACTTTGCTATAGAGTCTACCGATAGTGGTTCTGTTGCTGCTGTTGTAGCGGTTGTGGCAGTAGGAGATACTGGAACGGTGGCTGAGACAATTGGTGATATGTCAGGTTCAGCAGGCGAAAGTGGTGGCGGCATGGAGAGCTCAATTGTGAAATTTGGGAAGACAGTCGAACATGCGGGAAGTTCTTCAGGAATTGTGCTGATGATGACATTGTTGAACTCCCAAACATAGGTCATGAAGGCCAACTACCTTCTCTCCATGCGATGTAAAATGTCCATAATGCTTTCTGGTGTAGGTGCAGTTTCTACTGCTGCTGGTGTTGATTGTTCTGCCTCAGCAGTTTGTGCCTCTGCAACAGGAGGGATGTAGGCGTGTGGAACATGCTCTTCCACTTGCATCGGTTTCATGTACACCTCTCATGTCTATCTTTTCCTTGTCGGCGTTAATGTGTCCGATGGCAGTATCGGAACACATTCTAAGTGACCGAGCGGAGTAATTAAACAGGGGAAATATAACATACCTCGATCTTTTGTGGCGCATTCAAAAATTTATGCACCGATAATTTTGCCTATGTCAATTCGGCGGTTATGGATGATAGAATGGATGAGCTTCAGGCGTGGTCTATCTACTGTCTGGTTGTGTGATGTTGGCAGCAGATTCCTCTTGATGAAGGTGTTCTAGAGCTTGGCTTCTGGACTCAGATCTCGGCGGCTGACTGACCCACGATGTTTTCTGGTGTTCCACTTTACTCCAGGTATATAGAGTTTTGCCTTCATGGATTCATATTTGACAGTAGTGAGGGCGGAAAAAAAACGCAGTGTGTTCGCCGTTCTCTATATGTAGCCCAAAATGGGCATTTATGGTGACGTCTGCCACTGGAATCGCCCGCCCTCGGAGATGGGTATATGGGTTGTTCGGCACCGGACGATGGGCATAGAATTCGCGAATTCATGTGATGTTCGTCGGAGTTGGTTCCTGGGAAAACTTCTGCCACCGTTGGAATGTGATCTTGGATAAGATAAATGTTTCGATGCCGATATCATTTGCCTCTGTGTAGTGGGACCCTTGGTTCTCCCATGTCTTTCGATTTTGGAAGACGATTTGATACTCTTGTTCGACTTCCTTGGTCGTGAATCGACGATATGTTGGTGCGACCACTTTGGCAGAGTTTCGTTGTTGAGGTGCCACCGGTGTGTATATATATATATATATTTATGTGGAGAAGTGGATAAGAAAAAATTGCTCAGAGTAACGATAAGAAGAAAGAAAGAGTGAAGGGAAATATCAATTGCCCTTGATTATATAGGCGAGGGAGGCACAAAAATTAAGGAGCGAGCGTGATTAATGTCTGCTGGCATACATGCCACGCAATTCCAGTTGACGTCCATTGGCAGCAGACCCGACGCAGCCTTTGAAATTGGGCGGCATAATTCCCGCTGAGAATTTTGCTTCCTCTTGAGTTGGGCCGCTAATGAATTGGGTTGATTACCTCCATTTATTCTTCTTTCATGATACCTAAAAACTGAAAATAAAATTAATAGATGTTGTGAAAAATATAAAAATTCTGGAAACATAAATTGTGAAATAAAATTGAAATCTAAATCCTAAAATTGAGAACTAAAATGTTGATTCCTAAAACATAAAAGTAAATTAAATATAGTATGATATAAATTAGGTTATTGGTGGAGTGCAATGGAATGCATCTCCAACAGTAACCATCTTCCCCTTTTTTAATGGAGGATGATGTGATGATACAGTTAGAGTCTCCTCATCAGGTAGTTTCTTCCTCTTATGCTTTTGGTCAAGGAGTACGCTACCTCGGCAATTGTTGCCTTGTCAGGTTTTGTCTAGGCAGTCCATTTCTGCATCGAAGTTAAAGTCAGATTTTACCTCGATTTGTTAACATTCATCAGGTTCATCTGGATGCCTTAGAGCTTTGAAGACATTGATCTTTACTTGTTGGTCATTCACTCGTATGACTAATTCTCCTTTTTCACAATCGATCAATGTTCTACCTATGGCTAGGAACGACCTTCCTAAGATGATTGGGGCATTTTCATCTGCTTCACAATATAAAATTAAGAAGTCAACAGAAACTATGAATTTATCCACTCTTACCAGAATATCTTCTATCTTTCCTTTCGGTTGCGCGTAAGAGCGGTTTTTCAGTTGCAGCATTACCGTGGTTGGCTTTGCCTGCCTGATGCCTATCTTTTGGAAAAATGACTTAGGCATTAGATTGATGCTAACACCTAAGTCACATAATTCCTTGCCTATATATTGGTCTCCGATGGAACAAGGTATGATAAAGCTGCTAAGATCTTTTCTTTTAGTTGTAGCCTTATTGTGCAGCATTGCCACACACCCTTCTATTTCTGCAACAGTTTCAAATTCCCCAATTTTTTTCTCTTGGAGATGATATCCTTAAAGAACTTGGCATAGTTGGGCATTTGTTTAATTGCCTCTACCAAAGGTATATTGATACGTACTTGTTTAAGAATGTCTAAGAATTTCTTAAATTGGTATTCTTGCTTTTGTTGTTTCAACCTTTGAGGGAATAGTGGTGGTAATCGTAGATCCTCGATCCTTTTAGAGCACTAATATCGTATCTATGGTGCGCTGCGGCATCATCTACTGTGGCATCTTCGTCGGCAGCGTCTGCTGGTTCTTGTTCCTCAGGTTTTTCTTCAGTAGCTTCTTTTGGGGCTACTATCTTAGGTTGCTTACCTACCGTCTGAGCAGGTATTTCAGGGTTCTTCAGTTGTAATCCACTTCTAGTGGATTTGGACTTATATTGTTCATGAGGATCAGTTATAGCAACTTTAGTATCACTAGGTAGACCTCCTATAGGTTAGCTTTTCATCAATTGTGCCATCTGTCCTACTGCTATTTTCAGCATTTTGAGAGCAGACTCATTATTTTGCATTCTCATCTCTTCTCTATCCATGAATGTATCGGCTCTCTAGATGAACTTATTGGTGTTTGCAATATATGCACCAATCTGAGCCATGAATGTCTGCAGCGTGTTTTCCAATGTTTGGATATTCGTTGTTTGCTGCGGCATCTGCTGCTGAGCTGTTCTATTCTGCTAAAATCCAGTGGGTTGCACAGTTTGATGTTGCGGGTTTAGTGCGTTGATAGGGTTGCTCCACGAGAGGTTTGGGTGCTTTCTCCATGTTGGGCTGTAATTATTGGACATATTATTCTTGTTGAAGTTCCCAACATAGAAGGTTGATTCTGGATTTTGCGGGCATGCGTTCGAGTCATGATTGTCATCGTATGTCTCACAAAAAATAGTGATTGTTTTTACTTCTCGAACATGGCTCAAATTTTGAGATCCTTTACCATATTTGTCAAGGATGAAAGTTGAGCTAGGATCGAATATGAGGAGTTAGAAAGTTGTCATACCTCGCCTTGTTATGCCTCGCGTGGTGGTTGGGTGCTGATAGTCATTCTTTGCTAACATGTCCAGAATCTCTAAACTCTAATGTGGTGGGTGGTCTAGTAGTGTGCCGTTAGCGGAAGCATCAAGTATCATTCTCGTTGGGGTGTTAATTGCATTATAGAAGATTGATACTTGTGTCCATTCGGGTAAACCATGCATGGGGCATTTTCGGTATAATTCCCTATATCTTTCCCAAGCCTCACACATCGATTCGTCTTCATTTTGCCTGAAGGATATGATATCGTTTTTCAGCTTATCAGTCATGTTGGTGTAACTGAAGCGGGCAAGGAAGCTTCGGCATAGTTTTGTCCATAAGTTCAATGATCCAGACTGGAGATTGTTTAACCAAGATTTTGCCCTATCCCTCAGTGAATAGGGAAACAACTTTAATTTCAGGATGCCGACGGAAACTCCCGGTAGCTTGAATGAGTTGCAGATTTCTAAGAAGGACTTAAGATGCTGCCGAGCATCTTCGTTGTGCGGTCCTCCAAACTGGCCTAGAGTGTTGATCATGTTGAACATGACCGGTTTTAGTTCAAAGTGTTCTGCCTCTATATCAGGCATAACTACGACAGGAGTTAATCCATCCAAATCTTCCTCCAGATAATCACGGACAGTGCGTGGTCTCTCCTGTCAAGGCAGATTGGCAGGACCAACAACTACAAATACGCCTCAGTTGTCTGCCGCGGCGGCAATCATACCAACGTTCCCCTACTGGCCAGGTGTTGCGTTCATCCTTTCACGGAGCCTTTATCGTAGACGTCTTGCGGTTCTCTTGATTTCAGGATCAAAAGGACAATTGTCTGTAGAAGGATTGGACCTGGTCTTGCAACAGGAAAACCCTTTAAGAAAGTTAAAAGAAACAAACTAAAAACTAAAAATAAAAGAAAAGGGTGCAGAAATAATTGATAGTAAAGTTGAGCGTCAATCCCCGACAACAGCACCAAATTTGGTGGCAGTTGATAAGTTTTATGTAATTTCACCTTTCGCCAAATTGTAGTATTTAAGATGTCAAACCCATAGGGATTGGGTTGACTTCACTACTTCTTAATCCTGCACTTATAAAAATAAAAACACATATAATTTGATGGGTTGGAATAACTAAATTAACTACTTAAAAACTAAATAAAAGAAGAGAATAAGAATGATAGAAGTAAGGCCAAGTTGAGTGCTTTGTAGAGGGGAATCCAGTTGTACTAATTATCCACTTATTAATGCAATGGGTTGACTTTCCGCCTCGACGGGTCGCACTAAGGGTCGTCGCAGCTGCTTAGGCGGGGTTATGCCTTATCTACAATTCAACTTTCCATAGTTCGACAGAGTATCCTTGTATTTCTTCTTCCTTATCCCTAAGCGAAGAGAACTGTTGGAACCCACGTCTTGATGATACCTCTCGGCGTGAATCAAGGGTGAATAACAACCAAAAACATGCGTCTTATTAGCCGCTAAAATCCTAGGTGGTTTATCTCTAAACCGGATTAGTCAATGCCCTTGAGCAAATACCATATTCTCTCATTTCGTGAGTCTAATTCTCCCGATATTAGACAAATAGGTTTTTCTTCACATACTATCATCTCGAGCTCATATGCAAAGAAGAGTGATTGCCAAGAGAGAATAAGCTATGAAAATAGGCTTGCATTAATAAATATCAAGTATAATATAACTTTCTTCCCTAATTACTCCACAAACAACATAAACCTCGAGAGGGATTTAGAGCATGGTGTAGTCGGCGGCTAAGGGTTTATGCTATGGGATTCCGACTCTTCTCCCCTCTCTCCTCTAGCCTTAATGAGTGGCTTATATAGGCCAAGCCCTAGGTTAAAGTTTTCCATACAAGGAAAGAGTTCTAAAAGGGAAAAAATACAATCTCCTAATTAAACTATGATTCTTTATTCTATTTCCTAAAATAACTATTCTTTCCCGCATTTGACTTTGACCAGGGCTTGATTCCTTAAATCGGTTCCGTCTTTCTCTCGCTCTTTTTCCGTTAGAATCAACATCTTTTTCTTTATCTGTCGAGCACCAGTTGTCATCTTCAGTCTGCTGCCGCGACATCCAAAGTGTTGTCGTGACGGGTGCTTCATCTGCATTTCAGCTTCTTTTCCAGCATCCGTCGTTTTGTTTGGCCATTCCTATGATGTGGTTTCCTTCCTAGGAAAGAAAACCATCAAATGCATCTGTTTTATGCCAAATATTAGATAAATTCACGATTTAAGTATTTGGATGCTGAAATATAGATAATAAGCAGAATTATCCAATATTGCCCTTAAATCTGTCCTTAGTTGGCAATAAACGAGTGGGAAATTGATATAACAAAATAGGACTTTTAGACACTCATCATTCTCAACTTTATAATTTTGGAAATTGTCGATTTTCGGTCATGTCCCGTCCTCGTATCCATATTTGTATCTGTGCAACTTAGGTAGTGAATGATTTCCTTTTAAATGACTCTCACTTACTATATACGGTATGTATATGTATTTCTTCGTATTCTTTTTCACATGTGTAAGTAAGATTTATAATATTTAATAAATCAAATACAATTTAAAATTATATAATATACTTACAATCTTATCTTTTATAGAGAGATTTTGACGAAAAATATTGATGAGAGTATAAAGGAACTGATAAGAAGAAAGAATTTGCAAAGAGTTGCTCTAAGAGGATCAAACTGAATAGAATACGAAGTTGAAGGACTAGATTGAAAAAGGGGATACTTTTTTGTATGGAATTGAAGTTATATTAGTGTTCTACTATGTGGTTCAAATTTTGTCAAAAATATTCTTAAAACAAAGGAATAATTGAAGAAATAAGAAAATCATGTATCAAATTTCAAAACAAATGAGTTTGTTTAGCAAGAGATCCAATCAAAATTGTTGGTTTTTCGGTTATTCGAACTTTGTAAATTCAAAATGGACTTAAACTTGATATTTGAACCAAAGTTTTGAATTGCCTTGAACACCTCAAAATAAAAAAAAAATATTTCTTATTCGAATTTGATTTTGCTCACCCATTATTAAAAATGAAGCCAACAACATAAATTAGATCAATCAGTGGTTTCATTTATTTTATATTTTCGATAATGTATTGGTATGAGGTTATAGAGATAGGCACCTACTGTATCCGACGAATTTCAAAATTCTTAATTCAAATTCGAGGATAAAGAACTTTCATATAAGAACATATATGTTTGTAGATGAAACTTTGATGTACGATGAGAGGAATAAGATTTTTGAATAGGTTGGAGTGTTGGAGCTATTGTCAAATCATATCTGTAAGACAAAACAATGTTCGGAAGGGCTTCTAAAAGATTTTTGCAATTTTTATTTCAGTTTTTGTTTTTCTTTGAAGGATTATAAAGATATAATAATTATTTTTCATGTCCTGTTGAGGCAATTCTTATTCAGAAGATTATCTTGGAACTTTGATGTACGTTAATCTGGTGTGCTTCATGGTTGACAAATCTGTCTGGACTGGCCAGTCACACGGGTTCAACATAGAATCGCTAGGTTGTTCAGTCCAGGCGTCCAGCATGGTACATTGATACAGAGATTTACTGAACTGGTAAAAGAAAAAGTTTTAGCCTGCTTTAGTTTTTTATTCTTGGTCTTTTGTTAGCATATTGATCACATCTTCATCTTCTTTAGAAGATTCTGATGTAGTGTGTAATTCATCAAATTTTTAATTCTTCTGTTTCTGTTCAAGTGTCTTGTTCAGTAGTTGTAGTTTTTAAAAGGATCTTATTAATTTTTTGTTTAATTTCTTCATCCAAGTTTAGGTTATTAATTTTTCTTTTAATCTTACAGTATTTTGAAATATGTCATGTCTTTCTACACCCATAACATTTCATTTTTTTTTATCAAATTTATTATTTGATTTATGTTGCCTTTTCTTATTTCTAAATCTCTTATATTTTGTTTTTTTTATAATATTTTGGGATATTCTTGATTTTTTTTCTTTAGGGCAATAATTTTTCAAAAAAGAACAGTCTTCCTTTATGTCAAATTAATGACAGAATGATCCTAATTCTTTTTTACAAATATATCTTTCTTAAGTTGCTTTTTTAATTTTAAATCTTGACACATTTTTAATCCTTCTTTTTGGGTAAAACTAATTAATTCACCATAAGTTTTTCATAAGGAATTATTCCTTTATAATTTTCTCTAATTTGGTTTCTAACTTTTCACCTAAAAGATTTGAGAGTCCTGCTAAAAAAAATTCTTTCCAAAAAGGTTGTTGATCTGCTTTGAGGTGAGATGGGTTGCCTATGAAATGTTTAGAAATTGAGAAAATAAGTGTTGCAACGACAACTTGAATTTCTCTCTCATGTTTATCTAAGATAATTCTTCCTTGAGTATTGGTGAGCGCGTGGTCCCACCATCCTTTTAATTGGCCAGTGAACCCAACAATTAAAAGAGTTGTTATAGCTTGATCACTAATTAAACCATTTTGATTTTGGGTTTTATAAACATTTGACACCATCTTCATTTGTTGTAATAGGCTAAGAATATTGTATTCAGACATACCATCTATATTCCATCCATAAATGGTGTTTGCATTATATTTATTTTGAAAAAATGATTTTTTTTAATATTTAAATTTGGTGCTGTAATTTTTGGATAATATAGTTTTTTAGGTTCTTTCTAATTCATTTTATTGATGTTATAATCTTCAGACGATTTTTCTGAATCGTAGTTTTTATTTAGAGTATTTATTGAATGTTGTACAGGTATGGGAGTGTCATGAGCTATAAGCTCCTATTCTAATTTATTAAGTTTGTCTTGTATTTAGGATAAAAATAATTTTTGATAATTTTTTGGAATCTCATAAGGCGTAAAAATTGATTTTATAATTTATTTCCTTCTTTTATTTCTCTTATAGGATGAACTTCTACTAAATTTTCAGTATAGTCTAATTATTTTCTTATGATATGATGGCTAAGATTTTTATAATTATGTTTTCAACAATCATTTTAATATCTTTTGAAGAAATTTGTTCTCCTGCATTAGGATTTCTCATTCTCAAAGGACTTGCCCTTATGCCTATATGTTTATGAATGTAGGAAATTTTTGTTAAAGGAGGATCTTGAGATTCAACTACCCATTCTCCTGTTTGCCATTTTGTACAATTTTTATTGTATTAATTGAAAAATATTTCTCGAACCATGTAAAAAACTTTATATAAATTTTATGAATATTCATAAATTCATAATATTCTCGAAGGATTTTATCTTTTTCTCTTTCATGATCTTTAAAATATTTTCTGTTTTCTCTTTGTTTTTATTGGAATAAAAATGTTTCCTACACCATTTTTTGTTGATTTCAAAAGGATTTTCTAAAACATATATTTCATAATTTTCATTTCCTCTATTATTAGTCATGGAGAAATATGTTGGAGACATATTTAGTAAATTTTCGGGGCTCTCAACTTGCCTAGCATAAATAGGTTGAACAATATTTGAGGAATTATCTATTCCTTGTAAATTAGTTCTTAATGTGTTTGAGATAGAAGAAGTAGAGGCTTTTGCTGTCCTTAAATCATTACTTGATTTTGTGATATTTAATCTTTGGAATGCAATACTTGTACTTGCCATATCAAATGAATATATTGGCGGTAATCTTCTTAGTCTATCAAAAATTAATTCAACTGTTCCAGTACTATCTTAAGTAATTTCTCTTAAAGAGTTGTTTCTAATAGGATACGCTTCCATTGTAGGTGTGGCTCCTTCTAATTTCCATATATCGAGAAAGTTAATTTCATGTCAATGAATAGTTTTTGGTATTGTAGTGTGAGATCTAATTGTATCTGTTTCTATTAGGATGGTTTCACCTTTTGGACTTTGGATTAAAGCCTTAGTATTTACTATAGAGTACATTGCTTTGTAATGCAACCTATAAACTAAAGTCAAAACTTCAGATCCAGGAAGCATTTTATAATTATGAGTATGAATTTGGAGAGTTAATGATTTTAAAATATTTTTATCAGTTAGAAAGACCATAAAATTTGAATGACAATTAAAATGTATAGGTCCTGAACAAAGACTTGTTTCTATTGTTCCTAATAAAGAATCATTAAAAATAATGTCTTTGATCTCTGAAAACCATTAATATTGAGGTATTTTTAGTGGCTTCAACGAGACGGGGATAAGCAAAATTACCAATTGAAATAATAAGTTCAATTGAAATTTTTAGATTTCATCAATGATTCTAAAACAATATTCACAAATATAGAGCGGCGGGTTAAGAGTAAAAACGGAAACGAAATCGATTCATCATCTTTGTAGTTAGGTCAAGAGAAACCCTTTGGATCTAGTACAAGAATACAAGAACAGTCGCCTCACAAATATGGATTAGTAGAATTTTTTATTTTATTCTTTGCTTTTTTTTTTATCTTAAGAGGTTTGATTCCTACTTCGATAAGTCTAAAATAGATATACTTATATTTTTGGTCTCTAAGTCATATACTAATAATATATATTGTATATAATATACTTTAATGTAATATATATATATATATACTTAAATGTATACTAATATATGTATTTAATTTGTTAATGAATTAATGTATGTATATTATTAATTCTTTAAGCCTAGCACTAATCCCTTAAGCCTAAATTACTAAACTAGTTCTCTAAGACCAATTATCTAATCACTAAATCAATTCCCTATGATCAAATTAAAACAATTTAAAATATATAATCTGATTTTAATTAAATGAGGACCGAATTAAATAAAAAATAAAATTTAAAACTTAATTTTTGAGTAATCATAACCAAATTGAAATAATTGTAAATAAGGTGTAGAATATCTAAAAATATGCGGAATTTTTTACCTGACTTAAAGTAGTGTCAAATGAATATCTAAATCTATTCTCCCTTTTTTCATATTTTCAATTGATTATATTTAATCAAAATTTATTATTTGATTATATGTAATAATAATAATAATAATAATAATAATAATCCAAAATTTACTATATATATTATTTCCCTTCAAATTTTTGTTTTTTATCTTTTTTTTATATAATAATCAAAATTTATTTCTAATTCCCTCAAAAATTTAGGGTAACATATATCCCTCCAAAGTAATCTCATATGTAAAGAAGTAATTACCATGACACTTACCTTTGAAAAACATTCACATATATTGGTGTTAGTGATTCGATTTACACTACCCCAAATTGTTAGGACGGGCAACCACATGGTAATACTACCCTAGAGCATGCACATGTTGGTACTACCCCAACATAATAAGCCTCACATTGGTGTCCAGTGACAGTACTACCCCTATTAACCTGGATGTGACAGTACTACCCCCATCACATAGCATTAGGCTAAATACCAAAATGCAACACTTAAGGAATTTACACACGTGCGAATTTTGAATATTTATAGTGCACTCTAGACTGTATTAATTGATCAACTAATCTCATAAGGTTCATCACTTAAATAACCAATATATTATCAAAAATCAATGATCGAAACTTAATTTAAGAGAATTCAAATCACATGTATTCCACTTTTCACGCATCACTTGCAAAAATTGATAAAACCATTTTTATCTTATTTTTTAAAACAAAAACCGTGGGAACATCGAATGCATATAAAATATCTTTAAAAACAGTCCATTTATATATATGCAGAATCACATATGCAGAATATCATAAAAGCATGACAAATAACATAATAAAAACACAACATATTTTGTGAACTTTTAAGAAAGCAATATTTTAAACTTACTTCCGAGTATAGGAAGGACTTTCAAACCTTCCCTACACCCCAAAACTTTTAAAACACATTTAAAACCATGCTAAATTGACAGCCCTCATGATCCACTCACCAATTTACCGAAACTTACTCGACAAGTCACTCGAAAACGTGATTCGGTTTTTCGATCTCCCTCAAATGTGTTCCTCTACCTCTTGACCTAATTCAAGCATCAAAACTAGAGGTTTTAGTGTATTATAACACACACAAACATCCCTCAAGTCGGACCAATAAATGGTAGCCCCTAAAAGCACCATAATATTAACCGAAACTCGTCAAAAACCTCTCCAAACACCACCTAAACCTTATGTTCGAGATTAGATACTTAAAATTCATATCAATTATATCTAAAAACTTCAAAATTCATATATTTAGGCACCAAAAATAGCCATGTAAAGTCTTTAAACGAAAATCAAGAAAACAATAGAATTTTTATCAAGAAAATCGATTTTATTGATTCAAGACTTTAAAGATTATTTCAACCGGCCAAGAACTTAGAAATTTCATTAAAGAACTTTAGGTTTCAGAGGTTTGAATGATCCTAACCTCCTTCTAAGATTTAAAAATAAGTAAAACTGAAGAAAAATGAAGAGATTTTGAAGAAGAAAAATATAGGAAAATGAACCAACAAAATTTTATTGAAAAGAATAAATATTTAAATTGAAAATATGATGAAGAATATGTCTTGCGAAGGAAGAAACCGAAATCTTGGAGAAGGGTTTAAAGCTTGATGCAAAAATAGAGTTTTTAAAGTAAAATCGAAGAAGAAAATTATAAAGAATTAATCAAATGGATTTTTATTTAAATGATTGATGTTTAACTTTGAAAATATGATGGAATGGCTACCAAGAAGATGAAAATTCGTAATTTTAAAAAAAGGTTTAGGTTTGTGACTTAAAAATAGGTTTTTAGGAATAATATTAAGTAATTTGGGTTATTAATTAAAATTATGGGTTATGGGTTATTAAAATAGGCCCTTGTAAGGCTTAGATCAACTAGAATTAGGATTGGATCAAATAATCGTAAAGATTCAAAGTTTTGGCTTAGTTTATAAAATTATCCTTCAGTTTTCAATTTTTACAAAATAATCACTACTTTCAAAATCTTAGGGATTCAAGGGTTAATTTTCGAAATTTAGTTGAACAAAGTCAAATATATATTAAATAAGGATTTTAGGATATTTTTCCATAATTTATTGAGTTACAATAATTTTTTTTGTATTTAATCCCTAACTTCAAGGCCTATTTTTAGGGCGTTACAAGATCTATCCTTCAAACTAACAGACATATTTTAATTCTCGTCAAGCAACAAGAAAATTTCTAGGCCATCAAGTCATTCAAACATACATACTAACCAAGTTTAACTATCCAAACAAGATTAAGATCATTCTATACTTATCCATCATGATAATATAATACAACCATGACTTAGCCATAAAATTTATATGCCAACAATCTTAGTTCAATTATTTACATACCAAGTACACAAAATCAATATATACAAGCCATGGATACAATCTAAAATGCATGAAACTAGCATATTACAAGTTCATTAAGCCACCACTAAAGGAGTCTCACAAAATAAGATACCATACTTAGAATTTATAGCTTGCATCTGCCTTAATCAACTTTGATTTAGTTCCTTTGCTTGAGAACCTAGTGTTTAGAAAAGAGGAAAGAGTGGTAAGTACTTTGATTACTTAGTGATATAGTTCATAGAACTATCCATTTAAACCATTCATTAGCATGCACCAAGTATATAACAATAATTTCATGCTTTCATTTTAAAACAATAAGAATTATCATGCTTTCATTCAAGGCTTATAACCATAGACATGCTTTCAATTTAAAGCAACAAGATATATCATGCTTTCACTCAAGGCTTATAACCATATACATACTTGCAATTCATTCATGTCATATTATAATTCAGGGATCAAAGTTTAAGAAAGTACCAAAATCATGATCATATATCATGGCAATGCTAAGTATAGCAATTCAAGTGGCATGTAACTTCTAGGTACTAATGCATGATCAAGTTTTATAGCTTATTTCTTGTTTAGAGACCTTTATTTTTAGTTAGGATAAAGGTAATCAGGTTACAAGTTGATACAGAAAGTACCTAAAAATTTAATACATAAAGTGTCTAATAAGATGCCCGTGACACCACAAGATGTACACAAAGTACTATCAAGTTGATACACAAAGTATCTAGAAAGTAGGATGACTTACCATACAAAACAAGTAAGTGACTTACCACCAAACAAGAGAGTCAGACCCTAGACATACCTTTCTACCTAAGACAAACTAACAACCAAGGATTTATAGATTCTTTTAATCTTTCAACTTCCACTCTTTCATGTTTCAAGCGTCAAGCATGACAATTCATGATGGCAAGATGAATGCATGAATACTTACCTTGCAAGCATCATGTTACTCACATGCCTTATTTACAAGCAATATAAACATGGACAGGCATTCATTCAACTCATTCTGGCAAGGATAGCAAAGATACATAGTATTTCTCTAAGCAATCAAATTGTCATGGCAACAAGCAAGCTTCAAGCATTAATCCTACTTCCTATTATCTTACCAAGTAGTTAGTAGTTAAATTTCATTAAAATTAAACATGTAAGGGCTGGTTCGGACCTAGGTCCCAACCCTAAGATAACTACACTAACAAGACTCCCAAGCAATTCAAGGGGTTTGGATGATGATCCCCTTGTTCTTCCTCCTTTCAAGCTCTAATCTTTTCTCTTTCTCACTAACAACTTCTCTATGGTCTTCTAACATGTCAAACAAGAAGAGAAGCATGTCATTAGATTTCATTTAAAGCAAAACAATTTCCAAACTAGGTGTTGGAGCAATTGTGAAAATAGTTGCTATCTAGCTAGGGACAACTTGAATATCCTTCACCAAAATTTGCATATCTCATAGTGTGCTTATCCAATTTTGTATACTTTATCCCCCTAGAAATCTAAGAATACCTTTTAAATGACCATGCTATACTTATATTTTAAATCATAACCGTTTGTTACTAGATTTCAATTAAAGACAGGGTAGTCCTGCTTCAGGACAACCTGAACCACTTTTATTGATTTTTCTATATCTCTCATTTCACAACTCCAAATGAGGTATTATTTTTTCCAATTAAATTAGACTCATAAAAGTATTAGACTTATTTTTAAGTCTTAAATTTCATCTACATCAACCTATAGAATTTTTTAAAGTTTCTGACTAGGGTAGAGTATTCTGGACAAACTTAACTAACTTTGGTTTTAAGTTCATTTCAGCCACATCTAACACCAATTCACTTTGTTAATCACCTTAGTTCAATGATATATTCATTTTCTACAATCTTTTACCAACACAAATTCTTCTAATTTAGCCCCTAAATTATTCAATCATGCCCAAATATGCATTTCATCGATTTTAAATCCCTTCATGTAACTAATTTACCTCTAATTCAATTTTTCAACTTGTAACTCTTATACCAATTGGTTCAATTATTAAGTTCATGTTGTTTACACATTTTTCCAGTAATTAAACATGGTCTTATCATTCAATTTCATTATCATTTTATTAGAATCACTGAAACAACCTCCTAACTAACAATTCACAAAATAGTATATATCCTATCTTAATCTAACTCATTGGACAACCAAGAAATTCATTTTTCAGCATATATATACTATCATATTACAAGCAATTCATCTAATAACATAATTTCTATCAAGCTCTAAAAAAGACATGATTTTCATTTCCATCTTAAGATTACACATCATGACAACATTAATATATCAAAAAATCTAAAATATAATCCAAATTTACTTCAAGAGTGAAGCTTATACACCTATTTTCTTATGATGTTTAATCAAATTTTCCCTCAAATGAAAAGCTTTGCCAAGCATTCATCAATGGCTTCCTTAATTTCCTTTCGCTTCTCTCAAGTTTTTGGTGCACAAGAAGCAAGAAGAGGATGTATTTTCTCTTTCATTTCCCTATATCTTTGGCTGGTCAATATGTTTTGATAATAACCAAATTTTATTTAAATTTTAATGATAAAAACTCTTAATAATCTATTATAATGGCCAACATTAGATACATGTTAAATAAAAAGGTCTAATTATATGAAATTGCTTGGAAAACTTGCATGTTACATGCGATCTTGCATAATTTGTTTTTATTTCAATTCCATCCTCCAAATAGCTTTATACTTCTTCTTAAATTTAATTGAGTCTTAAATATTTTTTAATCGATCCAATAACCTTCAATTACTTGTTAATTAACTTACTAAGTTCCATTAAATTCAATTCTATCCAAGGCCAGATTGATCTATCAATAGTTAATTCATCAATTTTCACTATTTTCTTATGTAATTAGCTTTCAATCTTAGCATTATTTAGTTAAATTTAATTTATCATAAGTTTAATTGTTGTGCCATCCTAAGCCTATTTTAGGGTGTTACATTTTACGTGAGTTTCAAAGAAGCAACCATTTGTTACACTTTCAATATGTGAGGTAAAATTTGTTGTGGCAGCGGTATGTGTGTGTCATGCGATTTATCTAAGAAGGTTACTCAAGGAGATTAATTTCATTCAAGATGATATGACACAAATTTATTTGGATAGCAAGTCGAAAATTGAGTTAGCAAAAAATTTAATGCATCATGAAATGAGCAAGCATATTGATGTCCATTTTATTTTATTCGAGAACAAGTGAAGGAGAAAAATATTGAGTTTAATTCATGTTAAGAGTAAAGATCAAGTTGCTGACATTTTTATCAAACCACTGTTGATCAAGTTGTTCGAAAGTTTAAGAAGCTCTTTGGCATGAAAGATGGAAGGAAAAATTAAGTTTAAGGATGGGTATTGATGAATAAACTTAATTAGTCATTAACGGATGGTTTTTAAGGTTGCTTCAAGTGTGAAGTTGAAGGGGCATATATTACCTATTTATAGTGTGTAATCCATGCATTTAAGGTGTTATAAGTTTAGTTTATAGTGGTTTAAGTCTCATAATATTTAGAGTTACCTAAGAATAAGTTATGATAATTTAGTAGTGAAGGGTCACAATTTATTTTACTTTAACGTTCTTTTATGTTGGTTTTCATTATAAATAGCTATATGCTATTGAAAGCAAGAAAGAAAGATATTGTAACTCCAAAAGATTTATCAAATTGTCTCTCTTTTGAATTATTTTACCGTTCTTTATTTTTAACAGACCTGTGTTTGTCAGAACTGATTGTTAGAGAATAGTGGTTAATCCAAGAATAAATAAATAATAATATCAATCAAATATTATTATTTAACGAACAGAACAAAAACCAAAAAATAAATGAAATAAAATAAATAAAATATTTTAGATCAAACCCATTTTAGAAACGATAAGTGGGAATCGTGTTGAGGCCTGCACGAACACAGTTTCCTTAAGACAAATTTTCTGCCACTCTTGAGGTGCTTGAGTTTATTGGTAGTCTGTCTCCCAAGATACAAGAACAAGAGGATCTTCAACAGTAGCAGAGCTGTAGAGATACCGAGCTTTTCTTGCCTTCGTCAATCAACAGAAGAAAAAAGAGAGAAAAAAACAATTTGGGAGTGTTGAGTGTGTTTAGAAATTGAGAGTTTCATTCTTATTTATAGGGGAAAATTAGGTCAAAACTAGTGAGAGTTCTAATCCAAATTAAATTTGAATTTATTAAGAATAGTCAATTTTATCTTATCTAATATTCTTAAGTTGTATTTAAGAAAAATACAAACTCTTCTCGAATATTAAAATAAAGATAAATAAAATAAACTAAGAATAAAAAATTTAACCACAACATGTAAAATATCCACAAGCCCACAAAGAGCTCAATTAATCCAAACATTTGCAACACTAACATTGTGCACCCCAACACAATAGTTAAGCCATTTAATGACAACTATGTGGGTAAATGTATATAAACACTTCCCACTTTATTTATCCCATCAATATGGGATAATGGAGTTTCATTCCTTACTCTATTCACCACCTTTTTATTTTGAGCATCAATTTCTCATTCATCACTCAACCATTTTGAGCATATGAGATATCTTTGTAAAAGCTCACGGAGTAGAATATGAATCAATAATTCCTTTTTCAAATCCTCGTCTTTACAATTTCAAAACATACCTCAAAGTTGGTCATTTCTCACTGTTTTTCCGACACTAGTGTGAAAATAAGGGGGCGGCTTGTGGGATTTGTCTTGAAAATATGGAGAAAGGGGAGGAAGTGAGAGCCATGTGTGCGTGTGGGCATAAGTTCCATGATTATTGCATCTTCCAGTGGGTTAAGAGGAAACAGAATTTCCCTTTGTATTGTATAGATGTCCAGTGAGAACTAAGAAATATTTTTTTGAGCGTTAGCTTTAGGTTTTAAAAATTACTTTAAGATAAATAAATTTTAAAATTTAAGATCGATATAATAAATTTAATTTATCTAATAATTTTTTAAAAATTCGATGGTGAGTTGAGAAAATTTTTCATGAAAGTTTCTTATGGAAAGTTTTTGCAACAACACGACCATGTAACCATCTAAATTTTTGCCTCATAACAAAGAATTCAGCAGCTTTCCTAAAACAGGAAACAAGCATCTCGGTTTTCTTAATGTGCATATATGATGTCCAAAAATTAAATGATAACACAAGCAGTGAACCACTTGAGAGGTAGCAGAGGCTCTACCCCACGAGAAATTATTACATGAATCAGTTCTACCATCTAGGATATAGTCCTCAACCAATTAAATTAAGACATATCATATTTTTTTTTACATCATATATTTACACATAAGCATTGTCCAAATCATCTAATTTAATGTTTTTGATTAAAAAAAAAAGAAAAAAAATATTACCAAAGATTTCTTGTGTCATCTTTTTCTTTGTTCTTTAAAATTTTTCTCAATTAATTTTTTATATATATTTAGGCTTTAGGGTTTACAGTTTAGGGTTAGGGTTTATGTTTAGGATTTAGTGTTTAGAGTTTAGGGTTAGGGGTTAGGGTTTATGTTTAGTTTTTCGGTTTAGGGTTAATGGTTAAGGTTAGGGTTTAGGGTTCAGAGTTTAGTGTTAGGGTTAAGGTTTATGTTTAGGATTTAGGGTTTAGGGTTTAGAGTTTAGGGTTATGGGTTAGGTTTTA
This sequence comes from Abelmoschus esculentus, assembly GCA_035048815.1. Taxonomy (NCBI): domain Eukaryota; kingdom Viridiplantae; phylum Streptophyta; class Magnoliopsida; order Malvales; family Malvaceae; genus Abelmoschus; species Abelmoschus esculentus. Next base: position 2,107,519 of record JAUCBN010000061.1, on the reverse strand, counting down.
TGTTTAGTTTTTAGGTTTAGGGTTTAGGTTTAGAGTTAATATTTAGGGTTAGGTGTCATGTTTTAGGTTTAGGTTTAGGTTTAGGGTTTAGGGTTTAGGGTTATGGGTTAGGGTTAGGGTTTAGAAAAAATCTTTGATAATATTTTTTTTTAAATGAAAGGCATTAATGTGGATAATTTGGATGATGCTTATGTGTAAATATGATATGGAAAATTATATGATATGTCTTAATTTAATTGGTTGGGACCATATTCTAGGTATTGGAACGGGTTCATGTAATAATTTCTCCAACCCCACGCATAGAAATTTCTATATAATTTTAACAATAATTAACTATAAATTTACCTACATTGTGTCACGTCCGTAGAATTCAACTATTTGGGGTGTGCGGCCTTAGATGCATTTTTCTCAATAAACCGCCTAAGTAAGCCTAAACCGTGAAAGCTAGAATGCTAAGAACCTTGCGGAAACCAAAGAACAATTGAAAGGAAGAGAAATGGAAAAAGGTTAGAGAGTTTGAGTGAATGCTCTTGTATTCCTCAATGAAGAAGTGAATGACAAATAAGGTGGGCAAGGCCTCTATTTATACTTGAAGCCCCTTACATCCAACGGTCATAATTGAATTACATCAAGGGTCCAGATTCTTCCTTATCTCTAAATCCCTTATCCTAAGCTGGTTGCAAAAAATACAAAGATATGGGATAAGGATAAGATTCCTAAGGAAGACTTTCCAAAACTGATTTGGATAAGTCTTCATATCCAAGTGTTGGGCCAATCCGGATTTGGGCTCCAATGGGTACTTGGGTTAGTGCTGAGATGCCAGGAAGGCTCTAGAGTGCTTCTGTGACAGCCTGGTCTGTGCTAGTCTCGGGCCCTATGGTGCGGTCTGTGACATTCTCCCCCACTAGATCTGGTGATGCCCTCATCATCCTACTGGAATGGTACTGCTCCACTTGGTTCTTGAATTGGCAAAGAGCCTCGCCATGCTCCCAACTGCCTTCATTGTCGGGAAGTCACTTTCAAAGAACAAAATACTCGTGCCTCATTCTATGGCCTAGTCGACGAGTGACCCTCTCCGCTTGGATGTCTCGAATCTCATTGTCGTAGGATACCTTCACTCCGACCGACGCTCGGTGTGACTTGCCTCGATCCGGATCTAACTCATCTTGATGGTATGGCTTGAGTAGACTTACGTGGAACACTGGATGAGCTCAAATGGTCGAAGGCAACTCGATTTTGTAGGCCATGGTGCCTACTCGCTTCACGACTTTGAAAGGACCATCGTATCTTCGCACAAGCCCTTTGTGCACGGTTGGGTTGCGTAAGATCCCGGTCAATTTGGCAAGGACTAGATCACCAACCTGGAAATTCACGTCCTTTCACTTTAGTATCTACCCACTTCTTGGTCCATTTCCCCGCCTTGCGTAAACAAGCTCGGGCTAAGTCGTGATGTTTTTACCACTCTTTGGCAAACTTATGTGCTGCTAGATTAGGCCCCTGTTACTTGGAAACAATCATGCTGGGTGTAAACGGTTGTTGCCCATTCACGAACTCTAAAGAAGTCTGGTTTATCGCCTCGCTCTATTACAAGTTGTAGGAAAACTAGGTCACATCTAATAGCTTCGGCCAGTCATTTTGCGTGGCACTCACATAGTGCCTCAAATAGATCTCTAATAAAGTATTCACTCTCTCAGTTTGCCCGTCGATTTGTGGGTGGACGCTCGTAGAAAAGTTCAAGCTTGATCCCAAAAGCTTGAACAACTCCGTCCAAAACCTCCCTGTGAACCGTGTGTCCCGGTCACTAATGATCGTCTTTGGCACTCCAAATTACTTCACCACGTGCTTTAGGAAAAGACGAGCCACTTCATCGGCTTGGCATACCTTGGATGTTGTAATAAAGACCGCATACTTTGAAAACTTGTGAACAACAACCATGATGTTTGACAGTCCATTAGTGTTGGGCAAACCGACAATAAAATCCATGGAAACACTTTCCCATGGTCTCTCGGGAATGGGCAAAGGAAGCAACAATCTCGCAGGCTTCTTCATCTCGATCTTATCCTGTTGGCACACAAAACAAGTTCGCACATAGGCTTCAACATCTTCGCCCATGCGTGGCCAGTAGTAGTGCTCGCTGATAAGTTCCATTGTCCGGGTCATTCCTGGATGGCCAACCCACTTGGAGTCATGACACTCCTTCATGGTCTCCTTGCGCAACTCTCCAAAATTTGGCACATAAAGACGGTGCCCTCGGGCATAAAGCAAATCTTTCTCGAGCCAAAACCTTCTGGTTTTCCCCTCATTGGCATAACTGATCAGCATTTTGGTTGTTTGATCATGGGATATCCCCTCCTTGATGCGCTCAAGCAATTGTCCCTTCGGTAGGCTTATAGTCTCAATGTTTTACCTCCGGCTTAATGCATTAGCAACTATGTTTACTTTCCCAGGCTTATACTCCATTGAAAAATCAAATTCTACAAGAAATTCCTGCCATTGGGCCTGCTTTGGGTTAGAAAATAACTATTTGCCACATTATCAGTATAAACCACAAACCTGGACCCAAGTATGTGGTGTCGCAATGTTCGCAAAAGTGCACTACTACTGTTATCTCTTTCTCATAGACCGTGTACCTCAGTTCAGTCTCATTGAGCTTCTAGCTTTCATATGCAACCGGATGTTTCTCTTGCATGAGGACTCCACCAATGGCTACGTCGGATGCATCGGTGTAGATCTCGAAAGGCTTGGTGTGATCAAGCAACACCAATAATGGCTCACTCGTCATAGCCCTCTTCATTCCATCAAAGGCTTCTTGACACTCGGTGCTCCAATCCTAAACCTTGTCCTTCTTCAGTAATTCGGTCAAGGGTGCGGCAATTTTGGAGTAGCCTTTGACAAATCATTAGTAGAAGTTGGCTAGCCCCAAGAAGGATCTCAACTCGGTCACCTTGGTTGGTGGCTCCCAATCTTCAATAGCCCGTACCTTGGCCCTATCCATCTTGATCTTGCCACCTCCAATTATGTGACCTAGAAAAGGAACCTCCATTTGGGCAAACGAGCATTTTTCTTCTTTTACATAGAGCTCGTTCTCTCACAAGACCTTGAACACTTGCCTCAAGTGCTCCATGTGCTCCCCAAGGCTCTTGTTGTAGATGACAATATCATCTAGGTAAACTACAACGAATTGATCCAGATAGGGTTGTAATACTTTGTTCATCAAAGTGCAGAAGGTTGCGGGAGCGTTCGTGAGCCCGAATGGCATCACCAAAAATTTATACGAGCCATAGCGTGTCACGCAAGTTGTCTTTGGCTCATCTTCTTCTGCAATTCTTACTTGCCAATATCCGGACCGCAAGTCTAACTTGGTGAACCACCTCGCACCACCAAGTTGGTTGAACAAGTCTGCTATTAGTGGGATCGGGTACTTGTTCTTCACAGTGAGCTTATTCAAACCCCTATAGTCGATGCATATTCGAAGACTCCTATCATGCTTCTTCTAAAATAGAACCGGTGCTCTATATGGTGCTTTATACGGTCAGATATAGTCTGCTTCGAGGAGTTCCTTCAATTGTTTGCGCAACTCTTCTAACTCGGCAGAGCCATTCGATAAGGGGCTCAGGCTGGTGGCTCCGCATTCAATACAAGTTCAATCTTGTGGTCGACCTCCCTCTTTGGTGGGAGACTTTTGGGTAATTCGACAGGTATCACATCACGGAATTATGCCAACACTCGTTCCACCTAAGCTAGAACTCATTTGGTCATGATTGGCTCATCATGGACCAATATTGCTAGATAAGCTGGTTGCACCTTGCGTACCCCTTTGCTGAACTGGATTGTTGACAACATCTTAGCCCCAATTCCAGACTCTTGATTCACCGGAACAAGGCATGGATGGCTTGGGTCAAGAATTAGTAGAGAGTTTGCAAAGGGCAAAGGGAACGCTTTGATCCGGTCAAGGAAACTTAGCCCAATTATGAAATCAAAGTCATCGAGAGGGATTACTTTGATCGTTTCCTTGTTGATCCAGCCACCAATCTCTAGCTTCACTCCTTTTGTTACCCCCGCAATCGGATTCTGCTCAGAATTCACAGTCTTGATGAATTCACTTGCTTTCTCCACATGAAGGTCAAGTTTCTTGGCAACTCTTTCGGACACGAATAATTCTAAGGCACCAGTATCTATGAGTGCACTCAATTTTTTTCCCAGGAATGGAGACGTCCACATACATAAGTACCTTATCCTTGGAATCTTTCTTGAATTCCATGGAACTGATGATGGATTTGAGCTTGACAACCTCTTCTCCCTCTCCAGTCTTCTCTTGGATGGCAGAAATCTTCTCATTTCGTGGGTGTGGGTAATTTCTGACTAAGTGCTCACCACCACAGTTGTAGCATTTTAATTCGCCCTTCTCATTTTGGCCCCGAAATTGCTTATCTTCGGCTTTGTTATGCGATTTTTCGAAACCATTCTTGGCGGACTTATCTTTATCTCCCCCACCATTGCCCTTGTGCTTTAGCTTGGAAGAATTTTTCTTGATTTCAAATTCTGCAATGGATTCTGCAGCGGCCATCGCTTCCGAAAGATCTTGCACACCCACCCTCTTCAGCTCCATTCTTGCCCATCGTTGAAGGCCAGATTTGAAGAGATACAAACCTTCCGATTTACTCAAGTCTTTGATCTGCAACTTGAGCTCAGAAAATCTCTTGACATACTCCCGAATTGAGCCTTCATGCTTCAATTGGTGAAATCTGTCTCGAGCCTCCTTGTCAGCATTCTTGGGATTGAAATGTTCCTTGAGCTCCGATTGAAATTCTTTCCATGTCTCGAATAGAATGTCCCCATCACTTGTCTCGGAACATTTGGTTTGCCACCACAATAGAGCGACGTCAACCAAATAAATTGAAGTTGTATTTACCTTAGTAGCTTCATCCTTGATGCCCGTCAGACGAAAGTACTACTCCAGCCCCCAAATGAAGTTGTCTAATTCTTGAGCAGTTCTCGCCCCTTGTATTCCTTGGGTTTCGGCACATCGATCCTAGGCTTAGGCGCAGTCACTTCAGCCATCATGCCACCCAGCATGGCATTCTTATAGAGGAACAGCTCGGCACTGAGCTTCTTGATCTCCCCCATCAATTCCTTCTTCATTGCATCCATTGCAACTTGAAGGCATTCGTCTAGCTTGGTCAGTTTCTTGTCCACAACGGACTGAACTTTCTCCAAGACTTCATCCTTTTGGGACTCCATCTTCTCAAGGCGCACCTTGACCTCATCTTGGGTCTCCTGGAACTTGCCTAAAGCATCCTCTAGTCTCGCAACCCTTTTGTCCAAGGTAGCAATGATGTCCCTGGAACTTTCGCGCTTCTTTCCCGCAACTCCTGCACGAGTCTCTCGGTCATTTACTGGGACCTCGCTAACACTTTGTGGTGCCATTTCGATCAAACAAACTCACTCTGATACCACTTGTCACGGGGCCATTACCCTATTCCTAAAAGACATGTCTGATAGGATATGCAGCGCCACCGTTTATATATCCCAAGACCTCCATTTCCCTTTCCGATGTGGGATTAATGCTTCTTGCCTCTTTTCAAGCGTGACATTCTTCCCCACTCAACCTCATGACGCCCTCGTCACGAGCTTCCGCTCTCGTGATTGACCTCTTGTCATGGTTGTTCACCCTGTCTACCCCTCTCATAGGCGCTTGGCGTGAAATCGGGCAGTTAAAAGGTCGCTCTGATACCACTTGTCACGTCCGTAGAATTCAACTACTCGGGACGTGCGGTCTTAGACGCGTTTTTCTCAGTAGACCACCTAAGTAAGCCTAAACCGTTCAAAGCTGGAATGCTAAGAACCATGCGAAAAACAAAGAACAATTGAAAGGAAGAGAAATGGCAAAAGGCTAGAGAGTTTGAGTGAATGCTCTTGTATTCCTCAATAAAGAAGTGGGTGACAAATGAGGTGGGCAAGGCCTCTATTTATACTTGAAGCCTCTTACATCCAACAGTCATAATTGAATTACATCAAGGGTCCATATTCGTCCTTATCTTTAAATCTCTTATCCTAAGCTGGTTGCCAAAAATACAAAGATATGAGATAAGGATAAGATTCCTAAGAAAGACTTGCCAAATGTGATTTGGATAAGTCTTCATCTCCAAGTTTTGGGTCAATTCGGATTTGGGCTCCAATGGATACTTGGGTTGGTGCTGAGATGCCCAGAAGGTTATGAAGTGCTTCTATGGCAGCCTAGTCTGTGCTAGTCTTGGGCCCTATGGTGCGGTCCGTGACAATTACATACAATTATATAATTTTAAATCTGAATTTCATTTTTGACAACAAATTAGTTAACATAGATATTTTGGGATATAGTGAGTATTAAATTACGAGAGAGATATATCGATTAATTTTAAAATAAATAAAATTTTAAAAAATAACTAAATCATCAAAAGTATGAGAGTTTAAGCTTAATTTTATAAATTTTAAAATTAAAAAATAATTAAACTAAAAAATAAAGTGTTAAATGTTTAATTTTATTAAATTTAAATAATAAGATTCTAAAAGAATAATAAAACAATAAAATAAAAAAAAGTAAGAATTCAATTATAATAGTTTCAAAACTATTTAGACTTAAAATAGAATTAATCCATTAAATTTGAAGGGTTATTGCCCTCCACCTTACACGCATCACTGTCCTTGTCAATATCGACCGAGTACAACGACTTGGTTTGTATTAACAACGTGAACTGGTCTACTTTTTTCCAACAGTTTAGCCTCCAAACTTATTTTTTTCCTTTATTGGTATTTGAATTTTTTATATCCACGTTAATATATGAACTTTGTCTACTTTTTTCGCATTATTATTTTTTAACAAATTTAATTTTTATATTTTTTAATTTTTTAATTTTTTTTAGTTATTACTACCTTGTCTCACTTAAGATGTCTATTATTTATTTTTTAAAAGTCTCCATTTTTAAAATTTGATTTTATTTATATTAAATATTTTAATTAATTAATTTTTATAAGATATATATTTAAAAACTTCTTGATAAAAGACTTTTAAAATATATATTTTTTGATTTTTATCAATAATAAATTTTAAATAATTATGATTTAAAATTAAAAAAATAACAAAAAATCAATAATAGACATTAAACATGAAACGAAAAGTAGCACACACTTTTATGATTTTTTTTAAAAATTTTTAATTTTAATTTTTGAATGATGACAATCTGAAAGTACCATGTTAGATTGTTAGTATTGTTAAAAAAAATTGCTAACGCAGGAAGTGGACAAGTATAAGTATTAAGTGGGATAAAAAGATATTTAGGTACTAATGTGAAAAAATAAGCAAACTAAAGTATCAATTTAGATTAAAAATGTTTAACTGCTAAAGTAAGAAAATTAGAGATATTTAATTAAATTAGGGGTATTATAATTGGATATTAGAATATGTGATTAAATTTAAAAAAAAATAATAAATCATAAGAATGATAGTAGAAAATATGATTTATGTCTCTATCTAATTTAATTTAAGATAAATTATATAAATTATTATTAAATTTTATTTTTAAATTTATTTTATTAACTTTAATTTATTCATTAAAATTTAAACATTAAACATTTTTTTTCACTTCAATGTTTATCATTATTGTCATTTGATATTAAATTTCACTAGTCATTTCGTGTTTTTTTTTCTTCTAAATCTAAATATGATCACTATTTCATTGAAAAGTATCCAAAATTCATAAATCAAACAAAAAAATAGTTTTTCTCTTATTGATCTCCCTCTTTCATCATCAGATGAAACTCGTTTTTTAATATATCATTTTTTTGTATTGATCAAGTTTTTCACCGTCTAAATCTTAAAAAAAAAATCACTCACTAATAAATAGATGTTGTCAAAAAATTAACAAAAGAATAACTAAAAATATTTTTTATCTAAATTTTAATAAATAAATTAAATTTTTAAATTTTTAATAATTAAAATATATTTAAAAATAAAATTAAATAATAATTTAATCAAAACAGATGATGTCCCAAATCCAACCTAACTTGTCACTACATACGCAACCAACCAAAGCAACTACTGACAAGTGAGAAGCCAAATGCAAAGATCTCTGTGTCTTAGAACATAAACCACATCAGTTGTCTACCAAGTAGACCCCATTTTCAATTATAGTTTTATTTTATTTAATAAATTCGAAGCATTCAACCCGTTTCCAACTTGCCAAAACTTGCGCCTGTTTCTCCATCGACGTTAAACTCAAGGAATTTCAGGTACTCCTCCTCCAGGCTCCAACTACATTCGTCTCTCATTTTATTCTTCTTTTGAAAACAAAAAATCTTGGTTTTTAGTTGCTTCGAAAATCATTTGATTTCCGAGATTTTCTGTGGAATATCAGATCTGATCCTTGCCAATCGTGAATTCTGATCAATACCCAGATTTTCGTTTTGCTGTTTTTATATTGAATCGTCTTTCTTTTGCATTATTCTGCTTTAAACATTGCCGTTTTGATGCAGAATTGCCTCACTGTAATGTTGCTTGCAATGCACTGGTGCAGATTCATTTCTACGGATTTCTGAGGGACTTTTGATTGATCTTTTGAAACAAAGGGTATTCTTATTTGCTGCAATTCTGCATAGTTAAAAGGAATTTTTGTGATTTTCTCTCTCTCCAAATGTTGCTTTAGATTGCATAATTTGAATTAGTCGCTCTGGCTGTGAGAAAGGCAGGATTTTTTGCATTGTGTAGTGAAAGATGAAGCGCGTTTCGCCGCTCCTTTTGGTACTTCTAGTCTTAGGGTTCTTCTTTGCCACATATAATTTGTTGACTATGATAATACACTCTAAGGCATCTTCAGAAGAGTGGGATGATCCTTTTCTAATGCCCCAGAATTTGAATGAATTTAGGGGTTCGAAGTCGAAGTACCATGTTGCTGTCACGGCGACTGATGCTCCGTATATCCAATGGCAGTGTCGGATTATGTATTATTGGTATAAGAAGGTAAGAGATATGCCTGGATCGGAGATGGGAAAATTCACTCGAATTTTGCATTCGGGGAAGCCGGATAGTTTGATGGAGGAGATTCCAACTTTTGTTGTTGATCCTCTTCCAGAGGGTTTGGATCGGGTGAGTCTTTTGCTGTTTAGTGTTTCAGTTCATCATTTCCCCTTGTATTTCAAGCAACCAAACTAATAGATGTTTATATTCGTTTTTCACTTGAATCATACTTTTCTGGTGAATTATCCGCAGTGTTACTCGCAAGACAAACTGAACTAAAAACATCTTGTTTTAGCTAAAAATTTATTGTTGTCTTCAGGGTTATATTGTCTTGAATAGACCATGGGCCTTTGTGCAATGGTTGGAAAAAGCAACAATCGATGAAGAGTGAGTTTTCGTTTAACTGATGAGAGTATGAGACCATTCATGGCGTATGCTCTTCCATTATTTATCTGAGAAGTTACTGCATTTTATGACTGATGCAGATACGTTCTAATGGCAGAGCCTGACCATATATTCGTAAATCCTTTGCCTAACTTGGCTCGCGGAAGAAGTCCAGCAGGGTTCCCTTTCTTTTACATTAAGCCATTGGATCACGAGACTGTTATTCGAAAGTATTATCCTGAGGAGAAGGGTCCTCTGATCGACATTGATCCGATTGGCAATTCTCCCGTGATTATTAGGAAGGTAGCCCTTTAAGATCGTCATAGCTTGCGTGACACATTTGATCTGAGAGTAAATTACCTTTCAATTTCTTTTGCATGAAATTTTATGCAAATTAGAAGCATAGTTTCTTGTCTTATGACAGTCTGTGCTGGAGGATATTTCACCAACATGGATGAATATTTCATTAAGGATGAAAGATGATCCAGCAACCGATAAGGCATTTGGATGGGTGCTAGAAATGTAAGCAACATTTTCCTTTTTATGAATTGTTTTAAGTGTATTCTTTTTTGCTGATACGGCTTTTCGACACATGCTACCATTTAATTGAAACTTCAGGTATGCATATGCTGTGGCATCAGCACTGCATGATGTTCGGCATATACTTCGTGAAGACTTCATGCTCCAGGTTTAATTAAAACCTATGAACCTTTTTTTTTTCGCTCTCGATAAACTTTAGCTTCAATTTGATATTCAACTCACATCGCTGTTTTTTATCAGCCACCGTGGGATGTGGAAATAGGGAAGAAGTTTATACTCCATTATACTTACGGATGTGACTACAATTTAAAGGTACAGCCGTGAGGAAGCCATCTCTGGAATTTATTGTTTTTGCAGTCCCCATGTTATTTTTGATTTGTTTACCGCTTTAAGATGAAATATTGCTTACAATTTCTTCACTCTGAGTTGGCATTACAGGGAGAATTAACGTATGGAAAGATCGGAGAATGGCGTTTTGACAAGAGATCGCATCTTAGCGAGCCTATTCCAAGGAATCTCTCTTTTCCCCCTCCAGGTGTTCCTGAAAGTGTGGTAAGTTCATCTATTTGTGAAGATATAAATATGAGCCATGGGGTAAATATAGAAGTTGATAGGCTGATCATCGAGTTCGAAAAACATAAGCCACATCCTAGAGCGAATCTAGGAAATAGTTGTAATCAATGTCTCACTCATTGCAGATTAATCAAACGGTCGGTGTAGTTTCTCGACATAAACTTTCTGAGTTGCAAATGGTTTGAAACGTGGTCTTTGCAATTTCTGCAGGTGAGACTTGTACAGATGGTAAATGAGGCTACGGCAAATATTCCCAATTGGGACACTTTAAGTTGAGGCTGAGACATAATCTTATTAGTTCATGCATCCATTCAATGCTGATATCAATCTCCTTCCAACGAGAGTTATGAGTGCGAAATAGAGGTAGCTGAGACGCCGGTATACATAGAGAAAAGGGTATGCTTACAAGTTAATGAAGGATGTATCTTTTTTTACACTTCTGTTAAACATGATTTCCTTTTCTTCATGTTATCCGTAAGTATGCTGTCTATTTATCGAGTTTTTCTCGTGAAGTTTTGCGACTGTAAATCAAATGTTGGGGATACAAATCAGTAAGCGATGAAAATTTTTTTGCCTGGTAAAATAAGGTATTGGGTCATGATATTAAGCTTGTTTCAATATGGTAAGCAGCAGACTCTATTTCTATTGTTTAAGCACCTACATATGGAACAAGAATGGCAATGCTTGTGTAGACACCCAGTTTGAATGTCTATACGGATACTATAGTTTTGTTTGAAATTTTTGTTTGTTCTAAAAGATAGAATTTAGTTATATAGTGCAAGAGTTTTTAACATTTATACGTTTTTTGGATCATTAGATAAGATGAATGACTAAAATTAACGGTAGGTTATGTAAAGATTATTATCACTTGAAAAAAAGTCGATCATTTATTTTACTCCAACAATCAAAAAAATGTATAAACTCATTTAGGTTTACATTAATCTATAATCATTGAATAAGTATAAATACTATTAATCATATCTAGTCATTTAACTTTATCTCATGATCCAAAAAAGGGTTGTAAATCTACATAGTGTAAGAGGATTATGTCTCTCTCACAAACACACATATTTTATTGTTGGGATTAATGTTTACTCATTTGAAAAAAAAAATTAAATTACATCCATCTATTTTGATCAATGATTAAAAACATGTAAAATTATTTTATTTTTTTTAAAAAAAATAAGTTTTTACATGGATCATATCCCACATATATAACCTGTTTTCCAGGGAAAGGAAAGCTTATTGTCCCAGTCAAGCCATTATTGACATGCAGGGGATCTGCATGAGATGCATAATTGACAGAACTATCAAGCTCAGGGCCTTTCAATGATTATGCCAACCGATATCCAGCCAGCCAACTATAATTATCCATCACCGGGGTTACCAAATCTGAGGCAGAAACAGATTCGCTCGATGGCTTTGGAGGAACAGGGCTAAACCCTGGTGGGGACCAAGATGCCTAACAGTTCCGTTAACAAAATTCTTCTGCATCCCAAATTGTGAAGCTGAGGTAGTTCTAGAAGCCAAAGCACCGACAGTAACTCTAGATGATACAATAGCATCAATTCCGGATGGGATCACTGTTTCTGGCACTTTTGTCCGATTGAAGAACATAAAACTATCACTAGCATTGATGGGTTGTTGAACAGCAAATGAGCGAGTACCAGGATGAGGATTATCTTGCATCTCACATTTTGTCAAGTACCTATTTTCCAACATTGTCAAATCTTCTGTTGGTTTTGGTTTTTGAGGTGCGTAAAAAAGAATAATAAAGAGAAATAAGAATTGTTGTGTGGGAGTATGATTTTATTAAATATAAAATTTTCAATTTATAGATTTTATAGAGCTAATTCTAATAAATAGATAACAAAAATATATTTAAAATATGAAATCTATCCTAACAAATTTAAAATTTAAAAACGATCTTGCTTAAATCGCATATCTTTAATTTAATTTGATATATTCTAAGTCATATTTTCAACACTCCTCCTTGACTTAGAAGATGTAACCTTTAGTCTCTTTCGTCGAAACTTAATCTTTATCTTGGGAAGAACCTCAACTTGCTCATCCTTTGTTATATCTAAAAGGCAAAACTTTTACCTTTCATTTTTATGTTGAATGTCGTTGTACCTTCTGCATCTTTGATCCAACAATGTTTGTCTTCAAACTGGATTTTAAATTTCTTTTTGATAAGTTGTCCAACGCTTAACAAATTTTGATCAATGTCAAGCACAAATAAAACATCATAAATGAACTTTGTGCCTGCTTGGCTTTGCACAACTATTGTTCCTTTACTTTTTACTGGGATATATTGACCATTTCCAATTTTAACTTTGGAAATATTTGTGTTATCAAGTTCCACAAAAAGATCTTGATCATATGTCATGTGATTTGTGCAACCACTATCGACAAACCAACTCTTAGAAGTATTTTTTATTTTTAACACAAGTTGCAACAAAGAGTTCATCCTCCTTCTCGCATTGTTCAGCTGCAACATTGGTCACATCTTGTTGCAACGGAATTTTACTTATCTTTTTCACGTGTCCTTGTCTACCGCATTTGTTGCAATTCACATCTGGTCTCTACCAACATTTTTGCTGAGGATGATTAATTTTTTTGCAGTAAGGACATGGTGGATATGACCCGTTTATTTGTTTGTTACTGTTTGGAATCTTCTTGTATTTTTGGGCTTGAAATGCTCTTTCTACGAAATTCTCTTGCCTCATGTGTTTTCTAGTTTATGAAGCCTGCAATGATGTTAAAAGTTCTTCCAAAGCAATACTTGAAAGATCTTTAGTATTCTCCAATGAAAATATTGTAGGTTCAAACTTTTCAAGAAATGTAACTAAAATCTTTTCAACAATTTTTTTATCAGAGAATTTTTTACCTAACATTTTCACATTGTCTACAATTTTGACAAGTTCTTCAACATAATCTTTTACTAATTCGGACTCCATTTTTTTTTCATTTCAAATTCACGAAGTAAATTCATCACCTTCATGTTTTTCGTTCTTTCATTCTCTTCGTACTGTTCTTTAAGATATTCCCAGATTTCTACAGCAGAATTGAAGTGCATTATTTTCGTGAAAATTGATGGTAAAACTGCAAAAAATAAACATACTTGGCTTTAATTTTTTTTTTTGTCTTTTTCTCTCTATAATTTTTTATTTGAGCCACTGTTGAATTTGCCGAAAGTGGAGTAATTTCATAATCCTCTTCCACCGCATCCCAAATGTCAAGAGCTTGCATGTGAACACTCATCTTAATAGACTAAATTTGGTAATTCTGTCCGTTGAAAACTGGTTATACCATTGTAAAACTTGTCCCTTTCATTTTTGACAAGTTCCTCAAGATAAAGAGCTCTGATACCAATTGTTAGTTTTTCAGACGTATGAAAAATAATAATAAAGAGAAATAAGAATTGTTGTGTGAGACTATGATTTTATTGAATATAAAATGCTGAATTTGTAGAACTAATTCTAACAAATAGATAACAAAAATATATTTAAAATATGAAATCTATCCTAACAAATTTAAAATTTAAAATTTAAAAATGATCTTACTTCAATCGCATATCTTTAATTTAATATTTAAAATATTCTAAATCATATTTCTAATACCTTTTAAACTATTAGACAGAGAAGTAACATCCTTCACTGACAACCTACATGCCTGCAGCTGAACAGGCTGTAGTTGCTGAGGGAAAATGCTACCAACAAATATAGGCAGTGATTTAGTAGCATCAGAAGTATCATGCAGGAAAAGGCCATCAAGAGGAGCAGACATTGTACAGACATAGAATTTGAGGTCACCTCTAATACTCCGGTCAAGCTTCAAAGTCTCAAATGGAGGCCAATTTCGATTGACCACCTCAGTTCTCACAGATGGCTGGAAAATAATCACTTCATCATTGTCGTCTTCACCAACCATTCCAGATTGTGAAATTGGCAGCATATTGTTGGTAATAATCGGCTTTATGGAGGGGATTTCATGCTCCACACCATCTATTACCAGTGGGGTAGAAGACCTATATGCGATATCTTCACTAGGTTCAAGACATGAGAATTTTTTTGGCTTTTGAATCAAAACTCACAGATTTCTAATCAATCCTAATGATATTAGCTAGAGCCCTCCCGGCAGCTAAAATTCTATTGACACGGGCTTTCTTTTCCTTTTCGCCATCGCTTATAAAGGAACATAACCTCGAAAAGTCCAAAATGTTGTGTGCTGTAACAAGAGGCAAGAACCTTCGCAACTCAAAGTCCTCCACTAAAGCAAGACGGGTTCAGTTCCTCCATCATACCTGTCATATTGAAAAAGGTCCTATCTTCATCATCACCGGTACACATTGACCTGATTGTCAAGATCTTTATTCAGAAATGATATGTATGCAACATTTCCAGAAGAGTGATCTAGCAATCGACTGTTTCTCATTCACATCATAGTCAGCTGCTGCAACATCAGGGCAGCAAGCCAGTCATTCGATGAAAACCAAAATAGCCGGAAAGGTATAGCTTGAAGAAACATCCTTCAGTTGCAAACATCTCTCTACTACATGTCCTATCAACTCGAACAAGGCAGTCAATGCATTCTGAAGCAGGGCAACCTGCTGTATAATTTCAGCATATGTTTGAGTTTCATTCTCCCTCATCAGATTGTGAACTGTAAGTATGAGAACTGAAACCAACCTAACAAGGAGTAGAGTGTTCTCGATAGCATCTGTGCCAAAATTCAGTTCCTCTTCTGGCCCAGAAGAAAGAAGTTCACATAAATCATGGCTAACCAGTTTAAGAACATCTTCAAAAGTCTCCAGGCTGCACAAAAGAAGTTTCAATAAGAACACAACCCCAAATATTACTCAGCCAATAAAACAAGTAAAAGAGTTTCAGAGAAAATATACCCTGTGCATGTAAAAAGAATTCCATTTAGATGGACAAATCAAGTGCAAAAAGACTTCAAAGTATCCTGGACATTAGATTCTTTCTCCTTAACAGACCTTGATGTCATGCCGGCTTCTCTTTAGATGTAGGTTTTGCTTCCACTTTTCCACCACCTTTTCCTGAAAACAGGATTGCAGGCTCCTTGATGAAGGAAGTTTTAGCATCCCCATGAAGTTGCGAGTAACTATAACGATTCTGATAAAAAAAAACAAGTACAATTTCCATAGTCGTATATATACTCCAACACTTGCAAATAAATGATAACCATCAAAATCAGTTTTCAACAATCATTTATATCATGCACTCTAAACAATTATATGGGCTGATTTCTCAAAGATGAATTAACACAGATAAGAGTAGTCTCTGACAATTGACAACTCCATAATGGAAACAATAGGGTAGCCATTTGACATTACGACATATTACCTTTTTGATATATTAAGAGTACTTTAAGTATGAAAAGAAATAACACCTTACGTCAGTTAAAATACTTCACAAAATTATGCATGTTAACCCACAGCTCACCATTAGACTGGAATGTAGTTCCATCGTTTACATTACCAATCAGGAACTTTGAAAAGAATACCCATGACAAGGTTGTTTGCAGTCGTCTACATTTTCAAATACCACTTTTCAACTGCTTATGAACACAATGCATATGTAAAAATCTTCAACCATTCTTAATTAGCTACTAAAGCGCACACGACCTTAATTTTAAAAAGCGTGTCTAGATATACCTAAGGCGCTAGGCGAATGGATGCGCCAAGTAAAACGCCTTCGCCATTGAAGGCGAAGCAAGATACCGGAAGCGCAAAGAAGCGTTGGGAGGCGTTCGCTTTTCAGAAGGCACTAAGCACGGCGCTTTTGATGCTTTTTGGAAAGAGAAAATATAAATACATTTTTGGTTGTCTGGTTTTTTATTTTTACCCTGATCTATAATTTTCTATAACTTATTCTCTCTCTTCGAGTTGAAGAAGGGGAGGAAGGACTTTTGCGTCATATCCTTCACAATATTCTGTAGAAAATCAACTTCCAACTTTATGGAAAAATAAAATAATACAAAAAAAAATTAAGCCTTTTGTGAAAAGAAAGAAAAAACATAATTGATTTTTTGTTGTTGAATGAATGATTTTGATTACACAAACTAATGCAATAGGACTTTGAATAGGATTAGAAGTCCTAATTACTTTAGACTTTTAATCTTATTAACTTAAGATTTTTAATTCTACTAAAATTATCTCTAAGTAATAAATCGTAACTCAAATTCCTATTAGTAATATATATATCGTATAGACTCACACTCTATATAATCTCACACTCCCCCTCAAGTTGGAGAATATATATTGTATATTCCTAACTTGAATAGAAACTTGTCGAAAGAAGCTTTTGGTAATGCTTTTGTAAACACGTCTGCCACTTGTTCTTCTGTAGGAACGTAGGATAAAGAAGCTGTCCCATTAGTAATCTTTTCTGAGATAAAATGTCTATCAATTTTCACATGTTTCGTCCTATCATGATGAATTAGATTTCGAGCAATTTGTATGGCAGACTGATCATCACAAAGAATCTCAAATTTTTTTTCTTGGTTCACATCTAGCTCTTTCAGTAGCTTTAATAATCAAATTCCTTGACATATTCTCAATACTAAAGCCCTATATTCTGCTTCAGCACTGCTTCTAGATACAACTATTTGTTTCTTACTTCTTCAAGGCACTAGTTTTCCCCAAACAAAGGAACAATAGCCACTAGTTGATCTCCTTTCTGTCAATTTGTCTGCCCAGCTTGAATCTGAAAAAATTTGAACAGTACTTTCTTGAGTCTTTTTAAATAGCAGTCCATGCCCTGGTGTCCCTTTTAAGTATCTCAAAATTCTAATTACAGCTTCCATGTGATCTTCCCTTGGATCAGTCATGTGTTAACTGATAACATTAACTGGAAAGGCAATATTCGGTCTGGTTAATGACAAATAAATCAACTTTCCCACTAACCTTTGAAATTTACCCTTATCAACTTTATGGCTTGAGTCCTCTTTACTAAATTTTAATCCTGCTTCCATGGGAGTATCAATTGGTTTGCATCCTAGCATCCTTATTTCATTAAGTAAATCAAGAACATACTTTCTTTAATTTATTACTAAACTTTTGCTTGACCTAGCAACCTCCATGCCTAGAAAGTATCTGAGTTATTCTAGGTCTTTTGTTTCAAACTTTGTATTTAATAACCTTTTCAAGTGATTTATCTCTTTCTTATCATCACCTGTTAGAATTATGTCGTCCACATACACTATTAAAATAACCCTTTTACTATTAGAGGTTATCTTAATGAAGAGTGTGTGATCTGCTAAAGATTGTTTGTATCCAGCTTTCAGAATTACCTTGGTGAATTTGTCAAACCAGGCTCTAGGCGACTGCTTCAAACCATAGATGAACTTATTAAGTCTACAAATTTTCTGATCACCTTTTATCGACTTCAAATTCGAAGGTACTCTTATGTACACTTCTTCCAATTTTCCATTAAGAAAGGCATTCTTAATGTCAAGTTGATGCAACATCAAGTCCTTGTTTACTACCAAATTTAAGAGAACTCTAATTGTATTTAGCTTAGCTACTGGAGCAAAAGTCTCCTTATAATCAATTCCATAGGTTTGAGTAAAACCTTTGGCTACCAACCTTGCTTTATACCTCTGTATACTACCATTAGAGTTGTATTTTATGGAGAACACCCACTTGCATCCGACTGATTTCTTGCCCTGCGGAAAATCTGTAATGGTCCAAATACCATTCTTTTCAAGTGCTTCAATCTCCTCTTCAACAACTCTTCTCCAATTAGAATCTTTTAGAGCCTCCTCAATAGTGTCAGGTATTTGTTCTTTATCTAAGCAAGCTGTAAAACTCTTGGAAGATGGCATTAAATTACCATAAGCAACATACCTCTAAATGGGATGCTTTGTACATTCTCTTACCCCTTTCCTTTTAGCAATTGACAAATCATCAACCTCAGGTAGCGATGAAGGAATCTCGGTTAAAACATTACCTTCATCATTCTCATTGGCAACTGAACTTAAGTCTAATTCTTGGTTAGTGTCAGATTGCAAAACAATCTCTGAAATAGTTTTCTATTTTTTGGTGTAAACTTTCAATTGCTTAAAGGGTTGAGGAGTTTGTGAGGGAGATTTAGGTGAGAATTGAGGAGTAATAACAATAGGTGAAGAAGTGGAAGAGTTATGAGATTCAAATGACAAAGGATTATTAATAAATAAATCTGAAGAATACACCTGATTTCTGAGAGGCTGAAAGACATCACTATTCTCCCATTGATTTTTAGTCAAGTGAAAATAAGGTTCATGTTCAAAAAAGGTGAGATCCAATGAAGTAAAAAAAATTTTGAGGAGGATGATAACATTTGTAGCGCTTCTTAAGAGAAGAATACCCTACCAAGACACACTTCAAAGATCTAGGGTCTAGTTTTAACATAGAGGGAGCAGAATCCTTTACAAACACAGTGCAATCGAAAACTTTAAAAGGAAGAATAAATGACAATGGTTTAAAATTTGTGTAACTCTCCAAAAAAATAGCTATAGGTGTTCTACATTGCAAAACCTTACAAGGCATTCAATTAATAAGATAGGTCACACTTAACAAAGCCTCGCCTCACAAATACTTAGGAGTGTTACTGGTAAACATCAAAGACCTAGTAACCGATAACAAATGCCTATTTTTTTTTTGCAACCCCATTTTGTTGTGGTGTGTCCACACAAGTGCTTATTTGAACAATCCCCATTTTGTTAAAAAATTCTCTCAATGACTTGGTAAAATATTCACTCCTATTATCATATTTGAATATCTAAATTTTACATCCAAATTGGGTTTTGACCATATTGTAAAATTTCTAAAAAATTGAGGCTACTTCAGATTTATCCCTTAACAAATATGTTCAAGTTATTCTACTATGATCATCAATGAAAGTGACAAACCACCTACTACCAGTTACATTCTTCACTCAAAAAGGACCCCAAACATCACTATGAATTAATGAAAAAGATTGGGAAGGTTTGTAGAAAGAGATTGCAGACAAGATTAGGCACAAACAGAACATCTTCAAGCAACATGTTATCATTAATGAGGACCGAGCCACTTCCTTTGATAAGAGAGAAGGAGCCATCAACTGTTTTAATAGAACTTGTAGAAGATGAATTTAAAAAATTAAGGAATAATTCTCTGTTACCAGTCATGTGATCAGATGTTCCAAAGTCAATGATCCATGTTGATGTACCTTTAGAAGAAAAAAGTACAGTAGGAGAACAAATATTTTGTATGCCTTTATCCTCCACGAGAGCTAAATTTGTTTCACAGGTTACTGTCGAACCTGGAATTGCTTGAAAAAACTCCAATCCAACCGTCTGTTTTGCTATGGGTAATATCTCAGAGGTTGTCGAAAGGAATCCCATTAAAAATTCGGACTAGGATCGATATTAGACTGATACTATGAAAACAATGTGTATCTAAAAAATCATATTGTTGATATGTTTCTGATTAGAGATAACAACAATGGTGACGACATCAAGATCGTTGTTGGCTCTGATACCATGTAGAAAATCAACTTTCAACTTTATGAAAAAATAAAATAATGCAAAAAAATTAAGCCTTCTATGTAAAGAAAGAAAAAACATAATTGATTTTCTATTGTTGAATGAATGATTTTGATTACACAAGCTAATGCCTTTTTATAGGCTTTAGAATAAGACTTTGAATAGGATCAGAAATCCTAATTACTTTAGACTTTTAATTCTATTAACTTAAGACTTTTAATTCTACTAAAATTATCTCTAAGTAATAAATTCTAACTCAAATTCTTATTCGTACTATATATATATCGTATAGACTCACACTCTATATAATCTCACATATTCTTAATTTTTCTCTTTCTTCGAGACAAAGGGTTTAGAATTGGAGAACCAACAAAACTCGACATTTCAATAACCAATCAAAACAAAGTTATGAAGTCACTCATCCAATTAAATAAACACACGTGGACAACCCATCTTGTTATATTTGGTGTTTTAGTGTGTGCATTTTTGTGGCTGGCATTTTGTGTTTGTATATATTTATCAAGGCATTTTTCAAGAAATTCTATATGTTTTGTTTATATATGTACATATATATATATATATAAACGAAACATAGAGTTTCTTGAAAAAAGTTATGCTTGATTTTTGTTGAACGTTTTCGAATAACTATTTCTTCGAAAGTTTCTTTTGGTATGTATTTTACTTTTAAGTATGCCAATGTTAATTAATTAATTAATATATTAAAATATGTTTTAATAATTTTAAAATCTACTTGACGTATTTCAATTTTATGTATTTATAAGTTATTATAAATATATATTTATCAGTTATTTTTATCACTTTAAAATATATTTTTTATTTTCATTTTATTTTATTTATTTTATATTTAATTTAATATAAATAATATTTATAATAATTAAATATAAAAACTCCTAACCTACGAAAGGCAAACGCCTTCGCCTAGCACCTAGGTTTCAAGGACCCTTTACGCTTTGGAGCGTCTAACACCCTTTAAAACTAAACACACAGAATGAATGAACACAAATGCCAAAATAGAAACTAAAATTTGCATTTGTACCTTCTCAAAAGCCACGATCAAGTTATCCCTAGCAATTGAAAAAGGGTTATCCAATGCCAAACTCCGAAAATATAGACAAACAAACATCAGCTCGTTTAAAATACTCCGTTAAATTGAAATCTGCAGAATGCACACATCATTAGCAACATAAGCTAGGCGATGAATCATTGTCTAAAGCGGAATCAATAGACTACAACTAAGTTGGATTGAGGCATGATGGAAAAGAATCAAAACATCCAAACAGCTAACCACTTTCTAGACTAATAAAAATGTAACAAACTTCTATAAAATAGGAGAAACCTCATAGCCTGGTTACCAGATGATCCTAGTTTTAATTACTAATGCTCAAGATATGGTTAAGAGACAATCGCAGGGCAGAATGCCCACCTCAAATAGGAAAGACAATTACTCAAAGAATAAGAAAAAATTAATTGAATACCCATGAAAAAGATAGCCAAAATCATCATACTCTAGAGGGAACTCTCACAAAACAAAAAAATACTGTAAAAAGCACAATTAAAATCTCTAATCCAAAATGAACCCCTTTAAAGTAACCAAGTGAGTTCAGTTCATAATTCGCAGTTTCATTAAGGGTACAAAGACAATTCCACAAATATAATTTTTTCTAAAACCATGTGTTGCTTATCCTCTTGACTCTTGAGATAAATAAAATCATACTTGAAAGGCATTACAAAATCTATAGAAAGATACCCTTCTTCAAACTGGAAATCACTCTAACCTTAAAATCCTAAGACTAGTGTGATTGTGCGTTTAGGACCCTCAAAAACCGTAGTTCCAAACAATAAAATTCCCTCTTGCTCACTAACGCAAATCATTTTGGAGGTATATGCCTTAGTTGACCCTTTTTTTCTCTAAAATTTTATTAAGAAAATCAGAGATAGAAAGTAAAGAAAATAATAAGTTCCCTATTGCATTTTACATTTACACTTCCAATTTCTTTCAATTACTTCGAGATAAATAAATAATTACACCTACAAAGATTGGAGTTAATAACAATCGGTTTCAAAAACAAGAGAGAAAAAGAAAACAGCATCAGATCCGAAGAAAGCAAAAAAGATGGTTGTAATAATTATATCAATCAGTCCCTCACACAATCACCAGGAAAATAAAACCAAACAGAAAATAAACAAAAGCCAAATTACAAACAAGGAACTAAACTCACCTGAGGAGAAACAATTCTGAATAGAAAGCCACGAACAACCGCATGTGGAAACTAATTAGAGGGCATATAAGGAAGAATTGGATAGGGTTTCGTATTGGTATAATTTTGGGATGAATTTTTAACGTAAAGTGCAAGATTTCGTTGTGTTTGACTGTTTTCTTTGATTTTTCTTTTTTTATTATTTATTGACCAAATCCTCAACGGGTGGTGCGCCGAACTGTGAAACGACTGCGTTTGTTACAATTTAAATCAATGTTTTACTTGGGTTTTATTATAGGTGGTAATTGGCAAACGTGTCATTCGGTTCAGGTTTATTTTAATTTATTTTGGTTTTAACTATAATTAGTTTAAATTTTGTTTGGATCAGTTTAGATTTAGTTCGAATTTTTGTTTTTATTTCGAGTATCAGGTCGAATCAATTGATTTTTCGATTTAGGTGAGTTTCAGTTTAGATATTATCGGTTTGATCATTTCGAGTCCATTGGTTTTAAATCAGGTCAATATCGAGTTAACAAAATATTGATCGGTTCCTATCGAGATTTACAACTAGTTAGATCTTACACTATGGATTATATGGTTTGTTTTCATCCTTTGATTTAAAGGATTCTATAACATTTTGTTTTATTACAATCTCATATTTTAAGAGATCATATCTCATAGGATTAGTATCTTTCCATACTTAAATTATTTTTAGTTAGAGACAAATTATATATAAAGATGTATTATGCTCTATTGAAATAAGAAGATATACAAAGAATTATTTTATTTTTTTACATGGTATTAGTTTAGGTTTCGATTCTTCTTTAAAATATAAATCCTAGACAATGACTATTTCTTCTTCTTCTTCTAATATTTTTATCATCAAAATCAATTGTCCTAGTGAGGCAAATCTGGTATTGAAAAAAACTGAACGCAGACCATTTTCTATAATTTTTTTATCTACACAACTCACTCCAAATTGAATCGACTTTGGGATCTCTAACCACATGACTGATAATAGAGAGTTATTTTTTAAATACTTAGAATCTCTTTCTGATAGATCGATTAGAACTGTTGATGGCTCCCTTTCTCAAAAACATGATTATGATTTTGTTATTCTTAATGATAACTTGCAACTGCATGATGTTTTATTTATCTCAATTCTTTCCTGCAACCTTATCTCTGTTAAAAAGCTCTTTTAAGATCTAAAGTGTTTCATAAATTTTAATGCTTCTGGTTGTGTTTTGCAGGCAATGAATTCGAAGAAGATGATTGACAATGCTAGTTTGCTCAATAGCCTCTATGTTCTTCATGACACTTCACCCTCTTCTATCTCCTAATCTTATTGTTCTTTTATAACTTTAGGACAAATTGATAATGTTTTATTATGACATTTTAGATTAGGACATCCTAGATTTTAATATCTTGTAAAATTATATTCTTCTTTATTTAAAAATAAAAAAACAAGTTTATTTAAATGCATATCTACACTCTTGCTAAACAAACCAAAGCATCTTATTTATCATCTACATATAAATTTTTTTACCCTTTTTCTTTGATCCATAGTGATATTTAGGGTCCTTCTAGAGTGAAGAATACTGATGGTAGTAAATAGTTTATTATTTTTATAGATACCGTAGTAGGATTACTTGGACATATTTGATGAAGGATAAATGTGAAACTGAAAGAATTTTTGAGAGGTTTCATACAATAGTGTTGACCCAATTTCATACTAAAATCCGGTTGTTTAAATCTGACAATGGTAGTAAATTTTTTGTTAGGTCTTTGTGTGATTCTTTTTGAAAAAGGGAATAATGTAAATTAGTTCTTGTGTTGATTCTCCACAACAAAATGAAGTTGTTGAGAGAAAAAATCGACATCTTCTTGAGGTTACTCAATCCCTTCTATTTACTAGTAATGTACCTAAATACCTGTGGGGAGAGGCTTTGTTAACTGCCACATATTTGATCAATCGTATGCCTAGTAAGGTTTTGAAATTTCAAACCCCTCAATTCATTTTCTTGGAATGTTATCCTCATTTTAAGCATTTTGTTAGTATATTACCTCATAAAATTTTTGGTTCTACAGTTTTTATTCATAACTCAACCATTAATAAGTCTAAGCTGGATCCTATATCTGTCAAATGTGTTTTGGTAGGATATTCTTCACTAAAGAAGGGCTACAAATGTTATCACCCTCATCTCGAATTTTATTTGTTATAATAGATCTTACCTTTTCTGAACAGGACATTACTTTACCAAGGCTGAATTTCTAAGGAGATTTGAGATGATTTTCAGCTTTCTCATCAATATCAGATAATTTCTTTTATTTTTCATTATATACCTCTAGATTTCTCATCCAATCACTCCACAAATCCACCTTTGTTACCTACATCAACTTTAGAATCTTCACCTATATCACCTATATTAAATCCCTTACTTATATCTCTTATACCAACTTCTTTAAAAACCTATAACTTCTCTAGATCCTTCTAAAACACCTACTCCTCCTGGAGAAATTTTGATCTATACAAAAGAAAAATTACCAGAAGCTATTTTGCAATCTGACACATGCCGAGAATTAGATTTGAGTCCAATTACAAATATGAAGGATGAAGGTAATATAATCAATGAATCTATTACTACTAATATTGATATTTTTTTATTACTATTAGAAAATGAGTTAGACAATGCACTAAATATTCTATTTAGAAATTTGTTGTTTATAGTTCTTTGATGCCATCTTTCAAAGCCTTTACAATAAGTTCCGTTGAGAAAGACATTCCTACAACTATTGACGAGGCATTAAAGCATCTTAAGTGGAGATGTATTGTTGAAAAAGAAATCAATGCACTCTAGAAGAATGGCACCTGGTCAATAACAAATCTTCCACAGGATAAAAAATCCGTTGATTGTACATAGGTTTTTTTCTTTAAAATCTGATGGTAGTGTGCAGAGATTTAAAGTAAGTCTAGTGGCTAAAGGATATACACGGACCTATGGGATTGATTACACTGAAACTTTTATTTCAGTGGCAAACTCAATACTATTCAAATTCTTTTGAGCCCCGCTGTCAATAATAATTAGAACTTACATCAATTGGATGTCAAAAATGTTTTTCTCAATGCAAAGTTAGATGAAGAAATTTATATGAAAATTCACCTAGTTTGAAATAAGTCGAAGGAATTCAAAAAGTATATAAACTCAACATATCTCTTTATGGTCTAGAACAGTCCCTTTGAGCTTGGTTTGACAGGTTTACTAAAGTTATTCTAAAGGATGAATATAAGCAATCACTAGCTGATCACACTCTTTATAAAGTAACTTCAAGGAATAAAAGGGTTATCTTGATTATTTATGTAGACAATATAATTTTGACAGAGGACGGTGATGAAGAGATTTATTGTTTGAAGAATCTTCTAAACAGAGAGTTCAAAACAAAGAATTTAGAGAAATTAAGATACATCCTTGGCATGGAGGCTGCAAGGTCAAATAAAGGGTTGGTTATTAATCAATGAAAATATGTCCTTGACTTGATAAAAGAAGCTGGAATGTTAGGGTGTAAACATGTAGATACACCGTGGAAGTCGGTTTAAAGTTTTCAAAGGAAGCAAGTTTCCCAGTTGACAAAGATAGATTTCAAAGGTTAGTGGAAATTAATATATTGATCACTTATAAAAACGGATATTTCCGGTGAATGTAATAAGTTAACATATGACCAATCCTAACAAGGAACATTTGGCAGCAACTAACCGAATTCTTAGGTAATTGAAGAAGACTTTTTGACATGGGTTATTATTTAAGAAAACTCAGGACAAATCAGTGAAGATTTTTTACAAATTTTAGTTGGGCAGCAGAACTCACAGAAAGAATATCAACTAGTTGTTACTACACTTTTGTTTGAAAAAATCTCGTAACTTGGAGAAGCAAGAAACAATCGATTGTATTTAGAAGTAGTGCAAAAACAGAATTTTGAGCTTTAGCACTAGAAACGTACAAAGAAATTTGGTTACTCAAGTTGCTTAAGGAGTTAAATGCAGACCAAGAATACAAGTTTGAGGTCTTGTGTGACAATCAATCTGTTATTCAAATAGTTAGAAATCCTGTTCAACTTGATAGAACTAAACATGTTGAAATAAACAAGCATTTTATTTCAGGAAAAGTCAACAATGGGGTAGCTTATTTGTCATACATCTCAACTAGAGAACAACTAACAGATGTACTCACAAAATTTTTATCCAAATCAGTTTTTAATGCATTCTTATCCAAGCTGGGACTACACAATGTATACTCTCTAACTTACGGAGGAATGTAAGATTATATGGATTGTTTTCGTCCTTTGATTTAAGAGATTCTGTAAATATTCTATTTTATTACACCCTTATTTTAAGAGATCATATCTCCTAGGATTAATATCTTTCCATACTTAGAGTTTGCTTAATTAAAGATAAGTTTTGTATATATAAAGATGTATTATGCCCTATTGAAATAAGAAGATATACAGAGAATTACTCTGTTTTCTATGTACACACTATATATCACTTTGTATAGTATGTATATTTGATTTTTGGTGAATTTTATGATAATTCATATCCTATTTTTTTTATTTTAATATATATATTTATTTCGAGTTATCTTTAGTTCAGGTCCATTCGCCTCGATTGAAAATCAATTCGAGTTTATTCAATTCGGTTGTAAATCGATTCGTATTTATTTTTGGTGCAACTAAATTTCAAATCGGTTTCAATTCAGATCAGATTAGTTTAAATTTTGGGTTAAATTCATATAATTACATTTTGATTAATCTCGAATCTCGATTCGAATAAATTAAATCGATTTTTGAGTCTCATGTCAAATTTATTATAAACTTTATAAACAACATATTTATTGGAGTAACCACCATTTGTCGTAGACTTCACACCTAAAAGGAGTCAAAGCTGTTCGGCCATGAAGTAGAAGAGATTAATAATTAACAGAACTATAGACTAGAGTATTCTAGTCTTGTAGGATTCGGTTGAAGTCTAGATGGTTAGGATACTTGGCTCTCAGTCTCACTCCCGACAACGAAAATTACAGAAGGTTGGTGTAATGACACGTAATTTAAGTTAATCAACATAAATTAGGGATAAATATTTTACTCAATCAATCAATATATTTTATAAAAAAAATAAATTGGGTAGGATTTTTTATTAAGGGTAAAGTTAGATTAGGTTTAGAGTTTATAGTGAAAAATATCTAGTTTGACTCATAATTAATTATATAATTTTTTTATAAATATTTTAAGAATATTTATAATTAAAGGTGAACAAAACTCGTCTCGACTTTAAAAAACGGTAAAATTCAAAATATTAAAAAAATCATAAAATTAAATTTTACAATTTGACGATTTAGCCCATGATTTTATTTTTCTTCAACTCCCCGTTCATTTTAAGTTATTTTTATCAAATTTTGACCATATATTTCTATATTAATTTAGAATATTTGTTTAGCTTCGATTTATATTTTAAAAATAAATTCTATTTTTTGAATTTAGCTCATTAACTTTGTGTTTTTATTAATATTTTCTTCGTTTTAAGTTAATTTTAGATCAAATTTGAACCAAATACCCCTAAACTGTTGTAGAATACCTATTTAGCTTCAATTCATATTTTTTAAATTATTTTTTTTAATTTTACAATTTATACTCTTAATTTTGAATAATTTCTTTTTTTAATTTTTCTTTTGTTTTAAGTCTATTTTTGACAAAAACTAAACCACATGATTCACTATCGATATATAACATCAATGAAACTTCAATTAATATTTTTAATAAATGTGTTCTTTTTTCTATGTAATCCTTTTTAATTTTAGATTTTATTCAATTTGATCATTCAACTAAATTTTTTTGTGAAAATTTTCTTCACATTAATTTCTTGGCCAATGTATAATATCATCGATACAATTTTTTATGTAAATTTTTTCTTCACATAAATTCAATAATCATAATATAATTTTAAAATTTATTTACATATGTGATAAATAATATAAAAAAATATATATGTAGATCTTATACAATTAGGGAAAGTCATTTAAATTGGAACTAAACGTATTATAATACTATAAATAGTTAGAATTAAAATTTGTACATAAAATTGAAAAAATGACTTCAAACTTAATAAACTTGACCCAAAATGAAAAAAATTCAAATAAAGTTTGAAATTTTGGTGACGCATGGATAAATATAAAAATAAGTCTAGTAAAAAAAATTTAAAAATATAAAAATAAATTAATTTTAGATTGTGGATTTGGTGTATGAATTGCTTGATAGGCGATGGGAGGTGCGCGTGAGGCGGGTGAGTCGACAACTGAACATGGTTGCGGATTGTCTTGTTAGGATGATAAAAGGTAAACCGATTGGATTGTGTGTTTATAATACACCACCTAGTGAGGTTATTCAGCTAGTCCAAGCTGATTTCGTCCCTGATTAATATCTTGTTTTCTTATAGCCGTTTGTGGCACTGATCTTGTAAGTACTCGCTTGTGCACTCTTTTTCCTCCATTTAGGTTTAGGGAGGTTTTTTAACGATGCACAAGCGTGTACGCTTATTTACCCATAAAAAAATAAAAAATATCAAGAAATTTTATTAAACATCGAACAACTTATATAAAATAACTTCTACGAGCATTTTTTACGAAATCATTATATAATAAAAATTATAAAGAAAAAAGTATAGAGTGATAACACTTGAGCTTTGTTCATTAAAGTTTTGCCTCAAACTTAATTATATTATATCAATAGTAAATTTCATAAACCATAATCTTTTTGAATAAATAAATCCTTACCTTCTTGAAATATCGAATAAGAAATTATAAATAAAAAGTTTAAAATAAGTTGTGAGATAATAACATAAGATAGTGATGATTTGATGAGAAATTGAGATTTGAAGAACAAGTAATTGGATCAGTTTTGGAGGTGAGATTTCATAAAAACCTCTAAAACATTAAATTTCTTTATTGAAATTTTCAAGTTATTGGCTTGACATAATTGTTTTCAATCTTTATTCCAAGAAAAATCGGGTTTTGTGGTCAAATTCATGATTTTCTTTCAACGGTTTTAACCCATTGTTTTTGGATCCTAAATTCATGATTTTGAATGTATTATAATGTTTATAACATGTCTTTAATATATTTAATCCTGTACTTAAGGTTTAGGTGAAGTTTGCTAACTAATCCGGACATTAAGATAAGTTTGACATGGTGGATTAGACCTCTATAAAACCTCGTTCAAGGGATCGAACGAGAGTCCGTTTATCCCAACGATTAGAGGTAATACTAATTGGATCAAAAATACCAATATGAGTGAAAGGAAAGTGTTTTTAATTATTGCTTTGTAAAGGGAATTGCATGTGTCTATGTGTTGTGCATAAGTTTTTTTTTTTAGCTTTGCTATAGGTAGCATGTAAGAATTGGATTACGCTTGATAAACATATGTCTTCAAAGGCTTTTGAAATGATTTTGTGGCTTGTGAGCCATGGACACTAGCTGATTTTATATTTGGTGGTGTTGATAGCCATGGACAATTTACTTACTTAAAGAATGGCTTGTTTTTAATTAACGTTGGCTTTTATGAGCTACATTGAAAGTTATTTTAAATGTGTTTTACGTGTTTCCTCACTAAGCTTTGGCTTAACCGCTCTCTTTTCTTATAATGAAAAGATATAAGTGTCTAGAGCAACTGAAGAGCAAGGGATCCGTACGTGCCATTTATTTTATATTTTATTAGCTCAAGTATGTTATTTTAGAATTATGAACATTAGGTAGTTGAGAGCAATGGGACAGTGGACCTATGTGTTATTTGAGTTTGGCATATGAATTGCATATTTGGTATACTTTTATATTAAGGTGATATTTTAAGATCTAATTTATGATTATTGAAGTTATGTTATGCCTTGTGCTCACTGTTGAAGTTTGCTTATGCAATGTATGTTTTGCTTGTGGAATTAGGTGATGATGCATCTAGAGAACATGTTGTAAGATGTGATTTATGCCTTTAGATACTTATATGCATTTAGAAAGTTTTAGAAATTCGTTTAAGGCATGAAAACTGAGCAATATGCACTTTCTGGCAGAGGGTTTCGATACCTCTTCATAAGGTATCGATACCCAGGCAAAAACACGAAGGATTTCTAAAAAAATTTGCTTGAGTATCGAAACAACAAGAAATGGTATCAAAATAGTATTAGGATTTTGAGAAGACATATCGATACACTTGACCATGGTATCTATATCGGTTTTTAAAGTGGCAAATGGTATCGATACATGGTCTCGGCTGTATCGAAATACGGGCTTGTCACGTAGGGCATCAGGCAAGATATCGAAGGAGTATCAAAACACTAAGGTATCATTTCAATAGCTATTTTAAATATTGCCTCGGTATCGATATAGGTCTAGCGGGTTACGATACCATTGTCTGTTAAAACAAAGTTTTAGTTCCTAAACATTAAGCATGCAATTAATTGGCTTGTAGTTATTATCTTAAGCTAAAAATTCACATGCAAACATGTAAAGAACTTAATTAAGGATTGGTTATTTTAATTTAACGTTTAGTCCTTAAATTTTTGAAAAATTATAATTAGGTCCCTAAAACTTGTTTGGTTAAAATTAGGACTCGTTTCTCATTAATTTTTGCTGCAACTGAAAACAATCCTTGCATGAACACGTAGAATCTAATTAAAATATCAGATAAGATAAAAATAAAATTTTTTTGGGTTGTTTATCGGGGCGAATCTCCGGATTAGTCTCGATATTACTCGTGTAGCTCGTTCGAGTCGGGTTTTTCTAGACCGGGTCGAGGGGTTACATCATGACTGCTTTGTGAGATCAATGAAGGAAAGAGAATTAATAGTTAGGGATTTGATAAAGAATATATGAAAAATTATTTTATTAAAATGAAATGAATTAGTAGAGTATGTAACCATTATATTTGTTTGATTTATATAACCCAAACTAAAATCAACTATTAACAAACTAACAAATCGATAACTATAATTTTAATTAATTAAAAAAGGATTCTAACTTCTTGTTTTCTCTAACTTTCACCATACTTCTTAATCTTTTTTTCTTCTATCAATTTTTTGAATCAAACTCTGACAGAAGTTGTAGCAACTGCTGGTGAAAGCAATTTCAAATCATTTATGCTTGTTGTACATTGTGGTAGTAGTGTGGTCATAATTCAACAATAGTTTACAAATTTTGTATGCTTGTTGATGGTGTCCATGGCAAAGGGTGTTTCTTTTTCCATGCTTCTTGAACTTCTTTCTTTAATCAAGAATCGAAGTGGTATATTTTTCTTCTTTTCTTTCTTCTTTCCAAAATTTTTATTCGAAATTATTTCAAAAAATTTCCTTAATCTTTATTGTTTTTCTCCCTACTTATTTAAACTTTTTTTATTAGAAGGAAAGTTGTTAAGCATCGAGCTTTCGCGTGTAGTCCAAAATTCTTTTTTTGAACAAGAAAACACTATACACTCCTCAAAAAAAAAATCTAAAGAACCTTGATTATAAAAGCATCAAGCTCCAAATCAAGCAACACCCAAATCAAGAAACATAAAAAATCATTCATAGTATGATTAAGGATTGATGATAAATGATTTTCATAAACTTAATTTTTATAACTATTAAATTACAATATTATGAATATGAATATATATCGAATAAGAATAGTTTTAAAAATATTTTATGATTTTTTTATAAAGAATTATCATAAATTAACTTATGAACAAGAATTATTATAACTATCATAAACCGAATTCATCATCTTCCTTTCTTCTTTGCGTATGGATCATCTTAGGGTTCATCATCAGCCATACTCCAAAGCTTGAAAAATAATTATCATAAAATTAATTTTTATAACTATTAAATTTTTCAAGCTCTCAACCTGCAAATTAAAACCTCACAGAAAATCCCAGTCGATTGAATTAAGATGAGATGAGAATTTGAGAGAAAATTAGATGAGAAGAAAGAGAAGTTTCATTTCATAACAGACTTGCCCTTCTTTCCATAGTGCTAGGTCACTATAACCCTAATTTCCTTGACAACACTGAAACACTGTGTTTCATTAATATTCCCCAACGGTCAAAATAAAACAAAAAGAAAACAGAAAACTTAACGGAAATGGAAACTCAAATTAAAAGGCCTAAAAATACTCCCTCCTTGAATAACATCCTTGTCCTCAAGGATTAAAGTCTGGGAACTATTGTCGCAGTTGATGTAATAACTCCCATGTAGCATCCTCTGAGAAGGTGTTTGTCCATTCCACAAGAACCTCGGTAACTGCTTTACTCCTTCTTCTGCCTATTCTTCTTTCCAGTACTCTTACCGGTTCCTTCACCATAGTTCCATCAGAACCAATTACAGGCAAAGCTTCCTGCACAGGTTCAGACCCCACATGTTTCTTTAATTAGGATATATGAAAAATCGGATGCACCTTGGACCCAAGGGGTAATTGCAGCCTATATGCCACCTTTCCTACTCTCTCCAAAACCTTTAAGTATACCAGCTCCCCTACCTCGAACTCACAATCCCTTCTAACTTTATTAGACTGCTGTTTCATTCGATCTTGAGCCCTTCTGAGATAGAACTGCAGCATCTTGATAGTTGCTTCCCTTTTACATAGGCTCTTATCCACTTCAGCTACTGGAGAGTCTCTAGCCAAGTAAGGTAGGTAGCTAGGAGGGTCTTGACCATACAGAGCAGCATGTGGGCTAGTGTTAATGAAGAATGGTGGGTTGTGTTGTACCACCAATCGGCTAAGTGCAACCACTCTCCCCATTCTTTCGATTTTTCCCCAGTCATACACCTCAGGTAGGTTTCCAAGCTTTGATTCACCCTCTTGGTTTGGCCATCTGTTTGAGGGTGATAGGCTGTGGAAGGGGTTATAGTGGTACCCAATTTTCTGAATAGTTCCCTCTAAAAATGGCTCATAAAGTGTAACACCCGACCCGGATGTCACATTGGGCCTCTGGCCCAAAACCTTTATTTCAAAATTTCCTTTCAAGGGCCCAACAGATAAATCAAATTTAAGTCCAAATACGATTCATAAATCCACTAAATTAAAACGAAAGCCTAAAATAAGTTAAAGAAACCGGAGCTCCAACATATTACAGACCGTTTAAAACATTCGATCCAAATTTAAAATAAACAGAGTTACATTACATAGGGTTCGACACAGTACAACCCACTAAATCTAATACATGTATTCTGACAACACGGTCGATGCTGAAATCCGAACCTTGATGGTGCTCCACGAACCGGCTTCACCTAACTTACGCACGAAAACTTATTTCAAACGCGGAGCTACGAAAGCTCAATGGGTACGCCGAACTCGGCCAACATCATGCATATCATAAGCAGTAGAACATAACATATA
This sequence comes from Abelmoschus esculentus, assembly GCA_035048815.1. Classification (NCBI taxonomy): domain Eukaryota; kingdom Viridiplantae; phylum Streptophyta; class Magnoliopsida; order Malvales; family Malvaceae; genus Abelmoschus; species Abelmoschus esculentus. The sequence continues at coordinate 2,073,875 of JAUCBN010000061.1, read as the reverse complement.
AAATATCGTGCATGATATGATGATCTAGCATGCTTGCCTACCACATGGCATAAACAATGTATAATGACGCACACAGCATATACATATCATATCACAAAATAACGCACAAGAGTGAGGCCCGAGTCCACACAACATCGGGATCCTACACTCAGGATTGAGGCCGCCCTCAAATCCTATGCCCGGAATGTTACATCGGACATCTTCGAACGAGGCCGCCCAACGTTCGGAAAGGGGTGGAGGCCGCCCAACCAACCCCATGCTCGGAATGTTACATCGAACATCTTCGAGTGAGGCCGCCCAACACTCAGAATAAAAGTCTTCAAACATCACCCGACATGTTACATCGGATGGCCTTCGACGTGTTGTAACACTTATGGATATCCGGATTTCCGACAAACAAGGACTCGAAACACATAAACGATCCACCTAGGATCCTCACAACAAAACATATCAAGGCTTAACATGATTTAGACCTTCGAGGTTATTATCGTCAAATTCATGTGTACAATTCATTGCATCGATTATAAGATTCATTATAACATTTAATTCTCTTCTTGAACCTCAAACAATACTTATCTTGCCAAGTTTTCGCAGGGGTATCGATACTCTTATGTAGGGTATCGAACCACCCTGCCTCGATACCCACCCAAAGAAGGCATCGAACCATGGGTATCGATACCAGTATCGATACCCTTTGACCATTTTCAAAGTCACAAAAGGGGACCCTCCAGCATCGATACGGGTATCGATGCCATTATGCCACTAGAGGTCCCGGTATCGAACCATGGTTCGATACGCCTGGCCACTTAGCCAAAATCCACTTATGGGTATCGATACCGGTAGCCCGAGTATCGATACCCCTACACGAAAAACAGGTCTGCACTTAGAAATTTCTAAGGATTCTTCCCCAATATTAATCTATTTGATTCTAAAGTGTTCCTATCATTTCTTAGGGATGTTTAGGACGTCTTAGCACGATTTTTCAGCCATTTAACTCACTAATACCATTTCTACCATTAAAGCATACCAAGCTCAAACCAAGCAAAATCAAGCATACATACATGAATCTATATGCTATGCAATCTACCATGACATGTATAATGTAAGAACAAGTTGGGAGTACCAACCTTAGCAAGCACAACAGCAAAAAGACCTTCCTTCCCTTCTTCAAGCTTTTTCCTTACCCAAGCTCTTGGAAGATTCTCCAACTTGTTTCTCTACGAAGGGGGAGATAAGAAGTGAATTAGACACCAAGATGATGATTCTTAGAGTCTAAAACACTAGAAAAACTAAGGTTAACACCCTCTAAAACCTATTCCCGAACTCAACCTAAACCCCCACTAAAACCTCTTCTTCCACCAAACTTGGCAAACCAAACTTTGTTTTATAGATCCATATCAGCTCTACAACTTTCTCTTCATCCTAAAAATGAGATTTTAAACCAATCTCACCAAGATCTTACCTTTCTCTTCACCTTAAACTTTGGTTGAAGAAGATGATAGGAAAAAGAAAGACCTCCTGCACTTATGACCTCACTTCTGTAGAAACAACACCCCAAACCCCTTTATTCAACTTATTTTGGCATTTACCAAAATGCCCTCAGCCTTTAACTTAAGCCCAACACAACCACTCAAGACCCAACAAACTAGGCCTAAACCACTCCACTCGGGCCCAAAACCGAAGCCCAAACTCTCAGGTTAACCCGACACACTAACCCGAGAACCCGGGTCGTTACATAAAGACCTTATCTCAGTCATAGACAATAGTTTCAAGCATCCCATGTAATTTGAAGACATGCTCCATGAATATCTGGGCAATACTTACTGCTGTGAAAGGATGGGCTACTGCCACAAAATGGGCATACTTGCTTAACTTGTCTACTATCACCATTATCACCTCTTTTCCCTTAGAGGTTGGTAGACCTTCAATAAAGTCCATGCTAATGTACTTCCAAGCTGAATCTGGAATTGAAAGGGATTTTAATAACCCTTTTTGATGCTGTAGTTCTCCTTTATTCCTCTGACAGCTACTGCACTCCCTCACGAGGTTCCTAAATTCCTTCCTCATTCTCTTTCAATACATAAAGAGAGTGGCTCTTTTTATGGTTGCCTTTGTCCCAGAATGTCCTCCCAGATGGCCTGCATGGAAGTATTGTAATAATTTTCTCCTTAACTCCATATCTGCCCCCACCACTAATCTCTCTTTTCTTTTTAATGAACTCTTGTCCCAACTATATTTCTTATGTTTCCCCTTCCCTTCTTCCAAGTCCTTCATGATCTCTTGTAGTTTTGGGTCCAAGTGCCATGAGCTTGCAATTCTCATCAACAAAGGAGACCATACATTACTCACTGTCAAGACACATCAATCCATAAATTTTGGATGCCTGGACAGAGCATCTACTACCCTATTGTGTATCCCCTTTCTATAGATCACTTCGTAGTCATAGCCCATCATCTTTGTCACCCACTTTTGTTGTGAAGGAGTGATGGCCTGATTTTCTATCAAGAACCAAAGACTTAGATGGTCAGTTTTAATTTTGAAATGTCTCCCAAGCAGGTAAGATGACCATTTTTTTTACGGTTAACAATGCTGCAAGCATCTCTTTATCATAAATAGATAACCCCTTGTGCCTTGCACCTAATCCTTTACTGAAAAAGGCTATTGGTTTGCCCTTTTGCACCAGAACTGCTCCTATGGCCGAGTCAGATACATTTGTTTTCACTATAAAGACCTCCCCAAAATCAAGAAGGCTCAACACTGGTGCAACCATTATTGCTTCTTTTAACCTTTCAAAGGCTAGCTACTCTTGTTCATCCCACTTCCATCCCTCTTTTTTTAATAGGTCTGTTAGAGGTTTAGCTAACTCCCCATACCCCCTAATAAACCTCCTGTAATATCTAGTGAGACCCAAAAATCCCCTCACTTCCTTAACTCAACTGGGTACTAGCCATTCCTTTATGCACTCTAGTTTTGATTCCTTCATAGCTATGGCTCCCTCATAAATAACATACCCGAGATATTTCACCCTTGTTGCTCCAAATTTGCACTTACTTTTCTTTGCCACCAAGTGATGTTGCCTTAACAGCCCCAAAACCACCCTAAGATGTCTCAAGTGATCCTCCCAGTTGGATGAGTATACCAGAATATCGTCTAGGAAGACTAGAAAAAATTTCCTCTATAGATGTTTGAATACCTTGTTCATTAAGGCCTGGAAAGTAGCTGGTGCGTTGGCCAGCCCAAATGACATGACCAAGAACTCGTAGTGGCCCTCGTGAGTTTTGAATGCTGTTTTGGCTATGTCTGGACCCCACATCCTTATCTGGTGGTATCCCGACCTTAAATCCAGTTTAGAGAAATATTTGGCCCTACCCAATTCATCCAACAATTCTTCCATAATTGACATTGGAAATTTGTCTTTCACTGTGAGCATGTTTAGCTTGCGATAATCTACACACATTCTCCAGCTACCATCTTTCTTCTTCACCATTACCACTAGTGAAGCAAAAGAGATGTTGCTGTCTCTGATTACCCCTGTACTCAACAACTCCTTGGTCATTTTCTCAATAGCATCCTTCTGGAAAGTTTGATATCTCTAGGGATGAATCTTCACTACTGCTGCTTCATCTACCAGAGGGATTTTGTGAACATGTCCTCTCTCTGGGAGTAGCCCTTTCGGCTCCTGGAAGACATCTTCAAACTCATCCAGCAGTTCCTAGATTCCAGTTAACCCTATCTTCCCTTCCAATTGTATCTCCATTTAGGCTTCCATTAACAAGCATGCTATGTAGGGACTACCACTGCTTTTTAATACCTTCACACATCCTTTAGCTTCGATGTTACTCAAAAATCTAGGCTGCACCCCTACTAACCTGACCTCCTTACCTTGATGTTGAAAGCTCATAGTTGCTTCTGCAAAATTCCAATTTATCAGCCCCAGGGTGGACAACCATTGTACCCCAAAGACCATATCACAGCTTCTCAAGGGTAAGACCAAGAAATCACTCTGGAACTCCTCTCATTGTGTCTCCCAGACTAGCTCTTCACATATCCCATTTGTCTCCATTAAATTTCCATTAGCAACAGTCACCATCAAAGGTCTTCTCTGATTGATTGGTAATGTTGCACTTTTCACCAGAGACCCATTCACAAAGTTATGGGTGCTCCCTGAGTTCACCAAAGCTATCCACTCTCTGCCTTTGACCCTTACCCTCAATCTTATTGTTTTGAATTGGGGGCCTCCCCATATTGCCTGCAATGATAACACTGGCCCCTTAACTTTAGTCACTTCTACCTCCTTCTCCTCCTCGTAATCCACAAACTCTTCTGTATCAGGCTCCTTTTCCCCTCCTTCCATAAATATTTGATAAATTTGAGCCTTGACACACCTATGGCCAGGTGTGTACTTTGAGGCACGTCAAAAACAGAGACCTTTCTTCCTTCGATCTTCAATCTCAACTGGGTGAGAATCTTTCCTCTCCCACCAATGTTGCCCCCAGTCTTAGAGTTCTTAGGTGTGGTCTTTCTAGGAGTCATACTCCTTGAACTAGGGGAAGGAACTGAGGCATTGGAAATGCTCTTAATGGTGCTGAAAGTGCGATTTGGCACAGACAATGTGGGAGGTGGACTAGGCCTAGGTGCTAGCAAGCTATTACCTTTGTGGTTTATAAGGAAAATAGCTTTTAGTTGTTTGGCCATGTGGAAGGCTTTCATCAGAGTTTTCGGTTGCAAAAGCTTAAGTAACTGACTAATCTCTAAGCGTAGATGATTCTTAAACAAACTGAGAGCATATTGGTCACGGATTCTCACCTAGTTCAGCAATGTCACAAAATTGTCATAAAACTTCTCCATAGTGTCTTGCTGCTTCAGGGTCACCAGCTCCGCGAATGGATCATCGAAGCTCCCTGGTGCAAACCGATCTTTCAACAACCCCAAATACTGGTTCTAAGACAACCCTCTTAGATCCCCAAAATCCATGGTAGCAAATTGATGCCACTGGAGGACCCTTCCTTCTAGATGCAGCATAACCAGACGAACCCTGGCTTCCTCTAGTACTTGCTCAGCTTAAATAAACTGCTCCAACTTGGCCATCCAACCTCGAAAGTCCTCACCATCAAACCTTGGACACATGAGCTCGTAAGCGAAATTGTGGGTTTGTTGCCGTGATTCGTTCGAAACCTGAGCACTAGGGTGACTCTCCTTTTCACCAACCAGAATCGTTTCTTCCCCAAGCCGACTTGTCGAAGCTCTTGGAACTAAAGGAGGAGCCGCTCCCAACATTCCAGGTGCAGTCAACAACCTTTCTTCCTTAGCTGATTCTTTAGGAACAACTCGTTTCCCCAAAGCCCTTTCAACCACCTTCTGTATATCATATATCAAAGAGAGTTTTAGCTCTTGTATTTTCGTTTCCATGACCGCTTCCATATCAACCTTCAAACTTTGAAGCTTCCCGTCGATGGAGCTATCTACTCTGGAAATTTCGGCTTGCAGATTCGCCATTTCCGTCTGCGCCGCTTGACTCCTAGTCATGTTAACAGAATCGAACGGGCTATGATACCTTTGTCAAGCTCTCAACCTGCAAATTAAAACCTCACAAAATCCCAATCAATTGAATGTAAATGAGATGAGAATTTGAGAGAAAATTAGATGAGAAGAAAGAGAAGTTTCATTTCATAACAGACTTGCCCTTCTTTCCACAGTGCTAGGTCACTATAACCCTAATTTCCTCAACAGCACTGAAACGCTGCGTTTCATTAATATTCCCCAACGGTCAAAAAAAACACAGAAAACTTAACAGAAATGAAAATTTAAATTAAAAGGCCTGACAAAATTACAATAGTAGGAATATGAATATTTATCGAATAAGACTAGTTTTAAAAATATCTTCCTTTCTTCTTTGCGTATGGATCATATTAGGGTTCATAAATGGGGTTAGCACCAATTAAAGTGGTGATAGTTAAGCGTTTATTTTTGAATATCAAAACTTTTAAAACTTACTCATGTTTATAATCAAATTTTAATTTAAAGCTACTTTAATTTTCAAAATTCAATATTAAAAACTGGTATTTTTAAATGTACCAATTTTAGACGGTTTGGGAATGCTAATACCTTTTTCAACTTTAACCGACTTCTTAACTCATTTTCATACAAATCTCTTGTTTTGTGGTGTTCGATCTACCTTACTGATAAGTGACGACTCCAACATTTTTAAATCGTTTTCCAATGATTTTCCAACACTTTTTTTTTTTTATTTTTCCACCAATCTTTTTTACCCACTATTTTCTAACATTTTAATTTGTTTTCCAAATATTTTCCCAACATTTTTCCAGCATGTTTAAATCTACTCGTTTTTGAACGATTCCCAAACCTTTTCAAAGTTTCAAATTAATTTTTTTTTAATTTTTAATTTTTTTTTATCTTTTCAGATTTTTAAATTTAGCAACACCACAATATAAAATTTTTATTTTAAAAAAAGTCGCTACACTAATCGATAAAAAAACTATTATGCATATTTCTGTACATGAAAGATATTGAATCTCCTAACTACAATGTTAACAAAAAGAAGAGAGAAAAAGGCAACTAAACCATATCCTTATAATAATCTCCTTAATTCACTACAACATCATCTCCACATGTTGTCTTCATTTTGTGTCAGCTTGTAATGTACAACTTCTGCATCGCCCTGGATCTCAAGAATTCCTTGTCATGATCTCTTCTCCATGTGCTGCCAATTCCTTATCAAGGAAATACTCAATGCTTTCCTTCTCAAATTCAATCCAGTTCCTTCAATCGCCACAAAAATCAGACGAATATATCGTCACGCCGCTTCTTTGGGTTCGATTCAGGGTTTCCTTTTCTCATCATTGTAACAAACTCATCGTAGTTGATCCTTCCATCCTGTAAAATTGTTTTTCAAACAATTGGTGATCTATCTGCTTTGAAAATGAAACATGCATGCATGCATGTATGTATGATTTGCTTACGTTGTCTGTATCTACTTCTGAAATGATTTCCTTTATGTCTCTGCCATCATACATGCCATATTCACGTAGAACTTGCTCTAGTTCTTCTGTCGTAATGAACCTGAAGATGTAGGTATATATACAAACAATTAAGCAAAAAAACTGCAAAAAGAAGGAGAAAATTGCAGAAGATAATGAAACTAGCTGCAATATCATCACTATGGTTACCCGCTATTGTCTTTATCAAAGTGTTGGAAGGCATGGTAGAGATGATCTTCTCGATCCATTCGGTTCATATGCATCGTGGCCGTGATGAACTCGTCGTAGTCTATTGTTCCATTTCCATCTGCATCCGCCTAAATAATTTTTTCCCAAACAAAAAAGAGTAAGAGAACAGAAAATATGTATCTTATAGACAAAGAAAAATTGGAATTGATCTTTGGAAATGACATACAGCTTCCATTAGCTGTTGAACTTCGAATTCGGAGAGTTTTGTTCCTTGCTTAGCGAGACCTTGCCTCAATTCTTCAAGTGTAATTGTCCCACTATTATCAGTGTCCATGCCCTTAAACATCTCCTTCAATCCCATGATTTCTTCCTCCGATAAACAGCCGGCAATGACCTGACAATTTCAGCAAAAAAATCGACTCTGAAACCAGTTTCATGGAGTTATATAGCATTTAGACCTTTCATTGAATTGTTATTGACGTTTAATACCCTTAAAGCAACTTTCTTGAACTGGTTCATTGCTTTAAACTGTTTGAGCCTGTTTAGCACCGAGTTGTCGAGAGGTGTATCGGGTGCTTCGCCATCCACTTTGATCCATGGATGTCCTGTTGGTACAATATAATAAGAATCGTGCAAATAACCCATTGCTGATTTTTAAGGAACACTACTTTGAGATTAGGCATATATATGAACTTACTTAGAACCTGAACTGCTGTTAACCTCTGCTTGGGATCCAGAGTTAATATCTTCTTAACAAGATCTTTTGCTTGAGGTGAAATTTTGGGCCACGGAGCGCTCGTGAAATCGACATGCCCACGTAAAATTGCAGTGAATATCCCGTTCTCGGATTCTATCAGGGAAAAGATGAACTATGTGTTGGATATTGACTGAAATTGTAGCTGGTAGTATTTAGTTTGGATTTTGCTATGGTTACTTGAGGACCAAGTTATTAATGATTAGTCAATAAGATTTCTTGATGATCAAGGTAGAAGATATGCACATTCCAATTTTTATTTTCGACCACAAATCAACGAAATTATGTCAAAAAGTTCGAGAAATGACAACGGAAGAAGTTACCTGCCCAGAACGGAGGAACACCGGATAGAAGAATATACAAGATAACTCCAATGCTCCATATATCAGCTTCTGGTCCATATTTCCTCTTTAGGACTTCAGGTGCAATATAGTATGCACTACCAACAATATCTTTAAATTCTTCATCTGTTCCAATGGAAAAATTAACCATTATACGTATAACAAAGAATCAAATGAAATGCGAATAGCCCCTAGCAATTGAGGAAATCGTCTCAACCTGGTTTGTAGAAGACTGATAGGCCAAAATCTGTGGCCTTCAAGGGGGAATTTTCCTCTTTGTTCAACAACAAGAAATTCTCAGGCTTGAGATCCCTATGTATGACACCCATGGAATGGCATGTGTGCACAACCTGAACGATTGTCCGAAGTAAAGATGCGGCTGCACGCTCGGTGTAATGGCCCTTAACGATGATCCGATCAAATAATTCGCCACCAGCGCATAACTCCATCACCAGATTAACTGACTGCTTATCTTCATAAGCACCCTTGAGTTCCACAATGTTAGCTTGTCCTGTCAAGTGGTGCATAATCTGCACTTCCCGTCTAACATCGTCGATGTCCTCCTTATTAGATAGTTTCCTCTTGGCAATGGTCTTGCAAGCGAATTGTTCCCCGGTTTGCTTGTGAGTACACAAACGTGTGACCCCAAATTGTCCCCTTCCCAATTCTTTTCCAATGTTGTAGGTTTCGTTAACGTCTTCCATAGGTCGGCCTAACACCGGACCGACCAAGGACAACGTGGAATGCTTGGAGGAGGCTCCACCTATGGAGAAGACTGAATCCCTCTGTACCGAACTCTCCATCCGAGAACTGCCGGGATTGCTGTTGTCGTTATCCACCGCGGCATCTCCCTTTCCGTTGTTTTCATCGGTGGGACTGCTACGAAAGCAACAATTGCCCATTGCTAAGCGAGAGGGGGGTTAAGTGATGGTGGCCTTAATCAGGAGAAATTCGAAACCTTTTTTTCCTGATTGGGGCTGAAGAAAAGCCTTGATTGCAATGGAATGGAAAGAATGTATAGTTAGGGAATAAAGAACACAACATGTTGAAAGAAATGAGATTTTGTGAAGGATTAGAGGGAATTTAGGATTAAAACTGTCCAAGTTGTGTGGAAACCAGTCATTGAGATGTAATGTTTTAAGACAACAGTGCAGAGCATTTGTCGTGCCTCCACTCCATATTGCTAATAATACCATTTCCTTTTTCAATGGCCGAAAAGATACAAATTATGTAGCTCTTGTGTTCAGTGTTTTGGAGTACTTTGTTCTTTGCTAATAACACTAGAAAATAATGAACAAGAAGAGTTTGGACTTTTTGTATGTATGTGTCACGGGTCAGAGTCTTGGCGCAAGGACAACCAGGCATCTCAGTTCTCTGTCCCCGTGACATATGCATAACAAATGAAGGCAATTACATTGTTCCGACAGGTTGAAATGTATTTCTGGCTAACATATTTTTCAATTGAACTGGCTTGCTTTGCCAACACTCACCAACTCTACTAGGATGACAATCCGACAACCAAGAAATGGTTAGTAGGCAAACTGTTATATATACGTCTAAAGAACATGTTAGGATCCACACGAAATCCGCAACTTAACATCCTGTACGTCTTTTGTAGGCCAACCTGTTCTGCATAACAAAACCAAGAAATAAAAGAATGCGAGGTATTGAAAGCCCTCTCCAGGCTATTCTAACCAATGCCACCTTCTCCTGCTTACGCCGAAGCATTACACAGTACAGTAACCATCTTAATCTCCTTTGATGGCTACACAAAAATTATACTCCAAAAGTTTTGAATACTGAAAATTACAATTTGAATAAGCTGCAACCTACCAGCAAAGGAGAGACATTTAGATGACCAACTTCGAACTTTTTGAATAATTTTCACACCAAGTCCTCACAATCTTTACATAAAAGGTTCCTAGTGACCAAAGGTGCTCCCAAATAACTCACAGATGAAGAACCAAGTTTAAAACCAGAAGGAAGAGCTATACTTGCATTTCTGAGATATCAGCACGGTACAATTCATTCTTAGAAATATTCATTTGCAAACAAGAAAATCTATAGAACATCTCCACAATATGTGCTTTATAGCTAACAAAGAATCCACGTCAGCTATCATAAACTCCAAAAAGTCATCAGCAAAGTATATATGGGTCAGACCAACCCTATTATACTTTGGAAGATAAACACTTTAAACTTACCTTCCCTATTCAATAAACACGAGAGGGAATTAATGATAATTATGAACATATAATGGGACAATGCGTCACCCTGCCGAACAGCCTTAGCACCAGAAAAATATTCCATCAAACTCTAGTTAGAGCAACAGAAAATATAAGATGGGTGATACAAGCCTGAATTCAATCCCCAAAACTTTGTACGAAATCCCAATACCCTGAGTACTTGGAGAATAAGTCCCTAATATAAAGAATCAAACGCTTTCCTAAGATCAATATAATTTTAGCTCATGATAAATTAGACTTTTGCTTCTACTAATATTTTAGACTAAATGATTAATTGATACAACACCTTGAAAACCGGTCTAATTGAAATTAAACTCAGGAGATCGAAAATCCAACACCGAGAAGTTAAACTATATCATTGGCTTTTTACCAAATGATCAATTTTGTAAGTACTACACTCAGTTAGAGTCAATTTATTAAACAAGGAACATATTAAAAAAAATATTAAAACATTATTTAGTGATTAAATTGTAAAAATTGAAACTATTAGAATAAAGATACAAAATATAAAAAATTGAGGGACTAACCTTATAATTATCCCCTCTCAAAGTGTAGTCATCATCACATGGCTTTAAGGAATTGAATTCCTTCTCCTCAAGGAAATCTCATACATCAATTATTGAATAAAAGATTAAAGAAAAAGAAAGAAAGTAAAAAGAAAGTTTACTCGTTTATTTTTTCAAGCGAGCATCACACCTTCTCTAATTTCCTCCAAGCTAGTACCTCTATTATTGAGTAGTTCCAAGTTTGAATTTTCTTTAATTTCTTGATATTGTACTATTATTATAGATCAGTTAAAATATTGAAGGTGAAAAATTATTTAATTCATCAAAGTGCCACAAGATAAAAGAATAAAGAAATCACCATTCAAAAAACTTTGAAAAGTTTCATGAATAACGTAACTAAAGTATCAGTAACGATTAAATGTTTTTCTGATTTTATTATTTATTATTTATTGTATTGTTAACATGTTACAAGGTACAATTATATTAAAATCTCGTAAAAAGTATTATTAATAAGCAAATAAATCTAAAATTACATCAAATTATTAAGCATTGAATCATAGTATTGTTATTGAAATCATCGATTCATTGAATAAGGTCATACTGATCATTGTTATTGAATCATTAGATCATTATTATTGTTATTGTCATTGATATTGTTATTTAACTAATTACAGGACCTTAAATTTGAATAGACATTGAATACAATTGTTATGTTATAAAATTTATGAGCTCATTGGTACAAAATAAATTATGATCCTCGATCTAAAGTTTTATTTGACGATATTGATGAGATGTGATGTGATTTGATTTTTAGCAATGTTGGTAGGTTTGAACATTCATTAATTTAGTGATATTGGTTGAGAATTCGCATATTCACTATGTCATTTTGATCTAAGGGTTAATTTATTGAATTCATTGATATAACATGTTTCTAGATGCATTTATTATAAGAATATTGGAATTATGACATTGGTACTATTAAAATTTACTATATCATATATTATATTGTTATTGACTGCCTCATTAGGCTATATAAACCAAACACATCACATTTTTATGCATTTTAGGTTAAAGGAAAAAAGAATTAAGGATCGAGATAAGAACAAATTTTATAACTCACAAGCTTAGCTAATGTAATGCTTTCTACATTCCAAAACTCTTAATATGATGGTGTAGTTGTTAAACACGTGTTTAAATAATTATTTTGATGTGTAAATTGATCGATATGAAAAGGAAATTAAATTATGCAGGTTCTGACTTTTAATAAGTATAGTTACATCGTATAAAAAACATCATTGACACTTAAAAAGTTAAATCTAAATGAATTTGGATAGCTATAAAATTTGATATAAGCAAAATATATACATCGGTAAGTTGTCTGTAAAATTTGACAAATACTGAATATCGTTTACGTACTTAAATGAATAAAAAATTAAATAAAAATTATCATTATGGAACAAGACATACTGATATGGATAGAGGCATATTGATATTAGTGTGTATTATTGGACGAAATTATTAAAACGTATTGATATTGGTTAGGGTGTATCAATACGTATTTTTGTACTGGTATATGAATATTGAATGAAATATAGGTATAGAGGAGGATTGTAGCAATCCCTATATGTATCAAAACTCGGTAACGATATAACTTAACATTTATTAATACAATAAAACATTACTATAATTTGGGTATTGCATAGCGTATCGATACGACATGGCCTGTACTAATATTCACCTTTAATTGCAACTATAATAGCGATCCTGCGTACTAGTATGACCTCTTGAGTATGGATATCGACACAAGTAAATTAGTTAAAACATGTGAAAACTAGTTTAAAGTATTGTACTTTTGTCACTAAAATGGAATTAAACTATTAAAACCCTAAATGAACTCAAAATACACAAACATTTGACTTGTAAGTTGTTCAAGCATTGAATTATACATTGATATAGTTAATTATGGACAAGGGTTAAAAATTATAGAAATTATAGTTTAGTCAATCAAACTTATAAAAGCTACAAAATGGTCCTTAAAATGAATATTGTTGCCTTGTATTAATTTATTGCTTTCATTGCATCGAAGAAGTATTATTGCATTATCATATCCCAGTCATTAAGTGAATGAAATCACTATATAGATCATCTCATCATTTACTGGTAGTATTTCTGACTCAGTTTTCTACCAAACTTAGAAAAGGATGCTATAATGAGTCTCTATTATCTCAAGAAAAACATTAGACGCACTGTTAGGGTAAACTTTACTTTACACAAGCATGCTCATTCTAGGGTTAGAAGTTTAATTTAGGGTTTAGAATTTAAGCATTTGGCTTTTAGTATTATGAATCTAGGATTAGGATTTTAAGTTTAAGATTTAGGGTTTAATATTTAAAAGTTTAGGGTTAGAATTTTAAAATTTTAAACTTATAAAAACATGCTTGTGGAAAAAATTCACAACTTATGCATCGAATATTTGGATAGAATTTAAAAGTAAGAATTTAATGTTTCAAATTTGTACTTTAAAAGTTTAGGGTTAAAAATTAAATTTTATAACTTATAAAGACATGCTTATAAGGAAAAATTCACAACTTACGCATCAAATATATATACATATATATTCATACGTATATATACATATAAATATATATATAGTTGATTTAATAGAAGGGTAAATATTTGATATTTTGTCACTGTACAAAAAATTATACAAGAATGTCTAATTTAAAGTAAAATTTAAAATTTAAATTTTTAATCAATTCTAACTATAAATCCTAAATTCTAAACCTTACCGCTTAAATATATGTTATATTTCTGCTCAAATTTTAATTGGTAAGTAAGTTGGGTTTTATTACAATTCAAATGGTGAATATTACTTGGTAATTAAGTTTTACTTTAATGAGTGAATATCTATATTAGATAAGATATGTTTTTCTTAGTGACCAAATATTTTAGTCTATAAATTTAGAGTAAGTTTAATCTTTTGAATTATAAGATAAAGAGAGAGAGAGGATTAATCTAGAGAGACAACCCCTTTTATGTTCTCTATAAGTATTGTGATAATTAGGGGGTGATAAAGAGCCTGACCGGCTCGCGAGCTACTTGAGCTCGGCTCGATTAAAGCTTGGTCAAAGCTCGGTTTGAGTGAATTAGACTCGGACTCAGGTTCGTCTCGAGACCTTAACGAGCCGAGCCGAACCTACCCAAGTTTGGCTCGAAAAGCTCGTGAACAGGTTTAGAATAATTATATTATATATATGCTACATATATACTAAAATTAATCTTTTTAGCAAAAAAAAAAAAAACAATAAAATAAAATAGGAGAAATTTACTAAAAATAAATAAATTAAAATAAATTGGACACTGTTTTCTCTTTTTCAATATTGAATTTTGTTTTCGGTGTCAATTATGAAAATGATTTTTAACGAGATTCTATCTTTTATATAAAAATATAACAAAATATCTATTTTGGGTCGAGCCAAGCTAAGCTTGATGAGCCCGAGATGAACCTGAGACGAGCCCAATAATATTATTTTCGAGCCTAGCCTAGCCTAAAATTTCGAGCTCGAGCCGAGCCCAATAATATTGTTTCTGAGCTAAGCCGTGCTTGGTCAGGCTCATTGTCACCCCAAATGATTATGTTGTAGAGATGAGTATTGTAGCGATGTATGAAAGAGTGTTTAGGTTCCACCGGATCATGAGATTTGTACATCAAATTTTGAGATTACGTAGGATATCATGTATTTATATTCTTCGTGTGCTCTACATTGCTAGCGAAATACCTATTTCTCTCATCCGTTGAGGTAGGCTTTATTAAACCACGTTAAATCTTATCTGATGTGCATGTCTTTATTTATGTTGTTATCTCTTTGATTATTTTATCGCATACCAAATTTCTAACAATCTCTAACCTCAAAATTAGAACCACAAACCTCTAAATAATCCCATTTTAGAAAATTTTACGAATAAAATAAATTGAATTGGTAAAGTAATCAATAATAGACTATTATAATATTCAATACAAATTAATCAACTAATCTATTGAATATCGGTGATTAAAAAGAAAGACTCATCGTAAAGCATAATTAAAGGTATATAAGTCTTACTCGTAGATCAAATTAAAAAGGAGAATCAAGCATTTATTTTATTAAAAAATTAAAAACTTCGGTTAGATCACATGAAAACCTCTTAGATAACATAAATTGTCGGTGATTCCAGTTACAAATTCCACAACCACACTATAAGATAAGACATTATTTCATCACACAAAGGGAATTAGAAGATTTAAAGATTTTGTATAATTAATTAACATAAACTTCAAAATTAAAAGATATTTAAGTGTTCTGAGATGCCGATTAAAATTGTATATTAAATGTTTGAAGAACACTTGTTGAATTCGTGTACTTAATGTTATGTATTTTTTATAAAAAAAACTTGATAATTGATTACTTATAAACTAATATAATTGTTTATGTATTATGTGACGGATGATGTTGTATAATATAGACTTATACATATTTTTATTCTTTAATTTTTAACAGATTTTAACTTTATTTATAGGATGCAACTTCTTTTTACTGTTTTGTGATAGAATTTTAGGTAGTTAAAAATAATTAGTAACAAATGTCATTTCTTTAATATTTTCTTTAATACAATAAATACATTATATTATTTAATTGTAAGTAACAATGAGAATACAAAGTTTTTTCTTTATCATTCTATCATCTTTCATATTCATAGAAACATTTCTTTAGTCTATAAAACTCTCAAAATCAAATATTGTCATGGTGTCAAATGATTTTTTAAAACCTACTAACGATGTTATAATTTTTTTAGGAACGATCATCACAATAATAATTTTTGCATTCACCCTAATAAAAAACTCACTTTAGTCTTGACATCTTCTCTATTCAATGAGTCAATTATCATGCTTGGGCTCTTTTGATAAAGATATCTCTCATCTTCAAGAATAAGTTTCAGTTTGTAGAAGGTTTGATCAAAGAATCCATGTGAAATGATCCCAAATTTTAGGCCTGGGTCAAGTACAATAATCTTGTTCTTTTGTGACTTCATTGTACGATTCTCTTTAAGATCGGACAAAACATTATCTAGATTGATAACATTTATGATTTGTGTACAAACCTATTCAATCGCTTCAATCAGAGAGATTTGGTTCGCAAACTTGGTGTGTTCTGTGTAGTGCTATAAATGATGTATGTGAACACATATATGTGCAAGTATACACAGTCATACAAGTAATAATAGGGTGAGTGAGTATCGTTCCCACGAGGATCTATGTAAAGCATGCAGTCAAATTTGCCAAGACAAAAAGGGTTGTCACAAACTAAAAAGGAAAACAAAGGTAAAGATTAAACAAGAGAAAATGGTTATGTACGGTGAAGGTGTAAAATGGAAATGCTTTGGCAATTCTAGAATGCAAGCAACTAAAATAAGCCAAGGCAAAATGGTATGGATGATGATGGCAAGGTGAATGTATGGAGGTGGTGTGTGAGTGAATAGCAGAGAGATCGCTGATTAACAAGCAAAACAATGAAAGTAAGTTGTAAATGCGGAGGCAAAAACAGAATGCAGGAACACGTTAAACAATATATTGTACTTCTCCTTTATTGATGAACTCTCTCGGGAATGACTGATGGTGGCTTCTATGGTTTCCTACCCCTTACCCCTACCTAACATATATCCACTACGGTGTATACCTACTCGACAGAGGTTTCTAAAGTTTTCCCACTCTCTCGATTCATAGGAACCTGATATTCTAAAATGCCATGGTATTTTCGCCTGTCACGTGAATGACACCTTAGTCTATCGGTAAAGCACACTCCTTTTAGTCGTTGAAGCCTTCACCTATGCCTCTCTCGAGTGCTCTAGGATC
Source organism: Abelmoschus esculentus (assembly GCA_035048815.1). Taxonomy (NCBI): domain Eukaryota; kingdom Viridiplantae; phylum Streptophyta; class Magnoliopsida; order Malvales; family Malvaceae; genus Abelmoschus; species Abelmoschus esculentus. The sequence goes on along the minus strand of JAUCBN010000061.1, from coordinate 2,056,951 downwards.
CAACTAGGCCCTATTTTCAGTCTAGAGCCCATTGCTCACGTAGATCCTTCCTTAGCTCCTCTCGGATGATCTAAGGATCTATAGTTACGCCTCTCTCGAGTGCTCTAACATGTATCTAAACAAGGGACACTCTCGTGCCTCTTACAATGCTTAAATAATTACCAACAATGAGCAAAGAAAATATACAAACACTTAGTAGGCAATATATTAAATAGAAACAAAAGTTAATCATCCATAAAAGCAACCACCGAAACAAAGCTACATGGTGGGGCTAAATGTTAAGATAAATCATCCACATAAATCTTAAACATCTAACAATCATCCTCATAAAAAGATGAACAAAATAAAGCAAGGAAGGAGGACTAGAAGACACCCTCGGTGTGCACTGCCACCGGCTCTTCAACCACCATGGGACGCCTTGGTGTGCTAGCCCCTCTCGGGTGCCTAGCACACCACTCCCTTCGAGCTCTATCAATGGAGGTCCCCTTGGCCGGAGTTTGGAGGAGAAAGGTGGAAGCTTTCGGCCGCCGCAAAGACCACCTCAAAGGTCTCTCTTTTCTGGTTGTTCCTCTAAAAAAACCTCTGAAAAAATCTCCTTTTTGTGTAGGTCACCATGTCTTTTAAAGAGGGTAAAAAACCCTAAAAGATGTGTAAAAGTCCATTTCTGCCCTCATTTTGTCCTAGCATTTCTACAGGACTGGCAGAGGTGACAGTGGTCCCCTACCCAGGTGGCTCGCATACAGGCAATATGGCAGGGGTCCCCTACTGAGGTAGCTGTAGCCAGCTGTAGTGGTCCCGAGCGGCTGTGGTAGCACCAACTGGCACTCTTATCAAAATATCTCTTTGTCGTTTAGCTCAGCCCAGGAGTTCTCTAGCTTTGCCATGGCATTTTCCTTTTGCTATCCTTCTGCAAATGCCATGACAAATTACCTCACTTCCGTTTTTGCTTCCCTGCACAACACCACTAAAAAGAACTACCTTTCTCGTGAAATAGCACCTATTACCATATGAAAATGCCAAGGCATAATCAAAAGACTTTATGCACTGTTATGACCCTAAATGCAACTACATGATCCTATATGAGCCTAAGGGCACTCAATAACTTAAGTAAAAAGGCCTAAAATATAGCCTTTTTGCGGAGTTATCACACCCCAAACTTAAGCTATTGCTTGTCCTCAAGCAATGGATAGCAGCTAGTAGAGAAGGAATGTCATAAAAAATTCAAAATCTAGGCAAGTAATAGGTCAGAGTTTCAGCCCTCAGAAAATGTCATGACATAAACATATAAGACTCACGGAAATTGCAAGAACACTACCTTAGGTCCAGGTCGAATGTGAGTGTGTGTGTGCATTAGTGAGTGTATCTAATCTATGCTTAGTTAACTTAGAAAAATTCTAAGGAATGTTCACTATTCTAGCAAGGCATGTTTGTTCATTAAAGCATATTTTTAATACTCCCCATATATATATATTTATGCTAACATACTGCTACGAGAGGAGTCAGCCTATCACACTACCTTCTACTCATACCATAGCTGCCATTTATTAAACGCAGTATCCAGGCAATGCCATGGCAAGTTAAAAGTGTAGCGTCACCCTGTGCCTCTTTCAGTAACTCATATGCACATGGAAATGCGGAAATGCCATGGCATAGCGGAGTATCCCTCTACAGATATGTCCAGGCATTTATTTTCAACTTCTCATACTAACTATTAGGGGTTCTCTATATTAACATCAAAATTCATTTAAGCATGCTAAGCTATTCAAGTTTTCATTCTATAAAAATTTTTCTAACTTTCCTAAGCATGGAGAACATACATTCGTGTAACAATAAAATAATCATGACCAACCAAATTCTAAGGCAGGTTCGATTCAAATCCCAAGTCATGCATTCAATTCAATACTGGCCATATAAGGAATATCATCATCGGGCATCACTAACTATAACACTAAAAACTTAACCTAAACTTTTACAAATGTCATGGCATTTTTCTACAACTGCATCTATCATGCACATGAAAAAGAGTTGAGAACGATACCTCCCCCAAACTTGAGGCAAGAATTGTCCTCAATGCATCTAAAAATTAAACTATATGCTATGCAATACAAGTGAATGAAATGCAATGAGATGTACCTTGGCTACTTGGGCGGTGTGGTGGCAATTCGACGCGAGGTTCGGCGCTTCAACGGGGGTGGGCTGACTTCAGGGTCAGTTTCTTCATCAGCTCCCCGTGATTTTGATTTGCTAGCAGCTGAAGGTGGGGTTGGGAGCTTCCCAGCCGACAGTTTGAGTTTGCGCTTCGATTTCTTCCTTTGAGGAGAGGGCATTTGTGATTCAACTGTCGGAGCTGCTGGGTGGTGTTCTTCTTGTTGTTGTGCTGGCGGTGCGAGCAGGTCTTCGAAAAGTGAAGAAATAAACTCGGCTTCCTTTCTTTGTCAGCAGTGGGGTCCAGTTGATCTTGGGTTTGGGCTTGCTCCTCTGAAAATGTCGTGACATTTTTAGGAGTTTATTCTTGTGTTGGTGATTGCGCTTCTGGGGCTTGTTCCTCGTTTTCCGGCTCTATTGGTCGTTCCTCCTCTGACGGCTCAGTTGGGGATGGTACCTGATTTAGATCAGGTGCAGCTCGCCTGGTCGGAGTTGAAGCAGCTGTAAATGCCGTGGCATTTTCTTTTGCAGTAGGGAATATTGAGTCCGGGAAAGCGGGAAATTCTTGATCGAGAGGAGGAAGCAGCTCTGCCAGGTAAGCTAGAGAAAAAATTCTTTGAGATCTTTGGACAAGTCATCCACTTTTTCCATGGCATTCTTGGACAGCTCCAGGGCTTCATCCTTATAGAATGGAGCTCTTCCTCTAGCAGCAGCAGCGTGAGAAGATTCTGGCTGCTCATCTACGCTTATCATTAAGGCGATCACCTTCTCGGGCGAAAGCCCTTTCATGCCTTCTACAATTTCATTGTACGGATCTTCCGGGATATCCTTTTTTCGGCACAAAGCCGTGATCAGATTTGGGAACACAAGGGTGCTCTTGGGTCTCTTCCAACATGCATATGTCTCTTGCATAATAATCCTCCCTACATCCATGGGGCAACCAAATAAAATAGAATGCAACAGCATAAGGCGGGGCAAACTTACAGTGGTATGATGCAAGGTAGGCATCAACTTGTATCGAATAAAGTGCCTCCACAACCGTGCATTGGGAAGTAGAGACTCCTCTTCCTTTTATGCGTGGCGGTCCACTCCTTGGGGAATCTTGAAGAATCGGTTGATAGCGGTGTTGGTGAAGTGAATATTTTTGCCTCGGACATAAACAGATTTCTGGTCCAGGCTGTGGATATTGGCATAAAATTCGCGCACTATTGTTGCATTGACGGAGCCTGGATGTGCGGCGAACTTCTCCCAATGGTGTTGCGCCACCACATCTTTGACCTCTGGTCCCATCTCATCGGAGAGATTGAAGCCTAGTTCGAACAAAATCCTTCGGTTCTTGAAGCTTTTGAATCTTTCTTCCGCCGCTTGGTCCACAAAAACAGGAGGAGAAGGTGGTTCGGATCCTAAAGGTCTTGTGCGTACCATCTTTGGGTGAAAAGTAAGGAGAGAAATGAAGAAAGCTTGAAACTTTTCTTTAATGGAGGAGGGGGGTTTTCGGCTATGGAGGGGGTTTGAAGAAGGAAAAGATGAAGGTTAAAGAAAATAAAGGTGAAACTTTTATTTGTTTCCTAGTGGGGGGTGTAGGCTAGAAACGTGTGGAGGGGGTTAATTGGTGGGTGGTGATAAAGATGTCAGGTTTTAATAAGAGAGAGAAGGGTTGGTTTTGAAATTCAAATTAAAAGATTAAAAAGGCTCCTCCTTTTTTGTCTTTTGCCGCCCAAAGTTTCTAAGTAGGGTTTCCTACTTTTCTCCTTCTTTTTCCTTCAGCCGTCCGCCTCCAAGGGTGTATAATAACCTAATAAAAATAAAAGAACGGATTAAAAAGGATTAAACAAATGAAAGCAAATAAAAACAAACTCGAAGATTATTTATTTATGAACAGGGGTAAACTGAAAATGCCATGACATTTCAGTATGTCATGCATCTATTAGATATGCGGTAGGTTTATCTCGCATCACGTGGGCTCCAGTGTAGATCTTTAGACGTTGGCCATTAACTTTGAAAATTGTCTCCGGATTTTTGATGTCTACAGCTCCATGAGGATACACATGATGAATTTCAAATGGCCTGGACCACCTCGATTTCAGCTTCCCAGGGAAGAGCTTCAGCCTTGAGTTGAATAGGAGCACCTGTTGTCCCGCATGAAAATGTTGTGGCAAAATCGCTTGATCATGTCATCGCTTGGTTCGCTCCTTGTAGAGTTTAACATTCTCATAAGCTTGGGTCCTGAATTCCTCCATCTCATTCAACTCTAGAAGTCTTCTCTCACCAGCTAAATCGGCGTCCAAATTGAGTTTCTTGATTGCCCAATAAGCCCTATGCTCTAGTTCGACCGGGAGGTGACATGCTTTGCCATAGACTAGCTTAAATGGAGACATCCCTAGTGGGGTTTTGAAAGCTGTTCGGTACACCCACAACGCCTCATCAAGCTTCGGTGACCAATCTTTCCTTCTCAGATTCACCACTTTTTCCAAAATTTGCTTGATTTCACGGTTGAAAACCTCGGCTTACCCATTGGTCTGGGGATGATATGCCGTGGCAATTTTGTGTCGCACCCCATATCTTTGTAATGCCTTGGCAATTAACTTGTTGTCAAAATGTGTACCTTCATCACTGATGATAGCCCTTGGCACACCAAATCTTGTGAAAATGTGCTTATGTAGAAATTTAAGCACTGTCTTTGCATCGTTCCTTGGTGTTGCAATGGCTTCAACCCATTTAGACACATAGTCTACCGCCAAAAGGATGTATAGATCTCCAAATGAGGATGGGAATGGTCCCATAAAGTTTATGCCCCATACGTCAAATAACTCGACCTCCAATATATTTTGTCGTGGCATTTCATGCCGTCAGGAAATGTTCCCAGTTCTCTGACATCGGTCGCAGGCTTGGTAAAATGCCTAGGCATCTTTGAATAATGTAGGCCAATAGAAACCTGATTGGAGGACTTTTGCAGCAGTCCTCATTCCTCCAAAGTGACCTCCACATGGGCCTGTTTGACAGTGATGCAAAATATCACGTTGCTCTTCTTCCGGAAAACATCTTCAGATGATTTGATCGGCACAACGCTTGAACAGATACGGTTCATCCCAGAAATATGACCGCGCGTCATGTCTGAATTTCTTCCTTCCCTGGCTAGTCATGTCAAAAGGCAAAACACCACTAACGAGAAAATTAGCAAGGTCAGCGTACCACGGAATTGCCTTGACATAAAGAATTTTCTCATCAGGAAATTCATCATGTATATCAATTTTGTCATGACATTCCAGGTTATCTTTTAGCCTAGAAAGATGATCAACAACTTGGTTCTCGGTGCCCTTCCTATCTACCACTTCTAAATCAAATTCTTGCAACAGCAGTATCCATCTAATGAACCTAGGTTTGGCATCCTTTTTAGTCACTAAGTACTTAATTGCTGAGTGATCAGTGTGAACAATGACCTTAGTGCCTATCAAGTATGACCTAAACTTGTCAAATGCAAATACCACGACAAATAGCTCTTTCTCGGTGGTAGTATAGTTAAGTTGTGCATCATTTAAAGTACAACTAGCATAATAAACAACATGAAAAATTTTACCTCGACGCTGCCCCAAGACTGCTCCCACGGCGTAGTCGCTCGCGTCGCACATCATCTCGAACGGTAGTGTCCAATCTGGGGGAACAACAATTGGTGCAGTGATCAGGCTTTTCTTCAACTCCGTGAAAGTGTCATGACATTTTTGATCGAACACAAAAGGCTGATTCTGCTGCAACAACATGTACAAGGGCTTGGAGATCTTGGAGAAATCTTTGATGAATCTCCGGTAAAATCCCGCATGTCCAAGAAAACTTCTTATGCCCTTGACATTTTTCGGCGGTGATAGCTTCTCGATCACCTCGATCTTAGCTTTGTCTACCTCAATGCCTTTTTGTGAGATCTTATGGCCCAACACAATACCTTCCGTCACCATGAAGTGACATTTCTCCCAATTTAGCACAAGGTCAGCCTCTTCACATCGCTTCAGGACCTTTGGTAAATTGCTAAGACATTTCTGGAAACTGTCTCCAAAAACAGAAAAGTCATCCATAAAAATCTCAAGAGAGTCTTCAACCATATCGGAGAAGATAGCTTGCATGCAGCGCTAGAAAGTTGCCGGGGAATTACACAATCTAAAGGGCATCCTTCGAAAAGCGTAAGTGCCATAAGGACAAGTGAAAGTGGTCTTCTCTTGGTCCTCCGGTGCGATAGCTATTTGATTATAACCCGAATATCAATCCAAGAAACAATAGTAAGCTTTGCCCGTCAAGCGATCTAACATTTGGTCGATGAAGGGTAGAGGAAAGTGGTCCTTCTCCGTAGCTTTGTTGAGCTTACGATAGTCCATACAAATCCTCCATCCGGTCACTACTCGCGTCGGCAATAGCTCATTGTCCTCATTGCTCACCACGGTCGTGCCTCCTTTCTTTGGTACACACTGAACCGGGCTTACCCATGAACTGTCCGATATTGGGTAAATTACTCCAGCATCAAGCCATTTAAGAATGTCCTTCATAACAACTTGCTTCATGATGGGGTTGAGTCTACGCTGTGGCTCAACGGATTTGCCATGAAATTCTTGCAGAAGTATCTTATGCATACAGATGGTAGGACTAATTCCCTTTAAGTCTGCCATGGTCCATCCTATTGCTCGTTTATGCTGTGACAAAATAGCAAGTAGACTTCTCTCTTGATCAGCGTTTAAGTTCGCAGAAATAATAACAGGCAGGGTCTCGTCTTTACCCAGATAGGCATATTTCAAATGTTGTGGCAAAATTTTTAGTTCCAGCTTCGGTGCATCGAGTAATGAAGGCTTAGGAGGAATGAATTCCTCGAAATCAAGAGGCTCGATGCTCGAATTGTTTCTAGCTATCAACAGACTAGATTGATGCTCCTCCAATGAAGGTTCACTAGCTTCTTCCTCTTCTTCATTCGTGAGCTCTTCATACTCATCCAGTTGCACAAAATTGTTGTGGCAAAATTGATCAGATGCTGTAGATTGCTCATAATCCGCTTCCAAAATGCTCTGGCATTCTTCAGAATCATCCATGTACTTGAGAGAATTTTTGATGTTCACGGTCAATCTTTGATTTGCTACTCGCATTGTAAGCTCACCCTTCTCACAATCAATGAGAATGCGACCGGTTGCTAGGAAAGGCCTCCCTAAGATGATGGGTGTATTAGCATCAACCTCGCAATCAAGTATGAGGAAGTCGGCTGGAAAAACGAACTTGTCCACCCTCACTATGACATCTTCGATCTTCCCCTCGGGTCTCATATGGGAACGATCGGCTAGCTGCAAGATGACGGATGTGGGCCTCGCATTTCCCTACCAAGCTTCACGAAAATTGACTTGGGTATCAGATTTACACTCGATCCAAGATCACGGAGTGCTTTCCCAAAAAACTTTTCTCCAATGGTACAAGGAATAATGAAGCTGCCTGGATCCTTCTTCTTTGATGGTAAGTTACTCAAAGCAGAGCAATATTCTTTTGCCGTGGCAATTGTCTCGAATTCTCCACTTTACGCTTCTTCGTGACTATCTCCTTCAAAAATTTAGCGTAGGTGGGCATCTGGTCAATTGCCTCCAATAGTGGGACATTTATATATAGCTGATCCAACTTGTCCACAAACTTCTTAAATTGAACTTCATCATTGTGCTTCTTCAGCCTCTGGGGAAAGGGTGGTGGGGGTCTAACTTCTTCCACAGGTGGTGTAGGAACTGTTTTTGCCGTGGCATTTTTGCTCGCTCCATCGGCAGGTTCCTTTGTCAAACCTTCCTCCTGGTCCTTTTCCTCGAGATTTTGCTCAGACATTCTTTCTTGCACAGGTTCTGGTAGGGAATCATCAGACTTCTTCCCCCCAAACTTATCTTGCTGATTAAGTTGAGTACCACTTCTGAGTGTGATCGCGCTACAATGTTCTTTACCATGCGGCTTAGTGACTTCAGTATCACTCGGCAAATGTCCAGGCTGACGCTCTTGTAATGCCATGGCAATTTGGCCAACCTGACTCTCCAGATTTCGCAACGAAGCATTGTGGCTTTGTAGTAGAGTACCTTGGTTCTTGATGGCAGTTGTATGCTCTTGAAGCATCGTCTTGGTACTTAGAATAAAATCTTGCATAGTTGCCTCCAAAGAACTGGTATTAGATGATGATGCAGCCCCCTTGCTCTGATTATGCCAGGGCATATTCGGTTGAAAATTTTGGGGCTCATGCTGATTTTGGTTCCGCACTAGGGGATTAGGATTTTTGGGTCCTTGGTTTCCCCATGAAAAATTCGGATGTTGTCTCCATCCTGGATTGTAGGTGTTCGAGTAGGGATTGTTGTTGCTTCGGTTGAAATTGCTCACGTAATTAGCTGTTTCATGGCTTCCTGGGCACTCACTCTCGTGATGATTGCCATGACATAATAGACATGCTGAACTGACCATCTTTACTTCTTTTACTTCATTGGAACGTTGAATGCTCTTCAACATGTTGTTGATAGCGAGAGTTGGGCGGATAATGAGTCTTTCAAATCAAGATCAAATGTCCCTTGTGCCTTCCTCCCGGTTCCAAGTCTCATAGAAGGAAATTGATAGTCATTGTTGGCAATTCTATCAAGAATGTCAAATGCCTCCTCGGTTGATTTGTCTAACAAAGTTCCATTTGCCGAGGCATCTAGCATCATCTTAGTTGGTGCATTGACTCCGTTGTAAAACATCACAACTTGAGTCCAATCTTGAAATCCATGATTTGTACACTTGCGCAGCAGTCCTTTATATCGATCCCAACATTCGCACATCTACTCGTCGTCACCTTGTCGAAAAGAAGCAATGTCATTTCTAAGTTGAGTATTGAGATTCAGAGGATTATACCGTAGCAAAAAGCTTTTGCATAGATCAGCCCATGACTCCATCGATCCGGATGGTACTCCACTCAACCATCCCCTTGCTCGACCACATAGAGAATAAGGAAATAACTTGAGCTTCAACACATCCTCATGAACTCCTTGTTGACGGAATGAGTCACAAACTTCTAAAAATGCCCTGATATGTTGCCTTGCATCTTCATGCGCCATTCCTCCAAATTTCCCAATCGAGTTAAACATGTTGAACATAACTGGCTTAAGTTCGAAATGTGTAGCTGTAATTTCTGGTGCCACGATGCCAGGATTAAGATCATCCAAGATAGGATTTAAATGGTCCCTAATAGCTCTCGGTCGAGGTGCAGCAACATGCTGATTTGCCCCGGCATTTTGAACTACTGGATCTTGAACTGGTGGTGGGTCCATGTCTCTACGCTAAGTATGCCTTCTTTGACGAAACAAACGCTCAATTTCATGCACTATAGGATAGAGAGGTTCGTCAGTAGACCGTCTGGACATGCACTGAAAAGAAAAACAAATAAAACAAGTAAAATAGAACTAACAAAAATAAACTAAGCAAAAAAAAATGTCAAGACAAAATGACAAACTTTACTCTAGATGATAGATAGATAGATCCCCGACAACGGCGCCAAAAACTTGGTGTGTTCTATGTAGTGCTATAAATGATGTATGTGAACACACATATATGTGCAAGTATACACAGTCATACAAGTAATAATAGGGTGAGTGAGTATCGTTCCCACGAGGATCTATGTAAAGCATGCAGTCAAATTTTCCAAGACAAAAAGGGTTGTCACAAACTAAAAAGGAAAACAAAGGTAAAGATATAAACAAGAGAAAATGGTTATGTACGGTGAAGGTGTAAAATGGAAATGCTATGGAAATTCTAGAATGCAAGCAACTAAAATATGCCAAGGCAAAATGGTATGGATGATGATGGCAAGGTGAATGTATAGAGGTGGTGTGTGAGTGAATAGCAGAGAGATCGTTGATTAACAAGCAAAACAATGAAAGTAAGTTGTAAATGCGGAGGCAAAAACAGAATGCAGGAACACGTTAAACAATATATTGTACTTCTCCTCTATTGATGAACTCTCTCGGGAATGACTGATGGTGGCTTCTATGGTTTCCTACCCCTTACCCCTACCTAACATATATCCACTACGGTGTATACCTACTCGACAGAGGTTTCTAAAGTTTTCCCGCTCTCTCGATTCATAGGAACCTGATATTCTAAAATGCCATAGTATTTTCGCCTGTCACGCGAATGACACCTTAGTCTATCGGTAAAGCACACTCCTTTTAGTCGTTGAAGCCTTCACCTACGCCTCTCTCGAGTGCTCTAGGATCCAACTAGGCCCTATTTTCAGTCTAGAACCCATTGCTCACGTAGATCCTTCCTTAGCTCCTCTCGGATGATCTAAGGATCTATAGTTACGCCTCTCTCGAGTGCTCTAACATGTATCTAAACAAGGGATACTCTCGTGCCTCTTACAATACTTAAATAATTACAAACAATGAACAAAGAAAATATACAAACACTTAGTAGGCAATATATTAAATAGAAACAAAAGTTAATCATCCATAAAAGCAACCACCGAAACAAAGCTACATGGTGGGGCTAAATGTTAAGATAAATCATCCACATAAATCTTAAACATCTAACAGTCATCCTCATAAAAAGATGAACAAAATAAAGCAAGGAAGGAGGACTAGAAGACACCCTCGGTGTGCACTGCCACCGGCTCTTCAACCACCATGGGACGCCTTGGTGTGCTAGCCCCTCTCGGGTGCCTAGCACACCACTCCCTTCGAGCTCTATCAATGGAGGTCCCCTTGGCCGGAGTTTGGAGGAGAAAGGTGGAAGCTTTCGGCCGCCGCAAAGACCACCTCAAAGGTCTCTCTTTTCTGGTTGTTCCTCTAAAAAAACCTCTGAAAAAATCTCCTTTTTGTGTAGGTCACCATGTCTTTTAAAGAGGGTAAAAAACCCTAAAAGATGTGTAAAAGTCCATTTCTGCCCTCATTTTGTCCTAGCATTTCTACAGGACTGGCAGAGGTGACAGTGGTCCCCTACCCAGGTGGCTCGCATACAGGCAATATGGCAGGGGTCCCCTACTGAGGTAGCTGTAGCCAGCTGTAGTGGTCCCGAGCGGCTGTGGTAGCACCAACTGGCACTCTTATCAAAATATCTCTTTGTCGTTTAGCTCAGCCCAGGAGTTCTCTAGCTTTGCCATGGCATTTTCCTTTTGCTATCCTTCTGCAAATGCCATGACAAATTACCTTACTTCCGTTTTTGCTTCCCTGCACAACACCATTAAAAAGAACTACCTTTCTCGTGAAATAGCACCTATTACCATATGAAAATGCCAAGGCATAACCAAAAGACTTTATGCACTGTTATGACCCTAAATGCAACTACATGATCCTATATGAGCCTAAGGGCACTCAATAACTTAAGTAAAAAGGCCTAAAATATAGCCTTTTTGCGGAGTTATCACACCCCCAAACTTAAGCTATTGCTTGTCCTCAAGCAATGGATAGCAGCTAGTAGAGAAGGAATGTCATGAAAAATTCAAAATCTAGGCAAGCAATAGGTCAGAGTTTCAGCCCTCAGAAAATGTCATGACATAAACATATAAGACTCACGGAAATTGCAAGAACACTACCTTAGGACCAGGTCGAATGTGAGTGTGTGTGTGCATTAGTGAGTGTATCTAATCTATGCTTAGTTAACTTAGAAAAATTCTAAGGAATGTTCACTATTCTAGCAAGGCATGTTTGTTCATTAAAGCATATTTTTAATACTCCCCATATATATATATTTATGCTAACATACTGCTACGAGAGGAGTCAGCCTATCACACTACCTTCTACTCATACCATAACTGCCATTTATTAAACGCAGTATCCAGGCAATGCCATGGCAAGTTAAAAGTGTAGCGTCACCCTGTGCCTCTTTCAGTAACTCATATGCACATGGAAATGCGGAAATGCCATGGCATAGTGGAGTATCCCTCTACAGATATGTCCAGGCATTTATTTTTAACTTCTCATACTAACTATTGGGGGTTCTCTATATTAACATCAAAATTCATTTAAGCATGCTAAGCTATTCAAGTTTTCATTCTATAAAAATTTTTCTAACTTTGCTAAGCATGGAGAACATACACTCGTGTAACAATAAAATAATCATGACCAACCAAATTCTAAGGTAGGTTCGATTCAAATCCCAAGTCATGCATTCAATTCAATACTGGCCATATAAGGAATATCATCATCAGGCATCACTAACTATAACACTAAAAACTTAACCTAAACTTTTACAAATGTCATGGCATTTTTCTACAACTGCATCTATCATGCACATGAAAAAGAGTTGAGAACGATACCTCCCCAAACTTGAGGCAAGAATTGTCCTCAATGCATCTAAAAATTAAATTATATGCTATGCAATACAAGTGAATGAAATGCAATGAGATGTACCTTGGCTACTTGGGCGGTGTGGTGGCAATTCGACGCGAGGTTCGGTGCTTCAACGGGGGTGGGCTGACTTCAGGGTCAGTTTCTTCATCAGCTCCCCGTGATTTTGATTTGCTAGCAGCTGAAGGTGGGGTTGGGAGCTTCCCAGCCGACAGTTTGAGTTTGCGCTTCGATTTCTTCCTCTGAGGAGAGGGCATTTGTGATTCAACTGTCAGAGCTGTTGGGTGGTGTTCTTCTTCTTGTTGTGCTGGCGGTGCGGGCAGGTCTTCGAAAAGTGAAGAAATAAACTCGGCTTCCTTTTCTTTGTCAGTAGTGGGGTCCAGTTGATCTTGGGTCTGGGCTTGCTCCTCTGAAAATGTCGTGACATTTTCAGGAGTTTATTCTTGTGTTGGTGATTGCGCTTCTGGGGCTTGTTCCTCGTTTTCCGGCTTTATTGGTCGTGCCTCCTCTGACGGCTCAGCTGGGGATGGTACCTGATTTATATCAGGTGCAGCTCGCCTGGTCGGAGTTGAAGCAGCTGTAAATGTCGTGGCATTTTCTTTTGCAGTGGGCAATATTGAGTCCGGGAAAGCGGGAAATTCTTGATCGAGAGGAGGAAGCAACTCTGCCAGGTAAGCTTTGATGACTTCGTCTCTTTGCTTCGTGTAGAGAAAAAATTCTTTGAGATCTTTGGACAAGTCATCCACTTTTGCCATGGCATTCTTGGACAGCTCCAGGGCTTCATCCTTATAGAATGGAGCTCTTCCTCTAGTAGCAGCAGCGTGAGAAGATTCTGGCTGCTCATCTACGCTTCCCATTAAGGCGATCACCTTCTCGGGCGAAAGGCCTTTCATGCCTTCTACAATTTCATCGTACGGATCTTCCGGGACATCCTTTTTCCGGCACAAAGCCGTGATCAGATTTGAGAACACAAGGGTGCTCTTGGTTCTCTTCCAACATGCATGTGTCTCTTGCACAATAATCCTCCCTACATCCATGTGGCAACCAAATAAAATAGAATGCAACAGCATAAGCCGGGGCGAACTTACAGTGGTATGATGCAAGGTAGGCATCAACTTAAGTAAAAAGGCTTAAAATATAGCCTTTTTGCGGAGTTATCAAGCCCAAGGGGTTGCCACCCAAGAGGGGACATACTCATACGATACAATTAGTGGATGAGAAAGTGGTGGTCAAGTTGAAACCCTATAGGTATCCCACCATTCAAAAGGATGAGATCGAAAGAATGACTAGGGAAATGATACAAACTGGTGTGATAAGGGATAACAATAGCCATTTTGCCTCTCCAATTGTCATGGTCAAAAAGAAAGATGGCTCGTGGCGTATGTGCGTCGATTATAGGAAATTAAATCAACTCACTATGAAGGATAAATTTCCTATGCCGATTATCGAAGAACTTTTGCATGAATTAAGAGCAGCCAGGATTTTTTCAAAGCTGGATCTTAGTCTAGTTACCATCAGATTCGAATATGGGAACCAGACATCCCTAAGACTACTTTTCGAATCCACGAGGGGCATTTTGAATTTGTTGTTATGCCCTTCGGGTTTACCAACGCCCCGACCACTTTTCAAGGGCTCGTGAATAATATTTTTAAGCATTTTTTGAGGAGGACAATGTTAGTATTTTTGGACGATATCTTGGTTTACTCAGCAACATGGAAGGAGCATTTACAACATCTAGAGGAGGTTCTGGAAATTCTAAGGACTCATAAGCTTTTTGCTAAGGCAACCAAGTGTAAATTTGGGGCTACAGAGGTCGATTACCTAGGATATGTTATTTCAGGAGGCAACATATCCATGGAGTTTTTCAAAGTGCAGTGCATCCAGGATTGGCCTGCTCCCCAAATAGTAAAAGAACTGAGGGGATTCTAGGGCTTGTCGGGATATTATAGACGATTTATAAAAGGGTATGAAATCATAGCAAGGGACCTCACAGAATTACTAAAAAAAGGTGTTGGAAATGGGGAGAAAATGAGCAATAAGCTTTTGAGAAATTAAAAAATGCAATCTAATCAACAACAGTTCTATCTTTGCCTAATTTTGGGAAGATTTTTATTATGGAAACCGATGCTTCTACTCTCGGTGTAAGATCAATGTTAGTACAAGATGGGAAGCCCTTGGCTTTCTTCAACAAAAGCCTAGGAGTTAGGCATCAAGGCTTATTCATCTAAGAAAAAGAAATGTTAGTTGTTTTGTTGACAGTGAAGAAATGGTCTCCTTACTTGTTAGGGAGACATTTTAAAGTTAAAACCGACCACCAAAGCCTTAAATTTTTGACCGATCAACAGTCTATTACTCATTGCCAACAAAAGTGGGTGGTCAACATGATGGGATACGATTTTGAGGTCATTTATCGAAAAGGAATCCACAACAAAGTAGCCGAATTGCTCTTAAGGAATCCTTTATTTGGGAGTTGTGAAGTTTTACATGGAAGTGTTGTGTTTTCAGAACTATGGCAGAGGGTTATCAAGTCATGGGAGGTAGATCCAAAGGTTCAAAAGGTGATTAAGGCATTAGCAGAATGAAAGAACAAGTATCCTAAATATGCTTGGTATGGGAGATTATTGAGGAGACGGGGAAAATTGGTTGTTGGTGATGATAATCAGTTAAAAAAGGATTTCTTGTATTTTTTTCATAGTAGTCCCATGGGAGGATATTCGGGAATCAATGCTACTATGAAGAGATTAGCTGCGGTTGTTTACTGGAAGGGATTGAAAAAAGTTGTGAGGAGAATGGTTCAAGAATGCAACATCTGCTAACAAAATAAAAATGATTTAGAACATCCTTAAGGGTTGCTTCAACCATTGTCCATACTTGAGACTGTGTGGACCTCAATTAGCATGAATTTCGTGAAATGTTTACTTAATTCAAGAGGTAAAAATGCTTTAATGGTGGTAGTAGACAGGTTGAGTAAGTATGGACATTTTCTTGTTATCTCTCACCTACTTATAGCAGTGGATATTGCCCAGATTTTTATGGAAAATATATTTAAGTTGCATGGGATACTCGAGAATATAGTATGTGACCGAGATATGAGCACCTTTTGGAGTGAGTTGTTCAAACGAATGGGAGCCCAAGTGAATCCTTCGACCGCTTATTACCCGGAATCCGATGTGCAAATAGAACGGGTTAATCAATGTTTGAAAACCTATATTAGGTGTATGACCGGTGAGAAACCTAAGGAATGAAGTTGGTGGATATATTTGGCTGAATGGTGGTATAACACTTCACACCATACAACCATTAATACCACCCCTTATAAAGTTCTTTATGGGCAGGATCCCCCACTACATCTCCCCTATTTAGCTGGTGATTCAAGTGTAGCTTTTGTGGATAGGTCTTTGTTACAAAGGGAGACAGCCATCAAAATCATAAAATTTTATTTGACACGGGCTCAAGAGAGGATGAAACAACAAGCAGATAAAGGTAGGACTGTTACTGAATATTAGGAAGGAGGCTTGGTTTATTTGAAACTTCAACCGTATCGGCAACAATCCGTGCAAGTCCGAGGTTGCCAAAAACTTTCTCCGAAATGGTTTGGACCTTTTAAGGTGCTGGAAAGGGTGAGCAAGGTGGCTTACAAACTCGATTTACCCAAAGATTCAAGGGTCCACCCAGTGTTTCATATCTCCCAGCTTAAGAAGCATGTAGGAGCTGCTAAAGTTCAAAGTAAGTTACCTGTGGTAGGGATGGATGAGACCATGGTGAAAGAACCAAAGAGTATACTCGATAGGCGGATGATTAAAAGAGGGAATCTGGCGGTCACTGAAGTTCTGGTGGAATGGACCAATTCCTTCCCGGAAGATGCTACGTGGGAACTCCTTTACAAGCTGCAACAACAGTATCCTTCATTTAATCCTTGAGGAAAAGGATTCTCTCAAGAGGGGGTATTGTCAGGGATCAAAATAAGTTAGCCGTTACTCTTCTATTTTTGCTATTTGAATTCTGTTTTACGTCTGTTTGCAAGTGGTTATCCAACTGTCTGTTGAGCTGACTTTTGGTTATTTCTTTTATTAAAGTGATGTCGTTTTGGTTGTTATGAGAATTAGGGTATAAGAATGTATTCCTTATCTGAGGAAAAACATCGATATTTTTAATGAAAATTCTTATTCTCTCGTCTTCTTCCTCCTTTCTGCTTTTATTTTCTGTCTCTTTTCCTTACTCTTAGTCAGTGACGTTACAAATTGATAATGAAACATTTTTCTACAATTAATGAGATGTTTGTTATTGTTTTTCAACGCAAGAGATCTATTAATTTTGTCTTTATTCATACTTATTCTAATGTCTTGATGGATGATAAATTTAGATATAGCTATGATCAGAGTAATGGTTCTAAGCATGATAACAAATATATAGGTACTAAAAAGTTCACTAGTGTTAATCATGAAAACAAAATGTCTCTCTATGTTCATTTTGGATTGCTTGGGCATACAATTGATAAATATTACAGAAAGCATGGCTTTCCACCTAGATATAAACATAAAAATCAGATTAGTTGGGTTAATCAAGTTGGCTCTTCAATTTTTGTTCACTCCAGTGAGAAATCTTTTAAAAAGTGTTGTTTATCACAATAATTCTTTTAGTTTCACCAAGTATATGGTAGAATATTGAGTTTGTTAGAAGAAAAAAGTAATATTGTTCAACCTATGTACGATTCTAAATTGAAAATAAAATAATAAACAAATAAAAAAGAAAGAAAATCTTAATCCAAATAATTTATGAGGATTTTAATTTAAACCTCAAAAATTTTAAAGATTTTAAGTATTCCCCTTAGGAACTTTAGGATCCATCTCAACTTAAATGCATTATTCTAAGATCAGATCGTTTGTATTTAAAGTTGCTAAAGAAGAAGCTTTTGTCTGTATGATACTTATATTTTATCGTCTTTTATATCATTAGAAACGTTTTTTCAATCTATAGAAATCCTATAACCAAATTTGCCAATTCTTGCGTATGGTTTAATATGTTAGAAAAACAGTGAGAAATGGATAATTTTGAGCCATATTTTGGAGAAATAAAGATGGTAGTTCGAATAAAAATTTATTGGTTCATATTCTACTCCATGATATCTTTACAAAGGTATCTTATATGCTCAAAATGGATAAGTGATGAATGAGGAATTAATGCTCAAAGTAGGAAGGTTATAAATAAAGTAAGGAATAAGAAATCCGATTATCCCAAATGGATGAGATAAATGAAGTGAGAAATGTTTATATATATTTACCCACAACTATTATTGAATTATTTAAGATGACTTTGTGCTTCACGTGTAAGGGGGTGCAAATCCAATTTCATATGAGTTACGGTGTACACACACAACGTGGGTGATGCGAATGTTTGTACCAGTTGGGCCTTTTATTGTTCTACGAATATTTTACCTATTGTGAGTAATTTTTTTCCTTAAATTGCTTATTTTTTTTAATATTCAAGAAGAGTTTGTATTCTACGTAAATACAATTAATTTGAATTATACCTATCACTCGTTTTGACCTAATTTTTTCTATAAGTATGAACAAAATACTCAAATTTCAAGTCACTCAAAAAATGTTTTCCTTCTCTCGTTTTATTCCAGTGATTGGCGAAGATAAGAGTAAAAGTTCAAGATCTCTACAGATTGTTCTTCTGTCGAAGATCTTCTTGTTGTTGTATCTTAGGAGACAGACGATTAACAAATTCAAACCCATAAGAGTGACCAAAATTCTATCTTAAAGAAACTACGCTCGTGCAAGCTCAATAAGTTTCCAAAATTATTTTGATTTAAATATTTCATATTGTTCTTATTTTCTTTTATTCATTTAAATAATAATAATAATTTATTTTTATTTATTACTATTTCTTGGATTATCCACTTTTTCTAAAAATCTTAAGACAATTTTTTTCTAGTTTAATCCAAGACGAACAAAGTTCCACAATAAGGATATGAACCACCGAAATTATAAGAGAAGAACAAGATACTCAGGTGATTAAAATGAGTTTATAAAATTTATCACTCGAAGTTGAGATAACAAATAAATTTGTTTCAGGATTTATCCTACCGTCTTAACAGATTTGTCAAAAATCTCAAAATTTGACAAATCTTTTTTTACAGAATTTGTCATGTAAAGTAACTGAGGTTATAGATTTTGTGAAATGCCAAAATTAAAATAAACGAAAATTTAATTTTCAATTTATTAGAATTATAATTAATTTTGGTTTTGTTTCCTTTATCAAAGAGAAATGGTGAATACACGTTACATGTATTGATAAAAAAAATCATGAAAATAAAGGTTTAGCTTTAGACATTATTGTCTATTGATGACAACTAGCGAGTAAATATAACATTTTTTATTATATTATTAAATTTCTTATTTGATATGAAATATGATAATTTTAAAACCATATATTTAGATTTAAGGTAATCGTGAATAATAAGTTTTATGGTATCTTTGTGATAATACCATATATGCGAATATTTTATTAAGATAATATTCCTTAATGGTAATATTCCTTAAAGGATTTATTGTTTACACCTGATATTACTAAAAACCTCTTGTCTGTCTATAAATTTACTCAAAACAACAAAGTTCTTCTTGAATTTTATCCCAAGTATTGCTATGTTAGAGATTTACACACCAAGGAGGTGTTGCTCAAAGGGTATGAACATGAAGGGCTATACAAGCTGGACTTACCTTCTAGTGGAAGTATAGGAACTCAGTTAAATAAAACTGCATGTTTAGCAGCATGTAATGTTGTTTCTGTTTCAGTTTTTACTGTTTCCTTAGAAACATGGCATAAAAGACTTGGGCATCCTGCTCAAAATGTTCTTCTTTTAGCCTTACAGCAATGTAATGTTCAATATTCAACAAATAAACAATTGTCTCTTTGTTCAGCTTGTCAGTATGGTAAGTCTCATAAATTATCATTTTATGACTCTAAAACTATCTACAATACACCTTTAGAATTGATAGTTGCTGATGTCTGGGGTCCAGCACCATTATTTTCGAATGAATTTAGGTATTATGTTGCCTTTATAGATGCATATTCTAGGTTCACTTGGATTTATTGTGTAAAACAAAAGTCAGAAGTTGCAGTTGTGTTTCTTCAATTTCTTATGCAGGTAGAAAGACAATTTAGTTGCAAGTTCAAGGCCTTACAAACAGAAGGGGGAGGTGAGTTTACTGCCTTGAATTCTATTCTCAAGACTCATGGCATTATTCATAGACTTTTTTGTCCTCATACTTCTAAACAAAATGGTCTCATTGAACGAAAACACAGACATATAGTTGAGGTAGGGTTGACACTATTAGCTCAAGCTTGCATGCCTTTATTTTTTTAGAATGATGCCTTCACTAGTGCCATGTTCTTAATTAACAGGTTACCTACAAAAGTCTTAGGTGGTATGTCTCCCTATCAAAAACTATTTGATAAAACACCTAAGTACAACTTTCTTAGAACATTTGGATGTTTGTGTTACCCTTTCTTAGGATCTTATAACAAAAACAAATTTCAGTTTAGGTCAACTAAGTGCATTTTTCTAAGTTATTCTCCATCCCACAAGGGTTATCGATGTATGGATTCTGCTGATAGAATTTATATCTCAAGACATGTTACCGAAAGTGTGTTTCCTTATGCTGTGAATAAAGCTAACTTTTCAAGAAGTTTGAACACTCAACAACCTACGGCAAAGACTAGCCCGGTTAATATTCCTTTCATGCATAAAACTAGAGGTATACATTCTGCTTCACCTATGAGTAGTGAGAATGTAGCTGTCTCCTCAATATCCCGCTTCACAAAATATAGTTAATAATAATGATTTACAAGGAGTAACTCATGATGAGGAAATACAAGCTCATTCTCTTATATCTCCTGGTTTATAAAATGATGTTGGTCTCAATACAACATCTTTCAATGAATTTTCAAATAACCTAGAAATTGAAGTTCAGGTTTCTAATTCTCAACGCAACACTGATTTTCAAAATGGTGGTCCTCAAAATGTTTTCAATGATTCTGAGGAATTGTCTGATATTCCCAATAATGGATCAGACTCAATTATCACCGTCATTTCATGCTCCATCTTCACCTTCCTCCACTATTCCATCACCACGTGTTCGTGTCCCTTCTGTATCATCACCTCATGTTGCTGCTCCACGTTCACCTCTTGGATTCTCCAGGAACAGTAATCATCATTCCATGTTTACCAGATACAAGTCTGGGATTTTAAACCGAAAGTCTTTTTTTGTTACTTAAGAATGTCAGGAGCCTGCTTCGATACATGAAGCTCTTCAGGATTCAAGGTGGAGTGATGTTGTTCAAAGTGAGTATGATGCCCTTCTCAAGAATCAAACTTGGGAACTTCAAGCATTGCCTCCAAATAGGAAGGCCATTGGTTGTAAATGGTTATTCAAAGTAAAATACAACCCATATGGTTTTTTGGAGAGATTCAAAGCTCGGTTGGTAGCTAAGGGATGCTCTCAAGTGTAGGATGTGATTATAAGGAGAACTTTAGTCTAGTTGCCAGTTCCACTACAATTCGATAAGTCCTTGCCAGGTCCAGCTACCTCCCCCTCATTGAGGGCCATCAAGCATAGGTTGGCTTCTTCATTTTCGGTGGAGTCCCCATCACTCCAAGTAGCCACATATGCTTGTTTCTTTGAAGATGATCCCCTCATGATAAACTTGTGAGAGTCCTTCATCTTCTTCTTTGATTCGTGCTTTGAAGATTTTTTACTTTTGTTTCTCACGAATCAATCAAAGTCAATGAAGAGTTGGGAAAGCTCTTCATCTTCTTCAGTATCCTCCTCACTTGAATCTTCTAAGTGGATGCACTTGGAGGATATGAGAGCAACGGTGTTGACATTTAAACCAAACTCTTAAACCTTCTTCTTCCCCATTGATCTAATCTCTTCCTTCTTCTTCTTCTCTTCTCTTCCTTTCATCATTATTTGATGTGTGAGGAGTGACCCCTATTGGTTGGATAACCAACCATGCTTTGTGGTTCGTGAGAACCGTTTCCATTCATGTGATCATGCAATTGGAAATGTGAATACGGAGAGTAAATCAACAATAGTTTCCCCACGTTCATGTGATCATGTTTCGGTTGTGCCGTGTAGTTGGGGGCATTTTTGTCCAATTGGAGTGATTTTGATGGTAAATCACTCCTATAAATACCCCATTAGCCTAAGGTCCCTAAGCATCAAACACAAGAATCACATATTCCATCTAGTGAGTTTTGAGTGCTTAGAAGATCTTGGCGGTTCTAATTATTTTTGTAGCCGAGTTCTTTATTTTTACGGTGGTTCGAGGTGTAACCACGGTGGTCCGACGAGCTCGACGGTGGTGCAACCACATCTCAAGTTGGCATAAGGTCTTGACAATGGCTGGAGGTATTTATTTCGATCCTTTTCCGCTGCGTTTATGCTCGTTTAACGCTTACATTTGGTATGCGAGCCATGTTAAATCTCTGCCTTGTCATGTTTAATTTTTCTCAAAATTAAAAATGCCATTTTTGATCTTTAAATTCTGAAATTTTGAGAAAAATTATGTTGCAGAAATTTTATAAGATTAATTTCTAAAATTTATTAATTTATTTTTTCTTAAATAAATTTTAGAAATTAATATATAGTATGTGCCTAAATTAAGATATGATATAACTTAGTTATATACATAAAATTAGGTACATAAAACTTTAGTACTTATTACATAAAAGCTTTAGCAATAAAACTATAGAATATGTCTAGGGATCCAAATAATTTATTTAATTAGAGAATTAGCCACAGCAACTTTAATTAAATAAAATTATTATAAGGATCTCATAAGGACTAGACATAAAACGTTGCATAATGAACAAGCAACACTTAAATAAAGTTTAGGGTTAATATCTAGCTAAGTGATTTTAATAATTTTATTTAGTTAAAGACTAGCCACAGCATCTTTAGTTAAATAAAATTACTAAGGTTAAAAATCACATACAGAATACTTATATATTAAATTCCTAACATCAAGGTAAAAATTATTAGACGAATTTTTATAATTACCCACAGGAGTTATAAAAATGAATTTAATAATTTTTACATAAAGGATAGAAAATATTCTATCAAATGAATCTAATCGAATTAAAAATTTAGCCCACAGGCAATTTTTATGTCACTAGATTCATTATTTCTATAATTTGTATTGGTAAATTATAGCTTATGTTTGCCTCAAATTTATATTAAGCATGTATGTCAATTTATTTTGCAGCATTATTACCTGTGAATATCTCTGATAATAGAGTAGATATCCCTGAATTAACTAGTGAAAACTTTAAGTTCTGGAAGGAAGGCATTCTTCTTCAATTAGGGTGTATGGATATTGACTATGCTATAAGGAAACCTGAGCCACATGTCAGTGACACCAGCAATCAGGCTGATCTTGCTCTATATGAAAAGTGGGAGCGATCTAATCGCTTAAGCATTATGTTCATTAAGAGCAAGGTTCCTGCTGATGTTCGTGGTTCAATTGAGCATTATGAGAATGTCCAAGAGCTATTAAAGGCTATAGAGAAACAATTTCAGACTTCTCAAAAGTCATTAGCCAGCACCTTAATTATGAAGTTCACATCTCTAAGGCTCACTACAGTGAGAGGTGTGCGTGATCACATCAATAAGATGCGTGATTTGGCAGCTCGACTTAAGGCACTTGAGGTTGAAATGTCTGAATCTTTCCTGGTGCACTATATATTGAACACTCTTCCTCCTCAATACGGGCCATTTAAGATCTTTTATAACACACATAAAGATAAATGGTCTATTGATGATCTTTTGACCATGTGTGATCAAGAAGAGGGTAGGCTCGTATTAGAGATGGGAGAGAGTGCACTGACGGTTACTCAGGGAAAGAATTCAGTCCAAGCCAAGCAAAAGGGGAAGGCTAAAATGCAACCCCAAGCTGACATCAAGAAAGAGTCCACGTGTTTCTTCTGTAAAAAGAAGGGACACATGAAGAAGGACTGTGTCAAGTATAAGGGCTGGCTTGAAAAGAAAGGTAAATCAATCTCACTTGTTTGCTTTGAGTCAAATATGGTTGATGTTAATTATAACACATGGTGGATTGATTCTGGTTCTACAATCCATGTCTCAAATTCCTTACAGGGATTAAAAACCCTGAGGGAACCAGTGGGAGCTGAGCGATACATCTATTCAGGAAACAAGATGCAATCGCATGTGGAAGCTATTGGGACCTGTGAATTAGTGCTTAGTAGTGGCTTTATTTTAATTTTAGAAAAGACTTTCTATATTCCTAGTTTTTCAAGGAATTTGATTTCTGTTTCAAGACTTGTACCCTTGGGGTATTGTTTTAATTTTTCGAATATTGGTTTCAATTTATTTTATAAATCAGAAATTGTTGGAAATGGAATTTTATGCGATGGTCTTTACTCTATTGATTTACAAAATAATGCCACTCATAATGTTATGCACATTCAAACTGGTACCAAACGTTGTGTTATAAATGAAGATTCCTCTACTTTATGGCATCGGAGATTAGGACATATCTCCATTGAAAGGATTAAAAGATTAGTAAATGATGGGGTACTCAATACCTTAGATTTTACTGATTTTGATACTTGTGTAGACTGCATTAAGGGTAAGCAGACTAACAAGTCAAAGAAAGGTGCCAAGAGGAGTTCGACCATATTGGAAATCATCCTTTCTGATATTTGTTGCCCAGATATGGATGTGCAAGGTCAGAAATACTTCATCACTTTCATAGACGATTACTCACGATACATGTATCTCTACATGCTTCATCATAAAAGTGAAGCATTAGAAGCCTTTAAGGTTTTCAAGGCTGAAGTAGAGAAACAATGCGGTAAGCAAATAAAGATTGTGAGAACGGATAGAGGTGGTGAGTATTATGGTAGATACACAGAAGATGGACAAGCACATGGTCCATTTGCGAAGTTTCTTCAAGACAACGGTATAGTTGCGCAATACACCATGTCAGGCTCGCCTGATCAGAATGGTGTTGCGGAAAGAAGAAACCGAACTTTAATGGACATGGTGCGAAGTATGCTTAGCAGCTCTAAGCTACCTAAGTCTTTATGGGTTGAAGCTCTTAAGACGGCTGTGTATATATTAAACCGGGTCCCAACCAAGGCTGTCTTAAAGACACCTTTTGAGTTATTCAAAGGTTGGAAACCGAGTTTGCGACATATACGCGTATGGGGATGCCCGTCTGAAGTGAGAATTTATAACCCACAAGAAAAGAAACTGGACCCAAGGACTATTAGTGGGTATTTCATTGGATATGCCAAAAAGTCCAAAGGTTACAGATTCTATTGTCCATCTAATAGCACTAGAATTGTGGAATCAAGAAATGCAAAATTTCTTGAGAATGACTCAATCAGTGGGAGTGATCTGTCTCGGGATTCAATACCCATAGATCAACCATCCACTTCAAGTGAGAGATTGGTTATCATATATAACACCCCTCAAGCTCAATCGGGTGTTGAACAACCAATCAATGAAGTTCCACAAACTGCTGAAAATACTCCAATAGATCAAGGTGTTCAAGAAATTCCAGAAATTATTGAACAACCAGTTGAACAACATGATCCACAAGAGAATGTTGGTTCAACATTAAGAAGATCTATTAGAGAAAGAAAGTCAGCAATTTCTAGTGATTATTTTGTGTATTTACAAGAATCTGACTATAATGTTGGAGCTGAAAATGACCCTGAATCATTTTCAAGTGCCATGAGCTGCAACGAATCACAATTATGGTATGATGCTATGAAGAATGAGATGAATTCTATGAAGAGCAACGAAGTTTGGGATCTTGTGTCGTTGCCTGATGGTGTAAAAGCCATCGGATGTAAATGGGTCTTCAAAACAAAAAGAGACTCAAAAGGCAACATAGAGAGATATAAAGCAAGACTCGTTGCTAAAGGATTCACTCAGCGAGAAGGAATCGATTACACTGAGACTTTTAGTCCAATATCTAAGAAAGATTCCTTACGCATTTTGTTAGCATTAGTAGCTCAATTTGACCTTGAGTTACAACAGATGGATGTGAAAACTGCCTTTCTTAATGGTGATCTAGAGGAAGAGGTATACATGAAACAACCTGAAGGTTTTTCCTCTAGTGATGGTGATCACTTAGTTTGCAAGTTAAAGAAATCTATATATGGATTGAAACAAGCCTCCCGCCAGTGGTATTTAAAATTCCATGAAGTTATCTGTTCATTTGGTTTTGTTGAGAATATCATGGATCAATGTATATACCAGAAGGTCAGTGGGAGTAAAATTTGTTTCCTTATCCTATATGTGGATGACATTTTACTTGCAACGAATGACAGGGGTATGCTACATGAGGTGAAACAATTTCTTTCTAAAAACTTTGATATGAAAGATATGGGTGATGCTTCTTATGTCATTGGCATTAAGATTCATCGTGATAGACATAAAGGTATCTTAGGTCTATCTCAAGAAACCTACATCAACAAAGTTTTAGAAAGGTTTTGGATGAAAGATTGTTCACCTAGTGTTGCTCCTATCGTGAAGGGTGATAAGTTCAATTTGAACCAATCCCCGAAGAACGAATTTGAGAAGGAGCAAATGAAAAACATTCCATATGCTTCTGCTGTTGGAAGCCTGATGTATGCTCAAGTCTGTACAAGACCTGACATTGCATTTGCTGTTGGGATGTTGGGACGATATCAGAGTAATCCAGGTATAGACCACTGGAAAGCTGCAAAGAAAGTTTTGAGATATCTCAAAGGGACAAAAGAATACATGCTTACATATAGACGATCCGACCATTTGGAGGTGATTGGCTACTCCGATTCAGACTTTGCTGGTTGTGTTGATTCACGTAAATCAACATCAGGTTACATATTTATGTTTGCCGGCGGAGCTATATCTTGGACAAGCATTAAGCAGACTTTGACTGCTACTTCCACTATGGAGGCCGAGTTCGTTTCATGTTTTGAGGCTACCTCACATGGAATATGGTTAAAGAGTTTCGTTTCTGGGCTTAGACTTGTGGACTCAATCTCTAGGCCATTAAGGATATATTGTGACAATTTAGCTGCTGTCTTTATGGCTAAGAACAACAGAAGTGGAAGTCGAAGTAAACACATCGACATTAAGTATCTAGCCATAAGGGAACGTGTTAAAGAAAAGAAAGTGGTCATTGAGCACATTAACACTGAGCAGATGTTAGCTGATCCTTTGACTAAAGGCATGCCACCACATAAATTTAAGGATCATGTTGTCACTATGGGACTTGTTCCTACTTTGTAATTTTTCATTGTATGAACAATTCAGTTGAAACTCTAATAAAGTTTGATATTTCTCATTTATGTTGTGTACACATTAAGTTAATTATTTCGAGAAATATCACTAAAGTTTGGACCTAGAATAAACATTGGGTTTATTCATAAAGTATATGGGCTAAAGCGTTAAAACTTGATGTATTGTGATACATGGAAGATATAACTCAATCATTAGAGGAAATGTCACCATGATTCATACATTATGTTTTAACTTTAAGTTTTCACGGACAATACGAACCAAGTGGGAGAATGTTGGTTGGATAACCAACCATGCTTTGTGGTTCGTGAGAACCGTTTCCATTCATGTGATCATGCAATTGGAAATGTGAATATGGAGAGTAAATCAACAATAGTTTCCCCACGTTCATGTGATCATGTTTCGGTTGTGCCGTGTAGTTGGGGGCATTTTTGTCCAATTGGAGTGATTTTGATGGTAAATCACTCCTATAAATACCCCATTAGCCTAAGGTCCCTAAGCATCAAACACAAGAATCACATATTCTATCTAGTGAGTTTTGAGTGCTTAGAAGATCTTGGCGGTTCTAATTATTTTTGTAGCCGAGTTCTTTATTTTTACGGTGGTTCGAGGTGTAACCACGGTGGTCCGACGAGCTCGACGGTGGTGCAACCACATCTCAAGTTGGCATAAGGTCTTGACAATGGCTGGAGGTATTTATTTCGATCCTTTTCCGCTGCGTTTATGCTCGTTTAATGCTTACAACCCCATGAGTTCATCAAGCTTGAGAGTCTTCAAATTCTTTACTTCGATGATGGCGGTCCTTTTCGAGTCCCATGACTCGGGAAGGGAATAAATGAGCTTACGAAAAAGCTTCTCCTCCGGAATGATCTCTCCATATCCTCTAAGTCTATTGGTGATGGTGGAGAAACAATCGAACATCTTTGCTATGTCCTCTTCCAGATTAATCTTGAAGTTCTCATACTCTTGATTGAGGAGGCCAATCTTGGTCTCCTTTACTTCGTTTATTCCCTCGTATGTAACTTTGAGCTTGTCCTAAACTTCCTTGGCACTTTCACAAGAAGAACATATTGTGAAAAATTGATTTTTCACAACAGTTCAGCAGTTGTTTACTTAAATTGGCATCACTTTGAGTGCCAAACCAATGGTATGGTGTGATAACACCTCTGTGGTTTCTTTAGCTGCTAATCCTATTCACTATGCAAAAATTAAACATGTTAAGATCGATCTGCACTTTGTCTGAGAAAATGTGCTTGAAGGTCAACTAGTTGTAAACTTTATTCCTAGCTCGGAGCAGTTTGCAGATATATTAACTAAACCTTTGCCTCCATCCATATTTCCAAAATGAAGAAGCAATTGGGAGTCTTATCTCATGAGGAGGTTCATCATTCTTCGAACACAAAGAACCAGGAGAATGTTAGAGTCTGTTAAGAATCAGTTATGCCTTCAAGGCATTTTTCTGTTACGAGCCCGGACTTTATTAAGTTGAGTAAGGCCTAGACTTTGTGCTATATAAACAAAGCCTGAATAGTGTATTTGACACCATGTACTTTTTCTAAAATCGTTTAATGAAAAGTTATTTCCATTCTTTCTTTTTGTTAGTTTACTTCAGCTAGTTGTTAGTTCGTTGAGCTTAGATTGAGCTTCTTTACAATTTTAATATCATAATTTATAATATTAGTTTGATAATAATATTTTAATATTATTATGTTTAAGGCAATTTTATTTCCTTCAAATATAATATTGACCTTAATATTGAATATAACCTAAAAAAGAAAAAAAAATCTTGTGAATTTGTTTTTGAAAACACCTTAAATTATTATTTTAATTAATAATTTTACTTGAGAAAGTGTAAACACAAAGAAATTCTTAATTATTTTAGAAACAAAAGATCTCGTAATAATTCATTTTGGGAATTATTTTTTATCGTTTTAACGGATTTACTTGATCTTCCAAACAATAATTAATAGAAATTTAACACAAAGGATTGATTCTTTTGAAGAATTAAGTTGCTTTTATATCTCTATTTTGGGTTTTAGTGCCACTAATCTCAATACTTAACAAAAGATGTAAGAGAAATAAATCAGTGAATTTATTTTTTTTTATAGAATCTTGCGTTGATTCTAATTTTTGGAAGGAAAATAAATCATAAATTTTTTTTTCGGAGAATCTACTATGATTCTATTTTGCTAGAGAAATAAATTATTAGATTTATTTTTGGAATCTTGTATAATTCTATTTTGTAAAGGAAAATAAATTATTAGATTTATTTTCTTGAGAATCTATCATGATTCTACTGAAAAAAATAAACCATTGAGTTTATTTTCTTAAAATATAATAAATCGTTAAATTTATTTTGAAAATAAATAAGATTTATTGTTTGAAAACAAATAGTTTGAATTTATTTTAAAGAAAATAAATTAGATTTATTATTTCTGAACAATCAACTATGATTCTAATTTAGAAATAAATCAGTGAATTTATTTCATGTAAAGTTCAGAAATTGAGATACGATAAATAAATTTATTTTTAGGAATTTAATTTATGTCTTTATAATAGATTTACTTGATCTTGTTTTTTTAAAAAATGAGCAAATCTGTTTTAACAGAATTTGTTAGTGTGGGTAACATTTATAACTAATTCAATAAATTTGATTCGACCAAGGTCTCGAATCAAAACATAGAAGAAAGTCGATTTCTATGTCAAAATTCTTAAAACATATTGTGATGTATGTTTTGAAATACACAATGTTTAAAATTGACTTAATAATTATGAGGGTTGTTGGACCATAAATGGAATGTTAGTGCTAAGAAAATTTTAGTTTGTAAATTACTAATGATTGATTCCAAATTATGGTGAATCAAAGACAATGACTCCATTGATCACTCATACTTTAATGATTTCAAGAACTTTCATAAATGGGTGATTAAAAGAAAATTTGAAAGTGCATGTCTAGGATTGGTTTTTTGAAAAGACATGGTACTTAAGCGTGCCTAGTACACCACCTCTCTTATCATAAGTTACCTACCTGGTACATTATTTATTATTTTTCTTTCTATTAAAATTGTGTGAACTTTTTTTAGGGTTATAGTTTATTAAAATCCTATCATTTAACAAAAATTTGAAAATAATAATTTTATTTTTGATTTTTAGTTTTTGGCAAAATTTCTGAAGGTTGAAAATTTTATAATATTTTGATTGTGACTATGTGACACAATCAATCAACTTCATGAGGAAAAATTTCAAAACTTGACAACAAAGATCTTGTATATCTGATCATGATAAACTTGGTCAAAAGAAGATCCTCTTGGAACTAGAGAGGAAGAGATAAATACTATTACCATCTTTAAATATTGCTAAGAAAATATTAATAAAAAAAATTGCTAGAGCAAACATATTGAAAGTCAAAAATAACTTCAAATCGTAAATTAGGCGGTATATCTCAAAAAGTTAAATTTTAGAGAAAATGTTTCAATTGTTATTAGATATGGAATAAGTCGTCGGAATATATACTTCCAAATGAGATCAATATTATGAAAAAAATGTCATAATAATTGATATAACAAACAATTGTGTGAAGGAAAATTTATTACTTCATGATAGAACAATTTAGTTTTGCTTAAAATCAAAGATGGTATAAGGAAATTATTCCTTAAAGAAGGACGTTGAAACTCAAAATTTATAAATTAAGAAACTATATGTGAGTAACATTGCAACATCCAAACATACAATAATCTTGAAGATAACTTCTAAAGAATTAAATATTTAGAATGTGCCTAACATGTGGGAGAATTGTTCCATTAACTAAGTACAAGACACCATGTGAGTTATAGAAGAAAATAAAATCTTCTTACAACTACATAAAAAAGTAGGATAGTCACACCAAGATAATATTTCATTACCAAAGAAAATGAAAATAAGTGGACTGTATTTTCATTGTCTATGTGAAATATAGCAACAAATATTAATTTTTTTTAGAAAAATATGATAATGAAAATAAAGAATGACACATTCTTTAAAAATGAAATTCCTAGAAAAGTTGATCCAAGTTTTTTAAAATGAACTATGAATATAATCAATGAAAAATAGTCCACATGTTCAATAAACGGTTCAAACCAAGAATATTGTCATGACGACAAGTAAGTGTGACAAAGGATGATATGTCAAACCTACTAGGATATATGATCAAATGTTGATGACATACAATGAAATAGTAAATATACTAAAAAACTGACAATTTAAGATTGATATAAAAAATATGATATTGATAGATTTGATTCTGGGTATCCAAATCAAACAGTCACTTGAAGGTCTCATATTGACCTAGTCACACTACATGGGAAAAGAAGTTTGCCAGGATGTTTTCGGCATATCTAGAACTCTAAATAAATACAAGCCAAAACTTTTTCAAATAGAATATGTAAATGTCATATACAGTCTAAGTAAATTGAATTAGACAAAGTAATGCTTTCAATATGAGCAATTTAAGCATATGCATAAAATAATTCAAGGTCAAACCCCTGGATAATAATTTTGAGAATAATGAGATATCTCAGAGATACTCAAGATTGTAAAACATTATTCCATAAATATTCTTTGATACAAATGAATATATTCAAATTGAAGAAATAAGTTATGCCATGTGATTTCTGAAGAAAAACTTTTCCAACTAGATTCAAAATAGAATCTGAGTTTGAGATCTAGATAACTCTAGAAAAAATCAAATGACTTTAAAATGTCTTGGAGGATACTTGTGAATGGCCTAAGCATGTGCCAACAATATTTATTAGTAGAGCACATAGTTTTATGAGCAACTATAATTTGAGACATGTCATCGATATGATATCGTTAAACAACTGATCTCAAATAGAGTTATCTCTACTAATTTGATAAAATCAAAGGATAACATTGTGGATACACTATCCAAAAGGGTTAAATTGATATCAAGTTGAGAAAACATCTAAAGGATTGAAACTAAAGCCTAGAAAACTTTAAGTCACTATCCAAAAGGGTTAAATAGAGATAGTTGTGTGAAGTATATCATCGTTTACACAAACGGATGATAGTTCAAGGACATCATGTCTATTGATTAGCTATTAAAGTAAATATACTTTCACAAAGGAAGGTTCAAAGGAGAAAATCTACCTATCCTATTCATCTATCAAAAGTAGAACCTATCACCAAATTGAGGCAAAATGTTTTTGATATAATCAACAATTTCATTCATATGGGGGATTATTGGAAAAATAGTAAGAAATGGGCAACTTTGAGCCATATTTTGGATAAGTAAAGATGGTGATTCGAATAAGAAATTTATTGGTTCTTATTCTACTCCATGATATCTTTACAACAATATCTCATATGCTCAAAATTGTTAAGTTATAAATGAGAAATTGATGCTCAAAATATGAAGGTTATGAATAAAGTAAGTAATAAGAAACTTCATTATCCCACGTGGATATGATAAATGAAGTGGAAATGTTTAGATACATTTACCCACATAGTTTTCATTGAATGACTTAAGATGAATCTGTGTCTTGCGCATAAGAGGGTGCAAATCCAATTTTATTCGGGTTGGGGCGCACCCACCCGATGTGGGTGATGCGAATGTTCGTATGAATATTTTAACCGTTGTGAGTAATTTTTTCCTTAAATTACTTATTTTTTTATATTCAACAATATTTTATATTTTAGTTAGATAAAAATTAAGGAGAAGTTGAGTTCTCCTTAAAATAGGAATATTAAACAAATAATGTTAATTATTCATGGTAATATTTGAATTTAGTTCTAATTACACCTCTCACTCATTTTGAAATAATATTTTCCTATAAATATGAACGAAATACTGAGATTTCAAATCACTCAAAAACGTTTTCCTTCTCTCATTTTATTTTATTGATTGACAAAGACAAGAGTAAAAGTTTGAGATCTATGTAGATTGTGCTTCTTTCGAAAATTTTCTTATTATTGTATCCTATGAGACAGAAGACCAAAGAACTCAAGCACCATAAGAGTGGCCGAAAATATGTCTTAAGGAAACTATGCTCATGCACGCCTCAACGTTTCACGACCTGGATTCATATCTGAGTGTCGGGTTAACCTGAATAGTTGGGCTCCGGTGTTTGGGCCTCGAGTTTGTGTTTTGGGCCGGTTTAAAGCCTTAGGCTTTTGGTCTTATATGGTTGTTGTCTTATGAGTATTTGGTTGAGGGCATTTTGATAATCCTCTAATTGAGGACTTAAAGGAGTGAAGAAGAGAAGTAATTTCTCGGCAGAAAAGTTATGCAAGTAAGGTCACATATCCCTTACCCTTCTCCCATCTTCCTTCATCTTTGCAATAAAAGAAGTGAGAAAAAGGTTCAAACCTGAGAATCTCATTTTAGTGCTGAAGAAGAAGTTATAGGGCTTGTAGAGATCTATCAAGCAAGCTAAAAAATTTTAAGGTTGATAGCAAATAATGTTTGAGTGTGGAGGTTATGTCTTGTTCGGGAAGGGAGTGTTGGAGACTTAAATCTCAGTTTTCTTACATCTTTAAGCTCTGAGAATCATCCTTTAGTAGTGTTTAATGTTTGGTTTGTCTTCTCTTGTAGAAAAAGAGGTCGGAGGGCCTTCCAAAATCTTTGGAAAGGAAAAAGTTTAAAGAAGAGAAATGAGAACGTTGTAGTTGTTTTGTTTCTTAACGTTGGTAATCCTCCAACTATTAAACATTATGCATTCATAATTTTGTCATGTGTTGCATGTATGTTAATTGTGTTTGGGTGTTTGAATGCTTTAAAACCCTCTAATGGTATATTATTGCATTGTTGATGAACTTTGGTGTTTAAGGAGTAAACATGCTTAGAATCATCCCCCTAGAGTGTAGGAATGGTTTGAGAGTCATTAGAATCGATTTGGGTAGAGTTCTAAGTAATTTAGAAGTGTAGACCTGCATTTTCGTGTAGGGTTATCGATATCTTTGGTAGGCATATTAATACCCTAGAGAGTATACTAAGGTGAGAAAGGCATGCATTTCGGAATGCCTAGCTCGTGTTTCGATACCAAAAATTTCAATATCTAATCGTTTTGATAACTCATATAGGGCGTTGAGGGTTGAGTTAAGGGTTTCATAAATTATATTAGGGGGCTCCTATAGGTTGATTTAACTTATAAATTAATATTAAAACCGAGAAATTGATACCTTAGTCTCATTTAAGTGTTATTGGCTAAAAACATGGTAACCAATATGACTTGAGATGTGGTGGAAACGAACGAGTATTGATGATATAAATATATGTTATGGTAAACTAGGGACCTTGCTTAGTATTGATGGGTCTCCCAGAGTTATACATTATTATGTGGTGGGTCCGGACACCCTTTATATATATATATATATATATATATATATATATATATATATATATATATATATATATATATATTGATCAAATTGTTGCAACACTCGAAGATTTTCCGAGCATAAGATCCCGATGCATAGTGGAAACGGTCCAATTCGAAGATGCTTGATGAGCCATTCCATGCATTAATGTAGGATCCCGATGCTTAGTGGACGCGGGCCTCATCCTAGAGTTTGGGATCCAGATGCTTAGTGGACACAGCACCTACTCATAGTGTATGATTCCGATGTTTAGTGGTTGCGAGTCACTATATATATATATATATATATATATGGACTAGAGATGCTATGGGGACTTCTCTTGACATTCATATGCCATGGGTTGATATTTGTACATGCATAATACCTTATGTTTAGGCGGATATGGTAGTGCCATCGTAGTCATACCATGTCATTATTTTATGCCTCTCATGCTTATTTATGATATGTTTGATGTGAACCGGTAGGTAGAGTACCCAATGAGATTTTGTAGCTCAGCGTTTCGAAATGTGTTTTCGTGCGTAGGTTAAGGAAAGTTTTAGTTTGGAGGAGAATCATCTTGGTGGGTTTTAGCATGACATTATGAACTTTTGATGAAAAAGATTTGGACTTATTCTTGTTTGGGTTTTGAAACGAAATTTTGAAATACAAATTTTGGGTCAGAGGCCCAATGTGACATAGGGTCGAGGGTGTTACACAACATGTTTCCAAAATTGGTTTGATTTAAATATTTCATATTTTTCACTTAAATAATAATATTTTTTATTATTTATTCTTTGATTAACCACTTTTTCTAACCTATTATGTATAGAAAAATTTAAATTGAGTGTAACAAATGTGATTTTACTGTTAAATCCTTAATACATGTTGTAAATAGTTAAATATGCATGTTTTATAAAGGTAAAATGCATGAAAAGTAAGACATGATGGTTATAAAATGATTTGAGAAACCGATTTTAAATGTCAATGTAAGATCCGATGTTTCATGTTGATGGATTATTCTGTATTATTTAATCTATACACAGTTTCTCTTTATGTTTTGTATTGAGATGATATGCATGAGAAGGCTTAAATTGAGGTATCTATATGAGATTATGCATGTGATCTAAAATACATGTTTGCATATGTTTTAATATGCATGTTTCGGAAATGTTAAGTGCATGGTTTAAAGGCATGATAATATTTTGAAATATTGTGAATAAAATAAAGAATAAGAATAAAATAGGAGAACAAAGATGAGAGACAAAAGAAAGAGATTTTTATTATATTCTCAAAGTAGGGTTGTGTACAATGCTTTGCCTAAAAGTCTATATTTATAGGCATAAGATGGAAACCCTAATTCCAATGGGTATTAAACCCTAATAATAAAGCCCATTAAAGTTTAACTTAATATATGGATATCCACCATTTATAAAGATATTCATAACACTCCCCCTGGATATCCATGAAGATAATGTGCCTCGTTAAAACCTTACTAAGATAAAAACCCTGTGGGAAAAAAATTCTTAGTAAAGAAAAAAGAGTACACACATCTTTAATACGCATAACATGTTGCCTCATTAAAAACCTTACCAAGAAAACCCATTGGGACAAAACCTCGGTTAAGGAAAAAAGAGTGCAACGCGTATTTACTCCCCCTCATGAAAATATCACATAAGATCTTTGAATCTTCATAATTCAATATTGAATACAATCTTCAAATGTTGAAGTAGATTATGAACTGGTTGATAAATCTTCCAAATTATTGCTTGAAATGATTCATTGAATATTATTCTTTTGAAGATCATGAGGGACGAAACTTTAAAAAATATGTTTCGTTTTATCACATTCGATGTATCCACCTTGAGATATAAATTTTTGCATTATCTCTACACAAGATAGCTTGCATCTTATCTTGTGAAAGCAATTCACATATCTTCAAGATATGTTTAGCAAAACACATATTTCGGCTTTGCCTCATGCATAACAATTATTTAAAGGTAATGATCTCGTAGCACTTAAATAATATTTCTGTACTAGCTAAGATACAATGCTTCCAGATCAAATAATGTATATATTGTGCTTTTAAACCAAGAATATCTTTACCTTTTTCTTGAGGATGGAATGAATCGTTTACATTAAGAGACATAGCAACCATAAAGGTGATCAATGAATATGCGTTATGCATGTAAAGTCTCTTTAAACATTTTTCTGTATGTCGATTGATGCACAAGGATTTGAGGAGATCTCTTCACGAGTCTCAACGATATCCAAATCTTCGACATACACAACAATAAAAGTTCAGAGCTAAACCTCTTAATAAAAATGCTCGAGGAAATAATTCATATAGCATTATGCTAATAAGTATTCAATGAGGCGATTATACCAAATACGCCTAAATTGTTTTAAGCCATAAAAAGATATATTCAATATGATTGAATATTGTTCTCGAGAACTTGAATTAACTGCTTATGGAAATCTAAATCTTTCCGGAAGTTTCATGTAAATATTACTATCAAGAGGCCCATTCAAATAGGATGTAACAACATCCATTAGGCAGAAACCGAGTAATTTTATTTATTTCCAGACTGATAAAAATCTAAAAGTAGTTGCATCCACCACCGAAGAATATGTTTTCCTCATAATCAATTTTATGTCTTTCTGAGAATCCTTGTGCAACCAAATGAGCTTATATCTCATGATTTTCCTTTTTGATTTCTCTTTCTCACAAAGGCTTGTTTATATCCACGAGCTTTACACATTTCAATGTACGAGCTATAGACCAAAATACTTCTCTTTTCGAAAGAGATTTTAGTTTCGCCTTAATTTCCTCTTTCATGTTGGCCAATCATCTCTTTTTTTTATATTGCCCAATTGACAATGATTCATGATCCACATCATCAAATAAAATCTCTAGTGCTATATTGCATGCAAATATATTATCGACCTCGATTTAATTTCAGTTCCACTTATTATCAGACATGACATAATCTATTGAGATCTCTTTATTATTAGGTATCTGATTCATGTCAATGTCTCTGATGGAGACCTTTTAATCTCTTCTTGAGATTTTCATAATTCATTGATTCCTCGATCAGACCATCATAAAATATACCTCCTTTTCTTTTTCGAGAATTTTTTATCTTTGGAACTTACTTGTCTACTACGCTTAAAGCGTAAGTTAGACTCATTAGCAACTAGAGTTTTTCCTTCCGTGACATCAAATTTAAACGGAGCATTCATAGCTGTTATATGTGACTTAGTCACTCTTTAAAGGTCAGCAAAATCATCTGGCAATTGATTTGCTGAATGAATTATCCATTGAACTTATAGTTCATATTGTGTAGCACGTGATTCAAAAAGAGAAAATGATAATTCACTCCTAATTATTTCTTTCCACACCTATTTATTTTCTCCCCTTAATGTCGGGTAAACTAACTCATTAAAATGATAGTCAGTAAATCGGATTGTAAATAAATTCCCTATCAGAAGCTCAAGATATTTAAATCTGAGATATATTCCTAACAAAACTCATCT
This sequence comes from Abelmoschus esculentus, assembly GCA_035048815.1. Classification (NCBI taxonomy): domain Eukaryota; kingdom Viridiplantae; phylum Streptophyta; class Magnoliopsida; order Malvales; family Malvaceae; genus Abelmoschus; species Abelmoschus esculentus. Next base: position 2,019,285 of record JAUCBN010000061.1, on the reverse strand, counting down.
TTGTGCATTGTGGTGGCGTAATTCGAACATATATTGCACAAAAAGAAAATCTAAGATGAGAAATATTTGGTTCCTGACCAAAAACCATTTGTAATGGGGAGAACTTATGATCATTTGTTGGCTTGATGCGAATTTTTGATACTAGATATAAAATTAAATGTCATCAACATTTTCAAGACTGTTTGTCTTTAGAAAATAATCTGGAAAATGTGCTCGTAATTTTATCAACTGAGCAAGTAGTCTCGCAAACACCAAGTTGCGGGTTAATAACAAGTATACATATAACCATCTAGTCGATGCATCGATAAAAATCGTAAAATATCTAGATGGTCTTTAAGAAAGGTGTATGGGCCCATATATATCACCTTGTATCCGTTCCAGAAAATTAATAGATTTACACTCTATCTTAACTGTTGATGATTGAAAAATCAAATTGCTTTCATAGCAAGTATCACATGAAAAATTAACTCTCAAGAGCTCTTCTTAACCATTGATATTTCGGTACTTTGAGATGTAGTACTCATATTTTCCCTTGTATTTAAATGGAAAAATATTTCTTATGCTTAAGTATTGTATGAGTACTTGCACTGTCTGCTAAGCATAAATTGCCATAATTTATGGCATATTTTATTCCGAAAGTAATCATATTCTTTTAAAGGAAAATTAACATAAAGAGTAAATAAATAATATGTAAAGTAAGTTAACATAAATAAATAAAAGTAAATTAACATAAATAAATAAAAATAAATTAACATAAAACAAAATAAATAAACAATCAATTATTCCTTTTAGAAGTTATAAAGGAAATAAAATAAATGAAGAATTATTCCCTTGAAGGGTTATGAGAAAATTAACAATATTCAATTGAGTTGGATCAAAAACGCCTTAATTATTTTCGCCACAAAGAAAATCTGTTTATATTTTCTTTAATTTATCATTCATGATTATGGATAAAGTCCATAATATACTTCGGCATTTGACAAGTACGAGATCAATGGTTTGTAGCATCGCATTGATAACATAAAGATTTGATATGATCTCTATCATTCTTGTCATCCTTATAGTTCCACTTCCGGTGGATATAAACATTCTCAAAAGAATCATCTTATTCATGCCTATTTTATGATCTCAATCATGACCACAATTACTAATGTGACATTTATTCTTTCCGCTATAAAATATCACATTTACTTCAGAAAATGGAGTGGAGCCAATAGGTTTTTAAAACCTTTTCACGATATTGTGTCTATATGACAACTTTAATGTGTAAAAAGTGAAATATGTTTTTCTAACATATCCTCATCAGTGATATTCTGGCACATAACTGAGTTTTATTCACTAACCATATAGTGAATTATCATGTTTGCATTCACTTCAAGGAATGAAACAAATTCAATAATCGAATGGAATAAACATCATGCTTGCATTTACTTCAGGGAATGACATAAATCAAATAATTGCATAGAATAATCATCATGCTTGCATTCACTTCAAGGAATTTCATAAATCCAATAATTGCATGGAATAAGCATCATGCATGAATTCACTTCAGGGAATGCCTCCCATAAAAATTCTTTGATCAAGACGATTTTCGTAACTTGAACTTGGGAGAAGTCTATAGTCAAGTTTTTCGACATAAAAATATTGCTTCCAAGCAAATATAAACTTTATAATATTCATACTATTAAATAGTAACTGATCAACCAATATATATACAATATATACAAAGAACAAAAAAATTTAATCCTCATATGCGGCGTTGTTAAACCAGTCCACAAGGTCCTTTAAAAAGAACCTCCTTTGAGACTAGTAGCATTGTAGAACGGGATGTCCAACCAATATAATCGGATTAAACCAACATAACAAAGAACATATTAATTAATTAAATGTTTAATATTTGTTTTAATACCATGTAATACATAGAACATGATTAAAACATAAACTTTCATCATCATAAAATAAATAAATATTTGTTATAAATAAAGACAAAAAATCTCAAATTAAATAAGTAAAGCTTACCAGACTTTCCACTAATTTGAATATATGGTAGGTTTAATCACCAATATTTTGTTAAAATATTTTTCGGGAATTGTCGACAAGTACCACGGTAATTGAGCCACTTTATCGCTACACAAACATCAAACAACCAAAGTTTTTTTAAAATTAAAAATAAAATCAAAAATCAAGAAAGAAAGAAAAATAAAAAATAAGAATATAATTGAGAGAGAAGAACTTATCTTTGATTCATGCTAGTAATAAATTCTTTTCAATACTCCTTTAAGATTCAAATGATAAATACCTCCGTTGGTTAGAGTCTCGTGCTGATAACGTGTTGTGAATAAAATAAAGAATAAGAATAAAATAGAAGAACAAAGATGAGAGACAAAAGAGAGAGATTTTTATTATATTCTTAAAGTAGGGTTGTCTACAATGCTTTGCCTAAAAGTCTATATTTATAGGCATAAGATGGAAACACTAATTCTAATAAGTATTAAACTCTAATAATAAAGCTCATTAAAGTTTAACTTAATATATGAATGTCCACCATAAATAAAAATATTTATAACATGACAGATGTTTTTATGTGGTTTGAAAGATTAATATTTGTTGGTTTAAAAATTCAATTTTAATTCTATTGATGGTATTGTATTTTTGAGTACGTGTTTACGCTCTCTTTTTCCATTGATACAGATAAGCAAAGATTTAAGACAATCAAACAAGCAAAAGGGAAGGTCCAAAAACATTAAATAAATTCAAGTACGATTTTAAAATAAAAATATAGTAACAAAGACAATATAATCGTATGGTGATTGAGAGAGTTGGTTGTTAAACTCCTATTCGTGTAAATTTTAATATAATATGAATTATAATAATATTTTTTTCTCGTAATCTTTAACACCGATCCACAATTATTCTTTTATTATATACTCAAAATCACCCTTGGTCTCATATTGTTAAATACTTTGAATATAATATATACTATGCCCACTTGCAAATACTATTTAACTCCAATAAATCTAAACAACGGGGTTTTGAACAGACGCAATAAAGCGACCGTATAGGACCTCCGAAAAACAAGGACCTAAATTTTGTTAAACTAAATTTATTAGATGATGTTAATCTTGAAATTCATTAAAAAATTTTGAAAACACTATTAAGAAAGATGAGTTATAATTGTTAAAACGTTATAATTACTTTTTAAATATGACAATTGATTATAGAATCTTATTAATTATTATTATTACTATTGCTTCAGTAGAACTAGTGAGGTTCTAGACAGACGCAATAGAAACGATCACACATGAGCTCTAGAAGAGACATTTGCTTCTAAGGGCTATAATTTTATAACTAGTGGAGGTCATGAATAATTACTTTTAATAACCATAATTTAATAAATTATACAGGGATCCCAAAATTTTTCACAACTGAATCTAAACGTTAGTGCCTTCTGAATGTCTCTGAAACACTGCTTTCATGAAATATGGAATGTGGAATTTGATGACTTCATTAATCTTGGAATGTGGAATTTATTTTATACTAAGCAATTTGGAAGCCGACCATCAGCTTTTGGAACATGAAATAACTAGGCAGACTTGTTCCATGTCATTTATGTTAAAATAAAGGACCACATACGTTGAAACCTGGTATATGCCAATTGAGGAATCTTTTCTGGATAAAGTTAGGCTAAAATCATTTTTTTAATTAATATTTAAATTTACTGTAGTTTGTAAATATAAATATAAATATTTAATTTTTTAGTTAATCTTTGATTTTTAATTTATTAATTAATTAATCTAAATTGACTCTAACAGGCTAATTTTTAATTTATCTTTTTAAATTTTTAAGATTGTATAAATATTTTTAATTAAATAGAGATATGTTAAGATTTTATTTTGATGTAATAATTGTGAATTATTTTTGGATTAAATTAAAAATACTTCAAAAATAATTATAAATCCAAACAATGTTTTGGCTAAACAAAGTGAGCTTGATCATTTAAGGTTGTTGTTGTTGGGAAATTCATTACCAGAAACTGTGGAGAAAATAAAAGTGACTTCACAAGAACTAAAGGCATTGGCCAAAGTTGAGGAATTGTTCTTTAGACAAAAATCTAGAATTCAGTATGTTCAAGAAGGAGATCAGAATTCAGCTTTCTTTTTAGACATGTTACAACTCGGAATAAAACAAACATAATTTCCTCTTTGGAATGACTAGAGGAAAAATTGAAAACTTATGATGACATTTCAAAAAAATTAATCCGGTTTTACTCTATTTCTCTTGGAAAGATTGATCCAAATGTTATAGGGATATTGGATGCACGGCTGAATGAGATTTTGACAACTCAATTGCCTGTGTTTGTCTAATAGCACCTGTCCCATCTAAGGAGATTAAAGGGGTAATGTTTTTCATGAAGGGGGATAAGGCACCAGGCCCAGATAGCTTTACTATAAAATTCTATCAGGGGACTTGGGGAATTGTAAAAGAGGATTAAATTCAAGGTATTCATTATTTCTTTGACTCCTGCATCTTGCCTCTTGCTTTTATTTCCACTGTCATCACTTTAGTTCTAAAGATTGTGATCCCTTCTAAAGCAACTGACTTTCAATCAATATCTTTGTGTACGGTGGTTTATAAATGCATCACTAAGATTCTTACAAACAGATTAAAACTATGTCTGAAAGGCCTCATCTTACCAAATCAGGGAGCTTTCTTAACTAGTAGAGACATTATAGATAACGTATTATTAACTCAGATTTTTAAGGGTGTTGAAATTCTCTTTAATGTTTCGAAAATAGATTGAGGTCTGTTTGACAAACTTTAGATTCTCTATCAAATTGAATGGGGTCTTGTTGGTTACATTGCAGGGGCAAAATGAGTTAGACAAAGAGATCCCTTATCTACATATTTTTTTATTTTAGTTTTGAATGTACTCTCTTGTTTGTTAAATTTAGCAGGAAAATATAGTCATCTGAAGTGTAAAAGAGTGCACTTAACCCATGTGTGTTTTGCTGATGATTTTTTAGTGTTCACAAAAAAGAACCTGATTTCTATTATAGGAGTTAAACGAGTATTGAATTATTACTACATGATTTCAGGGTTGCAAATAAGTGAATCCAAATGTAAGTTCATTTTAAATGGAATTAGGGAGAGTGAGTTGGAAGAGATCCTTGAGGAGTCTGGTTTCTCTAGAAGTCCTTTACCTATTTCTTATCTAGGAGTGCCTCTAGTGACAAAAATCTCTCCTCTAATGATTGTGAGAGAATTGTTATGAAAATTGTCAAAAGTTGGCCTTCAAAATTGTTATCTTTTGCAGGGAGACTACAATTGATTCAACCAGTGGTGTTCGACCTTCAAAATTTTTGGTGCGGAATGTTCTTGTTGCCTTTGAAAGTTTTAAAGATAACTAAACAGATTTCCACTGCATTCCTTTGGATAGGAAATGATTTAAATCAAGGGGAGCTCGAGTTGGATGGGACATTGTTTGTCACCCAAAGAGTGAAAGGGGTTTAGGAGTCAAAAATATTATTGTATGGAATAAAGCATGTGTGATACAGTGTCTCTGGTTTTTACTCATTCAAGCCGGGTCTTTGTGTGTAGCTTGGGTGAATGCATAATTATTAAAATATGTTTCTATAGGGAATGCTTCAATCAAGTAACACCATAGTTGGGTGTGGAAAAAACTATTAAGACTACAGAATAACCTAACTTTATTTGGGAGTTTTCAAGGAAGGTATAAGGATACTATGATTTGGAATGAGTTGAGACATAAGCAACCTAAAGTACACTGGAAAAAAGATGTTTAGGGAGACCCTTCAATTACAAGATTCTCATTTATTTTCTGGCTTGTGGTCCTTGACAGGCTATCTACGCGAAGCTGATTTCTACAATGGGGATATAATGAAGACTCTTGGTTCTTGTTGTGTGGTAATGAATGCAAAACAAAAGACCATTTATTTGGGGATTGTTGTTTCCCAAGGAAGGTATAAGGATACTATGATTTGGAATGAGTTGAGACATAAGCAACCTAAAGTACACTGGAAAAAAGATGTTTAGGGAGACCCTTCAATTACAAGATTCTCATTTATTTTCTGGCTTGTGGTCCTTGACAGGCTATCTACGCGAAGCTGATTGCTACAATGAGGATATAATGGAGACTTTTGATTCTTGTTGTGTGGTAATGAATGCAAAACAAAAGACCATTTATTTGGGGAGTGTTGTTTCCCAAGGAACCTTTGGACATTGGTAATACAAAAATGTGGCTCAATTGGTTTTTGATAAGTGTCCGGATTTACTTGCTTGGATTCAAGTTGATGGCCGAGGTATACCCCTATATGTTGCGATTATACAATTAGCATGAAATGATTTAAATTACTACTTCTGGCAAGAGCGCAATACACGTTTTGTAATGACCCAAATTCGGATCTGAGTGTCGGTTTAACCCTATGGGTTTTGGGCTTTGGTTTTGGGCCCCGAGCGTGGTGGTTTCGGGCCTCGAGTGTGTGTTGGGCCTTGTTGTGTTGGGCTTTTGAGTGGATGTCTAAGGGCATTTTTGTAAATGCCTAAATGGATGAAAGAGAGGGGTTTTTGGAGTGTTTTTTCTGCAAAGATGATATCATGGGTGCAGAGAGTTTTCTTTTTCTCATCTCCTTCATCTAAAGCTTAAGGGGGAAGATTTAAAGGTTGAATCTTGTTGGTTTTGAGGAGGAATCACGTTTTTGTGCTAAAGGGTAAGTTATAGGGCTGTTATAGATCTTTAAAAAGAGATAAGAAAGTGTTATTTTGGTGAGGATGAAGGTTTATGTGGGGGTTTAGGGTGTAATCCGGGAAGGAGATTTTAGGTGTCTAAATCTCAGTTTCTTGAGTTCTTTTTTTTATGAGAATCTCTCTAGATGGTGTCTAATGGTTAGGTTGTCTTCCTCTTGTAGAGAAACAAGTGGGAACACCATCTTCAAGCTTAGGAAAGGAGAAAGCTTAAGTGGGAAGAGGAGTTCGTTTTTGTTGTGGCTTGCTAAGGTTGGTACTCCCAACTTCTCTAATCATTATGCATGTCATGGTAGATTGCATAGCATATAGAATCCATGTATGTATGCTTGATTTGCTTGGGTTGCTTCAATGGGGTTTTTAATGGTGGAATTCGGATTTAGGTGTTAAAGGTATTGAAAATGATGTTAAATTATACTAAACACTCCTGATAATGTGTAGGAACACTTTAGGTTTGATTCAATCAAGTTTGGGAATGAATCCTAGGAAATTCTAAGTGCAGACCTGCATTTCGTGTAGGGGGTATCAATACACAGGCTACTGGTATCGATACCTATGAGTGGAAATAGGATAAGTGGCCAGGGGTATCGAACCAGGACTTCCAGTGGCATAATGGCATCGATACCTGTATCGATGCTGCTGGGTTCCCTTTTTGTTGACTTTGGAAATGGTCAAAGGGTATCGATACCTGTATCGATACCCATGGTTCGATGCCTTCTTTGGGTAGGTATCGAGGCAGGTGGTTCGATACCCCATATAAGGGTATCGATACCCCTACAAAAACTTGGCAAGGTAGGCATTGTTTTAGGTTCGGTAATGGAATTAAAGGTCATAATGAATCTTATAATTAATGAAATGAACGGTTAACATAAGATTGACATATTAAACCCTTGTTGACTAAATTATGTTAAGTCTCGATGTGTTTTGTTGCGAGGATCCTAGGTGGATCATTTATCTGTTTCGAGTCATTGTTTGATGGAAATCTGGATATCCATAAGTGTTGCAACACGTTGAAGGCCATCCGATGTAACATGACGGATGATGTTTGAAGACTTTTATTTCGAGTGTTGGGCGGCCTCACTCGAAGATGTTCGATGTAATATTCCGAGCATGGGGTTGGTTGGGCGGCCTCCACCCCTTTCTGAACGTTGGGCGGCCTCGTTCGAAGATGTCCGATGTAACATTCCGGACATAGGATTTGAGGGCGGCCTCAATCCTGAGTGTAGGATCCCGATGTTGTGTGGACGCGGGCCTCACTCTTGTGTGTTATTTGTGATGTGACATGCATATGCTGTGTGCGATATTATACATTGTTTATGCCATGTGGTAGGCAAGCATGTTAGATCATCATATCATGCACGATATTTATATGTTATGTTTTACTGCTTATGATATGCATGATGTTGGCCGAGTTCGGCGTACACACTGAGCTTTCGTAGCTCAGCGTTCGAAATATGTTTTCGTGCGTAGGTTAGGTGAAGCCGGTTCGTGGAGCACCATCAAGGTTCGGATTTCAGCATCGACCGTGTTTTCAGAGTACATGTATTAGATTTAGTGGGCTTGTACTATGTCGAACCCTATGTAATGTAACTCTGTTTATTTTAATTTGGGTCGAATTTTTTAATGGTTTGTAATATTTTGGAGCTTCGATTACTTAATACTATTTTGGGCTTGTGTTTTTAACTTAAATGGATTTATGAATCACATTTTGATTTGGATTTGATTTCATTTGATGGGCTTTGAAAAGAAATTTTGAAATGCAGGTTTTGGGCCGGAGGCCCAATGTGACATCCGGGTCGAGTGTTACACGTTTGCATGTAAAAAACCCGAGATCTGAGGTGAATCTTTTTGCTCTTATTCAATATAGTGTAAAATGGAAAATCTTGGGATGCAATAGGATTACTCTCCATAATACTTGTATAGCTGAAAATTGAGATCTTAGTTAGTTTTTTTGTCATTGATGGTAACATTATGATATTGAGTTGTATTTCTTCAAGATTACTTGGATGAATAAAATTCATTTATCCAAAAAATAAATAAATTTGATATATTGTTAAAAGATTTTAAAAGAGTAAAATATTTTTAAGTAGCTAAACTCAAGTTTTCGGTACGAACATACCGATACTGTAGGCCCTATATCAATATACCCAGAGTTGTCCCTAGTCCTAGGCAATAAAAGTGACGGCCCATGACTAAGGGTGGCTGGATTTAATGATCATTAAAATAAAATAATAATTATTATTAAAATAATATTTTTTTTACCGTTAAAACCGAAAGCATTTAATTTACAATGATGGATAGCTTCTTTGAACTTAAAATTAGAGTGTTTTACTTTTAATTTGTTTGAAAACTTAACTATGTTGCCGTTAAAAAATTTAAGGGACATTTAATTTTAATTTTATTTTTTTAATTTTAATTATATTTTTATTATTAAATAAACTTTAAAAACTGTTATTTATAGCCTTTATTATTAATTATAAAATTATTAGTATCTACTTAGCTAAGTATTAGCGTATTATAGGGTCATAATTAAAATTAAAATAATATTTTTTAATTTTAAATAAAGAATAAAAAATTTATATACACCTGTAAATAAAGAATAAAAGTATTTGATATTGATGCAGATGATCTTTTTTTTCAGAATTAAAAGTATTGCAAGTGACTTTGCCAAATGAGTTGATGTCGGCATTAGAAATTTTCAAGTTTGTCAAAGTTGCGGATTGTTATCCAAATACTTCAATAGCTTATCGAATCCTTCTAACTATGCCGGTGACAATTGCATCTGCTGAAAGAAGTTTTTGTAAGTTAAAATTGTTGAAAACTTATTTGAGATCATCATTGTCACAAGAAAGGTTGAATGCTTTAGCCATTTTATGTATTGAAAAAACATGTTATATTGCATTTATGTAGATACTATTATTAGTGATTTTGCATCTAAAAATGCTCGTAGAAGTTCTTTTGTGTAATTTGTTCGGTATTTAATAAAATTTCTTGATACTTTTCATTTGTTAATTATTGATTGTAATAACAAATAGTTTACAAATAAATTAATTTAATATTTTACTCTTTAAGTTTAATTTTTTAATACTTATTATTAGGACCCCTATTTTTAAATTTGCCTTTGGGTCAATAAAATCTCATAAACGACTCTTAATATACCTTAAGGTTTCAACTATAATAATTTTCCAAAAAAGGAAAATTTGTACTAGTATAGGCTTAAGCATACTGATAAGAAAAGGACGTACAAATAAGCATATAGACGTACCGATACCCTATGCATTAACCTCCGATAGCTAGTTTCTTGCAGTCGTATATATCTTTGTACCGATCCAGGGGAAGACCTATTGATTTATTGTAATGATATGCCTGAAGGCATACTGATACGCAAACTTTGTATTTATAGGCAGTATGGAGTAGTTTAGTGAATTTAAATTTTTTGAATTTTAAATATGTAACCAATTATATTTAATATCAGATTTAATTAAATATTCTAAATTTGATTGAATATTATTTGTTATTAAATTTAAGTTTTAAATTTTAAATCAGATTTTATCTGACTTAGATAGATTTATCCCTACTTCTAGCCCTATAAATAAGAGATTTTTTCTCTTATTTTTCACTCATCAGTTAGAAAAGTGTTCTGCTTTCTTTATGAAATTTGAGAGTCTTCTTCATAGAGTTTGAGTTCTTATTTTAAAATTATACGATCACTATCGTCGTACTCCACTCCAAACTTTGAGTGTACATCGCTTGGAATGACCGTGTTAACCTTCTAAAGAAGTGACCTTCATACCACGACATATTTTATTTATTGTTCCTATTTATTTATTATTATTTCTTGTCAGTGTTGACCCCCTGTTTTGCAGTCTACTTAAACAACAATTTAGAAATAATTCTACTGCAAAAAATCACATTATCATCAAAATGGTTTTGGATTTGTTCAAGCTTGATGCACTCAACGGGTCAACTATCGAAAGTGGTGATGATGCTGAAGATAAAAACCAAAATATTAAAGATAAGTATCTTGTTACTATCAATGAATTATTTTTATTACTGTTAATAAATTATTTTCATGACTAACCATATATAATTTTTATTTGAATTTGATAGATTCAAAATAGATATAAAATATCAATCATGATAAATTTTGGGATCATGATGTAACGATTGAAGCTGTAGGCATGGTCAAAATATACAAGGTTTACTTGAAATTGTACACAAAGCTAGATTGTACACAAATCTAGATGAGTTTTTTGAATAAAAAATTCATCTTGAGTATGCTTAATAAAATTCTTTTGTGGGTAATATATATTTTAAGCATAAATATTAAAAGACCTAAATGAATAAGAGAAATATTCATAAGATATTAATTGGAAAGTAGTGAGATAATTTAAAAAAAATGCATGCCTAAGATTGATTCTTTAAAAGACTTGGTATTTAAGTGTGCCTTGTGCACCACTCCTCTTTCTAAATCTACTTGGTGCGTTACTATTCTCATTATTCCAATTTATAAAATATTATAACTAAATAAATATTCTCTTAGTGCAAAACACTAAAGCAAAAGAGGCTTTCTACAGCACTTTTAGCGGTATTTCTTTAAGAAAATGCCGCAACATTTGTACGTTTAGTGGCATTTTTATGGTGCTTTAGGAAAAATGTATTTAACTGTTTTTTTAAACCAAACGCCATTAAGGACATGTTTGGTTGTAACAATTTGAACCTATAACTCATAGCTAGGTGAACCCATATCTTAACCATCTAAGCTTTAGTAACTCTTACGATTAAGTCACCTCATTTTTTATAAAAAAGAGAACCTATTATGTTTTTAAATCTAAACGATAAATATTAAAAGCAATTAGCTCAGTCCTTTTAACATATATATTTTTCTATCTGAAATTTTCCCCTGACCTTTCAACTCCCTCAAAGCTACTCTCAACCCGATCTACCCCACAACTCCGTTGTGGCCTTCACCACCATCGTCGTTGTGTTCGCCAATGCACGTTAAACTTAACCCTAGTCACAACTCGCCGATTTGCCCTTCCGTTTATCGTCTAAGAGCAGTTAAGAATTCGAACCCATGTAGTAATCCGTTGATTCATCGCCGTTTGGGAGTTTCGAATCAAACTCAAAGGTTTCTCTTCATTTTCTCAGTTTTTGTAATATTTTACTTAAATTTTAGCTTTATTTTACTCTTAAATTTCCAGATTGTTTATTGTTCTTCACTCGAATCTTTACTTCATTTTAGATCAATTTATTTTAGAAAAGATGGTTCCCTATGTTCTCTGTGATATCTTCTTAAAAGCAATGATTTTTTTTGCACTTAGAGATCTCATTGATCTTTTGAAAGGAGCTTTTGCAGGTTAACTTCCAATCACAGGCATTTAAATCTGAGTCAATGCATATCTTTTTGTTATGAGTTTAGATTAGGATGTGATTGTAAAAAGAATTAAGGGGTTGTTATGAGTTAGTTACAGATGGTTAGGAGATTTGTTAGTATTGTCGTTAGTAAACTAACTCAAACATCCTGTGTATAAATATACTCTGTCTCATATTCTTGAGATATTACGAGTCTTCATTAATAAAATACATGAGAGTATTGCCTCTCTTTCATTCTCTCCTCTCTCACTGGATGAATATCCAACATGGTATCAGTCGCCATTGAAGGTCTTGGTGTCGAGCTGCTAATTTGTTCCAGTGGATTTCACGCTACTTGGTTCAACAAACGCTATAGTTGTGGATTGAGTGACTGACTCAATAATCGATCTCATCTCAGGTGAATCTCAGTTGCAAGAATTTCCGATTGTTATTCAGTTTCTTGACGGAATAGTGACGAGGTCATCGAGATTTGGTAAGATTTATGTACTCAGTTTCTCTCAATCTATACATCAGCTCTGTGATCTGCGATTATTGAATCCCCTCTTCTATCGTTAGAAAGTCCTCTTTCTTTTAATTGTTGATGCGTAGCGGATGAGTGATTCATAGGTGGATTACAGATCAAGAGTTATATCTACTTGTTTTTTATACATTCAGATATTTTAGCGTTTCCTCTTTGTTGGTGAAGGTTATCAGTTTCAGTTAGCTTGGTTTTCTTTGTGGTTTTGTGTGTTTTTCTTTGTGCCTACAATATGTTCGACATTTTGTCTCTGTATTTTCTGTATCGAGATGGTTGGTGGTTCTTCTACTGAAAACCCTCTAATTCTTGTCCGACTCACTCCGGCTCTACCTCAGTTCCAGAGTTCACTCCTAGTTCTAATGTGTACGCGATTCAACAGTTACCAAAATTAGACATTGTTAATTTGTCTGAAAATACATATATACTCTGAAAGCATCAGGTTATGTTAGTTATAGATGGATATGGTTTGACTCTTTTTATCTTTGATCATAAGATTCCAGATAAATTTACCATTGATAAGGCAGGAAGGTCTATAGAGAATCCTATCTTTGTTGCATATCAAAAACAAGATAAGTTACTTGCATCTTGGATTTTATCTACTGTGAGTTCGGAAGTTCTTCCTCTGTTGACAGGAATTAATACTGCTCATGGTGTTTGGGATGCCATTTCTCGATAGTTTGGTGCTAGGTCAACAGCCAAAATTTCTGCTTTACGCCATAGTCTGCATTCTCAGAAGAAGCGCAGGTTATTTGTTAATGAGTATCTTGCAAAGGTGAAACTTATATGTGACACTCTTAATGCCTCGGGTAATGTTGTACAGAACAAGAACAAATCAGTGTTATTCTTTCTGGATTAACTGCAGAATTTGAGTTTGTCATAGCTATTGTATCTCCTGAAATGCAATCTCTTGAGAGCCTCACTGATATGCTTATTGATTGTGAGACTCGACAAAAAGAATTTTTGACTAATAGTCTTTCATTTCAAGCAAATCTTGTAGTACAACAAGACAGCAAAAGAGAAATGTTGGAAGATAATGAAGATCATTTTCAAAGTCATAATGTTACTAGCAATTTCTCAAAAGGACAAAGAGGTGGCACTTATTTTCGAGGAAGAGGATGAGGTCGTTTTGGTTCTAATCGACCTCAATGTCAAATTTGTGAAAGATTTGGTCATCTTGCACAAAAATATTGGTATCGTTTTGACCAGAACTATCAGAATCGCACTGACTCTAGGAGTGGTTCAAATAGCTCCGGATATAATTCTACACCCTTTTTTCGATTGAATTCTTCAACACAACATATGGTTTCTGCTCCTGCTCAAGCATATTCTCACATTGTTGCAGGACTGTAATCTGGTTTCTTCTCTTCTGGACATGCTTCTCCTTGTTCATTCCCAACATCTTCTTATATTCAACAAGGTGGTTCTTGCTCTGTTCCTCAGCAAGTTTTCTCTAGTGCAACTTCAATGTCACCAGCCCCTTCTTCTACTCATGTCATTCCTTCAGCTCCTACACTTCAAAATGCCAGTCCAAGTTCTTTTGTTGCAGTACCTTTCTTCAATCATGTGTCCCCTGAAGTTTCTGTTGCAAACTCGAAGGAAGTGATGTGGTATCCAGACTCTGGGGCCACTCATCACATAACTAATGCTTGTGATAATCTGCACTCTGACATGGCATATACAGGTATGCATACTCTTCTTATGGGTAATGGTGATGAGTTCAAAATCACACGTATTGGTCATGGTATGCTAGATACAGGTAGTAGAATTTTGGTATTAAGAATTTGCTATGTGCTCCTGCTATCAAAAAGAATTTATTGTCTGTCTCACATTTTGCTCGTGATAACAATGTATTTTTTGAGTTTCATTCTTCTAAGTTTTTTGTCAAGGATACTCAGACCAAGGACATTTTGCTGGAAGGGAGGCTCACTCCTGAAGGTCTCTATGAGCTTACTTTTAATTCATTTGAAGTTGCTGCTGATAGGTTGCGAATTCCCCGTGATAATAAATTTTTTGCACACTCATGTACTACTTCCGAATCTGCTTTACAACTTGAATTGTGGCATAAACGTCTAGGACACCCATCTTTAAGTGTTCTTAAGACTGTTCTTCAATCTTGTAATATTATTTTTGGTGATAATAACATGTCCACTCCTTACTCATCTTGTTTGCAAGGAAGTCTCATAAGCTTCCTTTTCAATTGTCCACTAAGGTGTATGACTCTCCTTTTCAGTTAATTGTTTCAGATGTTTAGGGACCAGCCTCAGTTGTATCCAATGGATTTTCTTATTATGTGTCTTTCATTGATGTTCATAGTAGATTTACATGGTTGTTTTTGCTCAAGAAGAAATCTGATGTTTTTCAATGTTTCATCGATTTTTATAAGATGGTTGAAGTTCAGTTTGGTTGTAAGATTAAGGCTTTGCAAACGGATGGTGGTGGAGAGTATCAAGTTTTGACATCTTGGCTAAAATCTCGTGGTATACAACATCGACTTACTTATCTAAATACATCAGAGCAAAATGGAAAAGCTGAGAGAAAGCATCGTCAAATAGTTGATGTAGGTTTGACATTTTTGGCTCAAGCAGGAATGTCGTTACAATATTGGAGTCATGCTTTTGTCACTTCTGTGTTTCTTATTAATCGGCTTCCCACTCAACTATTACAAGGAAGATCTCCTTTTGAGGTGTTGCACAATCACAAACCAGATTATGAATTTTGCAGGGTGTTTGGATGTGCATGTTATCCATTGATGCGACCTTTTCATCATCACAAGTTTGAGTTTCGAACAAAGCAATATGTCTTTGGGGGTTATAGCATGAGTCACAAGGGGTATAAGTGTCTCACTTCAAAGGACAAAATTATTATCTCACGGTATGTTATTTTTGATGAAAATGTTTTTTCCTTTGTAGAAAAACATAAACCAGTCTTTGGTGAACAACAAGGAACCACCCTCAATGATGCTTCTTTACATGGAGTTCCTTTAGTCATTTTTTCACTACCTAAGGACTCTTCAAATATTTATCATGATCAGGTACATAGAAATGAGCCTGCACAATCTTTAAAAACTTTGACTCCTTCCTGTCATGATGTCGAGCTTAATAACATGGACAAAGGAAATACAATGGCTAATTCTACTGCTGTTGCTCCTGCACCACCTATCATTGGTCAGTCAGGTATTTCTCTCAATTCTGGTTGAGATTTCCGAGATTCAGCTATAATTCCTACACTAAATAATCCTTTTAAAACTATGCCTATTGATGAGAATGAGGATGAACTTGCTACTTCCTTTCCCGAAATTGAGGATGAGTGTGTTGCTGTTTCTTCACCTATTTTTGATCAGTCAAATGCTACTCCTTTATCAGGTGAAGGTTTTCCTATATCAGTCGCAGGTCCTACTTTAGATGCACCTACTGGAGCAGTACCTATTGATGAGAATGAGGTACCTCAAGTTCTAAACCTTCATCCAATGATGATAAGAGCAAAACATGGCATTCGAAAACATAAGGTATATAGCGTTAATGTGTCTTCTACAACACCTTTGGACGTAATTATAAAACCTCAAACTATCAAGGAGGCCATGAAAAGTGAGCATTGGTGGAAAGCTGCCCAAGAAGAGTATGATGCACTAGTAAGAAACAACACTTGGACAGTGGTTGAATTGCCTTCCAACAGGACAGCAATAAGTTGCAAATGGATTTTTAAAGTTAAAAGAAATATTGATGGTTCAGTTTCTAGGTACAAAGCTCGACTGGTAGCAAGAGGGTATTTGCAACATGCTGGATGTGACTTTCATGAAACTTTTAGTCCTGTTGTTAAGCCTACAACAGTCCGAACTATACTCTCCATAGAAGTTACAAAGAATTGGGTTTTACGGCAGGTTGATGTTAATAATGCTTTTTTGAATTGTGATTTGGCAAAAGAAGTTTATATGACTCAGCCTCCAAGATATGAACAAGGTGACAAACATCGCTTGGTTTGCAAATTAAATAAAGCAATTTATGGGTTGAAACAAGCACCAAGGGCCTGGTTTATAAAGCTTCGAGAGTATTTGATATCTGTGGGGTTTGGTTTGTCAAAATCAGATTCTTCTTTGTTCATAAGAAGAGTAAATAACACTTTCATATATCTATTGGTGTATGTCGATGACATTATACTCACAGGAAGTGATGCTAATGAGCTACAACAAGTCATTAATGAGTTGAACAAGACTTTCTCACTAAAAGACCTAGAATTTTTGAACTATTTTTGGGCATTGAGGTTATTCCTACTGCTCATGGTTTACTCTTGAATCAAAAAAAGTACATCACTGAGTTGCCACAACGAAGTGGGTTGGACAATGCAAATAGCTTACCTACACCTATGGTTACAAATTGTTCTCTTTCTACTCATATTGGTAGTCCTATATCTAATGTGACCGATTATAGGAGTATAGTTGAAGCCCTTCAGTATGTTGTTATTACTAGGCCTGAGATTGCATTCTTTGTTAATCGAGTATGTCAGTTTATGCAAGAACCATTAGACACTCATTTTCATGTTGTTAAACGAATACTAAGGTATTTGCAAGGAACACTCGACTATGGGTTGTATTTTACCTCTTCTTTTCGGTTGGACATTACAACATTTGCTGATGCAAATTGGGGATCTTATGTTGATGATAGGCGTTCGACTACAGGATTTTGTATATTTCTTGGCAATAATCCAATATCTTGGGGTTCAAAGAAGCAATCTGTGGTCTCTCGATCTACTACTGAAGCAGAATATAGGAGTGTTGCTTGTGCCACCACTGAAATATTATGGCTTAAATCTCTTCTTGGCGAGTTATTTGTAGAAGTTCCAGGTACACCAACACTGTGGTGTGACGATTCTAGTGTTGTTGCCGTATCCGTTAATCCAGTGATGCACTCTAAGTTCAAACATGTTGAACTTGATCTCTATTTTGTTCGTGAGAAGGTGATGGCTGGTAAATTGCAGGTCAATGAAATTCCTGCTTATGAGTAGATTGTCGATGTTATAACAAAGCCTTTGTCTACAAATTTTTTTTGTAGACTTCGAGACAAATTGGTTGTGGTTTCTTCAAACATTGTCAAAGGTATATAATTAGTTCTTTGGTTTGTAGTTTTTCTTCTTACCTCTAATTTTTGCAGGTCTGTTACTCGCTTCAACAAAGCCTCAAGTTATGCAGATGTTTATGTTTTTTTGTGGGACGAGATCAACAAGGTCAAGAAAGCAAAGTGAATGTTATGAGTTTAGATTAGGATATGATTGTAAAAAGAATTAAGGGGCTGTTATGAGTTAGTTACAGATGGTTAGGAGATTTGTTAGTATTGTCGTTAGTAAACTAACTCAAACATCCTGTGTATAAATATACTCTGTCTCATATTCTTGAGACATTACGAGTCTTCATTAATAAAATACATGAGAGTATTGCCTCTCTTTCATTCTCTCCTCTCTCACTGGATGAATATCCAACACTTTTATATTTTTTTAATAGAAAATTAGTTAATAGTGATGTTGATCACTCTGTGTTGTACAGTCTTGGACCATCTTATGCTAAAAGAAATTTTGGAAGTTTTACCTTTCCCTGATTTGGCAACGTGGAAGCATCAAATATTTTAATATTTATCTGTTTCTTAAGACCACCATTAAACTAGCTTCTCTACTTATATTAACCTTTTTCTCAAGTGAGACTATACCTTCTGAATTCTCTTGCTTCATCAAGTTCGGGAATTTCATTTACAGTCTCTATAGCCACAGCTTTCTTCACTTTGGACAGATAAACTTAGTATGAATTAGATTCTATTTATTTTGTTGGTTTATGGTTGCTATGCATATGTGTTCCAAATGTAGGCATCGTGCTATACCAAAACAGCTTAAATTGACTATCTTTTTGTCTAGTGTTTTTCTTCATTCCTTGAAAAATAGTAGTAATAATAATAATTGCTAGTCATTTAACATGTAACTAATATTGGTATTGTCAATATGGATTTGCATTTGATTTTTGTAGTACGTCGTTACATATTCCTTTTTGATTCATTAGTTGATTAATATTTTTTATAACTCGTTATTATTTTTAAAAAATTGTCATCTAGAGGTGAACTTTCGAGAGTTGGATTTTAGACCTATCATGTAGAGGATGAAAATCTTTTACCCGGCCCTAATTATATTGTTACTTTTTTTTTTAACAAGCTAATAGTAATAACAAGTAGTATCTGTTCTAGAATAGAATTTTCACCATTTGACATTGGTCGTTCAATCACTCAGATGGCATCGCTGATGCTCGAACCCGTGACCTCTAGGAACATCAATCGTTCCTTTAACCACTTGGGCTAGAGGGTTCGTGCGAGTGTATTGTTACTTAGGGTATAAGATTTAAGATGTAAAAAAAATAGAATTATAGTTTATAATTTAAATTTTTAAGTATTTTTTTAATATATGGCATAGTTAAAAGATAAGAGATTTTTGTTCTCATGTAAGAGCCCAAATGGGGATGCAAATCGTCTACCTCTTTCCCATGCCTCCATTTATGCCTCCGCTTTAAATTAGAGGGTTTAGGGTATAGGGTGTAGGGTTCTAGGTTAGGGATTATGGTTAGGGTTTAGGGAATTAGGGGTAGGATATATTTTTAGGGGGAAAGGTTTAGGGTTTAGGATATAGAAAACAAGGGTTAAGGTTTAAAATTCAATTTTTAGAATTTTTAATAGGAGACATGGATAGAGGCATGATAAAAAAGTAGAGGATTTTTACTCCCCAAAGGGTGCAATTGTTGGTAAGATCTGGAGTCCAAATTTGAATATATATATATATATATATATATTTAAATGATAAAATTTCGAAACAAAAATTCTTGTTATTTTTTATATTTATTTTATGTTAACACTAAAAATTAAAATTATATATTTTTATTTTTTTAAATCCTGAATTTTAATTTTTAATATAAGATATAAATAAAAAAACTAAAAAAGACATAAAAATATCAAAGAGCATTTAAATAGTCATCCACAAAATTAAAAAATAAAAAATAAAAATTGGTGTCCTACATATGTCTTACATTAAAACATATAGTTTTTGATTTATGGTTTATGTAATAAGGTTTAGTTTTTAAGGTTTAAGATTTTAAATTTAGAATTAGGGTTAAAGTGTACAATTAAAGATTTTAGTGTTGAAACATAAACATAACACTAAAAAGGGTTATTTTTTGGTTTGTTCCACAACCAAAATAGCATTTTTCATATAACGAAAGCAGTGTCGATCAAAATCGTTAATGTTAGATATAATAATATTAAACAAAATCACATTACTAACTATACAGTTGTAATTGTATAACAGTCAATTACGACAATAATATGCCACTATTTTCGTTATTATTTGTTATTCATGTTACAGTTTATTATAAATTATACAAGTTTAAAAAAATCACGACCTAAATATCTACTATATAACTACAATAACAATTATGTTATTCGCTAACATAATAAACGCAAATGGACCGAGAATGTATCAAAGGCCGTAATATAAACTCTTGTAAGAGAACCTGAACAACAACCTGAACAGTACTTGTGTTTCAAACCAGAAGACGACTTCGGTTGGATGAATCTCCTTCGCCATCTCCGACCGGAACCAGTACCGATATTCTTACAGCACTTAGCCAAGATCATCAGAGACTACGCAGAAAGAACTACATGCTAGCATCTGAACTCACTCACATGAAGAGACTTTACAATGACATCGTTTGTTTCATCCAAAACCATGTCAAACCAGTGCCGGACAGGCCAAAGACATTACTTTAAAATCGAAGATCACAGGATTGAGTGGTCCATTACGAGATTCAATCCATATTTCGAGCACTGAAATTGCTGAAAACAGCGTTTTAGGCAACTCGTCTTCGGTGAGTGCAACGCAGGAGCTGAACAAGAGTGGTGTAAAGCTTTTTGGAGTTTCTCTCGTTGATAACAAACGGTACTTCAGCAAGAATTGCAATGCATGGGGTACCCCTAACGCTTGTTAGATTTTTTGGTTCTATACTATGGTTGATTTGAGTTACTATATTAATATTATCATCAGATATATTTTTTTATCGGGGTATTAACTTATAATTTAATAATAAATTATAATTAATGGGCTAATTAAATGATAAACAGATTGATATATATCTTTTAAATAGGTTTAGAGTTTAAGACGTTATATATGTAAAAAATTTCTACTAAGAAAGTCATTCACTAAAACTAATTAGGTATACAATACAGATAAGTCCAAATTAATTAGGACTAAACCCTGTAGCTTCATATTCACACCCGAGTAGATGGGTGAACTCTTGATGAGTGTTCATGTTGTACTCTATTTTTGCTTACAATCTAAAAGAGTACATTATTAAAGCTTTGTGTTGGGGTTTAAGATTCGAATCATAATTAAAAAACGAATACTTATATATATCTTTGTTGATTAGTCGTTAATATTTGGCTTAGATATATATTTTGTACTTAAATTAGATAAATTCTCTCAAATTATACAAAAATTTATATATTCTATTATTTTTATCCTAATTCAAAATAAATAAATAAATAAATTTAATTATCTATATTTAAAAATTATATTAATTTACTTTTTTTTATTCTCCTAATTTTTTTTTTTAAAAATGTTATACTAATAATTTGTTATTTTATTGTAGAATACAATTATCCAACTATAGTTTTGATCTAATGGACTCATTTGATTTGACATTATTAAAAAAAATAACTAAATTATTGTATTTTTAAATATGAATCATTTAAATTTAGTGAATTATTTAAATTATGATCAAGTTGATAGAATGTATAAGTTTTGAAAATTAAAATCATTAATAGAAGTATTAAAATAATGAATAAAATTAAAGTTCAAGTACCAAATAAAGAGTAAAATTTCTTTAGATATCAATTTGAAAAAATATGTATAGTTTAGAAGAGTAAGAGTTCATTAAGTATCAATTTAAAAGAAAATATATAATTCAGATATCAAATATATATTTAAGTTTAATAAAATTCCAATTTTAAGTCTTATTGATAATTCCATTTTATTGTTCGAAGAAAAAAAAAATTTTAAAAATCAAAAGAAAACAACATACTATCTAGGGGGTGTAAACGAGTCGAGTCGAGCTCGAATAGTGCTAAGCTGATTCGGCTCGTTAAGATTTCGAGTCAAGTTCAAGCTTGAGTAATTTTAAAAGAGACTAAAATATCTGAGCTCGGCTCGTTAAGAACTCGAGTCGAGTTCGCTTTTTTCGAGCCTAATCGAGTTAAGTATTGATCGATCTTTGACCGTGTTAGACTCGAGTAACTCTTATCTCTTACGTCTCATTTAAAGCCTAATGGATAAAAAAACTTTGATACACAAGTTGTGTAAACTCAAGCTTGTTAATTTTAGGTTTTAGTATATTAATTTAGGGTTTAAGACTTATGTTAAAGGTTAGATTTTAGGGTTTAAAGTTTAGAAATTTAGATTTTAAATTATAAAAAATAAAAAAATAGTATATTTATGTTTCCGAGTAGCTCGTAAGTTTTTTGAGTCGAGTATCATGTAGCTCAGCTCGGCTCGTCAAGAACTCGAGCCGATTTCGAGCTCGAGTCGAGTTTTAACCGAACTTTGACCGAGTCGAACTCGAGTAACTCGTGATCTATCTCGTCTCATTTATAACACTAATACTATTAACCTTTAAATAAAAAATACTAAACAATAGTAGTACATCCATATTGTTAGTCAAACAGGAACACCTAAAGAAGGATGGATCCACTATCAACCTTTAAATAAAAAATAAATATAAATTTAAATGTTTTGAACTTTCCAAACAGGATTGAAAAAAGAAATATATGTTTTTGTTATAATATTCTTTTCATAATTAAAAACGATATTATAAATTTACTAATAAAATATTTTGAATTATACTAATCATGTGATATTAATAAACTTTTTATGAAATAAAATAAATAAAGTTGATATAATTGAGGTACAATTTGTTTTAGGCAAATCCACCAAACTCCAATCCATTTGCTTGGATTAGGTTCTCCCTTGATTCTTTACCCGACAAAGAATCTGCAAGATTTTCAAGTGCCTTATGGGAACTTTAAACTAGCTAAAAGAGTATATATATAATAGTATATTTTGTTTGTTTTATGTAGGGATGGCAATAGTTGGATTCCATCCGAATTCGTAAATTTAGATTATTTTTATATTAAATTTTGGTGATGAGTTGTAAAAAATTTATTATTTTTATTTATTATTTTAAATATTTTTCAAACACACCTAATAATTTATTTTTTTAAAATTTATTGTTCACACAAATTTACCTTTAAATTAAACTCCTAATAATAAGTATTAGAAAAAAATAGATTCTTAACAACAAACATTGCTAAAAATTAGAACTCGTAATAATTAATATTGAAAAAATATATATTTTAAGAGAAAGTATAATACAAATATCGAAAAAATAGGATTTTAATAACAAATACTGAAAAATAAACTCATATAGTAATAAGTATTAAAAAAATAATTGACTCATAATAACAAATATTAAAAATTAAATCTTAATAATAAACATTAAAAAATTAAATTATTATTAAAATTAAGCATATTTGATAAAAAAAATTAAAACACAAAATTATATACGGTGATCTTGAATAGGGATGAACCTTGAGCTATCGCCATGATGACCCACTCCCAGGAAGATCCTGCTCACTAGAATACAATATTTAGATATTTAGTCTATGTATTTATAAGATCCTATTATTTTACAATAATTTATGTTTTGAATTTAAATATTGATTCAAATATTTTTATAATATAACGTAAGCGGAACTCCCTTGTAAGTGTTTTTAAATTGTATATATGTTTTAAATGATTGAAAAAATAAATATATTTGAAAATTAATTGTGAATTCAGTTAAACTAGATCAAAGTTTTATGATTGTGATTTGAGTTTGAGGTTTAAATATAACAGTGCTTAGTTTATTACACACGTTTATTGAATCATTTACTTGATATTTTTTTATTTTTTATATATTTAAATGTTAATGAAGATATGCACTAAATTGATCATCGTATATTTTAAAACTTTAAACTATAAAGTTATATTCATAATATTAAACATATTTATAAATATAAACCAATATATTTATAAACACTAAATAAACAAATATAAACATATTAAAAAATCTATAAATAAACATAAATTTAATACTAATAATTTTAAAAGTAAATAAACATAAATAAAATCTTACATTCTCTGTTAAGCTTGAGGCTGTAGCATTTGTGTCAAGACAAGGCTAAGATTGATACGCACATGGTCCCGCCAAACTTGCACGCAACCTTACCATGCTAGTTGCCGGTCGAAGACACAATGATTTAACCAACCCCACATGTCCATCACAACCAACCATTGAAAAAACTTTAAATACACGTTCAAATCATTAAATCGGAAACGAATCTTGTTAATTAAATTTTAAAATTTTTAATTTATTTTTTGATGGAGTTAAAATAAATTTTAAATATTTTAATACTCAAATGAGAATTTAAAAAAATTGAAAATTAATTTAATAAAAATATTTAAAACTTTTAAGAATATAACAAAAATATTAAATCGTTTGAAGATTAAATTTTGTTTTCAAACATTTTGTGGGGACAAGGACTCCACCGGCTCCATAAGTATCAGCCCCTTCGTTAATTTAGGCAATTTTATATTAATATTCCTTATTAATTATTTTATTATATATATATATATATATACTGAATTTATTTAGAATTTTATATCCGTGTCAGAATATATAAGTCGAAATCACGTTTTATACAACATGTTTCCTGAAGTCACATTTTACATAAAGCGGTTTTTTCCCAAGTTAGAATCACTTTCTACATCATCCTATATAAATGTTTTGGATAAGAAATCGTTTTTTATAAGAAATGATTTTTACGAGATATTAAATCGTCAGAAATCTAGTGAATGGAAATCGTTGTCCGTAAAAAATGGTTTCAATTAAAAGAAAATTATTTTTTATAAAAAGCGATTTCTCTTTGAATTACATTATTGTGCCTTGTGAAACGCGGTTTTTGTTGTATTTATGTCGTTTCAATTGAAGTCGTTTTTTCCATAAAAAGCGATTTCCAATCAATATCACTTCCTAGAGGGCGTGATTGCTCTTATAAATAGCCGACCCTACCTTTATTCAAAATCACTTAAGAAATTATTTTCTATAAATCTTTCTTGTTTCTTTATTTCTTTCTGATAGTTTTGGTTTATTTATGGAATATATTCGATACAATACCGAATTTGTAACCCCCTGACCCGGTCTAGACGCTACCCGACTCGAACGAGCTATACGGGGAATATCGAGACTAATCTAAAGACTCGCCCCGATAAAAAACCCTAAATTATTCTCCTTTATCTTTTCTAAATGCATTAATTAGATCCTACATGTTCATGCAAGGACTGAGTTTATTTGCAGCGGAAATTAATCTGAAACGAGTCATATTTTAAACGAACAAGTTTTAGGGACCTAATTATAATTTTCCAAAAATTTGTGATCCAAAAAGTATACTAGATGCATTTATCAACTTATATGACCTAAACCTCATAATCCCACAAGATTTCTAGATGATTGGCATCCTAATTTCATGCTCTTAGTACAATTGAAACCAATGTTCAACAAAGTCATAATTCAACATGAATAAGCAAAATTAAGATGCGAATCAAATCCAAAAACTTCATTAACATAAAAGCAACATACCAATATGCAAAGTTCAATATTCAACTTCTATGTCATAAGGTTCCTCATCACCATTGCTCCCTAAACTACCTAAGGTTCAAAATATAAAAGCAACATACTTGAGCTAAAATATGAATTAAAAAGCACTAAGAGTTTTCCTTGCTTGTCCGGATGACTAACTCACTTCTTGTTTTGCATTACAAGGAAAAGAGAGAGGTTAAGCTTACGCTTAGTGAGTGAATTATAAAACAATTTTAACTACTTGTAATGCAACCCATATTATACCGTAAAATAGTTTAAAAACAAGTCATGCTCAAGAAAACCATTTGTGACTATTATGTCACTAAGATATTCAAAAATCCGCAAGTGTTTATATATCACATGGCATACACCACAAAACAAGTCTTACATGCTTAACAAGCCATACTTCAAAACCTTTGAACTCTTTTATAAAACACATGCAATTTACAAATTGCACAAAAATCAATAAAACGTTTACACTTGTATTTTTCACATGTTGGTTAAGTGACACGGATGGAGTTACCTACAAACGTTGGGATAAACGGACACATGCGAATGACATCGTTCACCAATTCACACTGATTGACTATTACAATCTAAAGATCCCACCTTGGTGTCCGGGATAGTTCGCCATACCCGAATGTGATAAGGTAATAGATATCACATAGTACTAGGCTAACCTCTAATTCATCACTCAAGGAATTTACACACGTACGAATTTTTATAATTATAGTGCATTGTACATCCTATTGATCGAACAACTTATCCCAGGACCACCAACTTAATATCCAACACAAAACAAAACCAAATGTTCAAGTTTTAGATTAAAAACAGTAGAAAAATCACATGAATTCCTCTATTACATGCACAATGTGCATAAACCGATAAAAACTATTTTTTTACTTATTTTGAAAACAAATCGAGGAATCATTAAAACCAATTTAAAAACATACACATGAGTATTTGTTCACATGCATAAAAACATATGCACAATTATTTAACGAGCATGATTGACACATAGAAAAATAACATAATATGGGAAAACCGATTTACGAGAGCGAACGAAAAACTTACTCCGGAGTCTAGGGAGGTTTCTCACACCTTCCCTACACTCCCATCATTTTGAAAACAAGTTTAAAATACTGCCAAAACAGCCCAATCTCAAATCCACTCGCCGATAACCAAAACTTGTCCGACAAGTAACCAAAAACGTGATTCAACTTTTCGATCTCCCTCAAACTTGTTCCTATAACTATTGACCTATTTTAAGCATCAAAACCAGAGGTTTTAGTGCATTATAACACACTTAAACATCCCTCAAGTCAGACCAATACATGGCAACCCCTAAAAACACCATAAAACCTAATCGAAACTCACCAAAAACCTCTCTAAACACCCCTAAACCTTATGTCCGGGATTAGATACTTAAAAGCCATCTTAATTACATCTAAACACTTCAAAATTCATATATTTAGGCATCAAAAACAGTCATGTAAAACCCTTGAACGAAAATCAAGAAAATAATTGAATATTTATCAAGAAAACCGATTTTATTGATTCAAGACTTTAAAGATTGTTTCGATCAGACAAGAACTTATGAATTTCATTAAATAACTTTAGGTTTCAGAGTTTTAAATGATTCTCACCTCCAAAATTGATCTCACCCCTTCAAAGGTTTAAAAACTAGAAAATCCGAAGAAAAACGAAGAGAATTTGAAGAAGAAAAATATAAGAAAATAAACCAACAAAATTTTATTAAAAAGAATGGATATTTACCTTGAAAAGATAATGAAGAGGCTGCCTTGGAGAAGAAGAAACCGAAATTTAATGAAGGGGTATTTTTAAAAAGTGAATTTTTGGGTTTTGGATCAAAATTAGAGAATTTTGATTACTTAGGTTAAAACAAGTGGTTAAAGATTGTTTATATAGGCTCTTGGAAAGCCTAGATCAACTAGGATTAGGATTATATCAAATTACCTTAAAGATCCAAAATTTTGGCTTAGTTTATAAAATTATCCTCAAGTTTTCAATTTTTACAAAATAGTCACTAATTTCAAAATATTACGGATTCAAGGTTCAATTTTCAAAATTGATTTTACCTAAGTCAAATATATATTAAATAATGATTTTATAATATTTTTCAATAATTTATTTTCATTAAAAACCAATTTTTAAGAATTTAATCCCGGACTAGGCTAAACTGACCCACTAACTTCTAGGTCCAATTTTAGAGTGTTACAGAATTTATGAAGACTGGATGAGAAACATTATTTCGATTACTGGAAAAGAAATGATGAGATAATATATTTTATTTAATTTTTTGAATTTATTATGTTATTATTTTTTAAATTTATTTACGAAATTTAATTATTTACTTTTTTAACTTTTTTTATTTTTTTAAATTTATTTGTAAGGGCTATGAATGCGTGTTAAACTGTTATTGTCATCGCATCTGGGAAGCACCTCATGAGGATATAATTCTATACTTGATTGAATCGAGATTTGGGCCCAATAGTTCTATAACCGACGAAAGTAAATTACATTATCCACTTATCAACGTGTTGTTAGAATGGTGGAGGTCGTAGACACACGTTTCATCTTTCTTCTGGTGAGGCTACTATCACCCAACATAATGTTGTCTACAACTTGGTTTACGAATTGACGATGATCCTATAATGAGTACTACGAAAGGTGATTGAGTGGGTTTATGTATGGAGTTACTCGAAATTAAACCAGATAATTTGGATAGCGGTGAAATATTCCTAACTTTCTTGGAACAAAATTTTATCAATCTATTAGAGAAAGTGTAAGAAGAAATGAAGAAGGTAAATAATTTATTTATTAATGATAATATTTTTTAGCTTTTTTATTTATCTTTATTATGTTTTATAATTTAATAAAAAAATTTACAACGATTTACTCGTGTGCATATTTTGTGAATTCTTGATAGGATTTTAATGCTAGACAATCCCGACATAAAGTGCATTTGATGTGGTTGCGTCATCTACGCAATTTCTAGGATTCTAGTAGGCTAAGTTAGGGATTTTCAATGTTGGCTTTTTTATTTAGAGAGTTGTGTAGAAATATCGATCACGAGAAACATGTAATAGGAGGTTGTTTGTTGTTTTTTTAGTCATGGGCTTGGTATCGAATGCCTTTTTTACGCCCGACCCTTATTCAGCCGACACCATTTCAGTTTCCACTGGTCTGAAAGTAATTAAATTTTAAGTGAGTTGATAAATAATATATTTTGTAATTTCTTAATAATTATTTTATTTCATGAATAATAGATGGTGTCCTTAATTAAATCACGTAGGACTGCCCACAACCTAACATGATTTTCGACTATTGATTGAAAAGACTGATCAGGTAAATTTAAGAAATTCAAATAATTATTTTAAATTATTATATTTTTTTTAGAAAAGTGATATAATATGTTCAATTAGAATATAAATATGTTCAATTCTAATAGAATTTTATAATATTTTAAATTATGATTTTTTAACTTAAATAATATTTTTTGTAGTTTGTTTAGACGTCGTACGATGATCCAGATGTTATGCAATGTATTCCTATAAAAATATTTTAGATTTCGAACATCTAGTTGAAGATTGTATCGATGATTCATTATTCTACTATGGAGTCAATGTAGGCCCCTCGACTCAGTCTAGACAAAACCCGACTTGAACGAGCTACATGGGGAATACCGAGGCCAATCCGGAGATTTGCCCCAATAAACGAACCTAAATTTTTTTTCTTTTTATCTTATCTAGATGCTTTATTTTGATCCTACATGTTCATGCATAAATTATATTCAATTACAGTAGAAACAGATAAGGAACGAGTCCTAAAACGTACAAACATACTTTAGGGGAAAAAATGTAATTTTCTAGAAATTTAGGGACTAATTATGAAATTCGTGTTACAAATCTTTAATTAGGTTCATTACATGCTTGCATCTTAAATTTTAAACCTCCAAAGGTTTCAAGACATTCTCTATATGTAAATTCACCTAAAAACACTTTAAGAACATATCATGGCATATTAGTTAGATGCAATTCAACCTAGTTAACAACAATATATCCAACTCCTAAGAGCATGCTTCAACATCAACAATCACATAAACACATATAAGAATAACATAAATATACTCAACATGATTTCTAGATGCATTCCAACCTAAATAACCACATCATAGATTCAACTCATAAATAGTTAGGCTTCATTATCAACAACACTCAAATTCACACATAGGGATATCAAGAATCAAAATTCAATATAACTTTTATTATAACTAATAGAATAACAATAGGCAATTCAAATTCAAGTTACAAGCTAACATCAACATGGATAATCAATCTAGCCATTAAAAGTATAATTAACATAAACATCATTCTTAAAATGATATCTCATTCCCATTGCTCTCTCACCACTACTAATTTTATAAAGACATACTTGAGCCTTCACTTGGCGGTTACCTGAATCCTTGCTTTCTCTTTCTGCCTCAACATTATTTACACTGTATTGTAAGGTAAATGAGAGGGTAAGCATAAGCTTAGTGAGTGAATAAAAACAAGTATAAAAACTCCTTGCAATGCAACCCATATTAAACCAAATTTAACAATTTAAAAAACAAGTCATGCTCTTTGTAAAACATTCATGGCTAACAAGTCCATCTTAAGAAAATCAGCAAGTGACCATGGCTCGCAAGCCACAAAACCTTTTCAAAATCTCTTTTTGAAATCACATGCTTAATAAGCAAAACACAAGTCTTATATTCTACTCATAGCAATGCTTGAATCAAAACTCTTGTGCAAAATTCTCAACTCATGAAATAGTTATTGCAAAGTAAAAATACTAGCTTTTTAAGCCATATTGATATTAGTTATTCGATTAATCTATCGCTAATCATTGGGATAAACATACTCTCGTTCGGTCCCTTGAACGAGGTTACATGGAGGTCTAGTTCCATCATGCCAATACTCACCTTAGTGTTCGGGTTAGTTAGCAAACCCGAATGCGATAAAGTCCCTTATATCGCGCAACATTAGTTCCCCTTAATGCATCACTAAGGAATTTCACACATACAAATTTTACATATTTAGTACCCTACCATCCTATTGATCGATCAAATTATCCCTCTTAACCATCACATAATAATCCAATACAAAACAAAAACAATGTTTAAGTTTCAAGTTAAAAACAGTATGTAACCACATGCATCCCACTATTTTATGCATCAATTGCATAAACTGGCAAAATCACCTTTCTCATGTTTTAAAAACAAAAATCATAGGAGCATCATATAAATAAACTAATTTTGTAAAAACAATCTCACGAGCATTGAGCACATGCATAATCACATATGCAATTTTTAATACGAGCATGACTAAAAACACATAGTAAAAACAAGGCATAATATAAGAACCTTTTAGAAAGCAAAAAGTTTATCTTACTTCCGAGTATAGAGAGGTTTATGACACCTTCCCTACACCTTAAAACCTTTGAAAAAACATTTAAAACTCTTCTGAATTGGCAGCCCTCATAATCCACTCATCAATTTACCAAAACCTGCTCGACAAGTCACCAAAAACGCGATTCGACTTTCTGATCGCCTTCAAACTTGTTCCTCTACCTAATGACCTGATTCAAGCATCAAAACCAGAGTTTTTAGTGCATTAAAAAACACCCAAAAATCCCTCAAGTTGGACCAATACTAAACAGCTCCAAAAAAACACCATAAAACTTAACTGAAACTCACCGAAAATCTCTCCAAACACCACCTAAACCTTATATCCGGGATTAAATACTTAAAATTCATCTTAATTACATCTAAAAACTTTAAGATTCATGTATTTAGGCATATAAAACAGCCATGTAAAATTCTTGAACGAAAATCAAGAAAATAATAAATTTTTTATCTAGAAAACCGATTTTATTGATTTAAGACTTTAAAGATTTTTGCAATCAGCCAAGAACTTAGGAATTCCATTAAAGAAATTAATGTTTTATAGTTTTGAATGATTATAACCTCCTAAAATTGATCCAACATCCTTTCAAGGTTTAGAAACAAGAAAACCTGTAGAAAACGAAGAGATTAGTGAATTTTTAGGGTTTGGATCAAAATTAGGGAATTTTGATTACTTAGGTTAAAACAAGGATTAAAGTTTGTTTATATAGGCTCTTGTAAGGTTTAGATCAACTAGGATTAGGATGATATCATATCCCCTTAAAGATTCAAAGTTTTGTCTTAGTTTATAAAATTGTCCTTAAGTTTTCAATTTTTACAAAATAGTCACTAATTTCAAAATCTTAGGGATTCAAGGGTTAATTTTCAAAATTGGTTTGGCCTAATTCAAATATATTTCAAATAATAATTTTAGAATATTTTCCCCTAATTTATTTTGATTTAAAACTAAGTTTTACAAATTTAATCTCGAACTAGGCTAAACCGACAAAACCGATTCACTAAACTTCTAGGCCCAATTTTGGGGCGTTACGATCATATCCTGTTATCGATTTCTTATAAAATTTGTATTTATTACATTGTGTGTCCCAACAAGGAAAGACTAATGTGGATTTGTTAGAGCGACATTCAAGATGGATGACGTTATGGGCACAAAGATTGGTCAAGCGACCCCTTTGTGAACCGATTGTACATCATAGTGTCACATAAAAGTATAAAAAATGGTTACAACAATATGGGAAGCACATATACTTACCCTAGAGGAGCGAGAACGAGAAGTAGTGGTTGCTCCTCGAAAAGGTCCACCTACACAACATGGTAGAAGAGGAGGAGGGGTTGACAATCGCCAAGGTCGGGGAAAAGGAAGGAATGCTCTTGACTCACCACTAGGAACTACACAGATACTTCCTTAATCAAAACAAGTTTCTATGACACCAATGGCACAACTTACATTCTCTCGATATGCACCATCGTTATCTCCTAGTTGGGGACACCTTTCGAAGGTTTTTTCACGGACATACTTCATCCTTTTATGTTTGCTACTGTACCTCGACCATTTTGATGTCACTATCATCTTATTACCCTTCAGTTCCTTCGGTATATTAGTTTCCACCAACAATGTCTGCACAATTCAAATATGGTATTATAAACCGGAATATAGCATAGTGTCTATTTTATACCGGTCCCAATAGTCGTGGCTCTACTATAGAGGCAAATATCGGTCAATAAGGCGAAGATGACGAGGAAGATGTCACTATCATTTCAAGGCATTTAGTTCACATTTCTCTACTTAAGTTATATACATAGTCAAAATTCTCATTTCACAGTTTTAATATTCACTTTAGGCCTAAAGTGACCCACCAAGGCTATTAACAAAAATTATTGACCCTCGAAACTTAAAGGTTAAAACTTGGACAGATTAGACTGCATGTACCAATATGCTTATAGGGAGTATTAGAACGCCACTCACTCGTACCGATACTCCTCTATCGAATATCGATACATAAAACACTTTCGAACGATTTGATTATTTTTCATCTAAGCCGATAACGATACACCAAAACCACTTATCAGTACCCGGTTTCAATACGCGAAAGTCTTATATCGATACGGATACGCCCCTAGATGCATATCGATACTCGAAGTTATCTTCAACCAATGGAACAGTGGTACCGATACACTCTCCCATATCGATACAAGAAGATGGTTCTAGAATTCAAAACTTGCTATGGGTATCGATATATTCCCCCATGTACCGATACTCCTCTCACAACAACCTCCCAAATATACTCTTAAGTATCGATACGCCCCATATTTGTACCTGTATTCTTGCTAGAAATGAAGGTCTGGTTTTAGATTTCACCCAGAAATCCCCCTAACCTATATGGTTAAGTCCATAATCGTTCCTACAAGTTATGTAGAGTACAAAGGGTGAGTTACTACCGATTTTACACTATAAGAATGTTCTAATCTTGATTAGCCATTAAAGAGGGTTTCAAGAATTCAAACATGCAACTATGTATTCCAACCATAAACCAAGCAAAACAATCATCTTATGAGGCTCATGAAATGTAGGAGTCATAAAATATATTAACCTTAAGCAAGAAAAACCCAGATTAATAGCAACCAAGCTTCTCTTCACCTTCAAACCTTATTTTTTAACTTCAAAATCCCTTTTCCACCAAACCAAAAGATATGTACCTTGAAACAAAGATCTTGAGCTTCCGATAAAACCTTCAATGATAAGAAAAATGTGATTCTCCCTCAGTAACAATAAGCCATCATCTTTAACTTTGATTCAAGAAGAAGAAGGAGAAGATAATGAAGGAGAGGGATGATAGCCTAAACTTTCCCCCTGCTTTTGTAGAAACAACAAGAGATTGACAACTTAGCCTCTCCTATAGGAATTACCACCTTACCCTTCATTAATCTCTCATCATCCAACATAACCCAAAAGCTAATCTCAACATCCAATCCCACTAACACTGAAAGCCCAATAAGATAAAATTGAGGCCCAACACGATCTAACAAGAACACTTGACCCAACTTGACGATCCATGGCTTGGGTTAATGCTCAACGTTGACCTAGAAAAATCGGGTCATTACAACTCTCTATTCCTTAAAGAAATTTCTTTCTCGAAATTTAAACGGAGTAAGGAGGCATAACCACAACCAGTCTAGCCACACGCAACTCCTAAAGGGACAACTCATGTTCGGGAGATTTTACCTTTTTCCATCCTTTGTCGATACCAAACACCGAACAACCTTAAACCAACACCTCCCACAAAGATTCTAACCATCTAGCCACCACCACCAATTCTCTCACAAGAACCTTAACGTTGTCTCAAATCGATACGATGCATTGCTACCATAAAGCATGCCCAAAGCGTAATTCAATGTCACATCCCCTCTAAACATCATTGATCATGCCAAACCTCAAACTAACGACTTCCACCTTTGGTCTTGACTCGACAAGGCAAGACTTATCACCCATTTCTATCCGTACTTGCCATCACCATGAACGATTACTACTTGTAACATACGAAGCTCCAATATTCTCGTTCTTTATCTCTAGGTGCAACTATTGCCACATATGTACCTCTCTTAAGTAGTCAAACTAGTAACTCTATTCCCAAAGCTTAATCTTTTCCTTTCAACCATTTTCTTAGTCAGTTTCATCCATGCACATGTAGGCCTATCTGACAAAACTCGTGAATATCTAGTAGCTTCTCTATCCATAATTATCTCTATTGTCAACACCTAACTTACTCACAATATAACCGATAACCTCCCGTTACTGCTACGCCACATCGATAACCTTCTTACAACTCGCCCCAACTAGGATAACTCACTTCACACTTGGGCTAAGTAGCCTTTTAATTTCACATCCAACATCACCTTCATTGCTCTTGTACATTACCCATTTTTTTCCCAAACAAACTTATAGAACTCTCACCAAACTACGATTCACCGCCGATCATGGGTCTCACGAGCCAAGTAACAATCTTTCATCGTTATCCCTCGATTCAACCCCAATCAAAGCTACTAAGAGACAACCACTAACGACTAACTCGATTTTACCATGATCATAGTCTAAACCATGATTCAACCGTAGGGTTACTCATTCTCTAAGGTTACCTCCATACCCTTAATACACACAAGCCCAAAGGCCTAGAATTTTAAACCCTTAAGTCTACTATGCAAGCCAAGAACGTCTCGCAACAAGAAAGTCCTCCAACTACCAAAACATAACACAATATTTTTTTAAGGAGATAAAGATCCTACATACTTAGCACCAACAACTTGGTCCAAAACAGTCAAAAGCTTTAAGACTTCACACTTGTAACTCCCTTTACCCTTCGCACTTATAACGGTACTCTAAGCAACAAATAACTTAACAACCGGGAAGTGAAAGTAATTGCAACAAGTTCGCAAGAACTCTTACCCTCATTCCCTAACCTCCATCTACGGTAATGACTTTTCTAGCAAAATGTACAACTCTAACTACTATTCAAACCTAACTCACTTAAGATTCTACTTAAACACATGCTCAACCAAGGTCAATTTATCACCTGACAAAAGGTTCACAAGCTAACAAACAACAACTGAAACTAGAGCAGGACACAATTACCTCGCAGAACAGGATGTTCAACCAATATACTCGGATTAAACCAATATAATATAAAACATATTAATTAATTAAGGTTCAATATTTGTTTCAATATCATGAAATGCTTAAAACAGAATTAAAAACATAAACTTTTATTATCAAAATAAATAAATTTGGTCATAATTAAAGAAAAAAATCTCAAATTAAATAAATGCAAAATATTACCCGTATATATCATTATATTTTAAATACATGATAATTTCATGCTTTGAACAATCATCCCTTAATTTGAGAATAATTAATTATCCACTATATCGAGATAAATAAGTAAAGCATATTAGACTTTTTAAACTAAGTTGAATATATGGTAGATTTAGTCACCAATATCTTGTTAAAATCTTTTTTGGGAATTATCGACAAGAACCACGGTATTTGAGCCACTCTATCGCTACACAAACATCAAATAACCAATGATTTTTCAAAAATTAAAAATTAAGTTAAAGATCAAGAATCGATAATTAAAATATAATAGAGAGAGAGGAACTTATATTTGATTCATGCTAGTAAAAATTCTTTTCAATAACTCTTTTAAGATTCGAACGACAAACACCTCCGTTGGTTAGTCTCGTTTTGATAACGTGTTGTGAATAAAATAAAGAATAAAAACAAAATAGACGAATAAATATGAGAGACAAAAGCGAGAGAGTTAAGAGAGAGACTTATATTATATTCTTAAAGTAAAGTTGTACAATGCTTTCTCCAAAGCTCTATATTTATACACATAAAATAGAAATCCTAATTTCAATAAGAATTAAACTCTAATAATAAAATACATTAAAATATTATTTAATATATAAATATCCACTATAAATAAAGATATTCATAACATTTATAAATAAATTAATATTATTTTATATGTAAATCGATCTATTTTAAATATCATTCAAAAAATTCACACTCCTTAACTAATTTCCTCATTCCGTCCTTACCTTTACTCATAACAAATTTTAATTAAACTAAAATTCAATCATTAAAAAATAAATTTAATAATAAATAATTCCAATAAAAAAATAATACTTATCTTAAGAAAAGTAAACTAGAACTTTTTACGAGATATATACTTTATTAAAATGTTAAAAATATATAAAAAGTACCTTTTCTTTTAATAAATTAAAAATATTAAAAAACTTTAACGAAAAACAATAGCGCCTTGGAACTTGGAACTCGAACTACTCAGCAGTAGCAAGGATAAAGAAGCTATAGTCACGTGCCAGTCACGTGCAAATTGTCTTAGTGATCCAAAAAGTGGGGGCCATTGCCTCGTCCGGTGGGCTCAAACAGTGGTTTTCCTGGTTCTTAGTGCCACCTGACCACTACCTCCCTTAATCTTCACCATGATTGGTCCGCTCACCTTTAAGCTTTCTTTAAAGATAATTATTTGATCTAAAATAAAGGGTGAATTATTTCCATCGTCAAATAGAGTTAGAAAATTTGAATTATTTGACTTGATAAACTTTTTTTTTCTAAAATTTTATTTTTTTTAGAAATTATTTTAATTTTTATTTATGTCTAATTATAAATATTTATAATATTAGGATATTAATTGATTTTAATTTAAATATTTTTTATAATTATATATGGTTAAAGATATCGAACGAGTCAATCACGAGTTGAGTAGTACTTGATTTGTACTTATTAAAAAAAATTTATTGTTCAACTCGATTCGTTACTCGTTGATTTTGTCAAAATTTTTACTTTATTCTTTTAAATATAGATAAAATTTGATGATACTATTAGAATTTAATATATACATATAAATTAAAAAAAAAATGAGAATTGAGCAGATAAAAAATAAAATTTTCATGATAAAATTAGAAGATAAAGTTAATATTCAAGTATAATTTTTTATTTAATTTTTTAACAATCTTCTGTCAACAATAAAAAAAACTTTAAAATTTTTGGAATTTTAACTTTTTAATCTTATTTTTGTATGATAACTACAGATTTTTCTATTTTCAAATTTTATACGTAAAATAATAAAAAAAATTTTAATAAAAAAATAATTATTATAATATAATTCCTCTTAAAACAAATTAACTTTTTGAACTGTCGGAAAATATAAAAGGTTTTGGAATTTAGAATTAAATATTTATGGATTAATTATCTAGTAAGTTAAAATTTTTTAGAGTTTTTAATTAATATTTAAGTTTTTTGAATAAGATAGTCACTAAAATTTCATAAAATATACTGCGTTATTTATAAATTTATCAGTTAAGTTAGATTTTGTTCGAATAAATTTATTAAAATCTCGAGTCGAATCAACTCAAGTTGAGTGTTGAACGAGTTTTGAATGAATCAAATTCGAGTTATTTATAAAATATTCAACTAAATTAACACATTTATATGTTATGCATATATATGTGTTTGTGTGTGATATTCGTATATTTGATAAACTCAAAAAAACTTAACACAAACTTTAAAATTGATCTATTAATTACTAAAAATTTTAAATTTTATTAAACAATTTTCGAATCAAATTAAATAAAAAAATTTAATCAATTGCATTTCTATATTTTAAATTATATTATCCATAAATTCTAAATATAATAATTACATTGAAATAAAAATATTATATTATCTAAATTTACATAGTATATATTATATTAATTAGGACTAAGCTTTACAAATTCTAACCACTACCCTATTTAATTATCCTCAAACAGAAAAAGGTTGATTTTCACGGCTAAACTGATTTTCCTCCTAAAGACATGGACAAAAGTAATTTCCATGAACATTTTGCTTTTAATATCCACACATAAATGTATATATTCCCCTTTTAACCATCATCTTCATCAATCCATCCCGTACCTATACGTTCATATACTGGTAGACAGAAAAAGGAAGTAAAAAAGAGAGAATTTGATGAAGAAGATCGACCCAAAGAACTAAGATCTTCTTCATCAAAGAATCTCATTTTTTTTTTCTGTTTTGTGTCTTTTCTTCCAATCCCAAAATAACCCAGATTTTGTTGTCTGTCACCTTATTTTCTTCAAAAGATTATCATCATCTTCAAGAAAGGATTCTTTTTTGGTGGATAAAATTTTCTGGGTGTCAGAAACACCCCATATCAGATCTCAGTAACCCCACCACCACCAATTTTAAATTTAACCTGTTCTGGGTTCATCCACTAAAATCATCTTCTTGTTACACGACAGCTGTTTAGTTGTCTGTACGATCAAGTTGTTTTTTCTTTTAAAAAAGGGATTTTTTCTTGGATTGGTTGTTAGGTAACTTTTCTGTTTGGAAGGAAGGAAAGAAAATTCATTTCTTCACATATTTTACTTGCTAGTTTTTATTTTGATTGGTCATTAGCTAGAGAGGCCCACCTTTGAGGGTTTGGTGGGCTTTGATATTAGCCAATTAAAAAACCCTTTCTTTTTGTGAATTTATTTTAATCAAAGTTGGGGTCTTGTTACATTGATGATCTCACTTTGGTTTTAAATGGGAAGAAAAATGAGATGAGAGAAGAGGATAAACAATTGGGTTCTCTTCCATTGATTTGTTTTGCCTTATATTATTGAATTTTGGTCCCCATAGGAGAATTCAGTCATTCTCCTCTCTTTCTCTCTTGTTTGTATTTCTTGGGATGCTACTTTATTTGTTCCTCACTTGTTTCCCCTTCCTCTTCTTTTTTAAGCTGAAACCACTTCCACCATGGCCAACTGAGTTGAAGTTTTCCTTTACTTCCATTCACAAGTTGATCAAAAACAATTTTGGTTTTAGCTATTCCACCTCCTTCCCTTCCAAAATGTCTAAAAAGATAAATTTCGGTTCAAAAGTTGACAGCTTTAGGGAGGTTGAAGGTGGTGGTGGTACCATCTCGGTTCTGGACTTACCAGATTTGGCCTTGGAATGCATAATTGAAAGGCTGCCACCGGCTAGTCTTTGTAGCATGGCGGGTGTATGCAGCTCTTTGAGGAACATGTGTACGGCAGATCATTTCTGGGAAAAACATATGAAGAACAAATGGGGTAGAATCATTGGCCCTGCTGCTTGCAGAGAGTGGCAATGGCATGTTGCTTTGAGAAAGGACTCGAGTCTTTTGAAACATGGGGGGCCAGCAACATGTTTGATGAGGATTTTGTCTATTGTTAGGCCATATTGGTGGTTCAGACCAAAGGTTGTTGATTTTAGTAAACAGAGTTCTTTGCCGGATGATTCAATCATGGCTTGGTTTCTTGCTCTTGAGAGTGGGGAATTCCGGTTCCCTGCTCAGGTCTATAACCGGGAGGTATTTGATTCTCTTTACTTTCAATCAAATTTCCCCACTTAGGTTTGTGCTGGTTCCACTTTGGTTATAAGACTCTTTGTTGTGATCTTTTGTTATTGTAGAATGGCCATGTTGGGTTTATGCTGTCATGCTATGATGCTGAACTCAGCTATGACAGATGTACCGACACGTTCCAAGCGAGGTAATTTGGAATATGAACATGTTTTTGATGGTGGTTTTGAAACTTAAATTGATCATATGGACTGATTTAGATCGGGTTTGATGCTTTTAGGTATCCTCCACATGGAAGGAGGGCGGTGGCCATTGAGAATAACGTGCCGTGGGAACGGCTGAGAGCACCGCCGATCGATACTTCACCACACAATCTTCACGTTTCTGATTGTTTGAACGAGCTACGCCCCGGTGATCACATCGAGATTCAATGGAGAAGAAACAAAGAATTCCCATATGGTTAGTTTTTTTGTACCTATGAAGTTACTAGGAATATCATTGATACCACTGCCTGATAAAATTGCCATATATTTGGTTATGTATTGTAGGTTGGTGGTATGGTGTCGTCGGTCACTTGGAATCATGCGACGGGAACGAAAATTTCTGCCGGTGTCATCAGAGTGGTAAGTTTGATTTCATATTTTCTTTCCTATAGGATTGCCTGGAAAATGAGAATCTAACAATCAATTGTGTTTAGAAATGGTAAAGTGTAGTTCATAGATTTGGAAAGCATATGTCTGAATGTCTGTCGAATACGAATACTTTTAAGGGGACGAAGAGTCCGGAAACATAGCAATTCATAAAGTTAACTTTCACGGAGGACATCCGTTTGAGTGTAGGTCGTTTTCAGTAACCTCATTTTTCCAATACATGGTCCCCAAGTAGTGCTGTTGGGTTGGTCCCCGAACACACATCGCTGTCATTATGTCGTAAATTCGACCGGCATTGTGATAACTTGTGTCTCGGCACAATATTTATGGCCAACCACACTAAAAGGACCCAATGGGACTCTGTTTGCTTTACTAACCTAAAATCTTTAAGGCTTGTGGGGCTGCAATGATCGTTTTCACACCGGTGCAAGTTACATAAAAAATAAAAGAAAAGTGGATCGATTTTGGTAATCATTTGCCACTTGGGAAACCAGATAAATTTGCACATTTGTTGCATAAAAGTTGCAAGATACTGGTGCTGTAATAAAGGTTTTATGTTATTGTCTGGTTTTTAACATCGTGGTGTTGTTAAACAGATACTGTGGCATTAGAGTTCAATCAGTACACCCCCGGCTCGCGGTGGCGAAACAAGACGGTCAACCGGAAAGAACATCGAGAAGAGGGAGACGAGGTGGGTGGATTTTATGGTGGAATCCGTAAACTTAGCAGCATCGAGGAGATATCGACATGGAAGCGTCTCTGGCCATCTGATATCCTGGAATAGACCTTTGTGGCTTGATGTGGTATAAAAAGAAACTGCATGCACCAAGATTTGAGTACAGATATTGGTCTTATTTCCCTTCCAACTATGCAAAATCTATCAGAGTTTCTGCTCCTGGAAACCGAAATTCGAGTTCGAAGTTGCATGGAATGGAAGTGAAGTAAACATCCCACGATTCATGTAAAGATTTTGTTAAAGAAAGCATTCGGAAAGCCATTAATTGATTGATGGAGAGAATGCTAACTTTATTAAAGCAATGCCATTTTTTATTATCCTTCTTCACTATTCAAAATTTGATTTTTTTTTCTTCTTACAATCGTTGCTATTCCATTATTGTTCGATTAATTTAGATCAACTAACTATTTTCATAATTCAGAACGATAGTTATTGCATTTCATCCCGATAAATAAAGATGGACTCAATTTTATATAAAGAGACGTAAACTATTAAGAAGTTATATTAAAAATATAGGATGTAAAATTATAATAATTTATGAGGTGTAGAATTAAATTATAAATAAATATATAAAAAAATAAGATTTTCCTATATGTTTGTGAACATTTTTCTCAATAATACTTTTTATAAAATCTTGATCGTCGCACTAAATTTATTAAGGTAAACAACTTATTTAAATCTTGAACAGGATCTATTCGATAGGTTCGTGCCTCTTGTATCCTTGAGTTCTAAGGTAGACAACTTAATAAATTGGTGCATCTCCCTTTATGACCATCAAACCATTGCAATTGAGTAGTATTACTATTAATTATGTTCTGTTTTTGGTGGTGGAGCTCCTCACATTGTATGTATTTTTTTCTCTGTACTGAAAATATTTTGGTTATCTCTTTCTGCTTGTTACAAATAATATATATATATATATATTTATACATGCAATTTAATATACATAATATATTATTACATGATTAGTTCATTAACACATAATCCACGTATTACATATACTAATATGCACATAAGAAATGATATACAATATTAATAATATATGTGTCAATATTCATACATTATGCGACGTTAACAAATACATGCACATGAATATCATATTAAATTTATATGCTAATATACACACACATTCATTAATATGTGTATTAAATGGTGATATTAATCCACACAAAGATAACATGCAATAATAATATTAATTAACACATGTCAATATAAATATTTATATTTTTTCTTTATTTTTTACGTGTTATATATATCCCCATTAAGTATTAATTAAAACCTTTAAAATCATACATATATTAGTGAAGCCCCCAACATTATTAAAAATAAAAAGTCAAACTCGGACATAATTATTGATTACAACTGTTTCTAACCATTTATGTAGTTCTCAAATGCTTGTTTTACAAATAGCATTGAATGAAGATGATAAAATGAAGGACAAATGATTTCTTTTACCTTCTTTTATAGTATATCCCTAGGATCGAATATTTGTGCTCTTTTAAGATTACATGAGTGTTCCTTGTTTAGAGATATACACTGATTTATATGTTTTTGAGTTTTAATTGAGATATATTAATTCTATCAATTACAAGTGGTGAAAGAATGATGTATTCATACAATTCGACTATACTTCAATTAAAAACATGTTATTACTTGAACTGGAATAATCCAAATTTGAATGGTTCGGATTTCGGATGAAAACCCTGAAAGGTTGAAACTTGTGACAATCTCAATCCAACTTAAATGGACCTGATGCCTTGCTCAAATCTTAGAATTGAGCTTTTAACCTTTTCTTTTAGAAGCTAACTATATTTGGAAAATATGATAATTTTATGGGGAAAAGGAGTATGTTTGATGGTGTTTTTTTTTTCCAAATATGTTTATATTTCATTTTATTTTATATTACCCTTTATACCTTTAAATTTTGAAGATTTGGAAGGACACATTGTTAGAGTTTATGAATTAAACTGTGGATTTCAACAGAGAGACGATACTCTCTGAAAAACTTTTATTAAACTTGATTTAATATTCTCAAAGTGAACCAGCTATTATATACAAGAGGATGATCATTAAGTTAGTTAAGAAATAAACTAAAAAACTCCTAATTATCTCTATAATTGATTTAACGATCTTAACCAGAGGTACAATACAATCCTAACCAATCTTTGCACTCACTGATGTTAAAGCTCAGCTGATCCCCCTTCTACTTGTATACTACACATACTCTAATATTCTCCCTACTACCTGCATACCCTTTGAAGACCTATTTGGTGAAACCATTAAACTGTAAACCTGAAAGAAAAAAAAAAAAACGAGACAACACGCACGCACGCACGCACGCACAGATATATATGCTCAAACCTTTTCCTGGGATGTAGGAGACTCCTGCAGAGACACAATAGATAGTTTCAAACGATGACGACTGTAACGCCTTAAAATTGGGCTTAGAAGTTTAGAGGCCTGTTTAGAGGTCTAGTAGATCGGTTTTGTCGATTTAGCCTAGTTCAGGATTAAATTCTTAAAAATTGTTTTTAATGGAAATAAATTGTGGGAAAATATTCTAAAATTATTAAATGACTTATATTTGACTTAGGTCAACTCAATTTCAAAAATTGACCGTTGAATCCATACGATTTTGAAATTAGTGACTATTTTGTAAAAATTAAAAACTTGAGAATAATTTTATAATGTAAGCCAAAAATTTTAGTCTTTAAAGGGATTTGATTCAATCCTAATACTAGTTGATCTAAGCCTTACAAAAGCCTATATAAACAAACTTTAATCACTTGTTTTAACCTAAGTAATCAAAATTCCCTAATTTTGATCCAAAACCCCAAAATTCACTTTTTGAAAATAATCATTCTTTAAATTTCGGTTTCTTCTTCCCCAAGGCAGCCTCTTCATCAACTTTTCAAGGTAAATATCCATTATTTTTAATAAAATTTCATTGGTTTTATTTTCCTATATTTTTGTTCTTCAAAATCTCTTCGTTTTTTTCCCCGGTTTTACATGTTTTTAAACCTTGGAAGGGGGTTGGATCAATTTTGGAGGTGAGAATCATTCAAACCTCTTAATATTAAAGTTATTTAATGAAATTTCTAAGTTCTTGTCTGATTGCATCAATCTTTAAAGTCTTGAATCAATAAAATCGGTTTTCTTAATAAAAATTCAATTATTTTCTTGATTTTCGTTCAAGGGTTTTACATGATTGTTTTTTATTCCTAAATACATGAATTTTGAAATTTTTAGATGTAATTAAGATGAATTTTAATTATATAATCCCGAACTTAAGGTTTAGGTGGTATTTGGAGAGGTTTTCGGTGAATTTGGTTAAGTTTTATCATGTTTTTAGGGGTTGCCATGTATTGGTCCGACATGAGGGATTTTTAGGTGTGTTATAATGCACTAAACCCTCTGTTTTTGATTCTTGAATTAGGTCAAGATTTAGAGGAACAAGTTTGAAGGAGATTGAAAAGCCGAATCACGTTTTCGGGTCACTTGTCAAGCAAGTCTCGGTAAATCGATGAGTGGATTATGAGGGCTGCTAATTTGGCATGGTTTTAAATGTGTTTTCAAAGGTTTGGGGGTGTAGGAAAGGTGTGAAAAACCTCCCTATACTCGTAAGTAA
Organism: Abelmoschus esculentus; assembly: GCA_035048815.1. Taxonomy (NCBI): domain Eukaryota; kingdom Viridiplantae; phylum Streptophyta; class Magnoliopsida; order Malvales; family Malvaceae; genus Abelmoschus; species Abelmoschus esculentus. The sequence continues at coordinate 1,974,510 of JAUCBN010000061.1, read as the reverse complement.
GTTTTAACTATTACTTTCTCAAAGGTTCCCATATTATCCCTCGTTTTTACTATGTGTTTTAGTGTTGCTCGTGTTATACTTGTGCATATGTGAATATGCATGTGTTCCAATGCTCATGAGATGTTTTTACAAAGATTTTATATGCATATTATGCTCCCATGGTTTTGTTTTAGAGAACATAAGAAAAGTGTTTTTTATTGGTTTATGCATTTGATGCATAAGATTGTGGGATACAGGTGGTTACATACTATTTTAACTTTCAAACTTGAGCATTGGTTTTGTTTTTTGATGGATATTAAGATGATGAGCATGGGATGAGTGGATCGATCAATAGGATGTGAGTGCAATATAAATACAAATCCGTACGTGTTTTAAATTCCTTGAGTGATGCATTAGAGGTTAGCCTAGTGTTATGTGATATAATAGTTACCTTATCACATTCGGGTATGATGAACTATCTCGGGCACCAAGGTGGGATCTTTAGATTGTGATAGTCAATCTGTGTGAATTAGTGTACGATTTCATTCACATATTTCTGTTTATCCCAATGATTGGAGGTAAATCCATTCTTGTCATTTAACCAACATGTGAAAAACACAAGTTTAAATTATTTATTGTTTTGGTACAATTCGAGAATTGCATGTGTTTTGTTAACGAGCACCAATAGTTTTTCAAGCCTTGCTATAAGTAGCATGTAAGACTTATTATGCTTACAAATCATGTGTTTTCAAAAAGGAATTTTGAAAAGGTTTTGTGGCTTGGGAGCCATGGTACACTTGTTGATTTTCAAAAGGTGGCGCTGTTTGCCATGATTGACTATTTTTATAAAGAACATGACTTGTTTTTTAAATTGATTTTGGTATATTATGGCATGCATTGGAAGATGCTTTTAAATATATTTTTATTCACTCTCTAAGTTTATGATTACCCTCTCATTTACCTTACAATGCAGAATAAATAATGTTGAGGAAGCAAGGATCCAGGTAACCACCAAGTGAAAGCTTAAGTATGTATTTATAACATTAGTAGTAGTGAGAGAGCAATGGGATGTGATGTTAGAATGAGATAATGTTTATACTTCAATGGTTAGGATGATTATTCATGTTAATGCTAGCTTTTGACTTAGATTTGAATTACCTATTGGTATTCCATTAGATATAATAAAAGATATAATGAAGCTTGATTCTTGATATCCCTATATGTGAATTTGAGTTTTGGATTTAAAACTTGTATATTAGTATGTTTTTGTCATAATGAAGTTTTTGGGATTTGATTCAATCTCATATGTGTATAATTATGTTAAACTATAATATTGATGAGTGTTCATACCAATTTGTGTTATAATTATGGAACTAGGAAGATATTCATCTAGGGAATATGTTGAAATATATGATTTATGCCATATAGGTGAAAATATGCATCTAGAATATGTTTGGTTATGTTTTATACTTGAAAACTGAAAATTCTACAATTTCTAGGCAGGTGGTATCGAAACGGTACCTTATAATTTCGATACCCAAGCAAAATAACGAGGGATAAACTGGAAAATAAGCTTGGGTATCGGAACAGTAAGGTATGGTTTCGATACATTATGATGAACACAAGCAGGTGTATCAATACACTAATCTCAAGTTCTGAAATCAAATTTTACAGAAACAAATCGTATCGGAACGAGGACCAAGCTGTATCAAAATACGGGCTTGTTACGCAGGGCATCGAGCGAGTTATTAAAGGAGTATCAAAACACTTGAGCACTATTTCGATACCTAACTTTAGAGAAGCAATTGGATGACTCGTGGATATTACTTTAAGCTAAAAATTTATGTGCAAGCATGAAACATACTTAATTAAAGATTGATAACATTTAATTTCATAATTAGTTTATAAATTCTAGAAAATTACAATTAGGTCCCTAAATCTTTTCGGTTATAATTTGGACTCGTTTCTCAATAGTTTTCGCTGCAATTAAACTCATTCATTGCATGAACATGTAGGATCTAATTAAAGCATCTAGATATTATAAAATTAGTAAAAAAAAATTTAGGGTCGTTTATTGGGGCAAGTCTTTGGATTAGCCTCAGTATTCCCCGTATAAATCGTTCGAGTCAGGTGGCATCTAAACTGGGTCGAGGGGGTTACATTTGTTGGTATCAGAGCTTAAGTTTACGAAGCTTTTTGGTATGTTTTATTTGCTTGATATGTTGTTATGTTTTAGTGTGAACTTATGCCTAAAATTTTGCTTAAACACCGTGCTTTGATGTTTGCTATATGTTATTGATTTGTGTCTGGACTTAGTAAGTTAGGGCCTTGTTTGAGAAGCACGATGATTGCAAGCGTGATTAAATTTTTATGTGCTTGGATGTTTGTTATATATGTGGTTGTTAATAAAGCATGATATGCTTAGGTGTTTGCAAGCATGATTAAACATTAATGTGCTTAGATGTTCTACAATATATATGTTATTGTTTGCAAGCATGATTGGATCTTGTTGCATTATTACATGAAGAGGTAAATATAGTTGTAAGATGTATAATTGAGTGGATTGATTATTATGTAACATGGACTAATGTTTAGACATGATCTTAATATTGTCTTGCATATAGAATCTATGTATGAGAAAGGAAATATGTTTAGATTTTAAGTGTTGCATACATTATTGTCAGTTGGTTTTAAAAATGATTTATAAGTTGAACATCTCATGAGATTTGTGGTTTTTGATATTCCATGTAGCATAGGAAACTAGTTTGAATTTGCATTGATTATTTAATGAGATTCTAATATGATTTTATATGATGCTTAGTGTATGTTATGGAAAATACATTTGTTACATGATTATATATTAATGATGTTAATCATAGTTGATGATTGTGTTATGTAATGATTGAGTATGTGTTGTTGGAGTTTATTTTGGGATACTCATTGCTCTAACTATTACTGTAAAACTATTTTATAATGTACTTAAGTTACTTAGAACTTGCTTCGCGTTGGCCTCACAGTTTTGAAAAATGTTTTTGCATGTTAAAACTGTTTTTCTATTTTTTTATGCTTGATATGCGACCGAAAAGAAAGTTAAAACTTGATAATAGAGGAGTTGTGGAGATCATAAAGTGTACATAGATTTGTGTTATGGTGTTAAGATATTCGATCTTGAGTCGATTGGGTCCTCGATCGTGTTTGAGTGTAAAGTGGTTTCTAATCAGTTTAGTTTGAGAATTTATTGTGCAGGTGAGTAGTAGGTGACTACATTATTAAGAGTACCTTTGGGAGTTTCAAAGTGCTTTGTGTGCAAGGTGAATCGAACGTGATGGAAACGTTCGGGTTTTGGTGGGGTTGTGTACTCTTGAGTGTTAAGTTTCTATGGTTCTAAATGTTGAAGATGTAGAAAGTTGAAGTTTCGGGGGTTAAGGATGTTGTTTGTGAGTATTGAAAATAATCATGCATAGATAAAAGCACTTATATGCATGTACATTAGACATCTTAGGACATGCATGCATTCTTGAGAATGACATTAGATTGCATTTTCATGCACTTGCATAGGAATCTAGGGTGACATACAAGACTCATGCACACATTGTCCATATTTGCAAACATTTCCCTCTTGAAAACGGAAATTGTGTTGTGTTCGGTCCTTTAAGAAAAAGGTAGGTTTATAAAGGTGCTATAAATATACTCTTGTTGGTACTGAGCCTATTGTGCAGTGGGTCGAGTTAACCACCTTGGACGGGAATTTCCAGTTGGAACCGTACGTGAGGATGTCTAATAACCACCTTGGACAGGACCACTTTCACCTGGGAGGAAATCAATGTCACATGAATGGGGTGTACCTTAGGGTAAAATGGTAATTTTATTAAAGAAGGATACCTTTTTTGGAGAGGATTTTCGTGAGCAAGAAAGAGCTAGAGGCGGTGAAAAAAGCTACCAACTTTTCTTCCCCTCACCGTTTTCAAGGGTTTCTCCATTGACGCGCTTGAAGGGAGTGGCGTGCTAGGCACTTGAGAGGGGCTAACACGCTAAGGCTTCTCCATGTTGGTTGAAGATCCAGTGGCAACGCGCACCAAGGGTATCTTCTAGCCCCTTTGCTTTGCTTTTTTTTTTTTTATTTCTTGAGGGTTGTGGTTGAATGTTATTTCGAATAGTTTGACCCCATCATGGTTTATGCTTTATTTGATGAGTGTTTTCTGTGGAAGATTAATCTTTAATTTTATGAATATATTATATGTTTATCTTTTCACTTTGCTCATTGTGCTTAATTATCTAAGTTTGTAAGAGGCATGAAAGTTTCCTTTGCTTAGGTACATTGCTAGGTGTTCGAGAAAAACTTAGATATTGATCCTTAGTGTTCGAGAGAAACTAAGGAAGGATCAACGTGAGCAATGGGTTTTAGGTAGTAACTAGAGCCTAACCCGATCTTAGGTGCTCGATAGAGACTTAAGTTGAGGGTTTCAACGACTAAAACGAGTGAGCTTTTTCAATAGGCTAGAAGTCATTGCTGAGACCGAGAGGAGATGTCGTGACATTTTAGGCTATTAGGTTCCTTTGACTCAAGATAGCGGGAGCACATCAGAAAACTCTGTCGAGTGAATAGGACATATAGCATCTATTTATTCAGAGGAATGAGCTTAGGAGTTCATAAAAGCCCATCATTCGTTCCTGTAGAGTTTGTCAGTTGAGGATTGTTAAGTCATTACTTACTCTCGTTTTCTCTTTTCACTTTTGCCTTAGAATTTATGAAGTGTTTCCTTTATTTACTTGCTTACTTATAATTACATTTTCATACACCTCACACTGTCCTCATACTTCCATATAGTCATCAACATCCATTCCATTTTCACTCGATGCACTATTACACCTTACCATACTCTACCGTACATCTACACCATTTGTCACTATATTTCCAACTGTTCATATCATTATCTTTATTTCCTTTGTAATTAGTGTTCCTTTTTCCTTGATTAAATTGATTCAATTTCCATTCAATCCTCGTGGGAACGATACTCACTCACCCTTTATTAATTTGCTCAATTGTGTATACTTGCATATATTTTCGCGTAATTTATAGCATTGCACAACGCGGATGGGGTACAATTCTGAAGAAAATTAAGAGTTTCTTGATTGTGAAGAAAATTTTGAGATTCCAAGGCTGATGTTCATATGATCTCCTTATAAGCGAGATGGGGAATATCTTCCGGGGAGACTCTGAGACTCAAAGTAAATATTGTGGGACAAAATTTAGTTACACTATTGGATTCAAGCAACACTCACAATTTTGAGAGCTTCGCAGTTGTAAAAATTCTAGGGCTATCGATGGAGAAAAAAGTCACTTTTAAAGTCATAGTAGATGATGGAGGTTTAATAGAAACCATGGGATGTTGTAACAAGGTTGAATGGTATGCTCAGGGAAAATTATTTGATACAGATTTTTTGGTCTAATCACTGAAAAACTATGATCTAGTGTTGGGGGTGATGGAGGCTAGAAAGTCCTGCTTTTATGATGAAGCATTCGTCCTTCCACCTTTTGTCAGATTGTATTATTTAAGATGTCGAACCCACAGGGATTGGCTTTACTTATGCAATTTATTCTTCCTGCACAATGGAAAAGTAAAGACACATATAATTGAGTTGGATTATAACTAAGGAAATTAATTAAAGCAATAAAGATAAATGATCAAGAAATCAAGGATGGAAAAGTGGGGTAGGTTAGAGTGCTTCGTAGTGTGGATTCAATTGACTTGTTTTTGTCCAATGCAATCGCACAAAACTGCCTCGATAGTACTGCAGATTACTGCCTCGACAGCGATAATGCTTGTCCGCCGCGGCAATCTCTTGCTCTTGGGTAGACTTTATCAAAGTTCGGCAAAGTTTCCTTTGATGACTCCGCTTATCTCTAAGTCGAAGTACTGTTGATGATCAGTCCTTAATGATACCTCTCGGCCTGAATCAATTATAATCACCAACCAATCCTACACTTCTTTTACCTGCTGAAACTCTTAACCTATCTCTAGGCCTAGTTAGTGTTTCCCAATTGAAACACCGTACTTATTCCTTTCGTGAATCTAACTCTCTCGATATTAGATAAATGGATTACTCATAAACTTCTCTCTCGAGCTTGGATGCAAGAACAAGAAATGGCAAAGAATAAGCAAACCTTGATATTTTATTGCATTGAAACAAGAAAGCAAAGTACAATTTTCTTCCACAACTACTCCACAAACTAACCTAAACCCCAAGGGGACGATGGAGGAGTTTAGGGTTTTCTATGAACACTTGATTTCGAGATATCCTCCTCTCTAAATAGGTTATGGTTTATATAGGCTTGGCCTAAGGCAAACCTTTCCAAAGTAGGAATACAACTTGGAGTAAAACACAAGTTAAGTACATAAATAAAATATATTTATTTTGTTTCCTAGTTTATTCCTATAAGGATTCTTTTCCTGTGTAGCCTTTGACCTTGACTTTTCGTATGTTCCTCAGCTCCGATTTCTATGCTGCTTGTCTTAAAACGTCCACCTTATTTTTCTCTTCTGATTGCCTATCATATCAACATTTATGTTCCAGGTGTTGTTGCGGCCTCCGATGTTGTCGAGGCCTTCAAGTGCTGCCGAGGCGGGTACTAATCTGCATTCCAGCTTTGGTTTCCAGTATCCATCATGCTATCTGGCATTACCTATGAGGTAGTTTCCTGTCTAAGAGAAGAAACCATTAATCGTACCTGTTTTATGTCAAATAATAGATAAATTCATGAATTAAGTGTTGGGATGCTGAAGTATGAAAATAAGAAGAATTATCCAATATTGCCATTAAATCTATCCTTTATTAGCAATAATCGAGTGGGAAATTGATATAAAGAATAGGACTTTTAGGTACTCATCAGGGGGTGTAGTGGTTAGCCACTTTAGGCCAATTCGATGGGACGTTTTCAAATTGACAATGAAGTTTCAGTATCAAGGGAGTACGGTGATTTAGGAAGGCATACATCTTGATCCTGTGACTTGAGCTAATCCTAAAGTGTGTGCTAAAATTTTGAGGGGAATAGCTAGCCCTTATACTACATGTCTTTTGATGATAAATGTAAAGTTGGGAATACACAAGACAAAGAAAAGAATTCCAACTACAATGCAACAATTTTCGGATGATTTCAAGGAAATTTTTGAGGAACCAACCACTTTGTCTCCTTTAAGAAAGCTTGATCACATAATTCCATTAAGTGATGAAAGTTCAGTAGTACAAATTTGACCTTATCGGTATCATACTTACCAAAAGAATGAGATCGATAAGCTAACAAGGGAATTATTAAAGTTTGTTTTGATCAGGGATAGTAACAACCCCTTTGCTTCACCCGTAGTAATGTTTAAGAAGAAAGAAGGATCTTGGAGAATGTGTGTTGATTATAGGTGATTGAATCAACTCACTTTGAAAGATAAATTTCCTATGCCTCTTGTCGAAGAACTATTAGATGAATTGGAGGAAGCCATGGAGTTTTTGAAGTTAGACTTACGTTCGGGCAATCAGCAAATTCGAGTTAGGTAACTTGATGTTCCCTAGACTGCTTTTAAAACTCATTTTGGTCATTATGAATTCGTGGTAATGCCATTCGGATTAACGAACGCACCGATAATATTTTAAGGCCTCATGAATCAAATATTTAAGGACCATCTTCAAAAGTTTTTCATGGTATTTTTGGACGATATTTTGGTATATTACTCAAATTGGGCAAATCATTTGCAGCATGTCAGTATGATATTGAAAATATTACGAGCAAATCAACTTTATGCAAAAAAAGAGTGTGAGTTTGGAGCTTCTTCAATCAATTATCTGGGCTATGTAATTTCTGGGGGGATATTTAGCTATGGTAGAATCCAAGGTTGAATGCATAAAAGAATGGTCAACTCTTGAAATAGTGAGGGACTTGAGAGGCTTTCTTAGACTATCGGGTTATTACAGAAAATTTAAGGATATAGAGGGATTGTCAAGCCTCTAACTGATCTTCTAAAAAAAGATCTTGGGAATGGGGAGCTAAGGAGTAGGAGGCAGTCGAATTATTGAAGAAGGCTTTAGAAGAAGCCCCATAGCTCGCATTTCCCGATTTTAAGGATGAATTTATTGTGGAAACCGATGCTTCATCACTAAGACTAGGGGCTGTTCTGGTCCAAAAAGGGAAGTTGGTGGCTTTCTTTAGTAAAGGAATCGGGGTTCGACATCAAGGGCTATCAATTTATGAGAAAGAGATGCTAGCCGCTTTGCTTGTAGTAAAAACATGGTCTCCTTATCTTCTTAGGAAGCATTTTAAAATTAAAATTGACAATAAAAGTTTGCGATTTTTAACGGATAAACAAATTGTCACCCTTGTCCAACAGAAGTGGGTGGTCAAAATGATAGGGTATGACTTCGATGTGGTGTATAGGAGTGGGGTTTACAATTAATTAGAAGATGTGTTGTCCAGAAATCCTACTTTTGGTCAGTGTTAGACATTATCGGTGAGCACTGTAACTTCTATATTGTTGTAGAAAATTTGTGATTCATAGGTCGCGGATGCTAAGTTGCAGAAGCTTATAGCAGAACTACAAGGACACTACAGTAAATTAGGTTTTTTACGGCGTTTTTTAGTTCTATAGCGGCATTTTTTAACGTCGCTAAAAACATTATCGACGCTTAGGAAAGCGCCGCAAAAAACAGCGCCGCAATAGTTTGCAGCATTTTTATGGAAGAAACGCCGCTAAAGAACATGTTCTTTGGTGGCGTTTTTCTTTACAAACGCCGCTAAAGACGTGTTCTTTAGCGGCGTTTTTATTTACAAAAGCCACTAAAGTCGTGTTCTTTAGCTGCTTTTGTATTAACAAACGCCACTAAAGTTGTGTTCTTTAGCGGCGTTTTTCTTTACAAATGCCGCTAAAGACATGTTCTTCAATGACGTTTTTATTTACAAACGCCACTAAAAACAATATGGTTTTAAAAAAAACTCAAATAAAAATAATATTATATTATATAATAACAATATGTGTTTGTTGTCTTTACAAACCATCATATAAGTATAAACTAATGTAAGAATGCACTCTATACCAATACAATATAAATCAATCTCTAAAATAACTTATTAGAAACATTCATTGAATAACCAAACATATTAAAACTACACTGCAAACTAATAAACTCTCAGTTTTACCCTGCAATCAATTGTTCTTAGTCTCAAAGTGTGCTATTCTAACTTCAATAGTTTTACCCTGCAATCAATAGTTCAAATTTAATGAACTCCCAAAGTAACAACCATAGTCTAGCTAAGAATTAAAAAATAATGACAGTACTAACCTACTTCGATCGTGCAGCTGATTGCCTGTTAGCCAGAATCCTACTAAAACAACTTCATTTAGTTAGTTAATTTATTACATTCTTTCTATGATTAAAGGAATTTAATTAGTACCTTAACGTTGGCTTAGGTGAAGAACAACCAAAGAAAATTTTCAACTGTAAAACATCTAATTAAGTTTATTTTAATTGAGGAAAATCTACCTTTTAGCTCTCTTGGGATCGATAAGGGCAAGCTCAGCGAGTCTATCAGGAGCCATAGCTTTCTTAACACCATCAACAATCATCAAGGATTCAACATCAAAAGAAGTCGTAGTCGAACCATCCATCGAGTTACTATGTCTATGGCGAACCCTCTTCTCTCCCACACTAAATAATATCAGAGATAAGATCTGGAGCAGAAGGGGAAAAAGAAACCTATCCAAAATATTTTATTACCTTCCAAGATACAGTGCTTTACCAAGGTTTGCAAATAAGTATCGTACAGCTACCTACCTCTATGTGCTTCACTTTACATAAAATGTTGCTAATATTTGACTCTTTAAGACACAAAGTATACTGGCGGCTTTGACCTGCAGTGAATGATGTTCCATACATAATCAAATGAGGATTCTGATGATGAATCAAACATTAAAAAGAGTGAATCTAACATTGATAAGAGTATGAAACACAACTGCTTAACATGAAAACAATCATAAAGCATACAAATAGACCAATACATCCAGAGCTAACCTGTGAGCTCTCAGACTTGCACGTTCTGAAACATATCATCCCAAAAATTATGATGTAAGGTAATGTTTCCAACACGTCTAAGAAATTCCTATGGTCAAGTTTGACACTTATCAAATAGACCAACAAGGGAGAACCGATAATCATTAACCTCAAAAGGTCATTTAGAACTTCTCCCTGATGGAAAACTTCAAAACCATTCAAAATCAAGTCTCCTAACTAAACTAAGAGTTGAAATTGACCTATATGATTGTGAACTCAAACATAGTATATGATCACTCTACACCAAAATCATGCAATAAAATTTCACTGACATCCAAAATTCACGTGCCAAAAGCACTTCTTTTTCATTTCAATCAATGGCTAAAGGAACAATAATTCTGCCATGATTTTTTAATCCTACTCGATTGAACAGAGACCAAAAATCAAATGACAGCTCGTAACTGGGATGAGAAAACTAACAAAAATTTCATAGAACATACCTGAGAGTTCTAGGAGAGAAACTTTCCCCAAGGGATTTTAGAAGATGATTTCGCTGGCTTCTTCTTGCCCCTACCGCTAAGACCCTTGGCTTTCTCTGCATCAACAACAGCTTCATCTGCTTAAACCAAATACACCCCACATAAACCCCCCATAAAAACCAAGCCCAAAAAGATTAAAATCCCTAAAACCAAACAAGAAATCAACAAAGAATCTCACCTAAAGAATCCGACGAAACTAAAGTACCGTTCTCAACATCAGCATCGGCAAACTTATCAGGGACTGACCCATCATCGGCCTTAGCCACATCAGATACCCGCACATCAGAAGAATCCGTTACCGGCGAGTTCGTCTCGGATTACTTAACTCTTACCTGATGAGAACAATTCGGGGATAAAAAAATCAATTATAAAAATCGATATCAGTAGTCAATATTTAGCAATCCACACACATTCATAGATCTACAAAATTGAATTTGTGGAATTGTAGAATTATGATCAAGCTAAAAAATGACAAATGATGGTAGAGATAGTCGAGATCTAATTTTGGTCGATAATGGGGTGACTCAAAAATCGAGGAAGACGAAAAGTTTTGGGGAAAGATTTAGAACCCTTTTCTTTTCAATTTCGAAAGACTGAAAAAATGAATTAGAAAAAAGTTAAAAAGAAATTATTTAATTCAATTTAAAACTCCCCCAACAATTATTCAAAATTAACTATATGTTAAAACAAGACAGAAATGGTTGTTTAGCCCAATGGTTAACACATGGAGGAGAAATAAAGAGCATAGGTTGTGGTTTTAAGTTCATGCAACTACATTTTAAATAAACATGATTTTTAGTGGCGTTTTCATTAAAACGTCGCGTAAGATTTATAAATAGCGGCGTTTTAAAGAAAAAAGTCACTAATAATAAAAAATTTTATGGTGTTTAACCTAAAAACGCCACTAGAAGTGTCAAGTTTGCGGTGTTTACCCTAAAAAACGCCACTAGAAGTGTCAAGTTTGCGGCGTTTACCCTAAAAACGCCGCTAAAAGTGTCAAGTTTGCAGCGTTTAACATAAAAACGCCGCTAGAAGTGTCAAGTTTGCGGCGTTTGAACTAAAAACGCCGCTAGAACTGTCAAGTTTGCGGCATTTGGCCTAAAAACACTGCTAGAAGTGCCACTAAAAGTCAATTTTGTTGTAGTGGGAGGAGCTACAACTCACACGAAATATAGTTGGTATGAGAAATTACTTAAGCATAAAGGAAGGTTGGTAGTAGGGGATGAGGAATTAAAAAAAAGTTATTGCAATTCTTTCATGATGGGGTGTTAGGAGGACATTCATGGTCCAAGGCCACAATAAAAAGAGCCACTGGTATCATCTATTGGAAGGGGCTGTGGAAGGACTTTCGAAACATGGTTCGCAAATGTTTGGTCTACCAACAGAATAAGGGGGATCTGCAACACCCCATAGGCTTATTATAACGTTTACCGATTTCGGAAACTATTTGGCCATCCATTAGTATGGATTTTATAGAAGGGTTGCCTAATTCAAAAGGGAAGAATGTCATTTATGTAGTGGTCGACAGGCTTACAAAGTACAACCACTTCTTTGCGATTTCTCACCCATTTACTATTGTTGATGTGGCTCGGTTATTTCACAAAAATATTTTCAAATTGCATGGGTTATCAGGGAACATAGTATACGATCGTGATAAGGTATTTATTAGTACTTGTGGAGGGAGTTATTTACAAGATTGGGGGTTAGTATTACTCCTTCGACGACTTATAATCTAGAAAACGATTAGCAAACCGAAAGAGTAAATCAGTGCCTCGAGAGACATACTTACATTGTATGACAGGGAAAAAACCAGAAGATTGGAGTAATTGGTTGCATCTAGCGGAATGGTGGTATAACACCATTTTCCAATCTTCTATCCAAAATATTCCATAAAAGGTTCTCTATGGATGTGATCCTCCTATACATCCTCCCTACTTGACAGGGTATTCTAAAGTAGAAGTTGTGGATAGATCACTACACAAAGGAAAGCCGCAATGAAGATGATGAAATTTTATTTGCAAATAACCCAACAAAGGATGAAGCAACAATCATACAAAAAGAGAACTGAATGTGAATTCCAAATAGGTGATCATGTGTTTCTCAAGCTACAACCATATTGCCAATAGTCAGTAAAATCTCGAAGCAATCAGAAATTATCCCCGAAATGGTTTTTTCCTTATAAGATTGTGTAAAGGATAGGGAAGGTATCCTATAAACTAAATTTGTCTGCTCGGTCTAAGGTGCATCCAACCTTTCATGTTTCACAAATCAAGAAGTACATTGGGACTGATCAGGTACAAGCTAATTTGCCGGTGGTTGGAAAAGATGTTGCAATGGTTAAGGAGCCAAAGAAAATATTAGATCAAAGAATGAAGAAAAGAGGAAATCGACCAGTGACTGAAATTTTAATTGAAAAGAGGAGATCGAAAAATGGTGCAACAACAATAACCAGGGTTTGATCCTTGAGATCAAGGATAATTTCAAGGGGGAAGTATTGTCAGGGACCTATTTTCTATTATGTTTTTTATCCTACTTTTCTATTATCTGTTGGTTCTTTTTCTGGTTTGTTGAGCTGAATTTATTTGTTGAGAATAATCGTTAGAATTATTTTATTTTTGTTTATTTTTTAAACGGTATCATTTGAGGGAAGAGATGTATGTGTTGAAATAGGGTTTTATCTGCCCTTTTTCCAGTCTTATCGAAATTCATGAATGAAATGTTCTCTTTTCTTCCTCACCTTCTTTCCTTTTTCTAATAATACTTCATTTGTTCTTTTTTCCTTTTTAATTATGATTTCAGTTCTTACAGTTGATTCATCATATCCCAAGGGAGAAGTTGTTTTGCGATTTGGTGAAGAAACAAATAGACCAAACAAGAACTCTAACAATTTGGTGAAAACAAGAATATAGATCTTCAAGCAAAAAAACATGAATGATCCGGATTAATTAGATGGAAGAAAAATGGAAAACAGAGAAACAAAACATACCTTTGTGGTTTATAAGGCGTTGTGATTGTTCTTTCCCCTCTTAAAAGTGGAGATGTTGTGCGATTTGGTGAACAACGACCAATCATGGATGACAAATCTCTATCAACAACAGCGGCAAAAAGGCGACAAAAGAGGTGATAGAAGGCGACTGAAGAGGGATGGAAAAGGTAGAGCATAAAGAAAAAAGGGAGAGAAAGCAATCACAACAACTTTTAAAAGGGGTGCGATCATACCAACACTAATGCACCGGATCCTATAAGAACTCTACAATAAAGTGTGTTTGGACGAGAGTAGTACTAGGATGGGTGACCTTCTTGGAAGTCCTCGTGTTGCACCCCTTTTGACATTTAAAAAAAACTACTTTAGTGATTGGGTTTAGGAGATTAATTTTGGGCTTAGAGATCTAATGTATGTATTGGGCTTATAGAATTAGTTTAGGTGTAACCCACTTGACTCTATCTAGACAAAACCTGACTCGAACGAGCTATACGAGGAATATCGATACTAATCTAGGAATATTTGCATCGATAAACAACCCTAATTTATTTCTTTTATCTTGTCTAGAGGATCTAGATTCCTACACGTACATGCATCTAACTAGTAACCATGCATTTAAAACAGAAAGTAAAATAATCATCAATTGCACAAAATACACAAAAAGAACCAAATTGTGAAATTCCATAAATTTAGGGACCATACATGAAATTAGTGTTACCATTATTCAATTTAATTTTAGCTTAAAATAATATCTACAATTCATTTAATTGCATACACAAGATTTACGACTAAATTGTAAAGAATCAAAACTTCAATTTCAGCTTTTAACTAACAAAACGACCTGATGTATCGAAATGACTAGGACCTCGTTTTGATACATTTTACCACTGTGAAAAACTGTTTGATACGAAAAAACCGTGTTTCTATACGCTTGCCAAAATTAAGCGTGCTCGTTTCAAAAAACGAGCTTGGTGCATCGGAACACCTGACCAAATCACACCTAGTGCCTTTGATGACAATCTTGTGTATCGAAACAGTTGACATGTTTCGATAAACATGAATTAATCTTCCTAAGAACAAGGCTTAAATCATTCCATTCACTTGTAAAACATGTTCCAAACACTTGTGCACATAATCGATCATTCAAGAACTCATAAATACCCCTCAATTAAGCAATTACACACCATGAAATTCACAAATTTCTAAAGGCATCTCATCCTAAAATTCACTTCAACAAACAACCAACATAGACACTCATCAAGCATCATTCAACATCATCCACCATATCAATGCATAATATCAAACCATCAATCAAAACCAATTAAACAAAATATTAAAATGGCCATTTAGAAGTACAAATTCAACATCATAAACCATATGAAATCTCAAAGGGAAGTGTCTAACCATTGTCAAGAGTACTATTAAGGGAAATGTATCAATTCTTGAGTTTACACCTTGATGATTAAGCTTGGATTCTTTCTGTCGATCATGAGTCAAAATCCCCAATGATTTGCATTGAGTGATAATTAAAGAGCGTAAGCCACATGTTTAATGAGGGAATGCTCATGTAAAACACACACTCAATGCATCCCATAAACACATGTTATAAAATTATTTCTCTCATGTCATGCTCATTATATCACATGACTTTAAAACTCATGCTTTCAAAGCTAATATATCTCATCATGTGCCATAAATCTCATGCATGTCTATGCAATAAATTTCAATTCTTACATGCATCTCAAATTGCAATGTAACCCCCTCGACCCGGTCTAGACACCACACGACTCAAACGAGTTACACGGGGAATACCGAGGCTAATCCGGAGACTCGCCACGATAAACAACCCTATTTTTTTATCTTATCTAGATGCTTTAATTAGATCCTACATGTTCATGCAAGGACCGAGTTAAATTGCAGCGTAAACTAAAAAGAAACGAGTCATAATTTAGCCCAACAGGTTGTAAGGATCTAATTGTAATTTTCTATAAATTTAAGTACCAATTATGAAATTAAAGTTATCAATATTTAATTAAATTCATTACATGCTTGTATCTCAAATTTCAATTTAAAATAGTATTTACAAGTCATTTAATTGCATGCTCAAAGTTTAGGGACTATTTCTAGCCTCCAATTGTTTTATGACATTTTCTATATGTAATTTCACTTAGAAACACTTTAAGTACAAATCAAGGCATATTATCTAGATGCAATTCAACCTAGTTAATAATAATATATTCAATTCCTAAGAGTATGCTTCAACATTAACAATCTTATAAACATACGAAAGAACCACCTCAATATAATTATCGCGTGTCAAAAGTGCGCGTTTAGTGCAAGTGGACACATCGCAAGTAATAAGTGATAAGTATTTACCGAGTTATCGTCTCCTCAGGGACCGGTATACTTAATATGCTCTCTTTATCTTCTTGCTCTGTAGAAAAATAAAAACACAAGTGAGTGGGTGTGATTTATTAAACTAAGGTAATTGAATAAAAATAAAAGATTCGAAATATTAGAGAGAGAGATGGGCCAGGATCCAGTTGTATTGTATTGTGGACTTGATTGACTTGTCTTTATCCAATGCAATCGCATATCTCTGCCTCGGCAGCACTGCAGTTTACTGCCTGGGTAGCGATAACGCTGTCCGCCGCGGCAATCCCTTGCTCATGGGCATACTTTACCAAAGTTCGGCAAAGTGTCCTTGAATGACTCCGCTTATCCCTAAGTCAGAGTGCTATTGATGACTAGTCCTTGATGATACCTCCCGGCGTGAACCAGTTATACTCACCAACCAATCTTACACTTCTTTTAGCCGCTGAAACTCTTAACCTATCCCTAGGCCAAGTTATTATTTCGCGATTGAAACACCGTACTTACCCCTTTCGTGAATCTAACTCTCCCGAGCTTAGATAGATGGATCACTTACAAACTTCCCTCCCGGGCTTGAATGCAAGAACAACGAATAACAAAGGATAAGCAAACCTTGATAATCTTTATTGCATTGAATGAAAGATAAAGTACAATCTCCTCTCACAAATACTCCACAACCTTCACCTAAACCCTATGAAGGTTTTAGAACATGATGGAGAGGGAAGAAACAAGAGTAGAAGTCGGCTCTCCCTAGGTGTTTCGATATATGATACATTTGGTGGCTAGGTCTTTATATAGGCTAGACCTAGGGCAAACCTTTCCTAAGTAGAATACAACTTGGAGTATGGAACTAGTCAAGTACATAATAATATTATATTTCCAAGTTTGAATTCGGCTAAGGGGGCTTTCCCGCGTGGTCTTCCTTTGGGCTTTTCCTTGCGCTAGCCAGCTCCGAATCATGGGCTTCAAGTCCAGACACGTTCCTTGGATTTTTGTCTTTCCATCGCCTATCAATTTGCTTCATGTCTTCCTGCTGCTGCCTCGGCATCAGGTCCTGCCTCGGCCTTGTCTCTACCGCGGCACTGGTTCTCCTGCACAGATATGAAAACGCAGTAAAACGTGCCTTTTTCTATAAATAGTATCTATTTAAGTATAATTTCTAAATATATCACATTAAGCATATGCATTGGTTCAAGTGGGTGAATATTTGGTGATAAATGCCGATAAAAGGAGTAGAAAGTGATAGTGTGTTGAGCACTTATCAATAATCAACATGATTTCTAGATTCATTCCAACCTAAATAACAACATCATAGATTCGACTCATAAAATGTCATGCTTCATTATCAACAATAATCAAATTCACACATAGGGATATCAAGAATCAAACTTAAAAATAACTATATTATAAACTAAAGGAATATCAATAGACAATTCAAGTCGAAGTCGTAAAACTAATATCAACATAGATAAACATCAATCATGTATGAGCATACAACTACTACAAGTCTCATCAATATAACAATATTCTTAACATGGTAACCCATCCCCATTGCTCTCTCATTACTACTAATGTTATAAAGACATACTTGAGCTTTTACTTGGCGGTTACCTGGATACTTGCTTCCCTTTGCTGTCTCAACATTATTTACTCTACATTGCAAGGTAAATGGGAGGGTAAGCATAATCTTAGTTAGTGAATAAAAACAAGTATAAAAACACCTTGCAATGCAACCCATATTAAACCAATTTCATCAATTTAAAATAACATGTCATGCTCTTTATAAAACAAAACCAACATGACTAACAACGCCACTTTTTAAAACTCAGTAAGTGTCATCAAACCATGGCTAATAATGCTATCATTAAATTTTAGTAAAACCCTTTCTAAAATCCAATGCTTTAAAATCTAAAACACAAGTCTTACATGTTACTCACATAGCAATGCTTACACATGCATGTCAATACACAAAGCTCAAGTCTTACATGCTAACAACATAGCATTGCTTAGATCACATGCATACCAATGCACAAAACCTCGCATGCATAATCCCATATGCAACAAGTAAAAACCATGACACTTACCTTTAAAAAGTAAAAACATATATTGGTGCTAGTGATCCGATTTATACTACTCCAAATCGTTAGGATAAACGGGCAACCGCATGTTAGTACTACTCCCAGAGCATGCGCATGTTGATACTAATCTCAACATGAATTATATCACCTTGGTGTCCGGTGACAGTACTACTCCGATCAACCCGTATGTGATAATACTATTCCCATCACATAGCATTAGAATAAAAGGCAAAATGTAACACACAAGGAATTTATACACGTACGACTTTTGAATGTTTATAGTGCACTCTAGACCTATTGATCGATCAACTTATCCCATAAGGTTCATCACTTAACTAGCCAATATATTATCAAAAACCAATGCTCAAACGAAAATTCAAAACTGAATTAAACACATGCTTCCCAATATTTCAAGTTTCAAAACATAAACTGATAAAATCACCTTTAACTCAATTTTCAAAGTAAAACCATGGGAGCATCAATTATGTAACAAAACCATTATAAAACAAAAACATGAGCATTAAATCATCATGCAATAAATATTTATACAAAATCAACACTAAGCATGACAAAGTTCATAGTAAAAACATAGAGTAATATGGGAACCCTTTTGCGAAAACTTAAACTTTACTTACTTCCGAGTATAGAGAGGTTTTCACACCTTCTCTAAACTCTCAAACCTCTTTAAATTAAGTTTAAAACACTGTCGAAGCAGCCACTCTCATAAACCACTCACCGATAACCGAAACTTGCTCGACAAGTCACCAATTCGATTCAAAACTTCTTCAAACGTAATCACCAACTTCTTATCCTGTTTCAACCATAAAAAAACTAAGGATTTAGTGCTCCTAATCGCACACAACAAACCCCAAGTCGGACCCCCACTTAACAGCCCTTAAAACCTATCATAACCTTAACCGAAAACTTTCCGAAAACTACCAAACTTCTCCTAAACCTATAGTCCGGGATTATATATGTTTAAAACATGTTATAAACATTATAATACATTCAAAATCATGAATTTAGGATTCAAAAACAGCGGATTAAAATCCTTGAACGAAAATTGGGATTTTTAGTCAAAAAAACGATTTTTATGAAATTAAAGAATTAAAACAAAAACTCCAAGCCAATAACTTGGGAATTTCAGTAAAGAACTTTATTGTTCTAGAGGATTGATGAAATCTCACCTCCAGAACTGATCCAATTGCTTTTCGGGTTTTAAAACGAGAAAACGATGAGAAAACAAGAAAATTTAAAGAAGAAAAGTTATTATAATTATTAGAAACGAATTTAATTGAAAAAGAATGGGTTTTTACCTTGAAAACTTGATGAAAGGCTGCCTCCAAAGAGGTAAAAAGAAAATTAGAAAAATATGTGATGTTTAGGTTAATTAAAAAGGGTTTTAAGAGTTTAAAATTAGGTTTAATTAAGTTATTTAATTTAAAATAGGTTTTGGGTTTAATTAATTAAAATTTGGAAAGCCTAGACCAGCTAGGATTATAATTGGACCAAAGACCCTTAAAGATTCAAAGTTTTGGCTTGTTTTATAAAATTGTCCTCGAAGTTTTCAATTTTTACAAAATGGTCACCAAATTCTAAATTCTAGGGATTTAAAGGTAAATTTTCAAAATTGATTTGACCAAATTCAAATATATGTTAAATAATAATTTTAGGATATTTTCCCTCAATTTATTTTGATTAAAAACTAATTTTTAAGTATTTAATCCCGAACTAAGCTAAACCAACAAAACCGGTCCACTAGACCTCTAAACTTATAGGCCCAAATTTGGGGTGTTACAACTCTCCCCCACTTAAGAAATTTCGTCCTCGAAATTTTCACCGTGAAAAGAGTTAAGGAAACTGCTTCTTCACAACTTCCTTTCAATCCCTCGTGACTTCTCATTCACCATTACGCCACTAAAACACTCTGATCAACACACGGATCTTACCACAAAGGACCTTTATTATCAAAAACCAAGATCCCAATATACATCTCATAAAGGAAAGATTTAGTCTCATCCTAACACCACCCCTCATCACATTTGAAGTGCTACACAAAACAACGGTACACCAAAAATACCATGGTCCTACTCAACACTCATTGCACCCTCAAGACAAAAGTAACCCCCTTTTTTTTTCCAACGGCCTAAACTCATGTTACTCAAGGTTGAAAAGCAAATTTCGACAACTACAACAACTTCCCACTTCCACTAACAAACTTAACTTTCTCAAAAATATTCCAATATACAAGGGAATAATCAAAACATTCCACTGAGTCTCGCTAACCACAATAACACATAAAAACTTCCACCAACAAAACCCTTAAACAGTACCACTCGATCACAGAACTTCTAAACACGGTTATAAGTAGCTCTACTAGCAAAAACATACTCACCAAAAACCCGAAAGATTCATGTCACAACACCTTAACATACCTTTCCAAACCTAGATAACTCACTCATACGGTTACATGTCTATTAACGAGAGAAAACCCATAAACTCAATTGAAAACCCATAATCTGTCTCAAAACCTTACCACATTAGAGCATACTACTCATCAGCTTTAACCGGTCTCAAAGAAAAGACTCTCTTTTAACTGCCAAGAAACCACATCATAAAACTTACGGAGATTTGTTAACATACCTTTACTCTAGCACCTTAGACGAAAACAACATTCTCAAAGAACATTGACTCTCAAGTTCAACTTACCAGCAAAATAAACATTCACTTTCAACTCATCCTCATCCAAAACAAGTCCACCAAACAATCTTACAAACTCTTTTCACAACTTTTTACTTCCAAATGTATAGCAAAAGATTATCAAAAACTTTGATTAAGATAACATTCTAACTTATAGAACCATACAACACAACCACATACCACATAAACATAAAAGACAACCAACACCACAGCTAAAACCCAACAACACAACCTCAACTGTGTGCCCTGCACACGCGGCTCCACCAAACATCCGATAACAACTTACCTCAGAACATGTTATCCAAGAAAAATCTCACCTACAACTCCATCACTAGACCAACATAATTTGATAAACTTAACCGTGCCAACACTTCTCTTAACTTCACAACACTCTTAACTTACGCTACTAAACCGACACCTGTCAAGACATAACTCTTAAGCAACCCAAGTCACGCTAAGCAACTCAGATTCAACCCATCATGCAACACAAGGCACTTCTAACCCTTTTGTGTCAGTACACAACATCATCCTTATCCAAAAGACAATGTCTCCTCTAAAGACTATATCGCCATCTCCAACTCAGCAATGCACCATTAACAACCTTGATGAACTACACACACAACTTTTCCCAAACAACAACTCACTAGCTGGACCTTTCAACAACACGACACTATAGTCAATCAACTCTTATTTCACTTAGATTATTACAAGCTCAAACTTGTGCCTCTCTAACCTAGCTAAACTTAATGTTACTCCTTCGTCCACTAACCTTAACATACTTCTTAACATTAAGAAACAACAACACAGGAGAAAAAACAACCATAAATGGAAAACTTAACAAACACAGCCGCTCCAACACCTCTTGACGATAAAAGGATTCTATAGAATTGTTTAACCAATAATGGCTACAAACTACCCAATGTTCCTCATTACACAACATCTCCATGCAGAGATATCCAAGGATTACATCCGAAACCTCCTTAACAACTTGATCACACCCAAGCAAAACCTAACACGACTCCTTATGAACCCAAAATGCAAAAGCTAAGTCAAACGACACAACCACCACCTTTCAAGGTCCACACAAGTCCGTTATGCATCCTTCATCACCTTAAATCATTATCCAAAATATTCATTTCTTTTCAAAAAAACCCAACTAGTACTTTCTAAAACAAACACTAGATCAGTTACAAACTTGACCTAACCACCTCCTAAACCATACCAAACAGAAAATGTCAAGTAGTAATTTTACCAATCATGATGATAGCACAACTTCTCCTACACAAACTGAACTTTCGCCAAAGGAACCTTGCAAAACTCAACCTTCTGCTTCACTAACAACTAACCCCAACTCTCATCAACTAAAGACATTTATCCTCGGTTTAACTATTCACAACTCCAACCCATTGATGGAGGCTAGAAAGTCTTGCTTTTATGATGAAGCATTCGTTCTTCCACCTTTGTCAGATTGTAGTATTTAAGATGTCGAACCCACAGGGATTGGCTTTACTTACGCAATTTATTCTTCCTGCACAATGGAAAATTAAAGACACAAATAATTGAGTTGGATTATAACTAAGGAAACTAATTAAAACGATAAAGATAAATGATCAAGAAATCAAGGATGGAGAAGTGGGGTAGGTTAGAGTGCTTCGTAGTGTGGGTTCAATTGACTTGTTTCTGTCTCATGCAATTGTACATCACTGCCTCGGCAGTACTGCAGATTACTGCCTTGGCAGCAACGATACTTGTCCGCCGCAGCAATCCCTTGCTTTTGGGTGGACTTAATCAAGGTTCGGCAAAGTGTCCTTGGATGACTCCGCTTATCCCTAAGTCGAAGTACTGTTGATGACTAGTCCTTGATGATACCTCCCGGCGTGAATCAACTATAACCACCAACCAATCTCACACTTCTTTTAGCCGCTGAAACTATAACCTATCCCTAGGCCGAGTTAGTATTTCGCGATTGAAATACCGTACTTATCCCTTTCGTGAATCTACATCTCCCGATGCTAGATAAATAGATCTCTCACAAACTTCTCTCCCGAGCTTGAATGCAAGAACAATGAATGACATAGAATAAGCAAACTTCGATATTTTATTGCATGAAACAAGAAGACAAAGTACAATTTTCTTCCACAACTACTCCACAATCTAACCTAAACCCAAAGGGGACGATGGAGGAGTTTAGGGTTTTTCTATGAAACTTGATTTCGAGAGATCCTCCTCTCTACATAGGCTATGGTTTATATAGGCTTGGCCTAGGGCAAACCTTTCCAAAGTAGGAATACAACTTGGAGTAAAACACAAGTACATAAATAAAAGATATTTATTTTATTTCCTAGTTTATTCCTATAAGGATTATTTTCCCGCGTGGCCTTTGACCTTGACTTTTCGTGTGTTCCTCAGCTCCGATTTCTATGCCTCTTGTCTTAAAACGTCCACCTTATTTTTCTCTTCAGATCACCTATTATATCAACATTTGCAATTCGGGCGCTGCCGCGGCCTCAGATGCTGCCGAGGCAGTAAACTGCTGCCGGGGCATTAAAGTGCTGCTGAGGCAGTAAACTGCTGTCGAGGCATCAAAGTGCTACCGAGGCATTAAAGTGCTGCCGAGGAAGGTGCTTATCTGCATTTCAGCTTCAGCTTCCAGCATCCATCATGCTATCTGGCATTACCTATGTGGTAGTTTCCTGTCTAAGAGAAGAAACCATTAATCGTACCTGTTTTATGCCAAATAATAGATAAATTCATGAATTAATTATTGAGATGCTGAAATATGGAAATAAGCAGAATTATCCAGTATTGCCATTAAATCTGTCCTTTATTAGCAATAATCGAGTGAGAAATTGGTATAAAGAATAGGACTTTTAGGCACTCATCACCCATCTAGCCAATCCTTAACAAGAATTATTTCCCAACCAGAAAAGTAACTCAACTCACTACACAACAGGCTCAACTCCAACAAGAGCATCCTTCAGACACCTCTTTAAGCCTACACATTCTCCCTACAGGATTGATCACAACATAACTTTCGTTTTCAAGAGGGAAACGTTTGTAGATATGGACAATGTATGCATGAGTCCTATATGTCACCTTAGATGCCTATGCAAGTGCATGCAAATGCAATCTAATGGCATGCTCAAGAATGTATGCATGTCCTAAGATGTCTAATGTGTATGCATGTAGGTGCTCCTATACTATGCATGATTATTGTCCATAGTCAACAACAACATCCTCCACTCCGGAACTTCAACTTTCTATATCGTCAACGTCCAGAACCATAGAAACTTAGCACTCAAGAGTACACAACCACACTATAACCCGAACGTTTTCAACACATTCGATTCACCTTGTACACAAGCAATTTGAAACTCCCAAAGACACTCTTAGTGATGTAGTCATCTACTACTCAACAGCAAAACTAATTCTCAAATTAAACTGATTCAAAACCATTTTACACTCAAACACGATCGAGGACCCATTCAACTCAAGATCGGATATCACAACATCACAAAACGAATCTAACTACACTTTCTGATCTCCACAACTCCTCTATTACCAAGTTTTAGCTTTCTTTTCGGTCCCATATCAAGCACAATGAAATAGAAAAATAATTTTAACATACAAAAACATTTTGCAAAACATGTGAGGCCAGCGCGAAGCAAGTTCCAAGTAGCTCAAGTACAATATAAAACAATTTTCTAGTAGTAGTTAGAGCAATGGGTACCCAAAAATAAACCCCAACAATATATACTCAATCATCAATTATAATTAGCATCAAGAACATATAACCATATAACAATTGTATTTTCCACAACATTTAAGCATCATATAAAATCACCTCAAAGTCTCATGCATTAACTAATGCAAATTAAAACTAGTTTTCTATACTACATGACATATCAAAAACCACAATTTCATGAGATGTTCAACCTATAAATCATTTTTTTAAGACTAACTTGCAGTAATGTATGTAACATTTAAAATCTAAACACATTTTACTTTTATAAATTTCACATGCAAGATAACCTTAAAACATGGTCAAAAAAGTATTCTATGTCACATAATATTCAATTCACTTAGTCAAGCAAATCAGGGACATGTTCACATTTACATATAACTAATGTCATAGCAAAGCAACAGGATTCCATCATGCGTACAAACAATAATTCATATAGCAGCATTTAAGCATATCAAAATTTAATCATGCTTTATCTGCAATCATATATATAACAAACATCCAATCACATTAAAATTTTAATCATGCTTTCAAACACCTTGCTTGAAAAACAAAGCCCTAAGTTACTATGTCACAACATAAATCAATCACATATAGCAAACACCGTGCATCTCATATAATAACATAGAATTTTCAACAATCATCGTGCATAAGCAATATTTAAATTTTTTTTAACTCTACAACATACCAAACAAAACTTCCCAAAAGGTTTCGTAAACCTAAGCTATGATACCAACAAATGTAACCCCCTCGACCCGGTCTAGACACCACACGACTCGAACGAGTTACACGGGGAATACCGAGGCTAATCTGGAGACTCGCCAAGATAAACAACCCTATTTTTTTATCTTATCTAGATGCTTTAATTAGATCCTACATGTTCATGCAAGGACTAAGTTAAATTGCAGCGGAAACTAAAAAGAAACGAGTCATAATTTAACCCAACAAGTTGTAAGGATCTAATTATAATTTTCTATAAATTTAAGTACCAATTATGAAATTAAAGTTATCAATATTTAATTAAATTCATTACATGCTTGTATCTCAAATTTCAACTTAAAATAGTATTTACAAGTCATTTAATTGCATGCTCAAAGTTTAGGGACTATTTCTAGCCTCCAATTGTTTTATGACATTTTCTATATGTAATTTCACCTAGAAACACTTTAAGTACAAGTCAAGGCATATTATCTAGATGCAATTCAACCTAGTTAATAATAATATATTCAACTCATAAGAGTATGCTTCAACATTAACAATCTTATAAACATACGTAAGAACCACCTCAATATTATCAACATGATTTCTAGATGCATTCCAACCTAAATAACAATATCATAGATTCGACTCATAAATAGTCATGCTTCATTATCAAAAACAATCAAATTCACATATAGGGATATCAAGAATCAAACTTAAAAATAACTATATTATAACTAAAGGAATATCAATAGACAATTCAAGTCGAAGTCGTAAAACTAATATCAACATAGATAAACATCAATCATGTATGAGCATACAACTACTACAAGTCTCATCAATATAACAATATTCTTAACATGGTAACCCATCCCCATTGCTCTCTCATTACTACTAATGTTATAAAGATATACTTGAGCTTTTACTTGGCGGTTACCTGGATACTTGCTTCCCTTTACTGTCTCAACATTATTTACTCTGCATTGCAAGGTAAATGGGAGGGTAAGCATAATCTTAGTAAACATGGCTAACAATGCTATCATTAAATTTTAGTAAAACCCTTTCTAAAATCCCATGCTTTAAAAGCTAAAACACAAGTCTTACATGATAGCAATGCTTACACATGCATCTCAATGCACATAGCTCAAGTCTTACATGCTAACAACATAGCAATGCTTAGATCACATGCATGTCAATGCACAAAACCCCGCATGCATAATCCCATATGCAACAAGTAAAAACCATGACACTTACCTTTAAAAAGTAAAAACATATATTGGTGCTAGTGATTCGATTTTTACTACTCCAAATCGTTAGGATAAAGGGGCAACCGCGTTTTAGTACTACTCCCAGAGCATGCGCATGTTGATACTACTCTCAAACTCACCGATAACCGAAACTTGCTCGACAAGTCACCAATTCGATCCAAAACTTCTTTAAACGTAATCACCAACTTCTTATCCTGTTTCAACCATAAAAAACTAAGGATTTAGTGCTCCTAATCGCACACAAAAACCTCAAGTCGGACCCCCACTTAACAACCCTTAAAACCTATCATAACCTTAACCGAAAACTTTCCGAAAACTACCAAACTTCTCCTAAACCTATAGTCCGAGATTATATATGTTTAAAGCATGTTATAAACATTATAATACATTCAAAATCATGAATTTAGGATTCAAAAACAGCGGATTAAAATCCTTGAACGAAAATTGAGATTTTTATTCGAAAAACCGATTTTTATGAAATTAAAGAATTAAAACAAAAACTCCAAGCCGACAACTTGGGAATTTCAGTAAAGAACTTTATTTTTCTAGAGGATTGATGAAATCTCACCTCCAAAACTGATCCAATCGCTTTCCGGGTTTTAAACGAGAAAACGATGAGAAAACAAGAAAATTTAAAGAAGAAAAGTTATTATAATTATTAGAAACGAATTTAATTGAAAAAGAATGGGTTTTTACCTTGAAAACTTGATGAACGGCTGCCTCCAAAGAGGTAAAAAGAAAATTAGAAAAATATGTGATGTTTAGGTTAATTAAAAAGGGTTTTAAGAGTTTAAAATTAGGTTTAATTAAGTTTTTTAATTTAAAATAGGTTTTGGGTTTAATTAATTAAAATTTGGAAAGCTTAGACCAGCTAGGATTATAATTGGATCAAATCCCCTTAAAGATTCAAAGTTTTGGCTTATTTTATAAAATTGTCCTCGAAGTTTTCAATTTTTACAAAATGGTCACCAAATTCTAAATTCTAGGGATTTAAAGGTAAATTTTCAAAATTGATTTGACCAAAGTCAAATATATGTTAAATAATAATTTTAGGATATTTTTCCTCAATTTATTTTGATTAAAAACTAATTTTTAAGTATTTAATCCCGAACTAAGCTAAACCAACAAAACCGGTCCACTAGACCTCTAAACTTCTAGGCCCAAATTTGGGGTGTTACATGCAAGGCTTATCAAATCTCATAGAAATCTTGTATAAATATCTCATGCTTAATATCATGTCATTGTTTAAAAAAATTGGCACGTAGAATTAAACAATATATTAGTTCACAAGTGACACCGCATGACACTACCCCCATCCTTATAAATCAATTACACATATTCGAATGTGAGGGTTGTTGATGGATCTTCCCCATCAAGCTTCATGATAGAACTAACCCTACCATAGAAATCTCACCTCATCCGGGATAGCACTACCCCTAATACAAACAATAACACTACCCCTATTATTTCTTGAGGAATTTATCTCACGTACGAATTTTATATAGTTTATAATGCACTCTACACCCTATTGATCGATCAATATATCCGACATCTTTATATTCATCACTTAGCTAATATAAATGTAACCCCTAAAATTAATCTAATTTCTTAGATTATAAGTTAGGGTTTACGTTATTAAAACTTGTTTTGCAAGTTAGAGTTTAATAAATTAAAATTTAATATTCATATAAATTATTAAATAATTAATAATTTAAAAATACAGAAAAACTCAAGATTTAAATATACCGAGTTTAACCATAAATTTAATAAATATTAACAATCCAGAAAATCCGAATAAAATCTCAAGTCTAAAGTCCAATACAGAAGTGGAAACTCGACCCAAAGGTAGAGCCACTGAACAGAAGTGGTACCTCGACCCGAAGGTAGAGCCAACAATCAGAAGTGATAAAAATCACTGAACTTTCCCGTACATATAATCCAATCAGATGCAATGTTATGAGCATATACAAAATCAGAATGTGTGCCTTGAAATTTAATAGGAGGCTTGAATGATAATTTCATAATCATAAATGCATCTAAATGTCATAGCAGAACAATATGCTTAATTTTCAGAGAAAACAAAATCAATGCAATCAACATGCTTATTTAGAATTCAGAATCTGCACACAACGGAAAGTATGAAATAGCAGAAGAGACACACCTGAAATAGAAAGCTCAACGTCGAGAATGATGTCTATTGGAATCGTCTCTACCACTAGATCGAGCAGGAGTAGAATCTACGAAAAAAAAACATAAGACACATTACTATGCCACTAAACTGATAAGTACACAAAACAGAAGTAAAATGAATACTCATGAGCGTGTCTCGATGTCTGAGGAAGAGGAGGTCGTCCAGGAGGAGGAGGTGGTAGATGCTCGGGGTCAGAATCCACATCACCTGAACCAAACTGTAACTATTTCAGAACCCGATAAAGATAATTTCCAAATAAACATTTGAACTAAAAAGCCCTAAAAACGACACTTCGGGTTCAAATTTCGAAAAACGGGAAAAACCAATAAACTTAGAAAATCGAAAAACATAAAATGAGACCGGGTCAAAAAAGTCATCGTTGACGTCAGCATTGGTCAACGCTGACGTCAGCAGGTCAACACTGACGTCAACAGTGATATCAGTAGATGACACCAGCAGTGACATCAGTTGATGATGTCACTACTAACATCAACCGAGTCATGGGTCAGGTCGGATCAGGTCAAGGGATCATATCGGGTGGTCAACGAGTCTCGAGTCGGTTTTTTAGATTTTTCGAGAAAATCTGGAAAATTCCCAAGAAAATTTGGTTTATTCCAGATTCGTTTCTTCCCCTAGCAATTCAATTTTAAACGCGAAATGAAACCTCTTTTTACTCCGATTCAAACACTATCTAACAACACATCAAACCATCAAAAACGCCACGACCATAAATTAATTTCCTTCCTTTAAATTAATGAACAAAATGAACGAAGGAGAGGGAAACTTACCAGGATTCAGATACTAACTCGAAAGAACATAAGGAGAAAGAGTTGCAGATTTTTAGGTGATACACAAATGAGAAAAACATGGAAAAATTTACACCAAATAATGACCCAGAATTAAATGAGAATAAATCCCGAAAGAAAAATTGAAAACGGACAGAGGGAGAAGACTGTTACCATTTTTAAAATGGTAAAAGGATCGATTAAGGGTCTGAACCTTTTGAAAAATTTCAATAATACCTTTAAACTTCCAAGAATTTACAAATTGGTCCCTAAAAATCCCTATATTCCTAGGGCTCACATTAGGGATTTAAAATTTTAAAATTAGGAGAAAATTGGGGTATTACAATAAATGTATTAAAACTCTTTTCATTTCCTGCCCAAACATGAATTAAAGCATAAAAAAAAAACATCCTAGAATCTCATGCATAAACTAATACAAATCACCATTTATATTCCAATGCTACAAGGCATTTAAAATAATTATTCTCATATTATGTTCATTTCATAAATCACTTTTTGAAGCTAAATGACAGCAATGAATACACAATTATAAACATGTACATGACAATGCAAAACCATGGGATATCAAACCCAAAAACAACAAAATTTTATCTTAGATCTTAAGCTAGTAACCTAATTTAGGGATTATATTTATTTAACCCATCACTTATCACTTTAATTGATAAAAGCCATAATTATTAATATTGATTTAACCACTCAAATCAGATCCATACAAAAATTTTTAAGAAAATCTTAAGATCTATCTCAAACCTCATTTGTTTGTCAATTCAATCATCAAAACACATTAGAAAACATTGTAGAAGATTCATTAAATTGAAATTTTTAATAAAGAACGTGTAATTAGAGGAAAAGAACAAATCCTTACCTCTAATCTCGGATTTCACCCTCAACCTTATTGAAAAACATGTAAAACAATGGATTTTTAGTAATAAATCATTAAAACCAAAGAGGATCAATTAAAGATGAAAGAAAACCTAGATTATGTTGTTAAAATTGAGAAAAAAGTGAAAGAAATTAGGAAATTTGAGAATTCTCTCTTTGGAAAGTGAGAGAATTGAGGAAAGTAGTTTTACGCAAAATTATAAAAAAAAAAAGAAAGAGAAAATATGATTAATCACCCACTTAAAACACAATTAAAAGATGATGAATGACAAGTGAAAGCCTTTGAAAAAAATTTAGATTTGATGTTCCTTAAAGATTCAAATTTATGACCCTTTTATATTTTAGTCACTAAAACATAAACAATTTTCAATTTTTATAAAACAATCACTAGTTTCCAAAATGTCACCCTTCCGGGTTTAATTCTTCAAAATTGATTTGACCAAAGTAAAATATAATCCAAATAATGATTCATAAACATTTTCTCATTATTTTATCTCATCCAAAAATATTAATTATCAGTTAAATTTTGAAACTAGTTTAACTTATCTAAAACCGGTTCGAATGAACCCTAATTTGAATTGACAATCTTCCAAGCCCAAATCTGGGGCGTTATATTAGGGATTGGAATTTTGAAAATAGTTTAAGGAATATGGAATTGGGCTTTGAGAATTAGCTTAGGGATTGGTGTTAGGGAATTAATATTGAGTTTAGAGAATTAGTTTATGGATTAAGCTTAAGAAACTAGTATTGAGTTTAGGGAATTAGTTTAAGGATTTAGCTTAGGGAATAGAAAATTGGGTTTAAGGATTTTGTTTAATAAATGGGCTTTTACTTTTTTAATAATTAATTAAGTTGTTCTTATTCTTGGATTTGATAATTGGATTTATATATTCAATTTAGTTAATATTTAAGTTATTAATATTTATATTTAAAATCAAAATAAATATTATTTAATTTTTAAAATTTAAATTAAATTTATCTTTTATATTCGTAGCATATTGAAATTAATGGACAAATTAAAAAATTTAAAATAAATATGATTCAATTTTATGTAATTTTTTTAAAAGACTAATTAATATTGTGGGGAAAGAACTGTTATATCTGAAGTCAAAACTATTAGGATACTTATAATTAAATTAAAATATTTTCTCTAAAATTTTATAAATTCTCACTTTTTTTAATCAATTATTATTTTTAATTAAAATGAATAGAAAAATGGAGGAAAAGAATCGACCCAAGTTTTTAGGTTGTGAATTATTTTTTGTCCTTCCTACTTTAGATGTTTTTCATTTAGTTTTTTCATTTAATTAAGTGTGTAATTTATGATTCTAGTTTAATTAGATATTTCAATTGATTCATAAAATTTTAGGGTTCACAAAAATTAACCTCTTGTTATTTTATATTTTGTAATTGATTACAATATTTTTAATATGTAGCATTTTTATTCATGTTAGTCCCTAAAAAATTTCCTTTCACCAAAATTGAACTTTTTATTTATAATTTTTATAATTTATCTAAATATTTTAAATAATGACGATATTTTTGTTCATTATAGTGCTAAATATAATTTTAATCAAAATATCAAATCGATCAAAAATAACTTATATCCGATCTGAAACCCATTTGATTATTTGTTTTTACATCGCTACTTATGTTTATATAATTTGAAGCGACGGAAGTGGGAGACATTTCAATAATAATAAAAGATCGATTTATAAAATAAATTTAAAAAATATATATTTCATATATAAATAAATATAATATATATGAAAATTATTTAAAATTATATTGTTGTGAATAAAGTAAAAACAAGAATAAAATAGGAGAATAAAGATGAGAGATAAAAGGGAGAGAGATTTTATTATATTCTCAAAGTAAGGGTTGTATACAATGCTATGCTAAAAGTCTATATTTATAGGCATAAGATGGAAACCCTAATTTCAATGGGTATTAAACCCTAATACTAAAGCCCATTAAAGTGTAACTTAATATATGGATATCCACCATAAATAAATATATTTATAACACTCCCCCTTGGATATCCATGAAGATAATGTGCCTTGTTAAAACCTTACTAAGATAAAAACCCTGTGGGAAAAAAGATTCTTAGTGAAGGAAAAAGAGTACACACATCTTTGATACGCATAACATGTTGCCTCATTAAAAACCTTACCGGGAAAACCCATTGGGACAAAACCTCGGTTAAGGGAAAAAGAGTGCAACGCGTATTTACTCCCCCTCATGAAAATATCACATAAGATCTTTGAATCTTCATAATTCAATATTGAATACAATCTTCAAATATTAAAGTAGATCATGCACTAGTGGATAAATCTTCCAAATCATTGCTTGAAATGATTCATTGAATATTATTCATCTGAAAATCATGAGGGACGAAACTTGAAGAAATATGTTTCGTTTTATCATATTTGATATATCCACCTTGAGATATAAATTTTGTATTATCTCTGTACAAGATAACTTGCATCTTATCTTATAAAAAACATTCACATATCTTCAAGATATGTTTAGCCAAACACATATTTCGGTTTTGCCTTATGCATAACAATTATTTTAAAGGTAATGATCTCGTAGCACTTAAAAAATATTTCTGGACCAGTTAAGATACGATGCTTCCAGATCAAAAAAAATGTGTATATTGTGCTTTAGACTAAAAATATCATTACCCTTTTCGTGATGCGAAAAAATCTTTGTTTACAGTAAGAGACTTAACAACAACCATAAAGGTGATAAATAGATATGCGTTATGCATGTAAAGTCTCTTTCAATATTTTTCTGTATGTCGATAGATGCACAAGGATTTGAGGAGGTCTCTTCACGAGTCTCAACGATATTCAAATCATCGACATACACAATCAATAAAAATTCAGAGCTAAATCTCTTAATAAAAATGCTCGGGGAAATAATTCATATAGCATTATGCTAATAAGTATTCAATGAGGCGATCATATCAAATACGCCTAAATTGTTTCAAGCCATAAAAAGATATATTCAATATGATTGAATAATGTTCTCGAGAACTTGAATGAACTGCTTATGGCAATCTAAATCTTTCCGGAAGTTTCATGTAAATATTACTATTAAGAGGCTCATTCAAATAGGATGTAACAACACCCATTAGGCAGAAACCGAGTAATTTTATTTATTGCCAGACTGATCAAAATCTAAAAGTAGTTGCATCCACCACCGAGAAATATATTTTTCTCATAATCAATTTCATGTCTTTGTGAGAATCCTTGTGCAACCAAATGAGCTTATATCTCATGATTTCCCCTTTTGATTTCTCTTTCTCACGAAGGCTCGTTTATATTCACGAGCTTTACACATTTCAATGTACGGGCTATAGGCCCAAATACTTCTCTTTTCAAAAGAGATTATAGTTTCGCCTCAATTGCCTCTTTCATGTTGGCCAATCATTTCTTTGTTTACATTGCCCAATTGACAATGATTCATGATCCACATCATCAAATAAAATCTCTAGTGCTATATTGCATGCAAATATATTAACGACGTCGATTTAATTTTAGTTCCACTTATTACCATATATGACATAATCTATTGAGATCTCTTTATTATCAGGTATCTGAGTCATGTCAATGTCTCTGTTGGAGACCATTTAATCTCTTCTAGAGATTTTCATAATCATTGATTCCTCGATCAGACCATCATAAAATATAGCTCCTTTTCTTTTTCGAGGATCTCTTATCTTTGGAACTTACTTGTCTATTACGCTTTAAGCGTAAGTTAGACCCATTAGCAACTAGAGTTTGTCCTTCCATGACATCAAATTTAATCGGAGCATTCATAGCTGGTATACGTCACTTAGTCACTCTTTTATGGTCAGTAAAATATCTGGCAATTGATTTGCTAAATGAATTATCCTTTGAACTTATAGTTCACATTGTGTAGTACGTGGATCAAAATGAGAAAAATGATAATTCATTATAACTTATTTCTTTCCCCAGCTATTTATTTTCTCCCCTTAATGTTGGGTAAACTGACTCATTAAAATGATAGTCAGTAAATCATGTTGTAAATAAATCCCCTATCAGAAGCTCTTATATATATTCCCAACAAAACTCATCTTTGTGCGTTATGGTGGAGCAATTAGAACATATATCGCACACATAAAAAAAATCTAAGATGAGAAATATTTGGTTTCTGACCAAAAACCATTTGTAATGGGGAGAACTTATAATCATTTGTTGGCTTGATGCGAATTGGTGATACTAAATGTAAAATTACATGTCATCAACATTATCAAGACTGGTTGTCTTTAGAAAATAATCTGGAAAATGTGCTCGTAATTTTATCAACTGAGCAAGTAGCCTCGCAAACAGCAAGTTGCGGGTTAATAACAAGGATACATATAACCATCTAGTCGATGCATCGATAAAAATCATAAAATATCTAGATGGTCTTTTAGAAAGGTGTATGGGCCCATATATATATATATATCACCTTGTATCCGTTCCAGAAAATTAATAACACTTTATTTTAGATGTTGATGATTGTATAATCAAATTGCTTTCATAACAAGTATCACGTGAAATATAACCATGAAGAAAATCTTAGTTCTTCAATAAATGACCACATGAAAGTGTCAACCAATTTTCGCATCATAATTGAACCGGGATGGTCTAACCTGTCATGCCAAATAAAATTATCAGTAAACATATTGTTTACAATAGCATGAGCTTCAACTTGTACTAATTCTTATGTAGTACAATATGGATGACAGTGCATGTAATTTTGCCAAGATTTCCTTATACTCGTAATATTGAGATAGTCAGCATCCCTTGACTAATATTCTCAATATATTTCTGTAAATATCTTTAAAATTCAATAAGTCTCTTTGCGACTTTGACGAGCATAATACACTGTAAATATGAGATAAAGTCTCATTTGGCAATAACATATTTGTCTGTCGGAGCTTTCTGTGATATTAGTACTTCCGGATATAGTACTCATATTATTCCCTTGCATTTAAAATGGGAAAATATGCATAATTATGCACCTTTTAATATGTGCTTTATTTCATTCACTTCGGGGAATGAAAAATATGTGCTTTGTACCATTCACTTCGGGGAATGGAAAATATTAAATATAGCACATTATATCAACTCGTTTATTTATCAAAGATAAGCTCTCAAAAGCTCTTCTGAAACATTGATATTTCAGTACTTTGAGATATAGTAGTCACATTTTCCCTTGTATTTAAATGGGAAAATATTTCTTATGCTTAAGTATAGTATGAGTACTTGCATTGTTTGCTTGGCATAAATAGCCATAATTCATTGTAGATTTCATTCCGGAAGTGATAATATTCTTCAAAGGATAAATTAACATAGAATGTAAATAAATAATATATAAAATAAATAAATGATAAATTAACATAAAGCATAAATAAATAATATGTAAAATAAATTAATATAAATATATAATAAACAAAATAAATAAAGATCAATTATTTCTTTTAGATATTATAAGGAAAATAAAATAAATGGCGAATTATTCTCTTGAAGGACTATGAGAAAAATTATCAATATCCAATTGAGTTGGATCAATAACGCCATTATTTTCGCCACAAAGAAAATCTGATTATATTTTCTTCAATTTATC
This sequence comes from Abelmoschus esculentus, assembly GCA_035048815.1. Classification (NCBI taxonomy): domain Eukaryota; kingdom Viridiplantae; phylum Streptophyta; class Magnoliopsida; order Malvales; family Malvaceae; genus Abelmoschus; species Abelmoschus esculentus. The sequence continues at coordinate 1,938,595 of JAUCBN010000061.1, read as the reverse complement.
ATTCATGATTATGAATAAAGTCTGTAATGCTTCGGCGTTTGACAAGTACGAGATCAATGGTTTATACCATCACTTTGATAACATAAAGATTTTTAATCTGATCTCTATCATTCTTGGCATCTTTATAATTCCACTTCTTGTGGATATAAGTATTCTCAAAATAATCATCTTATCCATGTCTATTTTATGATCTCAATCATGACCACAATTACTAATGTTGCTTTTATTCATTCCGCTATATAATATCACATTCGCTTCAGGGAATGGAGCGGAGCTTGTTGGGCGATATTCATAATTTTTCATGAGCAACTCATTATTTTGCTCAGCCACAAGAAGACAAGAAATTAACTCAGAATATTTCTTAAAGCCTTTTTCACGATATTGTGTTTGAAGGACAACATTGTTGGCATGAAAAATGGAGTATGTTTTTTTTTCTAACATATCCTCATCAATGATACTCTGGCACATAATTGAGTTTTATTCACTAACCATATAGTGAATTATCACGTTTGCATTCACTTCAAGGAATGAAACAAATTCAATAATCGCATGGAATAAACATCATGCTTGCATTCACTTCAGGGAATGATATAAATCAAATAATCGCATGGAATAATCATCATGCTTGCATTCACTTCATAGAATGTCATAAATCCAATAATCGCATGGAATAATCATCATGCTTACATTCACTTTAAGGAATGTCATAAATCCAATAATCGCATGGAATAATCATCATGCATGCATTCACTTCAGGGAATGCCTCCCATAAAAATTCTTTGATCAAGACAATTTTCGTAACTTGAACTTGGGAGAAGTCTATAGTCAAGTTTTTCGACACAAAAAAATATTGTTTCCAAGCAAATATAGACTTTATAATATTCATACTATTAAATAGTAATGGATCAACCGATATATATACAATATATACAAAGAACAAAAAAGAAATTTATTCCTCATACGCGGCGTTGTTAAATCAGTCCACAAGGTCCTTTAAAAAGAACCTCCTTTGAGACAAGTAGCCTCGCAGAACGGGATGTCCAGCCAATATACTCGGATTAAATCAACATAACAAAAACATATTAATTTATCAAAGGTTTAATTTTTTTCTGATATCATGTAATACTTAGAACATGATTAAAACATAAACTTTCGTCATAATAATAAAATAAACAAATATTGGTTATAAATAAAGATAAAAAAAATCTCAAATTAAATAAATAAAACATACCGGACATTCCACTAATTTGAATATATGGAAAGTTTAATCACCAATATTTTGTTAAAGTCCCTTTTGGGAATTGTCGACAAGCACCACAGCAATTGAGTCACTTTATCGCTACACAAACACCAAACAACCAAAGATTTTTAATAAATTAAAAATCAAATCAAAGATCAAGAGAGAAAAATAATCGGTAATTAAAATATAATTGAGGGAGAAAAACTTATCTTTGATTTATGCTAGTAACAAATTCTTGTCAATAACTCCTTTAAGATTCGAACGAAAAATACCTCCGTTGGTTAGAGTCTCGTGCTGATAACGTGTTGTGAATAAAGTAAAGAACAAGAATAAAATAGGAGAATAAAGATGAGAGATAAAAGGGAGAGAGATTTTATTATATTCTCAAAGCAAGGGTTGTATACAATGCTATGCCAACAGTCTATATTTATAGGCATAAGATGGAAACCCTAATTTCAATGGGTATTAAACCCTAATACTAAAGCCCATTAAAGTGTAACTTAATATATGGATATCCACCATAAATAAATATATTTATAACAAAATTCTTAATATTAATTATATTAAAAATATGTTAAATATAAAAAAATTCTATGAATTTTCATCCAAATATTTTTTATTTTTTAATAGAAGTTTAACTTGTTAGAAATAAAATATATCATAGAGACAGATTAATAAAATTTACTTTCAGGTAATCTTATATTCTCCCAACTAAACACTATTAATTTACATTAATATCAAACAAATCAAATTAAATAATATAATATTTCCAATAATATATCAAATAATCTTATATTTTAATAATTCTATTCTTAAAGATAAACGTACGTTGCATAAAACAAAAGCACCCTTAAAGTATGATTTTTTTCGCAGCTCAATAAACGTTTTTTGAGATGAAATGTCCCTCAAAGTTTTCGACGCTATCCATTTAAAAAAAAATAAAACCGTTAAAAAAATTTATCCTGATCAATCAGAACGCGTCATATCACCTAATTGTTTACTTTTTCTTATTTTTTGATTTAATATATAAAAATAAAAATTAAATAAATATATTTTGGTCTTATATTATTTTATTTGAGCGTTCAAGCGAGTCGAGTCGAGTTAAAAAATTTCGAGTTGAGTCATCATATTTTATAATTTGAAATTTTTTTGAATTTTTTTCGTTTCGAGTCGATTTTAACGAGTTGTAGTCGATTCGATTTATGTATAAATTTTAATTATATTATTTATAATACTATAATATAGTTTGATTGTAATTTAAACGGTTTTCTCTTTAAATTTACATACATATTTCTTCATATTATTTTTTATATGTATATAAAAAATTAAATTATTAGTATCATATATCAAATATCAAGTATGAATATGTCATTTTATTAAATTACAAGCTTTATTAATAACTTTATTCTTACCTAAAGACTAAGACTAGACAAAAAATAATGATAAATTAAATATAAAAATTAAAAAACAAATAACATAATATAAAAGATACAAATAAAAATTTTATTAAATAAAATAAAAAATGAATCTAGAACGTGATCAGATTATAAAAAAAAATAAAATGTAAAAAAAAGAAGGGACTGAAAATAAAAATACATAGGTTAAATGTACAATTATCCTTTATAATTACTAAAAATTTTGAGTTATTCGATTTCTATTTTTATAACTTAAACTTAACTTGAAATTTTTTCGAGTCGATTCGAGTTTATGAAATTTTGAATCGAGTTAAAACGAGTTAAGTTTTTTTACCTCGATTCGGATCGAAAAATTTAATTTTTTCGAGTCGAATTTTGCTCACCCCTATTGGCGCAAGTTCTCATCTTTTGACTTCATATCGTCATATTAATATATTCTGCCATTTTGAAGGAAGGCTTCGGCCAGGTATTGTTCACTAGGAGACGCGCTTTGCGAAATTGCTTGATACAGCCGGACACGAATCATTTTTAAGTTAGAATAAATTTATAAAGTTATGAGGACGAACTTTTAAATATTAAGGAAATAAAAATTATAAAAAATTTAAATCATATACAAATTTTAAACTTTTGACATCTCATATCTCAACTACTCTATATTTTGACATGTTCTTGACATTTCATGTTCAAACTTGGGAAACAAGTGGGAAACCATTTCTTGTTGTAAGGGGGAATATTATGCAAACTATAAACTAGAGATAAGGATTAGAATTAAAGTTTAATTTCGTACGACTCATTATTTTATGAGTTAAGTTTTCTAAAGATAGAACCGTTTTTAAAATTTTAGTGGCCAAAGGGTGAACTTAAAAATTAGGTACATACTAATAAATATCGAAAAATCAATTTAAAAATATATTCTTAATAAAAATATTAAAAATAGATCTCTAACAATAAGAATAAATATTTAAATTTTAAGAATGTCTCTAATACTAAAAATTTAATTCTCTCTCAACCTCTCGGCCGCCGTTCTCCTTCTCAAATTTCATCTTTTTTAGTTTTTCGTTTTGATCGTTCCCTTTGATCGGTGGTCGACAATCAATTTTAGTGTTGGTTGTCGACCACCGGATCTATTTCTTTTAATTGTTTTATTTTAATAAGGATTTCTTTTTTTTTTTTGTCTTTGTGACACGCTTTTCTCTGTCCTTGTGACATGTTTTTATTTTTGTTTTCAGGTTTGATTAGTCTGTCTTTATGGCATGTTGCAACATACCCTAGCGATCGGTTGTTGTTCGCACAGAGATTCAATCGATGCTAGTTTTTTGATTTATTGTTTTGTCGGTGGTCACTTGGAAAGACTTATCCCCACTCGGTTGATGGTTGTTTGCCGATAAAATCAATCTTGGGTAGCGGTACTTTTTGCACGACAGTTTGAATCGCCTACAACTCATTCTTCCTTCACTATGCGTCTCTGTGGACAGAGATAAGGAGATTCAGGAAACTGCTGAATTTTATTGGTATGCTTATTTCCATAGGAATTTTATTTTTCTTTGTTTTGGGGTTGTAAGAATTTTTGGATTTTTTAATCCAATTATTTTGCTTCTTAATTACGTTGTAATTATAATTTTCTAAGGATTTTAATAAAAATTCAGTAGCATTTATCAAAAAAAAAAACAAGTCTCTAATAACAAATATTGAAAAAATTATCGCTCTGATAATAAGTATTGAAAAAATTATAGCCCTAATAACAAATAATGAAAAAATTATAACTCCTAATAGTATATCTCTAATAACAAATATTTTAAAATATATTGAGCCCCTAATTACAAGTATTAAAAAAATTAAACTCCCAATAGTAGATCTCTAATAACAAATATTGAAAAAAAAATGAGGGCTCTAATTACATTTACTAAAAAATTGGCACTCTAATAATAACATATATTGTGAAAATTAATTTTCTAATAATACATATTAGAAAAAATTATCAGTGTTCTTATAATAAATATTGAAAAAAAATTGAGTCTTTAATAATAAGTATTATAAAATTTTGGGCCCCTAATAACAAATATTAAAAATTATTTAACTCTTAATAAAAATATTTAAAAATAAAATTTTAAAAATAAATATTAAAAAATAAAATTATAATATCGAATATTAAAAAATATTAGGTCCTGGGCCAGCGTCCCTCATTCCCTTCCCCAGGGACAACACTGTCTAAAGACTTAAATTTTAAATAGGTGCTTAAGCTATATTCTTTTCTTTTTAGTTAGCTGTCCAAACTATTTTTAGGTTAAGTAGGTGCCTAACGTTTCATTCTGTAACTCATTTAGGTTATCTGTTAATTCTTACTGTTAAAAGAACACATGTTATCTCATGAAAATTCTAAAATTATATTAAAAATAAATAAAATTATTTAATTTATAAAAATCTCTAATTTTTCTAAATTTCGCAAAACAACCCCTAAATTTTAAAATCCTTAACTCCCCAAATCTAAATCCTGATTTTGACTAATTTCATTACCGATTATCATGTCATCATCTATCATATTGGTCACCCGAACTTCATGACCATCTCCCCCACCATTCTGTGTCAAAAATCAACTAACACTATACGAAATGTGAAAATTATTGGATAGTTTCTTCGAATGATTCATAACGAACAACGATAGAACAAATAATGAACGATGTGTGGGTTGATTGTTACAGAAAGGATGCTTCATTTCATCGTAGACAACGTCGGCAAGATTATTCTGATTTGAGGGTTTATGGATTTAGGTGACTATTTTGAGAATATTTAAAAATTTTATGATTTATTTTTATTTTGTTTTATTAATTTTATATATTTTAATTACAATTTTAAAATTTTCAAACGATAACACACGGCCTTTAATTATAAAAATTAACAAATAACCTTAAATAAATTACGAAAATGAAACGTTAGACACTTGTTTGATCTTAAAAATAATTTAAAAAACTAATTAAAAAATATTAATGTTTAAGCCTCGCATAAATAGTCGGAAATTCAATTCTAAGAGTTGGTATTCCCCAACACCATAAAATTTAATTCATTTATTATGCAAACTATAAGAATGAAATACATACATTGTTAAGAATATAATTTTAAGATTTAAGGTTTAGAATTTAAAATTTAGAATTAAAGTTATTTTTTTAAATAGGAGATATTAAAAAAAACAAATATTTTTTATCTCATTAACGATGAATAGTTAATTCAACTTAATATATGTATTTATATATAAGGTAAAAAAGTATGGATTTATCGAATTCAAACATCTATCTAGAATTTCAAACTTACTATTCAATAGTAAATAAACATATACTAAATCCATGAACTTTGAGAAATAAAATTAATGTTATAATTTTAGTACTTTATTATTTAATTTATATTATTTTAAAATTTAAATCAAAATACAAGAATCTACTTGAAGAAATAAAGTTAATTTGACTTGAATAAAAAACTCATAATGTCCATAAAAACCGGAAAAATAAAAATAAAGTAATTTTAAAATAAAATATTTTTTATTTCCGGGGAAATCCATATTAAATCCCTCAACTTATTCGATCCATCCGATCCAATTAAAAAAAATAAAAATCCGATAAGATATGGATTTAATCTATTTAAAATGAGTGGTGGATGGAGCGAGTGATGAATTAAGATGAAATTTTTTTAACCCGTCATCCGATCCGTCCGTTCGTTCATCCATCCATCCATCAATATAATATTAATTTTTAAAAAAATATTAATTATCCTAAAAAAATTTTAAGCTAAACTCTAAAATATTTACTCATTTACTGATTTTTATTTTCTTTTAATTTATTTTAGATTTTAACATTTTTTTTACTTACAAGTTCTAATGCAGCCTTCGATTTTTTAAGCTTTCATATCTTAATTATTTTCAACTTCTCTTTAATTTTCTCTTCATGTCTCCTATTCAAATCCAAAATCTCAACAAGATATGTAAAATATTTTAATATTTTATATTAAATATTTTTTTAATAAGTTGTTACATGTAATTTTAATTTAATTTTTTAATAATATAACTCTTTTATGATCCGATCTACTCGTAATTTAAGGGTGGGATGGATTTGGGTTAATATAAAACGGATGGTGGGTTGGATAATAATTTTGGATACGGATGATGGGGTGGATGAAACTCTAACCCACCCAAATCTAATCCGTTGTCAGCCCTAACAATATTTACGGTAGTATCTGTTTTAAAAATACTTTTAATAATTGGACATTGATCACTCAATCACTGTATTGCAATACTGATACTTGAACTCGTAACCTTCAGAAATAACAACCGTTCCTTTAACCACAAAGAAAGATAATTCGTGCTAGGTAGGTTTTCTTTTTAGGTTGTCTGTTAAATTTTTTTCGATAAAAAAAAAACAGTACACTCGAGGCTTCATTAATTTTTTTTTTCTAATTTAAATAAAAAAATTACTTCAGGTAATAATAAAATGTTTCATAATAAGGTTAAAACACAAAGCAAGCCAACACATTCATAAATTCAAATACCTAGCATCACATTATCGATCATCCTTTACTGCCGCAAGTTTACTGCTGCAAGAATCCCATTAAGTGTTATTTTCGTGGGTTTTTGGATAGGCGTAATGGTGCGACCGCACAGGGTCTCAAAAAATGAGGGGCCTAAATTTTGATAAACTAAGTTAATTAGATGATGTTAATCTCGAAATTCATTGAAAGATTTTAAAAACGTTATTAAGAAAGATGAGTTATAATTGTTTCTTAAATATGACAATTAATTATAGAATCTTATTGATTATTACTATTACTATTGCTTCAGTAGAACTAGTGAGGTTTTAGACAGACGCAATAGAAACGATCGCACAAGGGCCCTAGAAAGGACATTTGCTTTTAAGGGTTACAATTTTATAACTAGTGAAAGTAATGGATAATAACTTTTTAAGAACTATATTTTAATAAATTACACAGAACCCCAAAAATCTTTGAACCGCGAAACCATCGATATTTGAGAGCACTCCAAAGCCCTAATTTAACAAGTCAGTACCTTAATATCCTATCAACCCCTCTATTTTGATGAAATTTATTATTTTGTCCCTACATTTAAAATGTAAAAATTTAATCCTAATACAAGCAAATCAAAGCTCTTAACAAAATTACTAGTTTAACAAAATTTGTTCATTTAGCATTTTTTTTCCGTCAATCATATCCCATCTCATATGAATGTAGCCTAATCGAGTTGTCAAGTTAACAAATTTTCAAGGAAAATATTATACACCAAAGCTTTGTGACACTTTCACTAAGCGAATTCAAATTTAACAAATAATGAAAAACTTTACAAGACAAATTTAAACATTCACCCAAAATCTAACACTAGAAAAAAATATAACTATTAAACTCACAAGTATGCTCGAATAAAAAATACACTTTACAAGCACAAAACGCTTTTATGTCATTATCTTTTTTTATTGTTTTATGTCTACTTGAATGTCCCTTTTAAATCCTATAACAAGTTCTTGTCTGTTCCTAGCCATTTGAAATTGATTAGAATCGTTCGAGAATTTATTTCTTAGTAACAAATATACTTTTGGGTATGTCATTATCGATACACAAGTCTTAGTATCGATACTTGCCTTAAGAAGAAAGAGTCGTTACAGTCGTTACAAGCTATTAGTATAAGGTATAATGATACACAATACATTCGTATTGATACATATCCTTACATATCTATACGAGCTTGACTGTAATAGTACAACAACTGACTACCAAAAATTAGAGAATCAAAGAATGTATCGGTACTTGTACTGCCGCACCGATATGAATTATTGGGTATTGAAACGAAGAATATATATCGGTACTCATTGTTTATTTTTTGAAAAATTGAATATTTTAAATGTATTTAAATATGTCAAAAATACTTTGAAAACCTTTTTCAAGTTCATGAACTTTTAAAATATTTTTTTTTTTTAAAATTTATGTAATTTCGCTATATCAAAATCCAATATCTCAATAATATTTCTCTTTTTTATATAACGAAATTAATTATTTTTTAAATTCAATAAGCATGACATTTATGAAAATAAATTAAAATACATACAAGGTATGGAATAAAGAGATAAATTATCTTTTTACTGTGTGTACGTATTCAAAGACGTTGTATTGGCACTAGTTGAATACCATGCCGGTTCATTATGGTCTATATTAATATTGTATGAACTAGTGAAAATATATAATAAAATTATCTTAAAAATTTTTATAACTTAATCTTAAGTTAATACAAAATCTCTAAGATTTCATAGATATGCATTTTGATAATTTTTGTTGAAAACTAACAACATACTTCTTAAAAAATATAGCGTTTAAAATATAGAAAATATGATTTTACCAATATTCAATTAAACATTAAAATTTAAGTTCAAAAACATAAATATAAACATAAATGGCTAAAAACATGTAACTCGTGCAATTGAGACTTTCCTCGTGTAAACATTTTTGAATCATAAACGAGATTAAATAATTTAGACATGATAAAAAAATTCTTGAAAATAAATTTTAACACTTAAATCAAGGTAGAATATTAAATCTCTCTTGAAGTGTCATTCTTGTTCTTGTTCTTCTTCTTTTTTTTTTTTGAATAAAAGGAGTAATATTAATATTAAAATTTAGGTATGGCTAGATTTACAATAAGGAGGTCCGGATGCTCATTATGAATCAACTCAATTTGGGAATATGAGACATGCTTAGCCAAAGAATCAACATGTCTATTTGTTTCTCTTGGAATCCAAGTGAATTCAAGGAACCAATCTTGTTTACGAAGATTGGCTATCGCACGAACTAGGACAAGAACACTATTATCTGCCTTTGGGTTGTTGATATTTGAAATCGCCTGAGAACAATCTGATTGAACTTGTAGTGATGCAAAGCCATTGAACCAGGTAAGTCTTAGACCATCAAATATGACCCATAGTTCAATAGCGAGTGCGTCCGCAATACCAATGCTTTTATCGAATCCCGATATCCATTTATCATTATGATCTCGAAAAAGTCCAGCGCTGCTTCCATAACCAGAATCAGAAATAACAATACAATCTGTATTGAGGCAAATCCAATTTTGGGGTGGGCATTTCCATTGGTGAAAATGATTGATAACTGGCGAAGGAGAGTTAATCAAAAGATGATGAATTGTGAAATTCTTTGCTCAAGCAATACTTCGTGCAAGAGAAGTATTCGGAGAAAGACGAAGGTCATTAAATACTCGGTCATTACGCATCTTTCATAGTTTTCAAATGCAAGAGATAAAGAGGATGTTCCATGATATACCTTGAGCAATGGAGCTAACCGATAATTGGATGTTAGAAAGAATCCACACACCAAGATCATCATCATAAAAACTAGCAGGATTAGAAAATTGCAGAACATATCTCCAAATAAATCCAGCGGGAGGATAGTCTCTTAGGACATACAATATGGATTCAACACATCCGCCACATAGATTACAATAGGGGCAGATCGAGATGGATCTTCTTGTTCTCTTAAGGTTGGTCATGAGCTTTGGTTGAGAATAAACAAAACAACGTAATCATTGAGGAACCTTAAGATTCCAAACCATCTTCTAATAGGGATGAATATAGTTTCAGCGATTTAACAGAATCAACTCATACGCTACAACAATATTAGAAAATTGTTTATCCTAACACCAACAACACATATCATTAGTATCATCAACATGACATCTAATACTAAGAATATGATACATGTATCATCATGTTATAAAAAGATCTCAAATTTTTGATTTTGATCATAAATGCTCAAGCACACCAATAAAATAGAATATTTTTGTTTTGATATCCAAATTATTTTGAATTTTTTGTATTATTTTTATAAATTTCAGTTCTTTCAAAATCTATTTTTCAATATTTTTTTCTTTGAAGATATAAATCCCTTAGGAACCCAATTATTTTTAATCATTTTTATTTTAAAAATCTAAAAAAATTAGATTGTATTCGATAAAAAATTATTTTCACAAAATTTATTTTAGAGTTATCTCTATTTTCACTTTTTCGAAAAACTTTATTAAACATATTTTTTTAAGATCATCAATTTCTCTTTGATGATATTTTAAATTTTTTAAAATAAGTTCATAAATATTTTTTTTTCAAATTCTTTGAGTCTTGCTTAGTGGCGGATCCAGAAATATTTGTGAGGGTAGGCACAAATTTAAATATATTTTAGGATGGACACAAATCATAAAATCTCAAAATTTTAGGGTGAGGAAAAATCATAAAAATTAATGACTAATTCATAAAAATTTTAAAAATCAAAGCCAAATATATGAATTTTAAAAATGATGGGAATGAGCCCACCCTTACCTCGCATCCGCCACTGGCTTTGCTTAAGTTCATATTAACTTTAAGGGAAAAAATATTTTTTTGAAATTATTCTATTATTTTTAAAATATTATTTTTAAATTTTAAAATAAATTTATTATAAATATTTTATAATTCATCAAACGTATATAAAATTAAAAATAATAATTAAAAGTTATTATTGAATCATCTTTGATGTCTATAAGGCAAAGCTTGACTACCTCATCATCAATAGTACTACCTAGATACTGACGTTAATTTTGCATTTATAAAATTAAAATTAAAAGTTGTCTATAAGCCAACTATAGAATGGCTGTTAGAATTTTTCATTTTTCCTTCTATTTTTGCCGCTGCTTTAATAGGAGTAAATAAAACTCGATTCGATAAAATCATATTTTTCGAATTGAATAACTTGAAAAAAATTTCAATTCTAATCGAATTTAAATTTTCAAAGTTCTAAGTTATTTAATTTTTCAAATAACTCAAAATTTAAGGATCTAATTGCACATTTACTTTTTATAATTTTATTTTCAGTTTTATTTCAATCATATTTTTTTCTATCTTTTAATTTTCTTTTTATACAATATGGTTATGTTTATATTATTTTTTATTTTGTTTAATATAATTTTTATTTGTATCTTTTATATTATGATATTTATTTTATGTTTTTTAAATTTTTATATTTAACTTATTGCTATTTTTGATCTTGCTTTGTGTTAAGTGTATGTACATGTATTGTATAGCATACGTGTGATGAGCTGAGGGTAAGTTGTTAATGAAGTTAATAGAGTTGCAATTCTGGTTAATTAGTTAGGAGGTTAACAACTATTTTCCAGGTTCATTCAATCTCCTATATAAACATGTGTAATACTCAATCCAATATATATAAGAAGTTCTTCTTTTCTTCATCACTTTTTAGCTTTTCTTTCATGGTATCAATCGCCAAGGTTCTGGGCATTTAATCTTCAGTCATCATTGTTTGTTCTTTGATTGTTTCATATACATGGCGCTGTGATCAGATGATGTTCAGGATACTGCTACATTTTTTGGAGCTCAAGTTGAATATTCCTCCAAGAATGGTCGAGTCTTCACCAATAAGAAGGTGAATGTGGTTCTGGATGAATACAACTATCAGTTGTGGAAACAGCAGGTGCTGCTCACGGTTCGAAGTCACAGGCTTGAAAAGATGCTTCTTGGTGCTGTAAAGAAGCCATCTGATACGGTTATGGTTGATGGCGAGAGAGTTTTGAATGATGATTACGAGGATTATGTAGCTCAAGATAGTGCATTAGCTTCTTGGTTACTATCCACGATTAGTGCTCATCTTCTTCCTCAGTTTGTTGGTGCTAAGACACCTACAGAGGTTTGACAAACAGTTTTACAATTCTTTGCAAACAAATCCACTACCTCAGTCATGGGGCTTCATTCAAAGCTACACTCTTTGAAGAAGGGAGATGAGAGCATGAGGGTGTACCTTTCACGAGTTAAGGAGGTATGTCATGCTTTAGCCTCATGTGGTAGTCCGATGTTACAAATGCAACAAATTGTAAGTATCTTGAATGGTTTGCCTAGGGATTATCAGCCTTTTATGGTAGTTATAACTGCTAGTAAAGGGTCATTCTCAATTGACAATGTTTGTACCATTTTAATTGATGTTGAAGCTCAAATACTAAACTTTGCTCAAAGTTATCTTTTGCCCATGAATGTTAACATGGTTAAAGGAGGAAACATAAGTCCTGCTGAGTTCCAAGGTTCTTCCAGAGGTGTATTTCCTGCTCAGGGATATACTAGAGGCAGATATGTTGGTCGAGGTTGAGGAAGGTCAAGATTACAATGCCAATTGTGTGGTAAGACTGGTCACTTGATTGATAGATGTTGGCACATGTTTGATCAGAGTTTTGTTGGAGTTTCTGCTGTCAGAAAGGAGCAGGTCAGGGATGAATTTGGTGGAACATCTGCTCACTGTAATTGCTGTGTTCAAGATTTGTCAACTGAGGCACAAAATGGAGTTTCATCACAAGCAAATGTGCTGACAGCTTCACAGGATCATTGGGTGGTTGAATCAGGAGCAACACACCATGTCACACCAGATTCAACCAATGTTATGCATGGTACTGAGTGTAATGGCCCAGGTAAGTTGATTGTAGCCAATGAAAGGTCTTTAAATGTTCGTTTGGTTGGACAATCAACGTTGTACACTACACATAAACCCTTACTATTGTATAATTTGCTTCATGTGCCTAAGATAACAAAGAACTTGCTTTCGGTGTCTAAGCTTGCTAGGGACAATCGAGTGTTTCTAGAATTTCATGCTAAGCATTGTTACATACGAGATGAGAACACTGGACAAATTTTGTTACAAGGGGTTGAGAGTGAAGGACTTTATCATTTTACTGCTGCAAAGAAGCTATCTAGCTACAACAAGCCTAAGATCAATCTTACTGCTTTAGGTTCGATTAATTCTTATGAGTTGTGGCACAGAAGACTTGGACACCCGTATTAGTTCAAGCTTGTAAAGTAGCCAATGTAACAGTGTCTAAAGAGATAAATAATACATGTGCTGCTTGTTGTCAAGGGAAGAGTCACAAATTACCATTTACTGCTTCAGAAACAATATATCATGCTCCATTCGAACTTGTTTTCACTGATGTCTAGGATCCTGCTCACATAACTTCGAATGGTTATAAATATTATGTTGCATTTGTGGATGCTTATTCTCGACATACCTGGCTTTATCTATTAAAAGATAGATCTCAGGTGGTACAAGCTTTTCAATTGTTTAAGAAAATGGTGCAAACACAGTTTAATGTTCCTATAAAGGCAGTTCAAAGTGATTGGGGAGGGGAGTATCGTGGTTTGTCTTCAATGCTTCTTAAGGAAAGCATCACTCATAGGATCACTTGCCCTCACACTTCCCAGCAAAATGGGATAATTGAAAGGAAGCATAGGCATGTAATTGAATTAGCCTTGGTGTTGTTGTCTCAGGCGAGTATGCCATTGAAGTTTTGGGCATATGCTGTGATATCAACAGTTTACTTGATAAACAGGCTACCAACAAAGGTCTTAAACAATGTTTCTCCTTTACAGAAGTTGTTTGGAAAAGTTCCTGACTATTAGTGGCTTAAAGTGTTTGGCTGTCGTTGCTTCCCTCACTTACGACCTTTTCTGAATCACAAGTTAGAGTATCGATCTCAGCCATGCACATTTCTTGGCTATAGTGCTCAGCACAAAGGGTATCAATGTTTGGAAAGTAATGGTCGACTTTATATATCCAGACACATGGTTTTTGATGAACTTAGTTTTCCATTTGTAGGTGTGTTTACTCCAGTTAAAAAGGATAAGTGTCATTGCTCAAATAAACTGCATTCCTTTCCAACAAGAGTAAAGGTTAATTCTGGTCAAAGAGAAAGAAGATCAGAAGGTGCTAGTACAGGAGAGGTGGCAAGCTCAGAAAGGCATGTTCATTCGAGGGTTGATAGTGGTGTTGGTTTCAGCCTTAATAACAGTATGAGTCAGAGCTTTCATACTCAGCCTCGTGTTCATGAAGAAAATGGTACCGACTCTCCTGTAGGGTCAGTTGCTGCACATAGTGAACATCAACATTTGTCTAATAGAATGGATGCACAGCCTGAGTCTGAGCCTGCAGATTCACATGAAGAAATACAAGGAGATGTGACATCTGAGCCAATGATTTCACAAGCACTAGTAGGAAATTCTCACCCTATGATGACTCGGAGCAAGTGTGGAATATTTAAACCAAAAATGTTCATGACTACATGTGATAATGAAGCTGAGACCTTGTGTATTCAGGAAGCTATGAAATCTGCAAGTTAGAAGGCTGCAGTAAAGGCAGAAATGAAAGCATTAAAAAGGAATAGAACTTGAGAACTTCAAAGATTGCCCAAAGGACGATCAACTGTAAGTTGCAAATGGCTGTTTAAATTCAAGAGGAATGCAGATGGGACTGTTCAAAGGCACAAAGCAAGGTTAGTGGCCAGGGGTTTCTCTCAAGTACCTGGCTTTGATTATTAGAATACTTTTAGTCCTATACTTAAGTCAGCAACTTTGAATGTGATTTTATCAATTGCTGTTAAGGAAAATTAAAAATTGAGACAGGTAGATGTCAATAATGCTTTTCTCAATGGAGATGTTAGTGAGGATGTGTATATGCACCAGCCACCAGGGTTTGAAGAGCGAGATACAGATGGAAATCTTCTTGTGTGCAAGTTGAAGAAGGCCCTCTATGGTCTTAAACAGGAACCTCGCAACTAGCATGATAAACTCAAGAATTATCTATTGTAAATTGGGTTTAGGGAGTCACGAGCAGATGTGTCCTTGTTTTTCAAAGATGATGCAGGAATTAAGACCTATATGCTGGTCTATGTGGATGATATTGTCCTCACTGGCCAAGATTAGAAGTTGGTAGAAGAAGTAGTTAGGTTATTGCATGGGAAGTTTTCATTGAAGGATATGGGAGAGCTACACTACTTTCTGGGCATTGAGGTTAAACGAGATGAGAAAATTTTGATGTTAACTCAAAGAAAGTATATATTAGAATTGTTGAGCAAAACAAATATGCTGCAGGCAGGTTCAACACCAACACCGATGGTGATATCCTCTAAGGCACCAACAGAAGAGAGTGTTTTGTTAGCTAATCCAAGTGAGTACAAGAGTATTATAGGAGCATTGTTGTATGCATGTCACACAAGACCAGACATAGCATTTAGTGTGAACAAGTTGTCTCAATATATGCATGCAACGTGTGAGATACATATGGTTGCTGTCAAAAGGTTGCTAAGATATTTAGTAGGAACAGTGGACTTATGGCTTAGTTTTTGTAGCAACACCATCTGAGTTCAAGGTAACTGCTTTTGCGGATGCTAATTGGGGAGGAAATCATGAGGATCGCAAATCAATAACAGGTTATTATGTTTATGTTAGTGATAATCTGGTTGCGTGACAATCGAGGAAACAAAAGACTATATTCAGGTCGACTATGGAGGCAGAATATAGAAGTGTTACTGATGCAACATCAGAAGTCGTGTGGATTGAAGTTCTCTTAAAAGAGATGGGAATGGTACAAAGAGAAGTCCATGTTGTTTGGTGTGATAACACATGAGCAATAGCATTGAGTGTCAATTCTGTGTACCATTCAAAGTCTAAGCAATGTAGACTTGGATGTCCATTTCGTTCGAGAAAAGGTTGCAGTAGGCAAGATTCAAGTCAATTATGTTTCAGCCGAATTTTAAACAGCAGATGGTCTTACAAAGCCACTGTCAAAGCCATATTTTGAAATGTATCGACAGAAGATGTGTGTTCAAGTTGTGTATAATCCACAAGGGTGAGAAAGTAGGAGGAATGTTAAGTGTATGCATATGTATTGTAGAGCATACGTGTGATGAGCTGAGGGTAAGTTGTTAAGGAAGTTAATAGAGTTGCAATTCTGGTTAAGTAGTTAGGAGGTTAACAACTATTTTCCAGGTTAACTATTTTCCAGGTTCATTCAATCTCCTATATAAATATGTGTAATACTCAATCCAATATATACAAGAAGTTCTTTTCTTCATCACATTTTAGCTTTTCTTTTACTTTGGCATTATCTAGATGAGAAAGAAAATTTTAAAGAGGTCCATAATTTGATGAAAAGATATATTCATAGCTAAGATATTTAATCATTATCATTATCATCATTATAACTCAAAATCTTATTTATACATATAAAAAATAATATAAAATATATAGAGAGAGACATAAAGAGAAAGTCGTTTAAATTCGAATCAAAATGTACTATAGTATATAAATAATAAATTTAAAAATTTATGCATAAACTCAAAAAATTGAACCTATTCGAACTCATTAAAACCGAATCGAATAAAAAAATTTAAAAAAAATTCAAATTATAAAATATGATAACTTAATTTAAATAACTCAATTTTTTTAATTCGACTCGATCCAATATTCATCCCTACGGGTTAACCTTGTGGTTTGTGTGTACTTTGTTACCCTTTTTGTCCAGGACTTTGTTTCCATTTATTATGTAATCCCTTATTTGTTTTTTATGAATTTTTAGCCTTTTGGTAAATATATATATAAATAAATGTAGAAGTTATTTCCTCCTTATTTCTTCATTTAGATGTAGTGTGAAAGAATAAACGAGCCTTGACAATATGGTTTATTGATTACTATATTATAAAATATTAAAATTCATAATTAGAAACGGTGATTTTTAAACTCTTTTATTGCAACAAAACAGACGAGCAATTCTTTGTTTATGGATTACACGATCATACATGATCTTTCAATATATTTATTAAAAATTCAACATAATTATTATTTATTTTGAATAGATTAGTCTGATCACAACACAATATTTATTTAATTTTTATAACTCTTTTAATATATATACCGTGCATAAATGATGTTCGAACTGGATCACTCGAATAAAATACATTATTCTTTTATCATTGTGACCACTTTATGGCTTAAGTTAATTATTATTTAATAAAAATACTTTTATTTAAAGTCCATTATGAAAACAAATAATAAAAACTATTTTAATATATATTGAATTAATAAAATATGTTTCAATCTCATGAATCAAATTTGGACTGAATTATGAAAATTGTATTGCAGAAATCCATATTTTGAATTAGATACATGCTTCAGGGTACATATAACATGACTATGAATATAAATTAATCACCGTTTTCATTGACTTTTTTTTGTGTGAGCAATCGTAAACTAACCAACATGGGTGGAACAAACCATTTTTTATAAAAATATATATAAATCCAGCCTGTTATGTATTGTATAAAATGACTCAATTTATTAGAGATTATAGAGGGGTGATCGACGATTATAAAAGGGGAACGTCTAGGCAGCTAATATCACCACCAAGCACTAATTCTTACATCGATTGTCAGGTTTTAGAGTTATATCAATGGGACAGCCAGGGCTGGTTTATGCCTTGGGATTTTGTCTCCTAATCTCTGCTGTTGCAGCCACCACTACTCCTAACAAGTATGCATCTCCTCCACCACCACATTCTCATTACATGTCTCACCCTGCACCTGTGAAAACTTCAATCCCAAACTACCACCATAAATCTCCACCTCCTCCATATAAATATAAGTTTCCACCCCCACCCGTTCACTCACCTCCTCCTCCTTATGCATACAAGTCTCCTCCACCCCCGGAACATTCACTACCACCTCCGCATTACATTTACAAATCTCCCCCACCGCTAGTCCACTCCCCTCCTCCTCCATATGTCTACAAGTCTTCACCACCGCCAATCCACTCATCACCTTCTCCCTATATTTACAAGTCTCCTCCACCACCTCCAGTCCATTCACCACCTCCTCCCTACGTTTACAAGTCTCCTACATCACCGATCCACTCCCCACCTCCATCTTATATTTACAAATCTTCACCACCCCCAGTCCACTCCCCACCTCCTCCCTACATTTATAAATCGCCTCCACCCCCCGTCCACTCGCCTTCTCCTCCATATGTCTATAAATCTCCACCACCGCCAGTTTACTCACCACCTCCTCCTTATGTCTATAAGTCACCCCCACTTCCAGTGCACTCACCACCACCTCCCTACATTTATAAGTCCCCTCCACTACCGGTACACTCTCCTCCTCCTCCTTCATATGTCTATAAGTCTCCATCACCTCCGATTCACTCACCACCTCCTCCTTACGTCTATAAGTCACCCCCACCTCCAGTGCACTCGCCCCCTCCTCCATACATTTACAAGTCTCCTCCACCACCAGTCCATTCCCCTCCTCCTCCGTATGTCTATAAGTCTCCACCACCGCCAGTTCACTCACCACCTCCTCCCTATATTTATAAGTCTCCTTCACCAGTGCATTCCCCACCACTTCCTTATGTCTATAAATCCCCACCACCTCCAGTCCATTCACCGCCTCCTCCCTATGCTTACAAATCTCCTCCACCATCAATTCACTCCCCACCTCCTCCTTACGTCTATAAATCACCTCCACCTCCGGTACACTCCCCACCTCCTCCCTATATTTACAAATCTCCACCACCACCGGTGCACTCCTCGCCTCCTTATTCATACAAGTCCCCTTCCCATCCCAAGCCTCATCCTCTTCCACATCCCCATCCTCATCCTAAACTCTATCCCTCACACCCCCAGACTCCTTCATCACCACACCCCAAGTATCTCTATACTTCTCCACCACCACCAAAGCATTACTAAGCTGTTGTTTTCTGTCTTCGTTCCATTTTTCATGAATTTGTTGACTTTGAATTTATCATTGAGAAGAATAAGAGAGGCTGAAGATGTATACCGTTTGTTGAATTTGGTTTTCCCACTTGCTTTGGATATTTCTTGTACCTTAAGCTATAAAGCTTAATAATTTATTACTTTCATGAGGATAAATTTTATTCACTTCTTGTGAGTGTGTTGTAGTTTACACCTTATCCAATTTACTTGGAAATTAAATTTCTCATGTCATTGTATTACTCAACAATTAGAACGAGGCAAGAAACCAATTAAAACGAGAATTCAAATAAGATCTATAAGATATTATTTACTTACGTAATGAATAATTCATTAATTTTACACCATTTTCCCATAACGATCAACACTGATTCTATGATTGATATTACTAAATCCATGAATTTTGAGAATTACAACTTTTCTAAAAAAATCAGTTTTTTACCTTTAATTTGTCCCTTGAACTTCATTTTTATTGCAATTTAGTCCTATAATCAAAATTCTGTTCCTCATCTATTTGAAAAGTTTTTTTTTTGGTTCTTATATTTATCCACTTTAATTGATATTTATTTCTTTGTTTTATTTTACTGTTTTGTTGTTTTGTTCAAACATTTTGATTATTTCAATCGGTTTCTAATTATATTATGTTTGTTACTGATTATCCTTAGCATAATATATTAAGTGTATCTTGTTGCGCATGCTATTTCATAGCATGTTACATGTTGTTATTATTATTATTATTATTTATTTTACGTCTTTGCTTAATCTATGTGTAGTACCTAATTATTTTATGCTTGATATAAATTA
Organism: Abelmoschus esculentus; assembly: GCA_035048815.1. Lineage (NCBI taxonomy): Eukaryota > Viridiplantae > Streptophyta > Magnoliopsida > Malvales > Malvaceae > Abelmoschus > Abelmoschus esculentus. The sequence continues at coordinate 1,918,513 of JAUCBN010000061.1, read as the reverse complement.
TTCTTTAGATATTTTAATGCAATATGAATCGTTCTCTAGTTATTCTATGTAACTTAAATTGTATTTTTTTATGCCAATTTATTTTTACTTAGATTATTAATTCACGATTATAACATTTTTTATGTGTTGTGTGTGTGAATTTTGCATCACATAGCATGTATTAGAGGTATCGATTCGAGATTTAGTCGAATAGGCAGCGGTCATAAACTGAAGGATCTGATAGGCAAGTGGAGTAGAATATGCCAAAATGAACCTGATCCAAGAAGAATTGATACATGAGCGAAGTTAATGTGCGCAGAGGCTATGCATAATAAATGCAAGATTGAATCGGAAAATTCTAAGCATATGAAATATTTTTTTCAGAATAAGATTAATCATAGGATGAAGTCACGAGTCACTTCCAACAAGATTTTTTAAGTTGTGGAGACATTGTTAGACATGCAAATGGATTGAGGGGTTGTTCAAGTTCATAGATTATTTATGAAGTTCGATATAATTGACTACTACATGGAGGATGAATTTGACAACAATAATAAGGTGATATGGGTTTTTCATGTTGCTTCAGGGGAAGAAAGAGCCATATTTAAATTGGGATCAACAATTGTTCAAGCTTCAAGTCGAGTTCAGAGACAATTATAGAGATAAATGAGAAGTCATAGTTAAAAGGAGGAGATAATTAGAAAGCGGATATATTATGGATAAATTAGGGACATCCTAGGTTATTATTGACAAATGAGAACTCGGAAAAGAAAAGGGGATTGTCAGCCCAAGATCAAATGTTCAAATTTCATGAATGAAAAGAATTACTGAAAGATATTACAAATAAAGATAGGTTGGTCTCCAGTAAGAAAATGTGGAGTTAAGAAATGAAATTATGAAATCATAAAACATGATATGATATATACAGAAAATTAGTTTGCAAGTTTTGAACCGGCGTTTCAAGTAAAGCACACCATGTTAAAAGCCAAACTGAGTCAGTCACCAAAGTTATGCAAAAAAAAGTTGATGATCAACTTCAGGATCAAGTAAAGAAAATGTTGGATATGAGTAAACTTTGCTAGGTAAAGTAGTAAACCTATCCATGGATTTGCATCGATATACTAGAGCAATCGCCGACTTGGAAGTTGAATGAAGTGATCAACAAAGAAGCTCAGATTAGATGTTTCCTATCAACAAATAGACTTCGTGTACCATCTTGATTGGTTTTTAGTGTACCTTCTAGTTAGATACCTTGAGTATCATCTTTTGATAGTACTTTGTGTACTCTTGTGGTGTCATGGGCACTTTATTGTTGGATACTTTGTGTATCTTCTTGTAAGTACTTTTCGTACCATCTTGTTGACTTGATTACCTATCCCCAAAGTATGTTCCAAGGCCTAATATAAGAGTAAAAGCAAGATCAACTTGTAATAATCTTGTTATGGAATTTATATGCTTGATATGAGATAAACAACTTAAATCACATGCTGTCATGAATTGGAACTTGGTTATTTACTTGCTATTGAAATTTGATAACATGGTATCTTGAATTGCTACGAGAACCATTATTACTTGACATATTGTTTGATAATCATGTTTGATACATGTCTTGTTATGTTACTTATGGATTGCTACATGTTACATGGCTTAGAGAAATATGAACTTTTGGTTTCTCATTACTTGAAATTGACTTAAAACTCAATATTGGATATATACACTTGATCTATAAAGGATTATAACTTGTTAAAATGGTTAGGGTTAGTTGTTGCCTCACTAAGTACAATGTATTCTTATCACCTCTTGTTTCCTTCTTCCCAAATCTCAGATTCAAGCTTTGAAAGCTATCTTTTAGAGCAACAGTAGAACAACAACAATTCAAGGACTTTGATGTATGTTTTGTTAATATATAATTACTCCTATGTGGGGACTGTCGCGACCATTTTAAAAATCGAGGTATAAAAATAGCATGGAGATTGAATTTTGGAAAATCAAGTTTTTTTATCACTTTTAATTATTAATTATGCAAATCGGGGTGTTATTAAAAACATGTATTATTTTAATTTTAAAATGACTTGGAGTCGCCACCAACCACTTAGGTAGGTCGGACACCATAAAACAAACCAAAGATTCTTTTTAAAACATTTGGTTACGTGTAAGGATGACCCTTACGAGCGCCCGAGATCAATACCTTATTAATTACACATGGTATTTTGGCATTTCGAATAATAACATTAATTTAGCTCTTCATTTTCAGATGAATATCGTTCAAATGAGGATATCTTTTTGGATAAGAAAATACATTTATTTTAAATACGAGCTTGAATAAGACGTTCAGTTACGTTAGAAAACCTTAACTCATATTTTGAAGAAATATAAGTTCTGCTCCAGAAGATTTAAATGCATGACAGTTTATTATCTAGTCAATTTTAAGTTCTATCCTATTAGGCTCCATTAATTAAGTAATTAAGGCCTTATTAAATTATTAATTTCCCAAGTGTATTATGGTAACATCTAAACAATTGGACACTACCATCTAGACACTTAGAGAAATTAATAATACTACTACAAGTTTTTCTAGTTCCTTACCTAATTAATTTTATTTTTTATTCTAGCTTTACATTACTTATCATTTTCTAAGTTAGAATGGCTCATCGAATATGATACCAAAGTACACCCTTGGTCAACATCTTGGTACGTCAAAACAATGACCGACTTAGTGTATTCGAGATATATAATTAAATACAATATTCATTACAACAATTTTCTTTCCATTAAAAAAATATTTAATTAATTAATGTGAGTAATTCTAAAAGGCTCTAATTTATTTAGATAAGGGTGAATCAAATGTCTTCCTAAAAAATTATACTATATGAATTTAAATCATGCAAGCAAGCAGATAAATAATTCAAATAATTAAAGCCTTAATTAAAAGGCAAAGGATCAAATTGAATTTTATTTAAAACATAAAAGCTCTATTACAAGTGCTAAAAAAAACACAAATTCTAATACCTAAAATATTCTAACTACTAATTCTAATGCCTAAAAGAAACTAACTACTAATTGTAATGCCTAAAATATTCTAACTATTAATTTTAATGTTTAAAAAACTAAACAAACATAATAAGAAAAAAGTTGATAACTTACCAAAGTTTGACATTGTAGAGTCAAGCATAATCCCCTTTGATTTGCTCAAAGGCTCCGACCATTCCTTTCTTCTTTTTCTTCTCTCTTTATTTAAGTAAACATCCCTCCTTTTATAGGCATTTGGGAGGTGAATTTGAGGATTCCTTCCAATGTAGGGTTTATTTTCTATACTAAAATGAATGCTTATATGTAATGGTCATTTTCTACCAATGTGAGATTTATTTTCTAAACTAAAATGTATGCTTATATGTAATGAATATTTTCTACCAATGTGAGACTTATTCCTACACTAAAATGAATGGTTGTATTAACCATTCCTATTAATGTGAGATTTATTTCCTAATCTAATTATTTTTATCTACTATTTATTATGGCCTTATTATATGTGTTAATACCCGAAAAAATACAGATATGAAAGTGACATTTAGACTTGAACTAGATCATGATAAATATTCCTTTTTGTTCTTGTAATGGCATGTATATATTTGAGTTATTTGATCTAGTTAACTTGCTAGTATATATTTTGGTTTGTAAACCTTAAAAGTGATGTGTATAAATGCTTGATGTTTGGTTTTTGTGGCCGTCATGGATGTTTGGAAATCTTGAATGCATGGAAATATGAATGATTGTAATATGGTGATTAATATCCTAGATGTATGTCATATAGGCTTGACAACCTTGAATAGGTATAATATGAAGCATGTTTGGTTGAAATGTTAGAAACATGAAATATATAATGTGTGCCATTGACTGATGTAGCTTGGATGATTGGTATGACATGTATGGATTGAATTAAAATGCTTAGATGACTCAAGTGAATGTCATGTATGCTTTGGACCTTGAATTTGTATAATTGGTACCATGATTATCTAGCTCACCGAGTAATAAAATATGTCCAAGGATGAGATATTACATGATTGCTTAAATTGGTTTATTTAGGATGTGTAAAACTAAAGTGGTTAATGCTATAGGTGATTTTAAAATATTACTTGTTCCATAAGAATTACCATTTTGTTTACTTGACGTATAAGTAAGACCTAAATAGTCACTTGTTAATGAACCTAAACTAGAAAAAAAAAGATTCATAAGAAAAGGAAATCGTTAAGGACAATATAATGACATTAGAACAAATCAAATGCAAGTATACATGATCATATTTAAAACTTTTTTAGTTCACTTTTGGTTGTTGCCCAGTATTGCTTGCCTTGATTGACTAGTTTACATGTAAACATGATATTGGTTGTAATTTGAAAGGTATGCCTTATTATACTATTCAAAGGAAACATGAATTTGCAAGTATTTCAATGTCTATGGTTTCATCAAGTTGCTTTGATGGTTTTCTTTGCTATGCTATAAGGTTAGATGAATTGATGGACAAAACAACATAACTATATGTGTAATAAGTTAGAAAAAATTTTAATTTTACTCCTAAACTTGTCATATCTACCTTGTTATTACTTGGTTAATTACTTTGATATGTTTTGTATGCCTTGTTTGTTTAACTTGTTTAATTTGGCACTCCCGAACCGGTTTACTACTAAACCGGGTAAAGGTGTTACAACTAAGATATCTTGAACAAAAAAGCAAAAATACTATAGATATCAATGCTTAAAATGAGAAAATGATGTTTTCAAAAAATAATTCATGTTAAATTCTTATTAATTTTCTACAAAATTTTAGCCTAATTTGAAACCTTAATTTTCTACAAAATACTTAATTCGAACTCTAAGATTTAGAGATTTTTAATCTAAACCTATCTGAAATTTCAGTGGTTATTCTATAATTTTAGAAAGTTTACAAGCTGTTTTGAAAAGCTAAACAATTTTAGATCCTATTTGGGTAATTTTACAAAACAAAATTCAGAAATCAGTTTCTTCCCCTTTTCTCATTTCGGTTTTGATATGAGTTCAATTCTCTCTTTATTTTCTTGATTATTTCACTCCCATTTATGTTTTATTTCCAAATCAATTGCACCTTTGCGTTTTTCATCCTTCATCCTTCGATTTTGGCTTTGTGGGTGTATTGTTGGTAAGTCTCATATCTTTCTTTTTTATTCTACTTCAGTGTCATGATCAAGGTATTAATTTTTGTTTTAGAATGTAAAAAGGGGGATTTGTGTTTTTTGGGTGTTTTTCGATCTGTTGTGTTGGCTTAATCGAATTTAGGTTAGCAAGTTCTGAAATAGGAAAAGGATTAGGGGTATTTGTTTATTTCAAAACGTTCTGATACCCCATATAGGGTGTATCGAAACGGGTAGGTCTCCTCGGGTAATTTTGGAAGGATAGTAAACGCGTATCGATACGTCAAGGGAGCGTATCGATACCAGAGGCTTTTTGATACCCTCTTTGTAAGGGTATTGATACTGGGGGAATTTTGATACCCCATATAGGTGTATCGAAACCCTGAGCAACTTTGTCCAAGTATAAAGAAAAGATGTTTGGAGTTTCTAGAAATTACGTTAGGGGTTCTTATGAGTTATTTAAACTATAAAAGAATTATTAAAACCGGAAATTGGTAGTAGTAATTTCGATAAAATAGAATATTCTTGAATCTTGGTATAGTTTGGTGTGAAGATCCTAGGTGGATCATTTGTGTGGTTGAGTCTCGGTGTGATGGAAATCCGGATATCCAAATTAGTGTTGCAACATAAAGAAGGCCATCCGATGTATTATTCCGGGTGATGTATTGAAGACTAATTCTGAATAGTGGGCGGCCACATTCGAAGATGTTCAATGTAACATTTCGAGCATAGGATTGGGAGGGCGGTATCCATCCCGATGTATAGATCACCACTTTCTGAATGTAGGGCGGCCTCATTCAAAGATGTTCGATGTAACATTCCGAGCATAGGATTTGAGGGCGACCTCAATACTAAAGTGTAGGATCCCGATGTTGTGTGGACGTAGGCCTCAATACATTGTGGTTGCTTTTGTTTTGACATATATATGTTGTGTGCGATAGTATAAATCTCTTTATGCTATGTGTTTGTCGAGTATGATAGAGCTACCATATCATGCATGATATTACATGTCTTGCTTTACTTATTTAAGAAGAAAGAAATTACCTTTCTTCATTAAGCTTAACACCCAACAAAATTTGAAGAAAATGAGTTGTTAGATCCTGATCTACAATGGCAACTCAATCTCCCTCTCTATGTTTGGGGTTTCGTTTGTTTCTTTTCTTTTTATTTTTTTCTCAAGATTGGAAGGGGGCGTCTAAAAGCCGACAGGTTATTTAACGACTAAAAAAAGACTTGTTGAGTTGATCGATCTTGAAGTATGGCCAAGAGGGGGTGAATTGGCAATTAAAATTGGGTCGGGAAATTTTCGGTAAAAATGTGAAATTTTGAGGACAAACGATTTGAGTGGTTCAAGCTTCGGAACAAGCTCTACATCCACTACCTTAGCTCCCACTAAGGATTTTGAAACCAATTCACTATTGAATTCGACCTTTTTCTCGGTTCAAGGGATAACCGTTACAAACAAATCAATTTTCTACCCAAAATTGATTTGGACCTCACAAGGTGATACAAAGGAATAAAGGCAAATAAAAGATCTCTCACAAGATGAATATTGCCCCAATTACAAATAGACTCTCCCCAAACTCAATTTTACAAGAATCAAAATGAAGTACACAAGTTGGGAGGCTAGAATATGCAATGAAGAGCTTTGAGTTGGATTTTTGTGCTTGGATGTTGCTTGAGGTTCAATAGTCCTTAATGCTGTTGAAAAGGCTTCATTTTATACCATCTCATTGATTTCTAACCGTTGTGGTTGTTGGGAATGTAAATAAGGCCGTTGAGACTTCATCTTCCCATCATAAATGCACTCTGATGCAGGTGGTATCGAAACACGAAGAACCTGTTTTGAAACAAACCAAGAATAGAAAGAGCCGTTGTGCATTTTATAAGAGGGGTATCGAGCCATGCTTCGATACCTTTTTGAAACTGTAAGGTTGGGTATCGAATCATGCTTCGGTACAAGTTAACCACCAATCAAAAATTAAACTGCCACCAACGGTCAAGTCATTTAATGCTAAAATAGCCGTTGGGGATTAAGGGGTGTATCGATACTGGTATCGATACCTTAAGTCAATTTTTAAATGATTTTAAAAATAATTAAAATCCTTGAAGTGCTTCGATACTTGGTTCGAAACAGAGGTTGCCAGTGAAGAAAAGGTATCGAATGGTGCTTCGATACTTGTTCTTGAACTCAAGAACAAGGCTTTAAAAAACCCAGGTGTATCGATACCTGTTCTTGGGGTATCGATACCCTCGTGTAAAAATACTTAGAATTTTTATTTTAAAGTTTTTGGTTTGACTTAAAAGCACAAGTTTGACTTAGAGACTTAAAAATTTATTTCAAATTAGTCCTTATAATTAATTATTATATCAAAATTAAATTTAGTTTTACACGACTATTTTATTTCCTTCGTTGGATGAAACTAAATTAATATATACCTTTGGATGAAAAGTAAAAGATAATGATTAACCGGTTATCTAGGTAAAAATAAAAAAAATCCTCAATTTCCCATATGTTCTAGCTTCACTCGGTGTACTTCCTTTGTGTTTTCTAACAACAGATCAGAGCCGAAAGCATAAACAAATGGCTGGTGTTGTCCCTCGAAACTCTAATTCGAGACGCATCTTTTCATTATTTTCCTCAATTTACTGGTCCTCTCGTGGGTCCATCTTGTGTTATCACTTCTCAGTCTCCAATTTGCTCTCTGTAAATGAGGAGGTTCCAGCTAACGCTAACCCTTGGTGGGAGATACGTAGCTACTTTGACACGCATGTTAGTTTCTCTTCATTTCCTTTTTCTAAATAAATTAGATTGTCTTCTCTTTATTAATTTTTACTTTCAAAACTATTTTTCGGAGAGGTGATGTGGAGTTTAGTCGGTAAAATTTGTGCCTTGAAAAAAAAACATTTTCTTCTAAATTTTTTGGGTTTATCGGTTTGAAAAAAAATGATATTTTTCCCCCTGAAGTTTAATGGAAGGTATCTATTGAAACATAATATGAAAACCATGAAAAGAACAGAGGTGGAAAATGGGTTTTCTTTTTAATGTTTAATATCATTTTCTTTTCCAAAAAACTCATGTTAATGTAGAAACAAGGGTTAGCTTATGGATATGATTAATAATTTTTTCTCCACAAATTATGTCATTTTAGAATACTTATGACGTTGTTATTAGTTTTACAATAGTGATCTGACGATAGGTTATGAAATTTTGTGAATAGGTACCGACAGACGAAGGAAAAACCAAGGTTGTTGCCTTTGATGAAATCGACAAGGCCCCTAAGGAGAAGAAGGGGGTATTTAGAATTACAACGGTTGTTAGATTTTTGTTTTCTCTTGAATAAGTTTAATGCAAATGCTCTGTTGATTATTTTTCTCCTTGCATTGTTATCACACTTGATTTGATTTTGCAGTCTCATGTGAAGTATGAGATAATTAAGCATCACTATGCTCATATAGATTGCCCTGGACATGCATGTTTGGGAGAAGAGATTTAAAAGTTGTGGTCAAAGAACAAAATTTTAAACACGCAATCCTTTTGATTATTTTTTATAAATTCTAACAAGTGCACTTGTGGATTGCAATCATAAATTAAAAAATATTTAGGTTATGAATTGTATTAATCCTTTTTCCGATAAGGTCTAAATCACGGACTTAGCTAGGTTTGTGAATGTGCATAGATTAATTGTTTTTAGTAAGTTGAGGTTTATCTTTTATCTCTAAATTCATTTCTTAGCTTTTGTAATCTTTATTTTTTATAATTTATTGTTGAGTAAGAGATTACAGTTGGTTGTCTAATAGTGATCCATTTGATCTTTCTATTAACATTTAACTATTTACTCTTTGCAGATTTTGAAGAGAGTACTACTTGAATGTGGAAACGATATAGAGACTGCGATCAAGAGATTTCAGGAACTTCACTTAAGTGAGACAGAGACTAAAGGGAAAAGATCGGTCCTGTTGAGGAACTAGGTGCAATTTTTAAGAATGATATACCACTTGTTTCTTGCTAAATATTTATTGTTAAATTATTTTTCCTATCAAAATTTTCACTTGGCTTCTAAGATCGGTCTTTTTGAGGAACTTAGGTCCTCTTAAGGACTTATCAAGAATATCACTTGGATTCTCATATGTTGTTCAATTTTTTCCCTGTCACTTTCAGTGTCAATCAGCCTATTATTTGATTTTGTTGCTATTCAAAACTAGTTTGTGTTTGTTAGTCCTTAGAACGGTTCATATGTCTATGGTGTTATGTGTGCTCTACCATCTGCTTTATAATGAGAGGTTGTTACTAATAATGTTAGATAGGGAAATCTCATATATGTAGTTGAAATTACAGGTACATTAACCTACAATAAAGAAGATATTGTTGTTGCTGTTGTTTAGATTCCATCGGTCTTAGAAACTTTACCTGTTGATGGAGCAGAATGGGTGAACTTGTTTGTGAGATAGATGTTGGGTGCTGCAAGTGTGGAATGTCATTGTTGACAATACTTTTTAATATATATATATCTGCTATGTTTCTTATGATTATACAATAATATAATTTGTTGATTCAGGCTCAAATTTATGTTTCGTAATCGAAGTAGATTTCAGTCTTCGGAGCTAAAATATCATATTTTGTTGCCAAAATATAATAAGATGAGTCATATGTTACTATTAACATGGAATATTGTTGGCGTTAATTATCACATTAACAAAAACTCAAAAAATATAAATTTGAAATAAAACCTCATAAAAAGTATAGATGTTTTATAAAAGAATAAAATTTCAAAATTTAATTAAAAATAGATAATTTTTTTATTTAAAAAATAATATTGAATTCATATATTGACTAATTCGGATCAAGTATACAAATGCTCATTACATAGGCTATCTCAATCCAATTTTTTATCAATAATATATGAACTTGAACCCCTAATTTTGCTTAATGAATCAACGGTCTCATCACATTAGAGAATGAAAGCCCTTCAAATCCGTGAATAAAAGGGGTTTATTACTTTATAGTGGTATTGAGTAGGTGTAAGAAATTCGGTATATACCATTTTTCTTACAATTTTTGTAAGGATTTGTGTATATTTTGTATTAATTTGTGTACATACGCAAAATCTTACATTTCTTGTACCATATTATGTTTTCTCGTAGTAAATTACGTATGTAAAAAAATCCTTACACTAAGTTGGACTTAATTAGATCATGGTGAGTAAGTGTAAGGATTTCGGTATATACCTTTTTCTTTACATTTTTCATAAGCATTTGTGTATACTTTGTAGGAATTTGTGTACATACACAATTCCTTACATCATTTGTATCATATTATGTTTTTTCGTAGTAAATTGTATATGTACACAAATCCTTACACTAAGTTGGTCTCCTTTAGCTCATGGTGAAAAGGTGTAAGGATTTGTGTACATATCTTTTTTCCTTACAGTTTTCGTAAGCATTTGTGTATACTTTGTAGGGATTTATGTATATACACAAATCCTTTCAATATTTGTACCAATTTATGTATTCTCGTAGTAAATTGTGTATGTACACAAATCCTTACACTAACATGGTCTCACTTAGATCATGGTAAGTGTAAGGATTTGTGTACATACCTTTTCCTTACAGTTTTCGTAACCATTTGTGTATACTTTGTAGGGATTTGTGTACATACATAAATTTTTAACATTTTTGTGTCATATTATGTATTCTCTTAGAAAATTGTGTATGTAAACAAATCCTTATACTTGGATGGCCTCCTTTAGCTCATGTGAGAAGGTGTAAGGATTTGTGTACATACCCTTTTCCTTACAGTTTTCGTAAGCATTTGTGTATAATTTGTAGGGATTTGTGTAAATACACAAATCCTTACAATATTTGTATCAATTTATGTATTCTCTTAGTAAATTGTATATGTACATAAATTCTTACACTAAGATGGTCTCACTTAGATCATGATAAATAAATGTAAGGATTTGTGTACATACCTTTTTCTTTACGGTTTTCGTAACCATTTGTGTATAATTTGTAGGGATTTGTGTACATACACAAATTCTTACCATTTTTGTATCATATTATGTATTATCGTAGTAAATTATGTATGTACACAAATCCTTATACTTGGATGGCCTCTTTTAGTTAATGGTGATAAGGTGTAAGGATTTGTGTACAAACCTTTTTCCTTACGGTTTTCGTAACCATTTTTGTATACGTTGTAGGGATTTGTATACATACACAAATTCTTACCATTTTTCTGCCATATTATGTATTCTCGTAGAAAATTGTGTATGTACACAAATCCTTGCACTTGGATGGACTCATTTAGCTCATGGCCTCCTAAATTCACTAATTCTGTATCAACTAACAAGTCACAACTGTTCAAAAAAATTCAGCATTATAGTAGAACTATAGGTTCTTCCAATGAAATCCTAAAATCAAAGGATATTTCAATTAGGTGCAATGGTAAAAGTTCCATCATTCGGTATCCATCAAATTCAAATAAATTAAATCCAATTGAAAGCATGACAAATAATATATGAAATCTATATGCAATGACTATCATTAATTCATCTATCATGAAACTAGTTAAAGGCAATTACTCCCAAACTCGATTGAAGCATTGTCCTCAATGCATAAAAAAATTAAAAAAAAAATTAAAATGAGTCAATTAGAAAGGCCGTCACCTTGACTTAATAATTTCTTTATCGCCGTGGATTTAATTTTCTTACTACGTCTCAATGGTTGAACTCGTATGAGCTAAGCGCATCTCCACTTGCTTGGGCATCAAGCATTGTCGTTCAATTATATCTTGATGTACAGATTAAGATGTTGTGAAAATTAATGCATCAGCGAAAACAAAGAAATGGGTAGGGCTGTTGAGACAAATATCCATGATAACTCTCATGATGGTTGTGCCGAAAGAATTTGGCACTCCATGAATACTTTCCGAGGCATGTGCACTTGCCAAGGCATGTTTTGTTTCTTGAGCAATCTGGTACATGGAATTTCTTTGGTAGGATTGGTTCTCTCGTTGGTTCCTTGTCCATTATTCGTAAAGTATATATAGATGGCAGCAGCAGCATCAAGAATTGCTCAACCTCGCATATAAACACAAGTGTTATTTGGATTAAAAATATGAGAATAAAATTCCTTACCCATTAGATGTTTCCTGGTTAGAGGATCTTGGACATGATGGTTGTGGTTCTTTAATGGAAAACTAAGTAAATAAGAAGAAAAAAATAAAAAGATAAATATCAAAATAAAATAAAATATAAAAACAATATAAAATAAAAGTATAAATAAAATTTATGGAGGGTCATTTCCGATATTTTTATAATCCATCTGCACCCTCTATCGAGTGACAATTCTACCCAAAAAGAGTTGGGCCAATATGAGTACAGTGGTTCCCTTTTGCGATATCATGGTGGAGGTGTCTTTCTTTCGTGTTCTCTTGTAGTCCATGCATATCCTCCACCTTGCTATTATTAATGAAGGCATTAATAAATTATTAGAAAAAATTATATCAACATCCAACCATTTAATTACCTCTTTATTGTCGATCTCCATCATGGTTGGATATAACCTTAGTTGTCGTGACAATTGTTGTGCTAGCAAAATTCTGTGGCAATCTTCTTCCAAAATTCTCTATAAGTCAACTGAAGGACCATCTTTCTCGAAGTTTTCAAGCATCAACCCACCATGTTCTTTAGGTTTCTCGAATATCTTCATTAGTAGAGATTTTGGAATGGAATTAATATTAGAAGGAATCACCATGGATAGAGTATCTTCTCCTAAACAATCATACCTTACTTTTGATGTCTTCAAATATTTTAGCATTGATTCCTCAAAAGATACCTTCAATAGAAAAGGTGATTTATGAAATAAATTAAAAGGTTCAGAAATTACCATCTCATATTTCATTAACAAAGTATTGTCATCTTGTTGATCGAGCATGTAATCGTGGCATTTGTGGGTGAGAGTAATCCACAGATTCCTGCTTTAGTATCAACATTGTTGTAACATCCTGGGAATAAGACTCCTCAGAATTACTTTTCCATTAATCTCCTCGGCCTCGTTGAATGTTACCGTGACATTGCCCTGTTCAGGTTTCTCAATTGTCATGGCAATTATTTGTTTAGACTCATCCAATGTTGGGCAGTCTTTCTCATCAACTTGCTCTCAATTTGGAGGTTCCAAACGTTCCTCTTTTTCCTCTATTGTTGGGATTTCAGTATCCCTAAGAATTGATTGTTAGGGCATCAATTGATCTTTTGAATCCTCCAAGGGCGCATCGCATTTAACTATCCTCGCATCCATGGACTTTGATAGCTCTGTCATCTCCTCTATTGATTTGTCAAGTCTAGCCATTGATGCTTGAATTTTTTCCTCTAAAGAATTTGGATTCTCTTGAAAAGGACTATAATGCCATGGCATATCTGTAGCATCAACAAAATTTTCATGATAAAAAAAATGAGCGTTTTGATCATACTAAGAAGGATTTTGTTGTTGGTTCCATCTATGGTCCTCTATGTGGCCATATATTCCAGGATTGTACGGGCAATTGTTAAACAAATTTTCTCCAAAATAAGAAAAAAAATTGCCTTGACATGAACTTGTTGGGTTGCTCTTGGTTGATATACGTAATCATCGATTAATGTAAAAATTCTTGATTTGATTTATTCCTATCTTCCAACATCAACTCTCGAATAGATTTCTTCCTATCTTTCTGTATCTTAAAGATCCTTCAACTTGAAGCACACCTAATTTTTTTTACTAAAAAATAAAAAGAAAATAATTTAATAAAAATAATAATGAAAATGCAAAAACAAAAACAACTAACACCAATTGCCAATCCTTGGCAAGACGCCAAAAACTTGTGTGGTTTTAAGGCAATGCAAACGGTGCAAGTGTACACGACGCAAGTAATAGTATAGATTAGATATCGTCTCCATAGAGATCGATTTAGGTCATTTTTCTTAAATTATCACAATATAAATAAAAACACAAGTAATGATAATAAGTGTAACACCCTCGACCCGGTGCCACATCGGGCCTCCGGCCTAAAACATGTATTTCAAAAATTTCTTTCCAAAAGCCCATAAAGACAGTCCAAATCCATTTCCATCTTAAGATAATAAGATCCAAATCTATTTAAAACATAAATCCGAGTAAGTTAAAGTAGCGGAGCTCCAAAATATTACAACCGTTTTAAAAACATTCGACAATAATAAAACAGAGTTGCAAATTACACATATAGGGTCCTACAAGTACAAATGCCCACTATGCCTAATAACAGTACTCTGAAAACAGATGTCGATGCTGAACCCACCACGATGATGCTCCTTTGGCAGTTTCCTTAACCTACGCACGAAAACACATTTCGAACGCTGAGCTACTAAAGCTCAGTGGGTACTCGACCAACCGGTCCACATCAAGCATAGCATAAAATAAGCATAACAACATGTATGATAACATGCATGAGTAAGATGGTGCTACCATAACCGCTTAAACACATGATATCATGATGACATATATCGGTACATAGCATATGCATGACAAGAGAAGACCACACAGCATCTCAAGTTCTTAACTCGTATTTATATCTCATATATATATATACATCGGTGTCCATATCACCTCATAGTAGTGTAGAAGTAAGGGGACCCATCAGCACTAAGCAAGGTCCGTGGCATGCCACTCCACATAATCCGCTAAGGAACCCATCAACACTAAACAAGGTCCTAGCTGGTCTACCGCATAATATAATATCGATAACACATCAGCACTAAGAAAGGTTATCAGTTTTACCATCATATAATATTTACTCTAGTAATCCATCAGCACTAAGAAAGGTTACCAGATTATCTCATAATCATATGATATATACTCTAGGCAACCCATAAGCACTAAGAAAGGTTCCTAGTAAGTCACGTGACTCGAATAGGTCACACAAACCCTTAACGGTTCTACATACCGGTTTACACCATTAAACTCCAACTATTATTCAATTATTCTTTAAATGAGGTTAAAAGCCTATGTCTCGGTTTTAATATTTATTTTAAAGTTCAAACGACTCTTAAGAACTTCTAGGATAGTATTATGAGACCTCACCTCTTTATCGACAAGAAATTGGGCTAAATTACCCAGGGGTATCGATACCCCTACTTGGAGTATCCACTCCGAATAATGTATTTACCAGAAATATCAACTCTCCAAATTCGAAAATCACTTACTTGGGCACTTGGGAGGTGTATACTTAAGATCTTGTTTGCTTCATCACTAGAAAAGATGCTTCGAATTACTTGTTCATTCCACAAATTAGAATCTTGATGTATAATATCAACAACTCTAGAGTAGTTAGAGTTAATAACTGAAGAATGAATTATGCCATCTCCCTTAATAGAAATCCAAGATTCAGACCAAATATTCACTGATTCAGCATTACCAATTCTCCATCCCAGTCCCTTTTCAAGAAGTCCCCTTGAGCACCAAATACTTCTCCAAGTATAAAAAGGATTGCGTCCTAATTTTGACTCCATAAAATTAGAATTAGGAAAACAACGACCTTTAAGAACTCTTGATAACAAATTGTTTAGATTAGAGATGATATTCCAACCTTGTTTTCCAAGATTGCTATATTTAACTTTGTTAAGTCCCTGAACCCCATACCACCTAGTGCCTTAGGTGAACAAAGAGAATTCCAGCGTACCCAATGAATTCCTTTCTTAGAAGCACCATTTCTCCACTAGAACCGACAAAAAATATTTTCCAATTCTTTGCATAATGAAGCTGGAAACAAGAAGCATTGCATTGCATAAATCGTTATTGCTTGAAGAATTGATTTGTAAAGACTTCTTTTCCGCCCATAGAAAGGAACTTAGTATTTCAATTATCAATTCTTATGTTTGTAGAATCTCTTAACATCGCAAACGCTTCACGTTTATTCTTTCCCACCATTGTAGGTAAACCAAGGTATTTTTCAGGGTTGTTAGAAGCATGAACCCCAAACAAATTTCCTAAAACATGTTGAAGAGAGTGATCCACATTCTTGCTGAAATAAATTAAGGATTTTTCAAAATTTATTTTCTGACCTAAGACTTCTTCATACTTATATAAAAAAATCCTTAAAGGCTTCTATACCCTCCGTAGAAGCTTCCCCGAAGAAGATGCAGTCATCTGCAAAAAATAAATGAGTTAAAGTAACACCACCACGCCCAACTTTAACACCCTTAATGAGATTATTATGATTAGCATTATGGAGTAGCGTAGATAATCCTTCGGCACAAAAAAAGAAATAGGTACGGACTCAATGGATCACCTTGTCTTAGACCTCTTGTTGGAACAAATTCGAAACCAAATTTACCATTAAAAATCACTCTATAAGAAACAGAGGATATGTATTTCATTACTAGAGACACCCATAAATTCGAGAAACCCATAACTGTCATCATCCTACTAATGAATTGCCCTTCAACTCTATCATACGCTTTGCTCATGTCAAGTTTCAAAGCAAATTGGCCTTTACACCCTTTTCTCTTCATCTTTAGAGTATGAAGAACCTCATATGCAATCAACACATTATCAGTAATATGTCTATCCAGAACAAAAGCACCTTGAGTTGGATCAATACAAATATCTAATAACTTAGAGAGTTTGTTGACAATAGCTTTAGCAATGCATTTATAGAAAACATTGCATAAACTAATAAGTCGAAATTGGGTTATATCTGAAGGATCGTCCAACTTAGGGATTAATTCGTTTGTTTCTTTTTAATTCTTTTATGATATGCTTATTCATGCTATGTTTTATTTATGTTCCGTGTGACTTTATTTTATAGTGATTTTTATTAATTAATTTTCAAATTAAACAGAGAGATATTTATTAATTCTTATATTTGTATCGTAACGGTCCGAATTATCAGATGTTGATTGAATATTCAAATTAATTTTCAGCATCTTGAGGTAAATAAAATTAAAATTAACAATTATCATAACATCATTTTTTATGTTTGCATCATGCATAAAAGTGATATGCGGGATACAAATCCTAAATTAACACGACATTTAGTATTATTTGATGTCGGTTTAGTCTATGGTCTGGTGTATCATCAACCTTATTAATTACATGCCTAATTAATTTAAATTCACCGATTAAATTAAACTCATCTAATTAAGGTCAATTTTAAATTTAGAAAACTAAATTATAATTAATTTAAATTTTAAAAGTGGATTTAAAGGAAAATATTTTTGAAATCGATTTTCGGGCGTGATGAGGGTGCTAATATTTCTCCACGCGTAATAACTCCCGAAACTTTTCTTAAAATGAATCACTGAGTTTTTTTATGGTGTCCGATCAACCTAAATGATCGATGGCGACTCTAAATTTTATTATTAAAGAATTAAAGTTTTAAATAAAATTTCTCACACTTTTTAAAATAAACCATGATAATTCTATTTTTTAAAAAAATAGTTTTAAGGGATAAAAAAGTCGTCTCAAGATCTTTTATTGAAACACTCACTTATAAATGATTTTTGTTTTTACAGACTTAAAAAGTTCGTTTGTAAAACTAAAATTGATTTTAATATAACAAAGAAGTTAAAAGACTAATTTGAAATAAATTTTTATGTCTTTAAGTCAAACAAATAACTTTAAGTCAAACAAAAAAAATCTAAGTGTTTTTCAAAGCCAAACTTGCATTTTTGCTATAGGCGTTTCGATATGCTTGAAAATGGTTTCGCTACGGTTTGTAAAACTTAAACTAAGTTCTTCATGTTTTGATAGACGTTTCGATACAGCCTATGGTTGTTTCGATACAATCCTATATTTTATGAAATTAATTTAGAAAATCAAGGCGTTTTGATACTCCACATCATCATTTCGATACTAGGTCAATTTTCCCAATGATTCTTTTAGCCCGCGTTATTTGACAGTTAGCCCGCGTTTTGATACCGTTAGATGAAGAAGTTCATTTATGGTGGAAAGTTAAAGCTCTAACGTCTATATTTATGATTCCAATAACTTCAACGGTTAGAATTCAATTAGAAGGTATAAAAACAAGCAATTCAAGTAGCAACAACAACTATTGAACCTCAAGTAAACATCCAAACATCAAATCCAACCTCTAACACTTTATTGAAAATCTTTGTGCACCCAACTTTTAGGTAGGGGTGTGCAAAAAACCGATAAACTGAAACCGATTTCGAAACCCGAAAATACCGAATCGAAAAAATGGTTAACCAAACCGAAAAAGTTGATTTAGGGTCGGGTTTTTTATTCTTTTTATAAAAACCGGTTCGGTTACAGTTTACGATTTTAGGAAAAATCGATTAACCGAACCGACCGGTTATATAATATATATTATTATATTACATATTATTTTAATATTTTATATTAAAAATTATATTTTAATTTATTTTTTAATTTTAGAAAAGTAAAATTGTAATTTTTTTATAAAATTTAAGTGTTTAACTTGCTAATATTAAAAAATATTATAATATCATGTTTTTTTTAATTATTTATTTTTTCTAACATGTTATTAAAATTTATATCGTTAATAAATAAAATAAAAAATTTGTTACCCGAACCGATCCAAATTGAAGTTTTTGGTTAACCGGATAAACAGTTAACCGGTACGGTTTAGGGTCAAAAATTGGATGACCCAAATTTACCGGTTAACCGAAATATTTTACTAATGGTTAACCGAACCCGGTTTTGCACACCCCTACTCTTAGGAGCTTCATTTTAATCTTTATTTTCTGAGTTTGGGGAGTAAGAACTTTGTAATTGGGGCAAAATCTTCTGTTTGAGAGAAAATATTTTTGTCATTTTCTTGTTTGTAACCTAGTGAGGTTAAATCAATATTTGGGTAGAAAAAATGATTTGGTTTATAACGGTTATCCCTTGAACCGAGAAAAAGGTCGAATTCTTTAGTGAATAGGGTTGAAAATACTTAGTTGGAGCTAAGGTAGTGGATGTAGATCTTGTTCGAACCTTGAACTATTATAAATCTTGTGTCTTCAATTTTTCATATATTATCAAACCTTCCACATCAAAATTTTAAAATTTCAATTTACCCCCCTGTCGGTCAATTTCATTGTTTGATCAACTCAACAATTGGTATCATAGCCTGACTCTTTTAAGGGATTAACATCCACAAGAGAAAATCCAAGGAGTGTTAATCATTCAAACAAATCAAAGCAAATGGCATCCACTTTCAGTCAAATGTACAAGTCTCAATCCATCACGAAGTCACCCTTCTTCAATGGAGATAATTACCCCTATTGGAAGAATAGGATGATGTTTTTCATAAATTCTCATGATTATGTCCTTTGGGACATAATTGAAGATGGCCCATCTATTTCGATGAAACAAGAAGGTGACCGGAAAATCCCGAAGCCTAGAATGGAGATGACAGTGGAATAAAGAAAGAGAATGTCAACAAATGAAAAATCTTTGCACATTTTGTTTTGTGCACTTGATCCCGACATCTACTCAAAGATGTCATCTTGCAAGAGTGCAAAGGAAGTATGGGATTCTCTAGAGACAACATATGAAGGCACAAACGACGTCAAGGAAACCAAGATCGACCTTCTAAATCTCAACTACGAAAATTTCAAGATGAAACCGGATGAAGACATCAACAAGATATTTTATCGATTCTCCGTAATTATCAACGGGCTTAAAGGATTCGGTCAAATCATTCTAGGGTAGAATTTAGTTCGGAAGCTCATCTACTCTCTTCTCGAGAGGTGGGCAATACAAGTGAAGAAAATAGTTAGAAGAATTGGTTGTAGTAGCCAAACGGTTCACTTGACTAATAAGGTCATGTAAAAATAGAAGATTCCAAAGAAAGAATGACTTCAAAGGAAGGAGCAAAGAGGAAGAAAAAGACCAAATCGTTTATTATGAGTTCAAGAAACCAGGTCACATAAGAACCAAATGCCATAATTACAATAATAAAGGGTTTAAAAAGAAGAAAAAGCACAAGGCTCATGTTGCTACTTGGAGCAATGAAGAATCATCATCCGATGAAGATGAAGTAGTCAATTTGTGTCTCATGGCTCTTGACAATGAACCAAAGGTAAACCTTAAATCCTCTTGCAATGATCTTACTTATAGTGAATTATATGATGCGTATGAAGAATTACAAGATGGATATCATGAATTAGTCTTAGAGTATAAGTAATCCATTAAAAAGAATAAAAAGATTCTTTTAGAATTAAGAAATGAAAATGATTCATTGCCTAGGACTAATTTAGAATTAGAAATTAAGTTGAAAGAAATGCATGAAAATCTTGAGGAATTCGAAAAGAAAATATTAGCAAATATTTAGGTTGGATTTTTGTTATGATTAACGCTATAGCTTATTTTTAAATCCTATGTCGCTTGCTTTGTACTTTATCTATGCTTGTCTATCATTGATTTTGATCTAACAAAAAGGGAAGAAGTCTTTAAAACAATTTTTTTCAAACCTATGCAAATATTTAGGGGAAATTTGGGGGTTTTAACTTAAAAAAATATTTTTGGTTTTGTTATATCAGAAAGGGGTGGATTGTAAAATTAAAATTGATTTTGATATAACAAAGAAGTTAAAGGGCCAATTTGAAATAAATTTTAAGTCCTTAATTCAAACAAATAACTTTAAGTTAAATCAAAAACACAAAAACAATTTTCTAAGTGTTTTTCAAATCCAAACTTGTGTTTTTGTTACAGACGTTTCGATACGCTTGAAATGGTTTCGATACGGCCTGCAAAATTTAAAATAAGTTCTTCATGTTTTGACGGGCATTTCGTTACGGTATTGGACCATTTCGATACATTTTAAATCTATGAAAAATTGTTTCGAAACACTTAAACTTGGTATCGAAACAGACGTTTTGATACAGCCTATGACTGTTTCAATACAATCCTGTATTTTATTAAAAATTAATTTAAAAAATCAAGGCGTTTCGATGTGCATGTAGCAACCTTTTTAAGTCCGAAGATCGAAAATGGAAATTAATTTATAAGTGTGTGGGATAAAAAGTATTTGTTGCTACAATTAAATCCCTTTTGAAAATGTTATTTAAAAACATTAATTCTAATAAAAACGATAAAATTTGATTCGCCGCCGGTCAATTAGATAGACCGGACACCGTAAAAAAACTAGATATTCATTTTGAAAAATGGTTCGGGAGTTGGTTACGCGTGAGGAATGATTAGCACCCCCATCGCGCTAGGAAATCGGTACCACAAATATTTTTATATTTTAACTTTAAATTTAAATTAGTTTCTAAATTCAAAATGAAGCTTAATTAAACAGGCTTAATTTAATTGATGAATTCGAATTAATAAGACATTTAATTAATAAGGTTGACGATACACCAGACCAAAGACTAAATCGACATCAAATAATATTGACCGTCGCGTTAGTTTAGGGTTCGGATCAAGTATGTCACCTTTATGAATGATGCAAGCATTTAAAATGATGATGTCATGATCTTGTCAATTTATTTTATTTACCTTAAGACGGTAAAATTTAATTCGAATATTCGATGACCTCCGATGATCCGGACGATTATAGCTTGAATATCGAAATTAATTAAGACCTCCCTTTTTGTTAATTTTAACTCAAATTAATAAATATAAAAATTCTAAAGGTTACTTGAAGAATTAAATAAATGCATGAAACAATGAGCCAAAGAAAACAAATAAACAAATACATGACTTGTAAAATAATAATAGGAAAAACAAGAAAAAACAATGGCGATGTTAAATATCATGTAACATATAAATTATGATGTAAATGTTTTGCAAGACACAATTAGGTAAAAAAAAACTATAATATAGTTAAATAAAACATGACATATTAAGTGCAAGGCATATCATGACATTTAACAATAATATATACTATGATAAAAGAGTAATACCATATATAAATACACAATTGCAAAAATAGGATTATGGAATATATATCCAAAGAAAAGAAAATATAAAAAATATAAAGTATAAATATAAAAGTAAATATGATAAAATATAAGAGTAAAATCAGATTTAAATGTTTGATCACAATGAGAAAGGCAATAAAACTAAAATATTAAGTAGTATTGATAATATTGACAAGGGCACGAGTCCCAAAGATCAAGGGTTCGAGCACCAGTAATGCCAGCAGAGTGATTGAACGATCAATGTCAAATGGTGGAGATTATATTCTAGAACAGATACTACTTGTAATCACTATTAGTGGTGAAGTAGGTGGTTTTCATTGGCTAAGAACCACGACTGACGTGGTAGACCGGGCCTATGATATAATCTCTCATATATATATATATATGGAAAGATACACCAATTATTTACTTAACATATTAATATATTATATTAATATATAAAAAGTTACCATTATTAGTATATGAGACAAAACAAATTTAACATAAAATAATAAATAAAATATATATATATATATAATCCTTGATGTTATCATATTTAACATATAATTAAAAATTATCAAGAAAAAATAAAATAACCAAAAACGAATTACACAAATATTAACATAACGATACTAAACATTATATGGTTTTAGTTTTAGAAAACTTTTATATCATTCAAATATGCAGCAATTATATACATCATATATATGATATAAAAAACTAAAATATAATAAAAGGATAGAATTATATATGTAGACCAAAATGCAAGAAATGCATAACATATATAGAAGAATAATTTGTGCACGATATATGACATAAAAAATAAAAGAGTCAAATAACTATTTGAGGATACCTATTTGGATCACCTAACTAAAAAACTTGTCAATCAGGTCACCCAATTTTTAAACCCTACCTATTTAGGTCACTACCGTTAAAATCCTAACGAAAAAGGTCCGATTAGCTGATTAATTTTATTTTGTATTTTATTTTTATCATGTGTCACCACCTAATTGGTGAGAGATAAAAGGAAGAAATAAAATTAACAAATTTTAGAAAGTTAAGAATTGAACTCATGACCTTTAAGTTGAAATTCAACACACAAACCACCAAACTATTATCATCTTTGAGTCATAATTCACAATACATATTATTTAAGGATTGATAAGTGTTTAAAAGTACTGTTTTTATTACCTTTTTACTCACATTATTGGTAGACTTAAGTATATTATTAATTATATTATTAGTAATTCATACATATTTACATAATTTCCTTGTTTGTCATATTTATTTCATATCTTGGTTAATATTTGTGGAAATACATTGTTGTGGTTTATTTCCATGTTTACAGGATTCCTTCCTTGATGAGAAGCTACAAAATGGGTAAGAAATTAGTGGAGATAAGGTCAATAGGAGACTACATGGAAAGATTTGGAGAATAAAGCAAAGAAGAAAATAGGTGATGAGAATCAAATGAGAATGGAAATATTCTTTTTAATATTTTCAATTCAAATTTATTCCATCACCCAAGTCAACCAAGAAAAAAGCTGTAAAAAGAGAAGTATGTCGTCCAAACAAAGGGAGCCGATTGTGAGAGAGAGATTGACACAAAGAGGCTGCCGAATTTTCCTTTTTGCTTTCTTGTTTTATTTGAGTGATGAGAGAATATTGTTGGATATTTTGCCCAGCCATGAACTAAATTAAAGTTGGCTTGGGTTATTTTGTTTTAAGGTTTGATTAGAATTGAATTCTATCTATGCTTTTAAGTGTTCTTAATTAAGGTTTGTCTATTTTTGGTACTTATTTGTTTTACGAGAGAATTGAGAAATGACCTTGATAAACAATACATTTATCTAGATTCGGGAGAATTAGATTCACGAAACGAATAGGCATGGTTCGATCCAAGTGCGAGAGAACTAATCCGGCTTAGGGATAAGTGCAGGATTTCAACGACTAATAGAAGTGCAAGAACGTTTTTGTACTCCATTAATTAACGCAGGGATGTATCATCAAAGGTTGTGCAATTAACAGTCTCGGGTTAGGGATAACAGGGACCACTGAAGAACGCTTGCCGAACCTTGAGGATAGTCACCCAAATTGCCCGAGCAATTCCCTCATCGCAATTGCCCAAGCATTCGGATGAACTGACTACGCAAGCCGACTGAGCCCAATTGCCGGAACGAGTTGAGCGGTGCGATCACATACTTGCAAGGAAGAATTCATTCGTCCATCATTCCATAATTCAGGATAACCCAGCCTAATCTCTCTTATCGATGACTCCAATTTATTTTATTTGTTTGTTTTATTATTTTATTCAAACTTGTCATCAATTTGTGTCTTTATTTTACAGTGTGATAACTTAAGCAAAGTGGTCCAAGCCAATTCCTGTAGAGACGATATCTAATCTATACTATTACTTGCGACGTGTACACTTGCACCGTTTGTGTTGAACTCAAATCACGCAATAAGGATTACTATATTAGGAATCGCACCTGGTTGAGAATCTGTGTCACAAATCAAATTTAATATTCGAAACAAATTTATTAAATATTTAATATACAGACATTAAATAATAGTTAAAATATTCGAATTTGGTGATGGTGCCACGTCGGTCGAGGACTCGAACGGATGGCTGCGGAATTCAAAGCATCGGGCGCGTGCAAAGATGAACAGGCATTTAGGATTTAGGACGACTGCCTCTTTGACCATTTGATCTCTTTTCATATGATGGTCCGGATTTAGGACGGTTGCAACAAAAGAATAAGATATCATGTTAGATCTAGTTTTTTTTTTTTTTTTTTTTTTTTTTGTAATAATAAAGGGTCTTGACCGGTTAGGCTTACAATTTATTTAATTTTGGGCTTTGAGAGGTGTAATAGGACATGGACTTTAAATTAAGTTTGGGTATATAATTATTAGAATGTGAGCTGTGAAAATATAATGGACTTCAATTTTATATATTCATTTTGGGTTTTTTTAATTATTTATTATGATCTTTTATTATTTATCATAATATTAATATTAACTCAAATATATAATTATATACCAACATTTAATATATGCAAAATTTACTAACATGACACACAAACATTAAGACACATATGACATAATATCTTACACATGTGATGTAACAATATTAACAACAACAAGTTAAGGTTATACTAAATTACCTCATATCATTGCATGTATCTAAACATGCACCCCATCTCATGGAGTTCACACAAACAAAGAGCAGTGTCAAGATCCACTGTTGAAGTTGAGTTTCGCAGTATTGCTGATGCAATAGTAGACATCCTTTGGTTAAACTCAAAGTTACAAGAAATGGGTGATGGTTTATCTGAAGTTCTTATTATATGGAGTGATAATAAAAGTGTTGTTGCTATGGCAGCAAATCCGGTAAAGAATTCAAAAACTAAACATGTTGATCTGGATTTTTTTTTGTTCGAGAAAAAGTGACTTCCCAGATGTTGCAAGTCAATTATGTGACAGCTGCAAGTCTAGTTGCAGATATCTTCACCAAACCAGTGTCTGTACCTGCCTTTGAAGATTTCCGATTGTAGTTGTGTTCGAAAGTTATCAGATATTGAAGAAGCGGGGAAAATATTAGAAGTATAAAATGGAAGGAAGTTTGTATAACAAATTCGTTTTTGTGAGTTTGATAGGAAAATAACAATTTTCGGTTATTATGTTTTGTACTTGAACTATAAATATGGCAGTTAATCCTCTTGTAAAGACACACTTTCATGAATAAGAAATGCATTCTTTGAGTCAGATTTTGTTTCTTTAACGGCATGCAGTTATTCAGTTGCTTCAGCTGCTATTGGTGTATAAACAGAGAACGTTGCTTCTCTTGTAAATCTGTGAGAAAGTAAAGAAGATACTGATTTTCATCATAATTTGATTGTAGCTTTTAAAGTACAGGAACTAAATCTGAAAGCATGCTAAACAACAGGGGCTAAAAAGCACATTTTAACCCAAAAGAAAAGACACGTGATTAGTTGACAAAGAAGCACGAGCTAAATTTAATTAGTTCATTAATTAATCGGATTTGGGGTGTATTAAAACGATTATAATATAGAGTTAACCTCTTAAACCCTAAACCTTAAATCCTAAATGATTAATATAAGACGTTAGATGCTGTCATAAAAATTAAGAGCAGAATATATTCAATTTAATTTTTTTTCTCTAAAATATTACTGTATATTCAGAATAATAATCAAATAAGCTCGAATTAAGCTCGTATATTAATGTTAATATACACACGTAATGTATAAGGAATTTCCTCAGTGTGAAAGAACAAACGAACTTTAACAATATGGTTTATAGGAAATAATAAAATATTACACTTAATTAAAGAGGAAAAATAGTTGGTCCAATTTCTAGTTTTTTCTACGAACCATCTAGTCTCATCGGTTAAAGAAACGGTTGTTGTTTCTAGAGGTGACGGGTTTGAACACCAGTATTGTCAGCACAATAATTGAGTGATCAATATTCAATGGTTGAGAGTATATACCCTATAACAGATAACTACTGTAATCACTGTAATTAAATAAAAAAAAAAATAGTTGGACCATGAATATAATTACTTCTTCAAATATGATTCCCTCTTCATTATTAGAAACAGTGAATTTTAAACTATTTTATTGCAACAAAACAGAAAGACAATTCTTGTTTATGGATTACACGATCGGACATGATCATTTATTGCATGTTATTTTATGGTTTAAATTCAAATAAATTTATTTAAAATTTAAATAAATTATAGGAGGAGTCTATCACGTACGTCGAACACTACTGAACATCATTAAAATTGAACTTTATTGAACATCATTAGATTAATTAATAAATATTAAAAATCTTAAAAACTCAACATATAATTAAAGAATTATTTAAAATTAAAATTTTAATTGAATTATTTTTCATAAGAAAAACTACACGGACAATCACCCTATTATCATCCTTTTCTTTTGTTGGTCACCAACTATTTTTTTTTCAAAACTGTCACTGATATTTTATTTCATTATCATTTTGGTCACCGAATATTAGATATTTAATGGATTGTGATATAACATAGTTTAATAACAATTTTAGTCTCTAAATTTATTATATTATATTAGTTTAATCCTAATAAAAGTAACTCATCAAATATTTGGACTAAACACCAAGTTTCACGTCCTTTTTCTTCTTCTTTTATAGCTCGACGGATATAAATTTCTTAAATTTTCTTTCTTAGATTTGAAGAGTTAATCAACCCCAACACTGCTGGTATCGAAAAAATTCGTCAAACAATCAATCTATATTATTGTAGGGTTCTGAAGAAAATGATTTTCTAACTTCCTGTATCTGAAAAGTTAATCAATGACATATAAATTATACATATAAAGGGATGGAGCACACAAGAAATTCTTTAAATATTCTTAATCATCTAAAAACAAATTATGAGACTAAAACCATACACAAACATTTGAAAAATATAATATTTCATTATTGAGACTTGAGATTTTGACTTACCAAAATAAAACTTCGAATATAAATTTATTACTTATGATCTGCTACACATGCTATTAGCGGTATTCAAAAATATCTGATCCGATTGACCCGATTCGATTACTCAAATATAAATAATCGTGTATTTACTCAGAAAATTTTTTAAGTTCAGATCGGGTACTCGGCCCGTCATTTCTCAGGTCGGGCCCGAGTCACAATATTAAAAAATTTCGGGTACTCGGTTCGTTTTTTATTTTTTTATTTTAAATATAATTATTATTTAAATACCTTTATATTCACTACATTCTTAAATCAAACAACTTAATTCTTAAATTTCAATCCCTCGAAACTTTATTTTCAAAAAAGAATTAAGGAATCATTATAAAAAAAATTAAGATTTATTGTAAAATAATAAATTTATTTATTCGAGTTGATAAAATTCGAACTTTACTCATTTATATATACGTTATTTTTGTATGTACATTGACCAAGATGAAAATCAACTAAATATTCTTTACTATTTAAATCATTAATTTTTGTACATTAAAATAAATTAAACTAATTAAAAATATTAAAAAAATTCTTACGCCTTATGTTTTGTTTCCAATTATATTATGTAATTTATGTCTTAAATTTTATGTTTAGATTATGTAATTAGAGTTTTAAAATTTTATATTTGAATGTTAGATATGTGATTCGAACTTTTACATTTGTATATATTTTTTAGAATTAAATTTAAAATTTATAAAAATAAAATACGGGTATCCGATTACTCAAAGTACCGAGTACCCGAAAAATCTGAATCAGAACATAGGCTATTTTTTCAACTACCTAAACTTTCGAATGCCCGAATATTCGGGTACCTGAATTTGAACACCCCTACGTGTGTTATCGTTTTGAATTCCATAATGATTTTTAAAAAAATATGTTAATTAGTTGTTATAATTTTCTCCCCATCAATCTATGAAATCATGGCAATTCCTGCCCTTGAAATAATTAACGGAGTGAAGAAAAAAGGATGGAAATATTAAGGTTTAGTATAAATATTTAATAAGTTATTTTTTATTAAGATTAAATTAATATAATATAATAATTTAAGGACTAAAATTATTTTTAAAATATGCCATGTCATAATTTTCATTAAATATTTATTGATCAATAACTAAAATATAATGAATTAAAATATTGGTGACGATTTTGATGAAAAAAATAGTTAAGTGACTAATATAGAAAAAAGGTGACAATTGAGTGATCGCTCGTGTAATTTTTCTTATAAAATTTTTTTAATTAAAACTTTGTTTTAAATTTATTAATTATATATTGAGTCTTTAAAATTTTTAATCTTTATCAATTAATTTAATAATGTTCAATAATGTGAGATGTTCAGCAATGTTCGACGTCCGTTATAATTTTTTTTCTAAATTATAAGTATTTTTATGAAAAGTCAATTATGAAAAATAATATTAACAAAAAATTTTAATAGATTTTGAATTAAAAAAAGTAGGTTTCGATCTCATTAATCAAATTTGGACTGCATTATGAAATTAGTATGCAAAAGTCCCATATAAACTAGATACATACTTCAGGTACATACAGCATGAATATGAATATAAATTAATCAACGTTTTCATTGACTTTCCTGGTGAGAAATCGTAAACTAACCAACATGGGTGGATCAAACAATTTTTATAAAAAAATATATATAAATCCAGCCTGTTATGTATTGTATTAAATGACTCAATTTATTAGAGATTATAGAGGGTGATCGACGATTATAAAAGGGGAAGGTCTAGGCAGCTAATATCACCACCAAGCACTAATTCTTACATCAATTGTCAGGTTTTAGAGTTGAAGTTGTATCAATGGGACAGCCAGGGCTGGTTTATGCCTTGGGATTTTGTCTCCTAATATCAGCTGTTGCAGCCACCTCTACTCCTTACAAGTATGCATCTCCTCCACCACCACATTCTCATTACATGTCTCACCCTCCACCTGTGAAAACTCCAACCCTAAACTACCACCCTAAATCCCCACCTCTTCCATATAAATACAAGTCTCCACCCCCACCAGTTCACTCACCTCCTCCTCCTTATGCATACAAATCTCTTCCACCCCCAGAACATTCACCACCACCTCCGCATTATATTTACAAATCTCCCCCACCGTTAGTCTATTCCCCTCCTCCTCTATATATCTACAAGTCTTCATCACCGTCAATCCACTCATCACCTTCTCCCTATATTTATAAGTCTCCTCCACCACCAGTCCATTCTCCACCACCTCCCTATGTCTATAAATCTCCACCACCTCCAGTCCATTCACCACCTCCTTCGTACGTTTACAAGTCTCCTCCACCACCGATCCACTCCCCACCTCCTCCTTATATTTACAAATCTTCACCACCCCTGGTCCACTCCCCACCTCCTCCCTACATTTACAAATCGCCTTCATCCCCCGTCCACTCGCCTCCTCCTTCATATGTCTATAAATCTCCACCACCGTCAGTTTACTCACCACCTCCTCCTTATGTCTATAAGTCACCCCCACCTCCCGTGCACTCACCACCACCTCCCTATATTTATAAGTCTCCTCCACCATCAGTATACTCTCCTCCTCCATATGTCTATAAGTCTCCACCACCTTCGGTTCACTCACCATCTCCTCCTTACATCTATAAGTCACCCCCACCTCTAGTGCACTCACCCCCTCCTCCATACATTTACAAGTCTTCTCCACCACTAGTGCACTCCCCTCCTCCTCCGTATGTCTACAAGTCTCTATCACCGCCAATTCACTCACCTCCTCCCCTCCTCCTTATATTTATAAGTCTCCTCCTTCACCAATGCATTCCCCACCACCTTCTTATGTCTATAAATCCCCGCTACCTCTAGTCCATTCACCACTTCCTCTTTATGTTTACACTAAGTCTCCTCCACCATCAATCCCCTCCCCTCCTCCTCCATATGTTTATAAGTTCTCACTACCACCAGTTAACTCCCCACCACCTCTTCCTTATGTTTACAAGTCTCCTCCATCACCAATTCACTCCCCACTTTCTCCTTACGTCTATAAATCACCTCCACCTCCGGTACACTCCCCACCTCCTCCCTATATTTACAAATCTCCACCACCATCGGTGTACTCCCCGCCTCCTCCTTATTCATACAAGTCCCCTTCTCCATCCCTTTCCCCATCCTAAACCCTATCCCTCACATCCCCAGACTCCTTCATCACCACACCCCAAGTATCTCTACAATTCTCCACCACCACCACCAACGCATTACTAAGCTGATGTTTTCTGTCTTCGTTCCATTTTTCATGAATTCGTTGACTTTCATTTTATTATTGAGAAGAATAAGAGAGCTTGAAGATGCATACCGTTTGTTGAATTTATTTTTCTCACTTGCTTTGGATATTTCTTGTACCTTAAGCTATAAAGCTTAATAATTTATTACTTTCATGAGGATAAATTTTATTCACTTCTTGTCGAGTGTGTTGAAATTTATACCTTAACCAATTGACTTGGAACTTAGATTCTCACGTCATGGTATTACTCAACAAGTAGAAGGAGGCAAGAAACCAATTAAAACGAGAATTCAAAAATACTTTCTTATGATTTGTTGAACTAACTAGTTTTATGTAGTGTAAGTTATTGTGGATGCAAATATTACATAATTACATAAATTCTTAATGTGTTTAATTATAGAAATATTTAACTCTTAATATAAAATAAAGTTAAAAAAACAAATAAATTTTTAATGTGTTTTTATCTGAAAAATAAATTTTAGAAAACTTACGAACATTAAAAATTAATTACACAAACCATCTAAATACAAGAAAATACATTAGAGCTATTTGGCAAATGGTTGGTAGCTGATTGTAATGATTAGTTTGATCGATTGATTTTATTAAGTGAATTGATTTTATCAAGGTGTAAATATTATCTTATACTTATAAAATTAAAAAAATACATAAGCAATTGACACAAATATAAAAAAAACTAACTTTAATAATAATAATAATAATATAATAATAATAATAACAAAATACTAATAAAAATTAATATAGAATTAATTTTATATTTTTTAATAATGTATTTATAAAAAAAATTATCCATAACTATATAAGTATTGAATAATATAATATTTATTGCATTGGGCCCTACAATATCATTGAGAATTAAAAATAGCTTTTTTGTCATGTGGTTTAAATCTTTTTTCTTTAACA
The DNA here is from genome assembly GCA_035048815.1 of Abelmoschus esculentus. Taxonomy (NCBI): domain Eukaryota; kingdom Viridiplantae; phylum Streptophyta; class Magnoliopsida; order Malvales; family Malvaceae; genus Abelmoschus; species Abelmoschus esculentus. The sequence goes on along the minus strand of JAUCBN010000061.1, from coordinate 1,886,770 downwards.
CTTTTTTTCAACATTTTTCCTAGTTTTTTTGAGTTTATTTTTTCGTTGATTACTCTAGCTCTATCGTGGGATTATCATTGGAATTTATGCTGAAGCACGCAAGTCTCTCAACTGTAAAACAACCTTGGGGACATTGATGCAGATCAAATGTTATCCCCGAAACGTCCCAAAAATATCTCAGTCGTTCTCTATCGTTTCCAGACGTACCTTGACGATGTTAAGCGTCTCCGGTGCGTATCCCAGTCATACCCGTCTCAGAAACATTTCAGGTACTTGAAACGACATGTGATTATCGTACTTGTGCTTCCTAGGTTTGATCAACCAATTAAATGTACTTGTTCAATCTCGTTTTCATTTCTATGCGTAGAGGTTACAAAAATCAATATAATTCAAATATGGGTTGAATGGACGATGGATATGTTAGATCGAAATTAGTTTTTTTTTTTTGAAGAAATACGAGATTTTAAGGGTTTCTAAAGGTATCGGGAGAAAATAAATTGAGAGGAAAATGAAGACGAAAGAGTATCATTTTGACGGTGTTAGTGATAATAGAAGGCTACTAAACGACGATGACAATTAGCTTTAAGATTATTTTAGATGAAGTTGATAAAATAAAAAGATAAAAAGTTCTGATTTGATTTCAAGAGAATCTTTGGCATGATAATAATGATATATTTGTGGATTAAAGTTGATAGAACTTTTAAATGTGAGTGTGGTTAAATTTATCTTATCTAGATAAACGACCCTAAAAATTTTCTTTTTATTTTATCTAGATTCTTTATTTTGATCCTACATGTTCATGCATAGATTATATTCAATTACAGCAGAAATAGACAAGGAACGAGTCCTAAAATATACAACAATATGCTTTAGGGACCAAAATCTAATTTCACAAAAACTAAAGGACTAATTATAAATTTAGTGTTACCAATCTTTAATTAGGTACATTACATGTTAGCATCTCAAATTTTAGTCCTAAATAAGGTCTATAACTCATTTAATTGTGTGCACAAGTTTTAGGGACTAAAACGTAAGGAATCTAAATTGTGCCTCAACCTATAACCAACGTTCAGGGGTATCAAAACACCCTTGAACCTGTTTCGATACACAAGCCATCCTCGCATGATGCCCTGCGATGCTAGCCCGTGTTTCGACACAACATAAGCCTTGTTTTGATACGATTCAACACTGTCAAAATGGGTTCCGAAACCCAGGTAATGCATATCGATACACTTACTTGATCCCTTTTGAAATGATCTCTTACGGTTTCGGTACCCAGGCTTATTTTCCTAGATTTCCCTCGTGTTTTTGCCTGAGTATCGATACCCTAAGGTACAGTTTCGAAACCATCTATCCAGAAACTACAAATTTCTTAGATTTCACGCCTTAGACATTTTCAAACATTAACTATATGCATATTTTCACCTAAGGGTACAAAGCTTATAACATAACATAATTTCTAGATGCAAAACAACCTAAATAGTATAACACAAGTCAAGTTTCCATGTGCAACAATCATTATCAAATATCAATATAGATTCACAAGAAAGATTCATAAAATCAACCTTAAATTTACTTCATTATATCAACAAGTGTACCAAAAAGGCAGAATCAAATCAAATTATCAACTAAGGAAAAACGTAATATAACTTCATTATAACCACATATATACTAAGAGGCAATTCAAATCTAAGTCACAGAGCTATCATATAAATAGGTAATCATCTTAGCCATTGAAGTATAAACACTATCTCAATATAACATCTCATCCTCATTACTCTCTCACTACTACTAATATTATAAAGACATACTTGAGCTTTCACTTGACGGTTACCTGGATCCTTGCTCCTGTTTGATGTCTCAACATTATTTGTTCTGCATTGCAAGGTAAAAGAGAGAGTAAGCATAAGCTTAGTGAGTGAATAAAAACAAGTATAAAAACTTCTTGTAATATATCCCATATTAAACTGATTTCAACACTTTAAAACCAAGTAAAAACCAATTTAAAAACCAGTCATGCTCTCTATAAAAATCATCACTCGTGGCTAACATTGTCACCATGTAAAATTCAGCAAGTGTTTCACCCGTGCTACAATGTCACAAAACTCAAGGCTTACATGCCACTCTTGGCAAGACTTATAAAACGTTTGAGCACAATGTCAAACACTCACAAACTCTATTTGCATTAAAATCAGTAAAAACATTACACTTGCGTTTTCTCGTTTTGGTATTAGTGATCCGATTATTCTTACCTTTAATCGTTGGGATAAAAGGAACTCACATGACATCATAAAGGCCAAGACATGCCTCGCATGAGGCTATACCGCCAAACTATACAAATATCACAGTAGCGAAAACGTTCCGATACCCCACATAGGGTGTATCGAAACGGGTAGTGTTCCTTAACTGAATTTGAAGTTTGGTCAAAGTGTTTCGATACCCTCTTTGGGAGGGTATCGATATAAGGCGTTTCGATACCCTTTTTGGTGAGGTTATCAATACAAGGTCTTCCGATACCCCACTTAGGGAGTATCGAAACTCTTGGGAAATTTTACCAAAATGCAAGGTTTTGAGTTTGAGACTTTAGTAATTGTGATTAGGGGTTTCTACAGATCATTTAAGCTATAAATGGATTGTTAAAACCAAATTTGAAAATATTAACGCCGATAAACTAGAATATGACAAGTGTAACCCCTAAATCTAACCTAATTTCTTAGATTAAAACTTATGATTTATGTTATAATAACTTGTTGCGTAAGTTAAGGTTTTATAGAGATTAAATAAGATATTCTAATAAATTAATAAACCGGAATTTAAAAATTAACATTTAAAATAATTAAAGCTTTAACCTGTAATTGTAACAATATCCATAATTCTTAAATCCAAATAAAGATTAAGATAAAAGTCCAAGTCCAGTACAACAAAAAGTAAAACCAAATATAATAAAATAAATTTGGCGTCTGAAACTGTAAGACATACGAAAATAATCTGAATCGGGATCCTCCAATTACCGTAAGTAGCCTAGATCTGAGTATCTGGAACAAAAACTGAAAGGGTGTAAGCTAGGGAGCCTAATGTGTCTCTAGTGTGTAGATAAACAGAATCACATAATAGAGCAGATCAGCTGATGTAATGTATGCATGATATGTACCCAACACCGAACACTAGCAGAAGATTAGATTCCCCTTGAACCACTCTAACTCCGTCATACCAACAGAAGTAGAATCTCGACCCAAAGGTGGACCACTAAACAAAAGTGGAACTCGACCCGGAGGTGGAACCATTGATCAGAAGTGATAAAATCACTAAACTTCCCCGTACAGACAATCCAGCCCAAGAAATGATATGAACAGATACATAATTAGGATGCGTGCCTTAAAAACTAACAGGAGGCATAAATGATAATGTCTGAATCAGATATGCAATTATATAACTTAAAGCATGACATACGAACTAACTTAGAAAAATCACAGGAAGATGCAATGAACATGATCATACGGAAATACAGAATCTACACACACAATATAAATAGAATCATTGGAAGAGACACACCTGAAGCAACTTCAACATTGAGAATGACGTCTACTGGACTCAACTCTTCCACTAGATCGAGCATGTGTAGAACCTACGAGTAACAATAAATATCAGACATACTACTATGCTACTATACCGTAAGTACACTAATCTAAAATAAACTGAATACTCATGTACGTGTCACAAAGACTGATGAACATAGGTTATCTAGGAGGAGGAGAAGGAAGATGTTCGGGGTCTGAATCTACGTCACCTGAACCAAACGATAAACCGAATTCAGAATCTGATAAAGATAACCTTCGATTAAATTATTCGAACTAAAAAGCCTTAAAAATGACACTTTGGGTTTGAATTTCGAAAAACGGACCGCGCCATTGAACTTAGGACGTCAGAAAACATAAAATGGGACCGGGTCCAAAAAAGTCAACGCTGACGTCAGCTTTGATCAACGTTGACATCAGCATTGACGTCAACAGTGACGTTAGGCGGGTCATGTGTTGGGTCAGTCGGGTCAGGTTTCGGGTCATGGTCGGGTTACGGGTCAGGACAGATTTTCCCGAGAAAATCTGGAAAATCTGAAAAAATCCAGACTTTTCCCAGGAGCAAAAATAGTTTGCTTGTTTGATTCTTTTTCCCCTTATTCGATTCACACTTAAACCGAAATCAAACCTCCTTAAACAACACCTAAAACCAAAACAACTTCTAAACCAAACCTAAAACCAAATAAAACTCTCATTCATAAACACCCCCAATCAAAAAGAAAGAAAGAAAGGGAAAAGGGTCGAAACTTACCTGCACAGAATCGAAAGGAGAACAAGAGGAGAACAAAATTGAGAGACAGAGTTCACGTTTACAATTTGGAAACCAAAAGTTAAAAGATAAAGATATAACGGAAGAAATAAATAATGGTGATATTCAAGACTAAGTTGAGTTTTTAGGGAAAGAAACGTTACCATAAAAAATGGTAAAATTACCCATTAAGGGTCTTAACTCTTCAAATTTTAAAAAAGAACCCTTTAATTTTAGAAATTGCAAATTAAGCCATTGAAATCAGAATTAGAAATCCCCAATTTCTAGGGTTTGAATTAAGGATTTAGGGTTTTTAAATTGGGGAAAAATTGGGGTGTTACAACAAGTCTTAGTATATCTTGATGTGGAGATCCTAGGTGGATTGTTTGTGTATGATTGAGTCCTTGTGTGATGGAAATCTGGATATCCAAAAGTGTTGCAACACGAAGAAGGCCACCCAACGTAATATTCCGGGTGATGTATTGAATACTTTATTTCGAATGTTGGGCGGCCTCATTCGAAGATATTCGATGTAACATTTTGAACATGAGATTGGTTGGGCGGCCTCCATCCCGATTTCTTATTTTGAACGTCGGACGGCCTCGTTCGAAGATGTTCGATGTAACATTCCGAGCATAGTATTTGAGGACGGCCTTAATCCTGAGTGTAGGATCTCGATGTTGTGTGGACGCGGGCCTCACTTTCTGTGTTTGTTTTTTGATGTGACATGTATATGTTGTGTGTGATAGTACACATTTCATTTATGCCATGTGGTAGGCAAGCATGATAGAACCATCACTTCATGCATGATATTTACATGTTTTGCTTTACTATTATGATATGCATGATTTTGAACCGAGTGACAGCGTACTCACTTGTCTTTTGTAGCTCAGCGTTCGAAATGTGTTTTCGTGCGTAGGTTAGGTGAAGCCGGTTTCTATGGAGCACCGTCGATGTTTGGATTTCAGCATCGACTACTTTAAATTATTTTGTACTTATGTTTTAACTTAAATGGGTTTTATGAATTATATTTGGACTTGAGTTTGGCTTGTTAATGGGCTTTTGAAATAAATTTTTGAAATACAGATTTTGGGCCGAAAGCCCAATATGATATCGGATCGAGGGTGTTACAGATATGGTTTAGGTTTTTATGGTTAGAGATTAAATTTTAGACTATATAATTTTAATAAGAAAGGTTGTGTAATTATATATATATATATTATGTATCATATGCTTCAATTTTGAATAAAATTTTATTTGATGAGGAAAATAAAAAAAAAACTAAACCACCACGTAATTTATTATGATTATGGCGACGAGCAAATTGTTGGGATTGATTTATCTTCCATCGGTGATCTTTGTGTAAAACTGAAGAGTAGTTCGTAATGGTGATGCGCACATCAATTCCATTGGTGTAGAACTAAGCTAGTTCATGGTACTCATATATTACAATTACATAATTGGACATGAGTTGATTAAGTCGTGTTTTGTTTCATCTGTTCATCAATGTTGGATTCTTTTCTTTTGGTTAATTCATATGATATAGGGATGTAAAAATATTTCATCGTATGTGTTTTAGGTCGAATATGTTAGATTTGGTTAAATTAGATATATGTCATTTTAGGTTGATTTGATATTTTAACTTAATTCGGGTTGAGTACGAGTTAAGTTTAGGTCATGTTCATTTCAGGTTGGGTCAAAACGTTTTGAGCCTGAGTTAGTTAATTGGCGGGTTAATTCGAGTTTGGATAAACTTCTTATCGAGTTTATTTCAGGTCGGGTTAATTCGTATAAAGTTTGTGTTCGGTACAAATAATCGATAGGCTTTGGATGGGTCATTTTTAGTAAATTGTTCAATGTCTTTTACGAACATGAATCCCATTAAAAATAAATATTAAGCATTAGAATGAACAAAAATATCATCGTTATTTAAAATATTGGAGTAAATTATAAAATTAAAAAATAAAGAAAGCTTAATTTTGGTGAAAAATAAATTTTTAGGGACTAACATGAATAAAAATATCATCATATTAAAAATATTAAAATAAATTACAAAATATAAAATAAATAAAAGTTAAATTTAATTAAAATTAAAATTTTAAGAATGAATTGAAATACCTAATTAAACTTAAAACATAAATTACACATCTAATTAAATAACTCTAATATTAAGAGGTTAATTACACACCTGATGTAGTAATAAAGAAGAATTTTCGATCCATATAAACTAATGTCGATAACTCTTGATTTTGACTTTAGTGAGAAAGTAAAGAAAAAGAGGATTGGAGTAAAAAATAAATATAAAAATAATAAAAAGTGATTTGAGAATAAATTTAATAAAATTTAATAATTTTTGTTTCGATTCCAAACTAATTATAGAAAATATTTTTATTTCGGATACATTTCGATAAACCGATAAATCAAAAACAATCTTTGGGATTCAATCTTTATTTGGACTAACCACGACTATCATCACTAGAACAAAAATAGTTTAAGTTTTTGAAAAGTCTGACTCAATTATGTTATCTCAATGAGAATCAAACCTGATTTCAATTTTCTTAACGGACCATTACTAAGTGTATTCACAAAAAATCAATATATTACAAGTTGATCTTCTTCCTAATTTTAAATCAAAATAACATTTAAAAAACGATTTTTTTAAATTAAAAGTAAAAAAATAAAAAAATCAATTATCAATATAAATTTATAAAAAAAATAAGAAAAATGTCTAAAACTAATAGGTGCTTATTGATTCTCATACTTAAAACTAAATCATCGTTTTAAGCCTTGTTCTAACCGGTTATTGTCACTCTTTTACTAACTACATTCCCTATGTATATTTTAGATGTCCAAAATTTTTAGATAAATATTTTATTGATTCATATCTAATTTAAATATTTAAGTCTATGATTTTATTTAATTATGTTATAATCTACAAATCCAATATTATTCTTTTAAAATAACTATTTTTTTTTGTCTCTGTGGGGGTAAAAACTAGAGCACACTCATTTCATCTTCACTTTCCCCACCAAAATCCAACCTCTCATACTGCTATCATATGCCTCCAAATCCCTTGTTCGTGTTTCTCCTTCTTAGCATGGTATGCCCCCTTGGCTCTACAGGTGGCACCATTGGCGTCAACTGGGGTACTATGTCTTCTCATCCTCTCCCAGCTTCCAAGGTGGTTGAGCTCTTGAAGTCCAACAACATTTCCAAAGTGAAACTCTTCGATGCCGACCCTCTTGTTCTACAAGCTCTCTCTGGCTCCAACATTTTTGTCACCCTGGGTATCCCAAATTTCATGCTCAAAACTTTGAACTCCTCTAGAAAAGCTGCTGAGAGTTGGGTCCATGATAATGTCACCCGCTACTTTTCTCATGGTGGTGCTGGGGTTCGGATTGAGTATGTTTCTTGCTTGTTCTTTTATTTTTTGTTGGCATTGGTCTTGCTTTGTCTTTGATTTAAAGGCATCAATTTCTTTCCTTTTGTCATTTATTTCTAATTATGAAGTATACATTTTTAGCGTTTGGGCATTTGGATCTTCATTTAGTTATGATGTTAGGGTTTTGAATGGAAATGTGGGTAAGTCAGTCAATTTGATGTTTTTAGGGAGTTTATAAACTGCAGTTTCATAGGTACTTGAGTGAGATGCCATAATCTATCAAAGCAAGAGGAAAGTTCACATATTGAAAGCTATATTGTTTTACTGATAAGAAACTAGTGGCACTAAGCTACTTATTTTCAGTGCCTTATTGCCAAATTTGTGAATGTTGATTTGGTGCATCTTTGTCTCTTAGACATTAGGCGTATTAATAGCTAGTCCTATTAAAACCAGAGATTTCGTCTGAAAGAATTATAGAAGTTAGTACAGGCTTTGTTGTATGGCTGGAACTTGACCATCACGTTTGTCTTTGATGATTAAGATTTTGCCAATCGGTTTGGTCACCAAATATTTACATCTTCGACACCAATTCCCCCCGTTTCCTTCCAACAAATTTATAAGACTTATATGGTCTGGCATTTGGATTTTCTATTTTCCTGATAGGTGGTCAAAGAACTCAATATATATCAATTTAGTCGGATTATATTTTGGATAATGACCTTCACAAACATCATAGCAATGTAAACCATTTGCATTTATGTGTTATAATGATATTGTCTTCAGGAATCCTAGAGCAACTCTATCTTTGTTGAGGGTTTCATTCTCATAGTGTAAAACATTGTCTAATCTTTATGGATGTGGATCATATTTCCCTGAGTGAAGTTTTTGCCTTTTCTTTTAACATAATCAATTATGATCTAGAGTTTTTCTTTTTCTATGTTGATGACTGAGTAGACCTTTTTCAGGTATGTTGCTGTTGGAGATGAACCATTTCTCCTAAGTTATGGTCAGCAGTTTCACCCTTTTGTTATTGGAGCAGCTATGAACATCCAAGCAGCTTTAGCAAAAGCAAACTTTGCTAGCGAAGTGAAAGTTGTTGTCCCATGTAGTTTTGATACCTTTGTGTCAGAGTCCGGTCTACCTTCAAAAGGACATTTCAGGACTGACCTCAACAAAACCATGATCGAACTACTTACATTTCTCAGCAAGCACCACTCTCCTTTCTTTGTGACTATTTCTCCTTTTATAAGTTTCCAACAGAACAAGAACATATCCCTTGACTTCACGCTTTTCAAAGATAATGCACTCCATCGTACTGACAGTCATAGAACTTACAAAAACAGCTTCGACTTAAGTTATGATACCCTTGTTACTGCTTTATCAAAGCTTGGGTTTCCAGAGATAGATATTGTTGTAGCACGTATTGGTTGGCCAACGGATGGAGCAACCAATGCGAATGCATCTATTGCCAATACATTTATGAAGGGTCTCATTGATCACCTTCTTAGAAAAACGGGAACTCCTCTCAGACCTCAGAATTCTCCTATTGAAACATTCATATTTAGCCTCCTGGATGAGGATCAAAGAAGCATAACTTCCGGAAATTTTGAGCGACATTGGGGCGTGTTCACTTTTGATGGTCAAGCCAAGTACCATTTTAACTTCGGCCAGGGCTCAAAAAACCTTGTGAATGCCCAGTCTATTGAATACCTTCCTTCAAAGTGGTGTGTTGTAAACAATAACAAAGATTTGTCAAATGCAACTGCAAAAGCTTTGGAGGCATGTTCTGTATCTGATTGTACTGCGCTATCTCCTGGTGGTTCCTGTTTCAATATCAGTTGGCCTGGTAATATATCCTACGCATTTAATAGTTACTATCAGCAATACGATCAAAGGGCAGATAGCTGTGATTTTGAGGGGTTGGGTCTCATCACCACTGTTGATCCATCGGTTGATAACTGTAGATTTTTTGTTGAACTTCAAACTTCTCATTCAACTTTTGACCATGAGGCTGATCGATTTCTGTGGATAATATCGCTGTTGGCCTACTTTTTCTCAGGTTTATTGGGTTTGACGTGGTAGAAAGAGGTGTCTTTTTTAAAAAGCTTATTGCTGTGATATTCTTCTGCATTGATTTAGGCTACCTCCTAAAGCTCTGTTAGTTGTTGGTTGTCAACTGAACGAAAAAGGAAAGAAACCAAATTAACCTCATTTTGTGTTTTGGCAGTCATTCTGGAGCTTTGAGGTTGTTTGTGTTAGAAATGTTAGATCTTTCAATATATTTATCATTTCCAGTCAAATTATAGCATCAATATGGTGTTCGACATCGATCCAAAGATTGGATATTGGACATTGCCCTGTTTTAGCAGTTTTCAGTTTGGTATTGTTAAAAATGAAAACTTCATATTCATTCACTTGTGATGATGATGGCTCATTCGGGGGGCTCAGGATCAGGTGAGGGAAGAGGCATCCGGTGGACTGATTTATTTGGAAGCAGTTCCGCTGGGAATTCCGATTCCAGCGTGAACCAAGGAGTACCGGAAGCCAGCACCAACTGACACCGACACCGACACCGGACCCGACCTCCACAAATCCTGGGGAACCCACAGCGCCTATGGTTTATCTTCCCTTACAGGAAGACAGACAAAGGCGTCTGAAGCTCGGTGATCGTCTTCGCATAAATACTATCGGGCATCTTTTGCCCGATAGTATTTTTGAGCAAATTCTGGAAACCCAATTTCGAACGGAGCTTTAGATAGAGAAAGCGCTTCGTTCGGACAGGGTTCAAGACAGTTCCTTTTTTGAATAAAGGCACGAGCTTTACATTGTTCAGCTCACTTATTTATACAAGGAAAATAAGTTAATTAATCAAATTAACCGAAATTATTATATATTATATATATTTATTTTTAATCATTAAAATTTTTTAAATTATAAAATGATCATTAATTTTTTGATATATTATAAAATGATTATTAAACTTTTATTAAATTAGCATAAAATGAAGGTTTAGTAATTAAAAAGACTATTTTAGCATAATTTAGTGACGTATTATGTAACTCACCGAAAATTTATAACAAATTTCGATTAATTTAAAAACCGACCGAATTAACCAAAATAATTTTGATTTGATTAATTCGGTTATGGCTAATTTGGCTTGGTTAACGATTAAAATTTCAAAAAATTTGATTGATTTGATTATAACTAATTTGATTTGGTTACTAACTGAATTAACCGAACACAAACTTAAGGCCCTAAAAAATAAAAAACTAATTCCATTGAATGGCAAATCCTACATTTTTCGCGAGGCTCATGCATTAATATGCATGTAGGAAAATTTTACAACGGGCATCGAACATCGTTGAATATCACTAACGCTGAACTTTGTTGAACATCATTAAATTAATTAATAAAGATTAAAAATTTTAGGAACTCAACATATAATTAATAATTATTTAAAATAAAATTTTAATTAAATTATTTTTCTTACAAAAAACTACATAGGTGATCACTCAACTATCACCTTTTTTCTATTTCGGTCACACAATTAAATTTTTCATCAAAATTGATACTAATATTTTATTTTGTTACTGTTTTATTTATCTATCGTTAAATATTTAACGAAAAATATAACATGACATGGTTTAATAACAATTTTAGTCTCTAAAATTATTATGTTATATCAATTCAATCCTAATAAAGAAATAATTTATCAAATATTTATACTAAACCTCAACTTCCTCATCCTTTTTCCTCTACAACAAATAATATTCTTTTTTTAGAGACTTAAAATGTTATTCCAACTTATATATATAAACTCGTCAAGTTTTGAATCAATTCTTATTTGATTATAAATATTTATAGATATTTTTTTATAAATTTCTTTGAGAAACAATATCACCACAAATGTTACTCCAACTTATATATATAAAATAAAAACAATTGAATCAATTTATCATGTGTCAGCTTTTTAAGATTCTAAAATTATATTTAAAAATTAATACATTAAAAAAAAATCATCTTTAAATTATTAAATAATCCTAGAATAGTCAACAAATCGTTAACCCCAAAATCCGGTCACAATTACCGACGTTGATTGCGTTTCGACGACAGAATGAAGCACCTTCCCCTCGCTGAATAACTCACACATCGTTCATCGTTCTTATGTCGTCATTCATCGTGAATTATTTGAATAAATCATTCGATGATTTCGATGTTTCATAGGTGTCAGATGATTTTCGACGACAAGGTGAAGAAGGTAATGTTGAGAAAATAGTATGGTACATGGAAATTTTAGAGCTTAAATTTGAGTGGGTTCCATTAGTCAATTAATTGAGACTAAGTGGATTATTAATCTACTACAAGAGTAGATGAAATTTGTATATTTACATGCTCAAAATGTTCAATGGATGAATGAGAAATCAAAGTAACACCAATGATGTTGGAAAAATGAGATGAAAGTAGAATATCCCAAACTTGTTGGGAACATAGATTTGGAAAGCTTTATATATAGAAGCTCTTCATGTTATTGTTAGAAACAAGACAAAGGCTTGGACTAGACACCCTAGGTGTGCCTAACTAACTTGGGATAACCATAGTCGACTTATATAAAAGTCAAAGATGGCCCTTGATACTTAGACATCTAAAATGATAGATTTTTTTTCTACTTTTCTAACTTAATTTTTCCAACATACATTATAGAATTAACCCACTTTTTATGGAGTTGCAAACCCTTCAGCTGGTTGTAATCTCCAATTTATTTGGATTAATTCTATGATAAATACCATTTGATTTCTGGAAATTATAACTATTGGAAATTTTAATTAGCAGATTAATTCTGTAATTAAACATGTCCCCTACTTGAACACTATAAAAGGAGACTTCTTATTCCTATCTCATCACACTAAAACCATAAACATCCTCAAGCTAGATTCTTGGTAGTGTTCTGCTTTTGTAAAGTTCGTTATTGAAGTCAAAGTTGTGTTACTCGCTTTGTTGTATTCTACCATTGTATCTTCGGAGAAAGATGTTCCATAGTAACTCCAGCACCTGCAGGAGACAAATCTGTTTTAAGGACATTGTGATAGCACAGGCCTCGATCCAAGTTTTTCCTGATCATTTATTAGTTTTTCTTTGGTTTCTGTTATCTTTGAATTTCCAATTTTATTTGTTTTATTTTAATTTCATTTATTTAATTTTTTATTAACTTGCTTTGTTTGTTTTGTTACAATCTTAAAATAGATTCCTTTTTGTAAAATGGAAGGCTCTTCGTTTGACAAAAGATTCTCCAAATTTGGGAGAAGATGAGACTGACTTCAAAGTTGTCAGTGTTGTTGAAGCTTGAAAGCCTTCAAATTTTCTTTGCAGAAATTACATTATGAATGATTTAGCTAATTTCTTTTACAAAGTGTATCAAAAGGTGAAAACAACCAAAGAGTTATGGGAGTCTTTAGACAAAAAGTACAAAGAGAAGACACTGGAGCAAAGAAGTTTGTTGTTGGCAAATTTCTATATTTCAAAATGATGGTTAACAAGACTGTCATAAGCCAATTTCAAGAGTTCTAAGTGATTTTAGGACAAATTCATGATGAAGGCATGTCCATTAGTGAAACCTTCCAAGTGGCTGCAACTATTGAGAAGCTACCTCCTAAATGGAAGGATTTCAAGAACTATCTCAAGCATAAGCGAAAGGAGATGAACATGGAGAAACTCATTGTCAGACTTAGAATTGAAGAAGATAATAGGACTAATGATAGGAGGAGCCATATTCCCATAGTCAAGGCAAATGTGGTGGAGTACGGTCAAGACTCCAAGGCTATTCAATGTCCCAAAAAATGGAAAGGGAAGCAAGCGCTGGAGCTTGGACCTAAAAGTGGAATTGGGAAACAAAAGTTCAAAGGAAAATGCTACAATTGTGGTAAGAAGGGTCACAAATCAAATGAATGCATGTTTCCACAGAAAAAGAACAAGAATATTCAAGCTAACATGGTGGACTACATTGCTACAGATATGGGTGACATCAATCTTTCTGCCATGGTTTCTAAAGTGAATCTAGTAAGGTCAAATCCTAAGGAGTGGTGGATAGACACTAGTGTCACATGTCATATTTGTTCAACTCGTGAGATGTTCTCTACCTTTGAGGCTATTACGGGAGAGAAAGTTTATATGGAAAATTTTGTTGCTTCATCTGTTGAAGGAGTAGGCAAGGTGATGCTAAAAATGACTTCTGGAAAGCTGTTGACTCTCAACAACGTTTTGTATGTGCCTGAGTTCCGGAAGAACTTGGTGTCTGGATCTCTCTTTACCAAGCATGGGTTTAGGTTGGTATTTGATTCAGAAAAATTTATCTTGTCAAATTCAGGACTGTATGTGGGGAATAAATATGTTATGAATGGGTTTTTTAAGCTCAATGTAATGACAATTAATAATAATAAAGCAATTACTTCTTTTGCTTACTTGATTGAATCTTCTAATATATGGCATAGTAGACTAGGACATGTTAATTATGATATCTTGCATAGGCTAATTAATTTAGAATACATCCCCTCATTCCAAATTGATTCAAAACATAAGTGTGAAACTTGTGTAGAAGCATAATTGACAAGGTCATCTTTCCAAACAATAGAAATAAATACAGAACCACTTGATTTAATTCATAATGACTTCTTCAATTTAATATTTGTACAAACAAGAGGTGGTAATAAATACTTTATCACGTTTATTAATGATAATAGAAGATATTTTTATGTGTATTTGCTCAAAAGCAAAGATGAAGCCTTAGAGAAATTCATTCTCTTTTAAAAATAAAGTAGAAAATCAACTTAATAGAAAAATTAAGATGATTAGAAGTGATAAAGGTGGTGAGTATGAATTTGGAGAATTCTGTGGGCAACATGGAATTGTACATGAGGTAACTACACCTTATTCACCTCAATCAAATGGTGTTGTAGAACGAAAAAATCGCACTTTTAAATAAATGATGAATGTGATGTTGATAAGTTCAGGGTTACCACAAAATTTATGGGGTAAAGTTATTTTATCAAGTAATTACCTTTTAAATAAGGTACCCCAAAAAAACCAAGATAAAACTCTGTATGAGTTATGGAAAGGTAGGAAACCATCCTACAAATATTTCAAAGTGTGGGGGTGTATTGCAAAAGTAGTTGTTCCAACACCAAAGAAAATGAAAATTGGTTCAAAAATAGTGGATTGCATCTTCATAGGCTATGCACATAATAATACTACTTATAGATTTCTTGTGTATGAGTATAGTAATCCAGATATACACAAGAATACTATATTGGAATCAAGGGATGCATCGTTCTTTAAAGATGTATTTCCATTCAAGTAAAAAGAAGGAAAAAGCTCGTCTAAACAAGTTTATGACGACACTATCAATAAAAGTGGTGATTCAGAAGTTGAGTTAGAACCAAGATAGAGTATAAGAGCAAAACCTGAAAAATTGTTTGGTCTAGTTTTTCTAACATTTTTTGTTAGAAAGTGAACCGCAAACGTATACAAAAGTAGTAACTTCCTCTAAAGGACCTCTTTGGAAGGAAGCTATTAAAAGTGAAGTAGATTCTATTTTACAGAATCATACTTGAGAACTAGTAAACCTTCCACCAGGTAGTAAACCTCTAAGATCTAAATGGATATTCAAGAGGAAAATGAAACCTGATGGTTCCATTAAAAAATACAAAGCCAGACTTGTAATTAAAGGTTATAGACAGAAAAAAGGTCTTGATTACTTTGATACATATTCTCCTTTGACGAGAATAATTTTCTTAAGAATAATTCTCGCAATTGCAGCATTGCAAAATTTAGAAGTTCATCAAATGGATGTAAAAACAGTTTTCTTAAATGGAGATTTAGATGAAGAAATCTACATGGAACAACCTAAAAGTTTTATAATTCCAGGTCAAGAAAAGAAATTTTATAATTTGGTTAAATCGTTGTATGATTTGAAACAAGTACCAAAATAGTGACATCAAAAGTTTGACCAAGTAATGACAATCAATGGCTTTAAAATCAATGAATGTGAAAAATATGTCTACGTAAAGGACACAAAAGATGGTTATGTCATATTATGCTTATATGTTGATGATATGTTAATTGTTGGTAGTAATGACAAAATGGTTAAATCTACCAAAAATATGTTAAATTCTAAATCTGACATGAAAGATATGAGATTTGCTGAAGTAATTTTAGGAATTAAAATTATACGAAGTTCGGGTGGTCTCATATTAAATCATTCACACTATGTAGATAAAATTCTTGGAAAAATTAACAAAGATGATATAGGAGTGGCTAAAACACCTTTAGATACTAATTTTCATCTATAAAAAATCGAAGAGAATGTATTTCTCAAGTAGAATACTCTAGAATTATTGGAAGTTTGATGTATCTAATGAGTTGTACTAAGCAAGATAATGCTTATGTTGTGAGCAGATTAAGAAGATATAATAGTAATCCGGGTGCTGATCATTGGAAAGCCATTTTTAGAGTAATTAGGTATTTCAAAAACACTCGTGATTATAGGTTGCATTATACAAGATATCCACCAATTCTAGAAGGATATAGTGATGCTAATTGAATTTCTGCTATAAAAGACTCTAAGTCTACCAGTGGATATGTTTTTACACTAAAATGTGCATATGTGTCATAGAAATCTTCAAAACAAACAGTTTTAGCCAGATCCATAATGGAATCTGAATTTATTACGTTAGATAAATGTGGTGAAGAGGCAGAATGGCTACGACATTTTTTTGGAGGATATTCCAATGTGGGAAAAACTCGTGCCTCCAATATGATACACTATGATAGTCAGTCAGCAATTGGAAGGGCACAAAGCAACATGTATAAAGGTAAGTATAGACATATTCGTCGTAGGCATAATACCATTAGACAACTACTCTCAAATGGAGTTATTTCTATTGATTATGTTAAATCAAAGGATAATATAGCGGATCCATTAACCAAAGGGTTAAACAGAGAGTTGATTGACAAATCATCGAAAGGAATGAGACTGAAGCCCTTGAGAGGATGAATTTATAATGGAAACCCAACCTTATTGACTGGAGATCCCAAGATATAGGTTCAAAGAGAAAACCTAATTATAAATAAGTTGTGACCACTGTGGGTTGCACACCCTACCCATTCTTGAATTAGCAGTGATGTCCGTGCAAGTAGGTTAGCAATGTTTGCTTTAATGATTCTAAGTTGTAAGAAATTCTTAACAGAGCAAGCGGGTTGCTTTAAACGAATAACCTATATGAAAGAGAAGTGAGGGCATTTCAAAGAAGAATTATGTAGGGCTTAATTCTTTATAAACTTTCACAGAACCGGGTTAGTGTTCATGGCCAAAACGTAAACACCCATGAGAACTGAACAGAAGTTGAAAGATTCCCGTGTAAAGTATAATTTTACGTTTACACTGTTAGCAAGACAGTTCAAAGACATTAAGTCTACTGGACAGCTAGTAAAATATGTATATCTCTAAAAGGGAAGGTTCAATAGGTAACACCTGCCTATCCTATGTAGGTTTCAACCATTGAACACTATTAAACCTTAACCTAGACAATTTTCATACATGTGGGGCATTGTTGGAAAAAAAGGTATGGTACATGGACATTTTAGAGCTTAAATTTGAGTGGGTTTCATTACTCAAATTAATTGGTACTAAGTAGATTATTAATCTACTACAAGAGTAGATTATATTTGTATATTTACATGCTCAAAATGTTCAATGGGTGAATGAGAAATTGTTGCTCAAAGTAACACCCATGATGTTAGAAAAATGAGATGAAAAGTAGAATATCCCAAACTTGTTGAGAACATAGATTTGGAAAGTTTTATATATAGAAGCTCTTCATGTTATATTTAAAAACAAGACAAAGGCTTGGACTAGACACCCTGGGTGTGCCTAGCCATAGCACTTTGTGCTAGCCATAGTTGACTTATATAAAAGTCAAAGATGGCCATTGGGTCTTTTCACGGGGTCATTACCCTCTTCCTAAAAGACATGTCTAATAGGATGTGCAATGCCACCGTTTATATATCCCAAGACCTCCCTTATCCTTTCTAATGTGGGATTAATGCTCCTTGCCTATTTTCAGGCGTGACATTCTCCCCCACTCAACCTCGTGATGCCCTTGTCACGAGCTTTCGCTCTCGTGATTGGCCACTTGTCACGGTTGTTCACCCTGCCTACCCCTCCCATGGGCGCTCGGCGTGAAATCGGGCAGTCAAAGGGTTGTCCGAGCCAAGCCCCTCAGGACCACTGGGTTCGAGGTCGTCCGCACCATGGGTGTCGAGCCTTTGGACTTGGATTTTTAAAATGACATATTTTTTTTCTACTTTTCTAACTTAATTTTTCCAACAGGCACTATAGAATCAACCCACATTTTATGGAGTTGTAGACCCTTCAGCTGGTTGTAACCTCCAATTTATTTGGATTAATTCCGTGATAAATACCATTTGATTTCTGGAAGTTATAACTCTTAAGGAAATTTTAATTAGCAGATTAATTTTGTAATTAAACATGTCCCCTACCTGAACACTATAAAAGGAGATCTCTTGTTCCTATCTCAACACACTGAAACCATAAACATTCTCTAACCAGATTCTTGATAGTGTTCTGCTTCTGTAAAGTTTGTCGTTGCAGTCAAAGTTGCGTTGCTCTCTTTGTTGTATTCTATCGTTGTATCCTAGGAGACAGACATTCCATAGTAACTCCAGCACTGGAAGGGGATGAATCTGTTTTAAGGACACTATGATAGCACAA
Organism: Abelmoschus esculentus; assembly: GCA_035048815.1. Lineage (NCBI taxonomy): Eukaryota > Viridiplantae > Streptophyta > Magnoliopsida > Malvales > Malvaceae > Abelmoschus > Abelmoschus esculentus. The sequence goes on along the minus strand of JAUCBN010000061.1, from coordinate 1,868,282 downwards.
GTCTTGGTCTAAGTTTTTCCTGATCGTTTATTGATTTTTCTTTGGCTTTTATTATCTTTGAATTTTTAATTTTATATGTTTTATTTCAATTTCATTTACAGAAATTGTTTTTAACTTTTTTATTAACTTGTTTCGTTTGTTTTGTTATAGGTAAATGGTCTTGATTGTCCAACTATGAATGTGATGGACAACGGCGTGGCAATCGGCGACGAAATCATTCCAAATTAGGACTTGAGGTTTGTGTGTTAGAGATTTCAAATTTTAGGGTTATTTTGTAAATTTTAGAGTTATTTTTTATTTTTATATATTTTTAAATATAATCTTGGATTTTTATGAAACTAACTTGTAGCAGTTAACGAAAATTAATGATGAATGTTAACATCAGTAATGAATAGATACCTATTTAAACAACGTTAACAATGTTAGCACTAAAATAAAATAAAATAAAAAAAGACACCAAACTAAAAAAAATTAACGGTATAAATTGGGCACTTTTCTTACCATGAAGCCTATGTATTAAAATCTACCGGGACAAATTCATTTGTAGTGAAAGATGGACAAGTGTTCATCTTAAAATCTGAAATATATTGCGTTGGATGCTTGTTTCATTGATTGCATGCAACTTGAAATCTAAATTTTATTTACGTTAGTTTATATATTTTATTGATTATGTTTATCTTAAAATATTTATATTCGTATATTTATTTAGGAAAATTCTATAACGGGCGTCGAACATCACTGAACACCACTAATGATGAACACCGCTGAACATTATTAAACTAATTAATAAAGTTTAAAAAATTTAAGTACTCAATATATAATTAAAAGTTATTTAAAATAAATTTTTTATTAAATTATTTTCTATATATATTATTTTATTTTTAAATAATTGAATAAAATACTAATTTAATTAATTTTAAAAATAAAAAATCCTAAACTCTAAACCCTAAAATCAAAATTCAAAACCTAAATCACTAAACATTAAACTTTAAAACCCTAAAATATAAAATCTCAAAATCGTAAATCCAAAACCCTAAAATACTAAACCATAAACACTAAATCTAAACCCTAAAATAACCAAAACCTTTATATCTAAATCTTAAACTAATTTTGGGTTTCAAGTTTAGGGTTTATATTTTTAGAGTTTCAAATTTTTTATTCTAGGGTTTAAGTTATGGTTATATTTTTAGATTTTATGATTTATGGTTTTATTGTTTTAGGGTTTAGAGTTTATGATTTAGTGTTTTAGATTTTAGGATTTAATGTTTAGTATTTTTAGCTTGAGTTTAGGGTTTTAGGTTTTGGATTTAATATTTTTTATTTTTAAATTAAAAATAATTTAAATAAATTATTTTAAAAATTTTAAATATAATATATATAATTTGTTTAAATTCTATTTGAAATTATATGTTTAGTCCTTAAAATTTTTAATTTTTATTAATTAATTTAATAGTGTTCAGCGGTGTTCATCGTTAGTGGTGTTCAACAATGTTCGACGCACGTGATAGACTCATCTTAAAATATATTGCGTTGGATGCTTGTTTCATTGATTGCATGCAACTTGAAATCTAAATTTTATTTACGTTAGTTTATATATTTTATTGATTATGTTTATCTTAAAATATTTAGATTCGTATATATATATTTATCCTAAAAAATATTTTTAAATCCGTCAACGTTACTACCCGACTTATTTGGGGCAATCTCCATGGATGATAGCATAGACTCCATATAAAGAAGGGAGGCTCAGCAATATGAATCCTTCCTCTTGATGGATGTGAAAAGGCATGGGAGTAGTTTAGACCGAAACTGATGGAACAAATGAAGCTTATGCATTTAGTAAAGAAATATTGTAATGCTGAAACAAAGGCTCAATATTTTTAGTCTTAAGCGAAAAATTTAAAAACGATTACATAGAATAAAAATATATTTTACTCTTTTAAATAATTAATTTAATGTTTTATTTACAATTATAGATTTTTTTCATTAAGCACCTTAATTTTAGGATTTAGGTTTTAAAACTTAGGGTTTTTAGTGTAAAGATTTAGAATTTAAGGTTCATGTTAGAACTTAAAGGTTAGGGTTAATATTTAGATATGATAAAAGATTTAGGTTTTAACCTAAAACCTAAAACCCTTAAATTTTAATTTTAAATCTAAAATTCTATTAGTATTTCTTAAATTTAAAACTATTACACTAAAACCCTATACCTTAAAGTAAAACATTTGTATGAACAAAATTTATACAACACGAAATAATTATTGAAATAAAATATTTGAGTACTATACAAATATCCGGTTGATTAACTCATTATAGTCTGAGATGAACCTTGAAGAAAGTAAAAAAGCTAAAGTCATGTCTGAGAAGAATACTGTGTTTGTTGCAATAATTTAATCAACACCTCACCTGTTACAGAACTAAAAGGGATTGAAATTTTTGCCAGAAAGAAGTCAACAAAACTATCAAGTACTTCTCCAAAATACAGAAACTTCAGAGGATATTTTAACCAAATCAAAAATATCAAAACCCCTTTCCTTTTCATCTTTCTGCATTGTAACAAATTAGGGTTTATTACTATTTTTCACAACGTAAAAGAGGAATCGTTTGTACTTCCCCATCAAAACTTGAATATGTAAGCCACATAGCTAACGAGCTCGAGTAAAAATTTTCTGCCTCTTTTCTTTGTCTCCTTTTATGTCTCCTTTGAAAAATTTTAAAAAATTAAATTTTAAACCTAAACCCTTATTTTTATATCCTAAACCCTAAACTCTACGCCTTAAAAAATATACCCTGTCACTAATTCCCTAAACCTTAACCATAACCCCTAACCTTAAACTCTAAACCCTATACCCTAAACCCTCTAATTTAAAAAAAAAACATAGAAGGAAGCATGGGAAAGAGGTAGATATTCTGCACCCAATGAGCTCGGTTTCTTTTACCTAATATTAGGGTTTGATTATTTTTCTCAAAAATATGCAAAATTCAACATTATTAGATTTTTTAAAATATTTTATACTGGTTATATGAAATTGAAATGTTAGAGTTCAAATCTTTATATATTAAAAAAATAATATCGGATTAAAAACTAATTAATTTATAGCTTCAAATTCACGTGTATGTTGGGGGTTCTTGAGATGGAAGGATGAAAAGAAAAGAAAAGAAAAGAAAAGAGGATTATGTGAATTTGAAGCAAATTAAAATCTTGGCTTGTTTACGAACCAAAGTCAATTATAATTATATATATTCCAATCTTTCTTTTCCTTTTTATTTATTTATTTTAAATAACATATTCAATTTGTACATGATTCATAATTTCATATATGATGATTACCTTGTGAGTGAAGAAAAAATAGAAGAGAATATAAGAAAAGTACTAGCTCGAGTCAAAGACAAGAGCATCCCCCTCTATTTTTCTTTCTATATCAATATATCTTTAAAAAATATAATTTATTATTTAATCGGTTTGTCTAATGAAATAAACAATTAGATCTCTTAAACAATATTAGAGGTATGAATTTTGATGTTATAAATGGAAAAAACTGAGTTAGGAGGGTCGTCCCGTATTGAGTTTTTACAAAACCCGATCTGGATTTGTTGATTAATGATGTCGGTGATAAAACTATAAAACTATAATTTGTGCTACAGGTCCCCTTCCAAACCGTTCTCTACTTAGACCCATCAACCAACTCTCTCCTTCCCTATATTCTAAGCAAACCCCACATCCATCTCCATCATCATGAGCACCGTTTCCCACTCCATCTCTCTTTTAATCCCATTCTATAAAAGTGGTGTCCACTAATCCTTGATATGATCAAACTATAGTTTCAACTTGTAACGAAAACAACCCACCCAGATTACTGTCGTGGTTGTTGTTGTTCGACAGCATCCGAGGCTTGATGACGAGGAAGCCTGATCCATCAGTAAAGGGTGGCAACAATGGTAATGGCACTGCTAACAAGCATAAGAAAGGGTTATGGTCGCCGGAGGAAGACGAAAAGCTCATAAACTATATGTTAACCAACGGTCAGGGTTGTTGGAGTGAGGTGGCAAGAAATGCTGGCCTGCAGAGGTGCGGGAAGAGCTGCCGGCTCCGATGGATCAACTATCTCCGACCGGATCTCAAACGGGGTGCATTTTCGCCTCAAGAGGAAGAGCTTGTCGTCCATTTACACTCCATTCTCGGCAACAGGTGTGCTTCTATTCAAACCCTAAACACCAATGACACGCAGCTTATATCTTGCATGAGTTTCATGCAGAGCTAATTATATTTTATTACAAATTCTTCTACTACAAAACCCCAGTAACCTAAAATTGTTGTCTTAACTCTTTCTTCGCCAATCAATTTCTATGCAAAACGCTCGTTTTCACTCACCTAGCTAGGCTAGGTGCTACAATATTATTGCTATATATATAATACACTTAACGTCGATTTCAATGGTTAACTCAACTAGTGGTCCAAGTGAAAAACAAAACAATATTCATCTTAAGAGATCCGAGGTCAAGTGATTTTATCTGCAAGATGTATGTTTTATTCTATATTTTAATCGTTTTAAAACTATTAAAAATTGTCAATTTCAACAGTGATCATTGATAATTAGTTACAAGTACTCTAATTGCTTTCTTCATCAGGTAAAACGTCCTTTCTACATAGTATATAGCATTAATTTCATTGATAAAATAAGCTCACACTTCAGCCCTGATTATAGAAGAAAGAAATTTAGGGGGAGGCAATCAGTTGGCACTTGAAAATATGGTATAATTATGATAAATTTGCACTTGGAAATATGATATAATGTTGTTTTCTCTCTCTATTTTGTAATAATATTACAGAAATAGTTAAAGAAAGTCGATGAATAACTAAAATTACTAACAAATGTTGAGTCAAGCGATAAAAGACTTGAACATAAACGATAAAACAAACATGAAACTTAAAATAGTTACAATCTTTAAATAAAGTTAATTATTTTAAATAAGTGTAAAGAGGATACTAAGAACTCAAAATTTTGGATGTCATATATATATATGAAAGGAAGTTTAGGGTTTTATGAGATAGAAGAGGGCTTTCTTTCTTGTGTATAATTATACCTAACATAAAATGATACTGCTAGTTCTTAATCTCCAAAAGCTTATCATTACAAAACCATATAGCTAAGACAAAACAAGAAGAGATAAGTGATGAGAAGATGATTTGGTAATGACGTTTAGAGTAAATTGAGGATAAAAAAAAAAAAGATAATCTCCAATCAACAGCTCTCTTTGTCGTTTGGTCGCTAATTTTGCACATGCATGCCATAAAACACTCTAATCATGTAGTTGGTGGAGCTATGAGAAGCAAAAGTAATTTAATAAAAAAGTTTATGGTGGAAACATAATCCATACACGTGAATTAGTCAAAGTTGGTTCATCTTTTAAGTAGTTTGGATACTCCATATATTGGAATATAAAGTTAATAAACGGCATAAAAATTACTTTAAGAAGAGTAATTTGGTATCGCTTAAGTAGGTCTTAAATTCGAAGGGTTGTCTATGCAAAAATAAAAAAAAATGTTGGGAGACCCACCCACCAAAACTAGGTCTATGACACGTTGGTCAGGATTAGTTAGGGTGAAGCCCTAGAATCGGGAGGGCAACCAAAAAAAAGATTATGTATTTCATACGACCTATGCATTTGTTATATGTGAATTAAAATGTTTCGACTTTCATTTGTTTGGGTTTCTTACGAATTATTCGCAAGAGGCATGTGTCACGCCTGAGTGAAGTGAGGACGTTAATTCCAAATCAAAAATAAAAGAGAAGGTCATGAAATATAAAATCAGATCTAACATGTATTTTGAGAGAAAATAATAATATCGTGACCTCAATAAACATATACTATTTTATAATCACTTTTACGTTGTGAATAAAGTAAAGAACAAGAATAAAATAGGAGAATAAAGATGAGAGACAAAAGGGAGAAAGATTTTATTATATTCTCAAAGTAAGGGTTGTATACAATGCTATGCCAAAAGTCTATATTTATAGGCATAAGATGGAAACCCTAATTCCAATGGGTATTAAACCCTAATACCAAAGCACATTAAAGTTTAACTTAATATATGGATATCCACCATAAATAAATATATTCATAACACTCCCCCTTGGATATCCATGAAGATAATGTGCCTCGTTAAAACCTTACTAAGATAAAAACCTTGTGGGAAAAAAAATTCTTAGTGAAGGAAAAAGAGTACACACATATTTGATACGCATAACATGTTGCCTCATTAAAAACCTTACCAGGAAAACCCATTGGGACAAAACCTTGGTTAAGGGAAAAAGAGTGCAACACGTATTTACTCCCCTCATGAAAATATCACATAAGATCTTTGAATCTTCATAATTCAATATTGAATACAATCTTCAAATGTTGAAGTAGATCATGTACTAGTGGATAAATCTTCCAAGTCATTACTTGAAATGATTCATTGAATACTATTTATTTGAAAATTATGAGGGACGAAACTTGAAGAAATATGTTTCGTTTTATCGTATTTGATATCTCCATCTTGAGGTATAAATTTTGTATTATCTCTATACAAGATAGCTTGCATCTTATCTTGTGAAAAACATTCACATATCTTCAGGATATGTTTAGCCAAACACATATTTTGGTTTTGCCTCATGCATAACAATTATTTAAAGGTAATTATCTCGTAGCACTTAAATAATATTTCTAGACCAGCTAAGATACGAGACTTCCAGATCAAATAATGTGTATATTGTGCTTTAGACCAAGAATATCATTACCCTTTTCATGAGGCGAAAAAATATTTGTTTACAGTAAGAGACTTAACAGCAACCATAAGGGTGATCAATAGATATGCGTTATGCATGTAAAGTCTATTTCAATATTTTTCTGTATGTCGATAGATGAACAAGGATTTAAGGAGGTCTCTTCATGAGTCTCAAATCATCAACATACATAATCAATAAAAATTCAAAGTTAAATCTCTTAATAAAAATGCTCGGGGAAATAATTCATATAGCATTATGCTAATAAGTATTCAATGAGGCGATCATACCAAATACGCCTAAATTGTTTCAAGCCATAAAAAGATATATTCAATATGATTGAATAATGTTTTCGAGAACTTGAATAAACTGCTTATGGCAATCTAAATCTTTCCTGAAGTTTCATGTAAATATTACTGTCAAGAGGCCCATTCAAATATGATGTAACAACATCTATTAGGCAGAAACCGAGTAATTTTATTTATTGCTAGACTGATCAAAATCTAAAAGTAGTTGCATCCACCACCGAGGAATATATTTTCCTCATAATCAATTTCATGTCTTTGTGAGAATCCTTGTGCAACCAAATGAGCTTATATCTCATGATTTCCCCTTTTGATTTCTCTTTCTCACAAAGGCTCGTTTATATCCACGAGCTTTACACATTTTAATGTACGGGTTATAGGCCCAAATACTTCTCTTTTCAAAAGAGATTTTAGTTTCGCCTCAATTGCCTCTTTCATGTTGGCCAATCATTTCTTTGTTTACATTGCCCAATTGGCAATGATTCATGATCCACATCATCAAATAAAATCTCTAGTGCTATATTGCATGCAAATATATTAACGACGTTGATTTAATTTCAGTTCCACTTATTACCAGACATGACATAATCTATTGAGATCTCTTTATTATCAGGTACCTGAGTCATGTCAATGTCTCTGTTAGAGACCATTTAATCTCTTCTAGAGATTTTCATAATTCATTGATTCCTCAATCAGACCATCATAAAATATAACTCCTTTTCTTTTTCGAGGACCTCTTATCTTTGGAACTTGTCTACTACGCTTTAAGCGTAAGTTAGACTCATTAGCAACTAGAGTTTGTCCTTCCATAACATCAAATTTAATCGGAACATTCATAGCTGGTATACGTGACTTAGTCACTCTTTTAGGGTCAGCAAAATATCTGGCAATTGATTTGCTAAATGAATTATCCTTTGAACTTATAGTTCACATTGTGTAGTACGTGGATCAAAATGAAAAAATGATAATTCATTCTAACTTATTTTCTATCCCCATCTATTTATTTTCTCCCCCTAATGTTGGGTAAACTGACTCATTAAAATGATAGTCAGTAAAACAGGTTGTAAATAAATCCCCTATCAAAAGCTCTTATATATATTCCCAACAAAAATCATCTTTGTGCGTTGTGGTGGAGCAATTAGAACATATATCGCACACAAAAAAAAAATCTAAGATGAGAAATATTTGGTTTCTGACCAAAAACCATTTGTAATGGGGAGAACTTATGATCATTTGTTGGCTTGATGCAAATTTGTGATACTACATGTAAAATTACATGTCATCAACATTATCAAGACTGGTTGTCTTTAGAAAATAATCTGGAAAATGTGCTCGTAATTTTATCAACTAAGCAAGTAGCCTCGCAAACACCAAGTTGCGGGTTAATAACAAGGATACATATAACCATCTAGTCGATGCATCGATAAAAATCATAAAATATCTAGATGGACTTTTAGAAAAGGTGTATGGGCCCATATATATCACCTTGTATCCGTTCCAGAAAAGTAATAGATTTACACTTTATCTTAGTTGTTGATGATTATATAATCAAATTGCTTTCGTAGCAAGTATCACGTGAAATATTATCATGAAGAAAATCTTAGTTCTTCAATAAATGACCACATGAAAGTGTCAACAAATTTTCGCATCATAATTGAACCGGGATGATCTAACCGGTCATGCCAAATAAAATTATCCGTAAACATCTAGTTTACAATAGCATGAGCTTCAATTTGTACTAATTCTTTTGTAGCACAATATGGATGACAATGCATGTAATTTTGTCAAAATTTCCTTACTGCCTTGAGTTATACTCGTAATATTGAGATAGTCAGCATCCCCTTGACTAATATTCTCAATATATTTATGCAAATTCAATAAGTCTCTTTGCGACTTTGACGAGCATAATGCACTATAAATATGAGATAAAGTCTCATTTGGCAATAACATATTTGCTCAACGAGCATAGTGCATTGTAAATATGAGATAAAGTCTCATTTGGCAATAACATATTTGCTCAACGAGCATAATGCACTGTAAATATGAGATAAAGTCTCAATAACATATTTACTCAGTCGGAGATTTTTTTATGATATTAGTACTTCCGGATATAGTACTCATATTATTCCCTTGCATTTAAAATGGGAAAATATGCATAATTATGCACCTTTTAATATGTGTTTATTTCATTCACTTCGGGGAATGAAAAATATGTGCTCTGTGCCATTCACTTCGGGGAATGAAAAATATTAAATATAGCACATTATATCAAATTGGTTATCTATCAAAGATAAACTCTCAAAAACTCTTCCGAAGCATTGATATTTCAGTACTTTGAGATATAGTACTCACATTTTCCCTTGTATTTAAATGGGAAAATATTTCTTATGCTTAAGTATAGTATGAGTACTTGCATTGTCTGCTTGGCATAAATAGCCACAATTCATTGTAGATTTTATTCCGGAAGTGATAATATTCTTCAAAGGATAAATTAACATAGAATATAAATAAATAATATATAAAATAAATTAACGATAAATTAACATAGAGCGTAAATAAATAATATGTAAAATAAATTAACATAAATATATAATAAATAAAAATAAATTAACATAAAACAAAATAAATAAAAGATCAATTATTTCCTTTAGATTTTATAAGGAAAATAAAATAAATGGCGAATTGTTCTCTTGAAGGACTATGAGAAAAATGATCAATATCCAATTGAGTTGGATCAATAACGCTATTATTTTCGCCATAAAGAAAATCTGATTATATTTTCTATAATTTATCATTCATGATTATGAATAAAGTCCATAATACTTAGGCGTTTGACAAGTAAGAGATCAATGGTTTATACCATCACATTGATAACATAAAGATTTTGATATGATCTCTATCATTCTTGTCATCTTTATAATTCCACTTCTGGTGGATATAAGTATTCTCAAAAGAATCATCTTATCCATGTTTATTTTATGACTTCAATCGCAACCATAATTACTAATGTGGCTTTTATTCATTCCGCTATACAATGTCACATTCGCTTTAGGGAATGGAGCGAAGCCTGTTGGGCGATATTCATGATTTTTCATGAGCAACTCACTATTTTGCTCAACCACAAGAAGGCAAGAAATTAACTCAGAATATTTCTTAAAGCCTTTTTCACGATATTGTGTCTAAAGGACAACATTGTTGGCATGAAAAGTGGAGTATGTTTTTTCTAACATATCCTCATCAGTGATACTCTGACACATAATTGAGTTTTATTCATTAACCATATAGTGAATTATCACGTTTGCATTCACTTCAAGGAGTGAAACAAATTCAATAATCGCATGGAACAAACATAATGCTTGCATTCACTTCAGGGAATGACATAAATCAAATAATCGCATGGAATAATCATCATGCTTGCATTCACTTCAAGGAATGTCATAAATCCAATAATTGCATGGAATAAACATCATGCATGCATTCACTTCAGGGAATGCCTCCCATAAAAATTCTTTGATCAAGACGATTTTCGTAACTTGAACTTGGGAGAAGTCTATAGTCGAGTTTTTCGACACAAAAAATATTGCCTCCAAGCAAATATAGACTTTATAATATTCATACTATTAAATAGTAATTGATCAACCAATATATATACAATATATACAAAGAACAAAAAATTTAATCCTCATACGCGACGTTGTTAAACCAGTCCACAAGGTCCTTTAAAAAAAGAACCTCCTTTGAGACCAGTAGCCTCGCAGAACGGGATGTCCAGCCAATATACTCGGATTAAACCAACATAACAAAGAACATATTAATTGATTAAAGGTTTAATATTTGTTCTAATATCATGTAATACTTAAAACATGATTAAAACATAAACTTTCGTCATAATAATAAAATAAACAAATATTGGTTATAAATAAATATAAAAAATCTCAAATTAAATAAATAAAACATACCGGACTTTCCACTAATTTGAATATATGGAAAGCTTAATCACCAATATTTTGTTAAAATCCTTTTTGGGAATTGTCGACAAACACTACGAGAATTGAGTCACTTTATCGCTACACAAACACCAAATAACCAAAGATTTTTAATAAATTAAAAATCAAATCAAAGATCAAGAGAGAAAAATAAAAATATAATTGAGGGAGAAGAACTTATCTTTGATTTATGCCAGTAACAAATTCTTTTCAATAACTCCTTCAAGATTTGAACAACAAACACCTCCGTTGGTTAGAGTCTCGTGCTGATAACGTGTTGTGAATAAAGTAAAGAACAAGAATAAAATAGGAAAATAAAGATGAGAGACAAAAAGGAGAGAGATTTTATTATATTCTCAAAGTAAGGGTTGTATACAATGCTATGCCAAAAGTCTATATTTATAGGCATAAGATGGAAACCCTAATTCCAATGGGTATTAAACCCTAATACCAAAGCCCATTAAAGTTTAACTTAATATATGGATATCCACCATAAATAAATATATTCATAACACTTTATAATATTTATTATTTTTGACACCCTTCATTGCCATTACTATAGGAAACTTGTTTTCAAATTGAAGTCACGTTCTTGTTTAGGATTTAAGCACACATGCACTTTCTCCAGTGCAAGAAACATGCAAAACCCTAACGACACTTCATCTATATATTATTAACGGAAATGGACTGACCCCGACCCTTTAATCAGGTGGTCTCAGATTGCGGCTCGTCTGCCTGGTCGTACCGACAACGAAATAAAGAATTTTTGGAATTCAACGATAAAGAAAAGGCTGAAGCATTTGTCGTCCACCGCTAGTGATTCATTGGCGTCGGAGCATAACAAGGATGTCATGGTGGGGACCGGGTTCATGTACATGCTTGAACAAGAGGTTTATCCAACGTACCAGGATTTATCGTCGAGTTCTTTCTTGCAATCCATGGTCCCGAACCACACAGGAAACTCTTTACTGATGCTCGAACACGGTCGTAATGCAATCGGGGCAGATATCGGATACTTCAATCCGGCAGGCTCGCGTGTGACGCAAATTGGGGCGAATGGCGATGTTTTCTTCGGTGAAAATGAGATATTTAGAAGTGTCGACGATGGGATAAAAAGGGAACTATATGTTCCTCCATTAGAAAGCTTTGGAGAAAACCTTGAAAGCAATGAAAATACAAGTGATGGGAACATTAACACTGGTTTCAACATCATAAACAGTAGCTGTGTCGGAAACAACAGCATCGACAATAATATGTCTGAAAACATAGACAGTGCAGACATCCGGAGTTTTTGGATAGGAGAGGAACTGAAAGTAGGAGAATGGGACTTGGAGAATCTGATGAAAGATGTTTCTCCCTTTGCATTTCTTGATTTCCAGAGCTCAGTATAATGAATTATAATATATGTATGTATGTCTTTGAACAGATTTTAGAAAGGAACATCAGATTTATGTACAAAGCACTGTCAAGTGAAGAGAAGAAATATGTTAGATAGAGATTTTAATTACATTGTGATAAAAAAAAATATAAATAATAACATCGAAATTTTATGATATCAGTCTTGTTGTCTTTATATTTGATTAATATATGCCTCGGAAAGGAAGCATTGCATGCATGTAACTTAATTAATTCTTTTTATATTTGATTAATATATGTTATAAACACAATTATTGGTAAGTATGAATTTGTATTATTTGGACAAGAGTAAATTTTGAATACAAATGACATGATATAAGTTTTATGATTTCATAAATACGATTAGATTATAATTCTTGGGTTGCAATCTATATGTGGCGAGGAGGAAGGATCTATATGATTTGGTCATTTGAAGAGGAGAAAGAACGTTGACCACATTTTAATTTAGTGAAGAATATGAATTCACGCATTCACTATGTTACCATATCTAAAGAAGATTTGATATATTATTCAATTTTAAATATGATTTGATATGTTAACATGATAAAATTATGCCATGTGACTATGTTGAATTAGTAAGATGATAAATGATGACGCCATATGCATGTTACCATGTTTCTTGACGTCATATTATGTATATAAAACGTGAAGACATGTTATGTGTAATTTTTTTTATAGACTACCTCACTAAGTTATATAAGTCTAACATACGTGTTTAATGTATTTTTCAGATTAATAATGATCCAATTTAGTTACACCATGTTGGTGGTTACAAGTTACTCCTAAGCTCACTTTGTGTAAAGTATTTTTATCCTAAATTCTTAGAACGGTAACATATGATTTTGGTCGAGTAAACTTATCATTTTAATGATATAATTTGTTCATACATAAGGTTTTAACGTATTTAAAATAGATTTTGCAATGTACATAAATACATAATAGGACCTATAAGGCTAAATATGAAACCTTAAGAATAAGAAAAGTGGCTTAAAATGACATTTATGGCAGTTGGGTGGCCAATCTTAGTAAATAATTTTGAAATGTTATGAAATTAAGCATACACTTAAAAATAAATGATATTAGATTGCCTATAAAATTTTATGAATTTTGGACATCGTTTAGGTACTTAAATTGAAAAAAAGCAGATATAAATTTATCATTATGTATAAAGTTTATCAGTACAAGTGAAAACGTACCAATACAAAAATAATATTATAGGTCTTTTGTGTAAATTTAATATCGATACGAAAGTATGAATAACGATATAAGAAAACAATTCTGAAATTTGGTTAGGTAAAATGGACATTTGAACTGCATTTTGGATTTATTTTTTATTTTTTATTTTTTATTTACTATTTCTTATTTTGGTTTTGTTTATAGATAAATATAGTATTATATAAGTATATTCGGATAAAATTTAGGTATTACACAATGAGCTTTTAATTATTTTTTAATAATTTTTAATTAGAAGGAGAAATTTTAATTTAACAGGTCTAGAACCCACAAACTTAGGGGATTAGAAGGTGTCAATTAAAATATTTTTAACAACATGTTTTAATAGGGTGTATATTATTCAATTTTAATCGAATTAACTAATCGAATCAAATTTTTTTGATTAATTTGATCAGTTAATTTTAATTAAATTTAGTTAACGCTTTTTAAAAAAAAATCAGTTATAGGTTAATTCAATTAACCTAAATTATTATATATTACATATATTTATTTTTTTCACTAAAATTTAAAAAATTATAAAGTTATCATTTTAATGACTAAAAAATCATTTTAGCATAATTTAGTAACCTATTGTATAATTTACATATATTTTTTCAGCAAATTTTGGTTATTTTGAAATCTGACTAAATTAATTAAAATAATTTTGATTCAATTAATTCGATCATGATTAATTCAGTTTGGTTAACGATCAAAATTTTAAAATTTTCGATTAATTTAGTTATGTCTAATTCGATTCAGTCATCGGTCAAATTAACCGAATGTCTTATAATTTGGAGATTGTTATCATAAATTTTTAATTATTTAATATATTAATTAAATTGTTATTTTCTAAATAAACAAGAGCATAACATATTAGAGGTTTTAAAACATAAAAGATGATAAATCTGAAAAGAAAATATAGTAATTTCACCGGCTATATCAGACCCTTCCTCTTTGCACCAAAGATATCTCTTATAATCTATCATAGGCAGTAACATATTTAGAAATATATGTAAGAATGGACACAAATCAAAATATTTTTTAGGAATCATAAAATTTTTAAAATTTCAGGTGCGCATAATCATGAAATTTAATAAATTTTAAGGATTGATTCATAAAAGTTTCAAAAATCAAAGTCAAATATACAAACTTTTAAACATATGCATCCGCGACTAATTATAGGAAGAGTCTTTTGTGATTTATTAAAATACAGATTAGATAAAGTTTCTAAAAGCGATAATAACCTTTTATTTATTTTCAAATGTGATAATCTACAACAAGTAACATTAACAGACGATCAAGAAAAAGAATCAAACTATACATAATTATTAATAAACATAAATTAAAAATAAAATATTATAAGAGTCATCATATAAACATCACATACTCATAAAAGTAATATTCTCTTCGTCCCACAAATAATGTCATTTATTGACTTTTTGAAAGTTAAATCTTCTAAACTTTATAATTATATTAAATATTTTAAATAATTAAATTTTATAAAATATATATTTGAAATCTAATCTATTAGAGATTTTTAAAATATATTTTTTTATATTTTATCAATAATAATTTTTAAATAACCATTGATTAAAATTCAAAAAATTTAACCCAAAAAAATTAATAAAGAATACTACTTTTTGAGACAGATGGAATAATAAAAACGTTTCATAAGACAACATATTCGTATTCTATCGCTAACTCAGTAGCAACGGGCTCCACCGCCCACTGAGCCTCCTCACATGCTGTAGCGACACTTGTCGTTTGCTTCTGAACTGAAATCTGGTTCATTCCAGCGCACGTGCTTTTATGTGGCTCTTCTTCTTCCATTGAGGGCTTCATCGTCGTTTCCCTCCTCCCCTCCCAAACACCGCCCCACATTTCTGGGCCTTTATATATACTCACAAAACGGAAAAATTATTAAATAAATCTCGTTTATTATATTATTTGTAATGTTAATTAATTAAATTTATTTATTTTATTTTTTAAATTGGATTATCGTGATTTTATGTATAAGTAAGGAGTAAATAATTATTTTAAAATAAATGAATTAAACTAATTAAATTATAAATGATATAATAATCAAATTTTATCATGTGTTCTGAGACTAATCACTAAAGTCATTTTTTTATTAATTTTTTTATTTTATATTTTTTCTTAAATGAATCTTCACTTAAAAATTGTTTTTAAAATAAATTAATAATAAATATAAGTGAAGATTAATTTTAGAAAATATGATATAAAAAAATAATAAAATAAATAATTTTTAATAATTGGTCCATGTATGATGTGATGGGACTTACCCATTATATAATTTCTCTTATTCTTGTGAACGCAGAGAGAAACTCCCCTCAGCCCCCATTTCCCAATCATGCGTCGCCACATGGAAGCGTATCTTTCCATTGGTCCACTTATTTCCACACAACCTACCACGTCACCAGAAGGTATTATCTCATCCAATAATAAAAAGACACGTAGGCAAATGGAATAAACGCAACACCATGTGGCTGGTCGCCAAACCATAGAAATATTTGGACGTAAATCCCAATCTCTGAGCTCTCTTGTATACCACGACTTCCTCGTTTTATATAATAGTACTATAAAATTCCAATCTCAAAAGCCAACCATATATTCCTAAACCTCACAGACACCGTTCGATTAAGATCGTACGGCCACATGTAACCCTCTCAAACATTTCCCCCTTTTAAATATAAATCTCCGCATTCCTTAACTCCGTTCCTCCATTTCCCGTTATCCTTCTCCGCCGTCGACGCTAACGTTTCAAAAATGGCGTCCGTCGCACTCACCTCCTCCTGCCCTCTCGGCTATTCCCGTGTCAAGTCACTTGCTCTCTCTTCAAGATCATGTCCGAACCCGGTTTTTTCTTCTCCAGTTTACTCCAAATCCAGTTCAAACAATTCAAGCTTCATTAAACCCTTGAGTCTTACTCCAATCGTTTCCACAAACAGAATCCAGAAAAGTGACAGGAAATTAACAGTTAAAGCGGCGGCATCGAGTCCAGCTCCCGCTACCTCGCCGTCTCAGCAACCATGGCAAGGTGCAGCGATGAAGCCATTGATGGCGTCGATTGCTACTGGTGTCATCCTCTGGTTCCTTCCCGTCCCATCCGGAGTTTCACGTAATGCGTGGCAACTACTTTCAATTTTCTTAGCTACGATCGTCGGCATCATTACTCAACCATTGCCACTCGGAGCAGTGGCATTACTCGGACTCGGCGCTTCCGTCCTAACCAAGACTCTAACTTTCTCCGCTGCCTTTTCAGCTTTTGGCGATCCCATTCCTTGGCTCATCGCTCTCGCATTCTTCTTCGCTCGCGGTTTCATCAAGACTGGACTTGGTAACAGAATAGCTTATCAATTCGTTTCCGTATTCGGATCTTCCTCTTTAGGTTTAGGCTACAGCTTAGTCTTCAGCGAAGCTTTATTAGCGCCAGCAATTCCGTCCGTATCCGCTCGCGCTGGAGGAATTTTCCTCCCTTTAGTCAAATCTCTCTGCGTAGCGTGTGGAAGCAACGTGGGTGACGGAACGGAAAATAGATTAGGATCCTGGTTAATGCTGACATGTTTCCAGACTTCCGTTATTTCTTCTTCGATGTTTTTAACAGCAATGGCGGCGAATCCATTAAGTGCTAATTTAGCTTTCAATACCATTAAACAGCAGATTGGATGGACGGATTGGGCTAAGGCGGCATTCGTGCCGGGTTTAGTTTCGTTGCTTGTTGTGCCATTGATTTTATATGTTATTTATCCACCTACGGTCAAGGCTAGTCCCGATGCTCCAAGGCTTGCTAAGGAGAAGCTGGAGAAAATGGGACCGATGACCAAGAATGAGATTATTATGGCTGGGACTCTGTTTTTAACGGTATGATATTGTTAATACTCTACTGATAAACTTTTTACCCTTTGATTCATTATGAATATGATTATTATGGTTGGGACTCTGGTTTGCATGTTTTGTCCGTAATCACAATCTATCAAGTGGAAATTTCGCACTGGAAAATTAATTGTATGGGACCATGGCGGTAACCACATTTTAGTTGGAGAGGTGCTAATTTTGTACCATCATTTAAACTTGTTAATCTAGTTTAAGTATCGATGTAGATGGTCGAGTTTTAGCTGTTGATTGTTGAACTTGTGTTGTTGAATTCTACAGATGTTGAGCTTGATCTTATAAAACTGGCACGTCTCAGTTTCTTTATGCCTTGTCTTTCCTTGAAGAGATGCACTTAGAAAGTATTTGGCTGGATTACTTTTAGTTCAGAGGGAGAGAGATACTAGTAAAATTAGGATTGGGGGCGGGGGGATTCACATTTGCATTAGCCTTTTGGTTTTGATAATCTGAACTTGTAATAGAGACTCTGCACCCAGAGATTTGAAAGGAGACTAGAGGAAAGGGTCTTATTGTTTCTATAGAAGGTATTATTGTGTTTTATAGGTGTACATTTTTTTCTAGCACATCTTAATGCCCAAACTGAAATTGGATTTTCTATGCTCTATCGGTTCATGTGGTTTATGTATTTTCCGTGCTTTAATATTTGCATTTAATCAAGTTACATCAATTTATGTTGTGTTAGTTTGGTATCCACCTACAGTTCTAGACATGGTTTTTACAGTTATAAAATACTTCGTACCCTCTTAATAAAACGACAAGGTGTAAAAATATCAGGAGTTTGAATGTGGCCTATGTTTGATCTGGAGACTTTTTCTTGGTTACTATCATATTTTATGTTTTAATTTTTTTAACAATGCTGATCCAGAGTGTAAAAATGTGGAGAGAATTTTTGGTGTTTCACTCAAAAGCTTATTTAGAAATTTTGGTTTCTCTTTAATCTGATGGCAGTGTTGATTACTTATTATGCTCTACTAGGCACAAGGTTCCTTCGTACTCACTTTTTGATGATTGATTTGGTGGAAGATACACGTGGTTTTCTTGCCACTCAATGTGATTTTGGAAGTGAACTTTTGAAATTAATCTTCTTTGGAGTAAGAGGTTTGATAGATACCTTAGTTTAATAATCTGATTAGGTTGTGGATGGGCCTGAAAAGTACTAAATTCTCTCACAATCTTGCTTCTAAGATACTTCTTAACAAGTAATTTGGTCAAATATAGAATTCTTTGTGCCATTTTTTTACTTTGTTAATAATTATCAAATAAAATAAGCCTGAAAAGTGCAAAATTCTCTCACAATCTTTCTTCCAAGATACTTCTTAACAGACAATTTGGTCCAATATAGAATTTTTGTGCCATTTTTTACTTTGTTAATGATTATCAAATAAAATAAGCCTGATGGCAATTGCTTGACAATGGTCTCATAATCTTCTGAAAATCTAGACCATTATCTTACATTTTTATGATCTTACCCCACGAACTTTGGTTAAATAATATGGAATACTTCCGAAGATTGTTAGCTATACGTAGGATTTTGAGGAAATTCTGCAATCTGCCAGGTTTTCCATTTGTTATTTTAATTGTTCGGTGCATAGGCCTCAAAGGTTTTCATATAAAATATAGTATTTTAAGTGTTTTGTAGCTGGATTCAAACCTCAACAATATCAAGGCTGTGTTTGCATTGCAGAAAGTAATGCTGCAATTTCATTTGCTGGAAATGAATTGTGCCTGTGATCAAATCTGTAGGTGCCACATTATTTATTTGAATCCTTATCTTGGTGTAGGCGTGTAGCATAGCAGTACAGGAAATACTGAAATCTACAGGATTTTTTTCTATATCTCATTAAACTTTATATTCTTCAGCAATATCTTGCTCGCTCTCACCTGATTAATAGAATTTTATTGCTATTTATGGTTGTATTACTGTGTGTGCTCTCATTTGATGTAACCCTTTACCGTGTGCATTTGATGGATTGAATAGTAGTGAGCTAGTGGCTGCTGCTACCAATGAATGTAAGCTACACATGCGATAGCTTGTATATTCCAATAACATTAATTTTCTTGTACCTTCCTCTGTTTCATTAGGTGGGGCTCTGGATTTTTGGAGGGATGTTAAATGTGGATGCTGTTACTGCTGCCATTCTTGGGTTATCTGTCCTACTTGTGACTGGGGTAGTCACATGGAAGGAGTGTCTTTCTGAATCAGTTGCATGGGATACACTTACATGGTTTGCTGCACTAATTGCTATGGCTGGGTATTTGAACAAATACGGTCTCATCGCATGGTTTAGTCAAACTGTTGTTAAGGTTTGTCCTGTTTTCCTTTTCCTTTTACGCTTTCTTCATTTTCTTTCTGCAAAGTCCTGCTCACTATTACTTCATATAGAATCACATAAGTATCACCACTATATTCTACTTCTGGTGCTTTACTCTTTGCCGAAAAATACTTGGAAACACGTCATGCTTTCCTCGAAAGGAAAATGTAAAGGAAAAAAAAGAAAACAGTTGGCATTTTATATCTTCTCTTAAAATAATGCAGCATGTCAAAATACTTGTGCATTACATTGTAAAATTAAATTATCTATATAGTTTAGTATGATTTTCTTTCTCTCTAATTTTGTTTTTCTGTTCTATTAATATTTGTCATACTCCTTTGATATGTCTTATTAACAAATGCCCTATGATGTTCCTTTTGCTTTCAGTTCAAGCTTTGTTTTGATACTGCATGTTTTATATTTCTGTTTTGGCAATCACACTAGGAACCTTTTTTAGAAGGATAATATCACAGGTGTGATGAAATTAAAATCCAGATGTTAGCATTGCCTTTAATGTCTATGATCTGTTCTTTTTACAGGTGGTTGGGGGTTTAGGTCTTTCATGGCAAATGTCATTTGGCATTCTGGTTCTTCTCTATTTCTACTCGCATTACTTCTTTGCCAGTGGAGCTGCTCATATTGGTGCCATGTTTACAGCCTTCTTGTCTGTGTCTAGTGCTTTGGGCACTCCCTCGTATTTGGGAGCCCTTGTTCTATCATTCCTCTCCAACCTTATGGGTGGCATTACGCATTATGGCATTGGATCTGCACCCGTTTTCTATGGGGCTGGCTATGTACCACTCGCCAAATGGTGGGGTTATGGTTTCCTGATATCCGTTGTGAATCTTATTATCTGGCTCGGAGTTGGAGGCATCTGGTGGAAGGCTCTCGGCTTGTGGTAAGGCATGTCATAGAATTTGCAAATACAGAGGTAGAAGAATTTCTCACCTAACTTTGCAGATCACAGATTCTTCTTTGCATCGAAAGCAGGTTTGTCTTTGATTCTTTACCTTTCGGAAATGTTCTTTACGAGGGGATTGGGAAATGAACATACATTTGAGTTTTTTAGGTCCACATATTATAGCAAAAAATAGATGTTTACCACAAATTTTGCATTTATATGAAGATGATTGACTCGATAGTGTTGTTTTGGATGTGAATTTTTGTTTTTATGATCATGATAAGTGGTGTCAACTGGCAAAGGAAAAACGTGTCCTTGTTTTACTGTATTCTTGAAATGCCTGGTGTTCATCCTGGTAAGAGACGGATTCCATTTTAAAGGCATAGATAATCTAGTGTTAGAAACTGAGAAAAAGTATTTTGATCCCTCAAAATTCTCTCGTTTTTTTTTAACAAAATAATCAATTTAAATAAAAAGAAATAAATTGTAACCTCTCATTATGATCCAGTCAAAACCGAGACAATAAAACTATATTAGGTTCACCGAGACGAATTAAAAAGGTTACTACGAAGGAATGTCTATTTTTCTTTTTATCTTATCTAGACGCAACCATTAATCTCTATGTTATTCACGCGACAACAGTAAAAAAAAGTACATGACTTCGCTTAAAAATGAGTTCATTGACACGTCATAGACCTATTTATAATTTTATCAAATTATAGGCAAAAGCCCAATTATAATTTACGGACCAAGTAAATCTAATTTCATGTCATTAGATTTGTTTTCAAATTAAAATATTAATTAAATGTATTTAACAATATAAGGAACGATCAGGGACCAACTTGAAACATTCACAAACTTAAGCAATCAAAAGTATACATAAAACACAATGCATACCAATACAATCTTGATTGTTTCGTTATTGACCAATAGACTTAATGAACTTCAATATTAATACACATTTACCCCATATTAGTATTATATGTTTGATATGTATTAATATATCGTTAAACTGTATCGGTACTCGTATATTTTATAAAATCTAGATTTTAATAACCAAAATTCTTACTAGTAGATTTTTTTGTGTACTGATATTGACATTAAAACACAAAGGGGAATACTAATATGAAATTTCGTGTATCGATATCTTATGTTTGACGGATCTCGAAGCTCAATATCTCTCTTTGAGGATGTCTTTTGGAGCTTTTCATGATGAATGACGTCATTCCAATTCCCCCAAAGATGATGATGGCGGCGGTGGTGATGATGAGGATGATGGTGGAGAGGAGTAATTCCTTGGTTCTTTAGCTTTGGCTCTTAGGAGAACTAGTTATGCCTGTTAGGATTAGTTTGCATTTTTATTTCATTCTAGGATTTCAAACTTTTGTACTTATTTTTTCATATTTTTCTTATCTTCCATAAAATTTTTAAAATTTCAATTTACCCCCTCTTGGACAATTACATTGCTTGATCAACACAACAATTGGTATTAGAGCCTCACTCTTAAAGGGATTAACATACACAAGAGAATATCCAAGGATTGTTGATCATCTAAACAAATGGAAGCATATGGCATCCACTTCCGGGCAATATATGTGAGAGTCACAATCCATCACGAAGCCACCCTTCTTCAATGAAGATAATTACCCCTATTGAAAGAATAGGATGAGGCTATTCATAAACTCACATGATTATGTCCTTTGGGACTTAATTGAAGATGACTCGTCTATTCCAATGAAGCAAGGAGACCGATAAATCTTGAAGACTAGAAGCGAGATGACGGTAGAAGAAAGAAAGAGACTGTCAAAAAACAATAAAGCTTTGCAAATTTTGTTTTATGCACTTGGTCCCGACATCTACTCAAAGATGTCATCTTGCAAGAGTGCAAAGGAAGTTTAGGATTGTCTTGAGACAACATATGAAGGCACAAACGATGTAAAAGAAACCAAGATCGACCTTCTAAATCTCAACTACAAGAATTTCAAGATGGAACCGGATGAAGTATCACTAAGATGTTTGATCGATTCTCCGTAATTGTCAACGGGCTCAAAGGATTTGGTGAAATCATTTCTAAAAGAGAAGCTCGTAAGGAAGCCCATCTATTCACTTCTCGAGTCTTAGGATAGCAAAAGAACTATCATCATATAAGCCAAAGATCTCAAGACATTAAAATTCGATGCTCTTGTGAGATCACTTCTCACCTACGAGATTACAAAGAAAAGAAAAGAAGAAGAAAAGAAGAAAGATAAGAAGAAGATGGAGAAGAAAGATGTGGAAGTAAAGAAACAAGGGAATACCCTCAAGGCCTGTAACAAACCGAATTTGGGTCTAGAAGTTTTATTGCTAGTTAGGGAAGCTCGATTCGGGTTGAATTAGATTTCCTTGATTCACTAATTTCGGGTAATTAAAAATATTAATATTTTAATCGGGTGAATAATAAATTCAAGAAAAGGTTTTTAAAATGTTTAAATAATGTTCTAAGATTAATGGAAGGTTAATTGGGTTTTAATTTACTCTAATTAAGAGAGATTTCTATTTTAGTAACTAAAATATAAGATTTACAAAGTTAATGACTAAATTGTAAAATTTTCAAAATTGGTTTTTAATGACTAAATTGATTTTTAATTAGAATCCTTAGAGTGTCATTAACCCAAAATGTTTTAATTAGAGATCTTTCACCAAAATTGATTTTTAATTGACGGTTAATCACTTTTCTCATCATTTTCCTTTTCTCAATTTTCCTTCACTTTCTCTCCAATTTTCTCTCCATGGTTTCCAATTGAACTTGCTGAGTTTTTCTCTATTTTTTTTCACAACGATCATCTCATTTTCATCCTCTTTTCATCCTCATCAAAACCTTTCATTTTGTTTTACAAAATCCAAAGCTAATTTCAAGAAAAAGCAAGAGAAGAATTCGCGTCAATTTTGGTGAAAGTGTCTCAAAGGTAATCTCATATTTCTTTCTCAATTCTAAGGTTCTTTATTTGATATTGCCAAGCTATTGGCTTACTAATAATGAATTTTAACTTGATTTTATGATTTGATTCAAGAAATTGGAGTTTTAATGGAATTTTCAAGAAAATGCATTAGATCTTGATTGTGGCTGTAATTAGGACGAATTTATATGAATTTATAACCTAATTGAGTGGGTAAATGATTTCTATAATGATCTCATATGGTTTTAATCCCGAAATAAATGAATTGGTAGTGTTGAATGCAGTTTTCAGTTGGTTTTATGGGTTGGTTTTGATGCTCTTTTTTGGTTGGAGGTATAAGGTGGGTTTGGAGGTATAAGGTGGGTTTGAATGTATTTTTAGTTCATATTTGATGATTTTTGGGAGTTAGGTTCGTTAGGTTGGTGGATGGTTTAGTGTTTGGATGTTTTAGCTTACTTTTCGGCTTTTTCGGCTTGGTTTTGGTGAAGGTAGTAGAGGTTTGGTGTTACTACTGTGTTGTGCATGTTTTAGTGCATGTATGCTCTGTTTTTGTGATGTAAAGGAAGTCCAAGGAGGCTCTTGAGTTGTTGGTGCATTGTTGTTACCGTTGGAGCATCGACGAAGGTTTGTTTTGCTTGTCGGTGAGTGAATTTGGGTTGAGAAGTGTCTCTTAAAGGTTTGGCTCTGTTTTGGGGACTATGGGATAGTGTAATATCTTAGTTCAAGAGTAAGTGGTTCCTATGGTTTTGAAAGAATTTCAAAAGTTTTGGTTATGATGCATTAGATTTGTGAAAGATGTTTTTATAGAAATGTTTTAAATGCATAAGTTAGATTTGAAAATGATGCATGCATGTTTTAGTTGTTGTAAATGCATGGTTTAGAATGGGATTCATGGATTTTGAAAGCATGAGAATGATTTGGATTAAAATGTGGTTATTGCCTTATCTTGAGTAAGTCGTTGAGCATGATTTTGGTTCACTTTGATTAACATATTTTGAATGCTTTGTTAAATAGCAAGTTACCATGCATGACTAAAATGATATTGGCTTAATGACACTAAATACGGTTACGAATATAAATGATATGTCATTAGGATAAAGTGCACTATAAAAATTATATGAAACATTGATGTTGCCTACACGTAAACAATGATGACTATGTGTCCGATCGTGCGTGTATTGCTTGCCTATATGTAAACAAGGGTGACTTAGTGTCCGACTGTGCATATAGATGACCCTACATAAACAAGGGTGACTTTGTGTCCAACCATGCGTCGTGGAGTAACATGTATACAAGGGTGACTTTGTGTCCGACCGATGCATGTTGAGACTTAGTTCTCTAATTGTGGTATAAGGAATCCGAGTATTCGGTGAGCCTAAGGTTCACAACAAGCTTGTCATTTAAACTCAAATATGCATGGTTCATGGATTTGATTTTGAGTATGAACATTAGCATGTTCTGACTAAGCATGTTTTGACTTAACATGTTACTTGTGACCTATGGTTTTAAATTTGATTTGATTTTGCATTGATGAACTTGTGTTTTAGGGCTACCTCACTAAGCTTGTTTTGCTTAAGCTCTCTTTTCATCTTTGCAGAGAAATAGAGGCTTGAGGGACAACATTTGGAGCAAGTGGTCCAAGGGGAGACATCCTACTTGCTTTGGGTACGATTTGGCAAAAATAAAAAAGGCTTGATAATGTGTAACCCAATACTTTTGGGAGTGTGTTTTTGAATTAGTAAAGGAATTGTGAAAGTGACCTATAAACATGTTTTGCTTGTTGATTTGCTAAATTGATCGATAGTTGTGTTTGCTTGAAGTATGCTTGTCCTTATGTAGTTATGAGAATGATAAAAAGTTAGGAAGCATGCCTATAGAAGTTGTGGTGACTATGATAGATATAATTGTTTATAAAAGTTGAGTTTGATGTTTAGGAGTCTTGCTTGTGGTTGCTAGTAGTGTGTGGTTGTTTTAAGAATGAGTCAAGCTTACCTGAAAGTGCCTAATTTCTGTTTCTGGTCACAAGGGTATCAAAACAAATTGAACTAGTTTCGATACCCAAGGCTAAATAAGCCATTGTATCGATACACGAGAAGCTCGTTTCGATACTAAAACCTCACTAGGAAGTAGATTTTCGAAACAGTCAAGAGGTTGTTTCGAAACCTCTGTTTTTGGCAGTTAATATCGCTAGTGCCATGTCATTGTTTTGATACAGGGGTCACCTGTATCGATACAACAGGCCCAAATTGAGCTGTTAGATTGCAGGATTTTCGTTTTAGTCCCGGATCTCTTCTATGTTCGATTGGGGTGCTACGGATATTGGATTCATTTGAAATTTCACCTAAGAACATGAAATTGACTTAATTTCAAGTTGACTAACTCAAAACGGATTAAGTTCTTAGAAATTACCAGGTTTACATTTATGGTCCCTAATTAGTGATGTATGCAATTGGTGATGATAGAATGCTCCGTTTGGTCTGAAATTAGACATGAATGTTCTTTGTATGTTTAATTGAAGTTTGATAGAACGGATTTCTATCTTGTCATTAAAATTTAAAATGTTTATGTTTTAGTCCTTAAAATGCTCGTTTGTTGATTGAATGCTCGTTTGTTGTTGGATTGCTTTCGTATTAGATCCACATGTAATCGACTTACGTAGGTACCTATTCATGCATATAGACAAGATAAAAAGAAAAAAAATGTCTAGGGTTGTTTATCGGATTGGGCCTTCGCAGGTTTGGTCTAGTATTCCCCGTGTAACTTATTAGAGTCAGTTCCGTCTAGGCCGATCTAAGGGGGTTACAAGGCCTCTCTACCTATAGAGGTGGGCAATACAAGTGAAGAAGAGGAATTAGAATAATTGGCTATGGTAGCCAAACGGTTCACCCGCCTAATGAGGTAATGTAGAAATAGAAGATTTTAAAGAAAGAATGACTTCAAAGTGAGGAGCAAAGAAGATGAAAAAGACCAAATCATTTGCTATGAGTGCAAGAAACCGGATCATATAACCAAATGCCCCCATTACAAAAATAAAGGGTTCGAGGAAAAGAAAAAGCACAAGGCTTATGTTGCTACTTGGAGTGATGAAGAATCATAATCCGATGAAGATGAAGTAGCCAACTTGTGTCTCATGGCTCTTGACAATGAGCCAAAGGTAAACCTTGAATCTTCCTACAATGACCTTTATTATAATGAATTATATGATGCATATGAAGAATTGCAAGATGGATATGATGAGATAGTTTTAGAATATAAGGAATCTATTAAAAAGAATAACAAGGTTCTTTTAGAATTAAGAAATGAAAATGATTCCTTAACTAAAACTAATTTAGAATTACAAAGTAAATTAAAAGAAATGCATGAGAAACTTGATTAATTAGAAAAGAAAAATCTTGGCATGCATAATTTACTTTCTTAGGTAAAGGAAGATTACCTAAAAGAAATTGATGATTTGAAAGGCTCCCCAGGCAAGATTAGTTCAAGCAACTACTTTAAAGGTGAATCCTCTAGAACTAATCATGATAGTAAGACCTTTAGGAACTATGGACATGGAAGATTCCCTAGGCACATTAAGGGCAAAATGATTAGAAACATATGGATTTCGAAGAATATTATTGCTTCAAATGATTTTTGTGAAATTGCAATTTGGCTCCCTAAGGGAACTAAAATTTTGGGAACTAACACACATGGACCCAAACAAGTTTGGGTACTAAAGACAAAAACATAATTCCATGTTTGTAGGTTGAGCATTGCTATAAGGCCAAAGCTTCAAGTCAAATTATGTGACACCTTGATAGTATATGCTCAAGGAGAATGACCAGAGACAAAAGAAGATTAAAGAATCTAGAGGTTGATATTTGTGGAGTGATGATGCTTGATAAAAACTCCAAAGAGAAATTTGAAATTATAAGCTCTATCGGTATTTATGCCTTTACTTCTATTGAACATTTCTTATTTGTTAATGGTCTTATGAATGATTTTGGTCGAGCATGAGTTATTGCATGATAAATGATTCCATATCTTTCTTTTTTATTGTACTGGTATGATATTTGACATTGAATCTATGAATTATGATGCTCATTGATCATTGCATGGTAAAACATACCTATGGTGCTCTTAATTATGACATTTGATCATTAACATGCATTTAGGGGCTTTAGAAACTCTTTCCTAATCTTTTAGAAGCGTTTCATATAGAGCCTAGAATAGTGGTATCGAAGCAAGGATGAATGATTTCGATACCTTATCATAGAACACTTCATTAGGACGTTTCTGTGCAAGTCGGTATCGAAACGCCCAAAATATGTTTCGATACACCTCTGGTTCTGATATGGGTAAAGGTTGTATCGATATAGCACCATATCGAAAAGTTATTCTCGTGTTCCGATACTTGCGTATCGATACCACTTTGTGTAGTATTGATACTCACGGTGACAATTATTTTTAAGACTTAAAAACCTAATTTTAATCTAATTAAAACATAACCACATTCTTCCTCAAAACCCTAGGCCAAAAACCCTATATAAACACCCTCTCATTCTTCTAATTTATTCACATAAACATTAAGTTTTCTTGAGGGTTTCTACTCAAATCATCAAGCCTATAGTTTTTATCAAAGTTTTGTGCTCAGAAAAACCCAATTTCATCCTTAATCTTTACTAAAGGTAATTTCAAAAATCTTTATTTTTGTTTGACTTTAGGTTGTTGAAATTCAATTTTTTGTGTATAGATTATATTTATTCCATGTATGGGTTTTCAAAATCCCACAAAAGTTTTTCAAAAATCTAAATTTTTTTATTCATATATAAAATATTTTGTTCATATTTTTGTTCATTGTTTTTCAATTTCTTTTTATATTTTTTTAAAACTTTGTTTTTGATTTTTTTCAAAACCCTTGAGTTATTGATTTGTAGGATTAAATATGGTTTACTTTGCTTATACGTTTTCTAGAGCCTAATAATCCAAAATTGCTTATCTAGATAAATGAATCCTAAGAAACATCAACGCAATGAGGTAAGAAGTTAAATGGCCACCGAAAAGGAAGCCACTCGACCAAACCTTCCATATATCTATCAAAAGTATTTTACTGATCTTGGTTCTTATGAGAGTTTTTATCAATATTGCAATCACAAGCTCAGGATGGAGTGTTGTGATGATATCAATTTCATGGATTCAGACAAGTTCCAATTCCGATATCTTCATCTTTTCCAAAGTTGGAAGTTCATGAACTTTTATCCCTGCCCGGTATTTTCTTTTCAATCTTGTGGTTATTTTCTATCCTAACTTCAATTATGTTCTTTCCAAGGATAAATCTCAAGTTATGGCTATAGAATCCTAATTATGGGGCATCGATGTAGTTTCGACGTAAAATTTTTTTGTGAAGTCTTTGGATTTGAAGATTCATGAATTGAAGATGAGAATTCTCTTGGACATCATCTTACCGGATCCATCATCGACCTAGATATCCATGATCGATTTCTACACTTGATCATATCTTGGTGGATTCGTCCCTCTAACAGTAAATACTCTTGGATTCGACATGTTGATGGTTTTTGGATCTCTTGCTTTCGCCAAGGGAAGCGTCAAAATCTCGCAAAGATCATGTTTTTTTGATCTCGTGTGCCAAGTTCAAAATTGTCACACCAAGCAATATCTTTCCTTCTCCTATGCTTGTTCTTTAAGTTCTCTCTTCTTGCATTTGAGTATTAATTGTTCCTATGATCTTCCGGAGATGGTGAAGCAACCAATAGGTGAGACTTCTCTTAATCGTTCTCACTTTCAATTTATTGGAGGTGAATGGGTTCGTGAAGAGGCGCCTCTTCCTCCTCCTCAACCTATTGATCCTGAACCATTCAACCAAGTTGCTCCGAATGCTGATCTCATGCCCTTCCTCACCGATCAGTTCGCGTTACTTAACCATCACATCAACACCCGCTTTAACAACCTTCAAGACAAACTCGGTGCTTTGACTACTCGAGTGACGAAACTTGAAGCTTCACACGTATCTATGAGTATTTCTATCGGAGCCTTTCACGATGAATGACATAAGTCCCGTGCCACCCAAGATGATTATGATGATGATGAGCACGATAGTATAGATGAGTAGCTATTTATCTCTTAGGCTAGTTTGCTCTTAGGATTAATTTCATTTCATTTCATGTCATGTTTTATGTTTTAAGACTTATGCACTTTTGTTTTATGTTTTAAGTACTGTGCTTTGATTTCGTTATGTTGGATTGCTTTTAAATTTCTTAATGCTATGGATTATGATTTTAAAGTTTATGTTTTGTTGCTTCATTTTTTATCCCTTTAGATATATTTGATTTTGATCTAACAAAAGGGGAAAAAATCTTTAAAATAAAATTTTAACCTATACAAATATTAAGGGGGAGTTTTCACTTAAAAATTTATTTTGGTTTTGTTATATTAAAAAGAGGAGATTTTAAAACCAAATTTGATTTTGATATAACAAATAAACTAAAAAACTATTTTATAAATAAATTTTTAAGGTCAAAACAATTAGATAAGTCAACAAAGTTTTCTAAGTCAAAACAATAACCCAAAAATCTATCTTTCCTTAAGATTTTTCAAGACAAAACATTCAAAATCGAACAGGTGTTTCGATGTCATCCATAATGATATAGATATTGTGCTTATAATTTTGAAAAATGTTCTTTAGTTTTTCCAAGCGTATCGATACAGTACAAGACTGTTTTGATACCATTTAAAATTGTGATTTTTAGTTTTGAAACCTTTTCAAAGCAATATCGATACAACTCTTTGTAATTAATAATAAAATTAAAAATTTAATGCAGTATCGATACCACAGCTCAACATTTCGTTACTTGGGCTATTTTTTAAAGAATTTTAAAGTATTAAATGTTTTGATCGTTGAATATCAGTTATTTTTCAAAATTTTGTTAACCAATATCGATACACCCTATAGACGTTTTGATACCAGCTTTGGCCGATTCAAAATATTTCGATAAACTGTTTCTATACCCTTTGTTTTAAAGGCAATCTCGTTTCTATACCTTGACCTACGGTATCGATACCCCTTATTAAATGCACTTAACGACTATTTCTATTTTGGTAGTGTTTCGATATAGGTACCCCGAGTATCGATACCGGTAGATGCAGAAGTACATTTATAGTGGGAAGATGATGTCTTAACGTCTATATTTATGTTTCCAACCACTTCAAAGATTAGAAATCAAAGAGAGGGTGTAAAATCTAGCTTCTAAAGCAACAACAACAACTATTTATCCAAAAAGAAAACATCCAAGCATTCAATCCAACCTCAAGAACTTTATTGCCAAATTTTTTTACACCCAACTCTTGTTGCTTTATTATAATCTTATTTTATGAGTTTGAGGAGTGTTCTTGTTTGTAATTTGGGCAAAATCTTTTGTTTGAAACATTCAATTTTGCATATTCAACTTTCTCCTTGGCAAGTCTATTATGATATCTACTCCGATATACACGAAAAGTCCTTTCAAAGTCACTAATTGAAGCATTTGTTGATTTTTAACAAGTTCTTGTAGTAATTGTCTGCATCATATTATTGTGAACTTAAAAGAAAGTAGAAATATAGAATCGTAGGGAAGAAGAGTGAAGAGTTTAGATTGGGAATTTAAAAGTTATCTCAAAAGTTCATTTCATAACTTGTTTTATAAAACAATTTATTTATATTATTATCCTTAGTAACAAACAAAACCAGTTAAGGATTGGAGAAGCTTTCTTTCTTTATTGCTCCTACGTGGATCTTGCATGTCCAGATTCGTTGTGCTGGTATTAACAACTGCCACATCCTTCCTTGGCACATCGACCACTAGTGTAGACATGACATTACCCCCTCTTGAAAGAACAACCTTTTCCTCAAGGTTAGCTATGGCAACATTTGAAGTAAGGTTTTCCCGTAATAGTGGTAGGGATAATTTGTTGGTCTGAATATCCCTTACATGGCTTAAATTGTGAAATGTGAAATACAGGGTGTATACGAGTTCATGACGAAAAATCAAATTTGTAGGTGACTTGATCAATCATTTGCAAAACAAGATAGTACCCAAAATAACGACGACCCAATTTCTTTTGTCAGTGAAACCTTAGGGATGCATGTTGGTATGGTTGGAGTCGAACGAATACCAAACTACCCTCCTCCAACTTTAATTCTCGATGATGTCGATCTTCTTGAGTTTTCATATGTTGTTGAGCATGTTGCAAATTTCCTTTCAGCACTCGTAGTAGCTCATCACGTTCTAAAAGTTGTTGATTAACTATGAATTATTAGAACTACCTTCCAGATAGTCCAAAATAGTTAGGGGATTGCGACCATACAAGGCTCGAAATGTAGTCATCCCTGTTGAAGATTGATAGGTAGTATTGTACCGATATTCAACCCAAGATAAATATTGTTCCTATTTACCTGTATCATCTACGGACATGCAACATAAATACATTTAGAGGCAGCTATTCAAGGCTTTTGTCTGCCCATCCAATTGAGGGCGGTATGCAGAACTAAAACATAATTCAGTGCCTTGTAAATGAGCCATTTTTATCCGTATGTCGTTAGAAGATATACGATCGCGATCACTAACAATAATACGCAAAATGTCATGAAGTTTGATAACCCTCTCAACAAATATACATGCCACCAATAAACTGTCGAAATATTGCAGCAAACTAAAAAATAAGCATATTTAGTTAAATGATCAACTACCACGAAGATAGCCTCTTTGTCGTTTGATTTAGGTAATCAAAAAATGAAATCAAGGGAGATATCGTCAAAGGCCTAACTTGGAATAGGAGTTGAAGGAGCCCTGTTAGAGTTGAAATATTGCTTTTCATTCGCAGATATACTTTGACATTCAGACACAAAATGACGAACCTCTTAACGCATACCAATCTAGTAGAAATTTTCCGCTAACCAACGAAATATTCTTGTAATACCAACATGACCACCCATTGTCGAGCAAAGAAATTCGAGCAATAACAACATTCGGATTGTCGTTTCATTAGGCACCAAGATTCAACCATGAACTAGAATCAAACCATCTTGTTTCACGTGATATGGATAATCAGTAGGTGTTGTGAGAAAATTGGAGCGAAGTTGTTGAAGCTGAACATCTTTTACACTAATAGGGCGAATCGCCTCAATTAGACCTACTAACGCACGAGACAAAGCCATAAAAGTAGCTATATTATTAAGCTTGTCGTCCTGATATTGTATCGAAAAGTCATACCCAATTAATTTAGCCAACCAATGTTGTTGCTCGGGTGTTTGAATATTATGTTGTGTAAACTCACGAAGAGAATGTTGATCTGTTAAAATAATGAACTTATGAACCAAGAGATACTATCTCCATTTTGAAACTACATGAGTGATGGCGTACATTTCACAATTTTACATGGATGAATGTTGCATACGAGAATAAAGCTTTTAGCTGAAATAAACCAATGGTTTAACTTCTTGAGTCAACACCGCACCTATTCCGAACCTAAAAGCATTTGTCTCCACTTGAAAAGGCTTATTAAAATCGAGTAGACTAAGTATCGAAGTTGAAGAGATAAAACGTTTGAGTCATTCCATTATTGTCTGAGCTTTGTTTGTCCATTCAAACTGAATACCCTTACGGACAAGGTCACAAATAGGGGCTGCCATGGTCACAAAATTCTTTATAAATTTTCGATAGTAGTTGGCAATGCCCAAGAAACCACGAACTTCCTTGATGTTGGTTGGAGTCGGCCATGTGGTAATGGCTTCCACTTTTGTGGGATCGACTACTATCCCACATGCTGAAGTAATATGACCAAGATACTCCACTTTGGTTTGACCGAATGCACACTTTCTATGCTTAGCAACAAATCCATTTTGTTTCAAACATTATAACCCTTGTCACACATGTATCAAATGAGCATGCCATGAATCAATGCATACCAGAATATCATCCAAAAAGATCAAAATAAATTTCTGTAAGAATGGTAAAAATATCTCATTCATTGTGGCTTGAAAAGTGGAAGGTGCGTTGGTTAGAACGAAAGGCATGGCTAAAAAATTCGTAGTGACTTTTATGTGTAAGAAATATCGTCTTATGAACGTAGATATATCGAACTCTAATCTGATGATAACCAGCTAATAAATCCAACTTGAAGAAGAATTTTGAAGTTCCAAATTCATCAAACAATTCATCAGCTGTTAGAATTGGAAATTTATCCCAAATTGTAACCACATTCAATGCTCGATAGTTTACACAAAAATTCCACGTGTCCAAATCAATTGATGATCGATCATGAATTGAACCTACTTTCAAACCTTTGATTTTTTGAAATACGGATAAAGATACGGTTGAACATTTACTGGTTTTGCTTGAAATTCCAAATGAATGACATGGTCATTTGCCCAAGTAAAAGGTAGGCCTTGTGGAGCCTTAAAAATTGATCCAAATTCTGATAATATCTCGGCTAACTTAAGTGATACATCAGAGGATTCAAATGGTAACTCTGATTGAAAGTTCAAATAGTAATACTCGACAACCGCTTTAGTGTTTAAAATACGGCGGAGCGAATAAAGTTTGATTGGTTGAGGCATTTTTCTGAAGTACCTTGCCAACAATGTGTAGTCTCACATTGATGGAATTGGAATTCCAATATTGAAAAATTCATTTTCACTGGACTAAGAGTAGTCATCCATGCCACGCCAAGAACCATTTTCGTTCCTTCTAATGACAAAACATAAAAAATTAGTACAAATATTGGTACCCTGAATTTGGATAAATAAATCATGTACACAACCCTCATTTTGTAACATGTCCACCATTACTGAAACTAGGCGTTTCTTTGATAGGTAAATCAAGATGCTTGGAAACTCGGGATTGTATAAAGTTATGCGTGCTACTACCGTTAATTAATATTTGATGCATGTGGCCTTGCATTTTGCCGAGAACTCTATAGTGTTTGGGCTAGAATAACCGGCTAAAGATTTAAAAGAGAATAATAACTGCTCTTTACCTACATTAGTTGACTCATCTTTTTTCGAAGTAATTGGTATTGACAGAGAAATAGCAATAACCTCTTCAGAACATGCATCGTCGAGCACAAAAAGTTGTGTTTGTTTACACTTATGACCTGGAATAAACTTGTCATCACAGTATTAGCAAAGACCTTTTTCTCTTCTTGATTGAGATTATACGACAGAGATTCGACGGGGTTGCATGAAAGAGCTAGAACTAGAAGAATTCTTAGGTAGTGGTGGTCGACCTAGTTGAAACTTGGGTCCTATATTACTTAGGTGAGGAGTAGTATCACGACCTGTGTTTCGGGACTCGTAGTTGGGTTAACTTGGGATAACGTGCCTCGTGTTTGGGTCATGAGTATCTTGTTGGGCTTAAGTGTTGTTGTAGGGCTTGGGTTTGGTATTGGCTAGAGGGGCTTTTTGGTAATTCATCTTTGGGATGAATAAGAGATGGGAAGGAGTTAATTCTCTATAAGTGCACAGAATCCCTTACCTCATCATCTTTACCCCTCCCTTTATCCATTCTCAACCCTTTTCCCTATCTTAAACCCATCATTAAAGGTTGGTTTTTGGAAGAAAAGCTTGTTGAATCTCATTCTAGGGTAGGAGAAGCTTTTTTTTAGCTTCGAGAGACCTTTATAGCAAGGTAAGCTTTGTTTCGGTTGGAAGAGGTAAGGGTTTTGAGGTAAGAACGAAATTAAGTTTGGGAGGGTTTTAGGCTGGTCAAGAGCTCGTTTTAACTTCTTAGAATCGTTCAAGATAGAGTAGTAACCTCTTAGTCATCTTCCTTGTAGTTGGAGAGCAAGGAGAGACATCAAGAAGCTTGGGCAAGGAGGGGAGTAGCTTTCTTTAATCTCATAATCCTCTCCTTGACTATCTGGATCTTCTAGCCTAGATAAATGTTCTGTAACTTGATTCTCAATTCTTTTTCTATCTTTTATTTCAATGTTAAATTCGTGTAATAGAAGTATCCACCTAATATGTCTAGGCTTAGCATCTTTCTTAATCACTAGGTATTTGATAGTAGAATGATCGGTGTGCACTATAACCCTAGTTTCTATTAGATAGGCCCTAAACTTATCAAAGGCATATACTAAAACAAGTAACGCTTTAATAATAGTGGTGTAATTAATTTGAGAATTATTGAGAGTATGACTTGCATACTAAATAACATGGAAGAGTTTACCTCGTCTTTGACCTAGGGCTACACCCACTGCATAGTCATTTGTGTCGCACATAATTTCTAATGATGTAATCCAGTCTGGTGGTATAACAATCAGAGTTGAGGTAAGCTTCTTCTTTAGTTCAATAAAAGTGTTGTGACATTCTTCATCAAAGACAAAAGGTTGATTTTGCTGTAACAAATTGAAAAGTGACTTGGAAAATTTTTAGAAGACTTTGATAGACCTCCTATAGAAGTCAGCATGTCCCAAAAAGCTTCTAACTCCTTTCAGTGTTTTTGGAGGTGGTAGCTTCTCAATTAACTCTATTTTTGCTTTATTAACCTCGAATTCTTTACTTTGAAATTTTGTGGCCCAAATTCGTTCCTTACGTAACCATAAAATTACATTTTTCCAAATTAAGAACAAGTTAGCTTCTTCACAACGTTTGAGTACTTTGGCTAGGTTGCCTAAGAATTTTTCAAACGTTTCTTCGAACACAAAAAAAAATCATTCATAAATACCTTCAAAAATTCTTCGACCATATCTAAAAATATTGCCAACATACAACGTTGAAAAGTTGCTGGAGCATTACATAACCCAAATGACATTCTTCTAAAAGTATAAGTTCCATAAGGAAAAGTGAAAGTTGTCTTCTCCTAGTCCTCTGGTGCTAGAGTAATTTTATTTTACCTAGAATAACCATCAAGGAAGCAATAATAAGCTTTTCTCGCCAATCGATCTAGCATTTGATCGATAAAATGAAAGGGAAATGGTTCTTTTTTTTGCCTTGTTCAGCTTCCTATAGTTTACGCAGATGTGTCAACCTGTAACTATCTTTTACGGGAGCAATTCATCCTCATTAGTGATTACTATCGTGCCTCCCTTCTTTGGTACACAATACACAAGACTGACCTATGAACTATTTGAAATTGGGTATATAATTCCTGCATTCAACCATTTTATGAACTCTGTCATCACTACCTTCTTCATTGTTGGGTTCAGTCTTCTTTGGGGATTAATAGAATTGATTTTAATTCTAGAGATGGTGCATGTACAAGTGATGGTTTAGGAGAAATAAATTTAGAGAAATCAATTGATTTAAATTTCGTACCTAGTTTTTGCTTAAAATAGCCAATTTGTTGTAGCTCTAAATGAGCTTCTTCTTCTTCTTCTTGATCATGCTCTTTCAATAGTTTCGCAAAGTTTTTTTATTTTTGGAGAATTATCATAGAAAAATTTTGTACTTTCAGCTTCTATTGTTGTAATATTTATCCCAACTATACAGTGACATTCTTCATTATCATCCATGTATTTGAGCGTATTGAAGATATTGATAGTCATGGACTGATTAGCTACTCGCATGTGAAGTCTCCTTTTTCACAGTCGATGAGAATTCAACTGGTAGTAATGAATGGTATCCCCAAGATGATGGGTGCCTTGTAATCTAATTCACAATCTAAAATTAAAAAGTCCGATGACAACACGAATTTGCCTACCTTCACTATTGTATCCTCCACTTTTTCTTCGGTCCAAAAATGTGAATGGTTCGCCAATCGTAAGATGAAATTGGTTGGTCGCGTACTTCATATGACAAGCTTCTTGAATATTGCTTTGGGCATCAGATTGACCCTTGAACCGAGTTCACATAGTGTCTTACCGACAAAATTATCTCCTATAGAGCATGGAATAATAAAGCTATCAACATCTTGTGTCTTCATGGATAGATCAGTTTTCCCAAAATAGAACTCAAATGTTATAGAAATTGTTTCATAGTTTTCCACTTTTATTTTCTTTGTAATAATATCTTTCAAAAACTTTACATATGAGGGCATTTGATCAATAACATCTAAAAATGAAATATTTATCTGAAATTGGTCCAGAATACTTACAAATTTCTGAAATTAGAGATCTTCTTTTTATTGCTTCAATCGCTAAGGGAATGGTTGTGGGGGTCTTACGTCCTTCAAAGGTGGTATTGGTACTGCATTTGTTGTAGCATGCGCACACTTCTCACCAAATGCCTCATTATTTAAATTTTTTGTAGTCCCTTATTGATTAGATTTTTCTTTTTGTTGTTCATATTCTCTTTTCTCTTGAATGAGGGTTTCGTCTTTTTCTTTTCTTTTAAACTACTCCCCTGTATTGACTTGTTTTCCACTCTTCAAGGTAAGTGTGTTTCATAGCTCCTTTCCATGATTCTTAGTGACTTCTGTATCATTGGCAGGTTTCCTCTCGGTCTAGCTTGGAATGCTTAAGCAATTTGACCCACTTGAGTTTCCAGCGATCTAAGCGAAGAGTTGTGACTTTGAAGTAATGCTCCTTGGGTTTGCAACAGATTGCCTAGATTCGTGATTGTTTTGAAATGCTCCTACAATAATGCTTTTATTGATGACATAAACTCCTTGGTATAAGCATGAATTCTTACAGCGAAACTTCCAAAGAATTGTTGTGATTTTGATGAACTGCTCCCCTGTTCTCATTTTGTCATGGTATATTTGCTAGAAAACCTTTCTGTGTTGCCATGGGTTGTTGCCTATTAGAGCTGCTAGCTTGATTTGATCCTTGATTATCCCATAAAAAATTAGGATGTTGTCTCTACCCTAGGTTGTAAGTGTTAGAATAAGGGTTGTTGGAATTTTTGTTTAAGTTTCCAATGTAATGAGCAGACTCAGAGTTGGGAAGTCTTTATCGAAGTGGTTTCCACTAAAATGAACACAGCTTAATGTCTTAGCTTCCCACACCTCACTAGGTTGTTGAAGATTCTCCAACATATTTGTAATAGCAAAAAGTTGTGCTGAAACAGAATCATTCGCGTCTAGTTCTAGCTTTCCTTGACTTCTTGTTCTAAGTCTTGTAGTAGGAAACTGATAATAATTATTTGCTATCTCATCGAGTATATCAAATGCTTCTTTAGGCGATTTGTCCAGCAATGTTCCATTTGCTGAAGCATCTAACATCATTCTAGTAGGTGCATTAACTTCATTATAAAATATCACGATTTTAGTCCAATCTTGAAAACAATGATTGATACATATTTTAGGAAGGCTTTTGTACCGATCTCAACACTCATACATTGAGTCATCATTTTCTTGTCTGAAGGATGCTATCTCATTTCGCAACTAAGTGTTCATATTGGGTGAGTTTTATCTTGCTAAGAAAATCTTGCACAAAGTTGTCCACGACTCCATAGAATCGGGTGGAATATCATTCAACCATTCTCTGGCTCGTTCTCTCAAAGAGTATTGAAATAGATTGAGCTTCAACACATCCTCATGCACTCCTTGTTTGCTGAACGAATCATAAACCTCCAAGAAAGCA
Source organism: Abelmoschus esculentus (assembly GCA_035048815.1). NCBI lineage: Eukaryota > Viridiplantae > Streptophyta > Magnoliopsida > Malvales > Malvaceae > Abelmoschus > Abelmoschus esculentus. The sequence goes on along the minus strand of JAUCBN010000061.1, from coordinate 1,829,040 downwards.
CTGATATATTGTCGAGCATCCTCATAAAGAGATCTTTCAAACTGCCTTATCGAATTAAGCATGTTGAACATTACAGGCTTGAGCTCAAAGTAAGTTTCTTGGATCTCAGGTGTCACTATCCCTAAATTGGGGTCATCCAAGATCGGTGTTAAATGATCTTGAATTTCCCTTGGCCTTACTAAAGCTACAAGATTTGTTGTAGGATTTTGATTTTGTGGATTCTAAGGGTTATACATGATTCTTCTTCTTCTTTGCTCTCACCTCCTTTGTCTAAAATATCTTTCAATCTTCGGGATAAATAATTCGAGGGATTCGTGAGGATGAACTCTGGGCATAAACTAACCGAAACCTACAAACAAAAATTAAAGAAAACAAATATTAAACAAAAACTAAAGAAATAAAGTAAACAAAATAAAATGGTATGAAAACTACGATTGAATTTGTCAATTGCCTCAATACCCAGCAACAACACCAAAAACTTGTTGAGTGTTATGTGAATTGCTTATAAAATGAGTATTTCTCATGTAAATATATACATCAAAAAAGTAATAAAGTGAGTGAGTGAGATCGTTCCTACAAGGATTGGGTAAGAAAGTTGAAAAGTAGTTAACATACATAAAAGATAATAAAATCCTTTGTATGGACATATGTTAAAGCAAATCTATACCTGTTACGAAAATGCTTTAGCAAAATAACTTGAGAAAGGAGTAATAAGATAAAGCTACACAAGCACACTCACGAAGGAATATTCAAGGTAAAGACTAGTTAGGCTCTTTATGGAAAGATCTTTACTTTTTCCTGAATGCTTATTGTTTTCCAAGTTTAAATACATATTCAACAAAGTTTGCTAAAAAAGCATCCACTATCCCTAGTCAAAGCCTTAATACTCGATAATGCGGCATTAACTCCTGGTATCAATCTTAGCACCTCTACTATTGATAAAGTTTTACCCTTTTTAGTCGTTGAAACCCTACCTTATCCCTAAGGTGAGTTAGGATTCTGTTTCCCAACAATAACCACATTGTTTATGGTGGTCTAAGATTTACGTATCCCTAGGTCTAAGCTACCCAAACCCCTTAGCTATGAGAATCTCTCGAGAGCTCTTACAAACTAAGGTTGAAGATAAAGATGTTAGCTTTCATGAACAAAACATAAACAAAACAAGAAAACATTAAAGATCATTCATTTAAAATAGTAAAGCATCCATAAAAAAGCCTACAAGATACTAAAATTAGTTCATGGATAAGTTTAAAAGACTATTCACATTTTCCTTTTTGAAATACATATTCATTTAAATGAAAAGAGATAAAATAGAGTGAAGAAGAAAGAAATCTCAAACAATTATGCCGTGATGTCCTCTAGCTTTCCTCTTCTCCTTAATTCGTGTAAATATCCTTTGCTTGAAACTCCCAAAAATGGTGGCTCGGCTGGAGGTAGAAGATGGTAAAAGTTTTTGCCTTTGTCCTTGTTTCTATCCTCACTTTTTGCTCTTTTTCTTTGGCTTTCTTCGATCTACTCCAATCTCCTCTATTCTGCCTCAATCTTTCTTGCCCCCTTTGATGAAGGCATTATTTTATATTAATAGGAGGCTTTTAGGGTTTTGTGCGCTAAATATGCAAGGGAATATTCTCTGACTTTTGCAAGGAATTGCAGCTGGCTTGACATTCACGTGAAGGGACTGAGTTGCACATTTTTCATTTCTACAAATTTGTTTGGTGCGCCCAAAATGTTATAGCATCTATTGAGTTTAATCGAGCATTGAATATGCTATAGCATCTATTCCTTTCTTCGGCTTTGCCCCAGCAAATCTGCGATACACCACCAGAAAGAATACCCTTCTCAAGCAACATCTTAAAAAAATAAAAAAAATGAAAAACTAATCTAATGCAAATGCAAATGCAAATGAAATGCAAATAGGTGTCATGCAAATGAACTTGAAATCAAATAAAATCTTAAGTAAAAGAGTATAAAATATACGCTTTTTATAGCGTTAACAAATTTCCTTGAAAGTTTGGTACGACATTTAAACGAAACCAGATCAAACAAATTCTAGCAACCTTACAGATATGTTTGGATTCTAAAAACTTGATTTTATGAATTATTTTTTCAACAAGGAGAAACATGTTCAAACAAAAATTGACAATAGTTGTAACATACGAATTTTCCCTATTTCAAAATTTAATTTTGAAATCCCTAAAATTCTGAAACCCTAATAATTTTAGAAAATTTTGTTTTCAAATCCTAATTTTTGACTTGGGACTAAATTATGTTAGATTAAAATTATGGGTTTTGTTTCGGAAGATCAATGACCTCTTTGTTTAAAGGGTAAACTATTGTGCTAGTCACTTTTGTTTACCTTCGATACACTTTTAGTCATCGATTTTGAAAAACGACCATTAAGGTCACTATCGTTTTAGGGGTGTAAAGTTTTGGTCACTCCAAAATTAAGTGTCGTTAAATATTGACGAAAAGATGATCTGGTACAATAAAATATGATAAATTACTTAAATAGTCTTTAAACTATTATTATACTTTTGTTTTATCTTTTATTTGACTCTAAAAAATTTAAAAAATTATATTTTTATCTTCCCAAAAAAAACTAACCCTAACCCTTATCCCAAACTCCAAAATCTTCACCCGGTTGACACTCATAACTCTGTCAGAGAAGTATGATTTAAAAATGTTGAAGGTATTGGACCTTCAAAAGAGTTCCCTTGAAATCTCCTACAATTAAACAATAGATTAAAACGTCATAAATTGTGCAAAGATAGAACTAAGACAGTAAGACAAATATTTATCCCATTATTCTCCACTGCTAATCAGGGAATACGTAAATCACGAAAAAGTAAACCATATAAGAAAGTAAGCCTTGACAATTTTCTATGAAATTAGGTTTCTTCCCGGTAAGTTTAATATTTCATGCCCACCTGAAATAGAATTATTGCTTAAAAAATTCATGAATAATCTTGTTTCCTTTTGTTTTATGAAAATGACATATTTTATGAAAAACAACAGGTTAAAAATTCTTACATTGTCTGTAAGTTTTGCAGATTAGCAAATATTTCAAGAATCTCACCACTTACCCCAAAACTATCAAATATTTGTGAACATATATTTTTTTCATCAAGAGAAAAATGGAAATGAATAGATCATAATTTTTAAGTATCAAACCATCAAAGAGGTACACAAACACCATAAAAAGAAGTGAGTTGTATAAAAACAAAACACTATCATAATAACTACAGGATTTTACACATAAGATTTCAAGCATACAACATCCTACGAAGCCCAAAGGCTTTATTGTCAAATACATATTATATAGAAATATATCATCTGTTACATCATAAAATAAGTTAAAATAAAAATAAGTAATAGACTTTGCTGCATTTAAAAAATCACAACCTTGCATGATAAGATGCTAGCTTGAATCCATAACTATGCTTAATCTTTTAATTATGAGTTGATTATATTAGTAGTAATTGCTCTTACTTTTAGGACGTTAAGAACATATGATGAAAAAACAAATCTTGAATACAATTTTAGCATCTCAAAGAGAACAATTTCTTGAAGAATTGAAAAAGTTAAGAGCACAAATCGTCATACAAGTTAAATATTTTGGTCATGAGTCTCATAGATGTTAATCTTCATTTATTTATTTCTATGTTATATGTTTATTTTCCCTTGTAGCAACTGCTCCCTAAGACAACTTACAAAATCTGCATTGAAAATGGAACATTAAACAATGTAAAAGAACTTACAGTTGTTGCAGTAGTAAACAGTTGCCAAGATCAGAAGGCAGAGAACCGGATAAGTTATTAGTATCAAAGGCACTGCAATGTAAAAAAGTGCATCAATAAATTGATTGTATAATTGAATTACTTTATTGATTTAGTTTACATCGATACATTACTGTAATCATTAATTATATCCGGGGTAAACCCGTTTATTTTATTTTATTTCTTTATTTCTATCTTAAATAATGGGCTTGGGTTAATTTTAGCGTTAATGACCAAAAAACCAAAAAATGCAAAAAAAAAGGTAATAATGGGTTTAATTTTATTCTATAAAAATTCAAAAACATAATATTAGTATACATATATAAAGCATAATTAAATAAATCCAAAAAAGATATATATTCATATATGATTAGTATTAATTTACTTCTATTTTCGTTTGAAGTTGTAAATATATATATGTTATTGTTTAAATCCAAAACTATTATATATTCCCTTTCCTTTTTTTATCTTTTTCATAAATAGATGCGTCCTTTCCTTTTATTTTTGTTTTTACCATTATTATTATTATTACTACTACTGTTATATTATTATTAATTATAATTACATATTTAATTTAAAAGTCTAAAAATACTATAGTATTAATTTTGTTTCTTACTCTTTCCAGTTTTGATTTCCAGTTTTTAGTTGTATTATTATTATTATTATTATAACAGATATATAAATAATCCAATCCATAAATAAACCAATATAAGAAATAAATAGCCCATTTCTATTATTATCAGAGTCCATTACAAAACAAAACCAAAAAATAATAATAACATAAGCCCGTTATTTAAATTACACAGCCCACTGAATTAATTTACAAGCCCACAGTTGGAGCCCAAACCGGTTTAATAATCAAAACCCTAACAATTCCTTTTTTCTTTGTGCGCAGCCAGATCTGGACCGTTGGATCTGACCCTTGATCCAACGGTTCAGATCAAACCGGGTGAACCTTCCAGATCCTCCACTCTCCCACACGCGCCCATTGGTGTTCCCACGCGCGCCTCTTCGATTACCAGCAGACCGTTCATCTTCCGGTCACCGTCGCTGATCACCGGACGTTTTCTGGTGGTCCCCTCTTCGCCGGTGGTCCCCTTTGCCTCTCCGCGAGCCACGTAAACACAAACAAACAAAAATGAATCATAACCGCATCAATTTACAGAGGAAAAACAACGGATTTCAGAGAAAAATAAATCCCAGCAGAGAGCAAATGGCAGAATATAGCAAGATAGTTTTTTTCTTTTGGAATCCATGTAATCAATCGGTTATATAAACCGAACCAAATACCATTGTAGGGGGGACTTTTTTTTCATTCGAATCAATACAAAGGAAAACCTTTTCAGTGGTAATCTCCAGATTCACTCTTGCATGTATTGAATGTCTAAACGAATAAAAATTTAGGGTTACGTTTTTTACCTTTGAGTTGTGGTTTTCTTCCCGGATCTCTCTTTCGCCGGCGATAAACACATGGGGCCCTCGAGCCTTCAGTGGTGAGCCACATAGAAGAGAAAGGGGAGTCGGTCTTTTTTTTCTTTTTCTCTTCCGTTTCCAGATCTGAAATAAGGGGTGGGGTCTTGTTTTTTTGGATCTTGTTTTTTTTTATTTGGGATTTCGAAAAGCCTTCTTTTTTATGTGATTTTGAAGTCACCGGCCACCGTGGGTGGTGGCCGGTTTCTGGCTTTCATGGCATTTTCTGGAAAACTAATGGTGGAGATGAAGAACACTCATGGTGTTCTTGTGATTCTCTTTGTTTCAGATGAAGAAACCAGAGAGAAAAGGGGGGCACGGGTTCGGTTTTTTGTTTAAAATGAATAAAGGGGTTTGATTCCAGATTATGAGTATGTTTTATACTCATAAAATATTTTAAAATCGGTTTAATCACATTATAAGTCCCTCTGCGTAAGGGAAATCATACCCTAAACCCTTCTAAGTTTTCAAATCTTTTTAATTCAGTCCTGATTTGGCCTTAATCGGCTATTTTTGAAATGGTTTTATTTTTAAAGATCCCTCCGTGTTCCCTTGTTTATTTTCAAGCCCTTCCCTCTTTTAAAACCCTTTCGCTGATCCTTTTTGTTTTATTTTGGGTTTCAATTCGGTCACTAATTTCATTTTTTTTGTGATTAAAACCTTCAACGTTTTTTCTTTTATAGTTTGCTCCAAATTCCAGTAGCTTAATCTTTTTTGTGAGTTCAGTTTTTTTACTTATTTATTTCATTATTTATTTTTATATTATACTGTTTTACTTAATTCATTTTACAAGCATCATATGTCATATATTTATCTTCGAGTTCTTATTTATTTTTATTCACTTTCGATCCATGTTATTTAGTCGTTTATTTTTATGTACATTTTGATTCTACTCTTCATATGTTATTTATTATATTTGTTTTGTTATTTTTTATTTATTTCCTTTCATGTTGATTACTACCTTAATTTAAATATTTATTAAATTTTACCTTATTTTGGTGTCATTAACATCAATTATTTCCTTTTAATTTTTCCCCTACTTTTATTCCATTCAATGCTGTATACTTTACTATGTTTCATTTTATTTAACTTTGTCCTTTTTTTAAAATTAACATTTTAATGTATCTTTATTTACTTAATTATAATTAAATAGGGTGATTTATCGCTTTATTTTCTTTTTCCTTCCTTAAATTCCCCATAATTGTTGTTTTATTTTTCCATGCTTAATTGTTGCCATATGTTATCTTTTTATAATTGTATATCATTTTGCTGTCATAGTATATGTTGCCTTATTTTATTTATTTTCTTTTTCATGTACATACATTTTGGTTTTATCCTTTTTTATGGTTTTACTCGAATAAGGATATTCACTTTTATTGAATAAGTCTTTAATGTATTATTATATTATATAGTTTGTATATATATGGTATGTTGTTTAATTTCAATTTTACTATGTGTTTTATGTTATGTTCATAGTTATCCTTATGTGACATACTGCTTATTGTTTATATTTATCATGTTTTGCACATGTTTTTATTTATCTATTTATTTGTCTACTTGTTTATGTTTTTCTTTAATTTCATGTGTCATGTATATATTTATTTTGTTGTATACTTTGTTAGCTTATCGATCGAATTCATACTCAATTCCTCAATTAATGAATTAATTAATACTTTATTCGGTCGTAGCGGGCCCGACACCAAACGAAGTGGTGGCGGTGTATGCGTCTATCTTCGAGTAAAGATGCGTTAAAATAAACGCAGATTTATAATTAAATACTAACTTAATCGCCACTTTAATTTAGAAATTTTAATATTAAATAAGCGGTAAATATTTTTAAGGTACCAATTTTGGGCGGTTTGAAAATGCTAATCCCGTTTTTAACCGTAACCGACTCCCGAACCCTTTTAATTTCAAATCTTTGGTTTTACGGTGCCCGGTCTACCAAAGTGACCGGTGGCGACTCCCTTTTTGTTTTTTGAACAATTTTTCAATTAATTCTCAAATTGTCTTCTAACATTTCTAATTTATTTTTAACTATATTAAATCCATTTTTTAAATCTTTCCAATTATTTTTCTAATTATCCCTAAATCCCCCAAATTCCCAATTCAATCTTTTCTAAACCCTAATTTCTTTTACTTCCCCAAATTTCAAATCCCTAATATTTGAAACCCTAATTTTAACCTAATTTTACAATTTCATCTTTTCAAATAAAAATTTCATTTTTCAATCAATATTTCAATTTAATCCACATTTTCTAATTTTGACCTAGTTTTTTCACTAGTGACCTTTTATTTCCAAACTCCGATTTAAAAAGGGTCGCTACAATTACAATGAATATGAGAAGATAAACCCTAAAATGTTAACAAGGAACAATCAAACTTCATATTTTGGTTTGATTATCCTACAATGTCAACCAGAGGAAACCAGAACTTACAAAAATATGTTAACCGGATAGAGATTTTGGGTTTGGGATAAGGGTTACTATTTTTTTGGGAGATGGTAAAAATATAAAGTTTTAATTTTTTAGAGTCAAATTAAAGATAAAACAAAAGGTATAATAATAGTTTAAGGACTATTTAAGTAATTTATTATTTTTTATTGTAACATATCATCTTTTCGTCAATATTTAACGTCACTTAACGTTGGAGTGACCAAAACTTTACACCCCGAAAATGATAGTGACTTTACTGGTCATTTTTCAAAATCGGTGACTAAAAATGTACTAGGGGTAAACGAAAGTGACTAGCACAATAGTTTATCCTTGTTTAAAAGGTAAAAATATGTTTGTTTTGCAATGTTTATATAAATCGGGGGACCTTGTGTGTAAATTACCCATTTTTCTTAGGGTAAAATTTAAAATCCCATTTTTAGATTGTGAAATCAATCTGTTGGGAAAATAATTTTGAAGCTTTCGCACGCCACACTCTCCTTCTCTTCATCTTTCCCCTTCTCTTTTCTCTACGTCGATACCCCTCTTTTCCTTTCGGAGCTTCGATCATCGTCATTATCTTTCCACTTCTTGCGTTGGTTATACTGGTGTAATCAATGTCGATCTTTGCGAAAAAGAGGTTACTATTGGGAGAGTGTGGGTGTTTTGTTTGAATCTTGAGTGGTCTTTAGGGAAAGCTTTAGCGTCACTACTATTCTTTTTATGCCACCGCCATCATCCTCGCTATCCGAGAAACTATTTGGTTCTCTTTTTGTTATCGTCAATTATCATTTTGTTTAGGTAAGCTTTATTAGTTTGAGTTTGGTTTCTATTACAAATGGTGTTGGATTTTAATTTGGTTTTGTTTTATTGATTGGGTTTTGGTTCTTCGAATCGGAAATCTTAGGGTGTGTTTCGAGGAGTTTTGTGGATTCGTTGGAGCTTATCGTCGAAGTTTTCGCCGGGAAACTCCTATCGTTGCCAGTGAGTTGTCGTTACTATCGTCTCCGTCCTCTTCCTTGCTGCCATAGAAGGTTGCTACAAACCATAGTGTTTCTTGTGTTAAGAATTATTGTGTGCTGTGTTTTGGTTAATTGTTCGGCTTGTGTCATTGGTGTGTTGGTAGGTGGTGGTGTGTGAGGATGGGCTTGTGAGTTGGGTTGGTGGTTTAGGCTAAATTGTGAGAATTATTTGGGTGAGCCCGAACTTTTAAAATGGATTAGTTTGTGTTGTATGACTCGAACCAGATTTATTTTTTGGATTTTAAATCGATCCAATTTTGAACCGCTTTGATCGACCCGATCAATGTTTGACCAACCTGTTTGACCTTTGACCAGATCCAAGTTTGACCCGTTGACCTAGCTTTGATTGAGTTTGACTTGACCAACTTTGACCTTGTTTAGCTTTGACCTTGGACCAATTGAATTTTGACCTTTGATCAGTCAAGTTAAAGTTGGCGTTGATTTTGACTTTTTGGAGTTGACCGTTGACTTTTGACTAGACAGATCAAAATTGAATTTGACAATTGACTTTGACTTTGACCAAAGTTGACTTTTAATCAAGAGTTGACTTTTTCGGACAACCTTCTCCTTGGCCTTTTTCGACATTTTGAATCTGAATCAGCCATCTGTTTTGTTAAATTAAACCCAAAAACTCGTTTTAGTGTTCTATTTTGAATTGTTTTTAAAGTTTGAAAGGTTATTTGGGAAGATTCTAATTCAGAATATTCTTCCGTTCAGGTGTTAACGTTTTTGAGGCCTTTGGATTAACTTCATTTGTTCGAACAGATCGATCGCGTTCTTCGAGATTGTCATGTGAGTAAGCTTTTAGATCAAAATTTTTTTTAGTCGGTGGCTCACTCTTAGTTTGTTTAGTAATATAGTTATGTTACTTCGTAGGTCCTATTTCAGCTAGACTGAAACGCAAGACGCATCCATCTCGGTGTTAGAGCTTTAGTTGACGAAGGTGTGTCTCTTCCTATGCTACATGTTTCTGTGCCTATGTTATATTACGATATATTATATGTGTGTATCTGTGAAATATTATCTGTACACTGCTTGATTTGTTACATGAGACTGTTTATTTGATCATACATGTAACATCATCATGACATATTCAATTGTGTTTTCAAATCAAGCATCTGATTTTTAGAAAAAGTGTTACTAGTAAGAGTTCGGATTTATGATTTTATAAATCATATCATGTTCATTACATCAGAAATATTTTCTTATTTAAAATCGGAAACATGGGGAAACCTTCACTCTAGCGAGGGAAACCTTCACTTTGGCGAGGATAATCCTCCACTCAGTATGATTTCAGATATTGAATCTTGGTTTTTCAGTCATGCATCAAACATCATAGCATCATGCTTCGGATTTTCTTTGAATTCAGAAACTTTTCAGAAATGTAAAATATATTTTGTCTGTGATTGATTGCACTATAGAGACACACTAAGCTCTTTAGCTTACACCCCTTTGGCCTGTTTTCAGATTCTCAGACTTGTCTAGGCGAATTGGTACTCGGAACATCTTGTACAATATTCAAATAATTTATTATTTAGTATGATCTTCTTTCAATTATTTCAAATTAATATTTTTATCAGTTATGAATTATGTTATATTTTCGGACTATGAGATATTTTGATTCAGAACCTATTAGATGCATGTTTTTACGAAACTATTTTCAGATGCCTTGATGGTTAATGAGATATTATTTTAAGCACTTGTATTTATAAGATTGAAATCCCCCATACGATTTCTCAATCGTCAAAATAACCCTAATTTTAAAATTATTTAACCTAAAATATTTGCTTGAGGGGAAAATTTTGATAACTTGATTTCCAAGTTTCGATATAAGAAATTAGATTAGATTTAAGGGTTACATTTAGTGGTATCAGAGCTCGGTTCAACCCTCAACATGTGTGGATCATCACAAAGATTTTCAAAATATCTATGACTTCTACATGCTTTTGAAAAATTTTGGAAAATTGAAAATTTCGGAAAGACATACTATGATTTTAGCTGAGTTTACCAAATTATTTAAGTGCTTAAAATGCGAGACTCCAGTATCGATTCTAACTCTAGGTCATTATCACTTATAGATAGTCAGTTATGTCACTGCATAGGTGTTTTGGTTTTGAGAGTGGTCGTGGCCGAGGTCATGCCACCATTTTTGGTTTTGATCACTCATCTTCTGTTGGATAACCAAGAAATCTAAATGAGTTATTAGAAAATGAAAATAAATTTGGAAGCAGACATCAGACTCAGAATAACGATCCTCGTAGTTTTGAGGTTAATGAAGCAGTTCAGTTGGATAGTGTCACGATGAACCGTGAGTTGTTGTGTTACCTCCGTCAGTCAGAGAGTTCGAGAAAACTCGTTTCTACAGAATTTGTATTCGCGGGATGAAATTGTTCGAGGTTAAAACCGGCTCACACCCTGCTGATGTTGAGTATTAACTGTAAAAGCTGCAAAGGTTATTTGTTGAGTTAAATTATCTGGCAAATCAAATGTTAGAAGCTGCTGAGACTACTTAACTACTGAGATGAATTTATATCCACTTGCATCACGCCAAACTGAAGCAAAAATGCATCACAGATGTCTATTACTGCTTCTTGAAAAGCTGAAGGTTCTTTAGTCTTATGTTGATTGAGTGAACTTTCTAATCTAGGTGAGTGGATTACTTGGCACTACTTAGCTGGGACAACAAAAGTAACGTCAAAGTTCAAAAACAGTAGTTACTGCAATTTGACAAAAAAATATTTATTCCTACAAATCTTCGATTTTTACTTGAGGTGTCTATGGTAGCCCAGAAGTAGATCTTACCTCACAATCAAACAAATTTTATGATTTCTTTTTCTATTTTACAATTATTCTATATTGGTCCATCTATAGCTATAAATTAGATTTCAAAACTTTTCAGCATGTCTGTTGTGTTCCCCTGAAGGCTTTTTCTTATGCGTTTTTCTGTAGATTCTTTCAAGGCACTCTCTCTATCAAATATTATTGGAGATTCTTTTTTATGTGAATCTTCAACTACATTGAAGTTTCTAATATTTTCTCATGATATAGGTGTTGAATTTGGTAGCAGATGCACTAACTGATTATAATCCTTGTGTTCGCACTGCAGCTTGTGAATGTTTGAAAAGTGTCACTCGATCAATCAAGGTTGGTGATGTGATAACAATCGCGTAGTATTTTTTGTAACTTTTATATGCAAATATAGCTGATGCAATGCCAATACAGAATCTGAGTGCAGCTCTGCGTGAGAACAGTGCCAGAGCAATCTATGGCTTTTGGGGACAATTAAGCATGTCCATGTTTATTCATCACTCGGAATACGGAAAAGTAAATAGAAAGCTTTGTTGTTCTCTACTTCTACTGCTAATGTATATTTCCTTTTTATTTATGACTGCTGCCATAATGCCATTTGGCTAAACTGTTCGTCTGTTACAAATATTTGAAATTCAAAGTCTCTTACTTTTGAGGGATAATTCACTCTCTTGTTATACATCTTGATTGTTAGAAACATGGGAGTTTATCCTTTGGTAGTGGTACAGGAGGTATCAATAATTGTAAGTTATTTGGATTTAGTTTAGTGAAAATATGAATTGGTTGAGTAGTCAAGCATGTTGAATGCGTATTCTAATTGTCTGCTGTAATTATCAAGGTTGTGGAGCAGAAGCAAAAACTTGACCCATTCTTTTGCTTTGTTATTCTGCAACCTTTGCTTCAACAGCATGACAGTCTTCAATTCCAAGAACAGAGAGGAATTCAAGCAGCTATGGACCAGACATAGATCGACGGTGAGGGCATCGACTAATTCCGAGCTTTTAAAAGAAGGTGAGACGTTGGAGTGCTTTGCTGTTGAGTGATCTCAAGTTGGGAAAGAAATGCAAGGGTTGAAGGCACAGACTGATTCAGCAAATCCCCGGTTGCTAAAATCTTCAAGGGAGCTGAGCTGCTGCAAATCCCAGTCCATGAGGTTTGTGGTAAACTTTTCACAAAAGGAGACCGAATTCAAATCGACTGTCATAAACTTCAAGGACTGTGAGATTAGGAGCATAAGGTCCCTGTCCGGCTGAATGACTCATTTTTGGCACAAACTGATCCTGAGGGGGCTGTGAGATAATAACTTGGATGGATGATTAAGTTTGTTAGTCATGTTAGTGCAAGGTCCAATTAGATGGACGTTTAGGTAGCTTCTGATCCGAACATGATAATTGCCTTTTCTTTAACTAAACCAACTTGATTGAATGAATAAGTTAGGTCTTCATCAAACCCAAATTCCCCACTTCCTTCAATAAAACAATGTTAATGCATGGGTAGCAGTGCCAGTCATAACTTATATACAGTTCATAGCATACAGAGTTCAATCTATAAGTAACCAACATGGTGATTCTACAGAAAGGTTACCGAAGGCTAAACAAAAGAAAAAGGAAAATCTGAAACAAATGCAAATGCATCCCCCTCAACCAATCTTCTCCGGGTTCGTATCATCAGAGGGCCAAACCACCGTCTCCATAAGCCGCTCGCGCATCAGTTCCAAGTTCTCTTCCGAAATCTCGTTGTATATTTGCGTATGATCACATTTCTATACCAATATAACAACATAGATACATACAGTGTCAAAAAATACATCAACTATTCTTTTTTTCAGCATCAAATGTAAAAACTGGTAGCAGATGTTTCCTTTACCTTGATCCATTTCCCATACAGATGAAGCCGTGTTATCATTACTCTTTCAGCAAGCTCTTGATTCTCCTGTGAGTGTTTCATCTGTATGAGTTAGCTAGTTTGATAGTACATTGGTCTAACTTCTAACATTAAATTTTGAAGCAAAATCTAGTTTCTTCCGGTTTAAGTCCGTTAATCGGAAGTTACCGGATAATCAACTTTACTTAAAAGTAAAGATATTGTTACACTTTTTTGCATGGGGTTGAATCCTAGTATAAAAAATGTAATACTTTATTATTTAATAAATAAAAATAAAAACTAGAAGAGAGACAAGAGAAAGAGAATGATAAATACTTCGAATTTTTATTTTTTAAATAATTCTTTTACAATAGAAATTTAAAAAAAAAATAAAAAATATTGTTAAAAAAAAACAATTCTTCTTTAATTTTTTTTTAAGTATTTGTTATTTATTTTCAATGATTTTGATTTATTTTTTTAACTAAATTTAGCATAATTAAAATTTTAGAAAAAAATATAAATTCCAAACATATTATGAAAACTTTACATATGTTTATAATCTTTTACATGTCTATGATTTTTTTTTTTGAATTTCTATATATTTTTTTGAAAAAGTTTAAACTTATATTATACTTTTAAAGATTTATATTTAATACTTCATTAAAAGAATTAAAGTGTCTTAATTTTAAAGTTTAAGTACTTATTTAGTGTTTAGAATTAATGCTTTTAAAATTTAGAGTTTAAAGTTTAAGTACTTATTTAGTGTTTAGAATTAATATTTATTTAAAATTTAAGGTTTAAAGTTTAGAGGTTTAGGGTTTGAATTTAAAGTTTAGAGATTAAAATTTAAGTTAAATGGTTAAAGATTTATATTTTATCATGTAAATTCTAAATTAAACCCTAAACCTTAAATTATAACATAACCCTAATTTTAAAATTCTAAATAAAATATCTAAACTCAAAAATTAATACGCTCGCAAAAAATTTCGATGTTTGACCATTTTAAAACATAACATGTATAATAAATTTAAAATGGTACTATGCAAGAGATGTAATGGTTATGTGTCTGGTACAGAAATGGTTAGACCTTTTTGAAGGATTTTCAAGCACTTTAAAAGTTTATATAGGGTGTAAATCGTTTGTTTTTTTAGTATGTTTCTATCGGTATTTTTTAGGGGTGTAAACAAGTTGAGTCGAGCTCGAGTAGTGTTAAGTTCTACTAGACTCGTTAAGATTTCGAATCGAGTTTGAGTAATTTTAAATGAGCCTGAAAAATCTAAGCTTGGCTCGATTCAGCTCAGCTCGTTAAGAACTCGAGTCTAGTTCAAGCTTTATTCAAGCCTAATCGAGTCAAGTGTTGATCGATTAGACTCGAGTAACTCTTATCTGTCACATCTCATTTAACGCCTAATGAAGAAAAACTTGATCAAGTAGCTCGTGATCTGTCTCGTCTCATTTACAGCCTAATGCTTCCACTTTAAATTAATGAGTTTAGGGTTTAAGGTTAAGGGTTGTGGTTAGGGTTTAGGGAATTTGGGATAGAGTATATTTTAGGGTATAAATTTTGGGGTTTAAGATGTGAAAAATTAAGGTTTAGAAATTAATTTTTAAGAATTTTTTAGTAGAGGACATAAAAGGGGAATAATTAGGGGTAGAGGATTTTTACTCCTTTAAATGGGTGTAAATCCTCTACCCCTTTATTGTGCCTCCATTGGTGCTCCACTTTAAATTAGTGGGTTTAGAGTTTAGGGTTCAAGGTAAGGGTTGTAGTTAGAGTTTATGAAATTAAAGATATGGTGTAGTGTTTAGGATGTGAAAAAATAGGGTTAGGATTTAGAAATAATTTTTTTTTAAAAAAAATTAGTATGGGAGATAGAATGGGACATGGTTAGGGGTAGGTTTTATGAAATTATAGGTAAGATTTATTTTTAAGGTGTAGGGTTTAGAATGTGAAAAATTAAGGTTAGTGTTTAAAAATTAATTTTTAAGAAATTTTTAGTAGGACTCTTAAGGGGCATGATTAGAGGCAGAAGATTTCTACTCCTTTAAATAGGTGCAAATTGTTTGCCTCTTTATTGTATTTGTATTAGTTTTTCAATTTTAAATTAATTAAGTTTAAGATTTAAAATTTAAGATTAAGGATTGTAATTAAGAAATTAGGGATAAGATGCATTTTTTAGTGTCTGGTGACATAAAAGAAGTTTCATAATATTTATTTCCTAAAGATTGGACAAAGAGTTTGAAAAAATATCAAGCAAATAGGTTTAACATTAGTCAGTGCTATCTTACTTGAATTTGAGCGTGAGTCTTGAATATGAAAATGTTATGTCACACAAGAATCTTTAAAGGAACAACATAGATTCTAAATATTTGAACATCAGTAACCTAGAATGGAATCTATTTTGGGTTTGGATTTAGGGGATATTTGCAAGTTTTATAACCTTCATTCATGTTCATAGTAATTATTTGTGGAAATAGAGTAAGAAGAAAGTCTTGAGCTACATGAAGAAGAAATGAAGCTTTAAAACTACCTTCCCAAGCATGCGTAAGAAAAGCTTGCCATCGCTGGGCTGATTTGATGCAACATACCTGCCATCACAAAATCGAAATTGTACCAAAAGCTTAATGCAACAGAACAGGGGATAAAACCAGAAGCATATGGGAAAGGGGATACAACCAGATATGAAACTTACTGATAAAACCATGTATATTTTGGAGGATTCATTTCATAGAGCTGAGTAAGAACAGTCCTCACTGCCTTGTATGTGAAGTAATTCAGTAATTGCTGCAGAAAGCACAAAAACATTGTCATATAAAACAAGAACATTGCATATTCTAACAAAATTTACATGTACAACAAGGGCTAAGCTTGGGGTTTAAGAGCTGGCTTAATGGCTTTAATATACACCAATATTGCAGTATTTGCATTTCCAGTGCTACCTATCTAACAAGGAAAGTGCAGAAATCTCACCGTTTTAACATCCCCAAAAGTATCTTCGTACTGCCCTCCCAAATTATTGACAACCACGAGTCTACGGTCCTTTCTCTGCTTCCTCGAACTCGAACTCTTGTTCGAAATCCTTGGAACCATCTTGGAAGACAGCCTCCAATCAGGCCATGAATCCACAAAGGAGCTGCCTAGTTCCAAGGAGCCTGGCCTTGCCGGGGCATGCTTTCTTTTGAGGTTTTTGTTGGTGGATGGCAATGCATCCAAGCACAGACATGGACCGGATTGAGACTCCATGACTGATGTGCCAACCACAGATAAAGCCCCCACCATCTTAAAACAACAAGTTCCACTAATAAAAGAATAGAAAGAAAGAGAACCCAGATCAGTGTTTTGGTTTTTAAATTGATTGGGGGAATGTAAGTCAGGGGTGAGGGACAAGGAAAAGAGGAAATGGAAAGTGGCGTGGATTTAAAGGGAGGGTGAAGGTAAACCAGACAGTTTTTGAGGTCCAGAATTGTCTGAATCACCAAGGAACAAAACTTGGTTTAACTGTTCAAGACACGAAACTAAGGGTTGGGTTTGGATTTTTTTTCATGTTTGGTGGGTCTGTTTTCAACTTGTGTGAATCTTCCTGTTGGGATTCAATGAATCTTTGGCAACGTGTTAGATTCATTAAGCCTGAGTCAATTAAATGAGTTGTTTGGAATTTCAAACTTCAAAGTTTTACTTTCAGACATAGTATTCAACTTGATTAGTTGGTGTTGGTTAGGGCCGGCAAAGCTTATAATTTTTTGTTTGAGGGTAAGAAATTGAGTCTCACGTCTAAAAGTAATGAAAAGTATACTAATACAACACGTCTATTATACTAGAAATTATATTATGGGACAGTCCCACCACGTCATTTATGGGATCGGTCAATAAAAAGTATCTATGTAATTATTTTTTTCACCTCATCATTTTTACCAAGTGAATCTTCACTTAGTAAAAACTGTTTTAAACTTAAATTATAATAAATATTAGTGAATCTTTGAGACATAAGTTTATCAAAATACTTTTTTAAAACATATATTTAAAGATTATTTTAGATTTATTTAATTTAACTATATTGTCTTTGTATTTTTTGGGTCAGACCAAAATTTAAAAATTTGAAAAGTATAAGATTAAAGTTGATATATTGGAATTTAAGGACTAAATTCAAAACTTATGCATAGTTTAAGGATTAATGAAAAAGTTCATCAAAACGTAAAAATGTTAAGGCGTTTCAAGCTATCCACTCATTCCATCCTTTAATGTTTTGGTAAAATTATGCCATTAGTCCATATTCTACGCATAAGTTATAAATTCAGTCACTATACTCTAATTTATCAAATTTAGTCCTCTAGTTTTTAAATTGTAAAATTTCAATTTTCTGCCTTCAACTCTTGTATTTCTTTACATTGCTGAGATTCCCAAATTCAGATCACTCAACAACAAAAAACTGCAACATCTAAAATCCCTTAAAACACTCAATTCGTAGAAGCCTTCACCTTTGTTGCAGGAAAGGTTGCTGAAAAACAAAGGGAAGCTTGGCTCAAGGTTGCTTTTGTAGGTGGAAACGAATCGAGTTTGAATAGTGTTAAACTCGATTTATTAAGATTACGGGTTAAGTTTAAGCTTGAATAACTTTTAACGAACCTAAGAAATCTGAGTTTGGTTCTTTAAGAACTAGAGTCGAGTTCGAGCTTGATTCAAACTCAATCTAGTTAAGTGTTGATCAATCATTGATCATATCCAACTCGGGTAACTCGTTATCTGTCATATTAAATTTAAAACCCTGACAGGAAAAATATTGATAAAACTCAACCTTATTAATTTTAAGTTTTAAGGTGTTAGTTTAAGGTTTAGGTTTATATTTTCGGGTCTTAAGTTTAAGAATTTAGATTTTAAATTATAAAAATTAAAATATATATATAGTATATTATATTTTCAAGTAACTCACGAGTTTTTCGAATCGAATATCAAGTAGAACGACTCGACTCATTAAAAACTCGATCAAGTTCAAACTCGAGTCGAAACAAATCAAATCAAACTTTGATCAAATCAAATTCGAATAGCCCATGATTACATGAGCTTAACCCACATCAGTTCCACAAAAGGAGTAACTTGTAATATATGTACATTCATATAATACCATCTCTGCAAACTTCAATTCGCTCACCATTAGCATTTTATGTTCAACAATCAACTGCTGAAACCGGTTCGTTTTCAGAACTGGTATCGAATCTTGGTGTAGCTGCCTCATGTTCTTGATTTGTTTTTTCTGGTGCTATTACAGGATTGTAGCTGACTTTAATATGAAGCCCATATCAGTCTCTTAGCCCAAACTATAATAAATCCAGAACGATTGTCTCGTTTAATCGTCTCCTTTCCCCCTTCCAAAAACACAGACAGATATCGAATAAAAAGGGAATTTCAAATCTGGTTTTCTCTTTTTCAGTTGCATCATCTTTTCCATTATCCTTCCCACCATATTCTTGTTGGTTAATCCAGTCACCCAACATCATCAGACTCTTCTTCCTTCCCTTTTTCACTTATCCTTGATAATATAACGATCCTAATCCGAAAATTAAAAAAATATCAGACAAGTTAAGAGAGAAAAAAGAGTTCAGAGGGGTCGAAAGAGAAAAAGGAGGCTCAGAAATATTTTCGTTCAGATGATAACCCTCAGAAACACAAAAACCATATTTTAGAAAAGAGAAATGAAATGCCCCGTTTTGGTGACACACCAAAACACCCGTTTCATTAAACCTTAAAATAAAACATAAAAATAAAAACAATTCTAAACATAATTCAAATCCCAACTGTCAAAATTCAAAAGCCCGTTGCAATACTCCTTCCATCGAGAAAATCCTTGTCTTCAAAGATCAAACTGAGGAAATTATTGTTGTAGCACATGAAGAACTTCCCAAGTTACATCCTCCAGAAACGAATTAGCCTACTCGACTAGCACTTCGGTTACAACTCGATTGCCCCTCTTGACCATCCTCTTGTCAATGATACGCACAGGTTCTTTGCTAATGCTTCCTCTTGGATCAATGACTGAAAATTCAGCTTGTACTAGCTCTGAACTGACCCTTTTCTTGAGCTGAGATACATGAAACACAGGATGAACCCTGGACCCTTCTGGCAATTTTAGTCCATATGTCACTTTATCGATTTTGCCTTCAATCATGAATGGTCCAAACCATTTAGGACACAACTTTTGACAAGTTCTAGCTGTTACTATCTGCTGCCTATAGGGCTGAAGCTTGAGGAAGACCCACTCTCCTTCTTGAAAATCACAATGGAGGCTTCTGTCCACTACATCCACCATGGATTTCCATACTAAATAAGGTAGGTGAACCGGTGGAGCTTGACCATACACAGCTTGGTATGGAGTTGTTTGAATTGTTGTATAAAAAGTGGTGTTATACCACCACTTGGTAAGATGAATCCAATCTGCCCACTCCTTAGGTCTTTCTTTTGTTATGCACCTTAAGTAGGTTTCCAAGCATTGATTCATCCTCTCGGTTTGCCCATCTGACTAAGGGTGGTAAGCTGTTGATGCCTTAACCACTATTCCTAGCTTCCTCATCAGTTCTGATCAGAAGAGACTCATAAACACTCAATCACGATCACACACAATGTCTTGAGGCAGCTCATGAAGTCTGAAAATATTTTCTAAGAATATATGAGCAATGTCCTTGACTGAAAAAGGGTGAGCAATAGCCATAAAATGAGCATACTTACTCAGTCGATCCACAACAACCAAGATACAATTCTTCCTTTGTGACTGTGGAAGTCTCTCAATAAAGTCCATACTAATGGACTGCCACACTGTTTCAGGGATAGGTAAGGGCTAAAGCAAGCCCTTAGGGTGATTTAATCCCCCTTGCACTTCTGGCAGACTAGACATTCCCTAACAAAGTTCTTGATCTCCTTCCTCATACCTTTTCAATATAAAACAATATTCATTCTTCTAAGGATTGCATGGCCTCTCAAGTGCCCTCCTATCAAACTGCCATGGAAGAATTGTATCAATTCTTTTCTCAATTGAAGATCCATGCCAACCACCAATTTACCTTTTCTCCTCAATAATTCACCATCCCACTGATACTTCCTATGTTTAGTCTTACATGAAGCTAGTTCCGTGATGATTTTTTTTCATCCTCTCATCTAATTGCTAGGATGCCTTGATTCTGTCCAGCAAGTCTATTTGCAGAATATTCACCCCCAAGGCCATAAAACTCCCTGGTTCACTTCTTCTGGATAATATATCAGCAACAATGTTACTTGCCCCCTTTCTATATTGAACCTCGTAGTCATACCTCATCATTTTCATTACCCACTTTTATTGAAAAGGTGTAATAACTCGATTCTCTACTAGAAATTTCAAACTCTGATGGTCTGTCCTAATCACAAAATGTCTCCCTATCAGGTATGTGAACCATTTTTTTACTACCATCAATGCTACAAGGATTTCTTTTTCATACATCGAAAGTCCCTAGTATTTCACTCATAATCCCTTGTTGTAAAAAGCTAAGGGCTTCCCCTTTTGTACCAGAACAACCCCCACACCCAGATTAGAAGCATCTGTCTCTACCACAAATAACACATTGAAGTTTGGTAGGGCCAGAATTGGAGCTGAGCTAACTGCTTCTTTCAGTGCTCTAAAAGCTAACTCTTTTTTTTCTCCCATTTCCAAGCCCCTTTTTTGAGTAAGTCAGTCAAAGATCTGGCCACACGTCCATATCCTTGGATGAATCTTCTGTAGTATCACGATAGCCCTAAGAAACTCCTTAATTGCTTCACTGATTTAGGGCTAGACCACTGCAGAATCGATTCAACCTTTGCTGGATCCATTGATATCTATCCTGCAGCTATAATATATTCCAGGTACTCTACCTCCTTGGCTCCAAAACAACATTTAGAAAGTTTGACATAAAGTTGATTATTCTGTAGAATCTTCAATACTTCCTTGAGGTGCTCCACATGTGACTTCCAATCAGGAGAGTATATTAGAATACCGTCGAAGAAGACGAGTACAAATCTTCTTAGTTGCCCTTTGAACACCTTGTTCATCAAGCCTTGAAAAGTGGCCGGAGAATTAGTGAGCCCGAATGGTATCACTAAGAACTCGTAGTGGCCCTCATGGGTTCTAAAAGCAGTTTTGTGGATATCCATCTGCCTCATCCGAATTTGATGGCATCCTGCCCTCAAATCCAACTTAGAAAAATATGCAGCCTTTCTTAATTCATCAAGTAACTCCTTTATCACTGGCATGGAAAAACTATCTTTGATAGTTAGTTGGTTGAGCTTCTTGTAATCTATGCACATTCTCCATACCCTATCTTTCTTCTTCACCATGACAATGAGAGAAGAAAAGGAACTATTGTTGTTCCTAATAATTCCAGACTCCAACATTTTCTTGACTAGCTTCTCTATCTCATCTTTTTGCAAGGAAGGATGTCTATATGGTTTAATCTTAATCACTGTATTTTCATCAATCAGCTCTATCTTGTGCTCATGTCCCCTCTCTAGTGGTAGTCCCTTAAGTGTTTTGAAAACTCCCCCAAAACTCCTCAACTCCTGTATGTCCAAGGGCATCTTTATTGGTTGTTTCTTCATTTCTAACTGAGGGCTCATCATCCATAGGACAACAATATACGATATTTGGCTGCTTTTCAACATTTTCTCACATACTTTGGTCTTCATTGGTTGTAAACCACTTCCCTGAATTCCTTGCAGCTTTATTGCCTTCCCCTACTTATTAAATTGCATCTTAAGTTCTGTGAAATCCCAAGTGATGCTGTCTAACCTTGATAGCCATTCGATCCCCAAAATCATGTCATAGTTCTTCAAAGGCAGCACAAGGAAATCAGCTGTAAATTTTTGGTGCTGGACTTCTCATTCAATCTGCTCATAGAGTTCCAAGGTTGTCATCTTGTTGCCATCTGCAACACTAAATTATAATTGACTCCTTCTATTCACCGGCCATTTCACCCTTTTTAACCATAGAAAAACTAAGAAAGTCATGTGTACTTCCAGAGTCCACCAATGCTACACAAGAGATGCCAGCTACTCTAACTCCCAATTTTATAGTTTCCCAGTTTGTCACTCCCCAAATAACATTCAAGGACAAAATTGGACCCTTTTCCTTAGCTTGCTCTTGAACTTTCAGGTCTATAGCTTCTTCAAAGTCCAAGAACACTTATGGTTCTCCTTCATCTTCCATTCCCTCCACTATAATTTGATACAGTTGGGTGCGTGCACATTTGTGCCCAGGGGTATACTTGGCAGCACACCAAAAGCATAGCCCCTTTCTTCCTACGTTCCTCTATTTCACTAGCTAACAATGTTTTCCCTGTGCCCCTTTGCTGGCCATTACTCCCAACCTTATTGGTTCTCGGACTCACCAAGGTTAGTGAGGATTGCTTAGAATATGGAAGACCAGTTACCATTCCCGAGTTCACATGGCCACCGTTGGGTGGTATGGATAAGAACAAAGGGCTGTATCATTTCCATGTAGACCGAGGCCACCTCTTCTATCCAATAGCCTCCATTGATTCTACATGTTTAGCTAGATGGAACACATCTATCAAGGACTTAAGTTGTAATAGCTTAACCATAGGTTCAATATTGATTTTAAGGTGATTTTTGGAAAGGCTCAACACATAATCGTCTGGAAGCTCAATTTGAGTCAACAACTGAATAAAATTCTCGTAATACTGTTCTACAGTCCCTACTTGTCTCAAAGCAACTAACTCAACAAATGGGTTTTCAAACTCATCAGGGGAAAATCATTCTCGCAATAACCCAAATACTCTCTCCAAGTAAGCATATGCGTACCTTTGTGTGTTTTGGTGATGAACTGATGTCATTGGAGTGCCCTGCCTTCTAGATGGAACATCACCACTCGGGCTTTGGCTTCCTCAGATACTTGTTCTGCCTAAAAGTATTGCTCGAGCTTGCAATACCAAGCCTTAAACTCTACCCCATTGAACCTAGGACACATGAGTTTGTATGCGAAATTCTATAACTGAGGGGTTGAGTCTGACTGATTGGGTGCCTCTTGCTGCCCTCCACCCATAGCTTCTTGGGGTACACTCGGATAAGAAACCACATCGACAGGAACTGGTTGTGCCCTCGTTCCCAAGCTGGATTCTGGACCCAAGTTCCCCTGAGCTTGGTGAGGATTACCCAACATTCCTGTGTGTTGCGCTATCATCCCACTCGTGTCAATCTTCTTTCCCAGAGCAATTTCCAGTATTTTCTACAAATTTGCTAACATGGTCGACTGCATATCCTGGAAACGGGTTTCGATTATGACTTTCACCCTTCGAATATCTTCTTGAAGCTTATCAGTAACCACTTGCCACTTTGGTAACGTCGCCGCTGCCGTGGTCGATTCGGTTGTTGGAGCTTACGCCGCCAATGCTAACTGAGCTGCTTGTTGCCTGGTTTTCACCATGATTCCGAGGAACATGTAGCTCTGATACCTGTTGTAACGATCCTAATCCAAAAATCAGAAATTGATCAGATAAGTTAAGAGAGAAAAAGCAGTTCAGAGGGGTTGAGAGAGAAAAAGGAGGCTCAGGAATAGTTTCATTAAGATAATAACCCTCATAAATACGAAAACCCTATTTCAGGGATGAGAAACGAAATGCCCCATTTTTGTGACTCACCAAAACTCCACGTTTCATTAAACCTTAAAATAAAATAGAAAAATAAAAATAATTCTAAACATAATTCAAATCCCAAAGGTCAAAATTCAAAAGCCCGTTGTAGATAAAAATGGGAAATTTTCAACATGTTCTATAGAGGGTAACATTCAGTTTCCCTTCTTTTCTTTCTTGTTTTGATTCATATTTGTGATTTTATTTTTTGGATTTTGTTCTTTAAGTCTATTCTTTGAAAATTATATCACTTAAAACAAATAACAAACACCACCAAGAAAAATATCTATCAAGAAACAAGAATGTGAGAGGAAGAAGGTCTGAGATTTTTGAGAAAGGCGAAAGAAAGCTTGAAAATCCAGTACAATTCAATAAAAGCCCTAACGGCTGGAAAAACCTTCTCTCAAACTAACCCAAACGAAACCTTTTGGCTCTTAATAGAATTCAAATAAAACAAAATAACATAACAATCTTGAAACGACATCGTTTCTTGTTTAAAATAAAAAGACTTGATAACAATACTCCCTGATTTTAAAACATCATTGAACTCAAGGATGAAAGTGAGGATACTCTTGTTGTAGCTTTTAGAAGTTTTCCCAAGTGGCATCTTCAGGAAAACTATTAGTCAACTTGACCAATACTTCAGTAACAACTCTATTTCCCTTCTTTATCATCCTTCTATCTATAATCTTCAGAGGCTACTTGATAAAGGTGCCATCATCTCCTACCACAGGTAAGTTAGGTTGACTAGGAACTGAGCCAATATGTTTCTTCAACAGCGAAACATGAAAGACCGGATTAACTTTCTAACCACTGGGTAGTTGCAGCTTGTAAGCAACCTTGCCAACTCTAGCTATAACCTGATAGGGACCAAACCACTTGGGAGCCAATTTTTGGTTCCTCCTCGAATGAACTGACTACTGTCTATAGGGTTGTAGTTTCAAATACACCCAATCTGATACTGCAAACTCTTTGTCAGATCTTCTCTTATCTGTCTGCTTCTTCATTCGATCCATGGATCGCCTAAGATAGAATTGCAACATCTTTATGGTAGCCTCTCTAGCCTGTAAGCTTCTATCAACAGCGACAACTAAAGATTCACCTTCTAGATAAGGCAAATGAATGGCAGGATCTTGTCCATACAGTGCTTGAAAAGGGGTGGTCTTTATAGAGGAGTGGTAAGAGGTGTTATACCACCATTCTGCAAAGGGAAGCCATTTACTCCTCTCATACACCTCAAATAAGTTTTCAAGCATCGATTTAATACCTCTGTTTTCCTTTCTGTTTTCAGATGATAGATAGTAGAAGGGGTTAAGGTCACTCCAAGCTTGCTGAATAACTCCTTCATGAAATCTTCTTAAGATTTTATCTCGGTCACAAACAATATACTCAGGCAAACCATGTAATTTAAAAATGTTATCCAGAAAAATTTATGCAACGTTCAAAGCAGTGAAAGGTTGTGAAAGACCAATAAAATGTGCATATTTGATTAACCTGTCAACCACTACAAAAATGGCAACTTTGGACTTGGAATTGGGTAGTCCCTCAATGAATTCCATGGAAGACCATGCTTTATCAGCTACAGGCAAAGGTTGTAACAACCCCCCTTTTAGGTGATTGTCATATTTGTTCTTCTGACATACATCACACTCCCTTAGTCTTCTCCTTACTGTCTTCTTAAGATCTTTCAAATAAAAACAAGAAGACAATCTTCTACTAGTCACATCTGCACCAGAATGACCACTAAGAGAACTGTTATGGAACAAATCCACCAATTGAGCCTTTAAAACATTATCATTCCCCACTACCATTCTTCATTTTCTTTTGAGTGTCACACCACCCCAACTGTACCTGGAATGAGAACCAGGATTACTACTGATTTCAGTTATAATTTTCTAGATTTTTGCATCACCAACCCAACTTTGTTTAATTCTGTCCACCCACCCTGTATTAAAACTGCTAATGGCCAATAACTGTCCAGAAGTAAATTTGGGATCCCTGGAAAGAGTGTCACCCACTGTGCTTGTTGCTCATTTTCTATAAATGACCTCATAGTCATACCTCATCATCTTTGCTACCCACTTTTGTTGGGTTGGGGTTGTGGCTTGATTTCCAGAAAAAAAGCACAAGCTCTGGTGATTTGTCCTTATGAGAAAGTGTCTACCAATCAAATACTAAGATCACTTTTTCATAGCTAACAAGACAACAAGCATCTCTTTTTCATATATGGAAAGAGCTTGATGTCGAGTTCCTAATCCTTTAGAGAAATAGGTTAGTGGTCTACCATTTTGTAAGAGGACTCTATGATAAAAACTTGAGAAAAATCAGGGAGAGCCAAAAGAGGAGCATAAGGCATGGTTGCCTTTAACCTCCATATTGCTGTCTCAGTTGCCTTATTCCAGCCCCAATTATTTTTCTTGAGCATTTCGGTAAGTGGCTTAGCCAATACTCCATAATATCTAATGAAGCGCCTGTAGTATCCAGAGAGGCCCAAAAATCCTCTAAGTTCCTTAATACAAGTAGGTGTTGGCCATTCCATTACACACCTCACTTTATCAGGATCCATAAAAATCTGTCCATCCGAGATGATATAATCTAGATACTCCATTCTGGTAGCTGTAAAGATGCATTTACTATTTTTTGCATAAAGCTCATTTTGTTTCAATAATTCCAAAACTCTTCTCAAATGTTTCAGGTGCTCTTACCAAGTCCTAGAGTACACCAAGATATCATCCAAAAAAAATACTAAAACACACTTCCTCAGTATCTCCTTGAACACTTGATTCATCAATCCTTGGAATGTTGCCAGGGCATTTATAAGCCCAAAAGGCATGAAAAGGAACTCATAGTGTCCTTCATGACTTCTGAAAGTTGTCTTGGCCATGTCAGATTCTTTCATCCTGATTTGATGATAACCTGATCTCAAATCAAGTTTGGAGAAAAATCTAGCTACCCCCAATTCATCTAGTAACTCCTCAATGATTGGTATTGAGAATTTGTCCTTGAGGGTGAGGAGGTTGAGCTGCATGTAATCAGCACAAAGCCTCCAACTCCCATCTTTTTTTAACCATGTCTATGAGAGAGGCAAAAGGACTAACATTGTTTCTGATAATTCCAACAGCTAGCATGTCTTGAATTATTTTCTCTATTTTATCCTTTTGAACTGTTAGATACCTATAGGGTCTTATTTTTACCACAACATCTTCATCCTGCAGCACTATGCTATGTTCATGCCCCCTGACAGGGGAAGCCCTTTAGGTTCTTGAAACACTAGTGCAAACTCTTCTAACAAGTGTTGGAGCTCCTGAGACATTTCATTCTGGTACAATTGGAGCTGTGTTTGTGGTAACATAGTAAGAAATGACATTCCAGGAGTAATTCTGGAATTTTGCATGAGTCTAGAAACATTTCCCTTCTTCAAAATTTGACTAGGACCAGAAACCATTTCTTGTATTTTAACCCCTTGAACCTGTACTACAAATGGCATGGATAATTTAGAAAAATTTCACTCAATGGATCCTAAGGTGACTAGCCATTGAAATCCTAATACCAAATCACACCCATTCAATGGTAAGACTAGAAAATCTATACAAAAAATTTGCCCCTAAACTATCCACTACACTTCTCGACACATACCCAAAGTAACCAATGATCCATCATCTGCTATTGTAACTTTGAGCTGATGCCTCTGCTCAACTGGTAATCCACTAGCCTTCACAACTGCCAAACTGATAAAATTGTGTGTATTGTCACTGTCCACGAGACCAGCACCACCTTCCTCCCAATACAAACTTCAATTTTCATAGTTTCACACCTACTAGATCCAGACATAGCTTGTAAAAATAAAATAGGAATTTCATTATCAGGCCCCCTCTCCAGTTTCAGGTTCTAGTTTGTCATCATAGTTTAGAAATTCTTCTTGCTCCCCATCAACTTCATTTCCATCCATCAATAACTGGTAAAGCTGAGAATGAGTGCATTTATGACCAGAGACGAATTTAGCAGGACATCAAAAGCGTAGTCCCTTGCGACGCCTATCTTTCATTTCATTAGAAGATAAGTTTCCTGGACCATTACTGGTAGCATGAACTCCTTTCTTAGGTGTCGGTCCTAAAATGCCACTAGAAGTAGAACTTCTAGGAGGTTTAGGAGGTTTAAGAGACCCCATAAAACTTCTAAGAGTAGTAGAAGATCCTGCATTACTATAATTTGAAGGAGAAACATGAATAAAAGGTAGGTTGGGCTTTTGAGGTTGAACCATTGGGGTAGGAGCCCTATGATTACCCATCAAGGTAATTTGCTCAAAGTGTAAGGCCAACCTAAAAGCATCTAACAAATCTTTGGGTTGAAACACTCGGATATATTGCCCGATTTTCTATTTCAATTTTTTAATAAAAATACCAATAGCATAGTTATAGGAAATTGCATTTGATTCAGGAGACTTACAAATTCTAACAAGTATTGGTCTACCGATGTTGTTTTTTTAAGAGTAACTAGCTCCCCCATTGGATCCTCCTATCATTCAGGACAAAATCGATCCTTTAGGAGCTTAAAATATCGATCCCGTGAAAGATTGTGGAGACCTCCATGTTTGCGAACCACAAAATGGTGTCACTGCAAAGCTTTGTCTTCAAGATTCAAGAGAACCACCTTTAACTTCGCAGCATCAAGGACATTTTCGGCTAGAAAAAATTGTTCCAATTTTGCCCACTAGTCTCTGAAGTTGTCCCCATCAAAAGAAGGACACTAAAGCTTATAATTCTGGGTGCTGGTATCACCCCAGACGACCAACGCATCAGCCTTCTCGGTCGAATCAGTTGCTTGTGCCGGAGGATTCAACTTCACACTGGTCGAAGGAGATTCACCCACCACTCATTTCGAAGGAAGTGAAACTCCAACTAACTTTTTAAATAAAAACTTCAAGTCCCAAAACTCCGAACGAACTCCCTAGACCTCAGCTTGAATCTCCAAGGTTTTAGAAGCTATGGTTTGCTTGATTTTTTCCTCCAGTCGTTTCTCCAATTCCTTGAACTCAGTTTGCATCCGAGAAGATTCTTCCTGAGCTTGTGTTTGAACACAGTCAACCATTGCCAGGATGAGAGGTTCTAATACCTTTGATATCACTTAAAATAAATAACAAACAACACCAAGAAAAATATCAATCAAGAAACAAGAATGAGAGAGGAAGAAGGATTGAGATTTTTGAGAAATGGGAAAGAAAGCCTGAAAATCAAGTACAATTCAATCAATGCCTAACGGCTGGAAAAACCCTCTCTTAAACTAACCCAAACGACATCATTTGGCTCTTAAAAAAATTCAAATAAAACAAAATAACATAACAATCTTGAAACGACACTGTTTCTTCTTTAAAATAAAAAGACTTGATAACAGAAACTTTTATGAGTCTGGGTTGATAAATTTTACAGTTGTGTTTTATTTTTTGATTTTCGCTTGGATTGTTGTTTCGGGGTTAACTTAAACGGGTTACGGATAATAGTTATGAATTGATTCATCTATTTCCTTATTTGAATCTTAAACACTGATTTCAGAGACGTTAAAAGGCAATTTGTTGTCCCTATTCATTAATGATGTAATTCTCTGCTTCTTCTGTGTAGCACCATCAGTTTAAAATGAGTTAATCCTTTTCCTCACCTTTTCTCGTTGATCAGTAAGATAGGCATCTATTTTGCACTTCGATTTGCTTGATTTTTTAGGTTGGATAGTAGTTTTATGTTTTGAGTATGATGATATTTTTTTGGACACTCTCAATGTTTTGAGGATAAGTCACTCTAGAGTGCATATGAAGCTATTGAAAGTTCCATAATCCATGTTAGGTACATTTTTAAACTTAAGATAATGGGTTCTTTGGTCTTGAATGCATAAAAATGTATGCCACCTTTACATCCTACCTCAAACCAATTTAAGATACCATACTCTTCTTTGAATCTCTACAAATCTCCTAGGTTTGAGAACTCTCTCATCCAAGTAACCTTGTTAAGTCTCTAAGTTAATGTCATTGTCAGTACATGCCCTTAAGACCACACTTGACCACTCCATATATTGCCATGTCTAGGTTATTCACCTGCATTTCTGTAATGCTTAGCGTCCAAATTTCATGCAGAGAAAACAAGCTTTTTTTCAATGAATTTGACTAGTCGTTAGGCTTGTCAAATGAAGGTATCTTTTCAACTGGACAATATAGTGAACTCGTTGAAGATACACAAGGATCTTAAGACAAAAGTGTAGTTGTTCGTGATAGTGTTCTGCACTTCTGCACCATACATGGAGAGGGAGGCGCTTAGTAATACTACATTTGACAAAGTTTAATTGGTTTTGATCTTGTACTACCTTCTCATTTTTTACAGAAGGGGGTCATTATTTGGTTTTTGGGGTTGCAATTAGTATTTTACATTTATATTAAGCATGATAAAAAATGCATCACTTAGAGGTAGTTGGGAGATGAGGTGCATAAGCAACAGAGTATGTATCGGGAGAGTAAGGAAAAGATAGACAGTAAGAAATAGCAATATAGAGACTAAGAGGGAGATCTCAATTACATGGGGATTATATACAGTATACACCTTCAATCAACTGTTTAATGAGTGAGTTTGGTTGTTAATTTTATAAAGTATACACCTATAGTAGTCAACTCTTTTGAATTGAATGTAACTAAACAAAAAAGACAATATA
Organism: Abelmoschus esculentus; assembly: GCA_035048815.1. Classification (NCBI taxonomy): domain Eukaryota; kingdom Viridiplantae; phylum Streptophyta; class Magnoliopsida; order Malvales; family Malvaceae; genus Abelmoschus; species Abelmoschus esculentus. The sequence continues at coordinate 1,798,335 of JAUCBN010000061.1, read as the reverse complement.
ATCAAATTGATGAGTCACTTTATACCCGGTTAGTTATGAATTTATATAAAATTAGTGTCATATAATTGATTTTTCATTTTTCTTTAAAGCACTGAAACATAAATGTCCATCCTTGCATGCTATTTTATATTGTGTTTTAATTCAGTGTTAAAGAATATGATCAACATCTATTGAAGTATTGACTGATCTTCTCTGTTGCTTTCATGATCTTTAGAAACTGAAGTAAATATACTGATGGAGCTGATGGGCGGGAAATGGGTGCAAGTTGTGAACGGATCAATGATCAAGGCTCTTCCTTCTATGGTCATTTATCAGGTTCAAGCTTTATGTACACTGCCCCTCCTCACTCATATGTTAGCCAACCTCCACCTTTCCCTGTTGTTCGACTCCGTGGCCTTCCCTTTGGATGTACATAGGTTGATGTGGCCGAGTTCTTCCATGGACTGGACATAGTTGATGTCCTTTTTGTCCATAAAAATGATAAGTTCACTGGTGAAGCATTTTGTGTTTTGGGTTATCCACTTCAGGTTGATTTTTTCCTTCAAAAGAATAGGCAAAACATGGGCAAAAGATATGTAAAAGTTTTTAGAAGCAAGAGACAGGAGTATTATAAGGCAATAGCTAATGAAGTGTCTGATGCTCGTGGTGGTTCACCTCGCTGAAATGGCTCAAGGGCCAAATCTAGTGATGAAGCAAAGGAAATTGTTGAACATACAGGGGTATTGAGATTGAGGGGATTACCATTTTCTGCTGAAAAGGATGATATAATAGAATTCTTTAAAGATTTTGAGTTATCTGAAGATGTAATTCATATAGTATTGAATTCAGAGGTGAGGACAAGTGGAAAAGCATTTGTGGAGTTTGCAAATGCAGAAGATTCTAAATCTGCAATGGCCAAAGATAAGATGACACTAGGGAGCCGTTATATTGAGTTGTTCCCTTCATTTCCTAAAGAGATGGATGATGCAATTTCCAGAGGACGCTGATTCTTCTGACAATGCTTTTATTTGCTATAAACTTGCTATGTTTTCTTACCATGCTGATCTTTCGAGCTGGAATTTTCTTCAGTAGTTTTCTTGAGTTAGGAAGATGAAGTCTTACTATCAAAGAAGTGGGTGTTATATGATATTATTAGGATTTTATTTCTAGTCTTTGATTGTGGCCTGGCAAACTGATCACTTGAAGTCGAGTCTGGGACAGTGGACAAGTTTAGGCCAATTAGATGATAGTTTGTTCTGTGGTAACAGCATTATTTGCATCCTGTTATGCATAACTTGAGAGATGTTGCACTCTCGTTGTGATTCTCTCGATATTTCTATTCTTAAAACTAATGTATGAACAAGCTTGTTCATATCTCTTTGTTCGAAAGATTCATCCATTTACATTTACTTTGATTTTTGTTCCATTAAAGAAGAAATGTCCCAAAAGCATGGTTGGAAGAACAAAAAAAAGGCACCTTGGTACTGAACTAAAGCCAGATGTTTTTCTTTTTCTTTGTATCTTGATATTTGATGAGGGAAATTGAACTAGATTAGGTTTTATTTAGAATTCCAAGCCTGATTCTTGTGAATAAAGAAATAGATGCTAGATATTATTAGAGTTGCTTTTGAGGATAAGCTAATGTGAATGGTGATTGTAACACTTTAAAAATTATTATTAATTTTAAAATCTTAAATTAAAAAATCTTAATTTTCAGATTCTTAATTTTTGAAACCCTAATTTTTTGAAGTTTTTAAATTAATTTTCTAAATTTAAGAGCAGATTTTGGGATATGATTGTAAAGTTTAAAAGTTCAAGTTGTAAGTTTAAATTTTAAAAGTTAAAGTGATGTTTTAAAAATCCTAAAAAATCAATGACTAAATATGTAATTTATTCATTTTTAATTTTTATTTCAATATGATTTAATTTCTTTATTATTTCAATAAAATTATTTTATTATCTATTATTATAATATATGCTTTTTGAAGTTTGAGAAGTCTTGGGGTAATCTAATTTGTTTTTAAATTAAATTCTAATTTTTTACTTAAATTAGTTATTTTTTAATAAAAATATTCTATTAATTTTATTATTATTTTATAAAAATATTATTTTATTTTAATTATTGTTTTATCAAAACTTTTTATTTATTCTTATAATATATATTAAATATTATTAAAGTCCTGAACAAAGAAAGAAAATCTCTTTGAAATTATATAATCTTAATTTTTAATATTTATTATAATAATATTTTAAATTAATAGAATTCTAATTGTGATTGAAATCGGTTATTTTTCTTTATATATACACGTTGTGATTTAAGGGAAAAATTAAATTATTTTCTCTATCAAGATTCTCTAAAGCTTCTGTTTTCATTCTTTATTTTTGTTTGGGTTCAAAATTATATTATTTTGTAAATTTATTCGCTTTGGTTAAGGTATGTTATCTTCTAATGCTATAAATAAATTATTTTTGTTTGTGTTTTTATTATATACTATATAAAACTTTTTGAAAAGTGAATTTAAAATATATTATAGAACTTTGTTAAAATTTAAAAATTCAGATTTTATATTATTGTGTGCATGATCAGGATTGTACGGTAAAAGATTATGGTTTCGACCTCGTACAGATTAGTGAGCTGTAATGAATAGTTTTAGGGAACTTTCTTCTTAACGATTGGTGTTGTAGTTGGGTGCACTGTATTGTTTTTATAAAATTAAATTGTTTGTGTTGTGAATCATATTTTGTGTTAAACTTAAAGAATTTATAGAAAATTTTTTGCGTTTGTGATTGTGTTTTTTCTTGCACATTTGAGACACACTAAGCTCTTTAGCTTATTCCCCTTAATTTTCTCATAGAGATCTTTGGACTTTAGGCGATGCGATATTTAGAGAATCTCATATTTTATTCGGTTATTTTATTGAACAATACATAAATATTTTTAAACATTCTTTTAATTTAATTTTATTTTAGAGATTTTTATATAAATATTCAAAATTTTTATTATAATATTTAAGTATTTTATTTATTATAAGATATTTATTAAATTATTATATTTTATTTTAAATTAAAGTATAATTTTTAAAATTAATTTTTAAGTAAAGTTTTCAAACATGACTTCTAGATTTGACATATTTCTTCTTGGTCGTATCTAAGGGATTTCAGTTAGGGGTGAGCAAAACTCGACTTGACTCGAAAAAAATGAATAATTTGACTAGAGTCAAAGCGAAAATATTCGACTCATTTTAACTCGACTAGAAATTTTATAAACTTGAATAACTCGAAAAAATTTCAAATAAAATTTGATTTGTAAAACGGAAATTCGAATAACTAAAATAACACGAAGTTTTTTAGTAATTAGAAGATTTATTTTTAAGTTCGAGACGAGTCCCTCAAATTTTTATAATATATATATATATATTGATATATAAAAATAAGAAGAAATATTGCTACACATGAAAATATATATATATATAGCTTATATGATTAGTGAACGTTGTTTAAATTACAATCAGATCGTATTATAATATAATAAATAATTATAATTAAATTTATAAAAAAAAACTTGAAACTCGATTCAACTCGAATTTTTTCAACTCGACTCGATTCAAATTTTTTTAAATGAAAGTTCGAATGATAAAATTAGACTCGTCATATAACCCCCTGACCCGGTGCCACATTGGGCCTCTGACCCAAAACCTGTATTTCAAAATTTTGGCTTCAAGCCCAAGTAAAAACGATTCAAATCCAAATAAAATCATAACATACCAAGGTTTCAAATCCAAGTGTAACATCATCCAATATTTAAAATATTACGGAGCTCCAAATATTACAAACCCATTTAAAATATTAGAACCAATTAAATAAACAGAGTTACAATACATATAGGGTTCAATATAGTACTAGCCCACTACATCTATAACTGTACTCTGACACATAGTCGATGTTGAAATCCAAACCTCGATGGTGCTCTACAAAAATCGGCTTCACCTAACCTACACACGGAAATACATTTCGAACACTGAGCTACAAAAGCTCAGTGGGTACGCCAAACTCGGCCAACATCAGGCATATCATAAGCAGTAAAGCAAAACATATAAATATCGTGCATGATATGATGGCCTAGCATGCTTGCCTACCACATGACATAAATGAATGTATATTATCGCACACAGCATATACATGTCACAACAAAACAAACTCAAATAGTGAGGCTCGTGTCCACACAACATTGGGATCTTACACTCAGGATTGAGGCCGCCTTCAAATCCTATTCTCAGAATGTTACATCAAACATCTTCGAACGAGGCCATCCAACGTTCAGAATAATCGGGATAGAGGCCGCCCAACTAATCTCATGTTCGGAATATTACATCGAACATCTTCGAATAAGGCTGCCCAACATTTGGAATAAAGGTCTTCAATACATCACCCGGAATATTACATCGGATGGCCTTCGACGTGTTACAACACTTTTGGATATCCGGATTTCCATCAAACAAGGAATCAAATCACACAATTGGTCCACCTAAGACCTTCACATCAAGACTATTAAGATTTATCATAACTTAGTCTTCCAGGGTTAATAATCATCAATCTTGATTTAACAATCCATTTTATAGCTTTTAAGATTAATGAAGACTCTTAATCAAAATTACCAAACCTCAATCTCTACTTAAACTTGGGCAAGATTACACAGGGTATCGATACTCCTATATGGGGTATCGAAACGACCTGCATCGATACGTATACGAAAAGGGTCTCAAAACACCAGGTATCGATAGATACACTTTAACCAATTCTAAGGTCAACTAAGGAGGCTTATTTGTTTCGATACAAGTATCGAATCAAAGATGCCACTAGAAGACTCCGTATCAAAACACATTTCGATACGCCTGCCCAACTAGCCTATTTTTTCTCATGGGTATCGATATATGACTTTCCGGTATTGATACCCCCTGCACGATACTGCAGTTTTGCACTTAAAATTTCTAAGGAACTTCCCCAACTTTAATCTAATCGACCCTAAAGTGTTCCTACTCAATATTATGAATGTTTAGAGTGTTTTAACATCAATTTCATATCATCAAACATATTAACACGAATTTCACCATTAAAGTTCTTTAGACTAGCAACCAAGCTCCCTTCTTCTTCAAGCTTTTTCTCTTTCTAGGCTTGTTGAGGGCTCACAACCTTCTTTCTCTACAAGAGAAAGATGAAGAACGGATTAGAAAGAACTTGATTGATTTTCAGAGCTTAAAACACTAAAGAAACCCAGCTTTTAAGCTCTCAAACTCAATCGTGGATTGCACCATAACCCCCATCAAAACCTCTATCTTCTCCAAACCAACACATACTTATCTCTTTTAAAAGATCTCTAGCAGTCCTACAACTTTCTCTCTTGCACCAAAACGAGACTCTACTAGAAAACCCTAAAAAATCTTACCTTTGATGATTGTTGCAAAGGCAAAAGATAAAAAAAAATGAGGTTGTAGGGGATGATCTCATATCTTCTGCAAAGAGCAGAAAATAAATTCCCCTAACCCCTTTTTCCATCCTTCAACCATTTACCAAAAAGCCCCAAGGTCATATCCACTCAACTCTACCAAAGCCCAAAACACAACAAAGCCCAACAAGGCCCAACATAAACATGAGGCCCAAAACCGAAGCCCAAACCCTCGGGTTAACCCGACACTCGAATTCAAATCTGGGTAGTTACACATCAACTCGAATAACTCAAAAAATTTTTGACTACTCTTTTAAGCTACGAAGTATGTGTACTTCATTCCAATTCCGTATCAAGTATCTGATACTTCTTCGTACAATAGACATATTGGGTACAACTTGTTTTCGTTTCTTTATTTTACATGTTCTTTTATTATCCCATATTTTTTTTCCTTTTCTTGTTTCTTATGGATGTTTATTTTGGATAGTATTTTGCTCTCATGAATCAACTCTCTCTATATAAGTGTGATGTTATACTCACATGATTTTTGTATGATTTTATTTTTATATTTTCTTTGAATATGAAATTTATTTTATATTTTTCGTATTTTAACTGTATTTATACCCTATAATTTTATGAATTATTATTTTTGTTTATGTTTTTTTATCCATACCCGTATTTAAATCCGTATAAGTGCAACATACCTTTTAAGTTTGTGTGTAAGCATCATTGGTCTACTATTGAAACTTGTTATTGTCTTGTGTATGTAGTTTGCAGTAGAAAGTGGTTATGGAATTTTGTTCATATAACAAGAAAAAAAGGTAAGTATAATTCAAACAATATTTGTTAAAATTGTCAAGTAAAATCTATTTTTTAGATCCTATATATATTGTAATCTATAGATTCGATTCATGTTATCTAATTTGAACATTTAAGTTGTAACACCAGACTCGGATGTCACATTGGGCCTCCGGCCCAAAACCCGTATTCCAAAATTTATTTTCAAAACCCATGAAGTAAATCAAATTCAAATCCAAATACGATTCATAAAATTCGTTTAAGTTAAAACGCAAGCCCAAAATAGTATAAAGTAATCGGAGCTCCAAAATATTACAAACCATTAAAACATTCGACCCAAATTAAAATAATCAGAGTTACATTACATAGGGTTCGACACAGTACATGCCCACTAAATCTATTACATGCACTCTGACAACACGGTCGATGCTGAAATCCGAACCTTGATGGTGCTCCACGAACCGGCTTCACCTAACCTACGCACGAAAACATATTTCGAACGCTGAGCTACGAAAGCTCAATGGATACGCCGAACTCGGCCAACATCATGCATATCATAAGCAGTAAAGCATAACATATAAAATATCGTGCATGATATGATGATCTAGCATGCTTGCCTACCACACGGCATAATAATGTATAATGACGCACACATCATATACATGTCAAACAACAACACAAAGTAGTGAGGCCCGCGTCCACACAGCATCGGGATCCTACATCCGGTATTCGAGGCCTGCGTCCACACAGCATCGGGATCCTCCAAATCCCATACTCGGAATGTCACATCGAGTATCATCGAATGAGGCCCGCGTCCACACAGTATTGGGATCCTACATTCGGAATGGTCTTCAAAATCATCACCCGAAATGTTACATCGGATGGCCTTCGACGTGTTGCAACACTTTTGGATATCCAGATTTCCATCAAACAAGGACTCAACACACATAAACGATCCACCTAGGGTCCTCACATCAAAACATATCAAAACTTAACATAATTTAGTCATTAAGGGTTTAATACGTCAGTCTTGTGTTAACCATTCATTTCATTAATTATAAGATTCATTGCGACCTTTAATTCTATTATCGAACCTCAAACAAAGCTTATCTCGTCAAGTTTTCACAGGAGTATCGATACCCTTATATGGGATATCGAACCACCTTGCCTCGATACCTACCTAAAGAAGGCATCGAACCATGGGTATCGATACCAGTATCGATACCCTTTGACCATTTCCAAGGTCAACAAAAGAGGACCCTCCAGCATCGATACGGGTATCGATGCCATTATGCCACTGGAGGTCCCGGTATCGAACCATGGTTCGATACACCTGGCCACTTAGCCTATTTCCGCCCATGGTTATCGATACCGGTAGCCCGTGTATCGATACCCCTGCACAAAATGCAAGTCTGCACTTAGAAATTTCTAGGAATTCATTCCAAACTTGACTTAATCAATCCTACAGTATTCCTATTAGTTCCTAGAGATGTTTAGGACGTTTTAACACAAATTTTCAGCCATTTAACTCACTAACATAATTTCTACCATTAAAGCATACCAAGCTCAAACCAAGCAATACATACACTATATCTACATGTATGCAACTACCATGATATGTATGATGTAAAGAACAAGTTGGGAGTACCAACCTTGAGCTAAAAACAGCAAAACTTGAGCTCCCTACACCCTTAAGCTTTTCCACCTCCAAAGCATGATGATGGCACTCCAACCTCTTTCTCTACAAAGGGATGATAAACTAAGCATTAGACAACACTTAGGAAGATTCTCAGAACATTAAAAACACTAAAAACTGAGATTCAAACCCTTAAAACCTCATTCCCGAATTGCACCCTAAACCCCCACTTAAACCTTCATCCTCACCAAAACAACATTTTCTTACCTCTTTTTAAAGATCTTAATCACCTCTATAACTTACCCTTCAAGCTCAAAACGAGATTCCTAACAAAACTTACCAAGGTTCCACCTTTAGCTCTCTTCTCTTCTTGTTGGATTTTGAAAGAAAGATAGAGAAAGAAGGGATAATGGTGACTTCACCAAAGTCTGATTTTTCTGCAAACAAAAACAACCCCCAAACCCCTTCCTTTCATCCATTTAGACATTTACAAGAATGCCCCTAGCCTACCACTCAAAACCCAACACTCCAAGACCCAACAAGCTAAAGGCCCTACAAGGCCCAAAATTGAAGCCCAAAACCCATCGGGTCAAACCGAGACTCGGATCCGAATCTGGGTCGTTACAACTCTCCCCTCCTTATAGAAAATTTCGTCCTCGAAATTTACCTGTTAGGAAGAGATGAGGGTACTGAGCTCTCATGTCCTTCTCCGCTTCCCACGTTGCTTCTTCGATTCCATGATTCCTCCATAAGACCTTTACTAAAGGTATACACTTGTTCCGAAGCTCCTTGACTCCTTTATCCAAGATCCCTATAGGTCTTTCCTCATAAGTCAAATCTGCATTAACTTCTATTTCCTCAAGCTGAACCACATGCGATGGATCAGAACGGTAACGTCTCAACATGGACACGTGGAACACATCGTGTATACGTGCCAACTCTGGAGGTAAGGCAAGCCGATAAGCTCCGGTCCAACCCTTTGAAGAACCTCATAAGGCCCTATGTACCTTGGACTCAACTTTCCTTTCCGACCAAACCGGATGATCCCTTTCCACGGAGATATCTTGAGAAACACTTTTTCACCAAGCTCATACTCGATGTGCTTACGCTTCTTATCCGCATAAGCCTTCTGTCTATCAAAAGGTGCTTGCAACCTCTCTTTGATGATCTGAACTTTTTCTTCAGTTTCCTTAACAAGTTCTGAACCCACTATCTTTCTCTCATTAAGCTCCGTCCAACACAAAGGTGTTCTACACCTACGCCCGTACAAGGCCTCAAAAGGAGCCATCTTGATGCTTGACTGATAACTGTTGTTGTAAGCAAACTCTACCAACGGTAACTGCTCCTCCTAACTACGAGCAAAGTTCACAGCACAACACCGAAGCATATCCTCCAAGATCTGGATGACTCTCTCAGACTGTCCATCTGTCTAAGGATGAAAAGTTGTACTGAAGTGCAACTTGGTATCTAAAGCCTCGTGGATAGGCCTCCACAACCTCGCCGTGAACCTCGGATCCCTATCCGATATGATCGATGAAGGTACACCATGCAACCTCACGGTCTCCTTTATGTACAACTGAGCCAACTTTTCCAAACTGTAGTCCATCCTTACCGGTAAGAAGTGAGCCGACTTCGTCAACCGGTCAACTATAACCCATATAGCATCATGCTTCCTTAACTTCATCGGCAACCCGGTGACAAAGTCCATGGTCACTCGATCCCACTTCCACTGTGGAATCTGGATAGGTTGAAGCAACCCTGAAGGAACCTGATGATCCGCTTTCACTTGCTGACACGCTAGAAACCTGGTCACAAACTCTGACACATCTCTTTTCATGCACGGCCACCAAAAGAAAGGAAGAAGATCCTGATACATCTTGTTACTACCCGGATGAACAGAAAACGGACTATGGTGAGCTTCTCTCAAGATACGATCCCTTAGATCCTCTAAAGCTGGAACACACAACCGACCTTGAAAGTACAAGAACCCACCATCTCGTACCTCAAAGTCTGACAACTCACCTCTCTGAACAGCCTCTAACTGAGCCACCAACTCCTCGTCTAACACCTGTGCTCTCTTGATCTCCTAAACCAGCGTGGGCTCTACACGCAACTCTGCCAAAAGACCTCTATCGTCGGTCATCCTCAACCGAGCAAACAAAGCTCTCAAGTCTGACATGGACTTCCGACTCAAGGCATCGGCGACCACGTTCGCCTTGCCGGGATGATACTCTATGATACAGTCATAATCCTTTAACAACTCGATCCACCGACGGTATCTCAGATTCAACTCTTTCTGTGTAAGTAGGTACTTTAAACTCTTGTGGTCGATGTAGATGTAGCATTTCTCCCCGTAGAGAAAATGCCTCCATATCTTCAAAGCGAAGATAACTGCTGCAAGCTCAAGATCATGTGTAGGATAGTTCCTCTCATGGGGCTTCAATTGCCTCGAGGCGTAAGCAACCACCTTACCCTCTTGCATAAGCACACAACCTAACCAATTCAAGGAAGCGTCACTAAACACCACATAATCTTTCCCCGATTCCGGTTGCGTCAAGACCGGAGCCTCTGTCAGATAAGCCTTAAGCTGCTCAAAACTCTGTTGTCTCCTTTCGTTCCACACAAACGGAACACCTTTCTGAAGCAACTTGGTCAAAGGTGCCGCTATGATCGAAAAACCCTTAACGAACCTCCTATAGTATCCGGCAAGCCCAAGAAAACTATGGACTTCCGATACATTCCTTGGTGGTTTCCACTCCACCACAGCTTGGATTTTCTGAGGATCTACTCGGATTCCATCCGCTGCAACTATGTGGCCCAGAAAAGCCACCTCGGACAACCAGAACTCACACTTACTAAACTTGGCATACAGACGCCTATCCCTCAACACCTGAAGAACAACCCTTAGGTGGTAGTCATGCTCCTCCTCTGAGCGTGAATACACCAAGATGTCATCGATGAACACAACCAAAAGCTGATCTAGATATGGCTGAAAGATCCGGTTCATCAAGTCCATAAAAGCTGCAGGTGCATTCGTGAGCCCAAACGGCATCACTAAGAACTCATAATGCCCGTACTGCGTCCTAAAAGCGGTCTTTTGGACATCCTCTTCCACCACCCTCAGCTGGTAGTACCCTGACCTCAGATCGATCTTAGAAAATACACGAGCACCCCTCAACTAATCAAACAGGTCATCGATCCTAGGCAAAGGGTAACGGTTCTTGATCGTGACCTTGTTGAGCTGACGGTAGTTGATGTACATCCTCATCGATCCGTCCTTCTTCTTAAAAAACAAAACCGGTACTCCCCACGGTGACACACTCGGTCAGATAAAAACCCTCTCAAGCAACTCCTGGATCTGTTGCTTTAACCCTCTCATCTCCGCCGGTGCCATACGATACGGCGCTATGGACACCGGTGCCGTACCCAGCAACACCTCTATCCGGAACTCCAACTCACGATCGGGTGGTAAACCGGGCAACTCCTCCGGAAACACATCTGGGTACTCACAAACTATCCTCAAACTCTCTAAAGCTGGACTCTTAACACCCACATCCACCACGTGAGCTAAGAACGCCTCACAACCCTGCTGAATCAACCTCTGAGCTAACAAAGCTGACAAAACATTCGCTAAACACGGGTTTCTCTCACCCCTCACAACAAGCTTAGAACCATCAGCTACTCGAAGCTTCAAACTCTTAGATCTGCACCCTAAGCTCGCATCGTGTTCGAACAACCAATCCATCCAAAGGATTGCGTCGAACTCTTGAAACGGCAAAACCATGAGGTCGGCCGGGAAGATAGATCCTTGTACCTCGATCGGACACCTCCGATAAACCTTATCCACCAACACGTCTAACCCCAACAGACTGGTCACACGAACTCCTACCTCTAGATCCTCCGTTGGTAACCCCCACTGCTCCGATATCCCACTACGAATATAAGAGTGGGTAGATCCCGAGTCCACAAGAGCAATTATAGGGACAGAAAACAAACTGAACGTACCTGAGATCACATCTATCGCAGCACAATCCTCTTGTGCCCTCACCGCATACTGTCTCGCCGGTGCTCTAGTAGTGGACTGAAAGGTGCCTCCTGATGCATGGCTGGCTCTGCCACGCGAAAACCCACGACCCCTCTGGGCCTGGAACACAGTCCTCTGAGCCTGACCTGGTGGAGATGTCACACCCTCTGGGCAGTCCCTCACAAAATGCTCCGAAGACCCACACTGAAAGCAGACCCTGACATTGCCCCAACACGGTCCTCGATGATTCCGACCACACTGATTGCAAACTTAAACACTGGCACTTCGCTCCAAACCCTCCAGACCTCTAGCAGTAGAAGACACAGACTGCCTCCTACGTCCCACAGACTCTGATCTCTGGTTCGACCTCGAACCTTGATTCGATGCTTCTCTACTCTGATTCCAACGGCTCCTACTCCTACCGGAGTGAGAATGAGAGTTACCCGTATGACTCTGACTAGCTCCATCGGTGACTCCCTGACCAACAGACGACCCATAGGTCAAACCCTGAACCTGCTACAGTGACTTGGCACTAGCAGCCAACTCAGAAAACACCTTAGGCGGTGCCGCAGTGAGATAAGTCTGGATCTCCTTCCTCAGACCTCTCAAGAACCTCTTACATCTCATCTTCTCTGTAGCAACAAGCTCGGGGGCATACCGGCTCAGCTAAAGGAACTCCTGCTCGTAAGCAAAGACCGAACGATTCCCCTGGACAAAATAGGTAAACCGCTCCCTCAAGGTATCGATGTGAGTCTCACCCACATACTTGCTCTCAAACTCCTCAAGGAAGTCCTCCCACTTAGGACGACGAGGATACCAACCCTGCTCAACTGTCTCCCACCACTCTCTCTCATTTCCTTTCAAAAGTGACAACACACACGATAGCTTGTCCTCTGACCTCAGCCTCATCTGTCCCATTATCCACCTTGTGTCATGCAACCACTGATCAGCATGTACGGGATTATCTTGTCCCATACCAAAGAAGTCAACAGCTCCTTGCCTTCGCTCCCTCTCAACCGTGCCTTACGAGGCGTGGAAGATGGCCTCGGTATATCTCACGATCCTACGCAAGGTCTGGTTCAACTGAGCAAAGTAGTTGGCCCCTTGACCAACTGCATCATCCGATGACACCTCCTCATCGGGCTCATACTCGTAGTCGAAGTCTCCTCCACGAGAACCTCGGCTTTCCTCTTGATCCCACACACGTCTCGGCATACTCAACCACTTCTGCACAAAGAACAACAACAAACAAGAGTACACCATCAAAATCTCAGCTTTAAAGAAAGTACGTTATCGACTCGTGGGCATGTACTTGTCTGACACCTATATAATACACTAGACTCCCCCGGGGACTTCCAAGAACCGACTCAACCTAAGCTCTGATACCACTAAATGTAACACCCGACCCGAATGTCACATTGGGCCTCCGACCCAAAACCCGTATTCCAAAATTTCTTTTTAAAACCCATCAAGTAAATCAAATTCAAATCCAAATACGATTCATAAAATCCATTTAAGTTAAAACGCAAGCCCAAAATAGTATAAAGTAACCGGAGCTCCAAAATATTACAAACCATTAAAATATTCGACCCAAATTAAAATAATCAGAGTTACATTACATAGGGTTCGACACAGTACAAGCCTACTAAATCTATTACATGTACTCTAACAACACGGTCGATGCTGAAATCCGAACTTTGATGGTGCTCCACGAACCAGCTTCACCTAACCTACGCACGAAAATATATTTCGAACGCTGAGCTACGAAAGCTCAGTGGATACGCCGAACTCGGCCAACATCATGCATATCATAAGCAGTAAAGCATAACATATAAAATATCGTGCATGATGTGAAGATCTAGCATGCTTGCCTACCACATGGCATAATAATGTATAATGACTCACATAACATATACATGTCAAACAACAACACAAAGTAGTGAGGCTCGCATCCACACAGCATCGGGATCCTACACTACGAGCAGGGCCCACGTCCACACAACATCGGGATTTTACATCCGGTATTTGAGGCCCGCGTCCACATAGAATCGGGATCCTCCAAATCCCATACTCGGAATGTCACATCGAATATCATCGAATGAGGCCCGCATCCACACAGCATCGGGATCCTACATTCAGAATGGTCTTCAAAATCATCACCCGGAATGTTACATCGGATGGCCTTCGACGTGTTGCAACACTTTTGGATATCCGGATTTCCATCAAACAAGGACTCAACACACATAAACGATCCACCTAGGATCCTCACATCAAAACATATCAAGACTTAACATAATTTAGTCATTCGGGGTTTAATACGTCAATCTTGTGTTAACCATTCATTTCATTAATTATAAGATTCATTGCGACCTTTAGTTCTATTATCGAACCTCAAACAAAGCTTATCTCGTCAAGTTTTCATAGGGGTATCGATACCCTTATATGGGGTATCGAACCACCTTGCCTCGATACCTACCCAAAAAAGGCATCGAACCATGGGTATCGATACCCTTTGACCATTTCCAAGGTCAACGAAAGAGGACCCTCCAGCATCGATACGGGTATCGATGCCATTATGCCACTGGAGGTCCCGGTATCGAACCATGGTTCGATACACCTGGCCACTTAGCCTATTTCCGCCCATGGGTATCGATACCGATAGCCCGTGTATCGATACCCCCTGCACGAAATGCAGGTCTGCACTTAGAAATTTCTAGGAATTCATTCCAAACTTGACTTAATCAATCCTACAGTATTCCCATTAGTTCCTAGAGATGTTTAGGACGTTTTAACATAAATTTTCAGCCATTTAACTCACTAACATAATTTCTACCATTAAAGTATACCAAGCTCAAACCAAGCAATACATACATTATATCTACATGTATGCAACTACCATGATATGTATGATGTAAAGAACAAGTTGGGAGTACCAACCTTGAGCTAAAAACAGCAAAACCCGAGCTCTCTACACCCTTAAGCTTTTCCACCTCCAAAGCTTGATGATGGCCCTCCAACCTCTTTCTCTACAAAGGGATGATAAACTAAGCATTAGACGACACTTAGGAAGATTCTCAAAACATCAAAGACACTAAAAACTGAGATTCAAACCCTTAAAACCTCATTCCCAGATTGCACCCTAAACCCCCACTTAAACCTTCATCCTCACCAAAACAACACTTTCTTACCTCTTTTTAAAGATCTTAAGCGCCTCTATAACTTACCCTTCAAGCTCAAAACGAGATTCCTAACAAAACTTACCAAGGTTCCACCTTTAGTTCTCTTCTCTTCTTGTTGGATTTTGAAAGAAAGATGGAAAAAGAAGGGACAATGGTGACTTCACCAAAGTCTGATTTTTCTGCAGACAAAAATAACCCCTAAACCCCTTCCTTTCATCCATTTAGGCATTTACAAGAATGCCCATAGCCTACCACTCAAAACCCAACACTCCAAGACCCAACAAGCTAAAGGTCCTACAAGGCCCAAAACCTCACAACACGGGGCCCAAAACTGAAGCCCAAAACCCATCAGGTCGAACCGACACTCGGATCCGAATCCAGGTCGTTACATAAGTCATCATAATTTAATTAGATTGTTTTTATTGGATAAGATTAAAATTTTAAAATTCAAAAAGTACGTGGACTAAATGTTTGTATTTAAGGGCCAATGCAGGCCTGGGCCTACCTAGGCCTTGACTCATCCATTATAATTTTTTCTCCTTATTTTGTATTTTTAAATATATATAATATATTTTAATTTATGAATAAAATATAAGGAAATTTTGAGAAATATAAGAGTTTTAAATTTGTTTTAATTTTTAAAATTTATCTTAATTTTTAAACTTTGAATTTTAAGTAAAGAATAAAAATTAAAATAAAAATGATTTTTTATATATTTTTATTATATTTTACTATCGTTATATAATTATTTTTAACAAAATATATTTTAAAAATAAATAATTAAAATAAAAACTAAAAGAATTAAATAATTAAATATTTTTTAAAAAATAATTTTTTAGAATATAATTAGAATTTTACTCTATATATATACTAAATAAATAAAAACTAAAATTAAAATTATTTTTAATAAGCATATATTTTATTTTTCATATCTTTAAAAAAAACTTGAAGGAGAATACAATGCAATATACTTTCCAATCATTATAATAGTATTTAGTTTCAATTTAAATAGTTTTCTACGATCATGTAGACAATATATATTTTTTTCATGTGTTATACATATATCACTGAGTTGAAGGATTCAAATTGTATATAAAAATCGATCTAGTAATTACTAAAAGTTTGAGTTATTCGAGTCTCAATTTTTTTAATAAAAAAGCTATTTTTACTTTAAAAAATTAATTTTTACGAGTAAGACTTTTTTCATATCTAGTTCTCTTTATATTAGCCCGGTCAATATCATTTTTCTAGATTCATCACTGAGTACTGTCATATAATGAAATACATGTAAACTGAGGGCTACTCCTAAATATTCAAAAATAAATTTTAATGAATATTTTCATTAAAATTAATTGATTTTAATTTATTTTTAGAGGTCGAAAAATTTTAACTTTAAAAAGTTTTTATCTAATCAAAATATAAAGATAAATTATATAAATTATCATTGAATATTATTCTTATCTATCAATTATTAAAATTTTAAAATTAATTTACTCATTAAAGTTTAAATATTAAATGTTTTTTATTCCTAAATTTTAAAAAAATATATTATGAGTTATTCTCATCACGTCATTTATAAAACAAACCAATCAAAAGCATCTATTTAATTATTTTTTTTTATCTTATCCTTTTTATCATATAAATTTTTACTAATATTTACTGTAAATTAAGTTTAAAATAGTTTTTACCCTTGGTAAAAATATAAGGTGAAAAATAATAATTAAATAAATACGTTTGATTAGTTAGTCTCATTAATGATATGGTGGGAATAACCCATAATATAATTTCTCCTAAATTATAGACATTGTACGTATATTATCACCATTAAAATTTAAACAATCATAAATTATGATCATTCAATTTCAAATTTTACTGTTCACTTTATCTGGATGCTTGAATCTGATTTTAATTTCTATTTTATCAAAAATTCTTTAAAGTTCACAAATCAGTAAAATATCTGTTGATTTTTTACGTTGGTGTTCTTTCTTTGTTGTCACATAGAGACTATTTCTTAGTATGTTATTTTTTTTGTGCTTATAAAAATTTTTATCATTTAAATTTTAGAGAAGTTTATTGGTCCGTCAGAAAATAAACGTTATCAAAAAATAATAGAGTAACAAAAATATTTAATGTCTAAATTTTAGTAAGTAAATTAAACGCTTTAAAATTTTAATAATTAAAATAAATTTAAGAATAAAATTTAATAATAGTATATAATTTATTCAAATTATAAATATTAAAGGATAAATTTATCATTATCTTTAAAAAAATCATCTCCCCCTCTCCCTTTCCTAAATCCTAACCGACTAATGCTTAGGGCAGCGGTCACCCCTGCCCAAAATTTTCCCACTCAAATATTAACACACCCAGTCCCAAGTCCCATCCCTTCTAAGTTTGTGAAAGGTTTCTCCCCCACTCTTGAGTTTCATGTTCCATAAATTTGCCTTCTTTCCTTTGTGTTTTACAATAAAACCTGAGTTCATCGCCTTCATCCTTAATCTAATATGTATTTTTTTCACTTCTTAATTTGATTCTGCTGGTGATTTATCGAATCATCCATTTCTGGGATATGATTTTGTCATCTTTCAAAAGTTTGAGCTTCTAAAGGGATGACAGTTTCTTCTTTTGAATGAATCTCTTCCTTCACCTTGAGAAATTCCTTGTTAAATTGCATCAACTTGCTCTTTCTTTCTCCCAGGTTTAGTACCTTTTATTCTGGTTTTTCCTTTCTCTTTCAATGGCACCCACCAGCAGAAGGGGCAGAAGAACAACAAGAAAAGCGACCAAGACAAGAACAACTCATCACAAAAAGAAGCTTGCAAACCCCACTGTTCAACAGACATCAGTGTTGGAAGATTTGTCTTCCAATTCTTCCACCATAAGTTCAGATAATCTTTCCAAGATCGAGCCATTGGATGGTATCTCTACTACTGCAACTAGTACTACAAGTCCTTGCTCTACTCCGAAAGCTCCGAGGTTTCGGATACCGGAGGTGGACACATGCCCTCCGGCACCCAAGAAACAAAGGGTTCTCTCCAATTGCTCATCGCACAGAACACCTATTGCTTTCTTTGCTCCTCCGGATTTGGAGCTCTTCTTCTTCTTTGCACATAGGGATATCTCAGTCTGATGGCATAAACATAAAGACCATTTCAATAGTTTTTAATATTTGATTTTCTTTTAGGTTTGATTTCATTTAGTACAGGTTAAGAACTTCTTTTATGAGTGATTTAGGAAGAAGAAGGAGAAGAAAAACAAAGTTGGTAGCTGCGTATTTAGCTTACTTTGGGGGGGCAAGTTTTGTTGGGTTTTCAAATTTGTAGGGTATGCTAATCACTAAATTTATCTGGGGCTCTCCAACTAAGTTTAGCTTTAATTCCTTTATCATATGTATTGCTGACTTTTGGAAGAGTGCAATATTGTAATATGTGGGTGTAATTTGAAGTTTTTAAGTATGGTTTTTGTTTGTTTAAATCAACTTTAGAAAGGGAAAGAACCCTTGATTTTGATTAACCAATACTCTTACTATTTGGAGACTTGATTAATGACTGAAGTGGTGAGATTTGAGGGTCCCCACCCCCCAAAAAAACCCTTTGATTTTGATCTAAATTAATAGAAAAGAGTTCCAGAAAGGGTGTTTCACCCTCATATTCTACCTTAGGACATAAAAAACATCTCTTAGAACATAATCCAAGAGGAGGGTAAAGCATCCAGTTCAAATCTAGCAACCCAATCTGCAGTTTTGTTACATAACCGATCAACAAAGAAGAAAAAACCAGCAGAAAAAAGTTTAGCAGACTTGATATTGTCATGTAAGGTTGCATAAAGCAATACATGTATGTATGATAGTGTCATATAAGGTAGAGATGATGGTGTCAGATTGTGAGTGTCTGCCTGTCTGAGCTCACCCCAACATGGCTAAGGGAATCCAATGAACAGACTCGTGCGGGTTGCTGCAGTGGAGAATCTCGAGATATTTTCATTTATATCATATGTTTTGAATAATTTTCTTTAATTTCTACTTTCAATTAACTTATTTTCGATCATTTTTATTCCATTGCATGCCTAGAATGTATTTCCTTTCTCCCTTTCTTTTGGTTTCTTCAACCTCTTATAAGAATATTATTTGGAATTCACATTTTTAAATCACATTAAAATTATATTGTTGGTTATCAGGGGCGATTCAAAGATTTTAGGGTTTGTGTATAATTTATTTAAAGATATATAAATTGTTTTCTTCAAAAAAATTATCTTAATAAAAATATATTATTAGATTATCCTCTTGAGTAACAAAAAATTAAATATAAAACATATAAAAATCAAATATTTTCACCTAAAAAGTGTCATTCTTCTTTGTGTTTTAAGTTTTAGATAATTATTATATATATACACATAATTATATATATTTATATATTTTTTATAAATATTCAATTTAATTTATTTTCTTTATTTTTTGGCTCCTCCCTTAGGGGCATTATACGGCCGTTTCTATTGCGCATGTCTAAAACCTCATAGGGGCATTATACGGCCGTTTCTATTGCGCATGTCTAAAACCTCAACCGTTTGTTATCAAATTTATACTCCCATTTTCTATTAATTTTGTCCTTTCTTGACTTTTAAAGGTTAAACTTTAACCATGATTATTTTAAATATTTTAAAAAATAAATTTTATAAAAAATATATATTTTAAATTTATTTGATTGAAGGTTTAAAAAATATTTTTTTTATTTTTATCAATAATAAAATTTTAAATAATAATAAGTCAAAATTTAAAAAAAATAATAAAAATCAATAAAAATATTTAATGAGACAGAAAAAATAATAAAAATATAAAGGTTATAATGATTTTTTTTTCTTGATGATGAACTTTGTTAATTGGAATGGTGTAAGATATGATTCACACATTATTTCTTTTTATAATTTTAATAAAATGTGTATAGACAGAAAAATTATATCATGGGCCAGTCCCATCACGTGTCTATGAGACCGACCGATAAAAACTACCCATCTTACCATATTATATTTTTTTCCAAGTGATTTTTCACTTGAAAAATTAAAAAATAATGAGGTAGATAATTTTTATTGGTCGGTCCCATGAATGACGTGGTGGGACTGACCCATGATATAATTTCTCGTATAGACATGGTTTTGACCAAATGATGGAACCTAATCTCAGGTCATGGGAGCCTATTTCCTTGTTTAAAATATGTGATGAATGATTGTGATTAACGTGTAGACACTCCTTTAATTACATCTCCTTTTTTGCTTATATTTTACCTTATGATTGATATTATTTATTTTTATTTTTTCGATCATAAATATGAAACCTTACTTATTGTTTAGTCAAGTGACAAATCATCCCTCAATTTAGGTAAAAAATTCAAATCATAAAGTTGATAAATTATTATGATATCTAAGTTAGCACTATTACGAAGGGTTGGATTAATCGATGATTATATCGAGTGTATTATAATAATATAATGAAAGATTTATTAATTGACTGTGTAGTTAAGGATATTCATATTATTTTTATCTTCTGTATTTTAATCTCGATATTTACTTTAAGAATATTATATCTCTACTTAATAAAAAATTAATACATAATATAATTGAAAGTTGATGTAAATCAATAGTAATCGTCGGATATATAAGGATTCAACTATAAATAGAGGTCTCCTCATTTTACTTTGTATCATCCATCTCAATTCTATTTATTGAGTAATAAAATGTATTTACTCTAAATCCTCTAAAGTGTTATTGAATGTTCTTTATGTTCTTTTAGAGTTCTTCGTAACTATTCTCATAGTTATTTTCCGCTTAAAATGATCTTCCGTTCTTGAGTACCTTCAAAGTTTGATCTTTCAAAATAGGATTTCAGACTTACTTAATCGTTTGTCTTGAGGACTCGATTAAGGTTGTACAGGTTACCTGATTCAGAAATCTAACCCTATAACAACTAATTGTTAAAGTATCACATTAATTTCATATAAAATTAATTTGGGTTAAATCGATCAAATCTCACAACTCTTACGAGCCATAAGTATATATTAGAACTTTGTTTGCTTCCTTAAAATAATCACAACTCTCTCAAATTTCAAGTATGTGAGAATTAATTGCGTAAAATTCTTGAAATAGGAGTTATATTTTAATGAAGAATTCAATAGTCACATTGAGTGGCAAAGTAATGTATGTGACAATTAATTTCATAGGATTCTTGAAATAACCATAAAATCTCAAATAAAATATAAATCAGATAAAATTGAATTTTAAGTAGTTTTAAGTTTGTTCCATTGGATATTTACAATATTAATTTTGAGTAGCGGTCGGATTCAGATTTAAAATAATCAGGACTCAAACAGAGTTAGAGTCATTATCACTTCATATGATAAACAATTTAAATTTGAATCGATTTTAATCAAAATTTTAATTCGAGTCAATTTTTTAGATTCCTAGTTACAACATCAATGAATGGAAGGAAGCCCCAGCCAAATTTAACCTTTGTGGACAAAGTGATATATTTCACCTTACTCCTGGAGATGATATGCCTCTATAATACTACAAAAAAGTCGTTGGTAGTGCAAATATCACTCCCTCCACGTATGATGAGATGACTGAAAAAAGAGAAAAAGAGTGACAGATGCTTTTCCTGTCCATGTCTTCACCTTAGTTTCTACTTTTAGATATAAATAAATGTAGGAGAGTAATGACGAAACAACATGAAAGTGGGAAGAGGTAATTATTTCTTTATTTTTGAGTTATTTTATTTTATTTTTTAAATTGATTTATTTATAAATTTATTCTTTTATTTTTAAATATTTATATTTATATTTTTTAAGTTTAAATCTAGATTTTGTTAATATAAGAGAGAATATATGTATACATACGTATGTATGTATATATATATATATATATATATATATATATATATATATATACACATGCATATACATATTAGATGTAGATGATAAAGGGGTGATGTCTCTCTGCTTCAGTTCAATTATGAGGTTCCCTTTTCCTCGGAGAAATCAACCTTTTTCACACTCCATGATATGGTCCATTGTTTGTGGGTTATGATTAGGGTTTTTATCGAGCGAATTGATCACAAGTTAAATATTATTTGATTTGTGTTTGTTAAAATTGTGTTCGATTCGTGCTCGTTAAAAAATTTTGTTATTCAATTCGACTCGTTGACCGTTAAGCTCACTAAAAAACTTACCTTATTTTTAACTAAAAGCAAAATTTAATAATATTAAGATAAATTAACAAATTTAACCAAAAATATCAAAAAGAGTATATAAAACACTTTCAAAGTTTAAATTCGAAATTAATAATACATAAATACACCAAACTAACTTATTAAAATTAAAGTAATAATTCAAAAATTAATAATTCTTATTTAGATTTATTTTTTGAATAAAATAATTTTAAATTAATTATTAAAAAAATATTTTAAAAAATTAACGAGCTGTTCGTAAACTTATCGGGTCGAGTTATACTTTGTTGTATTCGATTTGTTAAAGTATCGAGTCGTGTTCGAGTTTTAGTCGAACCAATTCAAATTAAGTATTTATTGAGTTTTGACCGAGTCAAATTCAAACAACTCTCGAGTTTCTTAACTCGTTAAACACCCCTAATTATGATCACCCCACATATATACGATCATGGCCATGGCCATGGCCATAAACTCTCTCGCACAACAAATATATATACATGCGATCATGATGAGTAATGGTATAAATAATGACGTAATTTAAGGTAAGAGTTAGGAGATTATTTTTTAAAAAAATTAAAAAATTAAATTAATTTTTTAAAAATTTTAAGAATTTAGTTAAAATTATAAATAATTTTAAAATATTAGATAATTTTTTAAAAGTTACTACAATAAATTTAATTAAAATAGTCTCAAATTCAAGTTAGTTTATTATCCATATACACTCCATGTTTTAGAATTCTATTCCATATTTTATTGTATTTTGTCTAAACCCTTACAGATACAGAACAAGAATACTCGAGTGAGAGAGAGCCTCATGTGCCCTTGGAATGAGAGATTTTAAAGCTAATTCATTCTTTAGTAGTTGAGTTCACTGCATGTGGATTTGTGTCTTTTCTGGTGAAGTTAAATTGTGACTTCCCATGATGAGTTTAGGTTAAGTATCTGAACCTGATCAGGCTTTTACTTTCATTGTTTAATAGGAAGAGGAATAGGATCAACTTTTTTCTAGAATCCGAGGTTGAACACCATGATCACAAGGGAGGAGTAAATGAGGAGCAGTAAATTTATTTTAACTTACAAGTCAAAACAGTTATCACATGCGGGAACTCTTCGGTCCACGTTAGGATGGACACGGAATCCGAACCTGATGGGTTTTGATTTGATCCGGTTTGATCGGGTTGAATTTTTTGGTGAAAAATTCGGGTTCGGGTCGGGTTAGATTTTTTTCAAGGGTGATCTCGGGTCGGTTTGTGTTTAGGGTGTAAAAAATCTGATTCGACCCAACCCGGGACTAATAGTATAATTTTCCCATATATATTTTAGATATTTACAATAATGATCCATCTTTATATATATTTTATACAATTAGATTATTAAAATTATTTTTTATAATTAGATCATTAGAATTAAATATTTTTATAATTAGATCCTTAAATTTTATTTTTTTTACAATTTAATCCCTAAAATTTTATTTTTTTAATGATTCGGGTCGGGTCAAGTCGATTTTTTTTCACCCTTAAACCGTATCGAGTGGCGGGTATGATTTTTCGGGTCGGGTGCGGATAGGCCAAAAATCCGACCCGACCCGACCCGACCCGACCCGTGCCCATCCCTAGTCGAGGTACCCATTATTGTTTTTTTAAAACACACAAATGTTCACTAAACCATCATAAGAAATATAAAATATAAAATGATTATTAAATTTTTCAAAGTTATATAATAATTATTAAATTTTAATTTTTATTATAAAATAATTATTGAATCGTTAATTGTCGTTCATTGAATAATATGATAATTAAAAATATTAACTAATTTAATCCTAATTTAAATTTTATTCTTGACATGTAAATCAATTAATTGTATAAATATTAAGAATTAAATATGTTATATAAATTTTCTTAACTGTGACATCACTTAGTTAATTGTTGTTAATAGTTTACACATAATCATACATACAAAGAATCTGAGAGAACCTCGACAAAATAAACTACATAAAGAAACTAAAACAATCGTAAAAGAACGATAAAGCTACTATACGGGGCATCTCCTCTTATAGAAGAGTTAAAATATATATCGACGGCTTGTGATATAACCGAACACTCATGTCCTCGTCCCCTACAAGTTTAGTCTTCGAGTTTGTTGCCTTATTTCCATCTCATAACGAGTATTTGTACTGAGGGCATGAACCAAAGAACCATTTTGATGAGCCAGGTGGCTTCCTAACTATTAGATTTGAATTTAATTCGACGCTCACCAGCATCACATGCACACAACAAGCCAACATATAGACCCCATAATTCAACTTTGAAAACAGAGAAAACTCCCACAATTTGGAAACAGAGAAAACTACCATAATTCAACTTTGAAAACAGAGAAAACTACCCGATCGAATTATATAAGACTCCCACATATGACACATGGCCATTGATACTCCTCCGAGCCCCATCGGTATTCAATCTACACCTGCTCTTAATATAGATGTTATATTTGGACTCCAAACCTAAAACTATTATTATAAAATTTTGCTTTTAAAACCTAAAACCTAAATAATTAATAAAACATACACTCATTTGAATATAATAAGGATTCATGTAGTTTAAAATTGTACAAGTGGAGCTCTAAATAATATAATATTTAAAAGTATTCGACTCTAAAATAAGAGTTACAAATTTAATATACGGTCCTACGAAATACATAACCCGATACATCTTGTAATTGTACTCAACACTAAAGTCGATGTTAAAATTCAACCCTTAATGATGTTCCTCCAAGCCAAACAACCTAAGAACCTATAGACGAAAATAACGATTATGAACGTTGAGCTAACAAAATATGGTAGATACACAACCATATTAGTATAATTTAGTGAGACCTATGTCCACAAAACATAAGGATCCTACACTACTAGTAAGGCTCACGTCCATAAAGAATCAAGATCCTATATTTTTGAGATTGAGGCCCCTATCCATAGAGAATCGTGATCCTCAATCCATGCTTAGAATGTCTCATCAAGTATCTTTGAATAAGGATCCTACACTACTAGTAAGGCTCACGTCCATAAAGAATGGAGATCTTATACTTTTGGGATTGAGGCCCCCAATCACAAAGAATCGTGATCCTCAATCCATGCTTAGAATGTCCCATCAAGCATCTTTGAATGAGGTCTACATTCACAAAGAATCGAGATCTTCCATTCAAAATTTTTTAATATGTTGTAGCACTTACTTCTGGGTATCCTGATCCCAACAACAAGAATGAATCAAACATCTAGGTAGCCCATCAACACACAATAAGGTTCCTAGTTGCCACACAATATCAATGATCCATCAAAGATCCTTATGACTATTACCTCATATAATTCACCCAATTATTTACCAAGCCATTAGCCATTTATTCTCATATGGGGTTTAAATCTTGATTTCTCAGTTCTAATATTCATTTTATACCTTAGGAGACCCCTCAAGCCACTTGCCTCGAATTATAGAGCCTCCGAATGCAAACACAAAATTCTTGGACATATTATCCAACGAGCATTGATACTCCTATATGGGTATCAATATTCTCCTATAGGTAGCGGGTACTCTCCCCAAGTACTGTTACACCATTTAGGTTCAAAAGAATTGAACCTTCTACACATATCGATGCGCTCACCACTATATCGGTATAATATATCAATACTTGAACCACCCCATATCGATCCTCACTTGTACCGATACTCCTAACTCTTTTATCCTTAAAGAAAATTTTATCCTCAAAATTTACCTAATGAAAACAGATGCAAATAAAGTGCTCTCATGTCTTTCTCGACCTTCTACATTTCTTTCTCAACTATGTGGTTCCTCCAAAATATTTTTTACAAGGGTATGTACTTATTATAAAGTTCGTTGACCTCTTTGTTAAGCACTCTAATCGTTTTTTTCTTGTATGTGAAATTCATATTGATCTTGATCTATTAAAGCGGAAGAATGTACGAAAGTTTAAAACAATAAGATCTTAATATGAACACATAAAAACATCATGGATTCATGCCAACTTCAGAGGTAACGCTAACATGTAAGCTATAATTCCAACACTCTCAAAAACTTCACACGGTCCAATATACTTTCGACTTAACTTTTATTTGCCCACAAAATAAATAATTTTTTTATGAAGATATTTTGAAAATATTTTAAGAATCACATTCTCACCTATCTCATACTCGATATACTTACGATTCCAGTCTGCATAAGCTTTTTATGGGTCCAAAGCTACTTGTAGTCTCTTTTTTATGATCCAAGTCTTTTCCTTAGTTTGTCTAACTAGATCAAATCCAACAATCCTTCTTTCATTTAGCATGGTCTGACACAAAGGTGTCATACACCTACTCCCATACAAGGCCTCGAAGAGAGTCATTCTAATGCTCAACTGATAATTGTTATTATAGGCAAATTCTACAAGCAATAAATGATCCTTCTAACTCTTTGTAAAATCTACTATGCAACAAAAGAACATATCCTTTAAGATTTGTATAACTTTCTCAAATTGATCATCGATCTGACGATAGAAAGTTATACTGACATGTAACTTGGTATCCAAGGCTTTGTGAATCATCTTCTACGACCATACCTTGAACCATAGATCTCTATCTAAAATGACCGACGATGACACTCCATGCAATCTCACGATCTCTTTGATGTACAACTGTACTAACCTCTCAAGGGTTGACACTCCGAATACCTCATCACCGGTAGGAAATGAGCAAACTTGATCAAGCGATCCATCATCGCTTAAATGGGCTATAACAAACCAAAAGGAATGCGATGTCCCACTCTAACTTGTTGACACTCCGAATACCTCATCACAAACTCTAAAACATCTCTTTTCATACAAACGAACCAAAAGAAAGGGCAAAATCTTGATACATATTATTACTTCCCAAATGCAAAATAACCGGGTTATAATGAGTTTCTATCATGATGTGATCTCTCAGATCCTTCAAAGTTGAAACAAACAACTAACCCTTAAAATGCAAGTTATAAATAATAAAATCTTTAAAAATATACGATTTGAATATCAAATAGATAATAAAAGATAAATTTCATATAGGGTCCTACAAAATATATAGCCCAATACATCTAGTAATTGTACTCAACACTAAAGTCGATGCTAAAAATCAAACCCTTGATGGTGTTCATCCAAGCTACATAGTAAACTAAGAACCTGTTAAAGAAAACAACGATATCGAATGCTGAGCTAACAAAGCTCAGTGGATACACCAATATTCTACCATGCTTTGTGTACATCATAAATAAAGTAATGCAATATGTATGATATCATGACAAAATAATAGTGGCGTTACCATAAACGCATAAACACATAACATCATAAATGTACAACTCACATATAATATATACATAATAATAAATTCACATAGCATCACACAGATAACACTATCACAATTTAGTGAGGCCCGCATCCGTAAAGCATCGGGATCGTATACTATGAGTAAGACTCGTGTCCTTAAAACATTAAGATCCTATATTCGTGGGAATGAACCCACATTCACAAATCAACACAATTTAGTGATGCCCACATCCATAAAGCATCAGGATCCTGTACTATGAGTAAGCATCGTGTCCGTAAAACATCATGATCCTATACTCGTGGGACTGAACCCATATCTATAAAGCATCAAGATCCTTAATCCAGGCTTGGAATGTCTAATCAAACATCTTCAAATGAGATATGCGTTTGTTACGGGGCCATTACCATTTTCCTAAAAGACATATCTAAGACATATCTGATAGGATGTTCAGCACCACCGTTTATATATCCCAAGACCTCCCTTTTTCTTGCCTCTTTTTAGACGTAACATTATCCCCCACTCAACCTCGTGACGCCCTCGTCACGAGCTTCCTCTCTCGTGATTAACCTTTTGTCATGGTTGTTCACCATACCTACCCTTCTCATGGGCGCTTAGCGTAAAATTGGGTAGTCAAAGGGCCGCTTTGATACCACTTGTCAGGGGCTATTACTCTTTTCCTAAAAGACATGTCTAAGACATGTTTGATAGGATGTGCAGTGACACCGTTTATATATCCAAAGACCTTCCTTTTCCTTTCTGATGTGAGATTAATGCTTTTTGCCTCTTTTCAGGTGTGACACGTTCATAAAGCATCAAAATTCTCCATTAAATAATTTTTTAAAACAATTCGAGGATATTTTGAACTCTTAATGCTTTTTTAAAAAAGCTAGCATTTATAGTTATTTTGTTTGATAAATAATTATTTTAAAAAATTATGCTATAAATTTAAAAATAATAAAAAATGAATGATATTGAAAACAATTAATATAAAAAATATTAAAATTTATTAATTAATAGAGTAATTAAAGATACTTAAATTACCTCGTCTCGTATAAGTACAAGTTCGGGCATTTGTTTTAGGAATATAATATATCTTTATAAAAATATATATTACGAGTATTATTAGATTTGTAAAAGTATAAAATATATACAATAGAGTTTAATAAAATAATATTTTAAAGATTAATTATTTTTATTTTACAGTGAAATCAATCACATTAAATGAAATAAAATTTCAAGAAGTTTTAGTTACCAAAATTTCCTTTTAATATTTCCTATAGATTTTAAAAGTCTCTAAATATCCAAACATAAAATTTCATTTTTAATATTTTAAAAACATTTATAAAAACGAATCTCCTCAAAATTTCTCGTCCAAAAAAATAACCATTTTTCTATGTCGAATTATATGTGAAAGTTTTATTATGTTTTACAACCTTTCATGATTTTTTCAGAGACATAATTAAGAAGTGCTGAGACAGTCGTATACCTATTTTTTATTTATTTTTTAAGTATATTTTTATATTTTTTATTCATATTTAATTTTATATTTCTTAAATTTTTATAATTTTATATCTTTTATATTTTTTTAATATAACTTTTTAATAACTTATACTTTATATGAAATTTTGATTATGTTATTTTAATCACCTTAGTAAACTTACATACATACATTATGGGGTTAAGAAAAAAATCTTTTAATTATTGTATTCAACTTTTCCGATTCGAAAATTTTCTGATTTCGTTCATGGTTTTATGAACCCTCAACACGTATCTTAAGAAAATCGAGTCCTTTAAACTTGGCAGCACTTTCAAAGTTGGAAACTCTATGGGTGATTTTTCAACAAAACTGAATCATTTATCGGGTGTCATCTGTTAATACATATATATATATATTATAAATAAGGTGTTTATTGAACAAGTTGATTGCGATTTGAGTAGTGTTTGATTCAACTCGATAATTGTTTGATTTGTACTTAAATCGACTCAATACTTAATAACCTCGATAAAATTTTATTCAACTTGTATTTGTTAAAAAACTCATTGTTAAAAAACTCATTGGTCTTAGGAATATGTGAGAATTTTCATTTAATATTTAGTTTATCCCAATCCGTGTGAAGGATATACTTTAGAAATAAACCTGTGGACCAACTACTTTGAAAAGGTTAAAAGTTAGTATATACGTATCTCAAGACATTAAAGCCAACAACACAGCAATAGCATCTTCTTTTCTCACTCTGTTGTTGTAGTACTGCTAAAGGTCTTAAGGATCAGCAATGCAGAAAAGCTCTGCCAACCACAACACATTCTTTTTCAGCCACTCTATTCTTTTGCATTTCAATTATTAAATGAGTTTGGTTGCCACCGAAAATGAAAAGCTGGAATTCCATTTCATCTTGCTTTTTTCTCACCATCCAAACAGATTCTTCTGGAAAAAACATGTGCCAGCTTTTGTCTAACTTTGCTTAGGCCATTGTATCCAAAGCAAAGAAAAGCAAGTGCTAGAGTTCTTTAGACTGCACCAGGGATTCAAAGACTGGTGCACTTTAAATGAAACTCTTCTTAACAGACATTCTTCCCTCTAATTACCAGTCATTACTCTTTGATTTAATAATGCATTACATCACGGGAAATACGAGACCACTTAGGTACATTTCAGTTTTGAAATTGAGCATAATGGTCCCTCTAAACAAAGCATTATAGTTTTTATCAATTTTAAGGGTAAACTACATAAATGGTCCATACCTCAATTATCTTTTACATCTCCTGACTATATAATGTTACAAATTGGTCCATTAACTAACTTTTTTGATACAAAGTGATCCTATGCCGTTAAAAATTTGACCGGAAACTAATGTGGATGTTAACATACTGACTTGGATAACCATATGACATCCCCAATCTCTATAATCCAAGTCAACATGTTAACGTCTACATCAGTTTTCCGTCAATTTTTTAACAGTAGAGGACCACTTTGTATCAAAAAAGTTAGTCAATGGACCAATTTGTAACATTTAATAGTCAGGGGATATAAAAGATAATAGAGGTATAGCTAAGAGACCATTTATATAGTTTACCCCAATTTTAAAAGTGAATAAATAAGAACGATAAATCAGGATGTTAACATTTTTCGTTAGTTTTACATAATTTTGTTCGATATAATAAGAAATTTAGTCAACGTTAAACAATATCATTTGATACTGATATTATATGTATAAAAATATCAACACAAAATGTACACGTTTTGTAAATATACGTAAATTTCGAAAGTTAAATACGTGATTTTTTTTTAAATTAGTATCAAATT
This sequence comes from Abelmoschus esculentus, assembly GCA_035048815.1. NCBI lineage: Eukaryota > Viridiplantae > Streptophyta > Magnoliopsida > Malvales > Malvaceae > Abelmoschus > Abelmoschus esculentus. The sequence continues at coordinate 1,767,415 of JAUCBN010000061.1, read as the reverse complement.
GGAATAATGTATACATTTTGAAGATTAAATTTATTATTACATCAATCAAAATTATATAAATTTAATGAAAAATATTAACGCTAGCTATAATTATTGTCCTTAACCGATCACTTTCAAAATGAATAAGGACTCATTTACTATTTTTTAGAATGATTAATTTGTCCAATTTTAAAATTGTTAAGGAACTAAAAGATTTTTTTATTGTTCTTCATAGGCGAAAACGGAAAATTCAAATTAGCTTAATCAAAGAGGCTCATCCATGAACACAAATCTTCTGTCTTATTTAGCTTAAGCATTACCCGACACAAATCTTCATAGGCGAAAACGGAAAATTCAAATTAAACTAAACCTTAAACCCTAAAATTCAACCCTAAACCTACTTTTTTCAGTGTGAAGGCATAAATAAAAACAATAAAAAAGATAGATGATTTCCATTCCCAGCACTGTTGTTATTTTAAAGATGGATATATGATGGAATTTTACCATTATATTTATAATTGTGTACGTATGAATCTATGTTATGTAGTTTCTACTTAATGATACATTAATGGTGTATAAACTTATACAAGGCTTCAATACATGCACTGGAGAATATATAAAAGAGAAACCAAACCAAGATACTCCTCAATCTATGTCGCATATACCATATCCGGTTGCAAAAATAAGAAATGGATATTCAAAGGAAAGAATTGAAAACATCTTTAACAGCACCCAACATTTAAGACATGTAAGAAAGCAAAGATAACACAACTTCTTTAATGTATATTCTCTTCTTTCTCTTCTTTTGCTTCAATATCTTATATTCCTTCATTTTTCTTTTTCTTTTCTTTCCTGGATAAAAGCATTAGCTCTATTTGGCCATCTCACAATTAGGGTATCTTCAAAACTAATCTTTCAGAGGATGGAGAGGGGGGGGGGGGGGATGAACTTTCAACTATCTTCATAACTTTGGACCACAATTGCCTTTGTTGAACAGATTCTGGTGAGAGAATAAAGTATAAGTTTGTCTGGAAATAAAAACATCATATTAATTGAAAAAAGTTGGAGGTACTGTTTTAAAAATATGATAAAGGAAGAGAGAAACTATACAGAAAACATGCATGCAGGATATATGCACTGTGATTAATTAATCCCAGCACTGCATGCATGCAGGATATATATATATGTACTTATGTAAGTCTATTTATGTAAGAATACAAAGTTGATGTGATGTTGTGGGTACTTCATGTTCTGTTCCCTGCAATGTAAAGAACACAAAGAGAATGTTCAATAAATCTGCAGACTGCAAATATTGTACGTAGTTTTCTGTTACTGCAGTTTTATTTTTTATCAAAGGGAATCCTTAACAAATAACAATGCACTTTAGATTTCGAGATTTTATTTTGTTTTCGTACGTGAGTCATGTATAGATTTATTTAGGTTATCAGTTTGTTTCTTTGTGTATTATATTGATTGATTCTGGTGATACGAAACGAACACATATAAATAGAATTGTAAATATAATTTTATTTGTTTATTATATATTGATTCGAATTGTAGTTAGTAAAAGTTTAATTACAAAGCTTATGTATGGGATTCTCTTATCTTTAAGCTTTAGCTCTGTATGTATATTCTCTCGTTTGCCTTTGCTGAATAAGGGAAATGAAACAACTTTCTCCTCTTTTCCTTACTCTTGTATTCTTCTTTCCTTTAAAACACATTCAAAGATCAAAAGCATTGATCCATTGCCATTCCTTATTCACTCAAGAATAATGTTAAGGGGGGCTTTAAGATCACAAATTTTATGTTAACTTTGGTCCACAAATGCCTTTGTTGAACATTTTTTTTAGTAATTTAAGCTAAAGCATTAATATCTCTTACCGATTTATAAATGAGTAGAAATCTTCTGTTCTCTAACCGTGTCTCCTTTTAAAAAATCTTAAAAAGTTAATTTTAAATTCTAACCTTAATTTTTTTTCCTAAACCCTAAACCCTATACCTTAAAAATACATCCTACCCCTAATTTCCTAAACCCTAACCACAACTCCTAACATTAAACTCTAAACTCTAAACTCACTAATTTAAAATAGAGTTACCAATGGAACGATTAAGAGGTAGACGATTTACACCCTTTATAAATGCTTTTTTTTTTTTCAAACTCCAAAAGAAACATGCTTGAATGGTTAATATGGTTCGATTAGTCTTATCAATTGGGTTATCCATTCAGTTCAATTTCTCTAGGTCGAATCTAGAATAAGAATGACTAGTTTCCTTCGTCCAAACCTTACATATGGAATGGAGAGAGATCCTTTGTATTGCAAAGTAAATTGATTTGTTGGAAATCTAGTAATTTATGTAAAGAGGAAAAGAAAAAGAAACGTATGTAATCTTTTGTATCAGAAATTTATGTTGCTGCTCTTGGTCCACAAATGACCCTTTATTCTCTTGGTTGGACATTGTTTTTTGGGTGGGGATACCTACATTTTCTTAAGAAAAGCGTGGAAAATATGTTTTCAAGCCTACACCTCTTTAAATTTTGTTCATTTCTTTAATTGGATTTTATAACATGTTCGAAGATATTTTAAACTATTATACATCATGTAGACATAACGGTTTGAACTCATGTCTTTAAAGATGAATAACAACAACTTTCTACTGGGACACTTGTTGAGTTCACAAACCCTAAACTTAGAATCCTTGTCTTTAGGTGTTAACAGGAGTTTTAATGAAGAAATTATATCATGAGTCATTCCCACTCCGTCATTTATGAGTCAACCAATTAAAAGATCCACTTAATTTTTTTTTCATCTCATCTTTTTTATCAAGTAAAGATTGACTTAGTAAAAACTATTTTAAAATTTAATTTATAATAAATATTAGTGAATATTCAATTGATAAAAAAAAATTAAATAAATAAATTTAATTTGTTATAACGTGATAGGAACAACCCACAATATAATTTTGAGTCTGAATGACTGCTCCAAAATGGTATTGATAAGTATCATCAATTAATTTTAGAATATTTTCAGTTAAAATATTGCACTTTGACAATAAAAGTATTATTATTGGACTTTCTTCTAGCTATTGGTGTATTAATTTATTTTTAATATATAATAATCGGGGTAAAATAATTTTTATTTTTTAATTTTTATATATAAATATTTTTTATTAAATAAATTTAAAATTCATTTCTATTTGTGTTCATATTTTTTTTCATTCATTTCTTGTGTACATTAGATGATAAATTTGTTTTTAATAATAAATTAAATACATGTCAATTAATTAATTAAACATACGAATTTGTATTTAAGTTCTTAAATCTTACGTTATTAGGGTGTAAATCGAACTTAAAAAAAATTAATTCTCTAATTTTTTGACCCAATTAGTCCCTTAAAACATGAAATTATATTATGAATATTTTTATTTATGGTGAATATCCGTACATTAAATAACATTTTAATGTGCTTTATTATAGTTTAATTCCCATTGGAATTGAGAGTTTCATCTTATGCCTATAAATATAGACTTTTAGAGTTTAAGCGCGAGACTCTAACAAACGGAGGTGTTTGTCGTTCGAATCTTAAAGGAGTTGAAAAGAATTTGATACTAGCATGAATCAAAGATAAATTCTTCTCCCTCAATTATATTTTAATTATCGATTTATCTTTCTTTCTTGATTTTTGACTTGATTTTTAATTTTTAGAAAAATAATTTGGTTATTTGGTGTTTGTGTAGCGATATAGTGGCTCAATTACCGTGGTTCTTATCGATAATTCCCGAAAAAGATTTTAACAAGATTTTAGTGATTAAATCTACCATATATTCAACTTAGCTTGGAAAGTCTGGTATAATTTACTTATTTATCTTGATATAGTGAATGATTAATTATTCTCAAATTAAAGGATAGTTGTTCAAAGTGTGGAATTATCATGTATTTAAAATACAATGACATATACGAGCAATGTTTTGCATCTATTTAATTTGAGATTTTTTTCTTTAGTTATGACCAATATTTATTTATTTTGATGATGAAAGTTTGTGTTTTTAATTATGTTTTATGTATTACATGAATTTGGAACAAATATTGAATCTTTAATCAATTAATATGTTCTCTGTTATGTTGGTTTAATCCAAGTATATTGTCTGGATATACCGTTCTGCGAGGTTACTAGTCTCAAAGTATATTGTCTGGTTTAACAATGCCGTGTATGAGGATTAAATTTTTGTTCTTTGTATGTATTGTATATATATTGATTGATCAATTACTATTTAATAGTATGAATGTTATAAAGTCTATATTTGCTTGAAAACAATATTTTTTGTGTCAAAAAATTCGACTATAGACTTCTCCCAAGTTCAAGTTAGGAAAATTCATCTTGATCCAAGAATTTTTATGGGAGACATTCCCTAAAGTGAATGCAAACATGATGTTTATTTCATGCAGTTATTAGATTTATGTCATTCCTTAAAGTGAATGCAAACATGATTTTTATGCCATGCGATTATTAAATATGTTTCATTCCTTGAAGTGAATGCAAAAATAATACTTTACTATACGGTTAGCGAATAAAACTCAATTATGTGAATATTTCAAATTAAATTGAAATTTTATGGTCATAGTATCACTAATGTTGTCCTGTAGACACAATATCGTGAAAGGGTTTTAAATACCTATTTGTCTACGTTTCATTTCCTGAAGTGAATGTGATATTTTATAGCGGAATCAATAAATGCCACATTAGTAATTGAGATCATAAAATAGACATGGATAAGATGATTTTTTGAGAATGCTTATATCCACCAGAAGTGAGATTATAAGGATGACAAGAATGATCGAGATCATATCAAAATTTTTATGGTATCAATGTGATGGTACAAACCATTGGTCTCATACTTGTCAAATGCCGAAATATTATGGACTTTATCTATAATCGTGAATGGTAAATGAAAGAAAATATAAATAAATTTTCTTTGTGGCGAAAATAATTATGATGTTGTTGGTCTAACTCAATTGGATATTTTTAATTTTCTTATAAATATTTAAGGGAGTAATTCACCATTTATTTTATTTCTCTTATAACCTCTAAAGGGAATAATTGATTTTTTTTTATGTTAATTTATTTTTATTTATTTATGTTAATTTATTTTACATATTATTTATTTAAGCTTTATGTTAATTTATTCTTTAAAGAATATTATTAGTTTCGAAATAAAATATACAATGAATTGTGGGTATTTATGCCAAGCAGACAATACAAATACTCATACTTTACTTAAGTATAAGAAATATTTTTTCATTTAAATACAAGAGAAAATATGAGTACTATTTCTCAAATTAGTAAAATATCAATGCATCGTAAGAGCTCTTGAGAGTTTATCTTTGATAGATAACCAATTTGATATATGTGTTATATTTAATATTTTCATTCGCCAAAGTGAATGAAATAAAACACATATTAAAAGGTGCATAATTATGCATATTTTCCCATTTTAAATGCAAGAGAATAATGTGAGTACTATATCTGGAAGTACTAATATCATAGAAGGCTTCGACTGAGCAAATATGTTATTGCCAAATAGAACTTTATTCCATATTTACAGTGCATTATACTCGTCAAAGTCGCAAAGAGACTTATTGAGTTTTAAAGATATTTGTAGAATATATTAAGAATATTAGTCAAAGGGATGTTGACTATCTCAATATTACGAGTATAACTCAAGGCAATAAAAAAATCTTGACAAAGTTACATGCGCTATCATCCATATTGTACTCAGAAGAATTAGTACAAATTGAAGCTCATGCTATTGTAAACCAGATGTTTATTGATAATTTTGTTTGGCATGACCGGTTATGCCATCCCGTTTCAATTTTGATGCTAAAATTTATTGACACTTTTATGCGGTCATTTATTAAAGAACTAAAATTTTCTTCAATGTAATTTTTTATGCGATACTTGTTATCAAAGCATTCTAATTATTTAGTCATCATAAGATAAGATAGAGTGTAAATCTATTAATTTTCCGGAACGAATACAAGGTGATATATGTGAGCCCATACATCTTTCTTACAGTTCATCTAGATATTTTACAATTTTAATCAATGGATCGACTAGATGATCATATGTATCCTTGTTATTAACCCACAACTTGGTCTTGGCGAGGCTACTTTCTTAATTAATAAAATTACGAGCACATTTTACATGTAGTATCACTAATTCGCATCAAAGCAACAAATGATCATAAGTTCTTCCATTACATATGGCTTTTCGTTAGGAACTAAATATTTCGCATTTTAGATTTTTTTTTGTGCGATATATGTTATAATTGCTCCACCATAACGCACAAAGTTGAGTTCTGTTGGGAATATATGTTAGATTTAAATTCCCTTGATAATTAAATATCTTGAGCTTCTGATAGGGAATTTATTTATATCTTGATTTATTAACTATAATTTTAATGAGTCAGTTTACCCAACATTAGGGAAAAAAATAAAATAACTAGAAAAAATAACTTGGAATGAATTATCATTTTCTTAGTTTGATCCACGCATTCAACAATGTGAACTATATGTTCAAAGGATAATTCATTTAGTAAATCAATTGTCTAATGATTTTGCTAACCCTAAAAGAGTGACTAAGTCACATATACTAGCTATGAATACTGTGATTAAATTTGATATCCCGTAAGGATAAACTCTAATTGCTAATGAGTTTAACTTACGCTTGAAGCATGGTAGACAAGTAGGTTCCAAAGATAAAAATCCTCGAAAAAAGCTATATTTTATGATAGTCTGATCGAAGAATCAACATATTATGAAAATATCTAAAAAAGATTAAAAGTTCTCAAATATAGACATTGACATGGCTCATATACCTGATAATAAATAGATCTCTCAATAGATTAGGTCATGTATGGTAATAAGTGGAACTAAAATTAAATCGACATCGATAATATATTTGCATGAAATATAGGACTAGAGATTTTAGTTGATAATGTGGATCATGAATCATTTTCGATTGGACAATGTAAACAAAGAAATAAATGAACAACATGAAAAATGGCAATTGAGGCGAAACTAAAATCTCTTTTGAAAAGAGAAGTATTTGGGCCTATAACATGTACATTGAAATGTGTAAAGCTCGTGGGTATAAATGAGACTTTGTGAGAAAAAAAATCAAAAGGGGGAAATCACGAGATATAAGTTAAATTGGTTGTACAAGGATTTTCACAAAGACATGAAATCAATTATGAGGAAAATATATTCCACGATGATGGATACAACTACTTTTAGATTTTGATCAGTCTGAAAATAAATAAAATTACTCAGTTTCCGCCTAATGGATGTTGTTACATCCTATTTTTATGGTGTAATACCCCAAAATTAGCCTAGTAGTTTAGTGAGTCGGTTTCGTCGATTTAGCCTAGTTAAATCATAAAAAATATCCTAAAATCGTTATTTAATATATATTTGATTTTGGTCAACTCAATTTTGAAATTTGACCTTTGAATCCTTAAGATTTCGAAATTAGTTATTATTTTGTAAAAATTGAAAACTTGAAGACAATTTTATAAACTAAGCCAAAGCATTGAATCTTTAAGGGATTTGATTCAATTGTAATCCTATTTGATCTAAGGGCCTATTTTAATAACTGATAACCCATAATTTTAATTAATAACCCAAATAATTTAATATTAATCCTAAAAATATATTTTTCATCAAAATAACAACCTATATTCTTAAAATTCTGACTTCTCTCTTCCAAGACACCAAATCCATCATCGTTTCAAAGGTAAAACATCAATCTTTTTAATAAAAATTCCTTTAGTTAATTCTTTGTATTTTTCTTCAAAAAGTCATGTTTTTCAATTATTTTTCTTCTCAAAAGTTTTGGAAGTGGATTCAATCAAATTTAGAGTTTATGAAACATTCAAAACTATGAATTATATATTTTTAATGGAATTCCTATGTTCTTGGCTGATTGCAACAATCTTTAAAGTCTTGAATCAATAAAACCAGTTTTCTTGATAAAAATTCCATTGTTTTCTTGATTTTCGTTCAAGGATTTTACATTGCTATTTTTGATGCATAAATACATGAATCTTGAAGTGCTTAGATGTGATTAAGATGGTTTTAAAGTATCTAATCCCGTACATAAGGTTTAGGTGGTGTTTGGAGAGGTTTTCGGTGAGTTTCGGTTATGTTTTATGGTGTTTTTAGGAGCTGCCATATATTGTTCCGAATTGAGGGATGTTTGGGAGAGTTTTATTGCACTAAACCCTTTGATTTTGATGCTTGAATTAGGTCAGGAGGTAGAGGAACAAGTTTTAAGGATATCGAAAAGTATTACTTTCTTAGAGGTTCAATGCTCATAAGAAGTTTTTACAAAGGTTTTTATATACCTGTTCATATGTGAATATGCATGTGCTTCAATGCTCATGAGATGTTTTTATAAAGTTTTTTATATACATATGATGCTCTAATGGTTTTGTTTTGAACACATAAGAAAAGTGGTTTTTGCCTGTAATAACCATTTTTGTCCGGGTTTGAATAAACCCTAAACCAAAATTCTACCCCTAAACCCTAAACCCTAAAATCAAAACCCTTAAACCATATCCCTAAATCTTAATATTAAATATATAAATACACCATAAATAAAAAATAAAAAATAAAAAATTCAAAAATATTATTATATTATTAAATATATTATAAACCAAATAATTAATGTCCAAGTCCATTTACATCATATCCAAAGTTCATTTACACAATAATTTAATCCATACAAATCTGGTAACTTATTTCACCCAAAGCCCGTTAACCTTAAACCCATTACATTGACCCATACATATCAGAATCCAAATCCCTTAACCCATTATAATTACCATAACCCATATCCATTACCCAACCAAATATCCAACAGTCACATACCCTGATAACCCGTGACCCGGATTTGACCCGGACTTAACCCGTGACCTTTCCAGCTTCTCAAACAACCGTCATCATCCCAGAAGGATCTGGAAGTGGTCCTTTCGACTTCCGACAACCGTTCGTATTCCCCTACACATCTGAGCCACGTCGGCGACAAGTCGATGACACATCTGCCACCTCGGATCCACGCCAGCGACTACATCAGCAGGGGCCTCTGCTCCCTTTCGAATGCAAACAAAACAGAGGACGACAATGGTCCCCCCTTTTTGCTCGTACCATGCCAGCAGCCTCACCCACAAACAAACAAGAAACAAAAAGGACAGAATATCAGAATTAAGCCAGCATTTTTCTTTTTATTTTCAATGTAAATCGACTATAAAAACCACATGAATTCAGTGTAAAACCCTAGACGGGAATATTTCAAACAAATGAATACAAGAACTAGAATTTTTCAGAGCATCATTCTTTTTTATTTCAAATAGAAAAATAAACGAAAAGGTTTTTTGATCTTACCTTTGGAGCCGGTTCCCGTCACCGGTGTTACAAACTCAATGTTTTTTTCAGTTTCTTCAATCATCGTATCTCCTTTTAAAATAGAGATCTCGGGGTTTTCATTTTGGTTTTAAAAAGATTTTGTTTTCTTGAATCTGGAGGTTTGTCTGTCGATTTGAGGGGTTCGATCTGAGTTTTAAAACAAAAAAGGAAAGCATTTTTGGCTCGCCGACCGCCGCTAATGGCGGTCGAGGCGGCCGTTTTCTGGATTTCAAAAGTGGTTAGGGTCTTGACTTTTTACAGAGCATTTCAAGCTTTTGTTTCTGGTTTTCCTTTGAAATGAAGAAAGAAATGAAAGTAAGGCGACTTTTGGCCTTTGCTTTTTGGTATTTATGTGTTCCGCAAAGCTACGTCGTTTTGATAGCCTTACCCGCGTGGTGACCGTATCCGGGAGAGGATCCGCGCAAAATGAGTAAATGGGCTAATTACAGGTTTAGTACCTAAAGTAATGGGACGTTTTGTTTTCCATCGTGGGGAAATGTTGTTTTTAATCCCTTGAATCTGGCTTTTCATTTCAATTTTTTCATTTTTTATTTTGTTTATATTTTAAATTGATTCTTTATTTCTTTTTTTAATAATATTTTACCCCTGAATTTTATTTCCTTTTTTGTTTTCTATTATTTAATTTAAATATTTGTTAAATTTTATTTCATTCATTTATTTGATTTTATTTATAATTTAATGCCATATGTTCTTTTATTTCCTTTGGTAGTATTTTAATTTTATATTTATTTTTATTTCCTTTTTCTTATTGATTTTTTTCCCTTAGAAAAACATGTCTCTTTTTAATATTTTTTACCTTAATTTACGTGCCAACCATAATTTCCATTTGTCTTCCTTCTGATTTGAAAATCCCCCATTTTAATTCCTTTTTCATTAATTTATTTTTATTTCTGTTTTAATAGCATTTAATCTATTTGTTTTACCTTACCGTCAATGCCATGTTATTGGCTATTTTTTTATTCTTCTTTTATTTTTTCTAAATCATTTAATGTCATAATCTCTTCTTTTTATATACCATAAATATCTCTTATTTTTAATAATAGGTTTTACCTTTTCACATTCCTTGTATATTACTTAGGTATATAATATAATATAAGATATTATATTTATTATATTTCCACATCATAGGTTAAGATTATATAATATGTTATATTTTTATATATATTTTTTTATGTTATGTATTATAAATTTCCATTCTACATGTAATGAAGTATATACTATATTTAATATATTTATTATATGTAATGTGTATTGTATATTTATATATCCTTTGTTTCCTCCTTATATTATATAGTATTAGTATATGTGTTATGATACCTATATTTATATTATTATTTATCTATTTATTTATTTTGTTCGAATCGGCTTTACGGTGACCCGCAACGGGGAATGATCTGTATTATTTATAGCTCGTTTAGTGTAAATAACTAACCTCTAACTTTTAATTTCTCGTATTTAATTTCTCGCATTTTAATTTCTTGCAATTTAATTTTCTCGTATCTAATATCTAACATTTAATTTTCGCACCTTACTTTATCGTATTTACATTCTCGCATTTATTTTTCCCGTATATATCTTGTTGTAATCTAATTTACGCATTTTATTTTTCGCATTATTTTATTTATGCTTGTAAATATTTGTACATTCGAATCATTTTTTCAACATTCGACACCTCTTCAATTAACGAATCTAATAAATACTTCTTTATTCGGTCGTAACGGGTCCGTCTATCAAACTTAGTGGTGGTGGTGTATGCGTTGCCTTCGGATAAAGATACGGTAAAATTAAAATATATTCGCATTCTTAAATGGATAATAAATTAATAAAAATTTGAACTTGCAAAATTTCCAATTCGGGCAATTATATTCGATTAGGTACCAATTTTTGGGCGGTGTGAGTATTTTTATATCCCATCCGTAACCGACTCCCAAACCCATTTTTTAGAATCTCTGGTTTCAATGGTGTCCGGTCTACCAAAGTGACTGGTGGCGACTCCAGTCTTTTTTTTAAAATAAATCCACGTATTTTTCAAAATTAATTCTCAATTCTTTTTATTTCCAACCTTAATTTTAAAATAAAATCCTCATTTTTTCTTAAAATTCCCAAATTTCTAATTTAGACCTAATTTTTCCCAATTCACCAATTTTGACCTAAATTCCCCAAATTTTTAAACCTAGTCCCAATTTTTACCAAAATTAAATAAAAAAGTTTTTCTTAACGACGGGAGGGTCGTTACATTGCCGATTTATGCATTTGATGCATGTGTTAGTGGGATACATGTGAATTACTTAATGTTTTTGACTTAAAACTTGAACATTGATTTTGTTTTGTGTTGGATATTGAGATGATATTAATAGGTATAAGTTGATCGATATAAAGGATGTTAGTGCACTCATTATAATTACAAAATTCGTATACGTGAGTAAATTCCTTAGTGATGCATTAGAGTTATTGCTTGAATTATGGTATATGTGTTGTATTTCAATTAAGCATAGCTTATCCTAGAAGCTAAGGTGGGAAACATTATTGGAGTTAATTCATCATGCGCATGAGTTTAGCTTATGCGAAGTTTGAGTGGTTGTTTAGCCCTCATACGAGGTATAATGACGGTATAGTCCTATACGTGTCATGTTTTGGCGTTATGCCTTCATGCAAGTTTCTATTTATCCCAATAAATAGAGGTAAGACTAATCGGATATCTAGTACCAACACAAGAAAACGCAAGTGTAATGTTTTTACTGATTTTATTGCAAATAGAGGTTGCGAGTGTTCAACATTTAGTTCAAACGTTTTATAAGACTTACTAACTGAAGCATGTAAGACTTGAGTTTTGTGGTACAACACGACTTGATGAAACACTTGCTGAATTTTTTTTTACTATTGGTGGCACTTTAGCCGCGATTTATTATTTTATAGAGCATGATTTGGTTTTTAAATTGATGAAATCGGTTTAATATAGGTTGCATTGTAAGGTACTTTTATACTTGTTTTTATTCACTCACTAAGCTTATGCTTACCCTCTCTTTTACCTTGTAATTAAGAGTATTTAATGTGGAGGCAACAAAGAGAAGGATCCAAGTAACCGCAAAGTGAAAGCTCAAGTATGTTTATATAACATTAGTAGTCGTGAGAGAACAATGAGGATGGGATATCATATTGAGATAATTGGTTATGCTATGGAATTCATGATATATTTAGTTGGTATATGAACCCGTATATTTTGCTGCTTATGAGATTAATAAAGTATTTGGATTGAATTCATGTGTCTTCTATGATTATCTATGATGTTACTTGACATTATTTGAATGCTTTTACATGTTGAGTGATACATATTCTATCGAGGATAAATTGCATCTAGTGAATTTGTTAAGATATGTGTTTTTGGCCCTTTAGGTGAAATTAAGCATCTAGAGTATGTTGAATACGTCTTAGTCTTGAAAGAAATCCTATAGCTTTCTGTGCAGGTGGTATCGAAACGGTACCTTAAGGCTTCGATACCCAAGAAAAATAACGAGAGATAAGTTGGAAAATAAGCATGGGTATCAGAACGATAAACTATGGTTTCTATACCGTATGATGAACACAAGCTAGCATATCGATACGTTGATCCTGAGTTTTGAAACCCATTTTTACTATAGCGAATCGTATTGGAACGAAGACCAAGCTGTATCGAAACGCGAGCTTCCTATGTAGGGCATCGATCGAGTAATGAGCCTAGTAACGATAAGCTAGGCCGACGTTTTGATACCATTCTTTACTGTAAACATTAGTATCGAAACGGGACCTAGGGTATCAATATCTCTGTTTGTTAAAGTCGTTAAAGGCTGAATTCTAGTTTAGCATCCTTACGTTTTAGTCCTTGAACTTCGAGTATGCAATTAGATGTCTTGTAGACCTTCTTTTAAGCTGAAATTTTACGTACAAGCATGAGATGAAATAAATTAAACATCGGTAAATTTAATTTCATGTTTAGTCCTTTAGTTTTGTAAAATTACAATTAGGCCTCTAAAACTTGTTCGTTTAAATTAAGACTCATTTCTTATCATTTTGTATTGTATTTGAACTCAGTCCTTGCATGAACATTTAGGATCTAATTGAAACATCTAGATAAGATAAAAAGAAAATAAAAAAATTAGGGTCATTTATCAGGACGAGTCTCTAGATTAGCCTCGATATTCCCCGTGTAGCTCGTTCGAGTCAAGTGGCGTCTAGACCGGGTCAAGGAAGTTACATTTGTTGGGATCAAATCTTAGGTTTATGAAACCTTTTAAGAAGTTTTGTTTGGCATGTTGTAGAGTTACATTTTTTTTAAATGTTGTTTATGCACGGTGTTTGCTATATATGATTAATTTGTGTTGTGACTTAGTAAGTTAGGGCCTTGTATGACAAGCACGGTGATTGTAGTCATGATTAAACTCTTATGTGCTTAGATGTTGCCATATGAATTGCTGTTTGTAAGCATGATGGAATCTTGTTGTATCGTTATGACATTAGTTATATGGAGATGTTTTGACCATGTATTAAGGTTGTCTTGCATGTGAAATTTATGTATAAGAAAGGAAATATAATTAGAATGTAAATGTTGCATGCATTGTTTTTAGTTCGTTTGAAAATGATTTATGAGTTGAACATCCCATGAGATTTTTAGTTTTAATATGTTATGTAGAATTATAAATTGGATTAAATTTCATTAGTTAGTACATGAGCTTTTGGGATGATTTTATTTAATGCTTATTGCATGTGTAGACAACATCTAAAAAATTGTTGTATTTACTTGTGGAAAATGCACTTGCTATATGATTATATATTCCTGATGCTAATCATGGTTGATGATTATGCTATGTGATGATTGAGTATGTATTGATGAGGTTTATTTTGGGGTACCCTTTGCTCTAACTACTACTAGAAAATTGTTTTATAAAGTACTTGAGCTACTTGGAACTTACTTTGCGCTGGCCTCATAGTTTTGCAAAATGTTTTTGCATGTTAAATTTTTTTACCATTTTTATTGTGCTTGATATGGGACCAAAAGAAAGCTAAAAATTTGTAATAGAGGAGTTGTGGAGGTCAAAAAGTGTTGAAATGTTTGTGTTGTGGTTCCTTTGTGTTTTTGTGATATTTGATCTTGATTCGACTGATTCCTTGATCGTGTTTGAGTGTAAAGTGGTTTTGAATCAGTTTAGTCTGAGAATCTATTGTTCTGGTGAGTAGTAGGTGACTAAATCACTAAGAGTTCCTTTGGGAGTTTCAAAGTGCTTTGTGTGCAAGGTGAATCAAACGTGATAGAAACGTTCGGGTTATGGTGTGGTTGTGTACTCTTAAGTGCTAAATTTCTATGGTTCTGAATGTCGAAGAGGTATAAAGTTGAAGTTCTTGATTTGAGGATGTTGTTTGTAAGTATGAACAATACTCATGCATAGTATAAGAGAACTCATATGCTTATACATTAGATATCTTAGGACATGCATGCATTCTTGAGCATGACATTAGATTGCATTTTCCTGCACTTGCATAGACATCTAGGGTGACATACAAGACTCATGCATACATTGTCCATATCTATAAACGTTTACCTCTTGAAAACGAAAGTTGTGTTGAGGTCGTACCTTTAGGTAAATGATATAATAAGTTTACAAAAGTGCTTGGAAGATACTTTTGTTGGTACTGAGCCTATTGTTTAGTGTGTCGAGTTATTATTCTGTTTGGGAAGTAATTCTTGATAAGGATTGATTAGTTGGGTTGGAATCGTGTATGGTTGAACGCATGATGATTGCCTTAAGTTTCATGTCAGTTGGGGTTGGTTATTAGTGAAGCGGATGACGGAGTTTCGAGAGCTTTCTTCGGTGAAAGTTCAGTTTGTGTAAGAGGTGTTGTGTTATCATTATGTTTGGTATAAGTAACACTTGGTATCCTCTATTTGGTATGGTTTAGAAAGTGATTAGGTCAAGGGTTTAATAGATCTAGTGTTTATGCCAAAAAGCACTAGTTGGGTTTTTGGAAAGGAAAGAAATATATAGGACCTTGAGAGGTTGTGGTTGTGCCATTTGGCTTAACTTTTGCATATGGTGTTCTGGAAGAGTTATGACGGGTTTACCTTGGATAAGGAATGGTTGTTGTGGAGTTATCGGATTTAATCCTTGGATACCTCTGTATTGAGGAGTTCTGCGATGGGAATTGCTAGTCAGTTTGTAACCTTTAGTGGGTAATCAATCTTTTGGGCTTTGTTTTATCATCAGAAAGTGTTGCGAGGGTGTCGCGTGTCAAAAGTGCGCGTTTAGTGCAAGTGGACACATCGAAAGTAATAAGTGATAAGTATTATCGGATTATCGTCTCCTCAGGGACCGGTAGACTTAATATGCTTTCTTCACCTTCTTATTCTGTAGAAAAGTAAAAACACAAGTGAATTGAGTTGGTTTATCTAAACTAAAATAACTAAATAAAAAATAAAGAGTTGGAACAATAGAGAGAGATGGGTCAGGATCCAGTTGCGTTGCATTGTGGATTTGATTGACTTGTCTCTGCTCAATGCAATCGTATATCACTGCCTCGGCAGCACTGCAGTTTACTGCCTTGGCAGCGATAATACTGTCTGCCGCAGCAATCCCTTGCTCGTGGGTCAACTTTACCAAAGTTCAGCAAAGTGTCCTTGAATGACTCCGCTTATCCCTAAGTCAGAGTGCTGTTGATGACTAGTCCTTGATGATACCTCCCGGCGTGAACCAATTATACTCACCAACCAATCTCACACTTCTTTTAGGCACTGAAACTCTTAACCTATCCCTAGGCCGAGTTAGTATTTCGCGATTGAAACACCGTACTTATCCCTTTCGTGAATCTAACTCTCCCGAGCTTAGATAAATGGATGACTCACACTCTCCTCTCCCTAGCTCAAATGTGAGAACAAGGAATAACAAAGGATAAGCAAACCTTGATAATTTTATTGCATTGAATCAAAGACAAAGTACAATCTCCTCTCACATATACTCGACAACCTTCACCTAATCCCTAAAAAGGTTTAGAACATAATGAAGAAGAAGAAGACAAGTATAAAGATCGGATCTTTCCCTAGGTATTCCGTGTATAGTACATTGGGTGGCTAGGTCTTTATATAGGCTAGACCTAGGGCAAACCTTTCCTAAGTAGAATACAACTTGGAGTAGGGAACAAGTCAAGTACATAATTAAAATATTTCCAAGTTTGATTCGGCTAAGGGGGTTTTCCCGCGTGGTCTTATCTTGGGCTTTTCCTCATGCTAGCTAGCTCCGATTCATGGGCTTTGAGTCCAGACACGTTCCTTGGATTTTTATCTTTCCATCGCCTACAGTCTTGCTTCCTGTCTTTCTGCTGCAGCCTCGGCATTAGGTCCTGCCTCGGCCTTGTCGCTACCGCGACACTGGTTCTCCTGCACAGATATGAAAATGCAGTAAAACGTGCCTTTTTCTATAAATATTATCTATATGAGTATAACTTCTAAATATATCACATAAAGCACATGCATTGGTCCGAGTGGGTATATATTCGGTGATTAATGCCCATAAAAGGAGTAAAAAGTGATAGTGTGTTGAGCACTTATCAGAGGGTTTGTGTTTGTTGAATTTCTATTACGGTTGGTTTTCTCATGTGTTGTTGTTGCTTAACGTTAAAAAGGATGGTAAGGTGAGTGGAAGTAGGAGTAACATTAAGCATGGCTAGTTTAGAGAGGCAGAAGTTTGAGCTCAAAATAATCTAAGTGAGATAAGAGTTGGTTGATTGCAATGTCGTGTTGTTAAATGGTACAATCACTGAGTTGTTGTTTGGGAAAATTTATGTGTGTAGTACATCTAGGTTGTTAACGGTGCGTTTCTAAGTTGGTTATGGTGATCTAGTATTTAGATGAGGGATTGTATTTTGGATTAGCATGATGTTGTATACCGAGACAAAAGGATTAGAAGTTCTTGTGTTGTATGATGGGTTAAATCAGAGTTGCTTAGTGTGACTTGGGTTGCTTAAGTGTTATGTCTTGAAAATTGTCGTTTAGTGGAGTAAGTTAAGATTGTTTTGAAGTCAAGATTAATGTTGGCTTGATTAAGTTTATCGAAGAGTGTTGGTCTAATGACAGAGTTGTAGGTGAGACTTTTCATGGTTAAGATGTTCTGAGGTAAGTTTCTATCGGATGTTTGGTGAAGTTGCATGTGCGAGGCACAATAGAGGTTGTGTTGATGGGCTATAGTTATGATGTTGGTTGTTTTTTTGTCTATGAGGCACGTAGTTGTGTTGTATGTTGTTGAGTTAGAATGGTATCTTGATAAAAGTTTGTGTCTTTTGCTATGCATCTGGAAGTAAGAAGTTGTGTCAGAAGTTTGA
The DNA here is from genome assembly GCA_035048815.1 of Abelmoschus esculentus. Lineage (NCBI taxonomy): Eukaryota > Viridiplantae > Streptophyta > Magnoliopsida > Malvales > Malvaceae > Abelmoschus > Abelmoschus esculentus. Next base: position 1,749,612 of record JAUCBN010000061.1, on the reverse strand, counting down.
AAGTGGTTATTATTTGATGAACTTGTTTTAGATGTGGTTGAGTCAAAAGTGAATGTTTGTATTGTTGGTAAGTTGAGTTTGAACGCTAGTATTTTAAGCTTTTCCGTTAAGTTGATTGAGCAATATGCTTTAATATGGTAAGATTTTTGAGACGAGCGTTAGGTTTCCGATTAAGTTTTAGGTATTCTCTCGTTAACAGGCATGTGTCTAGTATAAGTTGGTTATCCAGGTCTGCAAAGGTATGTTAAGATAATATAACATGGATTTTTAGGGTTCTTAGTGAAAAGGTGTTTCCGTTATTAAAGTTGGCTTATCGCCGTGTCTGTGTTGGTGAAAGTTATTGTGTCTTGTTGCGTTGAGCGAGGCTCGGTGAAAAGTTTTGGTTGTTCCCTTGTATATTGGAATATGCTTGATAAATTTAAGCTTATTAGTGTTAGTTGGGAGCTATTTCAGTTTGCCGAAAGTTGGATACCAACCTTAAGTAAGGAAAGGTTAGGTCATTAGAAAAGAAAAAAAAAAGGGTTTTGCTTTTGGCTTGAGGGTGCAATGAGTGTTGAGACAAACCATGGTGTCTTTATGTACCGTTGTTTTGTGAATTGTTACAAGTTGTGATGACGGGTGGTGTTAGGATGAGACCGAATCTTGTCTTTATGAGATGTTTGTTGAGATCTTTATTTTAGCAGCAAAGGTCCTTTGTGGTAAGATCCTCGTGTGAGTCAAAGAGATTTAGTGGTATCTTGGTGTTTGAAAAGTCATATGGGATTGAAAAGAAGTTATGAAGGAGTAGTTTCCTTATCTCTTTACACGGTGAAAATTTCAAGGACGAAATTTCTTAAGTTGGGGAAAGTTTTACCGCCCAATATTTGACCTAGAAGTTTAGTGAGTCAGTTTTGTCGTTTTAACCTAGTTCAGGATTAAATACTTAAAAATTAATTTTTAATCAAAATAAAATATATAAAAATATCTAAAAGCCTTATTTAATATATATTTGATTTTGTTCAACTGAATTTTGAAAATTGACCCTTGAATCCTTAAGATTTCAAAATTAGTGACTATTTTGTAAAAATTAAAAACTTGAAGAAAAATTTATAAACTAAGTTAAAACTTTGAATCTTTAAGGGGATTTGATCCAATTGTAATCCTAGTTGATCTAAGCCTTCCAAGGGCCAATTTTAATAATTCATAATCCATAATTTTAATTAATAACCCAAATAACTTAATATTAATTCTAAAACTTTTTTTTTTATCAAAACAACAACCTCTATTCTTAAAATTTTGACTTCTCTTTTCCAAGACACCAAACTCATCATCTTTTCAAAGGTAAATATCAATGTTTTTAATAAAATTTTGTTTGGTTAATTCTTTGTATTTTTCTTCTTCATAAAGTCTTGTTTTTCAATTGTTTTTCTTCTCAAAAACCTTGGAAGTGGATTAGATCAAATTTAGATGTTATGAAACATTCAAACCTCTGAATTATAGAGTTCTTTAATGAAATTCTAAAGTTCTTGTCTGATCGCAACAATCTTTAAAGTCTTGAATCGATAAAATCAGTTTTCTTGATAAAAATTCCATTGTTTTCTTGATTTTAGTTCAAGGATTTTAGATGGGTGTTTTTTATGCCTAAATACATGAATCTTGAAGTTTTTAGCTTTAATTAAGTTTGATTTTAAGTATCTAATCCCGTACATAAGGTTTAGGTGTTGTTTGGAGAGGTTTTCAGTGAGTTTCGATTATGTTTTATGGTGTTATTAGGGGATGCCATGTATTGGTCCGAATTGAGGGATGTTTGGGTGCGTTTTAATGCACTAAACCCTATGATATTGATGCTTGTATCAGGTAAGGAGGTAAAAGAACAAGATTTAAGGATATCGGAAAGTCGAATCCCGTTTTCGGGTGAGTTATCGAGCAAGTTTCGGTAAATCGATGAGTGGATTATGAGGGATTCTAATTCTGCATGATTTTAAATGTGTTTTCAAAGGTTTGGGGGAGTAATGAAGGTGTGAAAAGCCTACCTATACCTGGAAGTAAGTTTAAAGTTTTGCTTTCTTAAAGGTTCTCATATTATGCCTCGTTTTTACTATGTTTAGTTACGCGCAGGTTATACCTGTGTATATGTGAATATGCATGGGTTTCAATGCTCATGAGATGTTTTTACAAATGTTTTTATATACATATATATATATATATGCTACCATGGTTTTTTTTTTGAGAAAAATGGTTTTTTCAGGTTTATGTATTTGAAGCATGTGTTAATGGGATGCATGTAGATTACTTATTGTTTTTTACTTAAAACTTGATCATTGGTTTTGTTTTTGTTGGATATTGATATGATATTAATAGGGATAACTCGATTGATTGATAGGATGTTAGTGCACTCTTTATAATTACAAAATTCGTATACATAAGTAAATTCCTTAATGATGCATTAGAGTTATTGCTTGAATTATGGTATATGTGTTGTATTGCATTTAAGCATAGCTTACTTGGAAGCTAGGGTAGGAAACATGATTAGAGTTAATCCATCGTCCGTATGAGTTTAGCTTATGCGAGGTATAAGTGGTGGTTTAGCCCTCATATGAGGTATTGTGACGGTATAGTCCCATACGTGGCATATTTTGGCGTTATGCCTTCATGTGAGTTTTCGTTTATCCCAACGATTAGAGGTAAGACTAATCGGATCACTAATACCAACACGACAAAAAGCAAGTGTGATGTTTTTATTGATTTTATTGCAAACCGAGTTTGTGAGTGTTTGACATTAAGTTCAAACGTTTTATAAGCCTTGCAAAGTGAAGCATTGTAAGCCTTGAGTTTTGTGGCTTAGCACCGTGTGATGAAACACTTACTGATTTTTTTACTATTGGTGGCATTGTTAGCCACGAGTGATTATTTTATAGAGCATGAATTGGTGTTGAAATTGATGAAATCGGTTTAATATGGGCTACATTACAAGGTGTTTTTATACTTGTTATTATTCTCTCACTAATATTATACTTACCCTCCCTTTTACATTATAATGCAAAGTATTTAATGTGAAGGGAGCAAAAAGAAGTAAGGATCCAGGAAACCGCCAATTGAAATTCAAATATGTTTATATAATATTAGTAGTAGTGAGAGTGAAATGGAGATGAGATATCATGTTGAGATAATTGGTTATGCTATGGAATTCATGATATATTGGGTTTGTAACACCCTAAAATTCGGTTAGTAGAATGATTCAAATGATCCATAAATTAAATTAAATTATATGTTAATTGGACTAGAAGTAAGGGACTAAATTAAATTAATTGAAAATATGGAGATTGCATGGTAAAATGAGAATTCCTTAGACTACCCTCCGTAATAAGCTAACTCTAGTTATAGCTAAAGGGGTAAATCAATCATTTTACCCTCATTAATGAGCAACCAAAATCAGCTCATTTCTCCTCCTTCCTCCTTCATTCACGTGAACCTCAAAAAAATAGAGAGGAGAAAAAAACCATGGAAGCTTAAAGGATAAGCTTGAGTTCTTGTAAAATTTGGTGAAGATAGAAGCTTCTAACAAAGAAGAATAGAGTAAGTCTTCTAAATTCTCTTTAGATTGTTGTTTGGCATAAGATTGAAAGTTTATTGTTGCTGAAAATTTGGGTTTAAGTTGTTAGAAATTTAATTAAAGTTAGCTATGGCTTGATTATGATGTTAGAAGCATGAGAAAGTAGATTTAAAAGCTTGGGTTTAGGATTTTGGAAATGTTACGTACATTAAGTGATTCAATGTTAAACATGCATGAAATTAGTTGATGAAAAAGTGATTTAAATGATGTTTATTTCATGTTGAGATGCGGGAAATTCATGGAAATAAGTTGGGGATTAGGAATTAAATGTTTGAAATGAGAATTTGCCGAAAATGCCTAGAAATGTCATTTCGGGTAGCTATCTTTGGAAAATTCCCTAGGTCATGTTTGAAGGAGTTAGGATCTGAAATTTTTAAGTATAATAATTCCATATATCTAGTTTAAGGGAAAATTACGGAACCTCAATCGGAGTTCTTTAGAGAAAGATATAAGCGTTTTCGTAAGGGTTGTCCGAACAGCCCCAAATCTGGACAGGTCTGATTCGAACGAAATCTAGTACTGATCGGGAAATAATTAAAATGTGAGGTTAATTTTTAATTGTAGAGGGTCTTCCTAGCTTACTAACGATATAAAATAAGCTCGATTCAGGCATGGGAGCTAGGATATATGATCGATTCTTTGTAGGGTAACAAAGCTGTCCGTAGTGAACAAAAGAGAATATTTACATTTGTTAAGTCTAAGATCATTTAAATTAGATGATTGAATATGTCCTAATGAATGTTATATGTGTATGGGTTACTAGAGAATACAAGGGAAGAGGACGTTGAAGAACAAGAAAGGATCGAACTAGCAAAGAAGAGGGGCAAGGGGATCATCATCTTCAACCCTTGAGAGCTTGGATTCAATAGTGAGTGTGGCAAACCTTAGGGTTAGGACCTAGGGTCCTAACCACCTTTTTGTTTATTTGATTTGATTTTTCATGTAAATGGACTAATCTATATTCGGTAAAAAGGGAAGAAGGCTTAATGTTAAATGAATTGTTTGACGATATGAGTTGCTTGCTAGATTGTTAGTACTAGCTTAGCATTTATATAGCTCAGAAATGCCGAGGTAAGTAACGGCACGCGGCTGCGGATGCCAGGTATATGAACCATGCATGAATTATGTATATAATGAAATGAGCATTGAATTGATAACATGATATGCATGTTTATATGTTTACATGGTATGAATAATATGATAATAGCATGATGGATGCTCTTGTGATTAGCATGTTATAAATACTTGCTCTTGATGATATGAACTTGTTTAGTATGAATTGAATGATCAATTGAATAATGAAAATATTATTGAGCCTTAGTCGATAGTTGGTCATAGGTAGTACGGCATGCCTAGAGTCTGAGCTCATTGTTTAGTGCTACGGAACTCTTGTTTAGTACTTCGGTACTCTTGTTTGGTACTGTGGGTACCGTGATGTGGTGGTTAGACACCAATTGTTAGATACCATGGGTATCTCTTGTTAGTACCTTTGTGGTACTCTTGTTAGTGCCTTTGTGGCACTCTTGTTAGTGTCTTCTTGACACTCTTATTGACTCGCTTACCTTGTCTAACTATACCAAGGCATCACACGAAATAAAATGGAAAGATTGAAACATTAAAAGTGAAGCTATATGTGCATATATATTGGCTTATGAAGCATTGGAAGTTGTTTATGATTTGCTATTGAATATTGAAATGAAAATTGTTGCTATGTGTAGCATTTGAATTGTGAAATGGCTAATGAATGTTGAAATGAATATATGGCTATAAGAAGCCCTTGATATGAATGGTTTATGAAAGCTTGAGAAACGAAAATTGAGTATTGACTTACATGCATTGATCATGTCCTAGCTAAAACATGACCATATAGGTTGTAACATTGAATTGAATGATGGAATCATGATAGCATGAAAATTGTGATATTTACATGAGAAGCATGTTAAACATGATATGTTACCATTGATAATCTTGTATATGGAATGAACTAATGTCATGAATTGAATTGTTTGCTTAATCGAAGCATGTTATAATTGTCATTTTATTATGTCTAATATGGTTAGACTAGGGCTGCCTCACTAAGTACCTAGCACGTACTTACCACTCGTTTGTTTCCTCCTTCCCAAACAACAGGTTTTCGAGCCAAGGACCTAAATCATGATTGATTGCAAGCAAGGACATCAAGCAAGCCAAAGTATGGTATTTTGTAATTTTGTTAACTCCTAGTTTATGGTGGTATAGTGAGCATGTCTTAATTAGTCTATGCATTTGAGACTTGGTTAATATTTTGTATATATAATGCTATTGAGTTCCCGGTTTGTAAGCCATAAGGCATGTAGATCACGTTAGGCTAGCCATTTACGTCTTGGGTTGGCATATGTTTTGCATATGTGGGCAATTGTAATATGCATATGATATATAAGTGACTATACGAGCATAAGGAATATGAAACTAGGTAGAATAGAATGTGAAACCTTAAAACTACCTTATAGATATATTAGTTGCTTAGGAAAAATGGAATGACTTAGTGTGAGCCAAGCTAATGAAGTAAACAATAAACTTGATTGGTATATATATTGGCTCGGACAATAAATTTGATTAAAAAATCTAGATTAGTAAGTTACCATGGATGTCTAATATGCTAGAAATGTCCCTTAGTGTTTAAGGTTAGTTTAAAATCATATAAAGGATCTTTTGGTGAATGTCTAAGTGTTCTAGAAGCTAGAAACCTGCCAATTGGAGCAGGGGTATCGATAACAATTACATGGGTATCGATACCACCCTTGACAGTAGCGAAATGGCATCGATGCTTGGTTCGATACCAAGCCTTCTTGTAAGCTCCCTGGTTCGATACCAGTATCGAACCAGGCTACCATAGCCTTAAGACATTGAGTCATCGAGGAAGCCCAGTTTCGATACCTGGTTCGATACTGGGACCTCTAGTAACGAAATTGCATCGATACCAGTATCGAACCAGGCTACTCAGCCTTGGTCAACGAGTCAACGCTTGTAACCAGTATCGAACTGGGGTTCGATACCCCTGTTCCGGTACTTCTCTATAGAGGGTATCGATACCACCAGCTGCTCTCGGCCCAAATTTTGAGATAAAAGTATGAGAGTCTTACATATTGTTTTAGTGATTCTATAAGATAAATTAAAGCTTACATTGAGCCCCAAATGGAAATTGAGTTAATATTGGAATTATAATTGGATTAGATTTGAAGATCGAATAATAAGGTCAAGAATTAGATGGATGGTGATTGTAAAATAAATAAGTTCGAAATCGATTAATGAGTAAAATGAATTTATAAAAAGTTTTAATTTGCCCTTAAAATTGACAGGTACAAAATATATCCGAATTGAATTGTCAGTAAAATGAACACAACATCCGGTTTAATTACAAGTGTTTAAGTCCGATCGACGCCCTCGTCTCCTAACCCGGGGCGAGGGTGTCACAGGGTTGTTATATGAACCTGTATATTTGGTTGCTTATGAGATTAATAAAATTATTTGGCTTGAATTCATGTGTCTTCTATGATTATCTATGTTGTTACTTGACATTATTTGAATGTTCTTACATGTTGAGTGATACATATTCTATCTAGGATAAATTGCATCTAGTGAACTTGTTGAGATATGTGCTTTTGGCCCTTTAGGTGAAATTAAGCATCTAGAGTATGTTGGATTCATCTTAGGCTTGAAATTGAAATCCTGCAGCTTTCTGGGCAGGTGGTATCGAAACGGTACCTTAAGGCTTCGATACCCAAGCAAAATAACGAAGGATAAGTTGGAAAATAAGCCCGAGTATCGGAATGGTAAGCTATGGTTTTGATACTGTATGATGAACACAAGCATGCGTATCGATACGATGATTTCGAGTTCTAAAAACTATTTTTATAGTAGCAAATCGTATCGAAATGGGGACCAAGCTGTATCGAGACGCGGGCTTGCTACGTAGGGCATCGATCGAGTAATGGCCCTAGTATCGATACGCTAGGCCGGTGTTTTGATACCATTCTTTACTGTAAACATTGGTATCGAAACGGGACATAATGGTATCGATACCTTTGTCTGTTATAGTCGTTAAAGGCTGAATAATAGTTTAACATCCTTACGTTTTAGTCCTTGAACTTCGAGTATGAAATTAGATGTCTTGTAGACCTTCTTTTAAGCTGAAATTTTACGTACAAGCATGAAATGAACTAAGTTAAACACCGATAACTTTAATTTCATGTTTAATTTTTAGAAAATTACAATTAGGTCCCTAAAACTTGTTTGTTTAAATTAGGACTCATTTCTTATCGTATTCCGCTTCATTTGTACTCAGTCCATGCATGTACATGTAGGATCTAATTGAAGTATCTAGATACGATAAAAAGAAAATAAAAACAAAAAACAAAATTTAGGGTCGTTTATCGGAGCGAGTCTTTAGATTTGCCTCAATATTCTTCGTGTAGCTCGTTCGAGTCGGGTGACGTCTAGACCGGGTCTAGGGGGTTACATATGGGCCTCTTGATAGTAATATTTACATGAAACTTGTAGAAAGATTTTGATTGTCAGAAGTAGTTAATTCAAGTTCTCAAGAACATTATTCAATCATATTGAATATATCTTTTTATGGCTTGAAAAAAATTAGGTGTATTTGATATAATCACCTCATTGAATACTTATTAGCATAATGCTATATAAATATTTAATTTCCTCTAACATTTTATTAAAAGTTTTAGCTCTGAATTTGTTATCATTTTGTATGTTGGTATCATTGAGATTCATGGAGATATCTCCTTAACTATGGAATCCTTGTGCATTAATCAACATACACAGAAAAATGTTTAAAGAGACTTTACATGCATAATGCATATTCATTGATCACCCTTATGGTTGTTAGGTTCTTAATGTAAACAAAGATCCATTCCACCTCTTGAAAAGGGCGATGATATTCTTTGTCTAAAAGCATCATATATATTGGTGACGGGCTTAGAGTCCTTGAATTCTTTCACCTTTTGTTAAGTAGTATTTAAGATATTGAATCCTGAGGGACTGGGGAACCTACGCTGCACAATAAATCTGCACTTTAAAAGTAAAAACACAAGTAATTTTAGATGATGATGAATTAAATAGAAATAAAACAAAATTAAATAATTACGAGAAATAACGATGAGATAAGTAAGTCTAGGCAGGTTTCTTTGTAAAGGGGAATCCATTTGCACTTATTTTCTAGTTATTAACGCATGTGGTTGAACTCCCTCCGCAGCAGGTCGCTCGAAGGGTCGCCTCAGCTACCTCGGTGGGGTTATGCCTTGTCGATAACTCAACTTTCCATAGTTCGATAGAGCATCCGAAATTGTTTCTCCTAATCCCTAAGCAAGGAAAACTATTGAAACCCACGTCTTGAAAATACATTCCGGCATGAATCAAGTATGAATCACAACCGATTTTATGCTTCCTTTTAGTCGCTGAAACCTTTACAGATTAGTCGATGCCTATGAGCAAAGACGGTACTCTCTCGTTTCGTGAGCCTAACTCTCCTGATATTAGAAAAATAGATTTTTCTTCACAAACTTATCTTTCGAGCTCGTAAGTGAAAAAGAGTAAAATCCAAGAGAAAATAATCTATGAAAATAAAGTTTGCATTAATAAATATCAAATAAAATACAAATTTCTTCCCGAACTACTCCACAAAATACCTAAGCCTCGATAGAGTTTAGGACATGATCGGTTTTGTTGGCGGCTAGGGTTTTTGTCTTTGAAAACTGACTTGTCTTCCTAGCCTTAGGGGTTTGCTTTATATAGGCCAAGCCTAGGTTAAAGACTTCCATAAAAATAAGAGTTGTAAAAGGAAAAGAATACATGTCCTAATTGAATTATAACTCTTTTATTCTATTTCCTAATTTAACTCCTTGATTTCCTCATCGGCTTTGACTATGACTTGACTCTATTTCTTCTCTTCCGTTTTGTCTCGCACAACGTCCACTGGATTTAACATATTATTCTTTATCTATCAAGCACCAATAGTCATCTTTTCTCTGCTGCCGGGGCGGGTGATATGCTGCCGTGGTGGATTCTTCCTTACATTTCAGCTTCTGTTTCAGCATCCATTCTTCTATCTGGTCGTACCTGTATGGTTATTTCCTGTCTAAAAAAGAAAACCATTACACATACCTTTTTTATACCAAATAATAGATAAAATGATAACTTAAGTGCATGGATGTTGGAATATGAAAAATATGCAGAATTTTCCTTAATTGTCATTAAATCTATCCTTTACAAGCAATAATCGAGTGAGAAAATGGTATAATATTTAGGAATTTTATGCACTTTTTAAATACCCCAAACTCAAACTATTGCTTGTCCTCAAGCAATGCAATAAAATCCTTAAGTCTGAATTTTTATAATAATATACCTTTTTGCCTGCCGCGATAGAGTTTCTTTCTTAACTCGGCCTCTTCGAAGTTTCAAGAATTCCTCGAAATTAGACTATAAGTCTGTGTGGGTGTGGGTGTTGCCTTGACAAATATGATTTTCTAAGTTCTAATCCCTTTTTCTAGCTCAAAACTCACGACTTAGAATTTTAATTGTTTTTCCTCTTCCCTACTTTGTTATATAAGCATATAATTAATTGCATACTTATACTGCTTGAGCCGGTTTCGGGCACCTCAAGTGTTTAACTACTCTCACTAGAGCCGATGATAGGCACCTTTAGTAAGTGAGAATGAGGCTACGTCTTAGAGCCGGTGATAGGCACCTGTAGTAGAAATCTAAAGTCCAAGTCTCTGTTGTTTTTCTAAGAGAAAAGAAATTTTAAAATCAACTAAGTCTTAGCAGTATTTAATTATTTGCAGGCTCATAGTTTAATCCTAAGTACTAATCGTGTGTTACCGTTCTGATTTCAAGTCTGGTGAAGGGTGCACTCGGTTGCGGCGACATAATAAAATATTGATGCCGAAGCAGACTCTATAAAATTAGCAAACTTAAAAAAAATTCAGTAAAAATATAAAGATAAAATTAAGACAATATTAAGATAATCCTACTAGTTTCCATACATGGCAGTTTCAATTACAAGTTACAAAATAGACTAATACTCCCCCAAACTCAAGGGATGCATTGTCCTCAATGCATGGAAAGATAGATAAGAAAAACAGGGGATATAGAGAGACAAAATAGAAAAGAGAAAAGACTACCACCCTTAAAATGCCGAGGATCCAAAGGAGTTCTCGGAGTCGCTGCTGATTAGGAGCTTTCGGCGACTTTTGGGTGGCGGCTGCATTGCTGCCTTCAGTGGGCTAACGCTTGGTTTCTTGGCAGAGCAGGGCGGTTGGAATCGGAGGGGATTAGGATTTTTGCTTACCTCTTCCTCGTTGTCAATGTTGATTAGGGAGGCTGCTATTTTTTGCTTCTGTCCCGATTATGCCGAAGCTAGGAGTTCTTCAGCAGTCTTTAGCGGGCCTTTCAGGTAATCAGAGCATTGGCTCCAAGTGAAACTGTCAGAGTCGTCTGGTGTGACCCCTCTATTGGTAGAATCCATTCGTAGAAATTCAGCCAAATAATTTACTGAGAAGGGTTCAATTGCGGCGGCAGTGGTGGTGGCAGTAGGAGATACTAGCACAGTGGTAGATGCATTAGCTAATTTGGTAGGTGCAGGTGGAGGTTTCTGGTGTATGAAGAGGTCGTCTGTGAATTCTGGGAAAACATTCAAACAAGTCGAGAATTCTTCATGTATGGTGGTGATTATGGCATTGTTGAACTCCTTGACATAGTTCATGAAGGCCAACTGCCTTCGCTCCATGAAGATTTCCAAGACTCCTCTTGGTGTTGGGGTAGTGCCCTCTACTGCCTCGGTAGTGTTATCAAGTTGTGCTGCCTCGACAGATATAGTTGCAGTGATTGGGGGGGATATATGCTTGGGGGACAACTTCCTCCACTTGCATTCTTTTCACGTACACCTCCTGGGTCCAACGTTTTCTCGTCGGTGTGTAGAGGTTGGAGGATGGTGTCGGGACTCATTCCAAGTGACCTAGGGATGTAATTAGACAAGGTAAATACAAAATACCTCTGTCCGTGGTGGCACATTCGAAGATCTGCTCGCTGATTATTCTGCCCACATCGATGCGATAGTTTTGTATGATTGAATGGATGAGCGCCAGTGGCGGCCGATCTACAGTTTGGTTGTAGGAGGTCGGCAACAGATTCCACTTTATGAAGGTGTTCCATAACTTGGCCTCCGGCCTCAAATCACGGCGGCTGACAAATCTGCGGTGTTTTCCCGTATTCTAGTATACTCCAAGCCTGCAGATTTTTGCTTTCATCGATTCGTAATCGGCGGCAGTTAGAGCAGCGGCGAATGCGGCATGCTCATCAGTTTCAATATGTAGCCCAAAATGGGCATTGATGGTAATTTCCACCACTGGAATCGCTCTACCACAAATATGGGTATACGAGTTATTCGGCACCAAACAGTGAGCGTAAAATTCACGAACCCATGTGATTTTTGTCGGTGTTGGTTGCTAGGCAAACTTCTGTCACCGTTGGAATGTGATTTTCGACAGGATAAACGCCTCGATGCCGAGATCATTTGCCTCCGTGTAATGGAAGCCTACTCTTCCCAGATCTGCCGATTCTGGAAAGTGCATTGATATTCTTGTTAGACTGCCTGAGTCGCAAATCTTTTGTAGTTTTCTGCCGCTTCAGCAGGGTTTTATGGTCGAGTTGCAATTGTATTGTGGAGAAGAAAGGAGAAGAAATTGCGGAAATGAAAATGAGAAGAAGAGTAAAGGAGAGGTCATTATTTCCCGTGTATTTATAGACAGAGAGCGGCGCGACATTTGAGGGAGCGGGGTGGGGGTGGGGCGTGATTATTGACCTTGGCGTGCAAGAGACGCAACTCCTCGTTGGAAACCATTGGCAGCGGAAACAACATAATTTTTGAATCTAGGTGGCATAATTCCCACCCGGAATTTTCTACCGTGTGGATTGGGTCGTTAATTGATTGGGCTGATTATCCTTCTTTATTCCTCTTTATTGATCCTAAATAATAGAAAATAAAATTAATAAAAATTTTGAAAAATATTGAAAATTTCTGAAAACTAAGTTGCAAAGAAATCTAATTCCTAAGACATAAAAATAAAATATGAAGATTAAGGATAAAATTAGGTTACTGGAGGAGTGTAATTAATTGTATCTAGGAGTAACCATCTTCTCCTTTTTTGGTGGATGAGTATTTGATACAGACAGAGTATCCTCATCAGGTGGTTTCTTCCTTGTGTGCTTCTGGTCAAGGGGTATGCCATTGTGGCAGTAGTTGCCTTGGCGGGTATTATCTAGGCATTCAGTTTCTGCATTGAAGTTAAATTCAAATTTAACCTTAATTCTCTGACATTCATCTAGTTCATTTGGTTCATCTGGATGCCTTAGATTTTTGAACACATTGATATTTACTTGTTGGTCATTGACACGAATAACCAATTTGTCTTTTTCGCAATCGATCAATGTTCTTCATGTGGCTAAGAACAACATTCCCAATATGATCGGAGCATGTCCATATGCTTCAAAATCTAAAATTAAGAAGTCAAAAAGAAATATGAATTTTTCTACTTTTACCAAGATGTCTTCTTTTTTTTTCTTCTAGTTGCACATAAGAGCGATCTGCCAACTGCAGCTTAACTGTAGTTGGTTTAGCCTGCCCAATGCTTAGCTTCTGGAAAACTAACTTAGGCATCAAGTTGATGCTGGCACCTAAGTCACATAGTGCTTTTCCCACGTATTGATCTCCAATAGAACATGCCAGGATCCTTTCATTTTTTCGTGGCCCTATTATGCAACATTGCCACACACCCTTCTGTCGTGGAATTGGGCATCTGTTTGATATGATATCCTTGAGAAACTTAGCATAATTGGGCATCTGTTTGATTGCCTCCACTAAAGGTTTATTAATGTGTACCTGTTTAAGGATGTCCAGGAATCTCTTAAATTGATACTCTTGCTTCTGTTGCTTCAATATCTGAGGGAATGGTTGTGGCAACCTCAGATCTTCAATCTTTTCAGAACATTGAAATCTGATCTGGGGTGTTGCTATGACATCTTTTGATGTGGCATCTTTGTCGGTAGAATTTTCCTTTGTTTTTTTTGCCTCAGTTTTGTTCTCCGTAACTTTCTTAGAGATTACTATCTCAAACTTTTGACCCACTGCCTTGGCAAGGTATCTTAGAGTCTTTCAGTTGAAGTCTACTTCTGGTGTTTATTACCTTGCATTGTTCATGTGGACCTGTTCTAGCGACTTCAGTAATGCTTGGTAGACCTCCTAAAGGTCGAGTATTGAGTTGTTGTGCCATTTTACCTATTATGGTTTCTAGGGATATCGGAGCAGCTTCATTGTTTTGCATACGTATCTTCGTTTTGTCCATGAACATATCATCTTGATGAATAAATTTATCCTTATGCGCAATATACGAGTTGGTTTGAGCCATGAACATGGTTAGCATATTCTCTAGGGTTCGAACATCAACGGGTTGCTGCTGCAGCATCGCCTGCTACGGTAACTACTGTTGGGCTGGTATGATATTCTACTAAAATCCAGCAAGTTGCACGTTCTGATATTGTAAGTGTTGGACATATTGTTCTGATTAAAATTTCCAGCATAGAAGCTTGATTCTGGATTGTGTGGACACTTGTTCGAGTTATGATTGTCACCACTTGTTTCACAGAAAACAGTGACTGCCTTTACCCCTTGAACGTGACTAGACCTTTGTAGACCGTTAATCATATTTGTCAATGCTGACAGTTGTGCTAGTATAGAATCTGAAGAGTTTGTTGAGTTGATCGATTGATAAAGTCGGCCAAGAAGGGGGTGAATTGACATTTAAAATTTTAATGGAAGATTTTTGGTAAAAATGGAGAAAAGTTGAGACATAAGATTTATAGTGGTTCTAGCTTCAAAACAAGCTCTACATCCACTACCTTAGCTCTCACTAAGGATTTTGAAACCAATTCACTAAATGAATTCGACCTTTTTCTCAGTTCAAGGGATAACCGTTACAATTCGAATCAATCCTTCTACCCAAGGATAGATTCAACCTCACAAGATTACAAATGAAAGAAAGGCAAATTTGGATATCTCTCAAAAGACAAATATTGCCCAATTATAGAATAACTCTCCCTAAACTCAATTTACAAAGAATTGAAATGAAATACAAGAGTTGGGAGTCAAGATATGCAATAAAGTGCTTTGGAGTTGGATTTGTGTGCTTGGATGTTGCTTGAGGTTCAATAGTTGTTAATGCTGCTCAAAATGCTTCAATTTATACCTTCTCATTGATTTCTAACTGTTGGGGTTGTTGGAGATGTAAATATAGACGGATCTTCATATTTCCATCATAAATGCACTCTGCAACAACTAGTATCGAAACACGGGCTACTTCTTTCGAAGCAGACCACAAATAGAAAGAGATGTTGTGCATTTAATAAGGGGCGTATCGAAACAAGTTTCGATACCTGAACTGAAATGTGAAGTTTGGTATCGAAACGGGTTAACCACCAATTAAAGCTTTAACTGCCACCAACGGTCAACTCATTTAATGCTTAAAAGAGTCGTTGAGGATTTTAGGGGTATCGATACTTGTATCGAAACGATGAGTCATAATTTTAAATAATTTTAAAATAATTAAAACTTAAAGATTGGTTCGATACATGGTTCGAAACATTTGTTGATAGTGAGGTCTCGGTATCTAAACGGGTATCGATACTTGTTCTAAGTCTCAAGAACATTCTTTGAAAAATAAAGGGCGGTATCGAGACCTGTTCTAATGGTATTGAAACGCTCGAGTAAAAACACTTAGAAAAATTATTTCAAAGTTCTTGGTTTGACTTGAATCTTAATTTTGACTTAGTAACTTAAAAATTTATTACAAAAATAGTCCTTAAACATAATTGTTATATCAAAATCAATTTTAGTTTTACAATCTCTCCCTTTTTGATATAAAAAAACCAACATAAATTTTTAAGTTTAAAAACTTTGAAAAACATTGAAAGACTCCCCCTTAAAAGTTGCATAGCTTTAAAAATGGTATTTTCCCCTTTAAGAAAAACTTAAAAAAAGTATAACACATTTTTTCTCCCCCTTTTTGTTAGATCAAAATCAATGTAATAATAAGGCATAAGAGAATTTAAGCACAAGATCAAGCATTAATAAAAGATCAAATAAAGCATAGCATTAATAAAAATAATCCAAAGGTGCATATTGTTCTAACATGAATGAAAATGCAACATAATACTTAGAAAAACATAAATAGTCCTAAAAAGCCATAGCAAAGCGAAAAAACATAATAGCTAAGGATCACTCATCTCCATCACCATCACCATCCTCATCATCTTCCTCGTCGTCATCACTATCTCAATTGGAAACATTTTGAAGATGCCGGAGAGCTTCGAGCGAGACACACATGGAAAGATTTTGATTCTCCAAACTCGTCAACCTCGTATCCATAGAGTCAAAACGAGAATCGAAGTGAGTTGAGAGAGTATCAAAACGAGCATCCAAACTATCAAACTGAGCATGCATGCAATCAAAACACGAAGTGAGAAACTCCATCATCTTGGTGTTTGGAGCAAATTGTCTAATGGGCTCCAGATCAACTGGAGGAGGAGGAGGAGGAGCACCATGAACCCATTCATCATTTAGATATTGAAAATGGTAACGATTTAGAGAGGTTCCGCCGATGGGTTCTTTGACGGACTCCACTTTGTCATAGGAACAATCAATTCCCAAATGCACAAAGATAGAACTAAGCACACAAGCATAAGGGAAAGATTTGACCAAGGGAGTGGCACGGTGCTTTATATACCAAACAATGTCGGAAAAGACTATTTGAGCAAGGTTTGGACGTTGATATTGACGAAAACACTTGAGCCAAAAACTATCCACTTGACGGATCCAAGAATACTTACCATTTGATGGACGAATCCACCAAGAGATGATAAGATGCAAGAAACGATCATGGACATCAAGGGGAATAACCGAGCCGGTAAAAGTGCCAAGAGAATCCTCATCATCAATGCCCTCATCCTCAAGGCCGAAAATATCAAAAAAAAGTGTCAAAATCGATTCTAAAGCTTTGACCCATGAGATAGGATTCAATGAAAACCACTTTACTCTTATCCTTTGAAAGAATGCAAGAGGCATTAGCATAAAATAAGAGGACAAGAGTAGGATAAAACTTGCCGGAATAAGTAAGAAAATACAAGAATTTCCAATCTTGAAGGAGGTGAAAGTAGCGGAATTGGAATTTGACAGAGTTCATGAATTGCACATCCACACAATGCTCCTTAAGTGGGTGATAGCGAAATTGTTGGAAATTGTCAACCTTACCGTGACCATCCAAGCTTCTTTCGAACACAATTTGGATGTCGACTTTAGGAGCACGAGAGGATGACGAACTGCCACCCACGGTACATTGTCGTTTCTTTGGTGCCATGATCTAAGAATTGAACAATTTGGATTAGTTTTGGGCACTTAAAAATGTATGCTCTATAAACCTAATTCAATCCTAGTAATCAATAATTCAAGGGTTTTGAAATTTTGAAAAAGAATTGAAAAACCAGTAAAAATCAATACGATAAAAAAATTTATATTCGAATGAAAAAATTTTGATTTTGAAAAAGTTTTTGTAGGATTATGAAAACCCATACAATAAGAATGAATAAAATGTTCAAAATCTAAATTTTAACACACTAAAAATCGACGAAAATAAGATTTTTCGAAAATTACCTTGATTATGGATTAGGATAAATTGAGAGGTTTTGAAGTACCAATCTTTGATATAGCCTTGGCTTTGATGTTTTGATTAAATTCCCTCAAGAAAACTCTTTATTTTGTGATAAAATTTTATGGATTGAGGGTTTTTTTATAGAAAGGGTTCGGCTAGGGTTTGAGAGAAGAGTTTGGGTATGTTTTAATTGGGTAAAAATTAGGTTTGGGTGAGTTTTAATAGCATTCTGCCACTGCGCGTTTTGATACGCCCTTATAGGCGTTTCGAAACAGCTTGTTTCGATACTCGTATCGAAACCACAATATCGATACGAGGTTCGATACCGAACTTACCAGAAACTTCCCAAAAGAACAAGAAGAACAAGTATCGAAACCAGTTCTACCTGTTTTGATAACACTTAGTTGAGCTTTGCATTTTAGGCTTCTAAAGTACTAGAAATGAGTCTCTAAAGTCCCTAGAAGCATGCATATGATGTTATGTCATGATTAAAATGCATGAAAAAGTTCATACTCCCATTAGAAATATGAATAGAAGCAACAAGATACAAAATAACATAGGCATGATTTCAACCAAGCTTCAAGCATAAATTTGCACAAAACTAACACATAAGAGGTCAAGAAAGGCTAGTTAGGCCTAACTCTCTCCTAAGGGTCCAAAATTCTCTTTGTCTAAAGGTTTGGTAAAAATGTCCGCTAATTGATTTAAGGTGTCAACAAACTCTAGAACAACATCATTTTTAGACACATGATCTCTAATAAAGTGATGTCTAATTTCTGTGTTTGATTCTAGAATGTTGAATGGGGTTCTTAGTAAGACATATGGCACTAGTATTATCACATTTTAGAAGTATAGTTTCAACCTTAATGCCATATCTAAGAGTTGTTGTTTCATCCATAACACTTGAGCACAACAACTCCCTAAGGATATGTACTCCGCTTCGGTGGTAGATAAAGCTACAATATTTTGTTTCTTAGAGAACCAAGATATGAGCATACTACCTAAGAATTGACATGTTCCAGAACTACTTTCCCTATCTATCTTACAACCTCCATAATCCGCATCCAAATAAGCATGAAGATTAAAGGAAGAGTCTTTAGGATACCAAAGACCTAAACAAGGTGTGTTTCTAAGGTACCTAAAAATTCTCTTTATGGCTACTAAGTGTGATTCTCTAGGACTAGCTTGAAACCTAGCACACAATCAAACACTAAACATGATATCCGGTCTACTTGCGGTAAGGTAAAGCAAAGAACCTATCATGGATCTATACAATTTAGAATCAACACACTTACCTCCTTCATCCTTGTCAAGCTTAGTTGATGAGCTCATAGGAGTGGCTTGAGGTTTCACATTCTCCAAGTCAAACTTCTTGAGAATATCTTTCATATACTTTGCTTGATTGATGGAGGTGCCATCTTTCCTTTGCTTGATTTGGAGTCCCAAAAAGAATGAGAGCTCCCCCATCATGCTCATCTCGAATTCACCTTGCATTAACTTAAAAAATTCTTTGACAATAACATTCATTAGTAGATCCAAAAATAATATCATCAACATAAATTTGAACTACTAAGATGTCATTTTTTAAACCTTTTTATAAAAAGTGTAGTATCCACCTTTCCTTTATCAAAACCTTTTTCAATTAAAAAATTTGAAAGCCTTTCATATCAAGCTCTAGGAGCTTGTTTCAAACCATATAAAGCTTTCGTTAATTTAAAAACATGGTTTGAAAACTTTGGATCCTCAAAACCCGGTGGTTGTTCAACATACACTTCTTCATTTATAAAACCATTTAGAAAAGAACTTTTGATATCCATTTGAAAAGCTTGAAATCATGATAACATGCAAATACAAGTAACATCCTAATAGCTTCCATTCTAGCTACGGGTGTATAAGTTTCATTGAAATCTATTCCCTCTTCTTGAGTGTAACCTTGAGCAACTAATCTAGCTTTATTTCTCACAATGTTACCACTCCCATCTAGTTTGTTTCTAAATACCCATTTAGTTCCTATAGTAGATTTATTACTAGGCCTATCAACTTGTAGCGACCCTTTTTTAAAATCGTGTTTCGAAATAAAAAGTCGTTAGTGGAAAAGACGGAAAATTAGAAACTATGTTTTGGAAATGTTGAAATGATTTGAAAATTAAGGAATTTAATTTAGAAAAGGGGAATTCAAAAAATAGAAGGATTCTAATTTAAAAAGGGGAATTTATCAAAATTGGGAAAATTGAGAAATTGTGAACTTATCTCGAAAAAGGAAAAATTAGGGTTTGAAAATGACCTAAAATAAAAGAAGTCGAAAATTTGGGGAAAAGTTTAAAAATAATTTAAAGACAAATTAAAAAAATATTGAAATGAAATTTTGAAAACAATTTAGGAAACTTTTAGAAAAAGATTTAAAAAGTTGGAGTCGCCTCCGATCACTTTGGTAGACCGGACACCGTAAAACCATAGATTCGAAAAAACAAGGGTTCGGGAGTCGTTTACGGTTTAAAAACGGTGTTAGCATTTTTAAACTGCCCAAAATTGGTACCTTAAAATATTTACCGCTTATTTAATATTAAAATTTCTAAATTAAAGTGACATTTAAGTTAGTATTTAATTATAGATTCAGGTTTATTTTAACGCCTCTTTATTCGAAGATAAACGCATACACCGCCACCACTACGTTTGGTGTCGGGCCCGCTACGACCGAGTAAAGTATTAATTAATTCATTAATTAAGAGATTGATTGTGCATTCGATCGTATGATAATGAAATGTGTAGTAAAATAAATACAACATGGTACATAAAAATAAATAAGTAAACAAATACTAAGCAAGATAAAGTGTAAATAATTTAAAAACGGTAAACATGCATGTAATAAGGTAAAATTAAATAAAGACTCATGGACCTAATCATTATCAAAATGCAATAAAATAAGAACAAAATCAGATATTACATGAAAAATATGGTCAAAAATATTTATATGACTAAAATACACATGACATTAAAAACAAAATAACAAAAGTATAGTAATTAATTGTATGCCACAATTTTAGCTATAAATGAAATATAATATAATCAAAATATGAAATAAACTAAATGATAAATATACATACCAAAAATAACATATGAAATGAGTGAAAAATGTATTTATGGCAACATATCAAAATGAGAAAATAAATTTAAGGTTAAAATAAATAAAATAGGCAACATAACATATGGTAATGGGTGAATGGACAAATAAATAAATACGTAAGGTATGTACAAGTAAAATAGACAAGTTAGACTAATACAAAATAGTAAATGTAGAGACCAATAATCAAGGAAACATATAAAGTTACGTAAAATAAAGACCTATGTATACACGACTAATCGAAAAGGCATAAACAATCAAAACATGCAATAAAACGATAAACCGAAATAAGCCTAATTTTCTAAGATGTCTACCTACCAAAATATGATAAAGACCTACGTATGCATAAATATATATACAAAACACCTAATAACTGAAAATACACAACAGCTATATACATAAAATAAAATGCATAACAAAGATACAACAATGGAAAACATACTAACCATTTACGAAAAGAATGATGCAATAAGATGATTCAAATATTTCCATCCAAAGAGATAAAATTACAGATTAACATGGTCAAGATAACATAATATTCATGAGATAAGAACAACAATAATTATTTAAACAAGCAAAAAGAATAATAAAAAAAATGTATGATCAAAGTATATTTAAAGGGTAAATAAATGATGCACATCACATGAAAATAGCTAACAAAATTAAATAAATAAATGAATATGTAAACGGACCAGAATAAAAAAAAAAAAAAAATTAAAGCACAGGACTCCTGGGTTTAAGGATTAAATGAAAAAGACAGAATTTGAGGTTTAAAAAAAGATTTATGTACTGGAAATAGTACCAAAAAATAAAGAAAACTAAAATTAAAGGGTCGAATTAGAGGGGGAAAAAATCTGGTTTCGAAGTAGTGACCAAAATGATTACCGATAAAAAAGGCGAGGGCTACGGGGTGATTTAAAAGAGCAGAATGACTCAAAAGATTAAGAAAAAACACAGAAGGACTCGGGATTAATAAGACCTTTTTCGAAATAAACGATTAAAGCTTAAATCGGGACTGGAATGAAAGGTTTCGAAAACCTTCAGGGACCGAGGAAAAGGTTTATTCAACGAGGAGGGATTTATGAAAACAATAACCCATTTTAGAAAACTGAGTGAGTATAAAACTCACTTATTTTCGGTTCAGATATACCCTTTTCTCATTTTTTCGAAATCAAAGAACCAAAGAGATTAAAAACCTCTCTTCTGTTCTTCATTTTACTCAGGAAATGATGAACACTCATTTGAAAAACCCAGAGCCACCATAAATCTCAGATTCCGACCACCACCCACGGTGGCCGGCAACCCAAAAAACGCTTGAAAAACCTTCCTTTTCGAATCCCGAGCCTTGTTTTAACCTTTATTTCGTAAAAACGGATTCAAAATTATTTCTTTTCTTCAAAGACTGATCTGAAAAGTCTCTTTACTTTCAAAACCGAAGTGAAAAATGACCCCTTTTGTTCGAAAAGCTGAAAGCAAAATAAGAACACATCGGCCTCCCCCTTTCGCTTCATAGAAGGATATCTGCAACTCGGCTCACCGCGGTTGATCCGAAGACCTTGCGTTTATTGTCAGCGAAGAAGAAGAAAAAGGGAGACCGTCGACTCTAAGAAAGGTAAAAAAACTAATCTTTTTCGTTGATTCGATGCATGCGAAAAGAAAGATGAATCTGGAAATTACCACTGAAAAGTCTCTGCTTTCTATTGATTTTTTGGTGTCCGAATGGTTTACAACGCTAGGGTAATTCTTTTTTTATAGCCTTCTCTAATTACATGGATTAGAAACTAAAAATGCTTATCCCTAATCTGTTATCTTTGATTCGTATGGTTTAGCCTCTGATATTTTGTACGATTCTTGGATGTATCATGTAGCCTCTGATACATTCTGATATTGGCCGAAATTCCTCTGAAGTTTGTTGTAATTTTGTACGAATCTAACATCTCCTTTGTCTTCATGTGAACATGGCGGTCGGAAAATGTGAGGGGACCATCGGCGATCGGAGAGACGAAGAGCCCACTGGAAGTCGAATAGTCACACGCGACATTCGATCGGACACTTCTTCCTTTAATGTGGACCGTCAGATCTGATTCAGATCTGACGGCTGTAATGAGGCTGCGCAAGAAAACAAATGAAGGGCATTAGTCATTAGGGTTTCTGGTTTAGTGGGTATCCGGTTTGGGCTCATTGTTGGGCTGCTTTAATTTAATTATTATGTATGTTGGGCTAATTACAAAAAACAGATTCGGGCTTTAGTTAATTAGTTGATGGGCTGTGTATTATATTATTGGATTTTAAATTGTAATGGACTGTTATTATTATTTAATAAAACATTAGGCTATTTTATTTAATATGGGTTATCATTTATTTTAAACTTGGGTTTAATTATATAACCTATCTTATAATAATAATAATAATAAATAAAATAATAGTAATAATAATAATATATAAAAGTAGAAATAAAAAGATGGCTAATAATAATAATAGCAATAAAATAAAGTAGTAATAAAAGAAAATAATAATAAATATGGAAACCCGAAATTAAAAAGGAAATAAAATAATACTTAATAGTATAATATTTTGGACTTTTTAAATTTGAGTATATAATAATAATTAATAATAATATAATATTTATGATGAAAATAAATAGAATAATAAAAAGAGTAAATAATATGCGCAAATAATATTTTTGGATTTTTTTATAAAAAGTGTGATAATAATAAATAATAAACAATAACTAAATTGAAACCAAAGGCTAAGTAAACACATAAATAATAGACAAAGTAATATACTATAATAATATTTGATGTAAATACTAAGCAAAATAAAGCTAATAATAATATCAAAACTGTAATCTTTAGTAAGTAGAAAACAAAATTAGAAAAGGATGAATATAGGGTAAAATAAGTAATAAATAAATTATAATATGTCTCACGGGTTTGTTTTTATAATCTTTTTGGCTTTTAATATTTTTTTATAAATAAACAAAATTAAATAAAAAATAAAAAAATAGCCCATTATTATATTTTTTGATTTTTTGTCATTAATGCTAAAATTACCTAACGCCCATTATTTAAGATAAAGACAATAATAAAATAAAACAAAAAATGGGTTTACCCGGATAAAATTAGTGATTACACAACTAATGTCCATACATTACTTCTCTCAAATTGATTTAACTCTTCTTGCATAGCCAATATCCAAAAATCATCATCTAAAGCTTCATTAATATTTTTAGGCTCTATGCATGAGATAAATGCAACATGGTTTATTAATCTAAGAGAAGAACGAGTAGTAAGCCCTTGAATGGATCACCCAAGATTTCACCACCCTTAACATAGTTGAACTCTCTTGGGTAGCTCACTTCCCTCTCTTCAAGCTTTACATCTCCTGAAGCTTCTATTGGAGGATCTTGTGTTTCCTCATTGGTTTGAACCCCATCCACCTTTGATGTTTGTCCCTTATCAATGGTTTCAATAATTCCTACATCATCATCATCACAAGAATCCTTCCTAGGAAGGAGGTTATCATCGAAAACCATATCTTTAGACTCTTCTACAACCAAGGTTCTTTTGTTAAAAACTCTATAGGCCTTTGAAAGTTGAGAATATCTAAGAAAAATATCTTCATCACTTTTTGCACCAAATTTACCTAAATTATCTTTTCCATTATTTAAAACAAAACACTTGCACCCAAAAGGGTGAAAATATCTAATGTTAGGCTTTTTGGATTTTAAAATCTCATAAGGATTTTTCTATAAAATTGGCCTAATCATTACACGATTTATAATGTAACAAGAAGTGTTTGTGGCTTCCGCCCAAAAATACTTAGGTAAATTGTTTTCACAAAGCATGGTTCTATCCATTTCTTCTAAAGTTCTATTTTTCCTCTCAACTACCCCATTTTGTCGAGGAGTGCGAGGAGCCGAAAAATTATGGCTAATCCCATTTTCATTAAAAAATTCTCAAAACCTAAATTTTGAAATTCGGTTCCATGATCACTTCTAATATGGGAAATTCTTTGATCAAGGTCATTTTGAGTAATATTTGAAAATGTGATGAATTTTTTTAAGGCTTCATCTTTAGTATTCAAAAATAGAACCCAAGTGTATCTAAAGTAAACATCTACAATAACAAATGCATATGATTTTTCTAAGGCTTCATCTTTAGTATTCAAAGTCAACGCTGACGTCAGCAATCAAAGTCAACGGTCAACACTAACGTCATGCTGACGTCACGGTCAATGGTAAACGGGTAAACGAGTCAGGTCGGTCAACGAGTCGGTCAACGGATCGGTCAACGGTTGACCAGTTTGGTTCGGGACTGGTTGGACACGGTTGACCGGTTCAAAGACGGTTCGGTCGGTTTCGATCGGTCACCATCCATGGTGGTCGCAAATCACCTCCGGCGGTGTGTAGAGGCCATGCTCGGCCTTAAATTACCGAAAAACGCTCACCAAAATCCGAATTTCTTAGAAATTCAACCAAAAACACCTTTAAACCGATCAATATACCAGAAATCATATTCGAAAGGATTGATTAATAAATCACTTACCAAAGTTGTCCCTCTCTTCGACGAGGGACCAAATGACGACCGACGAAAGCGACAAGGGAGGGGTTTTGGATGGCCTCGGACGGGGAGCACGATAGGCCTGACGATGCGCTTGAACGGCGTAGATTGGTGGCCGGATTTTTAAGAAAAAACGAACGAATTTTTAGCTCAAAAACTTGAAGCTTTCGGCTAAGATTACCGGTGAACTAAGCGACGATCCGGCTAGTGGTTATGGGGGTTATGATCGGAGGATGATGGCCGACCGAACGGTGGTGACGGTGACGACCACGGCACGGTGGTGAGGGTGATCGGCCGGTGTTCGAGTTGGTTAAGTGAGGGAGATGAAGAGTTACTTTGATTCGAATATAGAATTGGTTCCAGATCTAATATGAGTTCCAATATGGTATGGTTTTTTTTATAATTATTTCGAATTTATTATTAATATTTATTTCCATTTTAAAAGTGTTACAACTCTCCCCCCTAAAAAGAAATTTCGTCCCCGAAATTTACCTAAACTGAACAGATGCGGGAACTGCTCCCTCATAGATTCCTCGATCTCCCAAGTGGCCTCAGAAGGGTTATGATTCCTCCACTGAACTTTAACCATAGGGATACGCCTTTTATGCAGAACTCTTTCATCAAACTCCAGGATCTGAACGGGTTCCTCCTCATAAGATAAGTCTGGACGTAACTCAACATCCTGAACCTGAATAATATGACTCGGGTCTGGATGATACTGTCTCAACATGGATAGATGAAACACATCATGGATACGTCTAAGCTGAGGAGGTAACTCAAGCTGATATGCAATAGGCCTTATTCTTTTCAGAATAAGGTATGGTCCAATATACCTCGGACTCAACTTGCCCTTACGCCCAAATCTTAGAACTTTCTTTCAGGGAGAGACTTTTAAGAAAACCTGATTTCCAGCCTCAAACTCGATATCTTTTCTCCTCCGATCAACATAAGATTTCTGTCTGGTAAAAGCTTCCTTCAGACGATCCCAGATTAACTTGACAGTCTCCTTAGTTTCCTAAATTAACTCAGGACCCAGAGTTTTTCGATCATACAACTCAGTCCAACAGATAGGAGTACGACACTTACGACCATACAAAGCCTCATAAGGTGCCATACGGATGCTAGCCTGATAGTTGTTATTATAGGCAAACTCTGCCAACGGCAAGAATTCTTACCAACTGCCTAGGAAGTCTAGAACACAACCCCGTAACATATCCTCCAGAATCTGTATCACTCTCTTAGATTAACCATCTGTCTGGGGATGAAAAGACGTACTGAAATTCAGACGAGTACCCAAAGAAGACTGTAAAGTTGTCCAAAAACGGGAAATAAACCTCGGATCTCGGTCATAAATGATAGATAAGGGCACTCCATGCAGTCTGACAATCTCATAAATATACAGTCTAGCCAGCTTCTCCAGAGAATAGGTTATCCGAACAGGAATAAAGTGAGCTGACTTTGTGAGTCTATCCACCACAACCCAGACAGAATCCTTCCTGGACGGGGTCAAAGGCAAACCGATATCAAAGTCCATCGTGATACGTTCCCATTTCCATTCGGGAATCTTGATAGGCTGTAAAAGACCAGAGGGATGCTGATGTTCTGCTTTCACCTGCTGACAAGTCAAACATCTGGATACATAATCTGAGATATCTTTTTTCATACCTACCCAACGGTATCTCTGTTTCAGATTCTGATACATTTTATCTCCTCCAAGATGCATAGCATAAAGACTACTATGAACCTCACTAAGAATGGTCTGTCTCAACTCGGGATCGTTGGGTACACATTAACGACCATTAAAACAAAGAACTCCATCCTGATCAAAGGAATAAACAGAAGTGGATCCTTCTTCCACTTGCTGCATAACAGGAAGTAAAGAGTCATCCAACCTCTGCTTGACGCTTATCTGTTCAGCTAAAGTCGGTTTGACCCGCAACTCAGCCAAAAGGCTACCATCATCATATATACTAATTCTGGCGAACAAGGATCTTAGGTCTGATATGGTCTTACGACTCAAGGCATCTGTCACAACATTGGCTTTTCCCGTGTGATACTCAATCTCGCAATCGTAGTCCTTAAGAAGCTCCAACCAACGACACTGTCTCAGATTAAGCTCCTTCTGGGTAAGGAGATACTTCAAGCTCTTATGATCGGTAAAGATATAACACTTTTCTTCATAGAGATACTGTATCCAGATTTTTAGAGTAAAAAACACAGCTGCAAGCTCAAGATCATGAGTAGGATAATTAAGCTCGTGTGGTCTCAATTGGCGTGACGCATAAGCGATCACCTTACCATCCTGCATCAGGACGCAACCAAGACCAGAATGCGAAGCATCACTGTAAACTGTAAAGTCCTTCCCTGACTCAAGTTGGGTCAAAACTGGAGCTCGGGTCAAAACTTATTTCAACTGATCAAAACTAGACTACTGGGCCTTAGATCACACAAACAGAACATCTTTCCTTAGAAGCTTCATCAAAGGGGCGACTATAATTGAAAAACCCTCGACAAAGCGTCGATAATACCCAGCTAAGCCTAGAAAACTGCGAATCTCAGACACATTCTTAGGAGGTTTCCAGCTAGCGATTGCATCAATTTTACTCGGGTCCACCTGGATACTTCTAGCTGAAACGACATGCCCAGAAACGTCACCTTACTAAGCCAAAACTCGCATTTACTTAGCTTGCACACAACCGATGCTACCTAAGAGTCTACAACACAACTTGCAGATGCCCCACATGTTCATCCTCCGAGCGAGAATAAACTAAGATATCATCAATAAACACCACAAAAAACTGGTCTATGTAGGGTCAGAAGATACGGTTCATCATATCCATAAAAGTTGTAGGGGCATTGGTTAAACCGAAAGGCATCACTAAAAACTCATAGTGACCATATCGGGTGCGGAAAGCAGTCTTAGCAACATCAGAGCCCTTAACCTTTAGCTGATAATATCCAAATCGAAGATCAATTTTCGATAAAACTATGGCTCCCCGAAACTGATCAAACAAGTCATCAATCCTGGGAAAAGGATACTTGTTTTTCACTGTTAACTTATTCAGTTTTCACTGGAGCTCCCCAAGGTGAAGAGCTAGGTTGGATGAACCCTCTGTCAAGCAATTCTTGTAACTGAACCTTCAACTCCTTTAACTCCTTCAGAGCCATACGTTACGGGCCATAGAAATTGGTATTGATCCAGGATAAGTCTCAATCTCAAACTTAACCTCCCTTTCTGGAGGAAGACCTGACAGTTCCTCCGAAAAAACATCTGGAAATTCACAAACTATGCGAATTTCTTCGATCTTAGATAGAGACCCCTTTGTGTTAAGGAAACAGGCAATAAAGGCCTCAAATCCCTTTTGGATCATCCTGTCAGCAGACAAAATTGATACGACATTGGATAGATATCGTCGTCGTTCTCCAACCAAAACTAAAGACCGTCCATCTAAAGTCTTTAAGGTAGCCCTTTTTGTCTCACAATCAAGACTGACACCATGCTCAGTCAACCAATCCATTCCCAGAATTAGATCAAACTCCTTTAAAGGAAGTTCCATGAGATCTGCCAGAAACACCTCCCCTTCCACAACAAGGGGACACCTCCTAAAAACCTTATCCACTGATAAAGATTGCCCCACTGGGCTCATAACGGTAACAACACTCTCAGTGTTCTCAATTGAGATTGAAAGATGTCTAGATACTGACTTAGATATATAAGAGTGAGTGGAGCCATTGTCAAGCAAAGCAAAGTACGGAACAGAAAAGATGGTAAAGGTACCTGCGATAACATCAGGCTCGTCTCGGTCATCCTTACGTCTGGTGGCATAAACTAGTGTTGTCTGACGAGCCTAAAAAACAGATGGCCCACCACCTTGGTGGCCTCGACTCTTGATATCAGATCTAACAATAGACCTAGAAGCTCTACTCTGAGATCGTCCCGAAGCGGGTGTCTGAACGGACGTCTGTGATCTAGAAGGTGTCTAAGAGCGCACAGGAGTCTGATTCGATGGTCGAGTGACGGAGGGTGGATGAAGACAGTCCCTTAGAAAATGCTCGGAATATCCACATTGAAAACAAGCTCCAATATTCTTCCTACACTCGCCTCTATGCATGTTGCCACAAAAGTCATATGCAGGTACAGATGGGATCCCAGAAGAACCACCCCGGCTAATAGAAGAGTCCTGAGGTGTCGTAGATTGATGATAGGTGCCACCTCTCTAACTCGGTGCAGATAGAGCCCTCTTATCGGGGCGACTAAAAGACTCACCATGGCTGACATGTCCTCTAGATCGACCACGGTCCTTCCTACGGTCTCTATCTCTTCCCCGATCTCGGTCCTGATTCCTCATAACCTTGTTATCAGAAAGCTTCTCTAAGTCCTCAGCAGTTTTTGCCCGGTTCATCAGGTCCTCAAAAATCACATCGTGATACGTGGCTACTCGATCTCGAATACCAATGCGGAGACCCTCTAGAAACTTATCACATTTATTCTTCTCTGTGGCCACTATCCCAGCACCATATCTCATCAGGTCTAAAAACTGAAGATCATACTCAGCCACTATCATAGTACCTTGTACTAAGTCTCTAAATTCCTGACGCCTCTCCCTCATGTACCAATCACCCAGATAACGGTTCTTGAACCTTTCCTTGAAAAAGTCCCAAGTCAGCCTGTCGAAAGATACACTACTAACCACAGACTCCCACCAAATGTAGGCACCACCATCGAGCATAGATACAACTCCTAAGTATCTCTTAGCTGGCTCCAAACCCAGCTGATCCATCTATCTCTCTGTATCATACAACCAAGTCTCTACATCTGAAGGTGCACCAGTCAAGGATCCAGAGAAAGTTCTCACTCCGTTTGCGATTAGGATCTGAGAGATAGGTGTTTCTAGCATCGCACCCGAAGCTCTAACAGCCCCCTGTAGTAACTGAAGGAACTGCCTACTAAGGGTTTCATCTGTCACAGCAGCAACAGGCTCGGTGCTCGGTACTGATGCCCCTCTGACCGGGGTACAATGGTACTTGTGGGAACAGGTGGGTACGGAGGAATGATGGGTCTGGAGGAATGATGGGTGGAGGATCACTAATAGGCTCCTCTACAGGATCAACAAAACTTGTCGCTCGACCACGCCCTCGGGTGGATCGACAAGCTCTATGGGCACTCACAGAGTTCAGGAAATCTACAAGGATAAAATTGAGAAGATTAGAATTGGCACCGGAGAACCATACACAATATAGAAAGATATAGGTGACACGGCTTTACAGATATTATTTCGTAACAATTTAATAGAAAACATTTCATTTAGGACCCATCATGGTCCGAGAGTCATAAAACCAAGGCTTTGATACCAACTAAATGTAACCCCTAGACCGGACTATGCGGAAAGCCCGACTAGAGTGGTCACATTGTTCTTTATTTATAAATCATATTGCAAGAAAAATCAAATAACTTATACGAATAAATATAAATATTGACTAACAATTAAAATGTGTAAAGTGTCATCAAAACAAGGTTTCTAGAAAACGTTGTTCGCAAAATAATTCATAAAATCAATAACAAAAATAATACATTTAAACCACCAATAATAATATACAGGCACATGTCACCTTAAAAGTAAACTGGATAAGTTTAAAATATTACATCAAAATGTAATCAGATAATGTGTAGATCCTCCAAATGCCAAATCTGGGATTCCTATCTACGGATATCTAAAAGGGGAAAGAAAACAGGTATGAGCTATGAAGCCCAGTGTGTTCCAACAGTGCAAATAAAATATGGGTAAAATCAATAAACAATAATAACAGAAAATTAGGTCATGTATATGCATTTCATGTTACCCTCCAATCGAACTCCTGGATAGAGTTCCCTAGAACAGTATCTGATACAGGCATTAACCTAAGCCCATTAAGGCGAAGGTACCGACCTAAAGAATTACCTTAAGGAACAGGCGGAATTACCCCGACTGAAGCATGGGAACCGATAACAGGCGGAATTACCCTAACTGAAGTTAGGAACCGTAAACAGGCGGAATTACCAGCTGGATCAAGGTTGAACCGAATCTTAGACACTACACGTCATCCCAATTCTAAAAATGGCAGGCATGCAAGAATGACAGGAATCATGATAGTATTATTAGGAATTAATCAGGCAACATGTATACATCAATCAGGAAATATCATACAAGATATATCAGACATACAGTAAAAACATAAAATGATCAATCTTAAGGTTCAAAATAAATGTTTATGTAAATCCAAGAAAACAGTCATGTGCACATACTTGATTCGTTTAAAACATAAAACAGTAAGATACGATTATATAGCACACAAGGAACACACCTCAAATGGCAGGAACAGACAGATGGTCTACTGGGTGTTCGAGCCTCGTTCTGTAGCAGTACTAGACCTTAAAAAAATACAAGATATAAATTTTTATTAATATAGGAGTTAAATACTGAATTGATTATTCACTGGGTACTAGAAACATATTGGTTACGATCGGCTCTCGGGATCATTCAAATCGGGAGGAGCTGGGTTGGGTCGGTACATGATCGGGAGAACTATGAGGTCCTACAAACAAACAAGTATCGATATTAGACCTTAAATATAACTCTGGACTTAACTTAACTTTGAAGAAAAGTTTGAATCGAGACTTTAAAGTCCAATTTGGAGGCTTTTGTGTTCTAATTTCAAGAAACGGACTTCATGGATGGACTCAAGACGTCGAAAAACATAAAATAGGAGTTTTCGAAAATTTTGACTTTTTGAGTCAAAGTCAACACTGACGTCAGTAGTCAAAGTCAACGGTCAACTTTGACGTCATGCTGATGTCATGGTCAACGGTCAACGGGTCAGTCAACAGGTCAACGGGTCGGTCAAAGGTTGACCGGTTCGGCTTAGACCGGTTTGGGACTGGTTTGACTCGGTTGACCGATTCCAATACAGTTCGGTCGATTTGGACCGGTCACCATCCACGATGGCCGAAAAAACGCCTCCGGCGGTGTGTGGAGGCCACGCGCGACCTTAAACGGCCAGAAAACGCTCACCAAAATCCGGATTTCTTAGAAATTCAACCAAAAACACCTTTAAACCGATCAATATACCAGAAATCATATTCGAAAGGATTGAATAATAAATCACTTACCAAAACTGTCCCTCTCTCCGACAAGGGACCAAACGACGACCTACCGAAGCGACAAGGGAGGGGTTTTGGACGACCTCGGACGGGGAACACGGCAGGCCTGACGACGCGCCTGAACGGCGTCGATTGGTGGCCGGATTTTTAAGAAAAAACGAACGGATTTTTGACTCAAAAACTCGAAGCTTTCGACTACAATTACCGGTGAACTAAGCGACGATCCTACAAGTGGTTATGGGGGTTATGATCGGAGGATGGTGGCCGACGGAATGGTGGTGGCGGTGACGACTATGGCGCGGCGGTGAGGGAGATCGGCCGGTGTTCGAGTTGGTTAGGTGAGGGAGATGAAGAGTTACTTTGATTCGAATATAGAATTGGTTCCAGATCTAATATGAATTCCAATATGGTATGTTTTTTTTATAATTATTTCGAATTTATTATTAATATTTATTTCCATTTTAAAAGTGTTACACTTTGGCCTTGAAGCAATGCTCAACCTACAAACAAAGATTTAGTTTTTAATTTTTGGTACACAAATCATTTTGGGTCCATGAGAGTTAGTTCCCAAAAGCTTGGTTCCCTTAGGAATCCAAGATGCAATGGCATGTACATTATTAGAAATAACTAGTTCCTTAGGAACTCATACACTCCTAATCTTTTTATGTCTAGTATGCCTTTGAAAACTTCTTTGTTTGTGGCTATGAAAATTCTTTTTCACATAGTTGGGTTTTGAAGAGCTTCCTTTTTTAAAATTTGGGCTCCTAACCACTTTTATTTGTTCTTTGAGCTCATTCACCACTTTGTGGTGATTCTCACTCAAGCTAGAGATAAGGTTGTTTAAATCCATATTTTCTTTTTGAAAGAATTTTAAATCGTCATTTAAAACAACAACCTTTTCTTCAAAACCCAAAATCGTTTTTGTCAAAAAATCGTTTTTCTCTTTTAAATCAGAAATAATTTTCTTGTTTTTCAAAACCGATTCCTTGAATTTCAAAACCAACTCATCATACACATCTTTTAATTCATCATATGTGATAAGTGCTTAACACACTATCACTTTTTACTCCTTTTATGGGCATTAATCACCAAATATACACCCACTTGGACCAATGCATGAACTCAATGTGATATATTTAGAAGTTAAGCTCATAAAGATAATATTTACAGAAAAGGCACGTTTTACTGCATTTTTATATTTTTGCAGGAGAACCAGTGCCGCGACAGCAACAAGGCCGAGGTAGGACCTGATGCCGAGGCAGCAGTAGAAAGACAGGAAGCAAGGTTGTAGGCGATGGAAAGATAAAAATCCAAGGAACGTGTCTGGACTCAAAGCTCATGAATCAGAGCTGGCTAGCATGAGGAAAAGCCCAAGAAAAGACCACGCGGGAAAGCCCCCTTAGCCGAATCAAACTTGGAAATATTTTAATTATTTACTTGACTTGTTCCCTACTCCAAGTTGTATTCTACTTAGGAAATGTTTGCCCTAGGTCTAGCCTATATAAAGACCTAGCCACCTAATGAACTATAGACGGAATACCTAGGGAGAGAGCCGATTTCTATACTTGTCTTCTTTCTCTCCATTATGTTCTAAACCTTCTTAGGGATTAGGTGAAGGTTGTCGAGTATATGTGAGAGGAGATTTTACTTTGTCTTTGATTCAATGCAATAAAATTATCAAGGTTTGCTTATCCTTTGTTATTCCTTGTTCTCGCATTCAAGCTCGGGAGAGGAGAGTGTGAGTCATCCATTTATCTAAGCTCGGGAGAGTTAGATTAAGAAAAGGGATAAGTACGGTGTTTCAATCGCGAAATACTAACTCGTCCTAGGGATAGGTTAAGAGTTTCAGCGGCTAAAAGAAGTGTGAGATTGGTTGGTGAGTATAATTGGTTCACGTCGGGAGGTATCATCAAGGACTAGTCATCAACAGCACTCTGACTTAGGGATAAGCGGAGTCATTCAAGGACACTTTGCCGAACTTTGGTAAAGTATACCCACGAGCAAGGGATTGCCGCGGCGGACAGTATCGTCGCTGCCAAGGCAGTAAACTGCAGTGCTACCGAGGCAGTGATATACGATTGCATTGAGCAGAGACAAGTTAATCAAATCCACAATACAACGCAACTGGATCCTGACCCATCTCTCTCTATTATTCCAACTCTTTATTTTTATTTAGTTATTTTAGTTTAGATAAACCAACTTAATTCACTTGTGTTTTTACTTTTCTACAGAACAAGAAGGTGAAGAAAGCATATTAAGTCTACCGGTCCCTAAGGAGACGATAATCCGATAATACTTATCACTTATTACTTTCGATGTGTCCACTTGCACTAAACGCGCACTTTTGACACGCGACAATATGCATCATATAATTCATCATATGTAAGATCATTACAAGATGGTTCAAGGGTTACCTTGGGCTCATCAAGAGCCATGAGACAAAGGTTGGCCACTTCATTGTCCTCATCGGATGAACACTCCTCAGCAATCCAAGTGGCAACATGAGCCTTTTGCTTCTTCTTTCTCTCAAAAACCTTCTTCTTGTATTGCTGGCAATCGGTCCTAATATGACCGGGCTTTTTGCATTCATAGCAAATGATTTGATCTTTTTCATCCTCCTTGCCCTTTCCTTTGAATTCTTTCTTACTTTGGAATCTCTTATTCCTCTTTGCCCTCATGAGACTTGTGAATCGTTTAACTACCATAACCAACTTTTCAAGCTCATCTTCTTCACTAATGTCCACCTCTTCTTGAGATGTTGAAGCTTTTAGTGCAATCTCTTGATTTTTGCTTTCAACTTCTCTCTTTTCTAGCTTCACATCTTCCTTCTTTTTCTCTTTTTCTCTTCCTTTCTTCATGATCTCATGGGTGAGAAGAGATCCCACAAGAGCATCAAGCTTGAGAGTCTTGAGGTCTTTAGCTTCAATGATAGTCGTTCTCTTGCTATCCCAAGACTCGAGAAGATAATAGATAAGCTTCCGTACGAGCTTCTCCTCCAGTATGATCTCACCCAAAACCTTAAGACCGTTGACAATAATGGAAAACCAATCAAACATCTTGGTGATATCTTCATCCAGCTCCATCTTGAAGTTCTCGTAGTTGAGATTAAGAAGATCGATCTTTGTCTCCTTGAAATCATTGGTGCCCTCATAAGTTGTCTCCAATGAATCCCAAACTTTTTTGGCACTTGTACAAGATGACATCTTGGAATAGATGTCGGGACCAAGAGCATAAAAGAGAATGTGCAAGGCTTTGTCGTTTGTGGACATCCTTCTTCTCTCTTCATCAGTCATCTCATTTCTCTTCTTTGGCACTTGCCTATCTCCTTCTTGCTTCATCGTGATTGAGGGACCATCTTCAATTATATCCCATAGGACATAATCATTTGAGTTGATGAACAACCTCATCCTATTATTCCAATAAGGATAGTTGTATCCATTGAAAAAGGGAGGCTTGGTGATGGAGTGAGACTTGTTGCAACTTCCGAAAGTAGAGGCCATTGGATTTGACTTGAGGAAATGATCAAATATCTTTGGATCTTTTTGGTGGATATTAATCCCTTCAAAAATCTAGCTCTGATACCAATTGTTGAGTTGATCGATTGATAAAGTTGGCCAAAAGGGGGTGAATTGGCTATTAACATTTTAATGGAAGATTTTTGGTAAAAATGGAGAAAAGTTGAGACACAAGATTTACAGTGGTTCAAGCTTCAAAACAAGCTCTACATCCACTACCTTAGCTCCCACTAAGGATTTTGAAACCAATTCACTAGATGAATTCGACCTTTTTATTGGTTCAAGGGATAACCGTTACAATTCGAATCAATCCTTCTACCCTAGGATAGATTCAACCTCACAAGATTACAAATGAAAAAAAGGTAAATTTGGATATCTCTCAAAATACAAATATTGCCCAATTACAGAATAAATCTCCCCAAACTCAATTTACAAAGAATTGAAATGAAATACAAGAGTTGGGAGTCAAGATATGCAATAAAGTGCTTTGGAGTTGGATTTGTGTGCTTGAATGTTGCTTGAGGTTCAATAGTTGTTAATGCTGCTCAAAATGCTTCAATTTATACCTTCTCATTGATTTCTAACCGTTGGGGTTGTTGGAGATGTAAATATAGACATTGGATCTTCATCTTTCTATCATAAATGCACTCTGCAACAACTAGTATCGAAACACGGGCTACCTGTTTCGAAACAGACCACAAATAGAAAGAGATATTGTGCATTTAATAAGGGGCGTATCGAAACAGATTTCGATACCTGAACTGAAATGTGAAGTTTGGTATCGAAACGGGTTAACAATCATTTAAAGCTTTAACTTCCACCAACGGTCAACTCATTTAATGTTTAAAAGAGCCGTTGGGGATTTTAGGGGTATCGATACTTGTATCGAAACTATGAGTCATAATTTTAAATAATTTTAAAATAATTAAAACATAATGATTGGTTCAATACTTGGTTCGAAACATTTGTTGACAGTGAGGTCTCGGTATCGAAACGGGTATCGATACTTGTTCTAACTCTCAAGAACATTCTTTGAAAAATAAAGGGCAGTATCGATACCTGTTCTAATGGCATCGAAACGCTCGAGTAAAACACTTAGAAAAATTATTTCAAAGTTCTTGGTTTGACTTGAATCTTAATTTTGACTTAGTAACTTAAAAATTTATTACAAAAATAGTCCTTGAACATAATTGTTATATCAAAATCAATTTTAGTTTTATAGAGTTTAAGTTCGTCTTACCTCGCCTTGTTACTCCCCTTCTTGTGGTTGGGTATTGGTAGTCATTCATTGCGAGTCTGTGCAAAATCTCCAAGCTTTCATGAGGTGGTCGATCCAGTAGCGTGCTATTAGCGGAGGCATCAAGCATCATTATAGTGGGTGTGTTCACCGTATTATAGAATATGGATACTTGAGTCCATTCTGGTAATTCGTGCATTGGGCATTTTCTGTAAAGTTATCTATATCTCTCCCATGCCTCATACATGGATTCATCATCTTCTTGCCTGAAGGATGTAATATCATTTCTCAACTTATCTGTCATATTGGAGTAGCTGAAGCGGGTAAGAAAGCTTCAGCACAACTCTGTCCATGAGTTAAGTGATCTCGGATGGAGGTTATTTAACCAAGATTTCGCCCTATCCCTTAGTGAATTGGGGAACAATTTCATTTTTAGAACATTAGAAGATACCCCCGACAGCTTAAAAGAGTTACAAATTTCTAAAAGGGATTTAAGATGTTGTCGAGCATCTTCGTTAGTTGACCCTCCAAATTGTCCTAAGATATTGATCATGTTGAACATAATCGGTTTTAACTCAAAATGTTCAGTATCGATATCTGGCATACCACTGCAGGTGTCAGCCCATCTAAATCCTCCTCTAAGTAATCACGAACAGTTCAGACTCGTTCCTGTTGATGGAGATTATCGGCGTTGACTACTGCAAAGATAGTAGTATTTACTGCCTCGACGGCATTCATGCCAGCATTGTTCCCCTACTGGCCAGGTACTTGATTCATCCTCTCTCGTATCCTTTTTCGAAGACTTCTTGCAGTTCTCTCGATTTCAGGATTAAAAGGATAGTCGTCTGCTAACGTATTAGCACTGGTCATGCAATAGAAAAATCTAGATTATATCGATTTAAAAAGGAAAAGAAAAAGAAAAAGAAAAGAAAAGGGTGCAAAGATAATATGCGAGAAGGTTGAGACGCCAGTTCCCAGGAACGACGCCAAACTTGATGATGGGCTTAGATTCCTTGAATTCTGTCACCTTTTACCAAGTAGTATTTAAGATATCGATCCCCTAGGGACTGGGGAGCCTACGCTGCAAAATAAATCTGCACTTTAAAAGTAAAAACACAAGTAATTTTGGATGATGATATATTAAATAGAAATAAAAGAAAACTAAACAATTAAAAGAAATAACGATGAGATAAGTAAGGCTAGACAGGTTGCTTTGTCACTCAAATCTTACATGCCTATAGCAAAGCTTCATTGAAAACATCATTCAATTAAGAAAATGTACTTGTTTATAACATTTTATTGGTATTAGTGAATCGTTTAGATTATCACTAAACGTTAGTGTCGCGTGTCAAAAGTGCGCGTTTAGTGCAAGTGGACACATCGAAAGTAATAAGTGATAAGTATTTTATCGAGTTATTATCTCCTCAGGGACCGGTATACTTAATATGCTTTCTTCACCTTCTTGTTCTGTAGAAAAGTAAAGAACACAAGTGAGTTGATTTGATTTATCTAAACTAAAATAACTAAATAAAAATAAAGAGTTGAAATAATAGAGAGAGATGGGCTAGGATCCAGTTGCGTCGTATTGTGGATTTGATTGACTTGTCTCTGTCCAATGCAATCGTATATCACTGCCTCGGCAGCACTGCAGCTTACTGCCTTGGCAGCGACAATACTGTCTGTCGCGGCAATCCCTTGCTCGTGGGTAGACTTTACCAAAGTTCGGCAAAGTGTCCTTGGATGATTCCGCTTATCCCTAAGTCAGAGTGCTGTTGATGACTAGTCCTTGATGATACCTCCCGGCGTGAACCAATTATACTCACCAACCAATCTCACACTTCTTTTAGCCGTTGAAACTCTTAACCTATCCCTAGGCCGAGTTAGTATTTCGCGATTGAAACACCGTACTTACCCCTTTCGTGAATCTAACTCTCTCGAGCTTAGATAAATGGATGATTCACAATATCCTCTCCCGAGCTCAATTATGAAAACATGGAATAACAAAGGATAAGCAAACCTTGATAACTTTATTGCATTGAATCAAAGACAAAGTACAATCTCCTCTCACAAATACTCGACAACCTTCACCTAATCCCTAAGAAGGTTTAGAACATAATGGAGGAGAAGAAAACAAGAATAGAAATCGGCTCTCTCCCTAGGTATTCCGTCTATTGTACATTGGGTGGCTAGGTCCTTATATAGGCTAGACCTAGGGCAAACCTTTTCTAAGTAGAATACAACTTGGAGTAGGGAACAAGTCAAGTACATAATTAAATATATTTCCAAGTTTATATTCGACTAAGGGGCTTTCCCGCGTAGTCTTACCTTGGGATTTTCCTTGTGTTAGCCAACTCCGATTTATGGGCTTCAAGTCCAGACACGTTTCTTGGATTTTTGTCTTTCCATCGCCTATGGTCTTGCTTCCTACCTTTCTGCTGCTGCCTCGGCATCAGGTCCTGCCTCGGCCTTGTCGTTGCCGCGGCATTGGTTCTCCTACAAAGATATGAAAACGCAGTAAAACGTGCCTTTTTTTGTAAATATTATCTATATGAGTATAACTTCTAAATATATCATATTAAGCACATGCATTGGTCCGAGTGGGTGTATATTTGGTGATGAATGCCCATAAAAGGAGTAAAAAGTGATAGGGTGTTGAGCACTTATCACACCCCCAAACTCGAACTATTGCTTGTCCTCAAGCAATGCAAACCATCAATTTGCCGAACTATACTCTCTCTTGGTCTTACATGTCCATCTATTCTCCCCACCATAACTAGGCCTATTCTTAAGCCTTAACCATTCGGTTACCCAAGGGTTTACCTAGAAACAAACTATAAGAATTGTGAGTGTCTAACTAGGCCTATTCTTACCCCACACCGATGCCTTAGCAGTGAATCTGCACCCCCAAACTCAAACCAAGCATTGTCCTCAATGCTTTATATTTGAAGAAGTAAGCGGCAAAACAAAATATGAATATAATAAACAGCAAATAGAAAATGTAAAAGCAATTAATATTGAATTAAGGACAAAGAAATTTAAAGCGACTCTGAAGAGCTGCTTGTAACAATTTTCCTCCTCGGCCTTGCTGCTGAATTCTTTGTCCTTGGTGAAGGCGATGGTTGTGCCTTTGCTTGCCGGGGTGTTTGGACTCGTGTGGGCGGTGTCCGTTGCATTGGGGCCTCTGCCTCTTCTCCTTCTTCTACATCAGCCATCTCTTCGGTGAGCATTACGTCCGTTCCTCCTCCCATTGCTGTTGCTCCTCCGTTGTGGTGTGTACCTGGGCCGATGGCAGTGGAGATTTGGTGCACGTAGGCATCTATCTCGGCTGATAGACTGCCCATGATAATTGGTGATCTGGGTGGGGTGCTAAAAACGACCTTTCGCTTGGATGGCCTTCTACTGACAGACGAGGCCACGGCAGAATCTGCTGCCCTAGATAGGCCGGCAGCCTGGTATTGGGGCTGAGGGTCTGCATGGAAGAACGACCTTGGTCCTCCCGGGGTTGGTGTAGTCTCGGTGTAAGGGGCGGCTGTAACGAATATGTTGCTGGGAAACTCCGAAAATTGTACTCCTTGGTCCGGGAAGGCGTGTAGCATCATCTGGGCTAGAGTGCCATTGAAACCCCTTTGGTACTCCATGTACCTTTGTTTTCGGAGATCCATCGCTACCATTCGTTGCAAGATCTCCTGGTACGGGTCTGTTGCGGCAGAGGTGTGGGCAGTACCAAGCATGTCTGCCGTGTACTGGGCCCCGGCAACAGTATCGGCAGTGAACTGCTGCGGTGTTGCTTGGACAGGTTCTGCTTGCGTGATTTGCATGACTTTGTGACAGAAGTCCCTGGTCCATCCTTGTCGTGGGGGCGTGTATTTGTCCGTCTCTTCGATGGGCACACCTGCGGCAACACATAAACCCGTGATCAAACAAGGGAAATACAATGGTCCTCTATCTTTCTTACCGCACTCGTGAATTTCCCGAAAGATGATCTCTCCAACGTTGATGGTCCTCTTGTTGATGATGGATTGGATCAACACCAATCTTTTGCTATCTACCGTGCTATTGTGTGATGTGGGGATGAGTCGTCGTTTGACAAAGGTGTTCCACATCTTGGCCTCGGGTTTTAGACTTTGTCTTGTTACAGATCCTCGATGGGTACCGGTTTCCCATGGGGTGTTCGCGTAACAAAGATCATCTTTGATGAGCTCGTAGTCCTCGGCAGTGACGTCCTCCATGAATTCGGCGTGGATGTCACTGTCAGGGGTGAGGCCGTAGAAATTATTGATTGTCTCGGCATCGAGCTAGACTGTCCTGCCACGGCAATGAACGAAGAGGGAGTCTTTGCTGGGCCCGTGCGTGTAGAACTTCCAGACGATCGTGGCATTCGCCTGGGCAGGTTGGAGACAGAAAATTTTCCAGTTTTGGTACTTAATTCTGTTGAAGAGGTAGTGCTCAATACCGTAGTTCTCTTCATCTGCATGCTGGAAACCTTGCTCTTCCCATAGTTGTCGAGCGATGAAAGATCGGTTAAAGCGATATTCAACGTTGGCGGGGGCGAATCGCTTGTATGTTGCCATCAAGATTGAGAGATGTGATTTCTTGGAGTTTTTCTTGAAAGAATCTGGAGTTTAGCGAAGATTAGTGGGCAGAGAGTAATGTGAGAGAGAGATTGTTATGAATACTAAAGAAAACAAGAAAGCAAGAGTGAATAGTTCAAGAGGAAGGAGTTTCTTATATAGGCCTCGGCCTTGTGACCGTTGAAGCCACTAGCCGTTTTGTAACCGTTTCCTTTTTCTGTCGCGGCAGGAATCTCGGCAGACTAGCCGTTACACTGTTCTGCCTGTTGGGACTGCTGCGTCCCTGACACTATTTTATTGCCTCGGGAGTTCCTGCTGTAAACTATTTCTCCTTTATTCTTGCTTTTTATTCCTAAATAAAACACACAAAAGAAAAATACTTAAAGCAAAAATAATTAGAGAAAATAAAAAGAAATAAAAATAAACTAATTAATCCTAATATATTAATAAAGAAAAGGGAGGAGATCATGTTACTGGTGGAGAGCATGCAAATGCATCTCCCAAAATTATTCTCTCCCTTAGGCCCAAATTGTGAATCGGTTGTGGGCCACTCTTTTTTTCTGTGTGTCCATCCACTTTGGGCTTAATCTTTTTGCCGAATATCCTACCGAGAAGACTGCCCAGGCAGGATATCTTATTGTCTACTGTGTGGATAGCCTTGCACTCCTCTGGATCATCATATTTTTTTAAGTTGTGGAATGCGTTGAGTTTGACTTGTTGGTCATTGACCCGTATTGTAATCTCCTTTTTCAACGTCAATGAGGGTGCGTCCATTTGCAAGGAAAGGTCTCCCAAGGATGATCGGTGCATTGTCATCTGCTTCACAATCAAGGACAAGGAAGTCAACAGGAAAAATAAACTTATCTACTCTTACCAGTATGTCCTCGATTTTTCCTTCGGGTTACACATAGGATCGATCCGCTAGTTGGAGCATCACTGTTATAGGTTTCGCCCTTCCAATTCCAAGTTTTTGAAAGACTGATTTGGGCATGAGATTTATGCTTGCTCCAAGGTCGCATAGGGCCTTACCTTCATAATCCTTACCTATCGCACAAGGTATAGTAAAGCAACCAGGATCTTTCAACTTTGGTGGCATGCGGTTATGCAGCATTTCCATGCATCCCTCGATAGCAGCCACTGTCTCAAATTCACCTATTCGTTTCCTCTTTGACACCATGTCCTTTAGGAACTTGGCATAGTTAGGCATTTGTTCAATAGCTTTAACGAAAGGTATGTTGATGTGGACTTGCTTCAAGATGTCGAGGAACTTCTTGAATTGCTGGTCCTGTTTTTGCTTTTTCAACCTTTGTGGGAAAGGTGGTGGTGGTCTCATCTCATCCAGGTTTTCTTTAGTTTGAAATTTAATACCTGGCACCACTGGAGTTGTTGCTGCCTCGGCAGGTTGCTCAGGAGCTACAGTGCTTTCTGCCATGGCAGTGTTGTCAGTTTCAGTTTGCTTGGCCTTTTCTTTTGCTAGATCAGTTGATTGAAATTCGCTTTCTGGGATCTTTTCCTTCAGCTGTAGACCACTCCTAGTAGTGATTGCTTTGCACTATTCACGGCTCATTACCTTAGCAGCTTTAGTATTGCTAGGTAGTCCTCCTTGTGGTCTAGTGTTTATGCATTGAGCAAACTGCCCAACCTGAGTTTCCAGCGTTTTAATGTCCGCTTCTTGATTTTGCAACCTCATCTCAGTTCTATTCATGAATGCATTTGTCCTCTTGATGAAATTGCTATTCTCTACCATGTATGACTCAGTTTTCATCATGAAGGCCTTTAGCGTGTTCTCCAATGAACTTACCGGTTGCTGCTGCATCTGCGGCGGCGGCATTGACTATTGGGCTTGCTGCTGCGGCATCGTTTGCTGAAATCCCGAAGGTTGGGTGATTGGGTTTAAGGCATTGTTAGGGTTACTCCATGATAGGTTTGGATGCCTCTTCCATGAGGGGTTGTATGTGTTGGACATGACATTGTTGCGGTTGTAGTTCCCAACATACATACCAGTTTCTTGATTCA
Source organism: Abelmoschus esculentus (assembly GCA_035048815.1). NCBI lineage: Eukaryota > Viridiplantae > Streptophyta > Magnoliopsida > Malvales > Malvaceae > Abelmoschus > Abelmoschus esculentus. The sequence continues at coordinate 1,706,106 of JAUCBN010000061.1, read as the reverse complement.
TGCAGTTAGAGGAACTGTGGTTACCTCCACATAAGTCACAATAGGAATCAATTACCTTGACCTCACGGGTATTTTGTTGTAACTGTAGGTTTTGCACCATCTTGGTAAGAGAGGCCAATTGTGCTGCCACTGAACTTGATGTGTCTAATTCATTTACCGTGGCTTGGCGTCTTACTCCTCCTCGCCTAGATGTAGGAAACTAAAAGTCATTCTTTGCGAGTTTATTCAATATTTCAATAGCTTCCTCAGGTGCTTTATCCAGGAGTGTTCCGTTTGCCGAGGCATCTAACATCATCCTTGTCGGGGCATTCGTGGCATTGTAAAACATTGTCACTTGTGTCCATAGGGGAAATCCATGCAAAAGACACTTGTGCAATAGCTCCCTGTAGCGTTCCCATGCCTCGTACATTGGTTCGTCTTCTGCCTGTCGAAAAGAAGTAATTTCATTACGGATTCTATCATATAAATTAGTGGGATTAAAACGAGTAATGAAATCACGGCAAAATTCACTCCAGGAACTAATAGATCCTGCTTGAATGCTATTTAACCACGCTTTCGCCCTATCCCTCAATGAATAGGGGAATAGCTTCAATCGCAAGACATCTTCATGGACTCCTTGGATTTTGAAAGAGTTGCAAATTTCCATGAAGGACTTGAGGTGCTGCCTTGCGTCTTCAGTTGCAGACCCACCAAATTGTCCAATTGTATTTAACATATTGAACATAACAGGTTTTAGTTCAAAATGGGTTGCTTCAATCTCCGGTGTAGCGACTCCTAGGTTTAATCCATTTAAGTCCTCCTCCAGGAAGTCTCTGACAGTGAGCTGCCGCGGCCCAGGTGGCGGCGGAAGTCCTCCATTGCCGGCAGGTAAGTTTTGTCCTGCCGGGTGTTCTGCCATGGTTCCTTGGATCTGTCTCCTCAACCTTTGCCTTGTTCTTTCGATCTCTGGATCTAACTCGTATAAGGAGTTGGTTGGATTGGCCCTGGTCATACACCAAGAAAAACAAAAGTAAAATAAAAATAAAAATAAACAAGAAAATAAAGAAAACAAAATTTAGTTGTCATTCCCCGACAACAGCGCCAAAAACTTGTCGCGTGTCAAAAGTGCGCGTTTAGTGCAAGTGGACACATAGCAAGTAATAAGTGATAAGTATTTTATCGAGTTATCGTCTCCTCAGGGACCGGTATACTTAATATGCTTTCTTCACCTTCTTGTTCTGTAGAAAAGTAAAGAACACAAGTGAGTTGATTTGATTTATCTAAACTAAAATAACTAAATAAAAATAAAGAGTTGAAATAATAGAGAGAGATGGGCTAGGATCCAGTTGCGTCGTATTGTGGATTTGATTGACTTGTCTCTGTCCAATGCAATCGTATATCACTGCCTCGGCAGCACTGCAGCTTACTGCCTTGGCAACGACAATACTGTCTGTCGCGGCAATCCCTTGCTCGTGGGTAGACTTTACCAAAGTTCGGCAAAGTGTCCTTGGATGATTCCGCTTATCCCTAAGTCAGAGTGCTGTTGATGACTAGTCCTTGATGATACCTCCCGGCGTGAACCAATTATACTCACCAACCAATATCACACTTCTTTTAGCCGTTGAAACTCTTAACCTATCCCTAGGCCGAGTTAGTATTTCGCGATTGAAACACCGTACTTACCCCTTTCGTGAATCTAACTCTCTCGAGCTTAGATAAATGGATGATTCACAATATCCTCTCCCGAGCTCAATTATGAAAACATGGAATAACAAAGGATAAACAAACCTTGATAACTTTATTGCATTGAATCAAAGACAAAGTACAATCTCCTCTCACAAATACTCGACAACCTTCACCTAATCCCTAAGAAGGTTTAGAACATAATGGAGGAGAAGAAAACAAGAATAGAAATCGGCTCTCTCCCTAGGTATTCCGTCTATTGTACATTGGGTGGCTAGGTCCTTATATAGGCTAGACCTAGGGCAAACCTTTTCTAAGTAGAATACAACTTGGAGTAGGGAACAAGTCAAGTACATAATTAAATATATTTCCAAGTTTATATTCGACTAAGGGGCTTTCCCGCGTAGTCTTACCTTGGGATTTTCCTTGTGTTAGCCAACTCCGATTTATGGGCTTCAAGTCCAGACACATTTCTTGGATTTTTGTCTTTCCATCGCCTATGGTCTTGCTTCTTGTTTTTCTGCTGCTGCCTCGGCATCAGGTCTTGCCTCGGTCTTGTCACTGCCGCGGCACTGGTTCTCCTACAAAGATATGAAAACGCAGTAAAATGTGCCTTTTTTTGTAAATATTATCTATATGAGTGTAACTTCTAAATATATCATATTAAGCACATGCATTGGTCCGAGTGGGTGTATATTTGGTGATGAATGCCCATAAAAGGAGTAAAAAGTGATAGTGTGTTGAGCACTTATCAGTTAGGATAAACGGAACGCACATGATTAACATGTTAGGCATGAGGCCAAATCGCCGACATGCCACGTATGAGAGCCAATCGCTACTCATACCACGTGTGAAGGCTAATCGCCTAATCACACCCATGATGGATTATTTCCAATCATGAAATCTCACCTTAGTATTCGGGATAAGCAACAGTTACATGTAATACAACACATATATCACAATATAAGTATTAACTCTAATGCTTCACCAAGGCATTTTATACACGTATGTGTTTTAATTATAGTGCACTCATATCCTATTGATCGATCAACTTATCCACGTTTCATCATCTTTAATACCAATACTAAAAAAAACACGATGCTCGAGTTTTAAGACAAAAACAGTGAATCAAAACTCATGCTTCCCATCAATACTAGCATCAAATGCATAAACCGATAAAACCTCTTTTTATCAAATTTTGAAAACAAAACTATGGGAGCATCAAAACATTATAAAAACAGTATCATGAGCATCTAACCACATCCATAATCACATATGTACAATTAAATATGAACATGACAAAATCACATAGTAAAGCAAGACGTAATATGGGATTTTCAAGATAGCAAAACTTAAAAACTTACTGTTGAGTATAGGGAGTTTTTTTTCAAGCCTTCCCTACACCCCAAACCTTTGTAAAATAGATTTAAAACACTATCTAAGTAGCTCACTCTCAAAATCACTCACCGATAATCGTTTCTTATTTGCCAAGTCATCGGTTTGATCCAAAACTTCTTCAAACGAGATCACCTACTTTCCCTATTTCAAGCATCAAAAACTATGGATTTAGTGCTCCTAATCTCACTCAATAAATCCCAAGTTGGACAGCCCCTTAAACCTATCAAAACCTTAACAAAAAACTTTTCAAAACCAACAAAACTTCTCTTAAACCTTTAGTCCAGGATTAAGGATTTTAAAAGCACTTTATAAACATCTTAACACATTAAAAACTATCCTTTTTGGATCCAAAAACAGTGAGTAAAGACCCTTGAACAAAAATTATGGTTTTTGACCAAAAATTGATTTTTCTTGAACCAAAAGGTTAAAAACGTTTTTTTACCAAGCCAAGAACTTGAGAATTACATTAAAGAAATTCGAAGTTCTAGAGGTTTGATGAAATCTCACATCCAAAATTGATCCAATTCCTTTTCGGGTTTTTAAACAATAAAATAATGAGAAAAACGAGAAGTTTTAAAGAAGAAAAAGTTATATAATTTAATCCAAACGAAAACTGATGAAAAGATTTAGGTTTACCTTTGAAAAACAATCTTTCTTTGCCTTGGGAAGAGGGAAAACAAAAATTATAATAATATGTTAGGTTTATTATGTTTAAATAGGATTTAAGAGTTAAAAATCAAATTTAATTAGTAATTTGGGTTAAAATATAATTTATAGACTTAATTAATTTAAACTTAGAAAGCCTAGACAAGCTATGATAATAATTGGATTAAATACTCTTAAAGATTCAAAGTTTTGGCTTGATTTATAAAATTTTCCTCAATTTTTTAATTTTCATAAAATAGTCACTAATTTCAAAATCTTAGGGTTTCAAGGGTCAATTTTTGAAATTATCTTGACCAAAGTCAATTATATATTTAATTAGGATTTTAGGACATTTTTAAATAATTTATTTTGATCAAAAATCAATTTTTAAGAATTTAATCCTGAACTAGGCTTAACCGGTTAAATCGGCCCACTAACTTCTAGGCCAAATTTTGGGGCGTTACACAAGAATATTGGGTAGAGTCACAAACTTCTCTCCAGTCTCGTCCCAACACAAAGGAGTACGACATCTTCTACCATACAAAGCTTCAAACAGTGTCATCTGGATACTCGACTGATAATTATTATTATAAGAGAACTCAACCAACGAAAAATACTTTTCCCAAGAGTCCTGAAAGTCTATCACACAACACCTCAACATATCTTTCAAAACTTGGATAACCCTTTCGGACTTTCCATCCGATTGCAGATGATAAAAGTACTAAAGCTCAACCTTGTACCAAGAGCTTTTTCTACAAGGACTTCCAAAACCTCGACGTGAACCTCGGATCTCTTTTAGATATTATGGATTTTGGCACTTCATGAAGCCTCACAACACTAGAAACATAAAGCTCAGCTAACTTGTCCAAGGAATAATTAGTATGAACTGAAATAAAATGTGCACACTTAGTAAACCTATTAACGATAACCCATATTGAATCATTTTTGGACAATGTCAAAGGCAAACCCGTCACGAACTCCATAGTAATTCTTTCCCATTTCTATTTTGGAACTTTCAAGGGTTCAAAAAACCTAAAGGAACTTATGCTCAGCCTTAACCCGCTAACATACTAAGCACTTACCCACAACACAAATTCAGCCACATACTTTTTCAAACCAACCCAAAAATACTCACCTTTAAGATTTCGGTACATCTTAGTAATACTTGGGTGCATAGCAAAAGGACTATTATGCGCCTCTGCAAGAATAGTATGCCTCAACTCAGCATCATTTGGCACAACAACATAATCTCTGAAGCACAAAATGCCATCTTCAAAGAAACTATACACTGTAGGCACACCCCAACTATATCCTGAACATGAGGTACCAAAGCATCATCTCACAACTACTGCTTCCTGATCAACTCAATCAGAGAGGGTTTAACCTATAACTCGGCTATCAAATCACCATGCTTTGACACACTAAGCCTAGAAAGCATGGCTTACAAATCCACGACCACTTTCTTACTCAATGCATCAGCCACAACGTTAGCCTTACCTGGATTGTACTCTATCGTCAAATCATACTCCTTGAGCAACTCGAGCCATCGACGTTGTCTAAGATTAATATCCTTCTAGGAAATAAACTACCTCAAATTCCTATAATCCGTGAACACCTCACATCGCTCACCATAAAGATATTGCCTCCATATCTTAAGAGCAAACACAATTGCTGTCAACTCGATATCATGCGTGGGTAGTTTTTCTCATGCACCTTCACCTGATGAGATGCATAAGCTACCACTCTTCCCTCTTGCATCAGAACACAACCAAGAACAACATAAGAAGCATCGCTATACACTGTAAACTCTTTTCCCGGTTCTGGTTGAACTAGGATCGAAGCCTTAGTCAAAGCTTCCTAAAGCTTCTCAAAAGCTTTTTTCCTATTGTCAGTCTATTCAAACTTAACATCCTTCTGTAACAACTTGGTTAAAGGTGCTACAATCCGAGAAAACCCATCCATAAACCATCGGTAGTATCCTGCCAAAGCCATAAAATTACGAACCTTAGTCACAAACCTAGGTTGTTTCCAACTCACAATAGCCTCAACCTTTTGCGGATCAAACCTGATATCTTCCTCCGAAACCACATGTCCAAGTAAAACAACCTCTTTGATCCAAAACTCACACTTGCTCAAGTTAGCATATAACTGGTTATCCATCAAGGTTTACAAGACGATCCGTAGATACTGTAGTGACCTAATTAAAATTTACGAATAAAAAAAATGAATATCACTGTTTGAAAATTTTGGAAAAGTGAGAAAAAATAGGTTTTGAAAATAGAAAATTGGAAATCGGGAATTTGATTTTAAAATTGGGTAAAATTAGAAATGAAATGAAGTTAAGTTTTGAAAAGGAAAAATTATGGTTTGAAATGAAAAGAGAATGGAAAAATTACGGATTTGAAAAAATTAGGGATTAGTGAAAATTGAGAATTTTAAAAGGAATTAGGGTTTTTAGTTAAAAAAAGGGATTTTCGAATTTAGGGTTTGAAAAAAAGAGAATTTGGTGATTTAAAAATTATTGAGAAATTAGGGTTTGAAAACCTAAAATGAAAAGTGATTTAAAAGGGGGAAAATTTAAAAGAAGTTTTGGATTAAAACTTTAAAATTAGGAATGTTTTAAAAATAAATTAAAAAAATGTTAAGAAAAATTTGAATAAAAAATATTTAAAAATTGGAGTTGCCACCGGTCACTTTGGTAGACCGGGTACCATAAAACCAAATATTCGAAAGAAATCGTGTTCGAGAGTCGGTTACGACTAAAAAACGATATTAGCATTTTGTAATCACCCAAAGTTGGCACCTTTACAAAATACCGCATAATTAATTTTGAATTTTCCGATTTAAAGTGACATTAAATTAAGATTTGTTTAGAAATTCGAATATATTTTAAACGATCCTTTATTTGAAGGTAAGCGCATATACCGCCACCATTACGCCTGGTGTCTGGCCCGTTACAACAGAATAAAATATCTACCACATTAGATAATTAATTAATGTTAAGTCGAGCTTAAACAAATTAAATATGAAACATAAAATAAAATGGATAAACATAAATACATGGCACAAATAAAATAGATGTATGTACATGAACACATAAATAAATGCATAATTAAATAAATAGGTAAATAAAAAAAATAAAATTAAATAAATAAATAAAACGAGTTTTAAATCTCGAAATAGGATTAAATTGAAAGGAAAAAGAGAATAAAAACTTAAATCAAAAACTAAGAAAAGAGAAAAAAGGACCATTGATTTAAATCGAGCAAAAGTAAAATTAAAAGACCGATTTAAAAAGAAAAGGAACCAAAATAAAAGAAAATGTAAACAATAAAGTAAAATTGAAACCAATAAAAATTTATTCTTACAAATTAGTGAATGCAATAAGGTAAAACTGAAATTTGAGGCCAAAATTAAAAGGAAAATAATTGTTTATAAAGAAAAGGGACTAAATCGTAAAATGAGATGAAGTTACAGGTACTAGGGGAGTAAGATTAAAAACAAGGAAGGATTTATGCTGTAAATAGACCATTTTGAAATATTTTTTAAGTATAAAACACAAACAGATTTTTATTCGGCCTTTTTTGATTCAATTTAAAATTGAAAAAGAAATCTCTCTACTAAATCCTCTACATCCTTCAACTGAAATCCTAGAAAAAGGATGAATATTCATCCGAAACCCAGAAACCACCGTCAGATCCTAGATTCAGGCCCTTCACTTTCGGTTCACCCTTTGTCGACAAAAAACTGCGGGATTATCACCGGAAAAGTTGAAAGAACGAACAACTTCAAAAAGGAAAGAAATAAAACCTTTTTTCTGTTTTTCTTATTATATGCAAAACTGGAAATCGAGAGGATTTACCTCTAAAAGAGTGCTTTGAATTGATTGGAAAAAAATGGGGGGAAAGGGTCCCCTTACACTGATTTTCATCTGGTTTTATAACAGATTTACAAAGAAAAATGAAAATAAAAATATCATCTAAAATTCATATTGATTTTGATATTTGCTGAAATCCTCTGATTTTTGGTCGATTATGCGCTCTGGAGTTCTGTTGTAATTGTCTGATTTTCATCGTGATTCCTTGTACGATTCTGATAGTTTTTTTTTGTTTTTGCGCATGTGGCTGGTACGGAGCAAGAAAAGACCATCGAAGAACGGCCGACGACGGCTAGGAGAACTGAACGTTCATTTGGGCGTCCGAAGAGTCACACGTGTGCATGATGGGTGTGTGGTGGGAGGCTGATCGTCGTTGAGTGCATGCGTGCGAAAGTCTGGAAGCTTTCTCCTTTCGATCTAGACTGTTGGATCCCAGATTGAATCCAACGGTTGAGGGTGGGTTGTGCGAATAGAAAATAGGGTATTAATGTTAGGGTTTCATATTGTAATTAAATTCGGTTTGGGCTTAGTGTGTGGGCTACTAAATTAATTTTGTTGGGTTGTAATTATTTTTAATGGAATGGAATAAACACTAGGCTTTTATTTAAATGATTGGGTTTATTATTTAGATTTGAATTATTTTTATATATAATAATATAACAATAATAATAAAAAAACATAATATATATATAAGATTAAATGAAAGAAAAAATAAAATAGTAGCGTATAATAATTTTTTATTTTTTAGTTTATAATGAAAATAACAAGATTTAGAAAGATAATAAATTAATAATAATACAACGAAATTATAACAAAAGAAATAATAAAAATAAATAGAAAAAAAAACGAAAATATATAGTATAGTAATATATTTTTGGATTTTTGATTTAATAATAACATAAAAAGCAAATAAACACAAAGGAAGATAATAATGTATAGATATAATGTTTTTTTTGGGTTTTTCAAAGGTTAAGTATGAAAGTAAGATACAAGTATAATAATGTATGATTTTTTACTTTTTTAAAAGATAAATCAAAGCCCTTTATAAAAATTAAAAATCGGGTTTTACAACCACAGATAAAATTAGTGATTACAGATGCCTATCGTGATCCTCCTCGATACGTGAGTACACGAGGATATCATCGATAAAAACCACAACAAACTGATCCAAGAACTCATGGAACACCCGGTTCATCTTGTCCATGAAAGCATCACGTGCATTCGTCAAACCAAATGGCATAACCAAAAACTCATAATGGTCATACCGACTCCGAAAAGCTGTCTTGGGAACATCCTGCTCTTCAACTCTCAACTGATAGTACCCAGACCGAAGATCAATCCTGAAAAACACTGTCGCACCTCTTAAGTGATCGAAAAAGTCATCTATCCTAGGCAAGGGATACATATCCTCTACCGTCAACTTGTTCAACTATCGGTATTCTATACACATACGCATGGTACCATCCTTCTTCTTCATGAAAAAAAAACGGTGCACCCTACGGTGAAGTGCTTGGTCGTACAAAACCATGATACGACAACTCATTCAACTAAACCTTCAACTCTTTAGGCACCATTCGGTAAAGAGTAATAGAGACAGGTAAAGATCCCTTTATTAGCTCAATACCAAACTCAACCTCTTAGTTAGGTGGTAACCAAGGCAACTCTTCAGGAACAACAACAACTCACAGTCTTCGCCTAACCAACAACTCTTCAAGACTCATAACATAAGCCAAATACGCATCAAAAGCCCTAACCAACAACTATTGAGCTTCCAAATACGAAACAACATTTGCCAAAAACTTCACACCCTTGCCAACCATGACTACCTCACAGTCGTCAGCTAATGTCAAAGACACACTCTTAGTCCTAAAGTCCACAACAACTCTATGTTCCACTAACCAGCCCATATCCAAGATTAGATCAAATCCTTGGAATGGTAATTCTATTTGGTCGGTAGCAAAAACATGACCTTAAATAGTCAAGGGACAGCTTCTATAAACCATTTTTACCACTATAGTCACACCAAAAGAACTAGTAACACTCATATACCAAGATTCATGTTTTATACAGTTATATCTAAAGCTCTAGCATGCTCACTAATGATATAAGAGTGAGTAGATCCAGAATCTAATAAAGCGAACAAAGATAAAGATTGCAAGGAAAAGGTACCTACAACCACATTAGTGTCGTTCTAGACCTCCCTATGGGCATAAACTCTCACCTAACCCTCTTCACGACACTGTTATCCCCAATTCTCCTCTCTACCTCTACCTATGTTCTGATTTTCTCCGCGACCTTGGCCCTGATGGTCACCCATCAACTGCGGACACTCTCTCTTTGTGTTCCCTACAACACCATAATGCCAACAAGTTCTGACAAATCCTCAACACTGACCCTTATGATGTCTGCCACATCTGTTACACTCAGCAAAACGATCCTGACCTCCCAGATAACCATGGCCAACTCCTCCTACTCTATACTGATTATTTCGATCATAACTCTGATTTCTATGTTTCTTGAACTTATCCTTTTTGTTTCCAGTTTCTGAGGGACTCTTACTAGAACAAGGTCCAACAGATTTCAAACCCAAGCTCTGTTCAATATCCTTAGCCGGTCCAATATCACATTAAAGTCCGTGTAATCTGTGGCCAACATATACGTCTTGACCTCTCTAACCAAGCCAAAAAGGAACCGCTCATAGCGAGCTCTCTCACTAGGCAGCAACTCAGGGGTATATTGACTCAACCTAACAAAGTGAGTCTCATAATCCGACACAGACATGCTATCCTAAACCAGAGAAATGAAATCCCTCTTTTTCTCGTCCAGATAATGGACACCCATATACTTACGCATGAAAGCCTCTCCGAAAAACTCCAAGTGATATCAACAGCTTCCATACCATAGGTAGTGGTAGTCCAATAATTATAAGCATCTCCCTGAAGCAAAGCAACCGACGAACCAAGTTTCTTATCTTTCGAACAACCCATCTAAACCAAGATATGGTTAGTGCTCTCTAACCAAGCCTCAAATTCTTTCGAGGACAGTCCCTTAAACTCAACACCTACCAAACTACGGAGCCTCTCTAAAGGTAAACCAGGATTTGCCATTGGGAGCTACTATGGCCTACATTCTAGCAACTACATCCTGGAAAGCTGTCACTATTGCATGGATTAACGGGGACATATCACTGACAACCGACACAACAGGGGAACTACTAGCGGTTCAACTGGCAGTACAAATAGTGGTGGTGGAGGTGGTAACTCTTCTTCCTCACGTATTTCTTGTCCATCGGTAATGGATCGAGTATTCATTCTAATCTCTCTACAGGGTCTCATATTACTTATTCTATGAAAATACAACAGTATTTAAAACCAAGTAAGTCAACTGAAAGTAAAGTGCCTAAGAACTCAAGTTTTTACAAAACCAATCTAAAGTAGTGGAGCAATGGAAACCTATGTAACATGCTTTAACTGAAAATAACATAAAATCATTTCATGATATAGCACAGATAACATGTAAAGCATACATCGTGCAACATAATCCACATAGCATGTTATGCAATCACCGTGCAAAACATCATAGCATATACCATAACATATATATCAACAATCTGCCCAAAGTATAGTAAACATCCCCAATGATTCTTAAACCTAAGCTTTGATACCAACAAATGTAACCCCCTCGACCCGGTCTAGATGCCACCCGAATCGAGCGAGAAACATGGAGAATATTAAGGCTAATCCGGAGACTCGTCCTGATAAACGACCCTAATTTTTTTTCTTTTATCTTATCTATATACTTTAATTAGATCCTAAATTTTCATGCAATGACTGACTAAAGAGATACGAGTCCTAATTTTAACCGAATAAGTTTAGGGACCTAATTCTAAATTTCCAAAAATTTTATACTCAAATTGTGAAATTAAAGTTACCAATATTTAATTAAGTATATTTCATGCTTGCAATTAAATTTACAGCTTAAAATGATATCTAAAAGATAGCTAATTATTTCTTCAAAGTTTGGGGACTAAAGCATAAAATTTTAAAGTTAAAACCAGCCTATAATGATATTAACTGTCAAGGGTATCGAAACGCCCTGTCCCAATTTCGATACCAATTTTACAACAGAAAGGGGTATACAAACAGAACTTAAATGTTTCGATACACGTTCGATGTCTTGCCTGATTGCTTGCGTAAAAAACTCACGTTTCGATACAACTTGGTCCCTATTCTGATACGTTTTGTTACTATAAAAATGGGTTTCAGAACTCGGAAGGGGTTATCGATACCCCTGCATAAATTCATACTTTTGTTTCGAAACCAATTCATGTGGTTTCGATACCTAGGTCAAATTTCCCAAAATCCTTCGTATTTTTACCTTGGTATCGATACCTTATGAATAGGTTTCTAAATCCTCTACCCAGAAAGTGCAGTTTACATAGGTTTCGTGCCTTAGAAGAAATTCTAAAGTTCTCTGGATGCATATGAGTACCTGAATGCATAAACCACACTTTAAAACATTATCTCTAGATGCATAATCACCTAATTGCATACTCAAACACATAATTCACAAGCATAATTCAACAATAATGAACATGGCATAACATGCTTCGAATTTTCATATAATAAAACTAAAATAACTAAATCATTTAAAAGTTCACCAAAATAATATGTCCATTAACATAATGTTCCAAATCACATAGGTTTTCTATTCCATTAATCTCGACTACCTAAGGTTCATAAATTTAGAAAATATCATACTTGAGGTAAAGAAAATACTAAATAGGAAATGATCGGCTCCTTTTCTTTCTGGTCACTTCTAATACTTAATTCTCTACATTACAAGGAAAAGAGGGAGTGGTTAAGCTTAAAGCTTAGTGAGGAAAACGAAATGAAATAAAATATTTAAAAACAATACTTGCAATGCAAACCATATTAACTCAAATATGTCAAAGTAAAACATGTTATGCTTCCTTTTAAACATTTTAAACACATGGACAACAACGCCAACAATAAATCCAACAAGTGTTAACAGAAATCATGGCCTAACAAGCGCACATAAATTACTGGTAAAACTCTTTAAAATATGTCACATGCTTTCTAAGAAAAATCAAGGCTATCATGATATTCACGTAGCAAAGCTTAATAGATCATAAAACTTGCAATTACAAAATGAAAATATAAGTTTATATTGGAGCTAGTGATCCGATTTGTACTAGCTCAAATCGTTAGAATAAACGTGCAACCGCATGATAGTATTACCCACAGAGCATGCCCATGTTAGTACTACCCCCAACATAATAAATCTCACCTTGATGTTCGGTGAAATTACTACCCCTATCAACCTGGATGTGACAGTACTACCCCCATCACACAATATTAGGCTAAGTCAAAATACAACACACAAGGAATTTTACACGTATGAATTTTGAATATTTATAATGCACTCTAGACCCTATTGATCAATCAACTTATCCCATAAGATTGATCACCTAACTAGCCAATATATTATCAAAACAAATGGTCAAACTTAATTCAAAATAAAATTAAACACATGTATCCCATTCTCTCTTGCACCAAGTAAAAAACCGGTAAAATCTCACATATCACATTTTTGAAATAAAATCATGGGAGTATCAATCTTACATCAAATCTTAATAAAAGCAGTAATCATGAGCATTTAAATACCATGCATAACCATGTATGCAAAATCAACATCAAGCATGACAAAATTTCATAGTGAAAATATAACGTAATATAGGATTATTTGCGAAAGCTTAAACCTTTACTTAATTCTGAGTATAGGGAGGTTTTCACACCTTCCCTACACTCCTAAACCTTTTTAAAACTAGTATAAAACACAGCCGAAGAAGCCCACTCTAAAAATTCACTCATTGTTAACCATTACTTGTCTGACAAGCCACAAAAAAGATATGATCTCCTTCAAACGTGATCTCCTAACGCTTTTCATGTTTCAAGCATCAAAACCAAGGGATTTAGTGCTTCCAAACGCACAAAAAAAACACCTTAAGTCAGATCCCTACACAACAACCCTTAAACCCTATCAAAACCTTAACCGAAAACTTTTCAAAAAACACCAAACTTCACCTAACCCTAAAGTACAAGATTATTTATAATTAAAACATTTTATAATCATCTCAATACATTCAAAAACATGAATTTAGGTTCCAAAAACAGTGGATCGAAACCCTTTAACGAAATTTGAGATTTTTGGGTGAAAACCGATTTTTATTAAAATAAAATATTAAAAAATTAATCCAAGCCAATAATTTGGGAATTTCATTAAAGAACTTTAAAGTTTTAAGTTATTGAAGAAATCTCACCTCCAAAACTTATCCAATCACTTTCCGTGATTTAAAACATGAAAACAATAGAAAACTAGAAAATTTAAAGAAGAAAAGTTGTTGGGCTTGATGTAGCTCGATGGATAACCGATTAACTTGCCAATTTGATGGAGAACGAACACTTTGGGTGAATTGTTGTGGAAGCAAAAATTAACACAATGATTTAGAGTGGTTCGGACTTCTAACCCAAGTCCTACATCCACTACCTTAGCTTCCTACTAAGGATTTCCCAAATTCACTAAGAATTTCAACCTTTTGAGGCCAAAGGGATAACCTTACAATCCTAGACTCAAACCCGAATATAGCATCCAAAGTTCACAACCGAACTTTGGGAAATCATTTAAACAAGACAAACTTAGCAAACTTGTTTAATCCTTCTAACAAGGCTAATGTTTACAATCTAAGCACTCATCCAATTCCTAATTACACTTGAGCATATATTGACAATTAAGCTCACAAGTGTTTGTCTACCTAAATAATAGGAAATTAAGCACTAAGACAATTTCTCATTATAATGTTGTTACAATGTGATCATTTTTTTTCTCTTGATGCTTGAGGCTTCCTTTTATCATCCCAAATAAGCTTCTAGAAGTTTATGACCGTTGGGGATGTTTTAGAGCTGTTTGGAGATGATTTCATGGCATATTTCTTCTTCTGGTGTAGGAGGTATCGATACCCCTGAAACTGGTATCGAAACACCCTTGTTGGGAAATAGCCGTTGACTTGCATTTATGAACAGGTATCGATACCAGTATCGATACCGCTCCTAGCCGCTGGGTTTTTTTATAAAATCATTTTGACCGTTGGGGGTGTATCGAAACAAGGTTCGAAACCAAAAATCAAAGTGATGAAAAGGTATCGATACCAGTATCGATACGACTGTGATTTTCCCTTTGAAAACATGGCATGATGAACAGGTATCGAAACACCTTGAAGGTTTATCGAAACACCTGGGTAAAAATCACTTCTTTGGTTTCTTTAAGTCATTTAAAACATATTCAAACTTTCTCAAAAACATCTTAAATATATTTTCAAGTAGTTTGGACATAAGAACCATTTTTGAAATCTTTTCAATTAGTCCAAAACGATTTTTCAATTATTATATTAAAACATTAGTTCTACAATCTCCCCCCTTTTTGATATAATAAAACCAACTTGAAAATTTGCTTTTGAGATTTCTCCCCCTTTGTAAAATAAGACTTTGAATAAGAGAATAATGATTCGAAAACATTTAAGCTCCCCCTTACTCATTAAACCATTTGAAAAATCAATTTTTCACAATATTCTCACCCTTTTTGTTATATCAAAAAATGGTTCAAACCAATTTTAAAAATCTTTAAAGCTCATAACATAGGAGAGTTTTAAAATGTCTATTGTTTTGAAAACAAATATCAAAACTTAGTTTATGAAAACAAAAGACTCCCCATTTACTCAAGGCATCACTAAGTGTTAGTTCAACAATTATGATAATCTAGTTTAAACAAAAGATAAACAAAAATGAAGCTAAAAACTAGATTTTAGCACACTTGAACTCAAGGGAGGATGTGAAGCCTTCCTTCTTCAAGTGTCCATCTTGTGTGTATGGAGCTCCCCCTTAATCTTGCACTTTGTTGCTCATATCTCCATCACACTTAAACAAGACAATTAAGTAATCTTTGGTATCCAAATTGCTTTGGATCCTTTAACGTTAGTAGCACAAATTTTAGTCCCCTTAGGAATCCATTTTTCAATTTCATCCCTTTTAGTTGAAGTGATTAGTCCTTTTGGGACCCAAACACTTCTAAAACATTTTCCACCAATAAATCTAGGAGAACTAGATTGTCTCATGTAAAAAATTGATTTTTCCAAATCATTTTTCTTTTGAAGTTCTTTGGAAATCAAATCTTTTTCTTTCTTAAGATCATCTAAAGCAATTTGATGATCTTTTTCCATATTTTGAAGCAAATTTTGTAAATCGAAAACTTTAAGCTCAAAGTCTCTCAACCTTGCTTCAATTTCAAAATTGGTTTTTGAAAGCAAATCATTTTCTAATTTAAGCTTTGAAATCATCCTTTTGTTTTTAGAAAATTAAGCCTTGAACTCAAAAGCCAATTTGTCATAGGCTTCTTGTAACTCATCAAATGAATATGAATTTAAACTAAATGAGTTAGAAGTTACCTCCCCCGCATTGAGGGTCATCAAGCATAGGTTGGCTTCTTCGTTTTCGGTGGAGTCCCCATCACTCCAAGTAGCCACATATGCTTGTTTCTTTGAAGACGATCCCCTCATGATAGACTTGTGGGAGTCCTTCATCTTCCTCTTTGATTCATGCTTTGAAGATTTCTTACTTTTATTCCTCACGAATCGATCGAAGTCTATGAAGAGTTGGGCAAGCTCTTCATCTCCTTCACTATCCTCCTCACTTGAATCTTCAAGGTGGATGCACTTGGAGGATTTGAGAGCAATGGTGTTGACATTTACACCAAGCTCTTGAACTTTCTTCTTCCCCATCAATCTAATCTCTTCCTTTTTCTTCTCCTCTTGTCTTCCTTTCATCATAATTTGATGTGTGAGGAGATACCCCATGAGTTCATCAAGCTTGAGTGTCTTTAGATTTTTGGCTTCGATGATTGCGGTCCTTTTCGAGTCCCATGACTCAGGAAGGGAATAGATAAGCTTACGAACAAGCTTCTCCTCCGGAATGATCTCTCCATATCCTCTAAGTCCATTGGTGATGGTGGAGAATCGATCGAACATCTTTGCTATGTCCTCTTCCGGATTCATCATGAAGTTTTCATACTCTTGGTTAAGGAGTCCAATCTTGGTCTCCTTTACTTCGTTTGTTCCCTCGTATGTAACTTCGAGCTTGTCCTAAACTTCCTTGGCACTCTCACAAGAAGATATCTTCTCATAGATGCTTGAATGGAATGCACAAACAAGAATGTGCAAAGCCATGGAATTAAGCACCATCTTCTTGCGATCTTCCACGCTCCATTCCACCTTTGTTCCCTTTGGCACAAATGGTCCGTCTTCCACTATATACCATAGCTTGTAGTCTCTTGATTTGATGAAATACTTCATACTTATCTTCCATTGGGAGTAGTTGGACCCATCAAAGAAAGGTGGCTTGTCAATGGATTGCGCCATGAGTTGTCGGTTGATCGGTAATTGCTCGAGCTCATCGGATCTTCTCAATGGGATGTTAATCCTTCTAAATTGAACCTCGCTCTGATACCAATTGTTGGGCTTGATGTGGCTCGATGGATAACCGATTAACTTGTCAATTTGATGGAGAAAGAACACTTTTGGTGAATTGTTGTGGAAGCAAAAATTAACACAATGATTTAGAGTGGTTCGGACTTCTAACCCAAGTCCTACATCCACTACCTTAGCTTCCCACTAAGGATTTCCCAAATTCACTAAGAATTTCAACCTTTTGAGGCCAAAAGGATAACCTTACAATCCTAGACTCAAACCCGAATCTAGCATCCAAAGTTCACAACCGAACTTTGGGAAATCACTTAAACAAGAGAAACTTAGCAAACTTGTTTAATCCTTCTAACAAGGCTAATGTTTGCAATCTAAGCACTCACCCAATTCCTAATTACACTTGAGCATATATTGACAATTAAGCTCACAAGTGTTTGTCTACCCAAATAATAGGAAATTAAGCACAAAGACAATTTCTCATCATCATGTTGTTACAATGTGATCATTTTTTTTCTCTTAATGCTTGAGGCTTCCTTTTATCATCCCAAATAAGCTTCTAGCCGTTTATGACCCTTAGCGATCTTTTGGAGCTGTTTGGAGCTGATTTCAAGGCATATTTCTTCTTCTAGTGCAGGAGGTATCGATACCCCTGAAACTGGTATCGAAACACCCTTGTTGGGAAATAGCCGTTGACCTACATTTATGAACAGGTATCGATACCAGTATCGATACCGCTCCTAGCCGCTGGGTTTTTTCATAAAATCATTTTGACCGTTGGGGGTGTATCGAAACAAGGTTCGAAACCAAACCTCACAGTGATGAAAAGGTATCGATACCAGTATCGATACCACTGTTATTTTCCCTTTGAAAACATGGCATGATGAACAGTATCGAAACACCTTGAAGGTGTATCTAAACACCTGGGTAAAAATCACTTCTTTGGTTTCTTTAAGTCATTTAAAACATATTCAAACTTTCTCAAAAACATCTTAAATATATTTTCAAGTAGTTTGGACATAAGAACCATTTTTAAAATCTTTTCAATTAGCCCAAAACTATTTTTCAATTATTATATCAAAACATTAGTTGTACAAAAGTTATAAAAATTAACCCAAAAAAGTTCAATAGAAAAGAATAAGTTTTTACATTAAAAATTGATAGAAAGACTGCCTTGAATGAGGGAAAACGAAAATGAGGATTATAGGTTTTATTTTTATTGTAAAAGAAAGGTTTTAGGATTAAAAATTGGGCTTATTTTAATTAGAGTTAAATATAAATTTTTGGCTTAATTAAATAAACTTTGAAAATTTTAGACCATCTAGGGTTATAATTGGATAAATGCCCCTTAAATATTCAAAGTTTTGGCTTGTCTTATAAAATTTTCCTTGAGTTTTTAATTTTTACAAAATGGCCATCAATTTCAAAATCTTAGTGATTCAAGTGTAAAATTTTGAAATTGATTTAACCAAAGTCAAATATATGTTAAATAAGGATTTTTAGGATATTTTTACATAATTTATTTTGATTTAAAACTAATTTTTAAATATTTAATCTCAAACTAGCTATATCGGCAAAACCAGTTCACTAACTTCTAAGCCCATTTTTGGGGCTTTACAGGGAGAAGAGAAAATTGATATTGTCGCCGCAACAGAGGGATGTGTGGCAATGCTACACAACCGTGCAACAACAAAGTGAAAAGATCTCGAAAGTTTCATGATACCATATTCAATTTGGGATAAATATATTGGTGAGGCATTGTGTGACTTGGGTGCAAGCATCAACTTGATGCCTAAGTCCATTTTTTTAGAAACTAGGCATTGGACAAGCAAAACCAACCACTGTGATACTACAATTGGCCAACCGCTTTTACGTGCAACCCGAAAGTAAAATTGAAAACATCTGGGTAAGAGTGAATAAGTTTATTTTTCCTGTTGACTTTTTTATTTTGGATTGTGAGGCAAATAAAAATGCTTTTATCATTATGGGGAGACCATTCTTGGCCACTAGACGAACATTGATCAATTGAGAAAAATAAAGTTGGTCATTAGTGTAAATGATTAGTAAGTAAAGAGCAATGTATTCAAGGCACTAAAGCATCCTAATGAACCAAATGAATGCCAGCGGATTCATGCAATAACAAATTTAATTTGGATGCTGAGATGAATTGCTACAACATTGAGAGAACTTGCCTAGGCAACTTCCGCCAAAACGACAACAATTTTGACAATCAAGAACTTGTCACTAGGGGTGGTAACACTCAGAGCCATATTAAAGAGAAACCCCTAGTTGAGAAGCTATTAGCTGCCCCAACAACAACAAGGCAAAAAAATGAAGTATTTACTTTAGGAGATACAATTGATTGCACTCATCTAATAACTTAATTTTCTCTCTATTTCCCAATATTTTATTTCCTATTTCAGGATTTAATTTTATTTCTGTTTTGCATCTAATTAGTTTTTTTCAATGTTATTTTAGGAAAGTAAAACCCAAGAAAAAGACTCAAGGAGCATTAAAACTAACCCAATTATACAGACCATTAATTTTGTCTAACATCACGTGGTGGCAAAATTTCGGGCAAGATATTTGCCCAAATTTCTCGTCCTATTTTAAATCCCGTCTAAAAACTCGTGCTAAAGCGTGCCAGCCGACCAAAATGTGCCATGCACGTCTCTGCCTCAATTAATGCAAAACACCCTTACCCATTATAAATATCCATCCCTCAACTAGTTTAAGCTTCACACTTATTCTTCCAGAAGTTTCCTCTTAAGTTCTCTTCCTTCTACAAATTTCTCGATAAAATATCTCATTGGCAACAACTAGAGGGCAAAGCTCCACCGTCGTTAGATCTTCGTTGTTCAAAAGTTTACAACTGAAAGAGTCGAGCAAATATATTTCATTAACTACAAAGGTTGGTAAGTGTGGGAAGAGCAAGGCTTTTACTACACAAAAGAGGCCGAATTTAGTTTCGAACCCTTCATCTTCTTACGAGTCGAGGACTAAAAATGACAATAATTCGCAAAGCAACCAGGGTAGGCAAATGTTGATGGATGAGGTAATTTTATGCCCATCAGCCGAATCCCAACAACCCATATATCTATGTACGGAGGAGAGCCATCCCAATGGTGGCAGTAACAATAAATACCTACTTTGGCCTCCATGTTAAAGAAAATGAGCATGTTGCCTTCCTCGCCGCCTTGAAAGAAGCAGATTATGACGATTTCAAAGATGACTTGTGCATTGAAGGTATAGTCTACAATACGGGAAAACACAATGGCACAGTCAACCTCCGCAACCTTTGTCCGGAAACCAAGCTGTGGAACACGTACGTGAAACAATGTCTTATGTCCAGCTCCCATAACAAAAATGTCGACAGGCCAAGGTTGGCGTTGATTTAGTACATTGTCTACAATGGAAGAATAGATGTAGGAAAGATTATTTGTGAAGAAATCTTCAAATGTAGTTCCAAAGAAAAAAGTTCGCCTCTACTTCCCATGATTAATCATCAGGCTCTTCGATTTGGAGAGGGTTTCTCCACTTCAAAATGACATAAAAACATCAATTAGGAATGGATGAACACAGACAGAGTACATTCGGCGAATGCAGATCGTAGATGCCAAGTACCAAGCCTTTGCTAATGCATCTACCTTTGATCATGAGACTACCAAACTACATCAACCGCCATGGTAGATACCCCAAAATACATGGTTCAATAGCTAGAGATGATTTAATCAAGGCAATTGATCTTCATGTGATATATACGTGATTTTAAAACTACAATCATCAACACAATCAATGAGAAATCCATGGATTGTACCATCTTGTTCCCTCACTTCGAGGTCAACATTTACGTCCCCGCAGCAAGATAACCAACAGTTTTCGTTCCTCCAGCAGCCTCATCATCAACATTAGCCGTGGTGACACTATCTCACTCACTTGCCGCAATCATTGCTTCTGCAACAACCGAGCCCATCAGTACCTCTGTAAATTCAATGGCAGACTTCCTCAGAATGTATATCGCGGAAAAAGGGAAGGCACCCATCGAAGACTCCTTGGACTCATTCGATTGGAGTTATTGTTCAAGTCATTTTGAGTCAACAATAAAAGAGGTGGAAGCCCTACTCAACCATCCGCCGTCTGGAGCAAAGCGAAAGGCAACACCCTTTGTTGCCATACACATAGGTTCTGAAAATAAAGTGACACAACCGAATTCAACATCCAACCACCCAGATACATCAAGAAGCCGAAGGTGGTGGCACAGAGGAAGCTAATCATATACAATGACACCGAGGAATCCTCTGAATCTCCCACTATCTAGGGCAGTAGTTTCTTTTATTTTCTTTTGTTTTTCTCTTTCTATTTTTTTCCTTTTACTTGTTTTAGTTTTAGCTTCTTTAATTATGGTTCGTGTATTGAGGGAAATGCAACTGCTGGGTTTGGGGAGCAATACTCATATTTTGTAATTGTCATTGATGAAATGTGAAACCAGTTGATAATTGTCTAATTACCCTTATACTTTTATGCATTTTTTTTAAGTTTCTGGATTTTTTAAGAGGCCTGTCTCGACAGTAATATGCCAATTAATCCGTCACGGTAGAGTGCACCTTTCACCAAGCTGTAACTTGTAAGGTTTCTAAAGAATAGTAATTAGATTTAGATTAAGTGTCTAAGAAATTTAACACTACTGTGACTTGAATAGTTTTAGGAGTTCTTTTTAATTTAAGCAATAGAGATATAGACTTTTGATAATAGCAGGAGGTGCCTACAACCGGCTTTAGTTTAAGTACTTAGAGGTGCCTAAAATAGACTCTAGGACTTGTTAGCTTTCCCCATACTAGTGGTTCTCGAAATTGGCTCTAAAAGTATAATTGACACTTGAAGTGTCCAAAATTTTTATGGCCCGTTTAGTGTAATTTAATTTATCGCATGTATTTTCTCGTATTTATTTGTTGTAATTTAATTTCTTACACCTTTAATTTTCTTTTAATTTAATTTATTGTATTTATTTACGCTTTTACATATTTGCTTATTTATTCTTCTCGTGTGACACACTAATCTAATTTAATTAATGTGGTATCTTAATATTCTGTCGTAAGTGAAGCCGGTACTAGTCGTAATGGTCGCAGTTTGGGCGCCTATCTTCGAATATTGAGGTCTCTAAAATTTATTCATATTATTAAACGAATGATAAATTAATTAAAATTCAAACTTGCAAATTTCCAATTCGGGCAATATATTTGATTAGGTAATAATATTTGGGCAGTGTGGGGTATTAATTATGTCTCATCCGTAACCGACTCCCGAATTCATTTTTAGAATCTCTGGTTTTAACGATGTTTGGCCTACCTAAGTGATCGGTCTTAACTATAGTCCTTTTCAAAAATGATTCCAATTTACTTTGACAATAATTATCAATTTTTCATTTCCAAACCCTAATTTTCTAATTTAAACCTAAATTTTTAAAATCTTCAATTTTCTAATTTAAACCTCCTTTTTAAATCTCCAGTTCTTCAATTTCAAACATAAATTCCCTATTTTTCAAATATTCCCCAATTTTCACAACAACAAAATAGATTTTTTTTAACGATCCCCATATTTTTTACAATCCTCACCTGAACCTTAAACCTATATAAATTTGATTTTTTAAAGGGGTCCCTACAATTATTATCTTTTAAGATAACAAGAATCCCAATTTTGACCATTACAAGCTTATGAATAGGTTTTGGTTTGAGGGAGAACACAACCTAGTGATGTAGAGGGTGCTCACCTATCAAAAGGCATAGATTTCGGAAGTGAATTGCTGACCCGTGACGAATTGCTCACTTGAGTATAAATGTTTCATTCCTACTTAAAATACGAAGCTTAGACGTAGAGATTAATGATCACGATGCAACACATGTCGATGATCTTTAAAAATTAAATGAACAGCGAATTCTTAACCTCTAATTATCAAAGCTCGCATGATTAAAGTCATATCTTCATAAAAGACCAAATTGATTAAAGTCAACTTAAATCTGAAAAAAATTCATCTTTTAAAGCATTAATATATATATATATATATTGGCATAAATCTCTTTTGTTTTGAAAAGAAAACAAGGGAGATGGAGCACTAAGTGTACGGTGGACGCGGTAGCCGAGAAGTCACGTGTGGATACTCGAACAATCACGCGTGGGAGTGAAGCGATAGCCGAAGCATTTTGAATGGCCAAATCCTGATTGTTGATCAATGCCCAATCCAAGGGACAAGAATGTGCTGCGTAAAATATCAAAAGTTGGATTAGGGTTTTGGTTACAAAGCATATTTAGGCTATAACTAGGGATGTAAAAACAGTTACTCGGATGGGTTTCAGGTCGGGTACTGTTAGGTCGGGTAAAATTGGATAGAGATCATTTCAGGTTGATTTGATGTTTTGACTCGATTTGGGTCAGGTGCGGGTCCATTTTAGGTCGGGTCCATTTTAGGTCAGGTCCATTTCAGGTCGGGTCTATTTTAGGTCGCGTGCATTTCGGGTCAGGTTCAAACGGTTCGGGTCCAAATCAGATAATTGACAGGTTCATTTCAGTTTGCATAGATTTTAGGTCGGGTTCATTTCACTTCGGTTGCATTTCAGGTCAGGTTCATTTCAAGTCGGTTTTATTTCAGGTCGAACTAATTCAGATTTTAAATTCATATTAATTAAAATTATTAAGTTTGAGTTTGGTACAAATAAGTAATTAAGTAAATAACCGATAGACTTTGGGTTGAATGGTTGATTATTCATTTTGAATTAATTATTTAATATCTAATGTCTTTAACTAGCATGAATCTTATTAAAAATAAACATTACGCACTAGACTAAACAAAAATATCATCAAATGACTCATATCTTAAAAATTGGGCTAAATTCCAAAAATTAATAAGGAATAAACATTGGACCGAAAAGAATAAAATTTTAAATTTAAAAGGATAAACATTAATAAAATAAAATATCATCTTAACACTAAACAAAATTAGAAAAATAAATAATAATTAATTTGAAATAAAAATAAAGTTTTATGTATTAAATTGCAAAAATTATAAATTAATAACAATTAAATTCTATGAAAATTTTAATTTTAATATACTTTAATACATTATAATTTATACATTGTCACGTCCGTAGAGTTTCACTACTCGGGGCGTGCAGCCTTAGACGCGTTTTTCTCAGTAAACTGCCTAAGTAAGCCTAAATCGTTCAAAGCCTGAATGCTAAGAACCTTGCGGAAACCAAAGAACAATTGAAAGGAAGAGAAATGGCAAAGGCTAGAGAGTGTTTGAGTGAATACTCTTGTATTTCTCAATGAAGAAGTGAGTGACAAATGAGGTGGGCAAGGCCTCTATTTATACTTGAAGCCCTGTACATCCAACGGTTGTAAATGATTTACATCAAGGGTCCAGATTCAATCCTATCCTATCCAAAAGTACAATTCCTAGAATATTCCTATTTGAGTAAGGAAAGTATTTCCCATGTTCACATGGTGTGTTCACATGGGTGGATGGATAAGCCTTCTTTACCAAGTGTTGGGCCATTCCAGATTTGGGCTCCAATGGGTGGTTGGGTTGGTGCTGAGATGCCCAGAATGCTTTGGAGTGCTTTTGTGGCAACCTGATTGGTGCTTGTCTCGGGCCCTTTGGTGCGGTCCGTGACATTCTCCCCCACTGGATCTAGTGACGCCCTCGTCACTCGACTAGAATGGTAATGCTCCACTTGGTTCTTGAATTGCCACAGTGCCTCGGCATGTTCCCAACTACCTTCAGTGTCGGGAAGTCCTTTCCAAAGAACAAAGTACTCGTACCTCGGTCTATGGCCTGGTCTACGAATGACCCTCTCTGCTTGGATTTCTCATACCTCATTGTCGTAGGAGACCTTCACTCCGACTGGCGCTCGGTGTGACTTGCCTCGATCCGGATCTAGCTCATCTTGATAGTAAGGTTTTAGTAAACTTACGTGGAACACGGGATGAGCTCGAATGGTCGGAAGCAACTCGATCCTGTAGGCCATGGTGCCTACTCGCTTTACGACTTTGAAAGGACCTTCGTATCTTCGCACAAGCCCTTTGTGTACGGTTGGATTGCGCAAGATCCCGGTCAATTTGGCAAGGACTAAATCACCAACCTGGAAATTCACATCCCTCCGCTTTGTATCCGCCCACTTCTTGGTCCGTTTCCCCGCCTTGTGTAAACAAGCTCGGGCTAAGTCGTGATGTTCTTGCCACTCCTTGGCAAACTTGTGTGCTGCTGGATTAGGCCCCTGATACTTGGAAACAATCGTACTGGGTGTAAACGGTTGTTGTCCATTCACGATCTCAAAAGGAGTTTGGTTTGTCGCCTCACTCCGTTGCAAGTTGTAAGAAAACTGGGCCACATCTAACAGCTTCGGCCAGTCGTGTTGGGTGGCACTTACATAGTGCCTCAAATAGATCTCCAGTAAAGCATTCACTCGCTCGGTTTGCCCGTCGGTCTGTGGGTGGACGCTTGTAGAAAAGTTCAAACTTGATCCCAAAAGCTTGAACAACTCCGTCCAAAACCTCCCTGTGAACCGTGTGTCCCGGTCACTAATGATCGTCTTTGGCACTCCAAAGTACTTCACCACGTGTTTTAGGAAAAGACGAGCCTGGACACACCTTGGATGCTGGAATAAAGACAACATACTTTGAAAATCTGTCAACAACTACCATGATGTTTGACAGTCCATTAACATTGGGTAAACCGACAATAAAATCCATGGAAACACTCTCCCATGGTCTCTCGGGAATGGGCAAAGGTTGCAACAATCCCGCAGGCTTCTTCATCTCGATTTTGTCCTGTTGGCATACAAGACAAGTCCGCACATAGGCTTCAACATCTTCGCCCATGCGTGGCCAGTAGTAGTGCTCGCTGATAAGTGCCATCATCCGGGTCATTCCTGGATGGCCAGCCCACTTGGAGTCATGACACTCTCTCATGATCTCCTTGCGTAAGTCCCCAAAATGTGGCACATAGAGACGGTGTCCTCGGGCATAAAGCAAATCTTCCTCGAGCCAAAATCTTCTAGTTTTTCCCTCGTTAACATAACTGATCAGCATTTTGGCTGTTGGATCGTGGGACAGCCCCTCCTTGATGCGCTCAAGCAATTGTCCCTTCGGTAGGCTTACGGTCTCAATGTTGTACCTCCGGCTTAATGCATCAGCAACTGTGTTTATTTTCCCGGGCTTGTACTCCAATGAGAAGTCAAATTCTGCAAGAAATTCTTGCCATCGGGCCTGTTTTGGAGACAACTTGCTTTGAGTTTGAAAGTAACTATTTGCCACATTATCTGTATAAACCACAAACTTTGACCCAAGTATGTGGTGTCACCATGTACGCAAACAATGCACTACTGCTGTCATTTCTTTCTCATGGACCGTGTACCTTTGCTCGGTCTCATTGAGTTTCCGGCTTTCATATGCAACCGGATGTCCTTCTTGCATGAGGACTCCACCAATGGCTACATCGGACGCATCGGTGTAGATCTCGAAAGGCTTGGTGTGGTCTGGCAACACCAATACTGGCTCACTTGCCATAGCCTTCTTAAGTCCTTCAAAGGCTTCTTGACACTTAGTACTCCAATCCCACGCCTTGTCCTTCTTCAGTAACTCGGTCAAGGGTGCGGCAATTTTGGAATAGCCTTTGACAAATCTGCGGTAGAAGTTGGCTAGCCCCAGGAAGGATCTCAACTCCGTCACCTTGGTTGGCGGCTCCCAATCTTCAAACTTAGCCTCATCCATCTTGATCTTGCCACCTCCGACTATGTGGCCTAGGAAAGGGACCTCCATTTGGGCAAACGAGCACTTTTCCTCCTTGACATAGAGCTCGTTCTCTCGCAAGACCTTGAACACTTGTCTTAAGTGCTCCACATGCTCCCCAAGGCTCTTGCTATAAATGACAATGTCATCCAGGTAAACTACAACGAACCGATCCAGGAAGGGTTGTAGTACCTTGTTCATCAAAGTGCAGAAGGTGGCGGGAGCATTCGTGAGGCCGAATGGCATTACTAAGAATTCATATGAGCCATAGCGTGTTACACAAGCTGTCTTTGGCTCATCTCCTTCTGCAATCCTTACTTGCCAATATCCGGACCGCAAGTCTAACTTGGTGAACCACTTTGCACCACCAAGTTGGTTGAACAAGTCTGCTATCAGTGGGATCGGGTACTTGTTCTTCACAGTGAGCTTGTTTAAAGCCCTGTAGTCGATGCACATTCGAAGACTCCCATCATGTTTCTTCTGAAATAACACCGGCGCTCTATATGGTGCCTTAGACGGTCGGATATAGCCTGCGTCGAGGAGTTCCTTCAATTGTCTGCGCAACTCCTCTAACTCGGGCGGAGCCATTCGATAAGGGGCTCGGGCAGGTGGCTCCGTATTTGGCACAAGATTAATCTTGTGGTCGACCTCCCTCTTTGGTGGGAGAGTTTTAGGCAGCTCAGTAGGCATCACATCCCGGAATTCTGCCAACACTTGTTTCACCTCAGCTGGAACTCCTTCGGCCGTGATTGGTTCATCATGGACTAATGTCGCTAGATAAGCTGGTCGCACCTTGTGTACTCCTTTGCTGAATTGGATTGCTGACAACATCTTGGCCCCAATTCCAGCTTCTCGATTCACCGGAACAAAGGCATGGATGGCTTGGGTCAAGAATTAGCAAAGAATTTGCAAATGGTACCGGGAACGCTTTGATTCGGTCAAGGAAACTGAGCCCAATCACAAAATCAAAGTCATCGAGGGGGATTACTTTGATCGTCTCCTTACCGATCCAACCACCAATCTCAAGCTTCACTCCTTTTGCTACCCCTGCAATCGGAGTCTGTTCGGAATTCACAGTCTTGATGAATCCACTTGCCTTCTCCACATGAAGACCAAGTTTCTTGGCAATTTGTTCAGACACGAACAACTCTGAGGCACCAGTATCTATGAGTGCACTCAACTTTTGGCCAGCAATGGAAACATCTACATACATAAGTCTCTTCTCCTTGGAATCTTTCTTGAATTCCATGGAACTGATGATGGAGTTGAGCTTGACAACCTCTTCTCCTTCTCCAGTCTTCTCTTGGATGGCAGCAACCTTCTCATTTCGTGGTTGTGGGCAATTTCTGGCTAAGTGCTTACCACCACAGTTGTAGCACTTAAACTCACCCCTTTCATTTTGGTTCCGAAATTGTTTATCTCCGGCTTTGTTCTGTGGCTTTCCGGAACCATTCTTGGTGGACTTATCTTTGTCTCCCCCACTGTTGCCCTTATGCTTTGGCTTGGAAGAATCCTTCTTTTCGAATTCTGCAATGGATTCTGCAGCGGCCATCGCTTCCGAAAGATCCTGCACACCCATCCTCTTCAGCTTCATTCTTGCCCATCGTTAAAGGCCAGATTTGAAGAGATACAGTCCCTCTAATTTACTCAAGTCTTTGATCAGCAACTTGAGCTCCGAAAATCTCTTGACATACTCCCGAATTGAGCCTTCATGCTTCAATTGGTAAAGTCTGTCTCGAGCCTCCTCATCAGCATTCTTGGGATAGAAATGCTTCTTGAGTTCCGACTGGAAGTCTTTCCATGTCTTGATTGGAATGTCTCCATCACTTGACTCAGCACATTTGGTTCGCCACCATAGCAGGGCGGCATCAACCAAATAAATTGAAGCCGTATTAACTTTAGTAGCTTCATCCTCGATGCTCATCAGACGAAAGTACTGCTCCAACCCCCAAATGAAGTTGTCCACTTCTTGAGCAGTTCTCGCCCCCTTATACTCCTTGGGTTTCGGCGCATCGATCCTGGGCTTCGGCGTAGTTGCTTCAGCCATCATGCCACCCAGCATGGCATTCTTATAGAGGAGCAGCTCGGTACTGAGCTTCTTGATCTCCCCCATCAATTCCTTCTTCAATGCATCCATTGCATCCTGAAGGATCTTCTCTTTCTCAGTCAGTTTTCCATCGACAACGGACTGAACTTGTTCCGAGATTTCGTCCTTTTGGGACTCCATCTTCTCAAGGCGCACTTCGGCCTCGTCTTGGGTCTCCTGGAACTTGCCCAACGCATCCTCCAGTCTCGCGACCCTCTTGTCCAAGGTAGCAATGATATCCCTGGAACTTTCCCGCTTCTTCTCCGCAGCTCCTGCACGAGTCTCTCGGTCAGTTGCTGGGACCTCGCTAACACTTTGTGGAGCCATTTCGATCGAACAAACTCGCTCTGATACCACTTGTCACGTCCGTAGAGTTTCACTACTCAGGGCGTGCGGCCTTAGACGCGTTTTTCTCAATAAACCGCCTAAGTAAGCCTAAACCGTTCAAAGCCTGAATGCTAAGAACCTTGCGGAAACCAAAGAACAATTGAAAGGAAGAGAAATGGCAAAGGCTAGAGAGTGTTTGAGTAAATACTCTTGTATTTCTCAGTGAAGAAGTGAGTGACAAATGAGGTGGGCAAGGCCTCTATTTATACTTGAAGCCCTGTACATCCAACGGTTGTAAATGATTTACATCAAGGGTCCAGATTCAATCCTATCCTATCCAAAAGTACAATTCCTAGAATATTCCTATTTGAGTAAGGAAAGTATTTCCCATGTTCACATGGTGTGTTCACATGGGTGGATGGATAAGCCTTCTTTACCAAGTGTTGGGCCATTCCAGATTTGGGCTCCAATGGGTGGTTGGGTTGGTGCTGAGATGCCCAGAATGCTTTGGAGTGCTTTTGTGGCAACCTGATTGGTGCTTGTCTCGGGCCCTTTGGTACGGTCCGTGACAACATGTACAATATAATTTAATACATTTCAAAAATGAAAAATATAAAATTTATACTATATATAAAATATATTCTATATATATAATTTATATTATATATGGTATGAAACTATATATGAAAATATAAAATATATACGATATATGAAAATATAGAATGCATAATACTATATATATATATATAAATATATAATATGTATGTATATATGTAATTATATGTATACTTTTATATATATATATATATATAAATATATAAATATATATAATATACATTAATATATATTATAGTATATATAATATATTAAATGTGTATATATAATATATATATATGTATATATTGTCACGACCCGGATTCGGAATCTGAGCGTCGGGTTAACCAAAGGTTTGAGTTTCGGTTTTGGACCTCGAGTTGAGAGTTTTGGGCCTTTTGGGGCTGCTAGTTTGGTGAGGGGCTTTTTGGTCTTTCTTTGGTTGACGACAAAGAGAGGGGGAAGAGATTGATTTTTTATAGAGAAAATCAGAGTGGTGAAGTCATCACCCCTTTTCCTATTGTTCTTCATCTTTTGTCCATCAAATCTCAAAGAGAAAGGTGCTAACTTTTGGAGTTTGAGTGAAAATCACGTTTAGAGGTTGGAGGGTATGTGGTAGTGTTGTTTATGATCTACAAAACAAGGTAAGAGTTGTTTGGTTTGGTGAAGAAGAGGTGAGTGTGTAATCCGGGAATGAGAGTTTTTAGGGGTTGTTCTGTGGTTTTTGATGTTTTCTTAGACTTAAAAACATTACCAAGCAATGCCTAAATGCTTGTTTAATGTCCTCCTTGTAGAGAAAGAAGTGGAATCCCCATCTCAAAGGCAAGGCAAGGAGAAAGCTTGAGGAGGAAGAAGGGACGTTTTTGCTGTGTTTGCTTGAGGTTGGTACTCCCAACTCTTCCTTTCATCATTCACTTCATGGTAGAATGCATAGCATATAGAATCCATGTACGTATGCTTGGTTTGTGTTAGGCTTGATGTGGCTCGATTGATAACCGATTAACTTGCCAATTTGATGGAGAAAGAACACCTTGGGTGATTTGTTGTGGAAACAAAAATAACACGATGATTTTAGAGTGGTTCGGCCTTCGAACAAGCACCTACATCCACTACCTTAGCTTCCCACTAAGGATTTCCACAATTCACTAAGAATTCAACCTTTTGAGGCTAAAGGGATAACCTTATAAACCATGATTCAAAACCGAACCAAGCATCCAAAGTTCACAACCCACACTTTGGGAATTCACTCAAACAAAGAAAACTTAGCAAACTTGTTTAATCCTTCTAACAAGGCTAATGTTTGCAATCTAAGTACTCACCCAATACCTAATTACACTTGAACATATATTGACAATTGAGCTCACAAGTGTTTTGTCTACCCAAATATGAGAAATTAATCACTAAGACAAATCTTTGATCATATTGTTGTTTACAATGAAGCATTAGTCTTCTCTTGATGCTTGATGCTTCCTTTTATTATCCCAAATCATGATCTAGCAATTTATAGCCGTTGGAGATGTTTTGGAGCCGTTTGGAGCTGATTTCAAGGCATATTTCTTCTTCTGGTGAAGGCGGTATCGATACCCCTTACACTGGTATCGAAACATCCTCTTTGGAAAATAGCCGTTGACCTGCATTTATGAATTGGTATTGATACCAGTATCAATACCGCTCATAGCCATTGGGGATTTTCATAAAACCGTTTTGACCGTTAGGGGTGTATCGAAACAAGGTTCGAAACCAAACCTCATAGTGGTGAAAGGGTATCGATACCACTGTGATTTTGCCTTTGAAAACATGTCATTGAAGAACAGGTATCGAAACACCTTGAGGGTGTATCGAAACACCTGGGGTGAAAAACACTTCTTTGGTTTCTTTAAATCATTTAAAACATATTTAAAATCTCTCAAAAACATCTTAAATATATTTTCAAGTAGTTTGGACATAAGAGACATTTTTGAAGTATTTTCAAATTAGTCCAAAACTATTTTTCAATTATTATATCAAAACATTAGTTCTACAATCTCCCCCTTTTTGATATAATAAAACCAACTTGAAAAATTGTTTTTGAGATTGCTCCCCGTTTAGGAAATAAACTTTGAATAAGAGAAATAAGGATATCAAAATATTAAAGCTCCCCCTTACTCATTAAACCATTTTGAAAAATCAATTTTTCATAACATTTTCCCCCTTTTTGTTATATCAAAAATGGTTCAAACCAAGTTTGAAGATCTTTAAAGCTCATAACATAGGAGAGTTTTAAAATGTCAATTGTTTTAAAAACAAATATCAAAATTTAGTTTATGAAAACAAAAGACTCCCCAAACTCAAGGCATCATTAAGATGTTAGTCCAACAAATATGATAATCTGGTTGAAATGAAAGACAAATAAGCAAATATACACAAATTCAACTAGAAATTTTACCACACTTGAATCAAAGGTAGGATATGAAGCTTTCCTTCTTCAAGTGTCCTTCTTGTGTGTATGGAGCTCCCCCTTAATTTTGCACTTTGTTGCTCTTGCCTTCATCACACCTAAAATAAGACAATCAAGTAATTTTTGGTATCCAAATTGCTTTGGATCCTTTAACGTTAGTAGCACAAAGTTTAGTCCCCTTAGGAATCCATTTTTCAATGTCATCCTTTTTAGTTGAAGTAATTAGTCCTTTTGGGACCCAAATACTTCTAAAACATTTTCCATTCACAAATCTAGGGGCACTAGATTGTCTCAAATAAAATTTTGATTTTCCCAAATTATTTTTCTTTTCAAGTTCTTTGGAAATCAAATCTTTTTCTTTCTTAAGATCATCTAAAGCAATTTGATGATCTTTTTCAATCTTTTGAAGCAAATTTTGTAAATTGAAAACTTTAAGCTCAAAATCTTATAATTTTGCTTCAAATTCAAAATTGGTTTTTGAAAGCAAATCATTTTCTAATTTAAGCTTTGAAATCATCTTTTTGTTTTTAGAAAATGAAATTTTAAATTCAAAAGCCAATTTATCATAGGCTTCTTGTAACTCATCAAATGAATATGAATTTGAACTAAATGAGTTAGAAGTTACCTCCCCCTCATTGAGGGCCATCAAGCATAGGTTGGCTTTTTCATTTTCGGTGGAGTCCTCATCACTCCAAGTAGCCATATATGCTTGCTTCTTTGAAGATGATCCCTTTATGGTTGATTTGTGGGAATCCTTCATCTTCTTCTTTGATTCGTGCTTTGTGGATTTCTTACTTTTGTTCCTCACGAATCGGTCGAAGTCCATAAAGAGTTGGGCAAGCTCTTCATCTCCATCACTATCCTCCTCGCTTGAATCTTTAAGGTGGATGCACTTGGAGGATTTGAAAGCAATGGTGTTGACATTTACACCAAGCTCTTGAATCTTTTTCTTCCCCAGCGATCTAATATCTTCCTTGTTCTTCTCCTCTTCTCTTCCTTTCATCATAATTTGATGTGTGAGGAGTGACCCCATGAGTTCATCAAGCTTGAGAGTCTTCAAATTCTTTGCTTCAATGATGGCAGTCCTTTTTGAGTCCCATGACTTGGGAAGAGAATAGATAAGCTTACGAACAAGCTTCTCCTCCGGAATGATCTCTCCACATCCTCTAAGTCCATTGGTGATGGTGGAGAATCGATCGAACATCTTTTTTATGTCCTCTTCTGGATTCATCTTGAAGTTCTCATACTCTTGGTTGAGGAGCCCAATCTTGGTCTCCTTTACTTTGTTTGTTCCCTCGTATGTGACTTATAGCTTGTCCCAAACTTCCTTGGCACTCTCACAAGAAGATATCTTCTCATAGATGCTTGGATGGAATGCACAAACAAGAATGTGCAAAGCCTTGGAATTAAGCACCATCTTCTTGTGATCTTCCACGCTCCATTCCGCCTTTGTTCCTTTTGGCACAAACGGTCCATCTTCAACTATATCCCATAGCTTGTAATCTCTTCAATTGATGAAATACTTCATCCTTATCTTCCATTGGGAGTAGTTGTACCCGTTAAAGAAAGGTGGCTTGTCAATGGATTGCGCCATGAGTTGTCGGTTGATCGGTAATTGGTCGAGCTCACCGGATCTTCTCAATAAGATGATAATCCTCACTCTAAAATAACACGATGATTTTAGAGTGGTTCAGCCTTCGAACAAACACCTACATCCACTACCTTAGCTTGTCACTAAGGATTTCCACAATTCACTAAGAATTCAACCTTTTGAGGCTAAACGGATAACCTTCCAAACCTTAATTCAAAACCGAACCAAGCATCCAAAGTTCACAACCCGAACTTTGGAAATTCACTCAAACAAAGAAAACTTAGCAAACTTGTTTAATCCTTAAAACAAGGCTAATGTTTGCAATCTAAGCACTCACCCAATTCCTAATTACACTTGAGCATAGATTGACAATTGAGCTCACAAGTGTTTTGTCTACCCAAATATGAGAAATTAAGCACTAAGACAAATCTTTGATCATATTGTTGTTTACAATGAAGCATTAGTCTTCTCTTGATGCTTGATGCTTCCTTTTATCATCCCAAATCATGATCTAGCCGTTTATAGCTGTTGAAGATGTTTTGGAGCCGTTTGGAGATGATTTCAAGGCATATTTCTTCTTCTGGTGAAGGCGGTATCGATACCCCTTACACTGGTATCGAAACACCCTCTTTGGGAAATAGTCGTTGACCTGCATTTATGAACTGGTATCGATACCAGTATCAATACCGCTTCTAGCCGTTAGGGATTTTCATAAAATCGTTTTGACCGTTGGGGGCGTATCGAAACAAGGTTCGAAACCAAACCTCACAGTGGTGAAAGGGTATCGATACCACTATGATTTTGCCTTTGAAAACATGTCATTGAAGAACAGGTATCGAAACACCTTGAGGGTGTATCGAAACACCTGGGTTAAAAACACTTCTTTGGTTTCTTTAAATCATTTATAACATATTTAAAATCTCTTAAAAACATCTTAAATATATTTTCAAGTAGTTTGGACATAAGAGACATTTTTGAAGTATTTTCAAATTAGTCCAAAACTATTTTTCAATTATTATATCAAAACATTAGTTCTACAATTTGCTTGAAAGAGATCATTAATGGTGAAATTCGTACTAGTGTGATTGGTGGCATGAAATTGATGTTAAAACACCTTAAACACTCCTAAAAACAAGTAGGGACACTTTAGGATCGATTAGAAGTAGTTTGGGAAAGAATCCTTAGAAATTCTAATTGAAATCTGCAGTTTCGTGCAGGGGGTGTATCGATAACGGTGGCCCGTTTATCGATACCCCTAAGAGAAAATAGGCTAATGGGGTGGAGGTATCAAAACGGGTTTCGATACCAAACCCTCCAGTGGCATCTTTGATTCGATACTCGTATCGAAGCTGATGTTCCCCTTTTCGTTGACTTTAAAATTGGTCAAAGGGTATCGGTACCAGTATCAATACCAGTTTTTCGATACCCTCTTTGGGTGGGTATCGATACAGGGTGTTTCAATACCCCATCTAAAGGTATCGATACCCCTTTGAAAACTTGACAAGTTAAGTATGGTTTGAGGGTCCTAATGAATCTTATAAATAATGATGGAAATCCGGATATCCAAAGGTATCGATACCCCTTTGAAAACTTAACACAAGTTGATGATATTAAACCCCGAACGACTAAGTTATGTTAATTCTTGATATTTTTTATGTGAAGATCCTAGGTGGATCATTTGTGTGTGTTGATTCCTTGTTTGATGGAAATCCGGATATCCAAAAGTATTGCAACACGTCGAAGTCCATCCGATGTAACATTTCGGGTGATGTATTGAAGACTTTTATTCCGAGTGTTGGCGGCCCCACTCGAAGATGTTCGATGTAACATTTCGAGCATGAGATTGGTTGAGCGGCCTCCATCCCTTATTTTCCGAACGTTGGGCGGCCTCATTCGAAGATGTCCGATGCAACATTTCGGGCATAGGATTTGAGGGCGACCTCAATCCTGAGTGTAGGATCTCGATGCTGTGTGGACGCGGGCCTCACTCTTGTGTGTTATTTGTGATGTGACATGTACATGTTGTGTGCGATATTATACATTGTTTATGCCATGTGTTAGGCAATCATGCTAGACCATCATATCAAGCACGATATTTATATGCTTTGTTTTACTGCTTATGATATGCATGATTTTGGGCCGAGTTCGGCGTACCCACTGAGCTTTCACAGCTCAGCGTTCGAAATGTGTTTTCGTGAGTAGGTTAGGTGAAGCCGGTTCTTGTGGAGCACCATCAAAGTTTGGATTTCAGCATCGACCGTGTTGTCAGAGTACAATTATTAGATTTAGTGGGCTTGTACTTTGTCGAACCCTATATGTAATTGTAACTCTGTTTATTTTAAATTGGGTCGAATGTTTTAAATGGTTTATAATATTTTGGAGCTCTGATTACTTTATATTATTTTGGGTTTATGTTTTAACTTAAATGGATTTTATGAATCATATTTTGGACTTGAGTTGGAGTTTATTATTGGGCTTTCGAAAAAAATTTGAAATACAGGTTTTGGGTCGGAGGTCCAATGTGACATCTGGGTCGGGGTGTTACGTATATATATTAATATATAATATATATAATATAGTTTAATGTATATAATATATTTATATATATTATACTTTATGTATTAATGTATGTATATGTATTTAATTAATGTATGTATATTATTAATTCTTTAAGCTCAACACTAATCCACTAAACCCAAATCACTAAACTAGTTCTATAAGATCAATTTTCCAATCATTAAACTAATTCTCTATGATCAAATTGAAATAATTTTAAAATATATAATATATATTTGATTTAGTTAAATAAGGATCAAATCAAATAAAAAAATAAAATTTAAAACTTAATTTTTGAGTGATCATAACAAAATTGAAATAATTTTAAAATAAGGTGTAGAGAGACGCAATTTTCGATTTTTTAGGCGCGATCTATATAAAAATGTGTGAAATTTTTTACTTGATCTAGAGTAGTGTCAAATGAATATCTAAATCTAATCTCTATTTTATATTTTTAATTAATTATATTTTAATCAAAGTTTATTATTTTATTATAAGTTGTAATAATAATAATAATCTTCCAAAATTTTGTTTTTCCCTCTTTTTTATATAATAATCAAAATTTATTTCTAATATCCCTCCAAAATTTTAGATAACTTATATCTCTCCAAAATTTTTAAACTAAAAGTAAATTAATCTCAAACTTAAAGAATGACTGGTTTATTTCCCTCTAAAATTTTCTTTTTCACTCTTTTTATATAATAATTAAAATTTATTTCTAATTCCCTCCAAAATTTTGGATAACTTATATCCCTCCAAAATTTTTATATTTAAAGTAAATTAATCTCAAACTTAAAAAATGAGTAGCTTATTTCCCTCTAAAATTTGTTCTTTTCACTTTTTTTTTTACAATTTGTCTTTTTCTTTTTTATCAATTATTTTAGTTTAATTTAATTAAGTTTAGATTAATTTAATAAAAATTTAAATTTGATTTTAGAATTCATTTGTACTTTATGTTTTTATATTTTAATTTAGCTTAAGTAATTCTAAGTTTAATAATTTAATTTAATTAAATATTAATTTAAAACTATATTTTTTAATAAATATTAATTTAGAATTATAATTTTAATCAAATATTATTTTAGAATTATAATTAAAATTAAATAAATTAAAACTAAATAAAATAGTAAATAAATTAATTTAATTAAATATGTAATACTAAATTTAAATATTAATCCCTAAATTAATTCTTATGTCTAATTCTATTTTTTTAAGACTAATTATATTTATTAATATTTTAAATTCATCAAAATATAGATATACTTAATTATGTCATGTAAATATTAAGTCTTATTAATATTAGTTCATGTCAATAACAGGTCGGGTTCAAAATAGGTCGGGTAAAATCAGGTCTCGGGTCGATTCAGTCGGGTAATATCGGTTATCTGCCAGGTCAGACTCAGGTTCGGGTTTGTTTCAGCCGGATACAGGTCGAGTTTCGGGTCCACAATAACAGGTTGAAATCGGGTTTGGATCATTCTCGGTCGGATATAGTTCAGGTTCGGTTACTACAGTAACAGGTCCAACTCGGGTTCGGGTCAACGACAGTCGGATACAGATCGGGTTCGGGTCATTAAATTCCCGGGTCCAACCAGGTTCTGACTCGAACAGGTTTCAGTCAGGTTTTCAAGTCGGGTCAACTTTTTACATCCCTAGCTCTAACAAATGCGATATAAGAAATTAATTATTATTTATTTATCTTCTTGACCTTAATAATAATATATAATATTTATAGTATTAGAATTAATATAATAACATAATAAGAGTAAACCGAAATGAGAGTAGAATGATGATGATGATGATAGCTAACCGAAAAACTTAATAATTATTAATAATATTATTAATAATAATTTTGTTGGTTTTTAAAAGATAATAAGAATTAGTAATAATAATAATAATATGGGTAATAGATAACAAAAGTAATAATAATATGTAATATTAATAAATTAAAATAAAGAAAAAAATATATCATAACTTTGTAATAACAAGGGATATTCGTAATAATTATATACAATATTCATATAAAAATATAATTATAACCAATTAATTAATATATAATAATTATACAATATAATAATGTTTTTTTAAGTAATCTAAATATTAATTAATAACAAAAAAACAAAGCTCATTATCAAAAAAAAAAAAATTAAAATCGGGTTAAAAATCATGGATAACATGAGTGATTACACTTATCAATTCTACAAGGTAAAAAAAAAAATAACGGATAATTTTATGTTTAAAATATCTTTTGCCAACTAACGAGTGCTTATTCTGCCTAATTTTGAATCATATGAAATAAACTCAAGTTTAAAACACTTATGAGGTCACATAATAAACTACCTAAAGAAGATAATAACTTAAAATAAAATTTTGTTATGAGTTATCGAATTTAAAATACGTAAAAAAATGATAAAATAAAATTATAAAATTATAGTAAGTTCTAAAATATCTCATATATCACAAAATATTTTAGATGCATGCAAACTTTAAAAATATTTAAAATAATTATTGTAAGTCTTATAGTCTAAGTGTTGAACTTAGATCTAATGTCACTAAATGTAATCCATAGACTTGATCTAGAAGACATAGGTTGAATCTAAAAAGTCACGTTTAAAAACATAATCCTCATGAAACTAATTTTAAAAATTACACTTTAATTTAAAATAAAATAATAATATTTTTAATAAATATCTTATAATAAATAAAATAAATATCATAATAAAAATTTTAATGTTTACATAATTTTTTTTAAATAAAATCATAGTAAAATAATACTTAATTATTAAAAAAACATAAATTTTCCTAAAACATGAGATTACATCCATATTCCAAAATAATAAATAAAAATATGAATAATAAAAAATAATTTGTACTGAAAAATAATTTAACCCAATAAAATTTGAGAAAGTACCGATTTGCCTATATCTCTAAATATATCGCCTAAATCCAATTCTATCGAAACTTTGAAAGATAAACAAATTAATTGTACTACTAGATTTGACGATATGAAGACCATGAAATTTCCTTCCAGACAAGATTGACTAGTGAACGATATAAAGGATGGTGACTTAATCGAGGATCACACAAATTGAATTTAGTGAAGTTGAATCATATTTTTTTAGAGTTAGAAATTTGGTCATGCGGCATGTAGGTAGGGATTTTAATATTATGAATTTTTGTCCTCAAAAGTTTAAAATTTTGCATATTAATACTAAATTCCATTTTTTTTTCAGTTTTAACAAAGAATTTAATTTCCTCATAAATTAAGGTTTTTAATTTAAGGATTTTAAAATTAATGTTCCTGAATTGAGTTTTTTTTGTGGTGTTATAATTCTCACCCTTAAAAGAATTTCATCCTCAAAATTTTTTAGCTTACCAACAATCTATCAAAAAGACATATAGGTGCTTAAAAGAGCATTTCGAATCTGGTTACAAAGAAAACATAGAGTATTCAGATAAACTTAAATTTTAAATTCAAAGGATTTAGTATGGTCATGGTCGTTTGCTTGATTTACTGAAATTAATGTCTTTAATTAGAGTTTGAGATATGATCATCTCTAAAGGACTCTTAAAAGAAGTTTGATTATGAAATATATTCAAGTTTATAA
Source organism: Abelmoschus esculentus (assembly GCA_035048815.1). Classification (NCBI taxonomy): domain Eukaryota; kingdom Viridiplantae; phylum Streptophyta; class Magnoliopsida; order Malvales; family Malvaceae; genus Abelmoschus; species Abelmoschus esculentus. The sequence goes on along the minus strand of JAUCBN010000061.1, from coordinate 1,665,992 downwards.
CTATTATGGGGTGACATAATAAATTATCTACAAAAGACAATAACCTAAAATAAAATTTGATTATGAAGTCTTGAATTTGAAACATGTCAAAAGTAAGAAAGTAAAAAAATAAGCAAAATCATAGTATGTTCTTCTAAAATCTTTCATTTATCCAAAAATATTTTATATGCATGCAAAATTTTTAAAATATTTAAAACAATTATCGCGAGTCTCACAGTCTGAGTACAGAAATTATATCTAATACTACTAAATGTAACCCCTAGACTCGGTCCAAAAGTAATAGGTCGAATCTAAAAAATCATGTTTAAAAACTTAACCCTCACGAAAGTAGTTTTAAAAATTATACTTTAATTTAAAATAAAACAATAATAATTTAATAAATATCTTATAATAAATAAATGTATAAATATCATAAAAAATTTAAATATTTACATAAAATTATTGAAATAAAATCATAGTAAAAGAATACTTAAATAATTAAAAAAACATAAATATCCCTAAAATAAGAAATTACATCCATGTATCAAGTACCGATTGACCTATGTCTTTTGTATATATAAAACAATTACTAGGTGAAAGTAAGTTTAAGAACTTAATGTGTCTGTAATGTGCAAAAAAAGCCACAATCACGATAACAATAATTTTTATAAAATCTTTAAATTCAAAACAAAATATGATTTACAACAAAAACAATGTAATTTTATAAAAACAATACAATTCATCCAGTTACAACTTATAAATTTGTTAAAAGGGTAGTTCCCTAAAACTTGTCACTACATCCACTAATTGGTTAGTACATCCACTAATTGGTTAGTGGTCGAAACCACAATCTTTCACCATACAATCATAACCCATAGACACAAAGACATAAAATTTTAGTTCTTAAATATCAACACAGTCTTGTAATGTATTCCGAGTTCGTTTTTTTCAAATCCATTATTTAAAATAAATCTTTATCTCAAGTGTGAATGCATAGAAAATTCTTCACGCGACAACACATCTAAAGTAAATGTAATAGACCGCAAGCCCGCTATTGAGACAAGACTGGTCATCGTAGACCCACACTTTATCTTTGCCATATTTTGGGCCTACTAGATGATCCAGGAAATCAAGCCCATTAACCATGGATAGCCTAATAAGTCATTGTAATTATCATTTATTATTTATAAATAATTTTCATATTATCTCTTGTTTAAAATTCAAATAGAGATTTAGATTAGATAGCTTAAATATTAATCGTTGATGTAATTTAAATAGAACAGTTGGATGTAAGGGCTTCAGCTATAAAAGGAAAATTACCCCCACTTCATTTTCACTTTAGATTAAATACAAGCCAGCATTCAGACTAAGTCTCTCTTTTTACTTTCATTTGTTATTGTCTTTCCTTCATTTTCACTTATTTCTAAATTCTTTTACATTAAGAATTTAGGGTGATGTTAACGCTCTAAAAAACGTATATTTTATACCCTTTTACTTAAGGTTTTGTTTGATTTCAATTGTATTTACATTGCATTTAGTTGCATTTCATGTGCATTTGCATTTAGATTAGGTTTTTATTTTATTCTCTTTTATTTTTAAAGATGCTGCTTTGAAGGGTATATTTTTGTTGGTAGGGATGTGCAGTTGCTTGGGAAAAGTTGAAATATTGGAAGATATGTTGTAGAATATTTTTAAAGTGTTAGATCGGACTTCAAGTTGCTACAGCATCGTGGGCGGACAAAACAAAACGGAAGAAAGGACACACCTGCAGCCCACTGTCCTCACACGGTATTTCCAGGCCAGCTGCACCTCCCCTACAACCCTGCATTTTGCTTCAATTCTCTACAGAAAATGTCAAGGAATATTCCTTGCACCATTATGGCACAAAACCCTAGAAGCCTCCTATAAATACAACATTAAGCCTCCTTCTACAAGGCGTGGTGAAATAGAACTAAAAAAGTAGCTAAAGAGCCAAAGAGAAAAGGAGCGAACTTTGAGAGAGCACGAGGAAGAAGAAAGAAGAAAGGCGGCCACTTTCCTTCGTCTTCAACCTCTAGCCAAGCCACCATTGTTGGAGAGATTCAAGTAAGGGATTTATGCGACTTCGGGAGGAGCGGCAAGTTAGGAAAGCTTCACGGCACATGCGTTTGGTACTTCCTTCCTCTTCACTTTTCTTTACCTCTTTTCTAATTTGTTGAAAATGTATTTCAAGGGACGAAAGTTGAATAGTTTGCCTTACCTAGCCTTGAACTAAACTAGTATGGCTTAGGCTTGTTATGGATGATCTTTATTTTGTTTAAATGAATGTTTACTGTTTTGAGTGTTTATTTAAGTGTTTTGTTCAAGAAAGCTAACACTTTTTCTTCTTAAACCTTAGTTTGTAAGAGCATCGGGAGATAGCCATAGCTAAGGGGTTCGGGAAGCTTAGATCTAAGGATAGACAAAGCTAGACCAACTTGAACAATGGGGTTACTACGGGAGCAGAATCCTAACTTACCTTAGGGATAAGGAAGAGTTTCAACGACTAAAAAGGGTAGAACTTCTTCAACATTAGAAGTGTTAGGGTTGAGACCCAGAGGTAATGCTTAGCATTTTGGAGTGTTAGGCCTTCTGACTTGGGATAGTGGAGGCATTTTTAGTAACCTTTATCGAACACTTGTTAAACCAGTAGAACAGTAAGCTTCAGGAGAAAAAGTAAGATCTTTGCCATAACAAGCCTAGCATGTCTTAAGCTTGAATATAGTCTTTTTGTTGTGTTTGTGCAGGTTTATTTATTTCTCTATTATCTGTTTTATTTTGCTACCTCTTTTTAGTGACAAGCTTTATTTTACTACCAAAACCTCAGTGACACTTTTATTTTGCTAGAGCATTTTGGTGACAATTGCAGAATTGCTTTAGCGTATGTTCATACAAAGGATTATTTTATCTTTTGTGTATGTTAACTATTTTTGAAATAACCTAACCAATCCTCGTGGGAACGATCTCACTCACACACTTTATTATTTGTTCGATGTGTGTACTTGCACGAGAATCAATCACATTTTAAGCACTATCTCAACATCTCTAACCACTCAATAGGTGACTTAGTCGATTTTCAACCGAGAAAGCGACTAAGGTCGCGTGGTCCGACTAGTAACAATCTTACCCCGTGACAACTGGTATTAGAGCGATTTTGGTTGAGGATTTGCTGGTTCGAGATGGCACATGAAGGAGAGAACACTATAGTGAAAAAGAATGATGAAGCCACAGTTGACAAGTCCAAGAGGGGCTCATTGAAGGACTTGATCACATCAATCCAGAGGAAGGTTTCCAAACTTGAGGACACCATTACGGAGGACAAGGTGGTGTTGGAACTGTTAGAGTCCGTAGACCTCAAAAAGTTGGGTTCATTGGATCTAGATAAGTTAGAGTTCATGGAGGGGATACAAGAAGAGGTTTAAGAGGATCTTAATGTGTTAGATGTGAGGATGGTCGAGCGTGGTGATGCCTTTAAGGCCACAGTAGTAGCCTTAAGGAAGGAAGTCGAGAAGCTCAAGAAGAAGAGTTCTGAGTTTGAGATTGATTTGAAAAAGGAAGTGGAGCTGCTCAAGACTGAATAGTTTTTGTTGAAGGTTGTATTTGGGAATAATGTGAGGACGACAACACCCAAAGCCTTAAGTGATATCCCCAAACTAGAAAAATTTAAGGGGATAAAGTCAGCCCAATATGTGGAGAATTTTCTTTGGGGTGTGGATCAATATTTCAAAGCAATGGGCATCGAGGAGGATACAAATAAGGTAAACATTGCTAGTGTTTACTTAGCCGATGTTACACTACTATAGTGGCGTCATAGGTCTAATGATGTGATGTGTGGGAACGCTACTATTGCGACTTGGTAAGAGTTCCAATCTGAATTCAAGGAATAGTTCTAACAATATTATGCCGAATATGAGGCACGGTTAAAGATAAGGCATCTTAAGCAAGATGACTCACGGTCGTTGAGAGACTGTGTTCAAAAGTTTGTTGAGTTGAGTTTGCAAGTCCCAAGTTAAAGCAAAAAGGTATGATAAAACTCTCTACTGCTCTAACAACTACTTAGTCAATCATTAAGATTGGGGTCAATAAGTTTAACTACTCCAAACTAAAACCAATGTTCCATGGTAATGATGAAGATGAGGATAAGTCATTCAGACTAGATAGAGATTTTAGTGGCACTAATAAGCCATTGAACCAAAAGCTTGAAGCTAAGAGGGATAAGTAGTCTATCAAGTGCTTTCAATGCCAAAATTATGGGCATTATGCAAACGAATTTCTAGAGAGGCTCAATGCCATCTCTCAAAAAGGAGCACGAGCCAGAAGATGAGACACACAGACTTGGTGCGATTACCAATGTTAAGGTAGTCCAGTAGAAGGTTGGAGAGTCACAAAAAAGTGTTACCAATGTAAGGAACCACAAAGGTTGAATCAAGTCAAGCAGTCCAAGGAAGAGGACAAGCCCGAAAATAGCGAGATTGCAAGGCTTGGTTCAATGATACTGAATTCTGCCAAGGCGAGGAAAGGTCAAAAACAAAAAGGGTTGATATTTGTCCATATCAATGTTGCGACACGAGCGAGGAGTTCTCTAATAGATATTGGGGCAACTGATCTATTCATGTACAAGAAAGCTACATAAAAACTTGGTCTTAAAGTTGAAGAGTCAATTAGTAAGATCAAGAATGCAAATTTCGAGAAAGTTCCAATTGTTGGAGAGACACGAAATGTTGAGTTGCAGATTGGTGAATGGAAAGGCAAGGAAAGTATCAAGGTAATAAATCTAGATGACTTTGATTTTGTTTTCAGACTGAGTTTCCTTGATCGTATAGATTCTCTTATTCTTCCTTGTGCCGATGTGGTCTGTATTTTGGATTCCAAACAACAATGTGTTGTGCCCGTAAATCGAAACAAAGGGAAAGGAATCAAGACGCTAATTTTCATTCAGCTTACTGAAGATGCTCTAAGTTAAAGGGACATCGCTTTGGAAGCTATTGTTGGGCACTTTACGTTGGTGGGGCAAGAGTTGTCGAAGCCGTTTGAGGATGTGAAGCCCGTTAGAGTTTCAACTTTAGTCTATGTGAAGAACATATTGGAATTCATCAAAGAATAAGGGTCAATACATAGTGCATAAAACATTTTGGATAAAGATGGGTCGATGTAGTTTAGAGTGAATATTGTAAAAATTATTCCGAGGAAGGTACATCTCAAACCTACATTGAGTAGTTTTCAGTTTGATTTGCCACCTTTTTTGGGTGTAGGGTGTATAAAACCTAATCCATCAAGATGTTTCGTAGAGCCAAAAAATTGGGCCTAGAAGTTAGTGAACCGGTTTTGTCGGTTTAGCCTAGTTCGAGATTAAATACTTAAAAATTAGTTATAAATCAAAATAAATTATGGAAAATATCCTAAAATCCTTATTTGACATATAATTGAATTTGGTAAAGACAATTTCGATAATTAACCCTTGAATCCCAAAGATTTTGACATTAGTGACTATTTTCTAAAAATTGAAAACTTGAGGATAATTTTATAACCTAAGCCAAAACTTTGAATCTTTAAGGGTTTTTGATCCAAATGTAATCCTAGTTGATATAAGCCTTCCAAGGGCCTATTTTAATAACCAATAACCCATAATTTTAATTAATTACCCAAATAACTTAATATTAATCCTAAAAACCTATTTTTCATCAAAACAAAAACCTATATTCTTAAAATTTCTAATTCTCTTCTTGGATTCTACTATATCATATTTTCAAAGGTAAACACCAATATTTTCAATAAAATTTTGTTTGGTTAATTTTTTATATTTTTCTTCTTCAAAATCTCTTCATTTTTCCTTCGATTTTACTTATTTTTAAACCTTGGAAGCGGGTTGGATCAATATTGGAGGTGAGAACCATTCAAAATCTGATAAATAAAGTTCTTTAATTAAATTCCTAAGTTCTTGGTTGATTTTAACCATCTTTAAAGTCCTGAATCAATAAAATCAATTTTCTTGATAAAAATTCCATTATTTTTCTTGATTTTCGTTGAAGGATTTTACATGGATGTTTTTAATGCCTAAATAAATGAATATTGATGTTTTTATATGTAATTAAGATGTATTTTAAATATATAATCCCGGACATAAGGTTTAGGGGGGTGTTTGGAGAGGTTTTTGGTGAGTTTCGGTTAAGTTTTATGGGGTTTTTAGGGGTTGCCATGTATTGGTCCGACTTGAGGGATGTTTGGGATGTGTTTTAATGCACTAAAACCTCTGGTATTGATGCTTGAATCAAGTCAGGAGGTAAAGGAACAAGTTTGAAGGAGATTTGGAAGTCGTATCGCATTTTCGGGTGACATATCGAGCAAGTTTCGATAAATTGGTGAGTGGATTATGAGTGTTGCCAATTTGACATGGTTTTAAATGTGTTTTAAAAGGTATGGGCGTTTAGTGAAGGTGTGAAAAATCTTACTATACTCGAAAGTAAGTTTAAAGTATTACTTTCTTAAAGGTTCCCGTATTATGCCTTGTTTTTACTATGTTTAGTCATGCTCGTGTTACACTTTTGCATATGTGAATATGCATGATTTCCAATGCTAATGATATGTTTTTACAAATTTTTTATATGCATATGATGCTCCCATGGTTTTTTTGAAAAACATGAAAAAAGTGGTTTTTACCTATGCATTTGATGCATGTGTTAGTAGGATGCATGAGTTTAATTCACTGTTTTTAACTTAAACCTTGAGAATTGTTTTTTTTGTATTGGATTATTATGTGATGGTTAAGAGAGATAATTTGATCGATCAATAGTATGGTAGTGAACTAAATATATAAAATACGTACATGTGAAATTCCTTAGTGATGCATTAAGGGGAGCTAATGATGCACAATATCAGAGACTTTATCACATTCGGGTTTGCTAACTAACCCGTACACTAAGGTGAGTTTTGGCATGGTGGAACTAGACCCCCCATGTAACCTCGTTCAAGAGACCAAGCGAGGGTCCGTTTATCCCAACGATTCAAGGTAGTACTAATATGATCACTAATACCAATATGGCCTAAAAAGCAAGTCTTTTTACTTTACAATAGGAATTGCATGTGTCTTGAATTGTGCACAAGAGTTTTGATTTAAACATTCTATGAGTAGCATATAAGACTTGTATTTTGCTTATTAAGCATGTGTTTTCAAAAAGGGATTTTGAAAAGGTTTTGTGGCTTACAAGCCATGGTCACTTGTTGATTTTCTAAAGATGGCCTTGTTAGCCATGAATGTTTTTCAAAGAGCATGACTTGGTTTTCAAATTGGTTTTTACTTGGTTTTTAAACATGATTTTGGTATATTATGGTCTGTGATAAGTACTCAACTCACTATCACTTTTTACACCTTTTATGAGCATTAATCATCAAATCTACACCTACTTGGACCAATGCATATACTCAATGTGATATATTTAGAGGTTATGCTTATAAAGATGATATTTACAGAAAAGACAAGTTTTACTGCATTTTTCCATATCTGTGCAGGAAATACTATTATCGCGGCAGCAACGTGGCCAAGGCAGGACCTGATGCCGAGGCAACAACTGAAAGACAAGTAGCGATACTATAGGCGATTGGAAGAGAAAAATACACTGGACGTTTCTGGACATGCAGCACATGGATCGGAGCTGGTTAGCACGAGGAAAAGCCCAAGACAAGGTCACGCGGGAAAGCCTCCTACTTAGAATAAACTTGGAAATATTTTATTTATGTACATGACTTGTTCCCTACTCCAAGTTATATTCTACTTAGGAAAGGTTTGCCCTAGAGCAAGCCTATATAATACCTAGTCGTCCAAGGAAGAGAGGGCGAAGAGAGTTTTCAGCACAATCTTAGTTTTAGAGTTTTCTTTTCTTTTCATTATGTTCTAAGTTTCTTTAGGCTTAGGTGAAGGTTGTAACGTATTAGTGTGAGGAGATTGAACTTTTTTTCTTGTTTCAATGCAATAAAGTATCAAAGTTTGCTTATTCTTAGCCATTCTTTGTTCTTGCATCCAAGCTCGAGAGAGAAGTTTGCAAGTAATCCATTTATCTAATATCGAGAGAGTTAGATTCACGAAAGGAATAAGTACGGTATTTCAATCGGGAAAAACTAACTCGGCCTAGAGATAGGTTAAGAGTTTCAGCGGCTAAGAGAAGTGTGGGATTGGTTGGTGATTACAATTGATTCACGCAGAGAGGTATCATCAAGGATTGGTCATCAACAGTACTTCGACTTAGAGATAAGTGGAGGCATCAAAGGACACTTTGCCGAACTTTGGTAAAGTCTTCTCAAGAGCAAGAGATTGTTGCGGCAGGCCAACATCATCGCTGTCGAGGCAGTAATCTGCAGTACTGCCGAGGCAGTGTTGTGCGACTGCATTGGACAGAAACAAGCCAATCGAATCTACAATACATCACAACTGGATCCTAGCCACTTTCTTTATCTGATTTTATCTTTTTATTTATTTCTCTTTATTTAGTTTCATCAAACTCCAAATTACTTGTGTCTTTACTTTTACAGAGCAAGAAGACGAAGAAAGCATATTAAGTAAACCAATCCCTGTGGAGACGATACGCGATTATACTGATCACTTTATTACTTGCGAAGTGTCCACTTGCACTAATTGCGCACTTTTGACACGCATCAAGTTTTTGGCGCCGTTGAAGGGGATTGACAACTAAATTTTGCTTTCTTATTTTCTTGCTTTTTAATTTTTATTTTACTTTGTTGTTTTTCTTGGTGTATGACCAGGGTCAAACCAACCAACCCTTTGTACGAGTTAGACCCAGAGATCTTACGTACACGGCAAAGGTTGAGGAGACAAATCCAAGGAGCTATGGCAGATCATCCGACAGGACAAAACTTACCTGCCGGCAATAGAGGTCTTCCGCCGCCACCAGGGCCGCGGCAGCTCACTGTCAGAGATTTCCTGGAAGAGGACTTAAATGGTTTAGACCTAGGAGTCGTTACACCGGAAATAGAAGCAGCCCACTTTGAGCTAAAACCTGTCATGTTCAATATACTCAACACTATTGGACAGTTTGGTGGGTCTATGACTGAAGATGCCAAGCAGCACCTCAAGTCATTCATGGAAATATGCAATTCCTTCAAAATCCAAGGAGTCCATGAAGATGTCTTGAGATTGAAATTATTTCCCTATTCACTGAGGGATAGGGAAAAAGCTTGGTTAAATAGCATTCCAACAGGATCTATTAGATCTTGGAGTGAACTCTGTCGTGATTTTATTACACGCTTTAATCCTACAAATTTATATGATCGAATTCGTAATGAAATCACTTCTTTTCGATAGGCAGTTGATGAACTTATGTACGAGGCATGTGAGCGCTACAGAGAATTATTGCACAAGTGTCCTTTGCATGGATTTCCCCTATGGACACAAGTGACTATATTCTATAATGCCACTAATGCCCCGACAAGGATGATGTTAAATGCCTCGGCAAACGGAACCACTCCTTGACAAAGCACCCGAGGAAGCTATTGAGATACTGAACAAACTCGCAAAGAATGATTTTCAATTCCTTACATCTAGGCGAGGAGGAGTAAGACGCCAAGCCCTAGTGAATGAGTTAGACACACCAAATTCAGTGGCAGCACAATTGGCCTCTCTTACCAAGATGGTGCAAAATTTGCAACTACAACAAAATACCTGTGAGGTTAAGGCCATTGATTCCTTTTGTGATTTTTGTGGAGGTAACCACAATTCTTCTAACTGTATGAATCAAGAATCCAGCCTGTATGTTGGAAACTACAACCGAAACAATATGATATCCAACACATACAATCCCTCATGGAAGAGGCATCCAAACTTATCATGGAGTAATCCTAACAATGCCTTGAATCCAACCACCCAACCCCCAGGATTCTAGCAACCAATGCAACATCTGCCACAGCAGCAGGTCCAGCAGCCAATGCCGCAGCAGCAGATGCAGCAGCAGTCTGTAAGTTCCTTGGAAAATTCTTTGAAAGCGTTCATGATGAAAACTGAGTCATACATGGTAGAGAACAATAACTTCATCAAAAGAACAGATACGTTTATCAATAGGACTGAGATGAGGTTGCAAAACCAAGAGGCAGCAATAAAGGCATTGGAAACTCAGGTTGGGCAGTTTGCTCGAAACATAAACACTAGACCACAAGAAGGACTACCTAGCAATACTGAAGTTGCTAAGGTAATAGGCCATGAACAGTGTAAAGCAATCACTACTAGGAGTGGTCTACAGCTGAAGGAAAAGATAGGAATTCCAGCAGGCCAATTTCCATCAACAGAACCAACAAAAGAGGATTTGGATGCTGAACGAACTGATCCTGATAACATTGCCCCAACAGAGAACTCAGTAGTTCCTGAACAATATGCCGAGACAGCAACAACCCTAGTGGTGCCAGGTATTAAGTTCCAAACTAAAGAAATCCTGGATGAGATAAGACCACCACCACCCTTCCCACAAAGATTGGAGAAGCAAAAATAGGACCATCAATTCAAGAAATTTCTTGATATTTTAAAGCAAGTCCACATCAACTTACCTTTCGTAGAGGCAATTGAACAAATGCCTAATTATGCTAAATTTTTGAAAGACATTGTGTCTAAGAGAAAAAGACTAGGTGAGTTCGAAACAGTGGCTGCTACCGAAGGATGCATGGCAATGCTACACAATCGCATGCCACCAAAATTGAAGGATCCTGGATGATTTATCATACCTTGTGCGATAGGTAATAACTATGAAGGTAAGGCCCTATGCGACCTTGGAGCAAGCATCAACCTAATGCCCAAATCTGTCTTTCAAAAGCTTGGAATAGGAAGGGAAAAACCTACAACGGTGATGCTCCAACTTGCGGATCGATTATATGTGCAACCCGAAGGCAAAATCGAGGACATACTGGTAAGAGTTGACAAATTTATTTTTCCAGTTGACTTTCTTATCCTTAATTGTAAAGCAAATGATAATGCACCGATCATCTTGGGGAGACCTTTCCTTGCCACTGGACGAACACTAATTGATGTGGAAAAAGGAGAGTTGACGATGAGAATTAAAGATCAGCAAGTCAAATTAAATGTTTTCCAAATTATGAAAAGACATGATGAGCCAGAAGAAGAATGTCAGATGATGTACAATACAGATGCAGTTAGTATAATACCTTGTCTCAGCAACCACTGCCTCGATAGTAATCTTAACGACACACCACCGGTCTCCCTCGGCAGCGATACGGATGACTGTTAGAACAAAACTTTGGACAGTGAAACAACAGAGAATGAGGAAGCTAACTGGACAGCACACCTTCCAAGTAAGTACTTCGAACCTTTAGATTACCCAGGTAAGAATGAAAAATCTGTAAGTAAAGAACCACTGGTCACGGAATTAAAACCCTTACCTGAAAAACTAAAATATGCTTATTTGGGAGACAACCACACAATGCCTGTAATTATTTCTTCTAAGTTGCTACCAAAACAGGAACAAACCCTGATAGAGATGCTGCGGCAGCACAAAAAGGCAATTGGGTGGTCAATTGATGATTTGAAGGGAATAAGCCCAGCAGTATGTTTGCATGAAATCCTTTTAGAGGAAGACCATAAACCCACTGTTAAGGCTCAAAGGAGACTAAACCACGCTATGAAGGAGGTAGTACGTAAGGAAATAATCAAGTGGCTTGATGTAGGAATTATCTATCCTATCTCTGACAGTGCATGGGTGAGTCCGGTACAATGTGTACCTAAGAAAGGTGGTATGACTGTCATAACCAATGAGAACAACGAGCTAATCCCAACCAGGACTGTGACCGGTTGGAGGGTTTGTATGGATTATCGCAAGTTGAATAAGGCAACAAAGAACGACCATTTCCCTTTACCATTTATTGATGAAATGCTTGATAGAGTTGCTGGTAAACCTTATTACTGTTTTCTTGATGGTTATTCAGGATACAATCAAATTGCCATTGATCCAGAAGACCAGGCAAAAACCACCTTCACCTGCCCATATGGGACATATGCATTTAGAAGGATGTCGTTCGACCTTTGCAATGCCCCGGCAACCTTTTAGAGATGCATGATGGCAATTTTTTCTAACATGATAGAGGAAGTCCTAGAGATATTCATGGATGATTTTTCAGTCTTTGGAGATAGCTTTAATCATTGCCTCGACAATCTAGAAAAAGTTCTGCAAAGATGTGAGGAATCCAATCTAGTCCTAAATTGGAAAAATGCCACTTTATGGTAAATGAAGGCATAGTATTGGGCCATAAAATATCAACACAAGGAATCGAAGTTGATAAAGCCAAAATTGATGTGATAAAGAATTTGCCTCCACCAATTTCTATGAAAGGAGTTCGAAGCTTCTTGGGACATGTAGGTTTTTATAGAAGGTTTATTTTTAATTTTTCCAAAATTTCTAAACCTCTTTGTAACTTGCTTGAACAAGACAGGAAATTTGAATTCAATGAGGAATGCACTGAAGCATTCGAAGCCCTCAAAAAGAAGCTGATCACTGCACCAATAGTAATCCCACCAGATTGGTCTTTGCCATTTGAATTAATGTGTGACGCAAGTGATCATGCTGTCGGGGCAGCACTTGGGCAGAGAAAGAACAACAGAAAAGGAATTACTAGCAGTAGTATTTGCTTTTGACAAATTCCGATCATATCTTATCGGAACAAAGGTTACTGTCCACATTGACCATTCGGCAATTAAGTACCTATTCTCATAGAAGGATGCCAAGCCTAGACTGATTAGATGGATCCTTCTTCTACAAGAATTTGATGTGGAAATCAAAGACGGAAGAGGTACAGAAAATCAGGTAGCCGATCACCTCTCCAGATTGGAAAACAAAGAAAATAACAACTTACTTGAAGAAATACAAGATGCATTCCCAGATGAACAAATATTGCATATGGCGACAACTGCAAGGGACACTGCCGAGACAGAAACCAAGGCAACATACAAATGTGCCGCCGAGGTATTATCTGAATACATCTCCGCAACATTAATAGAAGACCTTGCTGCAGTAACATCCACCTCCTAGTATGCTGATCTTGTTAATTATTTAGCTAGTGGTATTATCCCTTATAACCTTACCTATAACTAAAAGAAGAGGTTTCAGCATAATGCAAAGCATTATTTCTAGGATTACCCTTTTTTGCTCAAACAATGTGCACACTAGGTTATAAGAAGATGTGTTCCAGAGGAGGAGCAACAAGAAGTGCTTCGGCATTGTCATGATTTTCCTTGTGGAGGACATTTTGGAGGAAACAGGACAACAACTAAAGTGCTTCAATCAGGTCTCTATTGGTCCACACTCTTCAAAGATGCCCAAATTTATTGCAAAAATTGTGACCGATGCCAAAGAACGGGTAATATCTCTAGGTGCAATGAGATGCCTCAGAAACCTATATTGGAGGTAGAATTATTTGATGTTTGGGGAATAGATTTCATGGGGCCATTCCCATCATCTCAAGGTAATCTCTACATTCTAGTAGCGGTGGACTATATATGAAAATGGGTCGAAGCAATTGCCATACCTCACAATGACTCTATGATTGTACAAAAATTCCTCAAGAAAAACATATTCACCAGATTTGGAGTCCCAAGAGCAATAATTAGCAATGAAGGTAAACACTTCGACAACAAACTCATTGCCGCGACCCTAAAGAAACTAGGTGTCACCCACAGAATTGCCACGACCTACTATCCACAGACAAATGGGCAAGCTGAAATATCGAACAGGGAATTAAAACAAATCCTTGAAAAGGTGGTAAACCCATCTAGAAAGGATTGGTCTCATCGTCTCGACGATGCTCTATGGTCATATAGGACAGCTTATAAAACCCTATTAGGAACATCCCCATACAGGCTTGTATTTGGAAAAGCTTGCCATCTGCCAGTGTAAATTGAGCACAAAGCTTATTGGGCAGTAAAGAATCTAAACATGGAATGAGAGAAAGCTGGCCAGAAACGACTGCTAGACCTCAATGAAATAGAAGAATTCAGAGCAGCAGCTTATGAAAATGCCAAGATCTACAAGGAAAAGACTAAACGATGGCATGACAATAAACTACTACCACGGCAGTTCCTGCCAGGGCAGCAAGTTCTCCTTTTCAATTCCAGACTCAAACTGTTCCCGGGCAAACTCAAATCTAGATGGTCGGGCCCATTTGGAGTTGTTCAGGTTAATCCACATGGAGCATTCACAATCAAATCAAAAAGGGATGGGCAAGAATTCAAAGTGAATGGCCAACGGCTGAAGCACTATTCGGACCAACACGAGATGAGAACTATAGAAACCATCACTTTAGGAGATGCACTCACATGCAAGAATTCTTTTTTTTTTTACAATTTAGGAGTAGTTTTAGTTCGGACTTTTATTATTAATCTTTTCTTGTTTTCTTTCCTTTAGGATAAAAAGTAACGATGCTCTAATGTTGCTTGTTTCCTTTCATATTTGTTGTTGCCCACTATTTCCTTCTAATATAAAGCATTGGGGATAATGCTTGGTTCGAGTTTGGGGTGTAGAGCCACTGCCGAGGCCTTGCCAAGATAAGGGAGTATTCAAGTGAATTTTTTTTAAAACTTTTATGCTCACCGCTTTACTTGAATAAATTGCCCATACTTTTGCACCGCCCATCATCAGTATTGCCTTAGTTTATTCTTTAAGGCTATAGAAATCTTTCTCCTTACCATAGTTAGGTCCTGTTAAGAAGGTTTAACCTTAGGATACTTAAGGATGAAAACTTAGAAGCTTACTATAAGATAAATTAAAAAAAAAACACTTTTGGGACTTGTTGGATTATAGGAATTCTTTTAATGAACTTAGGTGATAAAGATTTAGATTTTTGGGCAAGTGACTAGAGGTGCCTATTACCGGCTCTAGGAATTACTCTTCTTCATGCTAGAGGTGCCCAAAATTGGCTCTAGTATGCTAAAAAGAATATCAAAAGAAAGAAGGAATTAGGGATGAGAGAAGCACAATCCTTGAGGTGCCCGAAATTGGCTCAAGAATTGGTTGTTTAGAAAAGAAGAGAACACTAAACCCAAATCTATTTGTCTTGAACTTAGAGTTTGTCTAAGAAAGCCTTTAATCAAACCTGTCCACAAAAACGCACACACTCACTAAATCTTATAGTTTGTTTCTAGGTAAACCCTTGGGTAGCCGAAAGGTTAAATCTAAAGAATAGGCATAGTTATGGTGGGGAGAATAGATGGAAATATAATACCAAGAGAGAATAGAGTTTGGCAAATTGATGGTTTGCATTGCTTGAGGACAAGCAATAGTTCGAGTTTGGGGGTGTGATAAGTACTCAACTCACTATCACTTTTTACACCTTTTAATTAATCATCAAATCTACACATACTTGGACCAATGCATATACTCAATGTGATATATTTAGAGGTTATGCTTGTAAAGATGATATTTACAGAAAAGACAAGTTTTACTGCATTTTTCCATATCTGTGCAGGAAATACTATTGCCGCGGCAGTAACGTGGCCAAGGCAGGACCTGATGTCGAGGCAGCAACTGAAAGACAAGTGGCGATACTATAGGCGATTGGAAGAGAAAAATACACTGGATGTTTCTGGACATGCAGCACATGAATCGGAGCTGGTTAGCACGAGGAAAAGCCCAAGACAAGGTCACACGGGAAAGCCTCCTACTTAGAATAAACTTGGAAATATTTTATTTATGTACATGGATTGTTCCCTACTCCAAGTTATATTCTACATAGGAAAGGTTTGCCCTAGACCAAGCCTATATAAGATCTAGCCGTCCAAGGAAGAGAGGGAGAAGAGAGTTTTTGGCACAATCTTAGTTTTAGAGTTTTCTTTTCTTTTCATTATGTTCTAAGTTTCTTTAGGCTTAGGTGAAGGTTGTAACGTATTAGTGTGAGGAGATTGAACCTTGTTTCTTGTTTTAATGCAATAAAGTATCAAAGTTTGCTTATTCTTCGCCATTCTTTTTTCTTGCATCCAAGCTCGAGAGAGAAGTTTGCAAGTAATCCATTTATCTAATATCGAGAGAGTTAGATTCAAGAAAGGAATAAGTACGATGTTTTAATCGGGAAACACTAACTCGGCCTAGAGATAGGTTAAAAGTTTCAGCGGCTAAGAGAAGTGTGGGATTGGTTGGTGATTACAATTGATTCACGTCTAGAGGTATCATCAAGGATTGGTCATCAACAGTACTTCGACTTAGAGATAAGCGGAGGCATCAAAGGAAACTTTGCCGAACTTTGGTAAAGTCTGTCCAAGAGCAAGAGATTGCCGCGGCAGGCAAACATCATCGTTGTCGAGGCAGTAATCTGCAGTACTTCCGAGGCAGTGTTGTGCGACTGCATTGGACAGAAACAAGTCAATCGAATCTACTATACTACACAACTGGATCCTAGCCACTTTCTTTATCTGATTTTATCTTTTTATTTAGTTCTCATTATTTAGTTTCATCAAACTCCAAATTACTTGTGTCTTTACTTTTACAGAGCAAGAAGACGAAGAAAGCATATTAAGTAAACCAATCCCTGTGGAGACGATACACGATTATACTGATCACTTTATTACTTGCGATGTGTCCACTTGCACTAATTGCGCACTTTTGACACGCATCAGGTTGCATTACAATGTATTTTTAAATATTTTTTATACTTGTTTTTATGCACTCACTAAGCTTATACTTACCTTATCATTTACCTTGCAATACAGAGTAAATAGTGTTGAGACAGCAAGGGGAAGCAAGGATCTAGGTAACCCGCCAAGTAAAAGCTCAAGTATGTCTTTATAACATTAGTAATAGTGAGACAACAATAAGGATGTGATACTATTTTGAGAATGATGTATATGCTAATTATTCATTCAATGGTTTTGTTGATTATCTATGTTGACGTTAGCTTAGTGTTTTGGATTTGAATTCCCTTATTGGTATTCTCTTATGTTAATGAGATATTTTGAGATAAAAGTTATGTTAAATTGAATTTAGGTTATTCCATGTTTCCAATGTTGAGGTATGCATATGCGTTTTGTGTTTCGCTGGTGATATTAGGTGATGTTGCTTCTAGAATGGTTGCTATTATATGTACTTTATGCCCTTAAGTGAAGATATGCATCTTGAGATTCTTTGAAATTCATTTAGGGTATGAAAATAAGTTTAGATTCTTTACATTTTAGTCCCTAAACCTTGAGTATGAAATTAAATGAGTTTTAGGTGTTAGTTTCATTTGAAATTTAACAAGCAAGCATGTAATGAACTTAAATAAAAAATGGTACAATTAGTTTCACAAATAGTCCTTGAATTTCTAGAAAATTACAATTAGGTCCCTATAACTTGTTTGGTTAAATTAGGACTCTTTTCTTATCGGTGTCCTCTATAATTGAACTCAGTCTTTAATGCCCCGAAATTGGGCCTAGAAGTTTAGAGGTTAGTTTAGAGGTCTAGTGGATCGGTTTTTTCGGTTTAGCCTAATTTGAGATTAAATTCTTAAAAAAATGGTTTTTAATGAAAATAAATTATGGAAAAGTATTCTAAAATTCTTAATTGACTTATATTAGACATAGATCAACTCAATTTAGAAAATTGAATCTTTAATCCCTAAGATTTTGAAATTAGTGATTATTTTGTAAAAATTAAAAACTTGAGGATAATTTTTAAATTAAGCAAAAAATTTGAATCTTTGAGGGCCTTTGATCCAATCCTATTCTTGGTTGATCTAAGTCTTCCAAAAGCCTATATAAACAACCTTTAATCACTTGTTTTAACCTAAGTAATCAAAATTTCCTAATTTTGATCCAAAACCCAAAAATTCACTTTTTAAAAATAACCCTTCTTTAAATTTCAGTTTCTTTTTCTCCAAGAAATCCTCTTAATCATATTTTCAAGTTAAATATCCATTCTTTTTAATAAAATTTCTTTGGTTTATTTTCCTATATTTTTCTTCTTCAAAATCTCTTCGTTTTTCTTCGATTTTACTTGTTTTTAAACCTTGGAAGGAGGTTGGATCAGTTTTGGAGGTGGGAACCATCCAAACCTTTGAAGCATAAATTTCTTTAATGAAATTCCTAATTTCTTGGCTGATTAAAACAATCCTTAAAGTCTTGAATCAATAAAATCGTTTTCTTGATAAAAATTCTATTATTTTTCTTGATTTTCGTTGAAGGATTTTACATGGTTGTTTTTAATGCCTAAATACATGAATCTTGAAGTTTTTATATGTAATTAAGATGGGTTTTAAGTATCTAATCCCGGACATAAGGTTTAGGTGGTGTTTGGAGAGGTTTTCGGTGGGTTTCAGTTAGGTTTTATGGTTTTTTTAGGGGCTGTCATGTATTGGTCCGACCTGAGGGTTTTTTGGGTGCGTTTTAATGCATTAAACCCTCAGATTTTGATGCTTGAATCATCTCAAGAGGCATAGGAACAATTTTGAGGGAGATCATAAAGTCGAATCGCTTTTTCGGGTGACTTGTCGAGCAAGTTTCGGTAAATCGGTGACTGGATTATGAGGGTTTTCGATTTATTAGTGTTTTAAATTTTTTTAAAGGTTTGGGGGTGTAGGTAAGGTTTGAAAAGCCTCACTATACTCGTATTTAAGTTTTAAGGGTTGCTTTCTTAAAGGTTCCCGCATTATGCCTTATTTTTACTATGTGTTTTAGTCATGCTCGTGTAGTACTTGTACATATGTGATTATGCATGTGTTTCAATACTCATGGTATGTTTTTAAAAAAAAAATTATATACATATGATGCTCCCATGGTTTGTTTTGAAAACATGAGAAAAATATTTTTTTATCGGTTTATGATTTTGATGTATGTATTAGTGCAATGCATGTGTTTACATACTATTTTAACTGGAAAAATTGAGCATTGATTTTTGTTTTGTGTTAGATATTAAAGATGATGGTAACGTGGATAATTTGATCGATCAAAAGGACGAATAGTGCACTCTTTCTTTATAAAATTTGTATACATGTATTAAATTCCTTGAGTGATGCATTAGAGGTTAGCCTAGTGATGTGTGATATAACAATCACCTTATCACATTCGGATATGGAGAATTACCCCGGGAACCAAGGTGAGATATCTGTTATTGCGATAGTCAATCACGAGTGTGTTTGGTGGTATGATGCTTTCACGCGAGTCCATTTATCCTAACGGTTAGAGGTAAGTCTAACTAGTTCACTAATATTCCAACACGAGAAAAACACAAGTGTGAGTTATCTATTGATTTTGTGCAACTTGAGATTGCATGTGTTTTGCTTATTAAGCATGCGTTTTCTAAATGGTATTTGAAAAGGTTTTGTGGCTTGTGAGCCATGGTTTTCAAAGG
Organism: Abelmoschus esculentus; assembly: GCA_035048815.1. Classification (NCBI taxonomy): domain Eukaryota; kingdom Viridiplantae; phylum Streptophyta; class Magnoliopsida; order Malvales; family Malvaceae; genus Abelmoschus; species Abelmoschus esculentus. Next base: position 1,646,679 of record JAUCBN010000061.1, on the reverse strand, counting down.
GTGGCATTGTTTTCCATGATTGACTATTTTTATAAAGAGCATGACTTGGTTTTCAAACTTGATTTTGGTATATTATGGGTTGCATTGCAAGGTATTTTTAAAATGTTTTTAATCACTCACTAAGATTATGCTTACCCTCTTATTTAAATTACAATACATAGTATTTGATGTGGAGGCAGCAAAAAGGGAAGCAAGGATTCATGTAACTGCCAAGTGAAAGCTCAAGTATATGTCTTTATAGCTTTAATAATAGTGATAGAGAAATGGGGATGGGATGTTATATTGAGAATATTGTTTATACTTCAATGGTTAGGACGATTATTCATGTTGATGCTAGCTTTTTTACTTAGATTTGAATTGCCTATTGGTATTCCATTAGTTATAATAAAAGATATAATGAAGCTTGATTCTTTATATTCCTATGTGTGAATTTTAGTGTTGGATTTGGAACTTGCATATTGGTATACTTTTGTTATAATGAAATTTTTTGTATTTGATTCATATCTCATATGTGTTTAATTATGTTCAACTATAATATTGATGAGTGTTAATATCAATTAGTGTTATAATTATGGAACTAGGAGGATATGCATTTAGGGAATATGTTGAATTATATGATTTATGCCCTATATGTGAAAATATGCATCTAGAAAATGTTTGATTACGTTTTATACTTGAAAACTGGAAATCCTGCAGCTTCTGGGCAGATGGTATCAAAACGGTACCTTATAGTTTCGATACCCAAGCAAAATAACAAGGGTTAAAATGGAAAATAAGCCTGTGTATCTGAACGGTAAGCTATGGTTTCGATACCATTTGATGAACACAAGCAGGTGTATCAATACACTGATCCCGAGTTGAATTTATTCTTCCAGTTGACTTTCTTGTTCTTGATTGTGAAGCAGATGACAATGCACCGATCATCCTGGGGAGACCTTTTCTAGCTACTGGATGCACTCTTATCGATGTGGAAAAAGGAGAATTGACAATGAGGGTTAACGACCAACAAGTCAAACTCAATGTTTTTCAGATGCTGAAAAGACATGATGATCTAGAGGAATGCCAGGTGATTTACACCACAGATGCAGACAGGGCAATACCTTGTCTCAGCAACCACTGCCTCGGCAATATATCACAACGCTACCTCGGTAGTACAGTTGATGACTGTTACAACAGAGTTTTTAACAGTTTACCCAAAACTGATGAAGATGAAACACAAGAGATTGAGGAAGTCAACTGGACAGCATACCTTCTAGGTAAGTACTTCGAACCTCTAAATTATCCAGGTAAGGACGAAAAACCTTCAAGTGAGGAACCCTTAGTGATCGAATTAAAACCTTTACCTGACAAATTAAACTATGTTTATTTTGGAACCAATCACACAATGCCCGTAATTATTTCTTCTGAGTTGCAACCAGAACAAGAACAAAGCTTGATAGAGATGCTGCGACAGCACAAGAAGGCAATTGGGTGGTCAATTGATGACTTGAAGGAGATAAGCCTAGCCGTTTGAATGCACAAAATCCTTTTAGAGGAAGATCATAAGCCCACTGTTGAGGCCCAGAGGAGACTTAACCATGCCATGAAGGAGGTAGTACGTAAGCAAATAATCAAATGGCTTGATGACGGAATCATCTACCCTATCTCTGACAGTGCATGGGTAAGCCTGGTAAAATGTGTACCCAAGAAATGTGGCATGACTGTAATAACCAATGAAAACAACGAGTTGATCCCAACCAGGACTGTGACCGGTTGGAGGGTTTGTATGGATTATCGCAAATTAAATAAAGCAACAAAGAAGGATCATTTCCCATTGCCCTTCATTGACGAAATGCTTGATAGACTTGCTGGTAAGCCCTTCTACTGTTTTCTTGATGGTTACTCAGGTTATAATCAGATTTCCATAGACCCTAAAGACCAGGCAAAATCCACCTTCACTTGCCCGTATGGGACATATGCATTTAGAAGAATGTCGTTCGGCCTTTGCAATGCCCCGGCAACGTTTTAGAGATGCATGATGGCAATTTTTCACGACATGGTAGAAGACTTCCTGGAGTTATTCATGGACAATTTTTCAGTCTTTGGAGACAACTTCAATCACTGCCTCGGCAATTTAGAAAATGTGCTGCAAAGATGTGAGGAATCCAATTTAGTTCTCAACTAGGAAAAATGTCACTTTAAGGTAAATGAAGGCATATTTTTGGGCCACAAAATCTCATCCCAAGGAATCGAAGTTGACAAGGCCAAGATAGATGTGATAAAGAAATTGCCTCCACCAATTTCAGTCAAAGGAGTCCGAAGTTTCTTGGGTCATGCAGGTTTTTACAGGAGGTTTATTGCTAATTTTTCAAAAATTTCTAAACCTTTATGCACTTTCCTTGAACAAGACAGGAAATTTGAATTTAGCAAGGAATGTACTAAAGCATTCGTGGCCCTCAAAGAAAAGCTGATCACCGCGCTAATTGTAGTTCCACCAGATTGGGCCTTGCCATTTGAAATAATGTGTGATGCAAGTGATCATGTCGTCGGGGCAGCACTTGGGCAGAGAAGGAATAACATATTTCATGTCATCTCCTATGCTAGTAAAACCCTCAATGATGCCCAGATCAATTACACCACCACGGAGAAAAAATTGCTAGCAGTGGTCTTTGCCTTTGATAAGTTACGATCCTACCTTATTGGAACAAAAGTGACTGTCCATACTGACCATTCGGCAATCAAGTACCTGTTCTCCAAGAAGGATGCCAAGCCTAGACTTATTAGATAGATTCTTATTTTGCAAGAATTTAACGTAGAAATTAAGGACAGAAAAGGTACAGAAAACGAGGCAGTCGATCATCTTTCCAGATTGGAAGCTGGGGAGAAAAACAACCCATTAGAAGAAATACAAGACGCATTCCCAGACGAACACATCCTGCACATCTCGGTAGTAGCAGAAGAATCTGTCGTAGTAGAGACCGCGGCAGTATACAACTGTGCCGCCGCCGCAGTGACTACATATATCTCAGCAACATTGATAGAAGACCTTGCCGCAGTCACAGCCATTCCCTCGTATGTTGATCTTTTCAATTACTTAGATAGTGTTGTTCTGCCCTATAACCTTAACAATAATGAAAAAAGAGGTTTCAGCATAATGCAAAGCATTATTTCTGGGACGACCCTCTTTTGTTCAAGCAATGTGCAGATCAGGTTATAAGAAGATGTGTTCCAGAGGACGAGCAAAAAGAAGTGCTCCAGCACTTCCACGATTCACCCTGTGGAGGACATTTTGGAGGGAACAGAACAACTGCCAAAGTGCTTCAATCAGGCCTTTATTGGCCCACACTTTTCAAAGATGCTCAATTTTACTATAAGCACTATGATCGTTGCCAACGTACGGGTAATATCTCTAGACGTAATGAGATGCCATTGCAGCCCATATTGGAAGTAGAATTGTTTGATGTTTGGGGCATAGACTTTATGGGACCATTCCCATCATCTCAAGGGAATCTCTACATCCTAGTAGCGGTGGATTACGTATCAAAATGGGTCGAAGCAATTGCCACACCACATAATGATTCGAAGACTATTTAGAAATTTCTCAAGAAAAATATCTTCACCAGATTTGGAGTACCTAGAGCGATAATTAGTGATGAAGGTAAACACTTCGATAATAGACTCATTGCCACGACCTTGAAGAAATTAGGCATCACACACCGAATTGCCACAACTTATCACCCACAGACAAATGGGCAGGCTGAAATATCAAACAGGGAATTAAAGCAAATCCTTGAAAAGGTGGTCAACCCATCTCGAAAGGATTGGTCACATCTTCTCGACGATGCCCTGTGGGCATATAGGACAGCCTACAAGACCCCATTGGGAACATCTCCATACAGGCTTGTATTTGGAAAAGCATGCCATTTGCCCATGAAAATTGAGCATAAAACTTATTGGGCAGTCAAAAATTTGAACATGGAATGGGAGAAAGCTGGCCAGAAAAGACTGTTGGACCTCAATGAGGTAGAAGAATTCCGAGCAGCAGCCTATGAAAATGCTAACATCAAACAGTTCTACTTCCTGCCGGGGCAGCAAGTCTTCCTTTTTAATTTCAGGCTCAAACTGTTTTCAGGCAAACTCAACTCCAAATGGTCAGGCCCATTCAAAGTTGTTCAGGCCTATCCACATGGTGCAGTATTGATCAAATCAAATAGGGATGGGCATGAGTTCAAAGTGAATGGCCAACGCTTGAAGCACTATTCTGACCTACATGATATAAGGACTATTGAGACCATCACCTTAGGAGATGCACTTGCACGCACTCCTATCATGACTTAATTTCATTATCTTATCTTTATTTTATTGTACTTTTATGATTAGATTTAGTTTAGCATTTTTTTCTCTTCTTGTTTTATTTAATCTTTTATTGTTGGTGTTTATTTTATTTAGGACAGGAATCAAGAATAAAGGTGAAGACATTCATAAAAAAGATCTATTGTCGTAGCAGTGAACAGTGTCAGGGCCGCAGCAATTACCAACGGGCAGAACAACATAACGGCTAGTTCGGAGTAATTTTAGCCGTGGCAGTAAATGCCAACGGCTAGAAAACAGCTAGTTGAGTTAAACACGGCAGTACAAGGCCAAGACCTATATAAACACTTTTTCACCTTAAACTATTCACTCTTGCATTACTGATTTCTTAGAATTCTTTGCTTATTTCTCTCAGTTGTTTTTTTTTCTAAAACTCTCACAACTTCTTTATGGAAACTTACAACAGATTCGCACCCGCCGCTGTTGAAGAACGCGTCAACAGATCCTTTATTGCAAGGCAGTTGATGAGTGCCCAAAAGTCCTATTTTCTATACCATTTTACCACTCGATTTTAACTAGAGGTGCCTATCACCAGCTCTAGTATTAGTCCATAGAGGTGCCCATGACTGGCTCTAGGACTAAGATTTCTCCCACTTACTAGAGGTGCCCGAAATTGGCTCAAGCAATATAAGTTTATAGCAATATAGATTTATATATTATTGTCGGGAGAAGAAAAGGAAAAAAATTAAAGAAAAATCTTAGTCGAAAGTCTTGAGCTAAAAAAGGATTAGAACTTAGAAAATTAGCTTTGACACAGCTATGCACACTGTCGCGTGTCAAAAGTGCGCGTTTAGTGCAAGTGGACACATCGGAAGTAATAAGTGATAAGTATTTATCGGATTATCGTCTCCACAGGGACTGGTAGACTTAATATGTCTTCTTCGTCTTCTTGTTTTGTAGAAAGAAGTAAAATAAAACACAAGTGATTGAGTTTGGTTTAACTAAACTAAAATAACTAAGCAAAGTAAAGAGAATGAATATTAGAGAGAGATGGGTCAGGATCTAGTTGCGTTGTATTGTGGATTTGATTGACTTGTCTCTGCCCAATGCAATCGTATATCACTGCCTCGGCAGCACTGAAGATTACTGCCTTGGCAGCGACGATACTGTCCGCCGCGGCAATCCCTTGCTCGTGGGTAGACTTTATCAAAGTTCGGCAAAGTGTCCTTGAATAACTCCTCTTATCCCTAAGTTAGAGTGTTGTTGATGACTAGTCCTTGATGATACCTCCCGGCGTGAACCAATTATACTCACCAACCAATCTCACACTTCTTTTAGCCGCTGAAACTCTTAACCTATCCCTAGGCCGAGTTAGTGTTTCGCGATTGAAACACCGTACTTACCCCTTTCGCGAATCTAACTCTCCCGAGCTTAGATAAATGGATTACTCACAAACTTCCCTCCCGGGCTTGAATGCAAGAACAAGGAATAACAAAGGATAAGCAAACCTTGATAACTTTAATGCATTGAATCAAAGACAAAGTACAATCTCCTCTCACAAATACTAACAACCTTCACCTAAACCCTAAAGAACTTAGAACATAATGGAGAGAAAGAAAACAAGATTATAAGTCGACTCTTTCTCTCTAGGTTTTCCCCATTATTTGTTACATTGGGTGGCTAGGTCTTTATATAGGCTAGACCTAGGGCAAACCTTTCCTAAGTAGAATACAACTTGGAATAGGGAACAAGTCATGTACATAATTAAAATATTTCCAAGTTTAATTCGGCTAAGGGGGCTTTCCCGCGTGGCCTTGTCTTGGGCTTTTCCTCATGCTAGACAACTCCGATCCATGGGCTTTAAGTCCAGACACATCCCTTGGATTTTTATCTTCCAATCGCCTACAGTCTTGCTTCCTGGCTCTCAGCTGCTGCCTCGGCATCAGGTCCTGCCTCGGCCTTGTTGCTGCCGCGACACTGGTTCTTCTGCACAGATATGAGAATGCAGTAAAACGTGCCTTTTCTGTAAATATTATCTCTAATAGCATGACTTCTAAATATATCACATTAAGTACATGCATTGGTTCACGTGGGTGTAAATTCAGTAAATTCGGTGTTGAGCACTTATCGCACACACACACTAAGACTCATAGTCCAGTTTCGAGGAATTCCTAGAACCAAGAAGAGGCCGAGTCAAGAAAGGAATTCTTCCACGGCAGGCAGGACGGTATATTACTTTAAAATTCCCTACTTAAAAATCTATCTTTTGCATTGCTTGAGGACAAGTAATAGTTCAAGTTTGGGGGTGTGATGAGTGCCCAAAAGTCCTATTTTCTATACCATTTCCCCACTCGATTATTACTAATAAAGGACAGATTTAATGACAATATTGGATAATTCTGCTTATTTCCATATTTTAGCATCTCAATACTCAATTTATGAATTAATCTATTATTTGGCATAAAACAGATGCATTTGATGGTTTTCTTTCTTAGACAGGAAACTGCATCATATGATTGCCAAACAAGAAGATGGATGCTGAAAACCAAAGTTGGAATGCAGATAAGTACCCGCCTCAGCAACACTCTGATACCTCAACAGCACTCTGATGCCTCAACAGCAACTGAGGCCGCGACAGCAATTGAGGCTGCGGCAGCGCCCGAAGTACAAATATTGATATGATAGGCGATCTGAAGAGAAAAATAAGGTGAATGTTTTAAGACAAGCGGCATAGAAATCGGAGCTGAGGAACACACGAAAAGTCAATATCAAAGGCCAGGTGGGAAAAGAATCTTTATAGGAATAAACTTGGAAATATTTTATTTATGGAAATTATTATAATTCTACTCCATGTATTATTCCTACTTAGGAAGGGTTTGCCCTAGGCCAAGCCTATATAAACCATAGCCTATGTAGAGAGGAGGATATCTCGAATTCAAGTGTTCATAGAAAACCCTAAACTCCTCCATCGTCCCCTTGGGGTTTAGGTTAGTTGTGGAGTAGTTGTGGGAGAAAGTTTGTAATTTTTTTAGTTCTTATTAATGCAATTTCAGAATTCATAGTTTATTCTCTCATGGTATTTACTCTTCTCGCATATGAGCTCGAAAGATAAGTATGTGAAGAAAAACCTATTTGCCTAGCATCGGGAGATGTAGGTTCACGAAACGAGAGAATACGGTCTTTGCTCAAGGGCATTGACTAATCCGGTTGAGAGATTAACCGCCCAGGATTTCCGCGACTAACAAGACGCATGTGTTTGGTTGTTATCCGCCCTTGATTCACGCTGGGAGGTATCATCAAGACGTGGGTTTCAACAGTTCTCTTCGCTTAAGGATAAGGAAGAAAACATACAAGGATGCTCTGTCGAACTATGAGTTGTTGAATTGTCGACAAGGCATAACCCCGCTGAGGCAGCTACGACGACCCTTTGTGCAAACCTGCTGAGGCAGCAATTCAACCCCATTGCATTATAAGAACGAGACAATTACATTCTGATTTCACACTACGAAGCACTCTAACCTGCCCCACTTTTCCATCCTTGATTTCTTGATCATTTATCTTTATTGCTTTAATTAGTTTTCCTAGTTATAATCCAACTCAATTATTTGTGTCTTTAATTTTCCATTGTACAGGAAGAATAAATTGCGTAAGTAAAGCCAATCCCTGTGGGTTTGACATCTTAAATACTTCAATTTGACAAAAGGTGGAAGGACGAATGCTTCATCATAAAAGCAGGACTGTCTAGCCTCCATCAGCAGTTATGGGAAGAACAAGGATTCCAGCATTCAGACGAGGAAAACTATAAAATCGAGCACTATTTGTTCGATAAAATAGTGTATCAAGAATGGCAAATCTTCTGCTTGCAACCCGCCCAGGCCAATGCAACAGTCGTGCGAGAATTTTATGCTCATGGGCAGAGCAAGGATTCCCTCTATGTCCACTGCCGGGGCAGACCAGTCAGAGTTGATGCTGACACCATCAATTTGTTCTATGGCCTCCACCCTGCTCGCGATGTTCATTCTGCATTTATGGAGGACATCAGCAACGAAGACTACGAACTCATCAAAGATGATCTCTGCTATGATAACACCAATTGGGAAATCGGATCCCACAGAGGTTTCATGGAGAGACATAACCAAAGGCCCGAGGCCAAGTTGTGGAACACGTTCGTAAAACGATGCCTCATCCCAACATCCCCTAACAGCACGGTAGACAAGAGGAGATTGGCTCTCATCCAATCCATTATCAACAAAAGAAGTATCAATGTGGGAGAGTTGATCCTACAAGAAATCTATGAATGTGGTAGGAAGGAAAAAGGGTCATTGTACTTTCCATGTTTAATCACTAGTCTTTGCACTGCCGCGGGTGTCCCAATCGAGGATACAAATGAAATTACTATCATAGGCGCGGTTGGAGAAGGGATTTCTGCCACAAAGTCATGCAAATCACCCAGGCGAAACCAGTCCAAGCGACTCCACAACCAGGCACTACCGAAACAACTGTCGGGGACCAGTATGCGGCGGACATGCCTGTTGCTTCCCACAGCACTGCCGCAGTAGATCCTTACAAGGAAATACTCTAGAGGATGGCAGCCATGGATATACGACAGCAACGATACATGGAGTACCAACGAGATTTCAACACAGCATTAGCTCAGATGGTGGTCAGCAATTTTCCAAAACAAGGGGTGTAGTTCCCCGACTTCCCTCCAGATATGTTTGTCATGGCTGCGCCCTACACCGAAACAACTCCGACTCTAGAAGGATCACGACCATTTTATGCCCTTGAACCATCACAACCGTTCCATGCACCGGACCAATATCAGCCAACAGAGACTGTCGTGGCATCATCAGCCAGTAGAAGGTCGTCCAAGAGGAGAGCAGCAGGTTCTCCTATAATCATTAGGAGTTTCTCGTCGGAGATGGACTCTTTCATACAGCAGCCTCATTTCACTGTCGGGCCCAGCATTCAGCCCGCCTGGGCAGATAAAATGGAAGCTGAGGAAGCGGGCAGGACAGAAATAATGCCCACAGAAGAAATTGGGGACGAGGAAGAAGGAGAAGAAGTCAACGCCCCATTGCAAAGGACACCACCCACCAGAGTCCAGCCTCTCAGAACAACCAAAACTCAGCAATCTCCAGCACAGGGAATGAAAACTAAACTGTCAGCAGTAAGGCCAAGAAAATTGATCATTCACAGCAATTCTTCGGAGGATTTTTAAATATTCTTATACCTCTACTCTGCTCTTTTCTATTTTTTATCATTGTTAATTCTCATGTTTTGTTCCTGCTATAAGTATAGGCATTGGGGACAATGCTCAGTTCGAGTTTGGGGGTGTAGATTCACTGTCGAGGCAACCCATTGCCCTGGCCCTGCCATGAAAGGAAGCAATTTAAATTTATTTTGAAATTTTTTCATCTATCACCCTACTTGAAATATTGTTCATACTTTTGCACTACTTTACATCATTATTGCCTAGTTTATTCTCCTTAGGCTATAGAAATCTTTCTCCTTACCATGGTGAAGTCCTGTTAGAAGGATTAACCTTAGGATGCTTAAGGATGAAAACTTAGAAGCTTGCTATAAGGTTAACTCTAAAAAAACTTTTGGGACATGTGTGATTATAGGAATTCTTTTAATGAACTTAGGTGATAAAGTCTTAGATTTATGGAATGATGACTAGAGATGCCAACCAACGGCTCTAAAACTCACTCTTCTTCATGCTAGAGGTGTCCGAAATTGGCTCTAGTATGGTAAAAAAAGTATATTGATGATAAAACACAATCATTGAGAAGCCCGAAATTGGCTCAAGTAGTTGTTGTTATAAGAAGGGATCATAAATTCCAAGTCTATTTGTCTTGAACTTAGAGTTTGTCTAAGAAAGCCTTTAATCAAACTTGTCCACAAGAACTCACACACTCACAAAATCTTATAGCTCGATTCCGGGTAAGTCCTTGGGTAGCCGAAAGGTTAAGACCTAGAATAGGCATAGTCATGGTGGGGAGAATAGATGAACAAGTAAGACCAATAGAGAATAAGGTATGACAATTTGATGGTTTGCATTCCTTGAGGACAAGCAATAGTTCGAGAAGCGGTGAAAAGTTGGAAAAAAGTTAAAGTTGGTATTTGTTCAAAAGTCATTAAATTAAATTAAATTAAAGAGATTCACCTCTCTAAGGAAAGGAACGTCCAAACCAACTCTACTTCTTCTCCAAGTCTGATGTTGCCCTAATTCTAGCCTATATAAAGGATGTGCCACTCAAGAGACGACGACGACAAGAGAGGGGAGTTCACCATAGATTTTAGAGTTTTCTTTGTTTTCATCATGTTCTAAATTCTCTTACGGTTTAGGTGAAAGTTGTCGAGTATTTGTGAGAGAAAATTAAACCTTGTTTTCTTGTTTCATGCAATAAAATAGTGAGGTTTGCTTATTCTTTTCCATTCATTGATCTTGCATTCAAGCTCGGGAGAGAAGTTTGTGAGAGACTTATTTATCTAATATCGGGAGAGTTAGATTCACGAAAGGAATAAGTACGGTATTTTTCTAGCTGGAAAATACTAACTCGGCCTAAGGATAGGTTAGAGTTTCAGCGGCTAAAAGAAGTGTGAGATTGGTTGGTGGTTATAATTGATTCACGCCGGGAGGTATCATTAAAGACTAATCGTCAACAGTACTTCGACTTAGGGATAAGCGGAGTCATCGAAGGACACTTTGCCGAACCTTGAAGAAGTCCACCCAAGAGCAAGGGATTGTCACGGCGGACGTAATCCTTCACTGCCAAGGCAGAAAAGCTGCAGTTTTGCCGAGGCAGTGTTGCATAATTGCATTGAACAGAAACAAGTCAATTGAACTCACGATACGACTCAATTGGATCCTGCTCATTCTCTCAACCTGATTTTATTTTCATTCACTATTCTCTTTTTATTAATCAAGTAATTTTAGTTTAATTCAGAACAATCAAATCAATCAGTGTTTTATTTCCTTTGCAGAAGTGAGAAGAGAAAAGGAGACATATTAAGTACATCAATCCCTGTGGAGACGATACTCTATATTCATCACTTTATTACTTGCGAAGTGTACACTTGCACAAATTGCGCAACTCTTTTTATACGCAAAAGCTAGGTATCCACTTATTAATGCAATGGGTTGAACTGCCGCCTCGGCGGATCGCAAAAAGGGTCGTCGCAGCTGCCTAGGCGGGGTTATGCCTTGTCAACAATTCAATATTCCATAGTTCGACAGAGCATCCTTGTATGTCTTATTCCTTATCCCTAAGCGAAGAGAACTGATGAAACCTACGTCTTGATGATACCTCCCGGCATGAATCAAGTGTGGACAACAACCAAACACATGCGTCTTGTTAGTCGATGAAATCCTGGGCGGTTAATCTCTTAACCGGATTAGTCAATGCCCATGAGCAAAGACCATATTCTCTCGTTTCGTGAGCCTAACTCTCCCGATATTAGACAAATGGATTTTTCTTCACATACTTATCATCTCGAGCTCATATGCAAAGAAGACTAAACGCCAAGAGAGAATAAACTATGAAATAGGTTTTGCATTAATAAATATCTAGCATAACATAACTATCTTCTCCAACTACTCCACAAACAACCTAAACCTCCGAAGAAGTTTAGAACATGATGTAGTCGGCGGCTAAAGGTATTGTCTAGGGTAAAACTCCTTACTAAGACTAAACATAATATGTGCCTTATATAAGTCGAGACCTAGGTTAAAGCTTTCCATGCAAGGAAAGAGTTCTAAAGAAGATAAAAGTATAATTTCTAATTAAACTATAATTAATTCTTATTTCCTAAAATATCTCTTCTTTCCCGCATGTGTCTTTGACCAAGGCTTAACTTCGTAGTTTTGCACCGTCTTTCTTTCACTCCTTGTCCATTAAGATAAGCATCTTTTACTCTTTATATCAAGAACTGGTTGTCATCTTCACTCTGCTGTCGCGGCCTCAAAAGTTTTGTCTTGGCGGGTGCTCCATCTACACTTCAACATCTGTCTTCCCAATTGGCCATCATTATATGTAGTTTCCTGTCTAAGAAAGAAAACTATCAAATGCATCTTTTTTATGTCAATTATTAGATGAATTCATGAATTATATGTTTGGATGTTGAAGTATGGAAAATATGCAGAAATATCTATTAAAGTCATTGAATCATGTCCTTTATTAGTAAATATCGAGTGGGAAAATGGTAATAAAAATAGGACATTTATGCACTCATCACACCCCCACACTCGAACTATTTCTTGTCCTCAAGCAATGCAAAAGATAAATCTTTAAGTAAGGAATTTTAAGGGAATATACCATCCTGCCTGCCGCGGCAGAAATCCTTTCTTGACTCGGCCTCTTCTAGGTTCTAGTTATTCCTCGGAACTGGACTATGAGTTTTAGTGAGTGTGTGCATAGCTATGTCAAATCTAATTTTCTAAGTTCTAATCCTTTTTCTAGCTCAAGACTTCCGACTAATATTTTTCTTTAATTCTTTTCTTTCTTTCTCCCTAAATTGGTATATAAATATATATTGCTATATACTTATACTGCTTGAGCTGGTTTCGGGCACCTCAAGTGTTTAGCTACTCTTACTAAAGCCAATTTCGGGCACCTCTAGTAAGTGGGAGAAAGACTAAGCCCTAGAGCCAGTGATAGGCACCTCTATGGACTAAACTAGAGCCGGTGATTGGCACCTCTAGTTAAAATCTAAGCCTAAGTCCTTATTGCTTTTCAAAGAAAAGAACTTATAAAATCAACTAAGACTAGCAATGTTAAATATTTTTTAGGCTCATAGTCTAATCCTAAGTACTAAACCAAGTTTACCTTTCTAATTTTAAGTCTAGTGAATGGTGCAAACTGTTGCGGCGGCTGGAGAATATATTGCTGCCTTGGTAGTTTCAATAAAATTCAGCAGACTTAAAAAAAATTTTGCAGTAAATTGTAAGATTATAAGGACAGAAAATAAGGCAATAATATGATAATCTAAATACTTCCCATACATGGCAGATATATTTACATATTACAAAAAGGGATCAATGCTCCCTCACACTCGAGGGATGCATTGTCCTCAATGCATAAAAAGTAAAAAGAAAGCTGAAAATAAGAAGAAAAAAGATAAAAGAAAGACTACCTCCATTTTTAGAATGCCAAGGAGCCAAAGGAGTCTTCGGAATCGCTGTCGATGAGAAGCTTACGACGGCTTTTTGGTGGCTGCTGTGGTGCTGCCGGCAGTGGGCTGTCAGCTTTCATCTTGGCAGACCGGGGTGGTTGGAGAAATCCTAAAAAAAAAAAAAATTATTCCTAAACTTAATATAGTTATACTTAAAAAGAAAGGAAGAGATTAGAGCGAAGTAGACGAGGACTCGAAGTCGTCTCCTAATATCACTATTTCTTTGAGTTCCCGAAAATTCGATCCTTTGTATGGTTTGAGGCGTTGTCCATTAACTTGGAATTCATGTCCATCTTGTGGGGATCTAATTGTAACTGCCCCTTGAGAATGTGTTTGAACAACTTCAAATGGTCCGGACCATTTAGATTTTAATTTTCTAGGGAAAAGCTTTAGTCGCGAATTATAGAGTAAGACTTGCTACCCAGGCAGTATCTGTCGTGGCAGTAGTTTCTGATCATGCCATCTTTTTTTTCTTTATATATTCTAGCATTCTCATATGTTGCGGTTCTAAACTCCTCAATTTCATTAAGATCCAATAATCTCTTTTGCCCCGCTTTTTCCCAATCCATGTTAACCATTCATATTGCCCAGTATGCTTTGTGTTCTATTTCTACTGGCAGATGGCAGGATTTGCCATGGACTAGCTGGTAAGGGGACATTTTCAATGGATTTTTGAATGTCGTTCTATATGCCCAGAGTGCATCATCTAATCGAGTGGACCAGTCTCTTCGGGTTGGAGTGACCACTTTTTCTAGTATTGTCTTGAGTTCTCTGTTTGAAACTTTTGCTTGGTCGTTTGTTTGTGGGTGCTATGTTGTGGCAATCTTTTGTGTAACTCTCAATTTCTTTAGGGCGGCGACAATTTGTCTATTGTCGAAATGTTTCCCTCCATCACTTATGATTGCACGGGGTACACCAAATCGAGTGAAGATATTTTTCTTTAAGAATTTTTGCACTGTTTTGGCGTCATTCTTTGTTGTCGCGATTGCTTCTACCCATTTAGATACATAATCTACTGCCAATAATATGTAAAGGTTACCATTTGAGGATGGGAAGGTCCCATGAAGTCAATTCCCCATACATCGAACAATTCTACATCTAGAATGGTTTGAAGAGGCGTCTCGTTCCGTCTGGATATGTTTCCCATACTTTGGCATCGATCACATTTTTGACAATATTCCTGTGCATCCTTATATAGGGTTGGCCAGTATAATCCTGATTGCAGTAACTTGGCTGTCGTTCTGTTGCCGCCGAAATGTCCTCCATAGGGAGATGCATGGCATTGTGCTAGTACACTTTCTTGTTCCTCTTCCGGGATGCATCGCCTTATGATTTGATCTGCACATTGTTTAAATACAAGGGGGTCATCCCAAAGGTAATGCCTTGCATCACATTTGAACCTTTTCTTTCCTTGATGGTTAAGGTGAGGAGGAAGTATGCCACTAGTGATATAATTAACAATATCAGCATACCAGGGTGTTATGGTCGCGGCCAAGGCAGAGTGGTGGATGTACTCGGATATTATGTTCGTGATCTTGTCTATCGTGAGTTCAAGATCTTCTGCTGATACTTTTCATATAGTCGTCGCGGCAGCCAGTATTTGTTCATCAGGGAAAGTATCTTTGATTTCTTGTTCTGATTTTATTGCCTTGTCTCCTTCTAGGCGTGATAAATGATCTGCCACTGGGTTCTCCATTCCCTTTTTATCCCTTATTTCGACTTCTAATTCTTGTAGTAGCAGTATCCATCGTATTAAACGAGGTTTTGTATCTTTTTTGGAAAGCATATATTTTATAGTAGAGTGATCTGTATGTACAATTACCTTGTTGCCGATGAGATATGAGCGAAACTTATCGAATGCAAAAATTACTGCTAACAGTTATTTCTCTGTTGTGGTGTAATTGATTTAGGCATCATTCAAGGTTTTGCTTGCGTAGTGTATGACATGGAAGGTCTTGTTCTTTCGTTGCCCAAGTACTGCCCCAACAGCATAATCACTTGCGTCGCACATCAGCTCGAATGGTTCATTCTAGTCAAGTGGAACCACTACGGGTGCTGATATGAGTTTCAGTTTCAATGTTTCGAAAGCTTTTACACATGCTTCATCAAAAACAAATGGTTTATTTAGTTCTAGTAGTGAGGATAATGGTTTGGTTATTTTAGAAAAATCCTCAATGAATCGTCGGTAGAAACCAGTATGTCCAAGAAAACTGTGTAAGCCTTTGACTGATGTTGGTGGCGACAATTTTTCTATCACCTCTATTTTGGCCTTGTCGACTTCGATGCCGCGGTAGGAGATCTTGTGGCCGAGCACTATTCCTTCATCGACCATAAAATGACATTTTTCCTAATTTAAAATTAGGTTGTGTCTTCACATCTTTCCATTACTTTTTCCAGGTTTCCGGGGCAGCTATAAAAGTCATCTCCGAATACAGAGAAGTCATCCATAAAAATTTCAAGGTAGTCCTCAATCATGTCGTAGAAAATAGCCATCATGCATCGTTGAAAGGTGGCAGGAGCATTACATAGCCCAAAGGGCATCCTTCTGAATGCATATGTCCCGTATGGGCATATGAAGATTGTTTTGGCTTGGTCTCCGGGAGCTATGGCAATCTGATTGTATCCTGAATATCCATCTAAGAAGCAATAGTATGGTTTACCGGCTAACCTATTAAGCATTTGGTCAATGAATGGTAAAGGGAAGTGATCCTTTCTTATTGCTTGATTGAGTTTTCGATAATCCATACATACTCTCCACCCGGTTACCGTTCTTGTTGGAATTAATTCATTTTTCTCGTTTGAGACTACTGTCATTCCACCCTTTTTTGGAACACATTGTACTGGACTTACCCATGTGCTGTCGGATATGGGGTAGATAATTCATGTATCGAGCCATTTTATAATTTCTTTTCTTACCACTTCCTTCATTGCATGATTTAGTCTTCTCTGCGCATCAATTGTGGGTTTATGATCTTCTTCCAATAATATTTTATGCATGCACACTAATGGACTGATTCCCTTTAGATCTACAATTGTCCATCCAATCGCCTTTGTATGCTGTCGTAACATGTCAGTAAGCCGTTTTTCCTGTTCAGGATACAGCTTAGAAGAAATAATTACTGGTAGAGTATCATTTGATCCCAAATAAACATATTTTAATTGCTTAGGTAGTGGTTTTAATTCCAATTTTGGAGGTTGTTCTATAGATGGTTTATGTTTCTTGCTTCCACTTAAAGTATAATCGAGTGATTCAAAATACTTACCTGGATGTGTATGCACCCAATTACCTTCTTTCGTTTGCTTTTCTTGTATCTCTGTATCTTGGTTATCAATGCATGATTTTTCATAAAAACAGCGGTCGTGGCATTCAATATCACTGCACTGGCGGGCTTCGTCTAAAAAGTCTGGTTCGGCATCGAGGTCTTCTAATTCGTCTGGATGCTTTAAAGTTTTGAACACATTGATCTTCACTTGTTGGTCATTGACCCTTATGACCAGTTCGCTTTTCTCGCAATCGATCAATGTTCTGCCCGTGGCTAGGAATGACCTTCCCAATATGATCAGAGCATGTTCATCTGCTTCAGAATCAAGAATTAAGAAGTCAGCAGAAAATATAAATTTATCCACTCTTACCAGGATATCTTCAATTTTTCCTTCCGGTTGCACGTAAGAGCGGTCTGCCAGTTGCAGCATAACTGTTGTTGGTTTAGCCTGCCCGATGCCTAGCTTTTGGAATACCGACTTGGACATGAGATTTATGCTAGCGCCTAAGTCGCATAGTGCCTTACCCACGTATTGATTACCGATAGAGCATGGTATGGTGAAGCTACCAGGATCTTTTCTTTTGGTCGTGGCTTTGTTGTGTAGCATTATCACACACTCTTCTGTCACGGCAACCATCTCAAATTCCTCTATTTTTGTCCTTTTCGATATAATATCCTTAAGGAATTTGGCATAGTTGGGCATTTGTTTAATTGCCTCCACTAAAGGTATATTTATGTGTACCTGTTTAAGAATGTCCAAGAATTTCTTAAACTGATATTCTTGCTTTGGTTGTTTCAACCTTTGTGGGAAAAGTGGTGGTAGCCGCAAATCTTTAATTATTTCTTCGCATTGGAATCTTATCTATGGTGCAGCGGCGACATCATCTGCTGTGGCAGCATCGTCGACAATGTCTGTTGGTTCCTTTACCTTAGGTATTTCATCAGTAGCTACTTGAGGTGCTACTATCTCAGTATTCTTACCTACTGTCTGAGCAAGTATTTCAGGTTCCTTTAGTTATAATTCACTCCTAGTGGATATCGCCTTGCATTGTTCATGAGGACCAGTTCTAGCGACTTCAGTATCGCTAGGGAGACTCCCTATAGGTCGGCTTTTTCATCTGTTGTGCCATCTGTCTTACTGCAGTTTCCAGCGTCTTGAGAGCAGCTTCATTGTTTTGCAACCTCATCTTTGTCCTGTCCATGAAAATATCAGCTCTCTGAATGAACTTATTGGTGTTTGCAATGTAAGCGTCAGTCTGAGCCATGAATGTTTGCAGTGTGTTTTCTAGGGTTTGGACATCTGTTGTTTGCTGCGGTGGCGGTAGTGCCTGCTGCGGCATCTGTTGCTGAGCAAATATGTTTTGCTGGAATCCAATAGATTGCACTGATTGATGTTGCGGGTTAAGTGCAGTGTTAGGATTACTCCATAAGAAGTTTGGATGTTTCCTCCATGTTGGGTTATAATTATTGGACATATTGTTTCGATTAAAATTTCCAACATAAAAGGAAGATTCTGGATCTTGCGGGCATGCGTTTGTATCATGTTTATCACCACATGTTTCACAACAAACATTGACTGCCTTAACTTCTCGAACATGGCTCGGCTTTTGCAGATCCTTAACCATGTTTGTTAAGGCTGACAGTTGAGCCAGGATGGAATCTGAAGAGTCGGAGCTTGTCATGCCTCGCCTAGTTATTCCTCTTCTGGTGGTCAGATGTTGATAATCATTCTTTGCTAACCTATCCAGAATTTCTAAGCTCTCATGGGGTGGGCGGTCTAAGAGGGTACCGTTTGCGGAGGCATCAAGCATCATCCTCGTAGGGTTGTTTACATCATTGTATAAGATTGACACTTGAGTCCATTCGGGTAAACCATGCATGGGGCATTTTCTATATAACTCTCGGTATCTTTTCCATGCCTCATACATTCACTACAGCAAAATAGGTTTTTAGCGGCGTTTTTTAGTTCTATAGTGGCGTTTTTTAGCGCCACTAAAAACATTTATGGCGCTTAGAAAAACGCCACAAGAAGCACCGCTAAAACCAGCGCCGCAATAGTTTGCGGATTTTTTTGTCAAAAACGCCAAAATAGGTCCAGATCTTTAACGACGTTTATCTTTACAAACATCGCTAAAGAATGTTTTTTTTTTGCGGCGTTTTTCTTTACAAACGCCGCTAAAGAATGGTTTTTTGCAGTATTTTTTTACAAACGCCGCTAAAGAATGGTTTTTTTGTGGCATTTTTTTTACAAATGCTGCTAAATAATGTTTTTTTTTTGTCGTTTCTCTTTACAAACGCCGCTAATAACAACATATTTGAAAAAAATAAAATACAAATAATATTATATTATTTTAATAATCAAATATTAAATAAACAAAAAATACAACCATAATCTTTTAAATAACAAAATTGAAAACGAAATCTGTAATGAAAATTGATCTCATGTATTTCTTACAAAAACAGTTGAATCCTAGATTAATAATAATGAAAGAATATGTTCTATAGTAGATAAAGCACCCGAGTTTCTAAATAATTGATCCCAGCTTTAGTGTTGCTTGTATTCCAGCTTTAGGAATGCTTATGATCTGTTGTTCCATGGCTTCATGAATCACAACCTTCTTACATAATTGCTTATCAGACACCATATGTTTCTGAATATACAAAATTGTTCTGGTAAGACAATATGAACCTTATCTGATCTCTGACATCCATCTTGTCAAATTCATCAATGCAACATATGCCATTGTCAGCCAACATTAGAGCACCTGCCTGAAAATAGATCAGATCTAATTTTTTAGACAGGTTTGAGAGAATAAAAGTGGTTTCTGTAAATTTACAGTTTACAGATCTTTAATTTATCATAACCATAATGAAGTATGAGAAAGGACGCAGAAAATTGAAATCTTAACAAACACAACGATATATACCAATACACAGGTTACAATTATGCTATTTATTCTCAAGCAAAACACATGCAACTATAACCAATAACGAGAACAAAAGTTTATTCTAATTACCCATGTGAAGTAGAGTAAAGCCCCAACAGTGGAAACAAAATTGTTTTAAAAATGATACTGGTAATCATTTAAAAAGAATAAAAAAATATAAAAGTAATCGGTGAATATTACCTTGAAATTTATAAAAGTTTCTTTTAATGAATAAGCTAATCTTTGTGAAAACTAATAAAATTTCAAAGCTTTACAATGACCATAAACTTGTAGTTTGAAAGAACAGAATCAATTATACACCTATATAGACATCAGCTCAAAGAATCAATTTCATTTTAAAGAATCAAGTATACTGGATATTTACTAAAAGAGTTGACGTCCTCAATTTACATATATCATGGATTAAGGATATAAGTATATCCATTAGCATGATCAAATACTTACATTAAAAATCTATGTAAATTAACTGCAGTTGAGGCATCACATATGATAACACACAACAGATGGTACTTGTTTACAGGCATGTGTAACCAATATCCAAGTCCAACAGCTAAGCAATGGCGTTGGCCTTCAGTTAAAGGTCTAATAAGTCTAAAATCGCTTTACCTGCAGAAGAATTCACATCTGAAACTTGATTCTTGATTCGATAATCTGTTATTTATGTTGTACGCCTGCATATCTCAAGAGCATGACGTGCATCCCCTGAAATAGCTGCTACCTAAAATAATATGTCATACTTTAACATTAGAAGGTTATTAGTATGTTCTTATAAGAAGGTAACCATACACTTGGCACCAATTTTAGTAAATGACTAGAAAATGAGACCTAGCTTCCATAGAAAAACTAAAGCATGCAGACTGACCTTCCTTGAAGCAAATTCTATTGCTTTTTTTCAAACACATCAATTCCTTTTAAACGACTTGATATAATTTCCTGAAGCTGCTGATAATTTTCTTTCCATCTGAAAAACTTCATTATATATATAAATTGCAAAGCCTTTTTTCTTTCCATCTGAAAACCGTGAGAGAGAGAGGTCTGCTCTGACATGATGAACAATCTCTTCCAGGAGACTATATGCCAATGTCCTCAAAGTTTCAAAACAAGCAAGTCCAGTTCCAACTAGAACCCTGAAGTAAAAACAGAAGGAAATACAAGAAATCAAATGCAAGGATTGAAAATAATTTGAACTAGATACCCAGGTCAAAGCATAAAACTTATTTTAGCAGCTAAGCAATTTGTGCAAATTTATAAATTCATACAACTCTAAAGTCGAACAACCAAACCAATCAGCCAAGTTCGTAAATCACACATGCTTAAAGGAAAAAAATGCTAAAAAATAAGACACATTCCAGCTACTGCTATTTATTGACAAGCTTCCTAGACGGAAGAATTATCTGTCAAAGTTCCAAAACAAAGCTTCACGTTATTAGAAGATACAACTGATCACTGACAAACTAAAATTTCAGGGTCAAAGATAATAAATATTATAATTTACAGGTTCTTTCAGAACTTTAGAACTAAAAGAAAATATATGTTACTGGAATGAATTATCCTTCAAATAAATAAAAGGTCCTAGAAAGATATATCCTTCTTTAAGCCTTCAAGCTCTTGTAGAAATAAATAGTGATAGCTGACAACTACTAAAAACTATACTGTGTTAGTAAAACAAGTCAAACCATCCAAGAGTTTCTGGAACCAACATTGGCATAGGGCAATTTTTTGAATTTAAAGCTTTTATTTCCCATAGATTTATCCTGGGCTCCTTAAAACCTTGAAATGTCACTAGTATGACTCCAAAATCTGCTTATTTTTTCTTTTCCACTAGCAAATTTAATGGTTTCTCATATAACATAATGTCAAAAATCTAGAGGTGTGAGACTATCACTTGATCTCTCATTAATCACATGTTCGACAATACATGTTCTTGATCATGGCTTATTGATTCACCTTAATGTAACAATGTAGATAGAGGGGGCTTAAAACCTTTACCTCTCCTCCAATAGCGTGTCAATCAAAGGAAACAAACCCCTCTTAAAATCCCAAAATATGTTTCAAGGCTACCAACAACTCCTGCATTCAGGAGGATCAACATTTGAAACTAGAAGAACCAAAATCAAAATCAAAAAACAAAATCTCAGCCATGACTCACCTTTCTAATGGATACTGAGTCAGAACATGTGACAAGTAAATCTAAAATGGTCAATGCAGGTTCAGATCTGATCGAAATCTTCACAAGATCATAACAGAAAACATCTAAAAATAACTAAATGTACCCAGATCTTAACAGTAACAGATAACATTGGAACTGAGTAAACTGTAAAAAAACACACAAAAACCGGTAAAATTTCAAGATAATCAATGATTCTTGTCAAATACTTTAAATAAACCTAAGTTAACTAATTTACCAGTGAGAACAAATAATCAAAAACAAAAATAATAAAATAATAGAAAGGAAGGAAAATAGAAGAAGGGCTTATCTATTCGGCCATGGCGACTCCCGGTGGTCGGAACCTCTGACCGATGATCCGAACGGTTAAAATATGGTAAGTGCGTCAGGGAGTAACATACCTCCGAACTAAGACAATCTAATGGTGGACAACGCAGATCGAACCCTACAATACCTGAGTTATTTTGCTCTTTTATGTGTCACTTAATGTATATTCTGTGATTAATAAAAAAATACAAGTTGTTATTGTTAAAAAATAATTAAAATTATAATTAGAGAAAACTTTAAAATGCTTAGGTGAGACTCAATTATACCACTAAACTAAGAAATAATACTATTATACTATTTACTTTTAATAAAAGGTACAATTATAGCACCCGATTGTTATCAAGTTAACGACGTGAAGACTGGTTATATTACACGTAAAGATGCTCAAACCAAAATAGTATCGTTTTGGTATTTTTTTTTTTTTTTTTTTGATACCTAAGATAACAAAAAAAGCATATTATTTGAAGAGAAAAAGTTAAGAAAATATTTTACCTAAAGATGCTCAAACAAAAAACCTAAGGAAGCAAGGTCGACACTTAGCCATCAGGCCAACAACTTATAATTTATTATAATTCCAACGCAAATAATAGATGTTGTTAAAGGTACTTTCATTGTTTCAGATGAAATTTAACCAGTTTTCGAGAGTTGGTCAAAAAGGTAAAAATCATTTGTCTTTTTTTATATCTCTTTTTATGTATTCTTTGAAAATTTTTTGAAATTTTAAATTTTCAATTGTAATATTTATTTTTTATATCTTAAACCCTAAACCTTACAATCTAAAAAATATATCATACTCCTAATTCCCTAAACCTGGACTACAATCTTAATTTTAAACTCTAAACCCTAACCTCTAAACTCTCTTATTTGAAACGGAGGCACGGATGGAGGAATGAAAAAGAGGTAGATGATTTCCACCGGGTCAAAAGAGCATTAGAGTTTTTTTTTTTTTTGAATAAGCTACGTGTTATAAGTAGTATCTGTTTAAAAATATACTCTCAACCATTGGATATTAATCGCTTAATCACTGTCCTGTAAAATATTGGTGCTTGAATCCATGACCTCCAGAAACAATAACCATCCCCTTAACCACTAAAGTAAGATGGTTGGTACCATTCTTTAAAAAAAAAATAAGATGGTTGGTACCAAGAGCATTAGAGTTGGTTACATGGTGTAGGGGCCCTTTTTATCTGGTTTTGCTCGACGGATATTTTTAGGTACTTAGTTGGTGTTGGTTTCTGACCAATACAAGTTCAGGCATGAGTTTATGAAATGTTAGATTATTTGAGGTGAGGTGGCTTCTAGGTTCGGTAGTGTATTTTGCTTTGGAGGAGAGAAATAAGGAGGTAACTGAAGAGTTGTTTAACTTTGGAGATTACATTTAAGGTTATGAGCTTTGGTTGGCATAATATTGGGGACTTTCGAAAGACCTCATCTGTCCTTTGATTCTTTTGATGGAAAACTCAGAGTGGGATCAAAGGAAGATTTTCTAATTGTTCTTTAAAGAGGTAGTGAAGAAGATCGACATGATTCTACTTGGATGACCTCAGGCTCAGGTCAAGGACGAACTTGTTTGACAGGACAATATAAATGATGATGATTCGGTTCCTTTGGGCTATTCTTTTATTATGAATCTCAAAAAGGGGAAAAAGGAGAAACCCTTCTTCGACTTCGATCTGAAAGAGAGGAAAAGATTATGGTCTTCAATTTGGAAAACCAATATCCTCATTTTTACACTTTTGCTCAACTAGTAGGGAAATCGAATCGAAAATAGATTTGAATCAATTCTTAACCGAACCGAATAGATCTTAACTGATTTTATACAACCAAAAACAATCTAAACTGAAAGCAACCCAAAATAAAGAAAATATATTAAAATAAATAAAGATGAGATGTGAATTGCCGCACAACTCACCAAAACGTCGAATATACATGCTATATGATGTTGGAAAAACCTAACTAGGCTTGAAAACATGACCATAATCGATCGATCTCCTATTAACTCAATATTGACCTAACCTAAAATCAATTGACAAAAAAAAACGCCCCAAAAAATCAACAACTCGACTTCTCAACCTAAAAAACGAACCAAAATCACCATAGACTCAAACTAAAACGATCTAGATCAGAGAAAGCTTAAACCGAGTGTAGCCAAATCTAAAATGACTCAAACTTATACTGAATCGAACAATCTGTTTACCTATTCTAGGAATCCCCTGATATAGGGTGGGTCAAAGTAAATTGTGTTATTTTTAAGCACAAATTTGGAATCCCCATTATACTTTACTAACTCGTGTCAAGTGAATTGGTTCTCCACTTTATCATAGGGGTGTACTAAAACCAATTCTGAAACCAAAAAAAACAAACCGGAAAATGATTAACCGTATCGAAAAAAAATTGATTTAGTTCGGTTTTTTATTTTTTATATAAAAAACGATTCAGTTATGATTTATGATTTTGGGATAAACCAGGTAACCGAACTGACCGGTTATATAATATATGTTATAATATTATAAGCTATTTTAATTTTTTATATTAAAAAATAGTTTTTATTTTATTTTTCATTTCCAAAAATAAAATTATTATTTTATTTTATAAAATTTAAATATTTAACTTGCTACTATTAAAAAATACTAACATCATGTAACTTTTTTAAAATTGTACTTTTTCTAACATATTATTAAATTTTATATTTTTAAAAAACTAAATAAAAAAATCATTACCCAAATTGAACTGAACCCATTTTTTCGGTTAGCAGGACAAACGGTTAACCGGTTGAATGATTACGGTTTAGTGTCAAAAATTGAATAACCCAAACTTATTTGTTAATCGAAATAATGTGTTAATGATTAATTGAATCCGATTTTGCACACCCCTATTTTACCACCAAATCTTCGGCTTATTTTGTATTGTTGTTTGTTTTTATTTTGTATTGTTGTTTGTTTTTGTTGTTTTAACGAAAGTATTGTTATTTATGACCATGCAGCAGAAAGTTATATCATAGTTAACATATTGTACGGATTTGACGAATTATATAGTATAAAATAAGCAAAACTGAATCATTACCGAGTTGGTGAACGGAAGAGTTATAAAACGATCACCCCACATGTCCGGAGAAAAGTTTTGCAATGGACGCACAACGTCATCTTGATGTTGGTTAACTGCCGAAGGAGGTTGCTTTGATACGGCTGCTGATATTGATGATGAGTTGGTAGAGATAAAGCAAATGTTTCCTCTGAATTTGATAGGAATCGTTGGACGAAAGACTCTTCTCTTGCAGAGGTAAGAGGAGGAGACGGTGGCTGATGCTTGGAGTGCCATGTTAATTATTGAAAAAGCAAAAGACGGGTTGGAGGACTAGAGTTCTCTATTATGCAAAGGCTTATCTCTCTCTATGTATATATAGAACTATATTCCACTGAGGTTGTTTCTTATTGGATGTCATTCTTCCTTAGATTATGTTAATGGTAAACTAACTTTAATGGTGTCCAAATTCTTTAAGCACTTGTATTTTGGTCATCAAACTTTAAAATTTGTCATATGATCACTAAAATTTAAATTCATTTTTTATAATAATTACTTTTTTCTATTGTTGTTAAAATATTCTGTTGTGGTATGTTAGAGTCATCTTCTTCCACCAAAGCCCCTAAGTTTTTCAAATTAATGACAGTCGTCAACCTTTTTTGTTTACATAAGCATCTGTTGTGTGATCTAAATTTTGGGTTTGTTTTTTAATCTAGACTAATGTTGGGTATTTTAATTTAAGTATTAAAATTAAAAAAAAGATCATGAAAGATTAAATTTAGAAGAAGGTAATGAACATGATATGAAAGAATTTAACATTGAGGACGTATGATGTGATTTTATCATTTTATTTTGAAAGATGGTATTTTAAAATAAAGCGGTGGGAAAGGAGAGAAATCAAATTTTATCTTCTTTTATTTTTTTCTCTCCCCTCTCTCTACTATTTATGTCCTCTTTTCCTACAAATAATTCATCTATGATCTATCGAGATTTTATCAACTTTTATCGACACCACCACTACCATTATGTTCATTTCATGAAGATGAGTTTACTTGTATTAGTGATGTCGTCATCAAAGCCGCCTTCGGGGGTAAAACTAAGGGGTAACGCTAAACACAGCCCATTAAAAAAGCCTAAAAATCGGTCATTAAATGATGGACGTTGGATGATAGTCCAAATTTTATGATCGTTAGATTAAAATGGGTTAACCGGTTATAACCTATTAAAAAATAAGTAAAATATACCAGTGACCGCTCAAATAATTGAAGATACCTATTTTGGCCACCTAACTCAAGAACTCGTCAATTAGGTCATTCAGCTTTTAAATTAATATGTATTTTAAATTAATAAATAAAATTAAACATCCAATCCAGTGGTGACACGTGTCATCACCCAATTGGATGGTTAATTTTATTTTTTTAATTTATTTTTAATAAAATATTTAATATTCATATAATAAATATTTGAATACAAATATTCAAATAAAATATATACGAATAAAAATAATTGTATAATAAATATTGGAATAAACATATTAAAATAAAAAATATACGAATAAAAATATTTGTATAATAAAAATTTGAATAAAAATATTCATATAATAAATATTCGAATAAAAATATTTAAATAAAAATATTCATATAATAAATATTAAAATAAAAATATACGAATAAAAATATTCTTTTAATAAATATAAGAATAATAAATATAAGAATAAAAATATTCAAACAATAAATATTCGAATAAAAATATTCAAATAAAAAAATATACAAATAAAAATATTTGTATAATAAATATTTGAATAAAAATATTTATATGATAAATATTATAATAAAAATATTCGAATAAAATATATACGATTAAAAATATTCTTATAATAAATATTTGAATAAAAATATTAGAATAAAAAATATACAAATAAAAATATTCGTTTAATAAATATTCGAATAATAAATATAGGAACAAAAATATTCATATAATAAATATTTGAATAAAAATATTCGAATAAAAATATACAAATAAAAATATTTGTATAATAAATATTCAAATAAAAATATTCATATAATAAATATTAGAATAAAAATATTCATATAATAAATATTCGAATAAAGATATCCGTATAATAAATAATCAAATAATAAATATTCGAATAAAAATATTCGTATAATAAATATTCAAAAAAATATTAATATAATAAAAATTCGAATAAAAATATTTAAATAAAAATATTCGAATAAAAAATATACGAATAAAAATATTCAAATAAAAAATATAAGATTAAAAATATTGTACACAAATCCCTACAATGTATACACAAATGGTTATGAAAACTGTAAGGAAAAATATATGTACACAAATCCTTACAACTTCTCACCATGAGCTAAAGGAGCCCATCCAAGGGTAAGGATTTGTGTACATACACAATTTACTATAAGAATACATAAATTGGTACAAGAAATGTAAGGATTTATGTATGTACACAAATCCCTACAAAATATACACAAATGCTTACGAAAACTGTAAGGAAAAAGGTATGTACACAAATCCTTACCCTTGGATGGCCTCTTTTAGCTCATGGTTTTGAAGTCGTAAGAAATCATATGTACAAATTCCATGACCCAATGAAACCAAAACATTCTTTCAAACTTTCGTACAATACTCATCTCTATTACACGGTCAAAACAGTTCTAGATAACTTAAGAGTAATACTTGGTCACCTAAAAAACTTATTCAATAAATTTTTTACCTAAATTATATAGTTACTTATTAAATTAAATCTTAAATTCTTAAGTAATTTTTAACTATTAAAATTATAATAAAACTCAACTTAATTACCACTTAAAATTTTAATCAAAATATGAATAATTTAACCGACCGATGAAATATAAGTTTATTATAATATAATTGATATCATAATTTAATAATCATCCATTTTTATTTAAAAGATGTTTATTAGAGAATTGTGAAAATAACACCAATACTTTAATTTGTGTGCACTGAAATCAAATTTTGGTCATTACGTCTTCTTATTCAATAGAAGTTTCAATTTAATATTTATGAGAGAATTAACAAAGAAAGTGTTAGTGTTCTTTTCATCTCTCTCACACAATTTTCTTGCCAATAAAAGTGAACGGTTATTAAATGATCTTAAAATTCCATCACAAATTTGACTTCAAATTTTAGAATTGAATTGATTTACTTGAATTGAGATTTGAAATCGAATTGAACATGATTATCCAAAAGTCGAAACAAATCAAACAAAATTAAAAGTGAACTTAGTTTCAATAGAACTAAAAATAAAACCAAATCAATTTTTAATCAAACAGAATAGAACCAAACCAAGAGCAATCCAAAACAAAGACGAACTTGATATATAAATAAATATGAGGTGTGAACTATTGTATAATTTACCCAAAATTCAAATATACAATCTATATAAAGTCATATAAATTTTAGAAAAAACTAACTCAACTTGAAAATCAGACTAAGGACATTCAATCTCTTATTAACCCGATATTGACCCAACCAATATCAATCAACCTAAAATAATCGACTCGAATTCAACTAAACTAAAATCAAT
Organism: Abelmoschus esculentus; assembly: GCA_035048815.1. Lineage (NCBI taxonomy): Eukaryota > Viridiplantae > Streptophyta > Magnoliopsida > Malvales > Malvaceae > Abelmoschus > Abelmoschus esculentus. The sequence continues at coordinate 1,617,906 of JAUCBN010000061.1, read as the reverse complement.
CAAACTAAAAATCAACCGACCTAACATTGGAACCTAAATCACCATACACTAAAACTAAACTAAACTAAACTAGACCCAAACCAACATGAATCAAACATAAATCTAATGTTGTAAGACACAAAATAATCCAAACTAAAATTGAGCCGAATGAACTTTTTTGACTTCTACTCAATCTACAATTACCACTACCATTTATGATGCATTGTATATCAAAAATTAAAATTGTCATTGCGAAATGTTTTACATTGTTTATTAAAACATCATATATGATTTATGATACATAGTATTCAATTCAATATCTTAACTTTCATATTGTTCGTATCTTGGTCACTCTGAGATGACCTTTTTATAAAAATAGAATTTTTTTATTAATCCTTAAAAAACTATTTTGATTAATTTGGAATTTTATATTATTCAATTCTAAGTCTTTTATTATACCAATTAAATTAGATAATCTATTAACTAGTTAATCGAAAGATTTAATTACGAAAATAAATATTTTACTTTGTTTATTAAAACATCATATATGGTAATATGATAATCTAATAATTGTTTGATTGTGATAAAATGTAAAACAACTAAAAAAGTAAAAAAAAAATTAAAAGTTCAAACATATTAATCTTATCCATAGTCAAATTTTAAAAAAATCATATGGGTATCAAAATTACTTGACTATAAGAAATTGTAATCCATAAAATTTAGAAATGTTATATATAATAGATAAGATCATTTAATCAATTTTACTTAAAATAGTAAACCATAATCAAAAACAAATAATTTATTTTAATTTTTTTACTGAAATTGGGTTCGATTAATCTTTAAAAAATTATTTTGTTTAATTATTAATTTCAGATTATTCATTTCTCGATCTTATGTTTTATCAATTAAATGGTATAATTGAAATATTTTTATTTGAGTAATAATTTTTATTTTGCTTACTAAAATATGATAATATGATAAATTTTATCAAAAAAGTGAGAAAAAATTTTCTGGATTTTTTTAAGGATTAATCAAAATTTTCAATTTGTATATTTATGTCATTTGAAAGTTGCCAAAATATGAACAATTTAAAATTTAAGTTAAATTAAAAAAATAAACTTTAGTGGCCTAAATAGGAGTGAGAAGAAAGTTGACTGGTTGTTTTAGTTTATCTATTTCTTGTTAAGGAAAATTTAAATTCAACTACCATTTTTTAAGGATTGTAATGGTAGGAATCATATCGAATGAGAACTAAAAGTTGAATAACCTTATCAAATATTTTAAAGGTACGTATAACCAAAATGAATTTGCCTTAAACGTTCATTGACCGTTTATGTAGTTTACCCTTCATTTAAATTGATCTTTTTGCATTTTATTTTTATACTAACGAAGAAAGTGTTAGTGTTCTTTCCATCTCTCACATGCAATTTTCATGCAAATAAAAGTGTACAGTTATTAAATGGTCTTAAAATTCCATCACATTCTGCTCATTATTAGACTAACAAATTTGACTAAAGATTTTAGAATTAAATTGATTTACTTGAATTGAGATTTGAAATCGAATTGAACATGATTATCCAAAAGTCGAAACAAATCAAACAAAATTAAAAGTGATCTTAATTTCAATTGAACTAAAAATTAAACCAAATCAATTTTCAATCAAACATAATAGACCTAAACCAAAAGTAATCTGAATCAAAGACGACATAATAGACTCAAACCAAAAGCAATCCAAAACATAGACGAACTTGAAATAAAAATATATAATTAAATAAATAAATATGAAATGTGAACTATTGTATAACTTACAAAAAATTCAAATATACAAGCTATATAAAGTCATATAAATTGTAAAAAAACTAACTCAACTTGAAAATCAGACTAAGATCATTCAATATCCTATTAACCCGATATTGACCCAACCAAAATCAATCTACCTAAAATAATCGACTCGAATTCAACTAAACTAAAATCAATCAAACTAAAAATCAACCGACCTAACATTCGAACCTAAATCACCATACACCAAAACTAAACTAAACTAGACCCAAACCAACACCAATCGAACATAAATCGAATGTTGTATATAGAAAATTAAAATTGAGCCGAATGGACATTTTTGACTTCTACTCAATATACAATTACCACTACCATTTATGATACATTGTATATAGAAAATTAAAATTTTCATTGCGAAATGTTTTACTTTGTTTATTAAAACATTATATATGATTTATGATACATAGTATACAATTCAATATCTTAACTTTCGTATTGTTCGATCTTGGTCACTCTCAGATGACATGTTTATAAAAATAGAAATTTTTTTATTAATCCTTAAAAAAAAATTGATTAATTTGGAATTTTATATTATTCAATTCTCGGTCTTTTATTATACCAATTAAATTAGATAATCTATTAACCAGTTAATAGAATGATTTAATTAAGAAAATAAATATTTTACTTTGTTTATTAAAACATCATATATGGTAATATGATAATCTAATAATTGTTTGATTCTGATAAAGTGTAAAACAACTAGAAGAGTAAAAAAAAAATAAAAGTTCAAACCTATTAATCTTATCCATTGTCAATTTTTTAAAAAATCATATGGGTATCAAAATTACTTGACTATAAGAAATTGTAATACATAAAATTTAGAAATATTATATATAATAAATAAGATCATTTAATCAATTTTACTTAAAATAGTAAACCATAATTGAAACCAAATAATTTATTTTAAATTTTTTACTGAAATTGGGTTAGATTATTCTTTAAAAAATTATTTTGGTTAATTATTAATTTTAGATTATTCAATTCTCGATCTTATGTTTTATCAATTAAATGGTATAATTGAAATATTTTTATTTGAGTAATAATTTTTATTTTGCTTACTAAAATATGATAATATGATAAATTTAATCAAAAAAGTGAGAAAAAATTTTCTGGATTTTTTTAACGCTTAATCAAAATTTTCAATTTGTATATGTATGTCATCTAAAAGTTTCCAAAATATGAACAATTTAAAATTTAAGTTAAATTAAAAAAATAATCTTTAGTAGCCTAAATAGGAGTGAGAAGAAAGTTGACTGATGATTGTTTTAGTTTATCTATTTTTTGTTAAGGAAAATTTAACTTCAACGGTCAGTTTTTAAGGATTGTAATGGTAGGAACTATATATCGAATGCGAACTAAAAGTTGGATATCCTTATCAATTATTTTAAAGGAACGATGACCAAAATGAATGTACCTTCAACGTTCAGTGACCGTTTATGTAGTTTACCCTTCATTTAAATTGGTCTTTTTGCATTTTATTTTTATAGTAACGAAGAAAGTGTTAGTGTTCTTTCCATCTCTCTCACGCAATTTTCATGCAGATAAAAGTGTACGGTTATTAAATGGTCTTAAAATTCCATCACATCTTTCAAATAAATATGGACGGTTATTAAATGGTCTTAAAATTCCATCACATTCCTCTTATTATTAGACCTAACAAATTTGACTTGAGATTTTAGAATCATTTGATTTACTTGAATTGAGATTTGAAATCGAATTGAACATGATTATCCAAAAGTCGAAACAAATCAAACAAAATTAAAAGTGAACTTAATTTCAATTGAACCGAAAATAAAACCAAATCAATTTTCAATCAAACAGAATAGACCCAAACCAAAAGCAATATGAACCAAAGACGACATAATAGACTCAAACCAAAAGCAATCCAAAATAAAGACGAACTTGAAATATAGAATATAAAATAAAATAAATAAATATGAGATGTGAACTATCATATAACTCACCAAAAAATCAAATATACAGGGTATATAAAGTCATATATATTGTATAAAAAACTAACTCAACATGAAAATCAATCTAAGGTCGTTCAATCTCCTATTAACCCGAAATTGACCCAACGAAAATCAATCTACCTAATATAATTGACTCAAAATCAACGAACCTAAAATCAATCAAACTAAAAATCAACCGACCTGACATATGAACATAAATCACCATACACCAAAACTAAACTAAACTTGACCCAAATCAACTCTATTAATCAAACATAATTCGAATGTTGTAAGACCAAAAATGATCCAAACTAAAATTAAGCTGAATGAACTTTTTTAACTTCTACTCAATATACAATTACCACTATCATTTATGATACATTGTATATCAAAAATTAAAATTGTCATTGCGAAATGTTTTTCTCTCAATTTTTTTTCTTTGAATGTGTTTGAGACTAGGATGAAATGATGGTGAAACTCTTTTATACGAAGGGTGTTGAATATAATGATGATGACGATTAGAAGAACATTTGACAATGATGTTGCATATAAAAAGGTGGTCGAAGATTTTCCATTGCAACAAAACTTTCTTCTAGCGACATTTCCAGCGGTGCTCACTGAGCAAACGCCACTAAATTTATACCTTTAGTGGCGTTTTTTATAAAATGTCGCTATATGAAAGTCCTTTGAGGCGTTTTGGGCAAACGCCACTAAAAACCATGTATTTAGTGGCATTTTTGGGCAAACACGACTAAGAATAATGTCTTTATCAGTGTTTCTGGAATCAAACGCCACTAAAGACATGTTTTTAGTGGCGTTTGCCCAAAATCGCCACTAAATACGTAGTTTTTAGTGGTGTTTGCCTAAAAACGCCTCTATATACTTGTTTTTTGTGACATTTATTTTACAAACGCCACAATAGTTGAAACTCATCGTTTTGATATCAACATTATAACTTAGCCCCTCTCCTCAATCCCCAAAATCCTAAATCCGATTCTTCTTTCATTCTTGCACCGGAGACAAAGATAAGAAAAGTTTGGTGAATCTTTCTTTATAAATCCCTAATCCAAAATATCTTTCTACAATTAAGGTTTTGTATTTGCTTTGATATTTTGATATGTGTGAGATCTACAGCCAAGGGTTCCAACGAGACCAAAACCTTCAAATGCATCAGAGAAGGCACAAGGTGTCTTGGAAGTTGTTGAAGAGACCGAAAACGCAGGAGACGATGAACAAGAAAGTGTTCATTTGCCCCGAGTCGAGTTGTTTGCACCACCACCCTTGTCTTACCCTCGGAGATCTGATCGGGATAAAGAAGCATTTCAAAAGGAAGCACATCGATAACAAGTAATGGGTTTGTTGTAAGTGATGTAAAGGCTACGTCGTTCAGTCCGATTACAAGGCTCATCTCAAGACTTGTGGCACCAAAGGTTATTCTTGTGTCTGTGGTCTTGTTTCTCTCTTTTCTCGTTATACTTTTCAATGTCCTTAACCATGAATGTACTAATTTTTAGGTATGATTGAATTGATTGGTTTTACATTGTTATTATTGAAACTAAAAATTTTGTCTTTGTTTAATTAGTTGTTTTTCTTCTGCTAGATGCATGCATCCAGATAGAAGTTCGCTTCTCCAAAAGCCTGAAGAGGAATGAGGCAAGTCAATGAGCTTTTCTTCGTTTTTTTTGGATATATCGTAAGCTTTGTTCGTCTTATCGAAGTGCCGAAAAATTTCAGGTTCTAGATTTCTAATGCTTGACCCGTAAATGATTTATAATCAATGTCCTTGCTAATGCCAATTGTAGATATTGATGGATGTATTTATGGAAAACTATATGTTTTTATGTTCTTTTTTTCTTACAATCAGAAGCTGGCTTAAGACATCAGCTCGATTCTCCATGTATATATTTGCATTTTTTAATGGGCTAATATGAGACCAGGTACTCATTTCAGTATTTATGTGTATGGTTATCATGGATTAACTATTTATTGTATGGATCATTGTTTTGTTCTAAACTTCACAGGTTAAAAGATCTGCTACTTGTAATTCTAATTTTAAGTTACTTCAAGATTCTTCTCACTGCCATGATGGTTTGCTTTCTAATGCCACTTGGTCTGCTACTAGAATAACATCTTATTTCGAGAAAACACAACATCGGTCTATCTTTATGCTTGTATTCAATGATCATGCATCTAACTCCAGTTTACTTTTTGTAGGTCTGGAGTTTTCACCTTCAGTGATTTACATTATTTATTTATTTATTTATTTATTCATCTAATATAGGGGTACTAAAAGGTTAGATAATCTATACTTTGCAGTTTTTCACATGATAGATAATCAATATTTGTGTTTCTATTCATTCTTCATAGTTGTGATTGTTGTTTCCTTATTACTCTGTCCACTACACAAGCCTTGAATGTGGTTAGTTACAATATGATTTAGAGTATCCTTGAAATTGGTTGTGTTTAAATTATTTACTTTAGAAGCTTTTGGTTAAATGATGGTCTCTTGAGTTCTGTAAAGGCTAGTAGGTAAACTGTTGTATATGCCTTGCAAAGGAAGCTTAAATTACTTTGGTATTTTTGGATGATTTGTATGCCTCCTATATGAAAGAGAATTTGATGTTCGAACAAGACTGGAATTGAGACACTGCATTGAGGAATTTCAAAAGTGGCAAGTTTTTGCTTATCTTTAATAATAATCGGGCATATAAATAATATGCAGTATCATGTTAAAATAGATAACATCTTTGATTATGTTGTAGGGTCGTCTATGAGGAACTTGGGAAGTATGCAGATGTAGAGAATCAGGTTTTATGTCGTGAACGTGTTAAAGAGATCAAACCTAGTATTCGCTAGTGCCTTTATAAAATTGGAGGGTCAAATTTACAAACATCTGAACTTTTACAGATTAGTGAAATGGAAGGTCCTGCATTGGACCTTTTCAAATCAAAACTAGAGTTCAACTCATTTCTATCGGTACTTTATTTTATTATCATGAATATTGTGGCCTATATCATGTTCGAGTGCCTTACTACTTTTTTCAATAAGAACTATAACATTTTCTATATTTATGCAAATCTAGCATATTAATTATTTTTATTGTATTATTGAAATGTAGAGACCTATTATTTGTAGCAATCCTACAAAGTTAACATGAAAAATAGATAAATAGATGACTTTAAACAAGGAATTGTTTTAAAAAGGATCAATGATAAATTATTATATATAATATATTTTTTGGATTATTATTATTTGAGATTTTTTTTTGAAAATATAGTGCTATTAGTGGCGTTTGTGTTCATAAACGCCACTATGAAACAAGTTTATTGCGGCGTTTTTATTCACAAATGTCACTATAGAACAGGTTTATTGCGACGTTTGAACACAAACGCCACTAAAAAAACTACTCTATAGTGGCATTTATATACACAAACACTCTGTTGTAGCGTTTGGTAACACAAACGCCGCTAAAGATCTTGCCCTTTTGTAGCATTTTTTACACAAAATGCCACAAACTATTGCAGAGCAGTTTTTAGTGGCACTTCTTGCGGCGTTTTTATAAGCGCCTGGATGGTTTTTAGCAGCGTTAAAAAATGCCACTATAGAATTAAAAAAACGCCGCTGATAACATGTTTTGGTGTAGTGGTCTTTAATTTGAGAAACTTAGGTTTTTGAGGAAGAAGATGACTCTAACGTGTCACTATAACATTTCGTCGACTATCTAATGTCCCTTCTTAACATAATACTATCAAATGTAGTTTAACTAATGTTAATCAAAAATGTTATGTTTATGGCCGGATGTAGAGAGGTAAGAATGAAAATTTCGCTCATAATAGGAATGATCAGTCCTAAGATTTTAAAGACTCAGGGCGAACCATAAAATTAAGTACCTAATAATAAATAATGAAAAAAAAAATTTAAGTTTATATTCCTAATAACAATATTGAAAAAATGAATTTTTGGAATAAGGCTCTAATAACAATTTTTTTTAAAAAAAACTAATTTTTAATATTAGACCACTAATAATATATTGAAAAAATCAATATTTAAGAATAGATCCCTAAAAATAAATATTTAAAAAACTTAAATTTTAACAATAAACTTATAATAAAAAATAATTTAAAAAATAATTCTCTAATAATTAGTATTAAAAAATATATCCCTAATAAGTTTTTTTTTAAAAATGAATTTTGAAGAGTATGCCTTAATAACAAATGTCGTGAAAATAAACCTCATATAACAAGTATTAAAGAACTGGGCTCCAAATAACAACTATTTAAAAAAATTGGGCTTCACGTATTAACTTGTTGATATAATCAAGCCTAATAAGTATTTCCAGCATTTAAGAATTCTCAAAGATGTACTAAGTCCTATTTCTCTCTTTCTGTTCATCTTTTGCTTTGGAAGCAAGCATGGTCGTTATTTTCTTTTACCGTTAAAAACTCAAGCTTTCTTTAATTCTTTAGCTTCATTGAATAGCCATCCATTTGTTATCTTAAAGACCCCAAACAATAGTAAAATTCCAAGGATAATTGTTGTTTAATTTTAAATTAAAGCCACAGAGAACCTAAGTTAAACCTATTAATGTGGGGACAACAATAATTGGAATTATTAGAAATGTAAACAAAAGGAAAAAATAAAAGGAAAAAAATCAAAATAAAAGGAAATAATTGTAAAATTCCAAGAATAATTGTTGTTTAATTTTAAATTAAAGCTGGAACAAATAAACTGTAACATGAGAGATGTAGGAGCTTTGGTGAGCTATTAAATAGAAGTATTATTCATTGAAACCTTGTTATTGTCATCATTAAAGCATTAAAATATAAAAAATCCGACCATTGAATATTGTTATGGTCATTGACATAGCCATTTTTTTTAAGAATTGTCACCGTTATTGAACACCGACATTGATATTGTTATTTTCATTGAGAATATTGCCAATGATATTCTTGTTGATATAATCATTGAGTATTGTTATTGTCATCTATACAAATATTTTTATTGGCATTGAACATTGTTATTGGCATTAGTAATGCTATCATTATTTTTATGTTATTGCCACCAATATTGTTTTTGATATTGTCATTAACTCTTAGATTCAAAAGGATATTAGATACAATTGACATGACATAGAATTCATAATCTCATTTGTACGAGTGGGATACAGTTCTTATGCTACGACCTTTATTGTGGTAAGACGGAGGAAAGTTTGTGTTTTTGTTCAGTTAGCAAGGTAGACGAACAACATCATTTGTTAATTTGGGGAGACATAAGAATTTGCGTATCCACAATCTTGATTCGATCCAAGGAATATTGTTGATTCAAGTTATTATTAACATTGGACATGAGTTATAGCATATCAATACATATTTGGATTGCATATAGTTGTTATTGATATTTTTTATGACTACCTCACTCGGAAAAGTATGTCTAATGTATTTCATCTCATGCATTTCAAGTTAAAGAAGGTTTTGGATCGAGATCGGGAACAACAAGGTTTTTGGAAAGTCACCATTGTTTGCTAGTAATGTGTTTTCTGTAACCCCCTCGACCCAGTCTAGATAAAACCTAACTCAAACGAGCTACATGGGAAATACCGAGGCTAATTCGGTTCATGCATAGATTATAATCAAATGCAGCGAAAACAAATAAGGAACGAGTCCTAAATAACATGTTTCAAGGACCAAAATGTATTTTTTCAAAAACTAAAGGAGTAATTATGAAATTAATGTTATCAATCTTTAATTAAGTTCATTACATGATTGCATGTCAAATTTCAGCTTAAAACAAAGTCTACAACTCAGTTAGTTGCATGCTCAAGTTTTAGGGAATAAAATGTAAGGAATCTAAACTTAGTTTCGGCCTTTAACTACTTGAACGAAAAATAATCCTAAGTACATGTTATCCACATATCATATACAACTTACTAGAAGCAACGTCACCTTATTCCATAAGAAATGTACACAAAATATGTTCAACTCATAAATAGTCATGCTTTATTATCAACAACACACAAATTCACACATAAGGATACCAAGAATCAAACTTCAAGATACTTCAATTTAATATCTTAATAGTCATATACATGTTTAAGTAGGTAATTCAAACCCCAAGTCACATAGCTTAACATATAACATCCCGACTAAGAGCATCACAACCTACTTTCAACATAAGGTTCATAAAGATATCATTCAAGCAACATCAACATTGATAAATATCAAACATGTATAAGCATATGACTACTACAAGTCTCATCAATATAAAAATATTCTTAACATGGTAACTCATCCTCATTGTGCTCTCACTACTACTAATGTTATAAAGACATACTTGAGCTTTCACTTGGCGGTTACCTAGATCCTTGTTTCTCTTTGTTGCCTCCACATTAGATACTTTTCATTGTAAGGTAAATGAGAAGGTAAGTATAAGCTTAGTGAGTGTATAAAAGCATATTTAAAAACATCTTGCAATGCAACCCATAATATACCAAAATCAATTTTAAAATAAGTCATGCTCTAAGTAAAAACATTTTCCATGGCCGTCAACGCCACTATTTGAAAAACAAAAAATTTACCATGGCTCAAGAGCCATAATATATTTTCATTTAACTTTTGAAAACACATGCTTAATAAGCATAACACAAGACTTACATGCTACTACAGCAAAGCTTCATTCAAAACACTTTTTCAATTATAAAATAGACATGCAAAACTCGTTGCATGGTATGTTCCACTTGCTTATAACATTGTATTGGTATTAGTGAACCGTTTAGATTACCACTAAACGTTAGGATACGCGGAAACTCGCATATGGCCTATACCGCCAAGCATGCTCGTGATTGATTAACACAATTCACAAAATCTCACCTTAGTGTCCAGGATAGTTCATCATAACCGAATGTGATAAGGTCATTGTTATACCACACTTTAACCCCCTCGAACCGATCTAAACGCCACCCGGCTCGAACGAGCTACACGGGAATACCGAGGCTAATCTAAAGACTCACCCCGATAAACGAACATAAAAAATTCTTTTATCTTCTCTAATGCTTTAATTAGATCCTATATGTTCATGCAAGGATTGATTTCAATTTTAGTGGAAATTAAAGAGAAACGAGTCCTAATTTAAACGAACAAGTTTTAAGGACCTAATTGTAATTTTTCAGAATTTTAAAGTCTAAAGGATAAATTAAGACTAAAAATCTTCAATTAAGTATATTTTATGCTTGTACGTAATTTTTCAAGTTAAAATCATACCTACAAGTCATCTTATCGCATTATTAAAGTTTGGTGACTAAAACGTAAAGAATCAGAAGTTATTCCAGCTTATAACAGAATTAACGGTTAGGGGTATCGAAACCCTTAGGCACAATTTTGAAACCAAGGTAAAATTTAAAGAGGTATTGAAATGGTGCTTAAGCGTTTCGGAACACCTTCGATTACTCCGACTATGACTTGCGTGACAAGCCCGCGTTTTGATATAGCTGAAGGACCGTTCCGATACCATTTGATATTGTAAAGGTCGGTATCGAAACCAGAATGAAGCGTATCGATATTCCTGATGAATTTATGCTACTGTTTCGAAACCTATTCGTGTGGTTTCGATACTCAGGCTTAAATTTCTAAAAAAAAATCATTGTGTTTTTGCATAGGTATCGATACCCTATGAACAAGTATCGAAACCCCCTGCCCAAAAACTATAATTTACCCAGATTTCAAGTCTAAAACATGTTCAAACATATCCTAGATGCATTTGTTTACCTATAGGGCATAAAACATATAATTCAACAAGATTTCTAGATGTCAGTCATCCTAGTTGCATGCTCATAACACAAATTGAGACCAATTTTCATCAAAGTCATAACTCAATATGATTAAGCACAATCAAGGTGTGAATCAAATCCAAAAACTTTAATAACATAAAAAAAATACCAATATGCAAGTTTCAATATCCAATTGTTTAAAAACCAAACATATATGTCATAAGGTTCCTCATCACCATTGCTCCCTAAACTACTTAACGTTCAAAATATAAAAGCAACATACTTGATCTAAAATATGAATTAAAAAACACTAATAGTTTCCTTGGTTTTTCGGATGACCGACTCACTTCTTATCTGCATTACAAGGAAGAGAGAGAGGTTAAACTTACGCTTAGTGAGTGAATTATAAAACAAGTTTTAACTACTTGTAATGCAGCTCATATTATACGGTAAAATAATTTAAAATCAAGTCATGCTCAAGAAAACCACTTGTGACTATCATGTGACCAATATATTTAAAAATCAGCAAGTGTCATCACATGGTGTATGCCACAATACAATACTTACATGCTTCACATAACAATGCTTTCAAAACCTTTGAGCTATTTAATAAAACACAAGCAATTTACAAATTGCACAAAAATAGTAAATCGTTTACACTTGCGTTTTTACATGTTGGTTAAGAGACATGAATGGATTACCTCCAAACATTGGGATAAACGGAAAACATGTGAATGATATTGTACACCAATTCACATAGATTGACTATCACAATCTAAAGATCCCACCTTGGTGTCCGGGATAGTTCGCCATATCCGAATGTGATAAGGTAACCATTATATCACATAGCACTAGGCTAACCTCTAATGTATCACTCAAGAAATTTAAAACATGTACGAATTTGTATTTATAGGGTACTCACATCCTATTGATCGATCAACTTATCCCATTCTCATCAACTTAATATCCAACACAAAACAAAACCAAATGATCAACTTTTACATTAAAAAACAATAGTTAAATCACATGAATTCCTCTATCTCATACATAAATTGCATAAACCGATAAAAACTATATTTTACTTATTTGAAAACAAACCGAGGAATCATTAAAACCAATGTAAAACCAGTCACATGAGCATTTGTTCACATGCATAAATACATATGCTCAATTATATATCAAGCATGACTAACACACAGAAAAAGCATAATATAGGAAAACCGATTTACGAGAGCAAACATAAAACTTACTCTGGAGTATATGGAGGTTTATCAAACCTTCCATACACTCCCAGCAATTTGAATACAAAGTTAAAACATTGTCGAAACATCTCACTCTCAAATTCACTCATCGATAACTGAAACTTGTCTAACAAGTCCCCGATTCAATCCACAACTCTTTCAAACATGATCAACACTTCCTTTCCCTATTTCAAGAATCAAAAAATAAAGATTTAGTGCTTCCAATCGCACACAACAAAACCCAAGTCGGACAACCCCTTATACCTAATAAAACCTAAACCAAAAACTTTCCGAAACCAACAAAACTTCTCTTAAATCTTTAATCTGGGATTAGGGATTTTAAAAACACTTTATAAACATCCTAACACCTTCAAAATCATGTAATTGTGATCCAAAAACAGTGAGTAAAATCTTTGAACGATAATTGTATATTTTTGATCCAAAAACTGATTTTTCTAAAGAAAAAGATTAAAAACGTTTTTGCCAAGCCAAAAACTTTGTAATTTTAGTAAAGAATTTCATAGTTTTATAAGATTGACGAAATCTCACCTTCAAAACTGATCCAATTGCTTTCCGAGTGTTAAATCGATAAAGCAATGAGAAAACTTGAAATTTTGAAGAAGAAAAGTTATATTATTTGATCCTAATGAAATTATATGAAAAAGAAAAAGGGTTTTAACTTAAAAGTTGATTGAAAGTGAAAATTAGAATAATATGCTAGGTTTTTAATATATAAATAGGGTTTTAGAGTTAAAAAATTGAGTTTAATTAGCCATTTGAGTTAAAATATAATTTTTGGACTTAATTAATTAAAATTTGGAAAGCATAGACCAACTAGGATTAAAATTGGATTAAATCCCCTTAAAGAGTCAAAGTTTTGGCTTATTTTATAAAATTGTCCTCAAATTTTCAATTTTTAAAAAAATAGTCACTAATTTCAAAATCTTAGGGTTTCAGGGGTAAATTTTCCAAATTGGCTTGACCAAAGTCAAGTATGTGTAAAATAAAGATTTTAGAATATTTTCCCATAATTTATTTTGATCAAAAATCAATTTTTAAGAATTTAATCCCAAACTAGGATTAACCGATTAAATCGACCCACTAACTTCTAGGCCCATTTTTGAGGCGTTATACACACAACACTAGGCATCACCTCTAATGCATCACTAAGGAATTTTACACGTACGTATTTTATAATCACAGTGTACTCACATCCTATTATAATCACTAATTTTATCCGGGTCTAAACCTGTGTTTTATTTTTCATTCGAATGACGGGCTTTAAAGTTTAATTATTACATAAAAAATGGGTTTGTTTTTTAGATCTTACAATTAATGTTAAAAATCCAAAACGAGGGTAAGTAATTAATTTGTTTTTTTTAAAAAATCAATCAAAATTTTATATGTTATTTTTTCCCCTTTCGTTTTCCTCTCCTTTATTATTATTTTATTATATTATTATTCATAACTATTATTAATAATATTATCTTATTATTATTTTATTGTATTATTATTAATATTAATATTATTTCTTATAATAAAACCCAATAATAATCAAATAAACAAAAGCCCAAATGTTTTATCATTTTAAAGTCCATGTTACAAATCCATAAACCCAAGTCTGATAAGTAATATGTATAACCCATTACAAAGCCCATATTTCTTTAATTATTTCTTACCCAACCGGATAAACACATCACATGGAAACCCTAATCTTATACCCTTCTCCATGCGCAGCTGCTCCAGGGCCGTTGGATCAGCCCCTGGATCCAACGGCCGAGATTGAAGAAAGGAGAACCCTTCAGATTTCACACGCTCGCACGCGCGGGCGATCCATATCCTCACGCGCGCGTGAGTCGCACGCGCCCGACGTTTCTGCTGCCAAGAATGACTTCTCGCCTCTGATCGCCGGCCGACTGCCTCTCCGGTGATGGTCCCCTTGCATTTCCGGCCACCACATGCACAAAAAAACAAAGGAAATCGTCAGTTTTATATGAGAAAAATCAGAAAACAAAGGAGAATTGCGACCAAATTTCAGAAATTACAGAGAATTTTAGAGCCATAATCGGCCAAATCCGCAACAAAATTTCAGCAATATCAGAGAACAAACCGACAGAATTCCATCAACCACAACAACATCAGACCGATGCAACAAATATTTTCAGAGGAGAATCGTACGAGCAATGGATTAGCCAATAGGAATTTTAATCTTTTTTTTCATTCTTGTAATCCGGCTATAAAGAGAGGCCGAAAACTTTGTAAAAGGGGTTCCCCACAGTTATTTAAATCAATAGAAACCAAACTTTGAGGTATATCCTCTCCGATGTTTCGCATGCATATCAGGAAAAAAAAAAAAAAGAGTAAGTTTCTAGAGTTTTTACCTTCTGCTGAGTCTCGTCCCTTCTCGTGTTCTTCGAAATCGGCAACAAACACAGAGGCTTTGAGCCTTCGGTGGTGAGCCGCGAAGTGAAGTGGGTGATTCGTTCTTTTGAATCCAATCTTTATTTCTCATTTTCTTGCAAAATAAAAAGATTTTCAGTTCGGTTTACAAGGAAGAAAGGAGCGATTTTCATTTCGGTTTTATCAAAGGAAAGATTTTGATTCGTATTTTGGTTTTAAAAAGGAAAAGGAAGTGATTTTAATCGATTTGGGTTTCGAAATGGGGCTTTTCAACATTCAACATTCATCATATTTCTGGGTTTAAGTTTGAATCAGAGAGAGATTCTCTTTTTTTCTAATTTCTTTCGATTTGATAGAATGAAAGGGGAAGGGAGATTTAATTTTCTGTTTGTTATTTATACCCCGTCCTTACTTTAAAATAAGATTTTCATGTAATAAACCCTTCCGTCCCTTTATATTCACACCCGCAGTCCCCTATTGTTTTCAAAACCTTGCAATTTCATCACTGATTGAGTTATATTCATCTTTTATAAAAGAGTTATTTGTTTTACAGTCCCTCCGTGTTTTATAAATATCTCCCGCAGCCCTTCCTCACTGGAAAATAGCGTTGTGAGGGCTTAAAGGATTTTGATTTCTTTCGATCTAGTCACTGTGTAAGAGGGAAGTCTATTTTTCTATCAATTTTAACCTCAAAATTTTATTTTTATTTTATTTTAGTCACATTTCCAGAATCTAAATATTCTTTTTATACATGTTCATTTAGTTATTTATTTTGTATACTTTTTTACATATTTGTTATATCATGCTTTATTTTATTTTATGCCTTTTATTTAGATGTTGCACTTGTTTTTTATGTTTTTAATTTGTTGTACCATGCATGCATCTATTTATGTTTGTACATGTTTTAATTTTTGCCATACCATATATTTGCTATATGCTTTTATTTTATTCCTTTATCATGCTTTTGTATATATGTGCTTTATTTATTTGTTTTTATTTTGTGCTCATCTATTTATCGTCATGTACATTTTATTTTTGTATATATTGTTGTATTTATTTTTGCTCAACTCACATCCAATCCATAATTAATGAATCTTAACATTAACGTCTTTATTCGGTCGTAACGGATCCGTCTTATCCGACGTAAGGATGGCGGTGTATGGGTTATCTTCGGATAAATACATGGTAAATTTAAAATAAAATCCGAATCATTAAACAAACCATAATTTAAGCGTCACTTTAATCCGGAAAATCCAAAATTAATTAAGCGGTCATTTTGATAAAGGTGCCAATTTTTTGGCGTTTTTTTTAACGCTAATACCGTTTTAAAATCGTAACCGACTCTCGAACCCGTCTTTTTCGAATCTCTGGTTTTTACGGTGTTCGGTCTACCAAAAGTGACCGGTAGCGACTCCAAACCTTTTTAAATCATTTTCCCCCAAATTCCATTTTAACCCTAATTATAAATTTCCCCTCTTTTAATTCTGAAATTACCCTTTTTAATGTCAAAACCCTATTTTTTTTATTTTACCAAATTTTTAAAATTTTAAACCCTAGATTTCAATTTTCCCAATTTCAACCTAATTTTTGAAGTGTCCACTAGTGACCTCCCTTTTATCCGTTCTCCTTTTATTCCTTTTCCTTTACACTTATTTATTAATATAATTTAAGGAAGGGTCGTTACACCTATTGATCGATCAACTTATCCACGTTTCATCATCTTTAATACCAACACTAAAAACAAAACAAGTGCTCAAGTTTCGAGTTAAAAACAGTAAAATAAATTCATGCATCCCACCAATACATGCATTAAATGCATAAACCGGTAAAAACTACTTTTCTCATGTTTTCAAAACAAAACCGTGGGAGCATCATATACATATAAAAACTTTTGTAAAAATAGTCTCATGAGAATTAAAACACATGCATAATCACAAATGCACAACACAATAAGAGCATGACAAATAACTTGTAAAAACAAAGCATAATATGAGAACCTTTAAGAAAGCAATAACTTACTTACGAATATAGCGAGTTTTATCACACCTTCCCTACACCCCAAACCTTTGAAAGCACATTTAAAATTATGCCAAATTGGCATCACTCATAATCCACTCACTGATTTACCGAAATTTGCTCGATAAGTCACCCGAAAACGCGATTCGGATTTCCAATCTTCTTCAAACTTGTTCCTCTACCTCCAGATCTAATTCAAACATCAAAACTAGAGTTTTTAGTGCATTATAACACACCCAAACATCCCTCAATTCAGACTAATACTTGACAACCCCCTAAAAATATCATAAAACTTAACCGAAACTCACTGAAAACCTCTCCAAACACCACCTAAAATCGTTAAAACATGCAGATTTGGCCTAAAAAGATAAAAACCTAGTAAACAGACTCATTTTGCCTTAAAATTTTTCATGCTATTATAAATGAAATAATCAAAGTTGATGGTAAAATTTCATTGAATTTGGACATTGTTAGCTAGATCAAATTGTAAAAATAAAATAGAATAACATGACATTATAATAACTAATTTTGTCCGGGTTTAAATAAAAAACATATTAAATTAAAAAATAATACATAAATGTTATCTAAAAATAAAAAAAGTCTATAAATAAAAATATCTATTCTTTTACAATAAACCCCAAACCCAAATTTTAGAGAAATTATATCATGGGTCAGTTCCACCACGTCATCCATGAGACCAACCAATAAAAACTACCCACCTCATTATTTTTTAATTTTTCAAGTGAAGATTCACTTGGAAAAAAAAATATGACATGAAAAAATTGATGAGATGAGTAATTTTTAATAATTGATCTCATGGACATGTGATGGAACTGACCCATTATATAATTTTTCCAAATTTTGAAAGTTGTAGCCTTATCTACCTAACCGACCCTTGCCCAATCTATCAGCCTAATATCCTACCTAATAACCAAAACTATTATCAAGCCCATTACATCGTTAAAAACAAAGCCATAAACCAATTTACTTAAACCCATCTACCAATTCATTTACCCATACTCTAACTATACATGACCCAACTCATCCTAAACCTACTAGAAATCCAGAGTTATCGTCAAACTCTAACCCTTTAGTTTCTCTTAACTTTCTAGAACTTCCCCTTGGCCGTCCAGATTCTTTTTTTTAGTAAAGAAACTAAATTTCATTAGTCAAAGATAGCATCTTCCATAATATATTGTTCAATACAAGATGAAATTTAAAAAAAAGAAATATAAAAGGATCATCAAGAGACATAGCCCATCCAACTAAATTATAAGCAACTTTATTTGCCTCCCTTCCAACATGATCCCCTACAACATCAGTGCCACATAACGCCTCCTCGTCCATGAACCCGGTCACCTCAAAGTATTTGTCACATCATTGGTTCATTTCTCTTCCCATCCAACCAAAGACATTGTATCTCGTAAATCTAACAAAAGAAAAATAAGTCGAATCTAAAATGTCACATTTGAAAATTTTACCTTAAAAAATTAATTTTAAAAATTATAATTTAATCTAAAATAAAAATATAGTTGTTTAATAAATATCTTATAATAAATAAAATTCTTAAATATTATAATGAATTTTTTGAATATTTATATAATATATCTGATATAAAATCATATTAAAAGAATGCTTAAATAATCCAAAAAACATAAATATGTCAAATACATCATAGTTTTTAAAATAATAAATAATAATCTGAATATCTAAAAATAATTTTTTTTATTATTCAATAAAATAATCAAATAAAACTTAAGATCCTCCGAATGCCGCGTCGTCTAAAGTCAAAATTTGTCTATAGGAGAAAAGTAAAGGGTAGTAAGCTAAAGAGAATAGTGTGCCTCCAATGTGTAAAAAAAACACGATCACAAACGCAATAATTTTCTATAAAATCTGTAAGTTTAAAACAAAGTATGATTCACAACACAAACAATTTAATTTTATAAAAACAAGGCAATGCACCCAACTACAACACACCAATCATTAAGAGAAAAGTTTCCCAGAACTCCTCACTACCTCCACCAATCTGTAAGTGGTCCAAACCACAATCTTCATCGTACAATTTCAACCCATGCACACAATGGCATAAAATCTCAGTTCTCAAATTTAAACAAAGTTATGTAATATATTCCAAGATCACTATTCCAAAAGTTATATATAGTATATAATAAAAACACAACACAAATCTTTTATTTATAACACAGAAAGAAAACACACCTTAACCAAAGATATTCAATCTATTGAATAACATGATTTTGAACTTGAAACAATTAAAGAGTTAAAACATAGGCTTTAGAGGATCTTATAGTGTAAACAATCTAGGTTTTCTCTTAGATCACAATATATATAGAGAAAAATAATTGATTTCAATTAGAATTAGAATTTTATTAGATCATATTTTAAATATTATAAATATTAAAAAATAGTTATAGAAATTCAAAGGGATTTATTTTCTTTATTTGAGACTTTATATAATATAAAATATATTATAATAATAAATAAAGAGTATTAATAAAATAATAATAGAACTAAAGAAATTCTTTTACTAAAAATAATTAATTTTAGTAAAAAGTAGAATTCGGTTTAAAAAATAAATTTGTTACGCAAGAGTTTTCAAACTTCAAAGCATATAGTAAAAAAATAAATAATGTAATAATTTTATTTAAATAAAAAATAAAAAGCAATTTACATTAAAATTACTGAATTTATAATAAATGGATAAATTACATATTTAACTATCGATCATTTTAGAATTTTTTAAAATATCACTTTAACTTTTAAAATGTAAACTCGCACCTTAAACTTTTACAATTTTACAATCATATTCTAAAATTTGTTCTTGAATCTAGAGATTGAATTTAAAAAACTCAAAAAATTAGAGTTTCAAAATTAAAGTTTTAACCTTATGAATAATATTTTGGGTGTTACAAACACCATTTTCCCCTCTCAGTTGTACAATGAATATACAAACAAAGAATGACAACAAATAACGGAACCAATAGAGACTTTTGAACCTTTTTCTAATCCTTTTTTATAAATGCGTGACTAGCGTTGTTTTATTCGTTAAAATAAAATAATCCTCTTTAAATTAAATAAGTAAAAGAATAGTATAATAAAAAGGGTCGATCCATAAGAAATTTGGAATTTCTGATGTAATTTGTATAGATTCTAATCCAGGATGTTGCAAACAATTAATTAAAAAGTGGGTTTGATGAGATTTTGATAAAAATAAAACTTAAACAAATTAAAATAAAATAAAGATTGAGAAAAAAATAGTAGTTGAAAATATCAATGAAAAAATCACCTCGAGCTAAATTTGTTTCAATTCTGTCGATCATTGAAATGGATTTCTACTCGAGGATTCATGTCGGTTACAGTCTACAAGGTCCAACCCGTTGTAATTTGCCTTTCTATCTTGTAACCGATCTTCCCAAGCCTATATTTGAAATATGATTCTTGAGTGAATTAACCACAGCTATTGTTGTTAAAACGATCAGATTAAGTATTGGAAAGGTGTCGCGTGTCAAAAGTGCGCGTTTAGTGCAAGTGGACACATCGAAAGTAATAAGTGATAAGTATTTTATCGAGTTATCGTCTCCTCAAGGACCGATATACTTAATATGCTTTCTTCACCTTCTTGTTCTGTGGAAAAAGTAAAGAACACAAGTGAGTTGATTTGATTTATCGAAACTAAAATAACTAAATAAAAATAAAGAGTTGAAATAGTAGAGAGAGATGGGCTAGGATCTAGTTGCGTCGTATTGTGGAATTGATTGACTTGTCTCTGTCCAATGCAATCGTATATCACTGCCTCGGCAGCACTGCAGTTTACTGCCTTGGCAGCGACAATACTGTCTGCCGCAGCAATCCCTTGCTCGTGGGCAGACTTTACCAAAGTTCGGCAAAGTTTCCTTGGATGACTCCGCTTATCCCTAAGTCAGAGTGCTATTGATGACTAGTCCTTGATGATACCTCCCAGCGTGAACCAATTATACTCACCAACCAATCTCACACTTCTTTTAGCCGCTGAAACTCTTAACCTATCCCTAGGCCGAGTTAGTATTTCGCGATTGAAACACCGCACTTACCCCTTTCGTGAATCTAACTCTCCCGAGCTTAGATAAATGGATGATTCACAATATCCTCTCTCGAGCTCAATTGTGAAAACAAGGAATAACAAAGGATAAGCAAACCTTGATAACTTTATTGCATTGAATCAAAGACAAAGTACAATCTCCTCTCACAAATACTCGACAACCTTCACCTAATCCCTAAGAAGGTTTAGAACATAATGGAGGAGAAGAAAACAAGAATATAGTCGGCTCTCTCCCTAGTTATTTCGTGTTTTGTACATTGGGTGACTAGGTCCTTATATAGGCTAGAACTAGGGCAAACCTTTCCTAAGGAGAATACAACTTGGTGTAGGGAACAAGTCAAGTACATAATAATAAAATATTTCCAAGTTTGATTCGGCTAAGGAGGCTTTCCCGCGTGGTCTTCCTTTGGGCTTTTCCTTGTGCTAGCCAGCTCCGATCCATGGGCTTCAAGTCCAGACACGTTCCTTGGACTTTTATCTTTCCATCGCCTATAGTCTTGCTTCCTGTCTTTCTGCTACTGCCTCGGCATCAGGTCCTGCCTCGGCCTTGTCCCTGCCGCGGCACTGGTTCTCCTACACAGATATGAAAACGCAGTAAAACGTGCTTTTTTCTGTAGATATTATCTATATGAATATAACTTCTAAATATATCACATTAAGCACATGCATTGGTGCGAGTGGGTGTATATTTGATGATTAATGCCCATAAAAGGAGTAAAAAGTGATAGTGTGTTGAGCACTTATCACACCCCCAAACTCGAACTATTTCTTGTCCCCAAGCAATGCAAACCATCAATTTGCCGAACTCTACTCTCTCTTGGTCTTACATGTCCATCTATTCTCCCCACCATAACTAGGCCTATTCTTAAGCCTTAACCATTCGGTTACCCAAGGGTTTACCTAGAAACAAACTATAAGAATTGTGAGTGTGTGCGTTTTTGTGGACAAGTTGATTAAGGGATTTCTTAGATAAACTCTAAGTTCAAGACAAATAGACATTGGTTAAGTGTTCTCTTCTTTTTCAAACCCCAAATCTTGAGCCGATTTCGGGCACCTCAAAGACTTGTGTTTTTCTTTTCACTAAATTCTTTCTTTCTTTTTAATATTCCTTAAAACATACTAGAGCCAGTTTCTGGCACCTCTAGCATGAAGAAGAGACTTTGTAGAGCCGGTGGTAGGCACCTCTAGTTACTTTCCAAAAATCTAAGTCTTTATCACCTAAGTTCATTAAAAGAATTCCTATAATCCAACAAGTCCCAAAAGTGTTTAAAGTTCTTCCTATAGTGAGCTTCTAGGTTTTCATCCTTAAGCATCCTAAGGTTAAGCCCTCTTAACTGAACCTAAACATGGTAAGGAAAAAGATTTCTATAGCCTTAAAGAATAAACTAAGGCAATACTGATGATAAGCAGTGCAAAAGTGTAAGCAGTAAATTCAAGTAAGGCGGGGAGCATAAAATATTAAATAAAAAATCACTGGAATACTCCCTTTTTGGCAAGGCCGCGACAGTAGATTGCTGCCTTGGTAGTGAATCTGCACCCCCAAACTCAAACCAAGCATTGTCCTCAATGCTTTATATTTGAAGAAGTAAGCGGCAAGACAAAATGTGATTTGCATGACTTTATGACAGAAGTCCCTGGTCCATCCTCATCGTTGGGGCGTGTATTCGTCCGTTTCTTCAATGGGTACGCCTGCAGAAACACATAAACCCGTAATCAAGCAAGGGAAATACAATGGTCCTCTATCTTTCTTACCGCACTCGTGAATTTCCCGAAGGATGATCTCGCCAACGTTGATGGTCCTCTTGTTGATGATGGATTGGATCAGCACCAATCTTTTGCGATCCACCGTGCTATTGTGTGATGTGGGGATGATCCGTCGTTTGACAAAGTTGTTCCACATCTTGGCCTTGAGCTTAAGGCTTTGTCTTGTTACGGATCCTCGATGGGTACCGGTTTCCCATGGGGTGTTCGCGTAACAAAGATAATCTTTGATGAGTTCGTAGTCCTCGACAGTGATGTCCTCCATGAATTCAGCGTGGATGTCACTGACAGGGGTAAGGCCGTAGAAATTATTGATCGTCTCGGCATCGAGCTGGACTGGCCTGCCGCGGCAATGAACAAAGAGGGAGTCTTTGTTGGGCCCGTGCGCGTAAAACTCCCGGACCATCGTGGCATTTGCCTGGGCAGGTTGAAGACAGAAAATTTCCCAGTTTTCGTACATAATTCTATCGAAAAGGTAATGCTCAATACCGTAGTTCTCTTCATCTGCATGCTGGAAACCTTGCTCTTCCCATAGTTGCCGAGCGATAAAAGATCGGTTAAAGCGATCTTCAACGTTGGCGGGGGCGAATCGCTTGTATGTTTCCATCAAGATTGAGAGATGTGATTTCTTGGAGTTTTTCTTGAAAAGAATCTGGAGATTAGTGAAGATTAGTATGCAGAGAGTACTGTGAGAGAGAGATTGTTATGAATACTAAAGAAAACAAGAAAGCAAGAGTGAATAGTTCAAGAGGAAGGAGTTTCTTATATAGGCCTCGGCCTTGTGACCGTTGAAGCCACTAGCCGTTTTGTAACCGTTTCCTTTTTCTGCCGCGACAGGAATCTTGACAGACTAGCCGTTACACTGTTCTGCCCGTTGGGACTGCTGCGGCCCTGACACTGTTTTATTGCCTCGGCAGAGTTCCTGCTATGAACTATTTCTCCTTTATTCTTGTTTTTATTCCTAAATAAAACACACAAAAGAAAAATACTGAAAGAAAAAAATAATTAGAGAAAATAAAAATAAAAATAAACTAACTAATCCTAATATATTAATAAAGAAAAGGGAGGAGATCATGTTACTGGTGGAGAGCATGCAAATGCATCTCCCAAAATTATTCTCTCCCTTAGGCCCAAATTATGAATCGGTTATGGGCCACTCTTTTTTTCTGTGTGTCTATCCACCTTGGCTTAATCTTCTTGCCGAATATCCTCCCGAGCTGACTGCCAAGGCAGGATATCTTCTTCTCTACTGTGTGGATGGCCTTGCACTCCTCTGGATCGTCATATTTTTTTAAGTTGTGGAATGCGTTGATTTTGACTTGTTGGTCGTTCACCCGCATTGTCAACTCTCCTTTTTCCACGTCAATTAATGTGCGTCCAGTTGCAAGGAAAGGTCTCCCTAGGATGATCGGTGCATTGTCATCTGCTTCACAATAAAGGACAAGGAAGTCAGCAGGAAAAATAAACTTATCTACTATTACCAGTATGTCCTCGATTTTTCCTTCAGGTTGCACATAGGATCGATCCGCTAGTTGGAGCATCACTATTGTAGGCTTCGCCCTTCCAATTCCAAGCTTTTGAAAGACTGATTTGGGCATGAGATTTATGCTTGCTCCAAGGTCGTATAGGGCCTTACCTTCATAACTCTTACCTATCGCACAAGGTATAGTAAAGCAGCCAGGATCTTTTAACTTTGGTGGCATGCGGTTATGCAGCATTGCCATGCATCCCTCGGTAGCAGCCACTGTCTCAAACTCACCTAATCGTTTTCTCTTTGACACCATGTCCTTTAGGAACTTGGCATAGTTAGGCATTTGTTCAATAGCTTCAATGAAAGGTATGTTGATGTGGACTTGCTTCAAGATGTCGAGGAACTTCTTGAATTGCTGGTCCTGTTTTTGCTTTTTCAACCTTTGTGGGAACGGTGATGGTGGTCTCATCTCATCCAGGGTTTCTTTAGTTTGAAATTTTATACCTGGTACCACTGGAGTTGTTGCTGCCTCGGCAGGCTGCTCAGGAGCTACAGTGCTCTCTGCCGGGGCAGTGTTGTCAACTTCAATTTGCTCGGCCACTTCTTTTGCTTGATCCGCTGATTGAATTTGGCTCTCTGGGATCTTTTCCTTCAGCTGTAGACCACTCCTAGTAGTGATTGCTTTGCATTGTTCATGGCTCATTACCTTAGCAACTTCAGTATTGCTAGGTAAGCCTCCTTGTGGTCTAGTGATTATGCATTGAGCAAACTGCTCAACCTGAGTTTCAAGCGTTTTAATGGTCACTTCTTGATTTTGCAACCTTATCTCAGTTCTATTCATGAAGGCATCTGTCTTCTTGATGAAATTGCTATTCTCTTCCATGTATTACTCAGTTTTCATCATGAAGGCCTTTAGCGTGTTCTCCAATGAACTTACCGGTTGCTGCTGCATCTGCTGCTGCGGCATTGACTGTTGGGCTTGCTGCTGCGACATCGGTTGCTAAAATCCCGAAGGTTGGGTGATTGGGTTTAAGGCATTGTTTGGGTTGCTCCATGATAAGTTTGGATGCCTCTTCCATGAGGGGTTGTATGTGTTGGACATCACATTGTTGCGGTTGTAGTTTCCAACATACATACCGGTTTCTTGATTCATGCAATTAGAGGAACTGTGGTTACCTCCACATAATTCACAATATGAATCAATTACCTTGACCTCATGGGTATTTTGTTGTAACTGTAGGTTTTGTACCATCTTGGTAAGAGAGGCCGATTGTGCTGCCACTGAACTTGATGAGTCTAATTCATTTACCGTGGCTTGGCGTCTTACTCCTCCTCGCCTAGATGTAGGAAACTGAAAGTCATTCTTTGCGAGTTTATTCAATATTTCAATAGCTTCCTCAGGTGCTTTATCCAGGAGTGTTCCGTTTGCCGAGGCATCTAACATCATCCTTGTCGGGGCATTCGTGGCATTGTAAAACATTGTCACTTGTGTCCATAGGGGAAATCCATGCAAAGGACACTTGTGCAATAGCTCCCTGTAGCGTTCCCATGCCTCGTACATTGGTTCGTCTTCTGCCTGTCGAAAAGAAGTAATTTCATTACGGATTCTATCATATAAATTAGTGGGATTAAAACGAGTAATGAAATCACGGCAAAGTTCACTCCAGGAACCAATAGAACCTGCTGGAATGCTATTCAACCACGCTTTCGCCCTATCCCTCAGTGAATAGGGGAATAGCTTTAATCGCAAGACATAGTCATGGACTCCTTGGATTTTGAAAGAGTTGCAGATTTCCATGAAGGACTTGAGGTGCTGCCTTGCGTCTTCAGTTGCAGACCCACCAAATTGTCCAATTGTATTTAACATATTGAACATAACGGGTTTGAGTTCAAAATGGGCGGCTTCAATCTCCGGTGTAACGACTCTTGTGTTTAATCCGTTTAAGTCCTCTTCTAGGAAGTCTCTGACAGTGAGCTGCCGCGGCCCAGGTGGCGGCGGAAGTCCTCCATTGCCGGCAGGTAAGTTTTGTCCTGCACGGTGTTCTGCCATGGCTCCTTGGATCTATCTCCTCAACCTTTGCCTTGTTCTTTTGATCTCTGGGTCTAACTCGTACAAGGGATTGGTTGGATTGGCCCTGGTCATACACCAAAACAAACAAGATAAAAATAAAAATAAAAATAAAATAAAAAGAAACAAGAAAATAAAGAAAACAAAATTTAGTTGTCAGTCCCCGGCAACGGCGCCAAAAACTTGTCGCGTGTCAAAAGTGCGCGTTTAGTGCAAGTGGACACATCGAAAGTAATAAGAGATAAGTATTTTATCGAGTTATCGTCTCCTCAGGGACCGATATACTTAATATGCTTTCTTCACCTTCTTGTTCTGTAGAAAAAGTAAAGAACACAAGTGAGTTGATTTGATTTATCAAAATTAAAATAACTAAATAAAAATAAAGAGTTGAAATAGTAGAGAGAGATGGGCTAGGATCCAGTTGCGTCGTATTGTGGAATTGATTGACTTGTCTCTGTCCAATGCAATCGTATATCACTGCCTCGGCAGCACTGCAGTTTACTGCCTTGGCAGCGACAATATTGTCTGCCGCGGCAATCCCTTGCTCGTGGGCAGACTTTACCAAAGTTCGGCAAAGTTTCCTTGGATGACTCCGCTTATCCCTAAGTCAGAGTGCTATTGATGACTTGTCCTTGATGATACCTCCCGGCGTGAACCAATTATACTCACCAACCAATCTCATACTTCTTTTAGCCGCTGGAACTCTTAACCTATCCCTAGGCCGAGTTAGTATTTCGCGATTGAAACACCGTACTTACCCCTTTCGTGAATCTAACTCTCCCGAGCTTAGATAAATGGATGATTCACAATATCCTCTCCCGAGCTCAATTGTGAAAACAATGAATAACAAAGGATAAGCAAACCTTGATAACTTTATTGCATTGAATCAAAGACAAAGTACAATCTCCTCTCACAAATACTCGACAACCTTCACCTAATCCCTAAGAAGGTTTAGAACATAATGGAGGAGAAGAAAACAAGAATATAGTCGGCTCTCTCCCTAGTTATTTCGTGTTTTGTACATTGGGTGGCTAGGTCCTTATATAGGCTAGACCTAGGGCAAACCTTTCCTAAGTAGAATACAACTTGGAGTAGGGAACAAGTCAAGTACATAATAATAAAATATTTCCAAGTTTGATTTGGCTAAGGAGGCTTTCCAGTGTGGTCTTCCTTTGGGCTTTTCCTTGTGCTAGCCAGCTCCGATCCATGGGCTTCAAGTCCAGACACGTTCCTTGGATTTTTATCTTTCCATCGCCTATAGTCTTGCTTCCTGTCTTTCTGCCGTTGCCTCGGCATCAGGTCCTGCCTCGGCCTTGTCCCTGCCGCGGCACTGGTTCTCTTGCACATATATGAAAACGCAGTAAAACGTGCCTTTTTTCTGTAAATGTTATCTATATGAATATAACTTCTAAATATATCACATTAAGTACATGCATTGGTCCGAGTGGGTGTATATTTGATGATTAATGCCCATAAAAGGTGTAAAAAGTGATAGTGTGTTGAGCACTTATCAAAAGGCCTGACTCGAATTATGTTGTCTCATTGATAATCGAATCTGATCTTATTTTTTCTTAGCGGACTATCGCTAAGTGTGTTCATAGGAAGTCAAAATTGCCACAGACAAATCCTTCCTCCCACAATATATTAAAACAACATCTAGACCAACGAGCTCTCTTTGGTTTGAAAATATTTTAATGTTGTAAGTATGGCCGATTGCCAAACTACTAAACCAGAAAAATGAGAATGTATCCCAAAGGGAATTAAGTACTATTCAATTCTCACGCATGAAATTGATTCATTGTTAGCTCTCGGCTTAAAGGAAATTAGCTAAGCATGATATCAATTATCATACTTGACATATTTTTTCAAAATATAAAAAGACTTAAAGTTAAAAAAATAATTTTATTGAAGAGCAAAGGAACAAGACACGAGTTCAAAAGATAGACTAATAGCTCTAAAGCCTTACTGATGGAAGGTATTTATAGGTTTCTAATCTTCCTAAAAATAACAAAATGAAAAATAAAATAAAAGATAATCCTTGAGTTTAAAATTTAAAAATAAGATATCCTAAAGATCTTCTCAGATTTTGATGACTAAATTGCCTCCAGAATCTTCTCGAGTCTTCTAGTCGAAGATACTCGATGTAAAATTCCGAGTATGGGATTTGGAGGATCCCGATGCTGTGTGGACGCGGGCCTCAAATCCTGGATGTAGGATCCCGATACTGTGTGGACGCGGGCCTCATCCTAGAGTATGGAATTCCGATGTTGTATGGACACGGGCCCTGCTCAGAGTGTAGGATCCCGATGCTGTGTGGACGCGAGCCTCACTACCTTGTGTTTGATTTTGGCTGGCACGTGTATGTTGTGTGCGTTAGTGTACATCTCTTTATGCCATGAGTTAGGCGAGTTGTTAGAAGCCTTTGTGTGCACTCTTTACTATACTATCTTGCTTGCTCGTTTTATGATACTTATGACTTGTTAGAGTTTTGTTGTACCACTGAGCTTGTTAGCTCAGCGTGCGAAATTGTGGTTTTTCCGTGCGTAGGTGACAGGTAGCTTTGGAGGGGCACATCGAGGAAGGACTTCCCAGCATCGGAGCCGTTTTAAGAGTATAGTACTTGATCTTTAGTAGGACTTAATGTATTCATAGGACCTTACCACATATTGAGTCTGTATCTTTACTTTGGATTTTATTTTGAGTTGGATAATGTATTTTGAAAGGAGCTCTTATTTTTTAAACACTTTAATATATTTTATTTTGACTTACGTGGATATATGAAACGTGACATTTTAAGTATTTGGACACGTGCTTTTAAAAAGGATTTTTGATGAGTTGGGTTTTGGGTGACCCGAATGTGGCGCTTCGGATCCGGATCGGGATCGAGGTGTTACATGAATAGTAAAAAAAATAAAATATAAAATAAAGAAGGTAATAAAGTTAAAAAAATTAAGAACAAGATTTCAATTTATTCCTTATTTTTATCGTTCTTTTAATAAAGGTTAAAGTTTTTTAAAAGGATGATAACATTAAAAAAAGTCATTTAAAACAAAAATAAATAGAATTGGGTTTTAATAAAAGTGATTGGGTCATAATTATGAAACCCAATTTTTAAACAACTCAAAAACATTATTTCAACGAAAAAAGGATCAAATCACCATCTTTAAAAAATTCAAAAGTTCTTGATGTTCTTCAAGAATGAAGAACACCGAGAACAAACCACAGAGTCGACCACCTTCCATCGGTGTCGACCGACGGTGGGAATAAAAAATCTTTTTGGTTTTAAACTTTAACTAAAAATCTCTCTTTAAATCGAATAAATTAAAATAAAAATACTCAAAAATCCGACAAAAAGGATGATATTTAGAATTTTTAAACAAGATAAATTTTATTATTTTTTATAATATACATCCAATAATAAACAAATAAAAGTAAATCTAAAATAAAAATAAATAAATGAATAAATAAATAAATAAATAAAAGGAGATACCTCAAAAAAAAGCTTTCGAGATTTTATTTCAACCAAAATTCCAGTACAAATTGGAGTATTCTCTAAAGAATTTTCGCATAAAATCTCTCGTGGTTCGTGGTGTTTACAAGTGATGGAGAGGGTTTTTATAGTAAGAAATTCAGAATAAAAAATCCCCAAATTTATCTGATTCTTTCCCTTTCCAATTGGTGAAAAATTGGAGTGATTTGGGGTTGATTCCTTCTTAACTTTCATCCAAATCTGAGCCAATTTGAGTTTGATTCTTCCTTTTTCCTTTCCATATTCGAATCAAGCTTTGATTTCTTCCCTTTTCTTTTCAAATTGGAAATCACAGCAACCAATTTCCATAATCTCCCTTCATTGTGTGTGAATCTGGGGACTCCCTTCATTGTGTGTGAATCTGGGGAGATTGGTGTGGGAGATGAAACGTGGGACCCACGTTTGGATGCCATCTTTCTTGGATCCAATCTGGACCATTGGATCTTATTTGGATCCAATGGTTAATAATTGGCTGCACATAGAAATAAAATCAATAGTTAGGGTTTTTATTTGGACTAAATGAATCTCATTTAAAATTAAATAGATCATTATTTTATTGGGTTAAATGGGTATCATTTAAAATTAAATGGACCGTTATTTTATTGAATTTTAAAAAAATAAAAAAAATGAATAAAAGATTATGGTGAAAATTTAGTGTCAACAACTACCCCTTCTTTACTCATTCCGGTGAAATAAGGAATGGAGCAAAGAACAAAAACACTAATTTTCACCGATGACAAACTTGTTGTGCGGATTCATTCTCTTTACGCGTGAACGAATTGGCTGGTTCCATTTTCCTCATGCCTGAACGGATAGGCAAGTTCTATTCTTCTCGTGCCTGAATAGATAAGCAGGTTCTACTCTCCTCATGCTCGAGTAGATAAGCAAATTTCAAAAAAGGGTTCCATTCTCCTCATGCACGAATGGATATACAGGTTCTACTCTCCTCATGCTCGAGTAGATAAGCAGTTTAAAAGAAAACAAGGGTTCTATTCTCCTCATGCACGAATGGATATGCAGGTTCTATTCTCCTCATGCTCGAATAGATAAGCAGGTTCTACTCTCCTCATGCTCGAGTAGATAAGCAAAAAAATGATTCCATTCTCTTCATGCACGAATGGATATGCAGGTTCTATTCTCCTCATGCTCGAATAGATAAGCAGGTTCTACTCTCCTCATGCTCGAGTAGATAGACAAAAAAATGGTTCCATTCTCCTCATGCACGAATGGATATGCAGGTTCTATTCTCCTCATGCTCGAATAGATAAGCAGGTTCTACTCTCCTCATGCAAGAGTAGATAAGCAAAAAAATAGTTCCATTCTCCTCATGCACAAATGGATATACAGGTTCTATTCTCCTCATGCTCGAATAGATAAGCATGTTCTACTCTCCTCATGCTCGAGTAGATAAGCAAATTTCAAAAAAGGGTTCCATTCTCCTCATGCATGAATGGATATGCAGGTTCTATTCTTCTCATGCTCGAATAGATAAGCAGGTTCTACTCTCCTCATGCTCGAGTAGATAAGCAAAAAAATGGTTCCATTATCCTCATGCATGAATGGATATGCAGGTTCTATTCTCCTCATGCTCGAATAGATAAGCAGGTTCTACTCTCCTCATGCTCGAGTAGATAAGCAAAAAAATGGTTCCGTTCTCCTCATGCACGAATGGATATGCAGGTTCTATTCTCCTCATGCTCGAATAGATAAGCAGGTTTTACTCTCCTCATGCTCGAGTAGATAAGCAAAAAATGGTTCCATTCTCCTCATGCAAGAATGAATATGCAGGTTCTATTCTCCTCATGCTCGAATAGATAAGTAGGTTCTCTTTGTTGAGAGCATTTCATATACCTGTCAAATTGAACAAATGGCACAATTATGATGAACATGCCCCTAAGGATGCCTAGTGTGCATTTTTCATTTTTTATTCAATTCTTTAGGCTTTCTCTCTTCTTTTCTCTTCAAGAATTTCCTCTTCGAGATTCTTCTTCTTCTTTGCTTCCAAGTGCATTTGCTCGTTCAACCCAGATAGACAGTCATGTTTTTTTTCAATTTGCTCATGTTGTTGACGCGATTAAACCAATGGGAAAGACCAACTTTTATCATTATATTTTTAACACTCATCTTGCTTTCATCTTTTCTGAGGTAAGAAAATTTTCTAATCGGATGAAAACTCTCACATCATGAGACATCTTCTAAAATAAAGGTAACTCTCATGCTTAAAGGTATACTGGTACCATTTTCTAAGCTTCTCATGAGTTCTTCGATTCTTTCCCCTTGCTGAGCAATTTTATGTGCTTGCCCAAAAATATTCTTGTTTTGACCTTTTTTCAGCCCAATTCTTTTAGATACCTTAAGTCGATGTAGAATCAAAACATTAGGAAATTTCTTGAATGCTGCTTTTGTTGTGTAAATTTTGGATCTGACAAAGATGTATAATGAAACAAAATTCTTCCCAGCTATCAAGCCTTTAAAAAGAATTATCTTATGTATGCCTAATCTGTGAACTATCTGAGCCGCCCTTTACGAGTTTTCAACTCAGATCCTCCTTTGATTTCAATACGCCCTTTGCGGATTTTCTTCTTGAATCCTCCTTGTTCTTTTTTCCTTTTCCTTTTTGTTTTTTCATTTCTTTTTCCTTTGCATATAAGGCGCCCTTTACGGGTTTTCACCTTTAAATACTTTTTCTTCTTTTTCTAGGCGTAGTTTCTCTTGACTGGGCCTGAATTCAACGAATTTTAGCTTCTCACAATTCATCAAACCTTCGACGCAACACAAAGTCATTCTCAATTAAGTGCTTACTTTTCATGGGTATCTTCTAGATTGCCAATATTTTCTTCAGCATGAAGTCTCATTTCTGAAATTGTCTTGGTCGAATCTTATTATTATTGGCATGTATCATCCTCTTTTGATACATCTAATCATGGAAAACAACGTTTAACCTTTTTCAATGAGGCTCAACTGGTCACTTCCTTGGAATAAACTTGCTTCTTCTAACTCTGCTTCCATCAGAACATGGGGAGCGAGATTTCAACCCGGATCGACACTTCAACTTCTTTCTTGTAAACGAGTGAAAACGGTGTTGCTCTCATTCCACTTGAGGCATTTATGCTATGCTGAACAATTGCCCCTTAAAATCAATACCATGAAACCTTTTTCATGAATTTATGTTACTTTACTCGTAAGGCGCAAAAAGGCTATAAATAAGGTTTTCAAGAGAATAAAGACTAGAAATGAGAATTTAAACTTTAAAGTCGTGGCAAACACAAAAAGAACATAGTCAGATGCCTCAAAATTCATAGTATGAATGATTCATGAATCAATCAACCGGATAGTGTCCCATTTTAGTGGCTCTCTTTAACTCACCAACTCACCAATTTTCAATATTCCCACTTTTCTAATCTCGATCAAACATTAGAAGTTTAGTGGTCCATGAAGAAAGGTTAACTCAATTAGGCAGAATGTATTCTGAAAACAAACTTCTTTTTCTCAAATATTCATGTGTGATCCAAATGGTCTTTTAAGGTTTGTAATGTAGGGTAGGTTATGGTTGAAAAAGAAAAGATACATAGGC
The DNA here is from genome assembly GCA_035048815.1 of Abelmoschus esculentus. Lineage (NCBI taxonomy): Eukaryota > Viridiplantae > Streptophyta > Magnoliopsida > Malvales > Malvaceae > Abelmoschus > Abelmoschus esculentus. The sequence continues at coordinate 1,584,215 of JAUCBN010000061.1, read as the reverse complement.
TCAAATATATATATTCAAGGGTGGTTAAACCAAGGATCAACTTTTCTTGATGAAATCTTCGTTTGCTTATTCTCAAGATCACTCTAGACTACCCATTTTGGGTTTTCACCGTAGAGTTCTTTTCTTTTCTTGCACATGCCTGATTTCAAGGATTTAGCGTAAGCTCTGTGCTTTCATCCTCTTTCACGATTTAACTCTTATCTCTTTTTCTTTTTCTCTTCTCTTTTTTTTTCTTTGATTTTTTTCCTTCATTTTTTCTTTTTTTTTTCTTGTCTTTTTTAATCTGACAAATTTTTTCTCACTTAAAAACAACCTTTCATCCTGTTTGCCTCCATTGTGGGGAGTGATCCTTGTTTAGGGTTCAAACACAAGAAAAATGTTAGGCTCAAAGGGGACAACACGTGATTTTTTTATTTTCTTATTTGAGAAGGGAAATGAAGGAATGCCAAATGTCATTTCACACACAAATATCATCTAAGAGAAGTAGTCTTCGGTTGGTAGATGTTTTAGAGCTATCACTTTATTCAAAAACCCTTAACAACAATGTCTAAGAGGAAAATTCACTGAAAATGGGATCTTTCCCATTAATCTTGAACACATATTTTTGCCCTCTATCTCAGGATTAGATTTAAGAATCATTCATACAATCAATAATAGAAGCTCTACCAAAAGGGTATTTTTGGAAGAGAAATGAATCAAATGAATGAAAAAAAATGTTTGCCACTTGTGAAAAATAAAAGAAATGTATCTTTTAACGAGTAGAATAACATAAAGTCACTTAAAAGGATCTTTGGTGTTTGAAAGCAAAAGGGTTCTAGGCCTGACTTCATCATTGACTAGAAAAATCTTCTATTGTCCAATTAGCATGAGTGAATTTCATTCAAGCTCAACATATCTATGATGCAACAAGATTCAATTGCTGAAGTCATTCATGTCATAGGGCACTCTTCGTATTTTTTCCTCAATTTTCCCATCTTTGGTAGCTCATTATCCAATAGTGGAGGATAAACTTGGTTTTTCGTATCTTGCCACCTCTACACATATGGATAGATGCTTTAATCATGTTTTTGCTTCATTCCTCATAAGACAAGCCAATTCAAGATCATATCAATGACATGCTTGTACGTTTGCTAAAAAACCATGATAAATCTCTTTATGTTCGTATACTTGCCCAACTTAACTGAATTTACCGAGATACGGAGTCGAACAAACAAATTAGTCACCAAGTTTAGGTCTATGTTGCTCTGAATTTTTTCTCCAAAAAGGTTTTGAGGATAAAAATCTTCTCACTTCTTGTTTTTCGTGGCCTTATGAACAACTTCATAAAGGTCAAATACCTTTTAATCTTGGGTTTTTTTCATGATTAGCAATCTGTTAGTTTAGTGCACTAGTGAACTCCTTCCGAGATGAAGTTGAAACTTGACTTTGGGCGAGATGGATTCCTTTAGAGCTCTAAAACCTCAACATGACTGTTATCTGGGTAACAACATCCAATAAGCTCATGTATTCTTGAAGTTGTCGACTTATCTTCAATGACTATTGCTTTGGAATCGTGCTTCTATGAAACTTTACTCCCTTTTTTAGATTAATTCTTTGTTATTTTTGAATTTATGCAATGATGTAAAAACACAAACAAACAAACAAAAAAGCAAAAATGCAAATGCATGAATGCAAAAGAAGGGCCATCAATTCCATAAATAGTTGTTCCTAAAACAAGCTTTTATTGAATGCCAAAGGTCCTTATTACAAAATAAAAGTCTAATAAGTCTACGAATACATCTTAGCTCAGGTATCTAATTCTTTTATCTCCTCTATCAACTATACGAGTCTTGGTCCTACTTCCCCTGCTGGATTGATGTACTGGCGAAGACATGTTGCTTCCTTGGCTAACATCATCACGTATTTGGCTACATCTTGAACCTGAGTCATGACATATCTATCGAACTCATCCCTTTCTCAGAAGCTCCTAGCATTGTCTCTGAGTCGAGTGAACCAGTAATCATTGCCTCCTTCGTTGATATCTTCAAGAACTAAAATCTTCGTTTTGTACTCCTGAATGATATTTTTCATAGCCTCTACTTCCTTCTTCAGCATCTCATTCTCATTTTGGCTAGCCTGAAGCTCAGTGTAAGTGTGATGATTTTGGAAGCGTTCAAAGGGATTGATTTAAGTCTGCTACCTTGGCTTGTAGCTCAACCACGACAGTTTGGTTTTGCTTTAGCTTTTCAATAGTTGTATCATACAAAGACTGCAACTCTCCCACGCGAATTTATTGTCATTTGCCTTTCTCTTTCATGCATCTGCAATCTTATCTTCTCCTTCACGGACTCGTTTGCTACTGTCGACTTGTTTTTCCTTCTTCTTCTCATTTATGAGCATTTGTTTGTATTTTTCAACTTCCTTCACGCCACGCTTTCTTTCATTTTCTACAGCTTGATGAATCTCTTATTTCCAATGCTTAGGAGTCTTCCTCAGATCTACATTTCGGACTGTTGTTTGGAACTTGAGGAAATCAACTTTCTGAATCTCAAATTTCTCTTCCAAGTTATTGTATAACTTTAGTATTCGGTTTGTCTCCCCCTTTTGCTTTTCTACATCCAAACTTGTCTTGTACAGGTCTCTCGCGTGTTGTTCCTGTAATGATTCTATCTTAGCCTTAGCTCTTTCTAGTTCAGCTCTTAAAATATCAGCTTCGGATGGGACAATCTTCAATTACTCTTCTATAGGCTTGGATTGGCCAGTAGATTATAAAATCTTATTATTTACCCTTACCCGTCTCCAAACTTCGTAGTCAGGGTAAGCATGTGTTCACTATCATACTCTACCTTCATGATATAGCAATGCTTCCACGAATCATTAATAGTTTGGATCTTTTCTCGGAACTCCCCTTGAAACACGAATTCAGATGAATCAAGACCTGCAGTAAAGGGGACAAATTGTCTTGAGCTATACTGTCGTGAGAGTAACAAAGGAGAGCAACCAATTCCCCCATAAACCTAACAACATCAGATGATTGTAGCCTCCACACTTGTACAACACTTTAACATGACCCATCCAAGGAACCCTCCATACGATGTCCTGATCAAGAAGGTCTCTAAATATGTCAATCCACTTATTCTTCTTAAATATTGGCCATTCTTTGGCTAGAAACTCTCGGAGCGGGGAGAAGTTTGGAGATGACCTATTAGGTAATGTTAGCATGGGGAACTTCCAAAAATGACTAAGAGCCCAGACTTGAAGCAACGGAGCACATCCTCTAAAGCGTACACCCTCTAATTTCCTACATGCATTCAAAGAAATAAAGGTCTCTGCTAGTACTGCCGGTACTGGGTTAACTCCCCTCTTCAATTGCTCAAATAAGTCTAATAAAGCCTCATCAATATACCTAAGGACCCTTGGAAATATGACCAAGCCGTAGATTGCCATGGCTAAAAGATCTACCATTTTCTCTTCATCTGGATGAGTAGGAATTATGTTTCAAATACGAGACCAAGGAAAAGGAAAAACACCTCCTTTCTTCCGTATATGACCTTTAACCCATCCATCACTCATACCAGTAAAAGACATAAGCCTCTAGTGAGCATTCTTATTCTTGGGTGGTTTGGCATAAACCCAGTTCTTATTGACCTTACGCAGATTGAACAATGTAAAATAATCTTCGAACGTTGGCATCATGTCCTCCCCATTGAAAGTGAAGCAACAATACCCATGATTCTAGAATTGATCTAAAGCTTTAAGGAAGGGCTCATCTACTTTCACATACAATAAGTAGGCTATGTCTCCATAAGTTTCGAAAAATAATTTCTTAGTGGCATAGTCCATATGATCCCATATCTCTCTCAACTCATGTATCCTGTTCTGTTTGACACTAAAGTGAGTTTCCTCTGATGTCTCTGTCATATGATCAATAGTCAAACTATCCCCAAACTCATGTTGATTGACCTCAGACCAGTAACGCACTTTTCCATGTTCTTCTTCCTTTTTTAGGTACCTCCCATCCATTTTCAAAAGCTATTTTCTAATTGAGCAAATACCTTGAGAATCAACCCCTTCTAATATGATGATGAAAGGAACGAAATATGCAAAAAAAAAAAAAAAAGAAAATTAATTACTACAGAAATAAAACTCAAAATAATTTTATTGTATGAATAATAACTGGGCAACGCATTCCAACATTTCAAGACATGTTTCCACTGATTATTCCTAAGAAATCATTTTGACCAAATTCTAACTCTAAGGTTTTTTCATATGGTTCTAAAGGGGTGGGCTTCTAGATTCACACACATGGTTTGGTTCTAGAAAAGTCCCCAAGCTGTCCTCGCTATCCCTACTAAGGGTAGCAAGGCCCCTGATTCTCACCCATTATAGGCTTCCAAGGAATCAAGTTCAACTTAGGAGGACTCATTTTCCTAGGTCTATGCGAAGGATAATATCCTTACGAAGACTTAGGACATATGATCCCCGAAGGTACTTACTAGGCCCATGCGGGGAATTAGATTCTCACGAGAACAATAGCATGTTCCCTTCACTTAAACGATCGGGACAAAGCTCGGGTATAGAGCTTGAAAATAAATTTTAAATGCGTAAAATAGAATCAAATTCATAAATGGACAATTAAGTTAAATTTTATATAAACTTGCAAGTTCTTGACATCAAAACAAGTTGTAATCGGCTTGTTGCTTGACTCTATTTTTTGTAAAAAAAACAAAAATCCCCTGCGGAGTCGCCAAGCTGTCGCAACCCCTTTTTCACGTGGTTCGACGATTTTTTCTTTAAAAACAGAAACAACGGAGTCGCCACCAATTTTTTTTTAAAAAATAAGGTGTGATTAGATCACCTAAAAAATGGGTCATTTTAATAAAATCATTTTGTTTTTATTAAAACAACAATTTTTGGTCTGCGAAACAAAAAAAACGGGTCCGGGAGTCGGTTACGCGTGGGGAAGGGTTAGAATCCCCACAACGCCCAAAAATTGGTACCTAGCCGATTACAAAACGTTTTAAAGTTGGAATTTGCAAGTTCGTATAAAATTTAAAATATTGTCCATTTATGAATTTGATTCTATTTTAACGGTCCCACCGCCAGGAGAGTAAACTTTAATCACTGCCAACATTCCTAGCGTTAACCCGTTACATCCTTTTGGTAAGACACCCCAAATTTATGTGTTTTTTTTCCCTTTCCAATTGGTGAGAAATTAGAAGTGATTTGGGGTTGATTCCTTCTTAACTTTCGTCCAAATCTAAGCCAATTTGATGTTGATTCTTCCCTTTTTCCTTTCCATATTCGAATGAAGCTTTGATTTCTTCCCTTTTCTTTTCAAATTGGAAATCACAACAACCAATTTCCATAATCTCCTTCATTGTGCGTGAATATGGGGAGATTGGTGTGGGAGATGAAACGTGGGGCCCACGTTTGGGTGTCATCTTTCTTGGATCCAATCTGGACCATTGGATCTTATTTGGATCCAATGGTTAATAATTTGCTGTACATAGAAACAAAATCAATAGTTAGGGTTTTTATTTGGGCTAAATGAATCTCATTTAAAATTAAATGGATCATTATTTTATTGGGTTAAATGGGTATCATTTAAAATTAAATGGACCGTTATTTTATTGGGTTTTAAAAAAATAAAAACAATGAATAAAAAATTATGGTAAAAATTTAGTTTCAACAAAAACCAAAAATCCAAATATATATATATATAGCTTAGGTATTCTCTAAGAGAGATATCGCTTTTAATAAGATATTTTGGTATTCTTTAAGCAAGATATCATTTTATATTTTAAACTTCAAATTTGATCCTTTTTTAAGGATGTTTTTCTTAAAAATCAAATTTCTCAATTTGATCCTTTCTTAAGGATATTTTTCTCAAAACAAATTTCTCGATTCAATCATTTCTTAAGGATGTTCTCAACTCAAATTTCTCAATTTGATCATTTCTTAGGATTGTTTTTCTTAAAATTCAAATTTCTTAATCTGATTCATTCTTAAGGATGTTTTTCTCAAAACAAAATTTCCCAATTTGATCTTTTCTTAAGGATATTTTTCTTAAAACTCAAATTTCTTAATTTGATCCTTTTTAAGGATTTTTTCTCAAAACAATTTTCTTGATTTGATCCTTTCTTAAGCATGCCCTTATCTCAAATTTTTAAATTTGATCTTTTCTTAAGGATATTTTTATTAAAATTCAAATTTCTTAATTTGATCCTTCCTTAAGAATGTTTTTCTGAAAACAAATTTCTGAATTTGACCCTTTCTTAAAAATGTTTTTTGAAACTCAAATTTCTTAAGTTGATTCTTTCTTAAGGTTGTTTTCCTCAAATCAAATTTCTCAATTTGATCCTTTCTTAAGGATGTTTTTATTAAAACTCAAATTTCTTAATTTAATTCTTTCTTATGGATGATTTCCCAAAATAAATTTCTCAATTTGATCGTTCCTTAAGGATATTTGAAAAAGAAAATGAAAGAAATAAGAAAAAAAGAAAAAAAGAGAAGAAACGAAAGAAAAGAAAAGAAAAAAGACAAAACGGAATAAAGAAAGAAAAAGAAAAGAAAAAATGAGAAAAAAAAAGAATGCAAAAACAAGATCAGAAATCGGTATCTTTTATAAGATATTCAAGGTATTTGAGAAAGAAAAAAGAAAAAATCAATGAAATAAAAGAGAAAAGAAGAAGAAGAAGAAGAAGAAGAAGAAGAAGAAGAAGAAAGACGATTGAGGTTGACTAATGTAGAATATGCGAACACCAATAAGGATTTCCTTCATGCCAAGACAACTAGAATTTAAAGCAACTATTAGTCGCAAAGCGAGAAAATTTGATCAGAAAGCGATGTGACCAAAGTTTTTGTGAAGAGCCTCTAGGGGGGACATCACTTTTTACCAAGACAGTTAGTTCACCGTGACATACGCTCTAAGAGAGGTGTCATTCATAACGACATACGCTCAAAGAGAGGGTTCGTCCATTACGGTATATGCTCAAAGAGAGGGACCTTTCACCATGACATACACTCAAAGCGAGGGATCGTCCATCACGGTATATGCTCGAAGAGAGAGACTGTCCAATGCTATAGTGATCAGAAATCAATGCATCTTTGAATAAAGGAGTCAGATAAAATTAGTGCTTATGGTTTTTGTTTTATCATTGTTGCACAAAGATAAGCAAAGAGGGGCAGCTGTAATCACTAATTTTATCTGGATTTATGTTCGAAATAAATCAATCCACATCCTTTTTAATATCTAAACCGCCTTAACCTACCCTAATTTTATCACTTTATTATCTTTTAATTAAAACCAAAAATCCAAATATATATATATATATATTATAAATAAAAGCCTTTTATTAGAGACCATTTTTATAAGCCAAAACCATAAATAAATTTGACCTACTACATATAGTTTTATAATTGAAAAATATAATAAAAATCCCTACTTGGTTCCCAATGTCTTGTTTTTAAATGGTTCTCATTTTTATAGGGATAAACCTAAAGTACCCTTCATCACATTATAAATACCCTTATATATTAAAACATAAATCTTATTTTATTCCCATATCATACACTTTACCCTAACTGTATATAGAACATTTACCCTAAAATTAAAGGACTCCAACCATATTTTCATAGAGGCAGCCGCGTACCCCTAAACCATACTTTTCACACTCAACCGCAATACCCGAAAAAAAAAGAAAAACCTTGTTTTCTCCGCAGCCGAATATGTTTTCCCAGACCCCATTTCACCAAACAATTCCCCACAGCTACAATACTTCTTTTGCTTCAAATTTCTAGTTTCCATTTTCGTTAGATTCCATTTCTATTTTCTAATTAGGAATTGGCATCATCATTTACCCTACGTCATATGTCCATTGATAATTCAAATCCTTCTCCATTAGAATTAGAAATATTTTTGGATCAAACTTTGCAACACTGATTGTGGATTCATTCTATATTTTGGTATATTTTTCCTTTTGATATAGTTATTGTGTAATCTATTTTTATGGTTAAATGAAAATGTGAATGTTTTTATTGGTATCTATAATTGTTTATTTATATTTGCTTATTGCATGTTTTTTTTCTTGTTTATTTAAATATATTATTTGCTTGCATTGCTGGTTATATTTATTTTAATCTATGTTATCATGTCTTATGTGATTTTCTTAGATGTTCATGTACCTTTTTACTCATGACATTTATTTATTTATTTTAATGTTATTATATGCTTTATATATGTATGTCATGTTATTGGTTTAGTTCACATGCTTTGTTAGGTTGTGTAAGTGATAATGATTATATACGTTTTGTATTGTTTTATCATGGTGGCATGTCTCACATCTTATTAATATCTCTTTATTCATGTAATTATATTGCTTGGTTTGTATTATACCTCTTTAATTGTTATCATGTATCATATGCTATGTTGGTTTTATATTTATTGTCCTTACAATTATGTCTCTTTTGTTTTATATCATATATGCCTTATTCAACTTTGTCTCACATTTAGGTTGCAATTCAAATCGTTAAATCATTAATTAATGTGATGTCTATTTATTCGGTCGTAACGGGCCCGACACCAGGCATAGTGGTGACAGTGTATGTGTTTACCTTCGAATAAAGAGACTTTTAAAATATATTCGAATTCTTAATTAGATATCAATTTATTCGCCACTTTAATTGAGGAATTTTAATATTAATGGTGACAGTGATTGAGTCTTCAGAGTTCTTCACCTTTTGCCAAATTGTAGTATTTTAGATATTGTATCCATAGGGACTGGGCAACTTACGTTACAAATTAAATCCACACTAAAATTTAAAGGACACAAGTAATTTGGTTTGGAGAAGAATTAACTAAAAATAAAGAAACTAGTTAATTAACGGAAAATAACAATGAAGGAAGTCAGTAAGGCTAGGCAAGTTGCTTTGTAGAAGGGAATCCAGTTGTACTTATTCTCCAGTTATTAATGCATGCGGTTGAATTACCACCTCGGCGGGTCACAATAAGGGTCGCCTTGGCTGCCTAGGCACGGTTATGCCTTGTCGACAACTCAACTTTCCATAGTTCGACAGAGCATCCGAAATTATTCCTTCTTATACCTAAGCAAGAAAACTATTGAAACCCACGTCTTGATGATATCTCCCGGCGTGAATCAAGGATGGATAGCAACCGATTGTATGCTTCCTTTTAGTCGTTAAAATCTTTGTTGGCTTATCTCTAAGCCGGATTAGTCAATTCCCATGAGCAAAGACCGTATTCTCTCGTTTCATGAGCCTAACTCTCCCGATATTAGACAAATAGGTTTTTCTTCACAAACTTATCTTTCGAGCTCGTAAGTGAAAAAGAGTAAGAACCAAGAGAGAATAAACTATGAAAAATATGTTTGCGTTAATAACTCATCAAATAAGATACAACTTTCTTCCCTAACTACTCCACAAAATACCTAAGCCTCGATGGAGTTTAGAACAAGATGGGTTTTGTCGGCGGCTAGGGTTTGTCTATGAGAACCAATTTTTCCTCCTAGACTTAGGGGTTTGCCTTTTGTCGCGTGTCAAAAGTGCGCGTTCAGTGCAAGTGGACACATCGCAAGTAATAAGTGATAAGTATATTATCGAGTTATCGTCTCCTTAGGGACCGGTATACTTAATATGCTTTCTTCACCTTCTTGTTCTATAGAAAAGTAAAGACACAAGTGAATTGAGTTGATTTATCTAAACTAAAATAACTAAATAAAAGTAAAGAGTTGGAATAATAGAGAGAGATGGGCTAGGATCTAGTTGCGTCGTATTGTGGATTTGATTGACTTGTCTCTGCTCAATGCAATCGTATATCACTGCCTCGGCAGCACTACAGTTTACTGCCTTGGCAGCGACAATACTGTCTGCCGCGGTAATCCCTTGCTCGTGGGTAGACTTTACCAAAGTTCGGCAAAGTGTCCTTGAATGAATCCGCTTATCCCTAAGTCAGAGTGCTATTGATGACTAGTCCTTGATGATACCTCCCGGCGTGAACCAATTATACTCACCAACCAATCTCACACTTCTTTTAGCCGCTGAAACTCTTAACCTATCCCTAGGCCGAGTTAGTATTTCGAGATTGAAACACCGTACTTACCCCTTTCGTGAATCTAACTCTCCCGAGCTTAGATAAGTGGATTACTCATAATATCCTCTCCCGAGCTCAATTGTGAGAACAAGGAATAACAAAGGATAAGCAAACCTTGATAACTTTATTGCATTGAATCAAAGACAAAGTACAATCTCTTCTCACATATACTCTACAACCTTCACCTAATCCCTAAGAAGGTTTAGAACATAATGGAGAAAAAGAAAACAAGAATAGAAATCGGCTCTCTCCCTAGGTATTCCGTGTTTCATACATTGGGTGGCTAGGTCTTTATATAGGCTAGACCTAGGGCAAACCTTTCCTAAGTAGAATACAACTTGGAGTAGGGAACAAGTCAAGTACATAATAATAAAAATATTTCCAAGTTTAATTCGGCTAAGGAGGCTTTCCCGCGTGGTCTTCCTTTGGGCTTTTCCTTGTGCTATCTAGCTCCGATCCTTGGGCTTTGAGTCCAGACACGTTCCTTGGATTTTTATCTTTCCATCGCCTACAGTCTTGCTTCTTGTCTTTCTGCTGCTGCCTCGGCATCAGGTCCTGCCTCGGCCTTGTCGCTGCCGCGGCACTGGTTCTCCTGCACAGATATGAAAACGTAGTAAAACGTACATTTTTCTGTAAATATTATTTATATGAGCATAACTTCTAAATATATCACATTAAGCACATGAATTGGTCCGAGTGGGTGTATATTTGGTGATTAATGACCATAAAAGGAGTAAAAAGTGATAGTGTGTTGAGCACTTATCACACCCCCAAACTCGAACTATTGCTTGTCCTCAAGCAATGCAAACCATCAATTTGCCGAACTCTACTCTCTCTTGGTCTTATATTTCCATCTATTCTCCCCACCATATCTAGGCCTATCCTTTAGTCTTAACCTTTCGGCTACCTAAGGGTTTACTTAGAAACAAACTATAATAATTGTGAGTGTGTGCGTTTTTGTGGACAAGTTGATTAAAGGCTTTCTTAGATAAACTCTAAGTTCAAGACAAATAGAATTGGGTTAAGTGTTCTCTTCTTTTCTAAAACACCAATTCTTGAGCCAATTTTGGGCACCTCAAGGATTGTGTTTTTCCCTTCACTTATTTTTTTTCTTTCTTTTTGATATTCCTTAAAGCATACTAGAGCCAATTTTGGGCACCTCTAGCATGAAGAAGAGATTTTTCTAGAGCCGGTGATAGGCACCTCTAGTTACTTTCCCAAAAGTCTAAGTCTTTATCACCTAAGTTCATTAAAAGAATTCCTATAATCCAACAAGTCCCAAAAGTGTTTGAAGTTCTTCCTATAGTAAGCTTCTAAGTTTTCATCCTTAAGCATCCTAAGGTTAAGCCTTCTTAAGAGAACATAAACATGGTAAGGAGAAAGATTTTATAGCCTTAAAGAATAAACTAAGGAAATACTGATGATGAGTAGTGCAAAAGTGTAGGCAGTTAATTCAAGTAAGTCGGGGAGCATAAAAATTAAAAAAAAAATCACTGGAATACTCCCTTTTTGGCAAGGCCGCGGCAGTAGATTGTTGTCTTGGCAGTGAATCTGCACCCCCAAACTCAAAGCAAGCATTGTCCTCAATGCTTTATATTTGAAGAAATAAGGGGCAAAACAAAATATGAATATAAGAAGCAACAAATAAAAACAGTAAAAGCAATTAATATTGAATTAAGGACAAAGAATTTTAAAGCGACTCTGAAGAGCTGCTTGTAACAATTTTTCTGCTCGGCCTTGATGCCGAATGCTTTGTCCTTGGTGAAGGCGATGGTTGTGCCTTTGCTTGCCGGGGCGGTTGGACTCGAGTGGGTGGTGTCCGTTGCATTGGGGCCTCCACCTCTTCTCCTTCTTCTACATCATCCATCTCTTCGGTGAGCATTACGTCCGTTCCTCCTCCCATTGCTGTTGCTCCCCCGGTGTGGTGTGTACTTGGTCTGGCGGCGGTGGAGCTTTGGTGCACATAGGCATCTATCTCGGCTGATAGACTGCCCATGATAATTGGTGATCGGGGTGGGGTGCTGAAAACGACCTTTTGCTTGGATGGCCTTTTGTTGACAGACGAGGCCGCGGCAGAATCTGCTGCCCTAGATGGGCCGACAGCCTGGTATTGGGGCTGAGGGTCCACATGGAAGAACGACCTTGGTCCTCCAGGGGCTGGTGTAGTCTCGGTGTAAGGGGCGGCTGTGATGAACATGTTGCTGGGAAACTCCGGAAATTGTGCTCCTTGGTCCGGGAAGGCGTACAGCATCATCTGGGCTAAGGTGCCATTGAAATCCCTTTGGTACTCCATGCACCATTGTTGTCTGAGGTCCATTGCTGCCATTCTTTGTAAGATCTCCTGGTATGGGTCTGCTGCGGCAGAGGTGTGGGCAGTACCAGGCATGTCTGCCGTGTACTGGGACCCGGCAACAGTGTCGGTAGTGAACTGCTGCGGCGTTGCTTGGACAGGCTCTGCTTGTGTGATCTGCATGACTTTATGATAGAAGTCCCTGGTCCATCCTCGTCGTGGGGGCATGTATTCGTCCGTCTCTTCGATGGGCACACCTGCGGCAACACATAAACCCGTGATCAAACAAGGGAAATACAATGGTCCCCTATCTTTCTTACCGCACTCGTGAATTTCCCAAAGGATGATCTCTCCAACGTTGATGGTCCTCTTGTTGATGATGGATTGGATAAGCACCAATTTTTTGCGATCCACCGTGCTATTGTGTGACGTGGGGATGAGCCGTCGCTTGACAAAGTTATTCCACATCTTGGCCTCGGGCTTTAGGCTTTGTCTTGTTACGGATCCTCTATGGGTACCGGTTTCCCATGGGGTGTTCGCGTAACAAAGATCATCTTTGATGAGCTCGTAGTCCTCTGCAGTGACGTCTTCCATGAATTCGGCGTAGATATCACTGTCAGGGGTGAGGCCATAGAAATTATTGATTGTCTCGGCATCGAGCTGGACTAGCCTGTCGCGGCAATGAACAAAGAGGGAGTCTTTGCTGGGCCCGTGCGCATAGAACTCCCGCACGATCGTAGCATTCGCCTGGGCAGGTTGGAGACAGAAAATTTCCCAATTTTTGTACTTAATTCTGTCGAAGAGGTAGTGCTCAATTCCGTAGTTTTCTTCGTCCGCATGCTGGAAACCTTGCTCTTCGCACAGTTGTCGAGCGATGAAAGATCGGTTGAAGCGATCTTCAATGTTGGCGGGGGCGAATCGCTTGTATGTTGCCATCAAGATTGAGAGATGTGATTTCTTGGAGTTTTTCTTGAAAAGAATCTGGAGTTTAGCGAAGATTAGTAGGCACAAAGTAATGTGAGAGAGAGATTGTTAATAATACTAAAGAAAACAAGAAAGCAAGAGTGAATAGTTCAAAAGGAAGGAGTTTCTTATATAGGCCTCGGCCTTGTGACCGTTGAAGCCACTAGCTGTTTTGTAACCGTTTCCTTTTTCTATCGTTTCCTTTTTCTGCCGCGGCATGAATCTCAGCAGACTAGCCGTTACACTGTTCTGCCCGTTGGGACTGCTGCGACCCTGACACTGTTTTATTACGTCGACAGAGTTCCTGCTGTGAACTATTTCTCCTTTATTCTTGCTTATTATTCCTAAATAAAACACACAAAAGGAAAAGTACTTAAAGTAAAAATAATTAGAAAAAAATAAAAATAAAAATAAACTAACTAATCCTAATATATTAATAAAGAAAAGGGAGTAGATCATGTTACTGGTGGAGAGCATGCAAATGCATCTCCCAAAATTATTCTCTCCCTCAGGCCCAAATTGTGAATCGGTTGTGGGCCACTCCTTTTTGCTGTATGTTCATCCACATTTTTCTTAATCTTTTTGCCGAATAGCCTGCCGAGAAGGCTGCCCAGGCAAGATATTTTAGTGTCTACTGTGTGGATGGCCTTGCACTCCTCTGGATCGTCATATTTTTTTAAGTTGTGGAATGCGTTGAGTTTGACTTGTTGGTCATTGACCCGCATTGTCAACTCTCTTTTTTCCACGTCAATTAGAGTACGTCCAGTTGCAAGGAAAGGTCTCCCAAGGATGATCGGTGCATTATCATCTACTTCACAATCAAGGACAAGAAAGTCAGCAGGAAAAATAAACTTATCTACTCTTACCAGTATGTCCTCGATTTTGCCTCCAGGTTGCACATAGGATCGATCCGCTAGTTGGAGCATAACGGTTGTAGGTTTCGCCCTTCCAATTCCAAGCTTTTGAAAGACTGATTTGGGCATGAGATCTATGCTTGCTCCAAGGTCGCATAGGGCCTTACCTTCATAATTCTTACCTATCGCACAAGGTATAGTAAAGCAGCTAGGATCTTTTAACTTTGGTGGCATGCAGTTATGCATCATTGCCATGCATCCCTCGGTGGCAGCCACTGTCTCAAACTCACCTATTCGTTTCCTCTTTGACACCATGTCTTTTAGGAACTTGGCATAGTTAGGCATTTGTTCAATAGCTTCAACGAACGGTATGTTGATGTGGACTTGCTTCAAGATGTCAAGGAACTTCTTGAATTGCTGGTCCTGTTTTTGCTTTTTCAACCTTTGTGGGAAAGATGGTGGTGGTCTCATCTCATCCAGGGTTTCTTTAGTTTGAAATTTAATACTTGGCACCACTGGAGTTGTTGCTGTCTCGGCAGGCTGCTCAGGAGCTGCAGTGCTTTCTGCTGGGGCAGTGTTGTCAGCTTCAGTTTGCTTAGCCTCTTCTTTTGCTTGATCCGCTGATTGAATTTGGCTCTCTGGGATCTTCTCCTTCAGCTGTAGACCACTCCTAGTAGTGATTGCTTTGCACTATTCATGGCTCATTACCTTAGCAACTTTAGTATTGCTAGGTAGGCCTCCTTGTGGTCTAGTGTTTATGCATTGAGCAAACTGCCCAACCTGAGTTTCAAGCGTTTTAATGGCCGCTTCTTGATTTTGCAACCTCATCTCAGTTCTATTCATGAAGGCATTTGTCCTCTTGATGAAATTGCTATTCTCTGCCATGTATGACTCAGTTTTCATCATGAAGGCCTTTAGCGTGTTCTCCAATGAAGTTACCGGTTGCTGCTGCATCTGCTGCTGCGGCATTGACTGTTGGGCTTGCTGCTGCGGCATCGGTTGCTGAAATCCCGAAGGTTGGGTGATTGGGTTTAAGGCATTGTTAGGGTTGCTCCATGATAGGTTTGGATGCCTCTTCCATGAGGGGTTGTATGTGTTGGACATCACATTGTTACGGATGTAGTTCCCAACATACATACCGGTTTATTGATTCATGCAATCAGAGGAATTGTGGTTACCTCCACATAAGTCACAATATGAATCAATTACCTTGACCTAACGGGTATTTTGTTGTAACTGTAGGTTTTGCACCATCTTGGTAAGAGAGGCCAATTGTGCTGCCACTGAATTTGATGTGTCTAACTCATTTACCATGGCTTGGCGTCTTACTCCTCCCCGCCTAGATGTAGGAAACTGAAAGTCATTCTCTGCGAGTTTATTCAATATTTCAATAGCTTCCTTAGTTGCTTTATCAAGGAGTATTCCGTTTGCCGAGGCATCTAACATCATCCTTGTCGGGGCATTCGTGGCATTGTAAAACATTGTCACTTGTGTCCATAGGGGAAATCCATGCAAAGGACACTTGTACAATATCTCCCTGTAGCGCTCCCATGCCTCGTACATTGGTTCGTCTTCTGCCTGTCGAAAAGAAGTGATTTCATTACGAATTCTATCATATAAATTAGTGGGATTAAAACGAGTAATAAAATCACGGCAAAGTTCACTCCAAGATCCAATAGATCCTGCTGGAATGCTATTCAACCAAGCTTTCGCCCTATCCCTCAGTGAATAGGGGAATAGCTTCAATCGCAAGACATCTTCATGGACTTCTTGGATTTTGAAAGAGTTGCAAATTTCCATGAAGGACTTGAGGTGCTGCCTTGCGTCTTCAGTTGCAGACCCACCAAATTGTCCAATTGTATTTAACATATTGAACATAACAGGTTTTAGTTCAAAATGGGCTGCTTCAATCTCTGGTGTGACAACTCATGGGTTTAATCCATTTAAGTCCTCCTCCAGGAAGTCTCTGACAGTGAGCTGCTGCGACCTAGGTGGCGGCGGAAGTCCTCCATTACCGGCAGGTAAGTTTTGTCCTATCGGGTGTTCTACCATGTCTCCTTGGATCTGTCTCCTCAACCGTTGCCTTGTTCTTTCGATCTCTGGATCTAACTCGTACAAGGGATTGGTTGGATTGGCCTGGTCATACACCACGAAAAACAAAAGTAAAATAAAAATAAAAATAAACAAGAAAATAAAGAAAACAAAATTTAGTTGCCAGACCCCGGCAATGGCGCCAAAAACTTGTCGCGTGTCAAAAGTGTGCGTTTAGTGCAAGTGGACATATCGAAAGTAATAAGTGATAAGTATTATCGGATTATCGTCTCCTCAGGGACCGGTATACTTAATATGCTTTCTTCACCTTCTTGTTCTGTAGAAAAGTAAAGACACAAGTGAATTGAGTTGATTTATCTAAACTAAAATAACTAAATAAAAGTAAAGAGTTGGAATAATAGAGAGAGATGGGCTAGGATCCAATTGCGTCGTATTGTGGATTTGATTGACTTGTCTCTGCTCAATGCAATCGTATATCACTGCCTCGGCAGCACTGCAGTTTACTGCCTTGGCAGCGACAATACTGTCTGCCGCGGCAATCCCTTGCTCGTGGGTAGAGTTTACCAAAGTTCGGCAAAGTGTCCTTGAATGAATCCGCTTATCCCTAAGTCAGAGTGCTGTTGATGACTAGTCCTTGATGATACCTCCCGGCGTGAACCAATTATACTCACCAACCAATCTCACACTTCTTTTAGCCGCTGAAACTCTTAACCTATCCCTAGGCCGAGTTAGTATTTCGAGATTGAAACACCGTACTTACCCCTTTCGTGAATCTAACTCTCCCGAGCTTAGATAAATGGATTACTCACAATATCCTCTCTTGAGCTCAATTGTGAGAACAAGGAATAACAAAGGATAAGCAAACCTTGATAACTTTATTGCATTGAATCAAAGACAAAGTACAATCTCTTCTCACATATACTCTACAACCTTCACCTAATCCCTAAGAAGGTTTAGAACATAATGGAGAAAAAGAAAACAAGAATAGAAATCGACTCTCTCCCTAGGTATTCCGTGTTTCATACATTGGGTGGCTAGGTCTTTATATAGGCTAGACCTAGGGCAAACCTTTCCTAAGTAGAATACAACTTGGAGTAGGGAACAAGTCAAGTACATAATAATAAAAATATTTCCAAGTTTAATTCGGCTAAGGAGGTTCTCCCGCGTGGTCTTCCTTTGGGCTTTTCCTTGTGCTAGCTAGCTTCCATCCTTGGGCTTTGAGTCCAGACACGTTCCTTGGATTTTTATCTTTCCATCGCCTACAGCCTTGCTTCCTGTCTTTCTGCTGTTGCCTCAGCATCAGGTCCTGCCTCGGCCTTGTCGATGCCGCGGCACTGGTTCGCCTGCACAGATATGAAAACGTAGTAAAACGTGCCTTTTTCTGTAAATATTATTTATATGAGAATAACTTCTAATATATCACATTAAGCTCATGCATTGGTCCGAGTGGGTGTATATTTGGTGATTAATGCCCATAAAAGGATTAAAAAGTGATAGTGTGTTGAGCACTTATCACCTTTATATAGGCCAAGCCTAGGTTAAAGAATTCAATAAAAATAAGAGTTCTAAAAGCAAAAGAATACATGTCCTTATTGAATTACAACTCTTTTATTCTATTTCCTAGTTTAACCTCTTAATTCCACGTCAGCTTTTACCATGGCTTTGTTTCTTCTCTTCTATTTTGTTTCACGCAACATCCATTGGATTCAACATATTTTTCTTCATCTATCGAGCACCAATTATCATCTTTCCTCTGCTGCCGCGGCGGGCAATCTGCTGCAGTGGCGGGTGTATCCTTGCATTTCAGTTCACGTTCCAACATCCATTCATCTTATCTGGTCGTACTTGCATGTTTATTTCCTATCTAGGAAAGAAAACTATTAACCATACCTGTTTTACACCAAATAATGTATAAAATGACAAAGTGGGTGCATGAATGTTGGAAAATGGAAAATATGCAGAATTATCCTTAATTGTCACTAAATTTGTCCTTTATAGGAAACAATCGAGTGAAAATATGCTATAATAATTAGGACTTTTATGCACTTGTCAAATACTCCCAAACTCGAACTATTGCTTGTCCTCAAGCAATGCAATAAAATCTTTAAGTCTGAAATTTTATAGTAATATACTTTTTTGCCCGCCGTGGCAGAGTTCCTCTCTTAGTTTGGCCTCTTCAAAGTTTGAGGAATTCCTCGGAACTGGACTATAAGTCTGTGTGGGTGCGTGTGTTGCCTTGACTAAACTGATTTTCTAAGTCCTAATCTCTTTTCTTAGCTCAAAACTCCCGACTTAGATTTTTAATTGTTTTTCCTTCTTCCCTGCCTTGTTATATAAGCATATAATTAATTACATACTTATACTGCTTGAGCCGGTTGCGGGCACCTCAAGTGTTTAACTACTTTTACTAGAGCCGGTGATAGGAACCTTTTGTAAGTGGGAAGGAGGCTAAGTCTTAAGAGCAGGTGATAGACACCTCTAAGAACTATACTAGAGCCGGTGATAAGCACCTCTACTAGAAATCTAAAGTCTAAGTCTCTATTGCTTTCTAAGAGAAAAAGAACTTGTAAAATCAACAAACTCTTAGCAGTGTTTAATTATTTTTCAGGCTCATAGTCTAATCCTAAGTATTAATCATGATTTTCCTCTCTAAATTCCAGTTTGGTGAAAGATGCACTCGGCTGCGACGACAGAATAGAATATTGCTGCCGAAGTAAACTTTATAAAATTAGAAAACTTAAAAAAATTTCTAGTAAATAAAAGAACAGAATTAAGACAGTATTAGAATAACCCTATTAATTTACATATATGGTAGTTAATTACAGTTTACAAAATGGACTAATGCTCCCCCAACCTCAAGAGATGCATTATCCTCAATGCATGGAAAGATAAAGAAGAAAACAAGGGATAAGGAAGAGACAAAAAGAAAAGTAGAAAAGCTACCTCCCTTTCAAAATGTCGAGGAGGCAAAGGATTCCTCGGAGTCGCTGATGATGAGAAGCTTGTGGCGGCTCTTCGGTGGCTACTTTAATTCTGCCTGCAGTGGAAGGCAGATTGCTTCTTGGCATACCGGGGCGGTTAGACTCGGATGGGAGTTGGATTGTTGCTTACCTCCTCCTCGGTGTCGATGTTGATTGGGGAGGTCGTTGTGGCAGAACCGAAGGCCTTCCTCTTTCTTCCGGTGGAGATGGAGGCAATGTAGTCCTTGACTGTCTGCATGTCATCTGAGGAGCGCTCCACTCTAAGGGACTAGAGTCTTCTGCAGTAGCTCGGTGTGTGGAGTCTGCCCTCCTGACTACTGCTGCTGAGTCAGCAGAGAATAGTTCGGTTGCAGCAACTGTAGTTGTGGCAGTAAGAGAGAGTGGCACGGTGGCAGAAATAATGGCTATTGGAGCAAGAGTAGGTGGAGGCTGCTGGGGCACGGAGAGGTCGAATGTGAACTCCGGGAACACATTCGAGCATGGGCAATTCTTCGTTGATGGTGGCTATGATTGTGCTGTTGAGTTCTCGAACGTAAGTCATAAAGGCTAGCTGCCATCTCTCCATCCGGTGCAGGATGTCCAGAACTCCTTCTGGTGCTTGTGTAGTGCCCTCTGCTGCCTCTTCTAGTTGTACTGCCTCAGCAGTTGGTGCCTCAGCAGTTGGAGGGATGAATGCCTGTGAAATAACTTCTTCCACTTGCATCCGCTTCATGTACACCTCCCGGGTCCAGCCTTTCCTCTCCGGTGTGAATGTGTTGGACGGAAGCATCAGTACTCTCTCCAAATAACCTAGAGAAGTAATTAAACAGGGAAACTAGAGAATACCTCTATCCTTAGCAGCGCATTCAAAGATCTATATACTGATTATTCTTCTAACGTCGATGTGGCGGTTATGAATTATTGAATGGATGAGTGCTAGCCGCGATCATTCGATAGTTTGGTTCTAAGATGTCGACAGTAGATTTCTTTTGATGAAGGTGTTACAGAGCTTTGCCTCTAGTTGGAGGTATCGGCGGCTGACAGATCCGCGGTGCTTCCCAGTGTTCCATTCTGCTCCTGGCACGCAAAGCTCCGTCTTCATAGACTCGTAGTCATCATCTGTTTATGCAACAACAAATTCGGCATGTTCATCTCTCTCGATGTGTAGTCCGAAGTAGGCGTTGATGGTTGATTAGTGCTTAAAATTCCTATTTTTATACCATTTTCCCACTCGATATTTACTAATAAAGGACAGAATTAAGGGCATTAATGGATACTTCTGTATATTTTCCATATTTCAGCATCCAAACACATAATTCATGAATTCATCTAATATTTGGTATAAAACAGATGCATTTGATAGTTTTCTTTCTTAGACAGGAAACTACATTTAAAGATGGCCAAATTGAGAAGATAGATGCTGGAGTGCATAGGGAGCACCCGCCACGACAGTACTTTTTGAGGTCGTGGCAGCTAAGCAAACATGACAACCAATACTCGATAGAAAGAGAAAAAGATGCCGATCTTAATGGATAAAGAGCGAGAGAAAGACGAAGCCAAATTACGGAGTCAAGCCTTGGTCAAAGTCATGTGCGGGAAAGAAGAGATATTTTAGGAAATGAGAATTAATTGTTATAGTTTAATTAGGAATTATACTTCTGTCCTCTTTATAACTCTTTCCTTGCATGGAAAGCTTTAACCTAGGGTTTGGCCTATGTAAGGCACACATTAGGCTTAGTCAAGGAAGTCGGAATTTACCCTAGAAATTACTTTTAGCCGCCGACTACACTATGTTCTAAACTTCTTCGGAGGTTTAGGTTGTTTGTGGAGTAGTTGGAGAAGATGGTTGTGTTATGTTAGATATTTATTAATGCAAAACTTATTTCATAGTTTATTCTCTCTTGGCGTTTACTCTTCTTTGCATATGAGCTCGAGATGATAGTACGTGAAGAAAAATTTATTAGTCTAATATCGGGAGAGTTAGGCTCACAAAACGAGAGAATACGGTCTTTTCTCATGGGCATTGACTAATCCGGTTAAGAGATTAACCGCCCAGGATTTCAGCGACTAACAAGACGCATGTGTTTGGTTGTTGTCCGCCCTTGATTCACGCAGGGAGGTATCATCAAGACGTGGGTTTCAATAGTTCTCTTCGCTTAGGGATAAGGAAGAATACATACAAGGATGCTCTGTCGAACTATGGAATGTTGAATTATCGACAAGGCATAACCCCGCCTAGGCAGTTGCGGCGACCCTTTGTGCGACCTGCCGAGGCGGCAGTTTAACCCATTGCATTAATAAGTGGATACTTAAAATAACTTGATTCTCCTCTGCTAAGCACTTAACTTAGCCTCACTTTATTAATCTTTATTTCTACGATATTTAGTTTAGTTTTCGTAGTTAATTTAGTAACCTCAACTCAACAATTACTTGTATTTTTACTTTCTATAGTGCAACCATAAGAGATAGTGAAGTCGATACAGTCCCTGTGGGTTCGACAACCTAAAGTATTACAATCTGAAAAAGGTGGAAAAACAAAGGACTTCCGAGCCTCCATCAGATTTGGCGTCGTTGCCGGGGCCTGGCGCTCAATTTTACTACCAATTATTTTTGCACCTTTTTCTTTTTCTTTTTCTTTTAATTTATTTTAATTAACTAGGGTTGTTTTGTGTATGACCAGGTCTAATCCATCGATAGAACAATATTCGTACGACCCTGAAATCGAAAGGACCGCAAGGCGTTTACGACAAGGGATACGCGAAAGGATGAACATAGCACCTGGTCAGCAGAAAAATGTTGGCATGAATGTCGCCGCGGTAGACAACCAAGGCGCATTCACAGTTGTTGATCCTGCCAATCCACCTCAATAGGAGCGTGTACGAACAGTTCGTGATTATTTAGTGGAAGATTTGGATGGATTGACTCCTACCGTTGTGATGCCTAATATAGAGGCAGAACATTTTGAATTAAAGCCGGTCATGTTCAACTTGATCAACACTCTAGGCCAATTTGGAGGATCGGCCAACGATGACGCTCGGCAACATCTTAAGTCGTTTTTGGAAATCTGTAATTCATTTAAGCTACCGGGGGTTTCTGCCGACACACTAAAGTTAAAATTGTTCCCTTATTCACTGAGGGATAGGGCAAAATCTTGTTTAAACAACCTCCAACCTGGATCGTTGTACTCATGGACTGAAATTTGACGAAGCTTCCTTGCCCGATTCAGTTATACCAATATGACTGATAAGCTGAGAAACGATATCACATCATTTAGGAAAGATGAAGACGAATCAATGTATGAGGCTTAGGAAAGATATAGGGAGTTATATAGAAAATGCCCCATGCATGGTTTGCCCGAGTGGACTCAATTGTCAATCTTCTACAATGCTGTAAACACCCCTACGAGGATGATGCTTGATGCCTCCGCAAATGGTACCCTCTTAGACCCCTCACCCCATAAGAGCTTAGAAATTCTGGATAGGTTAGCAAAGAATGACTATCAACACCGGACCACCAGAAGAGGAATAAATAGGCGAGGTATGACAAGCTCTGACTCTTTAGATTCTATCCTAGCTCAACTGTCAGCTTTGACAAATATGGTTAAGGATCTGCAAAAGCCGAGTCACTTTTGAGAAGTTAAGGCAGTCACTATTCTTTGTGAAACATGTGGCGATAATCATGATAAAAACGCATGCCCGCAAGATCCAGAATCTTCCTTTTATGTTGGAAATTTTAATAGAAACAATAAGTCCAATAATTATAACCCAACGTGGAGGAAACATCCAAACTTCTCATGGAGCAATCCGAACACTGCACTTAACCCGCAACATCAATCAGTGCAATCTACTGGATTCTAGCAAAACAGATTTGCTCAGCAGCAGATGCCGCAGCAGGCATTGCCGCCACCGCAGCAAACAACAGATGTCCAAACCCTGGAAAACACACTGCAAACATTTATGGCTCAGACTGGTGCTTATATTTGATAAGTGCTCAACTCACTATCACTTTTTACACCTTTTATTGGCATTAATCACCGAATTTACACCCACTTGGACTAATGCATGTACTTAATTTAATATATTTAGAAGTTATGCTTATAGAGATAATATTTACAGAAAAGGCATATTTTACTACATTTTTATATCTGTGCAGGAGAACCGGTGCCGCGGTAGCAACAAGGCCGAGGCAGGACCTGATGCTGAGGCAGCAGCTGAGAGCCAGGAAGCGAGACTGTAGGCGATTGGAAGATAAAAATACAAGAAACGTTTCTGGACTTAAAGCACATGGATCTGAGCTGGCTAGCATGAGGAAAAGCCCAACACAAGGCCACGCGGGAAAGCCCCTTAGTTGAATTTAAACTTGGAAAATATTTTAATTATGTACCTGACTTGTTCCCTACTCCAAGTTGTATTCTACTTAGGAAAGGTTTGCCCTACGTCTAGCCTATATAAAGACCTAGACGTCCAATGTATTATGCACGGATACCTAGAGAGAGAGAGCCGATTCATAAACTTGTTTTCTTTCTCTCAATTATGTTCTAAGCTTCCTTAGGGTTTAGGTGAAGGTTGTTAGTATTTGTGAGAGGAGATTTTACTTTGTCTTTGTTTCAATGCAATAAAATTATCAAGGTTTGCTTATCCTTTGTTATTCCTTGTTCTTGCATTCAAGCTCGGGAGAGAAGTTTGTGAGTAATCCATTTATCTAGACTCAGGAGAGTTAGATTCACGAAAGGGATAAGTACGGTGTTTCAATCGCGAAATACTAACTCGGCCTAGGGATAGGTTAAGAGTTTCAGCGGCTAAAAGAAGTGTGATATTGGTTGGTGAGTATAATTGGTTCACGCCGGGAGGTATCATCAAGGACTAGTCATCAACAGTACTTCGACTTAGGGATAAGCGGAGTCATCCAAGGACACTTTGCCGAACTTTGGTAAAGTCCACCCACGAGCAAGGGATTGCCGCGGCGGATAGTATTATCGCTGCCCAGGCAGTAATGTGCAGTACTGCCGAGGCAGAGATATATGATTGCATTGGGTAGAGACAAGTCAATCAAATCCACAATACAATGCAACTGGATCCTGACCTATCTCTCTCTGATATTCAATTTTCTTTATTTTACTTAGTTGTTTTATTTTAGTTCCATCACAACCCAAACTACCTGTGTTTTTTATTTCTTTCTACAGAACAAGAAGACGAAGAAGACATATTGAGTCTACCAATCCCCGTGGAGACGATAATCCGATAAATACTTATCACTTATTACTTTCGATGTGTCCACTTGCACTAAACGCGCACTTTTGACACGTGACAAGTTTTTGGCGCCGTTGCCGGGGATTGACAACTAAATTTTGTTTTCTTTATTTTCTTGTTCCTTTTTTATTTTTATTTTACTTTTGTTCTTCTTGGTGTATGACCAGGGCCAACCCAACCAACCCTTTGTACGAGTTAGATCTAGAGATCGAACGAACAAGGCTAAGGTTGAGGAGACAAATCCAAGAGGCTATGGCAGATCACCCGGCAGGACAAAACTTACCTACCGGTAATGGAGGTTTACCGCCGCCACCTGGGCCGCGGTAGCTCACTGTCAAGGACTTCCTGGAAGAGGACTTAAATGGATTAAACCCAGGAGTTGTACACCGAAGATAGAAGCAACCCGCTTTGAACTGAAACCTGTCATGTTCAATATGCTTAACACTATTGGACAGTTTGGTGGGTCAGTAACTGAAGATGCAAGTCAGCACCTCAAGTTCTTCATGGAGATATGCAATTCTTTTAAAATCCAAGGAGTCCATGAAGATGTCTTGCGATTGAAGCTATTCCCCTATTCACTGAGGGATAGGGCGGAAGCTTGGTTAAATAGCATTCCAGCAGGATCTATTGGATCTTGGAGTGAACTCTGCCGTGATTTTATTACTCGTTTTAACCCTACAAATTTATATGATAGAATTCGTAATGAAATCACTTCTTTTCGACAGGGCAGATGACGAACCTATGTACGAGGCATGGGAGCGATACAGGGAGTTACTGCACAAGTGTCCTTTGCATGGATTTCCCCTATGGACACAAGTGACCATGTTTTATAATGCCACGAATTCCCTGACAAGGACGATGTTAGATGCTTCGGCGAACGGAACACTCCTTGATAAAGTACCTGAGGAAGCTATTGAAATACTAAATAAACTCGCGAAGAATGATTTTCAATTCCCTACGTCTAGGCGAGGAGGAGTAAGACGCCAAGCCACGGTAAATGAGCTAGACACATCAAATTCAGTGGCAGTACAATTGGCCTCTCTTACAAAGATGGTGCAAAACTTACAACTACAGCAAAATACCCGTGAGATTAAGGTAATTGATTCTTATCGCGTGTCTAAAGTGCGCGTTCAGTGCAAGTGGACACATCGCAAGTAATAAGTGATAAGTATATTATCTAGTTATCGTCTCCTCAGGGACCGGTATACTTAATATGCTTTCTTCACCTCCTTGTTCTGTAGAAAGATAAAAAACACAATTAAGTTGATTTGATTTATCTAAACTAAAATAACTAAAATAAAAGTAAAAGATTGAAATAGTAGAGAGAGATGGGCTAGGATCCAGTTGCGTTGTATTGTGGAATTGATTGACTTGTCTCCGTCCAATACAATCGTATATCACTGCCTCGGCAGCACTGTAGTTTTACTACCTGGGCAACGATAACACTGTCTGCCGCGGTAATCCCTTGCTCGTGGGCAGACTTTACCAAAGTTCGGCAAAGTGTCCTTGAATGACTCCGCTTATCCCTAAGTCAGAGTGTTGTTGATGACTAGTCCTTGATGATACCTCCCGGAGTGAACCAATTATACTCACCAACCAATCTCACACTTCTTTTAGCCGCTGAAACTCTTAACCTATCCCTAGGCCGAGTTAGTATTTCGCAATTGAAACACCGTACTTATCCCTTTCGTGAATCTAACTCTCCCGAGCTTAGATAAATGGATGATCACAATATCCTCTCCCGAGATCAATTGTGAAACAAGGAATAACAAAGGATAAGCAAACCTTGATAATCTTTATTGCATTGAATGAAAGACAAAGTACAATCTCCTCTCACAAATACTCTACAACCTTCACCTAATCCCTAAGAAGGTTTAGAACATGATGGAGAGGAAAGAAACAAGAGTAGAAGTCGGCTCTCTCCCTCTAGGTGTTTCGTTCTTTATACATTGGGTGGCTAGGTCTTTATATAGGCTAAACCTAGGGCAAACCTTTCCTAAGTAGAATACAACTTGGAGTAGGGAACAAGTCAAGTACATACTAATAAAAATATTTCCAAGTTTAATTCGGCTAAGGGGCTTTTCCGTGTGGTCTTCCTTTGGGCTTTTCCTTGTGCTAGCCAGCTCCGATTCATGGGCTTCAAGTCCAGACATGTTCCTTGGATTTTTGTCTTTCCATCGCCTATAATCTTGCTTCCTGTCTTTCTACTGCTGCCTCGGCATTAGGTCCTGCCTCGACCTTGTCTCTACCACGGCACTGGTTCTCCTGCACAGATGTGAAAACGCAATAAAACGTGCCTTTTTCTATAAATATTACCTATATGAGTATACTTCTAAATATATCACATTGAGTGCATGCATTGGTCCAAGTGGGTGTATATTTGGTGATTAATGCCCATAAAAGGAGTAAAAAGTGATAGTGTGTTGAGCACTTATCACACCCCCAAACTCGAACTATTGCTTGTCCTCAAGCAATGCAAACCATCAATTTGCCGAATTTTACTCTCTCTTGGTCTTACATGTCCATCTATTCTCCCCACCATAGCTAGGCCTATTCTTTAGTCTTAACCATTCGGTTACTCAAGGCATTACCTAGAAACAAACTATAGGAGTTGTGAGTGTGTGCGTTTTTGTGGACAAGTTTGATTAAGGGCTTTCTTAGATAAACTTTAAGTTCAAGACAAATAGACATTGGTTAAGTGTTCTCTTCTTTTTCAAACCCCAAATCTTGAGCCGGTTTCGGGCATCTCAAAGACTTGTGTTTTTCTTTTTTAAAAATACTCTTTTTTTTTAATATTCCTTAACACGTACGAGAGCCAATTTCGGGCACCTCTAGTATGAAGAAGAGACTTTCTAGAGCCGGTGGTAGGCACCTCTAGTTACTTTCCAAAGATCTAAGTCTTTATCACCTAAGTTCATTAAAAGAATTCCTATAATCCAACAAGACCCAAAAGTGTTTAAAGTTTAAAGTTCTACCTATAGTAAGCTTCTAAGTTTTCATCCTTAAGCATCCTAAGATTTAGCCCTCTTAACAGAACCTAAACATGGTAAGGAGAAAGATTTCTATAGCCTTAAAGAATAAACTAAGGCAATACTGATGATGAGCAGTGCAAGAGTGTAGGCAGTGAATTCAAGTAAGGCGGGGAGCATAAAAATTTAAAAAAAATCTGGAATACTCCCTTTTCGGCAAGGCCGCGGCAGAAGATTACTGCCTTGGCAGTGAATCTGCACCCCCAAACTCAAACCAAGCATTGTCCTCAATGCTTTATATTTTGAAGGAATAAACGGCAAAACAGAATATGAATTATGCGCAGCAAGTAAAAACAGTAAAAGCAATTGAATTAATGGACAAAGAATATTTAAAGCGACTCCGAAGAGCTGCTTGTAACAATTTTCCTCCGTGGCCGTGATGCCAAATGCTTTGTCCTTGGGGAGGGCGATGGTTGCGCCTTTGCTTGCCTCGGCGGCTGGACTCGAGTGGGTGGGGTCCTTTGCATCGGTGCTTCTACTTTTTCTCCTTCTTCAACATCTGCCATCTCTTTGGTTATCATCACGTTCGTTCCTCCTCCCATCGCAGTAGCTCCTTCAGTGTGGTGTGTGCTTGGGCCGGCGGCAGTAGAACTTTGGTGCACATATGTATCTATCTTGGCGGATAGACTGCCCATGATAATTGGCGATCTGGGTGGAGTGCTGAAGACGACCCTCCGCTTGGATGGCCTTCGGCTGACAGATGAGGCCGTGGCAGAATCTGCCGCCCTAGATGGGTCGGCAGCCTGGTATTGGGGCTGAGGGTCCGGATGGAAGAATGGTCGTGGTCCTCCCGGGGCTGGTGTAGTCTCAGTATAGGGTGCGGCGGTGACGAACATGTTGCTTGGGAACTCCGGGAATTGTACGCCTTGGTCCAGAAAGGCGTGCAACATCATCTAGGCGAGAGTGCCATTGAAGTCTCGTTGGTACTCCATGTACCGTTGTTGTCGAAGATCCATTGCGGCCATTCGCTGCAAGATTTCTTGGTATGGGTCTGCTGCGGCAGAGGTATGGGCAGTACCAGGCATGTCTGCCTTGTACTGGGCCCCGACAGTAGTATCGGCAGTGAACTGCTGCGGCGTTGCCTAGACAAGTTCGGCTTGCGTGATTTGCATGATTTTGTGGAAGAAGTCCCTGGCCCATCCTCGTCTTGGGGGCGTATATTCATCCGTTTCTTCAATGGGTACACTTGCAGAAACACATAAACCCGTAATCAAGCAAGGCAAATACAATGGTCCTCTATCTTTCTTACCGTACTCGTGAATTTCCCGTAGGATGATTTCTCCAACGTTGATAGTCCTCTTGTTGATGATGGATTAGATAAGCACCAATCTCTTGCGATCCACTGTGCTGTTGTGTGATGTTGGGATGAGGCGTCGTTTGACGAAGGTGTTCCACATCTTGGCCTTCGGCTTCAAGCTTTGTCTTGTTACGGAGCCTCGATGGGTACCGGTTTCCCATGGAGTGTTTCCGTAACAAAGATCGTCCTTGATGAGTTCATAGTCCTCAGCAGTGATATCTTCCAAGAATTCAGCATGGGTATCACTGTCTGGGGTGAGGTTGTAGAAGTTGTTGATCGTCTCGGCATCGAGCTGGACCGGCCAACCGCGATAGTGAACGAATAGGGAGTCTTTGCTGGGCTCATGAGCATAGAACTCCCGCACGATCGTGGTGTTCGCCTGGGCGGGTTGCAGGCAAAAAATTTCCCAATTCTGGTACTTAATTCTGTCATAGAGGTAGTGCTCAATGCCGTAATTTTCTTCATCTATATGTTGGAAACCTTGCTCTTCCCAAAGTTTCCTAGCGATGAAAGATCGATTGAAACGATCCTCAACGTTGGCTGGGGCGAATCTTTTGTATGTAGCCATCAAGATAGAGAGATGTGCGTTCTTGGAGGTTTTTCCTGAAGAGAATCTGGAGATTATAGAAGGCAGAGAGTAATTGAGAGAGAGATTGTTAAGAATACTAAAGAAAGCAAGAAAGTAAGAGTGAATAATTCAAGAGGAAGGAGTTTCTTATATAGGCCTCGGCCTTGTGACCGTTGAGATCACTAGTCGTTGTAACCGTTTCCTTTTTCTGCCGTGGCAGGAATCTCGGCAGACTAGCCGTTACACTGTTCTGCCCGTTGGGACTGATGCGGCCCTGACACTGTTTTATTGCCTCGACAGAGTTCCTGCCGTGAACTATTTTTCCCTTATCTTTGCTTTTTATTCCTAAATAAAACACACAAAATAAAAATATTGAAAACGAAAATAATTAGAAAAATAAAAATAAACTGCTAATCCTAATATACTATTTAAAGAAAAGGGGAGAGGTTAGGTTACTGGTGGAGAGCATGCAAATGCATCTCCCAGAATTATTTTCTCCCTTTGGCCCAATTTATGTATCAGTTGTGGGCCACTCCTTTGTGCTGTCTGTCCATCCATCTTGGGCTTGATTTTCTTGCCGAACATTCTGCCGAGCAGACTGCCCAGGCAAGATATCTTATTGTCTACTGTGTGGATGGCCTTGCATTCCTCTGGATCATCATACTTCTTTAAGTTGTAGAATGCGTTGAGTTTGACTTGTTGGTCATTGACCTGCATAGTCAACTCTCCTTTTTCCACGTCAATTAATGTGCGTCCAGTTGCTAAAAAGGGTCTCCCAAGGATGATCGGTGCATTGTCATCTGCTTCACAATCAAGGACAAGGAAGTCGGCAGGAAAAATAAACTTGTCAACTCTTACCAGTATGTCCTCGATTTTGCCTTCAGGTTGCACATAATATCTATCCGTGAGTTGGAGCATCACTGTTGTAGGCTTTGGCCTTCCAATTCCAAGCTTTTGGAAGACTGATCTAGGCATGAGATTTATGCTTGCTTCAAGGTCGCATAGGGCCTTTCCTTCATAACTCTTTCCTATCGCACAAGGTATAGTGAAGCAACAAGGATCTTTTAACTTTGGTGGCATGCGGTTATGCAGCATTGCCATGCATCCCTCGGTAGCAACCACTGTTTCAAACTCACCTATTCGTTTTCTCTTGGACACCATGTCCTTTAAGAACTTGGCATAGTTCGACATCTGTTCAATAGCTTCAACGAACGATATGTTGATGTGGACTTGCTTCAAGATGTCGAGGAACTTCTTGAATTGTTGATCCTGTTTTTGCTTTTTCAACCTTTGTGGGAAAGGTGGTGGTGGTCTCATTTCTTCCAGAGTTTCTTTAGTTGAAAGTTTTATACCTGGCATCACTGGAGTTGTTGCTGCCTCGGCAGGCTGCTTAGGAGCTGCAGTGTTCTCTGCCGGGGCAGTGTTGTTAGCTTCAGTTTGCTCAGCCTCTTCTTTTGCTTGATCTGCTGATTGGGTTTGGCTCTCTAGGATCTTCTCCTTCAGCTGTAGACCACTCCTAGTAGTGATTGCCTTACACTGTTCATGGTTTATTACCTTAGCAACTTCAGTATTGCTAGGTAGGCCTCTTTGTGGTCTAGTGTTTATGCATTGAGAAAACTGCCCAACCTGAGTTTCCAGCGTTTTTATGGCTGCTTCTTGATTTTGCAGCCGCATCTCAGTCCTATTCATGAAGGCATCTGTCCTCTTGATGAAATTACTATTTTCTGCCATGTATGACTCAGTTTTCATCATAAAGGCCTTTAGCGTGTTTTCCAATGAACTTACTGGTTGCTGCTGCATCTGCTGCTGCGGCACCGGCTATTGGACTTGCTGCTGCGGCATCGGCTGCTGAAATCCCGATGGTTGGGTGATTGGTTTTAAGGCATTGTTTGGGTTACTCCATGATAGGTTCGGATGCCTCTTCCATGAGGGGTTGTATGTGTTGGACATCACATTATTGCGATTGTAGTTCCCAACATACATACCAGTTTCTTGATTCATGCAGTCAGCGGAATTGGGGTTTCCTCCACATAAGTCACAGTATGAATCAATTACCTTGACCTCACGGGTATTCTGTTGTAACTGTAGGTTTTGCACCATCTTGGTAAGAGAGGCCAATTGTGCTGCCACTGAACTTGATGAGTCCAATTCATGTACCGTGGCTTGGCGTCTTACTCCTCCTCACCTATATGTAGGAAACTGAAAGTCATTCTTTGCGAGTTTATTTAGTATTTCAATAGCTTCCTCAGGTGCTTTATCCAGGAGTGTTCCGTTTGCCGAGGCATCTAACATCATCCTTGTCGGGGCATTCGTGGCATTGTAAAACATTGTCACTTGTGTCCATAAGGGAAATTCATGCAGCGGACACTTGTGCAAGAGCTCTCTGTAGCGCTCCCATGCCTCGTACATTGGTTCGTCTTCAGCCTGTCGAAAAGAAGTAATTTCATTATGAATTCTATCATATAGATTAGTAGGATTAAAGCGAGTAATGAAATCACGACAAAGTTCACTCCAGGATCCAATAGATCCTGCTGGAATGCTATTTAACCAAGCTTTCGCCCTATCCCTTAGTGAATAGGGGAATAGCTTTAATCGCAAGACATCTTCATGGAATTCTTGGATTTTAAAAGAGTTGCAGATTTCCATGAAGGATTTGAGGTGCTGCCTTGCGTCTTCAGTTGCAGACCCACCAAATTGTCCAATTGTATTTAACATATTGAACATAACGGGTTTGAGTTCAAAATGGGCTGTTTCAATTTCTAGTGTAACGACTCCTGGGTTTAATCCGTTTAAGTCCTCTTTCAGGAAGTCCCTGACAGTGAGCTGCCGCGGCCCAGGTGGCGACGGAAGTCCTGCATTGCCGGCAGGTAAGTTTTGTCCTGTCGGGTGATCTGCCATGGCTCCTTGGATTTGTCTCCTCAACCTTTGCCTTGTTCTTTCGATTTCTGGATCTAATTCGTACAAGGGGTTGGTTGGATTGGCCCTGGTCATACACCAAGAAAAACAAAAGTAAAATAAAAATAAAAATAAACAAGAAAATAAAGAAAACAAAATTTAGTTGCCAGTCCCCGGCAACGGCGTCAAAAACTTGTCGCGTGTCAAAAGTGCGCGTTCAGTGCAAGTGGACACATCGCAAGTAATAAGTGATAAGTATATTATCGAGTTATCGTCTCCTCAGGGACCAATATACTTAATATGCTTTCTTCACCTCCTTGTTCTGTAGAAAGATAAAAAACACAATTAAGTTGATTCGATTTATCTAAACTAAAATAACTAAAATAAAAGTAAAAGATTGAAATAGTAGAGAGAGATGGGCTAGGATCCAGTTGCGTTGTATTGTGGAATTGATTGACTTGTCTCTGTCCAATGCAATCGTATATCACTGCCTTGGCAGCACTGCAGTTTTACTGCCTGGGCAGTGATAACACTGTCTGCCGCGGCAATCCCTTGCTCGTGGGCAGACTTTACCAAAGTTCGGCAAAGTGTCCTTGAATAACTCGCTTATCCCTAGGTCAGAGTGTTGTTGATGACTAGTCCTTGATGATACCTCCCTGCGTGAACCAATTATACTCACCAACCAATCTCACACTTCTTTTAGCCGCTGAAACTCTTAACCTATCCCTAGGTCGAGTTAGTATTTCGCAATTGAAACATCGTACTTATCCCTTTCGTGAATCTAACTCTCCCGAGCTTAGATAAATGGATGATCACAATATCCTCTCCCGAGCTCAATTGTGAAACAAGGAATAACAAAGGATAAGCAAACCTTGATAATCTTTATTGCATTAAATGAAAGACAAAGTACAATCTCCTCTCACAAATACTCTACAACCTTCACCTAATCCCTAAGAAGATTTAGAACATGATGGAGAGGAAAGAAACAAGAGTAGAAGTCGGCTCTCTCCCTCTAGGTATTTCGTTCTTTATACATTGGGTGGCTAGGTCTTTATATAGGCTAGACCTAGGGCAAACCTTTCCTAAGTAGAATACAACTTGGAGTAGGGAACAAGTCAAGTACATAATAATAATATATTTCCAAGTTTATATTCGGCTAAGGGGCTTTCCCGCGTGGTCTTCCTTTGGGCTTTTCCTTGTGCTAGCCAGCTCCGATTCATGGGCTTCAAGTCCAGACACGTTCCTTGGATTTTTGTCTTTCCATCGCCTATAATCTTGCTTCCTGTCTTGCTGCTGCTGCCTTGACATCAGGTCCTGCCTCGGCCTTGTCTCTGCCGCGGCACTGGTTCTCCTGCACAGATGTGAAAACGCAGTAAAACGTGCCTTTTTCTATAAATATTGCCTATATGAGTATACTTCTAAATATATCACATTGAGTGCATGCATTGGTCCAAGTGGGTGTATATTTGGTGATTAATGCCCATAAAAGGAGTAAAAAGTGATAGTGTGTTGAGCACTTATCAATTCTTATTGTGACTTATGTGGAGGTAACCACAGTTCCGCTGATTGTATGAATGAAGAAACCGGTATGTATGTTGGAAATTACAACCGCAACAATATGATGTCCAACACATACAACCTCTCATGGAAGAGGCATCCAAATCTATCATGGAGCAATCCAAACAATGCCTTCAACCCAACCACCCAACCTTCAGGATTTCAGCAACCGGTGCAACATTTGCCACCGCCGCAGGTCCAACAACCAATGCCGCAGCAGCAGATACAGCAGCAACCAGTAAGTTCATTGGAGAACGCGCTTAAAGCCTTTATGATGAAAACAGAGTCATACATGGCAGAGAAAAGTAATTTCATCAAAAGGAAAGATGCTTTTATGAATAGAACTGAGATGAGGTTGTAAAATCAAGAAGCGGCCATTAAAACGCTAGAAACCCAGGTTGGGCAGTTTGCTCAAAACATAAACACTAGACCACAAGGAGGACTACCTAGCAATACTGAAGTTGCTAAGGTAATGGGCCATGAACAGAGTAAGGCAATCACTACTAGGAGTGGTCTACAGCTGAAGGAAAAAATTCCAGCAAGCTAAAATCCATCAGCGGATCCAGCAAAAGAAGAGACCGAGCAAACTGATTCTGATAACTCTGCCCCGGCAAAGAGCACAACAGCTCCTGAACAGCCTGCCGAGACAGCAACAAACCGAGTGGTGCCAGGTATTAAATTTCAAACTAAAGAAACCCTGGATGAGATGAGACCACCACCACCTTTCACACAAAGGTTGAAAAAGCAAAAACAGGACCAACAATTCAAGAAATTCCTTGACATCTTAAAGCAAGTCCACATTAATATACCATTCGTAGAGCCAATTGAATAAATGCCCAATTATTCCAAGTTCTTAAAAGATATGGTGTCTAAGAGGAAACGAATAGGTGAGTTCGAAATAGTGGCTGCTATCGAGGGATGCATGGCAATGCTACACAATCGCATGCCACCGAAATTGAAGGATCCTGGTTTCTTTATCATACCTTGTGCGATAGGTAAAAATTATGAAGGTAAGGCCCTATGCGACCTTGGAGCAAGCATCAATCTAATGCCCAAATCTGTCTTTCAAAAGCTTGGAATAGGAAGGGTGAAACCTACAACAGTTATGCTCCAACTAGCGGATCGATCCTATGTGCAACCCGAAGGCAAAATCAAGGACATACTGGTAAGAGTCGATAAATTTATTTTTTCTGCTAACTTTCTTGTCCTTGATTGTGAAGCAGATGATAATGCACCGATCATCCTGGGGAGACCTTTCCTTGCAACTGGACGTACCTTAATTGACGTGGAAAAAGGAGAGTTGAAAATGCGGGTCAATGAACAACAAGTCAAACTCAATGCATTCCACAACTTAAAAAAATATGATGATCCTTAGGAGTGCAAGGCCATCCACACAGTAGACACCAAAATAGCTTGCCTTGGCAGTCTGCTCGACAGGTTATTTGGTAAAAAGATCAAGCTTAAAGTGGATGAAAACACAACAAAAGGGAGTGGCCAACAACTCATTGATGATTCTGGCGAACAAGAGAGAATTATCTTGGGAGATGCATTTGCATGCACTCCACCAGTAACAAGATCTCCCCCTTTTCCTTGTTAATATATTAGGATTAGTTTAGTTTATTTTTATTTTTCTAATTTGTTTTTGCTTTAAGTATTTTTCTTTTTGTGTGTTTATTTTTTTTATTTAGGATAATAGGCAAGAATAAAGGAGAAATATCTCACAGCAGGGATTTTGCCGAGGCAGAAAACAGTGTCAGAACCGCAGCAGAACAGTGTAACGGCTAGTCTGCCGAGATTCCTGCTGCGACAGAAAAGGAAACGGCAGTAAAGAGTAATGGCTACAAAACGGCTAGTGGATCCAAACGGTCACAAGGCCGAGGCCTATATAAGAAACCCCTTCCTCTTGAACTATTCACTCTTGCTTTCTTGTTTGCTTTAGAATTCTTAACAATTTTGCTCTCATAATACTTCCTGCCTACTCATAATTTTCCAAGATTCTTTCCAAGAAAATCTCCAAGAATTCAAATCTCTTACAATCTTGATGGCCACTTACAAGCGATTTGCCCCAGCCAATGTTGAAGATCGTTTCAACCGATCTTTCATTGCCCGGCAATTGTAGGAAGAACAAGGTTTTCAACATTCGGATGATGAAAACTATGGCATCGAGCATTATCTCTTTGACAGAATCAAGTACCAAGATTGAGAAATTTTCTGTCTCCAACCTGCCCAAGCGAACGCGACCATCGTGCGGAAATTCTATGCGCACGGGCCCAACAAAGATTCCCTTTTTGTTCACTGCCGCGGCAGGCCGGTCCAGTTAGATGCCGAGATCATCAACGATTTCTACGGCCTCACTCCGAACAGTGATGTGCACGCTGAATTCATGGAGGACATCACTGCCGAGGACTACGAGTTAATCAAAGACGATCTTTGTTACGCGAATACTCCATGAGAAAACGGTACCCATATAGGATCCGTAACAAGGCAGAGCCTAAAGCCCGAGGCCAAGATGTGGAATACCTTTGTCAAGCGACGCCTTATCCCTACATCCCACAACAGCACGGTAGACCGAAAACGATTGGTGCTCATCCAATCGATCATCAACAAAAGGACCATCAACGTTGGAGAAATCATCTTACGTGAAATTCACGAATGCGGTAAGAAAGATAGGGGACCATTGTATTTCCCATGTTTGATCACGGGTTTGTGTGTTGCCGCAGGTGTGCCAATAGAAGATACGGACGAATACACTCCCCAAAGGCGAGGATGGACCAGGGACTTTTGTCACAAAGTCATGCAGATCACGCAGGCGGAGCCAATCCAAGCAACGCCCCAGCAGTTCACTGCTGATACTGCTGCCGGGGCCTAGTACACGACAGACATGCCAGACACTGCCCACACCTCTGCCGCAGCAGACCCGTACTAGGAGATTTTGCAAAGGATGGCAGCGATGGACCTCAGGCAACAGAGGTACATGGAGTATCAAAGAGATTTCTACGCAACATTAGCCCAAATGATGCTCCACGCTTTTCCAGATCAAGGGGCGCAATTTCCAGAATTTCCTAGCAATATGTTTGTCATAGCCGCCCCTTACACCGAGACTACACCAACTCCGGGAGGACCAAGGTCGTTCTTCCATACGGGCCCTCCACCACAATACCATGCTGCTGGCCCATCCAGGGCAGCAGATTCTGCCGCGACATCATCTGCCAGCAGAAGACCATCCAAACGGAGGGCAGTCTTCAGCACTCCACCATGATCCCCAATCATCATGGGCAGTCTATCAGTTGAGATAGATGCCTATGTGCACCAAAGCTCCACCGCCGCTGGACCGAGTACACACCACACCGGGGGAGCCACGGCAATGGAGGGTGGAACGGACATAATGCTAACCGAAGACATGGCCGATGTGGAAGAAGGAGAAGAGGTGGAGGCCCCAATGCAACGGACACCGCCCACAAGAGTCCAACCGCCCCGGCAAGCAAAATCTCAACCATCGCCCTCACCAAGAACAAAGCAATCGGCAGCAAGGCCAAGGAGAAAAATTGTTACAAGCAGCTCTTCGGAGTCTCTTTAATAATTTTGTTCATATAATTCAATATTACTTGCTGTTTGCTTTCTATGCTGATTATTCCTTTCATATTTTCGTTGCCCGCTATTATCTTCTAATATAAAGCATTGAGGAAAATGCTTGGTTTGAGTTTGGGGGTGCAGATTCACTGCCAAGGCAACAATCTACTGTCGAGGCCTTGCCAAAAAAAAGGAGTATTCCAGTGATTTTTTTTTTATTTTTTATGCTCCCCGCCTTACTTGAATTAACTGCCTACACTTTTGCACTGCTTATCATCAGTATTGCCTTAGTTTATTCTTTAAGGCTATAGAAATCTTTCTCCTTACCATGATTAGGTCCTGTTAAGAAAGGTTTAACCTTAGGATACTTAAGGATGAAAACTTAGAAGCTTACTATAGGAAGAACTTTAAACACTTGTGGGACTTGTTGGATTAGAGGAATTCTTTTAATGAACTTAGGTGATAAAGACTTAGATTTTTGGGAAGGTAACTAGAGGTGCCTATCACCGGCTCTAGAAAGTACTCTTCTTCATGCTAGAGGTGCCCAAAATTGGCTCTAGTATGTTTTAAGGAATATTAAAGAGAAAGAAGGAATTTAGTGAAGGGAAAAACACAATCCTTGAGGTGCCCGAAATTGGCTCAAGGATTGGTTGCTTATAAAAGAAGAGAACACTTAACCAAATTCTACTTGTCTTGAACTTACAGTTTATCTAAGAAAGCCTTTAATCAAACTTGTCCACAAAAACGACACACTCACAATTCTTATAGTTTGTTTATAGGTAAACCCTTATGTAACCGAAAGGTTAAGTCTAAAGAATAGGCCCAGCTATGGTGGGGAGAATACATAGACATGTAAGACCAAGAGAGAGTAGAGTTCAACAAATTGATGGTTTGCATTGCTTGAGGACAAGCAATAGTTCGAGTTTGGGGGTGTGATAAGTGCTCAACTCACTATCAGTTATTACACCTTTTATTGGCATTAATCACCGAATTTACACCCACTTGGACCAATGCATGTACTTAATGTAATATATTTAGAAGTTATGCTTATAGAGATAATATTTACAGAAAAGGCACGTTTTACTGCATTTTTATATCTGTGCAGGAGAACCGGTGCCGCGACAATGACAAGGTCGAGGCAAGACCTGATGCCGAGGCAGCAGCTGAGAGCCAGGAAGCAAGACTGTAGGCGATTGGAAGATAAAAATACAAGAAACGTTTCTGGACTTAAAGCACATGGATCTGAGCTGGCTAGCATGAGGAAAAGCCCAACACAAGGCTACGCGGGAAATCCCCTTAGTCGAATTTAAACTTGGAAAATATTTTAATTATGTACATGACTTGTTCCCTACTCCAAGTTGTATTCTACTTAGGAAAGGTTTGCCCTAGGTCTAGCCTATATAAAGACCTAGCCGTCCAATGTATTATACACGGATACCTAGAGAGAGAGCCTATTCATAAACTTGTTTTCTTTCTCTCAATTATGTTCTAAGCTTCCTTAGGGTTTAGGTGAAGGTTGTTAGTATTTGTGAGAGGAGATTGTACTTTGTCTTTGTTTCAATGCAATAAAATTATCAAGGTTTGATTATCCTTTGTTATTCTTTGTTCTTGCATTCAAGCTCGGGAGAGAAGTTTGTGAGTAATCCATTTATCTAGACTCGGGAGAGTTAGATTCACGAAAGGGATAAGTACGGTGTTTCAATCGTGAAATACTAACTCGGCCAAGGGATAGGTTAAGAGTTTCAGCGGCTAAAAGAAGTGTGATATTGGTTGGTGAGTATAATTGGTTCACGCCGGGAGGTATCATCAAGGACTAGTCATCAATAGTACTTCGTCTTAGGGATAAGTGGAGTCATCCAAGGACACTTTGCCGAACTTTGGTAAAGTCCACCCACGAGCAAGGGATTGCCGCGGCGGACAGTATTATCGCTGCCCAGGCAGTAATGTGCAGTACTACCGAGGCATAGATATATGATTGCATTGGGCAGAGACAAGTCAATCAAATCCACAATACAATGCAATTGGATCCTGACCTATCTCTCTCTGATATTCAATTTTCTTTATTTTACTTAGTTGTTTTATTTTAGTTCCATCACAACCCAAACTACCTGTGTTTTTTATTTCTTTCTATAGAACAAGAAGATGAAGAAGACATATTGAGTCTACCAATCCCTGTGGAGACGATAATCCGATAAATACTTATCACTTATTACTTTCGATGTGGCCTCTTGCACTAAACGCGCACTTTTGACACGCGACAATATTGCAAACACCAATAAGTTCATTCAGAGAGCCGATACTTTCATGGACAGAATAGAGATGAGAATGCAAAACAATGAAGCTACTCTCAAGACGCTAGAAACTATAGTAGGACAGATGACACAACAGATGAAAATCCAACCCATAGGAAGTCTTCCTAGCGATACTAAAGTCGCTAGAACTGGTCCTCATGAACAATGCAAAGCAATATCCACCAGGAGTGGATTACAACTAAAGGATCCTGAAATACCTGCTCAGACAGTAGGTAAGAACACTGAGACAGTAGCACCTCAAGAAGCTACTGATGAAATACCCAAGGTAAAGGAACCAGCAGACACTGTCGTCGATGTTGCCACAGCAGATGATGCCGCTGCCACACCGCAAATAAGATTTCAATGCAATGAAAGAATTGAAGATTTGCGGCTACCACCACCTTTCCCACAAAGGTTGAAACAACAAAAGCAAGAATATCAGTTTAAGAAATTTTTGGACATTCTTAAACAGGTACACATAAATATACCTTTAGTGGAGGCAATTAAACAAATGCCCAACTACGCCAAGTTACTTAAGGATATTATATCAAAGAGGACAAAAATAGGGGAATTTGAAACGGTTGCCGTGACAGAAGGGTGTGTGGCAATGCTACACAACAAGGCCACGACAAAACGAAAAGATCCTAGTAATTTCACCATACCATGCTCTATCGGTGATCAATACGTGGGTAAGGCACTATGTGACTTAGGCGCTAGCATAAATCTCATGCCTAAGTTAGTATTCCAAAAGCTTGGCATCGGGCAGGCAAAACCAACAACGATGATGCTGCAACTGGCAAACCGCTCTTATGTGCAACCGAAAGGAAAAATTGAAGATATTCTAGTAAGAGTTGATAAATTTATATTTCCTGCTGACTTCTTAATTCTTGATTGTGAAGCAAATGAACATTCTCCGATCATATTAGGAAGGTCGTTCCTAGCCAAGGGAAGAACATTGATCGATTGTGAGAAAGGAGAATTGGTCATAAGGGTCAATGACCAACAAGTGAAGATCAATGTGTTCAAAACTCTAAAGCATTCAGATGAACCAGATGAATGTTAGATAATTGAGGTTAAAACTGAATTTAACTTCATTGCAGAGACGGACTGCCTGAACAAGACCTGCCGAGGCAACCTCTATCGAGGCAGCATACCGCTTGACCAGAAGCATACACGAAAGAAACCACCTGATGAGGAGGCTCTAGTTGGATCATCACACCATCCTCCATTAAAAAAGGAAGATGGTTGCTGCTGGAGATACATTTCATTGCACTCCACCAGTAACCTAATTTCTATCTTACTATTTTCTAGTTATTTTCTTGTTTTAGGATTAGATTTTCAATTTTAGTTTTAGGAGTTATATTTTAAATTTTTTTTCACAATTTAGTTCCCAGAATTTTTATATTTCTCACAGCATCTATTAATTTGAATTTCTGCTATTTAGGAATAATAAGGAAGAATTAAAGAGGATGATCAACCCAACAAATTAGAAGCCCAATCCAAGGAACTGAAAATTTCGGGTAGGAATTATGCCTCCCGAATTCAAAAATAGCGTCATTTCCGCTGCCAATGGTTGCCAGCTAGGGTTGTGTCTCTTACACGCCAAGGGCAATAATCACGCCCCCGCTCTCTCAAACGTCGTGCCGCTCATTGCTTATAAATACACGGGGAAAGTTCTCCTTCTTCACTCTTCTTTTAAGTATTGTTACGCTGCCAAAATCCTTCTCCTCTTCTCCACAAGCAAAAATGACAACGCAACAACAAACCTCTGCCGGAGCAACAAACTTCCGAAGATTCGCAACCAAGGAAGTCGAACAAGAGTATCAATGAGTCTTCCAAAATAGGCAGCTCTGGGAAGAGCAGGGTTTCCATTACACGGAGACGGATGATCTCGGTATCGAGATGTGTATTCTGTCCAAAATCATATTTCAACGGTGGTAGAAATTTGCCCAGCAACCAGCTCCGACGAACATCACATGGATTTGCGAATTCTACGCTCATCGTCCGGTGCCAAACAATCCATACACCCATCTCCGAGGGCAGGCGATTCCCGCGGCAGATATCACCATCAATTCCCATTTTGGGCTACATATAGAAAATGACGAACACACCGCATTCCCCGTTGCCCTCACTGCTGACGACTATGAAGCAATGAAGGTCAAACTCTACATACCTAGAGTAGAGTGGCACACTGGAAAACACCGCGGATCAGTCAGCCGTCGAGATCTGAAGCCAGAAGCCAAGCTATGGAACACTTTCATCAAAAGAAATCTACTACCAACATCTCATATCCAAACTGTAGATCGGACGCGCTTGGCGCTCATCCATTCCATAATTCACAAACGCCGCATCGACATTGGAAGAATAATCAGTGAACAAATTTTCAAATGCGCGGCCAAGGATAGAGGTATTCTCTACTTCCCTTGTTTGATTACTTCTCTGGGATATTTGGAAAGAGTGCCAATACTATCGACCGACACATTCACACCGGAGCGGAAGGGCTGGACTCGGGAGGTCTACATGAAGCGGACGCAAGTGGAAGAAGCTATTCCACAAGCGTATATTCCTCCCACTGCTGAAGCAGCAACCGCCGTTGCAGATCAACCGATAGCAGCAGAAGCTACCCCAGTAATAGCGGGACTCTTGGAGACCCTGTAGAGAATGGAGAGAAGGCAGCTAGCCTTCATGGCATATGTTAGGGAGTTTAACAACGCCATCGTCACAACAATTTGAGAAGAACTCTCTACATGTATGACTGTGTTCCCCGAATTTACAGTCGATCTCTCCATACCAACACCCACTGATGCACCTGCCAAATCAGTGACTGCCTCAGCAACAGTCCTAGTTTTTCCTACCACTACCACTATTGCAGCAGCAACAAAACCCATCCCGTCAGATTCGTTAGTTGAGTTCCTCCGTATGGGCTCCACCAACCATGGAGCCACTCCATCTTAGTTTGGTACATTCACCTGGAGCGATTCTATAAAGGATTTACTAGGACAAATCAAAGCTACCGAGGAACTCTTAGCTGCGACCCAAAGAGAAAAGAAGAGACAAGCAACCTCCTCCTCTCCAATCAACCTTGATTCCGAGGACGAGGTGAATAACAATCCAACTCCCATCCGAGTCTAACCACCCTGATCTGCCAAGAAGAAATTTGCAAGTCCAATGCCGGCAGCAACGTAGTAGCTACCAAAAGGCCGCCACATGCTCCTCATCGACAGTGATTCCGAGGACTCCTTTGCATCCTCGGCATTTTAAAGGGCGATAGTCTTTCTTTTTTTTTTTCTTTTGTCTCTTTATTTTCAGCTCTCTTTTTACTTTTCATTCATTAAGGACAATGCATCCCTCGAGTGTGGGGGAGTATTGATCCTTTTTTGTTGTAATCTGTAAATATCTGCCATGTATGGAAATTATTTAGATTATCATATTATTGCCTTATTTTCTATCCTTATAATTTTACAATTTATTGCAAAAAAAATTTTAAGTCTGTTAAATTTTATTGAAACTGTCGAGGTAGCAATATATTCTCCAGCCACCACTGCAGTCTACACCATTCACCAAACTTGAACTCGGAGAGGTATACTAGGTTTAGTACTTAGGATTAGACTATGAGCCTGAAAAATATCTTAACACTGCTAGTCTTAGTTGATTTTATAAGTTCTTTTCTTTGAAAAGCAATAAGGACTTAAATTTTAACTAGAGGTGCCTATTACCGGCTGTAGTTAGTCCATAGAGGTGTCTATCACTGGCTCTAGGACTTAGTCTTTTTCCCACTTACTAGAGGTGCCCGAAATTATCTCTAGTGAGAATTAGCTAAACACTTGAGGTGCCCGAAACTGGCTCAAGCAGTATAAGTATATAGCAATATATATTTATATACCAAATTAGGGAGAAAGAAAGAAAAAAATTAAAGAAAAATCTTAGTCGGAAGTCTTGAGCTAGAGAAAGGATTAGAACTTAGAAAATCAGTTTCGACATAGCTACGCACACTCTCACTAAGACTCATAGTCCAGTTTCGAGGAATACCTAGAACCTAGAAGAGGCCGAGTCAAGAAAGGATTTCTGCTGCGGCAGGCAGGATGGTATATTCCCTTAAAATTCCTTACTTAAAATTATCTTTTGCATTGCTTGAAGACAAGCAATAGTTCGAGTGTGGGGGTTTGATGAGTGCTTAAAAGTCCTATTTTTAATACCATTTTCCTACTCGATATTTACTAATAAAGGACAGAATTAAGGGCATTAATGGATACTTCTGTATATTTTCCATATTTCAGCATCCAAACACATAATTCATGAATTCATCTAATATTTGGCATAAAACAGATGCATTTGAT
Source organism: Abelmoschus esculentus (assembly GCA_035048815.1). Taxonomy (NCBI): domain Eukaryota; kingdom Viridiplantae; phylum Streptophyta; class Magnoliopsida; order Malvales; family Malvaceae; genus Abelmoschus; species Abelmoschus esculentus. Next base: position 1,540,213 of record JAUCBN010000061.1, on the reverse strand, counting down.
AGTTTTCTTTCTTAGACAAGAAACTACATTTAAAGATGGCCAAATTGAGAAGATAGATGCTAGAGTGCAAATGGAGCACCCGTCATGGTAGCACTTTTTGAGGCCGCGGCATCTAAGCAAAGATGACAACCAATGCTCGATAGAAAGAGAAAAAGATGTTGATCTTAATGGAAAAAGGGCGAGAGAAAGATGGAGCTAAATTACGGAGTCAAGCCTTGGTCAAAATCACGTGCGGGAAAGAAAAGATATTTTAGGAAATAAGAATTAATTGTTATAGTTTAATTAGGAATTATACTTCTCTCCTCTTTAGAACTTTTTCCTTGCATGAAAAGCTTTAACCTAGGGCTTGGCCTATATAAGGCACACATTAGGCTTAGTCAAGGAAGTCGGAGTTTACCCTAGAAATTACTTTTAGCCGCCGACTACGCTATGTTCTAAACTTCTTCGGAGGTTTAGGTTGTTTATGGAGTAGTTGGAGAAGATGGTTGTGTTATGTTAAATATTTATTAATGCAAAAATTATTTCATAGTTTATTCTCTCTTAGTGTTTACTCTTCTTTGAATATGAACTCGAGATGATAGTATATGAAGAAAAATCTATTTTTCTAATATCGGGAGAGTTAGTCTCACGAAATGAGAGAATACGGTCTTTGCTCATGGGAATTGACTAATCCGGTTAAGAGATTAATTGCCCAGGATTTTAGCGACTAACAAGACGCATGTGTTTTGTTGTTGTCCGCCCTTGATTCACGTCGGGAGGTATCATCAAGACGTGGGTTTCAACAGTTCTCTTCGCTTAGGGATAAGGAAGAATTCATACAAGGATGCTCTGTCGAACTATGGAATGTTGAATTGTCGACAAGGCATAACCTCGCCTAGGCAGCTGCGGCGACCCTTTGTGCGAGCCGCCGAGGCGGCAGTTTAACCCATTGCATTAATAAGAGGATACTTAACATAACTTGATTCTCCTATATGAAGCACTCAACGTAGCCTCACTTTATTAATCTTTATTTCTCCAATATTTAGTTTAGTTTTCATAGTTAATTTAGTAACCTCAACTCAACAATTACTTGTGTTTTTACTTTCTATAGTGCAACCATAAGAGGTAGTGAAGTCGACACAGTCCCTGTGGGTTCAAAAACCTAATGTATTATGTCGCGTGTCAAAAGTGCGCGTTTAGTGCAAGTGGACACATCGAAAGTAATAAGTGATAAGTATTTTATCGAGTTATCGTCTCCTTAGGGACCGGTATACTTAATATGCTTTCTCCACCTTCTTGTTCTGTAGAAAAGTAAAGAACACAAGTGAGTTGATTTGATTTATCTAAACTAAAATAACTAAATAAAAATAAAAGGTTGAAATAATAGAGAGAGATGGGTTAGGATCCAGTTGCGTCGTATTGTGGATTTGATTGACTTGTCTCTGTCCAATGCAATTGTATATCACTGCCTCGGCAGCACTGCAGTTTACTGCCTTGGCAGCGACAATACTGTCTGTCGCGGCAATCCCTTGCTTGTGGGTAGACTTTATCAAAGTTCGGCAAAGTGTCCTTGGATGACTCCGTTTATCCCTAAGTCAGAGTGCTGTTGATGACTAGTCCTTGATGATACCTCACGACGTGAACCAATTATACTCACCAACCAATCTCACACTTCTTTTAGCCGCTGAAACTCTTAACCTATCCCTAGGCCGAGTTAGTATTTCGCGATTGAAACATCGTACTTACCCTTTTCGTGAATCTAACTCTCCCGAGCTTAGATAAATAGATAATTCACAATATCCTCTCCCGAGCTTAATTTTGAAAACAAGGAATAACAAAGGATAAGCAAACCTTGATAACTTTATTGCATTGAATCAAAGACAAAGTACAATCTCCTCTCACAAATACTCGACAACCTTCACCTAATCCCTAAGAAGGTTTAGAATATAATGGAGGAGAAGAAAACAAGAATAGAAATCGGCTCTCTCCCTAGGTATTCCGTGTTTTGTACATTGGGTGGCTAGGTCCTTATATAGGCTAGACCTAGGGCAAACCTTTCCTAAGTAGAATACAACTTGGAGTAGGGAACAAGTCAAGTACATAATAATAAAAATATTTCCAAGTTTGATTCGGCTAAGGGGTTTTCCTGCGTGGTCTTCCTTTGGGCTTTTCCTTGTGCTAGCCAGCTCCGATCCATGGGCTTCAAGTCAATACACGTTCCTTGGATTTTTATCTTTCCATCGCCTATAGTCTTGCTTCCTATCTTTCTGTTGTTGCCTCGGCATCAGGTCCTGCCTCGGCCTTGTAGCTGCCGCGGTACTGGTTATCCTGCACAGATATGAAAACGCAGTAAAACGTGCCTTTTTCTATAAATATTATCTATATGAGCATAACTTCTAAATATATCACATTAAGCACATGCATTGGTCCGAGTGGGTGTATATTTGATGATTAATGCCCATAAAAGGAGTAAAAAGTGATTGTGTGTTGAACACTTATCATATTACAATCTGAAAAAGGTGAAAAAACAAAGGACTTCCGAGCCTCTATCAAAGGTTATATCCGTCACTGGTATAGCTATTGCCTCGGAGGTAGATGTATGCGTTGTTCGGCATCGGGCGGTGAGCGTAGAATTCTCAGACCCACGTAACGTTTGTCGGTGTTGGTTGCTTGGCAAATTTCTGCCACCTCTGAAAAGTAATCTTGGAGAGAATAAAAATCTCTATACCAAGATCTTCGGCGTCTGTGTAATGGAATCCTTGCTCCTCCTATACCTGGTGGTTTTGGAACTTGTATTGATACTCTTGCTCGACTTCACGGGTTGCAAAACGTCAATAATTTGCTGCTGCTACGGTAGGATTTTGTTGTTGGTTGGCCATCAGTATTTTGTGTGTGGAGAAGAAGAGAAGAAAATTTTAGAGAGTAACGATACTAATTTGAAGAAGAGTGAAGGAGGATAACGTTGCTCGTGTATTTATAGGCGGTAAGCGATGTGACGTTTGAGGGAGCAGGTGCGTGATTATTACCCTTGGTGTGCAAGGGACGCAACCCAGCTGGCAGTCATTGGCAGCGGAAACGACAAAATTTTTGAATCCGGGTGGCATAATTCCCACCCAGAATTTTCTGCTGCTTGGATTGGGCCGCTAATTGGTTGGGCTGATAATCAAATTGATAGAAACTATAAAAAATATAAAAATTCTGGAAGCTAAATTTCAAAAATTGAAATCTAAATCCTAAAACATAAAAATAAAATATGAAGATTAAAAGAATTAGGTTACTGGAGAAGTGCAATTAATTGCATCTCTAGGGGGTAACCATCTTCCCCTTTCTAGGTGGACGAGGATTGGATCTAGAGAGAGTATCCTCATCAAGTGGTTTCTTCCTTGTGTGTTTCTGCTCATAGAATATGCCACCGCGAAAGCGGTTGCCTTGGCGGGTATTGTCTAGGCATTCAGTTTCAACATTAATGTTAAATTCAGATTTAACCTCAATTCTTTGACATTCCTCTGGTTCATCTGGATACCTTAGAGCTTTGAACACATTGATCTTCACTTGTTGGTCATTGACTCGAATAACCAATTCGCCTTTTTCACAATCGATCAATGTTCATCCTATGGCTAAGAATGGCCTTCCCAATATGATCGGAGCATGTTCATCTGCTTCACAATCTAAAATTAAGAAATCAGCAGGACATATGAATTTATCGACTCTTACTAGGATGTCTTCTATCTTTCCTCCCGGTTACAAATAAGAGCGATCTGCCAACTACAACATTACTATAGTTGGTTTTGCCTGCCCGATGCATAGCTTCTAGAAAATGGACTTAGGCATCAAATTAATATTGGAACCTAAGTCACACAGTGCTTTCCCCAAATATTGATCTTCGATAGAACATGGTAGCATGAAGCTACCAAGATCCTTTCTTTTTGTTGTGGCCCTGTTATGTAGCATTGCCACGCATCCTTCATTTGCGGCGGCAGTCTCAAACTCCTCAATTCTTGTCCTCTTGGATATGATGTCCTTGAGGAACTTGACATAATTAGACATCTATTTGATTTCCTCCACTAAAGGGATGTTAATATGTACCTGTTTAATGATGTCCAAAAATCTCTTAAACTTGTACTCCTGCTTCTATTGCTTCAGTTTTTGAGGGAAGGGTGGTGGTAACCTCAAATCTTTAATCTTTTCAGAGCATTAAAATCTGATCTAGGGTGCTTTTATGGCATCTTTATTCGCAAAATTTTCCTCTAGTTCTTTTGCCTCAGTTTTATTTTCAGCAACCTCCTTAGAGATTACTATCTCAGATTTTTTACCCACTGCTTTGGTAGGAATCTCAAGGTCCTTCAGTTGAAGTCCAATTCTGGTGGTTATTGCTTTACAGTGTTCATGTGAATCGGTTCTAGTGACTTCAGTATCGCTTGGTAAAACTCTTATAGGTCGATTATTAAGGTGTTGTGCAATTTTACCTATTGTGGTTTCCAGAGATTTTAGAGCAACTTCATTGTTTTGCATATGCATCTCATTTTTGTCCATGAATGCATCGACTCGCTGAATGAATTTATCTATATGAACAATGTATGAGTTAGTCTGACCCATAAACATGGTGAGCGTATTTTTCAGGGTTCGAACATCAGCAGGTTCTGTTGCAGCATCGCCTGCTGCAGCAACTGCTGTTGGGCTGGTCTGATATTCTGCTGAAATCCAGCAGGTTGCACATTCTGTTGTTGCGGGTTTAGTGCATTGTTTGGGTTACTCCATGAAAATTTGGGGTGTTTCCTCCATGCTAGATTATAAGTGTTGGACATATTGTTCCTATTGTAGTTTCCAACATAGAAGCTTGATTTTGGATTGCGTGGGCATTCGTGCGATTTGTGATTGTCGCTAAAGGTTTCACAGAAAACCGTGAATGCTTTTACCTCACGAACGTGGCTAGGCTTCTGCAGATCTTTAACCATGTTTGTCAATGCTGATAATTGTGCTAGTATTGAATCTAAAGAGTCTAAGTTCGTCATTCCTCGCCTGTTTACTCCCCTTCTTGTGGTCGGGTGCTGATAGTCATTCTTGGCGAGTCTATCCAAAATCTCCAAACTTTCATGGGGTGGTCGATCCAGTAGTGTGCCATTAGCTTTGGCATCAAGCATCATTCTAGTGGCTGTATTTATAGCATCTTCGTTAGTTGATCCTCTAAATTGTCCTAATGTATTGATCATGTTGAACATTACTGGTTTCAACTCAAAATGTTCAGCATCAATATCTGGCATAACTATTGTAGGTGTCAGCCCATCCAAATCCTCCTCCAAGTAGTCACGTACAATACGAACCCGTTCCTGACGAGGTTGATTATCGGGGTCGACTACTGCGAAGGCAGCTGGATTTGCTACCCCGGCGGCATGCATAACAACGTTGTTCCCCTACTGGCCAGGTGCTTGATTCATCCTTTCGCGTATCCTTTTTCGAAGGCTTCTTGCGGTTCTTTCGATTTCAGGATCAAAAGGATATTCGTATGCTGACGGGTTAGCCCTGGTCAAACAACAAATAAACTTGAATTATATCTAATTAAGAAAAGTAAAAGAAAAAGAAAAAGAGAAAAAGAAAAGGGGTGGAATAGTATGTAGCAAAATTGGGACGCCATTCCCCGGAAACGGCGTCAAACTTGGTGACAGTGATTGAGTCTTCAGAGTTCTTCACCTTTTGCCAAGTTTTAGTATTTTAGATATCGTATCCACAGAGACTGGGCAACTTTCGCTACAAATTAAATCCACACTAAAATGTAAAGGACACAAGTAATTTGGTTTGGAGAAGGATTAACTAAAAATACAGAAAACTAATTAATTAACGAAAAATAAAAATGAAGGAAGTCAGTTAGGCCAGGCAAGTTGCTTTGTAGAAGGGAATCCAGTTGCACTTATTCTCTAGTTATTAATGCATGTGGTTGAATTGCCGCTTTTGTGAGTTGCACTAAGGGTCGCCTTGGCTGCCTAGGCGGGGTTATGCCTTGTCTATAACTCAACTTTCCATAGTTCGACAAAGCATCCAAAATTGTTCCTCCTTATCCCTAAGCAAGAAAACTATTGAAACCCACGTCTTTATGATACCTCCAAACGTGAATCAAGGATGGATAGCAACCGATTGTATGCTTCCTTTTAATCGTTAAAATCCGGGTTGGCTTATCTCTAAGCCGGATTAGTCAATGCCCATGAGCAAAGACTGTATTCCTTCGTTTCATGAGCCTAAGTCTCCCGATATTAGACAAATAGTTTTTTCTTCACAAACTTATCTTTCGAGCTCGTAAGTGAAAAAAATTAAGAATCAAGAGATAAAAAACTATGAAAAATAGGTTTGCATTAATAACTCTTCAAATAAGATACAACTTTCTTCCCTAACTACTCCACAAAATACCTAAGCTTAGATGGAGTTTAGAACCTGATGGGTTTTTTCAGCGGCTAGGGTTTGTCTATGAGAACCGACTTGTCCTCCAAGCCTTAGGGGTTTGCCTTTATATAGGCCAAGCCTAGGTTAAAGACTTCCATAAAAATAAGAGTTCTAAAAGGAAAATAATAAAAGTCCTTATTGAATTACAACTCTTTTATTTTATTTTATTTCCTAGTTTAACTTCTTAATTCCACGTCAGATTTGACCATGGCTTGACTCTGTTTCTTCTCTTCCATTTTGTTTTGCACAACATCCATTGGATTCAGCATATTTTTCTTCATTTATCGAGCACTAGTTATCATCTTTCCTCTGCTACCGCGGCGGGCAATCTGTTGCCGTGGCGGGTGCATCCTTGCATTTCAGCTCATGTTCCAACATCCATTCATCTTATATGGTCGTACTTGCATGGTTATTTCTTGTCTAAGAAAGAAAACTATTAATCATACCTATTTTACACCAAACAATAGATAAAATGACAAAGTGAGTGCGTGGATGTTGGAAAATGGAAAATATGCAGAATTATCCTTAATTGTCACTAAATTTGTCTTTTACAGGCAATAATCGAGTAGAATATGCTATAATAATTAGGACTTTTATGCATTTGTCAATTAAATAAGCGATAAATATTTTTAAGTTACCAATTTTAGGCGGTTTGAAAATGCTAACACCGTTTTTAACAATAACCGACTCCTGAACCCTTTTAATTTTGAATTTTTGGTTTTACGGTATCCGATCTACCAAAGTTACCCTGGAGACTCCAAATGTTTTCTAAATTGTTTTTCAAACAATCTTCCCAGATTTTAATTTGTCTTTCAATATTTTTTTTAAATTTTTTAACCAACCCTTTTTACTATAACCTTTCAAATTGAATTTTCAATCTTTTATTTTTTAATTCGTTTTTGATTTTTATGAACTTCAAAATAACGAACTTTTTGTACACCTTTTAAGATTTTTTGGGGAGGGTCGTTACAAGATAATATCATGACATATTAGCTAGATGCAATTCAACCTAGTTAGCAACAATATATCCAACTCCTAAGAGCATGCTTCAACATCAACAATCACATAAACACATATAAGAACAACATATAATACTCAACATGATATCTAGATGCATTTCAACCTAAATAACCACATCATAGATTCAACTCATAAATAGTCATGCTTCATTATCAACAACACTCAAATTCACATATAGAGATATCAAGAATCAAACATCAATATAAATTTTATTATAACTAATGGAATACCAATAGGAAATTCAAATTCAAGTTACAAGCTAACATTAACATGGATAATCAATCTAGCAATTGAAAGTATAATTAGCATAAAAATCATTCTCAAAATCATATCCTATCCCCATTGCTCTCTCACTACTATTAATGTTATAAAGACATACTTGAGCTTTCACTTGGAGGTTACTTTGATCCTTTCTTCCCTTTGCCGCCTCAACATTATTTACTCTACATTGCAAGGTAAATGAGAGGGTAAGCATAAACTTAGTGAGTGAATAAAAACAAGTATAAAAACTCATTGCAATGCATCCCATATTAAACTAATTTTAGTAATTTGAAAACCAAGTTATGCTCTCTAAAAAACATTCATGGCTAAGAAGGTCATCTTTAGAAAATCAACAAGTAGCCATGGCTCGCAAGATATAATACCTTTTCAAAATCCCATTTTGAAAACACATTCTTAATAAGCAAAATATAAGTCTTATATGCTACTCACAACAATGCTTAAATCAAAATTCTTGTGCACAAATCACAACACATGCAATTCTTATTGCAAAGTAAAAGCACTTGATTTTTAAGCCATATTGGTTTTAGTGATCCGATTAGTCTACCGCTAATCGTTGGGATAAACGGACTCTCGTTCGGTCCCTTGAATGAGGTTACATGGAGGTTTATTCCACCATGCAAAACTCACCTTAGTGTTCTGGTTAGTTATCAAACCTGAATGTGATAAAGTCCCTTATACCGCTCAGTATTAGCTCCCCTTACTACATCATTAAGGAATTTTACACCTACGCATTTTATATATTTAGTGCACTACCATCCTATTGATCGATCAACTTATCCCTCTTATTCATGACACAATAAACCAATACAAAACAAAACAAATGCTCAAGTTTTAAGTCAAAAATAGTGAATTACCACATGCATCCCACTAACAAATGAGTCAAATGCATAAACCGGTAAAAGCCACTTTTCTCAGATTTTCAAAACAAAACCATGGGAGCATCATATGCAAATAAAACCTTTCTAAATATACTATCATGGGCATTAAAAACACATACTTATTCACATATGCACAAGTATAACATGAGCATGACTAAAACACATAGTAAAACAAGACATAATATGGGAACCTTTAAGAAAACATTACTTAAAACTTACTTACGAGTATAGAGAGGCTTTTCACACCTTCCCTACACCCCCAAAGCTTTAAAAATACTTTTAAAAAACTATCATATAGACAACCCTCAAAATCTACTCACCGATTTACTGAAACTTGCTCGACATATCACCCAAAAAAGCGATTCGGCTTTCCAATCTCCTTCAAAATTGTTCCTCTACCTCTTGAACTGATTTAAGCATCAAAATTGGAGAGTTTAGTCTATTAAAATGCACCCAAACATCCCTTAAGTCGGACCTATACCAAACAACCCCTAAAAGCACCATAAAACTTAACCGAAAGTCACTGAAAACCTCTCCAAACACCACCTAAACCTTATGTACGGGATTAGATAATTAAAAAAAATCTTAATTACATCTAAAAAATTCAAGATTAATGTATTTAGGCATCGAAAACAGTCATGTAAAACCCTTGAACGAAAATCAAGAAAATAATGGAATTTTTATCAAGAAAACCGATTTTATTGGTTCAAGACTTTAAATATTGTTCAATTATCCAAGAACTTAGAAATTTCATTAAATAACTTTAGGTTGCAGAGGTTTGAATGATTCTCACCTCCAAAATTGATCCAACCATATTCCAAAGTTTAAAAACAAGAAAACCCATAGAAAAACGAAGAGATTTTGAAGAAGAAAATTATAGCAAATTAAACTGTAACAGCTGGATTCAAAGGAGCTGTTGAAGGAGACGTTGCAGGGAGTTTAAAATTCTGTTATGCTTTTATTCTTTCTGTTTGTTTGTTTTGTATTTTTGCTTTAATTGAAACGCAACGTTTAGGGAGGGGGGAGTAAATAGATAAAACACAGCGTTTCATTAGCTGTAGTTTATAACAGAAAGGGCTAGCTGTCAGGAGGGTGTCGAATGATGATGAACCTGTATTCCTTCTTTCTTCTCTGAATTCTTCCCTACCTAATCTTAATCTATCTGAGTTCTTCTTATTCCTCAAATTTTGGTTAGTATCATTACAAAGGTATCAGAGGCCTCGTTGATTTTGTCAAATGGTGGAAACGAGACGGCAAGCGACAATCACAAGTGCAGGAGAGCAAGTTGAGGAACAACAAATTCTAGAATGGCAACAAGAGACCAATCGATTGCAACAACGAATTACCACAGAGATTTCAAGGCTGGAAGGAAAGATAGAGGATCGATTGAATAAAATGATGGATAGCATGCAGAAGCTATTGGAGCTGGCGTTGGGCAAGAAGTTGGATGTGAACTCCATGGCTGACCAACCAGGGATCTTGCTAGTACCAGGGACCCAAACAACAACTACAGTAGTAGAAAAGGGAAAAGCTCCAACATCGGGGGAGGGTCAAACTAGTGTACCAGTTATCAACTTGGTGGATGCAGACAATCAAAAAGGTCCAGGTATTAAGTCCTTCTCCTCGGTTAACCTTGCTTACAAGCTGATTTGTCCTAAGTTTGATGGGACAGATTTTAGAGACTGATTGTATAAGGTGAAACAATATTTTGAGGCTGAAGGGATTCCTGAAACGAGTAAGGTGAGGATTGTGATGCTGCATTTGGAGGGTCGAGCCCTTCAATGGCACCAATTCCTAGCTAAGTCTCATATTAGTTGGAATCTAGTAACATGGAGAGAGTATTTAGGGTGGTTGAGAGAGAGATTTGCTCTGGGGGGTTTTAGGACCCCTTCTCTAACTTGGTTGCTTTACACCAAGGGGAATCTATGTCAGTTGAACAATTTTACGAGGAATTCATTCATCTGTTGAATCAAGTCTAGCTTCCAGATGACTATGTACTTAGTCTGTTTAAGAATCACTTGAGAATAGAGATTAGCCAATTTGTGAAATTGTTGCAACCGAGTACATTGCTGAATGCTTTTCATCTTGCTAAACATGTGGAGTCCATGTTCTGTTCAACCCAAAAAAGATCAGGGAATTATACTCCAATAAGATCATCTGCTGCTGCACCTTTAGCACTGTCAATGCCTTATAAGAACAATGTTAATATGATGAATGGAAACTCCAGCGTGGGGAGCAATCTTGCATCAGTAGCTCCATCAAAATTTTCAATGCCTACACAGAGTCTAAACTCTTCTAGAGTGGCAGGTTCTGGAGCTCCCAGGTTGGAAGGAAGAAAATTGACAGCCAGTGAGATAGAAGATAGAAGGAAGAAGGGATTGTGTTTTTGGTGTGCAGCCAAGTACACACCAGGACATAGGTGTGCCAAATCTCAAGTCTTCCAAATTGTGGTGGAAGGGGTAAAAGAGGAACCTGAATCAGAGGTCTTCATGGATTGTGAGGAACAAGTAGAGTTGAGGGCTCAAGACTTCAGCAAAGTTGAGGAACCAGTCTTGTCTTTGCAGGCCATGTGGGGTTCTACACATTGGGAAACCATGAAGTTAATGTTGAATATTGGAGGAAGAGAATGTGTGACTTTGATAGACTCAATTAGTACACATAATTTCCTAAGTTTGACTGTGGTAAAGAAACTTAATTTGGGGATGGTGAGAAAACAGCAATTGAGAGTGGCTGTAGCTGATGGCAACTTTATGAGGACCCTAGGAGAATGCTAGAGAGTGAAATGGCAGACTCAGGGGCAAGAGTTCACTTCTGATATTTTGGTTATACCTTTGAAGAACTGTGAAGTAGTCTTGGGGATTCAATGGTTGGCTGGTCTGGGATCAGTGCATTGGAATTTCAATAAACTGACCATGACCTTTCAACATGGAGGAGAAGAAGTTACAGTGCAGGGAGTTAGGAATCATGAGGTACAATTGGTGGGGTCAAAGGCTTGTAACAGGTTACTAAGGGGTAACAACAGCCCTTATACAACCTCCTTGTGGGTTTTAAAAGCACAACTAGATATGAGAAATGAAGAGGTGACATTGGTTAAAGACATACAACAAGTTTTAACTCAGTTCAAGGAAGTATTTTCTGAACCACAAGGCTTACCTCCGGACAGACAGCATAAGCATAGAATTGACTTAATAGATGAAAGGGCTGTGGTGAAAGTAAGGCCTTATAGGCATCCAACTCACCAAAAAGATGCAATTGAGAAAATGATTGGTGAGATGGTTAGCAAATGGCATAATTAGAAGCAGCAACAGTGCTTTTTCCTCTCCTATAGTCATGGTCAAAAAGAAGGATGATACATGGAGAATGTGTGTTGATTATAGGAAGTTAAACCAAGTCACTATTAAGGACAGTTTTCCCATGCCTATCATTGAAGAACTTTTAGATGAACTAGGGGCTGTTAAATATTTTTCCAAGTTAAATTTGAGGTCAGGCTACCATCAAATCAGAATGAGAGAGAAGGACATTCCAAAGACTGCTTTCAAGACACATGAAGGGCATTATGAATTCCTAGTAATGCCCTTTGGATTGACAAATGCTCCAGCTACTTTCCAAGGGTTGATGAACAAGATCTTCAAACAGCAGCTGAGGAAGTTTGTACTAGTGTTTTTCGATGACATCCTGATTTATTCCAAGGATTGGGGGTCACACTTGCAGCATTTATCTGAGGTCTTAAAGATTTTAAGGGAGCAACAACTATATGCCAAGCAATCTAAATGTAGTTTTGGAGCTAAAGAGGTAAACTACCTAGGCTATGTAATAGCTAATGGTGGAATTTGAATGGATGATTCAAAGGTGGAATGCATTCAAAAATGGGTAGCTCCTACAACAGTTTCTGAACTAAGAGGATTCCTTGGCCTCTCAGGATACTACAGGAGATTTGTAAGAGAGTATGGAGTGATTGCAAAGCCTCTCACTGACTTGTTGAAAAAGGGGCTTGGAGATGGACTAATGAGGAGGAAGGGGCTTTCATGAGACTTAAAAAGCTGTAACAAATGCACCAGTCCTTGCTTTACCCAATTTTGACTTAATATTTGTGGTGGAGTCTGATGCTTCAGATATTGGGGTAGGAGCAGTTCTGGTTCAACAGGGGAGACCTCTGGCTTTCTTCAGCAAAGGAATGGGACCTAGATACAAGGCATTGTCAGTATATGAAAAAAGAAATGGTAGCAGTTTTATTGGCTGTCAAGAAGTGGGAAGTGTATAGACATTTTATAATTAGGACTGACCATCAAAGTCTAAAGTTCCTAGCTGAGAATAGAGCTATTACCCCTTTCCAGCAAAAATGGACCACCAAAATGATGGGGTATGATTATGAAGTTCAATACAAAAAGGGCAGTCATAATGTAGTTGCTGATGTGCTCTCAAGGAAGGGTGGGGAAAATAGTTGCTTGGCTATCACAGTCAGTCAAGTAACCACAGAGTTATTGGACAAGGTGAAAGGTACTTGGCAGATAGATGACAAACTTAAGAAGATAATTGAAGCAATTGAAGGAGGGTCCCAAAAATATTCTAAATATAGTTGGGATGGGAGACTTCTAAAAAGGAGGGAAAAACTGGTAGTAGGGAATGATCCAGCAGTAAAGGCTGAAATAATGAGTTTTTTCCATGGGAGTGCTATGGGAGGTCATTCTGGTGGACATGCAACTATTCAGAGGATAACTACTGTTTTTTATTGGAAGGAAATGAGGAAAGAAGTAAAAAATATGGTGAGGGAATGCTTAATTTGTCAGCAAAATAAAGGTGAATTGAAACATCCCAAAGGCCTTCTGCAACCTCTACCCATACCAGAGACTATTTGGACATCTATAAGTATGGACTTCATTGAGGGATTGCCTTTGTCCAGAAGGAAGGATTGTATTTTGGTGGTCATTGAAAGGCTGACTAAGTATGGAAAATTTGTGGCCATAGCACATCCCATCACAGCTAAGGATATAGCCAATGTCTTCTTGGAGAATATATTTAAATTACATGGCTTACCTAGCAATATAATATGTGATAGGGACAGGATCTTTATGAGCACTTTCTGGAAGGAGCTTTTTGGGAAATTGGGAGTGTCAATCCTCGCATGTACATCTTACCATCCTGAAACAGATGGTCAAACAGAGAGACTCAATCAGTGTTTGAAAACTTACTTGAGATGTATGACTGGGGAGAGGCCAAAAGAATGGGCAGATTAGTTGCACCTTGTTGAATGGTGGTATAACACAACTTTCCACCTTGCTATACAAACAACCCCTTTCCAAGCCTTGTATGGACAAATTCCACCTGTGCATTTACCATATGTAGCTGAGGAATCACTGGTAGTTGTTGTTGACAGAGACCTGCAGATGAGAGAAGCAGCTATTAAAATGCTTAAGTTCCATATGCAAAGAGCTCAGAATAGGATGAAGTCACAGGCTGATAAAGGGACAAGTGAATGTGAACTGCAAGTGGGAGATTGGGTGTTCTTAAAGCTTCAACCTTACAGACAAAAATCTTTGAGTGCTAGAAATTGCCAGAAGCTGGCCCCTAAATGGTACGGTCCTTTCCAGGTGCTTGACAAAATTGGAAAGGTAGCTTATAAACTACAATTACCAACAGATTCAAAGGTCCACCCTGTGTTCCATGTGTCCCAGTTGAGGAAGAGAATCGTTTCAGGATTGGTTCAACCTCAACTGCCTATCATTGGACCAGATGGAGGAATCAGTAAGGAGCCATTCAAAATACTGCAAAGAAGAATGGTAAAAAGGGGAAATAAGTCTGTCACCGAGGTCCTTGTGGAATGGACTAATTCCTTCCCAGAAGATGCTACTTGGGAAATTTTACATGATCTACAACAGCAATTTCCAGGATGCTTGAAGGAGGGAGCATTGTAACAGCTGGATTCAAAGGAGCTATTGAAGGAGCCGTTGCAGGGAGTTTAAAATTCTTTTATGCTTTTATTCTTTCTGTTTGTCTGTTTTTTCTTTTTGCTTTAATTGAAACGCAGCGTTTAGGGAGGGGGGGTAAATAGATAAAACACAGCGTTTCATTAGCTATAGTTTATAACAGAGAGGGCTAGCTGTCAGGAGGGTGTCGAATGATGATGAACCTGTAATCCTTCTTTCTTCTCTGAATTCTTCCCTACCTAATCTTAATCTATCTGAGTTCTTCTTATTCCTCAAATTTTGGTTAGTATCGTTACATAAACCAACGAATTTTTATTAAAAAGAATGTATATTATCTTGAAAAGATTATGAATATGCTACCTTGGAGAAGAAGAAACCGAAATTTAAAGAAGGGTTAAATTTAAAAAGTGAATTTTTGGGTTTTGGATCAAAAATAGAGAATTTTGACTACTTAGGTTAAAACAAGGGATTAAAGATTGTTTATATAGGCTCTTGGAAGTTTTAGATCAACTAGGTTAGGATTGGGTCAAATCCCATTAAAGATTCAAATTTTTGGCTTGGTTTTATAAAATTTTCCTCAAGTTTTAAATTTTTACAAAATAAACACTATTTTCAAAATCCTACGGATTCAAGGGTCAATTTTTAAAATTGAGTTGAAAAAGTAAAATATATTTGAAATAAGAATTTTGAGATATTTTTCCAAGATTTATTTTCATTTAAAACTAATTTTTATTTATTTATCTCGAACTAGTCTAAACTGACGAAACTGGTTCAAAAAACCTCTAGGCCCAATTTGGGGGTGTTACATCCATGAGGTGGGATTGTACGGAGGAAGGTTGTTCTACCATATAATGTTTTGGCGAAATAAGAGGTGAGGAGTTCTAGGAAACTACCTCCACATGGATCGGTTGGTTTAGCCACAACTATATTTGGCATTCGGAGTATGAGATTGCATTCTCTTTGACATTGTATAAATCACTCTCTGTGTTTATTTACTACAAAAAATATATATTTTATCTGTGATTGTGAACTGAGTAATAGTGTGATGTTTGACTGCACTTTATAGACAAACTGAGCTTTATAGCTCATTATTTTAGTTTATTTTTTAAGATATCTGGCCCAAGGAGTTGATACTTGGAGATCTCTATCGGATATGATTTATTACTATTTTTAGTACGATAATTTACAAACACTTTTTTTGGGATTATTAGGGATTTAGATGTATTTAAACCTCATGCATAGAACCATTTATTTAAATCTGTTAATTTTAAATCAGAATATTTACTTTTAACCGTGTTTTTATCTTTTGGTTTACAAATTTAGTTTTTGAATCATTCTTTGCAATTACTTGACATGAAATTTTTAAAAGAAACAATTTTAACCTACCTTGTTCCTTAAGTTAAAATTAAGGAGTTAAAGAGCACCATAAGACCAGAGATACGAATAAAAATGGGTTCAAGAATCAGTTACGATTTAAAATGGTGTTAACATTTTAAAATCGCCCAAAATAGGTACCTTTAAAAATTAAAGCTTAATTGATTTTGAAATTTCCGAATTAAAGTGACATTAAATTAATATTTGGTTATAAATTAGAATATATTTTAAAAATCTCTTTATTCAAAGGTAAATGCATACACCGCCAACATTATGCTTGATACCGGGCCCGTTTTGGACCGAATAAAGAGACATCGTATTAGGTTAATCATGCCCGCTAATCCTAGGGTTAAGTATAAATAACAAATGAATGTGTGTTAGCATGCCCTCTAATCCTAGGGATGCCTAACTAAAAATGATACATGACTGAATGTATGTGTTGGCATTCACCTAGTCCTAGGGATGTTTGACTACAAATTGTAACCCCTTGACCCGGTCTAGACGCCACCCAACTCGAATGAACTAAAAGGGAAATACCGAGGTTAATCTAGAGATTCATCCCGATAAACAACCTTAAAAATTTTACGGATAATGTTTTCAAAAACGGTGTGTAAAAGTATTAGTCTTCCACTTTCTCATGCTTAATCGCAAAACCGATAAAATCACTTTTTAGCTTATTTCAAAACAAAATATGAAATCTTTTAAAATATACCTAAAAACACTAAAGAGAGCATTCTAAACACGTACATAATCACATATGTACTAATAAAATCCAAGAATGTCAAAAACATAGTAAAACGAGCATATTATGGAAAAACCGATTTACGAGAGCAAACGTAAAACTTACTGCGTAGTATAGAAAGGTTTCTCAAACCTTCACTACACTCTCAGCACTTTGAAAATAAAGTTAAAACACTTCCGGAGCAGCCCACTCTCAAATCCACTAACCAATAACCAAAACTTGTCTAACACATAACCGAAACTTCACTCGATCACTTCAAACGAGATCACCTACTTCCTATCCTGTTTCAAGCATAAAAAAACTATGGATTTAGTGCTCCTAATCGCACTTAATAAATCCCAAGTCGGATAACCCCTTAAACCTATCAAACCTTAACCGAAAACTTTCTAAAACCAACCAAACTTCTCTTAAACCTTTAATCTGAGGTTAGGATTTTTAAAAACGCTTTATAAACATCTTAACACATTGAAAATTATCCTTTTAGGATCCAAAAACAGTGAGTAAAAACCCTTGAACGAAAATTATGCTTTTTGATCCAAAAACTGATTTTTCTAAAACAAAGGATTGAAAAGGTTTTTACCAAGCCAAGTACTTGGGAATTTCAGTAAGGAACTTCAAATATCTAGAGGGTTGATGAAATCTCACCTCCAAAACTTATCCAATTGCTTTCCGGATTTTAAAACGTGAAAATTATGAGAAAACTAGAATTTTAAAGAGGAAAAATTTATAATAATTATTGAAAACGAAATTAGATAAAAAAGAAAAGGTTTCTACCTTAAAGGTTGGTTGAAATCTTTCCTCCAATGAGGGAAAACAAAAATAATAAAAATAGGTTAGGTTAATATTGTTTAAATAGGGTTTTAGAGTTTAAAATCAAGTAAAACTAGTTATTTGTGTTAAAATAAAATTCTAGGATTTAATTAATTAAAATTTGGAAAGCTTAGACCAGATAGGATTATAATTGGATTAAATCCCCTTAAAGATTCAAAGTTTTGTATTGATATATAAAATTATCCTCAAATTTTCAATTTTTAGAAAATAGTCACTAATTTCAAAATCTTAGGGTTTCAAGGGTCAATTTTTAAAATTGATTTGTGTAACCACCTCGACCAGGTCTAGACTAAACCCGACTCGAACGAGCTACACGGGTAATACTGAAGCTAATCCGAAGACTCGCCTCGATAAACATCCCTAAAAAAATTTCTTTTATCTTTTTAAATGCATTAATTAGATCCTACATGTTCATGCAAGGACTGAGTTCATTTGCAACGGAAATTAATGTGAAACGAGACCTATTTTAAACGAACAAGTTTTGAGGACCTAATTGTAATTTTATAGAAATTCATGATCCAAAAAGTATATTAGATGCATTTAATAACCTATAGGGCATAAACCTCATAATCCCACAAGATTTTCAGATGATTGGCGTCCAAATTCCATGCTCTCAATACAATTGAAATCAATATTCAACAAAGTCATAATTCAACATGCTTAGGTACAATCAATGTATGAATCAAATCCAAAAGACTTCATTAACATAAAAGAAAATATACCAATGTCTAAGATTCAATATTCAAATAACCGACTTATATGTCCTAAGAAGGTTGAGTACTTGGGATATTGATAAGTGCTCAACACACTATAACTTTTTACTCCTTTTATGGGCATTAATCATCAAATATACACCCACTCGGACCAATGCATGTGCTGAATGTGATATATTTAGAAGTTATATTCATATAGATAATATTTACAGAAGAAGGCACGTTTTACTGCATTTTTATATTTGTGCAGGAGAACCAGTTCCGCGGCAGAGACAAGGCCGAAGCAGGACCTGATGCTGAGGCAGCAGCAGAAAGACAGGAAGCAAGACTATAGGCGATGGAAAGACAAAAATCCAAGGAACGTGTCTGGACTTGAAGCCCATAAATCGGAGCTGGCTAACACAAGGGAAAGCCCAAAGGAAGACCACGCGGGAAAGCCCCTTAGCCGAATATAAACTTGGAAATATATTTAATTATGTACTTGACTTGTTCCCTACTCCAAGTTGTATTCTACTTAGGAAAGGTTTACCCTAGGTCTAGCCTATATAAGGACCTAGCCACCCAATATAAAATATACGAAATACCTAGGGAGAGAGCTGACTTCTACTCTTGTTTCTTTCCTCTCCATTATGTTCTAAACCTTCTTAGGGATTAGGTGAAGGTTGTCGAGTATTTTTGAGAGGAGATTGTACTTTGTCTTTGATTCAATGCAATAAAGTTATCAAGGTTTGCTTATCCTTTGTTATTCCTTGTTTTCACAATTGAGCTCGGGAGAGGATATTGTGAATCATCCATTTATCTAAGCTCGGGAGAGTTAGATTCACGAAAGGGGTAAGTACGGTGTTTCAATCGCGAAATACTAACTTGACCTAGGGATAGGTTAAGAGTTTCAACGGCTAAAAGAAGTGTGAGATTGGTTGGTGAGTATAATTGGTTCACGCCGGGAGGTACCATCAAGGACTAGTCATCAATAGCACTCTGACTTAGGGATAAGCGGAGTCATCCAAGGACACTTTGCCGAACTTTGGTAAAGTCTGCCCACGAGCAAGGGATTGCCGCGGCAGATAGTATTATCGCTGCCAGGGCAGTAAACTGAAGTGCTGCTGAGGCAGTGATATACGATTGCATTGGACAGAGACAAGTCAATCAATTCCACAATACGACGCAACTGGATACTAGCCCATCTCTCTCTACTATTTCAATCCTTTATTTTTATTTAGTTATTTTAGTTTAGATAAATCAAATCAACTCACTTGTGTTTTTATCTTTCTACAGAACAAGAAGGTGAAGAAAGCATATTAAGTATACCGGTCCCTGAGGAGACGATAACTCGATAAAATACTTATCACTTATTACTTGCGATGTGTCCACTTGCACTAAACGCGCACTTTTGACACGCGACAGATATATAATCTCAGGAGGGCAGATTGCTATGGACCAAGACAAAGTGAAAGCTATGCTAGATTTGCCAGTTCCAAGATCTCTGAAGGATTTAAGAGGATTTTTTGGACTTTCTAGTTGTTACATAAGGTTCATCAAGGGGTATGCTTGCATAGCTAGACCCTTGACCAATCTGTTGAAAAAAGTGGAATGGAAATGGGGAGTGGAAGAGGAGGAAACATATGCAACTTTGAAGAATTCAATCAGTTCTGCTACAGTGTTGGCTCTTCCAGATTTCAACTTACAATTTACAATTGAAACTGATGCTTCAGATCAGGGGGTATGAGCAGTTTTAAGTTAGAATGGAAGACCACTTGCATTTTTCAGTAAGGGACTTGGAGTTAGATATAAAGGTCTGTCTGAATATGAAAAAGAGATGACGGCAGCTTTAATTTTAGTTAAGAAATGGTCCTCTTACTTGATTGGTAGCCATTTCATCATAAAGACAGACCACTAGAGCTTCAAATTCTTGGCTGAGAATAGAGCAATTACTTCATTTCAACAGAATTGGGTGCTGAAAATGATGGGGATACATTTATAAAGTGAGGTATAGAAGTGGTGCTAATAATGTGGTAGTTGATGCTCTGTCTAGGAAACCTGAAGTGGGATCTTTGATGAATATGGGAGTGAGTCAAATGAACACTAACCTGCTGGACATGATTGGACTTTTAGTTCAAAATGATGAGCATCTGAAAAGATCATCAAGCACTTGGATAAAGGGAGTAACGAGTACAAGAAGTATATGGGAAGGTGGAATTTTGAGGTGGAAAGGGAAGTTGATGGTGGGAGGTGATATCCAATTGAGGAGGGAATTGTTCGATTCTTTTCATGGGAGTTCTTTGGGAAGACATTTAAGGGAACATGCAATAATTCGAAGAATGACCACTGTTTTGTATTGGAAGGGACTAAGGAGGCAAGTTAAGGGATGGGTAAGAGAGTGCATGATTTGTCAAAAAAAATAAAAGAGAATTGCAACACCTAAAAAGCTTGTTGCAGCCACTTCCAATTCCAGAAACAATTTGGCATTCTATTAGTATGGATTTTATCGAAGGTTTACCTTTATCAAAAAATAAAGACTATATACTAGTGGTTGTTGATCGACTTAGTAAGTACAATCATTTTATAGCATTGGGTCACCCCTTTAATGCCAAAGATGTTGCACAAGTTTTTATTGAAAATGTGTTTAGGTTTCATGGACTCCCTCATGATATAGTATGTGACAGAGACAATATATTCATGAGCATTTTTTGGAAGGAGCTTCTGGGGAAGTTAGGTGTAGTGGTGCATGCTTCCACAACATACCACCCTCAAACTGATGGCCAAACAGAAAGAGCCAACCAGTGTTTGGAGACCTATTTGAGGTGCATGACAGGAGAAAAACCCAAAGAATGGGACAATTGGATTTACTTGGCCGAATGGTGGTAAAACACCATATTCCATACCACCATACAAATGACCCCATACCAAGCTTTATATGGAAAGAAACCCCAATTACATCTGCCATATGTTGCTGGAGAATCAGTGGTGGTTGCAGTAGATCGAAGAATTCAGCAGAGGGAAGCCAATATCAGAATGCTTCAATTCCACATGAAACGAGCCCAAGATCGGATGAAGTCACAAGCAGATAAAGGGAGAAGTGATTGTGAATACCAATTGGGAGATTGGGTTTTCCTCAAATTGCAACCCTATAGGCAACAATCCATGGGTCATAGGAGTTGCCAAAAGTTGAATCCAAAGTGGTTTGGTCCATTTTTGATCATAGCTAAAGTGGGGAAAGTGGCATACAAACTTTAGCTGCCAATGCATCTCGAGTTCACCTTGTCTTCCATGTGTCTTTGTTGAAGAAAAGGATAGGGTCTGAAATGGTTCAACCTGAACTATCTGTGATTGATCCATAGGGAAATATCAACAAGGAGCTGATTTGAATTGTTGATAAAAGGATTGACAAAAGAGGTAATAAAGCTTTCATAGAGGTGTTAGTTGAGTGGTCAAATGCTTTGCCTGAATATGCAACTTGGGAGGTCTTGTATGATCTACAACAACAATTTCCTCAATTCAATCCTTGAGGTCAAGGATTTCTGATGGAGGGAGTATTGTGAGAGCTGTTTAGGGAAGTTCTGACCGTTAGTTTTAATTTGAAAAGTTGGTTTCCTTTAATCACGTTTTAATTTTCAGTTTTGAACCGTTGGGAGAGTTTAATGATACGATGAGTTTTGGCTCCAGCTTTTGAGAACAAAACTTATTCGTTTGGGGGTAGAGAGGCTTTATGAGGGTTGTAACCCTAGAATATTGTTATCGAGAAATTGAATAAAATTTTTCCTCTCTTATCTTCTTCATTCTTACTCTTGAAATTTTGTTTCTTCCTTTCCTTACTCTGAAATTTAATTCTTGTTCTTGTTAAGTCCATTACAATTCTCACCTCCAAAATTGATCCCACCCCTTGAAAGGTTTAAAAACTAGGAAAAACGTAGAAATACAAAGAGATTTTAATGAAGAAAAATATAAAGAATTCATCAAACGAATTTTTATTGAAAAGATTGGTGTTTACCTTTGAAAATATAATGGAGAATATGTCTTGGTAAGGGAGAAACCGAAATCTTGGAGAAGGGTTTAAAGCTTGATGCAAAAATAGAGTTTTTCAAGTAAAACCGAAGAAAAACGAAGAGAATTTGAAGAAGAAAAATATAGGAAAATAAATCAACGAAATTTTATTAAAAAGAATAGATATTTAACTTGAAAATATGATGAAGAGGTTGCCTTAGAGAAGAAGAAACCAAAATTTAAAGAAGGAATTAATATTTTTAAAAAGTGAATTTTTGGATTTTGGATCAAAATTAGAGAATTTTGATTACATAGGTTAAAAAAAGGGATTAAAGGTTATTTATATAGGCTCTTAGAAGGTTTAGATCAAATAAGATCAGTATTATATCAAATTACCTTAAAGATTCAAAGTTTTGGCTAAGTTTATAAAATTGTCCTCAGGTTTTCAATTTTACAGTCACTAATTTCAAAATCTTAGGGATTCAAGGGTCAATTTTCAAAATTGGTTTGACAAAAGTCAAATATATATTTAATAAGGATTTTAGGATATTTTTCCATAATTTATTTTGACAAAAAATCAATTTTTAAGAATTTAATCACGAACAAGGCTTAACCGGTTAAATCGGCCCACTAACTTCTAGGCCCAATTTTGGGGTGTTACAACTCTCCCCCACTTAAAAGAATTTTGTCCTCAAAATTTTTACCGTGGATAAATGGTAAGGAAACTGCTCTATACATTTTCCTTTCACTCCCACGAGACCTCCCAACACCATGATGCCTCTTAACATACTCTAACCTACATAACTACCTCAAGCCTAATCCTATACACCAGAAAACAACCCAAACTTTTCACCAAATCGTCCTCAAGATAACAACACATGACAGCTTCCACCAAAACACGACAAAACTTTTGACTACTACGATCTTACTGAAAGAACTAGAAACACTCACTCCAAGGTTCATGTTTTCTACAAGTATATCTAAAGTTTTACATTGCTCTCATTAAAGGGTTTTCTTCCATACTAGTATTTCTATTTAATAAAAAAAAAATTTAAAACCAAGTGAGTCATCCAGAAGCAAGGTGTCAACTAGCTCAAGTCAATCCAAACCTAAAGTAGTAGGAGCAATGGGAACCTTATGACAAACATGTTTAACTCTAAACATAACATGCTTTAGTCTAAGTAATATTTAAGCAAACACCGTACATATCATATCAGCATAATAAAAAAAACACCGTGCAAAAAATCAAAGCATATTAAGCAATCACCGTGCAAAATAGCATAGCATATATATTTAACAATCAAATCCTAAAGTTTCATAAAAATCCCCAAAGATTCATAAACTTAAGCTTTGATACCAATAAATGTAACCCCTCGACCCGGCCTAGATAAAACCCGACTCGAACGAGCTACACGGGGAATACCGAAGCTAAATCGAAGACTCGCCCCTATAAACATCCCTAAAAAAATTTCTTTTATCTTTTCTAAATGCATTAATTAGATCCTAAATGTTCATGCAAGGACTGAGTTCATTTGCAACGGAAATTAATGTGAAACGAGTCATATTTTAAACGAACAAGTTTTAGGGACCTAATTGTAATTTTCCAGAAATTCATGATCCAAAAAGTATACTAGATGCATTTAATAAACTATAGGGCATAAACCTCATAATCCCACAAGATTTCTAGATGATTGGCATCCTAATTCCAAGCTCTTAATACAATTGAAACCAATATTCAACAAAATAATAATTAAACATGCTTAGGCACAATCAACGTATGAATCAAATCCAAAATAATTCATTAACATAAAAGCAAATATACCAATGTGTAAGATTCAATATTCAAATAACCGAATTAAATGTCATAAGGTTCCTCTTCACCATTGCTTCTTAAACTACGTAATGTTCGAAATATAAAAGCAACATACTTAAGCTATAATATGTATTACAAAGAAATAAGAGTTTTCTTTGCTTTCCCAGATGACTAACTCACTTCTTATTTGCTTTACAATGAAAATAGAGTGGTTAAGCTTACGCTTAGTGAGTGAATTATAAAACAATTTTTAAGGACTTGTAATGCAGCCCATATTATACGGAAAAACAGTTTAAAAATTAGTCATGCTCAAGAAAACCATTTGTGACTATCACGTCACTAAAATAAAAATTAACAAGTGTTTAGCACATGGCATACGCCACAAAACAAGTCTTACATGCTTAAAAAGCAATACTTCAAAACCTTTGAGCTCTTTTATAAAACACATGCAATTTACAAATTGCACAAAAATCAATAAAACGTTTACACTTGCGTTTTTCACATGTTGGTTAAGTGAAACAAATGGAGTTACCTTCAAACGTTGGGATAAACGGAAAAACATGCGAATGACATCGTACATCAATTCACACAGATTGACTATCACAATCTAAAGATACCACCTTGGTGTCTGGAATAGTTCACCATACCCGAATGTGATAAGGTAACAATTATATCACACAACACTAGGCTAACCTCTAATGCATCACTTAAAGAATTTATACACGTACGCATTTTAATTTATAGTGCACTCACATCCTATAGATCGATCAACTTATCTCAGGCCCATAAACTTAATATCCAACACAAAATAAAACCAAATGCTCAAGTTTTACATTAAAAACAGTAGAAAAATCACATGAATTCCTCTATTTCATGCACAATATGCATAAACCGATAAAAAACATCTTTTACTTATTTTGAAAACAAACCAAGGAATCATTAAAACCAATGTAAAAAAAGTCACATGAGCATTTTCTCATATGCATAAATGCATATGCACAATTATTTAATGAGCATGACTAACACATAGAAAAATAATATAATATGGGAAAACCGATTTACGATAGCAAATGTAAAACTTACTCTGGAGTATAGGGAGACTTGTCACACCTTCCCTAAACTCCCAACACTTTGAAAACAAAGTTTAAAACACTGACGAAGCAGCCGAATCTCATATACACTCACCGATAATCGAAACTTGCTCGACAAGTCACCCGAAAACACAATTCGGCTTTTCGATCTCCCTCAAACTTGTTCCTCTACCACTTGAACTAATTCAAGCATCAAAACCAGAGGTTTTAGTGCCTTAAAACTCACCCAAGCATCCCTTAAGTCAGATCATGGAAAACCTAACCAAAACTCACCGAAAACCTCACCAAACAACCCCTAAAGTTTTTGTCCGGGATTAGATACTTCAAATCCATATTAATTAAATCTAAAAAATTTATGATCCATGTATTTAGTCATAAAAAACAACCATGGAAAACCCTTGAACTAAAATCGGGAAAATAATGAATTTTTTATTAAGAAAGCCAATTTTATTGATTCAAGACTTTAAAGAATGGTTCAATCAGCCAAGAACTCAGGAATTTCATTAAATAACTTTTATTGTAATACAATTGAATGATCCTCACCTCCAAAATTGATCCCACCCTTTCAAAAGTTGAAAAACTAGAAAAATCGTAGAAAAACGAAGAGATTTTGATGAAGAAAAATATAAAGAATTCATCAAACGAATTTTTATTGAAAATATTGGTGTTTACCTTTGAAAAGATGATGGATAAAATTTCTTGGTAAGGGAGAAACCAAAATATTGGAGAAGGGTTTAAAGCTTGATGCAAAATAGAGTTTTTCAAGTAAAACCAAAGAAAAACGAAGAGAATTTGAAGAAGAAAAATATAGGAAAATAAACCAACAAAATTTTATTAAAAAGAATAGATATTTAACTTGAAAAGATCATGAAGAGTCTACCTTGGAGAATAAGAAACCGAAATTTAAAGAAGAGATATTTTTAAAAAGTGAATTTTTGGGTTTTGGATCAAAATTAGAGAATTTTGATTACTTAGGTTAAAACAAGGGATTAAAGGTTTTTTATATAGGCTCTTGTAAGTTTTAGATAAAATAGTATCAGTATTATATTAAATTACCTTAAAGATTCAAAGCTTTGACTTAGTTTATAAAATTGTCCTCAAGTTTTCAATTTTTACAAAATAGTCACTAATTTCAAAATCTTAAGGATTCAAAGGTCAATTTTCAAAATTGGATTTGCCAAAGTCAAATATATATTTAATAAGGATTTTAGGATATTTTTCCATAATTTATTTTCGCCAAAAATCAATTTTTAAGAATTTAATCCCGAACAAGTCATAACGGGTTAAATCAGCCCACTAACTTCTAGGCCCAATTTTTGGGTGTTACAGTTTGACCAAATTCAATTATATATTAAATAATGATTTTATGAATTTTTTTCATAATTTATTTTGACCAAAATTCAATTTTTAAGAATTTAATCTCGAATTACGTTTAACCGACTAAACTAACCCACTAACTTCTAGGCTAATTTTGGGGCGTTACAACTCTCCTCCACTTAAGAAATTTCATGCTCGAAATTTTCATCACGCAAAAATTTAAGGAAACTGTTGTTCACATTTTCCTTTCACTCTCACGTGACCTCTCAATACCATGATGCCACTTTACAAACTCCGACCTGCATAACTATCCCAAGCCTATTCCCACACACCAGACATAATAACTTTCACCAATAGAATCCATTTTCAAACTCCTGACACAACTTCTTACTTCTTATCGCATAACAAAAGACTTCCACTCTTTTTCCAATATAATTCCTTCTCTTCCTAACCAGCTACTAGAAAATTCTCCCACTTATTGCACAACGACTCGGTACCAATAAGAGTATCTGTCAAACGCCTCCATAAACCTATACTTTCTTCCAAAAATGACTAACCTTAGCACAACTTCCATTTTCACGAGGGAAATATTCGTAGATATGGACAATGTATGCATGATTTCCTGTATGTCACCCTAGATGCCTCACGCATGTGCATGCAAATGCAATCTAATGTCATGCTCAAGAATGCAAGCATGTACTAAGATGTCTAATGTATATGTTCAAGAGCTTTTATTCTATGCATGATTATTGTCCATACTCACAAACAACATCCTCAAATCCAAAAGTTCAACTTCCTACTTCAAACCTTCTCTACAACTCAACATTCAAAACCACAAAAGCTTGATACCGAAGGGATACACATCCTCACCATAACCCGAATATTTCCAGTACGTTGAATGCACTTTACTCATGAGCATTCTGAAATCTCAAGCATTCTCAGAGATGTAGTTACCTACTACTCACTAGCATAACAAATTCTTAGACTAAAACTCATTCAAAACCAATCTTCACTTACACACAATCGAGGACTTAGTCGACTCAAGATCGGATATCACAACACCATAAATAAACCACAAAACAAACTTTTCCATACCTTCAAATATTCACAACTCCTCTATTATAAATTCTCATCTCTATTTTCGGTCCCATAATACTATTATTTCTATGTAATAAAAACAAGATTTAAAACCAAGTGATTATTCCAGAAGCAAGGTGCCATCTAGTCCAAGTTTAGAAAAATCAACCTAAAAGTAGTGGAGCAAAGGAGACCTATGTATAACATGCTTTAACCTTAGTAAGAATTAATCAATCACCGTACATATACATATCAGCATGTATAGCAATCACCGTGCAATATCAACAAAACATAGTAATCAATCACCGGACATATAACATATTTGCATGTATAGCAAAATAAAACAAAATATCACAAAAGGATTCATAAACCTAGGCTCTGATACCAACAAATGTAACCCCTTTGACCCGGTCTAGACGCCACCCGATTCGAACGATCTACACGGGGAATACCAAGGCTAAATTGGAGACTCGCCCCGATAAAAAAAAAACCTAAAAATTTTACGGCTAATGTTTTCTAAATGCATAAATTAGATCCTACATGTTCATACAAGGAATTTGTTCAATTGTAGCGGAAACTAAAGAGAAACGAGTCTTAATTTAATCAAACAAGTTTTAGGGATCTAATTGTAATTTTCCAAATATTTATGATATAAAAGTGAAATTAAAGTTACCAATCCGTAGTTAAATATACTTCGTGCTTGCACGTAAATTTTTAATTTAAAATAATATCTTTAAGTCATCTAATTGGTTCCTCAAAGTTTAGTGACTAAAATGTAAGTTTTCAAAGTTATATTTCAGCCTTTGACAACATTACGTAATAGGGGTTTCGAAACACCTTTCTCTGGTATAGGTATTGTGGTAAACGATAAAGGGGTATCGATACAGGTATTAAGTGTTTCGATACACTATTGATAACTCAGAAGTTTGCCTACGCGACAAACCCACGTTTCGATACGCATGAAGGACCGTTCCGATACCATTTGAAACTGTAAAGGTCGGTATCGAAACCAAAATTAAATGCATCGATACTCTTGCTGAATTTTATATTATTGTTTCGAAATCAGTTCAAGTGGTTTCTCTAACCTGGCCTAATTTCACAGAAAATCGTTATGTTTTTGCCTAGGTATCGATACCCTATGAACAAGTATTGAAACCTCTATCCAGAAACAACAATTTTCCTGGTTTCAAGTCTAAAAGTGCCCAACAAAATCTAGATGCATAATCTAACCTAAAGGGCCATGAAACACATGTATCAACAAGTTCTCTAGATGCAATTCATCTTAATTAATACAAGAATCAACCAACATGTGATTACATTCGAAATTCACTAAATGTCAACATAGGAAAACAAACAAGCATGTGAAATTCAAAAAAAAATTATTTCATTAACTCATAAACTCAGATAAGCATGCCTAAACTCAGATATCGCATATTCAAGGATCTCAAAATATCATCGTTCATCAAGGAATCATAAATAGCGTAAGGTCTCTAGCTCCATTGCTCTCTACTACCTAAGGTTCAATTGAAAGATAACATACTCTAACTAAAACGTATCAAAGTGTAAAATATGGCACTCCTTCCTTCTTCGGACGAGAGTCTCACTTTTTCTCTGTATTGCAAAGAGAAGAGAATGGTTAAGCAATTGCTTAGTGAGGGATGTATAAAAATAGTTTAAACAACTTACAATGCATCCCATAATACACTAAAAAGGTTTTAGAAGAAAATCAATTCATACTTTTAAAACAAATCACACGTGGCCAAAACACCACCAAGTATAAAAATCCAGCAAGTGTTTTATCATGTGGAACAAATCCAAAAACTCAAGACTTACATGCTTCATTAGCAAGGCTTTATGAAACGTTTAAAAATAAGTCAAACTCACACAAACACAATTTGCAAATAAAATCAATAAAAATTTAACACTTGCATTTTCACGTGTTGGTACTAATAATCCGATTAGTTTACTTCTAATCGTTGGGATAAATGGATACTAGCATGAAGACATAAATATAGAATCATGCCACGTATGGGACTATACCGTCACAATAAAACGTTTGAGGGTTACTCATAACACGCATGAGTCTATCTTATACACACGAATGGAATCAATTCCAAACATGTTTCCCACCTTAGCTTCCAGTATAAGCTACGCTTAAATGCAATACAACACATATATCAAAATTTAAGCAATAACTCTAACGCATCACTAAGGAATTTACACAAATATATGAATTTTCATAATGAGCAGTGCAATAACATTCTATCGATCGATCGACTTATCCGTATAACATATTCTCAATATCCAACACAAAACAATATGAATGCTCAAGTTTTCATATAAAAAACAATGGGTAAAAACATTAGTATTCCACTTTCTCATTCTTACTCGCAAAACCGATAAAATCTCTTTCTAGCTTATTTCAAAACAAAATATGGGATCTTTTAGCATCAATATAAAAACAGTAACGAGGGCATTTTAAACACGTACATAATCACATACGTACTAATAAAATCCAAGAATGTCAAAAACATAGTAAAACGAGAATATTATGGGAAAATTGATTTAAGAGAGCAAATCGAAAACTTACTTCATAGTATAGGGAGGTTTCTCACACCTTCCCTACACTCCCAGCACGTTGAAAAATAAGTTAAAAACACTACTGAAGCAACTCACTCTCAAATCCTCTCACCGATAACTAAAACTTGTTCGACACGTAATCGAAACTTCACTCGATCACTTTAAATGAGATCACCTACTTCTTGAACTTTTTCAAGCATCAAAAAATATGGATTTAGTTCTCCTAATCGTACTCAATAAATCCCAAGTCGTACAACCCCTTAAACCTATAAAAACCTTAACCGAAAACTTTCCAAAACCAACCAAACTTCTCTTACACCTTTAGTCCGGGATTCAGGATTTTAAAAAAAATTTAAAAACATCTTAACACATTGAAAATTTGGTACCAAAAGAGTACCTAAAGTATATCGTTTTTAAATTTGGTGTCTTAATTGTTTTTATAAAAATAGATATATAAACTTTCAAACGTTATAATTTTAGATGTTCGATAGTTAAAAAAGTCGTTACTCAATCAAAATACTATACATGAAAGAATATTGATTTTTTAAAATTATATATAGAAAAAAAACTTTAAATATATATTTTTTTAAAATGTCCTAAAATTATAAAAAATTATATTTAAATAATTCTTCTTGAAAGGGATGAACGTATTCCCAGGTAAAACAACCTCGTAAAGATTTCTCAAGTATTCCCTAGGTAGCTTATCCATGACACTCTTATCCCATCTGAACAAGAAAACTTTTAATGGATGAACGTATATTAGCATTATGGAATCTTAGTAACATGAAAACTAACTTTTCTATTGCCTTCTTTAGAGATTCGAGTTCTTCGTATAAACCATATGCATCAAAATTGTTATCTATTATCGCAAGTCCCATAAATCATTTTTTATTATGTTTCGAGAAAGGGAAAAATGTGGTTCAAAGAGCACTGTAACTGCTATGAAGAAAGATTCCACCATTCTTTGTTTTACATGTGGAAACCTTAAAGCTAGGTTTGCACTTTTTCACCAACTATAAAACAAATCATAATTAATTTATGCATAGGTACAAATAGTATAATATTTACTTTATACTTATATTTTACCTCATAGAACTTATAAATAGTAAGAATAAGTTTTTTGAAAGTACCTTGAAAGGAGGCTAAGTTCCCTTTGGTGCAGCATCTGCACTCGGTTAAAATCGTATTTTGCAAAGTTAAGGAATATATCATTCTTTGATTCATCATATTTATAATAAGAGATGTATTGCTTTGATTCTATTCTTGGCATGCCTTTATAGTAAGAAAACTTCAGGGCATTTTCATTATATTCTCTGAGATGATCAGGGTATGATTGTCTTACTAACAAGGACTCCAAGTACAATGTTGTGAAAGTAAGAGCTTCATCTAGAATGTGTTCTTAGTGTATTCCCTACTTACAT
Source organism: Abelmoschus esculentus (assembly GCA_035048815.1). Classification (NCBI taxonomy): domain Eukaryota; kingdom Viridiplantae; phylum Streptophyta; class Magnoliopsida; order Malvales; family Malvaceae; genus Abelmoschus; species Abelmoschus esculentus. The sequence goes on along the minus strand of JAUCBN010000061.1, from coordinate 1,508,758 downwards.
GCTACATATGATATGAACCCGGTAGTATGGTCCGAGTCATATATGTTGTTTCCCGATCGTGATTCTAGTAAGAGTTTGAATGTTGTTTTCCATGACAAGTTTTTTATTGTGGAAATTAGAGATGTGTCATTGCCGTGGCAATTTAGTTGTCGAAACAACTAGTTTTAAGATATGAATGAATAATATTTGAAATTATGGTAGTAGGAAATATGAATGCGGAAGATAGTAGTGGTGGTGTGGGTTTTGTAGGTTTGACAAGGATAATTGTAGAAATGGAAATGAAGAATGATATAGCAGAATAAGATTGGCGTAGGAACAAGGAAGAACCAACGCTATGAAGAGTGAAGATCCAAACCTTATATGTTCTTGAAACAATGTGGAAGATGATGGATTGTGACCCACTAGTTATATGAAACTAGGAACCAAATATAATAAAATGAAATGGATAGAAGTAGTAGAAGTGTGGCATGTGACCCACTAGCTATAAGAAGCTAGGAACCAACGCGATAAAAAAATGGAATGAATGAAGACTACAAGCCTAACTTGAAGCCGATAGAGTACTCGCAAGAACAAAGCTAAAAGCAACCTTTCAAAAAGAGTTTTCTTATATCCAAGTGGTGTCATACAAATAAAGTAAAGATTCTTATTTATAGTGTTCATAGGAACCGTATGAAGAGTGTTACAACAAGAGATGAATGCTTCATCTTTATGGTGATGAATGCTAATGAATGCTTTGTTTTCTCTTCTATCTTTATGTGGATGAATGTTCAAGGTATTAGTAATGAATTTGGACTTAATTTAAGCTTAATATACACATAATTTCTTCCAAATGGTGGAAGGACTCTTGGGTTGCCTTGTCTTGCTCTTTCATGGAGATAAAGGGGGTGAAAATGGACACTTGATGAATGTAAACACTTTGATAGCAAAAAGGGGAGTGTCTCTTCCAATTCCATGTTGATCCTCAACCTAATTAACCTTCTTGAATGTCATAATATTATGCATTAAGAGGTCCTTGATTGCTTGTCTTCATGTGGAATACAAATAGCATCCAAAAGATGATGAAGAAGTGACTTGAATGCCTTGATTATTTGCATAATGATGGCCTTCATTTGCATGAATAAAAATCAGCTTGACTTGAATATGTGAATAAATAAGACCTTCAATGAATTGTCTCTTGGATGAAGATGAAAGGACTCTTCCTTGGCTCAAAATCATCCAAATCATACTTGCATAAAATTCCCGTAATGAAAATTCTAGCCTGTATTGTCTTCGGTAAATCGATCATATCTCAAGCTTATGATATCATATTAAGGTGATTCAAAAGGCGTTGGAAAGCTAAGAGATAGAGTAATAAACTTGAAACTTGAAAGAGATTTCAAGACTCAAATCTTCCTTTATCTTATTCAAAAATGGAGATCAATCTGACATGTATTATTGCATTTGGTGTGATTGTTCATCGCCCTTCATTCACCTAACACAAAGGTAAACTTTACTTATATTTTAATTAAAAAAACATGCATAAAACAATTTAAGAGTTAGTTTGATTAATTAGCTAATTCAATGAATGAACTAGCTTGATCAATGCACTAACTTTATTAATGAACTACATGCATTAATGAACTAATGCTTCAATACAATACATACTTAAATGAACCTAACTAATGTACATGCTTGAGTGAAGTATCATGCTTATTTCTTTATGCAATTTGATATGATACAACTATTAAAATTCATGTAGATTCATGCAAAAGTATAAATCATGCAAATGAATGATAGGATATAATGCATAAATGAGCAAGTAGAGAGCAAAATATGGTAGAACTCTCTCTGAATAATTCATAAAAAAAGTCTAAGGTATGACAAGTATATGTGAAATGATGATTCTGGTTAGGATCATATCATCATATAAGCTTATAATACCTTTGATGTTACTAGTCATTTCGTCCATAAACACACCATCACTATTCTTGAATTTGTTAAACAAATCTAATTTAAAGTTCATCCATCCATCACATTGGCATCAATTAATGATATTTAAATTTATATTTCAATTTTTTTGTATCAATGATGTTAATGTAACGCACTTATCGCAAGATAATTTATAACCATTTGACCTGAAGACTTAAAATATGATAGCAACTGTTCGTAAGTCATAGTTCTTGTTGTCTATTGAAAATGTATGTAAATGAGTACTTAAGTGTTCTTAAATCTCGAACTCAAAGTGATATGATACTCCTAGACGTAGTAGATAATTAATCAATAGTACATTCTATATAAGATCATCCCTAGAGCTCATCAACATATCCTTTACTGTCTTCTTCATCAATTTTACTTGTGTTGAGCATGACTCAAATTCTTTCATACACAAAAAGAAAAAAGAATGAAGATTGAATCATTTAACTTACAAACTATTTTTGGCCAAAGAAAAGCTCAAAAAGGAGAATTTTATAAAGGATTCTAAGAGATTTTCTAAGGGTCATAGAATTGGAGTTAACTTTTTTAGATTTTGTGTAAGAAGTTTTTATTAGAAAAAAGATCAAAATCCCTACTTGTAGATGGATGTAGACAAAGTCTAATTAATTTTTAACATTTAATGTTTTACCTTTGAACTCTAAATCTTGCTTTCGTCTTTGTTGATGTGAAGAGCCTAAGTTGCACGGATACAAATAGGGTACAGGAACGAGTATAGATACAAGAAAAGGAAATGAAAATATCCAAAATTATAATTATAGTAATTTAAATTCATTTATACTGATTTTTAAATTATTTTCTAACACTTGTATTAAAAGATTACTAAAATTGAATAGTTAAATTGAACGAAAATTCAAAATTATTTTCTAAGTCTTATTTTACGATTTAAATTTTATTTGAAAATTTTCGAATCGAGTCAAATTTATAAAATTCAAGCCGAGTTTTTGAGCTTCTATACAAATTTAATTATATATATATATATTTCTCTATGCATATACAAAACTGTTTACATATTGATTCCAATTTTAATGGCTTTCTCTATTCATATATGAGATACATATATATTTTTCATATTTCATGTGTTATATACATAATATATCATGTAGAGTTGACAGACTCAACTCGAATGTGAAAATTGATGAATTAATTACTAAAAATATCGAGTCATTCAAATTTTCATTTCTTAATTCAAACTTGATTTTTAAGCTTTAGTTAATTTTGAGCTTTAATTTAGTTCGATTCAAAAAAGATAAAGATTTTTTATATTTTATTTTTTAAATAAATTTATTCGGGAACGTTCCCAGAGATGTCTCCAATAAACATTGATTGTCCCCGAAAAAATTTTACCGTATCCAATAAAGTTAGAACCTCCGTAGCCTTCCCCGCATATTCCCTATCTCGAATACGTATCGAGGACACGAGACGACCTTAAGGAGGCATCCATTTGCTTCATAGTGGAGAGCTTTTTTTCCTACGTATTGGAAATGGCGTGTACTTTGATAATTAAATTTTTGAGGGTTTATTTTGATAAATAATTAATCTAAATGGTGTATTAAGGGGTTACCCAAAATATCAAAACCAAACTAACATGATAAATATTTCCTATTCATCAGTTTACCTAGAACATATTAGTTAATTTATTTGTATGGATTTGACGAATTATATAATAAAGCAAAACTTAATCATCATCGAGTTTGTGAATGAAATAGTTACGAAACGATCTCTCACATGTCTTGCAAAAGGTTTTGCAATGGATGCAAAACGTCATCTTGATGTCTGGTAAATGTCGAAGGAGGTTACTGTGATGCGGCTATTGATATTTTGATGATGAATTGGTATTGGTAGAAACAAAGAAAACATTTTCTCTGACTTTGATCGAAATCATTGGACAACGTACTCTTCTAATAAAGAAAAAGATGAGACAGTGTTTGAAGCTTGGAGTGTCATGTTAATTATGAAAAAAGCAAAAGACAGGGTTGAAGGACATCTCTCTTTATGCTAAGGTTTATATCTCTAAATATAACAAAAATTATTATATGATCTAATTTATTATATCATCTATTCCAAACAACATTATATATCATTAATATGATAGAAAATCAATTATAATCACCACCAACACTTTATAATTATGCGTTAGGATTATTGATTTACTTGAAAGTCAATTAAAATTCTCCACTATATCGTTGCCGACACTTTCTAGTTATCTGTTCTATGTTTCTCTTTCCATTTTGTGGCTAAGCTTGTATTGTTTTCATGGTTTTTTATGATTTGTTGGACATTTTGGTGCTTTTACGTCGGGATTTTACGTCGGTAATTAGCTTTCAAGGTTCTATCCTTGAAGCAAAAATTCTAAACCGAATACCCATTTCTATCTTTGATTTTAGTTTCATGGATTAATCTACCAACTCAATGTTTGTAGAAAAATCATTTTTAAATCTCAAGACCGACTTGGATTAAGTTATTTTAATAATAACTTGATCCAATCTTATTTTTCGCCTTAGCAAATAATTTGCTAATGTGTTCCCAGGAAATCGAATTTGCTTCAATAGTCGATTCTTCCTCACACATAAATGATCAAATCAAAATCTTGACCAAAGTCAATCTTTAGTTTTGAAATCAAGTTGATAAAAAAATAAGTTCAAAAGAAAACTTTTAAAGAAATAAAAAGACGAAGTTATTGATGTGTTTTTCAATCGTCACGTTTGGATCGAGTCATTGCTTAAGCCCTTGGCTAATAAAAATTTAGCGGAGCATAATTATGGAAGAAATTATGCTCGACATAAAAAATAAGAACAAGAAAATAAAAGAAGAATTTTTTTTTTATAAAAACTTAAAACCTAGAACAAAGAGATGGAGAATGAGAGATGAGTTCTAGGCTTACCCAAGGTGGGTATTTATAGCCTTTTACAAATCCTAAAAATAAGAGATAAATATAAGATAATCCTAAAAATATTTAAATTCAAATTACAAAGAGATAAATCCTAATTTAAACTTCAAAACGCGGCTGATAAGCTATCTAGAATGCTGATAAGCTATCACGCGCCTGCTGACGTCATCTTCTAGAAGCTGCTGACAAAAGGCCGCGTCAAATTTCAAGCCCAAAGTCGAGCCCACGAATTCAGACTCGATCCAGTAAATAAAAAAAAACTTCAGAAACCGGCACATTTAAGTGCATTTTCCAGATTTAGAGTCCTGCAGAAAATCACACGAAAAACAACGAGATCAATAACTTATTCACCAAACCAAGGAGTAATTAAGCACAAAATAATAACTATTTTAAACATTCATCAAATTCCCCCTCACTTATTCAATGTTTGTCCTTAAGTATTCCTTAACTAATATGCCAAAATCACAAGTTGTCAAATCTTAATTCACTACAAGTTTCAATCTCCTCAACGAAAGAAAATTAAGCAATTGATGTAACTAAGAAATAATCAAGCAAGTGGCAAGACTAGAAAGAATTTCAAAAGAAACAAGACATTCCAATTCTTATCTAACTTAATGATGCAAAACTTGATACCCTCACAAGGATTCGCTCATTTCGCTCAAAGTGTTTAGGTTCAAAGAATCGCTCAAGCCGAAATTGATTAAAGCATTACCATAAGCCTGGAAATAAATCTAATCTCCACTACTAAAGTTGAACATGATGCAAAAGTCAAAAGGTCTTAAACAAGGTTGTAACGGGATAGGGTGAAGGTAGGGAAAAGGCCGAAAAGAGGGGTTAAGTTCCTAGACAGAAGATGTGAAATATAAAAGTAATCCACGAAATAATTCAAGCATAAAGAGATCGAAAGAGTGAAACAATCAAACATTTTTTTTACTTTCCAAGGGTTTTGAAAATTTTCACTTCTTTTTTTATTTTTTTCCCGAAAGGCACACATTGGTACCCTTATTTTTTTCTTCTTAGAATTCTTTTTTTTTCATTCGAATGCATTTTTTTTCGAACACACAAACTTTCACTGTTTCGAATCCATTTTTTATTTTTTCGTGGAACAAACAATCTAATGTATTGACAAGGGTATAAAAAGATGGGAATATAGAAAAAGAAAGGTTTAGGTTGGCATTAATAAGGTGCAAAAACAAGAAATGGGTATAGGCTCAAAATGGTTCACTAAGGGATATAAACAAAGGGTAGGCTATTTTTGGTAGTGAAGTGATTAAACCTAAGTGCCTCTATCATTCCAAAGCATCAAATTCATGAATGTAGTCTCAAAAAGTATTGCATCACAGGTTTTAGAATGCTAAAAATCAATTCGGTACACACAAATAAAGAAAAGAGCAAGAATGAAAAATCTACTCATTAGGCTCAAGATCTCACATAATAAAGGGTATTTGTATCGAGCTAGCAACATTTCAACTAACCAATCATGGAAAATCAATGTATCTTAATCAAAGTAACTAGTCATGCCAACACATTATCATGAATCCTAGGTTCCAACCAAATCGAGATTAAAATTCAACAAAAAGATTTAAGAGATGTAATGAATTAAATAAAAGGCAACAAGAGATTTCAAGCATATTAATACCAAAATATCCCAATTCCAAGCATAAAATAAGCAAGGTATGCAATATTCCCCTCCCCTCACTTAAATCGTTTTGTCCCAAAACAAGAATAAAAATTAAAGAGAGGGAAAAGGAATACTCCTCGATCTAAGGACGACCGTGGCCGCACCGTTTCTTCATTGTTTTCCTGGTTTGAATGTTATGTATTCGGTGTCATGAAAATTTCCAGAGGCATTGATTTTGTGGTTAAAGGTGGGGCCCATGGTTTAAATTTTGAAACCAAAATTTATCTCCTAAGTTTGAATTTATTTTCAAATCCTAACCTAAAAAATAGATAAAATAATTAAAATCAAGATAAGAATAATTTAAAATATAAAATAAAGATAAAGATTTATTTAAAATGCTAAAGGATAAAACTAAACTTAATCCTAAGTAAAATAAAATAAAATAAAATATACTAAAAATTAATAATTAAACTAAAAATGGGTTGCCTCTTATGCAGCGCTTTTATTTAACGTCGTTAGCTCGACGACCTTATTCAGACTTCAGATGTTCGCAATTCGAATTCTTCAATTAAGCCGACCAAGGCATTTTCATAATATGGCTTCAACCTCTGCCCATTTACTTTGAAACAAACTCCCAAATCGTCTTGAATTTCGACTGCACCATGAGGAAATACTTTAGTCACAATAAAAGGTCTTGTCCACTTTGATCGTAATTTTCCTGCAAAAATTTTCAACTTGGAATTAAAAAGTAAAACTTTCTAATCAATATTGAAAGATTTTAAAGAAATACGGCGATCATGGAATTCTTTTGTTTTATCCTTATAAATTTGAGCACTGTTGTAGGCGTTGCGTCTAATTTCTTCAAGTTCTTGAATGTGGAGTTTCCTAGCTTTGCCGACGGTATCCATTTGCATGTTACATTCTTTCACCGCCTAGTAAGCTTTATGTTCCAATTCAACCGGTAAGTGAAACGGCTTACCCAAGACAAGGCGATATGGGGACATGCCGATAGGACCTTTGTAAGTGATGAGTGCATAAAAGTCCTATTTTTAATACCATTTTCCCAGTCGATATTTACTAATAAAGGACAAAATTAAGGGCATTAATGGATATTTTTGTATATTTTCCATATTTCAACATCCAAACATATAATTTATGCATTCATCTAATAATTGGCATAAAACAGATGCATTTGATAGTTTTCTTTCTTAGATAGAAAACTACATATAAAGATGGCCAATTGAGAAGATAGATGTTGGAGTGCAGATGAAGCACCCGCCACGGCAACACTTTTTGAGGTTGCGGCAGTAGAGTAAAGATGACAACCAGTTCTCGACAGAAAGAGAAAAAGATACTGATCTTAATGGACAAAGAGCGAGAGAAAGATGGAGCCAAATTATGGAGTCAAACCTTGGTCAAAGTCAAGTGCGAGAAAAAAGAGATATTTTAGGAAATAAGAATTAAGCGTTATAATTTAATTAGGAATTATACTTCTTCCCTCTTTAGAACTCTTTCCTTACATGGAAAGCTTTAACCTAGGGCTTGGCCTATATAAGGAACACATTAGGCTTAGTCTAGCAAGTCGGAGATTACCCTAGAAAATACTTTTAGCCGCCGACTACACTATGTTCTAAACTTCTTCGGAGGCTTAGGTTGTTTGTAGAGTAGTTGGAGAAGATGGTTGTATTATGTTAGATATTTATTAATGCAAAACTTATTTCATAGTTCATTCTCTCTTGGCATTTACTCTTCTTTGCATATGAGCTCGAGATGATAGTATGTGAAGAAAAATCTATTTGTCTAATATCGGGAGAGTTAGGCTCACGAAATAAGAGAATACGGTCTTTGCTCATGGGCATTGACTAATCCGGTTAAGAGATTAACCGCCCAGGATTTCAGCAACTAACAAGACGCATGTGTTTGGTTGTTGTTCGCCCTTGATTCACGCCGGGAGGTATCATCAAGACGTGGGTTTCAACAGTTCTCTTCGCTTATGGATAAGGAAGAAGACATACAAGGATGCTCTGTCGAACTATGGAATGTTGAATTGTCGACAAGGCATAACCCCGCCTAGGCAGCTGCGGCGACCCTTTCTGCAATCCGTCGAGGCGGCAATTCAACCCATTTCATTAATAAGTGGATACTTAATACAATTGGATTCTCCTATACGAAGCACTCAACTCAACCTCACTTTATTATCTTTATTTCTTCGATATTTAGTTTAGTTTTAGCAGTTAATTTAGTAATCTCAACTCCACAATTATTTGTGTTTTTACTTTCTATAGTGCAGCCGTAAAAGGTAGTGAAGTCGGCACAGTCCCTGTGGGTTCGACAACCTAAAGTATTACAATATGAAAAAGGTGAAAAAACAAAGGACTTCCGAGCCTCCATCAGTAAGCGGTACGATATACCCATAAGGCATCGTTTAGCTTTGAACTCCAATCTTTTCTGTTTAGCTTCACAATTTTATCCAAAATGGATTTTATCTGACGATTCGAAACTTCGGCTTGTCTATTCATTTGAGGATGGTAGCCTTAGCAGTAGTTCTAGCATCATTATTACGAGTAGCCTTAGCTTCTACCCATTTTGAAACATAGTCAACAACTAGAATTATATAATAGTTACCAAAAGACGAAACGAAAGGACCCATGTAATCGATACCCCACACATCAAATATTTCACAAACATGAATGAAATTAAGAGGCATTTGTCGGATCACATCCAAAAGAGGTATGTTAACTTGCACCTTTTTGAAAATATCAATAATTTCCTTTTCCTCAACCTTTTTATCACGTTTCGCCAACCGTGATGGAAACGGAGGTGCGATTTCTTGAGAAATAGAAGAGGTAGGAGACGAAGGAGAAGAAGTTTTACCTTAAGATTCGGAAGTTGGTGTTTCCTTCTCTTTTTCCGGTTGTTCGGTAGTTTCTTTTGGAACTTCAGGATTAATAACTGTACCACTTCTAAGGGTAATGGCATTAACGTTTTCCCCTGGGTTTAGCTCAGTTTGGGAGGAAAGTTTTCCTTGTGATTCTAATCTTCCTATGGTTTTAGCTAACTGGGAGATTTGTTTGTCTATTTCCTGTAGGTGGGTCTCAGTGCGGTTTTGAAACTTCTCTTGGAAAGTTGCTAGTCGCTCAACAATAAACTCTAATGATGACTTTGGACTTGTACCTATCTCGCAAAGTCTAGCAACGCCTTTTTTATCTGCAACAAGATATTGAACAATGTCAGTTAATTTATCAATTTTATTTTCTAATGAAACTATACTTACCTCATGAACCTGTCGAGATAGTTCAATTGCAGAGTGAAATCGCTGCGAGTTAACGGCCATGGTAGATATTAATGTTCTAACCGCGGTAGGAGTCATGTTGACAAGTGCTCCTCCACTTGTCGCATCAATTACCTTCATATCCATAGGCGTTAAACCTTCATAAAAATACTGGAGCAATGTTTGTTCGCTTAAGCCATGCTGTGGACAATTTGCACATAGCTTTTTAAATCGCTCCCAATAATCATACAAGGTTTCGGTATTCTTTTATCGGATACTCAGGATACATCGCCTTAATTCGCTCGCCTTAGCTGCTGTAAAGAACCTGTCAAGAAAAAGACGAGCCATATCAGTCCATGTTGTAACAAAATTAGAAGGTAAATCAAATAACCAATCTTTTCCTATATCAGCTAAAGAAAAAGGAAAGGCGCGAAGTTTAATTTGGTCTTCGGATACTCCCTGTGGTTTTGTACTTAAAAAAACCATATGAAATTCCTTCAAACGTTTATGAGGATTTTCACTCAGCAAACCGTGATAGGTTGATAGTAGGTGTATCAAGCCTGTTTTTAGAGTGAATGGTGTATCGCCTTCTGGAAATGTTATGCAAATCGGCTGATAATCATTGGCTGATAATCAAATAAATATGAAATTGAATATAGTAAAGGAGAAGTAAGGGTCGATCCCACAGGGACTAGAAACTTCCTGATTATGCTCTGTTTGATTGGTGATCCAGAAGGTTGATCGAATTGTGTTTGAGTAAAAAGGGGTTTTGACGAATGTAATGAAACTAAATAATTGAAGAAAATAAAATAAAGAAATTGATTTAAATATAATAAAAACTTAGCTTTTGGCTTTCGCTTTGACTAGACTTAAATAGATCATCGGAAAAAGATTTTCACTTCGGGATTTTACGTCGGTAATTAGCTTTCAAGGTTCTATCCTTGAAGCAAAAATTCTAAACCGAATACCCAAGTCTATCTTTGATATTGGTTTCATGGATTAATCCACCAAATCAATGTTTGTAGAAAAATCATCTTTAAATCTCAAGACCGACTTGGATTAAGTTATTTCAGTAATAACTTGATCCAATCTTAGTTTTCGTCTTAGCAAACAATTTTCTAATGTGTTCCCAGGAATTCAAATTTGCTTCAATAGCCGATCCTTCCTCCCACATAAATGATCAAATCGAAATCTTGACCAAATTTTATCTTTAGTTTTGAAATCAAGTTGATAAAAAATAAGTTCAAAAGAAAACTTTTGAAGAAATAAAAAGACAAAGTTATTGATGTGCTTTTCAATCCTCACGTTTGGATCGAATCATTGCTTAAGCCCTTGGCTAATTAAAATTTAGCCGAGCATAATTATGGAAGAAATTATTCTCGACATAAAAAAATAAGAACAAGAAAAACTTTTATAAAAACTTAAAACTTAGAACAAAGAGATCGAGAATGAGAGATGAGTTCTAGGCTTACCCAAGGTGGGTATTTATAGCCTTTAACAAATCCTAAAAATAAGAGATAAATCTAAGATAATCCTAAAAATATTTAAATTCAAATTAGAAAGAGATAAATCTTAATTTAAACTTCAAAACGCGGCTGATAAGCTATCTGGAATGCTGATAAGCTATCACGCGCCTGTTGACGTCATCTTCTAGAAGCTGCTGACAAAAGGCCACATCAGATTTCAAGCCCAAAGTCGAGCCCACGAATCCAGACTCAATCCAGTAAATATAAAAACTTCAGAAACCGGCCCATTTAAGTGTATTTTCCAGATTTAGAGTCATTCACAAAATCACACGAAAAACAACGAGATCAATAACTTATTCACCAAACCAAGGAGTAATTAAGCATAAAATAATAACTATTTTAAGCACTCATCACTACAATTCCGAGATTTTTGGTGAGAATTTTTCTTTCTGATGACGCTATTGCTTTTAGTTGATTTTGTTTACCGGTTAAAACTTATTTTTTGTTATTAATTACAGAAAATTGATTTATTAATCAATAAATTTATAAAAATTTAAAGAATTAATATAAAAATAATTCTTTTAATCCGATTTTTATGTCTAAAATTCTAAAATTCAATCCTATAATCTTATTTAAAGAATTAACCTGATGATAATTTTTTTGTTAAAATCTAAGCATTTTTTGGTCATGATATCTTGTTAAAATTTTTGTCTTTCTATTAACAACGTATTTTAAAACATCTCAATAACATGTCTGGAACCCAAGATATGATATGTTATTGAAGACAATGTATATAGAAAATTAGATATGGATCCAATAAAAGAATTTAATATTATTATAAAATTTTAATTAATTTATTAATTATTTGTAATTAATTTAAATTTAGATTTTCCATTTTAAAATTAATTTAGGGAAGTGGTTTGATGCCTATGTAAAGCCATTATTCTCCTTTCAAGTGTATTTCGCATTAATAGGAATATGTTTTTTAGCGTTTTTGCGTTTAGGGTTTTATGAAGACTATAAACATGTTCCATTCTGCAATTGACACCACACAAGAACGAATTTCATTAAAAATCTATTTTACCAAAAAAAAAAAAAAATTAATGGCCGGGCTAATTTTAGCATATGCCTTCTATTATACACAGTTTTATGAAATTACCCGGCACCTGCTTATCAAGTCCTTGTCCCTTATTCCTTTGTCCGTAAGTCATATTTAGCCAACTTCAATCAAAGTGTTTGCAATGATATAGTGACGCTTAATAATTGAGGTTAAAGTAAACCGATAATTATTTGATTTGATGAGATATTATATTTTGAAATAAATTTATGAGTTAGAATATTAGTATTTTGAATGGAAAAAATTAAGTTAAAAGGGTTGTAAAATAATTAACCTAAATATCTAAAAATAATTTCGTTTTGATAATAACTAAATAAAATATGAGATTATCCAAGTACCGCGTCGCCTAAAGTTCAAAGATCTGTAAGAGAAAACTAAAGGGGAGTAAGCTAAAGAGTTAAATATGTCTCTAAGGTGCAGATAAAAACAACAAAATACGGCTTACAAAATTATTTTTCAAGAGTAATATATCAAAAATAAATAAATAAAATACGGTTCACATAAATAATTTTCTCAAGAGTAAAGGTTTAGAAAAATGTAAATCATGATGTATGAATGATATCATACGCACAATACGAATCCCAACTACAACGTCACCAGTTCGAGTGTAGGAGTTCCCTTAGAACCCTCACCTACAACATCACCAAAATCTAAATGTGGTCGTAGGGCTTCCGGAAGGCTGCCACAACTTCCTCCGTTAATAATCCCACCCCATGCACACAATATAATGTAACATGATTTGGAAATCCGAAATAAATCACAATTTATCCGAAAACACAAATTTATATAATACTGAAATCATAATTACTCACAAAATGCGAAATCTCAAATCTGAAAATGTTAATATTTCTCAAATCCCAATGACATGTATGCATGATAACACAAGGACACAATCAGAGTCACAATACAAAAACTAGACATGCTAGCAAAACACGAGTATTTTTTTAAAACACAAAATATTAAGCATGTTACAGAAAAATATATATTTTTTAAAAAAAACACATATATAGCACCAATAAGAGAACACACATTAGCCCAAGTGATGAAATTTACTAATAACGTGGTTTTGAATTTGAGCAAAAATAAATAAAGAAAACATAGGTTTTAGATAATCTTGATGAAAAAAAAAAATAATATAGGGTTTTCTCTTAGACCATAATATGTATTTATAGAGAAAAATAACTAATTCCTATTTGAATTAAAATTCTATTAAACCATACTAAATAAATAAAATAATAATAAAAAAATTATAATATTTCAAAGGGATTTTTCTTCTTCTACAGTAACTTCATTTAATATATATATTACAATAATAAATAAAGAGTTTTGATAAAACAATAATTAAATAATTAAAAGAAAATAACATAATAAAATTAAAAAAATACTTTTAATAAAAATATCTAGTTCTAATGAAAAATAGAATTCAATTAAAAAAAGATCCATTTCAAATTTTAAAACATACAATAAAAAATAATATAATAATTTTATTTAATAAAAAAAATTATATCACGTGGAAAAAATATTAAAAAAAGGGATAAATTACATATTTAGCCATTAATCTCTTTAAGAATTTTAAAACATCATTTTAAAATTTAAACTTTAAACTCAAACCTTGAACTTTTAAAAGTTTATAATTTTATCCCAAAAATTTTTCCTTGAATTTAGAAAATTATTTTAAAAACCTCAGTAAAAATTAGGGTTTCAAAAATTAGGAATATGAAAACTAAGATTTTTTATTAGGGATTTCAAAATTATGGTTTTAAAATTATGAACAATTTTTTGGGTGTTACAATTCTCCCACCCTTATCCTCAAAATTTTCCAGACATAACGACATATTTTCAAAAGCATAGATACCTAGAGAAACTTTAAAAGAACATTTAAGTTTAGATAACAAATGACAACATAGAGTTTTCAAAGAAGCTTTGATTTTAAAATTCATAGGAATAGTTACAGTCACAATCTTTTGCTCGATAACTAAAATTTGGGTCCTTAATTAAAACTTAAGTTAAGAAATCTTTACAAGGCTTTCTTACATATTTCTAATGAAGAAGAGGAGATGGTGCGAAAAGAAAGATCTTTTAGTGTCTTTTACGGTAAAGAATTAATAAAATTACAACACTGACAAAACTCTACTACATAAAATTCTCAAACAATTCAGTTTTTCATAAATTGATTTGTGTTTATTTGGCTTTCTATTTCAATTTTGGTGGTGATTATATTAAAAAACTAGTTCAATGTTACCATGTTCAAGCCCTATGGTTGCATGAAAATATCATGTCAAGGTTTGGTGAGTATTTAGAAAATAGGATATGATCCATCGGAGCCATTTCATCCTTGGCTTTACTCATGATGGGAATGTCAAAAGCAGATGAAGATGTGTACCAATGGCGCTTAAATTTTGACGTCACCATTCTCAGAGCTGTGAGCTTACAATGTCGTCTTTATAAGGATATGTAGAGTAATAAAGTACATATATTTAACTATCTACCTTCCTTTTTTTCTTATATTCTTTCTTGTATTTTATTTAGTTATACATTTGATTGAATTTTGGAAGGATGAATAGACAAGGGGAGACAAATATCTGGTTTAACATGTTATATGAAGGAATATGGTGTCTCAAAGAAGGAATCGGTTGAAAAATTCTGTAAAAGAATTAAGGTTATTTAGAAAGACACAAACGAGGGTTTCTTAGAGATGCCAATGTCTATCCCAAAGCGAATCCTGATGACAACTTTTAATATTGTACGTTTTTCGGTGATATGCTACAATTATGATGATGGATTCACTAAGCCAGAAATAACATACAAAGATTATATTATAAAAGTTTTAATCGATCCAATAAACCTAAAAGATTAGGACATGCAAGTTGTTTTTTTCATGGTTTGTTGCTATTAAGAATAAAAAGAATATGAAATGTATAGTTAGGTTATTGGTTTGTCTTTCTTTTGTGTTACTTGCTTTTTTTTTTTTTTTTTTTTTTGCTATACCTATTCAAATTGGTCTTCTCTGAACCTTTATCATAATGAACAAAACCTCCCGTTGTTGTGAAAAAAATAAGTTATTGGTTGAAATAATTTATTTATTTTAAGTAGAAAAACATGTTCGGTCAAAAATTAAATTTACAAAAAACATATTATATTAGAAACAAAAATAATTAATCCTAAACATAAGATCCAAACACGATAATTGTCTATAAAAATAGGATATGAGCATAAATCTTTTTATCATATATATTTTATCATTTTGAGTTTAATCTAATATATTCATATACTACTAATATATTATGTCATATCCAGGGCAGATATAATAATTTAAGTTTGATAATTCATCCATCGACAATAATAGCCTTCACATTTAATCTAAGAGAAAATTGATCATTGTATTTTGGTATCAACATAAAATACCATATGTGCTATGATTAGTGCTTAAATTATATATTATTTTATTAATAACTACTCCTTTATTGATTGTTATAAGTTGCTAATTTGGATCTTTTCGTTCATTTTTGTTGCAGGACAGTAAGATCAAGAAATGTTCTAAAACTGATGAAATTATGTAACTTTTAATATTTTTGGAATCATGGCTGAAGACACGGGTACGATTTGTTGCATGATAATATTTGATATGACAACTTCTACAACTCAGCTAGCTGTAGCTTCTAGAAGATAATCCAATCAGAAAAAAAAAACGTGTGAAAAACAATTATTAAGGGATTTGGATTAGGATTGACTATTGACTATTTGGAAATTATATTTCTATTTGGATATTATCTTTCTAGTTTTTAGGGTTTTATTTTTCTTTAAGATTATTTTTAGGAGTTTTAATTTATTTTGTTGCTTTATTTTTATATTTTCTTAAGCTATAAATACCCTATAGGTAGAGCTTGAGAAATCACTTTTACATTACCTTTAACTCATTTTTATTTTCATTGTAGTTGTTTTAAGATTTTAATAAAATTCTCTTCTTTTTATGTTTGTTCTTTAGTTTTCTTATAAAATGTTAAGCATGGTTTTTACCATAATTATGCTTAACTAAGTTTTCTAAGCCAAAGGCTAAAGCTATTATTCAATTCTTTTCGTGAGAATTGAAAAACACTTCATACCCTTTAGGGTTATATTTTTAGTTTTCGAAAATCAAGGATCGGTAATCGACCATCCTTTTACAATCAAAACAATTTAATTTCAAAAAGTGCACATTTGAATTGAATTTCAGTTTCGATTAATAGTTGGGAGGAAGGATTGGCCTGTGAAATATTCGACTTCCTGTGAAAAACTTAGCGATGGTCCGCTAAGGGGAATTGAAATCGGATTAGATTCTCAACTGAGATGGTACATCCGAGTTGGGTTTTTCCAAATTTTCAAGGTGTTGAATTAAGTAAGCGATTGTCATGATTAATTCACCAAAGGGTTGAGATCTAAAAATTGATTTTAGAGTCTCGATTCATTTGAGAGAAAAAAATTATAGGGGTTGGGCCCTATAGACTGTAACCGGCGTGAGCCCAAAGGTAAAATCTTATTCAATGATCGATTTTAATTAAAGCAAAAGCTTTAGCCCAAGACTAATTTTATCAATTGAATTTTCATGTAAAATTACTCTTTTTATTTTCTTTGAATCATATATCATTTCATTCTAAATACCAAAAAAACACCTTTTTACTTTTCTCTACGAGTAAAGTAGGATCAAGATTAAGAACAAGAACCTCGTCAACCTTCTAGTCTCTGTGGATCGACCCTTACTCTTACTATTGTACTTTAATTTATTTCTTTTATCGAGATTAAGGATTATTTTATTTGACTTCACAAATGACATGCTATCAAATTGGCGTCGTTGTCGGGGATGATGACAAAATACTGATTAAATTTTCTTGTTTTTGATTTATGACCAGGCGAAATCCAGAAACATTAGAAGAATTTGATCCAGAAATAGAAGCACGAGCAAGACAAATTCATGATCAAACATTTTGTGAGAAGAGAAAGAAACAACAAGAGGAAGCAAATTACAAAATCTCTATTGACAATACTCACGAAGAATCAACTACCACGCCTATAGCCAATCCAACGCACAACGCGCCAGATCTAATGGCTTATCAAACGATCAAAGACTTAACTACATCACCCGTTGTTCAACAATCCCTTTGCATTGCTTTTTCTCACGGCGAAACACCATTTCAACTTAAGACTAGGTTAATACATCTATTTCCTAATTTCAACGGTCTTCCTAGTGAGAGTCCACACAAGCACTTGGCGGAATTTCATTTGGTTTGTTCAAGCATGAATCCTCAGGGAGTATCCGAATACCAAATTAAATTAAGAGCATTCTCATTTTCTTTATCTGGCATTGCAAAAGAATGGTTATTTTATTTGCCTACTAATTCGATAAATACTTGGGTTAAATTATATCGTATTTTTCTTGATAAATTTTTTCCAGCAGCAAAGGCAAGTGAACTAGCATTACAAGAAGACATTAACGCACAAGTGAATGCAATAGGGAATTTTCTGGGACCTCCCCAAAAACACTATAACCCCAATAGCAACACATATAATACGAGATGGTGAGGTCATCCGAATTTTAGCTATGCACAAAACCAAAGGACAAATCAAGCTTATCATCAGAGACCTCTACCACAATAGTTTCAAACGCAAAGATCTTCATATGAGTCCCTTATGGAACGATTGACTCAATCTCAAGAGAAATTCCAAAATAGTACGGAGTCACACTTGCAAGAAATAGATAAGCAAATTAGTCAACTAGCATAAACCGTGGGGCATTTAGAATCGCAAGGTAAATTTCCATCTCAAACTGTAACAGACCCACGAGAGAATGTAAGCGCCATTAATCTTAGAAGCGAGACAATTATTGAACAACCGGTCCGAAAGGAAATTGATGCAAAGTCCCAGAAAGATAAAGAAGCAGTTGACAATAACTCCCAAGAAAAGAAGGAAGATGACACCATGATCCAAAGAAAAGAAAAGAATTTTTCACCAAACTCATCTCCATACGAGGTACCACCTCCTTTCCCCTCAAGATACATTAAAAAAGACAGACAAGCCGAGGAGAAAGAGATCCTAGATGTATTTCGGAAAGTCGAAATAAATATTCAACTCTTAGAAGTAATCCAGAAGGTATCAAGGTATGCTCGATTACTTATAGAATTATGCACTACAAAAAGAAAACTTAATGGGCACGAGAAAGTAAATCTTGGATAGAATGTTTCTGTCGTTTTTCAACGATGACTTCCACAAATGTTGAAGGACCAAGGAATGTTTGCAATTCCTTGCAAAATTGGCAAAGTGGGTATAAAACGCGCGATGTGTGATTTGGGAGCCTCAATAAATGTGATGCCCGTATCTGTTTATAATAATCTTTCAACCGTACCCTTAAAGGACACGAGAGTTACCATTCAATTGACGGATCCCTCAATTGTCTACCCAGAAGGAGTATTGGAGAATGTCTTGTTAAAGGTAAATGAACTAATCTTTTCGGCCGATTTCTACATCATTGACATGGAAAACAACCACTTAAATACTTCATCTGAGATTATTTTGGGAGACCTTTCCTAGTACAGCCAACACAAAGATTGATGTGAGAATTGGCATCCTTACAATGGAATTTGATGGTGAGATAGTTAAATTTAATGTTTATAAAGCGATATGGTATCCTGATAACGTTCAATGTATAAATTTTGTTGATATAATTAAACCTACAATTGATGAACATGCTGAAACTAATTTTAATTTTGCAGGGGTTTGGACGGCATTGATAAGGAGTTCAAGAAGATTTAACAAACTTTTTCAATTAATTTTAATAAACTTAATAATCCATCTAGATCTAAATTATTCTCTTCCATCTTGCAGGCAACATAATTGGAGTTAAAATTACCGCCAGATAAATGGAAGAGCAACAAAAATATTTTACCAAGAAAAATGAAAGAACCTCATGACCGAAAATGCTCTTGTAAGGAAATTCTTAGTTGGAAAAAGTGCAAGAGCTAGAAGAAGTATTTAGCGAAGTACCTCTAGTCTGAATCAGGTCGACGAGCTATTGACGTTAAACAATAGCGCTTGATGGGAGGCAACCCATTTTATTTTCTTAAAACTCGTGTGATTTGTTTTTATTTTTTCTTTTGTCATGTTTATTTTATTTCGTATTTTCAATTTAAATTTTGTAGGTACCTCGTTGATCACAATCAAATAAGGACAAAGCCAAGGAGTTAAAACAAAGATCAACCAAAGCCAAGTACTTCTTGAAGCAAAAATCATGAAATTAAATTGGGTTGTATTTTCACCTTCTCTTTTGCACCTTATTTTATTTGTTCATATTGGGACAATATGATTTTAAGTGAGGGGGTGAGATTAGAAATCAATTAACTCTTACTTATGCTTTTTGATTGAAATTGAGCTATTTCTTGGTTAGAATTGTTGATAATCTTGATTGTTAATTTCTAGTTCGATTTAATTTACTTTTATTTTTTATGAATTTAATCATGTTCTTGTTGAATTTAGGATGCATGATAGGATGGCATGACTAATTTATGTAAATTTTCCTTGGTAATTTTATGAATTTGTCGATTGAATTGGATGCATGACTTAGTTCAATAAACCTTTCATGCGAGTTTTGAGCCTAATGAGCATATATTTTTATTGTTACTCTTTGCTTCATTTGAGTGTGCCAAATTAATTGATTGTATTTTAGAAATTGAAACTCAATGCATGTTGAGACTACACATTTTGACTATGATGCTTTAATATGATAGAGTTATTAGGATTAAAACTATTTTTCTTCCCGAATAAAATAGCCTACCCATTTTATTATTTTCCCTTAGTGAACCATTTTTGAGCATTATCTTTTTCTTTGTTCACCATGTTTTAAACTCAAATCAATTTTATTATATTTTCCTCTTTTTGTTCCCTTTTTCAAGACAAAGGTGAAGTTATTTAAAAAATCTCTTCAAAGCAGTGCAAAATCCAACAAAATAGTCCAAAATTTTTTTATATTGTTTGAACAGCAAAAAAAATAGTGCAGTGCAGCGCATAAAATTTTTTTTGATTCGAATAGTGTAGAAAAATAGAGCAGAATCATTCGAATAAACTTTCCAAAAAATGAGTGAAAAAATTCTTTCTTCTCTTTCGTTTTATTTCCCTTTGAATAAATCTTTGGAATAATTTTCTCTTTGTTTTAAAATTTTCAAACCCCATTTCGGCCTTCGTCCTACCCGAACCTTAATCCCATTACAACCCATATTAAAATCCTATTGATTTTTGCATCATTTTCATATTAAGTAGTGAAAATTAGATTGACTTACAAGCCTATGGTAATGAGTTTCTTAGTTTAGGCTTGAGCGATTCTTTCACCCGAAACACTTGAGTTTAATGAGTAAACCCAATGTGAGGAGCTAAGTCTTGTATTCTTCGAAATTAATAGATGATTGAATTGCCTTGAAAGATTTACACTTGATTGATTATGTCTTGCTCGATTGATCTTGAATATCAACATTTACTTGATTTAGTTTACTTAAGAAATCTTGGAAATTTTTTGATATTGGAGTTGGCAACTTAAGGTTTTTAGCCTGATAATTGAGAAATGCATGAGGACAAGCATTGAATAAAGGAGGGAAAATTTGATTAGTGCTTAAATTATACATTATTTTATTAATAATTACTCCTTGATTGATTGTTATAAGTTGCTAATTTGGTTCTTTTCGTTCATTTTTGTTGCAGAACAGTAAGATCAAGAATTGTTCTAAAACTGATGAAATTATGCAACTTTTGATATTTTTGAAATCATGGCTGAATACACGGGTATGATTTGCGACATGATAATATTCGATATGATAGATTCTACAACTCAGCCAGCTGCAGCTTCTAGAATATAATCCAATCAGAAAAAAAACGTTTGGAAAACAATTATTAAGGGATTTGGATTAGGATTGACTATTGAATATTTCGAAATTATCTTTTTATTTGGATTTTATCTTTCTAGTTTTTAGGCTTTTATTTTTCCTTAGGATTACTTTTAAGAGTTTTAATTTATTTTGTTGCTTTATCTTTATATTTTCTTAAGCTATAAAGCCCCATGGGTAGAGCTTGAGAAATCACTTTTACCTTACCTTTTACCTTTATCTCATTTTCATTGTAGTTGTATTAAGCTTTTAATAAAATTCTCTTCTTTTTATGTTTGTTCTTTAGTTTTTCTTTTAAAATATTAAGCATGGTTTTAACCATAATCACGCTTAACTAAGTTTTCTAAGCCAAAAGCTAAAGCTATTATTCAATTCTTTTCGTGAGAATTGAAAAGCACTTCATACCCTTTAGGAGGAAGGATCGATAATCGACCATCCTTTTACAATCAAAACAATTTAATTTCAAAAAGTGCACATAGGAATTAAATTTTAGTATACCATAATCATGTTTAACTAAGTTTTCTAAGCCAAAAACTAAAGCTATTATTCAATTCCTGTCATGCACCTTAAATAAGTTTTCAAACACTTGTTTACTCTTTTTGTTGTCCATATCATTGAGGGTGGTAAGCAATTGAGGGGTTAAATTTCACTCTCGCGCTTCTAAACAATTCCTACAAAAATGCGCTCATGAAAATTTTGTCCCTATCACAGATTATAATGTTGGGCATGTCATGAAGTTTAAAGATATTTTCCAAAAGCACTTGAGCAATATTCTTGATTGTAAAGGGATGACTTAATGCCAAAAAATGGTCATATTTGATCAATTTGTCTATTACCAACGGGACGACATCATTTTTCTTAAAAACTGTTAATCTTTGCACAAAGTCTATTCCCACAGATGACCAAGCACCTTTGGGATAGTAATGGTTGAAGCAATCTTCTGGGATGGGTGAGATTTTTTTTGTTCCTTTTACATGTTTAACATTCTCTGACCTTTTTCTTCACATCTTTTCTTAGCCCATTCCATTAGAAATTCTCAGTAATTCGTTTGGTTGTTGCATGTGATCTTGAATGGCCTCCAATTGTACTTCTTGGAAAAACTTCAAGAGACCAGTAATATTTTATTTTTGACTATTTTGTTTAAATTTTATTTCATTTATTAAGGGATATGTTAATTTTATTATTGTAATCAATTTAAAAGCGGTGTCCTAAATTGTTCAGGTATTGTCATTTATGATTATTGCGAGTAAGGAAATATTCTTTTTAGACCTTTTTTCGTTGAGATTAAATTTTAAATTAAAATACGAATTTTTATTTTTTCCAATGACAAAACAAAATCAATGTGGTACCAATTTTAAAAATTGTGGGGTGCAAATCCTTCCTCATTCGTAATCTAGGTCTCCAGATGTCATATTCTCAGAGACAGTCTAACTGGGTCTGCAGCCAGATGGTAGAATCAATTAAGCTGTTCCAAGATAAATTCATGGAATGACTTGGCATGCTTTCATCGGACAATACAGTCACGTCACCGGCATAACCTCTGATAGGGTTACCTTACAAAATATGGGAAAAATGCATGACGAGAGATTCAGACAATATGCTCAACGGTGGAGGGATGTTGCTGCACAAGTGCAAATTCCATTACTGGAAAAAAAAACAGTGACACTTTTTATGGGAACATTGGACGAGCCTTTCCTCGGTCGGATTTTGGGAGGTACCAAGGACTTCTCAGAGATAATAATGAATAGGGAGATGATTGAAAACATTATTCGAAGCGGGAGGCTTGAAGATGATGAGGTCGATGATACCGGTGTCCATGATGTTGTCTATACGAAATCGCTGATAGTGGGGTAACCAAAAGCAACAACCTCGAATGCACAAAATTTCTCAAAGCAGAATCAAAGTCAAAAGGCAGAGATGCAATTCACGCCCATTCCGATATCTTATGGCGAACTGTACAAGAAACTTTACAATGCACATGCGATATCGCCATTATACACGAATCCGATACAACCACCTTATCGCAAGTGGTATGATCCTAATTCTCAATATGAATACCATGCCGGAGTCGTGGGACATTCTATTGAAAATTGTACCGATTTTAAGAAAATTATTGAAAAGTTCATAGAAATTGGAGTTGTACGATTTGAAGACTCTGCTGGATCTAATGCAACCGGGAACCCTTGACTTTCCCCTTTTTGAGGGATTCATCTGCCTTGGAACTACTCTAACAGTCAGATTGTAAAAGAGTTTTCTACAATGTTAGGAATGTTTCTAAGCTATGTATAGAATATATTTGTCACTTTTGCCCGGTAGTAACAAGAAACTTTTGTGTCTTACGATAATGAAAGGAAACTTTTTGTGCTACATACAACAAGAATTCATATTTCCTTTTTGCATGCAAATTTAAAAAAAACCACTCATTGTTATGGCCGAAAAGATGTTTCAGGTCCATCGATAACAAATTATAGACCGATATCAAGATTTATCTAGAACTTATTCTCGAGAAAATATGTGTCCAAATGAACATCTGAACCGTGGTGATAACTAAGAGTTTGATACACTTTCTGATCCATTAAGAAG
Organism: Abelmoschus esculentus; assembly: GCA_035048815.1. Lineage (NCBI taxonomy): Eukaryota > Viridiplantae > Streptophyta > Magnoliopsida > Malvales > Malvaceae > Abelmoschus > Abelmoschus esculentus. The sequence continues at coordinate 1,484,939 of JAUCBN010000061.1, read as the reverse complement.
AATGACAAATTCTGTCGCATTAAGAATCTACAAGGAGGGGCATGAGAAGTCATCCTTCGCTTTACATCAATCCCAACATCTACTGGGGTAGCCTCTTTTTTCCTAATCTAGGGGATAAACACGATATTACCCGTAGAAGTCGAAAACAATTCCCTAAACATGGGAGGGGGCATTAGAAGCCATCATCAGTCAAAACTTATATTGGGGTAACCTTTTTTCCTAGATTATGGGATAGACATTATAATACCCGTAAAAGTTGAAAATCCTTCTTTACTGAACATAAAATAAAATGAATCCAGCTAGATATAAGGCTCAGTGAAATAAGAAGAACTTGCACTTTAAGCCTCCTAGATGCATGTTGCCTCGTTAAATTCTAAAGAGCTTATTAACAAGATATGTGGGGCACCACATTTTCTCAGGTCGCCTATTTAACTATCAATGTTTTTTGTATGAACTTTGTCTACATTGGTCTTGAAACATTCTTAAAAGTATAGGGACTAAGAGCGATCTCAATTCAGAAAAAGATTTTCCAAGGAAACACCTCAAAAATAAAACAATCACTCTATAAACAAAATAAAGTCAGACATTTTGGCTCGAAGAAAGAGGCCCAACCATCGAACGTTAGATTTTGAACAATCAATCAGACTAGCTGATCGAGCCAATCTTGAGACAAAATCATTGACATATGCACTTTGCATTTTATTCTAAGATAATGCATGCATATGACATATTAGGATTAGAATCGTGCGGTGCATGCTAACCCTAACATTTTGAATTTGTCTTTGAAAGTGTTACCGATCTTGTTCCTTCAGCAAGCAATGAAGCAGAAGAACATAGTATCGTCATCAAGGCACGTCGACAGAGTAATGCAGCACTATCTCAGATTATGACCTCTCGTCGGGGTTTACAAGTAAGAGTCGCCCTCTTTATATTCTATCATTTTACTCAATAAATGCATCAACAAGGACTATTCAAATGTCCATTAAAATCCATTTTCATGAATGATCGAAGGAAATCAATTACTTTGGGGAAATCCAATATCAGGATTAGTACTAACTGATTGTACACAGGGGAATGGTATAACTAGCTCGGGGGTAAACGACCACCGGTAAAGGCGAGTCAAATCCATTAACCCCTTTGCATTTAGGAAAAATACATTAAGGAGTACTATTCGAATGTCCATTAAAATCCATTTTCATGAATGGTCAAAGGAAATCAATTCCTTTGGAGAAATCCAATCTCAAGATTGGTAAAAACTGATTGTACCAAGGGGAATGATACAACTAGCTCGAGGCAAATGACTACCGATAAAGGCGAGTCAAATTCTTTGACCCTGTGCATTTGGGAAAAATGCGTTAAGGAGGACTTTTCGAATGTCCATTAAAAAATTCACTAATGGTCAAAGGAAAATAAACACTTTGAAGAAATCCAATCTCACGATTGCCACCGGTAAATGATCGAGCTTCATCGCCATTGTAGCAGCTAGATCATACATTAGAGCTTTCAGCATTTGACCTCGCTTATCTGAAAGTGTTGTAAGTGGATTAAATGTTGTGCCCTATATCGTCGGTAGTGTTGCAGATGGATCAGATGGAACGTCAGTATTGCATTCTAATCGAGCGTTAGAACACATCGGCAGATCTTGTTTCTTTGCCAGTGTAGTAGTTAGATCAAACATCAAATCTCATCGTCAAATCGTGTCTCTCTAGTAGTGTTGCGTCTAGATCAGACATCAGAATTTTCACCATTCGACTTCGCTACTTTTGTAATGTTGTAAGTGGATTAAATGTTGTGCCCCATATCGTCAGTAGTATTGCAGATGCATAATATGGAACGTTAGTGTTGCAACTTAATCGAGCGTCAGAAATCATCGCCAGATCTCACTTCTTCGGTAGTATAGCAGTTAGATCAAAAATCATAGCTCATCGTTAGATCATGTCTCTCTTGCAGTATTGCGACTAGATCAGTCATCAGAATTTTTAGCATTTGACCTCGCTTCTCCGGCAGTGTTATAAGTGGATTAAATTTTGTTCCCCATCTCGTCGATAGTGATGTAGATGGATCAGATGGAACGTAAGTGTTGCAGCATAATCGAGCGTCAATACTCATCGTCAGTTCTCGCTTCTTTTGCAATGTAGCAGTTAGATCAAACATCAGAGCTTGTCGTCAGATCGTGTCTCTCCGGTAGTGTTTCGGTTAGATCAAACATTAGTGTTGTAAGTGGATCAAGTGTTGTGCCCCATCTCATCGATAGTGTTTGACATAGATTGAAATTTGCAGACCTTGTTTCTCTAATAGTGTTGGCCAATTCTTTATCTGAAATATCAATATCACAGCTCAAATTTTATTTCATCTTCTCTGACGGATCATCAATTTTAAAGATTTTGTTAACAAGAGTGGTGGAGTATATCAAGTAAAAGCTCCAGAAGAACAAGTGGTGGCCAAAAAGAACCTTAGTCTTACCAAAAAAGAACACTGAAACCATTACCAAATGAAATGGATTAATCTTTATCTTTGCTTTATTTTCATTATACAATAATGAGCAAAGAAGGGCAGCTGTAATAACCCATTTCAAATATAAAACCCATTTTATATACCCATATCCAAATATACAAGGACCAAACAAAACCCCAATACAATAACCCACTCATCCTATTACCAAATTAACCCAATCCAGCATAAACCCTAATTATAAGATAACCCTAATATCCCTAACCGTTGCAGCTATCATCGTTGCCGCCCCTTGTGCTGACAGATCTGGCGCGTGGCCACAATGCATGGCGGTTTGAATACTGCATGACAGCCACGCGCTCCCTCATTGGCCCGTTCAACCGGCCACCTCCCACGTCAACTCTACCGCCCTACTCCACTGCTCATAACCTACAAATATTAAAAGGAAAACAAGATTATATCTGCAAATGTAAGAAGAAAAATAGGGATATTTTGTATTATAATATGTATATAGCAGTTATAAATACTAGATTAAAAAAACAATGTAAGCTGTTATGAATTAATCGAAGAAAAAGCAAGAGATTTTTTAACACAAAAAAACTCCAATATCATTCGAATCAAAGCCAAAATAGAAAAACAAAAGAGAGTCGAAATCGGAAATATCAATGACACGCGTCGTGTAGTGTCAAAATAAAATGCCTTATTCTCAAATAATAAATAAGGAAAATAAATTTAGTAAGTGAGAAGTAAGGTTCCATCCCACAAGGACTGGAAACTTCCTAATTATGCTTGTTCGATTGATGATTCAAGAAGAAGATTGAATAGTGTTTGAGTAAAATGGGGGGTTTGTCGAATAAAAACTAAGTAATTGAAGATGAAATAAATAAAGTAATTCAATAAAATAAAAACTAGCCTTAGGCTCTCGCTTTGACTCGATTTTAATAGATCATTGGAAAAAGATTTTCACTTTGGGATTTTACATTGGTACTTAGCCTTCAACGTTTAATCCTTGATTTAATCCTTGAAGCAAAACTTTCAAACCGAATACCTAAGTGCTATCTTTGATACTGGTTTCATGGATTAATCCACCAACACAATGTTTGTAGATAAAACTATTTAATTATCAAGACCGACTTGGATTATGTTTTCGCAATAACAATTGATCCAATCTTAGTTTTCTCTTAGCAAACAATTTGCTAAGTGTGTTCCAAGGAAGTAGGATTTGCTTCAATAGTCGATCTTTCCTCCCACACAAGTGATCAAATCAACATCTTGACCAAATTCAATCTTTAGTTTTGAAATCAATTTGATTTTAGAAATAAGTTCAAAAGTAAACTGAAGGAAATAAAAATTGAAGTTATTGATGTGCTTTTCAATCCTCACATTAGTGGAAAGACAGGACATATTTCAAAATATTGTAAGATTAAAAGAAAAATTAATAACTTAAACTTAGATGAAGAAATTGAACAAAAAATTAATGAAATCCTTTTAGAGACTACAACTACTGAACAAGATACTTCGACAGAAATGGAAGAATTATAAATCGATGGATTACACACTATATCAGAATCTTCTAAAGAAGAAGAAGCTGTGATCAATATGCTAATAAAAGACCAAGAATTTATAATAGATGTAATTGATAAAATTCAAGATCTAGAATTAAAAAAGGAATATTTATTAAAGCTTAAAGATTCATTAAAAAATAAGCAAGAAAAAGAGAAAGAAATGATCTCTAATCCTTCTCAAATGTACAATTTACAAGATATAATTTTTGATAGATATGAACAAGCAAAGCCTAAACAAGTTACAAATTTAGAAATACAAGCAGAAATAAAAGAAATAAAAAAGAAACTTTTACAATTTAAAAATGATCAAAAGTGATGAAAAATTATATAGAAGATATAGGTCATAATGGTCTTTAAGAATCCTCTTCAGAAGATGAACCTGAAACTGAAGAAAAAATAAAAAATTATATGATGGTTCTGACCAAAGTTTCAATACAAAGATATTTAATAAAAATTAATTTATTAATAAATAATGAGTTCTCTTTAGAAACAATAGCCCTTTTTTATATTGGAGCAGACCAAAATTGTATATAGGGATGGGCACGGGTCAGGTCGGGTCGGATTTTCGGCCCACCCGCACCCGACCTGAAAAATCACACCCTCCACCCGCCACCCGACCCGACCCAGTTTTAGGGTGAAAAAAATCCGACCCGACCCGACCCGATTTTTAAGCTTTAAAATCCGACCCGACCTAACCCGAATCATTAAAAAAATTAAAATTTTAGGGACTAAATTGTAAAAAAATAAAATTTAGCGATCTAATTGTAAAATTATTTAATTTTAGTGACCTAATTGTAAAAAAAATAATTTTAGTGATCTAATTGTATAAAATATATATAAAGAGGGATCATTATTGCAAATATCCTTAAAATATATATGGGAAAATTACATTATTAGTCTCGGGTCGGGTCGGGTCGGATTTTTTTCACCCTAAACTCAAACCCGACCCGACCCGAGACCTCCCTTAAAAAAAACCCAACTCGACCCAAACCCGAATTTTCACAAAAAAATCCGACCCGATCGGACCGGGTCGGGTCAAAACCCGTCGGGTTCGGGTTCCGTGCCCATCCCTAATTGTATAAGAGAATGTATAATTCCAACAAAATACTATGATAAAACTTCTGAAAGTCTCAAAACAACAAATGGTAAAAAAAATCAAAATTACTTACAAAATTCCTAATGCAGAACTTTGTAATAAAGGAATAAAATACAAAACATATTTTAATGGTAAAAAATATTACACAAAATATTATTTTAGGAACTCCTTTTATTTCCTTACTAAAACCTTATAAAGTGACAAATCATTCAATAACTTCGAAGATATTAAATACCAAAGTAGAGTTTCCCTTTATTGAGAAACCTAAAATTAGAAACCTTAATTTATTTAAATCTTTATCCATCTAAAATAAACAAATTAATAATATAATCGGTCATAAACAAAAACAAATCTCTTTTTTGAATGAAGAAATATGCTTTAAGAGAATAAAAAAAAATTACAACAAACAAAAGTACAAGAAAAAATAAATCAAATAAAAAAACAAATTGAATCAACAAAAGCTTATGATTAGTAATTTTGACGAAAGACAAATTCCAACAAAAGCTAGACCGATTCAAATGAATAGTGAAATGGAAGAATTTTGTAAAAAAGAAATACAAGATCTTCTCAATAAAAAATTAATTAGGAAAAGTAGTTCTCTCCATGGAGTTGTTCAACATTTTATGTGATAAAAAATACAGAACTAAAGAGAGGAACACCAAGATTCGTAATAAATTACAAGCCATTAAACTAAACCTTAAAAGGGATAAGATATCCTATTCCTAACAAAAAAATCTATTACAAAAAATCTACAATGCAAATATTTTTTCAAAATTTGATATGAAATCTGGATTTTGGCAAATTCAAATCAAAGAAGAAGAAAGGTATAAAATAACCTTTATTGTTCCATTTGGACAATACGAATGAAATGTAATGTCTTTTGGATTAAAAAATGCACCTTAAGAATTTCAAAGAATTATGAATGAAATTTTTAATCCATGCTCTCAATTTGCAATCATTTACATTGATGATGTCTTAATATTTTCAGAAAACTTAGAAAAACATTTTGAACATTTATCAATTTTTATCAAGATAATCATAAATAATGGTTTAGTAGTTTCTAAACCCAAAATAAGTCTATGTCAAACAAAAGTTAGATTTTTAGGTCATTATAATACACAAGGGACAATTACTCCTATAGAAATATCCATAGAATTTGCTAGCAAATTTCCAAATCAAATCCTTGACAAAGTCCAGTTACAAAGGTTTTTAGGTAGCTTAAATTATGTAATAGATTTTTACTCAGGTTTAAGTAAATTATGTAAACCCCTATAAAAGAGGCTCAAGAAAAATCCAAAACCATGAACCGACATACATACAAATGTTGTTGTTGTTAGAGTATTCCCAAAGACCAATCATATGATGATTTTAAGGATACTTTTATTTACCAATTTTATTGAGTAAAGGCATTACCATTGTTGTTTTCAAATATATGTGTCAATGTATAACATAAACTGAGAAACAATAAGGTCCATATAATAATATATGTATTATTACTATTAAAAGATCCTTAGTAAAGTATTATTATGGGTATGGACAATAATAATACGTTTAAGACTAACATATGATTAATTGATGACAATGAGTTGTCATTGACATATAGATGTCAGAATTAATACATGAATATATTAATAGAGAATAATATATTGGATTGACCCGCTATGAGCATATATCTTGGATTATTATGTGACGGTCACGATATTGCTCATAGTGACAACCATATGTATAATCCTTAGACTTGAGATTATTACAATCTCAACATATGTTGTTTTATGTTTTGATGCAGTTAAACGTGTCTTGTAATTAGTTACACTATAAAAACTGACATTGGACATATTATAATATATGTAGTGAGATGTGAATGATCGAGATAAGATTTGTCCTTCCTACATAATAGGAAAATATATCAAAGGCCACTTGATTGAGTGAGACTAGAAATGCACGGTCATGCTTGAATAGGTTGATATGAGACATCACAAATTGTTCATTAACAGTAGTCTACTCTAGATATCAAGAAACACTAATAATAGGCTATACAAGTGTGACTATTCCAAGACTTGTGCCTATTAAAGATATAAAAGGAGAAAAGGATATAATACATTAAGAGAGTTGGTCACGGACATGATACATCGAATCATGATCTCTTTTAACTTAGATGACAATGATATATAGCTAGATGTCACTCATTGTTTGTAATATTAGAATTGTTCTAATATTATTACTAACGTTACAATGAGCCTACAGGGTCACACCCAATGGTTGAAAAGGAGCAAAAATATATATAAGTATAAGTAGATTATATTTAACCCCAAATTTTAAATAAAGGATATAGTTAAAGTAATTATATCCCTTTTAAATTTGAATTAAATATAGATTCCGAAATTTAAGGAAATAATTAAAGTAATTATTTCATATAAACAAATTCGGAATCAAACTCTTATACCTAGGGTTACACCTATATAAATGATCTCTTGGTCTAGCAGACATATCAGTGAATTCTGAATTCTTAAACCCTAAAATCATGAAAAACAGTTTTTCGAGATTTGCTCTCTCAACCGGGTGAACTGAGCAGAGGCCGAGATGATATTCGTGGAGGCTAAAGATTCGATCGTTGAACGATCGTAATTGTAGTAGATCCCATTTTTGTTTTTGCTGTTTATCAAGGAACCCAATGTAAGTAATCGCATCTCTTCCTCCCGATTTCGGATTAAACATACATGGATCACTGGAAAACCGTCGTAATTTTGTTTCGCTTTGCCATGGGGTGTACCGGCGGTCCCAACAGTTGTACAAATTAAAAAAATATATCACAAGACTACCTTATCTCCATCTAACAGACCCTTTAAGTCCAAAAATAGTAGAGACAAATGCCTCTAAAATAGGATATGGTGGGATTCTAAAGCAAGTAAAAGAGGGAAAGAACAAATAGTCCAAATTACATCGGGACATTGGAATCCAGCTCAGCAAAATCATAATACTATCAAAAAGAAATCTTATCTATTGTTTTATGTATTACAAAATTTCAACGTGATTTATTAAATCAAAAATTTCTTTTACAAATTGATTGTAAATCAGCAAAAGAGATTTTACAAAAAGATGTTAAAAATATAGCCTCAAAACAAATTTTTGCAAGATGAAAAGAAATTTTAAGTGTATTTGATTTTGATATTGAATATATCAAAGGAGAAACTAATTCTCTATCCGATTTCCTTACCAAAAAGTTCTTACAAAATGCCCCCGAAATTGAGAGATAAAGGAAAAGGCAAGTTACAAGATAAAATATCAACAAAACCAATCAAATCATGAGCAAAAATATTTGAATCAGAACAAAATGAAGAAAATGCTTCATCAAGATCATCATCCAATGCATCACTCCAAGATACCCAAGATCCAAATGAAATCTCTCCTAAAGTCAAAAAATGAATTGAGTCACTTTCTCAATCTCCACAAATTGCCATGGCATTTGCTCAAATAAAGGATGAAAGTCCCCTCAAACAAATTGCTGAAAAAGTAATAAAACAGAGAGATTGTTTTACATAAACCCAAATCTCTCACAAATACTTCAAAACTACTATCTATCCAACATATTTTTCCAAAACAAGTAGTATTGTCACAGACATCTACTCAAAAAACTTCACAATATTTTTAAAATAAAAATGTTGGATACATTGTACCATTGGAGGATGATTTTCCTGATAAGCCTCCACATATTTTAATCAAACATATTTTTAATGGTTTTCATTTTGTGACATCCTCAGAAAAAACTCAAGAATATTATATGAATATTTTGATTCACATGGGATCCGTATCTTTCACACATTATACTGATCCAAAAGATCCAAATTTTATAACTCATTCCATGGCCCAAATTCTCAGAATCCTTAGACCAAGAGATTGGGGTGAAAACCCAATGACTTTGATGAAATTCCCAACCTCATTTTCTGAAAGAATTAGCCATTGCACACATTTCTCATATTGGGATTATCAAACAGCCTTGAACTCTCATTTTCTTATTAATAATCCACATATGAGACATTCTTGGCTCATATATTTTAAATTTGGTTCCACCTACAAATTTCCTAACTGGTTTCAAGAATGGTGGAGATTTTATGGAGCAACTACTAAAATATTACCCCAAAAAATCCAATCCTTTTGGCAAAAATTTGTTGAAAAATTCCTATCCGAACCAAACCAAAAATACATATACCTTACCCTTCATTTTTTTCTCAAAATTATGTATTTCCTGGATTATTTTTTGGGGGTACAGTTACGAAAATGATGAAGAAACAAATCTCCGTTGGTTGATCAGAACTTTCAAGACCAAATGGTGGGACAAATTCAATGATGAAAAATATGAAACCAAATATTTGGAAGGTTTCTTCATCAAAAATCCGAACCTTTGCAAAACACTTATTTCAGACAAGAAAACATCAAGATTAGTACAAGTAAAATCAAATACAAGTGCATTCCTAGCTCAAGATACAAGTAAAAAAGAATAAAAAAAAATTGATGGCAGAAATTCTAAGTTCAATGAGTTTCGAATCAGAGGAAGAAGACAAAGACAAAGCTTCTCAGTCATCTTCAATTAAAACTATTGACCTGGCAGAAGACAACACCTCTGTCACAATTATCAAAACAAAAAAGAAGTAAAGACCAAAGTGACATGCACATGGAAAACATGGTGACAACCTTTCAAGATTCCAAAGCCAAAATGGTACAAGAGAAGACCAAATTTCACGGGAAAGCTATCACAAAAAGCAATGATGTAGTGCTACCAATAATATAATGTTAGTAATAGTGTTAGCAATAATGTAGTACTAGTCTATGAGATTCCCACGGGACAAAAATCCAACATATGTCAATAATGGAGGAATAGTGTAGATTCCTCAAATAATGTTGTAAAAAGAGGATAGAGCCCTCTATAAAACCGCTCCAAAATTGATGTATGAGTCACGCTCAAAATTTTCAGAATTTAAGATCAAAGTTCTTATTGTTCAAAATTATTTGCCTTCGTGTTTATTTTTCTTTTTTAAATTTTAAATTTTAATCTTTAATTTTCAAAAATAAAAATTTTGAAAATAAAAATTAAAGTTTATTTCAATTTCAAACTCACCTATCCATCCTCAGATCCACGGGACTAATTGGTGTATATATATATATATACATATACTTAGGGGAAAACAGTGCACATATTGATTCCTATTTTAATGGCTTTCTCAATGCATATATAAGATACATATATATTTTTCATATTTTCATATGTTATATACATAATATATCATGCAGAGTTGAAAGACTAAACTTGAATGTGAAAATTAATGAATTAATTAATAAAAATTTCGATTCATTCAAATTTCCTTTTCTTAATTCAAACTTTATTTTTAATCTTTAATTAATTTTGAGCTTTTATTTAGTTTGATTCAAAAACAATGAAGATTTTATTTTTTATTTTTAAATAAATTTATTCGAGAACATCCCCGATAAACATTGATTGTCCTCGGTAAAATTTTACCATATCCAATAAAGTTAGAACCTTCCTAGCCTTCCTCGCATCTTCCCTATCTCGAGTACGTATCGAGGATGCGGGACACCTTAAGGAGGTGTCCCTTTGCTTCATAGTGGAGAGCTTTTTTCCTACGTATTGGAAATGACGTATATTTTGATAAATAAATTTTTGAGGGTTTGTTTTGAAAAAATTAATCTTAATGGTGTATTAAGGGGTTACCCAAAAATCAAAACCAAACTAACATGATAAATATTTCCTATTCATCAGTTTACCTAGAACATATTAGTTAATTTATTTTGCATGGATTTGACAAGTTATGTAGTATAAAATAAGCAAAACTTAATCATGACCGAGTTTTTGAATGGAAGAGTTACGAAACTATCCCCTACATGTCTGGAGAAAAGTTCTACAATGGATGCATGACGTCATCTTGATGTCTGGTAACTGTAGAAGGAGTTTGCTGTGATGCTGCTACTGTAACCCCCTCGACCCGGTCTAGAAAAAACCCGACTCGAACGAGCTACACGGGGAATAACGAAGATAATTCGAAGACTCGCCCCGAGAAATGACCCTACACCCCCAAAACTTTGAAAACACATTTAAAAACCTGTAGAATTGGCACCCCTCATAATTCACTCACCAATTTACCGAAACTTGATCGACTAGTCACCCAAAAACGCGATTCGACTTTTCAATCTCCTTCAAACTTGTTACTCTACCTCTTGAACTGATTCAAGCATTAATGTAACCCTCCTTAGACCGGCCAATGTAGAAAGCCCGACCTAGAGTGGTCACATTTTTTCCAAACAAATATAAAACAAGTTCCAAGTAAAAATCAAAATAAACTGTGATGACACTAGTTCAATATTCAAACATAATCTCTAACCTTCTTCCTACACTCGCTCCTATGCAGGTTGCCACAATAATCACACGCTGGTACAGATGGGAACCCAGAAGAACCACCCCGGCTAACAGTAGAGTCTTATGGTGTCGTGGGATGATGATAGAAACCTCCTCTCTGGCTCGGTGCAGATCGAGCCCTCTTATCAAGGGGACTATAAGACTCACCATGACTTACGTGTCCCCCAGATTTACTATGGTCCTTCCTGCGGTCCCTATCTCTTCCCCGATCTCGGTCTCGATCTCTCATAATCTGGCTATTTGAAAGCTTCTCCAAATCCTCAGCAGTTTTTGCCCGATTCACCAGATCCTCAAATATCACATCATCATGTATGGCTACTCGATCTCGGATACAAAGGCGGAGACCCTCAAGAAACTTATCACACTTATCTTTCTCTGTAGCCACTAACCCAGTACCATATCTCATCAAATCCAGAAAATGAAGCTCATACTCGGCCACTGTCAGGGTACCCTGTACTAAGTCCTTAAAGGCCTGACGCCTCTCTCTCAAAAATCGATTTCCCAAGAAATGATTCTTGAATCGTTCCTTGAAAAAGTCCCAAGTCAGCCTGTCGGGGGATACACTACTCATCACAAACTCACACCAGATGTGGGCATTACCATCAAGCATAGACACAAATCCTAAATATCTCTTAGCTAGATCCAAACCCAGCTGATCCATACGCCTCTCGGTATCATACAACCATGTCTCAGCATCTAAAGGTGCACCAGTCAGGGATCTAGAAAAGGTCCTCACTCCATTAGCAATCAAGGTCTGAGAGATAGGAGTATCTGGCATAGCACCCGAAGCTCTAATAGCTCCCTGTATCAACTAAAGGAACTGCCTACTAAGGGTCTCATCTGTCACTGTAGTAGCAGGCTTGGTGCTCGGTGTTGATGCCCTTCTGACTAGGGTAGACATATTTATGCCCGCAGCAGGCTATGGGTCGGGCAGTACAATGGTGCTAGCAGGAGTAGGAGGGTCTAGAGGAATGATGGGTGGAGTATCACTAACAAGCTCCTCTATGGGATCGGCAAAACTAGTCGCTCGACCCCACCCTCTGGTGGTTCGGCGAGCTCTATGGATAGTCATGTGACTCAGGAAATCTACAAGGATAAAGTTATGAGATTAGAATTGGCATTGGAATACCATACACAACACAAAAAGATATAGGTGACATGGCCTTACAGATATCATCTTATAACAGTTTAATAGAAAACATTTTATTTAGGACCAATCAAGGTCCAAGAGTCATAAAACCAATACTCTGATACCAACAAAATGTAACCCTCTCTAAATCGATCTATGCGGAAAGCCCAACCTAGAATGGTCACATTTGTCTCCAAACAAATATAAAATAAGTTTCAAGTAAAAATAAAAATAACTTGTGATGACACTAGTTCAATATTCAAATATAAATCTTAAACTCAAAATAAAATCATGAAACCTGTACCGATAAAAGTTCCATCATAATCATTGTTTCAAATATAATCAACATGATATGTACTGATAAAAGACCAATCTAGATATCATTTAAAACATATAAAAGTATTACCAAAATAAGGTGACCTGTAAATATCAACGTTCATAAAATAATTTCACAAATCTGATAACAAAATATAATACGATTAAACCAACAGTAGTAAGATATAGGAACATGTCACCCTAATACAACTGGAAAATTTAAAATATTACGTCAAAATATAACCAGAAAATATGTAGATCCTCCAAGTGTCAAATCTAGGATGACTATCTACGGATATCTGAAAGGGGAAAGAAAACAGGTATGAGCTATGGAGCCCAGTGTGTTCTAATAGTGCATACAATCATAGGTAAAATCAAATAAACACTAATATCAGAAAAATAGATCATGTATATGCATGATATGCTACCCTCCAACCGAACTCCTGGATACGGTTCCCCAGAAAAGTATCTTATACAGACATTAACCTAAGCCCGTTAATGTGAAGGTACTGGCCTAAGGAATTTCCTTAGGGAACAGGCAGAATTACCTCGACTGTAGCACGGGAACCGATAACAGGTGGGATTATCCTAACCAAAGCTAGAAACTGTAAACAGGCGGAATTACCAGCTGGATCAAGGATGAACGAACCGAACCTCAAACACTTCACAACAACCCAATGCTAAAGTAACAGGCATGTAGTAATGGCAGGAATACTGATAGTAGTATCAAGAAATAATCAGCCATCATGTAAATACCAAATCAAGAAATATCGTACAAGATATATCAAGCATACAGTTAAAACATAATGTGATCATGCTTAAAGTTCAAAGCATAATATCTATGTAAATCCTAGAAAATAGTCATGTGCACATGCTAAGTTCGTTTAAAACGGGAAAACAGTAGTATACAGTCATATAGCACACAAGGAACACACCTCAAAAGGCAAAGTCAAACAGGTGGTCTACTGGGAGTTTGAGCCTCGCTTTGCAGCAGTACTGGACTGAGTTACGATCGGATCTCAGGATCGGTCAAAACGGGTGGAACTGGGTTGGGCTGGTACACGATAGCGAGGACTATGGGATCCTACAAATAAACAGGGATCGATATTAAACTTTAATTAATACACCGGACTTTTCTTAACTTAGAAGAAAAGTTTGACTCAAAACTTTAAAGTTTAATTTGGAGGCTTTCGGGTTCGAATTTTGAGAAACGGACTTCACAGACAAACTCAAGATGTCGAAAAACATAAAATAAGGGGTTTTGAAAATTTTGACTTTTTGGGTCAAACTCAACGCTGACGTATGTAGCCACGTCAACAATAATGCTAATGTCACTGGTCAACGTGTTGGTTCGGTCAATGGTTCAGGTCAACAGTTCGGTCAACGACTGACTCGGGTTGATCGGTTTGGTCCGAGTTGGACCGGTAAGGTCCGGTTCAGGATCAATTCTGATCAGTTTGACTTGGGTTGGACTGGGTCAGTCCGGTCGGCTCCCGTTCACCGTCCATGGTGGCCGAAAATCTTTCCCGGTGGCACGTGAAGGCCACACGCGGCTCCAAAACTGTCGGAAAACGCCTTTGAGTCCAGATTTTTCTAGATCTCGACACCATAACAACGAATTCAGTCCAAACATCTAAAAAAGCACACTCGATAGAAGGTAAAAACTTACCTACTTGTCGAACTAAAGGGGTCTCCGAAGAAGACCTTCTCGGCGACGGACGGAGGCGACCTTAAGGGGGTTTTGTTCGCCCCTCCAAGGTGATCATAAGACGACCGGCGACACGCCGAAATTGCTCCTTGGATGGCCGGAATCGATGAAGAAAAAAATATAGGGTTTAACCCTAATCGGCGAAGCTTTCGGCTGTGATTCACGGATGGTCGGACGGTGGTTACGCGTGTGAAGTGATGGGTTATGGTTAGGAGACGGAGAAGACACAACGGTGCCGACAGTAAGAGACACGGCCGGCCAGTGACGGAGATAGGGTCTGGATCGGGGGTGGGTTTAAGGGGGAAGATGAAAGGTTCGAATATGGGGGAAAAGATCGAGTTCTAGAAAACTCTAGTACTTGGTTTCCGATATGATAAGAGGGTTAATAAGGATTCGAATATATTATTATTTTATTGTTAACATTTATATTGGTTAAAAGCAATGTTGGGGAAAACAAGACCCAGGAGCTACTTAGCTCAACGGTTGGGTGACCAACTAATAAGCGTGAGGTTGCGGGTTTAACAACCCACAACCAAACTCTTATCCTTTTATATTATTATTTTTTTATTTCCATTTTAAAGGCATTACAATTAAAATCGGAGGTTTTAGTGCATTAAAACACACCCAAACATCCCTCAAGTCGTACCTATACCTAACATTCCCTAAAAACACCATAAAACTTAACTAAAACTCACCGAAAACCTCTCCAAACACCACCTAAACTTTATTTACGAGATTAGTTACTTAAAAGACATCTTAATTACATCTAAAGACTTCAATATTCATGTATTTAGGCATCAAAAACAGCCATTTAAAATTCTTGAACGAAAATCACAAGTTTGACCATAAAAACCAATTTTTCTTGAAATAAAGGTTAAAAACAATTGTACCAAGCCAATAACTTGAGAATTTAACTAAATAACTCTATAATTCATAGGTTTGAATGTTTTATAACCTCTAAATTTGATCCAATCCACTTCCATACTATTTGAGAAGAAAAATAATTGAAAAACATGACTTTTTGTAGATGAGAAATATAAATAATTAACGAAACAAATTTTTATTGAAAATATTGATGTTTACCTTTGAAAATATGATGAAGTGTCTTCCAAGAAGATGATAAGTCAGAATTATAAAAATATGTTTAAGTTTATGATATAAAATAGGTTTTTAAGACTTAAATTGGGTAATATGGGTTATATAATTCAAAATTTGGGTTTTGAGTTAATTAAATAAGCCCATAGTAGGTTAGATAAATTAGAATTACAATTTTATCGAAGTCCCTTAAAGATTCAAACTTTTGGCTTAGTTTATAAAATTGTTCTTCGATTTTCAATTTTTACAAAATAGTCACTAATTTCAAAATCTTAGGGATTCAAGAGTCAATTTTCAAAATTGAGTTGACCAAAGTCAAATATATATTAAATAAGGATTTTAGGATATTTTGTCATAATTTATTTCGGCTAGAAATCAATTTTTAAGTATTTAATCTTGAACTAGGCTAAACCGACGAAACCGGTTCACTAACTTCTAGGCCCATTTTTGGGGCGTTACAACTACTGATGTTGATGATGAGTTGGTCCTAGTAGAAATAAAGAAAACGTTTTCTTTGACTTTGATCAGAATCATTGAACGACGTACTCTTTTAATACAATAAAAAGATAAGACAGGGTTGAAGGACATCTCTCTCTTTATACTAAGGCTATCTCTCTCTATATAACGAAAATTATTATATGATCTGATTTATTATATCATTTATTCCATACAACGTTATATATCATTAATACGATAGAAAATCAATTATAATCACCACCAACACTTTATAATTATCCATTAAGATTATTTATTTACTTGAAATTCAATTAATAATCTCCACTATATCGTTTCCGACACTTTCTAGTTATCTGTTCTATGTTTCTCTTTCCATTTTTGTGGCTAAGCTTGTATTGTTTTCTTGGTTTTTATGATTTGTTGGACATTTTGGTGCTTCTACGATTCCGAGATTTTGGATGGGATTGTTTTCTTTCTGATGACGCTATTGCTTTTAGTTGATTTTGTTCACCGCTTAAAACTTATTTTTTCGTTATTAATTACAGAAAATTAATTTATTAATCAATAAATTTATAAAAAAAATTAAAGAATTAATATAAAAATAATTCTTTTATTCTGATTTTTATTTCTAAAATTTTAAAATTCAATCCTACAATCTTATTTAAAATATATAATATCTTATTTGATCAGATAAAACGATTGTCGGTTCACTTCAACCTCAATTATCAATCGCCACTTTAGCATTTCCAGCACTTTGATCCAAGTAAGCTAAATACAACGGTTTAAGGACAAAGGAATAGGGGACACGGACTTGATAGGCAGGCAGGTACATGATAATTTCATAAAGCTATGTTTAATAGGTGTAATATCAAAATTAACTTTAATGTTTTTTTAAAAAAAAAATTAATGAAATTCGTTAATTAACTGGACTTTTTAAACGATTTTTTCTGACTAGGAATGTCTCTGTTAGCTGAATTGTTGATATAGTAGGTTCATGTATAATTAGAAGATGCGATGAGCACGAGTACTCTAATTCAAGTGGTTAAAAGAACAATTGATGTTTCGAAAAGTCACGGGTTCGAGAACCAGCGATGTCAACAGAGTGATTGAGTGATCAATATTAAATAGTGAAAATTATATTCTAGAGCAGATATTACTTGTAATCACTATTAGCTTGTTAAAAAAATATGATAATATTTAAAATTTATATATTAAAAAAATGGCTTAAATGAAAAAAAATAGCTAAAGTATACCATTTTAGAACTTAGTGCCCCTTAAATATTTTTTTTATAAAACTAGATGTTTAAACTTTCAACATTTCTATTTTTAGGTTTTTAACCGTTAAGGAAATCATTACTCAATTAAAATGTAAAAATAAAAATCTGTTTAAAATTATTTTTTAAAAAACTTTAAATTTTTTAATAAAAATACTAAAATTATAAAAAAAATAAAATCACCCCATAAGTCCCTAAATATAACAAATCCTCAAATCTTTTACAACTATTGCAGTCAAACGCCATCGTCGAATCTACCCTTTCGTTCATTAAACCCAACTTATCATTTCCCTCAACGTCATCGACGAAAATCAGTGAATGATGTACCCATTGTATGATTTTTTCAAACTCGATGTTCAATGTTTGGTTGGCACACTGTTAGCCAATTTTCAATGACAAGAAGTTGGAAAAATGATCGGATGGGTCCAATGACCTAACGGGTGGGGTCGACAGTGACGAATAATGGTGAAGATTTGAGGTTTTAGAATTTAGGGATTTAAGGATTATTTTTGAATTTTAATATTTTTTTAAAGTTTTTAAATTAACAAAATCAAAAAGTTAATTAAAAGAAATTATAGATTAAAACATGACATGCATCTAAATTTTATTGGTTAATGAACTTTTAACGGTAATTGTAATCATTATTTTTGTTAGAATCTAAATATTTTTTGGTCATGACATCTTACTTAAAAACTTTTAGTCTCTCGGTTACCTTTTTATAACGCATCTTAAAACATCTCAATAAGATGTCGGTAACCCAAGATATGATATATTATTGAAGACAATATATATAGAAAACTAGATGCGGATCCAATAAGAGAGAATTTAATTTTATTATAAAATTTTAATTAATTTAATAATTATTTGTAATTAATTTAAATTTAGATTTTTTTTCATTTTTAAATTAATTTAGGAAAGTGGTTTGATGCCTATGTAAAGCCAGTATTCTCCTTTCAAGTGTATTTCAAATTAATAGAAATATGTTTTTTTAGGGTTTTTGCATTTATGGTTTTATGAAGATTATAAATGTAATCATCGAAATTGGTTTGGGGATTCGTTATCAATCTTTTTCACGGTACGATTAGAACACCAAAAATAGGATCTACGTAACTAGAGTTGGATCCAGGAGTCTGTTACGCGTGGGGAATGGTGAGCACCTCCACAACGCTCGAAATCAGCACCTGTCAGTTACAAAATATTTTATATGAACAAAAAAATAAATTCGATTTTAATTTAAAACTTGTGATCCCGTTATATTTAAATAAATTAATCTACAAAATATTGAAAAAGTTAGATAAACAAATATTAGTAACATTACAGAAAATAGTAGTAATAATAATAACAATATATTATACTATTAATTAGGAAAACAGTGGTAAAATTAAATGAAAATAAAGTTTAGTGTGTCAATCTAATGAAATTAGTGACCAAAATGTTAACATAATAATTTATGAAGCTAAAACAAAGAAAACCGGTGGCTAAATTAAAAGAAAAATAAAATTAAAAAGCCTAAATATAAGGATACGAAAACTGGAAGACCAAATCATGAACACGCTGAGAATGGGACGACCAAGGATGCAATTTCCCCATTTATACGGGTTAAACGTGGGTCTGGGTACGGATCCGGGTCGGTCTCGGGTATCCAGGGTCTAAACGGCGCCGTTTTGGGCCAAAGATATCGACACCAAAACCGCGTCATTTAGATTGTTCCTTATATACCATGTTTTTTACTTTTACTCCTCATTTTCCTTTCTTCATAATAAACAAATTCAGAGTTTTGGTGAAGCTCTCTATCTCTTTGTGCTCGCTGGTGGAGGACCACCTTTGCCCACCATCAGTCGCCACGTCGCCGACCAAAATCGATAAAAGTGGTGACTTTTGGGCTCGTTTCAATGTGAAGATTATGGATCTGGCCTCGTTTTTTCAAGATTCGACCTCTACAAGTCTAGATATAAGTTATAAGATAAGTGTTTCGACTATCTTTTGTTACCTTGTTTCGTTCGAAATTTCACCTTATCAACTCTCCCTGATTGATAAGTTCTCAAAATGGTTATACTTTGTTCTTAATTACTCCTTGATTTGACAAATTATGTTACTGATCTTAGTGTTTTCGTTGTTTTTATACAGTACTGTGAATGTTGGAAGGTGCACTTAAATGACCGATTTTTAAAGTTTTTTTTTTATTTTCTGGATCGAGTCTAGATTGGTGGGCATGACTTTGGGCATGAAAAGCTGACGGGACAATCGGTCAGTAGCTTCTAGAAGATGATGTCAGCAAGCGTCTGATAGTTTATCAGTCGCATTTCAGATAACTTATCAGTCGAGATTTGAACTTCAAATTTGAATTTATCTTTTGTATTTAAATTTAAATAATTTTAGATTTATTTAGGATTTTTCACTTTATTTTAGGGTTTGTAGAAGGTTATAAATACCCATGTTTGGTAACTCTAGAAGATATTCTTGAATCCTTGAATATTTCATCTATTTTCTCTTTGTTTAAAAGCTTTCTTTCTTTCTTTCTTTTTCTTATTTCTTATTTTTTTACTTTATTTATTTTTATGTCAAGCATAATTCTTTCCATAATTATGCTCGGCTAAGTTCTCTATAGCCAAGGGCTTAAGCAATGACTTGGTCGAAACGTGAGGATTGAAATGCGCATCAATAACTTCGATTTTTATTTCTTTCAGTTTTCTTTTGAACTTATTTCTCAAATCAAATTGATTTCAAACTAGAGATTGACTTTGGTCAAGATGTTGATTTGATCATTTGTGTGGGAGGAAAGATCGACTATTGAAGTAAATCCTACTTCCTAGGAACACACTTAGCAAATTGTTTGCTAGGAGGAAACTAAGATTGGATCAGTTGTTATTGCAACAACATAATTCAAGTCCGTCTTGATAATTAAATATTTTTATCTACAAAAATTCTGTTGGTAGATTAATACATGAAACCAATATCAAAGATAGAACTTGGATATTCGGTTTGAAAGTTTTGCTTCGTGGATTGAACCTTGAAGGCTAAGTATCAACGTAAAATCCCAAAGTGAAATTCTTTTTCCGATGATCTATTAAAATCTAGTCAAAGCGAGATCCTAATGCTAGTTTTATTTTTATTGAATTACTTTCTTTATTTCATCTTTAGTTACTTAGTTTTTATTCGACAAACCCCCTTTTTTTACTCGAACATTATTCAATCCTATTCTTGAATCATCAATCGAACAAGCATAATAAGGAAGCTTCTAGTCCCTATGGGATCGACCCTTACTTCTCACTTACTACATTTAATTTTGTTATTTATTATTTGAGAATAAGACATTTTATTTTGACACTACATGACGCGTGTCAAATTGGTGCCATTGCCGGGGACTACGGTAAGGTTACTGATTTTTTTTTGTTTTATTTATGACCAAGAAGAACCCGAGAGAACAAGGAGATTACATCCCGGAAATTGAAGCATTCGCACGGAGATTGCATTCCTAAACACTTCGGGAAAAGAAATGAAGATTGCGACAACAATAGTTAGAACGTGATTTAGAATCAGCATCCGAAGCGGAATCACATTTTCATCATATAATTTAAGAGCCAATTCCGATGGGAGACAACGACCAAACTATCCGTCAATTGGCTGCAGCTCCTAATTATAACCAACCAATGTGTATAACATTTTCGAATGGAGAGACGTCATTCAGTCTAAAAACACGCCTGATACACCTCTTACCAACCTATCACGGTTTGCCGAGCGAAAATCCACAAAAACATCTTTCACATGGGCTCTTTGAGTAAAAAAACACAAGGAGTTTATGAAGACAAAATTAAACTTCGCGCCTTTACTTTTTCTTTAGCTGATATAGCAAAAGACTGGTTATTTGATTTACCTTCCAATTCTGTTACAACTTGGACTAATATGACTCGCCTTTTTCTCGACAGGTTTCTCCTAGCAGCTAAGGCGAGCAAACTAAGGCAAAGTATCTTGAGTATCCAATAAAAGGATACTGAAACTTTGTATTATTACTAGGAGCGCTTTAAAAAGCTATGTGCTAATTTTCCACAGCACAGCTTAACTGAACAAACACTCCTCTAATATTTTTATGAAGGTTTAACGCCTATGAATATGAAGGTAATTGATGCGGCAAGTGGAGGAGAACTTGTCAACATGACTCCTACCGCGGCTAGAACATTAATATATATTATGGCCGCTAACTCGCAACGATTTCACTCTGCAAGTGAACCATCTCGACGGGTTCACAAGGTAAGTACAGTTTCATTATAACACAAAATTGATAAATTAGCTGACATTGTTCAATCCCTTGTTCCAAATAAAAGAGCAAAGTTAGACTTTGCGGGATATGTATAAGTCAAGAGCATCCGACAGATTGTTATCCGATCATACAAGAAGATGATAAAGCCCAAGTGAATACCTTAGGAAATTTTCTTGGACTTGCTTAGAGACTTTAAAACCATAACGCCAATACCTATAATACCGGGTGGAGGGACCATCCAAACCTAAGATATGGATCAAACTTTAGACAAAATCAACCTTATCGACAACGAAAACAAAATCAACAATAAAAATTATCATTGGAATCCATTGTTGAACGATTAGTGATTTTCCAAGAGAAGTTCCAAAACTGAACTGAGGCCCACCTACAGGAACTAGATAAGCAAATGTCATAATTAGCTCAAACCGTAGGAAGACTAGAATCGTAGGGAAAACTTCCCTCACAAACCGAGCTAAACTGAAGAGAAAATGTTAATACTATCACCATCAAAAGTGGAACAGTTGTCAATCTTAAAGTTCTAAAAGAAACTATTACACAACCAGAAAAGGAGAAGGAAACGTCAACTTCCGAATCTCAAAGTACATCTTCTTCTCCTTCGCCAATATCCCCTTTCATTCCTCAAGCAATCGCACTTTCATTTTCGTCACAATTGACAAAACATGACAAAAGAGTTGAAGAAAATGAAATTATAGAGGTGTTCCAAAAGGTACAAGTCAACATACCTCTATTAGAAGTAATTCGATAAGTACCAAGGTATGCTCGATTTTTAAAGGAATTATGCACTACGAAGAGGAAATTAACTGGTCACAAGAAAGTGAATTTTGGAGAAAATATATCTGCAGTGTTTCAGCTAAAGCTTCAACCAAAGATGAAGGACCAAGGTATGTTCGCTATACCCTATACTTGTTAGTAAGCCAATCATTCCCTGATCATCTTAGAGAATATATTGGAAATGCCCGAAAATTTCCCTACCATAAAGGCATGCCAAGAATAGAATCAAATCAATACATATCCTATTACGAACATGATGAATCAAAAAATGATATTTTGCTTAAATTTTCAAAATATGATTTCAACCGAGTGCAAATGTTGCACCAAATAGAACTTAGCGTCCTTTCAAGGTACTTTCAAAAAACTTATTCTTACTATTTGTAGGTTCTATGAGGTAAAATTTAAGTATAAATTAAATATTATACTATTTGTACCTATTCATAAATTAATTATAATTTGTTTCATATTTGGTGGAAAAGTGTAAACCTAGCTTCAAGGTTTCCACATGTAAGACAAACAATGTGGTGGAATCTTTCTTCATAGCAGTTACAGTGCTCTTTGAACCTCATTTCACACATTCTCGAAACATAATGATAAAATGATTTGTGGGACTTGCGATAATAGATGACAATTTTGATGCATATGGTTTATATGAAGAACTCGAATCTCTAAAGAAGGAAATAGAAAGGTTAGTTTTCATGTTAATAAGATTCTATAGTGCTAATATACTTTCATCCCTTAAAAGTTTTCTTGTTCAGATAGGATAGGAGTGTCATGGATGAGCTACCTGGGAATACTTAAGAAATCTTTACGAGGTTGTTTTACATATTTTTGATGAAGTAGAGGAGATGGTGCAAAAGGAAGGAAGATCTTTCGGTGTCTTTTACACTAAAGAATCGGTAAAATTATAGCGCTGAAGAATCCTTGTAATTCTTGTAATTCATATTATAAACCTTTATTTGAGTTTGGGTAGTGTTTAAATGTAAATTGGGCAATATATTCTTTTAGAGAAACTTCTAATTGTCATTTTCTTTTTCATTGTAACCTTTTGAGGTTGAATCAATCGGATGATTGAAAGATTGATTCGGTTTGTAACGGTTATCCCTTGAACCGAGAAAAAGGTCGAATTCATTTGTGAATTGAGTTGAAAATCCTTAGTGCAAGCTGAGGTAGTCGATGTAGAGCTTGTTCGAAGCTTGAACCACTATAAATCTTGTATCTTTAATATTTTCAATTTTTCTAATCTTTCACACAAAATTTTTAATTACCAATTCACCCTCCCTTGGCCAATTCCATTAATTGATCAACTCAACAATTGGTATCAGAGCCTCACTCTTTGAAGGGATTAACATCCACAAGAGAATATCCAAGGAGTGTTGATCATGTAAACAAATCAAAGTAAAAGGCATCCACTTCCGGGAAATATATGTACGAGTCTCAATCTATCACGAAACCATCCTTTTTCAATGGAGATAATTATCATTGGAAGAATGGGATGAAGCTATTCATCAAGTCCCATGATTATTTCCTTTGGGAAATAATTGAAGATGACTCTCTAATCCGATGAATCAAGGAGGAGATTGGTAAATCTTGAAGACAAGAAGCGAGATGACGGTGGAAGAAAGAAAGAGAATGTCAACAAATGATAAAGCTTTGCACATTTTATTTTGTGCATTTAGTCCCAACATCTACTCAAGGATGTCATCTTGCAAGAGTGAAAAGGAAGTTTGGGATTCTCTTGAGACAACATATGAAGGTACAAACATCATCAAAAAGAAACCAAGATTGACCTTCTTAATCTCAACTACAAGAATTTCGAGATTAAACCAGATGAAGACATCACCAAGATGTTTGATCGATTCTCCATAATCGTCAACCGACTCAAAAGATTTGGCGAAATCATTCCAGAAGAGAAGCTCGTAAGGAAGTTCATCTATTCACTTCCCGAGTCTTGGGATAGCAAAAGAACCACTATCATAGAAGCCAAGGACTAAAAGACCTTAAAGCTCGATGCTCTTGTGGGATCACTTCTCACCCACGAGATTATGAAGAAAGGAAGAGAAGAAGAAAGATGAGAAGAACATAAAGAAGAAAGAGGTGAAAGTAAGAAAAAAAGGGATTACCCTCAAGGCCTTTCTACCTCAAGAGGTGGGCAATACTAGTGAAGAAGAAGAGTTAGAAGAATTGACTGTGGTAGCCAAACAATTCACCCGACTAATGAGGTCAAGTAGAAATAGAAGATTCCAAACAAAAAATAACTTTAAAGGTATGAGAAAAGAAGATGAAAAAGACCAAATTATTTGCTATGTGTGCAAGAAACCAAGTCACATAAGAACCGAATGCCCTCATTACAAGAATAAAGGGTTCAAGAAGAAGAAAAAACACAAAGCTCATGTTGCTAATTGGATGAAGAATCATCATCCGGTGAAGATG
Source organism: Abelmoschus esculentus (assembly GCA_035048815.1). Taxonomy (NCBI): domain Eukaryota; kingdom Viridiplantae; phylum Streptophyta; class Magnoliopsida; order Malvales; family Malvaceae; genus Abelmoschus; species Abelmoschus esculentus. The sequence goes on along the minus strand of JAUCBN010000061.1, from coordinate 1,459,940 downwards.
AAGTAGCCAACTTATGTATCATGGCTCTTGACAATGAGCCAAAGGTAACCCTTGAATCTTCTTTCTTATAATGAATTATATGATGCTTATAAAGAATTGTGAGATGGATATGATGAATTAGTTTTAGAATATAATGAATTCATTAAAAAATAAGAAGAATCTTTTAAAATTGAGAAATGAAAATGATTCCATAGCTAAAATTAATTTAGAACTAGAGAGTAAATTAAAAGAAATGCATGAGAAATTTGAAGAGTTAGAAAAAAAAATCTTGGTATGCATAATTTACTTTCTAAGGTAAAAGAGGATCACCAAAAGGAAATTGGTGATTTAAAAGTCTCCCTAGACAAGATTAGATCAAACAACTACTTTAAAGGTGAATCCTCTAGAACTAATCATGTTAGGAAGACCTTAAGGAACTATGGACATGGAAAATTCCCTAGTCATATAAAGGGTTATATAATTAGGAGCATAAGGAAACCTAAAGATGTGGTTGCTTCAAATGATGCTTATTTTTTTATGATCAATTCTAATGATGATAATGCTATTGCCTCTTGGGTCCCTAAGGGAACCAAGCTTTTGGGAACTAACGTACATGGACTCAAACAAATTTTGATACCAAAAGCCAAAACTTGATTGCATGTTTGTAGGTTGAGTATTGCTACAAGGCCAAAGCTTCAAGTCAAAGCATGTGACGCCTTGATAGTTGATGCTCAAGGAGAATGACCGGAGACAAAATAAGATTAATGGAGTTAGAGCGTTTTGATGCTTAATGAAAATTCAAAAGGGAAATTTGAAATTATAGGCTCTATCAGTATTTATGCCTTTACTTCTATTGAACATTTCTTTTTGTCAATGGTCTTATGAATGTTTTTGGTTGAGCATGAGTTCTTGCATGATAAATGATTTCATGTCATTCTTGATTATTATTCTTGCATGATTTATGACATTAAATCTATGAAATATGATGTTCATTGTTCATTACATAGTAAAATCTTATATGGTGCACTCAAATCGTGACATTTGATCATTAACATGCATTTAGAAGATTTAGAGACTCATATTTAGAACTTTAGAAGCCTAAAATGAAGAGTCTCGCTAAGTGGTATCGAAACGATTTAGAACAGTTTCGATACCTGCTCTTAAACTACATCCTTAGGACTTTTTTGGGTAAGTTGGTATCAAAACGCCCAAAATACGTTTCGATACTGAAGTGGTTCCGATATGGGTAAAGTCCATATCGAAATAGACCCGTATAGAAACAGGTTGAAAGTGTTCCGATACAGGCTGTTTCGGAACGCCTATAAGAGCGTATCGAAACGCATGGTGGTAGAAGTGTTTAAAACCCTTAAAAACATAATTTTACTCTAATTAAAGCACTCCAAACTTTCCCCTCTAACCCTAGCAGAAACCCCTATTTAAACACCCTTCAATTAACCAATTTTTCTCACACAAACTCTAAGTTTTCTTGAGGGTTTTCAATCAAACAATCAAGGTTAAAGCTATATCAAGTTCTTGAGCTCCCAAACAATAAATTCTCTCCTAATCCATAATCAAGATAATTTCGAAAATCCTTACTTTCGTTTGATTTTAGTTTGTTAAAATTAAGTTTTTGTATAGATTATACTTAATTTTTATATGGGTTTTCAAAATCCAAAAAAAGTTTTTCAAAAATCAAAATTTTTTATTTGAACCTAAACTTTTTACAGTTCACACATTCGCCTTCAATTTTTTTAAATTTTATGAGTTAATCTTTAAAATTTTATGACTTGTTCCCACCTTGAAATTTTAAAATTTCATATGTGTCCACTCTCAAATATTTTTCTGAATTCGACATTGATTGTAAGCTTTGGATGTTACGCTTGATAATTGACTCTATGTTGTAAGGTTATCTATTTAGCCTCAAAATAGAAAAATTCATAATGAATTAGGAATTCCTTAGTGAGATAGCTAAGATAGTGGATGTAGGCTTTGATTAGAAAGTTAAACCACTCTAAATTATTGTATACGATTTTTCTGTCCGTTTGCTTCCACCACCACCACCACTCTATTTGGATTAATTCACATTCATTTGCATGCTTTTAGTTGTTATAAGCATTTATGATAGTTTGAATTCATTTCCATTTGCGTGTTAATAATATCATTAGTTATTATAAGTTGATAGTTAATTATGCATTTATTTTGTTTTGTCTATGTATAAGGAAAAAGAGAAATCAAAACTGAATTATTGTTCAATTGAGGGTAACTGTGTAATTTCGGTAATGAGTGAAAAATTCCCCAAATTTCAGGTTCTTCAAAGATCGCATTTAGTTGCCCAATAAAGGAAGAATGAAACAAATTAACTCTTTCAAGGCACAAAATCCTTTTCTTGAAGAGATATGGCTGATTACATTTTTTTTTTGCATGTTGAAGTTTACAAGCTTTAATACGAGGCCATTAAGAAGAAGTCTGCAAGAAAAATGTAAACATAAAAAGCACGAAGTGTTTTTTTTCATAAATATAATTTAAAATTCATATCATAGACACTAATACACCTTATAAGATGAGGTTTGGATTGAATTAACATCTTAAAATGATATTCACCCGTATGATATAGATCTAACTCAACTTGTTATAAACTTGATTTGATTTGAATTGAGTTTAAAATGACAACAAGTTGGACTAAAAGTGACTCAAACTGTACATGATCTGAACAAACTGATTAATAACGTCGTTAAAAATTTATTATGTAAAATTTTAAGATTCTTAGTGACAATGAAAATGGTCACAAAAATGTTAAATTTAAGCCAATAAAATTTACTATGACCATTTAAATCATAGTATTTAAGTTATTAATTATAATAATTTAATTATTTTTTATTGTTTATTATACGAAATACATACATTGAAGAAATTATTTAGATTTTTTGAAGAAAAAAATAATTACAATGAAATGTTTTTCTAAATTTTTCTCAAAATATTTTTTTACTAAAATTATATATTAATCTTTGAATTTTAATTTGTCAGTTTTAAGTTTTTATATTTTTAAATTTTAAAATTATAGTCTTGACATGAACGCTAGTCTTTAAATAGGTTAAGTATTTTTTAGCCAATTTGTTATACATAAGTTGCTTATTTAATTTTTTTAATCTAATTAATTTTAGTCTTTATAATTCAGTCATATTTATTTGTGTCCCGTAAGATTAGAATAGAAATTTTAAAATTTTAAAAATATAAAGACTAAAGTTGATTAAAATAGATTGATTAAAACAATAATTTACACATAATAGAGACTAATAGAAATATTTTACGTTTTGACAGACTAGTTAATGATAACTTTATTTTTATAATTACTAAAATAAATTTGTCATTATTTTTAATTTTTATTGTGTCCAAAATTTATCACAAGAAAAAGTAAAATTTTAAGTGATAAGTAATTTTATTGTCATAATACATATACTAATAGTGTCGCACACAAAAATTATCACATAAACTTTAATATTTGTCACTAAATTATTCGTAGTCAGTGTTAATTTGTCACTGAAAACATATATTGTTTTAATGATGTGTTTAAAAATGTTATCTGTCCTAGATAACTTAGATTCGAATAGTTTGTTTGCATCATGAATGTGTATGTTAAAATATTAGGATTAAAAAAACTTTTCAATTTATGTAGATTATCATGCGGAGTGGTAGTCCACCCCTTGTTATAAATATGAAGCCATCTATAAGAGTTGTCCTCCACCCTCTTCTCTTTTGCTTTCTAAATATACAAGTAAAGACGATAACATGGCACTCCAAGTAACATCGCCTATTACCTTTTCTTATCTTCTCATGGGACGAACTTCTCGTCCAATGGTTTCAAGAGGCAACGCTTGCTTTGCTTCTACCAACTCATCAACTCAACCTACTTCAATGGCAAGCACCCATTACCCAAATCACACAGTCCGTCCATTAGAAAATTTTTCACCAGATATTTGGGGTGATCGTTTTGTAGCTCGTCCATTTAACAACTCGGTAAGTATTCCTTATATATGTGTGGGTGAGTGTATATGTTTAGTAACTTTTAGTTTTATCTCTAAGATCGTTACATAAGTGTAAATCAATGGTTGAGATTAAAAATTAAGAAGGTAAAGATTTTTTTAAAAAAATAATCTCGGCAAGTAATTTACACCTATTCAGTTTTTTAGATCGTTGGATGGGTGACAGATGACTAGAATTAATTCAATTTTTTCTCCAAGTGATAACAATTGTCATACTGTTAATCTCAATCATTTAATTAAAAATGTATAAAACTTAAAAATTATTATATTGTGTAAATAGATCTTATCCCTAAATATATAATCTGATAATAATTAGATCTTTCTTATTTTTAACATAACACATGCATAATAATTAGGGATACAATTGTGATTAAGCATTAAAAGGTACTAAATTTTTTTACGTACAAAATAAGAATTTATTAAATATTTAAACTAAAAAAAATCAAAATAGATAAAAGACCTTATTATTGATTAAGGCTTTTTTTCAGTGTTTTTAAAAAGTTCTTTGGGGTCAAAAATGAATTTGATACCTAAAGCAACGAAGAACATATAGCTTTTTAAATTAAAAGTTCTTTTCCAACTTGTTTTGAAAAATGTTTTTTAAAAATTGAAATTTTTAGTTTTTTAACGTTTTTAAAAGCACTTTTAAATAAAATGATTCATTGATTATTGTTTATAATATCAATACTTTATATATATCTATATATAATGTCTAAAATAAATATTTTATCTACTTAGAAGATTTTTTTTTATCAACAGTATCAAACACTTCTATTTTAAACTAAAGATTTAAAACTATATTTTAAAATCACTTTTTCACCATATTTTTCAAAAGTGATGTAAAATTGTCATTAAAACTCTAATATAAAACGTAAATATACATAAAAAATAATCAAGGCAATAATCCCTCTCAATCCCTTACTAATTTTGACCCTAATAATTTGTTAATTTGATGATTCAAAATTTAATTAAATTCATACCTGATACAAACCAAATGGTTAAAGGTATGATTCAAAAGTTGGATGAATCAAGCTTAACCTTTTATATATTTGCTTCTTGTATGGAGGAATTCGAGTTATGCTCAAGAAAAGTAGACTTCTTAAAACTGATGGTGAAGGACATGCTAATGAGCTCTGTGGATGATCCAGTAGAGAATATACTTTTCATCAATTCTCTGTACCGCCTAGGAGTCTCATACCACTTTGAGACAGAGATCGAAAAACAACTTGCTCATCTTTTTATCACATGGGATCAACTCATTGATAACTATGGCTATGACTTGCATGTTGTTGCAGTCATATTTCAAATTTTCAGGTCACATGGTTATAAAATTCCTTGTGGTAAGTGAACCATTTCATTATCACTCATGCATAAACAACACTAACTGATGAAACGTGGTGCATTGATTTTGAACCAGACGTGTTTAACAAGTTCAAGATCGGTGATGGTACATTCAAGGAAGAACTCACTAATAATATTAAGGGAATCTTAAGTTTATACGAAGCAAGTCATTGGGGGACAAGAGAAGAGATAATTCTAGACGAAGCCCTTGCTTTCACGACATCCAACTTGGAGTCCTTAGTGGTAAGCCAATCATGCGCTCATCATCTTCGAGAATATATTGGAAACGCCTTGAAATTTCCTTACCACAAAGGCATGCCAAGATTAGAAGCAAGACAATACATCTCCTATTACGAAAATGACGAATCAAGAAATGATGTACTGCTCAAGTTTGCAAAAAATGATTTTAATCGAGTACAGATGCTGCACCAGCAAGAACTTGACCTTTTTTATAGGTATATTTACATCTTTTGATTCAAAATATAATTACAATTGTCAAAAGAAATTATTATTATTTGTGTCACACTCACAGTTGGTGGAAAGAATCAAGCATAGCTTCAAGATTTCCGCATGTGAGACAGAGACCTGTGGAGAGTTTCTTCATAGCAGTTGCAGCTCTATTCGAACCACGTTTCGCTCTTTCCCGCAATGTGTTATCTAAATGGTACATGGCCTTTGTCTTATTAGACGATACCTACGACGCATATGGCTTATTTGAAGAACTCCAGCACTTGACCAAGGCAATGAAAAGGTTGGTTTGTATATTAGTGTTGCATTTAAAAGGATACCATGGATAAGATATATTTTTTTCAATGTTTAGATACAATAAGGATGCCATGGATGAGCTACAAGGGGACTACTTAAAAAGTCTTTATGAGATTATCTTAAATATTTCTAATGAGGTAGAGGAGCAAGTGAGCAATGAAGGAAGAAACTTTAGTGTCTCTTATACTAAGGAAGAGGTGAAATTATTCCGATCAATCTTTCCTTTTTATTTTCTAGTCATAAATATTTGAAGTTTTACTGACTAGATTATACTACTTTTTTGGTGATCAGGTAAAAAAGCTAGTGCAATCCTACCATGTTCAAGCATTATGGACGCATGAACATATTCTTCCAACACTGGATGAGTATTTAGAAAATGCAAAATGGTCATCTGCAATCATTGTAACCATGGCCCTGTTCATGATGGGAATGGAAGAAGCAGATGAAGCTGCATACCAGTGGCTAATAAACATCGATTCCGAATTTTTGAGAGCTTCATGTGTAATAGGCCGTTTGTGCAATGATACAGGGAGTAATGAGGTACAAATACTATACTGATATCAAAGTGAACACAAGGAATTATTCAACACCATGTCTAGAATTGAACTTCATTTAATAGGTGTGGGCTTAACATTTTGTGAAGGAAGAGGAGAACCGAGGGCAACATTCGATGCTTTCTTGCTATATGAAGGAATACGGTGTTTCGAGGAAGGAAGCGATCGAAAATTGTAAAAAAAGAATTAAGGATGCATGGAAGGACATGAACGAGGGATTCCTGGTGAGGCCAACGCTAGTCTCGAGACAACTCCTCAAGGCAACTAGGTGTAGTGGAGGTGTTGTATAAAGATGGTAATGGATTCACATCGCCAGGAGCATCACACCAACATTACATCGCTCAAGTTCTATTTCATCCAATATCCGTTGAAGAGTAGCAACCATCTTAAAATGAGGTTTAAAAAGAAGCGCAAACAAAAATTTTATAAAAAATGTAAGAATTTCAATATCGATTTTTTGGTATATATTAAAATTCTTACGCTTTTTTAGGAAATTCGGTATATATCGAAATTCTTACGCTTTTGAAAACTTTAAACTTTTTGTAAGAAATTCGATATATGCCAAAAAAATCAATACTCAAATTCTTATATTTTTGTAAGAATTTTGGTTGTGCCTTATTTTAACCTCATTTTAAGACGCATCACCTTAGAATTTCCAAAAGAAAATGTGTGTTTTTAGCTAAAAGGATCAGAGTTATGGAACATGAAAATATAAAGGGGGTCTAAAGACCGAAGTTTAATGCTAGAAGGAAATAAATTGAATAATAATTTCAAGAGGATCATAGAAAATAATGAGTTAATTGCATTGTAGATATCTGAACTATGACTTTAATTTTAAATTGATTTTAATTCTCGAAACGTTTTAATTCTATCCTTAAATTAAGATTCTCATTTTAAATTGATCCCTAAACTTTTGAATATTTTAATTTCATCCTCAAACTATGATTCTTATTTTAAATTGATCCCAAAAACTTCTGAACATTCAAATTCCATCCCCAAATTATCAATAAATGTTAGTCATATCTCATGTTAATAAAATGATTATAATATTCATTGTCTTCTATGTAAACATTGACTTGTATCGTGAAATAATATGTTGCTCATAAACGATAATCTGAGATGAAATTGAGATGTTCAAAATTTTGAGATTCAATTTAGAATATTCAAATGCTTAGGGATAAAATTTTGATTATAATATTCCTTTCATGGCAAGGTCGCGGCAGTGGATTGCCTCGTCAGTGGATCTACACCCCAAACTCGAACCAAGCATTGTCCTCAATGCTTATATATATCACACAACAGGATAAAATAAGAAAACGAAACAAGTAAAGATATATAAAGGCATCATGAATATGCAAAATTTAAAGAGACTCAGAAGAGCTGCTGGTAATTATCAGCTTTTTCGGCCTTGTAGCAGACTGTTTGATTTTTGGTGATGGTGATGGTTGAGTTTTGGCTTGTCGTGGTGGTTGGACTCTTGTTGGTGGTGTCCGTTGCATTGGAGCGTCCACTTCTTCTCCTTCTTCTTCTTCGGCAATTTCCTCTATGACCATAATATTTGTCCCGCCTTCATTTGTTGCGTCTGCCCAAGCATTGTGAATGCTTAGCCCGGCAGCGGTTGAACTTTAATGTACATAGGCATCTATCTCTGCTGAGAGACTACTCATGATGATGGGGGATCCTGGTGGTGTGTTGAAGACTGCCCTCCTCTTAGATGGTCCTCTGCTGGCAGATGATGCCGCGGCAGAGTCTGCTGCCCTAGATGGGCCAGCAGCATGGAATTGTTGCTGAGGGCTAGTAGTGTGGAATGGCCGTGGTCTTGGAGCTGGAGTCGTCTGGGTGTAGGGTGTAGTTGTGACAAACATGTTGGTGGGGAATTCAGGAAACTGCATCCCTTGGTTTGGAAAGTTGTTGATCATCATCTAGGCCATGGCTGTGTTGAAGTCCCTTTGGTATTCCATGTAGCGTTGTTGTTTGAGGTCCATGGATGCTATCCTCTGAAGGATCTCCTGGTAGGGCTCTGCCGCGGCAGTGCTGTGGGCAGTATCAGGTATGTTTACCGTGTACTAGGCCTCGGTATTAGTGTCAGCAGTGTATTGCTGAGGAGTTGCCTGGACTAGCTCTACCTGTGTGATTTGCATAATTTTGTGGCAGAATTCCCTAGTCCACCCACGCCTTTGGGTGGTGAATTCATCTGTGTCTGCCATTGGTACACCTGCAGCATTGTAAATACCCGTAATTAAACAAGGAAAATATAAAGGTCCTCTATCCTTCTTACCGCACTCATAGATTTCCCTTAAAATTATCTCTCAAACATTTATGCTTTGTTTGTTGATTATGGATTGAATGAGCACCAATCTTCTTCGGTCCACCGTGCTGTTATGGGAGGTTGGGATTAGGCGTCTTTTGACGAAAGTATTCCACAGTTTTGCCTCGGGCTTATGATTCTATCTTGCTACCGATCCTCTATGGGCACCGGTTTCCCAATAAGTGTTGTCGTAGCAAAGGTCGTCTTTGATTAGCTCATAGTCTTCATTGGTGATGTCCTCCATGAATGCAGCATGGTCATCACGAACAATGGTTAGGCCGTAGAATAGATTGATTGTCTCGGCATCAAGTCTGACAGGCCTGCCTCGGCAGTGAACATATAGAGAGTCCTTGCTTAGCCCGTGCGCATAGAATTCCCGTACAACTGTGGCATTGGCCTGGGTCGGTTGTAGGCAAAAGATCTGCCAATCTTGATATTTGATCTTGTCGAACAAGTAATGCTCAATGCCTTAATTCTCCTCATCGGAGTGTTGGAATCTTTGCTCTTCCCATAGCTGCCGAGCAATGAAAGATCTGTTGAAGCGTTCTTCAACAGCGGTGGGGGCAAATCTTTTGTATGCAGCCATGTATGAGTAGTGGAGATTTTCTGAATATCTTGGAGAGTTTCTTGGAAAGTTTCTGAAAAAATTAAGAGAGCTTTGAGATTGTAAAGAATATAGCAAGAGAGAGATTTAGTAATAATTCTAAAGAATCAAGAATGCAAGAGTGAATAGTTCAAGAAGGAGGGGGTGCTTATAAAGGCCTCGGCTGCGTAGCCGTTTGAACCATTAGCCGTTTTGTAGCCGTTAGCCTTTACTAACGTTTGCTTTTACTGCCGCGGCAGGAATTTCGGAAGACTAGCCGTTACACTATTCTGCCCGTTGAGACTGCTGCGGTCCTAATACTGTTTTCTACCCCGGCAGCAGATTTCCTGCTGTGAACTATTGCTCCTTTATTCTTACTTATTGTCCTAAAATAACAGTAAACATAATTAAATAAATAACAAATATACTAATAAAATTTAACTCTAAACTAAAACTATTCTTAATATAATAAAGATAAGGGAAAATAGATTATGTCACTAGGGGAGTGCATGCAAATGCATCTCCTAAGGTGATTATCTCTTGTTAGCCAGAATAATGTTTCAAATGTTGGTCATTCTCCTTGAACTCATGCTCATCCCTTTTCGATTTGATCTTTAATGCACCATGTGGTTCTGACCATTTGGACCTGAATGTGCCTGGACAATGTGCTTTCCTATTTGCTGCCTCCACCTCTGGCTTAATCTTACTGCCAAATATTCTGTCGTAACAAACATCGATTTTTCTACTAAGCTTACTGCCAAGGCATTGGTTGCTGAAACAGGATATTCTAGTGCCTGCATCTGTGTTGTGGATAGCTTTGCACTCCTCTAGATCATCATGTCTTTTCAATTTATGGAAAGCATTGAGTTTGACTTGCTGGTCATTGACCCTCATTGTCAATTCTTCTTTTTCCACATCAATTAGAGTGCGTCCAGTGGCAAGGAAAGGTCTCCCCAAGATGATCGGTTCATTGTCATCTGCTTCACAATCAAGGACAAGAAAGTTAGCGGGAAAAATAAATTTATCCACTCTTACCAGTATGTTCTTGATCTTTCCTTCTGGTTGACATATGATCTATCCGCAAGTTGGAGCATCACTGTTGTAGGTTTTGCCCTTCGTATTCCAAGCTTTTGGAAAACAGATTTAGGCATCAAGTTTATGCTTGCTCCATGTTCGCATAAGGCTTTTCCTTCGTAGTGGTTACCTATCGCACAAGGTATGGTGAAGCATTCAGGATCCTTCAATTTAGGAGGCATGCGATTGTGTAGCATTGCCATGCATCCTTCAGTAGCAGCCACTGTTTCAAACTCACCAAGCCTCTTTCTCTTAGACACTATGTCTTTCAAGAACTTAGCATAGTTTGACATTTGTTCAATTGCCTCAACAAATGGCAAGTTGATGTGGACTTGCTTCAAGATATCTAGGAATTTTTTAAATTGGTGGTCCTGTTTCTGCTTTTTCAACCTTTGTGGGAAAGGTGGTGTGGTCGCATTTCTTCCAGGGTCTCATTTGTTTGGAATTTAATACCTGGCACCACTCGGTCTTTATCTGTCTCGGCAGCTTGTCAGGGTACTGCCGAGTTCTCTATTGGGGCAGTGCTTTCTGCTGGGATATCTATGGCATGATCTTTTGGTTCAGCATCCAAGTCCTCTTTGTTTGAATCTTCTTGTTCTAATGGTGGGACTTTGTCTGCTGAGTTTCCTACTTTCTCCTTAAGTTGTAGACCACTCCTAGTAGTAATTGCTTTGCATTGTTCATGGCCCATTACCTTAGCAACTTCAATATTGCTAGGTAATCCTCCTTGTGGTCTAGTGTTCATGTTTTGAGCAAACTGCCCAACCTGAGTTTCCAATGATTTGATTGTTGCCTCTTGGTTCTGCAACCTCATCTCAGTTCTATTTATGAATGCATCTGTTCTTTTGATGAAGTTATTATTCTCTGTCATGTATGATTCTGTTTTCATCATAAAGGCCTTAAGAGAATTTTCTAGTGAATTTACATGCTGATGTTGATGCATCTGCTGCTGCGACAATGGTTGTCGGACCTGCGGCGACGGCAAATGTTGTATTGGTTGCTGGAAACCTAGGGGTTGAGTATTTGGATTCAAGGTATTGTTGGGATTACTCCATGAAAAGTTTGGATGTCTCTTCCATGATGGGTTGTATGTGTTGGACATCATATTGTTCCTATTGTAATTTCCAACATAAAGGCTAGACTCTTGATTCTGCATACATTCAGAAGAATTATGGTTACCTCCGCATAAATTGCAGAAAGAATCTATGGCCTTAACCTCATGGGTATTGTGCTGTAATTGCATGTTTTGCACCATCTTAGTAAGAGATGCCAATTGTGCTGCCACTGAATTAGATGTTTCTAACTCATTCACTATGGCTTGGCGTCTTACTCCTCCTCGTCTAGATGTAGGGAATTGAAAATCGTTCTTTGCGAGTTTGTTCAAGATCTCTATAGCTTCCTCAAGTGCTTTATCAAGGAGTGTTCCATTGGCAGAGGCATCTAACATCATCCTTGTTGGGGCATTGGTGGCATTATAAAACATCGTTACTTGTGTCAACAAGGGAAATCCATGTAAAAGACACTTGTGCAGTAGCTCCTTATAATGCTCCTATGCCTCATACATAGGTTCATCATCTGCCTGCCGAAAAGAGGTAATTTCATTACGAATACGATCATATAAATTAGTCGGATTAAAATGTGTAATGAAATCACGATAGAGTTCACTCCAAGATCCTATAGATCCCGCTGGAATGCTGTTTAACCAGGTTTTTGCCCTATCCCTCAGTGAATAGGGAAATAATTTCAATCTCAAGACATCTTCATGGACTCCTTGAATTTTGAAAGAGTTACAGATATCCATGAATGATTTAAGATGTTGCCTGGCATCTTCTGTCATAGACCCACCAAATTGTCCAATAGTGTTGAGCATATTGAACATGAAAGGTTTCAGTTCAAAGTGGGTTGCTTCTATTTCTAGTGTAACCACTCCAGGATTTAACCCATTTAAATCTTCTTCCAGGAAATCCCTGACAGTGAGTTGCCTCAGCATTGGCGGCGACGGAAGGCCTCCATTGCCGGCAGGTAAGTTCTAATCTCCTTGATTGACTACCATAGCTCCTTGGATTTGTCTCCTCAACCTTTGCCGTGTACATTCGATCTCTGGATCTAGCTCGTACAAAGGTTTCGTTGGATTGACCCTTGTCATACACCAAGAAAAACCACAGTAAAATAAAAATAAAAATTAAAAAGCAAGAAAATAAAGAAAACAAAATTTAGTTGTCAATCCCTGGCAACGGCGCCAAAAACTTGTTGCGTGTCAAAAGTGCGCAAATTGTGCAAGTGAACACGTCGCAAGTAATAAAGTGATAAGCATATCAGATATCGTCTCCACAGGGATTGGTCTACTTAATATGTCTTCTTTTATCTTCTTGCTCTGAAAAAGGAATAAAATAAAGACACAAGTAAAATTGGGGTTGATGAAACTAAATAAAGAAAACTAAACAAAAAGAGAATAAACAGATTAAAGAAGTGGCCAGGATCCAGTTGTGTTGTATAGTGGATTCAATTGACTTGCTTCTGTCCAATACAATCGCACAACACTACCTCGGTAGTACTGCAGATTACTGCCTCGACAGCGATAATGCTTGTCCGCCGCTGCAATCTCTTTCTCTTGGGTAGACTTTACCAAAGTTCGGCAAAGTGTCCTTTGATGACTCCGCTGATCTCTAATTCAAAGTACTGTTGATGACCAATCCTTGATGATACCTTTCGGCGTGAATCAATTATAATCACCAACCAATCCCACACTTCTTTTAGCCGCTGAAACTCTTAACCTATCTCTAGGTCGAGTTAGTGTTTCCCGATTAAAACACCGTACTTATTCCTTTCGTGAATCTAACTCTCTCAATATTAGAAAAATAGATTACTCACAAACTTCTCTCTTGAGCTTGGATGCAAGAACAATGAATGGCAAAGAATAACCAAACCTTGATATTTTATTGCATTGAAACAAGAAACAAAAGTCAATCTCTTCTCACTAATACTCTACAACTTTCACCTAAGCCTAAAGAAACTTAGAACATAATAAAAAGTAAAAGAGAACTCTAAAATCTAAGATGAAGTCGGCTCTCTATGATGCTAAGTGCTTTATGCCGAAATCTCCTCTCTTCTTTCTCCTTAGACGGCTATGGCTTATATAGTCTTGGTCTAGGGCAAACATTTCCTAAGTAGGAATACAACTTGGAGTAGGACACAAGTCAAGTCCATAAATAAAATATTTCCAAGTTTATTCCAACTAGGATGCTTTTCCCGCGTGGCCTTTGACTTGGGCTTTCCATGTGCTACCCAGCTCCGATCCATATGCTATTTGTCCAGAAACGTCCAGCTCATTTTTCTCTTCAGTTTGCCTACAATATCGCTACTTGTCCTTCAGTTGTTGCCTCGGCATCAGGTCCTGCCTCAGCATCAGTTGCTGACGCGACAATAGTTTTTCCTGCACAGACACAAAAGTGCAGTAAAACTTGCCTTTTCTATAAGTATCATCTTTATATGTTACAAAAGCAGAATATCTAATTATCTCACATTAAGCACATGTATTGGTTTAAGTAGATATAGATTTAGTGATTATTGTCCATGAAAGGTGTAAAAAGTGATAGTGAGTTGAGCACTTATTATTTAACCTATAAATAAAATACCCTAGGAAGAGGGAAGATATATAGAATCTAGATCTTGAAATCGAGTTCGCATCAAAAATCCTAGCCGACACCTATCCCATCATGTTCTAATTATCCCATAAGGCTTAGGTTATTTTGTGTAGTTGTGGAAGAAAGTTTATAATTTGTTTAGTTCTTATTAATGCAAGTTTGAATTCATAGTTTGTATACTCTTTATTAGTACTTTTTCTTAATTTCTAGCTTAGGAGAGAAGTTTGTGAGAAAAAAATATATTTTTCTAATATCGTGAGAGTTGAACTCACAAAACGAGTAAATAAGATTTTTATCCACTAATTCAGTTTAGGGATAAGTTAGGATTTCAACGACTAAAAGGAACGTAAAATCGGTTGGTGTTCATCCTTGATTCATGTTGAGAGGTATCATCAAGACGTGATCATCAATAACACTCCCAATTAGGGATAAGGAGGATTCATCAAAGGACATTCTATCGAACTTTGAATCGTCAACTTGTCGCATCAGCTTAACCCCGTCAAGGCAGATAAGGCAGCCCTTCAGCGACTCGTCAAGGTGACATTCTTGACTTTGCATTATAAGAATGAGACAATTACATTCTGAATCTGCACTACGAAAAAATTTAATTTGGACTACCTCTCAACCTTGATTTCTCGATCGTTTACTTTTAGTGCTTTAGTTAAATTCTTTAGTTTAATTACAAAATAAATCAATTTCACTTGTGTTTTTAATTTTCTTTATGAAGGAACAATAAGTTGCGAAAGTAACATCATTCCACGAGGGAATGATATCTTTTATACTATAAATTGACTAGTGTATACTTACACTAAAAGAGTGTAGGACTTTATATGCGCGACAGTTTGTGACAATAAACATTGATAAAAGATATCTCAAATTCGATATAGGGTACTGAAACTTTCGGTTGTGAAACTAATATTTTAGGATTAATGCGTAACATTTAATATTTTTTAACCCCTTAGCCAGGTCTAGCCGAAATTGAGTAACATAACTACATTAGGTTCGTTGAAATGAACTAGAATGGTTAACCTAAAACATATTCAATTTTCTGTTTTCTTATCTAAATACATCCATTATTATAATATGATCATATTTAAAAATAGGGTTCAATGAATCAACTTATAAAATAGGGACCAAAAAATAAATCCATAAAATCTGTATTTAAACAACTTTAATGTTACCAGACTTCAATTAACCATGCTACATGTTTATTTTTTAATTATTATATTCTTAAAACCATCATCCAAGTTTCAACATTTGCATACATATCATGAAGAGACTAAAACACAATATTTCCAACCATTCGACAAGCAACATAAGATGTAACAATAAGCCATTCTAGTAGTCAATTTTCGTACTAATATAGTAACTCGCGTATTGGTATGACAAAACTCCTAAGGGTGTATTAGTATGAAATCTTCTGTAACGATATTTGTGTTAAGATTTTAAGAGGTGCACAATACAATGGCTAGGCATGTCAATACACTAAGCATAAATTCACTTACCACGGCCTTCAACTGACCCTATGTACCGATCTTTGGATACTCGTACTAGTACATAAAGGTTTGTAATTACCTATTGGTACAACATATGAAACTTTGACTCCAATCGAACAAACCTAAACATACATTAATAATCTCATAAAATCATAGGCAAGCTTTCTACCAACAATTAAATACATAAGACAACTCTAACATGCAAGGCTCTAACCAAAAAATTATTTGCATGTTTTCAAATCAAGATGTAAAAACATAAATCTAAGACTCAAACTAACATTTAAGGTCAATTACAAATTCAAAACAACAATATAAACTTACACAAACAGGGAGTCTCATAAAATAACCCTCTTTACATCATTAAATCATATTGTCATTATTACTACTAGTCTATTTAAAACATACTTATGAATATCTAGTATTGGAACTTCTCCTTACTTGTTTTTCGTCTTCAAACATTAATTATGTTTATTGATGGGAAAAAGAGAGCTTAAGTACACTTGACTTAGAGAGGAGTGCTCCAAAAACAACACATCATCAATGCATTTAAAATCGATTTTAAATTCAACATAAAATTATCATAAAAATCGTTTTTAAATCATCATTTAAACATCAATATGCCTTATAAAACCATGCACTTAACATTTCTAAAACAACATATTAAACACTATGAAACATGTATCATGGATTCAACATCATAATATCATATGTAATCCCCTCAATCTAAGCTTTTCCATGCATAATTACCATATGCAAAGCTTAGAGAGCATTTACATTTATAAATCTCACTATACAAAACAATCCATCTCATGATACAACGATTCATTATATTGGCTTAAAAGTGATTATTTTTTCATATTTATATACATTTTCAAAACAACATTGGATACATGAGTTTACCAAGTGATATCCTAATCACTTATAGCTAAATGGCATGAAGTTATGTAACACATGTGCCGCCTCTACACTATAAGGCTAATCCTTCAACTTGGTGTTGATACACCTTTACACTCACAATCGAACTAAAACACCATTAAAGTATCCCCTTAAAAATATTGTGATTCACATGGTCTTAGTAAATACCTCATAAATCACTTTTAGGAACAGTGGACGACTTATTATAGTATAGTTTAAATCCTTGACCGACAAACTATATCTGATAATATTTTACTTAACATTCTCATTTTATCATTTTTCATTATAATCCATTAAGTTATTATCAACTCACTATTTTTTATGCATCAAACAAAATCATTTCTCCAATAAATTAAATTATTTGTTAATCATAAATCTAATTCACTAAACCATGCATTAAGCATTATTCATCAACAATTCCAAAACACACATTGTAACACCCACAAAATCTAATTAGGAAACCTAATTTAGTGTGAAAATCTCAAATAAAAAGCCTTAATTTTGAATTGGGGATTATTGTTGTTTGGGGACCAATTTGTGTGCAATTAAAAACTTCAGAGCTTGTGTGTGACAAGGGGTAAGTGGGGACTTCTATTTGGTAATTTACCCTTTTCTTAGGGATATTTTAAATCACCTATGGAACCTAAAGTCACTTTCTTTTCTTTTGTTCATTCTCTCTGTAACCCCTTAATTTTAACTTAAGGAGCACGATAGGTTAAAATTGTTGTTTTTAAAATTTCAAGTCAAGTAATCACAAAAAGTGATTCAAAAAACAAATTGGTAAACCAAAAGATAAAAACACGGTTAAAAAGTAAATATTCTAATTTAAAATTAATAGATTTGTATAATTGGTTCTATGCATAAGGTTTAAATACATCTTAATCCCTAATAATCCAAAATAAATATATATATATATGTAAATAATTGTACTAAAATAGTAATAAATTGTATCCAATAGAGATCTCTGAGTATCAACGCCTAGGGATAGATATCTGGAAAAAAAAATAAACTAAAAGAATGAGCTATAAACCCTAGTGTGCCTCTAAAGTGTAGTCAAACATCACAATATCACTCAGTTCACAATCAAAGATATAATATATATCTTTCAGCAGTAAATAAACACATAGAGTAATGTATGCAATATCACAGAGAATGCAGTCTCATGCTCCGAATGCCAAATATAGTGGTGGCTAAACCAACCGATCGCTATAGAGGTAGTTCCCCAGAACCCCTCACCCCTTATTTCTCCAAAACGTTGTGTAGTAAAACCATCTTTGTCCACACAATCCTTTCATGCACATGCTATGCAATCAATGTCACAATTCTAAAAAAGTCTCTTCACAAATATCCGTATAGTATACGAATCACACAATTCATAAAATCTGATCATAGTCTCACAATGTAGCACAAGGTTTACAGTATCACATAGCATGTCAATATATCAGAGAGTCTTAGTAAACAATTAAGCACAGTACACAAATAATCTAGCAGAAGAAGAGAACACATATAAATTCATTTAACAAAAGCGCAGAAAGCAACACACATTTAGCACAATAAGAAATAAGTTAAATCTTGAAAGTTAACATTAAAAACTTTACCCTTAAAACCAATTTAATTTATATTATTTCATAATAATTATAAAATATTAAACTACTTAATAATTCGTTAAAACCAAAAGTTAAAATTATAAATAAGAATTGATAACGTAAAAATATTTAAAATTCCCAAAATATATTATCTCAAAAACTTATTAAAATTAATATTTTAGTCTAATAGTTTGAATAAAATATCCAAATATAAGAAAAAAATATTTATTTATACTGAAAATAACCTTAATTCTTAAATCAATCAAAGTTTCTAAAATAATAATAATATTTTGAATAACTAAAAGTTAATCTTGTATTGAATGACAAAATAACCAGATAATATATAAAATCCTTCAAGTACTATATCATCTAAAGTCCAAAGATTTGTAAGAGGAAACTAAGGGGAAACAAGCTAAAGAGATTAATGTGTATCTAAGGTGCAGATAAAAACAATAAAACATAGTTTACAAAATTATTTCTCAATGGTAATGTTTTAGAAAATAATGCAAAACATGATGTATGAATGATGTCATACGCACAACACAAATCACAACTATATAATTCAATCACAGTCCAATCCAAAATCATAATTTATCCAAAATCTCAATTTATCCGAAAACACAAATTCACATGATTTAAAATTTATAATTACTCGCAAAAGTGTGAGATCTCAAAATCCGAAAAGTTTTATATATTTCTCAAATAACAATGACATGTATGCACGAAAACACAAGTATGCAATGAAAGAAACAATACAAAAACTAGACATGCCAACAAAACACAAATATTTTTCAAAGCATAAAATATTAAGAATGTCACAAAAAATATTTTTTGGAAAAAACACATATAGCACCAGTAAGAGAACACACCTTAGCCAAAGCGACTCAAATTACTGAATAACATGGTTTTGAACTCGAACATAAATAAAGAATGAATACATAGGCTTTAGAGAATCTTGATGGAGAAAATACGATTTATGGTTTTCTCTTAGACCATACTATGTATAGAGAGAGAAATAACCGATTCTAATTAGAATTACAATTCTATTAGATCATATTATAAATATAATAAATATAAAAATAAGATTGTATAATTTCAAAGGGATTTCTTTTCTTTATTTGAGACTTTATATAATATATATAATATTAAATAAAGTGTTTTGATAAAAAAACATAATTAGAATAAAAGAATATTTTTTAATAAAAAATTGATCGTAAAAAAACTTTTAATAAAAAAGATATAATTAATTTATCCAAAATTTATCAAATTTCAAAACATATATTACAATAATAATTAATAAAACAATTTTATTTAAATAATAAATAAAAATAAAAAGATAAACCACGTTGAAAAACAAAAACATTTTTAAAAATTGGGTAAATTATATATTTAGCCATCAATCTCTTTAGGATTTTTAAGACATCACTTTAACTTTTAAACTTTAAATTCACATTTAAAACTTTCAAAATTTTACAATCTTATCCCAAAAATTTTTCCTTGAATTTAGAAAATCAATTTAAAAACCTCAAATAAATTAAGGTTTCAGAAATTGGATATCTAGAAATTAAGGTTTTTAATTAGGATTTTAAAATTAGGGTTTTAAAATTAGGAGTAAATGTTGAGGTGTTACACTCTCTATCATTTCTTCCTTTTTCGCCTCTTCTTGTTTTTCTTCTTTTCTTTTCAACCTTACAAATCATCTCTGCCCTTTTCTAGTGAAGCTATGATGACGGAGCGGTCATCATTGTGAGTGGAACCGTCTCCTCGTGAGACAAGTGCATTGAGCGGAGAAGTAAATCTTGGTCGAGCAATATGCTCTCTCTTTCCCTTGTTCATGGAGGTCGTATCTTCTGGAAATCAATTAATTTCCTTGCACCAATGCAGTTGGACGACACCGATTATGAGAAAGATGTTTTACGTCATCCTTTACCTTATTTTCAACCAGCTTATGCAATTTCTACGAGGTTTTTCAGAATTCAGTTAGGTGACATAATGATATATTAGAATGTGACAATATATTAGAACTTCATTTCATAGGTTCTAACTTGGCTAGATTATTACCTAGTTCACAACGTGGGAAGTGTCATTACAGAAGTTCGGATTATTGTGGCTAGAGGTGTGTTTTATTTTATGTGCTAAATTTTGTGTTGAGATATTTTGTTTGTTTTGCATGTTATGCCTTGCATATTTTGAATTATTGTGTACATTACATTTATAAATGTAATAATCAGATTATCAGAACAATGATCCTCATATAAAGTATGAGCAACTAGGATGAGATTTGTGTGAACTGTGATATTTAATACATTTACATCTGCATGGGGTTAGGATTGTATGGAGGAAGAAGTTGTTTGACCACACTATGATTAGAGAAATAAGGGTTAGAAGTTTTAGGAAACTATCTCGACTATGATTGGTTGGTTATGCCACCACTGTGACTGGAGTTTGTAGATTGGGGTATATATATATATATATATTCTATGGCATGCATTTGTTTCTTTCTATGTTCATACACTATGTAATTTTTTGAGACTTATCTATGACTGTGACTCTTAAGAAATGTGTTATTTTTATGCATTTAGAGACAAACTAAGTCCTATAGCTCAATCCCTTCTAGTCTTCTTTCAGATATTTACTCTAGGAGATTAGGTACTTGGAGGACTCTTTCTTCACTTTAGTTTCTTTTTCATCAGTGTGGACTTGCGGTTTCATATATTGTTATTGTTATTTTTATAATTTATTTTCGGGAACTTTAATATAATTGGACTTTGAATTATCTAGGATTTGAGAATATTTTAGTTTTGCATGCATGAGATTTCTGTACTATTTTTGAACTATTGGACAATTTAAATATTATTTATTTAGTTTTATTCATATTTTATAATAATGTTGTTCAATGTCAATTATATATGTTTTGAGTTTTAAATGAAGAAAATTGTACCTTCAAATACATTATCATCGTCAATTTATAAACATTTTCCAACATTAAACATACTCAAATCATGTATATAACAATAAGTAATTCAAAATATGCATGAACCATTTGCGAAAATTGAAAATGAGAGAGAAAAAACATCCTTTACATACTTTAGATTTTAATTAATCATTTCAAGCTTACATTAAACTCTCATTATAGCCTTTATCCATTTCAAAGCTAAAATTCACGTTCTCACTTACAAACACGCAAATCCTTGTTTGTCGACACAATAAAATCACCTCCAAAGCTTCCGAAACAATGATAAAGCTTAATGTTAAAATTCAAATATTTTATCCATACAAAAATAGAGGTTCTAATATATTAAAATCCACCAAAATCACAACACCATCAATCAACATAACTAAACAATCATAAACCCACTTATTAACATTATTAACATCAAAATCATATTAAAATCAATCATAAACCCAAAAATCAATGGCCGTATAAAAATCCACCAAACTCAACAATTAAATTAAGATTTAACCAATCTTGCATAATTAAATCATAAAATCAAGTTGGAAAATGTATATCGATAAAATCAATTAAATACATTTGAATATCAATAAAAAATAACTTGTTAGAGGATAAGAATGAACCTTACCTTTGTACTATTTCTCCCTCAATTTGATGGTTAAAGCTTGAAAATCATAGAATTCCAATAAAGTTTTGTAAAATACAATCAACGTATCATTTAGAAATCATAAGTGAGAGAAAAAGAGATTTACTTCTGTGATTTGATGCAATCTTAATGGTTTGCTTAAGAGAGTTTGGGAGAAAATTGGAGAGAGTTTTTACATTAAATTTTGTTAGTTTATATAATACTCAAATTTTGTCCGAATATACCATATTATATTAAATAAGGTTATAAAGAAATAAATAATACATACATAAATAAATAATAGAACAATAATAATAAAAAACATATATAATATAGTCCAAATGTCCAATTACATTCCAATATCCATCTTGAAATACAAAGCCCAATCTTAAAAGCTCACCTCAAGAAGCCGAATCGCAATACTGGGTGTGGGAGGAGATGATCTGTCATCGGCCAGACTTCCATAACCACCTTCGTAAGGTATATCTCGGTCCAATCTCTGATTACATGCAATAAAAAGGATCAAACACATATTAGATTAGAAAAATAATTAACATAAAAAAATTAAATAAAGTGAAATTAGAGGCTTATCTTTTTATTGGTGGTTGGTAGGGGTCTTCAAAATTTCGGTTAACCGAATGAACCGACCCAACTGAATTTTTTTTCGGTAAAATCGGTTGGTTAATTTTAGATTGGATCGGTTAACGGTTAATGATTTTTTAAAACTTTATTTATTGATTAATTTGGTTCCAAATCGGTTAATTAACCGAATTAACCGAAATTTTTATATATTATATATTATATATTTTTATATTTATTTTTGGTATTAAACTTGTAAAAATTATAAAATGGTTATTAAACTTTATAAAATTAGCACAAAATAATCTTTAAATTTATTAAATTAAAAAAATAATCATTAAATTTTTTTAATATTTATCAATAATTTATAACATACGGTGAATCAATGTAATAATTCGATAAGTCTAATGGTTTTTTACAATATTTGAAAGTTCTATGCCTAAAAAATTATTTTAACATAGTTTAGTGACTATTTTTGTAATTTATCCAATTTAAAAAAAATTCGATTAACCGATTTAACCAATCGGATTAACCGAACTTTTTTCGGTTCGGTTAAAAAATTTTAAAAAATTTTGGTTCAATTAACGGTTAATATGAAAAAATTACGGTTAATAAAATTTTAAAAGTTCGATTCGGTCCCTGTGGTTGGAGTGTGAATCGACCATAGTTAAAAATGATTCGGGAAGGGGTAAACTTAGATCTACCATGAGAGAAAGGGGTAGTTCTAATGAATCAAGCCACATTTAGGTGGTTGAGATGGTGGCCGAATTTTACACACGTTGATGGAAAATTGCCTTACGATGACTGGCCGATGTAAGATGGCAACTGGAGTGAGGTAGGAGATGTTTAGGGTCAAGGTCGACGATGGCCGGTAAACATGTAGGAACTTCACCGGAGATGGTGGCTTTGATCTATACGCAGCGTTGGTGGCAGAGTCATACAGATGTCCGGGTTGATCATCAGTATTCTTTAAGAACACGACGAACACTCAATGAAAGAGTTATTTTGATCTGTTTGGTTTGGGGTATTTGGGTTTCCTAGTGTTACAAATAAGAGAGAATTGGGAGAGTGGAGAGAGATGAGAGAGAGTGAAATATGGTAATGGGGCTTAAAGCAAATTTTGGGTTCTTAAAATGGTGTTGTTTTGGCAACAGGTAAGAATAGGGTAATTACAGGTTTAATCCTCAAGGTTTTAAAGCATAATATAATGTGGTCCTTACACTCTCCTAAATCGACTATAACTTAATAGTTTTCATAATTTAGTTCCCTAACCTTCTTAAATTGACCCCTATGTTTATAATTCTCTCAATTAGGTCCTCATTCCTCTTAAATTAGACCTTGAACTTGCAATTCATATAATTTAGGCATCTTTACTTTATAGTTAGACAATAAGATTTTGCTTTCTTTTCAATTTAGCCACCTAGATTTTTTCATTGGGCCTTTAGTTTTGTAATCTTCTCAATTTCATCACCATATCATTCAATTGGGCTTTAGGCTTTGAATTTATTTCATTTAAGTCCCCAAATAATTGAGCTTCTAGACTTTGTAATCTTTTCAATTAGGCCACTAAATAATTAAATTTGTGTTGGTTTTCAATTCAATCTTTAATTTTAATTGCTCTTAATTATTTTATGATTGTTTGATTATTAATGTCATATCAAATGCATTATTAGGGAAAATAAAATTCGTGTAAGATTAATTAGATTAGAGCCTTTAGTTTAAGTTTTATTAATTAGGATTCAATAATTAAATAGGATAGATGATTGTATTAAATAAATGAATATCAAATAGGATATTTAAGATAAAGGATAAAATTAGATTTTTCTTAATTATTTAATATGATAGAGGAAAAAATGTTTTAACACGAAACACCTAATTTTCACTAGTAATCGAATTAAATATCACAACACGTTTTTCAAGATTAATCGTCAAGCTATTTTCACACCCGGTTAAAAAATGGTCACGACATCTTGACAACTTTACTAAGACTTGAACTTTGAGAGTCGAGCCTATTTTTATTTCATGTGGTTTTTTGACAAGTTTAATAATGAAAATTTGAATTTATTTATTTTTTGTTTATTATTAATCAAGTTTATATTAGATTAAAAATTGTGTGATTCTCTGTTATAAATTGTTATACATGGATAAAACTTTTTACCCAGACATTTTATCCTTGAATGGGAGCAAGACATGATCCAACGAGATGCTTTCTACCTTCAAGTTTAGAACTTTGTCTTTCATCTAGTATATCAACCTTATAAAACATGAGGTACACACTCCCGAAATAAGTGGTCGTATAATCCTGAATCGATTTCTTGATGTTACAGTAGACAATAATGACAATTTAGGCACCCAAAGTCTAGAACGAAGCTTGCATGTGTAAAGTAGAAGCCTTCCCCACTAAATCCAGATAGATACCATAGGATCGGACGAGGTGCTATCAAAATTATGCGTAACATAATTTGTTCTCTGAATATTTTTATGTGCAACATAAATCGTTTTTGGTTATTTTATGCAATATAAATTTCTATACCAATTTATTTTTTGCTCAGATTATTAATTTACTATACTGGAATGTTTTTTAAGTGTTTTTTTTTATATTTTTCATATGTATTGTATTTAATAGCATACACCAAAGTATCAATTCGAGAGTTAATCAAATTGGCAATAATCATAAGCCATAAGATCTGATTTGAGAAGACTTAGTACAAGAACAAAGTTAATATTTATAGAGTCCAAGTATCATCAACGAAGGATGTATCAAAAGACCTTGAGCACAATAAATGTTTTCTAAAATTAATATGGATGTGATACCAATAATAGAGAAATATAAAGCTGTAGTGACCCTTTTAGAAAATAAAATTTTAAAGTTTGGGAATTTTGAAAAAGAAGAAATTTAAGATTTAAAAATACTTAAAATAAGAGGGTCATTGAATTTTAAAAGCTTATTTGAAAATGGTTTTAAAAAAATAGTTTTTAAAAGATAAGTTTTTGAAATAAATCTTAAAAGGATTTTGAAATTAGGAAACAATTAGAAAAAAAGGTTTAAAAATGTTTTGAAAAACGATTTGAAAAGTTGGAGTCACCACCAGTCACTTAGGTAGACCGAATACCGTAAAATCAGAGATTCAAATAAAACTGGTTTCGAGAATCGTTTACGATTAAAAATGGATTTAACATTTTAAAATCGCCCAAAATTGGTAAGTTTTAAAATTACCACTTAATTAATATTAAAATATCCGAATTAAAGTGACAATTAACTTAAGATCTGGTTATGAATTCGATTTTGTTGGGCTTGATGTAGCTCGATGAATAACCGATTAAACTCTTGCCAAGTGGTGGAGAAGTGACAATTTGGGTGTTTGTTGTGGAAGCAAAAGTAACACAATGATTTTAGAGTGGTTCGGCCTTCGAACAAACACCTACATCCACTAACTTAGCTTCCCACTAAGGATTTCCCAAATTCACTAAGAATTCAACCTTTTAAGGCTAAAGGGATAACCTTACAAACCTTGATCCAAAACCGAACCAAGCATCCAAAGTTCACAACCCGAACTTTGGGAATTCACTCAAACAAAGATGTCGCGTGTCAAAGTGCGCGTTTAGTGCAAGTGGACACATCGCAAGTAATAAGTGATAAGTATATTATCGAGTTATCGTCTCCTCAGGGACCGGTATACTTAATATGCTTTCTTCACTTCCTTGTTCTGTAGAAAGATAAAAACACAAGTGAGTTGATTTGATTTATCTAAACTAAAATAACTAAAATAAAAGTAAAAGATTGAAATAGTAGAGAGAGATGGGCTAGGATCCAGTTGCGTTGTATTGTGGAATTGATTGACTTATCTCCGTCCAATGCAATCGTATATCACTGCCTCGGCAGCACTGCAGTTTACTGCCTGGGCAGCGATAACACTGTCCGCCGCGGCAATCCCTTGCTCGTGGGTAGACTTTACCAAAGTTCGACAAAGTGTCCTTGAATGACTCCGCTTATCCCTAAGTCAGAGTGTTGTTGATGACTAGTCCTTGATGATACCTCCCGGCGTGAACCAATTATACTCACCAACCAATCTCACACTTCTTTTAGCCGCTGAAACTCATAACCTATCCCTAGGCCGAGTTAGTGTTTCGCGATTGAAACACCGTACTTACCTCTTTCGTGAATCTAACTCTCCCGAGCTTAGATAAATGGATGATCACAATATCCTCTCCCAAGCTCAATTGTGAAACAAGGAATAACAAAGGATAAGCAAACCTTGATAATCTTTATTGCATTGAATGAAAGACAAAGTACAATCTCCTCTCACAAATACTCTACAACCTTCACCTAATCCCTAAGAAGGTTTAGAACATGATGGAGAGGAAAGAAACAAGAGTAGAAGTCGGCTCTCTCCCTAGGTATTTCGTGTATTGTACATTGGGTGGCTAGGTCTTTATATAGGCTAGACCTAGGGCAAACCTTTCCTAAGTAGAATACAACTTGGAGTAGGGAACAAGTCAAGTACATAATAATAATATATTTCCAAGTTTATATTCGGCTAAGGGGCTTTCCCGCATGGTCTTCCTTTGGGCTTTTCCTTGTGCTAGCCAGCTCCGATTCATGGGCTTCAAGTCCAGACACGTTCCTTGGATTTTTGTCTTTCCATCGCCTATACTCTTGCTTCCTGTCTTTCTGCTGCTGCCTCGGTATCAGGTCCTGTCTTGACCTTGTCTCTGCCGCGGCACTGGTTTTTCTGCACAGATATGAAAACGCAGTAAAACGTGTCTTTTTCTGTAAATACTATCTATATGAGTATACTTCTAAATATATCACATTGAGTGCATGCATTGGTCCAAGTGGGTGTATATTTGGTAAGTAATGCCCATGAAAGGAGTAAAAAGTGATAGTGTATTGAGCACTTATCACACCCCCAAACTCGAACTATTGCTTGTCCTCAAGCAATGCAAACCATCAATTTGCCGAACTATACTCTCTCTTAGTCTTACATGTCCATCTATTCTCCCCACCATAACTAGGCCTATTCTTAAGCCTTAACCATTCGGTTACTCAAGGGTTTACCTAGAAACAAACTATAGGAATTGTGAGTGTGTGCGTTTTTGTGGACAAGTTGATTAAAGGCTTTCTTAGATAAACTCTAAGTTCAAGACAAATAGACATTGGTTAAGTGTTCTCTTCTTTTTCAAACCCCAAATCTTGAGCCGGTTTTGGGCACCTCAAAGACTTGTGTTTTTCTTTTCACTAAATTCCTTCTTTGTTTTTAATATTCCTTAACACATACTAGATCCAATTTCGGGCACCTCTAGCATGAAGAAGAGACTTTCTAGAGCCGGTGGTAGGCACCTCTAGTTACTTTCCAAAAATCTAAGTCCTTATCACCTAAGTTCATTAAAAGAATTCCTATAATCCAACAAGTCCCAAAAGTGTTTAAAGTTTAAAATTCTACCTATAGTAAGCTTCTAAGTTTTCATCCTTAAGCATCCTAAGATTAAGCCCTCTTAACAGAACCTAAACATGGTAAGGAGAAAGATTTCTATAGCCTTAAAGAATAAACTAAAGCAATACTGATGATGGGCAGTGCAAGAGTGTAAGCAGTTAATTCAAGTAAGGTGGGGAGCATAAAAATAAAAAAATATCACTGGAATACTCCCTTTTTGGCAAGGCCGCGATAGTAGATTGTTGCCTTGGCAGTGAATCTGCACCCCCAAACTCAAACCAAGCATTGTCCTCAATGCTTTATATTTGAAGAAATAAACGGCAAAACAGAATATGAATCATATGCAGCAAGTAAAAACAGTAAAAGTAATTAATATTGAATTAAGGACAAAGAAATTTAAAGCGACTCCGAAGAGCTGCTTGTGACAATTTTCCTCCGTGGCCTCGATGCCAAATGCTTTGTCCTTGGGGAGGGCGATGGTTGCGCCTTTGCTTTGGGTCCTCTACCTTGTCTTTGTCCTAATAAAAATAAAAGAAAACGAAATGTCCTAAAATAACGTTAAAATAAATTATTCCTATAGATTGCGGAAAAGAAAGGATAAAAGGTTGTGGCATTAATTCTGTATAGGAGGGCGTGCTAGGGCATCTTCTAAAGTGATGGTCTCCATAGTTTTTATGTCTTGTGGCCCAGAATAGTGCTTCAAGCGTTGGCCATTGACTTTGAATTCATGGCCATCTTTTAGTGATTTGATCGTTACGGCTCCATAGGGGAAAACTCGAACAACCTCAAATGGACCTGACCATTTGGATTTTAGTTTTCCTGGAAACAGTCTAAGCCTGGAGTTAAAAAGGAGGACGTGCTGCCCCGGCAAGAACTGCTTCGGCAGTGACTTTCAGTCATGCCATTTTTTTGTTTTCTCTTTGTAGATCTTGGCATTCTCATAGGCTTCTGTCTGGAATTCTTCTATCTCATTGAGATCTACTAGTCTTTTCTGTCCGGCTTTTTCCCAATCAATATTTAAGTTCTTTGCTGCCCAATATGCTTTAAGCTCGATTTCTACAAGCAAATGACAAGCTTTCCCGAACACAAGCTTATATGGTGATGTTCCTAATGGTGTTTTGAATGTTGTCCTGTAGGCCCATAAAGCATCATCAAGACGATAAGACTAGTCCTTTCTAGATGGGTTTACCACCTTTTCAAGGATCTGTTTTAGTTCCTTGTTGGATATTTCAGCTTGCCCATTTGTCTGTGGATGATATGCCGTAGCGAGCTTGTGGGTGATGCCGAGTTTCTTTAGTGCTGCGACAATAAGTCTATTATCGAAGTGTTTTCCTTCGTTACTTATGATTGCTCTAGGGATTCTAAACCTTGTAAAAATATTTTTCTTGAGAAATCTGTGAACTGTCTTGGAATCATTGTGAGGTGTGACTATTGTTTCGACCCACTTTGATACGTAATCCACGGCCACTAAGATATAAAGGTTTCCTTGAGAAGATGGAAAGGGCCCCATGAAATCTATGCCCCAAACATCGAACAGCTCTACTTCCAGTATGGGTTGTAAAGGCATCTCATGTCGTCTTGAAATGTTGCCTGTGAGTTGGCAGCGGTCACAGTTCTTGTAATAGTCATGGGCATCTTTGTATAGTGTGGGCCAGTATAGGCCAGATTGCAGTACCTTTGTTGCTGTCCTATTTCCTCCAAAGTGTCCACCGCAAGGTGAGTCATGGCAGTGCTGGAGTACTGCTTTTTGTTCTTCTTCTGGCACACATCTTCTTATAACCTGATCTGCACAATGCTTAAACAGAAGAGGATCGTCCCAGAAATAATGTTTTGCATTATGCTGAAACCTCTTCTTTTCGTTATGGTTGAGGTTATAAGGGATAATACCACTAACTAGATAAGTAACAAGATCAGCATACCAGGGGGTGGATGTTACTGCAGCAATGTCTTCTGCCAAAGTTGCGGAGATGTATTCAGACAATGCCGCGGTAGCGCGGTTGTAAACTGCTGCGGCCTCTGTCTCGGCAGTATCCTTTGTAGTTGTAACAATTTGCAGTATTTGTTCATCTGGAAATTCATCTTGTATATCTTCAAGTAAGTGGGTATTGTCCTTGTTCTCTAATCTAGAAAGATGGTCGGCCACTTGGTTTTCCGTACCCTTGCGATCTTTGATTTCAACGTCAAATTCTTGTAAAAGGAGGATCCATCTAATCAATCTAGGCTTGGCATCCTTCTTTGAGAAGAGGTATTTAATTGCCGAGTGATCAGTGTGGACAGTGACCTTTGTTCCAATGAGATATGACCGAAACTTGTCAAGGGCAAATACCACGACTAGTAATTCTCTTTCTGTTGTGGTGTAGTTGATTTGTGCATCATTGAGCGTTTTACTAGCATAATAGATCACGTGGAACAGATTATTCTTCCTCTGCCCGAGTGCTGCCCCGACAGCATGATCACTAGCATCACACATCAATTCAAATGGCAACGACCAATCCGGTGGGATTACTATTGGTGCGGTGATTAGCTTCTCCTTGAGAGTTCCGAATGTTTTAGTGCATTCCTTATTAAATTCGAATTTCCTATCTTGTTCGAGCAAGTTGCAAAGAGGTTTAGAAATTCTGGAGAAATTAGAAATAAACCGTCTATAGAAACCTGTATGGCCCAAGAAGCTTCGAACCCCTTTCACAGAAATTGGTGGAGGTAAATTCTTTATCACATCTATCTTGGCTTTATCCACTTCTATTCCTTGTGATGATATTTTGTGGCCTAACACAATACCTTCGTTTACCATAAAATGGCATTTTTCCCAGTTTAGGACTAGGTTGGGTTCTTCACATCTTTGCAGCACTTTTCCGAGATTGCCGAGGCAGTGATCAAAACTGTCTCCAAAAATTGAGAAATCATCCATGAATATTTCCAAGAAGTCCTCTATCATGTCAGAGAAAATTGCCATCATGCATCTCTGGAATGTTGTCGGGGCATTGCAGAGGCCGAACGACATCCTTCTAAATGCGTAAGTGTCGTATGGGAAAGTAAAAGTGGTTTTTGCTTGATCTTCTGGATCAATGGCAATTTGATTATATCCTGAATAACCATCAAGAAAACAGTAATAAGGTTTACCGGCAAGTCTATCAAGCATTTCATCAATGAAGGGTAAAGGGAAGTGATCCTTCTTTGTTGCTTTATTCAACTTGCGATAGTCCATACAAACCCTCCAACCTGTCACAGTCCTGGTTGGTATTAGTTTGTTGTTCTCGTTGGTTATGACAGTCATACCACCTTTCTTAGGTACACATTGTACCAGGCTTACCCATGCACTGTCAGAGATAGGATAAATAATTCCTACATCAAGCCACTTGATCATTTCCTTACATACTACATCCTTCATAGCGTGGTTGAGTCTCCTTTGAGCTTCAATAGTGGGCTTATGGTCTTCTTCTAGGAGGATTTTATGCATACATACTACTGGACTTATTCCTTTCAAATCGTCAATTGACCATCCAATTGCCTTTTTGTGCTACCGCAACATTGCTATCAAGGTCTGTTCCTGTTCTGGCAATAACTTAGAAGAAATAATTACCGACATCGTGTGGTTATCTCCCCAATATGCATATTTTAGATTTTCTGGTAAGGGTTTTAGATCTATGACAGATGGTTCTTTATTTACGGATTGTTCATTCTTCCCCTTATACTCTAATGGTTCAAAGTACTTACCTGGAAGATGTGTTGTCCAGTTAGCTTCCTCTTTCTCGGTTGTCTCAGTACTGTCCAAAGAACTGCTGTAACAGTCATCCATATCACTGCTGAGGCATCCCTGGGGTATGTCATGGAGGTCACTACCGAGGCAGTTGTTGCTAAGACAAGGTATTGTGTAATTGTCATCTGGGTTATTCAGTATTTGACATTCTTCCTCTAGTTCATCGTGTCTCTTCATCAATTGACACACATTTAATTTTATTTCTTGATCATTGATTCTCATTGTTAATTCTCTTTTTTCCACGTCAATTAATGTGCGTCCAGTTGCTAGGAAGGGTCTCCCAAGGATGATCGGTGCCTTGTCATCTGCTTCACAATCAAGGACAAGGAAGTCGGCAGGAAAAATAAACTTGTCAACTCTTACTAGTATGTCCTCGATTTTGCCTTCAGGTTGTACATAGGATCTATCCGCGAGTTGGAGCATCACTGTTTTAGGCTTCGGCCTTCCAATTCCAAGCTTTTGGAAGACTGATTTAGGCATGAGGTTTTTGCTTGCTCCAAGGTCGCATAGGGCCTTTCCTTCATAACTCTTTCCAATCGTACAAGGTATAGTGAAACATCCAGGATCTTTTAACTTTGGTGGCATGCGGTTATGCAGCATTGCCATACATCCCTCGGTAGCAGCCACTGTCTCAAACTCACCTATTCGTTTTCTCTTGGACACCATGTCCTTTAGGAACTTGGCGTAATTGGGCATTTGTTCAATAGCCTCAACGAATGGTATGTTGATGTGGACTTGCTTCAAGATGTCGAAGAACTTCTTGAATTGCTGGTCCTGTTTTTGCTTTTTCAACCTTTGCGGGAAAGGTGGTGGTGGTCTCATCTCATCTAGGGTTTCTTGAATTTGAAATTTTA
This sequence comes from Abelmoschus esculentus, assembly GCA_035048815.1. NCBI lineage: Eukaryota > Viridiplantae > Streptophyta > Magnoliopsida > Malvales > Malvaceae > Abelmoschus > Abelmoschus esculentus. The sequence goes on along the minus strand of JAUCBN010000061.1, from coordinate 1,427,452 downwards.
TAGCTGGCACCACGGGAGTTGTTGCTGCCTCGGCAGACTGCTCAGGCGCTGTAGTGCTTGCTGCCGGGGCAGTGTTGTCAGCTTCAGTTTGCTCAGCCTCTTCTCTAGCTTGATCTGCTGATTGAGTTTGGCTCTCTGGAATCTTCTCCTTCAGCTGTAGACCACTCCTAGTAGTGATTGTCATACACTGTTCATGGTTTATTACCTTAGCAACTTCAGTATTGCTAGGTAGGCCTCCTTGTGGTCTAGTGTTTATGCATTGAGCAAACTGCCCAACCTGAGTTTCCAGCGTTTTTATGGCAGCTTCTTGATTTTGCAACCTCATCTCAATCCTATTCATGAAGGCATCTGTCCTTTTGATGAAATTACTGTTTTCCGCCATGTATGACTCAGTTTTCATCATAAAGGCATTTAGCGTGTTTTCCAATGAACTTACCGGTTGCTGCTGCATCTGCTGCTGCGGCATCGGCTGTTGGACTTGCTGCTGCGGCATTGGCTGCTGAAATCCTGATGGTTGGGTAATTGGGTTTAAGGCATTGTTTGGGTTGCTCCATGATAAGTTTGGATGCCTCTTCCATGAGGGGTTGTATGTGTTGGACATCACATTGTTGCGGTTGTAGTTCCCAACATACATACCAGTTTCTTGATTCATGCAGTCAGTGGAACTGTGGTTTCCTCCACATAAGTCACAGTATGAATCAATTACCTTGACCTCACGGGTATTGTGTTGTAACTGTAGGTTTTGCACCATCTTGGTAAGAGAGGTCAATTGTGCTGCCACTGAACTTGATGAATCTAATTCGTTTACCGTTGCTTGGCGTCTTACTCCTCCTCGCCTCGATGTAGGAAACTGGAAGTCATTCCTTGCGAGTTTATTCAAGATTTCAATAGCTTCCTCCGGTGCTTTGTCCAACATTGTCACTTGTGTCCATAATGGAAATCCATGCAGCGGACACTTGTGCAATAGCTCTATGTAGCGTTCCCATGCCTCGTACATTGGTTCGTCTTCAGCTTGTCGGAAAGAAGTAATTTCATTACGGATTCTATCGTATAGATTAGTAGGATTAAAGCGAGTAATGAAATCACGGCAAAGTTCACTCCAGGATCCAATAGATCCCGCTAGAATGCTATTTAACCAAGCTTTCGCCCTATCCCTCAGTGAATAGGGGAATAGCTTTAATCGCAAGACATCTTCATGGAATCCTTGGATTTTGAAAGAGTTGCAAATCTCCATGAAGGATTTGAGATGCTGCCTTGCGTCTTCAGTTGCAGACCCACCAAATTGTCCAATTGTGTTTAACATATTGAACATAGCAGGTTTAATTTCAAAATGGGCTGCTTCAATCTCGGGTGTAACGACGCTTGGGTTCAGTCCATTTAAGTCCTCCTCCAAGAAATCTCTGACAGTCAGCTGCCACGGCCCAGGTGGCGGCGGAAGACCTTCATTGCCGGCAGGTATGTTTTGTCCTGCCTGAACTTTTGCCATGACTCCTCGGATTTGTCTCCTAAACCTTAGCCCTGTTCTTTCGATCTCTGGATCTAACTCGTATAAGGGGTTGGTTGGATTGGCCCTGGTCATACACCAATAAAAAGAAAAGTAAAAGAAAAAGAAAAAGAAAAAGAAACAAGAAAATAAAGAAAACAAAATTTAGTTGCCAGTCCCCGGCAACAACGCCAAAAACTTGTCGCGTGTCAAAAGTGCGTGTTCAGTGCAAGTGGACACATCGCAAGTAATAAGTGATAAGTATATTATCGAGTTATCGTCTCCTCAGGGACCGGTATACTTAATATGTTTTCTTCACCTCCTTGTTCTGTAAAAAGATAAAAACACAAGTAAATTGATTTGGTTTATCTAAACTAAAAATAACTAAAATAAAAGTAAGGGTTGAAATAGTAGAGAGATGGGCTAGGATCCAGTTGCGTCGTATTGTGGAATTGATTGACTTGTCTCCGTCCAATGCAATCGTATATCACTGCCTCGGCAGCACTGCAGTTTTATTGCCTGGGCAGCGATAACAATGTCTGCCGCGGATCTCCCTTGCTCATGGGTAGACTTCACCAAAGTTCGGCAAAGTGTCCTTGAATGACTCTGCTTATCCCTAAGTCAGAGTGTTGTTGATGACTAGTCCTTGATGATACCTCCCGGCGTGAACCAATTATACTCATCAACCAATCTCACACTTCTTTTACCCGCTGAAACTCTTAACCTATCCCTAGGCCGAGTTAGTATTTCGCGATTGAAACACCGTACTTACCCCTTTCGTGAATCTAACTCTCCCGAGCTTAGATAAATGGATGATCACATTATCCTCTCCCGAGCTCAATTATGAAACAAGGAATAACAAAGGATAAGCAAACCTTGATAATCTTTATTGCATTGAATGAAAGACAAAGTACAATCTCCTCTCACAAATACTCTACAACCTTCACCTAATCCCTAAGAAGATTTAGAACATGATGGAGAAGAAAGAAACAAGAGTAGAAGTCGGCTCTCTCCCTAGGTATTTCTCATTTTTTTAATACATTGGGTGGCTCGGTTCTAATATAAGCTAGACCTAGGGCAAACCTTTCCTAAGTAGAATACAACTTGGAGTAGGGAACAAGTCAAGTACAAAATAATAATATGTTTCCAAGTTTATATTCGGCTAAGGGGGCTTTCTCGCGTGGTCTTTCCTTGGGCTTTTCCTTGTGCTAGCCAGCTCCGATCCATGGGCTTCAAGTCCATACACGTTCCTTGGATTTTTATCTTTCCATCGCCTATAGTCTTGCTTCCTGTTTTTCTGCTGCTGCCTCGGCCTTGTCGCTGCCGCGGCACTGGTTCTCCTGTACAGATATGAAAACGCAGTAAAACGTGCCTTTTTCTGTAAATATTATCTATATGAGTATAACTTCTAAATATATCACATTAAGCACATGCATTGGTCCGAGTGGGTGTATATTTGATGATTAATGCCCATAAAAGGAGTAAAAAGTGATAGTGTGTTGAGCACTTATCACACCCCCAAACTCGAACTATTGCTTGTCCTCAAGCAATGCAAACCATCAATTTGCCAAACTAAACTCTCTCTTGGTCTTACATGTCCATCTATTCTCCCCACCATAACTAGGCCTATTCTTAAGCCTTAACCATTCGGTTACTCAAGGGTTTACCTAGAAACAAACTATAAGAATTGTGAGTGTGTGCGTTTTTGTGGACAAGTTGATTAAAGGCTTTCTTAGATAAACTCTAAGTTCAAGACAAATAGAATTTGGTTAAGTGTTCTCTTCTTGTTAAACACCAAATCTTGGGCCAATTTCGGGAACCTCAAAGACTTGTGTTTTTCTTTTCACTAAATTCCTTCTTTCTTTTTAATATTCCTTAAAATATACTAGAGCCAATTTCGGGCACCTCTAGCATGAAGAAGAGATTTTTCTAGAGCCGGTGATAGGCACCTCTAGTTACTTTCCAAAAATCTAAGTCTTTATCACCTAAGTTCATTAAAAGAATTCCTATAATCCAACTAGTCCCAAAAGTTTTTAAAGTTCTTCCTATAGTAAGCTTCTAAGTTTTCCTCCTTAAGCATCCTAAGGTTAAGCCCTCTTAACAGAACCTAAACATGGTAAGGAGAAAGATTTCTATAGCCTTAAAGAACAAACTAAGGCAATACTGATGATAAGCAGTGCGAAAGTGTAGGCAGTTAATTCAAGTAAGGTGGGGAGCTTAAAAATTTTAAAAAAATCACTGGAATACTCCCTTTTTGGCAAGGCCGCGGCAGTAGATTGCTGCCTTGGCAGTGAATCTGCACCCCCAAACTCAAACCAAGCATTGTCCTCAATGCTTTATATTTGTAGAGATAAGCGGCAAAACAAAATATGAAAATAATAAACAGCAAATAGAAACAATAAAAGCAAGTAATATTGAATTAAGGACAAAGAAATTTAAAGCGACTCCGAAGAGCTGCTTGTAACAATTTTCCTCCTCGGCCTTGATGCCAAATGCTTTGTCCTTGGTGAAGGCGATGATTGTGCCTTTGCTTGCCGGGGTGGTTGGACTCGTGTGGGCGATGTCCGTTGCATTGGGGCCTCTACCTCTTCTCCTTCTTCTACATCAGCCATCTCTTCGGTGAGCATTACGTCCGTTCCTCCTCCCATTGTTGTTGCTCCTCCGATGTGGTGTGTACTTGGGCCGGTGGCAGTGGAGCTTTGGTGCACGTAGGCATCTATCTCGGCTGATAGACTGCCCATGATAATTGGTGATCTGGGTGGGGTGCTGAAAACGGCCATTCGCTTGGATGGCCTTCTGCTGACAGACGAGGTCGCGGCAGAATCTGCTGCCCTAGATGGGCCGGAAGCTTGGTATTGGGGCTGAGGGTCTGCATGGAAGAACGGCCTTGGTCCTCCCGGAGCTGGTTTAGTCTCGGTGTAAGGGGCGACTGTAACGAACAAGTTGCTGGGAAACTCCAGAAATTGTACTCCTTGATCCGGGAAGGCGTGCAGCATCATCTGGGCTAGAGTGCCATTGAAATCCCTTTGGTACTCCATGTACCTTTGTTGTCGGAGATCCATTGCTGCCATTCGTTGCAAGATCTCTTGGTACGGGTCTGCTGCGGTAGAGGTGTGGGCAGTACCAGGCATGTCTGTCGTGTACTAGGCCTCGGCAGCAGTATCGGCAGTCAACTATTGTGGCGTTGCTTGGACTGGCTATGCCTGCGTGATCTGCATGACTTTATGATAGAAGTCCCTGGTCCATCCTCATCGTGGGAGCGTGTATTCGTCCGTCTCTTCGATGGGCACACCTACTGCAACACATAAACCCGTGATCAAACAAGGGGAATACAATGGTCCCCTATCTTTCTTACCGCACTCGTGAAATTCCCGAAGGATGATCTCTCCAACGTTGATGGTTCTCTTGTTGATGATGGATTGGATCAACACCAATCTTTTGCGATCTGCCGTGCTATTGTGTGATGTGGGGATGAGCCGTCGTTTGACAAAGGTGTTCCATATCTTGGCCTCGGGTTTTAGACTTTGTCTTGTTACGGATCCTCGATGGGTATCGATTTCCCATGGTGTGTTCGCGTAACAAAGATCATCTTTGATGAGCTCGTAGTCCTCAGCAGTGACGTCCTCCATAAATTCGGCGTGGATGTCACTGTCAGGGGTGAGGCCGTAGAAATTATTGTTTATCTCAGTATCGAGCTGGACTGGCCTGCCGCGGTAATGAACGAAGAGGGAGTCTTTGCTGGGCCCGTACGCGTAGAACTCCTGGACGATCGTGGCATTCGCCTGGGCAGGTTGGAGATAGAAAATTTCCCAGTTTTCGTACTTAATTCTGTCGAAGAGGTAGTGCTCAATACCGTAGTTTTCTTCATCCACATGCTGGAAACCTTGTTCTACCCACAGTTGCCGAGCGATGAAAGATCGGTTGAAACGATCTTCAACATTGGCTGGGGCGAATCGCTTGTATGTGGCCATCAAGATTTGAGAGATTTGATTTCTTGGAGTTTCTCTTGAAAAGAATCTGAAATTCATAAAGATTAGTAGGCAGAGAGTAATGTGAGAGAGAGATTGTTATGAATACAAAAGAAAACAAGAATGCAAGAGTGAATAGTTCAAGAAGAAGGAGTTTTTTATATAGGCCTCGGCCTTGTGACCGTTTGAAGCCACTAGCCGTTTTGTAGCCGTTACTCTTTACTGTCGTTTCCTTTTTCTGCCGCGGCAGGAATCTCGGCAGGCTAGCCGTTACACTGTTCTGCCCGTTGAGACTGCTGTGGCCCTGACACTGTTTTTCTGCCTCGGTAGAGTTCCTACTATGAACTATTTCTCCTTTATTCTTGCTTATTATTCTAACCTAAAAAGATAAACATCAATAAAGAAACATCCAAATAATGAGAAGATAATTATTCCTAAATACCATAAAGAGAATTCATGAGAATACCAAATAAAATAAAAGAGAAAATTAATATAAAATAAGAATATAAAGAAAACTTATGGATGGTCGTTTTTGATATTTCTTATAGTCCATCTACACCCTCCATCGAGTGACAATTCTACTCAAGAAGATATGGGCTAATGCGGGTACGGATACTCCCATTTGTGCTATCATGGTGGAGGTGTCTTCCGTTTGTGTTCTTTTGTAGTCCATGCCTATCCTCCAACTTGATATTGTTTCTGAAGGCAAAAATAATTTGTTAGAAAAAATTATATCAACATCCAACCACTTAATTACCTCCTTGTTATTAACTTCCATCATAGTTGGATATAGCCTTCGTTGTCGTGGCAATTGCTGTGATAGCCAATTATCGTGGCAATCTTTTGCCAAAATTCGGTGTAAGTCAAGTGAAGAATCATCTTTCTTGAAGTCTTCAAGAATCAACCCACATTGTTTCTTATGCTTCTCAGTAATCTCCATCAGTAGAGACTTTGGCTTGGAACTAATATTAGATGGAATTACCACATAAATATCTAAACAATCATATCCTATTTGTGGTGGCTTCAAATCGTGTAACGTTGACTCCTCGGAAGATACTTGCAATGGAACAGATGAGTTTTTAAAGAATTCAAAAGGTTTATTCGTTACCATCTAATATTCCATTATCACGGCATTGCCATCTTGTTGATCAAGCATGTCGTTGTGTAACTGCCCCGGCAGTTATGAGTGAGAGTAATCCTCAGCTTCCTTTTTCAGCATCATTGCTGCCGCAACATCCTGGGAATCAGACTCCTCAAAATTTTCTAGAGCATTACTCTCATCGGCCTCGTTGAGTGGTATCGTGACAATGCCCTGTTCAGGCTTCTCTACTGCCGCGACAATTATTTCGGGAGACTCATCCAATGTTTGACAATCTTTCTTATCAACATGTTCTAGACTCAGAGGTTCCCGAATTTCCTCTATGTCCTCTAGTGTTGGGATTTCAGTATCCCTGAGGATTGATCGTTGGGTCATGTTATCCATGGCATATTCGGATCTCTGTAATTGATTTTCTGAATCCCTCAAGGGTGCATCCAATCTAGCTATATGTGCATCCATGAACCTTGATTGCTCTGTCATTAACTCTTCAATTCTAGCCTTTGATGCTTTCAATGTTTCCTCAAAAGAATTTGGATACTCTTGAGAAGAATTATATTGCCATGGCATATCTATAACATCAACAAAATTGTCATGATAGAAAAAATTTTGAGTGTTTTGATCATACCATGAAGGATTTTGTTGTTGGTTCCATCTATGGTCCTCTCTGTGGCCATATGTTCCAGTACTATACGGGCAATTGCTAACCAAATGATCATCTCCACAATTAAAACAAACATTTGCCCAGGCATAAACTTGTTGGGTTGCTCTTGGTTGGCATAGATAAACATCATTTAATCTAGGAAATTCTTGATTGGCTCGATTCATATCTTCCAACATCAACTCCCGAATATATTTCTTTCTTTCTCCTTGCATCTTGAAAATCCTTCAACTTGAAACACACCTGTAATTTTTAAAGAAAAAGAAAATATGTTAGTAAAAATAACTAAAAACAAGAAAATAAAGAAGACAAAATTTAGTTGCCAGTCCCCGGCAACGGCGCCAAAAACTTGTCACGTGTCAAAAGTGCGCGTTTAGTGCAAGTGGACACATCGAAAGTAATAAGTGATAAGTATTATCGGATTATTGTCTCCACAGGGACTGATATACTTAATATGTCTTCTTCACCTTCTTGTTCTGTAGAAAAGTAAAAAACACAAGTGAGTTGATTTGATTTATCTAAACTAAAATAACTAAATAAAAATAAAAGGTTGAAATAATAAAGAGAGATGGGCTAAGATCCATTTGCGTCGTATTACGGATTTGATTGACTTGTCTCTGTCCAATGCAATCATATATCACTGCCTCGGCAGCACTACAGTTTACTGCCTTGGTAGCGACAATACTATCTGCAGCGGCAATCCCTTGCTCGTGGGCAGACTTTACCAAAGTTCGGCAAAGTGTCCTTGGATGACTCCGCTTATCCCTAAGTCAGAGTGCTGTTGATGACTAGTCCTTGATGATACCTCCCGGCGTGAACCAATTATACTCACCAACCAATCTCACACTTCTTTTAGCCGTTGAAACTCTTAACCTATCCCTAGGCCGAGTTAGTATTTCGCGATTAAAACACCGTACTTACCCCTTTCGTGAATCTAACTCTCCCGAGCTTAGATAAATGGATGATTCACAATATCCTCTCCCGAGCTCAATTGTGAAAACAAGGAATAACAAAGGATAAGCAAACCTTGATAACTTTATTGCATTGAATCAAAGACAAAGTACAATCTCCTCTCACAAATACTCGACAACCTTCACCTAATCCCTAAGAAGGTTTAGAACATAATGGAGGAGAAGAAAACAAGAATAGAAATCGGCTCTCTCCCTAGGTATTTCGTGTTTTGTACATTGGGTGGCTAGGTCCTTATATAGGCTAGACCTAGGGCAAACCTTTCCTAAGTAGAATACAACTTGGAGTAGGAAACAAGTCAAGTACATAATAATAAAAATATTTCCAAGTTTGATTCGGCTAAGGGGGCTTTCCCGCGTGGTCTTTCCTTGGGCTTTTCCTTGTGCTAGCCAGCTCCGATCCATGGGCTTCAAGTCCATACACGTTCCTTGGATTTTTATCTTTCCATCGCCTATAGTCTTGCTTCCTGTCTTTCTGCTGCTGCCTCGGCATCAGGTCCAGCCTCGGCCTTGTCGCTGCCGCGGCATTGGTTCTCCTGCACAGATATGAAAACGCAGTAAAACGTGCCTTTTTCTGTAAATATTATCTATATGAGTATAACTTCTAAATATATCACATTAAGCACATGCATTGGTCCGAGTGGGTATATTTGATGATTAATGTCCATAAAAGGAGTAAAAAGTGATAGTGTGTTGAGCACTTATCAAAGCCCAAAGCTCAAGCCCGACATCAAGAAAAGCCCAATAAGAAAAAATCAAGGCGTAACACGATCCAACAAGCTAGAACACTTGGCCGAACTTGACGATCTATGGCTTAGGTCAATGACCAACGTTAACTTGGAAAACTGGGTCATTACATCTTGTTTTTTATCTAACTCTTTCGTCTTCTTTCTTCGAAAGAATTCTTGCAAATATGAGTGGAAGTTTCAATGATCTCATGATAATTGGAGAAGGAATAGAAGTAGGAGTTGAATTTTGAATCAAAAGTTATGATAATCTAGAAGTAGAAAAAGAGAAAGAAGCTAACGAATGTAACATGTTCAAGGTTCTCGAGGACATAAGAGAAAAAGGTCACTGCTCAGGGCACACATAGAAAATTTCGTAAAATAGTGCAAACCAGGAAATATTTGGACTACTCGTTTGACAAGCATCATAATTTATCAAATAAAATAAGTCTTAATCTCAAAATAAATAAATAAAGTAAAGTAGTGCAAAGAGAATAAGGGTCAATCCGCAAGGATTAAGGAGCTTCTGATATGTGGCGGCTAGATTATGACTATTGTGAAGTGGTAAATTAAAATGGAGGGTTTGATCAAGAGAAAATATAAACAAAGTAAATGATGTAAAAGTGAATGAATTTAAAAGTATAATGAAAGTAAATTTAAAGAGTAATCGAATTAAAATAACTAGCCTCAAGCTTCGCTCATCTTCAATTCAAATTGATTAATGAAAAATGATTTTTACTCCGGATACATGCAGGTTATAGTGTACAAGCCTAACCTTTATAACTTGTTTTTCTCTGTAGTAAACCAATAATATATAATCAATTTTTAAATTTCAGTTTCCTAGTTAGGCTAACCATGGATATCATTGTTTAAATAAAATAGTTTTAAAATCTGGAAAAATCAGACTTAGACTATGTTTTCTCGTTTAGAATCGAATCTGATCTCAATTCTCCTTAACGAATTAATCGCTATGTATGTTCACAGAAAGTCAAATTTGCTACAACTTGATCATTCCTCACAACTATAAATCCGAAAAACATTCAAGTTAATGTGCGCCTTTTAAAATGAAAACATAAAAATTTTAATAGAAAGGTCGATTATGGATCTAAGTTTTCAGAAAATTGAAAATGTATAATGAAGTTGTTGAGTGTTTTTAATTTTCACAAAGTGAATTGAAGCCTCGCTTTAAACCCTTGACTACTAATAAAAAAATTATCTAAACATGATTATAGTAAAAATCCTACTTAGTATTTTTAAAGAACATAAAATAGAATTTTATAAAACTTCAAAGATAGAAAGAACTAAGAATGAAAATTAAGGATGAGATGAAATGTGCTTAACCCAAGTGGGGTATTTATGGTCTCCTAAAATACTAAAATAACCTAAACTAATTAAAGATATATCCTAAATTATTTGAATTAAATCATAAAAGATAAAATCCAAATTTGAACTTTAAATTCAAATGATAAGCTATCAGGACTGTTAATAAGCTATCTTACCGCGCTAACATCCTCTCTATGATCTACTCCAATAATAGTTTTCATTTCATTTCATTTCTTTAAAGTTAATCTTCGTCTATTTCTTTTTAAGGTATATGTTTACCTCTACAAATCATTAAATGAATGAATCTTATTGAATCAAACCGTAAATAACGTGATAAACTGGGATCATATAATATTTTTTATAAAACTATCTTCCATTGAGTTTTATATGGTATGCCACCTTTCCCTAGATTATTTATAAAAATAACATCAATAAAATACTCTCGAATGTGTCATCTATATATAAAATTCACGAAATAACCACGTTATTACGTGACAAACTATTAGATATTAACTGTGTTAATTGTGGTTATTAGTTTGTTAGTCGGTTAATAGTTGATTATTAGGTTAGGCTATATAAGGAAAATAGATGTGTTGAGCAAACCATACTCTTTAACTCAAATATTATTGTAATCTCTTTTACATACATCATTCATCAGAAGTTTTCTTTTCTCTGTAATTTCTTTATTGTTGGTCACTACTTCGGCCAACACAATGTCGCCTTGCTCACATGGTATCATTAGCCAATGATCTTGAGGCCTGATTTCGCTGTTGATGTTGTTAAGTCTTCGCTCACCATTTGTCTCTTGCATTCCTAACATCGCCAAAAAAGATCCTGACATCGTTTTTTTTCGGCCGTTGCTGTTTGGGTTTTGTTCTCCATTTTCTTGTCTGTTTTTCTTGAAATCATTTCTATCATTTGAATTTTAAGTCATTACCATTGTTGCAATGCTATTCATCAACTATAACTTGTTCATTTGCCGTCGGTCTTGATATCGTTCCGCTTCCACTATCGATCTCAATTGTTGGCTTTCTCAATTACGACTTTCGTCTGCTCATGGATTTGCTTCTTCTACTGCTGCTCATGTGCGAATCACTATTACTTCATCTTAATCGAGAGATTCATCTTAATGCATTATTGGAATAATCTTTTCTGATACTATGATTTGTCCATTGAAGCTGCCATCAACATCGTCGCACATTTTTTTTTTGTTTCTTGAATTGAAGTTCTGCTCTTCATTCTCTTGCGATTGGTTGCTTCTCGATCTCATCCTTTTTGGAGATTTATGCAATTCATCAATCTAGAAGGTTCATTATTCTAGTGAGATCTTTCGCTTTTCCATATTACTTCTTATTTGGTTAGTCGGAGATGATCGCAAGGATTCTAGTTTTTTTAGAATTGGGAGAAAATTATAACATGAAAGGAAGAATTGGTTTGGGTTAAACAAATATAATACTGAAATAATCTTTTACCCTCAATGCTGCATTGTTTACCAGTTCGTAATTTGATTATTGTTGCTACTTGATTGGATATTCAAGAGTTTTGTGAATATAGTTCTATTGAATTGAGGACTTTGATATTCGGGTTGTGTGGTTTTGGTTTTAAGTTGATTGTTACTGCAGTGTATTGGTTTTTAGCTAATACAAGTAAAGTTCTTCATTTATGTTTGTTTCATACACAATGATACTTGAAATTTTGGTTTAACAACCAAGTTTTCATAGGAAGAAAATCTCTGGGAAGAGTTTAGTGTTTAACAGCCTCACTCTTTATTAACCAGACATAATATGGTGTTTTCTTGTGCAAAAAAGACTTCTGATTTCACCTGGGAGATCGTAGTTTAACCGCCTTGTTCCCACAAAAAGAATGGTTGAATAAGTGATGAAGGAATACCATGAAGATGAACGAAGAAGAGATTTCTAAAAGAATTTCAGATGAAAAAAAAAAGTTGTACGACATGAAAAGGGTGAGTAAGGAAGAACGAAAGAACACTTTCGATTTTCGATAAACCACTAATGTCACCTTCTTATCGTCCATATGGATCAACTAATGAAGTGTTAACCCTACAATATGGGCACCAGAAGCTGGACCAAGTATTGCACCACCAGCAGGATATGTATTTGAAACGGCAGAAGCAAGCAAGTGTTGATCTTCATCACTGAGCAAATCTTCAGCAACAACTCTGTCATATGGACCAACTAAAGAAGTGTTAACCCTACAATCTAGACACCAACAGCTGGATCAAGCATTGCACCACTAGCAGGATATGTATTTGACACAGCAGAAGCAAACAAGTGTTGATCTTCATCACCGAGCAAATCTTCAGCAACAACTTTGTCATACACCCGGAATAAAACCGTCTTGTGCAGGAGAAACAAAAATGTCCCCGTCTTCAAGAGTATTTTTTTCACTAGAGTTGTAAATGTTATTCCGAATGAAAGCTAGATATGTAAATCATTGCTCTTGGCCATCACATTGGATCAGAGGTCAACCATACTTTACAACATTTGTTTGAGACTCAAGAAGTTCAAGAAGCAGGGAGAATGTTAGATATTAACTGTGTTAATTGTGGTTATTAGTTTGTTAGTCGGTTAATAGTTGGTTATTAGGTTAGTCTATATAAAACAAATAGATGTGTTGAGCAAATCAGAAATTTTCTTTTCTCTGTAATTTCTTCACTATTTGTCGCTACTCCGGCCAACACAATGTCGCCTTTCTCACACAAACAACTTAGAATGTTCCTATATATTATCCTTCTTTAATTAATGTTAAACAGATTTGTCCGCTATAAAACCTACAACTTGAAGGTGATTTTATTATTATAACTTTCACATGCGTGAAGTGATTAACTGCGTAGACATTTGAATGGGTAGAAATCTCTTACCTCTTAATTGTGTGTTTTATATATTCTGTTAAAAAATTTTAAAAATTAAATTTTAAACCTTAGCTCTAATTTTCTACATCATAAACCCTACACCTTCTTAAAAAATATACCCTATCCCTAATTCCTTAAACCTTAATCACAACTTCTAACTTTAAACTCTAAACCCATTAATTAAAATAAAAACACCGATAAAAACTCGATTAAGATATAAACGATTTACACCCCATTTAAATACCCTATATGAAAAATCTACAATAAATTATTCCAAGTTTATATAAAATATAATTATAACATGAACTCAATATGTCTGCACTGGTAAAAGAAAGCCCAACGTTATCTGAGCAAAACATTAGAATTAATTAAAATTTGTCGTCATTACATTAACGTTAGCATCACTCTAGGAATTTGTTTCAACGAAACACTGCTTCGTTTTTAGTTTTGAATATTGTCAAAAAAATTTAATTTCAAATAAAGTAATAATCTTATCTCGTGATCTAGATGTCTAACATGTATCTTTTAATTATTTAAATGATCCTACGATAAATCTTATACACCATCATCTATCATTAATCATATATATTGTTATATACTATTAATTATTCAAATATTTTTGAAGTCATATAGACCGAGAACATTATTATCTCTTTTTAGAATAAAATCTAAAAAAATATTTTTATATTAATTTTTTGATTTTTTTTAGTAAAATATACAAATGATAATTGAATTTATGTAAATTATTCAATTTGATAACAAAATTTTTAATTTCTTTAAAATTGTCATTAAACTTTTAGTTTTGCTTTAAATAGGTCACTGACCCATTAACGATCATTAAAAAAATGATATAACAGTCAAAATATTTTTTTTATAATAACAAATTTAATCATCCACAATTGTATATTCAAAAAAAATTCCAAGTTAAAAAAATAAATTTAACCCTCTTCATTAAACATTTTTTTTTAAATTTGAGCCTATTTTAATTAAAAATAATTTAATCATAAATTTAAAACTAAAATACTAAACTCTAAATATATTAATTCTAAATACTAAAATAAACGCTCATAAATCCTAAACCAAGCAAAGTTATTGGTACTCATTCTTAACGTCACATAATCTGACTTGTAAGTAACCTCACGATATGTCATTCTGTAACTTAGAACGTGTGATCTATGGAATCAAAAGCAACTAGTACACCTAGAAAGGAGTTGTTCTAATGTAAAAGAAAAAGACAAATTACTCATTTGTGTTGAGTCACTTCAAACTTCAAACTTTCTTTTCGGATGTAGCATTATTTGGTTTAGGATTTAAAAGTTTTAAGATTTATGGTTTATAGTTTAAGTATCTAGAGTTTAAAGTTTTAGTTTTGAAGTTCAGAGTTTAATTATTTTTAGTTAAAATGGTCCTTATTTGAAATAAAGTGCAAATAATAAAAGTTAAAATTATTATTTTTTCAAAATAGGATAAAATGGTTTGAATGCGCAAACAAGAAAGATTAAATGTGTTATTATATAAAATATTTTAACTATCTAGTCACCTTTTAATGGCTTTTAACGTGTCAATGATCAATTTGGAGTAAAACTAAAAGCCCATTAATAATATTAAAGCAATTGAAAATCTGGTTATCAAATTGAATTATTTTCCAAAGTTACTGAGCATTTATATATTTTATCCAAAAAGAAAAAAACTGAAAAATTTATACAAAAATTATTTTTTAGACTTTATTTAAAAAGAGAAAATAACACCCTCCGTCCCTATGATTTCAAAATTATTTAAAATATAACAGTACACATGATTAGTAGTTCATAGCGGTTATCGTAGTATTATCTTTCGATCGATATCTAAACTCTCAAGAAATGTAATCCTCGTTGTTTTGGTTAACGATGTAAAAATATGTAATTAGATGGGTTTTAGGTCGGCACATATTGAATACAAGTCATTTCAATTTGATTTGAGCCTGGTACGATTCGGATTCCTTTTAGTTCAAGTTCATTTCAGATTGGGTCAAACCATTTCGGGTCTGAATTAGTTAATTGACGAGTTAATTCGGTTTTGATAGAATCTAGGTCGGGTTCATTTTAAGTCAATTTAATTTCTAGTCGGGTTCATTTCAAGTAAGGTTCATTTCAGCCAGGTAATTTCAAGTCGGTTCCATTTCAGGTTGGGTTAATTTAGGTTTTAAATTCGTATTAAATTTGAGTTTTGCACAATTAGTCATAGACTTCAGTTTATATCATTTCTAGTGAATTATTTAACTCTTTTCACGAACACGAATTATATTAAAAATAAATATTAAGCTTTTGAATGAATAAAAATATCAGAAAGATGCTTTTTGTAGAGCTTTTATTTTCAACATTGGCTTAATATATTTGTTTGAGACTAAAATTAGAAGAGATCATACTCAACCTATTTTGAGCAAATGGTTTCGAGTTTGAAAGTGGATGTCAAATTATGATTTTGTTAGTAATGGTAGGAATTAGGATATGGTTATTATGGAGGGGGCTTTGTATTGACCTCCTGTCTGTTATGGATCATTGTTTGACTGGTAAGGTCACTTGTAGTGAGTTTGTATTCTTTCTTTTTTACTATTTTTGGAAACAATATTAGGGATACAAAAGAGATTTTATGGAGTTATTTAGAGTTTGTTAGTGTAAGATCTTTGTCATGTCTTCTGGATAGTGATTTTAATGTTATGTAGTATCATAATAAAAGTTTTAATTTTTTAGATGGGGTTGTAAACTTTTTGGACATTAAGTATTTTTTAGCTTGTGTCAATTTTATTGAGGTTCAAGATTATCCTTGATATGATCCTTTGTTAACATGGTCGAATCATTAAGAGGGTAGGTTTTGTTGACAGTATTAGTATACAAGTTTCTGCATAGCTTTACATGAAATTGTTTTTCTGTTGGTAGGTTAATCAACTTGGAGTTTTCAGCTTTTCATTCACTTGTAGTGGGTGCCCTTGCTGTTGTAACAGATTGAAATTTAGCAGGCGTATTGATACGCATAAGTTTGGTTTCAATACCTACCTTTACAGTTTCAAATGGTATCAGAACGATCCTTTAGGCGTATCGAAACGCGAGCTTGTAGCGCAGGCAAACTTCTGAGTTATCGATGGTGTATCGAACACTTAAGACTTGTATCGATCCAATTTTTTGTTTACTATAGTATCGATACCGGGGAAGGTTGTTTCGAAACCCCTGTTAGGTAATGTCGTTAAAGGCTGAAATATAACTATGAAAACTTAAATTTTAGTTACCAAACTTTGAGGAACCAATTAGATGACTTGTAGATATTATTTTAAGCTGAAAATTTACGTGCAAGCATAGAATATACTTAACTAAGGATTGGTAACTTTAATTCCACTATTAGATCACAAACATCTACAAAAATTACAATTAGGTATTAGTGTCGAGAATGATGTCTATCTGACTCGATCCTAGTAGTATGTCGAGTAGATGCGGAACCTATAAAATAATATATACATAAGATACACTACTATATCACTAAACAGGAAAGTACACAAAACAGAAATAAAACAGATAACTCACGTCCGTGTCCCAAAGTCTGAGCAAAAGGAGGTCATCCAGGAGGAAGAGGAGGAGGAAAATACTCGATGTCTAAATCCACATCACCTGAACCAAACAGTAAACCAATTTCAGATTCTGCGAAAGATAACTTTTTATTAAACATTCAAACCAAAAAGCCTTAAAAACAACTATCGCGTGTCAAAAGTGCGCGTTTAGTGCAAGCGGACACATCGCAAGTAATAAGTGATAAGTATATTATCGAGTTATCGTCTCCTCAGGGACTGGTATACTCAATATGCCTTCTTTATCTTCTTGCTCTGTAGAAAAATAAAAACACAAGTGAATGGGTGTGATTTATTTAAACTAAGGTAATTGAATAAAAATAAAAGAGTCGAAATATTAGAGAGAAAGATGGGCCAGGATCCAGTTGTATTGTATTGTGGACTTGATTGACTTGTCTTTATCCAATGCAATCGTATATCTCTGCCTCGGCAGCACTGCAGTTTACTGCCTGGGCAGCGATAACGTTGTCTTCCGCGGCAATCCCTTGCTCGTGGGCAGACCTTACCAAAGTTCGGCAAAGTGTCCTTGAATGACTCCGCTTATCCCTAAGTCAGAGTGTTGTTGATGACTAGTCCTTGATGATACCTCCCGGCGTGAACCAATTATACTCACCAACCAATCTCACACTTCTTTTAGCCGCTGAAACTCTTAACCTATCCCTAGGCCGAGTTAGTATTTCGCGATTGAAACACCGTACTTACCCCTTTCGTGAATCTAACTCTCCCGAGCTTAGATAAATGGATTACTCACAAACTTCCCTCCCGGGCTTGAATGGGAGAACAAGGAATAACACAGGATAAGCAAACCTTGATAATTCTTATTGCATTGAATGAAAGATAAAGTACAATCTCCTCTCACAAATACTCCACAACCTTCACCTAAACCCTATGAAGGTTTTAGAACATGATGGAGAGGAAAGAAACAAGAGTAGAAGTCGGCTCTCCCTAGGTATTTCGATATATCATACATTGGGTGGCTAGGTCTTTATATAGGCTAGACCTAGGGCAAACCTTTCCTAAGTAGAATACAACTTGGAGTAGGGAACAAGTCAAGTACATAATAATAATATATTTCCAAGTTTATATTCGGCTAAGGGGCTTTCCCGCGTGATCTTCCTTTGGGCTTTTCCTTGTACTAGCCAGCTCTGATTCATGGGCTTCAAGTCCAGACACGTTCCTTGGATTTTTGTCTTTCCATCGCCTATCACTTTGCTTCCTGTCTTCCTGTTGCTGCCTCTGCATCAGGTCCTGCCTCGGCCTTGTCTTTGCCGCGGCAATGGTTTTCCTGCACAGATGTGAAAACGCGGTAAAACATGCCTTTTTCTATAAATATTATCTATTTAAGTATAACTTCTAAATATATCACATTAAGCACATGCATTGGTTCAAGTGGGTGAATATTTGGTGATAAATGCCGATAAAAGGAGTATAAAGTGATAGTGTGTTGAGCACTTATCACACCCCCAAACTCGAACTATTTCTTGTCCTCAAGCAATGCAAACCATCAATTTGCCGAACTCTATTCTCTCTTGGTCTTACATGTCCATCTATTCTCCCCACCATAGCTAGGCCTATCTTTAAGATTTGACCATTCGGCTACCTAAGAATTTACCTAGAAACAAACTATAGGATTGTGAGTGTGTGCGTTTTTGTGGACAAGTTGATTAAAGGCTTTCTTAGATAAACTCTAAGTTCAAGACAAATAGACATTGGTTTAAGTGTTCTCTTCTTTTTTAAACCCCAAATCTTGAGCCGGTTTCGGGCACCTCAAAGACTTGTGTTTTTCTTTTCACTAAAAACCCCTTTTTTTATTTTTCTTTTTAATATTCCTTAATACATACTAGAGCCAATTTCGGGCACCTTTAGCATGAAGAAGAGGTTTTCTAGAGCCGGTGGTAGGCACCTCTAGTTACTTTCCAAAAATCTAAGTCTTTATCACCTAAGTTTATTAAAAGAATTCCTATAATCCAACAAGTCCCAAAAGTGTTTAAAGTTCTTCCTATAGTAAGCTTCTAAGTTTTCATCCTTAAGCATCCTAAGGTTAAGCCCTCTTAACAGAACCTAAACATGGTAATGAGAAAGATTTCTATAGCCTTAAAGAATAAACTAAGGCAATACTGATGATGGGCAGTGCAAGAGTGTAGGCAGTTAATTCAAGTGAGGCGGGGAGCATAAAAAAAATCACTGGAATACTCCCTTTTGGCAAGGCCGCGGTAGTAGATTGCTGCCTTGGCAGTGAATCTGCACCCCCAAACTCAAACCAAGCATTGTCCTCAATGCTTTATATTTCGAAGGAATAAACGGCAAACAGAATACGAATTATATGCAGCAAGGAAAGATAGTAAAAGCAATTGAATATTGAAATAAAGGACAAGGAATTTTAAAGCGACTCCGAAGAGCTGCTCGTAACAATTTTTCTCCGTTGCCTAGATGCCATGTGCTTTGTCCTTGGGGAGGGCGATGGTTGCGCCTTTGCTTGCCTCGGCGGCTGGACTCGAGTGGGTGGGGTCCTATGCATCAGGGCTTCTACTTCTTCTCCTTCTTCAACATCCTCCATCTCTTCGGTTATCATCACGTCTGTTCCTCCTCCCATCGCAGTTGCTCCTCCTGTATGGTGTGTGCTTGGGCCGGCGGCAATAGAGCCTTGGTGTACATAAGCATCTATCTCGGCGGATAGATTGCCCATGATAATTGGCGATCTTGGTGGAGTGCTGAAAACGGCTCTCCGCTTGGATGGCCTTCGGCTGACAGATGAGGCCGCGGCAGAATCTGCTGGCCTAGATGGTCTAGCAGCCTGGTATTGGGGCTGAGGGTCCGGATGAAAGAACGGTCGTGGTCCTCCTGGGGCTGGTGTAGTCTCGGTGTAGGGTGCGGCAGTAATGAACATATTGCTTGGGAACTCTGGGAATTGGACGCCTTGGTCCGGGAATGCGTGCATCATCATTTGGACGAGCGTTCCATTGAAGTCCCGTTGGTACTCCATGTACCGTTGTTGTCGAAGATCCATCGCGGCCATCCGCTGCAAGATTTCTTGATACGGGTCTGCTGCGGCAGAGGTGTGGGCAGTACCAGGCATATCTGCCGTGTACTGGGCCCCGGCAGCAGTATCGGCAGTGAACTGCTGCGGTGTTGCTTGTACAGGTTCTGCTTGTGTGATCTGCATGACTTTGTGGCAGAATTCCCTGGTCCTCGATCTTTCTTACCGCACTCGTGAATCTCCCGTAGGATAATTTCTCCAACGTTGATGGTCCTTTTGTTGATGATGGATTGGATA
The DNA here is from genome assembly GCA_035048815.1 of Abelmoschus esculentus. Classification (NCBI taxonomy): domain Eukaryota; kingdom Viridiplantae; phylum Streptophyta; class Magnoliopsida; order Malvales; family Malvaceae; genus Abelmoschus; species Abelmoschus esculentus. The sequence continues at coordinate 1,407,487 of JAUCBN010000061.1, read as the reverse complement.
AGCACCAATATCTTGCGATCCATCGTGCTGTTGTGTGATGTTGGGATGAGGCGTCGTTTGACGTAGGTGTTCCACATCTTGGCCTCCGGCTTCAAACTTTGTCTTGTTATGGAACCCCGATGGGTACCGGTTTCCCATGGAGTGTTCGCGTAACAAAGATCGTCTTTGATAAGTTCATAGTCTTCGGCAGTGATATCTTGCAAGAAATCAGCATGGAGATCACTGTTTGGGGTGAGGCCGTAGAAGTTGTTGATCGTCTCGGCATCGAGTTGCACTGGCTTGCCATGGCAGTGAACAAAGAGAGAGTCTTTGCTGGGCCCATGAGCGTAGAACTCCCGTACTATTGTGGCGTTTGCCTGGGCAGGTTGCAAACAAAATATTTCCCAATTTTGGTACTTGATTCTGTCGAACAAGTAGTGTTCGATACCATAATTCTCTTCGTCCGCGTGCTGGAACCCTTGTTCTTCCCAAAGTTGCCTCGCGATGAAGGATCGATTGAATCGATCTTCAACGTTGGCTGGGGCGAATCTTTTGTAAGTTGCCATCAAGAAAGAGAAGATTAAGTTCTTGGAGGTTTTCTTGAAGAGAATCTGGAGAATTAGAAGGGATTAATAGGCAACGAGTAATTTGAGAGAGGGATTGTTAAGAATACTAAAGAAAACAAGAAGATAAGAGTGAATAGTTCAAGAGGAAGGAGTGTCTTATATAGGCCTTGGCCTTGTGACCGTTGAGATCACTAGCCGTTGTTGTAACCGTTTCCTTCTGCTGTCGTTTCCTTTTCTGCCGTGACAGGTATCTCGGCAGACTAGCCGTTACACTTTTCTGCCCATTGGGACTGTTGCGGCTCTGACACTGTTGTATTGCCTCGACAGAGTTCCTGCCGTGAACTATTTTTCCCTTATCTTTATTTTTTTATTCCTGAATAAAAATTTAAACACACAAAAGAAAAATACTGAAAACGAAAATAATTAGCAAAAATAATAAACTAATAACCCTAATATAATATTTAAAGTAAAATGGAGAGGCTAGGTTACTGGTGGAGAGCATGCGAATGCATCTCCAAAATTTATTTTCTCCATTAGGCCCAAATTTTGTATCGGGTGCGGGCCGCTCCTTTGTGCTTTCTGTCCATCCATCTTGGGCTTGATTTTCTTACCAAATATCCTGCCGAGCAGACTGCCCAGGCAGGATATCTTATTGTCTACTGTGCGGATGGCCTTGCATTCCTCTAGATCGTCATACCTCTTTAAGTTGTGGAATGCGTTGAGTTTGACTTGTTGGTCATTGACCCGCATAGTCAGCTCTCCTTTTTCCACGTCAATCAATGTACGTCTAGTTGCTAGGAAGGGTCTCCCAAGGATGATCGGGGCGTTGTCATCTGCTTCACAATCAAGGATAAGGAAGTCAGCAGGAAAAATAAACTTGTCAACTCTTACCAGTATGTCCTCGATTTTGCCTTCAGGTTGCACATAAGATTTATCCGCGAGTTGGAGCATTACTGTTGTAGGCTTCGGCCTTCCAATTCTAAGTTTTTGGAAAACTGATTTGGGCATGAGGTTTATACTTGCTCCAAGGTCGCACAGGGCCTTTCCTTCATAACTCTTTCCTATCGCACAAGGTATAGTGAAGCAACCAGGATCTTTTAACTTTGGTGGCATGCGGTTATGCAGCATTGCCATGCATCCCTCGGTGGCAGCCACTGTCTCAAACTCACCTATTCGTCTTCTCTTTGATACCATATCTTTTAAGAACTTGGCATAGTTGGGCATTTTTTCAATGGCCTCAATGAATGGTATGTTGATATGGACTTGCTTCAAGATATCGAGGAACTTCTTGAACTGTTGATCCTGTTTTAGTTTCTTCAACCTTTGCGGGAAAGGTGGTGGTGGTCTCATCTTGTCTAGGGTTTCTTTAGTTTGGAATCGTATACCTGGTACCACTGGAATTTTTGCTGCCTCGGCAGACTGCTCAGGCGCTGCAGTGCTTGCTGCTGGGGCAGTGTTGTCAGTCTCGGTTTGCTCAGCCTCTTCTCTTGATTGATCCGCCGGTTGGGTTCGGTTCTCTGGGATCTTCTCTTTCAACTGTAGACCACTCTTGGTAGTGATTGCCTTACACTGTTCATGGCTTAGTACCTTAGCAACCTCAGTATTGCTAGGTAGGCCTCCTTGTGGTCTAGTGTTTATACATTGAGCAAACTGCCCAACCTGAGTTTCCAAAGTTTTTATGGTCGCTTCTTGATTTTATAGCCTCATCTCAGTCCTATTCATGAAGGCGTCGGTCCTCTTGATGAAATTACTATTTTCCGCCATGTATGACTCGGTTTTCATCATGAAGGCCTTTAGCGTGTTTTCCAATGAATTGACCGGTTGCTGTTGCATCTACTGCTGCAGCATCGGTTGTTGGACTTGCTGCTGCGGCATTAGCTGCTGAAATCCTGGTGGTTGGGTGATTGGGTTTAAGGCATTATCTGGGTTGCTCCATGATAAGTTTGGATTCCTCTTCCATGAGGGGTTGTACGTGTTGGACATCACATTGTTACGGTTGTAGTTTCCAACATACATACCGGTTTCTTGATTCATGCAATCAACAGAACTTTGGTTACCTCCACATAAATCACAACATAAATCAATTACCTTGACCTCACGGGTATTGTTTTGTAATTGTAGGTTTCGCACCATCTTGGTAAGAGAGGCCAATTGTGCTGCCACTGAACTTGATGAATCTAATTCGTTTACCATGGCTTGGCGTCTTACTCCTCCTCGCCTAGATGTGGGAAACTGGAAGTCATTCCTTTCTAGTTTATTCAAAATTTCAATAGCTTCCTCGGGTGCCTTGTCCAGGAGTGTGCCGTTTGCCGAGGCATCTAACATCATCCTTGTCGGGGCATTTGTGGCGTTGTAAAACATTGTCACTTGTGTCCATAAGGGAAATCCATGCAGCGGACACTTGTGCAATAGCTCTCTATAGCGTTCCCATGCCTCGTACATTGGTTCGTCTTCAGCCTGTCGGAAAGAAGTAATTTCATTACGAATTCTATCATATAGATTAGTGGGATTAAAGCGAGTAATGAAATCACGGCAAAGTTCACTCCAGGATCCAATAGATCCCGCTGGATTGCTATTCAACCAAGCTTTCGCCCTATCCCTCAGTGAATAGGGGAATAGCTTTAACCGCAAGACATCTTCATGGACTCCTTGGATTTTGAAAGAGTTGCAGATTTCCATGAAAGATTTGAGATGTTGCCTTGCGTCTTCAGTTGCAGACCCACCAAATTGTCCAATTGTGTTTAACATATTGAACATAACGGTTTTGAGTTCAAAATGGGCTGCTTCAATTTCCGGTGTAACGACTCCTGGGTTTAGTCCATTTAAGTCCTCCTCCAAGAAATCTCTGACAGTCAGCTACCGCGGCCCAGGTGGCGGCGGTAGACCTTCATTGCCGGCAGGTATGTTTTGTCCTGCCTGAACCTCTGCCATGACTCCTCGAATTTGTCTCCTCAACCTTAACCCTGTTCTTTCAATCTCAAAATCTAACTCGTATAAGGGGTTGGTTGGATTGGCCCTGGTCATACACCAAGAAAAACAAAAGTAAAATAAAAATAAAAATAAAAAGGAACAAGAAAATAAGGAAAACAAAATTTAGTTGTCATTCCTCGGCAACGGCGCCAAAAACTTGTCGCGTGTCAAAAGTGCGCGTTTAGTGCAAGCGGACACATCGCAAGTAATAAGTGATAAGTATATTATCGAGTTATCGTCTCCTCAGGGACTGGTATACTCAATATGCCTTCTTTATCTTCTTGCTCTGTAGAAAAATAAAAACACAAGTGAATGGGTGTGATTTATTTAAACTAAGGTAATTGAATAAAAATAAAAGAGTCGAAATATTAGAGAGAAAGATGGGCCAAGATCCAGTTGTATTGTATTGTGGACTTGATTGACTTGTCTTTATCCAATGCAATCGTATATCTCTGCCTCGGCAGCACTGCAGTTTACTGCCTGGGCAGCGATAACGTTGTCTGCCGCGGCAATCCTTGCTCGTGGGCAGACCTTACCAAAGTTCGGCAAAGTGTCCTTGAATGACCCCACTTATCCCTAAGTCAGAGTGCTGTTGATGTCTAGTCCTTGATGATACCTCCCGGCGTGAACCAATTATACTCACCAACCAATCTCACACTTCTTTTAGCCGCTGAAACTCTTAACCTATCCCTAGGCCGAGTTAGTATTTCGCGATTGAAACACCGTACTTACCCCTTTCGTGAATCTAACTCTCCCGAGCTTAGATAAATGGATTACTCACAAACTTCCCTCCCAGGCTTGAATGCGAGAACAAGAAATAACAAAGGATAAGCAAACCTTGATAATTCTTATTACATTGAATGAAAAATAAAGTACAATCTCCTCTCACAAATATTCCACAACCTTCACCTAAACCCTATGAAGGTTTTAGAACATGATGGAGAGGAAAGAAACAAGAGTAGAAGTCGGCTCTCCCTAGGTATTTCGATATATCATACATTGGGTGGCTAGGTCTTTATATAGGCTAGACCTAGGGCAAACCTTTCCTAAGTAGAATACAACTTGGAGTAGGGAACAAGTCAAGTACATAATAATATTATATTTCCAAGTTTGAATTCGGCTAAGGGGGCTTTCCCGCGTGATCTTCCTTTGGGCTTTTTCTTGTACTAGCCAGCTCCGATTCATGGGCTTCAAGTCCAGACACGTTCCTTGGATTTTTGTCTTTCCATCGCCTATCACTTTGCTTCCTGTCTTCCTGCTGCTACCTCGGCATCAGGTCCTGCCTCGGCCTTGTCTTTGCCGCGGCAATGGTTTTCCTGCACAGATTTGAAAACGCAGTAAAACATGCCTTTTTTCTATAAATATTATCTATTTAAGTATAACTTCTAAATATATCACATTAAGCACATGCATTGGTTCAAGTGGGTGAATATTTGGTGATAAATGCTGATAAAAGGAGTATAAAGTGATAGTGTGTTGAGCACTTATCAACAACACTTCGTGTTTGAATTTTGAGAAACGGACAACGCCATCGAACACAAGACGTCAATAAACATAGAGTGGGATCGGGTTGGAAAAATTCAGCACTGACGTTAGCAGTTGATGTTAGCATTGGTCAACGCTAACGTCAGAAGATGACATCAGCTGGTCAACCGGGTCGGATCATGGGTCGGGTTGGTCAACGAGTCGGGTGGGTCAACGGGTCACAGGTTTTCCTGAGAACATTTAGGAATTTCCAAATTTTTCCCAGGCTCAAGTTACTCAGTTTTAATTTCCGAAAACAATTCTTCCTTTCCCAGATTCGAAAACTAACCTATTCAAATCGAAGAAAATACAACAAACATATTTATTCCTTATTTTTCAACTACAAAAAGAAAAACACCTACTCCCTTAAAATATTTGAAACAAAAGAGAGAAAAGAAAGAGAAGTTAACACATACACTCAAAAGATAATAAGAAAAAATATGTCAGAGGAAAAAACCACTCAGTTTGGACATGAAAATCATATATGAGAGGGAGAGGTTTAGACGGAAGAAATTAAACAACTCTTAAAGGATAAATAACTCCAAAACCAAAAATGAAACGAAAAATAGGGGAAGAAACTGATCTCAGAAAATAATTGGTGAAATTACCTAACAAGGGTCCCAACTTCAATAATTTTTTCAAAAGGCCCCTTAAATTTTATGAAATTACAAAATAACCACTAAAAATCCAATTAAGATTCAATCAGAAATCCCCAAATTCTAGGGCTTCGAATTAGGGATTTGAAACAATTAGGGTCTTAAATTGGTATGTTACAATATACAAACATGTAGTGTTCGATGAGAGTGAATTTCCTTTTATCGATAAAACTAGAGAGAACCACACCTCCAGCTCGAGTATATGCACGTCACCCTCCCTATGCATGTTTCCAGCTACCAAGCTTCACCCTCAAGTTGTTGATCCTGATTCCCTACCTACCAGCTCAATAAAACAAGTTATACAATCCCCCGCATGGCGTGATACTGCACTGTCCGATTACAACCCCCTTGTGGCAAATGGCACATGGTCTCTTGTTCCCTTACCTGATAGTGCTCACAACATTGGATGCAAGTAGATATTTTGGGCTAAATACAAATTTGATGGGTTTATCTCGTGCTATAAGACGTGCCTTTTTGCTTAGGGATTTTCACAAATACTAGGACAAGACTTTGACAATACTTTTAGTCATGTCGTTCGTTTTTTTCATATTGAACATCCTCTTGTAATTGGCAGTAACAAATAAGTGAAAACTTCACCAAGTTGATGTTAAAAACGTTTTTCTCATTGGTGGATTGGATGAGGAAGTTTTCATGGTCCAACCCCTAGGTTCAAAAAGCTTGTTGAGGATGGTTCGACACTTGTTTCTTCTTTAAAGAAAGCTTTTCATGGGTTGCAACAAGCTCCTCACAACTGGTATACGAAATTACATGACTATCTTGTTAGGCTTGGTTTTAAGGAATCAACGGCTGACACATCTTTATTTATTCAAAAAGATAATGGTACGGTCACCTATCTCCTTGTCTACATCAATGATATCATTGTTACTGGATCATCTGAAGCAATGTTTCAAGAAGTGATCCATAATCTCAACACACAATTTTCCTTCAAGGATTTAGGTGAACTATCTTATTTTCTTGGAATAACGACTTATCGTAATTTGATCATTTCTTAAGGATGTTTTTCTCAAAACAAATTTCTCAATTTGATCCTTTCTTAAGGATATTTTTCTCAAAACAAATTTCTTAATTTGGTCCTTTCTTAGGGATGTTTTTCTTAAAACTCAAATTTCTTAATTTGAACATTTCTTAAGGATGTTTTTCTCAAGAGAAATTTCTCAATTAATGCGATATCTTTTATTCGGTCGTAACGGGCCCGACACCAAACGTAATGATGATGGTGTATGCGTTTATCTTCGAATAAAGAGACATTTAAAATATATTCGAATTCTTAATTAAATATCAATTTAATTATCACTTTAATTTGAAAAGTTTTGTAACACCCCAAAACTTTTACCCTGAATTAAAGATAAATTTGGGAATTTAAGTTAGAAACCCTAATTTAATTAAAGGACTAAATAGAGTTAATTTAGTTTTTGAGGGTTAGTTTGAAGTTTCAGTTACCAATCTAGGTAAGGAACAAACTTTTGTGATCCTTCTGTTAATGAGCAAAAGTTGGAACCCTTATCTTGAAATTTACCCTTTTTAGTAGGGTATTATGTTAAAAACATTTTCCTGGTTACAATTGTTCCCATCTACAGCCATTCTTTTTCTTTTTTCTCTAAAACACTTCGATGTATCTTATCTCTTCCTTTCCAGCCGACTCTTCCACATAGGCTCGTCCGCGTTTTCCTTCATTCTTCATCTTTATTGATTCGTTGACCCGAATTTTCATCTCAGTCGAAACTCGACAACCCCTAGATCTATTGCTTGCAAGGCTCAATTTCATTGCTTCAAGATTTGCTTCTACCATCAAAACGTGTATCAAGGTTTGAAATTTTGATGTGTGTAGCTTTGTTTTGGTCTACTGGAATGTCTATTTTACGAAAGCTAATTCAGTTCATATTTCAGAAGTTTGGAATGATAATCTAGAAGAAGAATTTGCATTGATCCGTGAATTGTTGATACTTACAATTATGTGGCCTTGGAAATTGAGTTCTCGGGTGTAGTTCTCTGACCCGTTGGATATTTCAGGAACATCAACGTTTACAACTACCAAACTTTGAAAGATAATGTGGATATATTGAAGTTGATCCAGTTTGGTCTCACTTTTTTGGATGAGAATGGGAATCTTCCCACCCGTGAGACTGAGAGCTATTGCATTGGGCAATTCAACTTCTGCGAGTTCGATTTAAGCCAAGATATCCTTGCTAGTGATTCGATTGAGTTGTTGCGCCAGTGCGGAATTGATTTTGAGAAAAACAATGAGAAGAGTATTGATGTGAAGCGGTTGGTGAGTTTTTGATGGCGATCTTGATGCGAAGACTTTATGTGATCATTGATCTTTGATTCGCTTTATCAAGTGTGTAATCACTGGTATTGGTCCGGGAAACGGTGAACACCCAACAACGCCTAAAATTGGTACCTGTCAATTACAAAATATTTCATATGAACGAAAATATTAACTCGGTATTTAATTAATATTGTGATCCCATATTTTAAGTAATAAAACATATTAATATTAATAATAGTAATAAAACATTGTTAACGAATATTAATCATAATAAAAACATGAAAAAAAATATTATAATATTTATATATAATTTACCTATAACCATAATAGTAAGAAAACTAATATGCGTCATTCATAAATAATAAAATAATATTAAATAAAATAATAATAGTAATAATATAATATACAATAATATAATATAACTAATAATAATATATAATATGTTAAAGAAACTAAGTAAATAACGGAAAAAAATAATATATTATAAAATAATAATATATTAATAAGATACTAAAACCTGATTAATAACATATAAACATAATATAATAATTATAGTAAATAATAAAACAGTGATGAAATTGAATAAAAATGAAAATATAAGGTTAAAACATAAAAAAAGTTGACTAAAATGCAAGGATACGCAAACTGGTAGGCCAAAACACAGGCGCTCTGAAAGTTCAAGGACTGATCTTGCAATTATCCCTCCTTTTCGGGTTAACACGCGGGTCTGGATCTGGTAACGGGTCTAGAGTCGGGTATCCATGCTCAAAACGACGTCGTTTTGTGCTTAAGGGGCTGGTACCAAAACGACGTCGTTTTGGTGTCCCCTTAAATACCCAAAATTAAAACAAATTTTCATTAGGCTGCCTCTTCAAAACAAAGAGAAATTTCAGAACATAGAATGCTCTTAACTCTCTGGAGCTTCCGGCGCTGGACCATCGTGGCCGCCGTCGTGCACGGCCGCCGGCCGCCGTGCTGGTGACAGTAATCGGAAAAAGGCAGGACCTTTTTGAATCCTTTCGATGCGTAGAACCCGAATCTGACGTTAGATTTTCGATTCAAGCCTCGCACAGTCCTAGATCTAACTGATAAGAGTTCGAACTTTTATATTTTTTTACCTTTTTTCTCTCTGGTTTCGAATATGCTTCCGATCTCTCTTTATTTTTTCTGTTTTGATTTGGATCTGGTGTTTGGTATTGTTTTGGACTATTTTTGAACGATTTTTGGTTCAATTTTTTGTTTCTATTCGATAATCCGTGTAAAAAAAGGTACAATATATGTTTCCGGTATTTATATCCCGGATTTTACACTAAAATAATGCAAAATATCCATGCTTTTCTATTTCAGATCTGATATTTCTTTAATGTTTGCAGGTCTTGATATGAAGCTTGGACGGTGGAGTCAGAGGTGGGCGGTGGAGAAGACGTGGGCGGTGGCCGTTCTGATTGACCAACGGGATCGCGACACATGGCAACCACGTGGAATATGTTGTAAAAATGGGAGATGGTGGCGGCAAAGCATGGCAAGGATTGAAGCTACTAGTGTTTGATGGTATTAGTTTTAGGGTTATTATTTGTGGGTTGGGTTTTGTTGGTTTAGTGGGTTAATAGGCTAGAATTTTTTTGTATTGGGTTTGTAATTTTATTTGAAACGGGTTATGAAAATGGGTTACTACAGTTGCCCCTCTTTGCTCATTGTTGTGTAACAGAAATAGAGTAAAGATAAAAAGGAACCCATTTTACCTGGTATGATTTCAGGGTTCATTTTTAGTAAGGTGAGGGTTCTTTTGGTAAGATTGGGGTTCTTCTGGCAAAGTTGGGGTTCTTTTGGCCACCGCTTCTTCTGTTGGAGCTCTTTGACTTGATCTACTCCACCGCTCTTGCTTATAAAATCTTCAAAATGATGATCCGTTGAGAAGAACAAAAGCTGTAGTTGATCCTTTGGAGGAGACAAAATAAACTTGACTTGCTACGACACTGATGACGTTGCCATCTTTGGATAAAACTTGATCTAGCTGCAACATTGACAAATAGGCAAGTGCCGCCAAGCTGGATCCAGTTGCATCCGATCTTTCTTCTCTTTTTTTTTCATTTTTCTAATAAAGATATAATATCCGTAAATACAAAATTTTGTCTAGTTATACCATCAACGGTAAAAACTAGATTGGTCAAAATGTGATATGGTTACGCTATCAATGGCAGAAGGAGAACTTGTTTGATTTGATTGAAAAGGCAGAACCTGAAATGTAAGGTTGAATCTTATCCACACCATCAACGGAGGGGTAAGATAAAATTTCAGCAACTTGGATCCTACTCCGCCATCAACGGAGAAGCAGGATTGAAGCAGAATTAAACTTTGGTGATTTAGATCTGGCCACACCATCAACGGGGACAAGATCAAATTTCAGCAATTATGACCCTATTACGCCATCAACGGAGAAACAGGATCGAGTTGGATCTATTCACTCCATCAACGGAGAGGTAAGTTTAAGTTCGAATCATACTGCGCCATCAACGGAGAAGCATGATTGGGTTGGATCTAGCCACATCATCAATAGGGACGAGATCAAATTCGTAATTTGGATCCTACTACGCCATCAAAGGAGAAGCAAGACTGAGTTGGGATCTATCCACCCTATCAACGGAGGGGTAAGATAAAATTTCAACACTTTGGATCCTACTCCGCCATCAACGAAGAAGCAGGATTGAACTTCAATGATTTAGATCTGACCATAGCATCAACGGAGACAAGATCAAATTACAGTAATTTGGACCCTATTACGCCATCAACGGAGAAACAGGACCGGGTTGGATCTATCCACTCCATCAACGAAGGGGTAAGATCAAGTCTGGATCACACTAAGCCATCAACAGAGAAGCATGATTAAGTTGGATCTGGCCACACCATCAACGGGGACGAGATCAAGTCCGTAATTCGAATCCTATTACGCCATCAACGAAGAAACATGACCGGGTTGGATCTATCCACTCCATCAAAGAATTGGTAAGATCAAGTCTGGAAGATTTGAATATCTGATTCGAATGTGTCTTCAATTGATATCATGTATCTTCTTTGCATTTTTCCCAAATGCACAGGGATCAACGGATTTGATTTGCCTTTACCGGTAGCCGTTTGCTCTGGGCTAGTTGTACCATTACTCTGGGTACAATCAGTTGGTACCAAGGATTTAATTCCTTGACCATTCATAAAAATGGATTTCAATGGACGTTTGAATGGTCCTATCAATGCATTTTTCCCAAATGCACAGGGATTAACGGATTTGTTTTGCCTTTACCGGCAACCATTTGCTCCAGGCTAGTTGTACCATTCTCCTGGGTACAATCAGTTTGCACCAATCACAAGATTGGAATTTTTTCAAAGGATTTATCTTCCTTCGACCATTCGCGAAAATGGATTTTAGAAGGACATTTGAATTGTCCAATGTCTTGTTTCTGCATGTCTTTTTCGATTTTTTCATTTCATTTCTCATCATCATTTTTTCATTTTTTGAGTTTTTCATTTTTTCAAAATTGCTTTGATCCATATGTATCGTCAGGAAAAATGAAATCTGCATGAAGATTCAATCTTCAACATAGTTGTCGAAAGAGCAAGGTTCTAACAAAATTGATCCACCACCATTGACAGAGGCAATATTTGAGAAAAGTTATTTCTGCTACACCAGGACGGGTAGTCGTGACCTGAAAACAAAATAAAATTTTAGTTAGTAATTGTTCAAAATTTTGGAAGTCATTACCTGAATGTTTGCAAGTTTCTGCATATTTAGCCTTCTCGAGGCCAAAGGTTGGTTATCGCGTTGATGCCCCATGATTGAGGTCATTCAGTCTCTTTTGCGGACCTGTTTGTATGTACAAGCAAAAATATATATATCATGAATGCTTATAACTTGTTGCAAAATCTAAATGCATGGCGTCTAAATGCAAAATGCTTGAATGTATGAATGACATGATTTTCCAAGGGGTGCCCCTGATTCCACTGATCATAATGAAAGATGCTTGAACTTCTCTGATTTGCCCTCCTTTCTCGAAATATTTTCTCAAAATGGATGCCCCAAACAAATTTTAACAATCTGAACCTTTAAAGTGCAGGAATTCATATGGTCATATTGTCCATTTCGTTAGTCTCTATCTTCTAAATTTGGTTTGCTCGACATTCAACCTCAAAGTGTTACACAAAATATATTTCCATTGCAACTTGTAGTTTTGGGCCCTTACAAAAGACTCTGGCTGCCAATGGGCTTAGGCTAGCGAGATAGTTCACAAAAACATCTCATTGGAAGAGATGAAAACTACAAGTGACCCACTATGGTCAAGCTAGAGCAATATTAGGCATAGTTAATTTTTGTACAACCCAAAAAACAACAACATTGTCGCTCTTATTTGGTGTCTTCATGCTTTGGCATGGGATCATTATTCATGGTCGTTTCAGCTGAGTTGTCGAATCTTATTACTCCGAGCTTGATAAGCTTTTCCACTAGCCTCTGAAAACCGAAGAAATTTTCGATTGAATGCCCCACTTGTCCTGCATGATAATCGCATCTTGCATTGGCATCGTACCATTTCGGAAAAGGGGGTTGTACCGAGGCTTGATAAAAGGGCGACACCAAGTATTTATCATACAACTGTTTGTGTAGCTCCCCGTAAGACATTGGTAATTGAGTAAATTATTTCTTTTCAACATTCTTTCTCTGACTGAAATCTTGGTTTGAGGAGTTATAAGTACCAATAGCTGCAGGTTGTGTCACCGTTACAGGCTTGGAATAATTGACACTATAGATTCCTGAAGAATGCACTTCATTATCCTTCTTCCCATGTGTTGACCTTCTGTGGGACGAACTTCCACTGGCATCAATTCTGCCACTCTTGATGGCGTTCTCAATGAGCTCATCAGATAGCACCAGATCAGCAAAATTGGTGGTTGCATTGCCTATGAGGCGATCCAGTATTGGGCTTTCCAAAGTTTGGATGAATATAACCACCGTCTCTTTTTCACTAAGAGGAGGTTGGACTTGTGTTGCTATATCTCTCCAACGTTGTGCGTATTGTCTAAAGCTTTTGTTAGACCTTTGTTTCATGTGTTGCAAAGTCAAGCGGTCTGGTACCATATCGCTAACATGCTTATATTGCTCTAGAAAGGCCTTAGCCAAGTCTTTCCATGACTTTATCTGATAACGATTCAATTGATTGTACCATTTAGTGGTGGATCCCGTTAAACTATCTTGAAAACAGTGTATCAGTAACTTGTCATCCCTGCCGTATCAAGTCATTCTTCGACAAAACATAGTAAGATGGGCTCGAGGACAACTAGTCTCGTCATATCTTTCAAATTCTGGGATTTTGAATTTTGGGGGTAACACCAGATCTAGGACGAGGTTGAGTTCGTTGGCATCGAATCCAATGAAAATGTCTTCAACCTCCATAGCTTCCATATTTTCTTCAAGTCGTTTGCAACGCTCTTCAATTTCTTTGGAAGTCTCAATCTTTGGTTCGATTAGCTGGTCTAATTCCGAGACAAAGTTTTCTGCTTAATTGCCCCCTGGTTTGGCTTCTAATGTGGAAGGTATGTTCATGGGGCCGAATGTGTCGGTTGGATGCAATGGTAACTTCCCTTTAGAAAAAACCACCTGGGGATGAGCCTCCGATGGTATCTTAGTTTGAAGAGGAGTAACACCTGAAGGGTATATAGGATCTTCAATCATGTCAACGGGATTTGCCCCTGGGTCGATAACAGAAGCATTTTCTTGCTTGAATTCGAGCATTTATGCTAGTTTCCTGAGCATTTCTTGTTGAGATCTTACAATCTGGTCTTTCATTTCTTGTCAAGCCTTGGCTAATTGGTCTTCCACTTTTCGTGTTAAATCATCTTGTAGATCCTTCTGAGTCTGCTCGATCTTATCTAATCTGTCTTCGTTCATCTTTTTCGTCTTGTATCGAGTTCCGTAGGGACGTTGAATTGTCGTTTGGTCCAGTATTGCTGACACAGGGGACCCCAAACATTAGTACTAATGTTATAAAAATGAATGCATGTGCATACATGGTGAATGACTTAAATATGAAAGTATCGATTCAAAAGTGGTTCTCGAGTCCACCATTCGGAATTTGTTCACAACTTTGAATGTTGTATTAATATCTAGGGTGCTAGATTTTCTCCCGACATATTTTAAATTAAGAACCAATCGTGAATCAATACTTCATGCTCGTGAAATGCAAAAATTAAAACATGATCGTGGTAATTGATGCGAAATGGATGATTATGAAATGCTATAATGCATTCAAAAAGAAACAAAGTTAATTCACATTAAAATTAATTAATTAATTAATTAAATTACGAATATAATAACAATAGATAAATAAGTCGTAAATAAAGGCAACAAAGCCTAAAAGGTTAATGACAAACGGGTAGAGTTTCGACTTGATGGCTCTAAGGGGTAGGCTTCTAGGTCTCACTATATGTGGTTCGGTTCTAGAAGGTACCCGAACAATACTTATTACCCTACTAAGGATAATAAGCATGATTCAGGGGGATACGTTTCTCTAAGTCTATGCGGAGACGTAGGTCTCATGAAGACAGAGGGAAAATATCCCGAAAGCAATTCACCATTCTACATAGAGGCGGAACCTCACGAAGGAGTGGTTTCATGCTCCCACTTAAACGGATGGAGCTCGGGTTGAGAGCTCATGAAATGGGGAGACCTGAAAAATATTTAAAAATATTAGTAAATATTTTAAAATAAGTAAAATAAACGGGATCACAAAATTAAAAATAAACCGAATTTATATTTTCGATTCATTAAATAAAATGTAACCGATTTTGAGGCTTGACTCTCGAAAAAAATCCCCAGCGGAGTCGCCAGCTGCAATCACCGGTATTGGTCCAGGGAGTCGCCACCAATCATTTTCTGGTGCGATTGGAACACCAAATATTAAGTTTGCGAACCAGAGCGGATTCGGGAGTCTGTTACGCGTGGGGAAGGGTGAGCACCACCAGAACGCCCAAAATTGGCACATGTCGGTTACAAGATATTTCACATGAACGAAAATATTAACTCGGTATTTAATTAACATTGTGATCCCATATTTTAAGTAATAAAACTAATTAATATTAATAATAGTAATAAAACATTGTTAACGAATATTAATCATAACAAAAACATGAAAAATATTATAATAATAATATAATATATAATTTACCTATAACCATAATAGTAAGAAAAGTAATGCATGCGTCATTCATAAATAATAAAATAATATTAAATAAAATAATAATAATAATAATATAATATACAATAATATAATATAACTAATAATAATATATAATATGTTAAAGAAACTAAGTAAATAACGAAAAAATAATATATTATAAAATAATAATATATTAATAAGATACTAAAACCTGATTAATAACATATAAACATAATATAATAGTTATAGTAAATAATAAAACAGTGATGAAATTGAATAAAAATGAAAATATAAGGTTAAAACATAAAAAAAGTTGACTAAAATGCAAGGATACGCAAACTGGTAGGCCAAAACACAAGCGCTCTGAAAGTTCAAGGACTGATCTTGCAATTATCCCTCCTTTCCGGGTTAACACGCGGGTCTGGATCTGGTAACGGGTCTGGAGTCGGGTATCCATGCTCAAAACGACGTCGTTTTGTGCTTAAGGGGCTGGTACCAAAACGACGTCGTTTTGGTGTCCCCTTAAATACCCAAAATTAAAACAAATTTTCATTTGGCTTCCTCTTCAAAACAAAGAGAAATTTCAGAACATAGAATGCTCTCAACTCTCTGGAGCTTCCGGTGCTGGACCATCGTGGCCGCCGCCGTGCACGGCCGTCGGCCGCTGTGCCGGTGATGACAATCGGAAAAAGGCGGGACCTTTTTGAATCCTTTCGATGCGTAGAACCCGAATCCGACGTTAGATTTTCGATTCAAGCCTCGCACAGTCCTAGATCTAACTGATAAGAGTTCGAACTTTTATATTTTTTTTACCTTTTTTCTCTCTGGTTTCGAATATGCTTCCGATCTCTCTTTATTTTTTCTGTTTCGATTTGGATCTCGTTTTTGGTATTGTTTTGGACTATTTTTGAACGATTTTTGGTTCAATTTTTTTGTTTCTATTCGATAATCCGTGTAAAAAAAAAGTACAATATATGTTTCCGGTATTTATATCCCGAATTTTACATTAAAATAATGCAAAATATTCATGCTTTTCTATTTCAGATCTGATATTTCTTTAATGTTTGCAGGTCTTGATATGAAGCTTGGACGGTGGAGTCAGAGGTGGGCGGTGGAGAAGACGTGGACGGTGGTCGTTCTGATTGACCAACGGGATCGCGACACATGGCAACCACGTGGAATATATTGTAAAAATGGGAGATGGTGGCGGCAAAGCATGGCAAGGATTGAAGTTGCTAGGGTTTGATGGTATTTGTTTTAGGGTTATTATTTGTGAGTTGGGTTTTGTTGGTTTAGTGGGTTAATAGGCTAGAATTTTTTGTATTGGGTTTGTAATTTTATTTGAAACGGGTTATGAAAATGGGTTACTACAGCTGCCCCTCTTTGCTCATTGTTGTGTAACAGAAATAGAGCAAAGAAAAATCGGAACCCATTTTACCTGGTATGATTTCAGGGTTCATTTTTAGTAAGGTGACGATTCTTTTGGTAAGATTGGGGTTCTTCTGGCAAAGTTGGGGTTCTTTTAGCCACCGCTTCTTCTGTTGGAGCTCTTTGATTTGATCTACTCCACCGCTCTTGCTTGCAAAATCTTCAAAATGATGATCCATTGAGAAGAACAAAAGCTGCAGTTGATCCTTTGGAGGAGACAAAATAAACTTGACTTGCTACGACACTGATGACGTTGTCATCTTTGGATAAAACTTGATCTAGCTGCAACATTGACAAATAGGCAAGTGCCGCAAATGTCACCAAAATGTTTTAGCAAATTAAATATGTCACTAATGATGCTGGAGCAAAACAAAGATTGTCACGAAAATGCAGTAGCAATTAAAACAGATATTGGAGAAATAAATAAAACTGCACAAACACAACACAGAGAAGATATTCAAGATTAAGACAGGCTAGGCTTGCTATGGTATGATCTCACTGTTCTCCTGAATGCTACTGTTCCACTGGTTTACTAGTGCTTGACAGAGTTTACTGAAAACTCCTCCACTATCCTTAGTTAGAATGTCTAACACTCGAAAATGCTAGGGCATTACCTCACGATCTCAACCCTAACACTCCTAATGTTGATAAAGTGCTACCCCTTTTAGTCGTTGAAACTCTACCTTATTACTAAGGCAAGTTAGGATTCTGCTCCCGCAGCAACCCCATTGTTCAAGTTGGTCTAGCTTTGCCTATCCCTAGATCTAAGCTTTCCAAACCCCTTGAGCTATGGCTACCTCCCGGTGATCTTACAAACCAAGGTTTAGATAAAAAAAAAAAGTGTTAGTTTTCTTGAACAAAACACATAGATAAAGACAAGAAACAATAAACATTCATTAAAACAAATAAAAATCATCCAAAACAAGCCTTAGCCGTACTAGTTTAGTTCATGGCTAGGTAAGAAAAACTATTCAACTTTCGTCCTTTGAAATACATATTCAACAACTTAGAAAAGAGGTAAAAAAGTGAAGAGGAAGGAAGTCTCAAACGCATATGCCGTGACACTTTTCCTAGCTTGCTGCTCCTCCCGAAGTCGCGCAAATCCCTTGCTTGAAGCTCTCCTACAATGGTTGCTTGGCTAGAGGTTGAAGACGAAGGAAAGTGACTGTCTTTCTTCTTTCTTCTCCCTCGTGTTTTCCTTAAAGTTCGCTCCTTTTGTGGCTCTTTTAGCTACTGATTTTTCCCTTATCTCGCTCAACATGTTTGTAGAAGGAGGCTTGGTCTTGTATTTATAGGAGGCTTCTAGGGTTTGGTGCCCTAAAGATGCCAAGAGAATATCCCCTGACATTTGCTGCAGCAGATGGCAGTAGATTGCAGGTCTGTAGGGGTGGTGCAACGCTTGCCAAGCAGAGGTGCAACATATGCAGAGGAGGTGCAATGCCTGCATAGCAGGTGCAGCTGGCCTGGAAAACGCGTGAGGACAGTGGGCTGCATGTATGTCCTTTCTTCCGTTCTGTTTTGTCCGCCCACAATACTGTAGCATCCTTGAAGTTCGATCCAACACTATAGAAATATGCTACAGTATCTCTTCCGGTCATTCAACTTTGCTCCAGCATCTACACAAAATCACCAACAAAATACCCTTCCAAGCAACATCTTTAAAAATAAAAAGAAAATAAAATAAAAACCTAATCTAAATGCAGATGCACATGAAATGCAAATAAATGCAATGCAATGCAAATAATCTTGAAATCAAACAAAACCTTAAGTAAAAGGGTATAAAATATACACTTTTTAGAGCGTTAACACACACCCAAACTTAAGATATTGCTTGTCCTCAAGCAATGACATATAAAGATGCTATGGCATTACTTTCAATCATTGACAGCAGTTAAGCAGAACATCAATCCTCAGAATATGAATGCTATAGCAATCTACATGATATTGAGAACTTCTAAGAACTTGAACTAAGACAAGATATTTTGCTTGTGTGTGCTGGATTGTATCTAACCTATGCTTTACAGTGTTAGAAAAAGTTCTAGTTTTCCTTGTTTACCATGCCCTAGTTCATATAAATTTACTCCCTTGCTCTCTCTCTCTTTTTTAACTGGTTCGAAGGGTGTCATCTCATCACAATTACCGTCCTTAACTCTAGGTGAGTATGGAGCAAACATCTTACCCCCGAGTCAGTAGGTAGAGTCATCCCGTGACAAATTT
The DNA here is from genome assembly GCA_035048815.1 of Abelmoschus esculentus. Lineage (NCBI taxonomy): Eukaryota > Viridiplantae > Streptophyta > Magnoliopsida > Malvales > Malvaceae > Abelmoschus > Abelmoschus esculentus. The sequence goes on along the minus strand of JAUCBN010000061.1, from coordinate 1,388,658 downwards.
CATTCGCTCATATGCTATAGAAATTTTTATTTATGTTCAATATTTACTCAAGCTAACATTGCATAGAGGAGCGTCCTTATACAGTTTTATGCTAAAGCATTATTCACATGTCTCTTTTTTTTAACACTTATTTATATACGATAGCAAAAAGGAGTTCATTTTTTTAAACTAACTAAGGCATAGATTCTAAGTTCTCTAAAAAGTTCCTACCACTTGTCGCGTGTCAAAAGTGCGCGTTCAGTGCAAGTGGACACATCGCAAGTAATAAGTGATAAGTATATTATCGAGTTATCGTCTCCTCAAGGACCGGTATACTTAATATGCTTTCTTCACCTCCTTGTTCTGTAGAAAGATAAAAACACAAATAAGTTGATTTGATTTATCTAAACTAAAATAACTAAAATAAAAGTAAAAGATTGAAATAGTAGAGAGAGATGGGCTAGGATCCAGTTGCGTCATATTGTGGAATTGATTGACTTGTCTCTGTCCAATGCAATCGTATATCACTGCCTCGGCAGCACTGCAGTTTTACTACCTGGGCAGCGATAACACTGTCTGCCGCGGCAATCCCTTGCTTGTGGGCAGACTTTACCAAAGTTCGGCAAAGTGTCCTTGAATGACTCCGCTTATCCCTAAGTCAGAGTGCTATTGATGACTAGTCCTTGATGATACCTCCCGGCGTGAACCAATTATACTCACCAACCAATCTCACACTTCTTTTAGCCGCTGAAACTCTTAACATATCCCTAGGCCGAGTTAGTGTTTCGCGATTGAAACACCGTACTTACCACTTTCGTGAATCTAACTCTCCCGAGATTAGATAAATGGATTACTCACAATCTCCTCTCCCGAGCTCAATTGTGAGAACAAGGAATAACAAAGGATAAGCAAACCTTGATAATTTTATTGCATTGAATCAAAGACAAAGTACAATCTCCTCTCACAAATACTCTACAACCTTCACCTAATCCCTAAGAAGGTTTAGAACATGATGGAGAGGAAAGAAACAAGAGTAGAAGTCGTCTCTCTCCCTAGGTATTTCGTGTTTTGTACATTGGGTGGTTAGGTCTTTATATAGGCTAGACCTAGGGAAAACCTTTCCTAAGTAGAATACAACTTGGAGTAGGGAACAAGTCAAGTACATAATAATAATATATTTCCAAGTTTATATTCGGCTAAGGGGCTTTCCCGCGTGGTCTTCCTTTGGGCTTTTCCTTGTGCTAGCCAGCTCCGATTCATGGGCTTCAAGTCCAGACACGTTCCTTGGAGTTTTGTCTTTCCATCGCCTATATTCTTGCTTCCTGTTGCTGCCTCGACATCAGGTCCTGCCTCGGCCTTGTCTCTGCCGCGGCACTGGTTCTCCTGCACAGATATGAAAACGCAGTAAAACGTGCCTTTTTCTATAAATATTATCTATATGAGTATACTTCTAAATATATCACATTGAGTGCATGCATTGGTCCAAGTGGGTGTATATTTGGTAATTAATGCCCATAAAAGGAGTAAAAAGTGATAGTGTGTTGAGCACTTATCATACCCCCAAACTCGAACTATTGCTTGTCCTCAAGCAATGCAAACCATCAATTTTGCCGAACTTTACTCTCTCTTGGTCTTACATGTCCATCTATTCTCCCCACCATAACTAGGCCTATTCTTAAGCCTTAACCATTCGGTTACTCAAGGGTTTACCTAGAAACAAACTATAAGAATTGTGAGTGTGTGCGTTTTTGTGGACAAGTTGATTAAAGGCTTTCTTAGATAAACTCTAAGTTCAAGACAAATAGACATTGGTTAACTGTTCTCTTCTTTTCCAAACCCCAAATCTTGAGCCGGTTTTGGGCACCTCAAAGACTTGTGTTTTTCTTTTCACTAAAATCCTTCTTTCTTTTTAATATTCCTTAACACATGCTAGAGCCAATTTCGGGCACCTCTAGTATGAAGAAGAGACTTTCTAGAGCCGGTGATAGACACCTCTGGTTACGTTCCAAAAATCTAAGTCTTTATCACCTAAGTTCATTAAAAGAATTCCTATAATCCAACAAGTCCCAAAAGTGTTTAAAGTTTAAAGTTCTACCTATAGTAAGCTTCTAAGTTTTCATCCTTAAGCATCCTAAAATTAAGCCCTCTTAACAGAATCTAAACATGGTAAGGAGAAAGATTTCTATAGCCTTAAAGAATAAACTAAGGCGATACTGATGATGAGCAGTGCAAGAGTGTAGGTAGTTAATTCAAGTAAGGTGGGGAGCATAAAAATTAAAAAGAATCACTGGAATACTCCCTTTTTGGCAAGGCCGCGGCAGTAGATTGCTGCCTTGGCAGTGAATCTGCACCCCAAACTCAAACCAAGCATTGTCCTCAATGCTTTATATTTTGAAGGAATAAACGGCAAAACAGAATATGAATTATGCACAACAAGTAAAAACAGTAAAAGCAATTAATATTGATTTAATGGACAAAGAAAATTTAAAGCGACTCCGAGGAGCTGCTTGTAACAATTTTCCTCCATGGCCTTGATGCCAAATGCTTTGTCCTTGGGGAGGGCGATGGTTGCGCCTTTGCTTGCCTCGACGGCTGGACTCGAGTGGGTGGGGTCCTTTGCATCGGGGATTCTACCTTGTCTTTGTCCTAATAAAAACAAAAGAAAACGAAATGTCCTAAAATAATGTTAAAATAAATTATTCCTATAGATTGCGGAGAAGAAAGGATAGAATGTTGCGGCATTAATTCTTTATAGGAGGGCGTGCTAGGGCATCTTCTAAAGTGATAGTCTCCATAGTTTTTATGTCCTGTGGCCCAGAATAGTGCTTCAAGCGTTGGCCATTGACTTTGAATTCATGGCCATCTTTTAGTGATTTGATCGTTACTGCTCCATGAGGGAAAACTCGAACGACCTCAAATGGGCCTGACCATCTGGATTTAAGTTTTCTTGGAAATAGTCTAAGCCTGGAGTTAAAAAGGAGGACGTGTTGCCCCGGCAAGAACTGCCTCGGTAGTAACTTTTGGTCATGACATTTTTTTGTTTTCTCTTTGTAGATCTTGGCATTCTCATAGGCTGCTGTCCGGAATTCTTCTATCTCATTGAGATCTAGTAGTCTTTTCTGTCCGACTTTTTCCCAATCCATATTTAAGTTCTTTACTGCCCAATATGCTTTATGCTCGATTTCTACAAGCAAATGACAAGCTTTCCCGAACACAAGCTTATATGGTGACGTTCCTAATGGGTTTTTGAATGCTGTCCTGTAGGCCCATAAAGCATCATCAAGACGATAAGACCAGTCCTTTCTAGATGGGTTTACCACCTTTTCAAGGATCTGTTTTAGTTCCTTGTTGGATATTTCAGCTTGCCCATTTGTGTGTGGATGATATGCCGTAACGAGCTTGTGGGTGATGCCGAGTTTCTTTAGTGCCGCGACAATAAGTCTGTTATCGAATTGTTTTCCTTCGTCACTTATGATTGCTCTAGGGATTCCAAACCTTGTAAAAATATTTTTCTTGAGAAATCTGTGAACTGCCTTGGAATCATTGTGAGGTGTGGCGATTGCTTCGACCCACTTTGATACGTAATCCACGGCCACTAAGATATAAAGGTTTCCTTGAGAAGATGGAAAGGGCCCCATGAAATCTATGCCCCAAACATCGAACAGCTCTACTTCCAGTATGGGTTGTAAGGGCATCTCATGTCGTCTTGAAATATTGCCCGTGCGTTGGCAGCGGTCATAGTTCTTGTAATAGTCATGGGCATCTTTGTAGAGTGTGGGCCAGTATAGGCCGGATTGCAGTACCTTTGTTGTTGTCCTATTTCCTCCAAAATGCCCACCGCAAGGTGAGTCAATGCAGTGCTGGAGTACTGCTTTTTGCTTTTCTTCTGGCACACATCTTCTTATAACCTGATCTGCACAATGCTTAAACAGAAGAGGGTCGTCCCAGAAATAATGTTTTGCATTATGCTGAAACCTCTTCTTTTCGTTATGGTTGAGGTTATAAGGGATAATACCACTAACTAGATAATTAACAAGATCAGCATACCAGGGGGTGGATGTTACTGCAGCAATGTCTTCTGTCAAAGTTGCAGAGATGTATTCAGACAATGCCGCGGCAGCGCGGTTGTAAACTGTTGCGGCCTTTGTCTCGGCAGTATCCTTTGCAGTTGTAACAATTTGTAGTATTTGTTCATCTGGAAATTCATCTTGTATATCTTCAAGTAAGTGGGTATTGTCCTTGTTCTCTAATCTAGAAAGATGGTCGGCCACTCGGTTTTCCGTACCTTTGCGATCTTTGATTTCAACGTCAAATTCTTGTAAAAGAAGGATCCATCTAATCAATCTTGGCTTGGCATCCTTCTTTGAGAAGAGGTATTTAATTGCCGAGTGATCAGTGTGGACAGTGACCCTTGTTCCGATGAGATATGATCGAAACTTGTCAAAGGCAAATACCACGGCTAGTAATTCTTTTTCTGTTGTGGTGTAGTTGATTTGTGCATCATTGAGGGTTTTACTAGCATAATATATCACGTGGAACAGATTATTCTTCCTCTGCCCGAGTGCTGCCCCGACAGCATGATCACTAGCATCACACATCAATTCAAATGGCAACGACCAATCCGGTGGGATTACTATTGGTGCAGTGATTAGCTTCTCCTTGAGAGTCTCGAATGCTTCAGTGCATTCCTTATTAAAATCGAATTTCCTATCTTGTTCGAGCAAGTTGCAAAGAGGTTTAGAAATTTTGGAGAAATTAGAAATAAACCGTCTATAGAAACCTGCATGGCCCAAGAAGCTTCGAACCCCTTTCACAGAAATTGGTGGAGGTAAATTCTTTATCACGTCTATCTTGGCTTTATCCACTTCTATTCCTTGTGATGATATTTTGTGGCCTAACACAATACCTTCATTTACCATAAAATGACATTTTTCCCAATTTAGGACTAGGTTGGATTCCTCACATCTTTGCATCACTTTTTCGAGATTGCCGAAGCAGTGATCAAAGCTGTCTCCAAAGACTGAGAAATCATCCATGAATATCTCCAAGAAGTCCTCTATCATGTCAGAGAAAATTGCCATCATGCATCTCTAGAATGTTGCCGAGGCATTGCAAAGGCCGAACGACATCCTTCTAAATGCGTAAGTGTCGTATGGGCAAGTGAAAATGGTTTTAGCTTGATCTTCTGGATCAATGGCAATTTGATTGTATCCTGAATAACCGTCAAGAAAACAGTAATAAGGTTTATCGGCAAGTCTATCAAGCATTTCATCAATGAAGGGTAAAGGGAAGTGATCCTTCTTTGTTGCTTTATTCAACTTGCGATAGTCCATACAAACCCTCTAACCGGTCACAGTCCTGGTTGGTATTAGTTCGTTGTTCTCGTTGGTTATTACAGTCATACCACCTTTCTTAGGTACACATTGTACCGGGCTTACCCATGCACTGTTAGAGATAGGATAAATAATTCCTGCATCAAGCCACTTGATTATTTCCTTACGTACTACCTCCTTCATAGCGTGGTTGAGTCTCCTTTGAGCTTCAATAGTGGGCTTATGGTCTTCTTCTAGGAGGATTTTATACATACATACCGCTGGACTTATTCCTTTCAAATCGTCAATTGACCATCCAATCACCTTTTTGTGCTACCGCAGCATTGCTAGTAAGGTTTGTTCCTGTTCTGGCAACAACTTAGAAGAAATAATTACCGGCATCGTGTGGTTATCTCCCAAATAAGCATATTTTAGTTTTTCTGGTAAGGGTTTTAGATCTGTGATAAATGGTTCTTTATTTACAAATTGTTCATTCTTCCCCTTATACTCTAATGGTTCAAAGTACTTACCTGGAAGATGTGTTGTCCAGTTAGCTTCCTCCTTCTCGGTTGTCTCAACACTATTCAAAGAACTGTTGTAACAGTCATCCATATCACTGCCGAGGCATCCCTGGGGTATGTCATGGAGATCACTGCCGAGGCAGTTGTTGTTAAGACAAGGTGTTGTGTAATTGTCATCTGGTTTATTCAGCATTTGACATTCTTCTTCTAGTTCATCGTGTCTCTTCATCAATTGACACACATTTAATTTGATTTCTTGATCGTTGATTCTCATTGTTAATTCTTCTTTTTCCACGTCAATTAATGTGCGTCCAGTTGCTGAAAAGGGTCTCCCAAGGATGATCGGTGCATTGTCATCCGCTTCACAATCAAGGACAAGGAAGTCGGCAGGAAAAATAAACTTGTCAACTCTTACCAGTATGTCCTCGATTTTGCCTTTAGGTTGCACATAAGATCTATCCGCGAGTTGGAGCATCACTGTTGTAGGCTTCGGCCTTCCAATTCCAAGCTTCTGGAAGACTGATTTAGGCATGAGGTTTATGCTTGATCCAAGGTCGCATAGGGCCTTTCCTTCATAACTCTTTCCAATCGCACAAGGTATAGTGAAGCAATCAGGATCTTTTAATTTTGGTGGCATGCGGTTATGCAGCATTGCCATGCATCCCTCGGTAGCAGCCACTGTCTTAAACTCACCTATTCGTTTTCTCTTAGACACCATGTCCTTTAAGAACTTGGCATAGTTTGGCATCTGTTCAATAGCTTCAAAGAACGGTATGTTGATGTGGACTTGCTTCAAGATGTCGAGGAACTTCTTGAATTGTTGATCCTGTTTTTGCTTTTTCAACCTTTGCGGGAAAGGTGGTGGTGGTCTCATTGCATCCAAGGTTTCTTTAGTTGGAAGTCTTATACCCGGCACCACTAGAATTGTTGCTGCCTCGGCAGGTTGCTCAGGAGCTGCAGTGCTCTCTGCCGGGGCAGTGTTGTAAGCTTCAGTTTGCTCAGCCTCTTCTTTTGTTTGATCTGCTGATTGGGTTTGGCTCTCTGGGATCTTCTCCTTCAGCTGTAGACCACTCCTAGTAGTGATTGCCTTACACTGTTCATGGTTTATTACCTTAGCAACTTCAGTATTGCTAGGTAGGCCTCCTTGTGGTCTAGTGTTTATGCATTGAGCAAACTGTCCAACCTGAGTTTCCAGCGTTTTTATGGCTGCTTCTTGATTTTGCAGCCGCATCTCAGTCCTATTCATGAAGGCATCTGTCCTCTTGATGAAATTACTATTTTCCGCCATGTATGACTCAGTTTTCATCATAAAGGCCTTTAGCGTGTTTTCCAATGAACTTACCGGTTGCTGCTGCATCTGCGGCGGCGGCATCGGCTGTTGGACTTGCTGCTGCGGCATCGGCTGCTGAAATCCCGATGGTTGGGTGATTGGGTTTAAGGCATTGTTTGGGTTACTCCATGATAGGTTCGGATGCCTCTTCCATGAGGGGTTGTATGTGTTGGACATCACATTGTTGCGGTTGTAGTTCCCAACATACATACCAGTTTCTTGATTCATGCAGTCAATGGAACTGTGGTTTCCTCCACATAAGTCACAGTATGAGTCAATTACCTTGACCTCACGGGTATTGTGTTGTGACTGTAGGTTTTGCACCATCTTGGTAAGAGCGGCCAATTGTGCTGCCACTAAACTTGATGAATCTAATTCATTTACCGTGGCTTGGCGTCTTACTCCTCCTCGCCTAGATGTAGGAAACTGAAAGTCATTCTTTGCGAGTTTGTTTAATATTTCAATAGCTTCCTCAGGTGCTTTGTCCAGGAGTGTTCCGTTTGCCGAGGCATCTAACATCATCCTTGTCGGGGCATTCGTGGCATTGTAAAACATTGTCACTTCTGTCCATAAGGGAAATCCATGCAGCGGAAACTTGTGCAATAGCTCTCTGTAGCGTTCCCATGCCTCGTACATTGGTTCGTCTTCAGTCTGTTGAAAAGAAGTAATTTCATTACGGATTCTATCATATAGATTAGTAGGATTAAAGCGAGTAATGAAATCACGGCAAAGTTCACTCCAGGATCCAATAGATCCTGCTGGAATGCTATTTAACCAAGCTTTCGCCCTATCCCTCAATGAACAGGGGAATAGCTTTAACCGCAAGACATCTTCATGGACTCCTTGGATTTTAAAAGAGTTGCAGATTTCCATGAAGGATTTGAGGTGCTGCCTTGCGTCTTCAGTTGCAGACCCACCAAATTGTCCAATTGTATTTAACATATTGAACATAACGGGTTTGAGTTCAAAATGGGCTGCTTCAATCTCAGGTGTAACGACTCCTGGGTTTAATCCGTTTAAGTCCTCTTCCAGGAAATCCCTGACAGTGAGCTGTCGCGGCCCAAGTGGCAGCGGAAGTCCTGCATTGCTGGCAGGTAAATTTTGTCCTGCTGGGTGTTCTGCCATGGCTCCTTGGATCTGTCTCCTCGGATCTGTCTCCTCAACCTTTGCCTTGTTCTCTCGATCTCTAGATCTAATTCGTACAAGGGGTTGGTTGGACTGGCCCTGGTCATAAACCAAGAAAAACAAAAGTAAAATAAAAATAAAAATAAACAAGAAATTAAAGAAAACAAAATTTAGTTGTCAGTCCCCCGCAACGGCGCCAAAAACTTGCCGCGTGTCAAAAGTGCGCGTTCAGTGCAAGTGGACACATCGCAAGTTATAAGTGATAAGTATATTATCGAGTTATCGTCTCCTTAGGGACCGGTATACTTAATATGCTTTCTTCACCTCTTGTTCTGTAGAAAGATAAAAACACAAATAAGTTGATTTGATTTATCTAAACTAAAATAACTAAAATAAAAGTAAAAGATTGAAATAGTAGAGAGAGATGGGCTAGGATCCAGTTGCGTCGTATTGTGGAATTAATTGACTTGTCTCTGTCCAATGCAATCGTATATCACTGCCTCGGCAGCACTACAGTTTGACTACCTGGGCAGTGATAACACTGTCTGCCGCGGCAATCCCTTGCTCGTGGGCAGACTTTACCAAAGTTCGGCAAAGTATCCTTGAATGACTCCGCTTATCCCTAAGTCAGAGTGTTGTTGATGACTAGTACTTGATGATACCTCCCGGCGTGAACCAATTATGCTCACCAACCAATCTCACACTTCTTTTAGCCGCTAAAACTCTTAACCTATCCCTAGGCCGAGTTAGTGTTTCGCGATTGAAACACCGTACTTACCCCTTTCGTGAATCTAACTCTCCCGAGCTTAGATAAATGGATGATCACAATATCCTCTCCCGAGCTCAATTGTGAAACAAGGAATAACAAAGGATAAGCAAACCTTGATAATCTTTATTGCATTGAATGAAAGACAAAGTACAATCTCCTCTCACAAATACTCTACAACCTTCACCTAATCCCTAAGAAGGTTTAGAACATGATGGAGAGGAAAGAAACAAGAGTAGAAGTCGGCTCTGTCCCTAGGTATTTCGTGTTTTGTACATTGGGTGGTTAGGTCTTTATATAGGTTAGACCTAGGGTAAACCTTTCCTAAGTAGAATACAACTTGGAGTAGGGAACAAGTCAAGTACATAATAATAATATATTTCCAAGTTTATATTCAGCTAAGGGGCTTTCCCGCGTGGTCTTCCTTTGGGCTTTTCCTTGTGTTAGCCAGCTCCGATTCATGGGCTTCAAGTCCAGACACATTCCTTGGAGTTTTGTCTTTCCATCGCCTATATTTTTGCTTCTTGTCTTTTTGCTGCTGCCTCGGCATCAGGTCCTGCCTCGGTCTTGTCTCTGCCGCGGCACTGGTTCTCCTGCACATATATGAAAACACAGTAAAACGTGCCTTTTTCTATAAATATTATCTATATGAGTATACTTCTAAATATATCACGTTGAGTGCATGCATTGGTACAAGTGGGTGTATATTTGGTAATTAATGCCCATAAAATGAGTAAAAAGTGATAGTGTGTTGAGCACTTATCACCACTCAAGCATAGGAAACATACAATCGTGTCAAATAAATTTCAAAGCATCAAGTCCTAATTCAGTTCAATTTATTCTCAATATGTTCTATGATTCAGTTTAAAAGCATTAAAATTCTCATCATCGGATATCATTTATTCTAACCTAAAAGCTGTCTTGAATTGAATCTAATGCTATAGCAAATTTACATGTATGCAAAATGAAATGAAAATGCTAAAGCGAAGACTTTGCTACCCCCAAACTTGAGGTTAGCATTGTCCTCAATGCTATGAAAATGAAACTATATGCAAAAATAAAAAGAAAAAGAAAAGATGATTTCTTGTTCGAAGGTCTGGTTTTCCTTGTTGCCATACGCTTGATTCTTTTCGCAGGCTTCTCAGGTGGTGATGGATCTGTGTGCGTAACTTCTGCTTCTGAATGTTCTTGGTTTGTCTCTGGATCTGGTTCTGCTACGGCAATTGGAATTTGGTCCTAATCTTCCGCAAAGGAAGCATGACGTCCGGCTGTCCGCTTGACCTTACAACGAGGGATATGGGCATTAAAAGGATCAACAGGAGGTTCCTCAACTCTGGGTGAGTTAAGGTCAAAATCCTCACTGCTCACTTGGATAGTCCTGGCCTTAGAGGACTGTGATTCTGTTGCAGGTGCCTTGCCTTTGTCCTTTGGTGGTTCTGATGGACCGGCTGGGACATGATACGATGTCGTAGCGAAAGCGACAGGGGATGGTTCAAATGCTGATACAGGTGCTGTGGCGGTTGGCTCTTGCTGTTGTTGGGAAGTGGTGTGCTCATACGCTAGTGGAGTAGGTTGACGATGTTTTTGCTATTGTTGTTGCTGCGGCGGGCTGTTCTGATGAGGAATTGGCTTGGGCTCATTTTGCTGGAAGATGTGAGCTGGGAAGTCAGGCAAGCGATAGCCACCATCAGGCATTAAATCGTGAAGGTTCAACTGGAGAACCAAATCCCTCTTCTGCACATAGGTCATGTACGTCATGAACTTGGTGTGTAGGTCGGCCAGTTGTATTTGCATCCCTTCAACAGTGGTAGGTAATGCACTGAGATTTTCTGTGGCATTCTTTGGTTTGGCTGAAGGCTCGCCAGATGCTAGAGCATTTTCTTTCATACCCATTTGTTCTAGGATCTTCTTTAGGGCAATACCCTGTCTTCCCTTGATCTTGTAATCTTTTTCGTTCTCGAACACTCGTTGCCTTCGGCAGAGTGCGGTAATCAAATGAGGTGGGCTTTGCTTCCTTTTGAGCGCGGCATGGGCTTCCTTGAGAATGATCTTCCCCACATTGATTTTTCATTTCCTCACGTTAGAGTGCAGAAGTTGTAGCCGAGCCAAGTTCACTGTGGCCGTTTGACTTGTGGGCATCAGATTCTGTTTGATGAAATGCATCTAGATCTTGCCCTCAGGCTTTAGGGAAGTGCGATCCACAGTAGTATTTGCCTCGTCCCACTTGGTTCCTTCGATTCAAAGTTCTTGAAGTAGAAAGTCCGGGCTTTGCCCCAGCATAGAAGCGACGAAGATGGAGTGTTCGTCATCGTCATCCAGTCCATAAAACTGGTTTATGTGCTTGGCAGTAAAGGGCACGACATCTCATCGGACATACACAGTTTGTTGCCCCGGCCGAGTGTAGTGGGCATAAAACTCCTTGACCAGCGAGATATTGATGGGTTTTGCATCCTTCTTTGCTGTAAATTGTCGAGCAAAGTCCTCCCATTTGTGTTTCTTTATAGTGATTGCAACACTCTCTGGTAGCTTTTGGAAGGTTACTGTATCATAAAGAAAACCCTTTTCTTGGTGGATCGTTCTCCCCTTGAGCTTTTGGAAACGATCTTTTGTTGCGTCATCTTTAAATTTCCGAATCTCAATCGGCCGGGCCTGAGCAGCAGCCCTCGATATTCTTGCAACGAACCATGGTGGTAGGTATTTTTTAAAGAGGGTGTTAGAGGTTTCTTTCGAAAAAGATGGAGAGTTTGGAGAGTTTGGGGTAGTTTCCTTTGTGAAGAAGATGAAGTTGTGGAGGAGAGGGATGGTTGAGTTGGTTTGTAGAGAGATGGATGGTTAACTTGCTTGGGAAGGGTTAGAGTAATTATGAGGGTGTAAGAGGTGTAAGAGGAATTGACGGCTAGGATTATGGGGAAGGTAAAAAGGGTGTTAAATTGATGGTGAGTGGGAGAGAGAAGGGTTTTATAATTAATGAAAAGGTAAAGAGGTGTAAAGTGGGGTTGTATTGGAACCGAAACTCTTTCTCTTCCCCTTGATAACCAACCGGATTCATCTTTCATGGGCTCCTCAACTTCCTCCTTGATGACCCAAATAAAATAACTCCAAAACTTTTCTCTCCAAGACTGGTAGCCGTACAGTCCTTCCTTGCTCCCAGGCCTCCTTTGCATAGACTGTGCATTGTCCTGCCTTGGTACACCACGCGTCTGGTGCTATGCAGATTGTTGCGAGCACACACAGTGGTCTGAGCTAATACCTCCAAAGATCAAAAGTTGAATATGGACAAACTGAAAATAAAAGCATCTTAAAAGAAACCTAAAACATCTACTTTTTATTCAAACTGAAATTTGAATGTTAAAACAAAATAAAAGAGAGGGATAGAAATAGTTAGGCATTTTGCAGGATGGGGTCGTCCTTATCACGTACAATGGGAGCTCCATTATAGATCTTCAGCCTTTGACCATTGACCTTGAAGATTCGATCTCCCTCAAGTGTTCTAATCTCCACAGCTCCATAAGGATAAACCTTATGTATCAGGAATGGTTCAGACCATCGAGACTTTAACTTTCCAGGAAAAAGTTTAAGTCTTGAGTTATAGAGTAACACTTGTTGGCCCTCTGAGAAATGTCGTGGCAAATGATGTTTGTCATGCCACCTCTTTGTTTTTTCTTTGTAGATCCTAACATTCTCATAAGCATGGGATCGAAACTCATCCATTTCATTTAGCTCCAAAAGCTTGTTTTCTCCGGCTGCCTTGAAATCCATATTGATGGCCCAATAAGCTTTGTGCTCAAGTTCCACGGGCAAATGACATGTTTTCCCATAAACAAGCTTGAATGGGGACATCCCTAGAGGAGTCTTGTAAGCTGTCCTATACGCCCACAGAGCTTCATCCAGCTTTTGAGATCAGTTTTTTCTCTTTGTGTTGACAGTCTTCTCTAAGATTTGCTTGATTTCTCTATTGGAGATTTCAGCTTCGCCATTCGTCTGCGGGTCATATGCTGTAGCAATTTTGTGCCTGACTCCATAGCATTGTAATGCCTTAGCAATGATCTTGTTGTAGAAGTGGGTTCCTTCATCACTAATTATAGCTCTGGGGACTCCAAACCTTGTGAAAATGTTCTTGTGCAGGAACTTCAGGACTGTCTTTGAATCATTGCGGGGTGTTGCCACCGCTTCTACCCATTTGCTCACATAGTCCACTGCTAGCAAGATATATAAATCACCATAGGATGATGGAAATGGTCCCATGAAATCAATTCCCCAAACATCGAAAAGCTCGATTTCCAGAATATTTTGCAGCGGCATTTCATTCCTCCTCGAGATGTTACCAGTTCTTTGACATCTATCACATCCCTTGTAAAATGCTTGGGCATATTTGAAGAGTGAGGGCCAGTATAATCCAGATTGTAGGACCTTTGCAGCAGTCCTTGATCCACCAAAATGACCTCCACACGATGATGCATGACAATGGAATAGGATATCTTTTTGTTCCTCTTCTGGCACACATGTTCGAAGCAATTGGTCAACACATTGCTTGAACAAATATGGCTCATCCCAATAGAAAAATTTGGCATCATGTTTGAACTTCTTGCGACCCTAGCTAGATAAATCAGGAGGCAAAATACCATTAACAAGAAAATTAACAATGTCGGCATACCAAGGTAATGCTGTAGCATATAAAATTTACTCATCAGGGAAATTTTCTTCGATTTCAAAATCCTCTCCTAAATTTTCAGGATTTTCTAGCCTAGATAAGTGGTCTGCAACTTGATTTTCAGTGTCTTTTCTATCCTTTATTTCAATATCAAATTCCTGTAACAAAAGTATCCACCTAATAAGTCTCGGCTTAGCATCTTTCTTAGTCACTAGGTATTTGATGGCAGAATGATCAGTGTGCACTATCACTCTAGTTCCTATAAGATACGCCCTAAACTTATCAAAGGCAAATACTACAGCAAGTAACTCTTTCTCAGTAGTGGTATAATTTATTTGAGCATCATTAAGAGTTCTACTTGCATAGTAAATAACATGGAAGAGTTTACCTCGCTTTTGACCTAGTGCTGTGCCAACTGCGTAGTCACTTGTGTCGCACATCAACTCGAATGGCTCAGTCCAATCGGGTGGTATAACTATTGGAGTTGAGGTAAGCTTCTTCTTTAGTTCTGTAAAAACGATGTGGCATTTTTCATCGAAGACAAAGGGTTGATTTTGCTGTAGCAAATTGCAGAGCGGCTTAGAGATTTTCGAAAAGTCCTTGATGAACCTCCTGTAGAAGCCAACATGTCCAAGAAAGCTTCTAATTCCCTTCACAATTGTGGGAGGTGGTAGCTTCTCTATCAACTCTACTTTTTCCTTGTCAACTTCAATTCTTTTGCTTGAAATTTTGTGCCCCAAAACCGTACCTTCGGTCACCATGAAATTGCATTTTTCCCAATTGAGTACAAGGTCGACTTTTTCACATCGTTTCAATACTTTGGTCAGGTTGCCTAGGCATTTTTCAAATGTTTCTCCGGACACAGAAAAATCTTCCATGAATACCTCCAAGAATTCTTTAATCATGTCTGAAAATATTGCCAACATGTAACGTTGAAAAGTTGTTGGAGCATTACATAACCCAAATGGCATTCTTCGAAAAGCATAAGTTCCATAAGGGCAAGTGAAGGTTGTCTTCTCCTGGTCCTCCGGTGCTATAGCAATTTGGTTATACCCAGAATAGCCATCAAGGAAGCAATAGTAAGCCTTTCCCGCCAGTCGATCCAGCATTTGATCGATAAAAGGAAGGGGGAAATGGTCCTTCTTTGTTGCTTTGTTCAGCTTCCTATAGTCCACACAAATGCGCCAGCCTGTGACTGTCCTTGTTGGGAGCAATTCGTTGTCCTCATTGGTGATCACTGTCGTGCCTCCCTTCTTAGGAACACAATGCACAGGACTAACCCATGAACTGTCAGAAATTAGGTATATGATCCCTGCATCCAACCACTTGATAATCTCTGTCATCACTACCTTCTTCATTGTTGGGTTCAGTCTTCTGTGGGGTTCAACAGAATTGTTGTGGCATTCTTCCAGCAAGATCTTGTGCATGCAGATCGTAGGATTGATGCCCTTCAAATCGGCCATGGTCCATCCTAGAGCTTTCTTATATTGTGATAGCAAATTCACAAGACTCAGCTCTTGGTTAGGATCTAAGCTAGAAGAAATAATCATTGGCAAAGTTTTGTTAGATCCCAAATAAACATACTTTAAATGCGGTGGCAGTGGTTTTAAATCTAGAGATGGTGCATGTAAAAGTGATGGTTTAGGAGAAATAAATTCAAAGAAATCAATTGATTCAAATTTTATACCTGGTCTTGGCTTGTAGTAGCCAATTTGTTGTAGATCCAGATGAGCTTCTTCTTCACCCTGATCATGCTCCTCCAGCATTTTTGCAAAGTCCTTCATTTGCGGATAATTGTCACAGCAAAAATATGCATTCTCTTCAGCTGTTGCAGCATTTATCCCAACTATACAGTGACATTCTTCATTCTCATCCATGTACTTGAGAGTGTTGAAGACATTGATAGTCATGGACTGGTCTGCTACTCGCATTGTGAAGTCTCCCTTCTCACAGTCGATGAGAATCCGACCGGTTGCTAGGAATGGTCATCCTAAGATGATGGGTGCTTTGTGGTCCACTTCACAATCCAAAATCAGAAAATCCACAGGGAACACAAACTTACCCACTTTTACTATCACATCTTCCACTTTGCCTTTTGGTCGGACATGAGAGTGGTCCGCCAATTGCAAGATGACAGTGGTAGGTCGCGTAATCCCTATACCAAGCTTCTTGAATATTGCTTTGGGCATCAGATTTACACTTGAACCGAGGTCGCATAATGCTCTGCCCACAAAATTGTCTCCTATCGAGCATGGAATGATGAAGTTGCCAGGATCTTGCCTCTTCATGGGAAGCTCAGTCCTCCCAGAATAAAACTCAAATGCTATAGCAACTGTTGCAAAATTCTTAGCATTTCTTTTCTTTGTAACAATGTCTTTCAAAAACTTTGCATATGAGGGCATTTGATCAATAGCATCTAAAAATGAAATATTTATATGAAATTGGTCCAAAATACTTACAAACTTCTGAAATTGGAGATCCTCTTTATGTTGCTTTAATCGCTAAGGGAATGGTGGTGGTGGTCTTACGTCCTCCACAGGTTGCGATGGTACTGCTTCTTTTGCTGCAACATCTACAAGCTTCTCACCAAATGCCTCAGTATTTAAGTTTTCTCCAGTTTCTTCTTGAGCTGATTTTTCTTCTTGTTTTTCAACTTCTTTTTGCTCCTGAATCGGGGTGTCTTCTTTTTCTTTTCGTTTGAATTGCTCCCACGTGTTAATTTATCGTCCACTCCTCAAGGTAAGTGCACTACATTGCTCCTTGCTATGGTTTTTAGTGACTTCAGTATCACTAGGAAAGTTACCTCTCGGTCTTGCTTGTAATGCTTGAGCAATTTGACCCACTTGAGTCTCTAGCGATCTCAGTGAAGAGCTGTGACTTTGCAGCAGTACGCCTTGGGTCTGTAACAGATTGCCTTGATTAGCAATGGTGGTGGAATGCTCCTGCATTAATGCTTTCGTTGATGTCATGAACTCCTTGGTCGAAGCCATGAATTCTTGCAGCGAAGCTTCCAAAGAATTGTTGTTACTTTGTTGATGAATTGTTCCCTTGTTTTCATTTTGTCATGGCATATTTCCTTGAAAACCTTGGACTTCATGGTTTGATGCCATGGGTTGCTGCCTATTCGAGCTGCTAGCTTGATTTTGTCCTTGATTACCCTAAGAAAAATTAGGTTGTTGTCTCCACCCTAGGTTGTACGTGTTGGAGTAGGGGTTGTTGGAATTTTTGTTAAAATTTCTAACGTAATGAGCAGACTCTAGATGAGTTGGGCAGTCTTTATCGAAATGGTTTCCACTACAGTGCACACAACTTAATGCCTTAGCATCTCGTACTTCACTGGGTTGTTGAAGGTTCTTCAACATATTTGTGATAGCAGAAAGTTGCGCTGAGACGGAATCATTGGCATCGAGCTCTAGCTTTCGTTGAGTTCGTCGTCCTGTCCCAGGTCTAGTAGTTGGAAACTGATAATCATTGTTGGCTATTTTATCCAAAATATCAAATGCTTCTTCTGGCGACTTGTCCAGCAGTGTCCCATTTGCTGAAGCATCTAACATCATCCTTGTGGGTGCATTGACTCCATTTTAAAACATCACGATTTGATTCTAATCTTGAAAACCGTGATTGATACACCTTCTCAGCAAGCTTTTATACTGATCCCAATAGTCGTGCATTGACTCGTCATCCCCTTGTATGAAGGATACTATCTTATTTCGCAATTGAGTGTTCATATTGGGTGGATTGTATCTTGCCAAAAAGCTTTTGCACAAAGCTGTCCATGACTCCATTGAACCGGATGGAATTCCATTCAGCCACTCTCTAGAGCAGTCTCTCAAAGAGTATGGAAACACATCTTCGTGCACTCCTTGTTGGCGGAACGAATCGCAAACCTCCAAGAAAGCACGGATATGTTTTCGAGCATCCTCATGAGGTGATCCTACAAACTGTCCGATCGAGTTGAGCATATTAAACATCACAGGTTTGAGCTCAAAGTGTGCTACCTGTATATCAAGTGTCATTATCCTAGAATTAAGGTCATCCAAGATCGGTGTTAGGTGATCTCAAATTGCCCTTGGTCTTGCAGCAGCTACAGCATTTGCTGCAGGAATTGCTCTAGCATTTTGATTTTGCGGATCTTGATACATGGTTCTTCTTATTTTTGCTCTCGCCTCCTTTGTCTAAAATACCTTTTGATTTCCGGGATAAATGGTTCGAGGGATTCTCGAGAGTTCACTCTGGGCATCCACTAACCAAAAACCTATAAAGAAAAACAAAGAAAACAAAGATTAAACCAAAATCAAAAGACTCAAAACACAAAACAAAAAAAAAGATAGAAAGTATGAAAACTATGATTGAAATAGGCTATTGCTTCAATCCCCGGCAACGGCACCAAAAATTTGTTAACACACTGAAGTGCTAAAATGTGCGATTGATTTGCGTGCAATAATGTGCAAGTATACACATCGAACAAGTAATAAAGTGTGTGAGTGAGATCGTTCCCACGAGGATTGGGTAGGTTAATTCAAAAATAGTTAACATACACAAAAGATAAAGTAATCCTTTGTATGAACATATGCTAAAGCAATTCTGCAAATGTCACCAAAATGCTTTAGCAAAATAAATATGTCACTAATGATGCTGAAGCAAAACAAAGATTGTCACAGAAATGCAGTAGCAATTAAAACAGATATTGGAGAAATAAATAAAGCTGCACAAACACAACACAGAGAAGATATTCAAGCTTAAGACATGCTAGGCTTCCTATGGTATGATCTCACTGTTCTCCTGAATGCTACTGTTCCACTGGTTTACTAGTGCTCGACAGAGTTTACTGAAAATGCCTCCACTATCCCTAGTCAGAAGGCCTAACACTCGAAAATGCTAAGGCATTACCTCACGATCTCAACCCTAACACTCCTAAGGTTGATAAAGTGCTACCCCTTTTAGTCGTTGAAACTCTACCTTATCCCTAAGGCAAGTTAGGATTCTGCTCTCGCAGCAACCCCATTGTTCAAGTTGGTCTAGCTTTGCTTATCCCTAGATCTAAGCTTCCCAAACCCCTTGAGCTATGGCTACCTCCCGGTGCTCTTACAAACCAAGGTTTAGATAAAAAAAAGGTATTAGCTTTCTTGAACAAAATACATAGATAAACACACGAAACAATAAACATTCATTAAAACAAATAAAAATCATCCAAAACAAGCCTTAGCCATACTAGTTTAGTTCATGACTAGGTAAGAAAAACTATTCAACTTTCGTCCTTTGAAATACATATTCAACAACTTAGAAAAGAGGTAAACAAAGTGAAGAGGAAGGAAGTCTCAAACGCATATGTCGTGACACTTTTCCTAGCTTTCCTCTCCTCCCGAAGTCGCGCAAATCCCTTGCTTGAAGCTCTCCTACAATGGTTGCTTGGCTAGAGGTTGAAGACGAAGGAAAGTGACCGCCTTTTTTCTTTCTTCTTCCTCGTGCTTTCCTTAAAGTTCGCTCCTTTTGTGGATCTTTTAGCTACTGATTTTTCCCTTATCTCACTCAGCATGTTTGTAGAAGGAGGCTTAACCTTGTATTTATAGGAGGCTTCCCTTGGCATCTTTAGGGAAAAATCACCAACAAAATACCATTCCAAGCAGCATCTTTAAAAATAAAAAGAAAATAAAATAAAAACCTAATCTAAATGCAGATGCACATGAAATGCAAATAAATGCAATAAAATGCAATGCAAATGATCTTGAAATCAATCAAAACCTTAAGTAAAAGGGTATAAAATATACACTTTTTAGAGCGTTAACAAGTGTGTTCTCTTTTTGTGCTAAATTTGTGTTCTGTGATTAACTTTTTAATATGATATTGTGACCTTGAGATTTCTTATGATACTGTGATTAGAATAATTTGAGTTGTGTGTTTTGTATTCTATACGAGTATATGTGTTGAGACATTGAGATCATTAGCATTGAGTGCATTACATGTGCATGGGGTGGATTGTACGGAGGAAGGTGGTTTTACCACACTGTGTTTTGGTGAAATAAGGGGTGAGTGGTTTTGGGGAACTACCTCCACTATGATCGGTTGACTTTGCCACCACTGTGTTTGGCGTTCGGAGTATAGGACTGCAATCTCTATGAAATTGCATTCATCATTCATTGTGTTTAACTTTTGTGATTATATTATATCTGTGATTGTGAACTGAATATGTTGTGATCCATAACTGCACTTTAGAGACACTGTTGCGGTGCTTAAATACTTGTTTAATTGCTAATGTGTGATTGAATTGCGTGCAAGTATACACATCGAACAAGTAATAAAGTGTGTGAGTGAGATCATTCCCACGAGGATTGGGTAGGTTATTTCAAAAATAGTTAACATACGCAAAAGATAAAATAATCCTTTGTATGAACATATGCTAAAGCAATTCTGCAATTGTCACCAAAGTGCTTTAGCAAAATAAATGATGTTGGAGCAAAGTGAAGAGTGTCACCAAATTACAGTAGAATCAAACTAATAATGGAGTGATAGATAAAGTGCACGAACACTACACAGAGAAGATATTCAAGCTTAAGACAGTCTAGGAATGCTATGGTGATGACTTTACTGTTCTCCTGAAAACTTACTGTTCCACGGGTTTATTAAGTGTTCGACAGAGTTTACTAAAAATGCCTCCACTATCCTTAGTCAGAAGGTCTAACACTCGAAAATGCTAAGGCATTACCTCCCGGTCTCAACCCTAACACTTCTAATGTTGATAAAGTACTACCCCTTTTAGTCGTTGAAACTCTCCCTTATCCCTAAGGTAAGTTAGGATTCTGCTCCCATAGTAACCCCATTGTTCAAGTTGGTCTAGCTTTGCCTATCCCTAGATCTAAGCTTCCCAAACCCCTTAGCTATGGCTATCTCCCGATGCTCTTACAAACCAAGGTTTAGATGAAAAGGTGTTAGCTTTCTTGAACAAAACACTAAAATAAACACTGAAAACAGTAAACATTCATTTAAACAAAATAAAGATCATCCAAAACAAGCCTTAGCCATACTAAGTTAGTTCATGGCTAGGTTAGGTAAACTATTTAACTTGCATTGTTTGAAATACATTTTCAACGGTAAGAAAAGAGGTAAAGCAAAGTGAAGAGGAAGGAAGTACCAAACGCATGTGCCGTGAAGCTTTTCCTAGCTTGCCTCTCCTCCCGAAGACGCGCAAGTTCCTTGCTCGAAGCTCTCCAACAATGGGTGTTTGGCTTGAGGTTGAAGACGAAGGAAAGTGACCTCCTTTCTTCTTTCTTCTTCCTCGTGCTCTCTTAATGTTTGCTCCTTTTTGTGTTCTTTTAGCTACTAATTTTGCTCTTCTCTTGCTTTTGCACAGCACACCTATTGAAGGAGGCACACCCTTATATTATAGGAGGCTTCTAGGGTTTTGTGCCCTAACAGTGCAAGGGAATATTCCCTGACATTTGCTGCAGAAAATGGCAGCAAAATGCAAGTCTGCAAGTGCAGTGCAACGTCTGCAGAGGAGGTACAGTTGGCCTGGAAAAACGCGTGAGGACAGTGGGCTACAGGTCTTTCCTTTCTTCCGTCCTATTTTGTTTGCCCCACAAGGCTACAAAAACATGAAGTCAGATCCAACACTAAAAAGAATATGTTGTAGCATCTCTTCCAATCTTTCAACTTTGCCCCAACAATCTGTAAATCACCACCAAGAAACTACCCTTCCAAGCAGCATCTTTAAAAATAAAAGATAAAAAAAAATAAAAACCTATTCTAAATGCAAAAGCACATGAAATGCAACTAAATGCAATGCAAATGAACTTGAAATCAAACAAAACCTTAAGTAAAAGTGTATAAATTATACGTTTTTTAGATCGTTAACAGATACACTGGCTTTATAGCTCACCCTTTTAGTTTAACTTTTTCAGATACTCGGCCCTAAAAGTTGGTACTCGGAGCTCTCAATCGGAAACTTATTTTCCATTATTTTCAGTATGTTTAGTTACCAGAGATTTTACTTCTGTTGTTTTGGGGTTATTAAGGATTGAGATGTTTTTAGAATTCCATGCATTGATTCGGATATTTAACTTTAATAATATTATTTAGAGTATTTATTTTTAAACTGTATTTTACCGTTTGTGATATAAATTTGGTATTTTTTAAATTTCTTTCCGTTTTACTTATCGTCCAAGTTTTAAAATATTATTTTAACCTATCGTACACCTCAAATCAAGAATAAGTGGTTACAATTTTAATATTAAATAAGCGGTAAATAATTTTAAGGTACCAATTTTGTGCGATTTTAAAATGCTAACACCATTTTTAATCGTAACTGACTCCCGAACCTTTATCTTTTCAAATCTTTGGTTTTACGGTGTCCGGTATACCAAAGTGACTGGTGCGACTCTAACGTTTTCCTAATTTGTTTTTCACATCATTTTCGAAATTCCGAATTTTCTTTTTTTTTTTCAATTTTAAATCCCTAATTCTTAAAATTCCCCTTTTCGAGATAAATTCTCATTTTTTTCCTTAACCTAATTTCAAAATCCCTTTTCCTAATTTTAAATCCCCTTTTGAGGTAAAATCCCAATTTTTCAATTTCACTTTTGTTTTAACCCCTAATTTCTTAAATTTTCCAAATCCCCAATTTTTCAAAACCTATTTCTTTATCTTTCCCATTTCAAAACTCAATTTTTCATCTTTTTTAAAAATAGCGACCTTCATTCTATTAAATCCGAAACTCACTAATTTTTTAGGGTCGCTACAGGCTCTGACTTGGCTTCTTTGGTGGAGCTAGAGTTAAGTGAGATATTATGTGTAGTTATAAAGTTGTATGTCACAACCCGCCAGCAACAATGAGGTTAATAAATCATCTTTGGGAATTCTTGAAGAATCCATGCACCAAGGAAGCTTCCAGAATGACCTAGAATGACCTACATCCATCTCAAGGATTCCATCATGTTCTAGAATGTTCTAGGAGGTTTCACCCAGATCTAGACACGTCTAGAAGGTCTAAGAAGATTCTAGAAGACTCTAGGTAATTCTCGAAGGTTCTAGAATATTCTAGAAGGATGGAGAAGATGCTGGAAGCATCTAGAACATTCTAGAAGGATCAAGAATGTTCTAGAAGACCCTAGAAAGATCAAGACTACTCTGGAAGTCTCTAGTGTTCTCTAGAACATTGTAGATAGTTGTAAACATGTATAGGATAATGTAGAAATCTCTAGAATAGTATAGATCCTAGTAGATATTTTAGGAGGCAACATATGAGCCGTCCGATCAAGTAAATCCTAACCGTCTATTCAGGAGGTGGGAGCCTATAAATAGGGCCACCCCTTCATTTTGTACACAACCTGAGAAGTTGAGCACTCTTGTACACATTCTCTTAAGCTTAATACAAAAGCTTCCTTTCAAATTCCTTTGCCTTCTCTTGTCTTTCTTTGTTTAACCACCAGGTTGCGTGTAATCAAGGCTTGCTACCATCGATCAGGACGTGTTAGCGCCGCAAGGATTAGTTTGAGAGAATTAAGTCCGTGACAGTTGGTATCAGATCGTTATCGATCACACTCGGGACATGGCCAAGACGGGGAAGAACCAAGTTGCTAGCTCAACCGATGCAGAAGTCATACAAGAGCAACGAGGGCATGAAGAGTTAGTTGATCCTATTGTAAGTAGGACACGAGCCAAGTCCAAGGATCAACTCTCTAGCTTGGAGTCTCGCATAACCCATGTTGAGGAAAACATGGGGGGCATGGGTGCCCATGACCTTCATCAGCAGATAGAAGGCCTCAAGGCAGAGGATGCCGAGATCCACATGGCCATGAAGGTCATGATGATCAAGCTAGAAGAAACTATGTGGTTCGAGATGGGACAAATCCGCAACCTTCTCATGGATGAGCTCTCAAAGGTACATTCTTCTCTTGAACAAGAGCTAGACAACATGCGAGGTAAATTCGAGGCCCTACAAGGCGATGTAGACTTGTGCAAACGTGCAATGGCTGCCGGGCCAAGCACCACTTATGAGGCTAGAAGGGTCGAAGTGCCCAATCCACAAACTTTATTAGGGGCATGCAACGCTAAAGAAGTAGACAACTTCTTGTGGGGGCTAGAGCAATACCTTTGCGTTGCCGGAATCATGGATGAGGCAACCAAGGTTCAAACCGCAACATTATACCTCACCGACACCGCCATGCTTTGGTGGAGGAGAAGACGTTTAGACGTTGAAAAATGTACGTGCACCATTGCCACCTTTGATGACTTTAAAAGAGAGCTTAAACGGCAATTCTATCCAGAGAATGCCGAAGATGAGGCCCGAGCTCGTTTGCGAAGGCTCAAGCAATCGGGGAGCATCCATGACTATGTCAAGGAGTTCACCAACTTAGTGCTTGAAATCCCCGATCTCTCCGAGAAAGATTCACTCTTCAATTTCATATATGGGCTTCAACAATGGGATAAAACCGAGCTAAGGCGCCAAGGAGTGCAAACCCTTGCTGATGCCATAGCCGTAGCCGAAAGCTTAATTGATTATTCTAGCCACAAGGAGCCCACATCTAAGCCGAAGGATAGGAAGAGTAATCAAGCCGTTGGTTGGAGAGATAAGAGCCCTCGTAAAGATGGTCACCATGAGGATCACTCAAGCAAACCCAAGGACTCGTCCTCATGGAAAGGAAAGGCCAAGGATAGATCTCAAGAAGCTCGAGGCACTAAACGATCACCACCAAGTAAGTGCTTCATTTGTGATGGTGATCATTGGGTTCGGGAGTGCCCACAAAGGCAAGCACTTAGCTCTCTCTTAGCAAAGCATCGAGAAGATAGTGATGTCGAGGAGTCTAAGCACGATGCACAAATGGGATCCATGCAACTACTTAACGTGATGCAATCCACTCCAAAAACCGAAGCCAAGGGGTTGTTATATGTGGACGTCACAATTAATGGGAAAGCATCCAAGGCCATGCTCGACACAGGTGCGTCCCATAACTTTGTTTCTATTGATGAGGCAAAAAGGCTCAGTCTTAAAGCCACAAAAGGTGGAGGATCCATCAAGGCGATTAATTCCACCGCATTACCCATCCAAGGCATCGCACATGGGGTCAAGACCAATATAGGGACATAGTCTGGCCACCTAGACTTCACAGTAGCCTCGATGAACGACTACAAGCTTGTCTTAGGCGTTGATTTCTTCGAAAGGGCTAAAGCCATTCCGATGACATATGCCAACACTTTGTGCATCACGGAAGGTCACCAAGCTTTTGTGGTGCCAACCATTAGGGTCACCAAGCCAAATTCTAAAGTGATCTCATCACTTAGAATGGAGGAGCTTGAAGAATTCAAGAATGTTACACCTCTAAAGTTACGAAGGAGGCTACCACCAAGGGGAAAGGTGGATCCTAAGATCACGTTTAAACCGAAACGAAAGCAAGTTGGGAGTCCAAGGAAGAACACCAAAAATTCCATGAAGACGCGACGAGGGCGTCGCGAGCTTAGGTGGGGGAGAATGTCACAACCCACCAGCAACAATGAGGTTAATAAATCATCTTTGGGAATTCTTGAAGAATCCATGCACCAAGGAAGCTTCCAGAATGGCCTAGAACGACCTACATCCATCTCAAGGATTCCATCACGTTCTAGAATGTTCCAAGAGGTTCCACCCAGATCTAGACACATCTAGAAGGTCTAAGAAGATTCTAGAAGACTCTAGATAATTCTCGAAGGTTCTAGAATATTCTAGAA
Source organism: Abelmoschus esculentus (assembly GCA_035048815.1). Taxonomy (NCBI): domain Eukaryota; kingdom Viridiplantae; phylum Streptophyta; class Magnoliopsida; order Malvales; family Malvaceae; genus Abelmoschus; species Abelmoschus esculentus. The sequence continues at coordinate 1,363,274 of JAUCBN010000061.1, read as the reverse complement.
GGATGGAGAAGATGCTGGAAGCATCTAGAACATTCTAGAAGGATCAAGAATGTTCTAGAAGACCTGGAAGACCCTCGAAAGATCAGGACTACTCTGGAAGTCTCTAGAGTTCTCTAGAACATTGTAGATAGTTGTAGACATGTATAGGATAATGTAGAAATCTCTAGAATAGTATAGATCCTAGTAGATATTTTAGAAGGTAACATATAAGTCGTCCGATCAAGTAAATCCTAACTGTCCATTCAGGAGGTGGGAGCCTATAAATAGGGTCACCCCCTTCATTTTGTACACAACCTGAGAAGTTGAGCACTCTTGTACACACTCTCTTAAGCTTAATACAAAAGCTTCCTTTCAAATTCCTTTGCCATCTCTTGTCTTTCTTTGTTTAGCCACCAGGTTGCGTGTAAGCAAGGCTTGTTAACATCGATTGGGACGTGTTAGCGCCGCACGGATTAGTTTGAGAGAATTAAGTCCGTGACATGTAGGTGGCTTGGCTTATTGGTTGGAATCAAGCCCGTATGCTCCATCTCATATGTTATATTCTTGCTGGGTAGGGATCCTTGTAGATATTGTATTTCAGTCCTATATGCTTAGGAGCCTGAAATTTTGGTGGTTGCAGTATAAGGTATCAATAAGTTGGCTTCGGAAGAGGTTATTGAAGCTGCATGACATAGTTGAGTACACTGGTTATAACCTACAAGTGAATCAATTCTTACTCTATGTCTGGCGAGATATTAGAGATACCAATGTGAAAGTGGGTCGGCATAAGCTGATATGGACAAAGTTTCATATTCCATGCTCTTAATGCTTGGATGACAGTTTGAGTGTGCTTGACTACCAGGGACAGATTAGTTCGATGGTGTGTTACTGGAGATATAGCGTGTGTCATGTGTAGGGATGAGGAGGAATCCAGGGATCATCTCTTTCTTGCATGTTTGAGAACTAAATTTATTTGGTGAAATGTTCTTCAGCTGTGTTGTTCGTAGGAAAGTTAGTAATTGGTAATTTGAGTTTAATTGGACAGTGAATTTCCTCAAGAGCAAATCATTGTTAGTGGCTATTCTTAAGCTTTCTTATGGATTGCAAAATAATAAAAAAATATGATAATGGTTTGGGTTTAAGACCCAATATAGTACTCGAGAGTGTTATACCTATTTTCTAAATTTTCAAAACAATTTTAACGAAAATATTAAAAAACTGTTCAACTTTTGAAGAAGAAAAAATCAATTAAGCCCATAGTTTTATTTTTTTACATTCAATTAAATTAATAAACCAAAAAATTTAATAAATTAAACCCATAAATCAAGAAATCGAATCAATTAATTTTCTAGCATTTTTTTACCATTTAATCTTGACATTTTTTAAATATGTTAGTGCATTGTATCGTATCTCAATATTTTCACTTGAAGTTTTTAGATTTTTATTTTATTTAAAAAAATTTAAAAGTTATAAAAAGAATCTAAAAAAAAACTATAATGTAATGTTAAATTTATTCTTACAGGAATTTAATTAGGTGGAAAAAAATCAAAAACTTAATTATTTTTTCAAAAATTCAAAAACTTCTACACATTTATACTATCTTTCTTTCAAATTTTTACTTATTTTTCTTTTTTTTTTTACTTTTTAAATTTTATTTTTTACGATCAAATACATCTTTTATTTTTTAATTTTAATAATGATTTGTTCGATAATATAATGTTAAGTTACTATTTTTTATAAGATTTTATTTTATTATCCAAAAGAAGAAGTAATATCTACTACAAAAGAACATAAGGGTATATTTGATTTGCAAAAAAGATAATTACCAAAGGTAATATTTTTTTCTTTTTACTTTGTATTTCTATGTTTGGTTTAAAAGAATTTTCTATTATTTTTTCCAAAGTTATTTCTTTTCGCTCAAATGGTGGGAATGTTATTCCCTATAATTTTTTAGGTACTATACAATTCCTTTCATTTTGGAAAATATTATCCCTAAGATAATTAATTATATTCATGTTGATCCTTTATTATATTTTTAATTAGGTGGATAATTATTTATGATGTAAATTTATTAAATATTTTTATTGAATATTAATTTTATTATTTGATTAATTAAGATATTTTAATCTTAAAAAATAGTAGATTAATTTATTTTTATTACTTTTAATTTAATTTTATTATATATTTTAATTTATTTTATAAATGTTCAAATGTAAAAAAAATTAAAAATTTAAATATATTAAACAAATAGTATTTTACAATTCAAAAAAAAATAAAAAATAATGATATATAAATATAACACATTTTTTAAAAATGATTTAATATACTAATCTTAATATAAAAATAAAGTGTTTTTTTATATATAAATAAACTAGTTCAATAAATTTTATATAAATATTTTTAATTTAATAATTAAAAGTTTAACTTATTAATAAAATATATCATAAAGACAAGTTAGTAAATTTCGTTTTTAATTAATCTTATATTATTTCAATCAAACACTGCAATTTTAATCCCGTCAATTAAATCAGAAAAGGTAATGTAACATTCCCAATAATGTGTCAAGTAATGTTAAATTCTGATAATCTTATATTTTGTGAACTAAACGCATCCTAAAATATCTTATCAGAAATTTAAATCAAACTATCAACATTAACTATATCAACTCTATCTATATATCTATAGTGTCTCATACAAAAAAAATATCCATAATACTTAAAAGAATATCCTCAGAAGATTGACTACTATTTCTAAAATATCTAGTGTAGCGACTCTATTTAAAAAATTCTAAGCGTAGTAAAAGTCGTTAGTGGAAAATTGGAAAAATTAGACATGTCTCAAAATTTAGAAAATTAGGAATTTGACACAATATAAAGATTATAATAAATATGCTAATATGGTAGAAAGATAAAAAAGCATATTATAAATAAAAAGCTAAATAAAATAGATAATAAAAGATTAAGAAAGAAGTTACTGGATCTTAAACAAAAGTGGGGGAAAATAAATTTTAGAGTAAAAATCGAATGAGAAAACAAAACAAAGTTTAGATCCAGGGAGAAAATTAGAAAACGGTACAAAACTACGAGGACTGGGGAAGTGATTTTCAAAACGCGGAATGGACAAAAAGATTATTCTAAGACACGGAGGGGATGAAGAATAAAAAACCCATTTTTGAAACGGCGATTATAACCGAATTAGTGACCCAATTGAAAAGTCAAAAGAAGATCCGAGGACTAAAAAGGTGAATCTCATGGGACGGAGGCTCCATTTTAAATCCAAGGACTTAATATAAAAGACAAATATAAATTAAAAAAAATAAATCTTTTATTCATATTTTTTATTCTCACCAAAACCAAAAGCCCATTTTCTCTCTGGTTTCTTTGTCAGAAACCAAGAGAATCATAAGAACACCATGGGTGTTCTTCATCTCCGCCGTGGAAACCCGGAGTTTGAAAAATCTTTAAAAACTCCTTTCCAACCCCCTCCCCAAAAAAAACCTACTGACTTCCAACCAGAACAAAATCGGAAAACTTCTTTTTATTTCAAAAACCGAGAGAAAAATAGTTTTCTCATTCGGTTCGAAGAAGGGGGAAAGAAGAACAACTCTCCTTCGATCTTGGATCACCAAAACGGCGCAAAGACCACGGTTTATCATCGAAGAAAGAATATCAGAGAGGACGGAGTAGATTCGAAGGTAAAAAAAAAAGCTTTCCCTTTTTTTGTTTTAAAACCGATGCATGCAAAGGGACTCGAGGATATACCTCGAAAAGTTTCTTGTATTGATCTTGAATGGGTGGGGGAAACCCTGAATACATTGTTTTCTGGATCTCTTATTGCCGATTATAATCGAATAATAAAAGGAAAATCAACTAAATTCCTAATGGTTGCTGGAATATTTGTCTTGATTTATGTGTGTGCTCTGAAAATTCTCTGTAATTATTGATATTTTGCTCTGAAATTCTTTCGAAATTTCGGCCGAAATTGCTTCTGAAATTTGTACAATTTTCGTTGTTGTAGCCTCTGAATAATTCTGAAAATTTTGGATTTTTGCTCTATAAACTGGTACGAATCTAACGTTCTTCTTCGTTTGTTTGCTTGTGACTGTGACCGCTGAAAAATACGAGGGGACCATCAGCAAAGAACGACCGGCGATGACGATCGGGAGCCGAGGAGCCAAAAAATGCATCACACACGCACGTGGTGGGAGCTCGAGAGTCGCGTGTTGGCGCTTATGGATCCAGAAGGTTCCAATAGCTTTGATCTGGGTCGTTAGATCTGGGGTAGATCTAACGGCCACCAGGCGGCTGCGCATAAAGAAAAATATGGGATTAATTAGGGGTTTTGGTTATAATCAGATTAGGGCTTAGGGACAAACGAGCTTGGTATTAATTCGGGCTTGTATTATTATTGGGTTTGTAATTAATTGTTGTTGGACTGAATGTATATTATATCTGGGCTCATTTATTGTTTGGGTTATTATTTAAATTGTTTTGGGTTTAATAATATAGTATTTATTTAACTTATAATAATAATAATAATAATAATAATAATAAAAGAAAACAATAATAATATGATAATAATATTTAATATTAATAAATAATAATAAGAAGAAGAAGAAGAAGAAAGAGGATAAATGGAAAATCTTAAATGATATTAACAAAAGAAAGGAAATACAATAGTAAATAATAGATAATAAGACTAATAATACCTTAATAACAAAAAGAAACAATAAGTTACGCATATATTACATACTAACATAAGTGTATTTTTTTTTTTGTTTAAATAATAACAAAATAAAATCGAGATGAAACCGAAATTAAAAGGAAATAAGTATAATACATATAATAATATTCTTTTTTTTTTTGCACTTCTTTTTATTGACGATTAGAACCCATTATTCAAAATTGGAACAAAAATTAAATCGAGTTTAGACTCCGGATAAAATTAATGATTACACCTAGGTATTTTGCTCTAACCAAGTAAGTACTATAAATAAAATTATTCCAAGAGAGTTTAAATGTAACCAAGATTATAGTCTAGGTCAGCTTCTTATGTCATCTATAGATATGTCTATTTACATGATAAAAGTGTAAGACTTTCTCTTAAATACCATTCACGAAATAATAGTTAAAAAAATTAGATAATTCTTTAATCCTAAATCAATCCTATAAAGATGACAACAATTAACTATAAACAATTATATTTTTTACAAACGATCATACGTAGGAGTCTATCTAGGGATGGTAAACGGATAGAGTGGGTGCGAATACTTCCTCCTTCATACTCATATTTATCTAAAATTTTTATATTCACCACCTATCCATCACTTATGGTGGGTAAAATTTTCAAATCCACCCCCCTCACGGGTAGAATCTTAAATTCACCCACACACCCACTACTCAAATCGTATCTGTTTGTACGTGCCTACAAGCAATCATTAATATCTAATTATGTAAAAATAAATCATAGACTTTTATAAAGGAGAGCAAAAATTTGTACACTTTATTGACTGATCAATTGTATATATATAACATATTTTTACCGATATAAATTTAACTATATCTAACTAGCTAACTAACGATAGCTAACTTAACTAAAACATATTTTTTTATCAGTACAAATTCTATTTAACTACACCTAACTAATAAAATACAGCTAACTTAGTTAAAGTGTAACGAACCGGATACGGATCCGAGCATCGGGTTAACCCGAGAGTTTGGACTTCGATTTTGGTCCCCGAGTGGAGTGGGTTAGGCCTAGTTTGTTGGGTCTTGAGTGGTTGTGTTTGGGCTTAAGTTGTGGGTTGAGAGCATTTTGGTAAATGTCAAAATAAGTTGAATAGAGGGGTTTGGGGGTGTTGTGTCTGCAGAGAGTGAGGTCATAGGAGCAGAGGGTTTTTCTTTTCCACCATCTTCTTCATCCAAGTCTAAGGAGGAGTAAAGGTAAGATCTTGCTGAGTTTGGTTTAGAATCTCGTTTTTATGATGGAGGGGGACTTGTAGAGCAGAAGTGGATCTATAAAACAATGTTTTGTTTGCCAAGTTTGGTGGAGGAAGAGGTTTATGTGAGGGTTTAAGTTGAGTACGGGAATAGGTTTTAGAGGGTGTAAATCTTAGTTTTTCTAGTGTTTTAGACTCGAAGATTCACCATCTTGGTGTCTAATTCAATTCTTATCTTCCCCTTTGTAGAGAAACAAGTGGAAGAGTCTTCCAAGAGCTTGGGTAAGGAGAAAGCTTGAAGAAGAGAAGGAGTTCGTTTTTGTTGTGCTTTCTCAAGGTTGGTACTCCCAACTCTTCTCTTCATCATTCTTGTCATTGTAGTTTTGCATACATGTAGATTTATGCTTGAATGTTTGGTTTTTAAGCTTTGGAACCATTAATGGTGAATTTCGTATTAATGTGTTTGATGACTGGAAAATGATGTTAAAACACTCTAGACACATCTAATATTAAGTAGGAACATGTTAGGATCGAATAGAATAAGGTTGGAAATGATTCTTAAAAATTCTTAAGTGCAGACCTGCAAATCGTGCAGAGGGTATCGATACCGGTGGCCAGTGTATCGATACCCTTGAGAGAGAAATTGGCTAATGGGGTAGGTGTCTCAAAACGGATTTCGATACTGAACCCTCCAGTGGCATCTTCGATTCGATACTCGTATCGAACCAGTTAATTTCCTTTTCGTTGACCTTAAAGTTGGTCAAAGCGTATCGATACAAGTATCGATACTGTGTGTTTCGATACCCTCTTTGTATGGGTATTATACAGGGCGTTTCGATACCCCACTTAGGAGTATCGATACCCCTGCAAAATCTTGCCCAAGATAAGTAGAGATTGAGGTTCGATAATTGTAGTTAAGGGTCCTTAGAAATCTTAAAATGATAAAATGAATTGTGGAATCTAGATTGATGATTATAATCCCGAAAGACTAAATTATGATAATCTTATTACGTCTTGATTGTGAAAGGTCCTAGGTGGGTTATTTGTGTGTGGTTGAGTCTTTGTTTGATGGAAATCCGGATATCCAAAAATTTTGCAACACGTCGAAGGCCATCCGATGTAATATTCTAGGTGATGTATTGAAGACCTTTATTCCGAGTGTTGGGCGGCCTCACTCGAAGATGTTCGATGTAACATTCCGAACATGGGATTGGTTGGGCGGCCTCCATCCTGTTTATTCCAAACGTTGGGCGGCCTCGTTCGAAGATGTCCGATGTAACATTCCGGGAATAGGATTTGAGGGCGGCCTGAATCTTGAGTGTAGGATCTTGATGCTATGTGGACGTGGGCCTTACTTTGTGTGTTTTGATGTGACACGTATATGTTGTGTGCGATGTTATACATTATTTATTCCATGTGATAGGCAAGCATGCTAGATCATCATATTATGCACGATGTTTATATGCTTTGCTTTACTGCTTATGATATGCATGATTTTGGGCCGAGTTCGGCGTACCCACTGAGCTTTTGTAGCTCAGCGTTCGAAATGTGTTTTCGTGCGTAGGTTAGGTAAAGCCGGTTTCTGTGGAGCACCATCGAAGTTTGGATTTCAGCATCAACTTGTGTCAGAGTACAATTATTAGGTGTAGTGGGCTAGTACTTTGTCGAACCTTATGTTTTGTAACTCTGTTATTATTTATTATTGAGTCGAATGCTTTTAAACGGATTGTAATATTTTGGAGCTCCGACTATTTATTATCTTTTGGAGTTTACTTTTATACTGATTTGGACTTTATGAAATTTATTTTGGACTTGAATTTGGATTTATTTATTGGGTTTTGAAAGAAATTTTGAAATTCAGGTTTTTGGGCTGGAGACCCAATGTGGCATCCGGGTCGGTGTTACATAAAGCATATTTACATTTTTATAGATTTTACTTACCCAAACTTATTTTTTCAATATATTTGTTATTATGGTCCAATTATTAAAAAAATATATACCTCTTATGTAAGTATTAGGAGAAATTGGACCATAATAACAATTATATTGAAAAAATAAGCATCTTATAATAAATCTCGAAAAATAAATTTTAAAATTAGACTCCTAATCACAAGTACTAGAAAAAAAAATCGTGATTCTAATAGCAAATAATGAAAATAAATTTTAATAGTATATATTAATAAATATTAAAAAATAGAGCATACCCTAATAATAAGTTTAGTAAACGATAGGCCCCTAATAAAAAACATTTGTTATTACAAGTTAGATTTTTCACAATATTTGTTATTAGAGGTTTACTCTTAAAATTTATTTTCGCATATTTATTAAGGATTAATATTTATCAATACTTTTTATTAGGGGACTAATTTTTTCTAATATTTGTTAGTAGGTATATACTTAATTTAATTTTATTAATACTTCTTATTAGAAAACTATTTTTTAATACTTATTATTAAATGCCTATATTTTTATGTTTGCCCTAAGGCCACTAAAATCTCAGGAACGGCTCTGTTTCTCACCATCAAATTATCTCCCCTATTTTTCTGTCCCTTTCTCATCTTTTAAAATTTAAAACCATTTCTCTTTTTTATTTTATTTTATTCAATAATTAACACAAGGTTCAAAATCTAATTTTTTATTGGGCTCCCAACATAAAGATACAATATTTGGAGAGATTATATCATAGGTTCGCTCACCATGTCAGTCATGGTCCCTAACCAATAAAAATCACTCAATCCACCACTAATCAACCATGTCATTAATATAGTTTCCATAAATTATATTTTTAAAATGACATGGAAAATATGAATGAAGATTCATTGGTTGAAAAAAATGAATTGGAAGATAGTGGTGAAGTGGGTGGTTATAATTGGATGGGAACATGGCTGATGATGTAAGCTAGGCCCATGATATAATTTCTCCAATATTTGGGTTAAACTCCAATTCCAAAACTAAACATTTGAGTTGTTACAAGTTTGGTCGGGTTTAGTCTTACTATTTTTGGTAATCGGAGTACCCAATTCGATACTTTTAACATATTTATTTTTAGTTTAAAAAAATGTTTTTATTTTAGATTTTTAGTATTTTATCTAAAACTAAATTTAAATATCTAAATTATTTTTATGTTTATGTTATGTACTTTTAAGTTTTAAAATTATAAAATATTTTTATTAATTTTTAAGATAATATTTTAAAAAATAAGATTAATATTTTTAATGTCTTTTTGATGATAAACTTTAATATAATACATATGTGTGTTGAGAGGCTCAAACGATCAATCGAATGTCAAGATGAGATGAATTGGATTTTTGTTTTGGTGTGTCAATGACTAAGTAATAAAAATTAGGATACGAAGATTTATAAGTAGTTCGACTACACAATTGAGTCAACCTCTATTAACTTAGCTATCGACACTAAGGTTTTATCAAATTCACTAAATTTGCTTTCCTTTTTTTTAGTTTAATAAGATAACACTTAGGATCAAGACTTATGCCCCAAAATCTTGAAACACTCTCTTATAAGAGGAAACAAATATAGTAACCTAAAAAAAACTCACAATGCAAATAAGTTTTTGCAATTAACCTCTCACATAAAATCCTAAACACTTGACTAGTGTGACAATTTGACTCACTAGTGTTTTCTACAAAAAATATGACAATTTTAAGCACAAAACTAGATTTCTTAATACGTGAATGTTGGTAGTTGGTTTCTTATTATTGTATGGTTGCTTGATTGAGTTTTTTAAACCCTCTAAAAAGTTTATGGTTGTTACTAGTTTTTGGGATTGATTTGGAGTCATTGAAGACTTTAATTCCAGCAAAAAAATAAATTTACTTTTGAAACATTTCGTATCGGTACACGGGAACTGATATCGGTGCATGACCTAAAATAGAAAGAGTCATTGGGTGATTTAACACTAGATATCGATATATAATATAGATGTATCAGTATGGGTTTATCAATATCGGTATGGTTGAAGTCAGGGACGTAGCCAGGATTTGGAGTTAAGGGGGGCAAAACATAAATGTTTAGAAGTACGGGGCACAAATTCATAAAAAAATAATTTTTAAAAGAATTTAAATAGTGGGAAATAGTGGAGAAAAAAATCTTCAGGGGTAGGGGGCGATTGCCCCTCCCCACCTCTATGTAGTCTTCTTACCTGGTTTAAGTTATACTAATACACAATTTAACTTCTAGAATTTTTCAAAAATAAAGGGTCAAAGGGGCATATCGGTATACGAAAGTTGTACCAGTACAAGTTCTTCTAGGTATCGGTACGATCAATTTGTATTAGTAATCAGAGTCATTTTTTGACTTGGGTGTCCAAAACAAAACAATTTTTGTTCTCGGGTGAGCGATCATAGACAACTATCATTATTACCCAAGATGTTCTTCATACGATGAGAAGAAAGACTGGGCATAAGGGGTCGATAGTAGTAAGGATTGATTTACAGAATACATATGCTAGATTGGAATAGAGTTTTATTGATGACACACTTTCAAATATTGGGATTCCTTTATCGCCTTATCTGTTTGTTTTGTGTATGAAAAGGTTGCCACAAACGATACAATTGCCGGTGAATGATGGTTTATGGAAGCCGTTTTGTACTTTGAAAAGAAGTCTGCATATATCCCATTTGTTTTTCGCGGACGGTATGCTCTTGTTTGCTAAGGCCTCAATCTTGCAATGTATGGTTATTGTTGAGTGGATTGAAACAATCGAATTGACCAAGAGGGGGTGAATTGACAATTTGAAAAAATTGTGGAAGATTGGAAAATGAAAATTTGAGAAAACAATGATGTATAGTGGTTGAAGCTTCGAACAAGCTCTACATCCACTACATTAGCTCCCACTAAGGATTTTCTAACCAATTCACTATTGAATTCAACCTTTTTCTCGGTTCAATGGATAACCGTTATAAACGAATCAATATTTCTATCCAAAAATTGATTCAACCTCACAAGGTTTACAAATAAGATGAATGGCAATAAAATGTTTCTCTCACAGAAAAATTTGCCCAAATACAATCAAGAACACTCCCTAAACTCAAAAAATAAAATTACAATAAAGATTGAAAGATTTGGGTGACAAAGATTTGACATTGAGCACTTTGAGTTGGATCGGATGCTTGAATGTTAGTTTGAGGATCAATAGTTGTTGTTGCTTTGAATGCTTGTTTTATACTCTTTCATTTATTTCTATATGTTGGAGTGGATGAGATCATAAATATAGACGTTAGGAGTTCATCTTCCCACCATAAATGCACTTTTGCAATTACTGGTATCGATACTCAAGGTACTTGTATCAAAACGCTATTGAAATAGAAAGAGTCATTATGTGCATTTAATAAGGGGTATCGATACCTTAGGTCATGGTATCGATACATGTCTGTCTTTAAAACAATGGGTATCGAAACAACTATAAGGTTGTATCAAAATATTTTGAATCTTCCAAAATTGGTATCGAAAAGCTTATAGGGTGTATCGATACTAGTTAACAACCTTTTGAAAATTAACTAACAAGCAATGGTCAAAACTTTTAATACTTTAAAATCCTTGAAAAAAAAACTAAGGTATCAAAAAGCTGAGGTGTGGTATCGATACTGCTTTAAATATTTAATTTTATTTTTAAATGTAGAGTGATATCGATACTTATTTGAATAGGTTTTGAAACCAAAATTTACGGTTTTAAATGGTATCGAGACAGTCTTGTACCGTATCGATACACCTGAAAAAACTCAAGAACATTCGTTGAAATTATGAACACGCTATCGATATCATTAAGGATGGTATCAAAACGCCTGAAAGATTTTAAATGTTTTGGCTTAGAAAAATCTTAAGAAAAAGTAATTTTGAGTTATTGTTTTGACTTATAAAATTTTGTATGATTTGTTAATTTGTTTTGGCCTTAAAAATTTATTACAAAATATTCTTTTAACTTTTTTGTTATATCAAAATCAAATTTAGTTTTACAGTTATTCGTTCTATGCTCAATCATTTTTGTGCAATATCAGGTCTTAAGGTTAGTATTGCTAAAACAACATCGTTTTAATCTCGGAATATGTTGCGTTCTTCTGGATGCCAAATGAACGACCTTCTGAGCTTCACGAAGGTTGCGAACCTTGATAAATATCATGACCCGGTTACAATTGCTTCATATAAATATCTAAATGACATGGTTCAGAATAAGTTAAGCGGATGGAAAGCAAAAATGCTTACCTTAGCAGGTCGAATTACGTTGACAAAAGTAGTTTTATTTGCTATTCCGATGTCTACTATGCGGACCATAGTGATTAAAAAAACTTGTTTGGAGTTAAAGTGAATTATTCATTGTTTCATATGGTGCGGTGTTGATTCTAATTCGGGAGTGGCTTTGGTTAAATAGATAGATGTTTGTCGACCTTTAACACATGAGGGTCTTGGTTTTCCCAAGGTGGCTATTCAAAACGATGCTTTCTTAATGTAAATTACCTTTTATTGCTTACAAAGCCGAATGCATCGTGTTAAATTTCTTCGAGCAATACACATGTTTAACTGAGGTGCTAAATAATGTTAGGATCGAATTCATCCTTATGGCAGGGTTTTAGTGTAATTTGGAATGATGCTCGAGATAATGTTCATTAGAATATAGGCTATAGTCGTGATGTAAACTTTTGAGAGGATTTTTGGGTGCTAGATATAAGTATGTTAATTAATTATGTGCAACCCGAGAATGGTGTCGATAGGATGGCATTTGTGGCAGCTATGACAAATAATGATGGGATTTGGCAATGGAATGCTTTTCAGCAGTTCCTGTCTCAGTTCGTGCTCCTGCAGATTACAGCGATAAAAAGGTCGAATCAACATTTGCTGGAGGATAATCTTGTGTAGGAACAAGGGCGAATCTAGAAAGTAATCATCGGTTGGGTTGATTTAAATATTAATAATAATTACTTAATATAATTTTTATATATAATTTTAAATTTTTATTATTTAATATTCTTAAAATTTCTTTTATATCATATTCAAAAAAATATTATCTATATATTTATTTAAATAAAATTAAAATATTTTTAAATAAAATTTTATATATAATTTACTTATTTTTAAAAAAAATATAAATCATAAAAATATGAATTTATTTAAAAGTAACATAGAAATATATTACATTTTTATTATCTTTTAAGTTATTTTTTTAAAATATTGTATGAGTTATAAACTTTTTACTAAAAATATATTTTTAAAATCTAATTTTGATCTTAATTTTATTTATGTTTTGTTATTTGAATTTTATGATCATTATATACTAAGATAAAACTCCAAGAATCCTTGAAGAATAATTTTTTAAAGAAAATATATATTTAAACAATTAGTAATCAAAATATATATATTTTAAAATAATTATATAATATTTATAAAATATAATAAAAATATAAACAATCTCATTATTTTTATTTTTATCTTTTATTTCAATTAAATCTTATTTATTAAATTAATTTAAAAATTAAAAATTAAATTAAAATTTTAGATTATAATATTTTTTTTATTTTTACATGTTAAAAACCTAATTTTTATTAATATTATAATATAAAATAAATAGTATTATTTTTTGGCATGAGGTGGGCCAAGGCCTAGGCAGGCCTAGTGTCACCGCCCACTTCTTTTCCCATCAGTCCAACCGAGGTTTTGGCCATCCTTGGGCCATTTTGAAGCATACAAGCACCAAGGAAGGCACTTGAAGGATCTAGGACGGCCAAGCACAACCCACACTGTTCTAGAAAGGTCCGGGACGTTCTACTTAAGTCCAGACACACCCGGGAGAACCTAGAAGGCTCGGGACAACTCCGGAAGACCCTGGAGTTCTCTAGAACATTTTGGATACTTGTAGATATGAATACACATATGTAGAATTCTCTAGATAGTTGTAGTGCTTTTAGATATTTTAGGAGGCGACATTGTAACCGTTGGATCAAAACGATCCTAGCCGTCCATTCGGGAGGTAGGAGCCTATAAATAGGGCCACCCCCTTCATTTTGCAACACACTTAGCATTTGTAAGCATCCTTGTAAAGCCTTCTTAAAAGCTTAATACAAAGCATTCTTCTTAAACTCTTTGCCTTCTCTTGTCTTTTTCAAGCCAAGCCAGCAAGAAGGGTCAAGTAAGGCTTGCTAACATAGCTCGGGAATTGTTAGCGCCGCACGGATTGAGTTCGAGAGAAGTAAGTCCGTGACACTAGGCTCAGATACGCCCCTGTGTAGGAGGGTGAAACAGACCACGTGGGACTTGTTTGGTTGCGTACCAATTTGACTAAACCCGTATATTTCGCTAAAGATGAGCATGATTGGGACTTGTTTGATTGGTTGCTCTTGTAGAATTTATGGCTATTTCGAAACTCGGTCGATTTCGATAATCCATTGGAGGATCAACGCTCGATTTTAAATAGAAGCAGATTTCTACAGAGTATGGCAATAAAGGCTTTGAGTTCCATTTTGATTCGTCCTATGCGGGTTGTTGCTAGCCAAACCTTGGTTGCATGGTCTCCCCAGACGTTGGATGGTTTAAGTTAAATAACGATGGGGCACGTTGATCAAAAGATGACTGGGTTTCATGTGACAGAGTCATTAAAGATAACGATGGCAAATGGATTATAGAGTTTGCAAAATTTATAGGGGTGTATAGCATTGTCGAGTTCGAATTAACGGGTGTGTTCGTTGGTTTATAATGTGCATGAGGTTTACAAATTCAGAATGTCACTATGAAAACATATTGTTTGGATACGGTTAGGATCTTGTGAGATGGATTTATTTTGCAAGGATCTCCGGATATTATGCCGTACATCCAGGCATTATATGATAATGATTGGTATGTTTTTTTTTTAATATATTTGACATGAAAATAATTATGTGACGGATCGAATTGCTAAGTTGATCACAGATGGTGACTTTTTGTATACTTATCAGTTTCTCTGTTAGGGGTGAAGGCTTTAATATAGATTGATTCTGTTGTTTAGTTCGGACTCTATTATTGTTTTATATATAGTGTCAAAGGTATTCTTTTCTTCCATCTAAGCTTAGAGATGTTTTTAACGAGACCGATGACAATATTTCCCATTTTCATTAAAAATTATTTAAATAATAGGTCTTTTGAAATATTTTTTTAAATTAGTTTAAGTTTAAAAATATTTTTTTATTTTAGTGACATCAAAATTAATTATCTCAACTAGAGGTGTTCATAACCGGGTACTCGGAATTTTTGGTATCAAAACGTCGGTCTATGATCCGGTCCATAAAAATCGGGTACCCGGAATTTTGGGTACCAAAACGTCAGCCTATGATCCGGCCCATAAAAATCGGGTATCCGAAATTTTTGGGTACTAAAACGTCGACCTATGATCTGGCCCATAAAAATCGGGTATCGGGTACCTGGTTTAATTTTTTTATATATATTTTTTAAATTTATTTTTTTTAAAATATATAAGAAATACTTAAAATTTTATGATATATTTTTTAAACACAAAATTATTAATTTGAGTAACCGAGACCGAACTGAAAAATTAAATATCCAAAAAAAAACTGAGTAACCGAAATCCTCTGGACAAAACTATTTTGTCCTAATTTTTTCTAGAAGAAGAAACTCTAATGTCAAAAACTTGACGTAACCTTGAATATTTCATACACTTTTGACGCATGACAAAACATTTGCAAATTGCAATGTCAAACAAACAACGATAAGTGCTAAATAATGGAGTTTGAATTATTTTTAATGTCCTTCTAGAACACGTCAAAATCATAAAATAAGCATGGATATCGGTATATGTAATAGACAGAGTCAGAAAATTTAAATTAAGATATTAAAACTGATTGATAAAAAATTGAAATGTTAAATATTATACTTTTATAATAGTTTAAATGATTTTAAAGAGAAATTATATCATGGGTTAGTCTCATCACGTTATTCATGGACCAACCAGTAAAAGCTATTCACTTCATTATTTTTTAATTTTTTAAGTGAAGATTCATTTGAAAAAAATATGACATAAAAAAATTAATGAGATGAATAGTTTTTACTGAATGGTCCCATAGACACGTGGTGGGACTAACCCATGATTTAATTTTTCAATTTTATATGTCTCAAGTATGTCATATTTGAATATTTTTACTTATATTTATTTTATTTTTCTTATATTAACAACAAACTAAAATATATATTGTATTTGTACTTTATATTATAAATGGTAACTTGATTCAGTGACAAACTCATGTCACTTACACCCCAAGAGAACCTAGGTTTAATTTTCAAATAGCTCTTTGTTTTATTTTTTTATCTAATCATACATATCTCACCACCTAATTGAATGAAAAAAGTTATTAAACAAATAATTAAATTTCTTTAATAAGGTCATGAGATGTGTCGATACCTAATTAAATGATTGATTTATTTAATTAAATTAAAATTAATATAATTATAAAATAAATTTTTATTTATTTATAAGGTGGCTAGTTATTATATACAAGATTTAACCTAATATTCTAGGTAACTAATTAATAGAAGGGTAAAACCCTAGACCTAATATTCTAATAAAGTTCACTTTTCATAAATATAAGATATATTATATTTTCATACTTAAAACTCCCCCTCAAGTTGGGTCATAGATATTGATCATACCCAACTTGTTACATAGATAATTGATTCGAAATCCATTGAGAGATTTGGTGAAGATGTCGCCTAATTGTTCTCCGGTTTTCACATAACCTATAAATATCAAGCCTTGTATTTTTTCGCGAACAAAGTGACAAGCAATTTCAATGTGTTTTGTCCTTTCATGAAACACCGGATTCGAAGCAATGTGTATTGCAGCCTGATTGTCACACCAAAGTTTTGCCGGTATTAGGACTTTCATTCCAACCTCATCAAAGAGCTGATATACCCATCTAATCTCGCATACTTTCCCAAATTCCCCCAGAGCAACAAACCCAGATGGTTGCTCCATATATACTTCCTATTGAAGACGACGAAGCTTGGCATACTCATCCGCAGATATCGTAACAGTTGATAAAAAAGTGTTTACACTAGAAGCAATATTAGACATAATTTGCACCTTCCTGTCAGTCAAAATATTAGAGGGACAAAGTCTTAAAAAAGAAAAAAAGAAAGAAAAATAAAATCCAAACGGTACCAAAAAATCAAATACCCAACCCAAAAACAATCCGGATGCAAGGACCGGCGGCTGAGATTGATGAATCAAAAACCCTAACGGTACTAAAAAAAATCAAATACCCAACCCAAAAACAGTCCTGGAAACAAGGACCGGTGGCTGGGATAGATGAACCAAAAACCCTAACGATACCAAAAAAAATCAAATACCCAACCCAAAAACAGTCCTGGAAGCAAGGACCAACGGCTGGGATAGATGAACCAAAAACCAAAAAAAAAAAGAATTTTTTTTCTTTTCGAATCCAAACAACCCAAAAAAATATTTTAGAGAAACCTAGACAATTGATACCATGTAAAATAAAATTTTCCTTTTGTTATTCATAGGGTGGCTAGCTATTATATACAAGATTTAACCTAATATTCTAGGTAACTAATTAATAGAAGGGTAAAACCCTAAACCTAATATTTTAATAAAGTTAACTTTTTATAAATACAAGATATATTATATTCTCATACTTAACAATAATAAATCATGAATTAAAATTAAATATATAATTATATAAATTTTTTTAACAATCATATCACTCATTTAACGACAGTTAACTTTGAATAACTAAAATTTATAAATCGATAACAAAAGTAAATAAAATATTTAATATTTTAATTTAGTTTTTAAAAATTATCTTCACCCTAATTAGGGGTGTTAAAAAATATCCGATCGATCTGATCCAATTATCCATTGATCCGATCCGAAAATACGGATATCTGATTCGATTTTTATTTTTGTATCGGATATCCGATCCGATTTTAAGTTTTCCGGATCGGATATGGATCATAATATTTCAAGTTCTGGATTATCCAAAAATCCAAAAATTCAAATTTTTATTAATATTAATCTTTTTATATTTAACAATTTAGTGCTTGTTATTTTCAAAAATTTTAAAATTTAAAACTTTTATAAATATAATTCTTGTTGTATTTAGTAATTTATTATTTATTATATTCGAAATTCCAAAGTTTTTAAAAATACAACCTTCAAATTTGAAAATTTAGTTTAATCAAATTATATTTTTGGATAATTGGATATCTGAATATCCGATCCGAGTATCCGATATCCGAATATGCGGATATCTGCTTTTTTCCGGATCGGATACGGATCACTATATCATCGATCCGAAAACTCGAATATCCGAAAAAATCGGAACGAATCCGATCCAATATCCGACAATGAACACCTCAACCCTAAACGTAAGTTACCTCCATGATAATTTACGTTCTAAAATTTCTTCATTTGGTTTTGTAATTTTTCCTTCAAGTTTGTTCCAAAGAATCAACAAGAACATGCAACTTTTCCATCCCCCAAATAATGCAACGCGCGTGCTGTACATAACTTCTATCATTTTCTCAATATAGTCCCATTAACTTTATTTTCCTTACATTTTGGTCCCTGCAATCACAAAACAAAAACCCAAGTATGCCAAAGTCACTTTCAGTTGCTGGAGATTCTAGAGGTTAACGTAGTTTTTCACCTTTAAATTCCATGAGATCTACATTTTCTTAAATTGACCTAAACCTAAATATATACATTATCGAGGAAGAATCAAATTATTTAACGTAAAACTTGTTAGTTTATAATTTTATAATTATTAGAATAAAAATATATTTGTATGTTAGTTTATAATTTTATAATTATTAGAATAAAAATATATTTGTATATAATTATTAGAATAAAAAAACTTGTTATTTCATGGCATCTATTGAATATTTTTGGAATTTGAAGATTTTAATTATATAAAATTTAGTTTCTTCTTGTTATTTTAGTTAAGTTTGATAGTTTGACTTTTTACAAGAGTCAACGATTCTTTTTAATATAAATGTGTATTAAAATATTAAATTTTAATGGTGTTGATGTGCTAATATATTTAATAATTTATGTGTATTTTACGTTGACGTAGTATTATTATGTTATATTTTACGTTAATAAATGATTTAAAATTATAAAAAATAAAAAATAAATTTATTCTAAAAAGAATCATAAAATAAAGTGAACCATCATACAAATTGTCATGTTAGGTGTCATTAATAAATTAACATTTTAAACAATATTCTGTAAAATAATTGTGATTCAATTTTTAAATTTTTTTGTCAAATTTAACTAAAGTCTAAAAGTAAATATTAAATTTATAAAAATAACATTTATCATTATATATTTAAAAAATATTCAGCCTGTAGAATTTTAGCACTGGATTAAAATAAAAAAGGAGAGTGATTTCTTTTCTTTTTTAAAAATATCCCTATAAGAAGAGTCATTTGCAAGCAAACAATACAGTGAGATATTAATAAGTAATTTCATCAAACATATTAAAAATTTAAAAATTGAACAAATCATTTTTTATTTTTATTGGGATTTTATTTTTTTTATAATTAAATATTTTATTCCTAGTGTGGATTAGATTTCTTAAATTTAATATTAAAATTTTCTCCGAATTATTGAAAACAAAGAAATAAATTTAAAAAGTTAATTATTTAATGTAAGTGATTTTTTCACAAACATGACTAAATTAATTTTAAAAATTAAAATATTAAATTATAAATTATAAACCTTAATTTTTAATCTCTAAACTTAAATTATAATTATAGACGGTAAATTTTAGACCCTGTAACTTAAATTCATAAAATATATAAAAAAACTATAAACCTTAAATTAGACCAACTTAATACATTGAGAAACTGTAACGATCCGAATTTTGGATCCAAGTGTTGGGTTAACCCGAAGCGTTGGAATTCGACATTTAGACCTCGGGCTTTAGTGTTGGATTGGTTTTAGGTGTTTTGGGGTTGTCTTTGGCCCAAAATAGTTTATGACAGAGCTTTTTGGTAAATTAGGGTGTTGAGGACAAAAGGAGGGAAAAGGATTTTGTTTTTTGTAAAAATTAAGATAGGTGAGGTCATTGGGTTGCATCTTTTTCTTCTCTTGCTTCTCTCTTTCACTCAAGGGAAAATCATAGATAAAGGCTAAATCTTTGAAAGTTCTGTGACAAATCACGTTTTGAGTCTAGAGAGGAAGTTATAGAGATGTGTGTGATCTACAAAACAAGGTAAATATGTTGAGGTTTGATAGAGGAAAGTTTGGGTGAGCTCGGAGAACCAAGAACGAGAAAGGGTTGTTGTTGGATTTTCTGAGTAGTTTTGTAGATGTTTTCAGCTTCTAAGAACATCAATGCCAACGTCTAATGGTTGAGTTACTTCTTCCTTGTAGAGAAATAATGGGAGGACCTTCAAAGGCTATTGGGAAGGAGATTGCGTAAGCTGGGCTTGGGAGGATATTTTTTGCTATTGCAGCTTAAGGTTGGTACCCCACTAACTCTCAATTCATCATACATTTCATGAAAATAGGTTGCATTTCATGTTTGATTCATGTTTGGTTTGCTTGGTAGCTTAAGAAGCCTTTAATAGAAAATTATGGGTTGGGATAATTCATGGCTTAAAATTGGTAGCAACACACTCTAAACTTCTCCAATAATGTGTAGAAACGATTTGGAAATAAATCATATGGTTAAGGCAAGTGTTCTTGGTGAATTTTAGGTCCAAACTTGTAAATTTGTGTAGGCGTACTAATACGGGTTGGGAGCGTATTGGTACTATAGAGTAGAAATTAAGGGCGTTTATAGCAGGCGTGTCTATACGGAAACTCGTGTACCGATACCCCTTGCATATTTCAAATTCCAGATACGTTTTTCGGTATCGATATGCAAGGGTGTATCGATACCACTATTGCATTTGTTTACAATAGCAAACATATCAGTATGCCATATAGACGTATCGATACGGGTACCAATTAGTACTGATACGAGGTTTGACCTTATCAAAACGGGTAGGCGTTAGGGCCATTCGAAGTCAACAACATATCGATACGCCTTAGGTGAGTATCGATATTGGGTAGAGTACCGATACCCTAAATAGGCATATCGGTACTCGTTGGGTAATCTGGCCAAAAATAATGTTTGAGTTCGGAGGCTCTATAATTTATAATAATGGGTTGTAAGGGTCTCTTATGGTGCAAAACAAATTCTAAAAACGAGAAACTGTTAAATGTGTATGAATAATTAGATTAATGGTTTGGTAAACTTGAAGAGGGTTTAAATGGATGGTAGAAACTATAAGGATCTTTGATGGACTATGGTGTTATGTGTTACCTAGGATCTTGTTGAGTGTTGATAGGTTACATAGCTTAGAAAAACTCTTGTGGATGAGAATTTGGATACCCAAGAAATATTGTTACAACACAATAAAGGTCATCCGATATGAGATTTTGGGTGATATATTGAAGACTCTTCTGAATGGAGGATCCCGATGTTGTAGGGATGCGGGCCTCATTCGAAGATGCTCAATGTAATATTTTTGAGCACGGGATTTGGAGGATCCTGATGCTATGTGGACGTGGTCCTGAATCTTTGAGTGTAGGATCCCGCAAGCCTCACTCATAGTGTAGGATCCCGATGTTGTGTGGACGCGAGCCTCACTACTTTGTGGTTTTTGTTTGATATGTATATGATGTGTACGATAGTATACATTCATGATGTCATATTCTTAGGTGATTATGGGATTTCGAAATGTGTTTCTGTGCGTAGGTTAGGTGGTTGCATGGATCAAGAGAGCACCATCGTGGTTGGAATCTCATCATTGACTTGGTGTCAGAGTACAAGTTATTTGATATAACGTTCTAGTACTTGTAGGACCCTATGTTGTAATTTGTCTCTCTTTTACTATTGGGTTGCAAATGTTTTAACGGTTTATATAATAAAGCTTCTGCCATTGTTTTAGATTATTTTGGGCTTATGTTATTTCAAATGCTAGATTTATGATTTTGACCTATGATGTTTGTCGCGTGTTAAAAGTGCGCAATTAGTGCAAGTGAACACATCGCAAGTAATAAAGTGATAAGTATTATCGTGTATCGTCTCCACAAGGATTGGTATATTTAATATGCCTTCTTCGTCTTCTTTGTCTGTAAAAAGAAATAAAATAAAAACAAAGATAATTGTGGTTTTGATGGAACTAAATAAATTGAAATAAAACAAACTAAGAATAAAGATGAAGTCTGATTAATAGAGAGAGGTCAGGATCCAGTTGCGTTGTATTGTGGATTTGATTGACTTGTCTCTGTCCAATGCAATTGTATATCACTGCCCCGGCAGTACTGCAGATTACTGCCTTGGCAGCGACGATATTGTCCGCCGCGGCAATCCCTTGCTCGTGGTTGGACTTTACCAAAGTTCGACAAAGTGTCCTTGGATAACTTCGCTTATCCCTAAGTCAAAGTACTGTTGATGACTAGTCCTTGATGATACCTCCCGGCGTGAATCAATTATACTCACCAACCAATCTCACACTTCTTTTAGCCGCTGAAACTCTTAACCTATCCCTAGGCCGAGTTAGTATTTCGCGATTGAAACACCATACTTATCCCTTTCGTGAATCTAACTCTCCCGAGTCTAGATAAATGGATTACTCACAAACTTCTCTCCCGAGCTTGAATGCAAGAACAAGAATGGCAAAGGATAAACAAACCTTGATAGTTTTATTGCATTGAAACAAAGACAAAGTACAATCTCCTCTCACAAATACTTAACAACCTTCACCTAAACCCTAAGAAAGCTTAGAACATAATTTGAGAGAAAGAAAATATTGAATCTTAGGGTAAACTCTCTATGAAATATTGAATCTTAGGGTAAACTCTCTATGAATCGGCTCTCCTAGTACATTGGACGGCTAGGTATTATATAGGCTTGGCCTAGGGCAAACCTTTCCTAAGTAGAATATAACTTGGAGTAGGGAACAAGTCATGTACATAAATAAAATATTTCCAAATTTATTTCAACTAAGAGGCTTTCCCGCGTGGCCTTGTCTTGGGCTTTTCCTCATGCTAACCAGCTCCGATCCATGTGCTTCATGTCCAGAAACGTCCCTTGGATTTTTCTCTTCCGATCGCCTAAAGTATTGCTTCCTGGCTCTCAGCTGCTGCCTCGGCATCAGGTCCTGCCTCGGCCATGTTGCTGCCGCAACACTTGTTTCTCCTGCACAGATATAAAAATATAGTAAAACTTGCCTTTTCTGTAAATATCATCTTTATACTCATAACTTCTAAATATATCACATTAAGTACATGCAGTGGTCCGAGTGGGTGTAAATTCAGTGATTAATGCCCATAAAAGGTGTAAAAAGTGATAGTGAGTTGAGCACTTATCAGTGTTGAATGTGTTAAATGGACTTTTAAAGTGAAATTTTGTATCTCGGGTTTTGGGTTAGAGTCCAAATATGACATCTGGGTCCAGGGTGTTACATTTAATGGTATTAGAGCTTAGGTTTAGCCGATTCTAGAAAATCCCCAAAGGAGTCTAGTATAGTATATAGGTGTAAGACGAGTACATTCCCATGAGTCGATGTCGTACTTGCTTTAAGCTAAAATTTCGATGGTGTAACCTTGTTTACTTTTTGTGAAGAATAAAAATAAGTCAAGAGAAGGTATAGACAATGAAGAAAATTGGGGTTCCTAGGAAGGTAAGTTTGATGATGATTATTTGCCCGATATGGAGGAACCGTAAGGAGTTGCAGTTGGTTAAGGGGTCAACTTCTCACAGTTGAATCTGGCGTTACACTTGATCGTGATAGCTATACCGAGGTCATCTTCTATGCCTCGAGAGGCACCGGTTGAGAGGGTGCATAGGCAAGGAGTCGTTGACTTCCATGGTACAGGACAAGATAATCTTGTACAAGCTGATCAAGAGTTTCTTGATACACAGTAGATCATGATACAAATGAGGCTAAGGTCAAAAGACAAGCTGTCGTGTGTATTGTCACTTTTGTTGGGCAACATTAGTGAATGGTGGGAGACCGTTGAGCTTGAGTGGTATCATATTTATCCTAATTGGGGTGACTTCTTTAGAGAGTTCGAGAAGAAGTATGTGGGTTAAACCCACATAGATGTCTTGAAGGATCGTTTCACCCATCTTGTGCAAGAGAACCAAACGGTTTTCGCTCATCAGCAAGAGTTTGATACAATCCTAAGGATGGATTGGTTATTCGAACATGATGCAAGTATTATGTGTAGGTCAAGGAGTTTTAATCTTCGTTTTATGGATAGATCTAAGCTTATTGTGATAGAAGAAAGGAACTCGTATTTACCGAATATGGTATCGACTTTTTCAGCTCAGCAGTTAATCCAACAAGGTTGTAAGGATTTCTTAACTTAAGTAGTGAATGTGAGAGTTAAGATCCCACCGTTAGAAGTTTGCGGACAATTTTGATTATGTTGATGTGTTCCCAGAAGAGTTAACCGATTTACCTTCAATCCTTATTATAGTTCCGTATATATGTGATGTCGGGTACGACATCAATGTCTATAGCATCGTATCGTATGGAACTAGCAGAGAAGAAAGAGTTAAAGCATCAGACCCAAGAGTTGCATGAGAGAGGTTTTATCCGACCGAGTGTGTCACCTTGGGGAGCGCCAATGTTGTTTGTTAAAAAGAAGGACGGATCGATGCAAGTGTGCATTGACTATCGTTAACTCAATAAGGTCATGATAAAGAACCATTATCCTTTGCCTAGAATTGATGACTTGTTTATTCAATTGAGAGGTGTCTGTGTGTTTTCTAAGATCGACTTGTGATCGGAGTATTACCAGTTAAAGGTAGTGGAGGATGATGTCCAAAAGACCACCTTTAGGACACGGTACAGATACTATGAGTTTTTGGTGATGTCATTTGGGCTTACCAATGTACCTGTAGCTTTTATGGATTTAATGAATTGAATCTCCCAACCGTACTTGGATCAGTTTATGGTGGTTTTTATCTATGACATCTTGGTATACTCATGCTCGGAGGAGGAGCATGACTATCACCTAAGAGTGGTTCTTTAGGTTTTGAGAGATATGCGTCTCTATGCCAAGTTCAATAAGAGCGAGGTTTGGTTGTCAGAAGTGGCATTTCTTGGCCACATAGCTCCAGCGGATGGAATCCAAGAAATGTGTTAGAAGTTCGTAGCTTTCTTGGTATTGTCGGATACTATAGAAGATTTATCAAGGTTTTTTCGATCATGATGGCTTCGTTGACCAAGTTTCAAAAAAGGGTTACATTTTTATGGAACGAGAGGAGATAGTAGAGTTTTGAACATCTTAAGACGTATCTTACGGAGGCATTAGTCTTAACATAACCAGAATTGGGAAAAGATTATATGGTTTTTAGTGATTCTTCCTTGAATAAGTTGAGTTGTGTGTTCATGCAAGAGGGTAAGGTGGTTGCTTATGCCTTGTGACAATTGAAACCCCATGAAAGGAACTATCTCACATATGATCTTGAGCTTTCAAAAGTTATCTTCGCGTTAAAGATATGGAGGTATTATCTTTATGGGAAAATGTTATATCTACACTGACCATAAAAATTTAAAGTATCTGCTTACAAAGAAAGAGTTGTCTAAGACAACGTCGATGGATATATTTGTTGAAAGACTATGATTGCATCATTTAGTATCATCCCGATAAGGAGAATGTGGTCGTCGATGCTTTGAGTCAAAAGTCTATGTTAAACCTAAGAGCTATGTTCGCTCGGTTAAGGATGACCGAGGATAGAGGTCTTTTGGTGGAGTTGCGTGTTGAGCCCACGCTAGTGCATGAGATAAGGAGGACACAAGTACTTTATGAGGAATTGGTATCTCAGAGGGAGGTGTTTTAGAGTGGTGAGGTTTCGGACTTTGAGATACGGGATGGTGGATTTCTATATTTCTAGGTTCGTTTGCGTGTTCATTATTTTGAGGATATAAGAGATTGTATCTTGAAGGAAACTTACCATAGTCCGTTTTCTGTTCATCTAGGCAATAGTAAGATATAACAGGATCTTCGTCCCTTCTTTTGGTGGTAGTTTATGAAAAGAGATGTATCCGAGTTTATGATAAGGTGTTTAGTGTGTTAGCAAGTTAAGGTCGAACATTAGGTTCCTTTGGGTTTGTTTCAGCCTAACCAGATTCCACATTGGAAGTGGGATCGAGTGACCATAGACTTTGTCACCGGTTACTAATGACGTTAAGAAAGCATGATGTTGTTTGGGTCATTGTTAATCGATTGACTAATTTGGCTTACATTTTACCCGTGCGTATAGAATTCAATTTGGAAAAACTAGTACGATTGTACATCAAAGAGATCATGAGGTTGCACGGTGTACCATCGTCGATCATATCAGATAGGAATCTAAGGTTCATGACAAGGTCGTAGAAGTCAATATATAAGACTTTGGATACTAAGTTGCACTTTAGTACATCTTTTCATCCTTAAACCGATGGACAGTCTAAGAGAGTCATCCAGATCTTTGAGGATATGCTCCAGTGTTGTGCTATGGATTTTTCACGGAGTTGGGAGGAGTAGTTACCATTGGTAGAGTTTGCTTACAACAAAAATTATCATTCAAGCATTAGAATGAATCTTTTTGAGGCTTTGCTCGGTGTTAGACCGAGCTCAACGAGAGACAGATAGTGGGTTCAGAGCATTTTAAGGAAACCGAGGAAAAAGTATAAATTATCAAAGAAAGGTTGCAAGCAACATTTGACCAACAAAATGTCAACATATTCTTTATTAAATTGCAGAAAATTAGGGAATTCTATTCCTAAATATCTACCTACTGATATCTAGGAATTTTGTCTATTAATAAGAGCAGATTTGTAGCTGTTCATTTTGTTTAATAGGAGCATATTTATAGCTGACAGATTTGTAGGTGTTGTTCTTTTGTAATTTTCCATAGATAGTTCTCTTTTGTAAACTATAAATAGGAGCTATTGTTATCAATAAAATATATACAAAAACAGAGAACATTCTTTAATATTTCTCTTATTTGTCATGGTGTCAGAGCCAAAAATTCTGAGATAATTTTTTCTTGTGTCAGATTCCTTGTCTAGCTTGAGATCTTAGTCTTTTGTTTTTGGTTTTCTTGGTTTTCATTTTGTTTTCTTGATTTTTTTCCGTGGAATCATGTCTTTGGAGCGATCTGAACATTTTCTTGTTCGATTTAATGGCAAGAACTATTCTGCCTGGGCATTCCAATTTCAGATCTTTGTCAAGGGAAAGGAATTATGGGATCATATTGATGGAACAGATCCTGCACCTAACCACAAAGAGGAGAAGGAAAAATATGGAAAATGGGAGGTGAAGGATGCTCAGATTATGTCTTGGATTCTTGGAAGTATGGAACCCTCTATACTTCTTAATCTCAAACCTTATAAGACCTCTCAAGAAATGTGGGGTTATTTGAAGAGAGTTTACAACCAAAGCAACACAGCACGGAAGTTTCAATTGGAACCAGAATTGAGTCAACTCATTCAAGGGAGTATGTCAATCCAAGAGTTTTATTCTTTTTTTGAGAATCTTTGGGCTAAGTACACTGATATTGTATATGCAAGTGTATCTCCCGAAGGACTTATTGTTGTCCAAAATGTTCACGAGACTAGCAAGCGTGACCAGTTTTTAATGAAGTTGAGGAGGGAGTTTGAAGCAATCAGGTCTAACCTGATGAACAGAGATCTAGTTCCTTTATTGGATATTTGTGTGGGAGAGCTTCTCATGGAAGAACAACGGCTCATTATGCAGACTGTCATGGAGAAAAAAGTTTAGAATTCTGTTCCAATTCCTGTTGCCTATGTTGTTCAAGGGAAGTCTAAAGGAGGTAGAGATATGAGTAATATCCAGTGCTATAGTTGCAAAGGTTTTGGGCATATTGCCACTAATTGCTCTAAGAAATTCTGTAATTACTGTAAGAAAATAGGGCATATCATTAAATATTGTTCCATTCGGCCTCCAAAGAAATCCAAAACTGCCTACAATGTCTCGGTTGGTTCCTCAAATGCCCATAGTCCTGGTCAGTCTTCTATTACTCCTGAAATGCTCTAGCAAATGATAGTTTCTGCCTTTTATGCTTTAGGCCTTTCAGGTAAAAAATATTCTGATCCTAAGCCTTGGTATTTTGATTCTGGTGCTTCCAATCATATGACCAACACTGTCTTGCCTCTAAATAATGTTAAAAAATATAAAGGAGGTCTTCAAATTCGTACTGCCGATGGAAATTCATTACCTATAAAAGTTATTGGTGATATTTTAGCCTCTTTAAATACTATTTTTGTGTCTCCTAAGTTGTCCACTAATCTTATATCTGTTAGCCAAATAGTTGAGAACAATTGCACTGTTAATTTTTCAAATTCTGGTTGTCTTGTGCAGGATCAAGTGTCCGGGAAGATGATTGCGAAGGGGCCTAAAGTGGGACGTCTCTTTCCTTTGTTTTTATCTCCTTCTCCGGTGTCAAATTATGTTACTTGCAATGCTGTTCAATGTTATAATCAGGTGTGGCATAGACGTTTAGGACATCCTAATTCTCATGTACTTCGTGTTTTGCTTAAATCTGGTTTACTTGGGAATAAAAATTCAACTTCTTCTGATATTGCTGATTGTACAGGTTGCAAACTTGGTAAAAGCAAAACTCTTCCTTTTCCTTTGCATAAAACTCGCACCACCAAACCTTTCGAACTTGTACATACTGATGTATGGGGTATTGCACCTATAATTTCTCATGAACATTACAAATACTTCGTTACATTTATTGATGATTTCACTCGCTTTACTTGGGTGTATTCTCTTCGATCTAAAAGTGAGGTTTTCTCTGTGTTCAAAATATTTCTTGCTTTAGTTGAGACACAATTCTCTGCCAAAATCTTAACATTGCAATCTGATTCAGGTGGTGAATATATGTCAAATGAATTTCAATTTTTTCTTCAAAGTCATGGGATTATATCACAACGTTCTTGTCCTTTCACTCCACAACAAAATGGTGTAGCTGAAAGAAAAAATCGTCATCTTCTTGATGTTGTTCGAACTCTTCTAATTGAATCTTGTGTTCCTACTCAATTTTGGTGTGAAGCTTTGTCTACTGCTGTTTATTTGATTAATCGATTACCAACTCCCATCTTGAACAATGATTCTCCTTACTTTCGATTGTTTGGGAATGCACCAGATTATTCTAATCTTCATATATTTGGATGTGTTTGTTTTGTTCATCTTCCTGCACATGAGAGAAATAAACTCACTGCTCAATCTGTCAAGTGTGCTTTCTTAGGTTATGCTGGAACCCAAAAATGATTTCTTTGTTATGATCCTAATGCCCGACGCACTCGTGTATCTAGGAATGTAATTTTTTTGAAAACCAACCTTTCTTTAGCATCAAATAGATTTCAGAATTCCCTTCTCTATCTGTGTTACCTCATTCTTCTGAGTTGTCAACATCTGTACAAAGATTTAAACCTGGTTTTGTTTATCATCGACGCACACCTGATATTGATTCTCTTACTGGTCCCATTGAGGTTCCTCTAAATCTTCCTGTGGCATCTGATCCTGTTCTACCCATTTCTAATGATCCACCTCCTCTTCGAAGAAGCTCTTGAAGTCATAAACCTCCTGAACGGTATGGTTTTTCAACCCCAATGGCTATGTCAACTACTTTGTCTTCTATTTCTATTCTCACTTGTTATAAACAGGCTATGGAACATAAGTGTTGGCAACAAGCAATGGAGGCTGAACTTCAGGCACTTGAGGAAAACCATACTTGAGACATTGTTTCTTGCCCTCCAAATGTCAAGCCGATTCGTAGTAAATGGGTCTATACTGTGAAACTCAAGTCTGATGGCTCTTTAGATAGATACAAAGCTCGATTGGTCGCTCTTGGCAATAAACAAGAATATGGCCTTAACTATGATGAAACTTTCGCACCAATTGCTAAGATGACCACAGTGAGAACTATTCTTGCTATCGCATCCTCTCAATCTTGGCCTTTACATCAGATGGATGTCAAAAATGCCTTCTTGAATGGAGATCTTAAGGAAGAGATTTACATGAAACTTCCACTTGGTACGTCCATGAATGCTTCTCATGAAGTTTGCAAGCTAAGACGGTCTTTGTATGGGTTGAAGCAGGCTCCTAGAGCTTGGTTTGAGAAGTTCCGCAACACTCTTGTTAGCTTCTCTTTTACACAAAGTCAATATGATTCATCTCTCTTCTTTCGTAAGATAACCACTGGTATGGTCTTTCTTTTAGTGTATGTTGATGATATTATCATAACTGGTAATGACAATGGGTTGATTGCTAAGCTTCAAAATAAATTGCATAGCACATTTCAAATGAAAGATCTTGACCATCTAACATATTTTTTGGGGTTAGAGGTTCACACTCGCGATCATGGATTATTCTTGAACCAACATAAATATATTCAAGATCTTATTGAACTAGCTGGTTTACAGGAGGCTACTGATGTTGATACGCCAATGGAAGTGAATGTGAAATACCGAAAAGATGAAGACGAGCTTTTGCCTGATCCTTTTCTATATAGGCAACTTGTTGGTAGTCTTATCTACCTAACAATTACAAGGCTTGATATTTCATATGTTGTTCATATAGTTAGCAGATTTATGCAATCACCTCGGCATCTTCATCTTACTACAGTTCGTCGCATTATTCGATACTTAATTGGGACACCAACTCATGGGTTGTTTTTTCCTCGAAGATCTTCTCTTAATTTAACAACTTATAGTGATGCAGATTGGGCTGGATGCCCGGATACTAGAAAGTCTACAACAGTCTGGTGCATTTTTCTTGGTGATGCCTTAATTTCTTGGAAGTGTAAGAAACAAGATTGTGTTTCTAAGTCTTCCACGGAAGCTGAATATAGAGCCATGTCAGCAGCTTGTTCTGAAGTTGTATGGTTACGTGGTCTTCTTTCTGAACTTGAATTTTCTCAAACTAATCCTACTCCACTTCATGGTGATAACACTAGTGCCATTCAAATAGCTGCAAATCCAGTATATCATGAACGCACGAAGCACATAGAAGTGGACTGTCATTACATTAGGGAGGCTTTACTCGTGGTATTATCACTCTTCCTCATCTTTCTACTGATCTTCAAATCGTGGATGTTTTCACCAAAGCTTTGACACGCTAACGAAACAAGTTTCTTAGTAACAAATTGATGTTGATCGACTTATCCACATCAATTTGAGGGGGGATGTCAACATATTCTTTATTAAATTGCAGAAAATTAAGGAATTCTATTCCTAAATATCTACCTATTGATATCTAGGAATTTTGTCAATTAATATGAGCAGATTTGTAGCTGCTGATTTTGTTTAATAGGAGCAGATTTATAGCTGACAGATTTGTAGGTGCTGATTTTTTGTAATTTTCCATAGATAATTCTCTTTTGTAAACTATAAATAGGAGCTATTGTTATCAATAAAATATATACAAAAACAGAGAACATTCTTCAATATTTCTCTTATTTGTCACAAAAAGCTTATGCGGATTGGAAGCATAAGCACATCAAGTATGAGCCAAGAGAGAATGTGTTTCTCAAAGTATATCCATGGAAGGGGATCATCCATTTTGGTCGCAAGGGAAGTTAAGTACGAGGTATATCATACCTTATGAGGTTCTTGAGAAGGTTGGATTGGTGGCTTATCGGTTAGCTCTACCTCCGGAGTTAGCACATATCCATGATATTTTCCATGTGTTTATGATGAGACACTACCATTCCGATCCTTCACACGTGGTTCAGCTTGAGAAATCAAAGTCAATACATGTTTGTCTTATAGAAAAAACTATCAAAGTTTTAGATAAAATGAGTAAAAGAGCTTCGTAAAAATAGTATATTTCACGACCCAAATTCAGATCCGAGTGTTGGTTTAACCCGAAGTGTTGGGATTTGACGTTGGGCTCGGGTTTGAGTTTTGGGCCTTGTTGGGCCTTAGGCTTGTGTGGTTTGGGGCCTTAGTAGTTTAGGATAAGGATATTTTTGTAAATGCCTAAATAAGATGAGAAAGAAGAGGGTTTTGGGGGTTTAATGTGTTGTAGAACATGATCTTATCTTATCCCACTTTTCCTTCCTTCTTCATCTTGGTCGTAAGAAAAAGAAAGTGGCTAAAGGTTTGATGTTTAGAGTTTTTATTCGGAATCACGTTTTTGTGTTGGAGAAGAAGTTGTAGAGCTCTAGGAGATCTATTGAACAAGGTGAAAGTTGCAAGGTTTGAAGAAGAAAAAGGTTTAAGAAGGGGTTAAAGGTTTAGTTCGGGATGAGTGTTTGAGAGCTTGAATCTCAGACCTTTAGTTTTTTTAAGCTCTGGAAATCCTCCCAAAGTGTGTCTAATTAGTTATTCCTCTTCCCTTTGTATAAAAAGAGGTTGGAGAGCCCTCAAGAAGCTTGGGAAAGGAAAAAGCTTGAATAAGAGAAGGGAGAACGTGTTTTTTGTGCTTTTGCTTGAGGTTGGTACTCTTCCAATTCTTAAACATCCTGTATTTCATATTCTTAGGCATGGTTGCATGTTTGATGATTGCTTGATGTGTTTGAAAGCTTAAAATGCTCATTAATGATGCATTGTAATATTGTTGATGAACCTTCGTGTTTAAGGTGTAAATATGCTTAAAATCATCCCTTAGAGTATAGGAATAATTTGATAATCAATGGCATTGGGTAGAGTTATAGGAGATTTGAGGGTCCAAACCTGCATTTTCGTGCAGGCATTTTGATACCTTGACAGGCGTATCAAAACCCTAGAGAGGAAAATAAGGGCAAGTATATAAGGTATTTTGGAATACCCTACCCATGTTTCGATACCCAAAAGTCCAATAGAAAATCATTTTGATACCCCATATAAGTGTATCAATACGGGTATGTTTCTCTTGGTCTTAAGTTATCGCCTTAGCGTATAGAAACGCAAGGGAAGCGTTTCAATATTGGTTGTTTCGATACTACCCTACATGCATATCGATACCTCTGGTTAATCTGCCCAATATTTCTAAGGGGTAAGTCAAGGGTTTTATAAATTTATACTAGGGGTCCTTATGTGTTAACATAGCAAATAAATGAATACTAGAACCAAAAAATTAACCTTTTAGCCTCGTTTAAGTGATAATTGGCTTAACACACGATAACCGATATAAAATTGGTATGTGATGGAAGCCAATGGGAATTGTTAATATAAATGTGTTATGGTAAGCTAGGGGTCTTGCTTAGTGCTGATGGGTCGCTTAGAGTTATATTATATTATTATGTGGTGGGTCCGGACACCCTTTATATATATGATTAAATTATTGCAACACTCGAAGAATTTCTGAACATAGGATCCCAATGCTTAGTGGACGCAGGCCAATTTGAGGATGCTTGATGAAACATTCCATGCATAGATGTAGGATCCCGATGCTTTGTGGACGTGGGCATCATCCTAGAGTATGGGATTCTGATGCTTAGTGGACACGGACCCTGCTCATAGTGTATGATCCCGATGCTTAGTGGTCGTGGGCCATATTACTTATATATATATATATATATATGAGATATATGGACTTGAGATGCTTTGTGGAATTCTCTTGACATGCATATGTCATGGGCTGATACTTATACATGCATGATATCCTGTGTTTAGGCGATTATGGTAACGCCATCGTACTCATGTCATGTCATCATTTCATGCCTTATATGCTTATTTATGTTATGTGTGATGTGAACTGGTTGGTAAAGTAACCACTGAGCTTCTGTAGCTCAGCGTTTTGAAATGTGTTTTTGCCCATAGGTTAAGAGAGGCTTTGGACCAGAGGAGCACCATCGTGGTTTATTTCAGCATCGACTAGTCTATTAGAGTACATTTACTAGATGTAATGGTTCATGTATTTGTAGGATCCTATATATGTAATTTTAATTCTTATTTAAATTATCTCGTGTCGAATATTTTAAACGGATTTGTATTATGGAGCTTATTTTCTTTTGGATTTGTTTTCCATGACTTGGTTTAAATTTAATGGACTTATTATGTTTTGAGACTGGAAACTATTTCTTTTGGGCTTTTGATTTCAAAATTTTTGAAATACGAGTTTTGGGTTGGAGGCCCAATGTGACACCAAGTTGAGGGTGTTATAGTATACCCTTGATAAAAGTGTTATGGAGAAACCACGAGATCGAAGAAGCGACGTGGAAAGTTGAGAAAGACATCAAAGCTCTTTGTTCGCATCTCTTCCTATCATGTAAATTTCAAGGACAAAATTTTCTTTAAGGATGGGAGAGTTGTAACAACTCGAATTTTGGATCCGTGTGTCGGGTTAACCCAAAGCCTTGGGCTTCGATGTTTGAGACTTGGGCTTGAGTGTTGTTGGTCTAGTTTTAGGCTTTGGGATTGAGTGTTTTGGGGTTGCCTTTAGCCCAAAATGGTTTATGATAGGGCTTTTTGGTAAATTAGGGAATTGAGGACAAAGAGGGGGAAGAAGGTTTGGTTTCTATAGAAATTAAGAGAGGTGAGATCATTGAGATTCTTCTTTCTCTTCTCTACCTTGTCTCTTTCACTCAAGGAAAAATTATAGATAAAGGCTAAATCTTTGGAAGTATTATGGAAATCATGTTTTGAGTCTAGAGAGGAAGTTGTAGAGCTTTGTGTAATCTACAAAACAAGGTAAATATGTTGAGGTTTGATGGAGGAAAGTTTGGGTGAGCTTGGAGAACCAAGAACGGGTAAGGGTTATTGTTGGGCTTTCTCAATAGTTTTGTAGATGTTTTTAGCTTGTAAGAACATCAATGACAATGTCTAATGGTTGAGTTATCTCTTCCTAGTAGAGAAATAAGTGGGAGGACCTTCAAAGGCTCTTGGGAAAGAGAATGTGTAATCTGGGCTTAAGATGACATTTTTGGCTATTGCAGCTTAAGGTTGGTACCCCACTAACTCTCAATTTATCATACATCTTATGAAAATAGGTTATATTTCATGTTTTATTTGCTTGATAGCTTAAGAAGCCTTTAATGGAGAATTATGGGTTGGGATGATTCATGGCTTAAAATTGGTAACAACACACTCTAAATTTCTCCAATAATGTGTAAGAACGATTTGGAAATAAATCATATGGTTTAGACAAGTGTTCTTGGTGAATTTTAGATCCAGACCTATAAGTTCGTGTATGCGTATCGATACGGTTTGAGAGTGTATCGATATTATAAAGTAGAAATTAAGGGCATTTATAGCATCTGTATCAGTACGACAACTTATGTACCGATACCCCTTGCATATTTCAAATTCTGGAGATGTTTTTCAGTATCGGTATGCAAAGGCGTATCGATACAACTTTTGATTGGTTTATAATATATAGTCATATCAGTACACCATATATATGTATCGATATGGGTACGAATTGGTACCGATACGGGGTTTAACCGTATCAAAACGGGTAGGCGTTAGGGCCATTCAAAGGCAACAACATATCGATACACCTTAGGGGCGTATCGATATTGGACAGCGTACCGATACCCCATATATGTATATCGGTAATCACTGTGCAATCTATCCAAAAATATTGTTTGAGTTTGGGGGTCTATAATTTATGATAATGAGTTCTAAGGGTCTCTTATGGTGCAAAACAAATACTAAAACCGAGAAACTGCTAAATATATATGAATAATTAGACTAATGGTTTGTTAAACTTGAAGAGGGTTTAAATGGATGGTAGAAACTATAAGGATCTTTGATGGACTATGATGTTATGTGTTAGTTAGGACCTTGTTGTGTGTTGATAGGTTACTTAGCTTAGGATAAAAAACTTGTGTGATGGGATTTCGGATACCCAAGAAATAGTGTTGCAACACAATGAAGGTCATCCGATGTAAGATTCCAGGTGATGTATTGAAGACTCTTCCGAATGGAGAATCCCGATGTTGTGTGGACGCGAGCCTCATTCGAAGTTATTCGATGTAACATTCTGAGCATGAGATTTGGAGGATCCCGATGCTATGTGGACGTAGGGCTCACTATTTTGTGGTTTTTGTTTGATATGTATATGTTATGTGCGATAGTATACATTCATGATGCTATGTGTTTAGGTAATTATGGTAGCGCCATCATACCATGCATGATATCACATGTGCTCCACTGCTTTATTCATGATATGTGCGATATTGGTCGAGTGGTAGTGTACCCACTGAGCTTCTGTAGCTCAACATTTTGAAATGTGTTTCTATGCGTAGGTTTAGGTGGCTACGCGAATCGGGCGAGCACAATCGTGGTAGGAATCTCAGCATTGACTTTGTGTCAGAGTACAAGTTATTTGATGTGATGACTAGTATTTGTCAGACACTATGTTGTAATTTGTAACTCTCTTTCATTAATAGTTTGTCAAATGTTTTAACGATTTGTATAATGGAGCTTTTATCATTATTTTAAGTTATCTTGGGCTTATATTATTTCAAATGTTAGATTTATGATTTGGACCTATGATTTTGAATATGTTAAATGGGCTTTTAAAGTGAAATTTTGTATCTCGAATTTTGGACCGGAGGCCAAATGTGACATCCGGGTTAAGGGTGTTGCAGAAACTAAAAAACAAAAACACATAAAAATTGAATTATTATTTGATACAATGTATCTATTTTAACTAAAAAAATATATAATTTAAATCTACAATCCTATAATCTTAAATCTTAAATTTTAAGTGTCAAAGATTAAATTATAACCCTATAACTTATATCATTAACCTTAAATTTAAACTTAATTCTTAAACCTAAAAATAATTCTATTTGTAAAAAAAATCTCCACTATTAGTGTATAGAATAATATTACACAAGATTTTAATTCACTTAAGAAATAATTAAACAATTGATGTTTAAAATATGCATATTTCTCGGTGATAAAACAATAACATTTACTGCAGTTATCAGTTTGTAAAAAATATAAAATATTGAATTTCTTGAATAATATCAAAATTTAAATTTTAATATTATAAATAAAATAAAATAATCTTCTCATAATATTTTTTTACGTATTCTAAACATAAAATCATAGAAGTCCAGCCAAAGATTCCGACCTTTGACCTGAACAATGTTCTTAGGTTTGGATTAATCTAAATTGTTGCCTTATAAAAATCTATGGTGATCTAACCCCTTCACAAATCATAAGCTTTAAACTTTTAAAGCTCCAATCAGCCTGAAGATTTCAACTTGGATTTGGTAAGTCCATCTCTTTCATTCCACCCATCTGTAATTTTTTATTTAATTTAGACCAAAAAGAAATACTCAATTTAATTAGTTGGTGGGGTGGTTGTTCTTGTTTTTCCCTCTGATGCAGTTGGAACTTGGTTAACAAGAAACAAGTGGAAACCAAAATTAGAAACAAATTTGATTTTTTTTATTTTCTTTGAATTATTCTGAAGGTTTGGGGGGTTTAAACAGAAATTATTATAAGTTGAATCAAAGAGAGAGAATAAAAGATTTTGATTTAGAGAAAAAGAAGAGAGAGAAAGTCTTTGAAAGAAGAGAGCTTTGACTCTTAATCTCTCTTCCATTTTACCTCTTCCACATTTCACCAAACATATAGAAAACCCCCTTCATTTTCTTGATCACTAAAAAGAGTTTAATTTCCAAAACCCTTCTGGGTTTTCTCCGGATTTCTCAGTGCCTAAATTTTTCAGAAAAAGGTGGGTTTTTTTAATATCCTTTTATCCTGAAACAAATTGCTTGTGTTTGTTTAAGTTGGTTCGTTTAAGACAGATTTTCTGGGATTTGTTTCCCTTGTTGGAAAGGATTGATAGTACTTCGTGGAGAATATTGTTTTTCTGGGTTTGTTTCCTAATGTAAAATACGTTTCAAAGTTCAAATCTTCCAAATTTTTAGTGTTGTTTTTGCAGCCTTTACCCCTTGAAATTACCTAATGTTGTGGATCTAAGATTTTTAATTTGGCTATGCTCATAAGTTTCTGATCTTGGTTCCTTATTTCATCTGTTTGGCCTACGGAATTTTTCAGGAAATTTCAAAAAAGTTGAGAGCGTTGCTTGTTTTGGAGCTTTTTTCTGTATTTTTGATCCATGGGAAATTGCTGTGCTACCCCCGGTTCACCTGCTGGGAATAAGAAGAAGGGAAAAAAAAAGAATAAAGCTAACCCTTTTTATGGAGATGAATATGCTGTCAACAATGGATCTGCTAATAATTTCAAGCTCAGGGTTTTAAAGGAATCAACTGGTCAAGATATTTCAGCTCAATATGATCTAGGCCGTGAGTTGGGGCGCGGTGAATTTGGGGTAACCTACCTGTGTACAGATGTGAACTCTGGTGAGAAATATGCTTGTAAATCGATATCCAAGAAGAAACTGAGGACTGCAGTGGATATTGAGGATGTGAGGAGGGAGGTAGAGATAATGAAGCATTTGCCTAAGCATCCTAATATAGTGACATTGAAGGATACTTTTGAGGATGATGATGCTGTTCACATTGTTATGGAACTCTGTGAGGGAGGAGAGTTGTTTGATAGGATTGTAGCAAGGGGACACTACACAGAGCGAGCCGCCGCAGGGGTTATGAGGACGATTGTCGAAGTTGTTCAGGTTGAATTCTGAATTATCTTTCTGTTGTTGAATTGGCATAGTCTTGCATTTCATGTCTATGGTCTTACATGAGGTTCATACATACTCCGATATAGTTATCTGTATTATGTTTGCTGGAAACTAGTTTAAGCCTTTTTGCATTACAGGAGCCTCAGATCTAGTTTTTCAGTATAGTTTCTAGCAATAATTTCAGTGGTAAATGAGCTTTTCTTATTGATGTGAACCTCTTTGAGACGAAACGGTGATTCAATCCGTTTAAACTAGTTCCACTGTCCTATATACCATTATGCAGTGGCTTCCGCTTTTCTCTATCTGGATAACAGTGCTTTTATTTCAGATGAAAACAAATAACCAGCTGTATTCGATTTATGTTACAGATGTGCCATAAACATGGAGTAATGCATCGTGATCTAAAACCTGAGAATTTTCTGTTTGGAAATAAGAAGGAAACTGCACCATTGAAGGCAATTGATTTTGGGTTGTCCGTCTTCTTTAAACCTGGTATTTCATAGCAACTATTAGTTATCGACTAGATGAACTTCATAAGTCTTCCCTCCTTCCATCTTTGATGGAAATTGATTTTTGAGTGCTTAGTTCTCCTTTTCTTTTATATTTTGGCTCAAGAATGTTATTTCTTAACAGGTGAGCAATTCAATGAGATCGTGGGAAGTCCATATTACATGGCACCAGAGGTTCTTAAACGAAATTACGGCCCAGAGGTCGATGTTTGGAGTGCTGGAGTTATCCTCTATATTTTACTTTGTGGTGTGCCACCATTCTGGGCAGGTTGGTCTTTCAATTTTGAACCGGTTCTCCTTTTTTTTATTTGACTTCATGAAGGTTACATCACAAGATAAATGTAGACATTGTGTGATTCCAGAGTTTGGGTAAAGATAAGACAGTCCGAGCAAAAATAAATAAATATAAGAACATTTCTGGTGTATCATTTTGCATGCATTTTCTCTATCTACTCCCATACTGTCGGAAAAATATATATAAAAAATCTCGTGTTTGCTTGCAGAGACTGAGCAGGGGGTAGCACAGGCAATTATTCGCTCTGTTATCGACTTTAAGAGGGACCCATGGCCTAAAGTTTCGGACAATGCGAAGGACCTTGTAAAGAAAATGCTTAATCCTGATCCAAAGCTACGGCTTACAGCACAGGAAGTGCTTGGTAACCTTCTGTACATCTTAAATGCTTTATGTATGCTGATATATATTTGCCATGTACGAGTACTCATCCAAGCTACCCTAAGCAGAACATCCATGGATACAAAATGCCAAGAAAGCTCCCAATGTTTCATTGGGTGAAACTGTGAAAGCTCGGCTCAAACAATTTTCTGTAATGAACAAGCTGAAGAAGAGAGCTCTAAGGGTATTAATTTGAAGAACTCTTGTAGTTTATCTACTTTTTAAGTGACAAGATCAATTATTTTGGGGTCTACCTATTAAACTGCTCAAAATTGGTTACATAGACCCACGATTTATACTTTTAATGACTGGTACTTCAAAAATTTTCAATTTGTCAGGTGATTGCTGAGCATTTGTCGGTGGAGGAAGTAGCTGATATAAAAGAGGCTTTTGATGTCATGGACACTGGAAAACGAGGCAAAATAAACCTCGAGGAGCTTCGGACGGGGTTGCAAAAGCTTGGACAACAGATTCCTGATGCAGATTTGCAGATCCTAGTGGAAGCTGTAAGATTATCTGACCCCAAATTTTATTTACCATTCCTCCTGATCTAAGAACTAAAAATATGACTAATGCAACTGTTGTATGTGGTTAGCAATTGAAAGTAGGCTTCATTATGCTTTACTGTTCTGCTTGATTCTTCTCCTTTTGGGAGATGCATCTTGCTCGAATTCTATACTCTGCTCTTCCATTTCTTGCATAAACTCTGTTTACAGAAGTTGACCACCTATAAAAATGTTTCATATTTAGAACTTCTGGTTTCATCAATGGAATAACTGCAACCTGCTTTTAACAGGCTGATGTTGATGGTGATGGAACTCTGAATTATGGGGAGTTTGTAGCAGTTTCAGTTCATCTCAGGAAAATGGCCAATGATGAACACTTGCATAAAGCTTTTGCTTTCTTTGATCTAAATAAAAGTGGTTTCTTGGAGAGAGAAGATCTGCGAGATTCCTTAAACGATGAAGTTGATACCAGTGAGGAAGTTATTGATGCCATTATGCAAGATGTTGACACTGACAAGGTGACATTTTCTTGTTTGGTTACAGTGAACTTGTCAAAGCTTTTCCTTGACATTTTTGCCACAATAATATCCATGCCAAAGGCTGACACATCATCTTACCTATGCTTATCCTGTTTGTCTCTGTATTGCACCTTATCCATTGCTTTATATCACCACTATAATCTTTTCTTTTACATGCCTGGTTTCATCTAAAACATCTCCAAATCGTTTCATCTGGCTGTGTTTGATAGAAAGTTAAAGCTTATTCTTTTACATTGCAGGATGGGCGCATAAGCTACGAAGAGTTTGTTGCGATGATGAAAGCCGGTACTGATTGGAGGAAAGCATCGAGACAATATTCACGTGAAAGATTCAACAGTCTAAGCCTGAAGTTGATGAGAGATGGTTCATTGCAAGCAGTCAATTGAGTACAAGTCTAATGGAGACGAATCAAAAAAAAAAAAGTAGTGTTTCTATGAAAAAGAAGACAGCAATTTCCTTGATTATCGTTTGGTTGATACTGTCCATTTCTTCTATTTTTCCAATTTGTTTTCGAGTGGAACCATCGACGAAGGCACTGTTAGATTGATGTCAATGTGTTTGTTAGTACATCTAAATAGCTAGCCGAGTTCGGAATCATTGTGATGAAATAGTTTCAAAAGGAAGAAGTTGGAGGGTGAATTTTCAAGTGATGGTTAAATGTGATCCACAATTTTGTTTGTGGTTGTAAATATCTGTGACTTCTGTCCAACAGGTCTTTTTCGTTAAGAAAAGAAAAGTAAGTGGATGTCTGGCATTCAGTTGCTTTCATTATTTGCTGTCTGTTGAAAGATGCAACAACTTTGAGCTTTCTAGGTGATTTCCCAATTTTTTTTTTAATTACAAAGTCTTAGTTTTGACAGAAAATCATTAATGATTATATCTAGAGAAACAGGTGCCTTTTTTTTTAATTTTATTGATAGGTGGATAACACTATAGGCCTCGTTAAAAACCTCCCTAACCTAAATGGAGGAAAAGAGTACCTAGAGTGTTATCATACAAAGAGAAGCTAGAGAAAACGATTCAAACGAGACAAAACATAAAAAATAAAATAAAAAGAGTCTCAACAAGAACTACAATTAGCCATATTCAGCCTCTTTCCTAACCAATTCTAAAAGATCCTGAGGTGTAGAATGGAATTCAACAACACCCATCATAGCATGTTGTCGCGTGTCAAAAGTGCGCGTTTAGTGCAAGTGGATACATCGAAAATAATAAGTGATAAGT
The DNA here is from genome assembly GCA_035048815.1 of Abelmoschus esculentus. Taxonomy (NCBI): domain Eukaryota; kingdom Viridiplantae; phylum Streptophyta; class Magnoliopsida; order Malvales; family Malvaceae; genus Abelmoschus; species Abelmoschus esculentus. The sequence continues at coordinate 1,321,340 of JAUCBN010000061.1, read as the reverse complement.
ATTATCGGATTATCGTCTCTACAGGGACTGGTAGACTTAATATGCCTTCTTTCACCTTCTTGTTCTGTAGAAAAGTAAAAACACAAGTGATTGGAGTTGATTTATCGAAACTAAAATAACTAAACAAAAATAAAGAGATTTAATAATAGAGAAAGACGGGTCAGGATCCAGTTGCGTTGTATTGTGGAATTGATTGACTTGTCTCTGCTCAATGCAATCGTATATCACTGCCTCGGCAGCACTACAGTTTACTGCCTTGGCAGCGACGATACTTGTCCGCCGTGGCAATCCCTTGCTCGTGGTTGGACTTTACCAAAGTTCGGCAAAGTGTCCTTGAATGACTCCGCTTATCCCTAAGTCAGAGTGCTGTTGATGACTAGTCCTTGATGATACCTCCCGGCGTGAACCAATTATACTCACCAACCAATCTCACACTTCTTTTAGCTGATGAAACTCTTAACCTATCCCTAGGCCGAGTTAGTATTTCGCGATTGAAACACCGTACTTACCCCTTTCGTGAATCTAACTCTCTCGAGCTTAGATAAATGGATTACTCACAAACTTCTCTCCCGAGCTTGAATGCGAGAACAAGGAATAACAAAGGATAAGCAAACCTTGATAATTTTATTGCATTGAATCAAAGACAAAGTACAATCTCCTCTCACATATACTCGACAACCTTCACCTAATCCCTAAGAAGGTTTAGAACATAATGGAGAGGAAGAAAACAAGTATAGAATTCGGCTCTCTCCTTAGGTATTCCGTATGTAATACATTGGGTGGCTAGGTCTTTATATAGGTTAGACCTAGGGCAAACCTTTCCTAAGTAGAATACAACTTGGAGTAGGGAACAAGTTAAGTACATAATTAAAATATTTCCAAGTTTAATTCGGCTAAGGGGCTTTCCCACGTGTTCTTGCCTTGGGCTTTTCCTTATGCTAGCCAGCTCCGATCCATGGGCTTTAAGTTCAGACACGTTCCTTGGATTTTTATCTTTCCATCGCCTACAGTCTTGCTTTTTGTCTTCCTGCTGCTGCCTCGGCATCAGGTCCTACCTCGGCCTTGTCGCTGCCGCGGCACTGATTCTCCTGCACAGATATAAGAATGCAGTGAAACGTGCCTTTTCTGTGAATATTATCTTTATGAGCTTAACTTCTAAATATATCACATTAAGAATATGCATTGGTCCGAGTGGGTGTATATTTGGTAATTAATGCCCATAAAAAGAGTAAAAAGTGATAGTGAGTTGAGCACTTATCACACCCCCAAACTCGAACTATTGCTTATCCTCAAGCAATGCAAACTATCAATTTGCCGAACTCTAATCTCTCTTGGTCTTACATTTCCATCTATTCTCCCCACCATAGCTAGGCCTATTCTTTAGTCTTAACCATTTGGCTACCCAAGGTTTTACCTAGAAACAAACTATGAGAATTGTGAGTGTGTGCATTTTTGTGGACAAGTTTGATTAAAGGCTTTCTTAGACAAACTCTAAGTTCAAGACAAGTAGAATTTGTTAAGTGTTCTCTTCTTTTCTCAACCACCAAATCTTGAGCCAATTTCGGGCACCTCAAGGATTTGTGTTTTTAATTCCCTCTTTCTTTTTGCTATTCCTTAAAGCATACTAGAGCCAATTTCGGGCACCTCTAGCATGAAGAAGAGACTTTCAAGAGCCGGTGATAGACACCTCTAGTTACTTTCCAAAAATCTAAGTCTTTATCACCTAAGTTCATTAAAAGAATTCCTATAATCCAACAAGTCCCAAAAGTGTTTAAAGTTCTTCCTATAGTAAGCTTCTAAGTCTTCATCCTTAAAGAACCTAAACATTAAAAGAATTCCTATAATCCAACAAGTCCCAAAAGTGTTTAAAGTTCTTCCTATAGTAAGCTTCTAAGTCTTCATCCTTAAGTATCCTAAGGTTAATCCTTCTTAACAGAACCTAAACATGGTAAGGAGAAAGATTTTTATAGCCTTAAAGAATAAACTAAGGCAATACTGATGATAAGCAGTGTAAAAGTGTAGGCAGTTAGTTCAAGTAAGGCGGGGAGCATAAAAATTTAAAAAAAAATCACTGGAATGCTCCCTTTTGGGCAAGGCCGCGGCAGTAGATTGCTGCCTTGGCAGTGAATCTGCACCCCCAAACTCAAACCAAGCATTGTCCTCAATGCTTTATATTTGAAGAATTAAGCGGGCAACAAAATATGAATAGAATAAGCAGCAAATAAAAACAGCAAAAGCAATTAATAAAGGACAAAAATTTAAAGCGACTCCGAAGAGCTGCTTGTAACAATTTTTCTCCTCGGCCTTGCTGCCGAGTGCTTTGTCCTTGGTAAAGGCGATGGTTGAGCTTTTGCTTGCCGGGACGGTTGGACTCGAGTGGGTGGTGTCCGTTGCATTGGGGCCTCCACCTCTTTTCTTTCTTCTACATCGACCATCTCTTCGGTTAGCATTATGTCCGTTCCTCCTCCCATTGCTGTTGCTCCTCCGGTGTGGTGTATACTTGGTCCGGCGGCGGTGGATCTTTGGTGCACGTAGGCATCTATCTCAGCTGATAGACTGCCCATAATGATTGGGGATCGGGGTGGAGTGCTGAAAACGGCCCTTTGCTTGGATGGTCTTCTGCTGGCAGATGAGGCCGCGGCAGAATCCGCAGCCCTAGATGGGTCGGCAGCCTGGTACTAGGGCTGAGGGTCTGCATGGAAGAACGACCTTAGTCCTCCCGGAGCTGGTGTAGTCTCGGTGTAAAGAGCGGCTGTGACGAACATGTTGCTGGGAAACTCTGGAAATTGTGCTCCTTGGTCCGGAAAAGCTTGCATCATCATCTGGGCTAATGTGCCGTTGAAATCTCTTTGGTACTCCATGTACCTTTGTTTCCTGATGTCCATTGCTGCCATCCTTTGCAAGATCTCCTGGTATGGGTCTGTTGCGGTAGAGGTGTGGGCAGTGTCTGGCATGTCTGCCGTGTACTGGACCCCGGCAGCAGTATCAGCAGTGAAATGCTGGGGTGTTGCTTGGACTGGCTCCGCTTGCGTGATCTGCATGACTTTGTGACAAAAGTCCCTGGTCCATCCTCGCCGTGGGGGAGTGTATTCGTCCGTATCCTCAATCGGCACACCTGCAGCAACACATAAACCCGTGATCAAACATGGGAAATATAATGGTCCCCTATCTTTCTTACCGTACTCGTGAATTTCTCTTAGGATGATTTCTCCAACGTTGATGGTCCTCTTGTTGATGATTGATTGGATAAGCACCAATCTTTTGCGGTCCACCGTGCTATTGTGGGACGTGGGGATAAGGCGTCGCTTGACAAAGGTGTTCCACATCTTGGCCTCGTGCTTGAGGCTTTGTCTTGTTATGGATCCTCGATGGGTATCGATTTCCCATGGGGTGTTCGCGTAACAAAGATCATCTTTGATGAGCTCGTAGTCCTCGGCAGTGATGTCTTCCATGAATTCGGCGTGGATGTCACTGTCAGGAGTGAGGCCGTAGAAATTGTTGATTGTCTCGGCATCTAACTGGACCGGCCTGTCGCGACAGTAAACAAAGAGGGAGTTTTTGCTGGGCCCGTGCGCATAGAACTCCCACACGATCGTAGCATTCGCCTGGGCAGGTTGGAGACAGAAAATTTCTCAATTTTGGTACTTAATTCTGTCGAAGAGGTAGTGCTCAATGCCGTAATTTTCATCGTCCGCATGCTGGAAACCTTGTTCTTCCCACAATTGCCGAGCGATGAAAGATCTGTTGAAACGATCTTCAACGTTGGCTGGGGCGAATCGCTTGTATGTTGCCATCAAGATTAAGAGATGTGATTTCTTGGAGTTTTTCTTGAAAAAAAATCTGAAATTTCATGAAGATTATGAGTAGGCAGAGAGTAATGTGAGATGAGGATTGTTATGAATACTAAAAAAAACAAGAAAGCAAGAGTGAATAGTTCAAGAGGAAAGGGTTTCTTATATAGGCCTCGGCCTTGTGACCGTTTGAAACCACTAACCGTTTTCTAGCCGTTATTCTTTACTGCCGTTTCCTTTTCTGCCGCGGCATGAATCTCGGCAGACTAGCCGTTACACTGTTCTGCCCATTGAGACTGCTGCGGCCCTGACACTGTTTTACTGCCTTGGCAGAGTTCCTGCTGTGAACTACTTCTCCTTTATTCTTGCTTATTATCCTAAATAAAAATTAAACACACAAAAAAGAAAAATACTTAAGGCAAAAATAAATTCGAAAAATAAAATAAATTAAACTAATCCTAATATATTAATAAAGAAAAAAAAGGAGGAGATCATGTTACTGGTGGAGAGCATGCAAATGCATCTCCCAAGAGTATTCTCTCCCGTTGGCCCGAATTGTGAATCGGTTGTGGGCCATTTCTTTTTGCTGTATGTTCATCCACTTTGGGCTTAATCTTTTTGCCGAATATCCTGCCGAGCAGGCTGCCAAGGCAGGATACTTTAGTGTTTACTGTGTGGATGGCCTTGCACTCCTCTGGATCATCATGTTTTTTTTAAGTTGTGGAATGCATTGAGTTTGACTTGTTGGTCATTGACCCACATTGTCAACTCTCCTTTTTCCATGTCAATTAATGTGCGTCCAGTTGCAAGAAAAGGTCTCCCAAGGATGATCGGTGCATTCTCATCTGCTTCACAATCAAGGACAAGAAAATCAGCAGGAAAAATAAACTTATCTACTCTTACCAGTATGTCCTCCATTTTGCCTTCGGGTTGCACATAAGATCGATCCGCTAGTTAGAGCATGACTGTTGTAGGTTTTTCCCTTCCTATTCCAAGCCTTTGAAAGACTGATTTGGGCATGAGATTTATGCTCGCTCCAAGGTCGCATAGGGCCTTACCTTCATAATTTTTACCTATTGTACAAGGTATGATAAAGCAGCCAGGATCTTTTAACTTCGGTGGCATGCGGTTGTGCAACATTGCCATGCATCCCTCGGTAGCAGCCACTGTTTCAAACTCACCTATTCGTTTTCTCTTTGACACTATATCCTTTAAGAACTTGGCATAGTTAGGCATTTTTTCAATTGCCTCTACGAACGGTATGTTGATGTGAACTTGCTTTAAGATGTCAAGGAACTTTTTGAATTGCTGATCCTGCTTTTGCTTTTTCAACCTTTGTGGGAAAGGTGGTGGTGGTCTCATCTCATCCAGGGTTTCATTAGTTTGAAATTTAATACCTGGCACCACTGGAGTTGTTGCTGCCGCGACAGGCTGCTTAGGAGCTGCAGTACCTTCTGCCGGGGCAGTGTTATCAGTATCAGTTTGCTCAGCCTCTTCTTTTGCTGGATCCGCTGATTGAATTTGGTTCTCTGGGATCTTTTCCTTCAGCTGTAGACCACTCCTAGTAGTGATTGCCTTGCACTGTTCATGGCCCATTACCTTAGCAACTTCAGTATTGCTAGGTAGTCCTCCTTGTGGTCTAGTGTTTATGTTTTGAACAAACTGCCCAACCTGGGTTTCAAGTGTTTTAATGGTCGCCTCTTGATTTTGCAATCTCATCTCAGTTCTATTCATAAAAGCGTCTGTCCTTTTGATAAAATTACTGTTCTCTGCCATGTATGACTCAGTTTTCATCATAAAGGCTTTTAGCGTGTTCTCCAGTGAACTTACCGGTTGCATCTGCTGTTGCGGCATCGACTGCTGGGCTTGCTGCTGCGGCAGTTGTTGCATCGGTTGCTGAAATCCTGAAGGTTGGGTGATTGGGTTTAAGTCATTTTTAGGGTTGCTCCATGATAAGTTTGGATGCCTCTTCCATGAGGGATTATATGTGTTGGACATCATATTGTTGCGGCTATAGTTTCCAACATACATACCGGTCTCTTGATTCATACAGTCAGAGGAACTATGGTTACTTCCACATAAGTCACAATAGGAATCAATTACCTTGACCTCACGGGTATTTTGTTGTAACTGTAGGTTTTGCACCATCTTGGTAAGAGAGGCCAATTGTGCTGCCACTGAACTCGATGTGTCTAATTCATTTACCGTGGCTTGGCGTCTTACTCCTCCTCGCCTAGATGTAGGAAACTGAAAGTCATTCTTCGCGAGTTTATTTAGTATTTCAATAGCTTCCTCAGGTGCTTTATCAAGGAATGTTCCGTTTGCCGAGGCATCTAACATCATTCTTGTCGGGGCATTTGTGGCATTGTAGAACATAGTCACTTGTGTCCATAGAGGAAATCCATGCAAAGGACACTTGTGCAATAGCTCCCTGTAGCGCTCCCATGCCTCGTACATTGGTTCGTCTTCTGCCTGTCGAAAAGAAGTGATTTCATTAGGAATTCTATCATATAAATTAGTGGGATTAGAACGAGTAATAAAATCACGGCAGAGTTCACTCCAAGATCCAATAGATCCTGCTGGAATGCTATTAAACCACGCTTTCGCCCTATCCCTCAATGAATAGGGGAATAGCTTCAATCGCAAGACATCTTCATGGACTCCTTGAATTTTGAAAGAGTTGTAAATTTCCATGAAAGACTTAAGTTGCTGCCTTGCGTCTTCAGTTGCAGACCCACCAAATTGTCCAATAGTGTTAAGCATATTGAACATAAAAGGTTTAAGCTCAAAATGGGCTGCTTCTATCTTCGGTGTAACAACTCTTGGGTTTAATCCAATTAAGTCTTCTTCCAGGAAGTTTCTGACAGTGAGCTGCCGCGGTCCAGGTGTCTGCGGAAGTCCTCCATTACCAGCAGGTAAGTTTTGTCCTGCCGGGTGATCTGCCATGGCTCCTTGGATCTGTCTCCTCAACCTTTGTCTTGTTCTTTCAATCTCTGGATGTAACTCGTACAAGGTGTTGGTTGGATTGGCCCTGGTCATACACCACAAAAAGTAAAAATAAAAATAAACAAGAAAATAAAGAAAACAAAATTTAGTTGCCAGTCCCCGGCAACGGTGCCAAAAACTTGTCGCGTGTCAAAAGTGCGCGTTTAGTGCAAGTGGACACATCGAAAGTAATAAGTGATAAGTATTATCGGATTATCGTCTCCACAGGGACTAATAGTCTTAATATGCCTTCTTTCACCTTCTTGTTCTGTAGAAAAGTAAAAACACAAGTGATTGGAGTTGATTTATCGAAACTAAAATAACTAAACAAAAATAAAAAGATTTAATAATAGTGAAAGACGGGTCAGGATCCAATTGCGTTGTATTGTGGAATTGATTGACTTGTCTCAGCTCAATGCAATCGTATATCACTGCCTCGGCAGCACTACAGTTTACTGCCTTGGAAGCGACGATACATGTCCGCCGCGGCAATCCCTTGCTCGTGGTTGGACTTTACCAAAGTTCGGCAAAGTGTCCTTGAATGACTCCGCTTATCCCTAAGTCAGAGTGCTGTTGATGACTAGTCCTTGATGATACCTCCCCGCGTGAACCAATTATACTCACCAACCAATCTCACACTTCTTTTAGCCGATGAAACTCTTAACCTATCCCTAGGCCGAGTTAGTATTTCGCGATTAAAACACCGTACTTACCCGTTTCGTGAATCTAACTCTCCCGAGCTTAGATAAATGGATGATTCACAATATCCTCTCCCGAGCGCAATTGTGAAAACAAGGAATAACAAAGGATAAGCAAACCTTGATAATTTTATTGCATTGAATCAAAGACAAAGTACAATCTCCTCTCACATATACTCGACAACCTTCACCTAATCCCTAAGAAGGTTTAGAACATAATGGAGAGGAAGAAAACAAGTATAGAATTCGGCTCTCTCCCTAGGTATTCCGTATGTAATACATTGGGTGGCTAGGTCTTTATATAGGTTAGACCTAGGGCAAACCTTTCCTAAGTAGAATACAACTTGGAGTAGGGAACAAGTCAAGTAAATAATTAAAATATTTCCAAGTTTAATTCGGCTAAGGGGCTTTCCCGCGTTGTCTTGCCTTGGGCTTTTCCTTATGCTAGCCAGCTCCGATCCTTGGGCTTTAAGTCCAGAAACGTTCCTTGGATTTTTATCTTTCCATCGCCTACAGTCTTGCTTCCTGTCTTCCTGCTGCTGCCTCGGCATCAGGTCCTACCTCGGCCTTGTTGCTGCCGCGGCACTGGTTCTCCTGCACAGATATAAGAATGCAGTAAAACTTGCCTTTTCTGTGAATATTATCTTTATGAGCTTAACTTCTAAATATATCACATTAAGCACATGCATTGGTCCGAGTGGGTGTATATTTGGTAATTAATGCCCATAAAAGGAGTAAAAAGTGATAGTGAGTTGAGCACTTATCACATGTCGACTCTTAACAGCAAGGTTGTTTGCCACCATGTTTCGATCTCGACCAATATGATTAATCTGAATCAACCAGGATCGAGATAAAAGTTCATGAAGAATATCCACTAGTGCACATCCACAAATCACATCCGATCTTCGTTTCAACACCTGTACAACTTCGATATTATCCGTTTCCATAATAACCTTTCTAAATCCGAGATTCCAAGTATAAATAAGAGAATCATGAACTGCCCAAAACTCCGAAATAAGCACAGAGCAACTACCTAAATTACGAGCAAAACCAAAGATCCATTCACCTTGATCACCTCGGATAACTCCCCAACCGCAGCTATATTATCCTTATATTCAACAACACCATCCGAATTAATTTTTATCCAACCATGCGGTGGCTTTTGCCAAACTAAGTTCATAGTGGCAACTTTCCTTTCAACCTGTATAGACGAATGATTAGCTACAAACTCAGCCGTTAATCTTTCACATGTATTAAAGAAATCACCCCGTTGAACATAAAAATCATCTAACAATCTACTACACCTGTGTTTTCATAACATCCAACAGAAAATAGAAAAACGTTCCTTCCAATTAATCGATACTCTAGCAAAATCACCTCTTCCTCTAATGTTTGTAGCAAACCAGTCTTCATATTGTAGACATAAAAATTCTGCAAGCTTATCAATTTTAATTACCTTACACCAAATATCAAAACTCATAGAATACCCTCGCAAAACATGATTCATATATTCCGGTCCACGATGACACAAGGTGCAAATATCAGAACTTGCAATATGTCTTCTAACTCTTTCAACATTAGTTAATAATCGATTATGGCCTGCTAACCAATGAAAAACTTTTATACGTTGGGGAAGTTTCAAAGCCCAAATATTCTTCCAAGGAAAACTAACATTGCCCTCAATATTACAAGAGAACATCATATACGATGATTTGGCCGAGTAACGTCGGTCTTTTTCCCAACGCCAACCTGAGAGATCATGTCCAAACCTTATATTTGGAGGAATAACATTAGCAATTTTCAAGAGAATATGTCGAAGGAGTAAACTAGAAAGACGATCCCAATCCCAATTACCTGTAGCATCAACCATTTCGCACACCATAGAAAGAGTAGGAGAATCATGAGAAACGCTATAGGAAACCAAACGATCATCCGCATCTAACCAGTTATCATACCAAAAGTCAGTGCTTTTGCCATCTCTAACGTGCCAACAAATGCTCTCCTTTAGAATATTCCAAACGTCACCTAAACCTCTCCAAAGCCTTGAAACATTATTCTTACGCAAGACAATTGGTAAACTAGCATTCCATCCATACTTACCCTTCAAAACCTTCACCCATAGTTTGTCTTCATTCTTCACAAGTTGGAAACCAATTTTCAATAAAAACGCTTTATTTTGTTGATGTAATGACTTGAAACCCAACCCTCCATCTCTTAAAGGTTCATGCGCAATATCCCATCTAACCAAAGCCATGCCTGAGTTACCTGAATTGGAACCCCAAACAAACTTTCAGATTAGTTTTTCCATCGCATCACACACCCCTTTCGGTATCCAAGTAGATTGCATTATATAAACATGGATAGCCTGAAGAACAGCTTTGGCCAGGGTGATTCTCCCAGGGAGAGATAAACTTTTTGCCGCCCACCCCGAAAGTCTAAAAGACATTTTCTCTAGTAAAAAAGAAAAGGTTGCCTTGGTTACCCGTTTGTGTAGAAGAGGTACACCTAAGTATTTACCAAGATCAGAAACAACCTCAAAACCTAGAGTACCAGCTAAAGAAACACGAACTTCCCTTGGACAATTGTTTGAAAAAAGAATTTGAGTTTTAGAAACGTTAACCTTATGTCCAGAACATCGACAGAAACGCTCCATAACCTCCCTTATAAGAGATAATTGAGAGATCTTAGCTTCAGTAAATAGAATCAAGTCATCAGCAAAGAAAAGATGAGTTAAACCAGGAGCATTCCGAGCAAGCTTAATTTCTTTTCCACTCACCAAGCTGAACCTTCTCCTTAATAGCTTGAGACAACCTATCCATACATAAGACAAATAAATATGGGGATAAAGGATCGCCTTGTCGAATACCACAGGAAGGCTTAAAACAATCAGAAAATTCTCCATTCCAAAGAATTTGAGTAGACACAGATCGAACACAAGTCATGATCAAAGAGATAAAATGGCCAGGAAGACCAACACCAATCAAAGTATCTTCAATAAAATCCCATTCTAAACAATCATAAGCCTTTTCTAAATCCACCTTTATCGCCAACCAAGCCTTTTTCCCTATCTTTTTTGCCATTGAATGCATGACCTACTGAGCTAAGATTATATTATCTGTAATTTGCCGTCCTGGAACAAAACTCGCTTGCGTATTATCCACCCATTTTCCAAGAAATGGTTTCATCCGTCGCACCAACAACTTGGAAACAATTTTATAAAGAACCGTACATAAACTGATAGGTCGCAATTGACTAATAGAATCTGGATTTTTCACTTTCAGGATTAAAACAATGAGAGTCTTATTAGACCAATCTTCCAAGATACCTGTCTCAAAAAAAGCTTTAACAAAATTAAAGACTGAAGTTCCAACTTTTTTCCAATTTTTCTGATAAAAAGCCACATGAAGCCCATCTACGCCCGGAGATTTTAAAGGAGAAATCTCAAAAACAATGTCTCGAATTTCTTCCATAGTCACGGGTGCCAGAAGAGGTCTAAGTTCAGCTTCACTATATTTTTGAAAGTTGCAAGCTATATCCATAATTCGAGAGCTTTGTTTATCACTAGTAAATAAGGACTGAAAATAATTCATTGCATGACATTTGAGAGCATTATTATCAGTAATCCATGAGCTATCTGGTGACTTTAGTCTTCGAATCAAATTTCTCTTTCGCCTAACCATTGTTGCAGTGTGAAAATAAGCAGTGTTTCGGTCCCCATTTTGAATCCAATTACTACGTGCTTTCTGACTCCATAAACTCTCTCCTTGAGCAAGAACTAAATCCAATTCAACTTTTAATTCTGATTCTAACTGAGCAAGACGAAAAGAATACGATCTTTCAAGGGCTTTCTCAATACCCCTGATACGTGCAAGAAGCTGAGCTTTACGACGGCCAATATGCCCAAACACATCACGATTCCAAACAAAGCTTTTACCTTGAAAATCAATAATGTTAGCAAGAATAGGACGATCATCCTGCCAAGCCTCATTTAAAAGGTTCAGGAAATCCGGGTGATCATTCCATACCATCATATAATGGAAGTGATGAGACTTATGATTTGTAGGACCATACCCAAAATTCAAAAGCAAAGGACGATGGTCAGAACCCAAACGTTGTAAATGAAGAACCTCAGAAAAAGCAAAAACATCATACCACCTCGAATTACACAGACAACGATCCAATCGTTGAGATAAAGAATCCCGTTTCCAAGTGAATTGAGGACCAGAGAAACCCATGTCGATTAAACCAAATTCAAATAAAAAATCAAAAAAAATGTTGACAAACACCTACTCGCTTATGGGAACCACCTTGTCTTTCAACATAGCTACAAATGACGTTGAGATCACCAGCCACAACCCACGGCCAAATAGGATCAGGTTCTAAATTTTTAAGGGTATCCCATAGAATTTTTCTTTGAGTAGCATTCGGACTAGCATAAGTAAACGTAATAAAGAATTTACTTTCACCAGATATCGGAGAACAAACACCATGAACAAATTGTCGCGATACTGCAAGAACATCAAAATGTACAGTATCCCGCCAAAGAACCCATATACCACCTGAGAAACCTGACGCTTCCACTCTATAAGAGAAATCAAACCCAGATTTCTGAATGAAAATATCAGCATCTCTGCCACTTACTCTTGGTTCAAAAAGAGCAACCATATCAAGCCTGTGAGACTTTATCAAAAGCTTAAAGTATCTATTAAAAGTGGGATTTAGAGCTCGCTATATATTCCAGAAAAGGAGATTAACCATTATATTCAAATAACAAATGAACAACATCACCTAATCAATCCTGCATATTATCATTAGAATATTGATTAAACACCACATTTGCGGACCATTGAACATGATTAGCAATGTCGTTGTTTTGATTCTGAGCTTCCTTTACAGCTCTATCCCCATCAATATTTACCTGGTCAAGTTCAGAAACTATGGAGGAAATACAATCAGCTAAAGCAGTTGTCATCGAGCCCCTATCATCCCTTTTCTTAGATTTGAGACCTAGTTTTTGATGGCCTCTTAATCCTGGTACTACTTTAGGTATTCCTTTACTTGTTACTCCTCGAACTGACTTAGGAAGAACTCGTGCTTTTTTGTCCCGAAGAAGACTTTTTTCCTCTGATCTCCCAACCTGGAATGCGACATGTTTATCCTTATTTAATGACGAAGGAACTTGTACCATTGTTTCAGTTGAAGCAACTGAATCATTTATTCTCAACTTAGATAGCCCATGCACACTATTTCTTTCTTTCCCAGGTTCAACATTCTTACCCTGCCTCAGATCAACTGTATTCCCAAGACTCATATCCACATAAGATCTACTATTAACAGTGCTATTACTCTTGTTTATAGCAGCTTCAAAACTAGGAGGATTACTTAACTTCCCCTCAACCGCTATATTTTCCCCTTTCACAATATCCCGTTGATAATTTTCAATTGGTGCAGATATAGTTGTTTGCTCATTAGCCTCTGAATCTTCAGGAATAGCACCTAAGGCTTCAAATCTCGATCCTGTTGCTCGGCTAGTGCTTGGAATATTAGAAATAGAAGAACCTCATTTCCTTGAAGCTATTAATCGTCTACTCTTAGTTACAGATTTCATCCAAGGCCCGAAAAGATTATCTGAACTCCTACTCTCATGATTATCCATATCCGATGAATTTCTTTGGTGAATTTCATATCCACATGCTTCTTTATCATATCCAAACTTACCACAACCACAGCAAATTGTTGGAAGACCCTCATATTCAATATCTTGGCGAAACCCATCGATCATAATACCAGGCTTCAAAGGTTTAGACAAATCTACAATAATCGCTAGCCGAGCGAAACGACCCCTCTTTCTTTCTGTTGTGTTAAAGTCTATACGAACCACTTGTCCAATGGCACTTGCAATATACTTAAATATACTTTTCGTGTAGTAACGATATGGAAGTTTTGGGAGACGTACCCATGCCATGATCCTTGATGGGTATGCATCTGATGTTGAGAAATTCCTACTCCATGGTTATACAGTGAGATACGAACCATAAACAATCCAGGGACCCCCAGTGAGAACCTTTGCATAATCCTCTTCATTAGCGAAACGCACCAAGAAATATTGATTATCAAGATCTATCAAACTCATTTCATCAGTCGGATTCCAGAGAATTTGTATACGATTTAAAAGAGCTCTATAACCAATTTGTTTTCCCAATAACCGGATAATAAGAGTGTGCGCAAGTTTTGCATCAATTGCATCATGAACTCGATCAGAAAACTTAATTTCAGGTAAAATACCGTCACTGCTAAAACATACATCCTCTTCCGTCAATTCCATATCCAGATCATCTAAGCTTCAAGTAGGGGTACTCATTTTTCCAGAACCAACTACCATATCGCGAAAGGAAAGTCGAGGTTTATGATTACCATATTTCGCATCTACTGACTCTTGTCGTTCTAAGCCACCATCTTGAGCGTCTACAATTGACCCATCAGCAAGAACATCTCTCATATAAACATTCATTTCAGTCAACACAATTAGATCTGTGGATCCCTTCAAAATATTAGGAGAACCCTGATTACTTCCCCCTTTCATATTCTGTAATAATCCATCTAGAATCATAGGTCCCGACTGATCCTGGATTGTAGGAATATCCAAAATTCCGACATCTTCGGGTGGTCTACCGCTCGGAGCAATAGATTGCGTTGAAAACTCAAAGGAAGACATTCCTATTTATTTAAAATAAAACTTTAACAATACTTTGGTATTCGAGTCGTGATCTAGTTGAATTCAAGCAAAAACGCTAAGTTACTGATGAAAAGACCCGTTGAGAATATCAAACCTGACAATATTGCCATTAGCTCCCCTAGGGAAGAACCCATCAGAGATCGACTGCTTAGGGATGACAAATGAGGGGTGCAAATGTGAATACTCTTCTTTTATATTTATATTTATACCTATCAAAAATTTAGATCCATTATTTACCCATCACTCGTAACGGGTATAATTTTTAAATCTACACCCGTCTACGTAAAATAGATATATTATTAAATTCATCCTTACACTTATTATGTAATTCAATACCTACGTATTAACTCATACTTGTCTGTACCCGCTTAATGAACAACCACTAATATCGATTTATGTAAAAAAAACATAAACTTTTGTAAAGAAGTATAAAATTTCGCATATTTTATTGATAGATAAGTATATATATATATAATACATTTACATTGATATAAATTTAACAACAAACCATAGCTAACTTAACTATAATACATTTACACTGATGTAAATTTTATATAAGTATAACTCACTAACCAACAATAATAAACAATTCTAAAGACTATATACACCCTAAAGACTATATACATTTTGTCATTTATTCTTAAATTTAAAATGGTCCAAAATTTATATGGTGGGGAGTTAGTGATGGGACAGACAATGTGTGGCTGATATGGTACAAGTAAGGTCTCAAATTCATCACCTATATACCACCCGCGATGAGTACGATTTTTTATATCCACACCTACCTACTAAATCTATCTTCACTCTAACTAGGACGAATACAACAAGAAATTCATAAAGTTATACTTTTCTGCCATCACTATAGCCATCATTGCCACTTCTATAAACTATACTCAAAATCTCCTCTGGAGTTCGATCAAAATCAACAAAGAATAAAAACTATCAAAATCTCCAGCAAGTACATTGCCTACAATTTCGCCTTGGACACTAAAAACTAGGTGAAAATCGTTTGTCTCTTTCTCATGCTTCCATCTATGCCTCTACTTCAAATTAGAGGGTTTAGAGTTTAGGGGTTAGGTTTAAGGTTAGGGGTTGTGGTTAGGTTTTAGGGAATTAGGTGTATAGTATATTTTATATTGTTTAGGGTTTATGGTTTCGGATATAAAAAATAGGGGTTAAGGTTTAAAATTCAATATATTTAAAAATTTTAAACAGGAGGCTTTGATAGAGGCATGAAAAAAAACAAATGTTTTTTACCCTAAAAAACGTAGGCACTATAAGTCTATCATCTCCGGTAAGTATATTGCCTACGATCATCTATTATGGGCCAACATTGATTGATATGTGTTGCATGTAAAAAGGGTTGCGCAATTTGTGCAAGTGAACACGTCGCAAGTAATAAAGTGATGAATATCGAGTATCGTCTCCACAGGGATTGGTATACTTAATATGTTTCCTTTGCTCTTCTCGCTCTGTAAAAGAAATAAAGTAAAAACACAGATTAAATTGGTTGTCTTGAATTGAATGAAAACAACTTGAATAATAAAAAGAAAATAAAGAATGAAATCAGATTGAGAGAATGGGCAGAATCCAGTTATGTCGTATTGTGGATTCAATTGACTTGTTTCCGTCTAATGCAACTACACTACACTGCCTCGGCAGTGCTGCAGTTCTACTGCCTCGATAGTGAAGGGTATTGTCGCGTGTCAAAAGTGCGCGTTTAGTACAAGTGGACACATCGCAAGTAATAAGTGATAAGTATTTTATCGAGTTATCGTCTCCTCAGGGACCGGTATACTTAATATGCTTTCTTCACCTTCTTGTTCTGTAAAAAAAAGTAAAGAACACAAGTGAGTTGATTTGATTTATCGAAACTAAAATAACTAAATAATAATAAAGGATTGAAATAGTAGAGAGAGATGGGCTAGGATCCAGTTGCGTCGTGTTGTGGAATTGATTGACTTGTCTCTTTCCAATGCAATCGTATATCACTGTCTCGGCAGCACTACAGTTTACTGCCTGGGCAGCGACAATACTGTCTGCCGCGGCAATCCCTTGCTCGTGGGCAGACTTTACCAAAGTTCGGCAAAGTGTCCTTGGATGACTCCGCTTATCCCTAAGTCAGAGTGCTGTTGATGACTAGTCCTTGATGATACCTCCCGACGTAAACCATTTATACTCACCAACCAATCTCACACTTCTTTTAGCCGATGAAAATCTTAACCTATCCCTAGGCCGAGTTAGTATTTCGCGATTTAAACACCGTACTTACCCCTTTCGTGAATCTAACTCTCCCGAGCTTAGATAAATGGATGATTCACAATATCCTCTCCCGAGCGCAATTGTGAAAACAAGGAATAACAAAGGATAAGCAAACATTGATAATTTTATTGCATTGAATCAAAGACAAAGTACAATCTCCTCTCACAAGTACTCGACCACCTTCACCTAATCCTTAAGAAGGTTTAGAACGTGATGGAGAGGAAAGAAACAAGAATAGAAATCGGCTCTCTCCCTCGGTATTCCGTATATTGTACATTGGGTGGCTAGGTCCTTATATAGGCTAGACCTAGGGCAAATCTTTCCTAAGTAGAATACAACTTGGAGTAGGGAACAAGTCAAGTACATAATTAAATATATTTCCAAGTTTATATTTGGCTAAGGGGCTTTCCCGCGTGGTCTTCCTTTGGGCTTTTCCTTGTGCTAGCCAGCTTCAATTCATGGGCTTCAAGTCCAGACACGTTCCTTGGATTTTTATCTTTCCATCGCCTATAGTCTTGCTTCCTGTCTTTCTACTGCTGCCTCGGCCTTGTCGCTGCCGCGACACTGGTTCTCCTGCACAGATATGAAAACTCTGTAAAACGTGCCTTTTTCTGTAAATATTATCTTTATGATTATAACTTCTAAATATATCACATTAAGCACATGCATTGGTCTGAGTGGGTGTATATTTGGTGATTAATTCCCATAAAAGGAGTAAAAAGTGATAGTGTGTTGAGCACTTATCAGGTATGTCCGCCGCGATAATCCATTGCTCTTGGGTGGACTTATTGAAGGTTCGGCAAAGTGTCCTTGGATGACCCCGCTTATCCCTAAGTCGAAGTACTATTGATGACTAGCCCTTGATGATACCTCCCGGCGTGAATCAATTATAACCACCAACCAATCTCACACTTCATTTAGCCGCTGAAACTCTAACCTATCCCTAGGCCGAGTTAGTATTTTCCAGCTACAAAAATACCGTACTTATTCCTTTCGTGAATTTAACTCTCCCGATATTGGATAAATAAATCTCTCACAAACTTCTCTCCCGAGCTTGAATGCAAGAACAAAGAATGACAAAGAATAAGCAAACCTTAATATTTTATTGCATGAAACAAGAAAACAAAGTTCAATATCCTCTCAAAATACTCGACAACTTTCACTTAAACCCTAAGAGAATTTAGAACATGATGAAAAATAAAGAAATCTCTAAAGTCTATTGTGAACTCTCCTCCCTCTTTTCTCTTGGACGGCACATCCTTTATATAGGCTAAAACTAGGGCAACATCAGCCTTGGAGAAGAAGTTTAGTAAGTTTGGACGTTTCCTTCCTTGAAAAGGTAAATCTCTTAATTTGGTTCTTTCCATCTTTACATCGTTTTCTCGAACTCCAATTACTGTGCAAAGTATCTAGAAAAACCCAGCTTTTTATGATCTTCAAATCGATCATCACTTTGACTTTTGGTCTTAAGAAATTTCCCGCCTCGGCAGGATGCATCTGCTGCCCCGGCGGAGGTCTGGCTTTGAATCTGCTTAGCTTCCATCAGTAGAAGCTCCCATTTGTGTTTGGTTCGATCAGGGTCCAAGTTTAACTGCAAATGCACAAAGATGCATTAAAGCTTATATTTTCTATAAATTTCATCCTTAATTGTCATTAAGGTAAAACATCCATATATCACACATTAGGCTTATGCATTAGTCCAAATAAGTGTAGATTGAGTAATTATTGATATCAAAGTGATAGTCTTTTGAGGACTTATCACACCCCCAAACTCGGACTATTTCTTGTCCTCAAGCAATGCAAACCATCTAATTGCCATACCTTATTCTCTATTGGTCTTACTTGCTCATCTATTCTCCCCACCATGACTATGCCTATTCTAGGTCTTAACCTTTCGGCTACCGAAGGACTTACCCGGAATCGAGCTATAAGATTTTTTGAGTGTGTGAGTTCTTGTGGACAAGTTTGATTAAAGGCTTTCTTAGACAAACTCTAAGTTCAAGACAAATAGACTTGAAATTTATGATCTCTTCTTATAATAACAACTACTTGAGCCAATTTCGGGCTTCTCAAGTATTGTGTTTTACTTTTTTTTACCGTACTAGAGCCAATTTCGGGCACCTTTAGCATGAAGAAGAGTGAGTTCTAGAGCCGGTAATAGGCACCTCTAGTCATTATTTCCAGAAATCTAAGCCTTTATCACCTAAGTTCATTAAAAGAATTCCTATAATCAAACAAGTCCCAAAAGTGTTTTTAGAGTCAATCCTATAGCAAGCTTCTAAGTTTTAGTCCTTAAGCATCCTAAGGTTAATCCTTCTAAACAAAACCTAGCCATGGTAAGGAGAAAGATTTCTATAACCTAAGGAGAATAACTTAAGGCAATGATGTAGAGCAATGTAGGAGTATGGACAATATTTAAAGTAAGGTAAAAATAATCTTAAATAACTTCCTTTTTTTGGTAGGGTCGCGACAATTAATTGCCTCGACAGTGAATCTACACCCCCAAACTCGAACTAAGCATTGTCCCCAATGCTTAAACAAATGCAAAAGACAAGAAACAAACATCAAGATTATCAAGGAAAAAAATAAAAACAGCATAAAGGTATAAAAGGATTAAAAATCCTCCGAAGAACTGCTGCGGATGATAAGTTTCCTTTGCCTTGCTGCTGACAGTTTAGTTTTTGATCCCTGTGCTGGTGATTGCTGAGTTTTGGCTGTTCTGGGCGACTGGATTTTGATAGGTGGCGTTCTTTGCAATGGGGCGTTGACTTCTTCTCCTTCGTCCTCGTCCCCAATTTCTTCGGTGGGCATTATTTCTATCCCACCCGCATCTGCAGCTTCCATGTTATCTGCCCAGGTAGGCTGAGTGCTGGGCCCGACAGTGAAGTGAGGCTGCTGCATGAAAGAGTCCATCTCCGACGAGAAACTCCTAATGATTACAGGAGAGCCTGCTGCTCTCCTCTTGGATGGCCTTCTGTTGGCAGATGATGCCGCAGCAGGCTCTTGTCGCAGAGATGGGCCAGTGGCGTAGAATGGTTGTGATGGTCCAGTGGCATAGAATGGCCTCGGTTCTCCTGGGGCTGGAGTTGTTTCGGTGTATGGTGCAGCTGTGACAAACATATTGGGAGGAAATTCTAGGAACTGCACCCCTTGGTTGGGGAAGTTGGTGATCATCATCTGGGCTAAGGCATTGTTGAAATCCCACTGGTACTCCATGTACCTTTGCTGTCTCAAATCCATGGCTGCCATCCTCCGGAGTATCTCCTGGTAAGTATCCGCTGTGGCAGTACTGTGGGAAGCAGTAGATATGTCTGCCGTGTACTAGGCCCCGACAGTGGTATCAGTAGTGCCTGGCATTGGAGTTGCTTGGACTGGTTCTGCCTGGGTTATTTGCATGACTTTGTGGCAGAACTCCCGTGTCTAACCGCGCCTATGGACAGTAATTTCATCTGTATCTTCGATTGGGAAACCAGCGACAGTGCAAAGACCCGTGATTAAACATGGAAAGTACAATGGCCCTTTTTCCTTCCTACCACATTCGTAGATTTCTTGTAGGATCAACTCTCCTACATTGATACTTCTTTTGTTGATAATTGTTTGGATGAGAACCAATCTCTTCTTATCTACCATGTTGTTATGGGATGTTGGGATGAGGCGTCATTTTACGAACGTGTTCCACAACTTTACCTTGGGCCTTAGATTTTGTCTTGCCATGGAGCCTTTGTGTGATCCGGTTTCCCATTTGGTGTTATCATAGCAGAGATCATCTTTGATGAGTTCGTAGTCCTCATTGTTGATGTCCTCTATAAACGCTGAGTGGTCATCACGAGCAGCTTGGAGGCCATAGAACAAATTGATGGTGTTGGCATCAAGTTGAACTGGTCTGACCCGACAGTGGACATAGAGTGAATCTTCGCTTGGCCCATGCGCGTAAAATTCTCTTACAATCGTGGTGTTGGCTTGGGCGGGTTGTAAGCAAAAGATTTGCCATTCTTGATATGCTATTTTATCGAACAAGTAATGTTCGATTCCATAATTCTCTACATCTGAATGCTGGAATCCTTGTTCTTCCCACAATTGCCTTGCAACGAAGGATCTGTTGAAGCGTTCTTCAACAGCGGCGGGGGCGAATCTATTGTAGGCTGCCATGGGTAGAGATAAGCAAAGAAGTCTGTGAAAGTTGTTAAGAATTATGAGAGAGATAAGCAAAGAATTCTAAGAAATCAAGAATGCAAGAGTGAATAGTTCAAAGTGAGAATGTGTTTACATAGGCCTCGGCCTTGTGCTGCCGTGTTTTAACCCAACTAGCCATTTTCTAGCCGTTGGCATTGACTGCCACGGCTAAAATTTCTCCAAACTAGCCGTTATGCAATTCTGCCCATTGGTAGCTGCTGCGGCCCTGATACTGTTCACTGCTGCGGCAACGGCTTTTCTGTTATGGATGATTTCACCTTCATTCTTGATTCCTGACCTAAAAAAAATAAAAAATAAATACCAATAATAAAAATTAAAAATAAAACAATAATAGAAAGAAAAATGCTAAACTAAATCTAATCCTAAAAATATAATAAAATAAAGATAAGATAATGAAATTAAGTCACGATAGGTGTACGTGCAAGTGCATCTCCTAAGGTGATGGTCTCAATAATCCTCATATCATGTAGGTCAGAATAGTGCTTCAAGCGTTGACCATTCACTTTGAACTCATGCCCATCCCTTTTTGATTTGATCAATATTGCACCATGTGGAAAGGCTTGAATAACTTCGAATGGGCCGGACCATCTGGACTTGAGTTTGCCTGGGAACAGTTTGAGCCGAGAATTAAAAAGGAGGACTTGCTGCCCTGGCAGGAACTGCCTTGGTAGTAGCTTACGGTCATGCCATCTTTTAGTCTTTTCTTTATAGATCTTGGCATTTTCATAGACTACTGCTCTGAATTCTTATATTTCATTGAGGTCTAGCAGTCTTTTCTGGCCAACTTTCTCTCATTCCATGTTCAAATTTTTCACTGCCCAATAAGCTTTGTGCTCAATTTCCACGGGCAAATGACATGCTTTTCCAAATACAAGCCTGTATGGAGATGTTCCTAATGGGGTCTTGTATGATGTCCTATATTCCCACAGGGCATCATCGAGACGATGAGACCAATCCTTTCGAGATGGGTTGACCACCTTAAGGATTTGCTTTAATTCCCTATTTGATATCTCGGCCTGCCCATTTGTCTGTCGGTGGTAGGCCGTAACAATTATGTGCGTGACGCCTAATTACTTTAGGGCCGCGACAATGAGTCTATTGTCGAAGTGTTGACCTTCATCACTAAGTATTTCTTTAGGTACTCCAAATCTGGTGAAGATATTTTTATTGAGAAATTTCTTAACAGTCTTGGCATCATTATGTGGTGTGGCAATTGCTTCGACCTATTTTGATACGTAATCCACTGCTACTAGGATGTAGAGATTCCCTTGAGATGATGGGAATGGTCCTATAAAGTCTATGACCCAAACATCAAATAGTTCTACTTCCAATATGGGCTGCAATGACATCTCATTATGTCTAGAGATATTGCCCGTGCATTGGCATCGATCACAGTGCTTGTAGTAAAGTTGTGCATCTTTGAGGAGTGTGGGCCAATAAAGGCCTGATTGAAGCACTTTGGCGGCTGTTCTGTTTCCTCCAAAATGTCCACCATAGGGTGAATCATGGTATTGCTGGAGCACTTCTTTTTGCTCGTCCTCTGGAACACATATTCTTATAACCTGATCTGCATATTGCTTGAACAAAAGAGGGTCATCCCAGAAGTACTATTTTGTATTATGCTGAAACCTCTTTTTTTCATTATGGTTAAGGTTATAAGGTAGAACACCACTAGCTAAGTAATTGACAAGATCAACATACCAGGGAGTAGCGGTGACTGCGGCAATGTCTTCTATCAATGTTGCCGAATTATACTTAGTTACTACCATGGCAGCACAGTTGTATACTGCTACGGTCTCTACCTCGGTAGATTCTTCTGTCGAGAATTGCAGGATGTGTTCGTCTGGGAATGTGTCTTGTATTTCATCTAGTGTGTCAGTTTTCTCCCCAGCTTCTAATCAGGAAAGATGATCGGCTACCTGGTTTTCCGTACCTTTTCTATCCTTGATATCTATGTCAAATTCTTGCAAAAGAAGGATCAATCTAATCAGTCTAGGCTTGACATCCTTCTTTGAGAATAGGTACTTGATTGCCGAATGGTCGGTGTGGACAATCACTTTTTTTCCAATAAGGTAGGATCGAAACTTATCAAAGGCAAAGACCACTGCTAGTAATTCCTTCTCCGTGGTGGTGTAATTGATCTGGGCATCATTGAGGGTTTTACTAGCATAGTAAATAACATGAAATAGATTATTCTTTCTCTGCCTGAGTGCTGCCCCGACAGCATGATCACTGGCATCACACATTATTTCAAAAGGTAGGTCCCAATCTGCTGGGACTACAATTGGTGTAGTAATCAACTTCTCTTTGAGGGCTTCAAATGCTTCAGTGCATTCCTTACTAAATTCAAATTTCTTGTCCTGTTCAAGCAAATTACATAAGGGTTTAGAAATTTTTGAAAAATTAGCAATAAACCTCCTGTAAAAACCTGCATGACCCAAGAAACTTCTAACTCCTTTGACTGAAATTGGTGGGGGCAATTTCTTTATCACATTTATCTTAGCCTTGTCAACTTCGATTCCTTGTGATGAGATTTTGTGGCCCAAAACTATGCCTTCATTCAATAAAATGACATTTTTCCCAATTGAGAACTAAATTGGATTCCTCACATCTTTGCAACACTTTCTCTAAATTGCCGAGGCAATGAGTGAAAGTGTCTCCAAAAACTGAAAAATCATCCATGAATATCTCCAGGAAATCTTCGACTATGTCGTGAAAAATTACCATCATGCATCTCTGAAACGTTGTCGGGGCATTGCAAAGGCCGAACGACATTCTTCTAAATGCATATGTCTCATACGGGCAAGTGAAGGTGGTTTTTCATGGTCTTTAGGGTCTATGGCAATCTGATTATAACCTGAATAATCATCAAGAAAACAGTAAAAGGGCTTACCAACAAGTCTATCAAGCATTTCATCAATGAAAGACAATGAAAAATGATCCTTCTTTGTTGCCTTATTTAATTTGCGGTAATCCATACAAACCCTCAAACTAGTCACAGTCCTGGTTGGGATCAACTCATTGTTTTCATTGGTTATGACCGTCATTCCACCTTTCTTGGGTACACATTGTACCGGGCTTACCCATGCACTGTCAGAGATAGGGTAGATGATTCTAGCATTAAGCCATTTGATTATTTTCTTACGTACCACCTCCTTCAAGGAATGGTTAAGTCTCATCTGGGCCTCAACAGTGGGCTTATGATCTTCCTCTAAAAGGATTTTATGCATGCAAACAACTGGGCTTATTCCCTTCAAGTCATCAATTGACCACCCAATTGCCTTCTTGTGCTGTCGCAACATCTCTATCAAGCTGTGGTCCTGTTCTGGCTGCAACTCAGAAGAAATAATTACGGGCATTGTGTGGTTGGATCCCAAATAAACATACTTCAATTTGTCGGGTAAAGGTTTTAATTCAATAACTACTGGTTCCTCACCTGAAGGTTTTTCAACCTTACTTGGGTAATTTAGAGGTTCGAAGTACTTACCTGGAAGGTGTGCTATCCAACTAATCTCCTCAATCTCTTGTGTTTCAACTTCATCATCTTTGGGCATACTGTCCAAGACTCTACTGTAACAGTCATCAGCTGTACTGCCGAGGCAGCGCTGTGACATATTGCCGAGACTATTGCCAAGGCAGTGGTTGCTAAGACAAGGGGTTGCGCTGTCTGCATCTGTGGTATAGATGATAAGTGCTCAACACACTATCACTTTTTACTCCTTTTATGGGCATTAATCACCAAATATACACCCACTCGGACCAATGCATGTGCTTAATGTGATATATTTAGAAGTTACGCTCATATAGATAATATTTACAAAAAAAGGCACGTTTTACTGCATTTTTCATATCTGTGCAGGAGAACCAGTGCCGCGACAGCGACAAGGCCGAGGCAGGACCTGATGCCGAGGCAGCAGCAGGAAGACAGGAAGCAAGACTGTAGGCGATGGAAAGATAAAAATCCAAGGAACGTGTCTGGACTCAAAGCCCATGGATCGAAGCTGACAAGCACAAGGAAAAGCCCAAAGAAAGACCACACGGGAAAACCCCTTTAGCCGAATTTAAAGTTGGAAATATTTCTATTATGTACTTGACTTGTTCCCTACTCCAAGTTGTATTCTACTTAGGAAAGGTTTGCCCTAGGTCTAGCCTATGTAAAGACCTAGCCACCCAATGTATTATACACGGAATACCTAGGGAGAGAGCCGATTTCTATACTTGTCTTCTTCCTCTCTATTATGTTCTAAACCTTCTTAGGGATTAGGTGAAGGTTGTCGACTATATGTGAGAGGAGATTGTACTTTGTCTTTGATTCAATGCAATAAAGTTATCAAGGTTTGCTTATCCTTCGTTATTCCTTGTTCTCACAATTGCTCTCGGAAGAGGAGATTGTGAGTAATCCATTTATCTAAGCTCGGGAGAGTTAGATTCACGAAAGGGGTAAGTACGGTGTTTCAAATGCAAAATACTAACTCGGCCTAGGGATAGGTTAAGAGTTTCAATTGCTAAAAGAAGTGTGAGAATGGTTGGTGAGTATAATTGGTTCACGCCGGGAGGTATCATCAAGGACTAGTCATCAACAACACTCTGACTTAGGTATAAGCGGAGTCATTCAAGGACACTTTACCGAACTTTGGTAAAGTCTACCCACGAGCAAGGGATTGCCGCGGCAGACAGTATAGTCGCTGCCAAGGCAGTAAACTGCAGTGCTGCCGAGGCAGTGATATACGATTGCATTGGACAGAGACAAGTCAATCAAATCCACAATACGACGCAACTGGATCCTAGCCCATCTTTCTCTATTATTCCAACTCTTTACTTTTACTTAGTTATTTTAGTTTAGATAATTCAACTCCAATTACCTGTGTTTTTACTTTTCTAAAGAACAAGAAGGTGAAGAAAGCATATTAAGTATACCAGTCCCCGTGGAGACGATAATCCGATAAATTGCTTATCACTTATTACTTTCGATGTGTCCACTTGCACTAAACGCGCACTTTTGACACGCGACAAGTTTTTGGCGCCGTTGCCGGGGACTGAAAACTAAATTTTGTTTTCTTTATTTTCTTTTTTCTTTTTCTTTTACACTTGTTTGTTTTGGTGTATGACAAGGGCCAATTGTCGCGTGTCAAAAGTGTGTGTTTAGTGCAAGTGGACACATCGCAAGTAATAAGTGATAAGTATTTATCGAGTTATCGTCTCCTCAGGGACCGGTATACTTAATATGCTTTCTTTATCTTCTTGCTCTGTAGAAAAATAAAAACACAAGTGAAAGGGTGTGATTTATTAAACTAAAATAATTGAATAAAAATAAAAGGGTCGAAATATCAGAGAGAAAGATGGGCCAGGATCCAGTTGTATAGTATTGTGGACTTGATTGACTTGTCTCTAACCAATGCAATCGCATATCTACAGTGTATGCAGTTAATTTAAGTAAAGCGGGGAGCATAAAAAATAAAAAAAAAATCACTGGAATACTCCCTTTTTGGCAAGGCCGCGGCAGTAGATTGCTGTCTTGGCAGTGAATCTGCACCCCCAAACTCAAACCAAGCATTGTCCTCAATGCTTTATATTTGGAAGGAATAAACGGCAAAACAGAATATGAATTATATGCAGCAAGGAAAGATAGTAGAAGCAATTGAATATTGAAATAAAGGACAAAGAATTTTAGAGCGACTCCGAAGAGCTGCGCGTAACAATTTTTCTCTGTTGCCTAGATTCCATGTGCTTTGTCCTTGGGGAGGGCGATGGTTGCGCCTTTGCTTGCCTCGGCGGCTGGACTCGAGTGGGTGGGGTCCTATGCATTGGGGCTTCTACTTCTTCTCCTTCTTCAACATCCGCCATCTCTTCGGTTATCATCACGTCCGTTCCTCCTCCCATCGCAGTGGCTCCTCCGGTGTGGTGTGTGCTTGGGCCGGCGGCAGTAGAGCCTTGGTGTATATAAGCATCTATCTCGGCGGATAGATTGCCCATGATAATTGGCGATCTTGGTGGAGTGCTGAAAATGACTCTCCGCTTGGATAGCCTTCGGCTGACAGATGAGGCCGCGGCAGAATCTGTTGGCCTTGATGGTCCAACAGCCTGGTATTGGGGCTGAGGGTCCGGATGGAAGAACGGTCGTGGTCCTCCTGGGGCTGGTGTAGTCTCGGTGTAGGGTGCGGCAGTAACGAACATATTGCTAGGAAACTCCGGGAATTGTACGCCTTGGTCCGGAAATGCGTGCATCATCATTTGGGCGAGCGTTCCATTGAAGTCCCGTTGGTACTCCATGTACCGTTGTTGTCGAAGATCCATCGCGGCCATGCGCTGCAGGATTTGATACGGGTCTGCTGCGGCAGAGGTATAGGCAGTACCAGACATATCTGCCATGTACTGGGCCCCGGCAGCAGTGTCGGCAGTGAACTGCTGCGGTGTTGCCTGGACAGGTTCTGCTTGTGTGATTTGCATGACTTTGTAGCAGAATTCCCTGGTCCATCCTCTTCCTGGGGGTGTGTATTCATCGGTTTCTTCAATAGGTACACTTGCCGAAACACATAAACCCGTAATCAAGCAAGAGAAATACAATGGTCCTCTATCTTTCTTACCGCACTCGTGAATCTCCCGTAGGATAATTTCTCCAACGTTGATGGTCCTTTTGTTGATGATGGATTGGATAAGCACCAATCTCTTGCGATCCACCGTGCTATTATGTGATGTTGGGATGAGGCGTCGTTTGACGAAGGTGTTCCACATCTTGGCCTCCGGCTTCAAACTTTGTCTTGTTACGGAACCCCGATGGGTACCGGTTTCCCATGGAGTGTTTGCGTAACAAAGATCGTCTTTGATCAGTTCATAGTCCTCGGCAGTGATATCTTCGAAGAAGTCCGCATGGAGATCGCTGGCCGGGGTGAGGCCGTAGAAGCTGTTGATTGTTTCGGCATCGAGTTGTACTGGACTGCCGCGGTAGTAAACAAAGAGAGAGTCTTTGCTAGGCCCATGAGCGTAGAACTCCCGTACTATTGTGGCGTTTGCCTGGGCAGGTTGTAAACAGAATACTTTCCATTTCTGGTATTTGATTCTGTCGAACAAGTAGTGTTCGATACCATAATTCTCTTTGTCCGCGTGCTGGAACCCTTGTTCTTCCCAAAGTTGCCTCGCGATGAAGGATCGATTGAATCACTCTTCAACGTTGGCTGGGGCGAATCTTTTGTAAGTTGCCATCAAGAAAGAGAGAATTGAGTTCTTGGAGGTTTTCTTGAAGAGAAACTGGAAAATCAGAAGGGATTAGTATGCAGAGAGTAATTGAGAGAGGGATTGTTAAGAATACTAAAGAAAGCAAGAAAGTAAGAGTGAATAGTTCAAGAGGAAGGAGTTTCTTATATAGGCCTCGGCCTTGTGACCGTTGAGATCACTAGCCGTTGTAACCGTTTCCTTCTTCTGCCGCGGCAGGGATCTTGGCAGACTAGCCGTTACACTTTTCTGCCCGTTGGGACTGCTGCGGCTCTGACACTGTTGTATTGCCTCGGCAGAATTCCTGCTGTGACACACAAAAGAAAAATACTGAAAACGAAAATAATTAGAAAAATAAAAATAAACTACTAACCCTAATATAATAAAGAAAAGAAAAAGGGAGAGGTTAGGTTACTGGTGGAGAGCATGCGGATGCATCTCCCAAAATTATTTTCTCCCTTAGGCCCAAATTGTGTATCGTTTGTGGGCCGCTCCTTCTTGTTGCCTGTCCATCCATCCTGGGCTTGATTTTCTTGCCGAATATCCTGCCGAGCAGACTGCCCAGGCAGGATATCTTATTGTCTACTGTGCGGATGGCCTTGCATTCCTCTGGATCGTCATACCTCTTTAAGTTGTGGAATGCGTTGAGTTTGACTTGTTGGTCATTGACCCGCATAGTCAACTCTCCTTTTTCCACGTCAATCAATGTACGTCCAGTTGCTAGGGTCTCCCAAGGATAATCGGTGCATTGTCATCTGCTTCACAATCAAGGACAAGGAAGTTAGCAGGAAAAATAAACTTGTCAACTCTTACCAGTATGTCCTCGATTTTTCCTTCAGGTTGCACATAGGATCTATCCGCGAGTTGGAGCATCACTATTGTAGGCTTCGGCCTTCCAATTCCAAGTTTTTGGAAAACTGATTTAGGCATGAGGTTTATACTTGCTCCAAGGTCGCATAGGGCCTTTACTTCATAACTCTTTCCTATCGTACAAGGTATAGTGAAGCAACAAAGATCTTTTAACTCTGGTGGCATGCGGTTATGCAGCATTGCCATGCATCCTTCGGTGGCAGCCATTGTCTCAAACTCACCTATTCGTTTTCTCTTTGATACCATATCCTTTAAGAACTTAGCATAGTTGGGCATTTGTTCAATGGCCTCAACGAATGGTATGTTGATGTGGACTTGTTTCAAGATATCGAGGAACTTCTTGAACTATTGATCCTGTTTTTGTTTCTTCAACCTTTGCGGGAAAGGTGGTGGTGGTCTCATCCCGTCCAGGGTTTCTTTAGTTTGGAATCGTATACCTGGCACCACTGGAATTTTTGCTGCCTCGGCAGACTGCTCAGGTGCTGCAGTGCTTGCTGCCGGGGCAGTGTTGTCAGTCTTGGTTTGTTCAGCCTCTTCTCTTGGTTGATCCGCTGGTTGGGTTCGATTCTCTAGGATCTTCTCTTTCAACTGTAGACCACTCCTGGTAGTGATTGCCTTGCACTGTTCATGGCTTAGTACCTTAGCAACCTCAGTATTGCTAGGTAGGTCTCCTTGTGGTCTAGTGTTTATACATTGAACAAACTGCCCAACCTGAGTTTCCAGAGTTTTTATGGCCGCTTCTTGATTTTGTAGCCTCATCTCAGTCCTATTCATGAAGGCGTCGGTCCTCTTGATGAAATTACTATTTTCCGCCATGTATGACTCGGTTTTCATCATGAAGGCCCTTAACGTGTTTTCTAATGTATTGACCGGTTGTTGCTGCATCGGTTGTTGGACTTGATGCTGCGGCATTGGCTGCTGAAATCCCGGTGGTTGGGTGATTGGGTTTAAGGCATATTTTGGGTTACTCCAGGATAAGTTTGGATGCCTCTTCCATGAGGGGTTGTACGTGTTGGACATCACATTGTTACGGTTGTAGTTCCCAACATACATACCGGTTTCTTGATTCATGCAATCAACGGAACTATGGTTACCTCCACATAATTCACAACATAAATCAATTACCTTGACCTCACGGGTATTGTTTTGTAATTGTAGGTTTTGCACCATCTTGGTAAGAGAGGCCAATTGTGCAGCCACTGAACTTGATGAATCTAATTCGTTTACCGTGGCTTGGCGTCTTACTCCTCCTCGCCTAGATGTAGGAAACTGGAAGTCATTCCTTGCGAGTTTATTCAAAATTTCGATATCTTCCTCGGGTGCCTTGTCCAGGAGTGTGCCGTTTGCCGAGGCATCCAACATCATCCTTGTCGGGGCATTCGTGGCGTTGTAAAACATTGTCACTTGTGTCCATAAGGGAAATCCATGCAGTGGACACTTGTGCAATAGCTCTCTGTAGCGTTCCCATGCCTCGTACATTGGTTCGTCTTAAGCCTGTCAAAAAGAAGTAATTTCATTACGAATTCTATCATATAAATTAGTAGGATTAAAGCGAGTAATGAAATCATGGCAAAGTTCACTCCAGGATCCAATAGATCCCGCTGGAATGCTATTCAACCAAGCTTTCTCCCTATCCCTCAGTGAATAGGGGAATATCTTTAACCGCAAGACATCTTCATGGACTCCTAGGATTTTGAAAGAGTTGCAGATTTCCATGAAAGATTTGAGATGCCGCCTTGCGTCTTCAGTTGCAGACCCACTAAATGGTCCAATTGTATTTAACATGTTGAACATAACAGGTTTAAGTCCAAGAAAAACAAAAGTAAAATAAAAATAAAAAAAAGAAACAAGAAAATAAGGAAAACAAAATTTAGTTGTCAGTCCCCGGCAACGGCGCCAAAAACTTGTCGCGTGTCAAAAGTGTGCGTTTAGTGCAAGTGGACACATCGCAAGTAATAAGTGATAAGTATTTATCGAGTTATCGTCTCCTCAGGGACCGGTATACTTAATATGCTTTCTTTATCTTCTTGCTCTGTAGAAAAATAAAAACACAAGTGAAAGGGTGTGATTTATTAAACTAAAATAATTGAATAAAAATAAAAGGGTCGAAATATCAGAGAGAAAGATGGGTCAGGATCCAGTTGTATTGTATTGTGGACTTGATTGACTTGTCTCTATCCAAAGCAATCGCATATCTCTGCCTCGGCAGCACTGCAGTTTACTACCTGGGCAGCGATAACGCTGTCCGCCGCGGCAATCCCTTGCTCGTGGGCAGACTTTACCAAAGTTCGACAAAGTGTCCTTGAATGACTCCGCTTATCCCTAAGTCAAAGTGCTGTTGATGACTAGTCTTTGATGATACCTCCCGGCGTGAACCAATTTTACTCACCAACCAATCTCACACTTCTTTTAGCCGCTGAAACTCTTAACCTATCCCTATGCCGAGTCAGTATTTCGCGATTGAAACACCGTACTTACCCCTTTTATGAATCTAGCTCTCCCGAGCTTAGATAAATGGATCACTTACAGACTTCCCTCCCGGGCTTGAATGCAAGAACAACGAATAACAAAGGATAAGCAAACCTTGATAATCTTTATTGCATTGAATGAAAGATAAAGTACAATCTCCTCTCACAAATACTCCATAAGCTTCACCTAAACCCTATGAAAGTTTTAGAACATGATGGAGAGGAAAGAAACAAGAGTAGAAGTTGGCTCTCCCTAGGTATTTCGATATCTATTACATTGGGTGGCTAGGTCTTTATATAGGCTAGACCTAGGGCAAACCTTTCCTAAGTAGAATACAACTTGGAGTAGGGAACAAGTCAAGTACATAATAATAATAATATATTTCCAAGTTTGAATTCGGTTAAGGGGGCTTTACCGCGTGGTCTACCTTTGAGCTTTTCCTTGTGCTAGCTAGCTCCGATTCATGGGCTTCAAGTCCAGATACGTTCCTTAGATTTTTGTCTTTCCATCGCCTATCACTTTGCTTCTTGTCTTCCTGCTGCTGCCTCGGCATCAGGTCCTGCCTCAGCCTTGTCTCTGTCGCGGCAGTGGTTTTCCTGCACAAATATGAAAACGCAGTAAAACATGTCTTTTTCTATAAATATTATCTATTTAAGTATAACTTCTAAATATATCACATTAAGCACATGCATTGGTTCAAGTGGGTGAATATTTGGTGATAAATGCCGATAAAAGGAGTAGAAAGTGATAGTGTGTTGAGCACTTATCACCAATCCAACCAACCCCTTGTACGAGTTAGATCCATAGATCGAAAGAACAAGGCAAAGGTTGAGGAGACTGATCCAAGGAGCCTTGGTAGATCACCCGGCAGGATAAAACTTACCTGCCGGCAATGGAGGACTTCCGCCGCCACCTGGGCCGCGGCAGCTCACTGTTAGAGACTTCCTGGAGGAGGACTTAAATGGATTTAACCCAGGAGTCGTTACACCAGAGATTGAAGCAGCCCATTTTGAACTAAAACCTGTTATGTTCAATATGTTAAATACAATTGGACAATTTGGTGGGTCTGCAACCGAATACGCAAGGCAGCATCTCAAGTCCTTCATGGAAATTTGCAACTCTTTCAAAATCGAAGGAGTCCATGAAGATGTCTTGCGATTGAAGCTATGCCCCTATTCACTGAGGGATAGGGCGAAAGCTTGGTTAAATAGCATTCCAGCAGGATCTATTGGATCTTGGAGTGAACTTTGTCGTGATTTTATTACTCGTTTTAATCCCACAAATTTATATGATAGAATTCGAAATGAAATCACTTCTTTTCGACAGGCAGAAGACGAACCAATGTACGAGGCATGGGTGCGCTACAGGAAGCTATTGCACAAGTGTCCTTTGCATGGATTTCCCCTATGGACACAAGTGACAATGTTTTACAATGCCACGAATGCCTCGACAAGGATGATGTTAGATGCCTCGGCAAACGGAACACTCCTTGACAAAGCACCTGAGGAAGCTATAGAGATACTAAATAAACTCGCAAAGAATGACTTTCAATTTCCTACATCTAGGCGAGGAGGAGTAAGATGCCAAGCCACGGTGAATGAATTAGACACTTCAAGTTCAGTGGCAGCACAATTGGCCTCTCTTACAAAGATGGTACAAAACCTACAGCTACAGCAAAATACCCGTGAGGTCAAGGTAGTTGATTCATACTGTGACTTATGCGGAGGTAATCACAGTTCCTCTGATTGCATGAATCAAGAGACCGGTATGTATGTTGGAAACTACAACCGAAACAATATGATGTCAAACACATACAACCCCTCATGGAAGAGGCATCCAAACCTATCATGGAGCAACCCTAACAATGCCTTAAACCCAATCACCCAACCTTCATGATTTCAGCAACCGATGCAACAACTGCCGCAACAGCAAACCCAGCAGTCAATGCTGCAGCAGCAGATGCCGCAGCAACCGGTAAGTTCACTGGAGAACACGCTTAAAGCCTTTATGATGAAAACTGAATCATACATGGCAGAGAACAACAATTTCATCAAAAGGACAGATGCTTTCATGAATAGAACTGAGATGAGGTTGCAAAATCAAGAAGCGGCCATTAAAACGCTTGAAACCCAGGTTGGGCAATTTGCTCAAACCATTAACACGAGACCACAAGGAAGGCTACCCAGCAATACTGAAGTTGCTAAGGTAATGGGCCATGAACAGTGTAAAGCAATTACTACCAGGAGTGGTCTACAGCTGAAAGAAAAGATCCTAGAGAGTCAAAATAAATCAGCTGATCCCGCAAAAGAAGAGGCAAAGCAAGCTGATAACATTACCCCGGCAGGAAGCACTGCAGCTCTTGAGCAGCCTGCCGAGGCAGCAACAACTCTAGTGGTGTCAGGTATTAAATTTCAAACTAATGAAACCCTGGATGAGATGAGACCACCACCACCTTTCCCACAAAGGTTAAAAAAACAAAAGCAGGACCAGTAATTCAAGAAGTTCCTCGACATCTTGAAACAAGTCCACATCAACATACCATTCGTTGAAGCTATTGAACAAATGCCTAACTATGCCAAGTTCCTAAAGGACATGGTGTCAAACAGAAAACGAATAGGTGAGTTTGAGACAGTGGCTGCTACCGAGGGATGCATGGCAATGATGCATAACCGCATGCCACCAAAGTTAAAAGATCCTGGCTGTTTTACCATACCTTGTGCGATAGGTAAAAGTTATGAAGGTAAGGCCCTATGCGACCTTGGAGTAAGCATAAATCTCATGCCCAAATCAGTCTTTCAAAAGCTTGGAATTGGAAGGCCGAAACTTACAATAGTGATGCTCCAACTAGCAGATCGATCCTATGTGCAACCTGAAGGCAAAATCGAGGACATACTAGTAAGAGTAGATAAGTTTATTTTTCCTGCTGACTTTCTTGTCCTTGATTGTGAAGCAGATGAGAATGCACCGATCATCCTTGGGAGACCTTTCCTTGCAACTGGACGCACCCTAATCGACGTGGAAAAAGGAGAGTTGACAATGCGGGTCAATGACCAACAAGTCAAACTCAACGCATTCCACAATTTAAAAAAATATGATGATCCAGAGGAGTGCAAGGCCATCCACACAGTAGACACTAAAATATCCTGCTTGGGCAGTCTTCTCGGCAGGATACTCAAGATTAAGCCCAATGTGGATGAACATACAGCAAAAAGGAGTGGCCCACAACCAATTCACAATTTGGTCCAAAGGGAGAGAATAATTTTGGGAGATGCATTTGCATGCTCTCCACCAGTAACATAATCTCCTCCCTTTTCTTTATTAATATATTAGGATTAGTTAGTTTATTTTTATTTTTTATTATTTTTGCTTTAAGTACTTTTTCTTTTTTGTGTGTGTGTTTTAAATTTTTAGGTTAATAAGCAAGAATAAAGGAGGAGGAGTTCACAGCAGGAATTCTGCCGAGGCAATAAAACAGTGTCAGGGCCGCCGTAGTCCCAACGGGCAGAACAGTGTAACGGCTAGTCTGCCGAGATTCCTGCCGCGGCAGAAAAAGAAACGGCAGTAAGGAGTAACGGTTACAAAACGACTAGTGGCTTCAAACGGTCACAAGGCCGAGGCCTATATAAGAAACTCCTCCCTCTTGAACTATTCACTCTTGCTTTCTTGTTTTCTTTAGTATTCATTACAATCTCTCTCTCACATTTCTCTCTGCATACTCATAATTTTCGTGAACTCCAGATTCTTTTCAAGAAAATCTCCAAGAAGTCAAATCTCTCAAATCTTGATGGCAACTCACAAGAGATTCGCCCCAGCCAACGTTGAAGATCGTTTCAACCGATCTTTCATCGCTCGACAACTTTGGGAAGAACAAGGTTTCCAGCATGCAGATGAAGAAAACTACGACATTGAGCACTACCTCTATGACAGAATTAAGTACCAAAATTGGGAAATTTTCTGTCTCCAACCTGCCCAGGCGAATGCCACGATCGTGCGGGAGTTCTATGCGCACGGGCCCAGCAAAGACTCCCTCTTTGTTCACTGCCGCGGCAGGCCAGTCTAGTTAGATGCCGAGACAATCAACAATTTCTACGGCCTCACCCCTGACAGTGATATCCATGACGAATTCACGGAAGACATCACTGCCGAGGACTACGAGCTCATCAAAGATGATCTTTGTTATGCGAATACTCCATGGGAAACCGGTACCCATAGAGGATCCGTAACAAGACAAAGCCTAAAGCCCGAGGCCAAGATGTGGAATACCTTTGTCAAGCGACGCCTCATCCCAACGTCACACAATAGCATGGTGGACCGCAAAAGATTAGTGCTTATCCAATCCATCATCAACAAGAGGACCATCAATGTTGGAGAGATCATCCTACGGAAAATTCACGAGTGCGGTAAGAAAGATAGGGGACCATTGTATTTCCCTTGTTTGATCACGAGTTTATGTGTTGCCGCAGGTGTGCCCATCGAAGAGACGGGCGAATACACGCCCCTACGACGAGGATGGACCAGGGACTTCTGTCACAAAGTCATGCAGATCACGCAAGCGGAGCCTGTCCAAGCAACGCCCCAGCAGTTCACTGTCGATACTGCTGCCGGGGCCCAGTACACGGCGGACATGCCTGGTACTACCCACACCTCTGCCGCAGCAGACCCTTACCAGGAAATCTTGCAACGGATGGCAGCAATGGACCTCAGGAAACAAAGGTACATGGAGTACCAAAGGGATTTCAATGGCACCTTAGCCCAGATGATGCTGCACGCTTTCCCAGACCAAGGAGCACAATTTCCGGAGTTTTCCAGAAACATGTTCGTCACAGCCGCCCCTTACACCGAGACTACACCAGCCCCGGGAGGACCAAGGCCGTTCTTCCATGCAGCCCCTCAGTCCCAATACCAGGCCGTCGGCCCATACAGGGCAGCGGATTCTACCGCGGCCTCGTCTGCCAGCAAAAGGCATCCAAGCGGAGGGCCGTTTTCAGCACTCCACCCCGATCACCAATCATCATGGGCAGTCTATCCGCCGAGATAGATGCCTACGTGCACCAAAGCTCCACCGCTGCCGGACTAAGTACACATCACACCGGAGGAGCAATAGCAATGGGAGGAGGAACGGACGTAATGCTAACTGAAAAGATGGCTGATGTAGAAGAAGGAGAAGAGGTAGAGGCCCCAATGCAACCGACACCACCCACCCGAGTCCAACCGCCACGGCAAGCAAAAGCGCAACCGTCACCCTCACCAAGGACAAAGCAATCGGCAGCAAGGCCGAGGAGGAAAATTGTTACAAGCAGCTCATCGGAGTCGCTTTAAAATTCTTTGTCCTTAATTCAATATTAATTGCTTTTACTGTTTTATTTGCTGCTTCTTATATTCATATTTTGTTTTGCCGTTTATTTCTTCAAATATAAAGCATTGAGGTCAATGCTTGGTTTGAGTTTGTGGGTGTAGACTCACTGCCAAGGCAGTAATCTACTGCCGCAGCCTTGCCAAAAAGGGAGTATTTCAGTGATTTTTTTTATGCTCCCCGCCTTACTTGAATTATCTGCCTGTACTTTTGCATTGCTCATCATCAATATTGCCTTAGTTTACTCTTTAAGGCTATAGAAATCTTTCTCCTTACCATGTTTAGGTTCTATTAAGAAGTATAACCTTAGGATGCTTAAGGATAAAAACTTAGAAGCTTACTATAGGAAGAACTTCAAAACACTTTTGGGACTTGTTGGACTATAGGAATTCTTTTAATAAACTTAGGTGATAAAGACTTAGATTTTTGGGAAAGTAACTAGAGGTGCCTATCACCGGCTCTAGGAAAATCTCTTCTTCATACTAAAGGTGCCCGAAATTGGCTTTAGTATGCTTTAAGGAATATCAAAGAGAAAGAAAAAATTAGTGAAGGGAAAAACACAATCCTTGAGGTGCCCGAAATTGGCTCAAGAGTTGGTTGTTTAGAAAAGAAGAGAACACTTAACCCAATTCTACTTGTCTTGAACTTAGAGTTTATCCAAGAAACCCTTTAATCAAACTTGTCCACAAAAACGCACACACTCACAATTCTTATAGTTTGTTTCTAGGTAAACCCTTGGGTAGCCAAAAAGGTTAAGACTAAAGAATATGCCTAGCTATGGTGGGGAGAATAGATAGAAACGTAAGACCAAGAGAGAGTAGACTTCGGCAAATTGATGGTTTGCATTGCTTGAGGACAAGCAATAGTTCGAGTTTGGGGGTGTGATAAGTGCTCAACACACTATCACTTTTTACTCCTTTTATGGGCATTAATCACCAAATATACACCCACTCGGACCTATGCATGTGCTTAATGTGATATATTTAGAAGTTATGCTCATATAGATAATATTTACAGAAAAAGGCACGTTTTAGTGCATTTTTCATATCCGTGCAGGAGAACCAGTGTCGCGGCAGCGACAAGGCCGAGGCAGCAGTAGGAAGACAAGAAGCAAGACTGTAGGCGATGGAAAGATAAAAATCCAAGGAACGTGTCTGGACTCAAAGCCCATGGATCGAAGCTGACAAGCACAAGGAAAAGCCCAAAGGAAGACCACGCGGGAAAACCCCTTTAGCCGAATTTAAACTTGGAAATATTTCTATTATGTACTTGACTTGTTCCCTACTCCAAGTTGTATTCTACTTAGGAAAGGTTTGCCCTAGGTCTAGCCTATATAAAGACCTAGCCACCCAATATATTATACACGGAATACCTAGGGAGAGAGCCGATTTCTATACTTGTCTTCTTCCTCTCCATTATGTTCTAAACCTTCTTAGGGATTAGGTAAAGGTTGTCGAGTATATGTGAGAGGAGATTGTACTTTGTTTTTGATTCAATGCAATAAAGTTATCAAGGTTTGCTTATCCTTCGTTATTCCTTGTTCTCACAATTGAGCTCGGGAGAGGAGATTGTGAGTAATCCATTTATCTAAGCTCGGGAGAGTTAGATTCATGAAAGTGGTAAGTACGGTGTTTCAATCGCGAAATACTAACTCGGCCTAGGGATAGGTTAAGAGTTTTAGCAGCTAAAAGAAGTGTGAGATTGGTTGGTGAGTATAATTGGTTCACGCCGGGAGGTATAATCAAGGACTAGTCATAACAACACTCTGACTTAGGGATAAGCGAAGTCATTCAAGGACACTTTGCTGAACTTTGGTAAAGTCTACCCACAAGCAAGGGATTGCCGCGGCAGACAGTATAGTCGCTGCCAAGGCAGTAAACTGCAGTGCTGCCGAGGCAGTGATATATAATGAGTGCCTAAAAGTCCTATTCTTTATACCAATTTCCCACTCGATTATTGTTAATAAAGGACAGATTTAATGGTAATACTGGATAATTCTGCTTATTTCCATATTTTAGCATCTCAATACTTAATTCATGAATTTATCTATTATTTGGCATAAAACAGGTATGGTTAATGATTTCTTCTCTTAGACAGGAAACTACCACATAGGTAATGCCAGATAGCATGATGGATGCTGGAAGCTGAAGCTGAAATGCAGATAAGCACCTGCCTCGGTAGCACTTTGATGCCCCGGCAATACTTTATTGCCTCGGCAGAACTTTGATGCCCCGATAGTTGTTTACTGCCTCAGCAGCACTTTGATGCCCCGGCAGCAGTATACTGCCTCA
Source organism: Abelmoschus esculentus (assembly GCA_035048815.1). NCBI lineage: Eukaryota > Viridiplantae > Streptophyta > Magnoliopsida > Malvales > Malvaceae > Abelmoschus > Abelmoschus esculentus. The sequence goes on along the minus strand of JAUCBN010000061.1, from coordinate 1,282,482 downwards.
GCAGCACTTTGATGCCCCAGCAACAGTTTACTGCCTCGGCAGCACTTTAATGCCTCGACAGCATCTGAGGCCGCGACAGCGCCCGAAGTGCAAATGTTGATATGATAGACGATCTGAAGAGAAAAATAAGGTGGAAGTTTTAAGACAAGAGGCCTGAAATCAGAGCTGAGGAACACACGGAAAGTCAAGGTCAAAAGCCACGTGGGAAAAGAATCCTTATAGGAATAAACTTGGAAATATTTTATTTATGGAAATTATTTTAATCCTACTCCATGTAGTATTCCTACTTAGGAAGGGATTGCCCTAGGCCAAGCCTATATAAACCATAGCCTATGTAGAGAGGAGGATCTCTTGAAATCAAGTTTCATAGAAAAACCCTAAACTCCTCCACCGTCCCCTTGGGGTTTAGGTTAGATTGTGGAGTAGTTGTGGAAGAAAATTGTACTTTACTTTCTTGTTTCAATGCAATAAAATTATCAAGGTTTGCTTATCCTTTGTTATTCCTTGTTCTCGCATTCAAGCCCGGGAGGGAAGTTTGTGAGTAATCCATTTATCTAAGCTCGGGAGAGTTAGATTCACGAAAGGGGTAAGTACGGTGTTTCAATCGCGAAATACTAACTCGGCCTAGGGATAGGTTAAGAGTTTCAGCGGCTAAGAGAAGTGTGAGATTGGTTGGTGAGTATAATTGATTCACGTTGGGAGGTATCATCAAGGACTAGTCATCAACAGTACTTCGACTTAGGGATAAGCGGAGTCATCGAAAGACACTTTGCCGAACTTTGGTAAAGTCCAACCACGAGCAAGGGATTGCCGCGGCGGACAAGTATCGTCGTTGCCAAGGCAGTAATCTACAGTGATGCCGAGGCAGTGATGTACAATTGCATTGGACAGAAACAAGTCAATTGAACTCACACTACGAAGCATTCTAACCTACCCCACTTTTACATCCTTGATTTCTTAATCACTTATCTTTATTACTTTAATTAGTTTCCTTAGTTATAATCCAACTCAATTACCTTTGTTTTTACTTTTCCATTGTGGAGGAAGAATAAATTGCGTAAGTAAAGCCAATCCCTGTGGGTTCGACATCTTAAATACTTCAATCTGACAAAAGGTGGAAGGACGAATGCTTCATCATAAAAGGAGGACTGTCTAGCCTCCATCAGATTTGGCGCCGTTGCCGGGGATTGGCGATTCCAACTTTCCTTTTTATTTTTCTTGCACTACTATCTTAGGAAATTAGTTTAATTATTTTTGAGTTATTTGTTTTAGGAAATAAGTTTAATTATGTTTGAGTTATTTTTTTAGGAAGGAAATCCAAGAAGGAGAAGTCATGGAGCACATAAAACGGCCCTGAAATCAAGCTCACCGTCCCACCTAAGAAACGGCCAAGGCAGCTAGCCGCCCAAACGCAAGTGACGGCGATTTGTTGTTATCGAACTTCATCTCCCCTATTTTATTTCATACTTCTTCATTATTGTTTTCCAGTGCAGTTTTTAGTTTCTTTCTCAACAAACTCCACACAAACTGATGACCCTCAGGATTCAGAAGAGGCCAAGACGCGACATATACAAATTGGTTTATCTTTTCCTTGTCTCTTAATTTTTTTCTTGTCTTTTATTGTTGCCTTATGTTCAGATGCATGCATTGAGGACAATGCATCCCTCGAGTTTGAGGGAGTATTGATCCAATCTTCCGCCTTATAAAAATATCTGCCATGTATGGAAATTATTCGGATTATCCTACTATTGTATAAATTTTGTCTTTACAACAATTACAGTTTCTGCAAAAAAAAATTTTAAGTCTGTTGAATTTTATTGAAACTGCCTCGGCAGCAATATATTCTCCAGCCGCCGCAGCAGTATGCACCATTCACCAGACTTGAAATCATAAAGGTCTCTTAGGATTAGTACTTAGGATTAGACTATGAGCCTGAAATCACATAAACACTGCTAGTCTTAGTTGATTTTAGAAGTTCTTTTCTTTGAAAAGCAATAAGGACTTAGGCTTAGATTTTAACTAGAGGTGCCTATCACCGGCTCTAGTATAGCTCTTAAAGGTGCCCATCACTGGCTCTATGACTCAACCTTTTTCCCACTTACTAGAGGTGCCCGAAATTGGCTCTAGTAAGAGTAGTTAATACTTGAGGTGCCCGAAAACTGGCTCAAGCAGTATAAGTATATAGCAATATATATTTATATACCAAATAGGGAAAAGGAAAGAAAAAAAAATCTTAGTCAGAAGTCTTGAGCTAAAAAAAGGATTAAAACTTATATAATCAACTTTGACACAGCTACGCACACGCTCACCAAGACTCACAGTCCAGTTCCGAGGAATTCCTAGAACCTAGAAGAGGCCGAGTCAAGAAAGGAATTCTGCCGCGGCAGGCAGGATGGTATATTACTTTAAAATTCCTTACTTAAAAATCTATCTTTTGCATTGCTTGAGGACAAGCAATAGTTCGAGTTTGGGGTGTGATGAGTGCCTAAAAGTCCTATTCTTTATACCAATTTCCCACTCGATTATTGTTAATAAAGGACAGATTTAATGGTAATACTGGATAATTCTGCTTATTTCCATATTTCAGCATCCCAATACTTAATTCATGAATTTATCTATTATTTGGCAAAAAACAGGTACGGTTAATGGTTTCTTCTCTTAGACAGGAAACTACCACATAGGTAATGCCAGATAGCATGGTGGATGCTGGAAGCTGAAGCTGAAATGCAGATAAGCACCTGCCTCGGCAGCACTTTGATGCCCCGGCAGCACTTTATTGCCTCGGCAACACTTTGATGCCCCGACAGCAGTTTATTGCCTCAGCAGCACTTTGATGCCCCGGCAGCAGTTTACTGCCTCAGCAGCACTTTGATGCCCCGACAGCAATTTACTGCCTCGACAGCACTTTAATGCCTCGGCAGTATCTGAGGCAGCGGCAGCGCCCGAAGTGCAAATGTTGATATGATAGGCGATCTGAAAGAGAAAAATAAGATGGACGTTTTAAGACAAGAGGCATAGAAATCGGAGCTGAGGAACACACGAAAAGTCAAGGTCAAAGGCCACGTGGGAAAAGAATCCTTATAGGAATAAACTTGGAAATATTTTATTTATGGAAATTATTGTAATCCTACTCCATGTAGTATTCCTACTTAGGAAGGGTTTGCCCTAGGCCAAGCTTATATAAACCATAGCCTATGTAGAGAGGAGGATCTCTCGAAATCAAGTTTCATAGAAAAACCCTAAACTCCTCCATCGTCCCCTTGGGGTTTAGGTTAGATTGTGGAGTAGTTGTGGAAGAAAATTGTACTTTGCTTTCTTGTTTCAATGCAATAAAATTATCAAGGTTTGCTTATCCTTTGTTATTCCTTTTTCTCGCATTCAAGCCCGGGAGGGAAGTTTGTGAGTAATCCATTTATCTAAGCTCGGGAGAGTTAGATTCACGAAAGGGGTAAGTACGGTGTTTCAATCGCGAAATACTAACTCGGCCTAGGGATAGGTTAAGAGTTTCAGCGGCTAAGAGAAGTGTGAGATTGGTTGGTGAGTATAATTGATTCACGCTGGGAGGTATCATCAAGGACTAGTCATCAACAGTACTTCGACTTAGGGATAAGCGGAGTCATCCAAAGACACTTTGCCGAACTTTGGTAAAGTCCAACCACGAGCAAGGGATTGCCGCGGCGGACAAGTATCGTCGCTGCCAAGGCAGTAATCTGCAGTGCTGCCGAGGCAGTGATGTACAATTGCATTGGACAGAAACAAGTCAATTGAACCCACACTACGAAGCATTCTAACCTACCCCACTTTTCCATCCTTGATTTCTTAATCACTTATCTTTATTACTTTAATTAGTTTCCTTAGTTATAGTCCAACTCAATTACCTGTGTTTTTACTTTTCCATTGTGGAGGAAGAATAAATTGCGTAAGTAAAGCCAATCCTTGTGGGTTCGACATCTTAAATACTTCAATCTGACAAAAGGTGGAAGGACGAATGCTTCATCATAAAAGTAGGACTGTCTAGCCTCCATCAATATACGATTGCATTGGATAGAGACAAGTCAATCAAATCCACAATACGACGCAATTGGATCCTAGCCCATTTTTCTCTATTATTCCAACTCTTTACTTTTACTTAGTTATTTTAGTTTAGATAATTCAACTCCAATTACCTGTGTTTTTACTTTTCTACAAAACAAGAAGGTGAAGAAAGCATATTAAGTATACCAGTCCCTTTGGAGACGATAATCCGATAAATTGTTTATCACTTATTACTTTCGATGTGTCCACTTGCACTAAACGCACACTTTTGACACGCGATAATAGATCATCTGGCACTCCTCTGGATCATCATGTCTTTTCAGAATCTGGAAAACATTGAGTTTGACTTGTTGATCGTTGGCCCTCATTGTCAATTCCCCTTTTTCCACATCGATAAGAGTGCGTCCAGTAGCTAGAAAAGGTTTCCCCAAGATGATCGGTGCATTGTCATCTGCTTCACAATCAAGAATAAGAAAGTCAACTGGAAAAATAAATTTATCAACCCTTACCAATATGTCCTCAATCTTTTCATCAGGTTGCACATATGATCTATCTACCAATTAGAGCATCACAGTTGTAGGTTTTGCCCTTCCTATTCCTAGCTTTTGGAAAACAGATTTAGGCATCAAGTTTATGCTTGCTCCAAGATCACATAGGGCCTTTCCTTCATAGTGATTTCCAATTGCACATGGTATAGTGAAACATCCAGGATCCTTCAATTTAGGGGGCATACGATTATGAAGCATGGCCATGCATCCTTCGATTGCGGCAACGGTTTCAAACTCACCAAGCCTTCTTCTTTTAGAAACAATGTCTTTTAAGAATTTAGCATAGTTTGGCATTTGTTTTATTGCCTCAACTAATGGCAAATTAATGTGGACTTGCTTCAGGATGTCTAGGAACTTTTTAAATTGATAATCCTGCTTCTGCCTTTTCAACCTCTATGGGAAAGGTGGGGGGGTCGTAATTCCTCTAGTGTTTCATTAGTTTGGATTTTAATGCCTGGTACCACTGGTATGTCTGCTGCTTCAGCTGCTGGCCGTGGAATTGTCGACTTCTCTGCCGAGGCAGGTTCACTTAGTTCAACATCTAAATCCATTTTATCTGGTTCTTCTTGTTCCACTAGTGGGACTTTGTCTGTCGAACTGCCTGTTATTTCTTTAAGTTGTAAGCCACTCCTAGTAGTGATTGCCTTACATTGCTCATGGCCCATTCCCCTTGCAACTTCAGTATTGCTGGGTAATCCTCCTTGTGGTCTAGTGGTCATATTTTGAGCAAACTGCCCAACTTGAGTTTCCAATGTTTTAATGGTTGCCTCTTGGTTTTGCAATCTCATCTCAGTTCTGTTCATGAAAGCATCAGTTCTCTTATTGAAGTTACTATTCTCGGCCATGTATGATTCTGTTTTCATCATGAAGGCCTTAAGAGAATTTTCTAATGAACTTATAGGCTGCTGTTGAGACATCTGCTGCTGCGGCAGTGGTTGTTGTCCCTGCTACTGTGGCGGATTCAGAGCATTATTAGAATTACTCCAGGAGAAATTTGGATGCTTTTTCCATGCCGGATTATATGTATTGGACATCATGTTGTTGTTCAGGTTGTAATTTCCCACATACAGGCTAGATTCTTGATTCTGCATGCACTCAGAAGAACTATGGTCACCTCCACATAAATTACAAGAATAATCTATTACCTTGACCTCATGGGTATTATTTTGCATTTGCATATTCTGAACCATCTTAGTAAGAGCGGCCAATTGGGCTGCCAAAGAATTGGATGTTTCTAACTCATTTACTGTGGGCTGGTGTCTCACCCATCCTCACCTAGATGTAGGGAATTGGAAGTCATTCTTTGCAAGTTTGTTCAAAATTTCTATAGCTTCCTCTGGTGGTTTGTGAAGGAGTGTCCCATTGGTAGAGGCGTCTAGCATCATCCTTGTTGGGGCATTGGTTGCATTATAAAACATAGTTACTTGTTTCCACAGTGAAAATCCATGCAAAGGACACTTGTGTAATAGCTCCCTATATCGCTCCCATGCCTCATACATCGGTTCATCATCTGCCTGCCGAAAAGAAGTAATTTCATTATGTATACAATCATATAGATTAGTAGGATTGAAACGTGTAATGAAATCACAACATAATTCACTCCAAGATCCTATAGATCCTGCTAGAATGCTATTTAACCAAGTCTTTGCCCTATCCCTCAGTGAATAGGGAATCATTTTCAGTCTCAAGACATCTTCATGGACTCCTTGGATTTTAAATGAATTACATATCTCCATGAACGATTTAAGGTGTTGCTTTGCATCTTCAGTTACTGACCCACCAAACTGTCCAATGTTATTGAGCATATTAAACATGACAGGTTTTAGCTCAAAGTGGGTTGCTTCAATCTCTGGTGTAACAACTCCTAGATTTAATCCGTTCAAATCTTTTACCAGGAAATCCCGAACTGTAAGTTGCCGCGACAATGGTGTTGTGAAAGTCCTCCATTGCCAGCGGGTAAGTTCTGCTTTATTGGAATATTTGCCATAACTGCTCGGATTTGTCTTCTCAACCTTTGTTGTGTGCGTTCAATCTCTGGATCTAGCTCGTACACAGGATGGCTTGGGTTGGCTCTGGTCATACACTAGTAAAAACCAAAGTTAAATAAAACTGACTTAAGATGTGAGAAAATAAAGATAACAAAATTTAGTTGCCAATCCCCAGCAACGACGCCAAAAACTTGTTGCGTGTAAAAAGGGTTCCGCAATTTGTGCAAGTGAACACGTCGCAAGTAATAAAGTGATGAATATTGAGTATCGTCTCCACAGAGATTGGTATACTTAATATGTTTCCTTTGCTCTTCTCGCTCTGTAAAAGCAATAAAGTAAAAACACAGATTAAATTGGTTGTCCTAAATTGAATGAAAACAACTTGAATAATAACAAGAAAATAAAGAATGAAATCAGATTGAGAGAATGGGCAGGATCCATTTATGTCGTATTGTGGATTCAATTGACTTGTTTTCGTCTAATGCAACTACACTACATTGCCTCGGCAGTGCTACAGTTCTACTGACTCGACAGTGAAGGGTATGTCCACCGCGGCAATCCCTTACTCTTGGGTGGACTTATTTAAGGTTCGGCAAAGTGTCCTTGGATGACCCCGCTTATCCCTAAGTCGAAGTACTATTGATGACTAGTCCTTGATGATACCTCCCGGCGTGAATCAATTATAACCACCAACCAATCTCACACTTCTTTTAGCCACTGAAACTCTAACTTATCCCTAGGCCGAGTTAGTATTTTCTAGCTAAAAAAATATCGTACTTATTCCTTTCGTGAATTTAACTCTCCCGATATTAGATAAATAAATCTCTCACAAACTTCTCTCCCGAACTTGAATGCAAGAACAAAGAATGGCAAAGAATAAGCAAACCTTAATATTTTATTGCATGAAACAAGAAAACAAAGTTCAATATCCTCTCACAAATACTCGACAACTTTCACCTAAACCCTAAGAGAATTTAGAACATGATGAAAACCAAAGAAATCTCTAAAGTCTATTATGAACTCTCCTCTCTCTTTTCTCTTGGACGGCACATTCTTTACATAGACTAAAACTAAGGCAACATCAGCCTTGGAGAAGAAGTTTAGTAAGTTTGGACGTTTCCTTCCTTGAAAAGGTAAATCTCTTAATTTGGTTCTTTCCATCTTTACATCGTTTTCTCGAACTCCAATTGCTGCGCAAAGTATCTAGAAAAATCCAACTTTTCATGCTCTTAAAATTGATCACCACTTTGACTTTTGGTCTTAAGAAATTCTCCGCCTCGGCAGGATGCATCTGCTGCCTCGACAGAGGTCTGGCTTTAAATCTACTTAGCTTCCATCAGTAGAAGCTCTATTTGTGGCTGGTTCGATCAGGGTCCAAGTTTAACTGCAAATGCACAAAGATGCATTAAAGCTTATATTTTCTATAAATTTCATCCTTAATTGTCATGAAGGTAAAACAAGCTTATATCACACAGTAGGCTTATGCATTAGTCCAAATAAGTGTAGATTGAATAATTATTAATATCAAAGTGATAGCCTTTTGAGGACTTATCAATATGCTTTAAAACATCCTTGATTAGTAAAAAAAATTTAAATTACTTACGATTATTATCACTTCTAGTTATGTTTATGATTCATGTAACGGTAAATAAAGTTGTTAAAATTAAGAACAAAAAAATTGATTGTTTAAATTGAGAACCAATTTACCGTAATAATGTTTAAGAAGAATAGAATAAAATAGAGAAAAAGAGAAAAAAATTTAGAGAGAAAAGAAATTCCATCATAACATTCATAACTGACTCATTCCTTAAACTTTCCCTTTTAACCTTAGTAAACAAAACGACTGTGTTTTGATTATACAAGGTCTAAAATATTATGTTGCATAACAAACTTAAAAACAACCTAACAACCTGCAAAAAGGGACAAAATAATAATTATTCAAACCCTCTGTTGCGTGCCAAAAGTGAGCAAATAGTGCAAGTGAACACGTCGCAAGTAACAAAGTGATAAGTACATCAGATATCGTCTCCACAGGGATTGGTCTACTTAATATGCCTTCTTTTGTCTTCTTGCTCTAAAAAGGAATAGAATAAAAACACAAATAAGATTGGGGTTGATGAATACTAAATAAAGAAAACTAAATAAAGAGAAGATAAACAGATTAAAGAAGTGGCCAGGATCCAGTTGTGTTGTATTAGTGGATTCAATTGACTTGTCTCTGTCCAATGCAATCGCACAACACAGCCTCGGCAGTACTGCAGATTACTGCCTCGACAGCAATGATGCTAGTCCGCCGCGACAATCTCTTGCTCTTGGGTAGACTTTATCAAGGTTCGGCAAAGTGTCCTTTAACGACTCCGCTTATCTCTCAGTCGAAGTACTGTTGATGACCAGTCCTTAATGATACCTCTCGGCGTGAATCAATTGTAATCACCAACCAATCCCACACTTCTCTTAGACGCTGAAACTCTTAACATGTCTCTAGGCCGAGTTAGTGTTTCCCGATTGAAACACCGTACTTATTCCTTTCGTGAATCTAACTCTCTCGATATTAGATAAATGGATTACTTGCAAACTTCTTTCTTGAGCTTGGATGCAAGAACAAAGAATGGCGAAGAATAAGCAACCTTGATATTTTATTGCATTAAAACAAGAAACAAAAGTCAATCTCTTCTCACTAATGCTCTACAACCTTCACCTAAGCCTAAAGAAACTTAGAACATAATAAAAAGAAATCTAAAATCTAAGGTGGAGTCGGCTCTCTCTATGATGCTAAGCTTTGTGCCGAAAACTCTCCTCCTCTTCTCCTCTTGGACGGCTAGGTATTATATAGGCTTGGTCTAGAGCAAACCTTTCCTAAGTAGGAGTATAACTTGGAGTAGGACACAAGTCAAGTCCATAAATAAAATATTTCCAAGTTTACTCCAACTAGGATTCTTTTCCGCGTGGCCTTTGACTTGGGTTTCCATGTGCTACCTAGTTCCGATTCATGCGCTGCTTGTCCAGAGACGTCCAACTTATTTTTCTCTTCAAGTTTCCTACAGTATCCTTACTTGTTCTTGCTGCCTCGGCCTCGGTTGCTGCCGCGGCTATAGTTTTTCTTGCACAGACACAAAAGTACAATAAAACTCGCCTTTTCTATAAATATCATCTTTATATGCTTTCAAAGCAGAATATTTAATTATCCCACATTAAGCACATGCATTGGTCCAAGTGGGTGCAGATTTAGTGATTATTGTCCATGAAAAGTGTAAAAAGTGATAGTGAGTTGAGCACTTATCACCCTCCAATGATCAAATAGCATTTGAAGTTGTTACAATACTCTTCTCTTCAAAATATCGATAACCTCAAGGTTTAAAATCTGAAAATTGTTGCTTAAGTTGATGTAGCACCTTTAAAGTAGCATCTTCCTAAAAAATTAGTTCACTCCATTAATACCTCAATAAAAGCTCGGTTGTCCCTCTTGTCAATCCTTTTATCAACAATCCTTGATGGCTCCTTGCTAATACTTTCAGGCAATTGAGATTGGACCAACTCTGTGACTATTCTCTTCTTCAGTTGTGATACATGAAACACTAGATGTATCTTTGGATTTTCTGGTAGCTATAGTTTGTAAACAACTTTTTCCACCTTATCAATCACCAAGAATGGTTCAAACCACTTAAGAGCTATTTTTTGACAATTTCTTACATTAATAGTTTATTGTCTGTAGGGCTGTAGCTTCAAGAAAACTTATTCTCTAATGTTCAACTCACACTCCCTCCTTCCTTTATCATCATTTTTTTCATTCTATCTTGGATCCTTTTCATATGAAACTTAAACATCTTGGACCCTTTTCCTATCAACAACGGCTACTAATGACTCACCATTCATATAAGGAAGATGCACCAAAGGAACTTGACCATATAATGCTTGATAAGGAGTTACTTGAATGGTAGAATAGAAAGTGGTGTTATACCATCACTCAACTAGATGCAGTCATTCACCCCACTTTTTAGGCCTCTCCCCTGTCAAACACCTTAGATGTCTTAAGACACTGATTTAATATCTTTATTTGTCCATATTTTTTAGGATGGTAAGCAATACAAGTCATCACTATAACTCCTAGCTTACCAAACAACTCTTTTAAAAATGTGCTCATAAAGATTTGATCCCTGTCACAAATAATGTTAATTGATAGTTCATGCAGTTCAAAGACATTTTTAAAAAATATTTGAGCTACATCCTGAGCAGTAAATGGATGAGCAATGGCCAAGAAATATTCATATTTTTTTAATCTATAAACTACAACCAATATGCAATTCTTTGTTTTGGATATGGGAAAAATCCTTCAATGAAGTTCATGTTGATAGATTCCGAAATTGTCTATTGGATAGGAAGTGATTGTAAGAGACCTCTAAGATGATGTAGATCTCCTTTGTTTTTTTGACAAATCATGTATTCTCGAACCAAATTCTTGATCTTCTTTCTCATTTTTTCCAATAAAAAAAATACCTAACTTGTATATTATGGCATGAGATCTTGAATTCTCTCTCATAACATTCCCATAAAATAATTTCATCGGTTATGTTCTTAATTCACCATTGTCTATCATTATCAATTTTCCCTTCTTCTTCAATAATCTTTCATCACAGCTATATTTCTAATATCTTTGAGATCTTTCTTCTAAAGCTTTAATAATTTTATAAAGTCTTTCATCACTTTACCATGTAGATGTCACCTTATCCTTTGCTCAATAGTGACATGATGCACTGTCATGACCAAACAACTACTGTAACACCTTAATCCCGATCCGGATCCGAAGTGCTACATTCGGTTCTCCCAAAACCTGGTTCGTCAAAATTCTTTTAAAATCACATGTTCAAATACTTGAAATACAACGACTCATAAATCCACGTAAATCAAAATAAAATATAATAAGGACTTTACAAAGCAGGAGTTCATTTCAAAATACATTATCTGACTCAAAATAAAACCCAAAGTAAAGATACAGACTCGATATGTGGTAAGGTCCTATGAAAACATTAATTCCTACTAAAGATCAAGTACTGTACTCTTAAAACGACTCCGGTGTTGTGAAGTCCTTCCTCGACGTGCCCCTCCAAAGTTACCTGTCACATACGCACGGAAAAACCACAATTCCGCACGCTGAGTGATAAGTGCTCAACACACTATCACTTTTTACTCCTTTTATGGGCATTAATTACCAAATATACACCCACTTGGACCAATGCATGCACTCAATGTGATATATTTAGAAGTATGCTCATATATATAATATTTCAAGAAAAAGGCACGTTTTACTGCGTTTTCATATCTGTGCAGGAGAACCAGTGCCGCGGCAGTGACAAGGCCGAGGCAGGACCTGATGCCGAGGCAGCAGCAGAAAGACAGGAAGCAAGATTATAGGCGATGGAAAGACAAAAATCCAAGGAACGTGTTTGGACTTGAAGCCCATGAATCGGAGCTGGCTAGCACAAGGAAAAGCCCAAGGGAAGACCACGCGGGAAAGCCCCTTAGCCGAATATAAACTTGGAAATATATTATTATTATGTACTTGACTTGTTCCCTACTCCAAGTTGTATTCTACTTAGGAAAGGTTTGCCCTAGGTTTAGCCTATCTAAGGACCTAGCCACCCAATGTAATATATAACGAAATACCTAGGGAGAGAGTCGACTTCTACACTTGTTTTTTTCCTCTCCATCATGTTCTAAACCTTTTAGGGATTAGGTGAAAGTTGTAGAGTATTTGTAAGAGGAGATTGTACTTTGTCTTCCATTCAATGCAATAAAGATTATCAAGGTTTGCTTATCCTTTGTTATTCCTTGTTTCACAATTGAGCTCGGGAGAGGATATTGTGATCATCCATTTATCTAAGCTCGGGAGAGTTAGATTCACGAAAGGGGTAAGTACGGTGTTTCAATCGCGAAATACTAACTCGGCCTAGGGATAGGTTAAGAGTTTCAGCGGCTAAAAGAAGTGTGAGATTGGTTGGTGAGTATAATTGGTTCACGCCGGGAGGTATCATCAAGGACTAGTCATCAACAACACTCTGACTTAGGGATAAGCGGAGTCATCCAAGGACACTTTGCCGAACTTTGGTAAAGTCTGCCCACGAGCAAGGGATTGCCGCGGCAGACAGTGTTATCGCTGCCCAGGCAGTAAAACTGCAGTGCTACCGAGGCAATGATATACGATTGCATTGGACGGAGACAAGTCAATCAATTCCACAATACAATGCAACTGGATCCTAGCCAATCTCTCTCTACTATTTCAATCCTTTACTTTTATTTTAGTTATTTTAGTTTAGATAAATCAAATCAACTTACTTGTGTTTTCATCTTTTTACAGAACAAGGAGGTGAAGAAGACATATTAAGTATACTGGTCCCTGAGGAGACGATAACTCGATAATATACTTATCACTTATTACTTGCGATGTGTCCACTTGCACTAAACGCGCACTTTTGACACGCGACAAGTTTTTGGCGCCGTTGCCGGGGACTGGCAACTAAAGGTTGAGGAGACAGATCCAAGGAGCCATGGCAGATCACCCGGTAGGACAAAATTTACCTGTCGGCAATGCAGGACTTCCGCCGCCACCTGGGCCGCGGCAGCTCACTGTCAGGGACTTCCTGGAAGAGGACTTAAATGGATTAAACCCGGGAGTCGTTACACCAGAGATTGAAGCAGCCCATTTTTAACTCAAACCCGTTATGTTCAATATGTTAAATACAATTGGACAATTTGGTGGGTCTGCAACTGAAGATGTAAGGCAGCACCTCAAATCCTTCATGGAAATCTGCAACTCTTTTAAAATCCAAGGAGTCCATGAAGATGTCTTGCGATTAAAGCTATTCCCCTATTCACTGAGGGATAGGGCGAAGGCTTGGTTAAATAGCATTCCAGTACGATCTATTGGTTCCTAGAGTGAACTTTGCCGTGATTTCATTACTCGCTTTAATCTTACTAATCTATATGATAGAATCCGTAATGAAATTACTTCTTTTTGACAGGCTGAAGACGAACCAAGGTACGAGGCATGAGAACGCTACAAAGAGCTATTGCATAAGTGTTCGCTGCATGGATTTCCCCTATGGACACAAGTGACAATGTTTTACAATGCCACAAATGCCCCGACAAGGATGATGTTAGATGCCTCGGCAAACGGAACACTCTTGGACAAAGCACCTGAGGAAGCTATTGAAATACTGAACAAACTCGCAAAGAATGACTTTCAGTTTCCTACATCTAGGCGAGGAGGAGTAAGACGCCAAGCCACGGTACATGAATTGGATTCATCAAGTTTATTGGCAGCACAATTGGCCTCTCTTACCAAGATGGTGCAAAACCTACAATTATAACACAATACCCGTGAGGTCAAGGTAATTGATTCATACTGTGACCTATGTGGAGGAAATCACAGTTTTGCTGACTGCATGAATCAAGAAACTGGTATGTATGTTGGGAACTACAACCGCAACAATGTGATGTCCAACACATACAACCCCTCATGGAAGAGGCATCCAAACTTATCATGGAGTAACCCAAATAATGCCTTAAACCCAATTACCCAACCAGCGGGATTTCAGCAACCGATGCCGCAGCAGCAAGTCCAACAGCCAATGCCGCAGCAGCAGATGCAGCAGCAATCGGTAAGTTCATTGGAAAACACACTAAAGGCCTTTATGATGAAAACTGAGTCATACATGGCGGAAAACAGTAATTTCATCAAAAGGACAGATGCCTTCATGAATAGGACTGAGATGAGGTTGCAAAATCAAGAAGCTGCCATAAAAACGCTGGAAACTCAGGTTGGGCAGTTTGCTCAATGCATAAACACTAGACCACAAGGAGGCCTACCTAGCAATACTGAAGTTGCTAAGGTAATAAACCATGAACAGTGTAAGGCAATCACTACTAGGAGTGGTCTACAACTGAAGGAGAAGATTCCAGAGAGCCAAACTCAATCAGCAGATCAAGCTAGAGAAGAGGCTGAGCAAACTGAAGCTGACAACACTGCCCCGGCAGCAAGCACTGCAGCGCCTGAGCAGCCTGCCGAGGCAGCAACAACTCCAGTGGTGCCAGGTATAAAATTTCAAACATAAGAAACCCTGGAGGAGATGAGACCACCACCACCTTTCCCGCAAAGGTTGAAAAACAAAAACAAGACCAGCAATTCAAGAAATTCCTCGACATCTTGAAGCAAGTCCACATCAACATACCGTTCGTTGAAGCTATTGAACAAATGCCCAACTATGCCAAGTTCCTAAAGCACATGGTGTCAAAGAGAAAACGAATAGGTGAGTTTGAGACAATGGCTGCTACCGAGGGATGCATGGCAATGTTGCATAATCGCATGCCACCAAAGTTAAAAGATCCTGGTTGTTTCACTATACCTTATGCGAATGGAAAGAGTTGTGAAGGAAAGGCCCTATGCGACCTTGGAGCAAGCATAAATCTTATGCCTAAATCAGTCTTCCAAAAGCTTGGAATTGGAAGGCCGAAGCCTACAACAGTGATGCTCCAACTCGCAGATAGATCCTATGTGCAACCTGAAGGCAAAATCGAGGACATACTGGTAAGAGTTGACAAGTTTATATTTCTTGCCGACTTCCTTGTCCTTGATTGTGAAGCAGATGACAATGCACCGATCATCCTTGGGAGACCCTTTCTAGCAACTGGACGCACATTAATTGACGTGGAAAAAGGAGAGTTGACTATGCGGGTCAATGACCAACAAGTCAAACTCAACGCATTCCACAACTTAAAGAAGTATAATGATCGAGAGGAATGCAAGGCCATCCACACCGTAGATAATAAGATATCCTGCCAGGGCAGTCTGCTCGGCAGAATGTTCGACAAGAAAATCAAGCTCAAGATGGATGGACACACAGAAAACAAGATTGGCCCACAACCGATTCACAATTTGGGCCTAAGGGAGAGAATAATTTTGGGAGATGCATTTGCATGCTCTCCACCAGTAACATGACCTCTCCCCTTTTCTTTATTATTATATTAGGGATAGTAGTTTATTTTTATTTTTATTTTTTAAAATTATTTTCGCTTTCAGTATTTTTCTTTTTTGTGTTTTATTTAGGAATAAAAAGCAAAGATAAGGGAAAAGTAGTTCACAGCAGGAACTCTGTCGAGGCAAGAAAACAGTGTCAGGGCCGCAGCAGTCCCAACGGGCAGAACAGTGTAACGGTTAGTCTGCCGAGATTCCTGTCGCGGCAGAAAAAGGAAACGGCAGAAAAGGAAACGGTTACAATGGCTAGTGGTCTCAACGGTCACAAGGCCGAGGCCTATATAAGAAACCCCTTCCTCTTGAACTATTCACTCTTATTTTTCTTGTTTTCTTTTAGTATTCATAACAATCTCTCTCTTAATTACTCTCTGCCTTCTACAATCTCCAGATTCTCTTCAAGAAAAACTCCAAGAACTTACATCTTTCCATCTTGATGGCTTGATACAAAAGATTCGCCCCAGCCAACATTGAAGATCGATTCAACCGATCTTTCATCGCTAGGCAACTGTGGGAAGAGCAAGGTTTCCAACATGCAGACGAAGAAAACTACGGCATTGAACACTACCTCTACGACAGAATTAAGTACCAAAATTGGGAAATTTTCTGTTTTCAACCTGCCCAGGCGAACGCCACGATCGTGCGGGAGTTCTACGCTCATGGGCCCAGCAAAGACTCCCTGTTCGTTCACTGCCGCGGCAGGCCGGTCAAACTCGATGCCGAGACGATCAACAACTTCTACGGCCTCACCCCAGACAGAGATATCCATACCGAATTCTTGGAAGATATCACTGCCGAGGACTATGAACTCATCAAAGACGACCTTTGTTACGGGAACACTCCATGGGAAACCGGTACCCATCGAGGATCTGTAACAAGACAAAGCTTGAAGCCGGAGGCCAAGATGTGGAACACCTTCGTCAAAAGACGCCTCATCCCAACATCACACAATAGCACGGTGGATCGCAAGAGATTGGTGCTTATCCAATCCATCATCAACAAGAGGACCATCAACGTTGGATAAATCATCCTACGGGAAATTCACAAGTGTGGTAAGAAAGATAGAGGACCATTGTATTTCCCTTGCTTGATTACGGGTTTATGTGTTTCGGCAGGTGTACCCATTGAAGAAACGGATGAATACACGCCCCCAAGACGAAGATGGACCAGGGATTTCTGCCACAAAGTCATGCAGATCACTCAAGCCGAACCTGTCCAAGCAACACCGCAGCAGTCACTGCCGGTACTGCTGGCGGGGCCCAGTACACGGCAGACATGCCTGGTACTGCCCACACCTCTGCCGCAGCAGATCCATACCAAGAAATCTTGCAGCGAATGGCCGCAATGGATCTTTGACAACAACGGTACATGGAGTACCAACGGGACTTCAATGGCACCCTAGCCCAGATGATGCTGCACGCCTTCCCGGACCAAGGCGTCCACTTTCCGGAGTTCCCAAGCAACATGTTCATCACCGCCGCACCCTACACCGAGACTACAACAACCCCCGGAGGACCACGGCCATTCTTCCATCCGGACCTTCAGCCCCAATACCAGGCTGCTGGCCCGTCTAGGGCGGCAGATTCTGCCGCGGTCTCATCTGTCAGCAGAAGGCCATCCAAGCGACGGGCCGTCTCCAACACTCCACCCAGATCGCCAATTATCATGGGCAGTCTATCCGCCGAGATAGATGCCTATGTGCACCAAAGCTCTACTACCGCCGGCCCAAGCACACACCACACCGGATGAGCCACTGCGATGGGAGGAGGAACGGACGTGATGATAACTGAAGAGATAGCGGATGTTGAAGAAGGAGAAGAAGTAGAAGCCCTGATGCAAAGGACCCCACCCACTCGAGTCCAGCCGCCGAGGCAAGCAAAGGCATAACCATCGCCCTCCCCAAGGACAAAGCATTTGGCATCAAGGCCACGGAGGAAAATTGTTACAAGCAGCTCCTCGGAGTCGCTTTAAAATTTCTTTGTCCCTTAAATCAATATTAATTGCTTTTACTGTTTTTACTTGCTGTTTTGTATTCATATTTTGTTTTGCCGCTTACTTCTTCGAAATATAAAGCATTGAGGATAATGCTTGGTTTGAGTTTGGGGGTGCAGATTCACTGCCAAGGCAGCAATCTACTGCCGCGGCCTTGCCAAAAAGGGAGTAGTCCTGTAATTTTTTTTAAATTTTTATGCTCCCCGCCTTACTTGAATTAACTGCCTACACTCTTGCACTGCTCATCATCAGTATTGCCTTAGTTTATTCTTTAAGGCTATAGAAATCTTTCTCCTTACCATGTTTAGGTTCTGTTAAGAGGGCTTAATCTTAGGATGCTTAAGGATGAAAACTTAGAAGCTTACTATAGGTAGAACCTTAAACTTAAACACTTTTGGGACTTGTTGGATTATAGGAATTCTTTTAATGAACTTAGGTGATAAAGGCTTAGATTTTTGGAAAGTAACTAGAGGTGCCTACCACCGGCTCTAGAAAGTCTCTTCTTCATACTAGAGGTGCCCGAAATTGGCTCTAATAGGCTTTAAGGAATATTAAAAAGAAAGAAGGATTTTAGTAAAATGCAAGTCTTTGAGGTGCCCGAAACCGGCTCAAGATTTGGGGTTTGAAAAAGAAGAGAACACTTAACCGATCTCTATTTGTCTTGAACTTAGAGTTTATCTAAGAAAGCCTTTAATCAACTTGTCCACAAAACCACACACACTCACAACTCCTATAGTTTGTTTCTAGGTAAATCCTTGAATAACCGAATGGTTAAGGCTAAAGAATAGGCCTAGTTATGGTGGGGAGAATAGATGAACATGTAAGACCAAGAGAGAGTAAAGTTCGGCAAATTGATGGTTTGCATTGCTTGAGGACAAGCAATAGTTCGAGTTTGGGGGTGTGATAAGTGCTCAACACACTATCACTTTTTACTCCTTTTATGGGCATTAATTACCAAATATACACCCACTTGGACCAATGCATGCACTCAATGTGATATATTTAGAAGTATGCTCATAAAGATAATATTTCCAGAAAAAGGCACGTTTTACTGCGTTTTCATATCTGTGCAGGAGAACCAGTGTCGCGGCAGTGACAAGGCCGAGGCAGGACCTGATGCCGAGGCAGCAGCAGAAAGACCGGAAGCAAGATTATAGGCGATGGAAAGACAAAAATCCAAGGAACGTGTCTGGACTTGAAGCCCACGAATCGGAGCTGGCTAGCACAAGGAAAAGCCCAAGGGAAGACCACGCGGGAAAGCCCCTTAACCGAATATAAACTTGGAAATATATTATTAATATGTACTTGACTTGTTCCCTACTCCAAGTTGTATTCTACTTAGTAAAGGTTTGCCCTAGGTCTAGCCTATATAAGGACCTAGCCACCCAATGTAATATATAACGAAATACCTAGGGAGAGAGCCGATTTCTACTCTTGTTTCTTTCCTCTCCATCATGTTCTAAACCTTCTTAGGGATTAGGTGAAGGTTGTAGAGTATTTGTGAGAGAAGATTCTACTTTGTCTTCCATTCAATGCAATAAAGATTATCAAGGTTTGTTTATCCTTTGTTATTCCTTGTTTCACAATTGAGCTTGGGAGAGGATATTGTGATCATCCATTTATCTAAGCTCGGGAGAGTTAGATTCACGAAAGGGGTAAGTACGGTGTTTCAATCGCGAAATACTAACTCGGCCTAGGGATAGGTTAAGAGTTTCAGCGGCTAAAAGAAGTGTGAGATTGGTTGGTGAGTATAATTGGTTCACACCGGGAGGTATCATCAAGGACTAGTCATCAATAACACTCTGACTTAGGGATAAGCGGAGTCATCCAAGGACACTTTGCCGAACTTTGATAAAGTCTGCCCACGAGCAAGGGATTGTCGCGGCAGACAGTATTATCGCTGCCCAGGCAGTAAAACTGCAGTGCTGCCGAGGCAGTGATATACGATTGCATTGGACGGAGACAAGTCAATCAATTCCACAATACAACGCAACTGGATCCTTGCCCATGTCTCTCTACTATTTCAATACTTTACTTATATTTTAGTTATTTTAGTTTAGATAAATCAAATCAACTTACTTGTGTTTTTATCTTTTTACAAAACAAGGAGGTGAAGAAGACATATTAAGTATACCGGTCCCTGAGGAGACGATAACTCGATAATATACTTATCACTTATTACTTGCGATGTGTCCATTTGCACTGAACACGCACTTTTGACACGCGACAAGTTTTTGGCGCCGTTGTCGTGGACTGACAACTAAATTTTGTTTTCTTTATTTTCTTGTTTATTTTTATTTTACTTTTGTTTTTCATGGTGTATGACCAGGGCCAATCCAACCAATCCCTTGTACGAATTAGATCCAAAAATCGAAAGAACAAGGCAAAGGTTGAGGAGACAGATCCAAGGAGCCATGGCAGATCACCCGGTAGGACCAAATTTACCTGCCGGCAATGCAAGACTTCCGCCGCCACCTGGACCGCGGCAGCTCACTGTCAGGGACTTCCTGGAAGAGGACTTAAATGGATTAAACCCGGGAGTTGTTACACCATAGATTGAAGCAACCCATTTTTAACTCAAACCCGTTATGTTCAATATGTTAAATACAATTGGACAATTTGATGGGTCTGCAACTGAAGATGCAAGGCAGCACCTCAAATCCTTCATGGAAATCTGCAACTCTTTTAAAATCCAAGGAATCCATGAAGATGTCTTGCGATTAAAGCTATTCCCCTATTCACTGAGGGATAGGGCGAAGGCTTGGTTAAATAGCATTCCAGCAGGATCTATTGGTTCCTAGAGTGAACTTTGTCGTGATTTCATTACTCGCTTTAATCCTACTAATCTATATGATAGAATCCGTAATGAAATTACTTCTTTTCGACAGGCTGAAGACGAACCAATGTACGAGGCATGGGAACGCTACAGAGAGCTATTGCACAAGTGTCCGCTGCATGGATTTCCCCTATGGACACAAGTGACAATGTTTTACAATGCCACAAATGCCCCGACAAGGATGATGTTAGATGCCTCGGCAAACGGAACACTCTTGGACAAAGCACCTGAGGAAGCTATTGAAATACTGAACAAACTCGCAAAGAATGACTTTCAGTTTCCTACATCTAGGCGAGGAGGAGTAAGACGCCAAGCCACGGTACATGAATTGGATTCATCAAGTTTATTGGCAGCACAATTGGCCTCTCTTACCAAGATGGTGCAAAACCTACAATTATAACACAATACCCGTGAGGTCAAGGTAATTGATTCATACTGTGACCTATGTGGAGGAAATCACAGTTTTGCTGACTGCATGAATCAAGAAACTGGTATGTATGTTGGGAACTACAACCGCAACAATGTGATGTCCAACACATACAACCCCTCATGGAAGAGGCATCCAAACTTATCATGGAGTAACCCAAATAATGCCTTAAACCCGATTACCCAACCAGCGGGATTTCAGCAACCGATGCCGCAGCAACAAGTCCAACAGTCGATGCCGCAGCAGCAGATGCAGCAGCAATCGGTAAGTTCATTGGAAAACACGCTAAATGCCTTTATGATGAAAACTGAGTCATACATGGCGGAAAACAATAATTTCATCAAAAGGACAGATGCCTTCATGAATAGGACTGAGATGGGGTTGCAAAATCAAGAAGCTGCCATAAAAACGCTGGAAACTCAGGTTGGCCAGTTTGCTCAATGTATAAACACTAGACCACAAGGAGGCCTACCTAGCAATACTGAAGTTGCTAAGGTAATAAACCATGAACAGTGTAAGGCAATCACTACTAGGAGTGGTCTACAGCTGAAGGAGAAGATTCCAGAGAGCCAAACTCAGTCAGCAGATCAAGCTAGAGAAGAGGCTGAGCAAACTGAAGCTGACAACACTGCCCCGGCAGCAAGCACTGCAGCACCTAAGCAGCCTGCCGAGGCAGCAACAACTCTAGTGGTGCCAGGTATAAAATTTCAAACTCAAGAAACCCTAGAGGAGATGAGACCACCACCACCTTTCCCGAAAAGGTTGAAAAAGCAAAAACAGGACCAATAATTCAAGAAATTCCTCGACATCTTGAAGCAAGTCCACATCAACATATCGTTCGTTGAAGCTATTGAACAAATGCCCAACTATGCCAAGTTCCTAAAGGACATGGTGTCAAAGAGAAAACGAATAGGTGAGTTTGAGACAGTGGCTGCTACCGAGGGATGCATGGCAATGATGCATAACCGCATGCCACCAAAGTTAAAAGATCTTGGTTGTTTCACTATACCTTGTGCGATTGGAAAGAGTTATGAAGGAAAGGCCCTATGCGACCTTGGAGCAAGAATAAATCTTATGCCTAAATCAGTCTTCCAAAAGCTTGGAATTGGAAGGCCGAAGCCTACAACAGTGATGCTCCAACTCGCAGATAGATCCTATGTGCAACCTGAAGGCAAAATCGAGGACATACTGGTAAGAGTTGACAAGTTTATTTTTCCTGCCGACTTCCTTGTCCTTGATTGTGAAGCAGATGACAATGCACCGATCATCCTTGGGAGACCCTTTCTAGCAACTGGACGCACATTAATTGACGTGGAAAAAGGAGAGTTGACTATGCGGGTCAATGACCAACAAGTCAAACTCAATGCATTCCACAACTTAAAGAAGTATAATGATCCAGAGGAATGCAAGGCCATCCACACCGTAGATAATAAGATATCCTGCCTGGGCAGTCTGCTCGGCAGAATGTTCGACAAGAAAATCAAGCTCAAGATGGATAGACACACAGAAAACAAGACCGGCCCACAACCGATTCACAATTTGGGCCTAAGGGAGAGAATTATTTTGGGAGATGCATTTGCATGCTCTCCACCAGTAACATGACCTCTCCCCTTTTCTTTATTATTATATTAGGGATAGTAGTTTATTTTTATTTTTATTTTTATTTAAATTATTTTCGCTTTCAGTATTTTTCTTTTGTGTGTTTTATTTAGGAATAAAAAACAAAGATAAGGGAAAAATAGTTCACAGCAGGAACTCTGTCGAGGCAAGAAAACAGTGTCAGGGCCGCAGCAGTCCCAACGGGCAGAACAGTGTAACGGTTAGTCTGACGAGATTCCTGCCGCGACAGAAAAAGGAAACGGCAGAAAAGGAAACGGTTACAATGGCTAGTGGTCTCAACGGTCACAAGGCCGAGGCCTATATAAGTAACCCCTTCCTCTTGAACTATTCACTCTTATTTTTCTTGCTTTCTTTTAGTATTCATAACAATCTCTCTCTTAATTACTCTCTGCCTTCTACAATCTCCAGATTCTCTTCAAGAAAAACTCCAAGAACTTACATCTTTCCATCTTGATGGCTTCATACAAAAGATTCGCCCCAGCCAACATTGAAGATCGATTCAACCGATCTTTCATCGCTAGGCAACTGTGGGAAGAGCAAGGTTTCCAACATGCAGACGAAGAAAACTACGGCATTGAACACTACCTCTACGATAGAATTAAGTACCAGAATTGGGAAATTTTCTGTTTTCAACCTGCCCAGGCGAACGCCACGATCGTGCGGGAGTTCTACGCTCATGGGCCCAGCAAAGACTCCCTGTTCGTTCACTGCCGCGGCAGGCCGGTCAAACTCGATGCCGAGACGATCAACAACTTCTACGGCCTCACCCCAGACAGAGATATCCATACCGAATTCTTGGAAGATATCACTGCCGAGGACTATGAACTCATCAAAGACGACCTTTGTTACGGGAACACTCCATGGGAAACCGGTACCCATCGAGGATCTGTAACAAGACAAAGCTTGAAGCCGGAGGCCAAGATGTGGAACACCTTCGTCAAAAGACGCCTCATCCCAACATCACACAATAGCACGGTGGATCGCAAGAGATTGGTGCTTATCCAATCCATCATCAACAAGAGGACCATCAACGTTGGAGAAATCATCCTACGGGAAATTCACAAGTGTGGTAAGAAAGATAGAGGACCATTGTATTTCCCTTGCTTGATTACGGGTTTATGTGTTTCGGCAGGTGTACCCATTGAAGAAACGGATGAATACACGCCCCCAAGACGAAGATGGACCAGGGATTTCTGCCACAAAGTCATGCAGATCACTCAAGCCGAACCTGTCCAAGCAACACCGCAGCAGTCACTGTCGGTACTGCTGCCGGAGCCCAGTACACGGCAGACATGCCTGGTACTGCCCACACCTCTGCCGCAACAGATCCATACCAAGAAATCTTGCAGCGAATGGCCGCAATGGATCTTCGACAACAACGGTACATGGAGTACCAACGGGACTTCAATGGCACCCTAGCCCAGATGATGCTGCACGCCTTCCCGGACCAAGGCGTCCACTTCCCGGAGTTCCCAAGCAACATGTTCATCACCGCCGCACCCTACACAGAGACTACAACAACCCCCGAAGGACCACGGCCATTCTTCCATCCGAACCTTCAGCCCCAATACCAGGCTGTTGGCCCGTCTAGGGCGGCAGATTCTGCCGCGGTCTCATCTGTCAGCAGAAGGCCATCCAAGCGACGGGCCGTCTTCAACACTCCACCCAGATCGCCAATTATCATGGGCAGTCTATCCACCGAGATAGATGCCTATGTGCACCAAAGCTCTACTACTGCCGGCCCAAGCACACACCACACCGGATGAGCCACTGCGATGGGAGGAGGAACGGACGTGATGATAACTGAAGAGATAGCGGATGTTGAAGAAGGAGAAGAAGTAGAAGCCCCGATGCAAAGGACCCCACCCACTCGAGTCCAGCCGCCGAGGCAAGCAAAGGCACAACCATCGCCCTCCCCAAGGACAAAGCATTTGGCATCAAGGCCACAGAGGAAAATTGTTACAAGCAGCTCCTCGGAGTTGCTTTAAAATTTCTTTGTCCCTTAAATCAATATTAATTGCTTTTACTGTTTTTACTTGTTGTTTTATATTCATATTTTGTTTTGTCGCTTACTTCTTCGAAATATAAAGCATTGAGGACAATGCTTGGTTTGAGTTTGGGGGTGCAGATTCACTGCCAAGGCAGCAATCTACTGTCGCGGCCTTGTCAAAAAGGGAGTAGTCCAGTGATTTTTTTAAAATTTTTATGCTCCCCGCCTTACTTGAATTAACTGCCTACACTCTTGCACTGCTCATCATCAGTATTGCCTTAGTTTGTTCTTTAAGGCTATAGAAATCTTTCTTTTTACCATGTTTAGGTTCTGTTAAGAGGGCTTAATCTTAGGATGCTTAAGGATGAAAACTTAGAAGCTTACTATAGGTAGAACCTTAAACTTAAACACTTTTGGGACTTGTTGGATTATAGGAATTCTTTTAATGAACTTAGGTGATAAAGACTTAGATTTTTGGAAAGTAACTAGAGGTGCCTACCACCGGCTCTAGAAAGTCTCTTCTTCATACTAGAGGTGTCCGAAATTGGCTCTAATAGGCTTTAAGGAATATTAAAAAGAAAGAAGGATTTTTGTAAAACGCAAGTCTTTGAGGTGCCCGAAACCGGCTCAAGATTTGGGGTTTGAAAAAGAAGAGAACACTTAACCGATGTCTATTTGTCTTGAACTTAGAGTTTATCTAAGAAAGCCTTTAATCAACTTGTCCACAAAACCACACACACTCACAACTCCTATAGTTTGTTTCTAGGTAAATCCTTGAATAACCGAATGGTTAAGGCTAAAGAATAGGCCTAGTTATGGTGGGGAGAATAGATGAACATGTAAGACCAAGAGAGAGTAAAGTTCGGCATACAAGATAGTTGATTCTCATATTGATTTTACGAGTTTATTGAAGCATACAAGATATTTTCCTACCATTTCTACATACATTTAACCCCTAATACGAAATTCACCATTCCTAGGGTTCTAAGCTCCCAAACCCCCATCCAAGCATTCTATAACCAAACAATCCAGCCAAACAACATTTTATGAGACATATGAAAGGTAAGAGTTAGAGATGTACTGACCTTAAGCAACAAATTCCGATTCAAGCTTCCCACAAGCTTTTCTCACATTTTCCCTTTTCTTCAAGCCTCTAAGCTCACTCCCCACCAAAGCCAACGATAAGCACCTTGCTTGATAGATCTCTTCGAGATGAAGAGAACTCTCTTGATGACCAAAACGAGATTCCTTCTCAAAAGCAACAAGTTTCCAACTTTCTCTTGAGTTGCGGAGAAGAAGAAGGAGATGATTGGAGAGATGATGAAAAAGATGACCCCTCATCTAAAGGTGGCTGGTCATAAGTGAATGGGCAAGGAAATTACTCATTTGCCCTTCACTATCATCTCTTTATTCAATCCAACCTAAAAGCTAAGCCCAACAAGCAAACCCACAACAACACGAAGGGCCCAACCAGACAAGACCGAGGCCCACAAAGATCCAACACAAACCCACGAGCTCCATATGAGACCCGACTTGACAACCTATGTCCCGAGTCAATGCCCGATGTTGACCTGGAAAAACCGGGTCATTACAACTCTCCCCTCCTTAAAGAAATTTCGTCCTCAAAATTTAAATAGAGTAAGGAGGTGTAACCACAACGATCTATCTATAAACAACTCTTCTAAGAACAACCCAAAACGAGGATTCTTCCTTCAACCATCCTTTAACAAACCAAGCATTAAACTGACTAAAACTGATCAACTCCTACAGAGATTCTAACAATCTAACCCCTACCACTTACATCCTTACAAGAAACTGTAACTTGCCTTAACTGAACCGATACACTACTACCACAAGGTAAACCAGGAGTGTGACTCATCTTCTCACCCCTCTAAACCTCATTGTTCTTATAAAACCAAAACTAGGTACCTAACTCCTTGTCCTTAGCTTAACAAGATAAGACTTAACGCTTTGCTTATCCAACTTGTCGTTACCACGACAAATACTACTTGCAACAACCAAGGTTCCGACATCCACATCTCTCACCACTGGATACTGATATTGCCACAAACACATCCTCATTTGCAGCTAGGCTATCAACTTTAACCTCAAAGGTTCAAACCTTTCCTCTTTAACTACTTCCTCGTCCGATCTCAACCAAACACACATAAACCTATCTAACAAAACCCATAGACTCTGGTAGCTTCTTTATCCATATCCAAACCTACAGTCAACGTCTAGCTTAGTCACAGTCTAGATGTTAACTGCTCAAAACTATTGCACCACTTATCAACACCTTTCTTGACCACGTACACCACCTTCACCCCGAACCGACTTACCAGACTACCACCAAGCTACGATCCAGACTGCCATAGATCTAGAAAACTAAGTAACAATCTTTCATTGCTACCATAAGGGTCAACTCCCAACCAAAACTACTAAGAGATAACCACTAGCAACAGCCTAGACCTTACCTTCATTATAGTATAAATAACGATTCAATGGTGAAGTCAACTATTCTCTAAGGGTACTTCCACCTACCCCTAATACTTCTAAGCCTGAAGACCTAGAACTCAAAGCCTCCGCGACTACTTTGCAACCCAAAACATCTCACTGCAAGAAACTCGTTGAACTACCACTACAAAACACGACATTACTCAAAGAGATAAAGATCTCACACACTTACCACCAACAACTAGGTACAAACAAACTAAGATCTTAATACTTCACACTCATACCCATTTCTACCCTTTTGTGATATTAGCGAAATTCTAAGCAACATGCAACTTAACAATTAGGAAGTGAGAGTAACTACAACAAGTTCGCAGGAATCTCTTACTCTCATTCCTAAACTCAACTTACGGTAAGGACCATTCGAGCAAAAGATAAAACGCTAACTATTATTTAAACCCAACTTACTTAAGATTCTACTTAACACATGCTCAACCAAGGTTAACTTATCACTCAACAAAAGATTGACAAGCTAATAAGCAACAACTGAAATAAGGACAGAACACGGTTACCTGACAACTTCTCGGTAGCAAATCTGTCATCCTCAACTGGACAACAGACTGTCTAGCGACCGCTCGTCCGTCAACCCTAACGGTGGGCCTCACAGAACCTCCACCGTGGCAAGCTGACTGCACTCTAGCTCTACCTCTAGCAACCCTCTAAACATATCTCGAAGAACCCACTCTTTGAGGTTGATCCATTACACTCTCATCCAACATTGGATAATCTCTCACCATATGCCCTAGTTCGCGATACTGGTAACAAACCCTCTGAAGCAGAAAACAAACTCCAAGGTAATACCGACCGTAGTGGTCACAAGCCGGTGAAAGCGGCATTCCAACTGACCCAACTATACTCCCTCCTGGAGTAGGCGAAAAAGGACCTCTACTGGTCCTCGGTCTAGAGCCTGAACCAACTATCGATAACTGTTCTGAAGCAACCCTCTTCGAACTCTTCAAGGCACAAAGATTTATGTATGGAAACTGAGAAGATCCTATAATATCTTGGGTCTCCACCCCAAGATCTTGTAGATTCTCCATCCTAACAGGTTTCACTTCCTGAAACCTTTCTAAGGCTTTCGCACTATTGGCTAAGTACCGAGTGGACCCGCTGTCACATGAACCTGAAGCTCAACTCTTAACCTTTGTCTGAACCTCTTACACCTCAACTCCTCAGTAGAAACCAACTCTGGACCATAATGGCTCAAAAGTAAAAACTCTTGCTCATAAGCAAACACTAACCGCTCTCCTTGGGTTAAGTGCAAAAACTGATATCTCATCTCATCCATGTGTACCTCACGGATATACTTCTTCCGAAACTCTTCCAAAAAGGTGTCCCAAGTCGGGAGTTCCGGTTCCAAACCAAGCTCGATGGTCTCCCACCACTCGTGTGCATTACCCTTTAGAAGGGAAACAATGCAATCGAGATCATCCTTCGGGGTTCCCCTTATCTGTTTCAAGATTCTTTGCATGTCACGCAACCACTGATCAGCCTTGATCGGGTCATCCTCACCCAAGCCCTCAAAGATCTTAGGTCCATACCGATAAAGCCTCTCAATAGGTGTCTTACGAGGCGTCTTAGATTGCCTCGGTGTAACATCCCGATTTTGGGGTTAGTAGTTTGAGTGTTGGTTTAGGGGATTCGATTTGAGTTGAATCGGATTCTTCGGTTCATTAATTCTGGGAAAATTTAAAATAATAATAATTTAATCGGACAAGTAATAATTTTTCGGAAAGGTTTAAAAATATTAAAATGGTGTTTTGAAGTTAAAGGAATATTATTGAGTCTTAATTTGATTTTTAATTAGGCTTAATTTTGTACTAGTGACTAAATTGTATTTTTTGGAAAAGTTTAGGGATCTAATTGGTGATTTTCAGAAATTAAGATTTTCAGTGACTAAATTGGAAAGTAAGTCATACTTAGAATCCTTAGAAGGCCATTAACCCAATTTATTTTTAATTAAAGATTATCCACCAAATTTGTTTTAATTAATTTTAATAAAAAGCTTATTTCACCCAATCACCCAACCTTCGGGATTTCAGCAACCGATGCAACAACTGCCGTAGCAGCAAGCCCAGTAGTCAATGCCGCAGCAGCAGATGCCGCAACAACCGGTAAGTTCACTGGAGAACACGCTAAAGGCCTTTATGATCAAAACTGAGTCTTACATAGCAGAGAATAGTAATTTCATCAAGAGGACAGATGCTTTTATGAATAGAACTGAGATGAGGTTGCAAAATCAAGAGGCGACCATTAAAACGCTAGAAACCTAGGTTGGGCAGTTTGCTCAAACCATTAACACTAGACCTAAGGAGGGCTACCTAGCAATACTGAAGTTGCTAAGGTAATGGGCCATGAACAGTGCAAAGCAATCACTACTAGGAGTGGTCTACAGCTGAAGGAAAAGATCCCAGAGAGCCCAAATCAATCAGCTGATCTAGCAAAAGAAAAGGCTGAGTAAACTAAAACTGATAACACTTCCCCGGCAGAAAGCACTGCAGCTCCTGAGCAGACTGCCGAGGCAGCAACAACTCCAGTGGTGCCAGGTATTAAATTTCAAACTAATGAAACGCTGGATGAGATGAGACCACCACCACCTTTTCCACAAAGGTTGAAAAAGCAAAAACAGGACCAGCAATTCAAGAAGTTCCTCGATATCTTGAAGCAAGTCCACATCAACATACCGTTCGTTGAAACTATTGAACAAATGCCTAACTATGCCAAGTTCCTAAAGGACATAGTGTCAAAGAGGAAACTAATAGGTGAGTTTGAGACGGTGGTTGCTACCGAGGGATGCATGGCAATGTTGCATAACCGCATGCCACCAAAGTTAAAAGATCTTGGCTGCTTTACCATACCTTGTGCGATAGGTAAAAGTTATGAAGGTAAGACCCTATGCGACCTTGGAGCGAGCATAAATCTCATGCCCAAATCAATCTTTCAAAAGCTTGGAATTGGAAGGGCAAAACCTACAACCGTTATGCTCCAACTAGCGGATCGATCCTATGTGCAACCTGAAGGCAAAATCGAGGATATACTGGTAAGAGTAGATAAGTTTATTTTTCCTGCTGACTTTCTTGTCCTTGATTGTGAAGCAGATGAGAATGCACCGATCATCCTTGGGAGACCTTTCCTTGCAACTGGACGCACCCTAATTGACGTTGAAAAAGGATAGTTGACAATGCGGGTCAATGACCAACAAGTCAAACTCAACGCATTCCACAACTTAAAAAAATATGATAATCCAGAGGAGTGCAAGGCCATCCACACAGTAGACACTAAAATATCCTACCTGGGCAGTCTTCTCGGCAGGATACTCGGCAAAAAGATTAAGCCCAAAGTGGATGAAAATATAGCAAAAAGGAGTGGCCCACAACCGATTCACGATTTGGGCCAAAGGGAGAGAATAATTTTGGGAGATGCATTTGCATGCTCTCCACCAATAACATAACCTCTTCCCTTTTCTTTATTAATATATTAGGTTAATAAGCAAGAATAAAAGAGAAGTAGTTCAGAGCAGGAACTCTACCGAGGCAATAAAACAGTGTCAGGGCCACAGCAGTCCCAACGGGCAGAACAGTGTAACGACTAGTCTGCTGAGATTCCTGCCGCGGCAGAAAAAGGAAACGGCAATAAAGAGTAACGGCTATAAAACAGCTGGTGGCTTCAACGGTTACAAGGCCGAGGCCTATATAAGAAACTCTTTCCTCTTGAACTATTCACTTTTGCATTCTTGTTTTCTTTAGTATTCCTAACAATCTCTCTCACATTACTCTCTGCCTACTCATAATTTTCGTGAATTCCATATTCTTTTCAAGAAAAACTCCAAGAAATCACATCTCTCAAATCTTGATGGCAACTTACAAGTAATTTGCCCCAGCCAACGTTGAAGATCGCTTCAACCGATCTTCATCGCTCGGCAACTGTGGGAAGAACAAGGTTTCCAGCATGCGGACGATGAAAATTACGGCATTGAGCACTATCTTTTCGACAGAATTAAGTACCAAAATTGGGAAATTTTCTATCTTCAACCTGCCCAAGCGAACGCTACGATTGTGCGGGAGTTCTATGCGCACGGGCCCAGCAAAGACTCCCTCTTTGTTCACTACCGCAGCAGGCCGGTCCAGTTAGATGCCGAGACAATCAACAATTTTTACGGTCTCACCCCTGATAGTGATATCCACGCCGAATTCATGGAAGACATCATTGCCGAGGACTACGAACTCATCAAAGACGATCTTTGTTACGTGAACACCCCATGGGAAACCGGTACCCATAGAGGATCAGTAACAAGACAAAGCCTAAAGCCCGAGGCCAAGATGTGGAATACCTTTGTCAAGAGACGTCTCATCCCAACGTCACACAATAGCACGGTGGATCGCAAAAGATTGGTGCTTATCCAATCCATCATCAACAAGAGGACCATCAATGTTGGAGAGATCATCCTACGGGAAATTCACGAGTGCGGGAAGAAAGATAGGGGACCATTGTATTTCCCTTGTTTGATCACGGGTTTATGTGTTGCCGCAGGTGTGCCCATCGAAAAGATGGACAAATACACGCCCCCACGACGAGGATGGACCAGGGACTTCTGTCACAAAGTCATGCAGATCACACAAGCAGAGCCTGTCTAATCAACGCCGCAGCAGTTCACTGCCGATACTGCTGTCGGGGTCCAGTACACGGCAGACATGCCTGGTACTGCCTACACCTCTACCGCAGCAGACCCGTACCAGGAGATCTTGCAAAGGATGGGAGCAATGGACCTCAAGCAACAAAGGTACATGGAGTACCAAAGGGATTTCAATGGCACCTTAGCCCAGATGATGCTACACGCTTTCCCGGATCAAGGAGCACAATTTCCGGAGTTTTCCAGTAACATGTTCGTCACAGCCGCCCCTTACACCGAGACTACACCAGCCCCGGGAGGACTGAGGTCGTTCTTCCATGCTGACCCTCAGCCACAATACCAGGCTGCCGGCCCATCCAGGGCAGCGGATTCTGCCGCGGCATCGTCTGCCAGCAGAAGATCATCCAAGCGGAGGGCAGTCTTCAGCACTCCAACCCGATCACCAATTATCATGGGCAATCTATCAGCCGAGATAGATGCCTATGTGCACCAAAGCTCCACCGCCACCGGACCAAGTACACACCACACCGGATGAGCAACAGTAATGGGAGGAAGAACGGACGTAATGCTAACCGAAGAGATGGTTGATGTAGAAGAAGTAGAAGAGGTAGAGGCCCCAATGCAACGGACACCACCCACACGAGTCCAACCGCCCCGACAAGCAAAAGCGCAACCATCGCCCTCACCACGGACAAAGCAATCGGCAGCAAGATCGAGGAGCAAAATTGTTACAAGCAGCTCTTCGGAGTCGCTTTAAATTCTTTGTCCTTAATTCAATATTAATTGCTTTTACTGTTTTACTTGCTGCTTCTTATTCATATTTTGTTTTGCCGCTTATTTCTTCAAATATAAAGCATTGAGGACAATGCTTGGTCTAACTTTAGGGGTGCAGATTCACTGCCAAGGCAGCAATCTACTGCCGCGGCCTTGCCAAAAAGGGAGTATTTCAGTGATTTTTTTTTAAAATTTTTATGCTCCCCGCCTGACTTGAATTAACTGCTTTCACTTTTTGCACTGCTCATCATTAGTATTGCCTTAGTTTATTCTTTAAGGCTATAGAAATCTTTCTCCTTACCATATTTAGGTTCTGTTAAGAGGGCTTAACCTTAGGATGCTTAAGGATGAAAACTTAGAAGCTTACTATAGGAAGAACTTTAAACACTTTTGGGACTTGTTGGATTATAGGAATTCTTTTAATGAACTTAGGTGATAAAGACTTAGATTTTTGGGAAAGTAACTAGAGGTGCCTATCACCGGCTCTAGAAAGTCTTTTCTTCATGCTAGAGGTGCCCGAAATTGGCTCTAGTATGCTTTAAGGAATATCAAAGAAAGAAAAAGTTAGTGAAGGGAAAAACACAATCCTTGAGGTGCCCGAAATTGGCTCAAGAATTGGTTGTTTAGAAAGAAGAGAACACTTAACCCAATTCTACTTGTCTTGAACTTAGAGTTTATCTAAGAAAGCCCGTAATCAAACTTGTCCACAAAAATGCACACACTCACAATTCTTATAGTTTGTTTCTAGGTAAACCCTTAGGTAACCGAAAGGTTAAGACTAAAGAATAGGCCTAGCTATGGTGGGGAGAATAGATGGAAATATAAGACCAAGAGAGAGTAGAGTTCGGCAAATTGATGGTTTGCATTGCTTGAGGACAAGCAATAGTTCGAGTTTGGGGGTGTGATAAGTGCTCAACACACTATCACTTTTTACTCCTTTTATGGGCATTAATCACCAAATATACACCCACTCGGACCAATGCATGTGCTTAATGTGATATATTTAGAAGTTATGCTCATATAGATAATATTTACAGAAAAAGGCATGTTTTACTGCATTTTCATATCTGTGCAGGAGAAATAGTGCCGCGGCAGCAACAAGGCCTAGGCAGGACTTGATGCCGAGGCAGCAGCAGAAAGACAGGAAGCAAGACTATAGGCGATGGAAAGATAAAAATCCAAGGATCGTGTCTGGACTTTAAGCCCATGGATCGGAGCTGGCTAGCACAAGGAAAAGCCCAAAGGAAGACCACGCGGGAAAGCTCCCTTAGCCGAATTCAAACTTGGAAATATTTTAATTATGTACTTGACTTGTTCCCTACTCCAAGTTGTATTCTACTTAGGAAAGGTTTGCCCTAGGTCTAGCCTATATAAAGACCTAGCCACCCAATGTATTATACACGGAATACCTAGGGAGAGAGCCGATTTCTATTCTTGTCTCCTTCCTCTCCATTATGTTCTAAACCTTCTTAGGGATTAGGTGAAGGTTGTAGAGTATTTGTGAGAGGAGATTGTACTTTGTCTTTGATTCAATGCAATAAAATTATCAAGGTTTGCTTATCCTTTGTTATTCCTTGTTCTCACAATTGAGCTCGGGAGAGGACATTGTGAGTCATCCATTTATCTAAGCTCGGGAGAGTTAGATTCACGAAAGGGGTAAGTACGGTGTTTCAATCGCGAAACACTAACTCGGCCTAGGGATAGGTTAAGAGTTTCAGCGGCTAAAAGAAGTGTGAGATTGGTTGGTGAGTATAATTGGTTCACGCCGAGAGGTATCATCAAGGATTATTCATCAACAGCACTCTGACTTAGGGATAAGCGGAGTCATTCAAGGACACTTTACCGAACTTTGGTAAGGTTTGCCCACGAGCAAGGGATTGCCGAGGCAGACAGTATTGTCGCTGCCAAGGCAGTAAACTATAGTGCTGCCGAGGCAGTGATATACGATTGCATTGGACAGAGACAAGTCAATCAAATCCACAATACAACGCAACTGGATCCTAGCCCATCTCTCTCTATTATTCCAACTCTTTACTTTTATTTAGTTATTTTAGTTTAGATAAACCAACTCAAATTACTTGTGTTTTTACTTTTCTACAGAACAAGAAGTCATATTAAGTATACCAGTCCCTGTGGAGACGATAATCCGATAATACTTATCACTTATTACTTTCGATGTGTCCACTTGCACTAAACGCGCACATTTGACAGCGACAATTGGCTTGCTCATTAACCATTGATATTTAATTTTGTGTTTTTAATTCAAGATTTATGAGTTTTGTGAAGGCTTTTGTGAAATATTTTGAAATCTCAATTGATGCTGGATTTAGGATGATTTAATGATGATATTAGGTCAACTAAATGATTGATTGAGTCTTGAAATGAGTTAACATCAAATTAATCCCGGAATAATGCAATCGGTGGTGTTTTAAGGTGGTTTTCGGTTATTTTAGGGATTGTTTTAAGTGTTCTGTTCTTGCTGGAGGTATAAGGATGGTTTGAAAGCTTTTTTAGTTTATAATTGAGGTGGATTATATGTTAGATTCATAAGGTTAAGGGCTGATGTTGTTTCGGATAAGTTTCGGCTTAGTTTTCGGTCTTTTCGGCAAGGTTTTCGATAGTTTTGTGGAGGTTTAATGTGGCTGCTGTTTTGGGCATGTTATGATGTGAATATTCTCTGTTTTTAATGTTGTAGAGGAAGTGCAAGAAGTTCCGTAAGGGGCTGGTGCATTGGCGTTGCCGTCGGAGCGTCGGCGAGGGCTCGTTTCGCTTGTCGGTGAGTGATTTCAGATTAAAAGTGTTTCACAATGGTTCGGTTCTGTTTTGGGGACTATGGAATAGTGTGAAAACTTTCCATAGTTCAAGATTAAGTAAAGTAAATGATTTTGATGCATTATTGTGAGTTTCGGCTATTTTCGGAACGGCATTTATGAAGATGATTTAGAGAGATTTTGGAAATGCATAAGTATGATTTTGAAATGATGCATGCATGTGTTAATTGCTGGAAATGCATGGTTTATAAAAATATCCATGGTTTATGGAAACATGAAAAATGAAGTGGAATATGATGTGGTTATTTGCCTTACATATGGTGGTGCCATTGGGCATGACTTTTGGTTCATTTGTTGAACACATTATGGATGCATTATGAGCAGTCAATTAGCATGCATACTTGAACTTGATATTGGCTTAGTGACACTAACTTTAGATTCGAATACAAATGACATATCATTAGGATTGAGTGCACTATAAATATTATGGAAATAAAGGAAAAATGCCTACACTTAACAAGGGTGACTTTGTGTCCAACCGTGCGTGGTAGAGCCGCCTACACGTAACAAGGGTGACTATGTGTCCAATCGTACGTGGTATAGCTAATAATGGTGACTTTATGTCATGTCAATGGTGACTTTGTTTCATGTCAATGGTGACTTCGTGTCATGTCAATGGTGACTTTGTGTCATGACGAGACTAGAGGTCTTTAATCAATGGATCTGTGTATTCGGTGAACTTAAGGTTCACATTAAGTGATCACTAGAAAGCCAATATACATACATGGAATAATTTGGAACATTGAGCATTATTTATGCAATAAATTGATAATGCCATGCATACTCAAGGAAAGGATTTTGGTATTATGAACATGAACATGATTTGCTAAGCATGCTTGGTTTTAGAAAGGCATTACAAGTTATGGTTTTTAAATATGGTTTTAATTTGATGCATTGATGATCTTGTTTAGAGCTTCCTCACTAAGCATGTTTTGCTTAAGCTCTCTTTTCATCTTTGCAGAAAAATAGAGACATTTGAGGCTGCATTTGGAGCAAGAGAACCAAGGGGAAAAGACCTCACATTTTTTGTATGATTTGGCAAATAAATAGGGGCTTGGCAATGTGTAAACCTATCCCTTATGAGAGTGTGTTTTGCTTTGGTTAATGACTTGTAATAAGACCTTATTTTGCTTTGGTTGTTGTTTGATGGATTGTAGTAATGTTTTGGATTGTTTGAAATATGATCATGGATGTATGTTTCCTTGTTTTTAATCATAACATAGGGTGCATGCCTATAGATAATTTTGGGGTCTTAGATGTTGGTAAATATATGCTTAAAATTGTCCTTTATACTTAGGGAGCATGCATATAGTTAAGGGTGATCAATGGATGTGTTTAGATGGGGTTAGAACCAACCAAATTGCCTAATTAGTGATTCTGGACAGGGCGTATTGAAACACCCTCTAGTGGTATCGATACCCCAAGGCATCGAACCATGGTTCAATTCCTTTACCTCACTGGACATCAAGGTATCGACACCACCCAAGGAGGTATCAATACCCTTGGCTTTCGAAGGCTTAATTAGCCACACCATGCTATGGTATCGATACCATGCTTGATGGTATCGATACCCATGACCAAAAAGGAAGAATTATAAGTGTTGGAAGCTTGTGTTAGGTCGAATAAACTCCCGCAATCGAATATGGATGCTATGAATAACATTTTGAGTTGTAATATCACATTGATGCATGATGTTCACTTAAATTCGTATTGGTAAATTAATGTTGGTTTTAGTCTCTATGATTTGTGAGCTTTACAATTAGTTCTCTAATCATTGAAACATGAAATTGATGATGCTATAATGATCCGATTGATCTAAATTTTAATGTACGTGTTCTGTACAAGTTTAATTAAACTTTGGTAGATTGAAGTTCCAGTTCATTATAGGAATTAAAGTTATTTGCGTTTTGGTCCTTATGTTTTATATGCGAGTTGAATGATCAATTGTGAATAGAATGTTTCTATTTTCGTGATGCATGACTTCGACACACATAGGAACTTAATTATGCATCTAGTTAAGAAAAAAAATATCAGTTTTCAGGGTTGTTTATCGAATCGGACCTTCGCGGGTTTGGTTCGATATTCCCCGTATAACCCGTTAGTGTCGGTTCCGTCTAAGCCGGGCTAAGGGGGTTACACTCGGAATATCTTGCACCACTTGTAAAAGAACAACGGTAAAGTCAAGAATGTGACTTACCCCATCATTACTATTTCCACCTTCCATCAACCCTTTTCTGAATCACGAGAAACAAGGCAACACATCATGATTCTCAGTCTTGTAAGTACAACTCAAATTTAGGGACTTGTAGTCACTAGACACTTTACCACGACCACTATACCACCCCGGGGTTTCCTACAACCGACTCAACCTAAACTCTGATACCACTAAATGTAACACCTCGATCCCGATCCGGATCCGAAGTGCCACATTTGGGTCTCCTAAAACCCGGCTCGTCAAAAATCTTTTAAAAACACGTGTTCAAATACTTGAAATACCACGTCTCATAAATCCACGTAAATCAAAATAAAATATAATAAGGAGTTTACAAAGTAGGAGCTTATTTCAAAATACATTATCCGACTCAAAATAAAACCCAAAGTAAAGATACAGACTCGATATTTGGTAAGGTCTTATGAATACATTAAGTCCTACTAAAGATTAAGTAATGTACTCTTAAAACGGCTCCGGTGCTGGGAAGTCCTTCCTCGATGTGCCCCTCCAAAGTTACCTGTCACCTACGCATGGAAAAACCACAATTCCGCACGTTGATCTAACAAGCTCAGTGGTGCATCTTAACTCTAACAAGTCATAAGTATCATAAAACGAGCAACCAAGATAAAATAGTAAAGAGTGCACAGAAAGGCTTCTAACAGACTCGCCTAACACATGGCATAAAGAGATGTACATTAACGCACACAGTATACACGTGTCAACCAAAATCAAACACAAGGTAGTGAAGCCCGCGTTCACATAGCATCAGGATCCTACACTACGAGTGAGGCCCGTATCCACATAGCATCGGGATCCCACACTCTAAGCAGGGCCCGCGTCCACATAGCATCGGGATCCCATACTCTAGGATGAGGCCCGTATCCACACAACATCGGGATCCTACATCCGGGATTTGAGGCCCGCGTCCACACAGCATCGGGATCCTCCAAATCCCATACTCAGAATGTTACATCGAGTATCTTCGAATGAGGCCCACGTCCACACAGCATCGGGATCCTACATTCGGAAATAGTCTTCAATTACATCACCCGGAATGTTACATCGGATGGCCTTCTTTGTGTTGCAACACTAATTTAGATATTTGGATTTCCATCAAACAAGGACTCGATACACACAAATGATCCAACACTAATTTAGATATCCAGATTTCCATCAAACAAGGACTCGATACACACAAATGATCCATCTAGGATCTTCTCATCAAAACATATCAAGACTTAACATAGCTTAGCCGTTCGGGGTTTATAACATCAATCTTGCGATAACAATTCATTTAATTATTTATAAGATTCATTTGGACCCTTAATTCTCTCATCGAACCTCAACTAATACCAAACTTGTCGAGCTCTCGTAGGGGTATCGATACCCTTATATGGGGTATCAAAACACCTTGTATCGATACCTACCCAAAGAAGGTATCAAAACACTGGTATCGATACTGGTACCGATACCGTTTGACCACTTTTAAAGTCAACGAAAGGGGAATATCCTCTTCGATACTGGTATCGAATCGAATATGCCACTGGACAACTCAGTATCGAAACGCAGGCAGGGCGTATCGATACGCCTGCCTTTCTCGCCTAAGTTTTGCCTACAGGGTATCGATACACCTTTCCCGTGTATCGATACGCTTGCACGAATTTATAGGTCTAAGCTTGTAAAACTCTAAGAAACCTTCCCTAATCTACATAGTTGATTCCTAAATTGATTTTACGAGTTTACTAAAGCATACAAGATATTTTTCTACCATTTCTACATACATTTAATCCCTAATACGAAATTCACCATTCCTAGGGTTCTAAGCTCCCAGACCCCCATCCAAGCATTCCATAACCAAACAATCCAGCCAAACAATATTTTATGAGACATATGAAAGGTAAGAGTTAGAGATGTACTGACTTTAAGCAACAAATCCCGATTCAAGCTTCCCACAAGCTTTTCTCACACTTTCCCTTTTCTTCAAGCCTCTAAGCTCACTCCCCACCAAAGCCAACAATAAGCACCTTGCTTGATAGATCTCTTCGAGCTGAACAGAACTCCCTTGATGACCAAAACGAGATTTCTTCTCAAAAGTAACAAGTTTCCATCTTTCTCTTAAGTTGGGGAGAAGAAGAAGGAGATGATTGGAGAGATGATGAAAAAGATGACCCCTCATCTAAAGGTGGCTAGTCATAAGTGAATGGGAAGGAAATTACTCATTTGCCCTTCACTATCATCTCTTTATTCAATCCAACCCAAAAGCTAAGCCCAAGAAGCAAGCCCACAACAACAAGGAGGGCCCAACAAGACAAGAGCGAGACCCACAAAGATCCAACACGAACCCACGAGCTCCATACGAGACTCGACTTGATGACCCATGGCCCGAGTGAACGCCCGATGTTGACCTGGAAAAATCGGGTCGTTACAACTACTCATTTTAAGTCTTGTAGATAATACATCAGTTATAATGTTGGTGTTGCCCATCCTATATTGCACCTCATAGTCGTACCCTATCATTTTAATTACCCATTTTTACTGAAAGAGAATAACAACCTGGTTTGCAACTACGAATTTAAGACTTTGGTGATTTGTTTTTATCATAAAATATCTCTAAGTCAAATACACAATCCAACCAGTAGTACAACTGTCATTTCTTTCTCATACACAGATAAGTTCTTGCATATAGGACCCAATCCCTTATTAAAATAAACCAATGATCTTCCATGTTGAATCAATACTGCTCTTACACCCTGATCTGAATCATATGTCTCTATTATGAATACATCTGCAAAATTAGGCAGTGTCAACACATGTGCACGGGTAACAACCTCTTTGAGTTTCTGAAAAATTGTCTCCTCCTCAACACCCCATTTCTAATCTCTTTTTTATAATAGATCGATCAAAAGCGTGACAATAACATTATATTTATCAACAAATCTCTTGTATTATCCTAAAAGACCTACAAAATCCCTAAGTTCTGTAACTGACTTAGGAGCTGACCACTTCTTACTGCACTGTATTGTGTCTTTTATAACAATTGAACCATTAACAATCACATAACCAAAGTAGTTGACCTTTCTAGCCCCAAAACTACATTTAGATCTTTTTGGCATATAGCTTTTATTCTCTCAAAATACTTAAAAATTTATAAAATATTGCATATGACATTTCTAATCTACTGAATATATCAAAATATCATAAAAAATACAAACTTCCTCATCTGTCCCTTAAAGATCTTATTCATAAAGTCTTAGAATATAGCTGGTTTATTTGTCAAACCAAAAG
The DNA here is from genome assembly GCA_035048815.1 of Abelmoschus esculentus. Taxonomy (NCBI): domain Eukaryota; kingdom Viridiplantae; phylum Streptophyta; class Magnoliopsida; order Malvales; family Malvaceae; genus Abelmoschus; species Abelmoschus esculentus. The sequence continues at coordinate 1,241,778 of JAUCBN010000061.1, read as the reverse complement.
GCATTATTAAAATTTCATAATTCCCTTCATGTGTTCTGAAAGTTGTTTTCGGGATGTCAGCTTCCTTCATCTTGATTTGGTGATATTCTAACCTTAAATCTAGATTTGAGAAATAAGAAGGTGCCTCTAATTCATCTAATAATTCTTTTGTTATAGGCATAGGAAAGTTGTCCTCAATGTTTACCTGATTGAGATTTCTATAATCAATACACATTCTCCCGGATACATATTCTTTTTAAACATCACCACAGGGGAAGAAAGAGCATTGTTGTTGTGTCTGATGATTCCACTAGCTAGTATTTTTTTAATCATCTTCTTAATTTCATCATTTTGATGAGTAGGATGCATGTATGGTCTAACCTTCATTAGAGGAGTTTTATTGACTAAATCAATCATGTGTTCATGATTTTTTTCAAGAGACAACGCTTGTGGTTCAGTAAAATTGTAACGCCCCAAAAATGGGACTATTAGTTAGTGAATCGATTTTGTCGGTTTAGCCTAGTTTGGGAATAAATTCTTAAAAATTAGATTTTAATGGAAATAAATTATGGAAAAATATCCTAAAATCCTTATCTAACATATATTTGACTTTGGTCAAATCAATTTCGAAAATTAACCCTTGAATCCATAAGACTTTAAATTTTTTAACTATTTTTGTTAAAATTGAAAACTTGAGGACAATTTTATAAAACAAGCCAAAATATTGAATCTTTAAGGGGATTTGATCCAATTATAATCCTATTTGGTCTATACTTTCCAAGAATTATTTAATTAAGCCCAAAACCCATATTTTTAACCAAATAATTAAATAAACCCAACTTTTAATTTTAAAACCCTTTTCACATTAAAAACATAGCCTATTAACCTTATTTTCGTTTTCCCTCATTCAAGGCAGTCACTCCATCAGTTTTCAAGGTAAAAACATTCTCTTTTTAATTTAATTCCGTTTGGAATAATTATTATAATTTTTCTTCTTCAAAATTTATCGTTTTTCAATCGTTTTCTTCTTCAAAATCTTGGAAAGAGATTGTATAAGTTTTGGATGTGAGATTTCATTAAACCTATGAAAACTTAAAGTTATTTATTGAAATTCCCAAGTTATTAGCTTGGATTAATTTTTTTTAATCTTTTTATTCAATAAAAATCTGTTTTCGGTCAAAAACCTTAATTTTCATTCAAAGGTTTTAATCCACAGTTGGTGTGATGGTGTTAGAGTGATTCAAGGGGAACCTACTCTTCTGTCGGCGTTCGGTGTTGGGTGCATATCATGAATACATTACATCATCTATTATGTTTTGGTTTGTTATCCTGTTTATCTGCACATTAGAGACACACTGGGTTCCCTAGCTTACTCTCTCTCAGTTTCTGTTTCAGATACTCGGTTATAGGCTTCGATACTTGGAGGACTGTTGAATCTAAAATTTCTGTTGATACGTACGTTTACAATATTTTAGACTTATTTTTATTTCAGTTAATATTTTTTGTAATGGACATTGAATATTTATTCGGACTTTGGATTTGATGTTATAATATTTGGGTTGAACTTTTTAAATTATGATTTATTATAATTACCATTATTTCAATTATTCTTTATTTAATTAAATTTATCAAAATATTTTACTTAATATTTATAAACCTTAACTTGTGCAACAAGTTTTAATAACGTAAACCTTAAATTTTAAGCTAAGAAATTAGGTTAAATTTAGGGGTTACAATGCATGTGTCAGTGGGAAGCATGATAATATTTCATTATTTTAATCTTGAAACTTGAGCATTGGTTTTGTTTTGTATTGGCTATTTATGTGATGGTAAAAAGGGATAAGTTGATCGATCAATATGATGGTAGTGCACTAATATTATAAAATGCATACGTGTGAAATTCCTTAGTGATGCATTAAGGGGAGCTAATGTTACATGGTATAAGGGACTTTATCGCATTCGGGTTTGCTAACTAACCCGGACACTAAGGTGAGTTTGGCATGGTGGATTAGACCTCAATGTAACCTCTTTCAAGGGACCGAACATTTATCCCAACGATTAGAGGTAATATTAATTGGATCACAAATACCAATATGGTTGAAAGACAAGTGCTTTTATCTATTAATTTGCAAAGGGAATTGCATGAGCTTATGTGTTGTACACAAAGATTTTTGTTTGAGCATTGCTATTGGTAGCATGTAAGACTTGGGGGTTGTGCTTAATAAGCATGGTTTTCAAAAAGGTTTTGTAGCTTGTGAGTCATGGACACTTGCTGGTTTTTATATGATGGCATTGATAACCATGGATATTTTACTTATTTAGAGCATGACTTGGTTTTTATTGACATTAATTAGCTTTTATGGGCTGTATTGCAAGTTATTTTAAATGTTTTTTACATGTTTCCCTTACTAAGCTTTGGCTTAACCCTCTCTTTTATCTTGCAATTCAGAGATCTAAGTGTTGGAGCAACCGAAAAGCAAAGGAGCCGTACGTGACATTTATTTTACAATTTATTAGCTGAAGTATGTTATTTTTAAGTTATGAACTTTAAGTAGTTGAGAGCAATTAGATAATGGACCTATGTGTTATTTGAGTTTGACATATGAATTGCTTATATGACATACTCTTATGTTATTGAAGTATTTATGAGATGCAATTTATGTTGAATTTAAGTTATGTTATGCCATGTTAAATGTTGAGGTATGTTTATGTTTTGTGTACCTTGATTATGGTTAGGTGATGTTGCATCTAGTGTACCTAAATTGAAGTGTGGTTTATGCCTTAGGAACTTATATGCATCTAGAGAACCTTTGATTTTTGTTTAAGGCATGAAACTTAAGTAGTTTGCAGTTTTTGAATAGAGGGTTTTGATACCTCTTCATAGGGTATCGATACTCAGGCATAAACATAACGGATTTCTGAAAAAATGAGCATGTGTATCAAAAATACATGAACTGGTTTCAAAACAGTAACATGAATTTTACCCGGTGTACGAAGCGTTTAACCCAGGTTCCGATACTGGTTTTTACAATAGCAAATGGTATCGAAACGGGTCATCAATTGTATCGAAAAGCGAGCTCGTCACGCAAGTTATCGCCTGAGTAATCGAAGGCGTATCGAAACACTTAAGCACAGTATCGATACCTCTTTTAATTTCACCTCGGTATCAAAACTGTGCCTAGGGGTTTCGATACCCCCTGTCTATTATTACCGTTATAGGCTAAAATGAACTTTAAAACTTTACGTTTTAGTCATTGAACTTTGAACATGCAATTAAACAACTTTAAGGCATCTTTGTAAGCTAAAATTTGAGACTTATGCATGTAATAAACTTAATTAAGAATTGATAATTTCAATTTCACGTTTAGTCCTTAAATTTATGGAAATTATAATTAGGTCCCTAAAACTTGTTCGATTAAATTAGGACTCGTTTCTTAATCGTTTCCGCTGTAAATTAACTCATTCCTTGCATGAACATGTAGGATCTAATTAAAGAATCTAGATAAGATAAAAAGAAAAATAATTAGGTTAGTTTATCGGGGCGAGTCTTCGGATTAGCCTCGTTATTCTCCATGTAGCTCGTTCGAGTGGGTTTGCATCTAGACTGGGTCGAGGGGTTAAAAAAATCATCCTCAAACTAATTTAATACATAATTGATCTTCTCTATCAATCCTTTTCTTCCCTTCCCATCTCTAACTGGATCTTCATCATATATATGAAAGTAGTACATGGGTTGTGGTTCTCATTGAGCAATTTATTGCATACTTTTGAACTCACCAATATAGAGGTTTAACTGGTACCGTTTTTAATATAACTTCTTGTCCATTCTGATAGAACTGTATTGTTAATTGAGTAATGTCTCAATGAATTGCCCTCAATTGTGTTAACCATTGAATTCCTAACATCACTTCACAGTTTATAGGAATTACCAAAAGATCAGTTTTAAACCAATGGCCTTGATTTTTCCATTCATACCCCTTACACTTAATGTTATCATTGAATTCCCATCAGCCACTATGACCTTCAATTGGTTTTATTTCAACCTTTTCACTACAGCCTAACTCAGGAAGTTATTTGTACTTTCTGAATCCACTAGTGCAATACATGTTTGGCTTTATACTTTCAGCAGTAATTTCATGATTCCCCAATGAGAGTAACTCACATAACATGAAATGATAAAATTGGTTTCTCATTTTTTAAAGTTTCTGAATTTTCTGCTTCACCTTGCTCCTCACAGTTCAAGAAAACCTCATGTTCTTATTCCTCAATTCCTTTCACTGCAAATTGAAACACTTGATACTTGGCACATTTATACCCTGGTGTATACTTGATTGCACCAAAAACATAATCCTTTGTTTCTTCTGTTATCAATTTCATTAATTGTCAGTCTCCTCCCTTTAGTTTTAATATTTTTAAGTGTTGGCACTCTTAGAAGTAGGATTCAGTGTGGGAGTATGAAACTTGAAAGATGATTATTCTCTATTACTACATGCACTCGAATATCCCCTCAAAGTAATATTGTGAGTTTTAGTTGGCACAGCTAGAGTCAATGGAGCAATAGAGGTCTACATTTCAGAAGGTATATTTTTAGTTCTTCTTTGAGTTGTAAACAACATAGATTTCACATGCTTGGTCAAGTCGAATGCATTCAACAGGAACTTTGGTTGTAATAACTTTACCAACTGACTGATTTTCAATCTTAGATGTTTCTTGAATATGATGAGAATATAATCATCGGCTAATTGGACCTGATTCAACAGGTTGATGAACTCTTCATAAAATTAATTAACAAATATATCCTCCTCTTGTTGTAAAGCCACTAGATTTACAGAAGGATCATCAAATCTTCCTAAGTAAACTTTTCACACATTCATCATAAATACTCTCTTCATGTCATCAAATGTCAATTATATTAGGATTTAGTTAAAAACTGGTGTCACTAGAATGCTCTACCCTGTGTAGTATCACAATACACACCTTAACATATTCAAAATATTTTCGGCCTCAAAATATTGTTCTATTTTATAAGTCATTCTCTAAACTTAGAGCCATCAAACATAGGACAAATCAACTTGTAAGCTAAGTTAATCGATGAAAAGGATTCCTAACCTTTTCTAATTATCAGTTTTCACCAGATTAATCACTGATGCACTAGATTGTCCATTTGCACGCAATGTAGCTTTTTCCTTTTCCATAGAATCTGTCAGCGGTTGACTGATTGGAGTGGGTAATAAACTAGGTTGCTCCAACACTGGGTTGACATCGAATTTCTTACCTATCGCAAGCTTAGCATTTTTTGCATATTGCTCATCATGGTCGACTACATCCTCTAAAACTTATCTTTCCTTGAATTTTTCAGATGTGAAATTTCTGATCGCAACTCTTGTTGAAGTCTATTAGATTCCTATTGCCAGCGCATCAGAGGGTTGCTCTCCAATACTCATTATAGTTGTTTGACGCCTTATCTCTATCATTTTCAAGAATCAATAAGGCTTTTAATACCTTTTGTAACGGTGTTTAAGAAGAATAAAATAAAATAAAATAAAGAAGAAGATCGGGGAGAGAAGAAATTTTAGAGAGAAGAAGATTTGCATCATAACATTCATAACTGACTCATTTCTCAGCCTCTTTAACATCAGTAAACAAAAAGACTGTTTTGGTTATACACAGGTCTAAAATACTGCGTTACATAACCGACTCAGACAGAAACATCCTAACAACCTGCAAAAAAGACAAAATAACAATTATTCAAACCCTCCTATGGTCAAATAGCATTTCCAGTTGTTACATTTACCTGTTGACAAAGTGCTTGTGGATTTCCGGTTGATCATCTCTGTAAGATATCTTGGACTAGAAAGTTAATCTAGAAGAACTGTGAGGCCTTGTAAAAAGTTTTTGCAAAGTTGGGACACTGGTCTCCTCAACTCTCTCATCGTTTTCAGACAAGATAACATGGAATGCTCACATTGACTGTTTGGGAATGGTAAGCTAATAACAGTGTGTTGTTTGGCAATGAGACTGTCTGTTATAAAAATAGTACAATCTCACTTCGTTGCTTTCTTTGGATAAATTGGCAGACAAACTTAACTAAAAAATTAACTCCAGACATAGAACCATAAATTGAGTGAACCTTACGAATTGACAAAAAGAATTATGAACCAAAACTAGATAATCGACAGATTATATTAGTTCAACTAATTGTATTATTTATTTAACCATCGGTTAAGCAAAATTGAACTAAATTAAAATGGATGGTGAACTAATTCTTACGTCATAATATAAGTTAAGTTTGGTTAGATTTCATGATTTTGATGGAAAGATAATTGATGATTTTTATTAAATAAACATTAAAAGAATTCATGTTTAGTTGTTAAGTTTAAAATTTTAATAAAAAATTCGTACATAGATGTAATCATTAATTTTATCTAGGATTCTAAACTCAATTTTTAATTTTTATTTTTCAATCAATTTTTAATTTTTATTTTTCAATCAAATAGCGGGCTTACCATTATTAAAAAATTAAAAAAAAATTAATACAAAAATATTAATATCTTATATTTATACTATGTTTTGAGAAAAAAAATAAAAAATAAAAAATATTACTTTATTGATTAATATTCTTTAAATCAAAACTAAAAAAATATTATTACTATCGTTAGTTGTTTAAATATATATGTACTTTCTAAATATATTATATATAATTATCTTATTATATTTTCGTTCATATATCCTTTCTTTGTTTAATTTTATTATTATTATTATTATTATTATTATTATTATTATTATTATTATTATTATTATTATTATTATTATTATTATTATTATTGTAGTTGTTGTTAGTATTTTATATATATATATATATATATATATATAAATCAGACATTAAACAAATAAAACCCAATAATAAATTCAAAATCCATTACAAATATAAAAATCTGGTTTTTATTATTTACAGTCCAATAATAAAATAAATAATTACACAAGCCCGTTTAAAATTAAATACAAACCCACATCACAGTCCAATTTGATAATTAACCTAATTGAAACCCTAGCTTGACCCTTGTTTATCCTATGCGCAGCTGATCATGAATCGTTGGATCCAATCTGTGATCCAATGGTCAAAATTGAAGGGAAAAGAAGCGTCTGGAATTTGGTACGCGCCCACGCGCATGGATGGTCAGCTTTTCACGCGCGACCCTTCGATGACCGACACCCCTTCGGCTCCCACGTGCAGTGCAAGGACGATAGTCCATCTTCCACGTCGGCCGATCAGTACATCGGTGGTCCCTCCACCTCGCTTCGGCATCCATGGCATGCAAAACAACAAATAAGTGCGTCAGAATTGTACCAAAATTACAAGTAGAAATCATAGAATTCGCAACCAATTTCAGAACAAATCAGAGGCGCATCAACAAAAAATTCAGAGGCAAATACAAACAAAACCAACAACAACCAATAGCAAAATAGGGGATTTTCTTTTTTTCTTTAATCCAATGTAAAAACCTTGTTATTTAAACCGAGAGAAACCTTTGTAATCGGGATCCTGATCCCCCACCATTGGAATCAATAGAATACAAATTTTCAGTGGTATTTTCTCTTACTATTCTTTTTTGCATCGAACAAAAAAAGATTAGAGTGTTGCTTTTACCTTTTGGTTCCTCCGCTTCTTTGGTCTCTCCGGCAATAATCCCGCGAAACTCGTGCGTCTGAGGGTGAGCCATACAAGAGAGAAGAAGCTTTATTTTCCTTTCCTTTGCTTCCAGATCCAAAGCAAAAAAGGGTCTAATCTTTGTTTTTGCTCGTTTTCGGTTTTAAAAAAGATAAAAGGAAGTGGCTTTTTTTATTTTCCTCTCGAAGGAAAGTTTGTTTCTCTAATTTTGGCTTTCGAAAGAGTAAAAAGAGAGATTTTCTGGTTGTTTTGAGTTCGTAATGAAAACCATGGTGGTTTTTTGGGTTCATGACGACGGTTTCTGGGTTTTGAGATGAATACCCTTGGTGTTCATCCTTTGTTCTTCATTTTGGGATGAATCTCAGAGAGAATTTGCTTCTCTTCAGACTTTAAAAATGAGAAAGAGGAAGTAAGGCTGAATTTTTTGGCTTTTATAGTAGTTTTAAAATGAAAATATGAGTTATTCCCCATTTAAACCCTTCCGTGTTTTTATTTAAACTTTTAGGTCCTTAGACTTTTTGAAAACCTTTCCCGCAGTCCCCTGTTTGTTTAAACCTCTTCAATTCGGTCCTGATCGAGACCATAATCGATTATTTTCTAATGGTTTAATCTTTTTCCAGTCCCTCTATGTCCAGGGGTTTAATTTTAAGTCATTTCTTCCCTGTAAATCACATTTTAAGTCCTTAATATTTTATTTTATTTTTAATTCGGTCCATTCCAGTGGCTTTTCTTTTATTATCTTGGTTTATTTTATCTTATTCATTTATTTATTTATGGTTCATATCATGTATATATCTCCTTATTTATTTGTATGTTATATTTATTTTTATTTGCTTATATATATTTTATTTCATTGTGTATGTTCATATTTATTTTTTTCATTATTATCATTCATGTTGTTGCATTTTATTTATTCGGTCATGTTCTTATTCATAATGCTTGTATGTTTATTTTTATTACTTATGTCATGTTTTTTAGTTTGTGTATTTCATTATTTTGTTCATATATTTATGAAGTTTTATAATGTATTGCTTTTATTTCGTGCACTTTCTTTTATCATTTATGCTTTTTATTATGTTGGTCATATATTATGTTTTATTTTCATTTATGTATTTTATTTACATTATATATATTGTGCTTTTAATTTATTATGCCATACACCTTTATTTATGTATTCTATTCATGTATACATTTTTTGTATATCTTGCTTATGTTTTATTTTGTTTACGCCTCATTAATTAATGAGCCTAATATTAACTACGTCTTTATTCAGTCGTAACGAGCCCGTCACTAAACGTAGTGGTGGCGGTGTATACGTTTACCTTCGGATAGACACAATAAAAATAAAATTTGAATCCAAATTTTTAAACAAATAGTTAATTTAATGCCGCTTTAAATTGGAAAATTCTAAATTAATTAAGCGGTAATTTGATAAAAGGTGCTAATTTTTGGGTGGTTTTGAACGTTAATCTCATTTTTAATCGTAACCGACTCTTGGACTCTAATTTATTCGAATCTCTGGTTTTTACGGTATCTAGTCTACCAAAGTGACCGGTGGCGACTCCAACATTTTTAATTTGTTTTCAAAATTATTTTCCATCCAATTTTCAAATCCTTTTTCAATTTTAATAAAACCCTAATTTTTCAACTTTAAACCTAAATCCCAAATTCTCCTTTGAGACCCTAGATTTATAATTTAGGGTTAAAATTCCTCAAATCCTCGAATCTATTTTTAACCCTAATTTCTAATTTCCCCTTTCAAAATTCTTACTTTAAACCTAATTTTCCTACATTCTAATTTTAATTTTTCACTAGCGATTTTTTATTTCCAAACTCCGATCTTAAAAGAGGGTCGCTACAATAGATTCTAACATTTCTCATCATTATTGTTGGCATTATAATTATTAGATCTCTTTTACGATTATTTGTCGATGTATTTAGATATGTTTTACTAAACAATTATAAATTTACTTTGGTTTAGTCGTCACTTCACGGTCTATGAAGTGTCTAGTTTGATAGAAAAAAAAAAGAGTATTGTTGACGATTTTAGGTTATCATAGATGATAAACGTTAGATTCAAAATATTGCTCCAACTATCGTTGCATCTTTGAGTTTTCATTTTTATTTACTTTTTGTTTGAGATTTTTTATGAACATAGTCCCTAAAATTCTCTATTTGATTGATTATATTGTTAACATTGCATCTTATTTTATTTTAATAAATTTAGTATCGTTTCAAAATTAAAAATATAAAAATATACATACAGTAAACATGCATATATAATTACTAAATCTGAAATAAAAATAATAGAAATGAGTGGACGTAAAAACATGTAATCAGATGAGTTTTAATTCGGGTCCTATTAGGTCGGCTCAAATTGGATACAAATCATTTCAAGTTAATTTGATATTTTGACTCGATTCAGGTCGGGTGAAGGATAATTTCAAATCAGGTTTATTTCATATCATATTCATTGTAGGTCGGATCAAAATGGTTCGGGTCTAATTTAGTTATTTGACAGGTTAATTTGGACTCAAATAGACTTCATTTCGGGTAATTTTAAGTCAGTTTATTTCAAGTTGGGTTAATTTAGGTTTTAAATTTTTATAAATTTTATGTTTGGTTCAAATAGTCAATGAACTTTGGTAACGTCATTTCGAGTAAATTATTTCTTTCGGATTTCACAAACATGAATCATATTAAAAATAAATATACATTAGAATAAATAAAAATATCATCATAAGATTAGTATATAAAATATCAGAGTAGATTATAAAAATAGAAATTAATAAGAGTTCATTTCGGTGAAAAATAAAATTTTAGGGTCTAACATGAATAAAAATATCATCATATTTCTTCGATTCTTTTAGTTTAATTCAATTGTCTTCTTATTTTCTTTTATCAATTTGGTGGCGTATTTTCCTCCTAAACAAAAAATTAATATGGGGTACTTATTTTCCTCCATATTTTCCTTTTTACTATTTGTTTTTTATTTTTATTAATTGTTTTAGTTTAATTCAATTAAGTTCTAATTTAGATTAATTTAATTAAAATTTTATATTTAGTTTTAGGATTCTTTGGTTACATTTATCAACACATTTAGATTAATTCAAGGGTTAATTACTGCGAAAGTCACGTTTGTCTGCCTCCAGTATAAATTTAGTCACCGATTTTGAAAACCGACCAATATAGTCATGTACGTTTACGGACTGTAAACTTATGATCACTGAGACGTTTGTTGCCGTTAAACTTTAACGGGAAGTTGATCTGTCATAATAAAAAAGTGATAAACTACTTACATAGTCCCTAAAATATTCTTTTACTTTTGTTTCATCTTTAATTTAACCCTAAAAATTTTAAAACTTTATATTTTCACCATATTCTCAAACAAACCCCTTTTCTCTAAATATTGTCCTTCTCAACAAGATTTTCTACTACTTTCTCGTCTTATCCTCGGTTTATTTTCACCATCTGAAGTTCAACTAATGGAAATACAAAGTAAATTGAGCATACCTACATTTTTTTGCTTAAGTAAAAAGGTTACTGCAATTACGATTGAACTGAGGTCGCTTTATAGGAGAGATTATCAGATTTCTCAAAGTCATTGAAAGATTAACAATAGGATTTCCAAAAGCAAGGTGAGCATCTGTACCTCGCCTAACCGGAATGTCTGCTTGCTTTGTTGGTGAACCACTTAATATGTCGAAAGGACCAGAGTTTGAACTGTTCTGTCTTGTTGGCCATATGTCCTCTTGAGGCACTGTTCCAGGAGAAAAAATCGTCCAATTTGAAATAAATAAATTAACTGGGGAGGGGAATAATTAAGCAAAAATGACCTGCTATACATTGGATTGAAATCACAATAGCAGAAACCAAGGAAAATATTAATTGTTTAAAGACTTTTAATAAAGGTTTTTCAACTTGTTGAATGATATATTTTAGTATTTTACACAAGGTAGGCGGCTTTAATATTATAAGGAGTTAACAAAAGAACAAAATTACCCTTTTAAATGGGATCTTTGTTATTCATCATGTTAACTGCTGGATTTGAAAATAAATCAGGCTCATTTCTGGTAAAGAAATTGTTTGCAGGTTGGAAGGCTGACCGTTTCATTGACTGGTATTCACTCCTCAATTGATCATACATTTCATCAAGCTTTCTCTTCTGCCTGAAATTTGTTATATTTTCAATTAGCAGGATTCAAGAAGCGTAATATAAGCTTTGGCCAAAAGAATTAACAATTCAAAGAATAGAATTTAGACAGGCTTTGATTTTTCAGAGAACTTTTTTTTTATTTAGACTGACTCAATTTAATCAAAAGTCTTAGTTTATTTGTGTAAATAAACCGGATAAGACGAGAAAGTAGTAGAAAATTTTGTTGAGAATGACAATATTTAGAGAAAAGGGGTTTGTTTGAGAAGATGGTAAAAATATAAAGTTTTAAAATTTTTAGGGTTAAATTAAAGATGAAACAAAAGTAAAAGAATAATTTAGGGACTATGTAAATAGTTTATCATTTTTTTATTATGACATATCAGCTTTCCATTAAAGTTTAACGGCAACAAACGTCTCAGTGACCATAAGTTTACAGCTCGAAAACGTACGTGACTATATTGGTCGATTTTCAAAATCGGTGACTAAATTTGTACTGGAGGCAAACAAATATGACTTCCGCAGTAATTAACCCTTAATTCAATTGAGTTCTAAATTTGTATAATTAAATTTATGTTTATTTCATATCATATTCAACCCAACATTATTATTATTATTATTATAGCATATAATAAACTTTGATTAAATATAATTATACACAAAATTATTTAACAAAATTTCAAATTTAATAGTATTAAATGAATATTTAAATCTATTTTTTTTTTCTCTTTTTGTATATTTTTTCCTCTAAATCTAATTATTAGTTTACATTTATTAACACTTTAAATTCATTAAATCTTCAAATTATAAACTTGCTCAATTACAGTTTTGGTAAATATCAAGTCAGGTCAATATCATTTTAGGTTAACAATAGTTCGGGTTCAAAACAGGTTAGGTTAATTAACAGGTTATGTTCAAAATAGGTAAGGTAAAATTGAATATCGGATTGATTCATTCAGGTAATATCGATTATCTACCAGACCAATCTCGGGTTCATGTTCAAGTTTGTTTGTTTTAGTCTGGTGTAGGTCGGGTAACAGATTCAATTCGGGTTAGGGTCGTTCTCGATTGGATGCAGGTCGGATTCGATTATTACAATAATAGGTTCAACTCAAGTTCAGATCAACGATAATCGATTACATATTAGTTTCGGGTATTTACACCTTCGGATCAAACCATGTTCTAACTCGAACAAATTTTTGATCGAATCAGCCTTTTACCTCCCTAGTCTCAATAAGATAAAACTTGAGATTAAGGAGTATTGTTAGGGCCAGTTTAGCATTGCTTTTGAAAAGTGCGGTGAAAAAGTGTGGTGAAAAAGTGTAGTGGAAAAGTTCTTTTAGAATTTTTAGTTTGAAATATATATGTTTAGTATTGTTGTCAAAAAGTGCTTTTGAGAAAATAAATGACTATTTTGAACATGATGTTATAAGTTAAAAAATATATATATTTAAATGATAATTAGATTATTTTATATTATAATATTAATTTAAATTATGATAAAATATAAAAATATTAATAAATGAATACATAAATTATTTTTGAAAAGTGCTTTTTAGAAGTGCTTTTGAGAAAATATATAACTTTTATATGAATATATATAATTTTTAAATTAAAAAATAATTTATTTTAAATATAATTATGTATTTGTAAAAATTAAATTATAATAAAACATAGTAAATGAAGGTTAAAATTGTAATCTGACTCTTAAAAGCACTTTTCCAACCGTAAAAGCTAGAAAATTTAGCTTTTGCATTTGGGTTGAAAATCACTTTTCAAACGCAGTTTTTTTTTTCCAAAAGTTAACTGTTTAGTATTGCTTTTGACCCAAAAGTTAGTTTGAAAAGTAATCCTAAACCAACCTTAATCTTAAAATGAGTATGTATTATATTTATACTGTACAAAGTCAACCCGATCATTAAAGTCTCTACTAATACAACTGCAATTCTCAAATTCAAGATTCCACGACAATTACTACAAGTTATCCTTCAAATGCAAAGTTTTGAGCATCCATTGATGAACAGCATAAGCTGATATATAACTTGAAATCCACATTTTTCAAATCTTATTATGATCTTTGAGGAGTTTTTTTAATTGTATGGATGAAGTAAAAAAGAAGACGGATTATAAAATAAGGATTCTGCAATAAAAATATATGCAAGTTTTTATACAACTAAGTTCATGAATCTTGCATACAGATCCACAGTAAATATAGAGGAACATAAGTTTTCTCACTTGCGACAGACACTAGCAGTGGGCATTGTGACACAGATAGGGAAATACTTTTTCTTAGCTTCAGGAGTCCCACGCTTTGGCTCTTCTTCTCCCATGGCAACATTTGCAAAACACAAAACACCAGCTGCTGCAGCTGAAAAGATCAAGTCCCTCCTTCCATGGCTGCTCTCTTGCTTCGTTTCCAACCCGCCTTGATCTGTGCTGACGGCCTTGGCCACGATCACACCTCTGCGAACAGGTCTCGATGAAAGTCTAGTCAAACCGGAGCTTGAGACTGGAAGGAGAGAGGCTGTCATGCTCATTGAAGCCATGTCTGTCCTAGTTGTTGGAACCTTTTTTCTTCTTCTTCTTCAAGTTTTGTTTGTGATTGAGGTGCTGGAATTAGATTGTATCTGAGGAAATAGTATGAAGCAAAAAGGGCTTGTTGGCATAACCCGTCATCCATTTCCTTATCCAAAGAAATGATGGGGCAAATGGGTCACTGCCACGTATAGGCTTTATCTGCACACTCTTTCTGGTGCTTGTGATTGTCAAAGCCGCCTCTATCCAGTTCAATTGAAATTACCCAATTTATATAGAGAATTCACAGGAAATTCTGAGAGGAAATTTCAGACATTAACTTGGAAATGTTATAAGACTTTATATCACTGCATAATCAATTTCTCCATAGGGTTAAAAACTATCACACTTAACCTCACAGGATTGGACAATGCTATTTGTTGATTTAATAGATCACATAATATGCATCAAGGAACAAGCAGCAGCACTAAGAAGAGAAGATGACACAAACTCATATATCAACCATAATCTTTGAATAATATCCGGATTGATTCAAACAAAACTTCAAGTCGCTGAACAAGTGCTAATTTCTTATGACAACCAGATAAGGAAAGAAGTACAAATAAACATGTCTTAACAGGCAAAAAGAACTTGTTTTGCCACCCTAGGGAGTTCAACACCATCACACATCCCCCACCCTCTCTGCATCTTCAAGAACAAGAGTCTTCACCGGCTTTCCCAATAGATCAGTATACTCCTGGACTAAGTTGCACAAATACGGATACAACGGATACGGGGACGGTTACAGGAAACGACAATTCTCAAAATTATAGGGTTCGAGTACAGCAAGGGTACGGCAAATATAAAATAAATTTTAATATATATAATAAAAATTTATAATACAAGAAGGACTAAAATTATAATTGTATTTAGCAATAATTATAATTATTTAAATTCACTTTTAGTAATTTTAAATTGTCTTTTAAAGATTACAAAAATTAAATGACCAAACTATAAAAAAAAATTAACTTTACATTTTTCAAAATTAAAAAAATTTAAATAATAAATAATAAAATTAAAAATTTACATAATTAAAATAAAATTTATTTATCACACTAATTCAATCTTTAATAATCCATAAATGTCATAGATAACACCCAACAAACAACAATAAAAATAAGAAAGAATTTAATCATTATTCTAAAATTTTAAAAATTAAATAATCACCACAACTAATAATTTAATAAAAAAAATCTCACCAAGTCAATTACCATTTTATAAGTCTTTCTCTCTCTAAGACCATCACTTTCCCTTATCTACAACCAACAAAGCTTCCATTTTTGTCGTCGCTCTTATTCTTACCTTTCTTGCTGTCAAACAACATCGAGAACACTGGTCGGAAAATAGCTTCTATCACTTTCCCTTATCTGCAACCAACAAAGCTTCCATTTTTGTCGTTGTTCTTGTCTCCGTTAACTACCGACTTTCTCTGGAACACTGGTCGAAAAATCTTAATATCAAACTAAAAGCAGTTGAGACATCCCCGGATATATCCCCGGTGAGCGTTGACCGTCCCCGGTAAATATTGATCGTCTCTGATAAATGTTAACCGTCCCCAGGACGTCTCCAAGTCGTCCCCGCACCCCCTACCCCAAAAACGTATCGAAGACGCGAGATGCCCTCAAAGTGTCATCCCCGTGCTTCCTTGCGCCTGGAAAGGAGACCTCGTGAAACGAGTCTCTTTCCAGAAATCAGGGTTCAAGAAACCATATGTTTTCAAAAGACACTCAAATGTGGCCTACAATAGATAACCCAAAACTAAAAAAAATCAAGTATATCCAAAATAACTAAAAAAAACTTATTTGAAACAGGTCATACAGCAAATCTAGAACAAAAGTATACTGATGTTATTATAATTAAATGGAAATACTAGAATAGATTGCAACATGTAATATTTAAAATTTACAAATATATATCCAAAAAATCGTATACTTTCACCAAAAAATATGTAATTTTAAAAAATACAGAAAATCCAACATCAATTAAAAAGGTTCTGTATCACCAATTAAGTACAAAATTTATAACTTCAAAAAAGTGTAGGGAAATACAAAGCATCAAACAATTTATCAAAAAAATGGTATCATAGTAATATAGCTACCACTCATTAACAGCACATTTGCAAACTAACTGCTCTATTATCCAATTCTAAATCATGAGCTAAACAGAAAACAATAACATTTCTTTCTAACACATTTCCACTCAAATATTGGATAGGTTGTATAGTTAATGAGACTTGTAAGCATTACAACTAATGTCATGTATATACGAATATATCGATAATTCATTATTATACACAAATAATGGATTTATTATGTCACACTGTCAATACCATCAAAGAATCAATTACAATCACAAATAGATAAGTTCAAGATAACAAAACATTTTCAGTACAATATAATAGATCAATATAAAGATGAAAGAAAAAAAATAAAAACCTTATAAATATTTGACCATTCATAAATAATGGATATTCAAAATTTAAAGAGACAATTTACTATATGTTGAATGATGAACAATTTATATAGAATCAATCCAGCATCATACATCTTAAACACATTCCAACTCGGAGATAACTCATCAAAAACCAACAAAGAATCCCAATACTTTAACACTAATATTAGTGATCAACATAAAAAAGTTAGCAAAATTAAACTTTAACACCCATTTTCAAATAGATATAAAAAAATCATAAATCAAACATTCCATAACCACAACAGCCGTATTAAAAGAAAAAAAGACAATACCTTTACAAAGTTACCAAGAATCTTGGTAGATCCCCGGGAACAAGTGAAGACATCCTCAATTTCAGCAAATTGAAGTACCTTCTTGGGCACCCTAGTAGCCACAATCCCAGCTCCTCTCGGCGTTGGCACCATCCTAACAATAACGGATCCATATTTCCCAGTAACCTTGCACGGTACCGTGTGAGGTTTCCCAATCTTGTTCCCTCAATATCCTCTCCTCACCGGTATGACAGACAACTTCACCAATATGATCATTCCTCTTATAGTCGTCGCAACTTTTTTGCTACACTTGACTCCCAGCTAAACGTGTCCATTTTCATCGTCGACGATGATGAAGGCCTTGAACCGGGTACTCTATCCGGCACGTGTTTGTTTCTAGACTAGGGTGATCTTCATGACCTCGTCTTTCAACAAAGGTCTAACGAGTTGGTCGATGATCTAGTAATCTTTGATAGGGAGAGAGTAAAGGTAGATTTGCTCAAGGGAGGTGATTTTCCAGGCTTTGACCAGTCTTCCGAGATTTGTAGCGGGCACCCATTTCTCTTCTTCATCCCTTCGTCCGCGGCGCCTTCGTCTTGTACCACGGTCGGATTTGCCACCAAATCCACGTCTGAAAGTGCCACGGTCAGCTCCGCCTCTTTCTATCATTTTGGTTTTGGATGGAATGTGTCTACAAGAGGTAGGGTTTTACAATCCTATATCTTACCCAGTGTGGCCCGGGCTTTCGTTTTCTTCTTATATTTTGATTTTGGTCTACATGTTATGATTTTATGGCATTAAGCATTTCAGGTAAATGATGCAACGTGTAAGAATCTCTTGAGGACCAGGAGTGTAGAAGACGTCCGAAGAAAGATCTCCAAAATTGATGATGTTTGGGGCATGGCACGAGAACCATGGCATTGTCTTCAGAGGTAAGAGTATTTGGCATAGGTATAATACCAGTCCCTCCTTTAATCCAAGTAGTGCACAGGAATTAAGACTTTACTTTTCTCATCCAATGGTTTTGGAGCGAGGGTTGGGTACCGTATTCATAGTAAAAGATGTCAACATTTTATGAGAATCTGTCGAATAATGATTCTGAAGGATCATGGCGGTTCGCACTTCGTTAGCTTGGGGCTGAGCCCGAGTGTTGTAGCCAAGTGGGAAAACGATGTATGTTCAACAGAAGGCTCGACCCTTAGTATTACGGGAACAACTGGCTTGACTACGAAAAATCATGAAGGAACAAATAAGGGACTTCACCCACAAGGGAAGTAAGCAAAGGATTCAACTCCTGAAAAACTAAAATTTAACACTTAATTGTATGAATACATTTACTTCAAATATAATTATTATATGTTATTAAACATAATTATTAGTAGTAAATTATTCAAGTAAATACAAAATATACTTATTTTATTATATGTTATTTTATTTGTACAAATAATTAAACAGATATTTGTTAATTTTATTAAACATTTTATATAATTAACTTATTAAATTAATTAATACAATATTGTGAATAAAGTAAAGAACAAGAACAAAATAGATGAACAAAGATGAGAGACAAAAGAGAAAGACTTGTATTATATTCTCAAGGTAGGATTGTGTACAATGCTTTCTCTAAAAGTCTATATTTATAGGCATAAGATTAAAGTCCTAATTCCAATGGGAATTAAACTCTAATAACAAAGTACATTAAAATATTATTTAATATATGGATATTCACCATAAATAAAGATATTCATAACACTCCCCCTTGGATATCCATGAACATAATGTGACTCATTAAAACCTTACTAAGATAAAAACCTTGTGGGAAAAAATCTTAGTGAAGGAAAAAGAGTACACACATCTTTAATACGTATAACATGTTGCCTCATTGGAAACCTTACCTAAAAAATTCATTGGGACAAAACCTCGATAAAGGGGGAAAATGCTATGGGTATTTACTTCCCGTCATGAAAATATCACATAAGATCTTTGAATTTTCATAATTCAATATTGAATACAATCTTCAAATGTTGAAGTAGATTATGCACTAGTGGATAAATCTTCTAAATTATTGCTTGAAATGATTCATCGAATATTATTCTTCTAAAGATCATAAGGGACGAAACTTTAAAGAAATATGTTTCGTTTTATCACATTTGATGTATCCACCTTGAGATATAAATTTTGCATTATCTCTACACAAGATAACTTACATCTTATATTGTGAAAGCAATTCATATATCTTCTAAATTTGTTTAGCCAAACACATATTTCGACTTTGCCTCAGACATAGTAATTGTTTAAAGGTAATGATCTCGTAGCATTTAAATAGTATTTTTGGACAAACTAAGTTACGATGCTTCCATATCAAATAATGTATATATAGTGCTTTTAGATCAAAAATATCATCACCCTTTTTTTAGGCAGAATGGATCTTTGTTTTCATTAAAAAAACCTAGCAACCATAAGGGTGATCAATGAATATGCGTTATATATGTAAAGTCTCTTTAAACATTTTTCTGTATGACGATTTATGCACAAGGATTTGAGGAGATTTCTTTACGAGTATCAACAATATTCAAATCATCAACAACAAAAACAAAGACAAGCTTAGAGCTAAACTTCTTAATAAAAATGTTCGGGTAAATTAAATAATTCATATAGCATTATGCTGATAAGTATTCAATGAGGCGATTATAACAAATACGCTTTAAATTGTTTCAATCTATAAAACATATATTCAATATGATTGAATAATATTCTCGAGAACTTGAATTAACTGCTTTTGGCAATCTAAATCCTTTTAGAAGCTTCATGTAAATGTTGTTATCAAGAGGCTCGCACAAATAAGATGTAACAACATCTATTAAACGAAACTAAGTCATTTCATTTATTGCTAGAGTATCTAAAAGTAGTTGCATCCACCACCGAGGAATATATTTTCCTCATAATTGATGTCTTTGTGAGAATCCTTTTACAACCAAATGATCTTATATCTCGTGATTCCCCCTTTTGATTTCTTTTTCTCACAAAGGCTCATTTATATCCACAAGCTTTACACATTTCAATGTACGAGCTATATGCTCAAATACTTCTCTTTCCAAAAGAGATTTTAGTTTTGCCTCAATATTCTCTTTCCATGTTGGTCAATCATTTCTTTGTTTACATTGCCCAATTAACAACGATTCATGATCCACTTCATCAAATAAAATCTCTATTAATATATTGCATGCAAATATATTATCGACTTCGATTTAATTTCAGTTCCACTTATTACCTGACATGACATAATCTATTGAGATCTATTTATTATCAGGTACCTGAGTCATGTTAATGTCTCTGTTGAAGACCTTTTAATCTCTTCTAGAGATTTTGCAGCTAGAGTTTGCCTTCCCACGCTAAAGGATTTTTATCTTTGAAACCTACTTGTCTATTACGCTAAAGGCGTAACTTAGACTTATTAGCAGCTATAGTTTGCCTTCTCATGACATCAAATTTAATCGGAGCATTCATAGCTGGTATATGTGACATAGTCACTCTCTTAGGGTCAGCAAAATCATCTGACAATTGATTTGCTAAATGAATTACTCTTTTAATTTATAGTTCACATTGTTGAATACATGGATCAAACTAAAAAATGATAATTTATTCCAACTTATTTCCTTTTCCAACTATTTTATTTTCTCCTCCTACTGTTGGGTAAACTGATTCATTAAAATGATAGTAAATCGAGCTGTAAAAAATTCCTTATCAGAAGCTCTAAATATTTAATTATCATGGGGAATTTAAATCTGACATATATTCCCAACAAAACTCATCTTTGTGCGTTGTGATGGAGCAATTAGAACTTATATCGTACATCAAAAAATCTAAGATGAGAAATATTTGGTAGCTGACCAAAAACCATTTGTAATAAGAAGAACTTATGATCATTTGTTGGCTTGATATAAATTAATGATACTACATGTAAAATGACATGACATCAACATTGTAACACCCCGACCCGGATGTCACATTGGGCCTCCAGCCCAAAACCTGTATTTCAAATTTCTTTCAAAAGCCCAACAATTAAAATCCAATTCAAGTCCAAAATACTATTCATGAAATCCATTTAAGTTAAAACGTAAGCCCAAAATAATATAAAGTAATCGGAGCTCCAAATATTACAAATCATTTAAAACATTCGACCGAAAAATAAACAGAGTTACAAAATACATATAGGGTTCGACTAAGCACTAGCCCACTACATCTAATACATGTACTCTGATAACAAAGTCGATGCTAAAATCCAAACCTCGATGGTGCTCCACAAAACCCGTCTTCACCTAACCTACGCACGAAAACACATTTCGAAACGTTGAGCTACAAAAGCTCAGTGGGTACGCCGAACTTGGCCCATAATCATGCATATCATAAGTAGTAAAGCAAAGCATATAAATATCGTGCATGATATGATGGTCTAGCATGCTTGCTTATCACATGGCATAAACAATGTATAATATCGCACATAGCATATACATGTCACATCACAAAATAACACACAAGAGTAAGGCTCGCGTCCACACAGTATCGGGATCCTACACTCAGGATTTGAGGCCGCCCTCAAATCCTATGCCCAAAGTGTTACATCGAACATCTTCGAACGAGGCCGCCCAACGTTCGGAAAATAAGGGATGAAGGTCACCCAACCAATCCCATGCTCGGAATGTTACATCGAACATCTTCGAGTGAGGCCGCCCAACACTCAGAATAAAGGTCTTCAATACATCACCCGGAATGTTACATCGGATCGCCTTCAGCGTGTTGCAACTCTTTTGGATATCCGGATTTCCATCAAACAATGACTCAAACCACACAAACGGTCCACCTAGGTCCTTTACAACAAAGCATACTAAGACTCATCAAGACTTAATCTTTTTTGGGTTAAATTCATCAATCTTATGATAACAATTCATTTCATTAATTATAAGATTCATTAGGGCCCTTAATCCTCTTATCGAACCTCAAACAAAGCTTATCTTATTAGAAGTTCACAGTGGTATCGATACCCTTATGTGTGGTATCGAACCACCCTGCTTCGATACCCACCCAAAGAAGGCATCGAAACATGGGTATCGATACCCCTGCACGAAATGCAGGTCTGCACTTAGAAATTTTAAGGATTTTCCCAAACTTGATCAAATCAATCCTAAAGTGTTCCTACACATTATTAGGAGTGTTTAGGATAATTTAACATCATTTTCAAGTCATTTAGCACGTAAATCTGAATTTCACCATTAATGGGTTCAAAGCTCAACACAAGCATTCAAGCACAAAATCAACATGTCATGCATACTACTATGATGTGAATGATAAAGAGATGAGTTGAGAGTACCAACCTTAGCAAAGCAGCAACAAAAATGACCCTCTCTTCCTCTTCAAGTTTTCCCTCTTCCTAAGCTTGATGATGGCTCACAAGCCTCTTTCTCTACAAGAGAAGGATGAACAACGATTAAGAACGGTTTAGGGACGATTTCCAAAGCTTAAAGCACTAAAAGACTCAGATTTAAGCTTCTAAAAACCCAAACCCGAACTCAACTCAAAACCCCCACTTAAACCTTCATCCTCACCAAAAGAATACTTTCTTACCTCTTTTTAAAGATCTTAAGCACCTCTATAACTTACCCTTCAAGCTCAAAACGAGATTCTCCAGCAAAACTAACAAGATTCAACCTTTAACTCTTCCTCCCTTAAGCTTTAGATGAAGAAGATGAGAGAAAGAAAACTCTCTGCACCCATGATATCATCCTTGTAGAAAACAACACTCCAAAACCACTATTTGTCATCTTATTTGACATTTACCAAAAAACCTTCACTACCCACTCATAAGCCCAACAACCAAACAAGCCCAACAAGCTTAAGGCCCAACAAGGCCCAAACTACACAAACTCGGGGACCAAAACCGAAGCTTAAACCCATCAGGTTAAACTGACACTCGGATCCAAAATCCGGGTCGTTACAACTCTCCTCTCCTTGAAGAAAATTTCGTCCTCGAAATTTACCTGTTAGGAAGAGATGAGAATACTGATCTCTCATGTCCTTCTCCACTTCCCACGTTGCTTCTTCTATTCCGTGATTCCTCCATAAAACCTTTACCAAAGGTATGCACTTGTTCCGAAGCTCTTTAACTCCTCTGTCTAAGATTCCGATAGGTCTTTCCTCGTAAGTCAAATCTGCATTGACTTCTATTTCCTCAAGTTGAACCACATGCGAAGGATCAGAACGGTAACGCCTCAACATAGACACGAGGAACACATCGTGTATACGTGCCAACTCTGGAGGCAAAGCTAGTCGATAGGTTATCGATCCAACCCTCTAAAGAACCTTATAAGGTCCGATGTACCTTGGACTCAACTTTCCCTTGCGACCAAACCAGATGATACCTTTCCACGACGATACCTTGAGAAACACTTTCTCACCAAGCTCATACTCGATGTGCTTACGCTTCTTATCCGCATAAGCTTTCTGTCTGTCAAAGGTTGCTTGTAACCTCTCTTTGATGATCTGAACCTTCTCTTCGGTTTCCTTAACAAGCTCTGAACCCACTATCTTCCTCTCATTAAGCTCTGTCCAATACAAGGGTGTCCTACACCTACGCCCGTACAAGGCCTCAAAAGGAGCCATCTTGATGCTTGATTGATAACTGTTATTGTAAGCAAACTCTACCAACGGTAACTACTCTTCCCAACTATGGGCAAAGTCCACAGCATAACACCGAAGCATATCCTCCAAGATCTAGATGACTCTCTCAGACTGTCCATCTGTTTGAGGATGAAAAGATGTACTGAAGTGCAACTTGGTATCTAAAGCCTCGTGGATAGATCTCCACAACCCCGACGTAGACCTCGGATCTTTATCCGATATGATCGATGAAGGTACACCATGCAACCTCACGATCTCCTTTATGTACAACTAAGCCAACTTTTCCAAACTGTAATCCATCCTTACTGGTAAGAAGTGAGCCGACTTAGTCAACCGGTCAACTATAACCCATATAGCATCATGCTTCCTCAACGTCATCGATAACCCGATGACAAAGTCCATGGTCACTCGATCCCACTTCCACTATGGAATCTGTATAGGCTGAAGCAAACCTGAGGGAACCTGATGTTCCGCCTTCACTTGCTGATACGCTAAACACCTAGTCACAAACTCTGACACATCTCTTTTCATGCACGGCCACCAAAAGAAAGGATGAAGATCCTGATACATCTTGTTACTACTCGGGTGAACAGAAAACGGACTACGGTGAGCTTCCCTCAAGATACGATCCCTTAGATCCTCTAAAGCTGGTACACACAACCGAACTTGAAAGTACAAGAACCCACCATCTCGTACCTCAAAGTCTGACAACTCACCTCTCTGAACAACCTTTAACTGAGCTACCAACTCCTCGTCTAACACTTGTGCACTTTTTATCTCTTGAACAAGCGTGGGCTCCACACGCAACTCTGCCAACAAACCTTCATCGTCGGTCATCCTCAACCGAGCAAACAAAGCTCTCAAGTTTGACATGGACTTTCGACTCAAAGCATCGGCGACCACATTCGTCTTGCCGAGATGATACTCTAAGACACAGTCATAGTCCTTCAACAACTCTATCAACCGACGCTATCTCAGATTCAACTCTTTCTAGGTAAGCAGATACTTTAAACTCTTGTGATCGGAGTAGATATAGCATTTCTCCCCGTAGAGATAATGCCTCCATATCTTCAAAGAGAAGATAACTGCCGCTAGCTCAAGATCATGTGTAGGATAGTTCCTCTCATGGGGTTTCAACTATCTCGAGGCGTAAGCAACCACCTTACCCTCTTCCATAAGCACACACCCTAGCCCATTCAAGGAAGCATCACTAAACACCACATAATCTTTTCCCGGTTCCGGTTGCGTCAAAACCGGTGCCTCTGTCAGATAAGCCTTAAGCTGCTCAAAACTTTGTTGTCTCTTCTCATTCCACACAAACGGAACCCCTTTCTGTAGCAACTTGGTCAAAGGTGCCGCTGTGATCGAAAAACCCTTAACGAACCTCCTATAGTATCCGGAAAGTCCAAGAAAACTACGGACTTCCGATACATTCCTTGGTGGTTTCCACTCCACCACAGCTTGGATTTTTAGGGGATCAACTCGGATTCCATCCGCTGCAACTATGTGGCCAATAAACGCCACCTCAGACAACCAAAACTCACACTTACTGAACTTGGCGTACAGACGCCTATCCCTCAAAACCTGAAGAACCACTCTTAGGTGATAGTCATGCTCCTCCTTTGAGCGTGAATACACCAAGATTTCATCGATGAACACAACTACAAACTGATCTAGATACGGTTGAAAGATTCGTTTCATCAAGTCCATAAAAGCTGCAGGTGCTTTCGTGAGCCCAAACGGCATCACTAAGAACTCATAATGTCCGTACCGCGTCCTGAAAGCGGTCTTTTGGACATCAACTTCCACCACTTTCAACTGATAGTACCCTGATCTCAAATCGATCTTAGAAAACACACGAGCACCCCTCAATTGATCAAACAAATCATCAATCCTCGGTAAAGGGTAACGATTCTTGATCGTGACCTTATTAAGCTGACGGTAGTCGATACACATCCTCATCGATCCGTCCTTCTTCTTCACAAACAAAACCGGTCCTCCCCACGGTGACACACTTGGTCTGATAAAACCTCTATCAAGCAACTCTTGGATCTGTTGCTTCAACTCTCTCATCTCCGTCGGTGCCATACGATAAGGTGCTATGGACACCGGTGTTGTACCTGGAAACACATCTATCCGGAACTCTAACTCACGATCGGGTGGTAAACCAGACAACTCCTCTGGAAATACATCTGGATACTCACAAACGGTCCTCAAACTCTCTAAACCTGGACTCTCAAAAATCACATCCACCACGTGAGCTAAGAAAGCCTCACAACCTTGCTGGATCAACCTCTGAGCTGACAAAGCTGACACAACATTCGCTAAGCATGGGTTTCTCTCACCCCTCACAACGAGCTTAGAACTATCAGCCACACGAAGCTTCAAACTCTTTGATCGGCACCCCAAACTTGTGTCGTGTTCGAACAACCAATCCATACCAAGGATTGCGTCGAACTCCTAAAACGGCAAGACCATAAGATCGGCCGGGAAGATAGACTCTTGCACCTCGATCGGACACCTCCGATACACTTTATCCACTAACACATCTAACCCCAACGGACTAGTCACACGGACTCCTACCTCTAGATCCTTCGCTGGTAACCCCTACTGTTGCGATATCCCACTACGGATATACGAGTGGGTAGATCCCGAGTCCACAAGAGCAACTATAAGGACAGAAAACAAACTGAACGTACCTGAGATCACATCGGTCGCAGCACAGTCCTCTTGTGCCCTCACCGTATACTATCTCGCGGGTGCTCTAGTAGTGGACTGAAAGGTGCCTCCTGATGCGTGGCTAGCTTCTCCACGTGAGAACCCACGACCCCTCTAAGACTGAAACACGATCCTTTGTACCTGACTTGTTGTTGACGTAACAACCTCTGGACAGTCCCTCACAAGATGATCTGATGACCCACACTGAAAACAAGCTCTGGCATTGCCCCAACACTCTCCTCGGTGAGTCTGACCACAACGTCTACAAGTCTGAACACTAACACTCCTCTGTAAACTCTCTGGGCCTCTAGCAGAAAAAGACACAGACTGCCTCCTACGTCCCACTGACTCTGATCTCTGGTTCGACCTCGAACCCTAATTCGTTGCTACTCTACTCTAGTTCCAACGGCTCCTACTCCTACCGGAGTGAGACTGAGAGTTACCCGCATAACTCTGACTAGCTCCACCGGTGACTCCCTAGCCAACAGACAACCCATAGGTCAAACCCTGAACCTGCTCTAACGACTTGGCACTGGCAGCCAACTCAGAAAACACCTTAGGCGGTGCAGCAGTGAGATAAGTCTAGATCTCTTTCCTCAGACCTCTCAAGAACCTCTTACATCTCATCTTTTCTGTAACAACAAGCTCTAGAGCATACCGGCTCAACTGAAGAAACTCCTACTCATAAGCAAAGATCGAACAGTTCCCCTGAACAAGATGGGTAAACCGCTCCCTCAAGGTATCGATGTGAGTCTCACCCACATACTTGCTCTCAAACTCCTCAAGGAAGTCCTCCCACTTAGGACGATGAGGATACCAACCTTGTTCCACCGTCTCCCACCACTCTCTCGCGTTGCCCTTCAGAAGCGACAACACACACGACAACTTGTCCTCTGATCTCAGCCTCATCTGTCTCATTATCCACCTGGTGTCATGCAACCACTAATCAGCCTGTACGGGATTGTACTGTCTCGTACCAAAGAAGTCCACAGCTCCCTGCTTCGCACCCTCTCAACCGGTGCCTCACGAGGCGTAGAAGATGGACTCGGTATAGCTCTCACTATCCTGCGCAGACTACGGTTCAACTGAGCAAAGTAGTTGGCCCCTTGACCAAATGTATCATCCGATGGCACCTCCTCATCGGGCTCATACTCATAGTCGGAGTCTCCGCCACGAGAACCCCAACTTTCCCTCATACGCCTCGGCATACTTAACCACTTCTGCACGAACAATAACAACAAACAAGAGTACACCATCAGAATTTCAGCTTTAAAGATGGTATGATATCGATTCGTGGGCATGTACTTGTCTAACACCTATATAACACACTAGACTCCCCCAGAGACTTCCTAGAACCGACTCAAACTAAGCTCTGGTACCACTAAATGTAACACCCCGACCCGGATGTCACATGGGCCTCTAGCCCAAAACCTGTATTTCAAATTTCTTTCGAAAGCCCAACAATTAAAATCCAATTCAAGTCCAAAATACTATTCATGAAATCCATTTAAGTTAAAACGTAAGCCCAAAATAATATAAAGTAATCGGAGCTCCAAATATTATAAATCATTTAAAATATTCAACCCAAAAATAAATAGAGTTACAAAATACATATAGGGTTTGACTAAGCACTAGCCCACTACATCTAATACATGTACTCTGACAACAAAGTCGATGCTGAAATCCAAACCTCGATGGTGCTCCACAGAACCCAGCTTCACCTAACCTACGCACGAAAACACATTTCGAAACGCTGAGCTACAAAAGCTAAGTGGATACGCCGAACTTGGCCCATAATCATACATATCATAAGCAGTAAAGCAAAGCATATAAATATCGTGCATGATATAATGGTCTAGCATGCTTGCCTATCACATGGCATAAACAATGTATAATATCGCACACAGCATATACATGTCACATCACAAAATAACACACAAGAGTAAGGCCCGCGTCCACACAGCATCGGGATCCTACACTCAGGATTTGAGGCCGCCCTCAAATCCTATGCCCGGAATGTTACATCGGACGTATTTGAACGAGGCCGCCCAACTTTCGAAAAATAAAGGATGAAGGTCACCAAACCAATCTCATGCTCGGAATGTTACATCGAACATCTTTGAGTGAGGCCGCCCAACACTCAGAATAAAGGTCTTCAATACATCACCTAGAATGTTACATCGGATGGCCTTCAGCGTGTTACAACACTTTTGGATATCCGGATTTCCATCAAACAATTACTCAAACCACACAAACGATCTACCTAGGACCTTTACAACAAAGCATACTAAGACTCATCAAGACTTAATCCTTTTGGGGTTAAATTCATCTATCTTATGATAATAATTCATTTCATTAATTATAAGATTCATTAAGGCCCTTAATCCTCTTATTGAACCTTAAACAAAGCTTATCTTATTAGAAGTTCACAGGGGTATCCATACTCTTATGTGTGGTATCGAACCACCCTGCTTCGATACCCACCCAAAGAAGGCATCAAAATATGGGTATCGATACCCTTTGACCATTTCTAAAGTCAACGAAAGAGGACCCTCCAGATTCGATACTGGTATAGATGCTATTATGCCACTGGAGGACCCAGTATCGAACCATGGTTCGATACCCCTGCCCAAATAGCTTATTTTCACTCATGGGTATCGATATCGGTAGCCCGTGTATCGATACCCCTGCACGAAATACAGGTCTACACTTAGAAATTTCAAGGATTCATTCCCAAACTTGATCAAATCAATCCTAAAGTGTTCCTACACATTATTAGGAGTGTTTAGGATAATTTAACATCATTTTCAAGTCATTTAGCACATAAATCCGAATTTCACCATTAATGGGTTCAAAGTTCAACACAAGCATTCAAGCACAAAATCTACATGTCATGTATACTAATATGATGTGAATGATAAAGAGATGAGTTGGGAGTACCAACCTTAGCAAAGTAGCAGCAAAAACGACCCTCATCTTCCTCTTCAAGCTTTCCCTCTTCCTAAGCTTGATGATGGCTCACAAGCCTTTTTCTCTACAAGAGAATGATGAACAATGATTAAGAACGGTTTGGGGATGATTTACAAAGATTAAAGCACTAAAAGACTCAAATTTAAGCTTCCAAAAACCCAAACCCGAACTCAACTCAAAACCCCCACTTAAACCTTCATCCTCACCAAAATAATACTTTCTTACCTCTTTTTAAAGATCTTAAGCACCTCTATAACTTACCCTTCAAGCTCAAAACGAGATTCTCCAGCAAAACTAACAAGATTCAACCTTTAACTCTTCCTCCCTTAATAGCATGGAATAAACATCATGCTTGCATTCACTTCAGGGAATGATATAAATCAAATAATCGCATGAAATAAACATCATGCTTGCATTCACTTCAAGAAATGACATAAATCCAATAATTGCATGGAATAAGCATCATGCATGCATTCACTCCAAAGAATTTCTCCCATAAAAATTCTTGGATCAAAACGATTTTCGTAACTTGAACTTAGGAGAAGTCTATAGTCGAGTTTTTCGACACAAAAAATATTGATTTTAAGCAAATATAGACTTTATAAAATCCGTACTATTAAATAGTAATTTATCAACCAATATATACAATATATACAAAGAACAATAATTTAATCACGCGGCATTGTTAAATCAATCCATAAGCTCCTTTAAAAACCTCATTTGAGACTAGTAGCCTCGCAGAATGGGATGTCCAACCAATATACTCGGATTAAACCAACATAATAGAGGTCATATTAATTAATTAAAAGTTTAATATTTATTCCAATATCATGTAATACTTAAAATATAATTAAAAACATAAATTTTACCTCAAATTAAATATGTGCAAAAACACTTCACCTATGTTCTATTGTGTTTTAAATAGATTTTAATTCCTCGATTTGAACAACCATCCCTAACTTTCCAAGCTAAGTTGAATATATGGTAGATCTAGTCACCAATATCTTGTTAAAATCTTTTTCGGGAATTATCAACAAGAACCATGGTAATTGAGCAACTTTATGGCTACACAAACACCAAATAACCAATGATTTTTCAAAAATTAAAAATCAAGTTAAAGATCAAGAGAGAAAATAATCGATAATTAAAATATAATAGATGGAGAAGAACTTATCTTTGATT
This sequence comes from Abelmoschus esculentus, assembly GCA_035048815.1. Lineage (NCBI taxonomy): Eukaryota > Viridiplantae > Streptophyta > Magnoliopsida > Malvales > Malvaceae > Abelmoschus > Abelmoschus esculentus. The sequence goes on along the minus strand of JAUCBN010000061.1, from coordinate 1,211,135 downwards.
CATGCTAGTAATAAATTCTTTTCAATAACTCCTTTAAGATTCGAACGACAAACACCTTCATTGGTTAGAGTCTCGTGTTGATAACGTGTTGTAAATAAAGTAAAAAAACAAGAACAAAATAGATGAACAAAGATGAGAGACAAAAGAGAGAGACTTGTGTTATATTCTCAAAGTATAATTGTGTACAATGTTTTCTCTAAAAGTCAATATTTATAGGAATAAGATGAAAGTCCTAATTCCAATAGGAATTAAACTCTAATAATAAAGTATATTAAAGTATTATTTAATATATGAATATCCATCATCAATAAAGATATTCATAACAATTCGTTAATTATCAGATTATACATATTATAATTAACTTTTTTGCTAAATACCTTAGTTGTTGTACCATGAAATGATAACAATAGTTATTGTTGTTAGAGTCTCCGAACAATTTAATTTGTTTCTTTAATGTTTTGATCTAAAAATTTAAATATTTAATTTATTTTTGTTTTTAAATAATTTAGATCAAATATATAAGAAAAAATTAATCAAATTAGATATAGATTATAATAATCTAATTTTGAATTATCCAAAAATCTAAATAAACAATGTGACGTTTGCTGCATTGAGATTAATTATTATCATGATCCTTCATCTTTTGATTATAATCTATGTTAATACAAATACTTACTATTTTAACCATTTCAAGTTATTTTTTCATTTAATTTGGACTCTTAACATGTATATTTTTATTTTCTTTATTTTTAACTCATCTATTGCATGTATATCATCGTGCTCGTCATTATTATTAATATTATTTTCTTGGAAGTTAATATAATAATAATAATAATACATGGTATAATATATTTTCTTCTATTTATTATTATTATCCTCATTTTCGTTGCTATATATTATTATCATTATCATGGTTTATTTTTAAAATTTTAGTTAACTATTAGTAATCTGAAAAATTAAATATATAATTCGAATATTAAGAAATTTGATATCTAAATAGTGGATATTCAATTTTCCATATAAAATAAGAATATAATATCCAAAAATATGTAACCCTAATAGTTGCAATACATTATAATTCCATGGTACCGCGAGTCAATCATTTTGTTAAAATAAAACAAATGTGTATTATTTAACTGTGTTGGATGGCATGGTATGCAGGGAGTGTAAATAAGTCGAGTTAAATTCGAGTAGTGCTAAGTTTGATTCGATTTGTTAAGATTTTGAGATGAGTTTGAACTTGAGTAATTTTAAACGAGTTTAAAAAAATCTAAGCGCAGCTCAGCTCGTCAAAAACTCGAGTCGAGCTCGAGCTTTATTCGAGCCAAATCGAGTCAAGTGTTGACTGGTCTTTAACCGTGTAAGACTCGAGTAACTCTTATATATTACATCTCCTTTAAAGCCTAATGAAGAAAAAAAATTTGATACACAACTTGTATAAATTCAAGTTTGTTAATTTTAGGGTATAGTGTGTTAATTTAAGATTTAAGACTTATATTTAGAGTTTACGATTTAGGATTTAAAGTTTAAAATTTTAAATTATAAAAAATAATATATATATATATATATTCGAGTAGCTTGTGAGCTTTTCGAGTCGGGTATCATGTAGCTCGGTTTGGCTCGTCAAGAACTCTAGCCTAGTTCAAACTTGAGTCAAATTCAATCAAATCGAACTCAAACTCGAGTAACTCACGATCTGTCTCATCTCATTTATAGCCCTAATGGTATGTATTAAAGATGGGCATATGGAGTAAAATGACTTTTAAAACATAGATCCGATATTAAAATATTTGTTATACTTCAGGGTTCAATCATGCAATTATCCCTACTTTTTGCACATGAAATCATTTAAACATCCCTGATGTTTAACGCCTTCACATTTATTGTTCTGACTTACTGAGTTAAATATTTCCAACTGAGTGAGTCAGCATAGCTTTAACGGCACGGACTTTGTGTCACATTATTGATTATAGCCGAATACTATTTTTGTGTGGTGACTGAAAGTGAAAAATGGACACACCGACTCAGTGAGTCAACCCACAGGCAAATGAAAGTCACAAACTGCCTTGTTTTGTGTGATCTGACCTGGACCATACATCAGCAGGAGTGGAAGAACCAAACATTAGGGACGAAATCAGAATTTGAGGTTAAAGGAGGCAAAACATAACTATTTAAATGTAGAGGATAAATTTATAAAAAAAATTAAAAATTTAAATAAAAAGACAAAAATATAAAAAAAAATCTTTGGAAGTAGGGGACGATTACCCCTCTCCACCCCACACAACTCTGTCCCTGCCAAACATAATGTTCCAACAAGTTCAAATGACTATCCTCTAAGACTAGGGACTAAAGGTAGAATATTTTACGTAATATGGTATAATTTTAATGTAAATTATATAAATGATTCTTCGATTAAGATCCAATTCTTTTTTATTAAAAGTTATAAATTAAATTTTTAATTTAAAAAATAATAAATTGGATTGACACTATTAAAAATTAACTAACGCAGACATGTTATTTAATTTTGGGCGAAGATAAATTGAAGAATTAAAATTAAAAAAAAATAAATAAATTAATAAATTATTAAAATTATTTGAGTTAAAATTTTAAAACTATAGTAAAAATAAATATAAAAGTTAAAAGCTAATTATATAATTATATCATTCGTTTTACGCAAAACAAACTATTCAAACTCTATTCCTCTTAAAGCAGAGGAGAAACAGAAAGAAAACTAATTAATACATGATTAAATTTATGTAAATTAATTTTTTAAAATCAAAATCAAATTAAAACAAGTATAAAATTTATAGGTTAATTATATAATTATATCAAATCATATTAATAACGTCGGACTAATTTATCATTTTTTTAAGTTAAAGATCAGTTTATAATTTTTTATAGTCAGTTGACACAAAAAATTAAAATATAATCGGAGATCATTTATATAGTTTATCTTATATTTTACATTCCGATTAATTTCTGATACATTATTTTACGTTAAAATATATTTAATTTGTTCTACTTTAGTTTTTAACAAGTCGTTCCTATAATAAATTTTTATTATATTATAAACGAATAAGTTAAATAACAATAATGTATATAAAAACATAATATATTATTTTATGCACTATGTATGTCCAAAATTATTATTTTTATAAAATCTTATAAATTCTAATTTCTAATGGAATTAAAAATTAAAAAAGTACTTGGATTTTGAATTTGTATGGATTGTGTCCAAGTCAAACTAGTATTTTATAATGCTGGTTGGAATAGAACTGAAAAGAATAACTGGAGTCGGGAGAGAAGACAATCACACTGGCTTCTACAGGAAACGACAAGTTTGTCCTTTACTCAGACTTTAAATATTCATTTTAATTTTTTTATTCTGATTTTCATATTTAATACAAATGAAAAGGAGAAATAATTAAAAGTGTATCTTATTGATATCTGAAGAACTAAGGTATATATATATATATATTGACGGAGTTAGGAGTTAATGTTGGGAGAGATAATAATTTATTAAACTTTTAAATTAAAAAATTAAAAGAGTAAAAATTTATATTTAATTAATATTTAAACTAAAAAGAACTAAAAATATAATTATACCAAAAATTTTAAGAGAGACAACAACCCCTTCCAACACATACAAAGCTCCGTCTCTGGTTATATAAGTGCAAAAAAAAAAAAACTAGTACTTTTTCATTTGGTATGGTTATGGGTGTAATTTAACGCAATTTTATATATTTATATTATAAAATTTAATTTTTAAAATTTTAATTATAACCTTAAAAATTAAATTTTAAATCTTAAATCTTATATTTTAAATTCTATGATCTAAATTCTTAAATTAAAATTTTAATCCTAAAATTAAAAGGTATATATAAACTAAACTAAAATTTATCTAGAACAGAGTGATTGAGCGATCAATGTCAAATGGTGGAGATTATATTCTAGAACAAATACTACTTGTAATCACTATTAGCTTGTTCAAAAAAAAATTATCTAATCTGTGTATCAAAAAAAAAATCTTCTAATAAAATTAAATTAAATTTAGGATAATTATATATCATATATTCGCTGTATAATTTTTTTCACATACGCATGGACAGATAATATAATTAAAATATCTTTAAAACCTCATTATAAAGTATAAAAATTAGAATTTTTAATAGATAATATAAAAATCGATTCACTTGTTTTTTTTTATATCTAAGATTAATAATACTTATTATAATATTAAAAATGGTAAACTACTCCAGTGACCACCCAATTAATTGGGGATACCTATTTTGGCCACCTAACTAAAGAACTCGTCAATCAGGTCACTTAACTTTTAAACCCTACCTATTTGAGTTATCGTTGTTAAAATTTAATGAAAAAAGTTAACGGTGGTGACGTGGCTGTTAATTAAAATTTGTAAAATTACACATTTAATCTTTACAATTTATTTATTATTTTAATTTAATCTTAATTTTAAATTAATAAATAAAATTAATTACCCTAAAATCTGTAAAATTAACCACCGAATTGGATTGGATGACACGTGTTATTACCAAATTGGGTGATTAATTTTATTTTTTAATTTAAAATTAGGATTAAATTAAAATAATAAATAAATTATAGGATTAAATGTATAATTTTATAGATTTTAATTAACAGCAACGTTACCACTGTTAACTTTTTCCGTTAAATTTTAATGGCGGTGACTCAGATAGGTAAAGTTTAAAAGTTGGGTGATCTGATTGACGAATTCTTTAATTGAGTGACCAAAATAAGTATCCCCAATTAATTGAGTGATGAGTGGGATAGTTTACCCTATTAAAAAAATCCCTAAACCATACAATCAACTCAAATCCCATCCCCGCCTGTCTTGCTCCGTGTCTTTCATGTGTTCTCCTTTTACTCCAGTGATTTTATTATCAAATGTTTTAATTTAACTTATGTTTGGATTTTAAACTATATTAATAAAAGAACACCAGGCAGTATTTTAAAAGTATTTTTATTGGAACTAAAAAAAGGTAACGGAACTCCAAAATTAACCCACAAAGACAAAAAGCCAACGCCAAGGTCGAGGAAGAATCAACAGACTAGCAAATGGGAATTATTTATTTATAGGATATTTATATATTAAATATTCTCTGTAATTCAAAAAAATTTATTATTATTTTTGTATGATTGACATTTATTAATATTATTTAATATAAAAATAATTAAAAAAAAATCAAATCGTTCATTGATTATTATTCGTTGCTATCATCAACGGACATAAATGATGGCTACTCAATCTTATATTTCATCAATCATTTCGTCTCATTTTCTTGAGTTTGAATTCTACCTTTATTTTATTAAAAAGTATTTCAAAATCCACGAAAATAAGATCAAAAGTAAGAAAATCGAACGTTTGTATCGCGATTCATGAGTTTTAAGATATTTTTTAGTGAAACAACTACCGGATTTAAATTAAGTGTGTCAAAATGAATAGCTTTATATAATTTAAGGTCAAATGAAACACCAATTTTAAAGATCGTCGGTATGAACAAAGGATGACGATTATTTAAAATATTTTTAAAATTTACTAACAAAAAATTATTTTATTATTTATTTTAAATATTTAATAATATTAAATTATAAAAATAATAATAAAATATTCATAAATGACAAAAACATTTAATATATAAAGTTTAATTATTAAATATAAAATTTTAAAAATCGAATGATCAAAATAAAAAAAATTAAGTAATAAACTATATATTTTATTCTTAAAATTATTTGTTAGTGCGTGAGTTATTTACTCTTGTTAAAATACTTTAAATTGTTATTCATTATTCACTCTAATTGTTTATAATCTAAATACAATAATTTTTAAATTATGAGACTCTCTGTAACGGCACGGACCTTGTTGACTCGTTCACCAGTCACCACCCAGCGACACAGACAGAGAGAGTATTATTGGGTGAGTGAAAGGACAATGAGTCAGCTGAGTTCAACTCACTGCCTTCCTTGTTTTGTGTGAGCTGACTTACGTGGAACATTATTGTACTAAGCTGGATGTACATTTTTCTAACCAGTTCGAAAACAGTCAAATAAAAATCATACTTTCAAAACATTCAAATGACCATCATACTTGTTTATGAAGTAGAGAAATATTATATTCTTAAAATATATATTATAAATAAATCAAATTTTAAAAAAATTAACAGGAAAATAAAAGCGAGGGCAAGTGAATTTTATGTACTTTTTTGAATCAGTTATAGTGATTATAGTAGACATCTATTTTAGAGTATAGACTCAACCATTGAACATTGATTGCCTAATCACTATACTGCGTTACTGGTGCTGTAACCCACTTCCAAAAACGATAATCATTCTATTAATTACTAAGGCAATATGATTCGTACGTAAATTTTATATATTATATTTGAAAAATATTCATTTTAAAATTTGAAGCAATTGCATGGATTGGTTCTAGAGGAAGGTATGAAATAAATACAGTCATTACTCAACAAGCAAAGGATAAACCCTTACTAATGAGCTGTTTGAGTGCAGTATTTATAATTAGTATGTTATTTGTTTGTATTTGGTATTATTATATGACAAATTAAAACCCAAACCACAAGCCAATGGTTGAGTGAGACAGAGAAACTCAGATTCCCAAGGAAATAAATACCCAGAAAAAACCACCCAACACCGAAGAGGAAGCCATGAAACAACCAACAACATGCAGCTTTCATTTGAATAATTCCTGTGACTTACCCTTAACGAGGTTGCACGCATGCTCTTACAATCATTTATTTGTTTAATACTATTTTTTTGAAATATGTTAATTGGACAACATTTAATATGGGATTTGTATTTTCAATTTATGGAGGATTTGTTTTATGTGGGGTGTATTTATGGAGAAATTATATCATGGGTAAGTTTTATTATGTCATCTATGAGACCAACTACTAAAAATCATCCATGTCATTTTTTTTTCATGTCATATAATTTTAAGGCTTGATCAACGTTTTATAAGATGATAATTTTATTTGAATCCGTCGAGTTTTGATTTGATCCGATTTAATAAAGGTGAGGTTTTTTTATTTAAAAAAGCATTCAGGTCGTGTCGGTTTAATGAAAAAAATAAGATTGGGTTAAATCGGGATTGAATTTAAGATAAAAAATTCTCTATTCGACCCGACTTGATATATTTATATATTTTTATTAATTTTTTCTAGTTTAAACGAATATTTTAATTTTTGAATCGAATTAAAATAACCAAAAACTTATACTAATCCGACCCGTTATTATCCCTATCCTTTAGAGGTTCTATACCAAAAATTGATTAGGGTTTAAATAAATTATGTATCCTCTAATCTCAAAACTTACCGTTGCAATTTCAATTTTCAAAATACCATTGTATTTTATTAGGCTAAATCTACCACTGTAATACCCCCACCTAATTTATATTTAATTCTCTCACAGATTTCCTTCTAAAACAAATTAAAATATGATTTGAATAAACAAAGCTACACAAATTTCACAGTGCTTAGCTTCCAAATCCACACCATTCTGTCATATTATCTAATGTAAAACCAGACACCCAAAACAGGACAAAACAAACTCTGTTTTTAAATTTACAGACAACATAGGGAAGAACAGTACCACCACTGTGTTTGCAAATATTAACAGAACTCTCACTGTCTGTAACTGAAACCGAGTACCCAATTATAGAAAACATCTTAAATTTTCAAAAAAATCACCAGTCAATATGGAAAATAATGGAGTATAAGTTATTGTATCGGTAAAACAGTGAAGCCACCACTTTTGGTATAACAGAGGGAGCTCTGCTTTTTCAAAATCAAGAAAACAGAGCCAAAGACTGTTTTTTTGCATGGAAAAGGTATCAATGGGGACAACTATAACAAGGAGAGCAAAATGGCAATACCCACCGCCGCAGCCGACTCCGAGGATCATCCATTTTCCACGCCGGTCTCGGCGGAAAGTGTCCAAGGCGAGTCCGAGGATATCCAAAGGGATGATGCTAGGGAGTTTGTTTGATCAAGAAAGGTCGAGAGGGGGTGTTCCGGTGGTGCTGATGAGTGACGACGAGAGGAGGAGAGGGAGAGTGGTGGCGGAAGAGGAGGAGAGAGGAAATGGAGGCGGCGTTGTTTTTGTTGAAGAAGAGAAATGGAGGTTCCAAGCTGAGATGTTGAGAGCGGAATGTAACTTGTTGAGGATGGAAAGGAAGATCGCCGTTAAGAAAACAGAAAGGAGAAGAGTTCACATGGAGAGGACCTTGAAATCCGCTGCTCAGATTTTACTTTCCGTCGGTTTCTTTTTTTTCTTTGATTATTGTCTGTTTGGTTGTCGAGAAAATATTACTGTCTGTCTCCATTTGCTTAATGGCTTTATAACTTTTGTTTACAGGCAAGAAAGAACATCTGTGAAGGGAAGGACGTAAACATGGCATTACTAGAGGAGCAAATCAATGAAATAATGGAGAAAATACAGAAACTGCAGAAAAGATCAGGTGTTAAAGACTTGGAGATGAAGAAATGCAGTAACTTTGATAAAAAGGTATCTTCTCTCCAGAAACAGCTACAGAAATTGGGGTTGAAAGGAATATCAGATGAAGAAATATTTGTGAAAGAGATTCAAGACATAGCCGAATCGAGCTTGTCGATCAAAATCCTCAGCGAAGACGATGAAGATTCTGATTTGTCATATTTTTCTTTACAACAACAATCACATAAAGTAAAAGTCTTTGAATTTTCGCTGTTTTTCAAGATGGAAATCTGTGTTCCAAATTGATTTCAGGACACTTTGATTTCGCAGGCAACTGTGTGTTCAGGGCATTGCAAGGCAGTTGTGCATAGGCTTGTGGAGCAAATTCGTGCCGAGACCGAACAATGGTCCCGGATGCAAGACATGCTGGGGATGGTAAGGGATGAGATGGAAGAATTGCATGTGTCTCGCGATTTCTGGGAAGATCGAGCACTCGATTCCGATTATCAGATTCAATCCCTGCAATCTGCTGTAAGATTTTCATAAGTTACTTAAGAAGTACAGAAACCATCACACATCACTTGTATTTACTTGACATGTTGGTTGGTTCCATTAGGTGAATGAATGGAGACAGAAAGGTCTCTCATCCGAAGCGAAGGCGAATGAGTTACAGGCGCAAATCTATGTCCTTCGTCAAGAGGTGGAGAGATTGATGCAGGAAAGAGATGGAAAAATCGTAGGACCCCGAATTGCTTTACCGATCAATCAAGAAGCACAGAATGAAACAGAGAAGAGGGTACTCGTGTGTCGCTTAAAGGAAGACGATCCGGGTCCGAAGGGGCACTTAAGAGATGGAAGACAAAAGCCCCAAACATGCACAACTAGACTTCTCCCGATTAGACGTTCACCCCTCAGAGAAATCGGTAACACATCAAGCTTGAAGAAACAGCAGCAGCAGCATTGCGAAGGAACCTTGCCATTGTTTAGCCTTCATAAAGAGGAAATGAAACGCTCATCGTAGACGAACTGAATCAGAATCGACTAATTAAAAATATTTTATGTTGTTTATATAATGGTAGAGACACGAGGGCAAAAGGAGCTTTAAAAACCGGACTCAATTGAAGCCCTGTTTGAGGATTTAAGTAGTTAAAAAAAAATAGGTAGCTTGAGGCATGGGACATGAGTGTTGGACATTCTTTTAACTCCTTAAGCACTATTTTACATTATTTTAAGTTTAAGGATTAAAAATTAGTTTAAGTATAAAAACAATAAAAAAATATATAATTTTTAAGTTAAAAGTATTTTTAATTTATTTTTAAAATACTTTTTAAGAAAATAAAAATTTTAGTTTTTGAGGTGTTTGACAAATGAATGATAGTCTGTAGCTAATTTTGCATTAACTAGTTTGATCAGTTGAATTGATAAATCGATTTCATTAATTATTTATATAAAAATATTTGATAAAACTTAATAGATATGAATAAAATAACAAATAAGGGCATGATACAATTAGTTATTAAGCACATATATGTTTTATAATACGTTAGTATTTATTCGAGTAAAATTATCCGGATAAGATGCTTTTTACAAGGAATTATTTTTTTAAAAAAAATTAATGAATATTTTTAAAAATTTTGAATATATATTTTTTAAATTTAATATTCATAAAAATTAATTTTGTGAAGATTGATATATAATAATATCCTTGTATAAAATATTAACACTATAATTTTTTTAAATTCATATTTTATTATATTTTCTTAATTAAAATATTCTTAACAATCTATAACAAAAAATAAAAAATAAAATTACACCAATTCATCATTACACATTGTATAAAATTTATTTCATACAATTTTATTAAAAATAAAATAAGATTACATAAATATTCAAGAAAGAGATAAATATTTAAATAAAATATTAATAAATTAAGATTAAGTTTTATGGCAAGGACGTAATTATGAAAATAACAAGGTTATATACTCCATTTAACATCTTATTTTGCAAATAAACTCCTCGAATTTATTGGATATTTAAATTTTTTTAATTCTAGTTTATATTTCACAGTCAATTTTTTCAAAAAGTTTTTTTATTTATCAAACACTAGAAATTAAGAGTTTAACCATCAATAAGTTATTTGTGTTCACATAAGTTAAAATCTCTTCAAAAAATTGATAATCAAACAACTTTTTTAGCTTTTTTTAAAAAACATTTTTAAGTAAAATTATAAGTATATTTTCGTTTATATCATCAATCCTTTTAAGGACCATAATGAAACATGTACAAACTTAAGCTTCAAAAAAAGCATATAAAAATGGTGTGTATCGATACGACCTTAACCGAATTGATATGAGCCAATAAACTTAATGACCTTCGATACCGATACACACTTTTCCCTGTATCGATACAATATATTGATATTAACATGTACCAGTATTTGTTGAGTGGATTAAAAGAACGATTTAATCAAGATCGATTTATAGTGGTTTATGTAAGCATTAAACGAGCATAAAACGCAGCGGAAAGGATCGAAATAAATACCTCCAGCCATTGTCAAAACCTTATGCCAAATGGGATGTGGTTGCACCACCGTCGAGCTCGTTGGACCACCGTGGTAACGCCTTGAACCACCGTAAAATATAGAAACTCGGCTACAAAATAACTGAAAACGCCAAGATCTTCTAAGCACTCGAGAAATCTCACTGAATGGAATATGTGAATCTTGATTCTTGGTGCTTAGGGAACTTAGGCTAATAGGTATTTATAGTGATGGTTCCCTATCAAAAACCAACACCGATTACCATTTATGCCCCTTTAACTCCCACGTTTGGAGCGGCAAAATGTCCACGAACCAACTTAATCTTCAATGTGAGAGCAATTGAAGAGGTGGATTGAGAACGTGGGAGTAACCCACGTATTGCACTTAATTCCAACATTCTCCCACTTGGTTCGTCTGGTCCGTGAAAACTTAAAGTTAAAACATAATGTATGAATCATGGCGACATTTCCTCTCATGATTGAGTTATATCTTCCATGTATCACAATACATCAAGTCTTAACGCTTTAGCCCATATACTTAATGAATAAACCCAATGTTTATTCTAGGTCCAAACTTTAGTGATATTTCTCGAAATAATTAACTTAATGTGTACACAACATAAATGAGAAATATCAAACTTTATTAGAGTTTCAATAGAATTGTTCATACAATGAAAAATTACAAAGTAGGAACAAGCCCCATAGTGACAACATGATCCTTAAATTTATGTGGTGGCATTCCCTTAGTCAAAGGATCAGCTAACATCTGCTCAGTGTTAATATGCTCAATGACCACTTTCTTTTCTTTAACACGTTCTCTTATGGCTAGATACTTAATGTCGATGTGTTTACTTCGACTTCCACTTTTGTTGTTCTTAGCCATAAAGACAGCAGCTAAATTGTCACAATATATCCTTAATGGCCTAGAGATTGAGTCCACAAGTCTAAGCCTAGAAATGAAACTCTTTAACCATATTCCATGTGAGGTAGCCTTAAAACATGAAACGAACTCGGCCTCCATAGTGGAAGTAGTAGTCAAAGTCTGCTTAATGCTCCTCCAAGATATAGCTTCGCTGGCAAACATAAATATGTAACCTGATGTTGATTTACGTGAATCAACACAACCATCAAAGTCTGAATCGGAGTAGCCAATCACCTCCAAATGGTCGGATCGTCTATATGTAAGCATGTATTCTTTTGTCCCTTTGAGATATCTCAAAACTTTCTTTGCAGCTTTCCAGTGGTCTATACCTGGATTACTCTGATATCTTCCCAACATCCCAACGACAAATGCAATGTCAGGTCTTGTACAAACTTGAGCATACATCAGGCTTCCAACAGCAGAAGCATATGAAATGTTTTTCATTTTCTCCTTCTCAAATTCGTTCTTCGGGCATTGGTTCAAATTGAACTTATCACCCTTCACGATAGGAGCAACACTAGGTGAACAATCTTTCATCCGAAACCTTTCTAAAACTTTGTTGATGTAGGTTTATTGAGATAGACCTAAGATACCTTTATGTCTATCACGATGAATCTTAATGCCAATGACATAAGAAGCATCACCCATATCTTTCATATCAAAGTTTTTAGAAAGAAATTGTTTCACCTCATGTAGCATACCCCTGTCATTCGTTGCAAGTAAAATGTCATCCACATATAGGATAAGGAAACAAATTTTACTCCCACTAACCTTCTGGTATATACATTGATCCATGATATTCTCAACAAAACCAAATGAAGAGATAACTTCATGGAATTTTAAATACCACTGTCGGGAGGCTTGTTTCAATCCATATATAGATTTCTTTAACTTGCAAACTAAGTGATCACCATCACTAGAGGAAAATCCTTCAGGTTGTTTCATGTATACCTCTTCCTCTAGATCACCATTAAGAAAGGTAGTTTTCACATCCATCTGTTGTAACTCAAGGTCAAATTGAGCTACTAATGCTAACAAAATGCGTAAGGAATCTTTCTTAGATACTGGACTAAAAGTCTCAGTGTAATCGGTTCCTTCTCGCTGAGTGAATCCTTTAGCAACGAGTCTTGCTTTATATCTTTCTATGTTGCCTTTTGAGTCTCTTTTTGTTTTGAAGACCCATTTACATCCGATGGCTTTTACACCATCAAGCAACGCACAAGATCCCAAACTTCGTTGCTCTTCATAGAATTTATCTCATCTTTCATAGCATCATATCATAATTGTGACTCAATGCAGCTCATGGCACTTGAAAATGACTCAGGATCATTTTCAGCTCCAACATTATAGTCAGATTCTTGTAAATACACAAAATAATCACTAGAAATTGCTGACTTTCTTTCTCTAATAGATGTTAATGTTGAACCAACATTCTCTTGTGGATCATGTTGTTCAACTGGTTGTTCAATAATTTCTGGAATTTCTTGAACAACTTGATCTATTGGAGTATTTTCAGCAGTTTGTGGAACTTCATTGATTGGTTGTTCAACACCCGATTAAGCTTGAGGGGTGTTATATATGATAAACAATCTCTCACTTGAAGTGGATGGTCGATCTACGGGAATTGAGTCCCGAGATATATCACTCCCACTGATTGAGTCATTCTCAAGAAATTTTAATTTTGCATTTCTTGATTCCACAATTCTAGTGCTATTAGATGGACAATAGAATCTATAACCTTTGGACTTTTCGGCATATCCAACGAAATACCCACGAATAGTCCTTGGGTCCAGTTTCTTTTCTTGTGGGTTATAAATTCTCACTTCAGACGGACATCCCCATACGCGTATATGTCGCAAACTCGATTTCCAAGCTTTGAATAACTCAAAAGGTGTCTTTGAGACAGCCTTGGTTAGGACTCGGTTTAATATATACACAGCCGTCTTGAGAGCTTCAACCCATAAAGACTTAGGTAGCTTAGAGATACTAAGCATACTTCGCATCATGTCCATTAAAGTTTGGTTTCTTCTTTCCACAACACCATTCTGATTAGGCGAGCCTGGCATGGTGTATTGTGCAACTATACCGTTGTCTTGAAGAAACTTCGCAAATGGACCATGTGCTTGTCCATCTTCTGTGTATCTACCATAATACTCACCACCTCTATCCGTTCTCACAATCTTTATTTACTTACCGCATTGTTTCTCTACTTCAGCCTTGAAAACCTTAAAGGCTTCTAATGCTTCAATTTTATGATGAAGCATGTAGAGATACATGTATCGTGAACAATCGTCTATGAAAGTGATGAAGTATTTCTGACCTTGCACATCCATATCTGGGCAACAGATATCAGAATGGATGATTTCCAATATGGTCGAACTCCTCTTGGAACCTTTCTTTGACTTGTTAGTCTGCTTACCCTTAATGCAGTCTACACAAGTATCAAAATCAGTAAAATCTAAGGTATTGAGTACCCCATCATTTACTAATCTTTTAATCCTTTCAATGGAGATATGTCCTAATCTCCGATGCCATAAAGTAGAGGAATCTTCATTTATAACACAACACTTAGTACCAGTTTGAATGTGCATAACATTATGAGTGACATTATTTTGTAAATCAATAGAGTAAAGACCATCACATAAAATTCTATTTCCAATAATTTCTGATTTATAAAATAAATTAAAACCAACATTCGAAAAATTAAAACAATACCCCAAGGGTACAAGTCTTGAAACAAAAATCAAATTTCTTGAAAAACTAGGAATATAGAAAGTCTTTTCTAAAATTAAAATAAAGCCACCACTAAGCACTAATTCACAGGTCCCAATAGCTTCCACATGCGATTGCATCTTGTTTCCTGAATAGATGTATCGCTCAGCTCCCACTGGTTCCCTCATGTTTTTTAATCCCTGTAAGGAATTTGAGACATGGATTGTAGAACCAAAATCAATCCACCATGTGTTATAATTAACATCAACCATATTTGACTCAAAGCAAACAAGTGAGATTGATTTACCTTTTTTTTTCAAGCCAACCCTTATACTTGACACAGTCCTTCTTCATGTGTCCCTTCTTTTTATAGAAGAAACACGTGGACTCTTTCTTGATGTCAGCTTGGGGTTGCATTTTAGCTTTCCCCTTTTGCTTGGCTTGGACTGAATTCTTTCCTTGAGTAACCATCAGTGCACTCTCTCCCATCTCTAGTATGAGCCTACCCTCTTCTTGATCACACATGGTCAAAAGGTCATCAATAGACATTTATCTTTATGTGCGTTATAAGAGATCTTAAATGGCCCTCATTGAGGAGGAAGAGTGTATAGTGCACCAGGAAAGATTCAGACATTTCAACCTCAAGTGCTTTAAGTCGAGTTGCCAAATCACGCATCTTATTGATGTGATCACGCACACCTCTCACCCTAGTGAGCCTTAGAGATGTGAACTTCATAATTAAGGTGATGGCTAATGACTTTTGAGAAGTCTGAAATTGTTTCTCTATAGCCTTTAATAGCTCTTGGACATTCTCATAATGCTCAATTGAACCACGAACATCAGCAGGAACCTTGCTCTTAATGAACATAATGCTTAAGCGATTGGATCGCTCCCACTTTTCATATAGAGCAAGATTAGCCTGATTGCTGGTGTCACTGATATGTGGCTCAGGTTTTCTTATAGCATAGTCAATATCCATATACCCTAATTGAAGAAGAATACCTTCCTTCCAGAACTTAAAGTTCTCACTAGTTAATTCAGGGATATCTACTCTATTATCAGAGATATTCACAGGTAATAATGTTGCAAAATAAATTGACATACATGCTTAATATAAATTTGAGGCAAACATAAGCTATAATTTACCAATGCAAA
Source organism: Abelmoschus esculentus (assembly GCA_035048815.1). NCBI lineage: Eukaryota > Viridiplantae > Streptophyta > Magnoliopsida > Malvales > Malvaceae > Abelmoschus > Abelmoschus esculentus. The sequence continues at coordinate 1,195,321 of JAUCBN010000061.1, read as the reverse complement.
TTATAGAAATAATGAATCTAGTGACATAAAAATTGTCTGTGGGCTAAATTTTTAATTCAATTAGATTCATTTGATAGAATATTTTCTATGCTTTATGTAAAAATTATTAAATTTATTTTTATAACTCCTGTGGGTATTATAAAAATCCATCTAATAATTTTTACCTTGAAGTTAAGGGATTTAATATCTAAGCATTTTGTATGTGATTTTTAACCTTAGTAATTTTATTTAACTAAAGATGTTGTGGCTAGTCTTTAACTAAATAAAATTATGAAAATCACTTAGCTAGATATTAACCCTAAACTTTATTTAAAATGTTGCTTGTCATTATGCAACGTTTTATGTCTAGTCCTTATGAGATCCTTATAATAATTTTATTTAATTAAAGTTGTTGTGGCTAATTCTCTAATTAAATAAATTATTTAGATCTCTAGACATATACTATAGTTTTATTGGTAAAGCTTTATGCAATAAGTCTTAAGGTTTATGTACCTAATTTTATGTATATAACTAAGTTATAACATATCCTAATTTAGGTACATACTACATATTAATTTCTAAAATTTAATTAAGTAAAAATAAATTAATAAACTTTAGAAATTAATCTTATGAAAATAAAATTTCTGCAACATAATTTTTCTCAAAATTTCAAAACTTAAAGATCAAAAAAGGCATTCTAATTTTGAGAAAAATTAACATGACAAGGCAGAGATTTAACATGGCTCGCATACCAAATGTAAGCATTAAACGAGCATAAAACGCAGCGGAAAGGATCGAAATAAATACCTCCAGACATTGTCAAAACCTTATGCCAAATGGGATGTGGTTGCACCTCCCTGTTAACGCCTCGAACCACCGTAAAATATAGAAACTCGGCTACAAAATAACTGAAAACGCCAAGATCTTCTAAGCACTCGAGAAATCTCACTGAATGGAATATGTGAATCTTGATTCTTGGTGCTTAGGGAACTTAGGCTACTAGGTATTTATAGTGATGGTTCCCCATCAAAAACCAACACCGATTACCATTTATGACCCTTTAACTCCCACGTTTGGAGCGGCAAAATGTCCACGAACCAACTTAATCTTCAATGTGAGAGCAATTGAAGAGGTGGATTGAGAACGTGGGAGTAACCCACGTACTGCACTCAATTCCAACAGTTTATACTTCGAACAAGCTCTACATCCACTACCTTAGCTTCCACTAAGGATTTTCAATTAACTTCACTAGATATTCTTCCCATTTTTTAGGTTAAATGGATAACCTTTACAAATGATCAATCTTTCTACCCAAAAATTGACCCATAAGACTTATTACAAAGAAAATATTTGGCAAACAAAGATATCTCTCACAAGATTAATTTTGAGTAATTACAAACAAACACTCCCAAGACTTTGAATAATGATTCACAATGAAGAACCCAATTAAGTTTGTAGAACTAATATTTTGATATAATAATTGAAAAATAGTTTTGGACTAAATTAAAAATATTTCAAAAATGGTTTTATGTCCAAAAAATTTGAAAATAAGTTTGAGACTCTTTCAAGGACTTGTTAATGTGTTTTAAATATTTTTAAAGAAGCCAAAGAACACAAAATGTTCCAAGCATTTCGATACACTTCCGAAAGTGTTTCGAAATAGCTTGTGTTGAGTTGATCAATCAATGGAATTGGCCAAGAGGGGGGTGAATTGGCTATTTAAAATTTTATGAAAGATTTTTCGATAAAGATAGAGAAAATTGAAAACATAGCAAGTCCTAAAAGCCATAGCAAATCGAAAACATAATAGCTAAGGATCACTCATCACTCATCACCATCACCATCCTCATCACCATCTTCATCATCTTCCTCGTCGTCATCACCATCTCTAGTGGAAGTATTGTGAAAATGCCTAAGAGATTCGAGCGAGACATACATGGAAAGATTTTGATTCTCCAAACTCGTCAACCTCGTATCCATTGCATCAAAACGAGAGTCGAAGTGAGTGGTGAGAGAATCAAACCGAGCATTCAAACTATCAAATCGAGCATCCATGCGATCAAACCTTGAAGTGAGAAACTCCATCATCTTGGTGTTTGGAGCAACTTGTCTAATTTGCTCCGGATCAATTGGAGGAGGAGGAGCACCTCTAACCCATTGACCATTGATATATTGAAAATGGAACGATTTATAGAAGTCTCTCCGATGGGTTCTTTGATTGACTCTACACTATCATAAGAACAATCAATCCCTAAACGCACAAATATAGTGCTAAGAACACAAGCGTAGGGAAAAGATTTGACAAGTGGAGTGGCACGGTTCTTGACATTCCAAACAATGTCGAAAAAGAAAATTTGGGTGTTGGGTTTGTCGGAAGCAATTGAGCAAAAAACTATCAACTTGACGGATCCAAGAATACTTACCATTTGATGGACGAATCCACCAAGAGATGATAAGATGTAGGAACCGATCATGGATGTCAAGGTTCATAACCGAGCCGGTGAAGGTGTCAAGAGCACTCTCATCGTCTAAACCCTCATCCTCAAGACCGAACACATCAACGAAAGTGTCAACGTCGATGCAGAAGGTTTCTCCCATGAGATAGGATTCAATAACAACTACTTTGCTCTTATCATTTGAAAGAATACAAGATGCATTAACATAAAATAGGAGGACAAGAGTGGGATAAAACTTGTCGGTTGAGGTGAGAAAGGTCATGAACTTTCAATCGTGTAAAAGGTGAAGATATCGGAATTGTAACTTGATGAAGTTCATGAAATTCACATCCACGCAACGCTCCTTCTTGAGCGGGTAGTTGTGAAATTGTTGGAAATTGTCAACCCTACTGTGACCATCCAAGCTTCTTTCGAATACCAATTGAATGTCAGCTTTAGAACCACGAGAGGATGAAGAACTACTTTAGCTTTGGCGTTTCTTTGGTGCCATGATCTAAGAATTGAACGATTTGGATTAGTTTTAGGCACTTAAAAATATGTATGCTCTATAAACCTAATTCGATCCTATTAATCAATAATTCAAGGGTTTTGAAAATTTGAAAAAGAATTGAAAAACCATTGAAAACCAATACGATAAAAATAATTTATATTCAAATGAAAAACTTTTGATTTCGAAAAAGTTTTTGTAGGATTATGACAACCCATACAATAAGCATTAAGAATATGTTCAAAATCTAAATTTTAACACCTTAGAAATCAACGAAAATAAGGTTTTTCAAAAATTACCTTGATTATTGATTAGGATGAATCGAGAGGTTTTGAAGCACCAATCTTTGATATAGCCTTGGCTTTGATGTTTTGATTAAAATACCTCAAGAAAAACTCTTGATTTTGTGATAAAAAATGATGGATTGAGGGGTTTTTATAGTAAGGGTTCGGCTAGGGTTTGAGAGAAGAGTTTGGGTATGTTTTAATTTGGGTAAAATTAGGTTTGGGTGAGTTTTAATAGCATTCTGCCGCCGCGCGTTTCGATATGCCCTTATAGGCGTTTCAAAACAGACTGTTTCGATACACTGCTACACCCGTATCAAAACCAAAAGTATCGAAACTTGGTTCGATACTGATTTTACCCAGAATGTGCTTAGATGAGTATAAAGAACAGGTATCGAAACAGACCTCACCCATTTCGATACCCCTTAGCTAGGCTTTGCATTTTAGGCTTCTAAAGTTCTAGAAATGAGTTTCTAAAGCCCCTAAAATCATGCATATGATGTTATGACATGATTAAAAGTCATAAACAAGTTCATACTCCCCCTAACAACATGCATAGAAGCAACAAGATGTAACATAACATAGACATGATTGCAATCAAGATTCAAGCATATTTTGCAAAAAAATGACACTTAAGAGTTCAAGAAAGGCTAGTTAGACCTAACTCTCTCCTAAGAGTCCAAAAACGCTCTTTATCTAAAGGTTTGATAAAAATGTCCACTAATTGGTTTAAGGTGTCAACAAACTCTAGAACAACATCATTTTTAGACACATGATCTCTAATAAAGTGATGTCTAATTTCTATGTATTTGGTTCTAGAATGTTGAATAGGATCCTTAGTAAGACATATGACACTAGTATTATCACATTTTAGAGGTATAGTTTCAACCTTAATGCCATAATATAAGAGTTGTTGTTTCATCCATAACACTTGAGCACAACAACTCCCTAAGGATATGTACTCCGCTTTGGTGGCAGATAAAGCTGTACTATTTTGTTTCTTAGAGAACCAAGATATGTGCATACTACCTAGGAATTAACATGTTCTGGAATTACTTTTCCTATCTATCTTACAACCTCTATAATCCGTATCCGAATAAGCATGAAGATTAAAGGAAGAGTCTTTAGGATACCAAAGACCTAAACAAGGTATGTCTCTAAGGTACCTAAAAATTCTCTTAATGGATACTAAGTGTGATTCTCTAGAACTAGCTTGGAACCTAGCACACAAGCAAACACTAAACATAATATTCGGTCTACTTGCGGTAAGGTAAAGCAAAGAACCTTTCATGGATCTATACAATTTATAATCAACACACTTACCTCCTTCATCCTTGTCAAGCTTAGTTGATGAGCTCATAGGAGTGGCTTGAGGTTTCACATTCTCCAAGCCAAACTTCTTGAGCATATCTTTGACATACTTTTCTTGATTGATGAAGGTACCATCTTTCCTTTGCTTGATTTGGAGTCCCAAAAAGAATGAGAGCTCCCCCATCATGCTCATCTCGAATTCACCTTGCATTAACTTAGAAAATTCTTGACAATAACATTCATTAGTAGATCCAAAAATAATATCATCAACATAAATTTGAACTACTAAGATGTCATTTTTAAACCTTTTTATAAAAATTTTAGTATCCACCTTTCCTTTTTCGAAACCTTTTTCAATTAAAAAGTTTAAAAACCTTTCATACCAAACTCTAGGAGCTTGTCTCAAACCATATAAAGCTTTTGTTAATTTAAACACATGGTTTGGAAATTTTGGATCCTCAAAATCCGATGGTTGTTCAACATACACTTCTTCATTTATAAAACCATTTAAAAAAGCACTTTTGACTTCCTTTTGAAAAAGCTTGAAATCATGATAACATGCAGATGCAAGTAACATCCTAATAGCTTCCATTCTAGCTACGGGTGCATAAGTTTCATCGAAATCTATTCCCTCTTCTTGAGTGTAACCTTGAGCAACTAATCTAACTTTATTTCTCACAATGTTACCACTCTCATCTAGTTTGTTTCTAACGACCCATTTAGTTCCTATAGTAGATTTATTACTAGGCCTATCAACTAATGTCCATACATTACTTCTCTCAAATTGATTTAACTCTTCTTGCATAGCCAATATCCAAAAATCATCATCTAAAGCTTCATTGATATTCTTAGGCTCTATGCATGAGATAAATGCAATATGGTTCATTAATCTAAGAGAAGACCAAGGAGTTACCCCCTTGGATGGATCACCCAAGATTTCACCACCCTTGACATAGTTGAACTCTCTTGGGTAGCTCACATCCCTTTCTTCAAGCTTTACATCTCCCAAAGCTTCTATTGGAGGATCTTGTGTTTCCTCATTGGTTGGAACCCCATCCACCTTTGATGCTTGTCCATCATCAATGGTTTCAATGATTTTACATCATCATCATCACAAGAATCCTTCCTAGGAAGGAGGTTATCATCGAAAACTACATGTATAGACTCTTCTACAACTAAGGTTCTTTTGTTAAAAACTCTATAAGCCTTTGAAATTTGAGAATATCCAAGAAAAATTGCTTCATCACTTTTTGCATCAAATTTACCTAAATTGTCTTTTTTATTGTTTAAAACAAAACACTTGCACCCAAAAGGGTAAAAATAGCTAATGTTAGGCTTTTTGGATTTCAAAATATCATAAGGAATTTTCTTTAAAATTGGCCTAATCATTACACGATTGATAATATAACAAGTGTTTGTGGCTTATGCCCAAAAATACGTAGGTAAATTATTTTCACAAAGCATGGTCCTAGCCATTTTTTTTAAAGTTCTATTTTTCCTCTCAACTACCCCATTTTGTTACGGAGTGCGAGGAGCCGAAAAATTATGGCTAATCCCATTTTCAATACAAAAATTCTCAAAACCTAAATTTTGAAATTCGGTTCCATAATCACTTCTAATATGAGAAATTCTTTGATCAAGGTCATTTTGAGAAATATTTGAAAATGTGATGAATTTTTCTAAGGCTTCATCTTTAGTACTCAAAAATAGAACCCAAGTGTATCTAGAGTAATCATCTACAATAACAAATGCATATGATTTTCCACCCAAGCTAGTTGTCCTAATAGGTCCAAAAAGATCCATATGAATCAATTATAATACTATACTAGTTGAAACATCATTAATGGACTTAAAAGAAACTCTCTTTTATTTACCTTTAGCACATGCATCACAAATTTTGTCTAAGGAGAATTTGAGCTTAGGTAAACCTCTAACTAGATTTTTGGAAGCTAATTTCTCTAAAACACTTATGCTAGCATGTTCTAGTTTCCTATGCCATAACCATGCATCATTTCATCACTAGCAACTAAGCATGCATGGTAAAGGTTTATACCATCTAAATGCACCATATAGATATTTCCTATGCGATGACCTATGATCATTATTTTATTAGATTCTATATCTATTATTTTGCAACCACACCTATCAAAAGACACATAGAATCCTTTATCACAAAGTTGACTAATGCTCAATATATTATGCTTAAGACCTTTAACAAGTAAGACATTTTCAATGAGAATAGATGAGTGATTACCAATAGAGCCAATACCCTCAATTTGTCCTCTGGAGTTGTCACCAAAAGTTACTACTCCACCACTTTTGAGCTCTAACTCCTTAAATCTTCCCTTGTCTCCGGTCATATGCCTTGAGCATCCACTATCAAGGTACCACATGTTTTAACTTGAAGCTTTGGCCTTGAAGCAATGCTCAACCTACAAACAAAGATTTAGTTCTTGATTTTTGGTTCCCAAATCATCTTGGATCCATGAGAGTTAGTTCCCAAAAGATTGGTTCCCTTAGGAATCCAAGATGCAATGGCATTAGAATTATTAGAAACAACAAGTTCCTTAGGAACCCATACACTTCTAATTTTCTTATGTTTAGCATGCCTTTGAAAACTTCTTTGTTTGTGGTTAGTAAAATTCTTTTTCACATGGTTGGATTTTGAAAAACTTCCTTTTTCAAAGTTTGAGCTACCAACCACTTTGATTTGCTCTTTGAGTTCATTCACCATTTTGTGATGATCCTCACTCAATTTAAAAATAAGGTTGTTTAAATCAACATTTTCCTTTTGAAAAAATTTTAGATCATCTTTTAAAACAACAACCTTTTCTTCAAACTCTAAATTTGTTTTTGTCAAAGAATCATTTTTTTTCTTTTAAATCAGAAATAGTCTTCTTGTTTTTCAAAACCGATTCTTTGAATTTCAAAACCAACTCATCATAAACATCTTATAATTCATCATATGCATCATATAATTTATCAAATGAAAGATCATTACAAGATGGTTTAAGGGTTACCTTCGGCTCATCAAGAGCCATGAGACATAGATTTGCCACTTCGTTGTCTTTATCGGATGAAGACTCCTCATCACTCCATGTATCAACATGAGCTTTTTGCATCTTTTTTTCTCAAAACCCTTCTTCTTGTATTGAGGGCAATCGGTCCTAATGTGACCGGGCTTTTTGCATTCATAGCAAATTATTTAATCTTTCTCATCTTCCTTGTCCTTTCCTTTGAATTCTTTCTTCCTTTGGAATCTCCTATTCCGGTTTGCCCTCATGAGCCTTGTGAATCATTTGGCTACCATAGCCAACTCTTCAAGCTCATCTTCTTCACTAGTGTCCACCTCTTCTTGAGATGTTGAAGCTTTTAGAGCAAACCCTTGCTTTTTCCTTTCAACCTCTCTCTTTTCTAGATTCACATCTTCCTTCTTTTTCTCTTCTTCTCTTCCTTTCTTCATGATCTCATGGGTGAGAAGAAATCCCACAAGAGCATCAAGCTTGATTGTCTTGAGGTCTCTGGCTTCAATAATAGTCGTTCTCTTGCTATCCCAAGACTCGGAAAGAGAATAGATAAGCTTCTTTACGAGCTTCTCCTTCGGTATGATCTCACCAAAACCCTTGAGATCGATGACAATTATGGAAAACCGATCAAAGATCTTGGTGATATCTTCATCCGACTCTATCTTGAAGTTCTCGTAGTTGAGATTAAGAAGACCAATCTTTGTCTCCTTGACATCATTAGTGCCCTCATAAGTTGTCTCCAATGAATCCCAAACTTCTTTGGCACTTGTACAAGATGATATCTTGGAGTAGATTTCGGGACCAAGAGCACAAAAGAGAATGTGCAAGGCTTTGTCATTTGTGGACATCATTCTTCTCTCTTCATCGGTCATCTCATTCCTCTTCTTTGTCACTTGTCTATCTCCTTCTTGCTTCATCGGGATTGAGGGACCATCTTCAATTATGTCCCATAGGATATGATCATTTGAGTTGATGAACAAACTCATCCTATTCTTTCAATAGGGGTAGTTATATCCATTGAAGAAGGGAGGCTTGGTGATGGAGTGAGACTCGTTCCAACTTCCCGAAGTAGAGGCCATTGGATTTGACTTGAGAAAATGATCAACTATCTTTGGATCTTCTTTGGTAGATGTTAATCCCTTCAAAGATCTAGCTCTGATACCAATTGTTAAGTTGATCAATCAATGAAATTGGCCAAGAGGAAGGTGAATTGGCTATTTAAAATTTTATGAAAGATTTTTCGATAAAGATAAAGAAAATTGAGACACACGATTTATAGTGGTTCAAGCTTCGGAACAAGCTCTACATCTACTACCTTAGATTCCACTAAGGATTTTGAAACCAATTCGCTAAAGAATTCGACCTTTTTCTCGGTTCAAGAGATAACCGTTACAATCCGAATCAATCCTTCTATCCCAAGAATTGATTCAACCTTACAAGAATAAAAGTGAAGAAATAAAGGCACGAAAGTTTCTCTTACAAGAAATAAATGCCGAAGTACAGAATAACCCTCCCCAAACTCAATTACAAAGAATCAAAATGAAATACAAGAGCTGGGAGTGAAAATATGCAATAAAGTGCTTTGGAGTTGGATTTGTGTGCTTGGATGTTGCTTGAGGTTCAATAGTTGTTAATACTGCTCAAAATGCTTCAATTTATACCTTCTCATTGATTTCTAATCGTTGGGGTTGTTGGAGATGTAAATATAGACGTTGGACCTTAATTTTCCATCATAAATACACTCTGCAACAACTGGTATCGAAACACGGGCTACCTGTTTCAAAACAGACCATAAAAAGAAAGAGTCGTTGTGCATTTATTAAGGGGCGTATCGAAACAGGTTTCGATACCTGAACTAAACTGTGAACTTTGGTATTGAAACAGGTATCGAAACGGGTTAACCACCATTTAAAGCTTTAACTGCCACCAACGGTCAACTCATTTAATGCTTAAAAGAGCCGTTGAGGATTTTAGGGGTATTGATATTGGTATCGAAACGATGAGTCATAATTTTAAATAATTTTAAAATAATTAAAACATAAGACTTGGTTCGATACTGGTTTCTAAACAAATGTTGGCAGTGAGGTCTTGGTATCGAAAGGGTATCGATACGTGTTCTAAGTCTCAAGAACATTCTTTGAATAATGAAGGGTGGTATCGATACTTGTTCTAATGGTATCGAAACGCTCGTATAAAAACACTTAGAAAAAATGTTTCAATGTTTTTGGTTTGACTTAAATCATAATTTTTAACTTAGTAACTTAAAAATTTATTACAAAACTAGTCCTTTAATATATATGTTATATCAAAATCAATTTTAGTTTTACAGCTTGCTTATTTCAAAGGAAAATATCCAAGTGTTTCTATACGCCCCAAGGTGTTTTGATAAGCTTTTGTTTTTGGACAAAATGGTTTTGATACGTGTTTCGATACACCTCAAACGGTCATTTGAAAATCCCAACGATTTTATAAAAAACCCCAACGGCTAGAAGCTGTTTCGATACCATGAGCTAAGGGTTTTGAAACTCCTCTAAGGTGTTTCGATACCGGTTCTTAAATGCAGGTTCAATGGCTATTTCCCAAAGTAGTTGTATCGAAACAACTTCCACGTGTTTCGATACCATCATACCAGAAGCAGAAATAAGCCTTGAAAACAGCTTCAAACGGCTCCAAATCAATCCCAATGGTCACCAACGGCTAGAAGCTTATTTGGGATGATAAAAGGAAGCCTTAAGCATCAAGAGAAGACTAATGCTTATATTGTAACAATATTATGATTCAAGAAATGTCTTAGTGCTTAATTTCCAATCTTTTGGGTAAACAACAATTATGAGCTTAATGTTTATGTATGCTCAAGTGTCTTAGGATTGGGTGAGAGCTTAGTTGCAAACAATTATCCTTATTAGAAGGATTCAAGTTTGCTTAAGAATTCTCTTTCTGAGTGAATTCCCAAAATTCGGTTGTGAACTTTGGATACTTGATTCGGGTTGTGAGTCAAGGTTGTAAGGTTATCACTTTGTTCCTCAAAAGGTTGAATTCTTAGTTAATTTTGGAAATCCTTAGTGGGAAGCTAAAATAGTGGATGTAGGTGCTTGTTCGAAGGCCGAACCACTATAAATTCTTGTGCTCATTGTCTACTTTCATTGCTTCCACAATAAACACCCAAATTACCACTTCTCCATCAAATTGGCGAGTAAAATCGGTTATTCATCGAGCACCTTCAAGCCTAACAAAGTTGGATAAAAGAATTTAAAAATGAAAAATAAAAGTTTAGATTGATTTCGTGGATATTGCTTGAAGGTTCAATTGTTGTTTTTTATGCCTTGAAGACTTTTTTATTCTCATTCATTGATTTCTAACCGTTTGAATGGTTGGGATCATCAATCTAGCCATTGAACTACTATCTTTCTACCATAAATGTACTTCTACAACTTTCCGTATCGTTACATGCAACCCTCGTATCGACACGGTCCTAAAAAACAAATAATCATTATGTGCAATAAAAAGGGAAATATCGATACATGTATAGGGTGTATCAAAACAATAAAACTTATAAAAGAGGGGTGTATCGAAACAATAAAATTTATAAAAGGGGTGTATCAAAACAAAAAGGGATATATCAAAACAATTTGAAACAATCAAAATCTATATCGAAACACTTATGAGGTGTATCGAAACACTAGCTAAATTTTAAAAATCTGTTACCAAATAACTAACAAGGCAAAGATAAAATATTAAATGCACAATCTTTAAAATTTCAACCCCATATGTCGAAACGTCCAAGGATTGTATCTAAATGCCTTAACAAAATTCCCTTTTCTATATGAAGGGTGTATCGAAACAATTAAAGACTCTTTCAAAACATATATATCAAAACAAAGAGATATTTTTTTTAAAACGAAAATCACAATTTTATATTAAGTTCAAGTTGTATCGAAACACTAAGAGATGTATCAATTTACATGTGTAATTTTCGAAAGTTTGACTTTAAAATGATTGGAAAAATTTATGGGGTTAAGTTTTTGACTTAGAAAAAATTTTGAATTTATCATCCTTATCAATTGTGATTCTTTTAAGTGATTAAAAAATTATTTAAATTCCAGTTAAGTCATTTTATAATTTTTTATATAAAAATCAAACTTAAGTGTTACAATCTTCTAGTTTTAATATAACAAAGTCAAAGTAAAATTTTAAGTAATTTGAAATTAAATTCCCCATTAATTTAAGCTTTGTTTGAAAATTTTAATTCAAGTGTTTCACCCATTTTTATTAGATCAAAATCATAGAATAGCTATAAACAAGATATAAAACATAATAAAGCAACATAATTCATTAATAATAAGCAAAAACAAATAGAAATCCAGACCAAATCCAAATAAAAGTCAAAGCATAAGATTCTAAAAACATAAAGACATAGGTGCATAATAATAAAATCCTTATATGAAATGCATGCATAAAATTACTCGTCGCCATCATCATCCTCATCTTCATTATCGTGAGTTTGGGATTGACGCCATTCATCATGAAAGCTATTAACCGACATACTCATTAAGAGTTGTTCTTCAAGAGAGGTCATGCGAGTGGTAAGAGCACCAACTTACCTTTTCAAGGTGTCAAAACGAGTGTTGAGTGCGTCATAATAAGTATCTAAAATCAGAATCCATATAAGTGCCCATAGAAGAGAACTGTTCAGTGAGAAAAACTATTAGAGAATCATTGAAATCTTGTGGAGTTTGAAATGCTGATTGAGGAATCTCTTGAGGATGAGGAGCCTTATCATGAACCCATTCCCCATTAATAGAGTGAAAGTGGAAATGGTTGAATAAGGTCTCATTAATGGGTCCTTTGAGGGAATCGAGAAAGTCATTTGAGCAATTGGTCTTTATTTGAGAAAGACTTATAATGCTTGGTATGGATATTTTGATCTTGCCAAACCAACTCTCCGAAGATAATTTGAGCTAAGTAAGGATGAACACCTTGACAAAAACATTGAATTCAAAAATCAACTATTTGACGAATCCAAGAGAATTTTTTATTAGAGGGGCAAAGCCACCAAGTAATGATTAGATGAAGGAATTGATTATGAACATCCAGAACGGTGACGAATCTACTAATAATATGACTAAGAAAATCTTCATCTTCGTTTCCCTCATCCTCGGGTCCAAAGGCATCACAAAGAAGTCGAACATCAACTTAAAATCTTTTTCTCATAAGATAAAATTCAATAACTACGACCTTCGATTTCTCTTGATTCAAGATACATTTAGAATTAGCATAAAAGATAAGGACCGAATTAAGATAGAAAATACTGAGTGATGCTAAGAAGGTAATGAAATTTCAATGCCTTAAGAGATGGATATAATGAAAATAGAATCGTTCTAAATCTATGAATTGAATAAACACACATCACTCACATTTGACCTTGTAATTTCGATGTTGCCTATAATGCTTGAACCAAGCGGTAGAGGTAAAACATCTTTGATAAATGATGGTCAGATTTGGACAATTTTGTTCGTCATCAATGTTTGAAGAACCACCCCTCCTCCATTGTTCTTTGTCTTTTTTTCAGAGCCATTGAAATCTAAAAACTAAGTTTTAGATATAAAAATTGTGCATGCATAAGTTAATCATATTAGATCCAATAAATAAATATTTAAAAGTTGATAATAAAAGCATATAGAATATAGTTTAAAAGTATAAATATATATATATAAAAATGAATTTTGTTACAAAGAAAAATAAAAAAATATTATAAAATATGATATAATTATTATATTTGAACCAAAATTTTTGGATTTTAAAAAGTTTTTTTTTTGGTAAAAACTTCAAAATTCATACTATATATGTTCATTATATACTAAAATCGATCAAAAACACTAAAGGGATATAAACAAAAATTAAAAAGTAAGACAAACACATTGAGTATAATTTTGGATGAATAGAGGTAGCACAAAGCACCAAAGTCATATATAGCCTTAATCTTGATGTGTTTAGTAAAAACCATCAATTGATTTGTTTTGGTGTGAAAAATTTAAGAGTTTGATAAGTTATTTATAGAGAAAAATTAGCTAGAGTTTAGGAAAAAAAGAGTTTGTGTTTAAATAAAAGTTTGATGTAATTAAATACCTTTTAAATTGAATCTACCAGATCACTTATTAATACACAAATAACATTTTGAAATGATAGGGATTGAAATACTTTTTAAGACATTTTGATACAAAGGACATTTCGATACAAGTATAGCTTGTATCGATCCTCGACCAAAAGGCTTATCAAAACGAATGTGAGTGATGATAATATTTTCAAAATCATGATAATGCCAAGTGGCTTGAAAATTTGTTGTTTGCTCCATCATTTATTTTGAGCCAAACGAATATGATGAACTGAAATACCAAACAAAGTGACAAAAATAAATCGACCAAAAATAAATAGTCTCCCATCGAAGAAGTTGAAATACACTTCACATATCCAAACATCAATTTGGCTTTCGAGGTCTCCTAGACAATGGATTTTCTTTGTACAATCCTCGGTAATCCACTTTGATTGTTGTTTGTGCACTTGATATTCGGAGAATCCAATATCTTTTAATATATTCACATTTAAAAAATAATTTTTTTAATAAACATCTCACATTAAAACCAAAATATGTAGTCTAAAAATTTGTAATGAAATAAAATATTTTTCTACATTACTTGTTGCAGCGATATAAAAAATCATAAGGGTTTCGCTAAAATATTCCTTTTAGGATTCGAAAAACATTTTTATGGTCTTTTTTTTGAAAATGTCATCCAAGGTGAGTTTCGGTTTGGAAATGTATTTTTTAAAATTGGAGTCATTTTGGTAGACTGGACACTGATGAGTGTTAGAAAGTACTATTTTTATTACCTTTTTACTCATTGTTATACTTAGGCACATTTTTAGTTGCATTGTTAGTCATTCATGAACATTTACATAATTTCCTTAATTGTCATATTAAATTCTTATTTTGTTTAATTTCATAGAAAAAGATATTGTGGTTGTGTGTTTCCTTATTTGTAGGATTTAATTCCTTGGAGATAAGATGTATATTTCAAAAGGCAAGAAAAGATTCTAGTAGATTGGATTTGATAGGACAAATAAAGATTTGAATTGAGTTTGAAAATGAATTTTTAAAGGGATAATTATCTCCTTAATATTTGTTTTCAAATCCAATTCTTTCTCATAAACAAGATTTGACTTAACCTTCTCCTATAAAAAGGAAGTCATACTGAATAGGCAAAAAGAGACAAGATTGAGAGAGTGAAGCAAAGGTTGTCGACTCCTTGTTTTTATTCGAGTGATGTTGGGAGTATTTTATTGTTGGGCTAATTATTACTGAGGTCATGTTTATTTGTCCTCGTTACACATTTAGTCACTAAATTTGAAAATCAATCAATATAGTCACATACGTTTTCAAACTCTAAATTTTTGGTCACTTCGACGTTAAATGTCATTAAAGATTGACGGAAAAATGATTTGACACAATAAAAAAGAATAAATTACCTAAATAGTCCCTAAACAATTATTTCACTTTATTTCATCTTTAATTTAACTCTTTAAATTTTAAAACTTTATTTTTCACCATCTTCCCTAACGGTTCTCATATTAAGAGTATTGAATCCATCTTTTTTTTCTTTTTCTTCTTCATTTCTACCATTTCTTCATCTTCATGTTTTCATCAGTACAGTCAACTAAATTCATCTAACCACCGATCAATGCTACCTCTATTAATTTTTTTCTTCTTTTCTATTTCTTCACCTCTTTGTCACCATAATTGTTCATTGTTACTCGATCTTAGTCTTTTTTTTTCTTCTTCTTCTATGTTAGTTCACCACAAAATTCTTCTTTCCACCATGCTAACTTGTTAACTTGCACCTTCGTCTGCCCACTTTATTATTTGCTAAGTTACATTGGATGATCGTTTTTTATGTTTTTTTTTCATTTTCTCACCCTTCCTTTGACCTATATTTACAAGCTAGTTGAAAATATTACTTAATTCTTGCTCTAATAAATTTTATTGATTCTTTTTTATTTGTGTTGATTGTGTTTCTACTGTCGAATTCGGTATACTTCTCATTTTTAAGGTTCTCCTTGGTTTGATTTTTGCTCATATTTTGGTTGTTTTTGTTTTGGAAAGAACTGGGTTAAGCTTGAATTGTCCAAATTTTATTTTATTGTCCAAATAACTTTTATCAATGAATCCTCTTGAAATTCTCCACTTGAATCCTAATCAAATTAGGCCTGCTAGACATCTCTCTCATTTTGTCCAGAATAGTGGCTGCGTCGGCGATGCTACTAACAAAAGAGTGGGTATCCCTCATTCATACCCACACATTTCACCTTATTCACAGATTCCCACATCTCGCCCTTCAAACCAAAAAATGGGTTCTCATGGTTTTAAATCGGGACCCACTCATTCTCGGTCTTTTTCATAGCCTTTTACGTTCTTCTCACTCGATTTATTGTCCCCTTTGAGCCCTTCTTCGTACCGTAATTCTTCATCAATAGCGGTTTTGGGTCAAGCTTTCGTTGATGTGTCAATGGATAATGGAGAACTATGGTGGCAAAATGATGAAGAAATGGTAGAAAAGAAGAAGAAAAAGAATAACAGAGACAACACTAATTGGTGGTTAGAAAAATTTAGTTGACTGTATTGATAAAAAGATGGAGATAAAGAATAGTAGAAATGAAAAAAAAGGATAGATTCAGTACTCCTAGTATGAGAGGAATGGTTAAGGAAGATGATGAAAAGATAAAGTTTTAAAATTTAAAGTGTTAAATTAAAGATGAAATAAAAGTGAAATAATTGTTTAGGGACTATTTAGGTAATTTATTATTTTTTTATTGTATTAGATCATCTTTTCGTCAATCTTTAACGATATTTAACGTCGGAATGACCAAAAGTTTACAACCCGAAAACATATGTGACTATATTGATTAATTTTCAAATTCGGTGACTAAATCTGTATTGGGAGCAAACAAATGTGACCTCTGCAATAATTAACCCTTTATTGTTTGATACTTTGCTCAGCCATGAACTAAATTAAGTTGGCTTGGTTCATTTTTTGTGTTTATGTTTGAATTTTATCTAAGTATTTGAGTTGTTCTTAATCAAGGTTTGCTTATTCTTGATACTTAATTGGTTTACGAGAGAATTGGGAAATGATCTCGTTAAACGATCCATTTATCTAATATCGAGAGAGTTAGATTCATGAAACGAATAAACATGGTTCAAACCAAATGTGTGAGAACTAATCCGGCATAGGGATAAGTTGAGGATTTCAACGGCTAATAGTAGCGCAAGATTGGTTGTTGTTCACCTTTGATTAACGCAGGGATGTATTATCAAAGAATACACAATTAATAGAGTTTCGTGTTAGGGATAACGAAAATCATTGAAGAATGTTTCGTTGAACCTTGAGGATAGTCACCCAAATTGCCCGAGCAATTCCCTTAGTTGCAATTGCCCAAGCATTCGAAGAACTGACTAGAAAATCTGATTAAGCACAATTGCCGGAACGATTGACGTGAACACTCATTTATAAAAAAGAATTTCCATCACTCCACAATTTAGGATAACTCAACCTCATTTCTCTTATTGATCACTTCAATTTACTTTATTTGCTTGTTCTATTAGTTTACTTTAGTTAATCTTACTTCTATAAATAATTTGTGTTTTTATTTTCAATGCGAGAAACTAGATTCCAGAAGAAGCACCAATCCCTATGGAGACGACATCTATTCTATACTATAACTTGCAACATGAACACTTACACCTATTGCGAAGCACTTTAAACACACAACAGATACCATAAAACCAGATTTTTTTAAAAATAGGGTTCGAGAGTTGGTTAGGATAAGGAAGGGATAGCACACCCACACCGCCCAAAAATTACTACTTTATTTAATTACCATTTTAATTTTTAAAATTTTTGGGCTAAAGTAACGATCAACATAAATTTTAATCGAATGTGTGCAATTATTTTAAGGAAGCACCTAAATTGAAGGTAAGTATCTGAACCACCACCACCACATTGGAGTTGGCCTCGCTCACGACCGAATTTAGGGACACCACATTAATTAATTAAAATCTTCATGCAATTTTTAATTAAAAAATAAATCTTCATACACACATACATACATGTACACACACATACATACATACATACATACATACATACATACATACATACATACATACATACATACATACATACATACATACATACATACATACATACATACATACATACATACATACATACTAATCTAAAAATATATTTAGAACATACATCAATACTAATCTAAAAATATATTTAAAACATACATACATACTAATCTAAAAATATATTTAAAATATACATACATACTAATCTAAAAAATAAATTAAAACATACATAAATAAATAGAAAATATAAAATATTAATCTAATACGTAACTAAATTAACAACAATTTGTAATTATAGAAAATGTAACATAAGAAAAGGAGAAAAATATACATAAGGATTCGAACGGATAACCCCGACTGATTCTCAACGAGATCTACCATGACCCCTATAAAATATTTAACTAGATCGTATCCAAAATAGGAACTCGGTCGAATCACCCTTCACCCAATTGGTTCTCATTTTCTATGTGAACCATGCCCTCTTTTTATAGGCACTTAGTGACGGGAAATGAGATCCCCAAGAAATGTAGGATCTTGCATTTTCCCTTTCCCCCTCAAAAAATGAGTGATTACACTTACAAAGAAGATCAAAAGTATAGGGACCAACAATAAGTGCGTTCTCCCATCACACAAGACAAGACAATTTCAACCAAACAAAGCCCATTGATTCACATTCTCCTAGGAAGATAACGTTTTAGAAAAAGATGGTTGAACCAAAAAGGGTTGGGCATCAATTCACAATACAAAAGCCATCTAGTCGGTCTACAAGATAAAGCATGTGCAAGAATAAGACTAAGCCATCAATATTATCAAAAGTCATTGGGCATCCCATTGAGATCAAACATCATTGCATGTCATGCATATCAATATAATATTAGTCATCTCATGCATTCATGATAAGTGTATAAAAGTCCTAATTTTTATATCGGTTTCCCTCTCGATTATTGCTAGTAATGAATAAATTTAATGACAATAAAGGATAATTCTGCATAATTTCCATATACCAACATCCATGCACTTAAATTATGCTTTTATACATTATTTGACATAAAACAGGCACGATTAATTATTTTCTTTCTTAAACAGAAAATAAACCTAAAGGTAATACAAGATGATATCGATGGATGCTGGAAACTAAAGCTGAATACAGAAAAGAACCCGCCTCGACAACACATTGACTGTCACGACAGTAAAAGAAATATGACAACTATGCTCGATAGATAGAGAATAAAGTGTTGATTTCATAAAAGAGACAGAAATGAGGAAATAAAGTGTCAAGCCATGGTCAAAGTCAACGAAAGTCAAAGAGTCCAAAAAGGAATAAAATTAAGAAATAGAATAAAAAGTTGTAATTTAATATGGAAAAGTATTATATTCCTTTTAGAACTCCTATTGTTTATGGAGACTTTAACCTAGGCTTGACTTATATAAAGAAAGCCCTTAGGTCATAGAAAAACAAATCGGATCTCTTAGATAAAACCCTTAGACATCGATAAGCTCACTATGTTCTAAACTCCCATCGAGGCTTAGGTTATTTGTGGAGCAGTTGGGAAGAAAGTTGTACTTTATTTGATATTTATTAATGCAATTCTTAATTTGATAGTTTACTCTCTCTTGGCTTTTACTCTTCTTTGCATACGAGCTCGAAAGATAAGTTTTTGAGAAAAAATATATTTTTATAATATCGGGAGAGTTAGACTCACGAAACGAGAGAGTACGGTCTTTGCTCATGGACATCGACTAATCCGAAAGGGTTTTAATGACTAAAAGGAAGCATAAAATTGGTTGTTGTTCATCCTTGATTTATGCCGGGAGGTATTATCAAGACATGGATTCCAATAGTTCTACGATTTAGGGATTCAAGGAGACATTTAAGTATGCTTTGTCGAACTATGAAAGGAATTTTCGATAAGGCATAACCCCGCCGAGGTAGCTGAGGCGACCCTTCGTGTGACCCGCGCGATAGGTGTTCAACCCCATGCATTAGTAATTGGATAATAAGTGCAACTAGATTCACCTCTACAAAGCAAACGACCTGACCTTACTTACCTTATTATTATTCTTATTAATAACTTAGTTTTCTTTTCTTTTAAATTAAATCAATCTTCAACCATACTTGTGTCTTTTTCTTTTCAAAGTGCATGAATATTGTGCTGCGTACGTAATCTAGTCCATGTGGGTTCGACATCTCAAATACTACAACTTGAAAAAATATGGAAGATTAAATTAAAGACCCCAAAGCCGTCACCAATTCACATCATACATCACACATTAAATCATGTGGTATTTTCATAAAGCACATCGTATCTAGTCACATTACATGCCATTAGCATCATACTAGTTATCATACACCCACATTAAATGCATACATCAAGTTAGGTGCAACATGTATCTGCTTCATTTGTACAAACAAAAAAATAGGTTCCAAAAAAAAGTCTTAACCATGAAGAACAATGACAAATTGACAGATCCTTGACCACAAATGAAGCCAAATCATCAAAGAGTTTGAATATCATATTGAAGGATAATCACGCCCACACAAAATGGTGAACCCTCAAAGCAAAGCAAGTCAAAATAAAAAATTTAAAATGAACAACTACTAATCATTGATTTCTTTCCTTTTTAGGTTTTACCTCATCGTCAATGGGGTAGTAGATTAACCAAAATTATCACATTGGTCTTGACTAGTCTTAAAGAGATGTAGCTTTACCTTCTTGTACATCGGATCATGCCTCTTCGTTAGAGTTATAGCTTGGTCTAGTAAATCTGATCATGACTTATCCCAAAGAGACGTAGCTAGAACGTTATCCTATCTCATCGATCATGCCTTTTCGTCAGAGTTATAATTTGGCCTTATTGTACATCGGATCATGCCTCTTCATTAGAGTTATAGCTTGGTCTAATCAATTTGATCATGTCACTTCGTTAGAATCATAGCCTGATCATCACTAACTCTCTGGTCATGTTTCTTCGTCACAGTCGTAACTTGACCATCATTAACTCTTCAATCATACTTCTTCATTAGAGTCGTAGCTCGATCATCACTAACTCTCCGGTCATGCATCTTCTTCAGATTCGTAGCTTGACCACTATCGCATTCACTAAGTCATGCCTATTCATTAGAGTCTTAGCTTGATCTAATCTTCAAATCTTGTCTCATTGTCGATGGCGTAACAGATCATCAATATCCGAATTTTTCTTTACCATCATCTTTTATTTTTACAATTTTAAATAAAATAAATAAGTACTCAATTTTGAAATACTTTTCCTTTACGCTTATAGGTTTGTCTTTTAATGAAAGGAAGAAATGGGTAAATCGATTAAACTTTGACTCTCCTTCGATGGTACGACGGGTCAATAGATGAGTCCCATTTCTCGAAGCAGTTAAAAGTTTAATCGGTTAGATTTCGAAGGAAGATTCGTGCCAATGGAGTGCTCTAACTTGATTAAAAAAGAAATTTATTTTTAGTCTTTGCTCTATTGAAGTTTCACAACAACGAACAAAGAGGGGCAATTGTAATAACTATTTTTGTTTGGACCTTTTTCCGAATAAACCATATTAAGTCAAAATTCAAAAAATATATATGTCAAACTTAAAAATTTCAAATCCATATATATAATAACCAAATTAAAAAAATCCAAAAAGTCCATTTACAAACCCAACCATAAACCAATATCTATTAAACCACTAGTCCGTTACAATATATCTCTTACACAATATAACCTATAACCCAATCTGTCGGCCCGAGTTTTAAACCTCATCCCAATATTAATCAACCTTTGACCAATTACAACCCTAAACCAAATAACCCAAAACTAGTACCCATGCCCGGATATAAACCCGAGTCGACACTCTAACCTAGGTTTAGACACGAAAACCCTTTGAATAGCCACCACCTTTTCAACTTCCCATGCCATTCTATAAGCTTCTAGAGACATTCCTTGGCCTCCCAAGCCCATTCATCTTTCAGACATGTCTATAGCCACAACGCTGACCACCACGAGCCATGTCAACGACACCTTAAAGCCACGCCATCGAGATTGTTCACATGGGATGATCCTCTTCAAATCCGACCAAAGCAAGGACTAGTGGTCCTTGCCTTGAACAATCGAGCCATACACGCAAACAAAATGGTAGAGCGATATTAGATTTCATTTATTTTTTCTTTTAATCTTGTAAAAAAATGGCTATAAATTCAAGATCAAACAAATTTAAAAAATCAGATGGGTTTGTTTTAGAAAAAGGCAATACAAAGCAAGTGATTTCAAAAGGTAGTTTCTTCTTTTTCTATTAGAAATAATAAAAAATAAAGAAGGAAAAAGGTTTCGAGTTTACTTGGAGGATTGAGATCGATTCCAGTCGCTGTTCGATATCTTTCTCTTTTTATTCTCGCATGAAACCTTGATTTTAAATCGATGAAATCTTTTTAGAGTTCTTCGTTTTTAATACGGAGAAAGGCTTTTAAATCTAGATTTTTGAATAAAAAAGGAGAACTCTTGGGTTTTGTTTTAAAGAGATTTAAATGTTTTTTCTTCTAAAAATCGAAGTCGAAAATGATAAAAAAAAAAAAAAAACTTTGTTTTTTAGTTGTTAGGGTGTTTTCTAAGTTTCAAAAGATCTAAGGTTACAACTTTTTCAGAGGATATCTTTTTTTTTGATTTTTTGAAATGGGGTGAGGCAAATGAAGAAGCTTGGCCGATTTGGCCTTTGTTTTTACCATTTATTAATGTTTGAAAACGGTGTCGTTTCAATAACCCCTCAATCCGTGCGGTGATTCGGATTCGGGAAGGATTCGCGTGTTTTGGATGTTTTGGGTAAATGGTCGCTCCGGTCCTCTTTCTCTTCCAATGTTTCGTTCTAGGCGCGTTTTAATCTATAAATCAGTCCTTTATTTGTTTATTAATACAATTCAAATTTTTTTTTGTTTCAATTTCGTTTCAAATCACCCCCAATACTTCTTGTTTTCTTATTTTGATCCTTGTTTTATTCCGCATGTAAGATTTACTTTTAAATTTTATGTATGAACATATACTGTTGTTCCATCCTATATTAATTATTGTACATTATATAGCATACATTGCTATTATATCGTATAATCTTTTTTATATATCATTTGCGAAATATATATGTATATTTCTTATGTCACATGTTTGTTCATCCTATTGCACTTATATTATTTACATTGTTGTATATAATATCTTAAATATATAATAAGTTTTGTGATATATTATAGGTATTTACTTTATATATATTATTTATATGTCATTTGATTTTATGTATAATATATAAGTAGGTTGCACTTTTTATTTGTAATATTTATACCATGTTTTGTGATATGTATATTTGTGTCATAATTTTTGTTTTAATTATTATATTATTATTTAATTATATTGCATATTTATATATACGTATTATAAGGTTATGCTTGTTTATTTCATTGTTTATTTATTATTTAATATCAATCCTACAATGACCCGTAACGAAGAATGACCCATATTATTTATGGTCCGTTTAATGTGACTTTTATTTCCCGCCATTTTATTTATCTTATTTATTTCTCACAATTTAAGTTTTACACATTTGATCCTTGTATTTATTTATTTATTTATTGTGGTACGCATGATTTATTTATTTATTTGTTTTATTTTCTACATTTGACATACTAATTAATTAATACAAATGTGGTGTTCATTTATTCAATACTAAATATGGTCGGTACTAATCTTAGTGGTGATGTCTTTCTATTTAGGCTTAACTCAATAATAGGTGCCCAAAGTATACATCTTTTCTGAAATAGGTGCCTAATGTTTTTTTGGCTAAAATAAGTGCCTAAACTATATATTTTTTCTAAGATAGGTGCCTAATGTATTTTTTGACTGAAATAGGTGCCTAAAGTTTTATTCCCTTAGTGTTTTAAGGTAACAGTGTTAAAAGAAAATTGTTTAATTTATAAATAAGTACATAAACTATATATTTTTTAAAAAATAGGTGCCTAATGTAATTTTTATTAAAATAAATACCTAATTTTTTTCTTATAAGTAATTTATATTTTTATAAGATATAAAATTAGTTATATCTTAAATTAATCATTTAACCTTTTAAATTATGAGAAAAATTATTTTTTTAACAACACTAAAATAGAAAATAATTAAAATTTATATAATTTTATATTAATATTTTTTTATATTTTCCACAACAATCATCAATGGGACAAATCGATTCACTTGCAAGGACATGCCGCCGGTTCACATGGGGAATATATACAAAAATTATTATATTCCTATTACATTTATAATTGTATCGAAAAAGAAATGAAAATATTAATATAAAATTATATAAATTTTAATTATTTTTTATTTTAGTGTTGTTAAAAAATATTTTTTCTCATAATTTAAGCTACTAATCAAATTTAAATAAATTATTAATCAATTATAATAAATAATTTAATAGATTAAAACGATGATGAAATAAGTAATTTTACATCTTATAAGAAATATAAATTACTTATAAGAAAAAAATTAGGCATTTATTTCAATAAAAATTACATTAGGAACCTATTTTAAAATATATATATAGTTTAGGTACTTATTTATAAATTAAACAATTTTGTTTTAACAGTGTTACTTTAAAATACTAAGGGAATAAAACTTTACGCACCTATTTCAGCCAAAAAATACATTAGGCACTTATCTCAGAAAAAATATATAATTTAGGCACTTATTTCAGCCAAAAAAAAACATTAGGCACCTATTTCAGAAAAAGTGTATACTTTAGGCACTTATTACTGAGTTAAGCCTTCTATTTATTATTGAATAACAAGACTTTTAAAATTTATTCGCATTTTTAAATGGAAGATAAATTAATTAAAATATGAATCTGTAAAATTTTAATTTTGGGAAAAAATATATTAGACTAGATATCAATTTTTTGGACGGTGTGAGATGCCATTTATACTCTATTTGTAACCGACTCCAGGACTCATTTTTAAACATAATCTATGATTTTAATGGTGTCTAGCCTACTAAAGTGGTTGTTGACAACTCCAATCTTTTCAAAAATAATTCCAAAATTTCATTTTCAAAATCTAACTTTCGTCTCTTTTATTTTCAAATAAAATCTTTTTTCTTTTCAATTTTCTCAATCCTTTAAATTTTCCGAACTTCATTTTAAACCCTTTTTTCTAACGACCTAATCCCTATCCACACGACACTAATTGTATTTTGATTTTACAAAAGGATATCAAAATCCTCACGAATCAAGAGCACATGAGAAGGCATCTGTCCATGTCATATTCTTGTTCAATTGGTCAGAAGTTAATCAAAAGGCTTTCGGAGATAGTCTATTGAGTGAACACATAATATCGAATTATAAATATGTCAATCTTCAGTAAAATAATTTGTATGAGTTAAAAGAGATATGGAAAAAATTTTCATGCATTTATATATGAAATAAAGATTTATTTTAAATAATAGATTTGTGAAAAGTGAACTCGGAATGTATTACAAGAGTGTGTGGAATTTTGAGAGCCGGAATTTTATATAGTTGTGTGTAAGGTTGGGATTCTACGGTGAAAGCTAAAGGACCTGATTTTTAGTGACGTTTTTACTAAAACGTCACAAAAAACTTACATATAATGGCGTTTTTAAAAAACATCACTAAAGGTATAAATGTTGTGACGTTTTCTTAGAAAACGTCGTTAAAAGTGCCACAAAAAACTTGTTTTGCTATAGTGAAGATATTGTGGTTTCGACTACTTACCTATCGGTGGATATAGTAAGGAGTCATAGGAAACTTTCCTTTGAGTGGTTGGTGAACCGTAGCTGAGTGCATTGGATTATGTTTATAAAATTAAATCATTTGGATTGTGAATCATATTTTGTTTTGAACTTAAAGAATTTATAAAAAAAAATATTATGTTTGTAATTGTGATTTTCTTGCATATTAGACACTAAACTCTTTAACTTACCCCCCATTAGTTTCCTCTTAAAGATATCCTTAAACTTTAGGTGATGCTGTATTTGAAGGGTCTCATATTTTATCTGGTTATTTTATTGTTTAATATGAAACTATTTTTATTTTTTCATATTATTTATTATTTGGGGATATTATTTAACTTACTGTTAGAGAGGCTATTTATGTTTTCTCATATTATTTAAACATTAAAATTCTTTTACTATTAAAGGGTTACAATAGTTGTACCGATATTCCCCTAGAAGTGCTTCTGGAATTTCTTTAGTATCAATGAAAAAGATATATGGGAGGTTTACCGGTACACCTTCATAATTTCCCTTAATTTACTGATCTCATGATTAACATAGACCCAGCTCTGCATGGTAGTACCTACGTGTGTGTTAAAACAAGCTTGCTGCTACCCCTGCACCAAATGTTAGTTTTGGAATGGACATTCCTTGTTGGAGATGGGAGAGTAAACAAATTTTTACTACTAAATCTACCTACAATTCCCTACATTCTTTGTTGAATCTCAATCAAATTTATGAAAGGTGATATGGTAAACACCGGCTCCCCAACGTGTTGGAA
Source organism: Abelmoschus esculentus (assembly GCA_035048815.1). Taxonomy (NCBI): domain Eukaryota; kingdom Viridiplantae; phylum Streptophyta; class Magnoliopsida; order Malvales; family Malvaceae; genus Abelmoschus; species Abelmoschus esculentus. The sequence goes on along the minus strand of JAUCBN010000061.1, from coordinate 1,169,053 downwards.
CCTTTAAGTGGTTGACAGTTCATAGCAAATCCTGATGAATCAAGACAGCATGAGAAGGCATTTGTGCATGTCAGATTCTTGTTCAATTTATAATGATGGAGAGGAGGATGTATTACATGTTCTTAGGGACTATTTCCATTCTTGTATTGCTTGGGTGCAAGTTATTAAGAGGAGCAAACTTCTCAAATTTGATAGTTTAAGTTCTCAGTAGGGGTTCTTCTCCAATCTGTCTCGGCCAGAAGATTTTGCAGTGGCTGAAACCGATTTTGCTGCGAGCTTTGCTATCATCTGCTGTCTCCTTTGGTGTTGATGTAATAAAAGTGTACTTGATGAGGACGATTTAGCACTCAATTCAGTGTTAAATGAGTGTACAATGAAAGTGTTTCCTTGTTTTCAATAAGCCTTGGTTGTTGCCCTATTTTGTTTTCAGACTCATGGGGATTACTTGATGCTCTCAATAAAGCGTGGCACTTGGGACATAGACAGCTCAGTATCGAAACCGATAGGAACATGTTTACTCTTGAATTTATAATCTAGATTAGCCGATCTAGTAGATTAAAAGGTTCTTTAATGATATTATTGAAGGCTAAAAATCCTAATTATTTCTAGAGTAACCTATCAATTAGATTAAAGAATTCTTTAAAGATTTTATTAAACTAATAAAGGCTAAAGATACTAATTATGATAATAAAAAACTCTAAAACTGTTGAAAACAATTTCACAACATGTCTCTCATAATGTTCAGGATTTGGATGAACATCCAAAATCTGAAATTAACATGACAATAAATAGTTAATTTGGATAGTAATAAATCTATAAATATGCAGCCTTTCTTCGGTTAAAACAGTAAAATCTTGATTGTGATATAATTGTTGGGGAACAATTTGGTAGTAAATGCTCATCAAAATGGCTATAAATACCTTTGTAAAAAGAAAATAAAAACGGTCTTCTTCAGCATAGATACTGTTGCCAATCAGTACATAATTACTCTTCATTGTCATTCCACTTGAAGAGTAGCTAAAATCTGATTCTTCATAAATAGCAAATCTTGGCATTCAATAAAAGAAACAAATGCAAATAGCAAAACCTCTATAAATATTCCCAACAGTCTACCTGATGTTTTAAGTTGCATTTTGCATCTTCTATTCTAGCTTTTTCATCAATGTTGAAGAACAATTCAGTCCAGGGTCGACGGAAGATCGAGATGAAGAAGATTGCAAAGAAGAATAATCTTCAAGTAACTTTCTCGAAACGTCGTTCAGGTCTTTTTAAGAAGGCCAGTGAACTTTGCACGCTTTGTGGAGTTGATGTCGCCATCATAGTCTTTTCCCCTGCAGGAAAGGTCTTCTCTTTTGGCCACCCTCATGTGGAGTCTACCATGGATCGGTTTCTCACTCGAAACCCTTCAATTTCATAACTTAAACACGCATTATAACGTTGGTGAATCTCATCGAGATGCCAACATTCGTTTGCTTAATGCACATCTTGCTCAACTTGTTGACCTTTTGGAAGTTGAGAAAAGGAAGGGTGAAGCACTTGATGAAGTAAGGGAAGCCGGTCGAAAGCAATGGTGGTGGCAAGCTCCGGTCAACGAACTCGGATTGAATGAGCTTCAAGAGTTGAGGAATGCACTCCAGGAGCTGCAGAGTAATATCTGGAAACAATCAAATTTTCTGCAGGCTGCGTTCGAGTCCCGCAATTGCTGTCCATTTTTGTCCCCAAATGGTGTGGAAGCTAGTGGTTCTGGCAGTGAAGGCAATGAAGTGAATGCTTCATCTGGTCTTACTCAAATGTATCAATTTGATCACATATTATAATTTTGATTTTTGATTTTTTCACATAATCAAAGTCCAGAATTTTATATTGAAATGCGGAAAAAAATGATTAAATCATAATTTATGTAGCTTAGTCTGAATAGGCGAATGTCTGTTGCCCATTTTCATTTCAATATTTGAAGTTTATGCTTGAAATTTCCCTGACTTGATCATCTATTTCATAGTTCAATAATATTTTTTTCAACAATTATTCTAATTTGTTATATTTCTATTACTAGTATAATTATATTATAACAAACTAATTTCTGTTTACGGGAAAAAAATACAATAATGTACTTAATGGTATTTAATAATATTTAGTAAATCGAAGTCTAAAGTTCTTTAAACAAACTACTCCACATATAATAATTGTCCCCAATAAATATATAAAACCAAACATAGTCATAAATAAAGCAACTAGGAAACAATCAAATAAACGTTAAACCTAAAAAACAAAATTTTTGTTTACTATTTCCAACAAAATACAAAAAAATATTCGGAATCAACCCCTTTCGTCCGTCTTTGCACTCGTAGAAGGTTCATATGATTTATTATTATTATTATTATTATTATTATTATTATTATAATAATAGTAATAATAATAAACTACATAAATAACCTTCATACTATAGAGCATTTTTTTGTTGATTCCTTCAATGACACGTTACAAAATATCGACTTTAAAAGATAACAAATTGATTTGGTGCTCTTAAAACGTTAAAAGGGGATAATGCGGTAGTTAATAAAAAATGACATAATAATAAATTTACTCCTCCCTATTGTTTAGATATAAATAAGTTTAGTCATGCACGAGTCTTTTACCTCAGGTGATTAACGAAACGATTGTTGTTTTTAAAGGTCATGGGTTCGAACACTAATAATTACAGCAAAGTGATTGAGCGATCAATGTCAAATAGTTAAAATTATCTTCTAGAACGGATACTACTATAATCACTATTAGCTAAATAAAAAAAATAAGTTTAGTTATTTAATTTAGATATTATATCAATTTGATCTTATTTTTATTAAAAAATATTTTTAATCTAAATAAAACATATAAATTTATAGATTTTTTGAATTAGGACTAAATTAATTGAATTCATAAATATATAGGACTAAATGTGTTAATTGTGTCATCTTTTATTAGCTATCACATCATCGACCAGAACTATTTTTCAGATTTGACGGTCTTAGGGAAAACAAAAAGATTGAACCCCTAATTAAAATTTTAAATTAGGATTACGATCGCGTTTTCGGTCATGTAACCTTTAATTGCAGAAATAACAAATGTTATTGTGATCACTGTGAGTATCGTGGTTGTGAAATTTTTTAATAACGTATGCTATTATGAACACAACAATTGTGGATATCATGGTTTCGGATGATATCACTATCGATATATAACAACCGCTATTGTGGTTACAGACCATTATTTAAATTCATGTCTCCAATAATAAATATTTAAATATTTAAAATTTTAAGAATAGATCCATAATAATAAGCATTGAAAAAATTTGACTATAATAAAAAATATTAAAAAACCTTAAGTGTATGTTCATCATAAAAAAATATTGAAAAACAAAATGGGGTCCTAATAATATGTATTGAAAAAATTAGACCCTGAAAAACAAGTATTAAAAAAGAAAATTAAATTTTAAGAATAGACCCATAATAAAAATATTGAAAAAAATTGTGCCTCTAATAACAAATATTGAAAATTTTGGATACTTAATAATAAGTATTAAAAAAAATTTAAAAGTATGTTCGTAACAATAAACATTGAGAAAAATTAAATGATTAATAATAAAATAATAAAAAAGAATTAAATCTTAAGATTATACCCCTTATAATAAATATTAAAAAATAGAACTTTAATAATAATTTTAGGTTCAAATTAGACCCATAAAAATATTTTTTATAAAATAAATCCTAGTAATAAATATTAAATTTTTTAACTATAATTAATATAAAATTATATTTTTACAAATATATTTAGTTATAAAAATTGTGAGCCCTAGGAAATTGCCCCTCCTAGTTAGGGCTCAAATACAACAATGTCATCAACCATTAACTTTTTAAATATATTAGACTAATTTATTATTTTTTTAAATAATGAGCCATTTTATAACTTTTTATAATTGAAAGACTCAATAAAAAAATCACTTTTAAATAGGAAGATTATTTATGTAGTTTACCCTTACTATTATTGTTATTATTTTTTTTATTTTACTGGACCTGAATTCTTCAACTAATCAAATGTTAAGATGGTAGAGAAAATGGATCTTGACTATTCATAGTGAAAGCAATTACAAAAGAATTAGACACAATAATTTAGAGTTATTCAAACTTCTAATTAAGTTCTACATTTATTATTTTATCTTTTCCATTAAAGATTTCTCAAATTAACTCTTTAAATTTCTTCTCTTTTCGGATTCAAGAGGTAACCAGTACAACACAAGACTTATACCTAAAATCTTGTAAAACATCTTTATATAAAAAGAAAAAAAGTATCACAAGATAAATTGTTTGCATAATGAAAGCTCTCACTCAAATTTAAACACTTGAACAAATTTAATAATTAAAGCTCACATGTATTGTCTAATTAAAATTGAAAAAAATTAAACATAACAATGTTTTTATAATCATTTAATATTAAATTTATGGATAATTAGCTTCTATAAATGCTTCAAAGTGTCTTTATAGTCCCAAATAAATTTATAGTGGTTAGTGATCATTGAGATTATTTTAGAATCACTGAATATTTATTTTTAGCCAAAATTTCCATTTAAGTGTAGTAGGTATTGATACTCGTGATACAAGTATAGATACTTGCTCAAGGTAAAATTATTTGTTGAGTAAATAATTGTTTGAATGTATTGTCTCAATATTATCTCAATATGAAAATTAAAGTACAAGAGAAGGAATAAAAATACTCCTCGTTTCTAAGGTAAGTTTAGTTGTCGACGATTTTGGAGGCCATTTGTAATTTTTCAAATTTCATACATAATCATCCATATAAGGTTTAAAGATATTAACACAACTAACATTAGGCATAGAGTTAGGATATTTCATAGACTTATACACGTCAAATTTTACCACTTTGCTGTCAAACTCCATGGTAAGTATTCCACTTCGTACATCAATCTTTGTATGCGCCGTACTCAAGAATGGTCTTACGAGTAGAATTTCATAAGAGTTATCGGAAAGATCATCTTCCATGTCAATCATGTAAAAATCTGCCGAAAAAACAAATTATTTACCTTTACAAGAACATTTTCAAGAACTCCTTCAGGATACACTAAAGATCTGTCGGCAAGTTGAATCGTCACACCTGTTTCCTTCAAAGGCTCAACACTTAATAAATTATAAATTGAAAGAGGCATGATATTAATTGAAGCGCCTAAATCGCATATAGCACATTGTCGCAACCCCTTTTTCAAGCGGTTCGACGTTTTTACTTTAAAAACAAAAACAATAAAGTCGCCACCAATCTTTTTAAAAGGTGTGATTGGATCACCTAAAAATGAGTCATTTTAATAAAATTATTTTATTTTATTAAAACAACAATTTTGGTCTACAAAAAAACTCAAAAACGGGTTCGGGAGTTGGTTATGTGTGAGGAAGGGTTAGCACCCCTACAACGCCCAAAAATTGGTACCTAGCCGATTGCAAATATTTTAATGTCGGAATTTGTAAGTTTGTATAAAATTTAAATTAATATCCATTTATGAATATAATTCAATTTTAACGGTCCTTCCGCCAGGATAGTAAACTTTAATCACCGTCAACATTTCTGGTGTTAACCCGTTACCTCCCTTTGGTAAGACACCGCATTAATTAGATTTCACTTTATTAAATAAAGCAAACAAAGAAATTTAGGTGTGTTGAAAGTTTTTATTATTCTAAGTTCGTGATTATTAATCTAAAAAATATCTATATAAATTTTACCTATTAGGGTTCAAATATTATTAAGTGTGTTTTATTAAATGTGAAGAGAATCTTTACTAAACTTCAAAGGCTCTAAATTAACTAAGGTTGTAATACTAAAGAACCTAACCCTAAGAGTTTTACCTAAACTATTACTAAAAAATAGTTAAATATTTTAAATTAAAAAAATTAAAATAAATTTTAAAACACAATATACCCCTTAAAATATGGATTTAATGAAATTAAAATAGCCCAGTTTATTTGAAATGAACATAAAACTCAAAAACACTATTATTCAACATTTGTTTTAAAATAAAGATCAAAACAACATATTTTAAAAATTTATCAGGTGTTCATGTGAAGAATAAAATAAAAAAACAAAGATTTTTATAACTAAAAAAATATTCTAAATGAATTCAAAATAAATAAATAAAGAGCAAGAGCAAAATACCAGAAAAATATGCTTTTTTTCCTGTACTCAAACTTGAAATTTTCAATACAAACTTGAGAGCTCTCTCTATGTGAGTGAGTTACAAGAATAGAAGATGAATGGTGAAATAGAATTGTGTATGAGTTGTGTCGTTGTGGTGGAAAAGAGTTGTGAGTGTGTGTGGTTTACAAGTGATGGGTGTTTGGTTTATATAGTGCTTTTCAAAACACAAATATATGGAAAATAATCAAAATTAATACACAAATCACTCATTTTTTTGGTAAATAATCAATCAAAATAATCTTGATTTGATTTCTCTCCAAATTTGTTGGAATCTACCCAAATTTGAATGATCTTCTTTCCTTTTTCGTCTTTGACAAATTTTAAATGATCTAGAATGATTTTTTCTTGATTTTTTTCATATCCAAATTGGCAGCATTCCTCTTTTTCTTTAATTTTGGCTTAAAAATCAGTGACAATAGCTGCCCCTTATTTGCTTATCCCGGTGAAACAAGGATAAAACAAAGAATAAAAGACATTGATTTTCACTAGTCGCAAAATCGTTGGACATTTCCATTCTTCTTATGCCTGAACGGATAGGTGAGTTCTATTCTCCTCATGCTCGAATAGATAAGCAGATTCAAGAAAGGGTTCCATTCTCCTCATGCACGAATGGATATGCAGATTCTATTCTCCTCATGCTCGAATAGATAAGCAGGTTCAAAAAATGGGTTCCATTCTCCTCATGCACGAATGGATGTGCAGGTTCTATTCTCCTCATGCTTGAATAGATAAGCCAGTTCTACTCTTCTCATGCTCGAGTAGATAAGTATCTTCAAAAAAAAGGATTCCATTCTCCTCATGCACGAATGGATATGAAGGTTCTATTCTCTTCATGCTCGAATAGATAAGCAGGTTCTACTCTCCTCATTCTCGAGTAGATAAGCATCTTCAAAAAAGAGGGTTTCATTATCCTCATGCACGAATAGATATGAAGGTTCTATTCTCATTATGCTTGAATAGATAAGCAAGTTCTACTCTCCTCATGCTTGAGTAGATAAACATCTTCAAAAAAAGGGTTTTATTCTCCTCATGCACGAATGGATATTAAACCCACCTACAGTTGTTTGCTTGGATGCCCTTGGATACATATTGCAGGCGCAGTCCCTTTTACATTTCATCAGAAATTAAAATTCATGGTCGATGGTCAATTGGTAACTGTTGGGGCAGAGGAGGACATAATTGCCTCAGTAACTACCGACGCACCATATATTGAGATTGATGAAGGCGCGCTTGAGTGTTATTTTAGAACACTTGAACTGATCAATGCTACTTTCATTACTGAAGGGAGCAAGGTCCCTAGGCCAAGTTTGTCCAAGTGTGCCAAGATGCAAGTGAAGGAAACGTTGGGAAAAGGAGCCAAGATTGGAAAAGGCTTTGGGAAACATCTTCAAGGAAGGTTATACCCTGTGATCATCCTGGAAAAGAGGGATCAATTTGGATTAGGTTTCAAGCCAAATGCTCAACAAAGAAAGGCTGCTTTGAAAAGAAAACAAGAAATGAGGACTCCTAGGATAAATGGGGAAGAAATTGAGTGAGAAAAGATAACATTCCCATCTTTGAGCTATAATTTTCGATCGTGAGGATTCATTAATCCCGATAAATTGAATGATGAGGATGAGAAAGGAAAAAACGGATTTGAGAAGATATTTGGGGAATTAAGCATTAATGTTATAATGGACGAGGAGGAAGGGAATGAGTACCTATCCAAGATTTGCCTTTGCCCTGAGCTTAACAATTGGACTGCTGAAGAAATTTTGTAGTCTTTAAATCATTTACAGAGTAATTCTCAAAACTACTCTGTTGTCTTAGTCCCGAAGGTTATAAGGGATATTTTGTAAAGGGCCTATGACGAACCTATATGGTTCTATTTTCAATAAAGATTCCTTTCCAAATAAATCTGTTGTGGCAAACATGTTCTTATAAATAAAATCATAAAAAAGAATAAAAAAAAAAAATGAACCATTCCATTCCATTCATTCATTCTTTTTATTTGGTATCCTTGTATATATTCTTTCAACCATTTTCTTTGTAAGTTTTCAAATATCAATGGTATAAATGATTCAGATTCAGAATTAGAAATTGATTTTGAATTGCCCACGTGTTTGGAAGAAGTTGAAAAATACGATGATGAGGAAGAATATGATCTACCTACTGATCTGATCAGGATAATTGAAAGTAAAGAGAAACATATTTTGCCTCATAAAGAAGAATTAGAGGTATTAAATCTTGGAACCAAAGAAGAAAAACGAGAAGTAAAGATTGGCACCACCATCACTAAGGAGATAGGAAAAAGTTTGATAGAGCTTTTGAAAGAATACAAAGATATTTTTGCTTGGTCATATCAAGATATGCCCGGCATAGATACAAACATTGTCATGCATCGACTCCCCATAAAGTCAGGATGTAAGCGAGTACAACAAAATCTTAGAAGGATGAAACCAGAAATCCTTTTGAAAATTAGAGATAAGGTGAAAAAAAACAATATGATGCCGGATTCCTCGAGCTAGCCAGATATCCAGAATGGGTAGCTAATATTGTCCTAGTCCCAAAGAAAGATGGAAAAGTTTGAATCTGTGTCGATTATAGAGATCTCAACAGGGCAAACCCTAAAGATAATTTCCCATTGCCACATATCGATACCCTAGTAGATAACACAGCAGGTCACACTCTTTTCTCTTTCATGGATGGATTCTCCGGATACAACCAAATTAAAATGTGTCCTGAAGACATGGAGAAAACCACTTTTATAACCCTATGGGGGACCTTCTGTTATAAGGTGATGCCTTTTGGCCTAAAAAATGTTGGGGCAACTTATCAAAGAAACATGGTGACGTTGTTCCACGACATGATGTACAAAGAGATTGAGGTATACGTAGATGATATGATAGCTAAATCTCTATCGGAAGAAGAACACATAGCAAATTTGGAGAATCTTTTCCAAAGGTTGAGAAAGTTCCAGTTAAAACTCAATCCTGCCAAATGTACATTTGAGGTTACATAGGGGAAATTATTAGGCGTCATAGTGAGCAAACGAGGAATTGAGATTGACCTAGACAAGTTCAGAGCCATACAAGAACTCTCTCCGCCTCAAACACCAAAAGAAGTTCGAGGATTCCTAGGGCGATTGAGTTATATTGCCCGATTCATTTCCCAATTGATAGAAAATGTGATCCAATTTTTCGATTACTTCGTAAGAATAATCTAGAAACATGGAATGAGAAATGTCAGACAACCTTTGAAAAGATTAAGAGGCAGCTAACAAATCCTCCTATTTTAGTACCACCAGTCTCAGGGAAACCGTTAATCCTGTACCTAATAGTATATGAAAATTCAATGGGTTGTGTGTTGGGACAACATGATGAGACTAGAAGAAAAGAAAAGGCCATATATTACTTGAGTAAGAAGTTCACCGATTGCGAGACTAGGTATCCTTCTATTGAGAAATTATGTTGTGCGTTGGTATGGACCGCAAAAAGGCTTCAACAATATATGTTATATCATACTACCTGGTTAATATCAAAGTTAGATCCCTTAAAGTTTATGAAGGAAGCATCATCCCTCTCCGGTAGGCTACCACGTTGGCAAATGCTACTCTCAGAATTCGACATTCAGTACGTAAGTCAAAAAGCAGTAAAAGGGAGTGCCATAGCATACTTTTTGTCAAGTCGTTCATGTGACGGTTATGATGCATTAAACTTTGATTTTCCTGATGAAGACCTTATGTGTATTTCAGTCGAGGGAGATAATAACTCAATAGACTCATGGCAGATGAATTTTGATGGCGTTGCAAATGCATTGGGATGAGGAATTGGAGCAGTCCTAATCTCGCTAGAAGGAGATCATTACCCTTTTTCTAGTCGATTGAAATTCTTCTATACTAATAATATGGCTGAATATGAGGCATGCATTCTTGGACTTCGAGCGGCCATTGAGAGAAAAATAAAGAAATTACGAGTTTTTGGATATACCGCGTTGGTTGTTTATCAAATTCGGGGAGAGTGGGAAACGAAATACACAAAGCTGATAAAATATCATAATTTAGTCCTCGAACTAATTGAAGAATTTGATGAGATCACGTTCAAATATCTCCCAAGAGAAGACAACCAAATGGTTGATGCCCTACCTATTTTGGCAGCTATGTTTAAGACAAATGTTCATTCTAAAATAATGACAATCAAGATGCAAACTTTCGATGCCCCAGCCCATTGTTATCATGTTGAAGAGGAAATGGATGGTCTTCCATGGTACCATGATATCATGCAGTATATAAAATGCCAACAATACCCGCCATAGGCAACAAAGAATGATAAGAAAAAAAATCAGGAAAATTGCCTCGGGATATGTCCTTGATGGAGAAGTTTTGTACATAAAAAGTTGAGATCAAATATTGTTAAGGTGCGTGAATGCCAGAGAAGACCAAGTGATCATGGAAGAAGTTCTTGAAGCAGTGTGTAGAATTCACCCTAGTGGTTTTACCATGGCAAGACGAATCATGCGTTTTGGGTACTTCTGGTCTACAATAAAAGGTGACTGCATCAATTATACTCGAAAATTTCATAAATGTCAAATTTACGTCGACAAGGTCCATACACCCCCACAGCCTCTTCATGCTATGATATCCCCATGGTCATTCTCTATGTGGGTCAAAGATGTGATCGGTCAAATCCATCCTAAAGCATCAAATAGGCATAGATTCATTCTGGTAGCACTCGATTATTTCACCAAATTTGTAGAGGCAACCTCGTATGCAAATGTTACTAGGTTAATAGTTTGTAAGTTCTTAAAAAAGGAAATTATCTGCAGATATGGCCTCCCCAAGAGGATTATTACAGACAATGCCTCCAATTTGAATAATAAGATGATAACAGAAGTTTGTGAACAATTCAAGATTAAGCATCACAACTTTGTAATATACCACCCAAAAATGAATGGGGTTGTAGTGGTTTCCAATAAAAATATTAAGAAAATAGTAGCAATGATGAATGAGACGTACAAGGATTGGCATGAGAAGTTGTCATTTGCCTTATATGCTTATAGAACCGCAATACGAACATCCACTGGAGCAACGCCATTTTCGTTGGTATATGAAATGGAGACTGTGTTGCCAATCGAGGTAGAAATTCCATCTCTTCGTGTCTTAATGGAAGCTAAGCTAGAAGAAGCTGAGTGGGTCCAAGCAAGATATGGCCAATTGAATTTAATCGATAAAAAAGGTTGAAAGTTGTTTTTCATGGTCAGATGTATCAAAAGAGGATGATGTGAGACTATGGTAAGAAGATTCGACCAAGAGAATTTCGAGAGGGGGATTTGGTATTGAAGAAAATATTGCCTATCCAAAAAGACATCCAAGGAAAGTGGTCACCTAATTGGTAAGGGCCTTATGTCTTAGCAAAGGCATTCTCTGGAGGAGCTTTGATTTTAGCTGAGATGGATGGAAAGGAGTTCAAAAGTTCGGTGAATTTAGACTCAGTAAAAAAGTATTATGCCTAGAAAAGAAAAAAAATAAAGGGGCAACTGTTGACACTGATTTTGAAATTTTCCAGTACCTCAATTCCTCACGTTGAATTCTCAGTCTTGCTTTTTCATCTGTTGTTTGAAATGGAAACAAATTAGCACCAGCCAATTCAATCCCAAATTTGGAAATTTCAAGGGAGAATCAGATTAACCAAATGGAGCATGATTGATTCTAATAATAAAAATTAAGGAAAGCAAAGCTGGTTTTGAAGAGAAAAATAGGAAAGAAGAAATGTATTTCCAAAAATTCGAACCAAATCAAGCAAATGAGGAAGAAGAATCAATAAAGATTGAAGATTGAATCAAATCAGATTTTTAGGGAAATATTTTCACAGATTTTTAGGTGTTTTGCTTTAATTTATTCCATGTAATTTAGATAGTAAATTCACTATATAAACTACCTCACTCCCCTTTGTAAAACACACCAAGCACAAGAAGTATAAGAAATACAAAGTTTCTTACGAAAATTGTTGGAAAATTGCAAGTTGTGAAATTTTGAAGGTGGAATACAAGGAAGCTTTAGTTTGTTTTTTAATTTTATTTTTTTTATCTTTTAATTTTGTTGAATTGCTTTGTTGAATTTTCAAAAAAGGTTTCAAAAAGGGTGAATTTTTATTGATCACCGCCATCATATGGTGGTCAGTGCCGGTGGAAGGTGACTGACACGGTGGTTAGTTCCCGGTGTTCTTCATTCTTGAAGAACATCAAGAACATTCAAAAGAAAAAATAAAGTTGGGTGTTTGATCCATGTTTTTAAAAAAGGAATGATAAAAAGTGTTTGTGTACTTTTATTAAACGTTCCATCCCTATTGTTATTATTTTTATAAAACATCATATTTTCAAGAGTGTAAAAAGGATCCCTAATCAATTTAATCATTTTTATTTATTCTTTAAAAATAATGTAAAAAATGATTTTTTATGAAATTAATTTGAATATTAGGTTTTAATTCGAATAATGTTGAGTATGCTTTTTTTTAATTATTTATATTTTGCCTTTTTTTTTTGTTTTTATGGTTATATTTTAATAGTTTTGTTTAAACCCTAGGATTAAGTTCTAAAAAAACTTAGTTAGAGCTTTTGTTTTTGAAGTAAAACTTTTTTATAATTAATAAAACACGCTTAAATATATTTAAACCTTATAAAATTCACTTAGACTTTTTTAGGACTAATAATTGATTTAAAATAATAAAAGCTTTCAACACAACTAAATTTCTTTGTTTCTTTGTTAAAAAAGTGGAATTTAACTAATGCGGTGTCTTACCAAAGGAAAGTAATGGGTTAGCGCCAAAAATGTTGGAGGTGATTAAAGTTTACTCTCTTGGCGGTAGGGCCGTTAAAATGGAATCAAAATTCATAAATTGACAATAATTTAACTTTGATACAAACTTGCAAATTCCGACATTAAAATGTTTTATAATCGGCTAGGTACCAATTTTTGGACGTTGTGGTGGTGCTAACCCTTCTCCACACGTAACCGACTCCCGAACCCGTTTTTGAGTTTTTTGTAGATCAAAATTATTGTTTTAGTAAAACAAAATGATTTTATTAAAATGACCTATTTTTAGGTGATCCAATCACACCTTTTAAAAAGATTGGTTGTGACACTTTTGTTTTAGTTTTAAAAGGAAAAAAACGTCGAACCGCTTGAAAAAGGGGTTGCGACACTCGTTTAATATCAAATTTACCAATCTTACAAGGGATAGCAAACATAACTTGGTCCCTGTACTTAGGTGGAATTTTACGTTGAATTACGGCAAAAACATTTTCACCTAAGTTTACCTTTTCATTCCCGATCAACTTTCTTTTATTTCTGCAAAGATCCTTCAAAAATCTAGCATACCTTGAAATTTTACGGATCACATCAAGAAGAGGTATGTTTATCTTCACTTTCTGAAACATGTCAAGAATTTCTTGTTCCTTGGCTTGCTTATCGTGCTTCACTAATCTTGACGGAAAGGGAGGTGGAATGTCATAAGGAGATGGTGTAGGGATAGTGTCATGGGGTCAGAGTTCTGGCGCAGGGACAACCACCCCATGCGGAACCTCAGGTCCCTCTCATACCCGAGGTTAAGCCTTTACCATCTCGATGCTTACTGGTTTCGCCCTCCCATGGGCTCATCAGGGAAGCGGGGACAGCTCCCAACCAGTGTGGTACGCGATCAGCATGCCCATCCGAAGATAGGATGACTGCTCGACACGTACTACACCCTTAATGCTATCCCGCTCCCAAGAGTTAAGCACAACCAGAAAGCAACTCGCTCGGTCCCGCGTTGTTACGACACATGGACCGTGACAATCTCCCCCACCTGATTCATGCACGCCCTCGTGCATGGGGGAGAAACTCTTTCCCTTTTTAGATTATCTAGGAACTAGTGTGCAATTCTCCCACAACTCGCCCTCTAACTAGGGCCGCCCTCCGATGTTGGGCAAAGGTCTACTTGCAACCACCCCATTTCCCAAGGTGTCCTATTGCAGCTTGACCATCCGGAGAACTTTCGCTGCGGCTTCTTGCCTACCCGTCCTCATCTCAATCTCTTTCTAGAGGACCCACTTGCGAACACCCCCTTCTCATTAGGGTGCGAGCTAACACGCTTGTCCATACAACTCGCTCCACAGCACATGGGGTGCTTGGCAAACTCAAAAGCTAGCACACAGCCTCGTTCTGATACCATCTGTCACGGGGTCAGAGTTCTGGCGCAGGGACAACCACCTCGTGCGACACCTCAGGTCCCTCTCATACCCGAGATTAAGCCTTACCATCTCGATGCTTACTGGTTTCGCCCTCCCATGGGCTCATTAGGGAAGCGGGGATAGCTCCCGACCAGTGTGGTGCGCGATCAACATGCCCATCCGAAGATAGGACGACTGCTCGGCACGTACTACACCCTTAATGCTATCCCGCTCCCAAAAGTTAAGCACAACCAGAAAGCATCTCGCTCGGTCCCGCGTTGTTACGACACACGGACCGTGACAATACCCTGTGGTTGGGATTTCTTCTTTATATAGGATTGTGTGGCATCTTCTTTAGGTTTGATAATGGCACCACTTCGAAGGGTGATGGCGTTAACATTTTTTCGCGAGTTTGGCTCAGTTTGGGACGATAGCTTTCCCTTTGATTCAAAACGACTTACAACTAATGTAAATTGACTCATTTGTTTGTCGAATTCTTGAAAGTGTTCCTCAGTCTTTTGTTGGAATTTATCCTAGGATAACGCCAAACGCTCGACAGTTGATTCCAACAATGATTTTTGTGGTTGATATTGTTGCAGTGTAGGTGGCCTAGGTTGATAAGTTTGATTCGATCCATAATTGAGGTTTGGATGATCCCTCCATCCTGGATTATAGGTTTTGGTGTTAGGATCATATTTCCTTCGAGGAGGCCCTAAAAAATTTCCAATGACATTTGTGTGAGCGGTATTATCTTCTTGAAGCATTAGGCAACAATCCGTAGGATGATCCGACATCGTGCATATTCCGCGAAGTCTAGCTGGACTTATTTCTCCTACAATAAGAGATTGAACCATATTAGTTAACTTATCAATTTTATCCTCTAAATAAGATGTACTTATCTCGTGAACCTATCGAGTGGGTTCACTCGAGCGGCCATGGTTGAGATAATATTTCTGACTGCAGTGGGATTCATATTTACGAAGGCTCTACCACTAGTTGCGTTGATCATTTTCATTTCCATTGGAATTAGTCCTTCGTAAAAATATTATAGAAGAGTTTTTTCAGTTAGGCCATGTTGCGGAAAACTAGCGCAAAGTCTTTTAAATCGTTCCCAATATTCTTATAACGACTCTCCATCCTTTTGTCGAATTCCTACGATGCTTCTCCTTAATTCGTTTAGTTTTTCCGCAAGTAAGAACCTGTCAAGAAACAATCGTGCCATATCAGTCCACGTATTAATTGAACCGGAGGTAAATAAAATAACCAATCTTTTTCCAAATCGGCTAAAGAAAAAGGAAATGCACAAAGTTTTATTTGATCTTCAGATACTCCCTGCGATTTCATACTCAGACAAACCATATGAAACTCTTTTAAATGCTTGTGTGGATTTTCGTTTTGCAAGCCGCGAAAAGTCGAAAGTAAATGTATCAAACCCGTTTTAAGTTCAAACGATGTTTCGCCATTTGGGAACGTGATACAAAGTGGTTGTTGTTCATTAGGTGCTACAGATAACTCTCGAATTGTTTGTTCAGCCATTCGTTCTGATCTTTCATCGTCAAAAGTAAATAACTCCTCGGTGTAAGAAATTTCTTCAAAATCAGGATTTGATTTTGGTTGAAAGTCTCGATTCAACCTTCTACGCCTAAGGGTCTCTCCACTCAGTCTCCGGGTAAGAGCTTCAATCTCAGGTTCCTAATCGACTAGTTTCCCCGAAAATGACCTAGTCATAGATCAGAACAAAACAATATTAGTAATTTTATCAAAGTCCCCGACAACGACACTAATTTTACAAGAGTCGAATTGTCAAATAAATAATTTCTATGTTTCTAAATAAAAGAATACAAAGGTAGTATAGAGAAAGTAGGGTCGATCCACAAGGATTAAGGAATTTCCAACATTGAATTGTATTAATCCTGATCAAAAAAAGAAATAATAAATTAGAAAATGAGGGGTTTGAAATTAAATAAAAATAAATATTGAAACTAATAAATTCGAAGGATATAGACTCAAGCTTCGCTTCACCTTATTTCCCAATTGATCATTGAAATAAGTTTTACTTCAAGATCCATGTCGGTTACAGTCTACAAGGCCCAGCCCTTGTAACTTGCTTCTCTCTTCGGTAAATCAATACTCCCAAGTCTATCTCCGGAATTCGGTCTTTACTGGACTAACCACGTTTATCGCCATTAGTGCCAATACAACTTTAAGTACTAGAAAAGCCTGACTCGAGTTATAGCGTCTCACAGAGAAACAAACCTGATCTTGATTTCCCTTAGTGGACCACCACTAAGTTTGTTCACAGGAAGCCAAATTTGCTACCAGCCGATTCTTATTCCCAACAATGATCTAAACAATCTTCAAGTCAACGTGCACTTTTTGAATGAAGACGTCAAGGTCAATAAAGGAAAGGTCGATTGCCAATCCTTGATTTTAGAAAATCAAGAATGTTATCTGAAGGTTTTAAGTGCTTAAGATTCTCACAATAAGGATTGAGTCGTCACTAGCTTTTGGCTAAATAAAAAGTAGCTAAGCATGATTGAGATCATACTTAAAATTTTCTAAAAGAAAAAGAAAAAAAATTCAAAGAAAATAAAAAGAACTAGAGAAAACTTTTATAACCGAAGGGAAAAGTGAAAATGAAGTCCATATCAAGCTTTACCCAATGGATATTTATACTATTCTAAAACCCTAAAATAAAAGAAATAAATAAAAGATAAATCCTAAAGATAATCTAAAATATAAATAATTCAAATTTCAAAATTAAATTTCTAAGATAATTCCTAAGATAATTCCGCAAGATAATTTTCGTCCATCCTTCTAAAAGATGCTAACTAGACTACCTTCTAGAAGTTGTTGCTGACTGGACGATCTAAAATTGCCAGGTCGGAAAACGTCGTGCCCCATGTCGTGCCCGTGACTCCATCCATGATGGATAAAAAATATAGAATTCACTCTTTTATGTTGGTTTTGAAAAATAAGTTCCTACACTGAAAATGATCAAAATAAAATCAAATTAGTAATATCAAATCGACAATGGAAAATAATTATCAATAAAATATATATAAATTTGAACACTTATCATTATGAATCGAGGATAATCGTGCTTCATGTATCTTGACTTCTTACACTCAAAGCATATGATGTGATCCTTCATCTTCTTCTTCGATTCATGTTTTGATTTTCTATTTCTTACTTCATGAATCACGTGAATTTTTTGAAGATCTTAACTATCTCTTCATCTTCAGTAGATGTTTCTACTTTTAAGTTTGAACAAGCCTTTGTGTTGAGCTTCATCTTTTTCTTGTTTTCAATATTCCATTTTGAACTTCTTTTGTGTGGTACCTTTGGATTGTATTTAATGATCTCCTAAAGCTTGTAATTGATGAATTGATTAAATATAATCATATTATTCTTCTAATAAGAATAGTTGGCACCATTGAAGTAAGATGTTGATCGATAGATTGTACCATTTTAACAATCGTTGTATATGACCAAAAATTAAAATAAGGGTATATGACCATTACATCATTTTAATTTCAAATCAATTTTCAACAATTCATAAGACATCATTTTAAAATTCAACATGATCAAAATAAGATTTACAATAATTAAAATAAGGGTATATGACCATTACATCAAATTGTTGTACTCCAACGATGCCAATGCTGAAACCTACGAACGATGGTTCTCTTCAAGTTTTTTTTTTGCAACCTAATGATTAGCGAACGAAAATAGAAATCACGAATGATGAGTTGATAAAACTCATTGGATACACAACCATTCGGTCATAATTTAATCAAATCATAAATAAATGCATGAAACAAATAAAATATGGCGATAATGTTGCTACATTTGTCCAGAATCACTATGTATCAGAACTCACATGTAAAATTTATCATAGGACACATGGATCACAAGTCAAATATATCCACTTAACATATAAAGAAATAACATTTCATCAACACATGATTTATCTTAATTTAACTTACTTTAATAAGCATCATGTTTCACAATCGGGTTTTAAGTATCCATTTCTATTACTATAGTTTATTATATACCCTTAGAAAACCTTTGAAACCCTAAAACTAATTCAAATTTATTTTCAAAATGCTCTGCGTAAATCGATACTTCTATATCGTTATCTCTATATCCCTAAGGGTTTCGAAATTCTCCTCAATTACTAGAATTCAACGTACATTCGAACAATTTTAAAGCTTAGACCTCCGAACGATTGAATATTTAACTAATTATCGATGAGAATAATTTCAAGATAGAGTCTTTACATGAAAGCATACATAGTCATCAAGTAATAAAGTGATAAGTAGAGTATTGTCTTCACAAGGATTGTCTAAGAATTAATTATCAAATTAGTACTTTTAAAATTCGTAATTGTAGACTAAAAATTAACTAAGGAAAACTAAGAAAAGAATATCGTGAAAGAAAACTAGAAAAAAAAAGATAAAGTAAAGTTTAGAATGGAGCACAGTTTGACAAAACACGAGTTTAAGAATAATAAACTAATTGGCAAAGTATATCTGAAATCCACTCATACAAAAGAAACAATTGATTAAGCATTGACTTAATTTTATTTTCGGAAAAGTTCTTTAATAACATTATCTCTGTCGAGTATAATTCCCTAAGTTATTAACCTTAAAAATCTATGTCTATAGGTATTTTAAAGCCTCTAACTTACATGGAAATCCAAATTATATCCAAAAGGGTTAAACTAACTTGAAAGATAAGTCTACTTTATTTGAACTTTCTTCTTCTGAATCGTCTCTCCTGGGTACAATTATAGGCTCTTTGTTTTCTAAGTCATCTATGATATAAAACAACAATGTATACCTTACATTAAGCGTTTGTAATCATTAATTTTATTTAGGGTCTTTTGACCTGTTTAAAATAATGGTCTTTTGACCAATATTATATTAGCTTTATTATATGTTATTTTGTATCATCTTGTATATAGATAAAAGAAAGGAAAAAAATTCAAGGTATATGTATGATAAATATTGTTTTCCTTTAGTTTTTATTTATTGTTATCATTATCTATTAGTATTATAATTATTACTATATTATTATAACAAATTAAAATAAATAAAGACACAACACTAAAATGAAACAATCCAAATTAAATAATTAAATTCTAGTTTTTGATAAACAAAATCTAATAAACAATAAAAGCTCAAAGTTTATTAAATTAACAGTCCAATATAATTTTACCCTCATTACATTAAATATAAGAAACCCTAATTTCATCTTATGTCTTATACGTAGCTGCCTAGTGACCGTTGGATCCAACGATCCAGAACGAACCGATGGAGGCTTCTGGAACTCTCACTCGCCACACGCGCGACCTTTCAGGAATTTCACATGCGCTTGCGTTACATGCACATGTTCCTTCAGATGCCAAATGACTCCTAAGCTCCCGCATTCTACATCGACGTCAACGTCGTTGGTCCCTCCATCGCTCTGACTGTCATACATGCAACAAAAAAAAACTCTCAGAATCATAAAAAAGTTTAAACAATTCAAAATGATAGAAATGCAATAGAATTTCAGCAAATATTCAGGGACAATTCCATTTCAAAGAATTTTCAAAGCATTAGACGAATCCAAACAAAATATACCAACAAAACCAACCGAAAAAAATCATATTTTCTTCTTTTTGTTGTAAAATCGGTTATAAAACCGAAATGAAATCATTGTAATAGGGGCTTTTCCCCGATAATAAAATCAATACAAACAAGAACTTTGAGAAGTATTTTCTCGATTTTCCAGCCTTGCATGCAAACATCAAAATAGATCTAGGCTTTTGTTTAGCTTTTTGGTCATCTAGTCTTGGTACCGCTTAGATCTCTTTGACGATAAACTTTTTTATCTCTTCTCCGAGATCGTAACAGGTGAGTTGGTGAAGGAGCTGTAGCCTTTCCTTTGTTGTTTCATAAAAAAAGAGAGAATAGTTCTATTTTGCTTAGGTTTTTAAGGGAAAGAAGGGTTCATCGAGTTTTTATTAAAAAAACAAAAACAAAAACAAAAGCAGAGAAGTTTTTTTTTAGATTTTGAAAATGAAGAGAGAAAGGGATTTATTATTGATTTTGGTTTTGAAAACGAGTAGAAAAATTTGTTTCAAACTCGTCGTTTTTGGGAAATTGGACGGATTTAAAATGCTAACACCGTTATAAACCGTAACCGACTTCCAAACTTTTTCTTAATTGAATCTCTGATTTTACGGTGTTCAATCTACTGAGCGATAGAGACTCCAACTTTTTCTAAACCCTTTTTAACAACCTTTCAAAATTGTTTGCCAACCTTCTTTTTAAAATCCCTTTTCCAACATTTTCAATTTGTTTCCCAATTCTTTTTTTAAATAAACTCCACTCTTTTTTAAACTATTTTTAACCCGTTTCCTAAATACATTTTCCCTAAATTAAATTTTCCTTTTTAAAAAAAAATCTAGTGACCCTTGCACTTTTTTTTTAATCCTGAAACATTTTTAAGTCTTTATCTATTCCACCTGTAAAAAAAAATTAGTACTCCTCACTTTCTAAACACTAAACTTCTTTTCCAAACATCTAGACTTTTAAATTTTTAACTTTTAATTTTATTTTTGTTTTTTAAGTGTTCCTAGACCATCGTATAGTAAAAACATATAGGCAATAAAAGTATACTTAACAAACAACAAATTCAAGCAACTACATAAGTTGTCACTAAAAATTAATTGAATTTCATCAAAATATCTATAACCCCTTCGACCCGGTCTAGACATTACCCGACTTGAATGATTTACATGGATAATACCGAGGCTAATCTAGAGACTCCCTCGATAAACAACCCTGATAATTTTTGTTTTTATCTTATCTATATGCTTTATTTTGATCCTACATGTTCATGCATAGATTATATTCGAATGCTGCGGAAACAAATAAGGAATGAGTCCTAAAACGTACAATATGCTTCATGGAACAAAATGTAATTTTCATAAATTTAAGGTCTAAACGTGAAATTTAAAGTATCAATCCTTAATTAAGTTCATTAATGTTTGCATCTCAAATTTCAATCCTCCAAAGGTTTCAAGATATTCTCTATATGCAAATTCACCTAAAAACACTTTAAGCACATGTCATGGCATATTAGATAGATGCATTCCTACCTAAATAACCACATCATATATTCAACTCATAAATAGTCATGTTTTATTATCAATAACACTCAAATTCACACATACGGATATCAAGAATCAAATTCCAATATAACTTCATTATAACCACATATATAGTAATAGGTAATTCAAATCCAAGTCACAAAACTAACATCAACTTTAATATTCATCAAATATGTATAAACATATAACTATTTCAAGTATAATTAGCATGAACAATATTCACAATATGTTAAATCATCCCCATTGCTCTCTCACTACAACTAACGTTATAAAGAATACTTGAGCTTTCACTTGGTAATTACCTGGATCCTTGCTTTTCTTTACTGCCTCCACGCTAAATACTCTACATTGCAAGGTAAATGAGAGGGTAAGCATAAGCTTAGTGATTGAATAAAAATATATTTATAAACACCTTGCAATGTAGCCCATAATATACCAAAATCAATTTTAAAAAAAATCATGCTTGTAAGTAAAAACAATGTCCATGGCCGTCAACGCCACTATTTGAAAAAACTCATGCTCGTATAGGGGGTTGGTTGGGTTGGCCCTGGTCATACACCAAGAAAAACAAGAGTAAAATAAAAATAAAAATAAACAAGAAAATAAAGAAAACAAAATTTAGTTGCCAGTCCCCGGCAACGACGCCAAAATCTTGTTGCGTGTCAAAAGTGCGCATTTAGTGCAAGTGGACACATCGAAAGTAATAAGTGATAAGCATTTATCAGATTATCGTCTCCACAGGGATTGGTAGACTTAATATGTCTTCTTCGTCTTCTTGTTTTGTAGAAAGAAGTAAAATAAAACACAAGTGATTGAGTTTGGTTTAACTAAACTAAAATACTAAGCAAAGTAAAGAGACTGAATATTAGAGAGAGATGGGTCAGGATCCAGTTGCGTTGTATTGTTGATTTGATTGACTTGTCTCTGCTCAATGCAATCGTATATCACTGCCTCGGTAGCACTGCAGTTTACTGCCTTGGCAGCAACGATACTGTCCGCCGCGGCAATCCCTTGCTCGTGGGTAGACTTTACCAAAGTTCGACAAAGTGTCCTTGAATGACTCCGCTTATCCCTAAGTCAGAGTGCTGTTGATGACTAGTCCTTGATGATACCTCCCGGCGTGAACCAATTATACTCACCAACCAATCTCACACTTCTTTTAGCCGCTGAAACTCTTAACTTATCCCTAGACCGAGTTAGTGTTTCGCGATTGAAACACCGTACTTACCCCTTTCATGAATCTAACTCTCTCGAGTCTAGATAAATGGATTACTCACAAACTTCCCTCCCGGGCTTGAATGCAAGAACAAGGAATAACAAAGGATAGCAAACCTTGATAATTTTATTGCATTGAAACAAAGACAAAGTACTCTCCTCTCACATATACTAAACAACCTTCACCTAAACCCTAAGAGAGCTTAGAACATGATTGAGAGAAAGAAAACAAGTTATGAGTCGGCTCTTTCTCTCTAAGTATTCTGTGTCTATTACATTGGATGGCTAGGTCTTTATATAGGCTAGACCTAGGGCAAACCTTTCCTAAGTAGAATACAACTTGGAGTAGGGAACAAGTCATGTACATAATTAAAATATTTCCAAGTTTAATTCGGCTAAGGGGGCTTTCTCGCGTGGCTTTGTCTTGGTCTTTTCCTCATGCTAGCCAGCTCCGATCAATGGGCTTTAAGTCCATAAACGTCCCTTGGATTTTTGTCTTTCAATCGCCTACAGTCTTACTTCCTCGCTCTTAGTTGCTGCCTCGGTATCAGGTCCTGCCTCGGCCTTATCGCTGCCGCGACAATGGTTCTCCTGCACAGATATGAAAATGTAGTAAAACGTGCCTTTTCTATAAATATTATCTCTATAAGCATAACTTTTGAATACATCATATTAAGTACATGCATTGGTCCAAGTGGGTGTAAATTCGGTGTTTAATGCCAATAAATGGTGTAAAAAGTGATAGTGAGTTGAGCACTTATCACACCCCCAAACTCGAACTATTGCTTGTCCTCAAGCAATGCAAACCATCAATTTGCCGAATTCTACTCTCTTTTGGTTTTACATGTCCATCTATTCTCCCCACCATAGCTAGGCCTTTTCTTAAGCCTTAACCTTTCGGCTACCCAAGGGTTTACCTAGAAACAAACTATAAGAATTGTGAGTGTGTGTGTTTTTGTGGACAAGTTTGATTAAAGGCTTTCTTAGATAAACTCTAAGTTCAAGACAAGTAGAATTTGGTTAAGTGTTCTCTTCTTTTCTAAACAACCAATTCTTGAGCCAATTTCGGGCACCTCAAGGATTGTGTTTTTCCCTTCGCTAATTCTTTCTTTCTTTTTGATATCCCTTAACGCATACTAGAGCCAATTTTGTGCACCTCTAGTATGATGAAGAGTACTTCCTAGAGCTGGTGATAGGCACCTCTAGTTACTTTTCCAAAAATCTAAGTCTTTATCACCTAAGTTCATTAAAAGAATTCCTATAATCCAACAAGTCCCAAAAGTGTTTAGATTTCTTCCTATAGTAAGCTTCTAAGTTTTCATCCTTAAGTATCCTAAGGTTAAACCTTCTTAACAGAACCTAATCATGGTAAGGAGAAAGATTTCTATAGCCTTAAAGAATAAACTAAGGCAATACTGATGATAAGCAGTGCAAGAGTGTAGGCAGTTAATTCAAGTAAGGCGGGGAGCATGAAAAATAAAAAAAATCAATGGAATACTCCCTTTTCGGCAAGGCCTCGGCAGTAGATTGCTGCCTTGGCAGTGAATCTACACCCCCAAACTCAAACCAAGCATTATCCTCAATGCTTTATATTTGAAGAAATAATCGGGCAACACAACTATGAAATTAGCAGCATATAAAGACAGTAGAAGCAATTAATTTTGAATTAAGAACAAAAATTTAAAGCGACTCCGAAGAGCTGCTTGTAACAATTTTTCTCCTTGGCCGTGCTGCCGATTGCTTTGTTCTTGGTGAGGGCGATGTTTGAGCTTTTGCTTGCCGGGGCGGTTGGACTCTTGTGGGTGGTGTCCGTTGCATTAGGGCCTCGACCTCTTCTCCTTCTTCCACATTGGCCATGTCTTCGGTCAGCATTATGTCCGTGCCACCCTCCATTGCCGTGGCTCTTCCGGTGTGGTGTGTACTTGGTCCGGCGGCGGTGGAGCTTTGGTGCACATAGGCATCTATCTCAGCTGATAGACTGCCCATGATGATTGGGGATCGGGGTGGAGTGATGAATACTGCCCTCCGTTTGTTTGGTCTTCTGCTGGCAGATGATGCCGCGGCAGAATCCGCTGCCTTGGATGGGCCAGCAGCCTGGTACTGCGGTGGAGGGTCCGTATAGAAGAACGACCTTGGTCCTCCCGGAGCTGGTGTAGTTTCGGTGTAAGGGTCGACTGTGACAAACATATTACTGGGAAACTCTAGAAATTGTGCCCCTTGGTTTGGAAAAGCATGGAGCATCATCTGGGCGAGTGTGCCGCTGAAATCTCTTTGGTACTCCATGTACCTCTGTTGTCTGAGGTCCATCGCTGCCATCCTTTGCAAAATCTCCTGGTATGGTTCTGCTGCGGCAGAGGTGTGGGCAGTATCAGGTATGTCTATCGTGTACTGGACCCCGGTAGCGGTATCAGCCGTGAACTGCTGGGGCGTTGCTTGGACTGGCTCCACCTGCGTGATCTGTATGACTTTGTGACAAAAGTCCCTGGTCCATCCTCGCCTTTGGGGAGTGTATTCGTCCGTATCTTCGATTGGCACACCTGCGGCAACACACAAACCTGTGATCAAACATGGGAAATATAATGGTCCCCTATCTTTCTTACTGCATTCGTGAATTTCACGTAGGACGATCTCTCCAACATTGATGGTTCTTTTGTTGATGATCGATTGGATAAGCACCAATCGCCTCCGGTCCACCGTGCTGTTGTGGGACGTAGGGATGAGGTGTCTCTTGAGAAAGGTATTCCACATCTTGGCCTCGGGCTTTAAGCTCTGTCTTGTTACGGATCCTCTATGGGTACCGGTTTCCCATGGAGTATTCTCGTAACAAAGATCGTCTTTGATTAACTCGTAATCCTCGGCATTGATGTCTTCCAAGAATTCAGCGTGAACATCACTGTTTGGAGTGAGGCCGTAGAAGTCGTTGATGATCTCGGCATCCAATTGGACCGGCCTACCGCGGCAGTGAACAAAGAGGGAATCTTTGCTGGGCCCGTGCGCATAGAATTCCCGCACGATGGTTGCGTTCGCCTGGGCAGGTTGAAGATAGAAAATTTCCCAATCTTGGTACTTGATTCTGTAAAAAAGATAATGTTCGATGCCGTAGTTTTCATCATCCGAATGTTGGAAACCTTGTTCTTCCCATAATTGCCGGGTGATGAAAGATCGGTTGAAACGATCTTCAACGTTGGCTGGGGCAAATCTCTTGTAGGTTGCCATCAAGATTATGAGATGATTTCTTGAAAAGAATCTGGAATTTTGTGAAGAATTGTAAGTAGGCAGAGAGTAATGTGAGAGGAAGATTGTTATGAATTCTAAAGAAAACAAGAAAGTAAGAGTGAATAGTTCAAGAGGAAGGGGTTTCTTATATAGGCCTCGGCCTTGTGACCGTTTGAATCCACTAGCCGTTTTGTAGCCGTTACTCTTTACTGCCGTTTCCTTTTCTGTCGCGATAGGAATCTCGGCAGACTAGCCGTTATACTGTTCTGCCCGTTGAGACTGCTGCGGCCCTGACACTGTTTCTCTGCCTCGGCAGAGTTCCTGCTGTGAACTACTTCTCCTTTATTCTTGCTTATTGTCCTAAATAGAAATTAAACACACAAAAAGAAAAGCACTTAAAGCAAAAATAAATTCGAAAAAATAATAATAAACTAATTCTAATATATTAATAAAGAAAAGGGAGAAGATCATGTTACTGGTGGAGAGCATGCAAATGCATCTCCCAAGATGATTCTCTCTCGTTGGCCCGAATTGTAAATCAGTTGTAGGCCACTCCCTTTTGCTGTGTGTCCATCCACTTTTGGCTTAATCTTTTTACCAACTAATCTGCCGAGCATTCTGCCAAGGCAAGAAGTTTTGGTACTTCTTGTGTGAATGGCCTTGCACTCCTCTGGATCATCATATTTTTTTAAGTTGTGGAATGCATTGAGTTTGACTTGTTGGTCATTGACCTGCATTGTCAACTCTCCTTTTTCCACATCAATTAGGGTGCGTCCAGTTGCAAGGAAGGTCTCCCCAGGATGATCGGTGCATTGTCATCTGCTTCACAATCAAGAACATGAAAGTCAGCAGGAAAATAAACTTATCAACTCTTACCAGTATGTCCTCGATTTTGCCTTCTGGTTGCACGTAAGATCGATTCGCTAGTTGGAGCATAATTGTTGTAGGTTTTGCCCTTCCTATTCCAAGCTTTTGGAAGACCGATTTGGGCATTAGATTGATGCTAGCTCCAAGATCGCATAGGGCCTTACCTTCATAATTTTTACCTATTGCACAAGGTATGATAAAGCAGCCAGGATCTTTTAACTTCGGTGGCATGCGATTGTGCAGCATTGCCATACATCCCTCTGTAGCAGCCACTGTTTCGAACTCACCTATTCGTTTCCTCTTTGACACCATATCCTTTAAGAAATTGGCATAGTTAGGCATTTGTTCAATTGCCTCTACGAACGGTATGTTAATGTGGACTTGCTTTAGAATATCAAGGAATTTCTTGAATTGCTAGTCCTGTTTTTACTTTTTCAACCTTTGTGGGAAAGGTGGTGGTGGTCTTATCTCATCTAGGGTTTCTTTAGTTTGGAATTTAATACCTGGCACCACTAGGGTTGTCGTTGTCTCGACAGGCTATTCAAGAGCTGTTGTACTCTCTGCCGGGGCAGTGTTATCAGCTTCAGTTTGCTCAGCCTCTTCTTTTGCTGGATCCGTTCATTGAATTTGGCTCTCTGGGATCTTTTCCTTCAACTGTAGACCACTCTTAGTAGTAATTGCTTTGCACTGTTCATGGCCCATTACCTTAGCAACTTCAATATTTCTAGGTAGTCCTCCTTGTGGTCTAGTGTTTATGTTTTGAGCAAACTGCCCAACCTGAGTTTCTAGCATTTTAATGGCCACTTCTTGATTTTGCAACCTCATCTCAGTCCTATTCATAAAAGCATCTGTCCTTTTGATGAAATTACTATTCTCTGCCATGTATGACTCAGTTTTCATCATAAAGGCTTTGAGAGTGTTCTCCAACGAACTTATCGGTTGCTGTTGCATCTGCTACTGCGGCATTAACTGCTGGGCCTGCTGATGCGGCAGTTGTTGCATCGGTTGCTGAAATCCTGAAGGTTGGGTGATTGGGTTTAAGGCATTGTTCGGGTTGCTCCATGATAGGTTTGGATGCCTCTTCCATGAGGGATTGTATGTGTTGGACATCATATTGTTGCGGTTGTAGTTCCCAACATACATACCGGTTTCTTGATTCATGCAATCAGAGGAACTGTGGTTACCTCCACATAGGTCACAATAAGAATCAATTACCTTAACCTCACGGGTATTTTGCTGTAATTGTAGGTTTTGCACCATCTTGGTAAGAGAGGCCAATTGTGCTGCCACTGAATTCGATGTGTCTAGCTCGTTCACCGTGGCTTGGCGTCTTACTCCTCCTCGCCTAGATGTAGGAAATTGAAAATAATTTTTCGCGAGTTTGTTTAGTATCTCGATAGCTTCCTCAAGTGCTTTATCAAGGAGTGTTCCGTTTGCCGAGGCATCTAACATCATCCTTGTCGGGGCATTCGTGGCATTATAGAACATTGTCAGTTGTGTCCATAGGGGAAATCCATGCAAAGGACACTTGTGTAGTAACTCCCTGTAGCGCTCTCATGCCTCGTACATTGGTTCTTCATCTGCCTGTCGAAAAGAAGTGATTTCATTACGAATTTTGAAAGAGTTGCAAATTTTCATGAAGGACTTAAGGTGTTGCCTTGCGTCTTCAGTTGCAGACCCATCAAACTGTCCAATAGTGTTAAGCATATTGAACATAACAGGTTTCAGTTCAAAGTGGGCTGCTTCTATCTCCGGTGTAACAACTCCTGGGTTTAATCCATTTAAGTCCTCTTCCAAGAAGTCTCTGACAGTGAGCTTCCGCGGCCCAGGTGGCGGCGGTAAACCTCCATTACCGGCAGGTAAGTTTTGTCCTGCCGGGTGATCTGCCATAGCCTCTTGGATTTGTCTCCTCAACCTTAGCCTTGTTCGTTCGATCTCTGGATCTAATTCGTATTAGGGGTTGGTTGGGTTGGCCTTGGTCATACACCAAAAAGAAAAAAAGTAAAAGAAAAAGAAAAAGAAACAAGAAAATAAAGAAAATAAAATTTAGTTGCCAGTCCCCGACAACGGCGCCAAAAACTTGTCGCGTGTCAAAAGTGCACGTTTATTGCAAGTGGACACATCGAAAGTAATAAGTGATAAGCATTCATCAGATTATCGTCTCCACAGGGACTGGTAGACTTAATATGTCTTCTTCGTCTTCTTGTTCTGTAAAAAGAAGTAAAATAAAACACAAGTGATTGTGTTTGGTTTAACTAAACTAAAATACTAAGCAAAGTAAAGAGATTGAATATTAGAGAGAGATGGGTCAGGATCTAGTTACGTTGTATTGTTGATTTGATTGACTTGTCTCTACTCAATGCAATCGTATATCACTGCCTCGGCAGCACTGCAGTTTACTGCCTTGGCAGCGACGATACTGTCCGTCGCGGCAATCCCTTGCTCGTGGGTAGACTTTACCAAAGTTTGGCAAAGTGTCCTTGAATGACTCCGCTTATCCCTAAGTCAGAGTGATGTTGATGATACCTCCCGGCGTGAACCAATTATACTCACCAACCAATCTCACACTTCTTTTAGCCGCTGAAACTCTTAACCTATCCCTAGGCCGAGTTAGTGTTTCGCGATTGAAACATCGTACTTACCCCTTTCGTGAATCTAACTCTCACGAGTCTAGATAAATGGATAACTCACAAACTTTCCTCCCGGGCTTGAATGCACGAACAAGGAATAACAAAGGATAAGCAAACCTTGATAATTTTATTGCATTGAAACAAAGACAAAGTACAATCTCCTCTCACATATACTAAACAACCTTCACCTAAACCCTAAGAGAGCTTAGAACATGATTGAGAGAAAGAAAACAAGTTATGAGTCGGCTCTTTCTCTCTAGGTATTCTGTGTCTATTACATTGGATGGTTAGGTCTTTATATAGGCTAGACCTAGGGCAAACCTTTCCTAAGTAGAATACAACTTGGAGTAGGGAACAAGTCATGTACATAATTAAAATATTTTCAAGTTTAATTCGGCTAAGGGGGCTTTCCCGCGTGGCTTTGTCTTGGGCTTTTCCTCATGCTAGCCAGCTCCGATCCATGGGCTTTAAGTCCATAAACGTCCCTTGGATTTTTGTCTTCCAATCGCCTACAGTCTTGCTTCCTGGCTCTCAGCTGCTACCTCGGCATCAGGTCCTGCCTCGACATCAGGTCCTGCCTCGGCCTTGACGTTGCCGCGGCAATGGTTTTCCTGCACAGATATGAAAATGCATTAAAACGTGCATTTTCTGTAAATATTATCTCTATAAGCATAACTTCTGAATATATCACATTAAGTACATGCATTGGTCCAAGTGGGTGTAAATTCGGTGATTAATGCCAACAAAAGGTGTAAAAAGTGATAGTGAGTTGAGCACTTATCAATAACCAATCATGAAAATACACCTTAACATCCGTGATAAGTAGCACTTACATGTAATACAACACATATATCACAATATAATTATTAACTCTAATGTATCACCAAGGCATTTTATACACGTACGCATTTTAATTATAATACACTCACATCCTATTGATCGATTAACTTATCCACGTTTCATCATCTTTAATACCAATACTAAAAAAAAACAATGCTAAAGTTTTGAGTTAAAAACAGTAAAGTAAATTCATGCATCCCATCAATACATGCATTAAATGCATAAACCGGTAAAAACTACTTTTTTCATGTTTTCATAACAAAACTGTGGGAGCATCATATACTTATAAATTTTTTTGTAAAAATATTCTCATGAGCATTAAAACACATGCATAATCATATATGCACAACACAATAAGAGCATGATAAATAACATTGTAAAACAAGGCATAATATGGGAACTTTTAAGAAAGCAATACTTAAAACTTATTTTCGAGTATAGGGAGGTTTTTCACACCTTCCTTACGCCCCAAACCTTTAAAAAAAACATTTAAAACCACTTCAAATTGGAAGCCCTCAAAATCCACTCACTAATTTACCAAAACTTGCTCGACAAGTCACCCGAAAATGCGATTCGGCTTTCTGATCTCCTTCAAAATTGTTCATCTACCTCCTGACCTAATTAAAGCATCAAAACCAGAGGGTTTAGTGCATTATAACACACCCAAACATCTCTCAAGTGGGACCAATACATGACAGCCCTAAAAACACCATAAAACCTAACCGAAAGTCACCAAAAACCTTTCCAAACACCACTAAACCTTAAGTCCGGGATTAGATAATTAAAAGCCATCTTAATTAAATATAAACACTTCAATATTCATGTATTTAGGCATAAAAAACAACCATGTAAAACCCTTGAACGAAATTCAAGAAAACAATGGAATTTTTATCAAGAAAACCGATTTTATTGATTCAAGACTTTAAAGATTGTTTCAATCAACCAAGAACTTAAGAATTTCATTAAAGAACTTTAGGTTTCAGAGGTTTGAATGATTCTCACCTCCAAAATTGACCCAACCGAAGGAAAAAAAAAGAGATTTTGAAGAAGAAAAATACAGGAAAATAAACCAACAAAATTTTATTAAAAAGAATGGATATTTACCTTGAAAATATGATTATGTCTTGAGAAGTTAGAAACCAGAATCTTGGAGAAGGGTTTAAAGATTGATTCAAAAATAAAGTTTTTCAAGTAAAATCGAAGAAGACAATTATAAAGAATTAACCAAACAAATTTTTATTGAAAAGATTGATGTTTACCTTTTAAAATATGATGAAATATATGCCAAGAAGATGAAAAGTCAAAATTTTAAAAATAGTTTTAGGTTTATGACATAAAAATAGGTTTTTAGGATTAATATTAAACTATTTGGCTATTAATTAAAATTATGGGTTATGGGTTATTAAAATAGGCCCTTTGAAGGCTTTGATAAGCTAGGACTAGGATTGGATCAAATCCCCTTAAAGATTCAAAGTTTTGGCTTAATTTATGAAATTATCCTCAAGTTTTCGATTTTTACAAAATAGTCACTAATTTCATAATCGTAGGGATTCAATGATTAATTTTCGAAATTGATTTGACCTAAGTCAAATAAGTACTAAATAATGATTTTAGGATATTTTTCCATAATTTATTTTGATTAAAAATCGATTTTTAATTATTTAATCCCGAACTAAGCTAAACCGACGAATTCGGTTTACTAACTTCTAGGCCTATTTTTAGGGTGTTACAATATCTCTAGCCAAATAATATTTCGTTCATAGCCAGGATTTAGAGTAGTAAAGTATCAAGCTTAATCATCCTCAAAACCAACATAAATAAGGGACGGAATAAGATAAAATGGTTCAGAAGGTGTTCTTCCCAGTCAACCCCTCAAATGATTCGATGATGTACCTCGCATTACAAGCTTCAGCTCTCGTTCTCACGTTCTGCTATCAGATATTTTTGCACCTTGCACAAACAGCTCCTCGTCACCTTGTTTCCTCCTTTGATTCTCTCCCCATGTTCTTTCCTTGTTCGCCCTAAATTAGCTGATCTAGTAGATTAAAAGGTTCTTTAATGATATTATTGAAGGCTAAAATCCTAATTATTTCTAGAGTCACCTATCAATTAGATTAAAGGGTTCTTTAAAGATTTTATTAAAGAATAAAGGGTAAAGATACTGATTATGATAACAAAAAACTCTTAAACTGTTGAAAACAATTTCACAACATGTCTCTCATAATGTTCAGGATTTGGATGAACATCCAAAATCTGAAATTAACATGACAATAAATCGTTAATTTGGATAGTAATAAATCTATAAATATGCAGCCTTTCTTCGGTTAAAACAGTAAAGGCTTGATTGTGATATAATTGTTGGGGAACAATTTGGTAGTAAATGCTCATCAAAATGTGTTTAAATTCCTTTGTAAAAAGAAAATAAAAACGGTCTTCTTCAGCATAGATACTGTTGCCAATCAGTACATAATTACTCTTCATTGTCATTCCACTTGAAGAGTAGCTAAAATCTGATTCTTCATAAATTGCAAATCTTGGCATTCAATAAAAGAAACAAATGCAAATTGCAAAACATCTATAAATATTCCCAACAGTCTACCTGATGTTTTAAGTTGCATTTTGCATCTTCTATCCTAGCTTTTTCAACAATGGTGAAGAACAATTCAGTCCAGGGTCGACGGAAGATCGAGATGAAGAAGATTACAAAGAAGAATAATCTTCAAGTAACCTTCTCGAAACGTCGTTCAGGTCTTTTTAAAAAGGCTAGTGAACTTTGCACGCTTTGTGGAGTTGATGTCGCCATCATAGTCTTTTCCCCTGCAGGAAAGGTCTTTTCTTTTGGCCACCCTCATGTCGAGTCTACCATCGATCGGTATCTCACTCGAAACCATTCAATTCATAACTTAAACACGCATTATAACGTTGGTGAATCTCATCGAGATGCCAACATTCGTGTGCTTAATGCACATCTTGCTCAACTTGTTGACCTTTTGGAAGTTGAGAAAAGGAAGGGTGAAGCACTTGATGAAGTAAGGGAAGCCGGTCGAAAGCAATGGTGGTGGCAAGCTCCGGTCAACGAACTCGGATTGAGTGAGATTCAACAGTTGAGGAATGCACTCCAAGAGCTGCGGAGTAATGTCTGGCCAATTTTGCTGAAGTTTGCGATTGAGTCCCGCAATTTCTGGCCAATTTTGTCCCCAAATTGTGTGGAAACTAGTGGTTTTGACAGTGAAGACAATGAACTGAATACTTCTTCTGGTATAACACAAATGTATCAATTTGACCCCAAATTATATTGTGATTTTTGATTTTTCACATAATCGAAGTCCAGAATTTTATGTTGAAATGTTGAGATAAAAATGATTAAATCATATTTTTTGTAGTTGATTCACATCAGTCACTGTGGCCCGTATTTTTAGCCTCCTCTTCGCCACCAGCAACTAAACCGGAATCCTAATTTGATATCTTTCAAATTTTCCAAATCTCTAAAATTCTAAAACCCAAAATTAAATCCCTAAACCAAATTCTTCGAACCATAAAATAATAATTTAACCCTAAAATCTAACCAACTTATCATCCCTATCAACTATCCTCTATCACGCCCATACCACTAATCTACCCCGACCATTCGACCATTATCAAAATCCACAAAACCTAAAAAATCCAAGACTATATCTGCAAAAGCAAGAGTGAAGAGTTATTTTTGTATCGCAAGAATTGTGTTATAAAAACTCCAATGAAATCAATGTAAAAAGTTTTAATGGGAAAAAATAAAAAATCTAATAGCAATATTGTTTTTATTCTTATTTTGAAATAAAAAAGGGACTCTTCAATTTCAAAAAATCAGAAGCTTTGTTTTGTTTTGAATCCAAAATCAAATTTAAGGAAATAAAGGGAGTTAAAATCGAACCTGTGGAGGAACCATCGTGTATGGGCGTGTTGTAAACTTTTTTAAGTAGTTCGATGCTTTTTCAAGTAAAAACAAAACAACGAATCCGTCATTAATCCTTTTTAAAATGAATGATTGAATTATCTAAAAATATATCATTTTAATAAAATTATTTTATTTTATTAAAATAATAATTTTTTATATGCGGAAAAATAAATTTGGGAGTTAGTTACGCGTAAAAAAGATTAGCACCACACAACGCCGAAAAATTTGTACTTAACCGATTACAAAATGTTTTAATATTAAGTTCACCTAAAATTTAAATTAATATTCATTTATGAATTTGATTCTATTTTAACGACACCATTACCAAGTTAGTAAACTTTAATCAACTCTAACATTTTTTACGCTAACCTGTTATTTTCTTTTCGTAAGACACTAGATTAATTAAGTTCTAATTATTTAATCAATCAAACAAAGAAATTTTGATACGTTGAAAGCTTTTATTATTCTACGTTAATGATTATTAACCTAAAGAATGTCTTCAAACCCAAAACCCAAACCTAATTCTATAACCCTAGACACTTAACTTGAAACATATATAATGTCCCAAAACCTAAAATCTTAAATCTTACAATCATTAATAATTAAAGTGCAAGCTTAATACCTTAAACCTGTAACCTATAACCTTATCCTATAACCTAAAAACTCAACTTAAAACATATATTAAACCCTTAAACCTAAACATCACCCCCTAAATCTTACAATGACTAATAATTAAAATACAAGTCTAATACTATAAACCTTTAATCCCTTATCCCTAAACTAATTTAATAACCCCAGATATTCAACTTGAAACATATACCTTTAAACCCCAATCTTCACCCTTTGAATCTTGTAAACACAAATAATTATACTGCAAGCCTAATCTCTAAACTAATCCAATAACCCTAACTATAAATATTAATTAAATATATCCTAAACTCCAGAACCAAAACACATAAACTAATCTCATAAGTCAAAACCCAAGAGAAAACTATTTCAGTGGCCACCAAACTATACTAGTTTGGTAATCCAACTATCGAACTTGTAAATTAAGTCATTGAACTTATTAAATTAACCTATTTTGACCATCATTATTAAAATTCAAATAAACAGGCAACGAGATGATGACGTGGCAATTAACGAAAATTTATAAAAATATACATTTGGACTTTGTTATTTACCTATTATATCATTTTAATCCAAATTTTAATTTAATTAAACAATTTTTTTAGTCTAATCAGATGATAAAATATATCATCACCTAATGAAAGAAAAAAAAATCAAGAATTAAAGAAAGATTACTTAACATTAGTCTTAAACTTACAACCGTTTAGGTAAAATCTAAGGCGTTTACCATTGTGCCAAACCAATTTTAATGACGTGAGTTGTACTATTTAATATATATCTTATTATAAAGTAAATCTGAGGAAATAAACAAGTAAAAATAGTTTAAAGGATATTCAAACGTAAAATATTTTAAATCTAATATTAAATAAAATATTTTAAATATTTGATTTTAAATATTTAAATTTAATATTTTTCAAATCAAATATTCAAATATTTAAATAAAATATTTAATCAAATATTCGATTTTAATATTTGAATATTCAAATAAATATTTGAATATTCGATTTAAATATTTAAATATTGTCGCGCATGTAATGTCCTAGCTCTTATAGTATTAGTATACACTTATGTCAAATTATAGTATAAAAGATATCATTCCCAATAAGATTGGTATTACTTATATAACTTATTATTCCTGCACAATAAAAAGTAAAAACACAAGTGAAGATGATTTGGTTTGTTATTAAACTAAAGAATTTATCTAAAGCAACAAAAATAAATGATCAAGTAATCGAAGATGAGAGATAGGCCAGGTTATAATGCTTCGTAGCGTGGATTCATAATATAGATTATCTCGGTTTTGCGATGCAAGGTCAAGATTGCCGCCTCGGAGGGTCGCTGAAGGGTCGCCTTAGCTGCCTCGGTGGGGTTATAGTTGAGCAGTAAGTTAACTATTTAAAGTTCGATAGAACGTCCTTTAATAATCATCCTTGCCCCTAATTTAGTGTGCTATTGGTGGATATGTCTAGATAATACCTCACAACGTGAATCAAGGATGAACAACAACCGATATCACGTCTCTTTTAGTTGTTGAAATATAAACTTATCCCTAAGTCGAATTAGTCTTTAACGAACTGTGTAAAATCGTGTTTACTCGTTTCGTGAGTCTAATTCTCTCGATATTAGACAAATATGTTTTTTCTCACAAACTTCTATCTTGAGCTTGAATGTAAGAAAAAGTATGAACTAAGAGTAAACAAACTTTGAAATCAAACTAGCATTAATCAAAACATAAAAAATAGAAAATTCCTCTCACAACTACTCCACAAAATAACCTAAGCCTAGAGAAAGTTTAGAACATGATGAGGATAGGTGTCGGTTAGGGTTTTCTAGGTGAAGACTCGATGCCCTCTACCTTCTACCTAGGGTATGTATTTATATATAGGCTTGGTCTATGTCAAATCCTTCTAAAGGTAAGAATTTAACTTGAAATAAAATACAACTTTATTATATAAATAAAATATCTTAATTTCATTTCCTAGTTTACTCTTATTGAACTTTTTTCACTTGGCTTTGACCATGGATTTCCTTGCTCTTTATTGTTCCGTTCTTATCACAACTTTTCTAGAAAAAATTAGCTCTTTATCTTCTTCAAGTCGCACACCATATCTGAAAGTCCAAGTTCTGCATCGGTGACATTATTTGCCGCCTCAGAGGGTGCAACGCTACGTCTCATTCAGGTCTTGATTAAATTGCTTATTCATTAATTCAACATATCTCAGTAATATCCGATGGCCTTGAACTACTATTGTCTTCCTCGTCTGTTGCGATAGAATACTATTGATAAGTGCTCAACACACTATCACTTTCTACTCCTTTTATCGGCATTTATCACCAAATATTCACCCACTTGAACCAATGCATATGCTTAATGTGATATATTTAGAAGTTATACTTAAATAGATACTATTTACAGAAAAAGACACGTTTTACTGCATTTTCATATCTGTACAGGAGAACCAGTGCCGCGGTAGAGACAATGTCGAGGCAGGACCTGATGCCGAGGCAGCAGCAGGAAGACAGGAAGCAAAGTGATACGCAATGGAAAGACAAAAATCCAAGGAACGTGTCTGGACTTGAAGCCCATGAATCGGAGCTGGCTAGCACAAGGAAAAGCCCAAAG
This sequence comes from Abelmoschus esculentus, assembly GCA_035048815.1. Classification (NCBI taxonomy): domain Eukaryota; kingdom Viridiplantae; phylum Streptophyta; class Magnoliopsida; order Malvales; family Malvaceae; genus Abelmoschus; species Abelmoschus esculentus. The sequence goes on along the minus strand of JAUCBN010000061.1, from coordinate 1,131,518 downwards.
GAAGACCACGCGGGAAAGCCCCTTAGCCGAATTCAAACTTGGAAATATATTATTATTATGTACTCGACTTGTTCCCTACTCCAAGTTGTTTTCTACTTAGGAAAGGTTTGCCCTAGGTCTAGCCTATATAAAGACCTAGCCACCCAATGTAATAGACATCGAAATACCTAGGGAGAGCCGACTTCTACTCTTGTTTCTTTCCTCTCCATCATGTTCTAAAACCTTCATAGGGTTTAGGTGAAGGTTGTGGAGTATTTGTGAGAGGAGATTGTACTTTATCTTTCATTCAATGCAATAAAGATTATCAAGGTTTGCTTATCCTTTGTTATTCATTGTTCTTGCATTCAAGCCCGGGAGGGAAGTTTGTAAGTGATCCATTTATCTAAGCTCGGGAGAGCTAGATTCACGAAAGGGGTAAGTACGGTGTTTCAATCGCGAAATATTAACTCGGCCTAGGGATAGGTTAAGAGTTTTAGCGGCTAAAAGAAGTGTGAGATTGGTTGGTGAGTATAATTGGTTCACGTCGGGAGGTATCATCAAGGACTAGTCATCAACAACACTCTGACTTAGGGATAAGCGGAGTCGTTCAAGGACACTTTGCCGAACTTTGGTAAAGTCTGCCCATGAGCAAGGGATTGTCGCGGCGGACAGCGTTATCGCTGCCCAGGCAGTAAACTGCAGTGCTGCCGAGGCAAAGATATGCGATTGCATTGGATAAAGATAAGTCAATCAAGTCCACAATACAATACAATTGGATCCTGGCCCATCTCTCTCTCTAATATTTTGACTCGTTATTTTTATTCAATTATTCTAGTTAAATAAATCACACCCATTCACTTGTGTTTTTATTTTTTCTACAGAGCAAGAAGATAAAGAAAGCATATTAAGTAGATCGGTCCCTGAGGAGACGATAACTCGATAAATACTTATCACTTATTACTTGCGATGTGTCCACTTGCACTAAACGCATACTTTTGACACGCGACAAGTTTTTGGCGCCGTTGCCGGGGACTGGCAACTAAATTTTGTTTTCCTCATTTTCTTGTTTCTTTTTATTTTTATTTTTACTTTACTTTTGTTTTTCTTGGTGTATGACCAGGGCCAATCCAACCAACCCCTTATACGAGTTAGATCCTGAGATTGAAAGAACAGGGCTAAGGTTGAGGAGACAAATCCGAGGAGTCATGGCAGAGGTTCAGGCAGGACAAAACATACCTGCCGGCAATGAAGTTCTATCGCCGCCACCTGGGCCGCGGCAGCTAATTGTCAGAGATTTCTTGGAGGAGGACTTAAATGGACTAAACCCAGGAGTCGTTACACCCGAGATTGAAGCAGCCCATTTTGAACTTAAACCTGTTATGTTCAACATGTTAAATACAATTGGACAATTTAGTGGGTCTGCAACTGAAGACGCAAGGTAGCATCTCAAATCCTTCATGGAGATTTGCAACTCTTTCAAAATCCAAGGAGTCCATGAAGATGTCTTGCGATTAAAGCTATTCCCCTATTCACTGAGGGATAGGGCGAAAGCTTGGTTGAATAGCATTCCAGCGGGATCTATTGGATCCTGGAGTGAACTTTGCCGTGATTTCATTACTCGCTTTAATCCTACTAATCTATATGATAGAATTCGTAATGAAATTACTTCTTTCCGACAGGCTGAAGACGAACCAATGTACGAGGCATGGGAACGCTATAGAGAGCTATTACACAAGTGTCCGCTGCATGGATTTCCCTTATGGACACAAGTGGCAATGTTTTACAACGCCACGAATGCCCCGACAAGGATGATGTTGGATGCCTCGGCAAACGACACACTCCTGGACAAGGCGCCCGAAGAAGCTATCGTAATCTTGAATAAACTCGCGAGGAATGATTTCCAGTTTCCTACATCTAGGCGAGGAGGAGTAAGACGCCAAGCCACGGTAAACGAATTAGATTCATCAAGTTCAGTGGCAACACAATTGGCCTCTCTTACTAAGATGGTGCAAAACCTACAATTACAAAACAATACCCGTGAGGTCAAGGTAATTGATTCATGTTGTGATTTATGTGGAGGTAACCATAGTTCTGTTGATTGCATGAATCAAGAAACCAGTATGTATGTTGGGAACTACAACCGTAACAATGTGATGTCCAACACGTACAACCCCTCGTGGAAGAGGCATCCAAACTTATCCTGGAGTAACCCAAATAATGCCTTAAACCCAATCACCCAACCACCGGGATTTCAGCAGCCAATGCCATAGCAGCAAGTCCAACAACCGTTGCCGCCGCCGCAGATGCAGCAGCAATCGGTCAATTCATTGGAAAACACGTTAAAGGCCTTCATGATGAAAACCGAGTCATATATGGCGGAAAATAGTAATTTCATCAAGAGGACCGACGCCTTTATGAATAGGACTGAGATGAGGCTACAAAATCAAGAAGCGGCCATAAAAACTCTGGAAACTCAGGTTGGGCAGTTTGCTCAATGTATAAACACTAGACCACAAGGAGGCCTACCTAGCAATACTGAGGTTGCTAAGGTACTAAGCCATGAACAGTGCAAAGCAATCACTACCAGGAGTGATCTACAGTTGAAAGAGAAGATCCCAGAGAACCAAACCCAACCGGCGGATCAATCAAAAGAAGAGGCTAAGCAAACCGAGACTAACAACACTGCCCCGGCAGCAAGCACTGCAGCACCTGAGCAGTATGCCGAGGCTGCAAAAATTCTAGTGGTGCCAGGTATACGATTCCAAACTAAGGAAACACTAGATGAGATGAGACCACCACCACCTTTCCCGCAAAGGTTAAAGAAACAAAAACAGTATCAACAGTTCAAGAAGTTCCTCGATATTTTGAATCAAGTCCACATCAACATACCATTCGTTGAGGCTATTGAACAAATGCCCAATTATGCCAAGTTCTTAAAAGATATGGTATCAAAGAGAAAACGAATAGGTGAGTTTGAGACAATGGCTGCCACCGAGGGATGCATGGCAATGCTACATAACCGCATGCCACCAAAGTTAAAAGATCCTGGTTGTTTCACTATACCTTGTGCAATAGGAAAGAGTTATGAAGGAAAGGCCCTATGCGACCTTGGAGCAAGTATAAACCTCATGCCTAAATCAGTCTTCCAAAAGCTTGGAATTGGAAGGCCGAAGCCTACAACAGTGATGCTCCAACTCGCGGATAGATCCTATGTGCAATCTGAAGGAAAAATCGAGGACATACTGGTAAGAGTTGATAAGTTTATTTTTCTTGCTGATTTCCTTGTCCTTGATTGTGAAGCAGATGACAACGCACCGATCATCCTTGGGAGACCCTTCCTAGCAACTGGACGTACATTGATTGACGTGGAAAAAGGAGAGTTGACTATGCGGGTCAATGACCAACAAGTCAAACTCAACGCATTCCACAACTTAAAGAGGTATGACGATCTAGAGGAATGCAAAGCCATCCGCACAGTAGACAATAAGATATCTTGCCTGGGCAGTCTGCTCGGCAGGATATTCGGCAAGAAAATCAAGCCCAAGATGGATGGACAGACAGCACTAAGGAGCGGCCCACAACAGATACATAATTTGGGCCTAAGGGAGAAAATAAAATTGGGAGATGCATTCGCATGCTCTCCACCAGTAACCTAACCTCTCCCTTTTTCTTTTCTTTATTATATTAGGGTTAGTAGTTTATTTTTATTTTTCTAATTATTTTCGTTTTTAGTATTTTTCTTTTGTGTGTTTAAATTTTTTATTTAGGAATAAAAAGATAAGGGAAAAATAGTTCACAGCAGGAACTCTGTCGAGGCAATACAACAGTGTCAGAGCCGCAGCAGTCCCAACAGGCAGAAAAGTGTAACGGCTAGTCTGCTAAGATCCCTGCCGCGGCAGAAAAAGAAACGGCAGAAGAAGGAAACGGTTACAACGGCTAGTGATCTCAATGGTCACAAGGCCGAGGCCTATATAAGAAACTCCTTCCTCTTGAACTATTCACTCTTACTTTCTTGCTTTCTTTAGTATTCTTAACAATCCCTCTCTCAATTACTCTCTGCATACTAATCCCTTCTGATTTTCCAGTTTTCTCTTCAAGAAAACCTCCAAGAACTAAATTCTCTCTTTCTTGATGGCAACCTACAAAAGATTCGCCCCAGCCAACGTTGAAGAATGATTCAATCGATCATTCATCGCGAGGCAACTTTGGGAAGAACAAGGGTTCCAGCACGCGGACGAAGAGAATTATGGTATCGAACACTACTTGTTCGACAAAATCAAGTACCAAAATTGGGAAGTATTCTGTTTGCAACCTGCCCAGGCAAACGCCACAATAGTACGGGATTTTTATGCTCATGGGCCCAGCAAAGACTCTCTCTTTGTTCACTGCCGCGGAAGGCCAGTGCAACTCGATGCCGAATCAATCAACAGCTTCTACGGCCTCACCCCGGCCAGCGATCTCCATGCGGACTTCTTCGAAGATATCATTGCCGAGGACTATGAACTGATCAAAGACGATCTTTGTTACGCAAACACTCCATGGGAAACCGGTACCCATCGGGGTTCCGTAACAAGACAAAGTTTGAAGCCGGAGGCCAAGATGTGGAACACCTTCGTCAAACGACGCCTCATCCCAACATCACATAATAGCACGGTGGATCGCAAGAGATTGGTGCTTATCCAATCCATCATCAACAAAAGGACCATCAACGTTGGAGAAATTATCCTACGGGAGATTCACGAGTGCGGTAATAAAGATCGAGGACCATTGTATTTCTCTTACTTGATTACGGGTTTATGTGTTTCTGCAGGTGTGCCTATTGAAGAAACCGATGAATACACACCCCCAAGAAGAGGATGGACCAGGGAATTCTGCCACAAAGTCATGCAGATCACACAAGCAGAGCCTGTCCAGGCAACATCGCAGCAGTTCACTGCCGACACTGCTGCCGGGGCCCAGTACACGGCAGAAATGCCTGGTACTGCCTATACCTCTGCCGCAGCAGACCCATATCAAGAAATCTTGCAGCGCATGGCCGCGATGGATCTTCAACAACAACGGTACATGGAGTACCAATGGGACTTCAATGGAACGCTCGCCCAAATGATGATGCAAGCATTCCCGGACCAAGGCGTCCAATTCCTGGAGTTCCCAAGCAATATGTTCGTTACTGCCGCACCCTACACCGAGACGACACCAGCCCCAGGAGGACCGCGACCGTTCTTCCATTCAGACCCTCAGCCCTAATACCAGGCTGTCGGACCATCTAGGCCAGCAGATTCTGTCGCGGCCTCATCTATCAATCGAAGGCCATCCAAGCGGAGAGTCGTTTTCATCACTCCACCAAGATCGCCAATTATCATGGGCAGTCTATCTGCCGAGATAGATGCGTATGTACACCAAGGCTCCACTGCTGCCGGCCCAAGCACACACCACACCGGAGGAGCAACTACGATGGGAGGAGGAACGGACGTGATGATAACCGAAGAGATGGCGGATGTTGAAGAAGGAGAAGAAGGAGAAGCCCCGATGCATAGGACCCCACCCACTCGAGTCCAGCCACCGAGGCAAGCAAAGGCGCAACCATCGCCCTCCCCAAGGACAAAGCACATGGCATCTCGGCAACGAAGAAAAATTGTTACGAGCAGCTCTTCGGAGTTGCTCTAAAATTCTTTGTCCTTTATTTCAATATTCAATTGCTTTTACTATCTTTCCTTGCTGCATATAAAATTCATATTCTGTTTTGCCGCTTAATCCTTCCAAATATAAAACATTGAGGACAATGCTTGGTTTGAGTTTGAGGGTGCAGATTCACTGCCAAGGCAGCAATCTACTGCCACGGCCGTGCCAAAAAGGGAGTATTCCAGTGAATTTTTTTTAATTTTTATGCTCCCCGCCTTACTTGAATTAACTGCCTACACTCTTGCACTGCTCATCATCAGTATTGCCTTAGTTTATTCTTTAAGGCTATAGAAATCTTTCTCCTTACCATGTTTAGGTTCTGTTAAGAGGGCTTAACCTTAGGATGCTTAAGGATGAAAACTTAGAAGCTTACTATAGGAAGAACTTTAAACACTTTTGGGACTTGTGGATTATAGGAATTCTTCTAATGAACTTAGGTGATAAAGACTTAGATTTTTGAAAAAGTAACTAGAGGTGCCTACCACCGGCTCTAGAAAATCTCTTCTTCATGCTAGAGGTGCCCGAAATTGGCTCTAGTATGTATTAAGGAATATCAAAAAGAAAAGACAAAAAGATTTTTAGTGAAAAGAAAAACACAAGTCTTTGAGGTGCCCGAAACCGGCTCAAGATTTGGGGTATGGAAAAGAAGAGAAGACTTAACCAATGTCTATTTGTCTTGAACTTAGAGTTTATCTAAGAAAGCCTTTAATCAACTTGTCCACAAAAATGCACACACTCACAATCCTATAGTTTGTTTCTAGGTAAATTCTTAGGTAGCCGAATGGTTAAAGCTCAAAGATAGGCCTAGCTATGGTGGGGAGAATAGATGGACATATAAGACCAAGAGAGAGTAGAGTTCGGCAAATTGATGGTTTGCATTGCTTGAGGACAAGCAATAGTTCGAGTTTGGGGGTGTGATAAGTGCTCAACACACTATCACTTTCTACTCCTTTTATCGGCATTTATCACCAAATATTCACCCATTTGAACCAATGCATATGCTTAATGTGATATATTTAGAAGTTATACTTAAATAGATACTATTTACAGAAAAAGGCACGTTTTACTGCATTTTCATATCTATGCAGGAGAACCAGTGCCGCGGCAGAGACAAGGCCGAGGCAGGACCTGATGCCGAGGCAGCAGCAGGAAGACAGGAAGCAAAGTGATACGCGATGGAAAGACAAAAATCCAAGGAACGTGTCTGGACTTGAAGCCCATGAATCGAGCCGGCTAGCACAAGGAAAAGCTCAAAGGAAGACCACGCGGGAAAGCCCCTTAGCCGAATTCAAACTTGGAAATATATTATTATTATGTACTTGACTTATTCCCTACTCCAAGTTGTATTCTACTTAGGAAAGGTTTACCCTAGGTCTAGCCTATATAAAGACCTAGCCACCCAATGTAATAGACATCGAAATACCTAGGGAGAGCCGACTTCTACTCTTGTTTCTTTCCTCTCCATCATGTTCTAAAACCTTCATAGGGTTTAGGTGAAGGTTGTGGAGTATTTGTGAGAGGAGATTGTACTTTATCTTTCATTCAATGCAATAAAGATTATCAAGGTTTGCTTATCCTTTGTTATTCATTGTTCTTGCATTCAAGCCCGGGAGGGAAGTTTGTAAGTGACCCATTTATCTAAGCTCGGGAGAGCTAGATTCACGAAAGGGGTAAGTACGGTGTTTCAATCGCGAAATACTAACTCGGCCTAGGGATAGGTTAAGAGTTTCAGCGGCTAAAAGAAGTGTGAGATTGGTTGGTGAGTATAATTGGTTCACGCCGGGAGGTATCATCAAGGACTAGTCATCAACAGCACTTTGACTTAGGGATAAGCGGAGTCATTCAAGGACACTTTGCCGAACTTTGGTAAAGTCTGCCCACGAGCAAGGGATTGCCGCGACGGACAGCGTTATCGCTGCCTAGGCAGTAAACTGCAGTGCTGCCGAGGCAGAGATATGCGATTGCATTGGATAAAGACAAGTCAATCAAGTCCACAATACAATACAACTGGATCCTGGCCCATCTCTCTCTCTCTAATATTTCGACTCGTTATTTTTATTCAATTATTCTAGTTAAATAAATCACACCCATTCACTTGTGTTTTTATTTTTTCTACAGAGCAAGAAGATAAATAAAGCATATTAAGTAGACTGGTCCCTGAGGAGACGATAACTCGATAAATACTTATCACTTATTACTTGCGATGTGTCCACTTGCACTAAACGCACACTTTTGGCACGCGACAACTATCGGGCGACATATCACCTATCAAAGAAAGAAAACGATAACAATACCTTTTTTTCTACCAAATATTTTATAAAATCAATAATTAATAGCACAGATGTTAAATTGTAGAAATTATGCAAAAATGTCTAGTATTGACACTCAATTATCCCAAATACAAGCAATAATTAAAATAAAAGGGGTATATAATGTAGGACTATTGTAAACTTATCAAACCTCCAAATTTCAACTATTGTTTGTCCTCAAGCAATACAAAATAATATAAATTAGATATTTTTATAGCGATATACCATCAAGCTATCACGGCAAAATTCTTTTCTTTTGGTCTTCCTCTTCAGATTTCTACTATTTCCTAAAAATTGGACTATAAGTCTCGTAAGTTGTGTAATTATGATCAAGACTAATTCTAGGAGTTCTAAATAGCTTCTATGCTCAAGACTCCCGACTTGGAATTCAATTCTTTTTATTTTTCTTATCCCATAAACTACATATAAATATATGGGTATATATATTACTTGAGCCAATTTCGGGTACCTCAAGTGTCAATTCTACTACTATAGCCAATTTCGGCCACCTCTAGCATGGGCAGAAGCTATTGGTTCCTAGAGCCTGTTTTGGGTGCCTCTAAGGACTTAAACTAGAGCTAGTTCTAGGAAACTCTTACTATTATCCAAAGTCTAAGTCTTTATTGCTTTAATTAAAAAGAGCTCCTAAAATCAGTCAAGTCACACAGTGTCTAAATTTTCCAAACTGATAGTTTGGTGAAAGGTAGGCTCTATTGCGATGGAGTTTTGGTCATATTACTGCCGATGCAGTATTCTCATAAAAATTCAATAACCTTAAAAATTGCATAAAAGAATAAATTAAGGGAAGTGAGACAATTCCTAACTAGTTTAATACATTTCATATTAGAAGGTTACAAAACATGGGTAATGCTCCCTGAAACTCAAAGGATGCATTGCCCTCAATACATATACCAAGAAAAATAAAATAAGATAAACGAAAAATTAAATAAGAAAAAGAAACAAAAGAATAGAAAAAATAAAGGAAGCTACCCCCTAGATATTAGGTGACTCAGATGAGTCGTCATAGTCGCTTGGGATAATCAAATTCTTTTTGGTCGCTACCTTCTATTTTTTTAGTTGCCCTCGGGAGTTGGAATCAAGTGGGAGTGAGATTAGGCTTTGTGACTTCCTCCTCAAAATTAAGGTTTGTTGAGGAGGGCTTCCACTTGTTTTATTGTGGAATTGAACTTCCCCAAGGAGTCACTACAGTTGAAGGGATCCGAAGACTCTTGGGCTAGTGCCTTACCCTTATTAAGGGTATCTATTCATAGAAACTCTGCCTTTGAGTTTGCTGAAGCAGAGATGGGCTCAGTTGCTACGAAAATAGTGGTGGCGGCGGGTGATTTGGTGAAAGTCATAGTTGATAAAGTTGATGTTGAGGTTGTTGGAGGGGCTACTGATGTTGGTGGTGGGGATTTTGGAGTATATATGTCAACCTCGAATCGAGGGAAGATAAGGGTACATTTTAGGTATATATTCTAGTTGCCTTCTCTTCATTCACTCAAGTTAATGAGCAATGTCCGTTGGTGATGCTGCTGTTGTGGCTTCTACAGGTCGGGCAGTATGGGCAAGCTATTCTTCAAAGATTGTTGCTTCAGCATATGCTTGCGGGTTTGCTCCTTCGCATGTATTTCGCCTGAGTCCAACCCATATTTAATAGTTTTTTTATATCTGTTGGCATTAGGGGGACCTTCTACAATTGGTAAAGGTTGGTTATGAGGCATGAGAAGTAGAGGCGACCTTTTTTTTGGTGCTACATTCGAAGATCCTCTTTATAATTGTTTTGCATAGGTTAAGCTACACCTTTATGTAGCAAGAACACACCTTGTCAAGTTATAGTATTTAAGATATCGATCCTATATGGACTGGATACCAATGCAACTTATCGCTCTTGCACTAAAGAAAAATAAAATCACAAGTGATCGATTGAATTATGATTAACTAAAATAACTAAACCAAATAATAATTTGAATTCAAGAGATGGTGAAAAGGATAGGTTAAATTGCTTTGTAGTTTAGAATTCAATTGTAAAGTATTCTCGTCTTATTAATGAAAAAGGTTGAATTTTCGCCTTAGTGGGTCGCTGAAGGGTCACCTTAGCTGCCTTGACGGGTTATGCTTCATCGGCAAATCAATTCAAAATGCCCTACTTTGATGTTAGGCATGAGAACCGATGGAGTGAGTCTATCCAAATATTCTTTTAAGTAGTCTCAGATTGTTCTGACTCTTTTAGGTGCAAGAAGATTTGTTGAGTTCAGCACTGTGTATGCCGTTGCATTTTCTGCAGCGAAGAAATTCAAGGCGGCATTGTTTTCGAGTTGTCCAGGTTGTGGGTTCATTGTTGTTTTAATCCTCTATCGGAGTCTACGTGCGGTACGTTAGATCTCTAAATAAAAATTATGTTCTTCAACAAATAGATTTGCCTTATTATGAACACTTAAATAAACCAGATTATAAAAGTATACATAAAAATAATAATGCAAGAAAAATAAATTGATAAGTTGGAATCGTTAATCTCCGACAATGACACCAAAAACTTGTCGCTAGTGTAAGGTCCTATGCTCTTGTAATGCAAGTATACACGTTTTCCATGTTATAGTATAAAAGATATAGTTCCCATGAGGATTGATGTTACTTACGCAACTTATTATTCCTGCAATACGAAAAGTAAAAACACAAGTGAAGATGATTCGATTTGTAATTAAACTAAAGAATTTATCTAAAGCAATAAAAATAAATGATTAAGTAATCAAAGATAAGAGATAGGTCAAGTAATAATAATTAGTAGTGTAGATTGTCGCCTCGATGGGTCGCTGAAGGGTCACATTTGCTGCCTCGACGGGTCGCTAAAGGGTCTCCTTAGCTGCCTTGACGGGGTTATGCTTGAATAGTAAGTTGACTATCCAAAGTTTGACAGAATTTCCTTTGATGTCTCCTTTTTATCCCTAATTCAGAGTCCCATCGATGGTAACGTATTGATAATACTTCCCAGTGTGAATCAAGGATGAATAATAGTCGATATTACATCCCTTTTAACTATTAAAATCCGAACTTATCCGTAAGTCGAATTAGTCTTTAACGAAGTGGGTAAAAATCGTGTTTACTCGTTTCGTGAGTTTAACTCTCTCGATATTAGACAAATATGTGTTTCCTCACAAACTTCTCTCCCGAACTTGAATGTAAGAAAGAGTATGAACCAATAGTATAAAAACTTTGAAATCAAACTTGCATTAATTAAAAGTTAAACAAAATAGAAAATTCCTCTCACAATTAGTCCACTAAATAACCTAATCCCTAAGGAAATTTAGAACATGATAGGGATAGGTGTTTGGTATGGTTTTCTAGGAGAAGACTTGATTCCCTTTCCCTCTACCTAGGGTATGTATTTATAGGCTTGACCTAGGTCAAATCCATTTAAAGGTAAGAATTTAACTTAAATAAAATGCAACTTTATTACATAAATAAATTCTCTTTATTTTATTTTTTAGTTTATTCCTATTGGACTTTTTTCACTTGGCTTTGACCATGTCTTTCCATTCTCTTTTTTGCTCTGTTCTTCTCATAGCTTGTCTAGAAAAATCTAGATCTTTATCTTCTTCAAGTCGCACACCACATCTGAAAGTCCAAGTTCTTCCTCGACAATATTGTTTGTTGCCTCGGTGGGTGCAACGCTACATCTCATCCGGGACTTGTTTAAGATGCTCATTCCTCAACATAGTATATCTCAGCAATAACTGATGGCCTTGGACTGATATTTTCTTCCTCGTATGCTACGGTAAAATACGGTTGGGCGGCATATCCCCTATCAAAGAATGAAAACGATAGCAGTACCTTTTTTTTTTTACCAAATATTACATAAAATCAATAATTAGTTGCACGAATGCTGAATTGTAGAAATTATGCATAAATGTCCAGTATTGCCACTCAATTATCCCAAATACAGGTAATAATTAAAGTAAAATAGGCATATAATGTAAGAATTGTGTACTTATCAAATATTCGATATTTAATTAAAATTTTGATTTAATATATGATTAAAAAGTCAAATATTTAATTAAATTGAATATTCAATTTAAATATTTGAATCATTAATCTCATATTTAATCCAATATTAAATAGAATATTTAATTAAATATTAGAATATTTACAAGAATATTTAATCAAATATTCAAATATTTAATAGAATGTTAAATATTAAAATTGAATATGTAAATTGATTAAATATTTGACTTTAAAATTGTTTGTTAAACCAATTTAAATTTCTATTAATATTGAAAATAATGGGCTCTACTTATCATTAGTAATATTATCCGGATAAAATTATTATTATTATTATTATTATTATTATTATTATTATAATATTGTTAATTATTATGTATTATTTAATAAAATCCAAAAATATATTATTCATAAATATTATAGTATTTATACAATATCTATTTTTGATTTTAATTTTCATTATTAAAATTCAAAATATTATATTATTATTATTAGTTTAAGAAATCAAACATTTGTATGTTTTTTATTATTACTATTATTACTTTTGATTGTTATTATATTTTTATTATATGTGAAAAAAGAAAATAAAAAAATATTATTATTATTATTATTATTATTAAATATTATATTACATTTAGTACTATTATTATTAATTATTATTTATATTATTATTTATTAATATTATACAACTAAAAAAAACATAAAGTATTAATAAATAACAACTTAATATAATAAGATTATATATTAAAATAACAAGCTTAGTTAATTAATGAATGTCCAATTTACAGAAAACCCAAAAGATATTTTAAAAATCTAAAAATATATGTTCATTACAAATCAAGACATTTCTGGACAAAATAAATTTAGCTCATCAGTCCTTATTTTGACCGAAACCTTAACGTTTTTTTAGACTTATATGTTTTGGATTGTTATTGGGCCAAAGAGATTTAAGTTGGGGGTACTTTGATAATTCTACAATTGAGAACAAAAAGGTGATATGGGTGTTTGAATTTCTAAGAGTAGTTGTTGGTGATGCAATTGGGTAGCTTTTCTTTTATCTTCTTTCTCTCGTATCTAAGAGATTTAATATCTAAGAGAGAGTTAAGTAAAGGTCCAATTTTTGTTGGTTTAGATGATAATCAAGTTTTAGAGGTTGCAGGAGAGTTATCGAGCATGAAAGGGTGTATAAAACAGGGTAAAAAATGATGAGTTTAATAGAGGAAGAATTTTAGTGAATTTGAAGAGTTAAAAAAGGTGATGTTGAACTCCTTATTCAGTTTTAATAATGTTTTTAATTCTTAGAATCATCCTTAACAATCTCTAATTGCTGATTTAACTTTTTTTTTTTAAAAAAAAAATAAAATTAGAGGACCATCAAAGTCTCTTAAAAAGGATAAGTCTTGAGTTTGGTAGAATTTACGTTTTTAGTTGTTGTGGCTCTAGGTTTATAAACTACTAACTCTCATAGCATTATGGTAACTTGTGATCTTGGCTTAAGAACAATGTAAAATTGGTAGAAACATACTCAATACTATCTTAATGTAATCATTTACTTTTTTGTAGTATTGTTATAATGTAATCATATAAAAAAGTAAAGAGTAAAAAGGGAAAAAGTTTAATTTTGAACAAATCTCACGTTGATGAGAAACTCTACTTCTCTCTCCCTCAATTGATATAAAAAGGGGACATGGGCTACATGACTCAAGGGAACCAATTGGGTAACGTTAATTCCCTATGATCCTAATTTAAGAGTCTAGTTCTCCCCGAATTTTCAAGTGGTTCAATATGAGTCCAACATTGGATTCGATCTAATTAAATATTTTGGAGGGGTCCTAGTAGATCTTATTGATAATCAATTAGGGTTAATTGTTTGAATCCTTAGATATAATTTCTTTCTCTTTTATTTATGTTTTATTTTGTATAATTTCAATAAAAAGTAATTATTTTAATTTAGCTGGTATTTAGATTTTATTTATGTTTTAAATTAATTTATTAATGTTTTAAATTTTAGATCAGTACTTAAGCATATTTTAAATTTATGTTTTATATTAATTTTTATTTATTTATGTTAAATTAATAGTTGTGTGTATGTATTTATTTATGTTTTGAATTATTTATCGTATTATATGTAATTTATTTTATTATTAAGAATTGTATAACGATTTTAATTAATTAATGTGGTACCTCTAAATTCGGTCGTAAGTGAACTCTAATTATAGTGATGGTGGTGGTTTGTACACTTACCTTCAGTTTAGATTCTCCTTTAAAATAAAGGCATACATTCAATTAAATTTTAATTCGATCACCAATTTAGCCCGAAAAATTTAATATTAATAAAGTTATAATTATCAAAATATCAATTTTAGATGGTGTGGGGTGATAATTCTTCCCCGTTCGTAATCGAATCTTGAACAATATTTTCCGAACAATAAAAAGAATTTTTAACGAAACTCATTTTTTATATTGCTACACCCAATACCATAGAAGCAGTATGAGACTTAACCATATAGGTTTAGTGATGATTTTTGTTGAATCTAGAAACCATAATTTCATTTCTAGGCACATGTACCAATATGACCAACGGTTTATCGATACCCTAGTGCAAAAGAGGAAACTTCGTTACGAGGGATATATCGGTACATGAACGAACGTATCAATACTCGATGCTTAGTTCAAATTTCAGTAACGTTTTCGTGTACTGCTACGGGGTGAATATCAGTATTACTATTGCATTGGATATTAAAGCTTAGGCATACTGGTACACCATATAGGTGTATCGGTATAGGTGCAAATCGGTTTCGGTACGAGTGTTAACCGTATCGGTACGGGTAGATGTTATTGATTGTTCGAACCTAAATAGCATATCGATATTTCTTGGGGCGTATCGATACGGGGTGGCGTACCAATACCACATATAGAAGTATCGGTACTCGTTGAGTAATCTATCAAAAATTTAGTGTTTGAGTTTGAGGATTCTATAATTCGAGTTAAGGGGTCCTAAGGTTCTTCTAGGGTATAGAATGAATTATAAAATTGAGAAATTAATAATCTAGCCCCATTTATGAATTATTTGGCTATTTACTTGGTAAATATGGGTGACTTAATGGGTTAGTAGTAACCCAAAGGATTCTTGGTAGATTATATATGTGTTGTTTGGTAACTGGAATCTTGTTGTGGGTTGATAGATTACTTATTGGTTGTATATTATTTGATGGGATCCGAATATTCAATATAAAGTGTTGTAACAACCCCGAATATTAGGGGTATTTAAAATTACCCGTCCCGATTAACCCAATCAAACTACCCAATAAAATAGATGGGTATTTTAAGGAGTTTTTAATTTTTTCGACTCGGGTATCCGACCCTTTAATTTTTATAGGACACGGGCCGTGTAACACCCCGATTTTAGGCATATGAGTTTTGGAAGTAGACCAGGCGATTGAATTAGTCGGTCGATCTTTTTAGCCTAGTTTGGGTAGATACGGGAGAAATGAGTTCCAATTTGAAAAAAAATGAAAAATATTTTAAAATCATTATTAAATATGTCTTGATTAAAGTTGAAGTCAATTTCGGAAAATTTGTTTGGGAGATATGACATTTTGGCTAATGATTAAATCGTAAGTTTTTAAAAAAATTGTTTTAATTACTATTTTTGATAAAGGGTGAACTTTAAGGAGCTAATAATCCAAAAGATTTTATCAGATTTCTCCCTTGAAATTAAAGTTATTAAATGATTTTTAACTAAGGAGAGAGTTAAACATTAATGCATTTTCATTCATTTGGCAAAAATTATCGTAACTACTTTTTATTCTTTTTCTCTCCAATTCTCTCCAAACAAGAACTACTTTCTCTTCAGGTTTTCCAAGGAAAATTAAGTTTTCAAGAGATATGTTGATTGTAAAACGTTTTCCTTTGGTTATTAAAAAAAAAACTTAATGTTTTCTTTTTATTGTTTTCTCATGTTTTCAAACTTACCAAAGGAGAAGTCCGGAATTAAAGTTAAGGATTCGTTCTTTTCCTCTGATTAAGGTTCTTTAATAAAATTCTTAAATTCTTAATCCTTTATTATGGTTTTCTAATGTGGTTTGGTGGTATTTTGTATTGAAATCTTAGTTTAATTGAGTTTTGAGGTGGAATTGAGTTATTTTCAGACTTTTTTTTATTATGATGGGTTTAAGGTTGTTTGGAAATGTGTTTTTAATGTTAGATCATGTCATTAATTAGGATTTATATTAGGAAACCCGAAATTAGATATTTTGTTTAGATGAGAGGTTGAAATCTTAAGGTTTAATTAGAGTTTTGGGTGACTGCTCATGTTCTGTTGGTGTAGTGTTGCTAAGGAAATGTTCTTGGTGGTATTATGGTAGTGTTTGAGTGTTGAACTTGTTGGGTAAGTACTGAAGATCTCTTCGGATGATTTCGCCTTAGTTTTCAGTTGTTTCGGTTGTAGTTTGATTAGATTAAGCAGGGCTAATGTACGGATTTGTGGTGTTGAGGTTATTGATGCAATATTGTGCCTTAATCTTCTGTTCTTGCATTATGTAAGGAGGGGAAGTTATTCCTTTACCGTCGGATAGCCTTGAGGGTGCATCGAAAACTTGATAAAGCTTTGACAAGCTAGCTAAGCTTATGTTGGTTAGTGAACTTGATTTTTGAATGATTTACAGTAGGTTGACAAACAAGGATTGTGGTCACATAAATCAGATTGAAAGACTGGTTTTTGCCGAGGAAGATTGGGAAATGCTCTCGGTTTTTGGTTCATCTTGAAAATAGACTCTCATGGTCCATGAAAATAGATTTCATTATCTTCTTTTATGTATATGTTTTTAGGCTTGTTTAGAAAAGAATTGGATCTCATGTTCATGCTTTTGAAAATAGAACGTGATTTACACCTTGTTTTAGAAAATGTTATTCCTTTGTAAATGCTTTTGAAAGTGGGATCTAGAGACTTGTATGGTTAATGCACTTGTGTAAAAAATGATTTGATGATATGTATTCTTAAGTGACATTGATTCAAATTGTAATCGGATATAATTAGCCGGATATAAGATTAAAGTGCACTAAAAAATAAGTCGCAACATGAGACTTAGAGGTAGCTCCTCCATGTGAACCGCAACGGTCGAGGTATAGAAAGGAAATAATAGATTCTCCCGTTGGTGGATTAGATACTTCGTAATCGTTGAGGAGAAATAGAATAGACAAGTTCCAGTACGAATATATATATGTAGAAGTGAAAGTGACTCCACTATATAATCCATGTATCCGATGTGTTTATAGAAATGGTACTGTTATAGAGTCCCTTTGCAAGCCGTATTCAAGAATTATGAAACCATGTTTTATAGAATCTTTTTGTATAATGTTGCATATACTTGGTTTTTCTCTTTAAGCTTTGCTATTGGAATTTCAAGCATATAAGACTTAAATTGAGGATAAATAGATTTGATAGACTCTCAAGTCTCATGATCGCATGTTTATGAATAAGGGTTGAAATGTTTTAGATTGGAAGTTGAGCAGGAAAACTTTTGAGCGTGAACTAAGTTAGTGGATTCTAAATGACATGATTACTTTAAATTGCATTGTTATGTGTTTCATGAGCTTTCCTCACTAAGATTTTACACTTACGATCACTGTTGTAACAATGGAGATTCATAGATTGACTTAAATGCATCAAAGAAGCAAAGGTTTGGGTTAAACACACCATTAAAACTTAAGTATGGTTTTGGATAAAACATAGCTTAATAATGGAAACGAGATACCACTTTTGGATGAGAAATGTTGTGTTGAAGTTCTTTTTGTTGTGAGCAAGTTTGGTTTATAACCTTTGACATGTACTTTGGCCTTCTAAAACTTGTTGGTTTGAGATTGGAGTTTCATATTGGATTGCTTTGATACACGGTAGGTTGTTGAAGGCTAGGAACCATGCTTATAGAGTTTGAAGGATGAATTCTATGTTAGGCTTGCTGAAATTAGGACTTGATGCATCTAGGATAGTCAATTGATGTGCCTAGTATAAGCATGCTTGATTGGTAATTGAGGTGTGGTTATGCAATGTTTATGCTTAATAGGAGTTTAGGGAAGTTTGGAAGTTGTTGGAATGTTTTAAATATTGAAATTATAGAGTGTTAACTTAGATTTATCGAAAATAGGGCCTATTATTTTGATACACGAGCTTGAACCAAGGCAAAGGCTTGAGAAATTGGCCAAACTTTCAGATATACCTAGCACGCGTTTCGAAACTGAGTATGTTATTTTAAGTATGTGTCTTGATAAACAGGTTTAGCATATCAAAACCAAATTTCACAATGTCAAAATGTTTTGATACAGGTGCAGAGGCGTTACAATATGTCTAGTCCTTAAATCTTTGCAATTTAGTCTTTAAATCTTGTTTGCTTAATTAAGTGAGCTATGGTTTTTTATTTGAGCTGAAATTTCACCGATGAACATGAAATGAACTTGATTACAATATGGTAACTTCAAATTGATATTTTGGGATCAAAATTTTTCAAAATTACATTTTAGTCTCTTTCGCTTGTTAGTTCAAATTATGCCTCATTTGTTATCTGTTTCTGCTGAAATTGAAAACGATTAATGCATGCACACTAAGG
The DNA here is from genome assembly GCA_035048815.1 of Abelmoschus esculentus. Taxonomy (NCBI): domain Eukaryota; kingdom Viridiplantae; phylum Streptophyta; class Magnoliopsida; order Malvales; family Malvaceae; genus Abelmoschus; species Abelmoschus esculentus. The sequence continues at coordinate 1,112,944 of JAUCBN010000061.1, read as the reverse complement.
ATCATAACTAAAGCATTTAGACAAGATAAAAAAAGTAAGGTCCGTTTACCAAATCGAGTATAGGACTTACTACGGTATTCCCCCATGTAATTCATTCTAGTCTAGTTTCATCTAGACCGGGTCGAGCGGATTATAGGCCAAGACATGGGACGAAGGTTTTGCCTTACTAAGAACCCAACTCGATCCAAAAAATTTTAAAATATATTTTTTATATTTTAAATTATATTTTTATTTTAATTTTCTTAATATTTTTACCCGAAAACTAAATTTAAATCCCTAAATTCTGTCTATGTTTGCATTTAATAATTTTAAATTTTAAGTTTAAAATTTTAAAAATTATTTTTATGTTTAACATATGATTTTTTTTCAATTTTAAAATAAAAAAAAATCATGAACTTAGTACCCGATACTCGATTTTCTGGGTTCCCAGATTTTATGGGTACTTGGATGTAATGGGCCGAAAAAGTAGTTACCTAAATAAACTAGGTACCCAACATTTTGGGTACAAAAAAATCGGGTACCCGATACTGATCACCACTACCAAAGAAGACTACCGAATGGAGGATCCTGAAGCTTAGTGGACACATGCCTCGTTCGATGATGTTTGGTGGACCATTCCAACCATGGATAGAGGATCTTGATGCTTAGTGGAAGTGAGCCTCGTCCCTAGAGTATGGGATCTCGATACTTAATGGACACGGTCCCTACTCGTGGTGTAGAATCCCTATGCTTAGTGGACGCGGACCTCACTACTTATACTATTACTATATATGAGATGTTGTGTGTACTTCTCTTTCATGTGTATATGATGCGTGTGATAGTATACATTCATGATGCCATGTGTTTAGACAATTATTATAATGCCATAATTATTTTGCATAATATCACATGTGTTGCATTGCTTTAGTTATGATATGTGCGATACATGGTCAAGTTTTCGTGTATCCAATGAGCTTTCGTATCCCAGCGTTCAGTGCAACGCCCCAAAATTGAGCTTAGAAGTTAGTGATCTAGTTTTGTCGGTTTAGCCTAGTTCGAGATTAAATAATTAAAAATTAGTTTTAAATCAAAATAAATTAAGGAAAAATATTATAAAATCCTTATTTAATGTATATTTGAATTTTGTCAACTCAATTTTGAAAATTGACCCTTGAATCCCTAATATTTTGAAATTAGTGATCATTTTGTAAAAATTGAAAACTTGAGGAAAATTTTATAAATTAAGCCAAAACTTTGAATCTTTAAGGGGATTTGATCCAATTGTAATCATAGTTTATCTAAGCCTTCCAAGGGCCTATTTTAATAACCCATAACCCATAATTTTAACTAATAACCCAAATAACTTAATATTAATACTAAAAAACCTATTTTACATCAAAACGAAAACCTATATTTTTAATATTTCGACTTCATCTCTTATTTAAAGCCACTCCATCATATTTTCAAATGTAAACACCAATTTTTTCAATAAAAATTTGTTTGGTTAATTATTTATATTTTTCTTCTTCAAAAAAGACATGTTTTTAAATTGTTTTACTTATCAAAAACCTTGGAAGTAGATTGTATCAAGTTTATAGGTTAGAAATCATTCAAACCTATGAATTTAATAGTTCTTTACTGAAATTCTCAAGTAATCTTTTGATTTGAGAAAAATAGGTTTCGTTAAAAACCTCAATTTTCGTTCAAGGGTTTTAATCCACTGTTTTTTGGAAACTAAATTTATGTTTTTATATGTGTTAGGATTTTTATAACATGTCTTTAAAGTCTTTAATCTTAGACTAAAGGTTTAGTAGAAGTTTGGTTGGTTTTTAAGGGTCTTCGATCAAGGTTTTTAAGGGATGTTGTGTATAGATCCAGTTATGGGGATGTTTGGGTACGATTAGGAGCATTAAATCCTCTAAATTTGATGTTTGAATCAGGGCAAGAAGTAGGAGATCACGTTTGAAGGAGTTTAGCTCGATATCGGTGGCTTTTCGGACAAGAAACAACTTTTGGTGAGTGGATTTGAGAGTGGACTGCTTCAGCAGTGTTTTAATTTGTTTTTCAAAGTACTGAGAGTGTAGGGAAGGTTTGAGAAACCTCCTTATACTCCAAAGTAAGTTTTGTGTTTGCTCTCGTAAATCTATTTTTCCCATATTATGATATTTTGCTATGAATTAGTCATGCTTGTTATATAATTGTACATATCTGATTATGCATATGAACAAATACTCATGTGAATCTTTTTACATTGGTTTTAATGTTTCCTTGATTTGTTTTCAAAATAATTTAAATGTGGTTTTTATCGTTTCACGCAAATTTGTGCATGAGTTAGAGGAAAACATGTGATCTACTAACTGTTTTTAATGTAAAACTTGAGCATTTGGTTTTGTGTTGGATATTAAGATGATGTTTATGGGATAAGTTGAACGATCAATAGGATGTATAGTCACTATAAATACAAATGCGTACGTGTTTTAAATTCCTTGATTGATGCATTAGAGGTTAGCCTAGTGTTATGTGCTATGATATTCATATTGCATTTAGATATGACTAATTATCTCGGACACTAAGATGGGATATTTATATTAATGTCATAGTTAATCTCTGTGAATTGGTGTACAATGCCATTTACATGTGTCCATTTATCCCAACGATTGGAGGTAAGTCCATTCGTGTCACTTAACCAACATGTGAAAAACGTAAGTGTAAACGATTTACTATTTTGGTGCAATTAGAGAATTGCATGTGTTTTATTAATGAGATCAAATGTTTTTTAAGTCTTGCTAGGTGAAGCATATAAGTCTTGTTTTTTTGGCATATGCCATGCGTAATCACTATTTTTATCCAGGGTTGTAAAACCCGGTTTTTAATTTTTATTTTAAATAATGGGCTTAATTTTTGTAAATAAATTAAATTAATGCGCAGTTTATGGTTTCTTTAAATTTATTCTTTTTATAAGAAAATAAAAAATATTATTACTATACTATATATTAAATAAGATTACTATTTTCATTGTTAGTTAAAAAATATATATATATCATAGGCATTATTATCTTCTTATTTTAAATTTTTGTATGTATATAAATAAAACATATTACTGCATTTGTTTTATCGTTTATTTTTAATTATTGTCATTATTATTATAATTATTATCATATATTTAAATGATAATAAAAGATATTATACTATTATCATTAAATTTTTATTTTAATTTTAAATTCGTTTTTTATTATATTATATTATTTATTATTATTATTATTAATTATATATATATCAGACCCATTAATACAAATATAAAATAAAAGTCCAAATCAGTTTATTTAATTTCAGTCCATTAAACCCACCAAAAGTAATAATAATTGAATTATATCAGTCCATTAACAATTTAATTACACCATGACCCATTTACTTAGCCCGTAATTAACTAAAACCCTAATTGCACCCTTATTACATGCACATCTGCCTATCAACCGTTGGATCTAAGATAGATAAAACGGTCCAGATCAAGGACGGGAATCTTCTAGATCTTCAAACGCGCTATACGCGCGGCTCTTCGTCTGCTCCACGCGCGCGTGGCGCACACACAAGACCGTTCGCATGCTCAGATGCCTCACTCGTGTCCCTACATCGATCATCCGCCGGTTGTTCTCCTCTGATTACGGCCGTACATGAGCAAACAAACAAAAAAATATGTCAGATTCGTACCAATATCAGTAAAATCGTTGAAATTCTAGAGGCCAACAATCCCATAATCGATACAAATTTTAGAGGATATCAGATCCGTGCATCAAATTCCAGAGCCAAAATGCAGATATTCAGAGCGAATGCAAACAAGAATAAAAAAGCAACCAATAGCAATATTCAACCATTTTTTTCTTTTCAGAATTTCCATTGTAATTCCGGTTATAAAACCGAACCATAATCGTTTGTAAAGGGCTTCCCACCACCATTCGAAAGCAATAGAAAAAAAAACAATTTGAGATAACCGAAACCTTTTTATTTCGCATTCAATAAAGAAAATAGGGGTTAAGGTTTAGATTTGTTTACCTCCAAGGACACCCATGGTGGTTTTTGGAAAAGGGGGCGGTTTTCTGGATTTTATGAAGAACACCCATGGTGTTCTTGTTTTTCTGGGTAAAATAAGAACAAAGATAGAGAGACTCTCTCTCTTTGTAAATGATTTCGAAACTAAAAATGACAAAGGAGGGGATCCGGTTCGTTTATTTTGTGTTTTATACTTGAAAAATAAATAGAAAATGTAATATTTGCGTTTTTAAATCCCTTTCGTTATAAAATATTTCGCCCCATAGTCCTCCTAACTTTTGAAATCTTTTCAATCAGGTCCCACATCAGGCCATAACAATTTCTCTTAATAATGGTTTTATTATTTAGAGGCCCTTCCGTGTTTTTAAATGAGTTTTTATCATTCCGCATCTTGAAAATCACTTCCATAGTCCCTCACATTTCCTATCGTATTTCAATTCGGTCACTTTTGTTAAATGAAACCATTTTCCTTTCGTTTTTGGCATGTACATTTGTTTTATTTTGATTTTAGTCACCAATTCAGACTTATTTATTTGTTTCCCTACGTTTCTAACCCCATAATTTTAAATTTTTTCTTTTTAATCCTTTTCCAGAATCAAAAACTTTTATTTTTTTAATTATTTTTATATTTATTTGATTATTTTTGTATTTATTCTCATGTTACATGTACTCATATGTGTATGTTTTTATTTTTTATTCGTTTTGCATATTTTATCTTGTGTTGCATTTGCATTATATTATGTCGTGTTTTTTATTTATGCATTTTATCATATTTTTCATATATTTGCGTATGTATATTTATCTTTTACGATGTATTGTCATTTTTTATACACATTTTGTATATATTGATTATGTTGTTTCATTTTGTCACACCTCGTTAATTAATAAACCTAATGTCAACCATCTTTATTCGGTCGTAACGGGCCCGACACCAGGCGTTATGGTGACGGTTTATGCGTTTACCTTCGAATAAAGATACGATTAAATTAAAATTGAATTGTAAACAAATATTAATTTAATGTCACTTTAAATCGGAAATCCCTAAATTAATTAAGTGGTATTTTGTAAAGGTGCCAATTTTGGGAGATTTTAAACGCTAAAACCTAAATTAATTAAGTGGTATTTACTATACCCTAGTTCCTAAAAATTTACTCCCTTGCTTAGTTTTTTTAGTTTTTTTTAAACTGGTTCGAAGGATGTCAACTCATCACAACTACCGTCCTTAACTCTAGGTGAGTATGGAGCAAACATCTCACCCCCGAGTCAGTAGGTAGAGTCATCTCATGACAACTTTCATTCGCTCATATGCTGTAGCAATTTTTATTTATATTCAATTTTTTAAGCTAACATTGCATAGAAGAGCTTCTTCCACACTTTTATGCTAAAGCATTTATTCATATGTCTCTTCTTTTTATATATATACTTATTTATATACGATAGCAAAAAGGAGTTCTTTCGTTTCAAACTAACTAAGGCATAGATTCTAAGTTCTCTAAAAAGTTCCTACCACTCAAGCATAGGAAACATACAATCGTGTCAAATAAATTTCCAAAGCATCAAGTCCTAATTCAGTTCAATTGATTCTCAATTTGTTCTATGATTCAGTTCAAAAGCATTAAAATTCTCATCATCAGATATCATTTATTCTAACCTAAAAGCTGTCTTGAATTGAATCTAATGCTATAGCAAATTCATATGTATGCAAAATGAAATGAAAATGCTAAAGCGAAGACTTTGCTACCCCAAACTTGAGGTTAGCATTGTCCTCAATGCTGTTAGAATGAAACTATATGCAAAAAAGAAAAAGAAAAAGAAAAGATGCTTACTTGTTCGAAGGTCTGGTTTTCCTTGTTGCCATGCGCTTGATTCTTTTCGCAGGCCGCTCAGGTGGTGCTGGATCTGTGTGCGTAAATTCTGCTTCTGGCTGTTCTTGGTCAGTCTTTGGCTCTGGTTCTGCTACAACAATTGGAATCTGGTCCTCCACTTCCGCAAAGGAAGCATGACGTCTGGCTGTCCGCTTAACCTTATGGCGAGGGATATGGGCATTAAAAGGATCAATAGGAGGCTCTTCAACTCTAGGTGAGTTAAGGTCGAAATCCTCACTGCTCATGATAAGTGCTCAACACACTATCACTTTTTACACCTTTTGTTAGCATTAATCCCCGAATTTACACCCACTCAGACCAATGCATGTACTTAATGTGATATATTTTGAAGTTATGCTTATAGAGATAATATTTACAGAAAAGACACGTTTTACTACATTTTCATATTTGTGCAGGAGAACCAGTGCCGCTGCAGCGACAAGGCCGAGGCAGGACCTGATGCCGAGGCAACAACAGAAAGATAGGAAGCAAGACTGTAGGCGATGGAAAGATAAAAATTCAAGGGACGTGTCTGGACTTAAAGCCCATGGATCGGAGCTGGCTAGCATAAGGAAAAGCCCAAGACAAGGCCACGCGGGAAAGCCACCTTAGCCGAATCAAACTTGGAAATATTTTAATTACGTACATGACTTGTTCCCTACTCGAAGTTGTATTCTACTTAGGAAAGGTTTTTCTTAGGTCTAACCTATATAAAGACCTAGCCACCCAATGTAACATACACGGAAAAACCTAGGTAGAGAGAGCCGAATTCTAAACTTGTCTTCTTTCTCTCCATTATGTTCTAAACCTTCTTAGGGATTAGGTGAAGGTTGCCGAGTATATGTGAGAGGAGATTGTACTTTGTATTTGTTTCAATGCAATAAAATTATCAAGGTTTGCTTATCCTTTGTTATTCCTTGTTCTTGCATTCAAGCCTGGGAGGGAATTTTGTGAGTAATCCATTTATCTAAGCTCGGGAGAGTTAGATTCACAAAAGGGGTAAGTACGGTGTTTCAATCGCGAAATACTAACTCGGCCTAGGGATAGGTTAAGAGTTTCAGCGGCTAAAAGAAATGTGAGATTGGTTGGTGAGTATAATTGGTTCACGCCGGGAGGTATCATCAAGGACTAGTCATCAACAACACTCTGACTTAGGGATAAGCGGAGTCATTCAAGGACACTTTGCCGAACTTTGGTAAAGTCCAACCACGAGCAAGGGATTGCCGCGGCGGAAAAGTATCGTCGCTGCCAAGGCAGTAAACTGTAGTGCTGCCGAGGCAGTGATATACGATTTCATTGAGCAGAGACAAGTCAATCAAATCCACAATACAACGCAAATGGATCCTGACCCATCTTTCTCCATTATTAAATCTCGTTATTTTTGTTTAGTTATTTTAGTTTAGATAAACCAACTCAAATCATTTTTGTTTTTACTTTTCTACAGAACAAGAAGGTGAAGAAGGCATATTAAGTCTACCAGTCCCTGTGGAGACGATAATCCGATAATTACTTATCACTTATTACTTTCGATGTGTCCACTTGCACTAAACGCGCACTTTTGACACGCGACAGCTCACTTGGATAGTCCTGGCCTCAGAGGATTGTGATTTTGTTGCAGCTGCCTTGCCTTTGTCCTATGGTTGTTCTGATGGACCAGTTGGGACCTGATGCGATGCCGTAGCGGAAGCGGCAGGGGATGGTTCAGATGCTGGTACAAGTGCTTTGGCGGATGGATCTTGCTGTTGTTGGGAAGTGGTGTGCTCATGCGCTGGTAGAGTAGGTTGATGATGTTGTTGCTGTTTCTGCGGCGGGCTGTTCTGAGGACATCAAAAGGACAGATGCTTTTATGAATAGGACTAAGATGAGGTTGCAAAATCAAGAAGCGGCCATTAAAACGCTAGAAACTCAGGTTGGCAAGTTTGCTCAAAACATAAACACTAGACCACAAGGAGGACTACCTAGCAATATTGAAGTTGCTAAGGTAATGGGCCATGAACAGTGCAAAGTAATTACTACTAGGAGTGGTCTACAGCTGAAGGAAAAGATCCCAGAGAGCCAAATTCAATCAGCGGATCAAGTAAAAGAAGAGGATGAGCAAACTGATAACACTTCCCCGGCAGAAAACACAGCAGCTCCTGAGCAGCCTACCGAGGTAGCAACAACTCCAGTGGTGCCAGGTATTAAATTCCAAACTAATGAAACCCTAGATAAGATGAGACCACCACCACCTTTCCCACAAAGGTTGAAAAAGCAAAAACAGGACCAGCAATTTAAAAAGTTTCTCGACATCTTAAAGCAAGTCCACATCAACATACCGTTCGTAGAGGCAATTGAACAAATGCCTAATTATGCCAAGTTCTTAAAGGATATGGTATCAAAGAGGAAACAAATAGGTGTGTTTGAAATAGTGGTTGCTACCGAGGGATGCATGGCAATGTTGCACAATCGCATGCCACTGAAGTTAAAAGATCGTGGATGCTTTATCATACCTTGTGCGATAGGTAAAAATTATGAAGGTAAGGCCCTATGCGACCTTGGAGCGAGCATAAATCTAATGCCCAAATCAGTGTTTCAAAAGCTTGGAATAGGAAGGGCAAAACCTACAATAGTTATGCTGCAACTAGCGGATCGATCTTATGTGCAACCCGAAGGCAAAATCGAGGACATACTGGTAAGAGTAGATAAGTTTATTTTTCCTGTTGATTTTCTTGCCCTTGATTGTGAAGCAGATGAGAATGCACCGATCATCCTTGGGAGACCTTTCCTTGCAACTGGACGCACCCTAATTGACGTGGAAAAAGGAGAGTTGACGATGTGGGTCAAAGACCAACAAGTCAAACTCAATGCATTCCACAACTTAAAAAAATATGATGATCCAGAAGAGTGCAAGGCCATCCAAAAAGTAGACACTAAAGTATCCTGCCTTGGCAGTCTGCTCGGCAGGATATTCGGCAAAAAGATTAAGCCCAAAGTGGATGAACATACAACAAAAAGGAGTGGCCCACAACCGATTTACAATTCGGGCCAACGAGAGAGAATCATCTTGGGAGATGCATTTGCATGCTCTCCACCAGTAACCTGATCTCCTCTCTTTTCTTTATTAATATATTAGGATTAGTTTATTTATATTTTTCGAATTTTTTTTGCCTTAAGTATTTTTCTTTTGTGTGTTTAATTTTTATTTAGGAATAATAAGCAAGAATAAAGAAGAAGTAGTTCACAGCAAGAACTTTGCCGAGGCAGAAAAATAGTGTCAGGGCCGTAGTAGTCTCAACGGGCAGAACAGTGTAACGGCTAGTCTGCCGAGATTCCTGCCGCGGTAGAAAAGGAAACAACAGAAAAGGAAACGGTTACAAAACGGCTAGTGGATCCAAACGGTCACAAGGCCGAGGCCTATATAAGAAACCCCTTCCTCTTGAACTATTCACTTTTGCATTCTTGTTTTCTTTAGCATTCTTAACAATCTTCCTCTCACATAACTCTCTGCCTACTCACAAGTCTTCGTGAACTTCTAGATTCTTTTCAAAAAAACCTCCAAGAAATCATCTCACAATCTTGATGGCAACCTACAAGAGATTTGCCCCAGCCAACGTTGAAGATCGTTTCAACCGATCTTTCATCGCCCAGCAATTATGGGAAGAGCAAGGTTTCCAGCATGCAGACGATGAAAACTACGACATCGAGCACTACCTTTTTGACAGAATCAAGTACCAAGAATGGGAAATTTTCTGTCTTCAACCTGCCCAGGCGAATGCTACGATCGTGCGGGAGTTCTATGCGCACGGGCCCAGCAAAGATTACCTTTTTGTTCACTGCCGCGGCAGGCCAGTCCAGTTAGATGCCGAGATCATCAACGACTTCTACGGCCTCACCCCGAACAGTGATGTTCACGCCGAATTCATGGAAGACATCACTGCCAAGGACTACGAGTTAATCAAAGACGATCTTTGTTATGCGAATACTCCATAGGAAACCGGTACCCATAGAAGATCCGTAACAAGACAAAGCCTAAAACCCGAGGCCAAGATGTGGAACACCTTTTTCAAGCGACGCCTCATCCCCACGTCCCACAACAGTACGGTAGATCGGAGGCGATTGGTGCTTATCCAATCAATCATCAACTAAAGAACCATCAATGTTGGAGAGATCATCCTTCGTGAAATTCACGAGTGCGGTAAGAAAGATAGGGGACCATTGTATTTCCCATGTTTGATCACAGGTTTATGTGTTGCCGCAGGTGTACCAATCGAAGATACGGACGAGTACACTCCCCAAAGGCGAGGATAGACCAGGGACTTTTGTCACAAAGTCATGCAGATCACGCAGGCGAAGCCAGTCCAAGCAACGCCCCAACAGTTCACGGCTGATACTGCTACTGGGGACCAGTACATGACAGACATACTTGATACTGCCCACACCTCTGCCGCAGCAGACCCCTATCAGGAGATTTTACAAAGGATGACAGCGATGGACCTTCGACAATAGAGGTACATGGAGTATCAGAGAGATTTCAACGGCACACTCGCCCAGATGATGCTCCACGCTTTTCCAGACCAAGGGGCACAATTTCCAGAGTTTCCCAGCAACATGTTTGTCATAGCCGCCCCTTACACCGAGACTACACCAGCTCCGGGAGGACCAAGACCGTTCTTCCATGCGGACCCTCAACCACAGTACCAGGCTGCCGGCCCATCTAGGGCAGCGGGTTCTGCCGTGGCATCATGTGCCAGCAGAAGACCATCCAAACGGAGGGCAGTTTTCAGCACTCCACCCCGATCCCCAATCATCATGGGCAGTCTATCAGCCGAGATAGATGCCTATGTGCACCAAAGCTCCACCGCCGCCGGGCCAAGTACACACCACACCGCAGGAGCCACGGCAATGGAGGGTGGAACGGACATAATGCTAACCGAAGACATGGCCGATGTGGAAGAAAGAGAAGAGGTCGAGGCCCTAATGCAACGGACACCACCCACTAGAGTCCAACCGCCCCGGCAAGCAAAAGGGCAACCATCGCCTTCACCAAGAACAAAGCAATCGGCAACAAGGCCAAGGAGAAAAATTGTTACAAGCAGCTCTTTGGAGTCGCTTTAAATCTTTGTTCTTAATTCAATATTAATTGTTTTTGCTGTCTTTATATGCTGTTTACTTTATATTAGTGTCGCCCGCTTATTTCATCAAATATAAAGCATTGAGGACAATGCTTGGTTTGAGTTTGGGGGTGCAGATTTACTGCCAAGGCAGCAATCTACTGCCGAGGCCTTGCCAAAAAGGGAGTATTCCAATGATTTTTTTTACTTTTTCATGCTCCCCGCCTTACTTGAATTAACTGCCTACACTTTTACACTGCTCATCATCAGTATTGCCTTAGTTTATTCTTTAAGGCTATAGAAATCTTTCTCCTTACCATGATTAGATTCTGTTAAGAAGGTTTAACCTTAGGATACTCAAGGATGAAAACTTAGAAGCTTACTATAGGAAGAAATCTAAACACTTTTGGGACTTGTTGGATTATAGGAATTCTTTTAATAAACTTAGGTGATAAAGACTTAGATTTTTGGGAAAGTAACTAGAGGTGCCTATCACCGGCTCTAGAAAGAACTCTTCTTCATGCTAGAGGTGCCCGAAATTGGCTCTGGTATGTTTTAAGGAATATTAAAAAGAAAAATTTAGTGAAGAGAAAAACACAACCCTTGAGGTGCCTGAAATTGGCTCAAGGATTGGTTGCATAGAAAAGAAGAGAACACTTAACCAAATTCTACTTGTCTTGAACTTAGATTTTATCTAAGAAAGCCCTTAATCAAACTTGTCCACTAAAACACACACACTCACAATTCTTATAGTTTGTTTCTAGGTAAACCCTTGGGTAACCGAAAGGTTAAGGCTTAAGAATAGGCCTAGTTATGGTGGGGAGAATAGATGGACATGTAAGACCGAGAGAGAGTAGAGTTCGGCAAATTGATGGTTTGCATTGCTTGAGGAAAAGCAATAGTTCGAGTTTGGGGGTGTGATAAATGCTCAACACACTATCACTTTTTACATCTTTTGTTGGCATTAATCCCCGAATTTACACCACTCAGACCAATGCATGTACTTAATGTGATATATTTAGAAGTTATGCTTATAGAGATAATATTTACAGAAAAGGCACGTTTTACTGCATTTTCATATCTGTGCAGGAGAACCAGTGCCGCGGCAGCGACAAGGCCGAGGTAGGACCTGATGCCGAGGCAGCAGCAGAAAGACAGGAAGCAAGACTGTAGGCGATGGAAAGATAAAAATTCAAGGGACGTGTCTGGACTTAAAGCCCATGGATCGAAGCTGGCTAGCATGAGGAAAAGCCCAAGACAAGGCCACGCGGGAAAGCCCCCTTATCCGAATCAAACTTGGAAATATTTTAATTATGTACATGACTTGTTCCCTACTCCAAGTTGTATTCTACTTAAGAAAGGTTTTCCCTAGGTCTAGCCTATATAAAGACCTAGCCACCCAATGTAACGTACACGGAAAAACCTAGGGAGAGAGAGCCGAATTCTATACTTGTCTTCTTTCTCTCCATTATGTTCTAAACCTTCTTAGGGATTAGGTGAAGGTTGCCGAGTATATGTGAGAGGAGATTGTACTTTGTCTTTGTTTCAATGCAATAAAATTATCAAGGTTTGCTTATCCTTTGTTATTCCTTGTTCTTGCATTCAAGCCCGGGAGGGAAGTTTGTGAGTAATCCATTTATCTAACCTCGGGAGAGTTAGATTCACGAAAGGGGTAAGTACGGTGTTTCAATCGCGAAATACTAACTCGGCCTAGGGATAGGTTAAGAGTTTCAGCGGCTAAAAGAAGTGTGAGATTGGTTGGTGAGTATAATTGGTTCACGCCGGGAGGTATCATCAAGGACTAGTCATCAACAACACTCTGACTTAGGGATAAGCGGAGTCATTCAAGGACACTTTGCCGAACTTTGGTAAAGTCCAACCACGAGCAAGGGATTACCGCGGCGGACAAGTATCGTCGCTGCCAAGGCAGTAAACTGTAGTGCTGCCGAGGCAGTGATATACAATTGCATTGAGCAGAGACAAGTCAATCAAATCCACAATACAACGCAAATGGATCCTGACCCATCTTTCTCCATTATTAAATCTCGTTATTTTTGTTTAGTTATTTTAGTTTAGATAAACCAACTCAAATCATTTTTGTTTTTATTTTTCTATAGAACAAGAAGGTGAAGAAGGCATATTAAGTCTACCAGTCCCTATGGAGACGATAATCCGATAATTACTTATCACTTATTACTTTCGATGTGTCCACTTGCACTAAACGCGCACTTTTGACACGCGACAGCTCACTTGGATAGTCCTGGCCTCAGAGGATTGTGATTCTGTTGCAGCTGCCTTGCCTTTGTCCTATGGTGGTTCTGATGGACCAGTTGGGACCTGATGCGATGCCATAGCGGAAGCGGCAGGGGATGGTTCAGATGCTGGTACAAGTGCTTTGGCGGATGGATCTTGCTGTTGTTGGGAAGTGGTGTGCTCATGCGCTGGTAGAGTAGGTTGACGATGTTGTTGCTGTTTCTGCAGCGGGCTGTTCTGAGGAGGAATTGGCTCGGGCTCATTTTTCTAGAAGATGTGAGCTGGGAAGTCAGGCAAGCGATAGCCACCATCAGGCATTAAATCGTGAAAGTTCAACTGGAGAACCAAATCCCTCTTCTGCACATATGTCATTTACGTCATGAACTTGGTGTGTAGGTCAGCCAGTTGTATTTACATCCCTTCAACAGTGGCAGGTAATGCGTTGAGATTTGCTGTGGCATTCTTTGGTTTGGCTGAAAGCTCACCAGATGCTAGAGCATTTTCTTCCACTCCCATCAGCTCTAGGAATTTTTTCAAAGCTATTCCTTGTCGTCCCTTTAGCTTGTAGTCATCGTCGTTCTCAAACACTTGCTGCTTCCAGCAGAGTGCGGTAATCAGGTATGGGAAAACTAGGGGGCTTTGCTTTCGTTTGAGTGCGGCATGGGCTTCCTCGAGAATGATCTTCCCCACGTTGATTTTTCTTTTCCTCATGATAGAGTGCAGAAGTTGTAGCCGATCCAAATTCACTGTGGCCGTATGACTTATGGGCATCAGATTCTGTTTGATGAAATGCATCCAAATTTTTCCCTTAGACTTTAGGGAAGTGCGATCCACAGTAGTATTAGCCTCGTCCCACTCGGTTCCTTCGATGCAAAGTTCTTGAAGTAGAAAGTCCAGGCTTTGACCCAGCATAGAAGGGACGAAGATAGAGTGTTCGTCATCGTCATCGAGTACATAAAACTGGTTTATGTTCTTGGTAGTAAAGGGTACAACATCTCCTCGGACGTACATAGTTTGTTGCCCTGGCCGAGTGTAGTGGGCATAAAACTCTTTGACCAGCGAGATATTGATGGGTTTTGCATCCTTCTTTGCTGCGAAGTGTCGAGCAAAGTCCTCCCATTTGTGTTTCTTTATAGTGAGTGCAACACTCTCTGGTAGCTTTTGGAAGGTTACTGTGTCATAAACAAAACCCTTCTCTTGGTGCATTGTTCTCCCCTTGAGCTTTTAGAAACGATCTTTTGCTGCGTCATCTTTAAATTTCTGAATCTCAATCGGCCGGGCTTGAGCAGCAGCCCTCGATGATTCCTCGGTATTCTTGCAATGAACCATGGTGGTGGGTACTTTTTAGAGAGGGTGTTGGTGGTTCCTTTCGAAAAAAAGATGGAGTTTTTGGAGAGTTTGGGGTAGTTTCCTTTGTGAAGACGATGAAGTTGTGGAGGAGAGGGATGGTTGAGTTGGTTTGTGGAGAGATGGACGGTTAACTTGCTTGGGAAGGTGGAAGGAAAGAGAAAAGTAATAATGGTTGTGTAAGGGTTTGGACGGCTAGGGTTCTTGGAAAAGAAAAAAGGTGTAGTGGGGAGTTAAATTGATGGTAAGTTGGAGAGATAAAGGGGTTTTGTAATTAATGAAAAAGTAAATAAGGTTTAAAGAGGGTTTGTATTGGAACTGAAACTCTTTCTCTTCCCCTTGAAAACCAACCGGATTCATCTTTCATGGGCTCCTCAACTTCCATCTTGGTGGACCAAATCAAATAACTCCAAAACTTTTCCCTCCAAGACTAGTAGCCGTACAGTCCTTCCTTGCTCTCAGGCCTCCTTTGCACAGACTGTGCACTGCGCACTGTCCTGCCTTGGTACACCACGCGTCTGGTGCTATGTAGATTGTTGCGAGCACACACAGTGGTCTGAGCTTGTACCTCCAAAGATCAAAAGTTGAATATGGACAAACTGAAAATAAAAGCATCTTAAAAGAAACCTAAAACATCTACTTTTTATTCAAACTGAAATTTAAATGCTAAAGCAAAATAAAAGAGAGGGATAGAAATGCTCAGACATTTTGCAGACTAAGGTCGTCCTTGTCACGCACAATGGGAGCTCCATTATACAGTTTCAGCCTTTGACCATTGACCTTGAAGATTTGATCTCCCTCAAGTGTTCTAATCTCCATGGCTCTATAAGGATAAACCTTATGTATCAGAAATGGTCCAGACCATCGAGACCTTAACTTTCTAGGAAAAAGTTTAAGTCTTGAGTTGTAGAGTAACACTTGTTGGCCCTCTAAGAAATGCCGTGGCAAAAGATGTTTGTCATGCCATATCTTTTTTTTTCTTTGTAGATCCTAGCATTCTCATAAGCATGGGATCGAAACTCATCCATTTCATTTAGCTCCAAAAGCCTGTTCTCTCCAGTTGCCTTAAAATCCATATTGAGCTTTTTGATGGCCCAATAGGCTTTGTGCTCAATTTCCACGGGCAAATGACATGCTTTCCCGTAAACAAGCTTGAATGGGGACATCCCTAAAGGAGTCTTGTAAGCTGTCCTATACGCCCACAAAGCTTCATCCAGCTTTGGAGACCACTCTTTTCTCTTTGTGTTGACCGTCTTCTCTAAGATTTGCTTGATTTCTCTATTGGAGATTTCAGCTTGGCCATTCGTCTGCGGGTGATATGCTGTAACAATTTTGTGCCTGACTCCATAGCCTTGTAATGCCTTAGCAATGAGCTTGTTGTCGAAGTGGGTTCCTTCATCACTGATTATAGCTCTAGGGACTCCAAACCTTGTGAAAATATTCTTATGCAGGAACTTTAGGATTGTCTTTAAATCGTTGCGGGGTGTTGCCACCGCTTCTACCCATTTGCTCACATAGTCCACTGCTAGAAAGATATATAAATCACCATAGGATGATGGAAATGATCCTATGAAATCAATTCCCCAAACATATAAAATCTCGATTTCCAGAATATTTTGCAGTGACATTTCATTCCTCCTCGAGATGTTACCGGTTCTTTGACATCTATCACATCCCTTGTAAAATGCTTGGGCATCTTTGAAGAGTAAGGGCCAGTAGAATCCAGATTGTATGACCTTTGCAGCAGTCCTTGATCCACCAAAATGACCTCTACACGATGCTACATGACAATGGAATAGGATATCTTTTTTTTCCTCTTCCGGCACACATCTTCGAAGCAATTGGTCAGCACATTGCTTGAACAAATATGGCTCATACCAATAGAAAAATTTGGCATCACGTTTGAACTTCTTGTGACCCTGGCTAGATAAATCAGGAGGCAAAATACCACTAACAAGAAAATTAACAATGTCGGCATGCCAAGGTAATGCTGTAGCATATAAAATTTTCATATCAGGGAAATTTTCTTCGATTTCAAAATCCTCTCCTAAATTTTCAGGATTTTCTAGCCTAGATAAATGGTCTGCAACTTGATTTTCAGTGCCTTTTCTATCCTTTATTTCAATATCAAATTCCTGTAGCAAAAGTATCCACCTAATAAGTCTCGGCTTAGCATCTTTCTTAGTCACTAGGTATTTGATGGTAGAATGATCAGTGTGCACTATCACTCTAGTTCCTATAAGATACACCCTAAACTTATCAAAGGCAAATACTACAGCAAGTAACTCTTTCTCAGTGATAGTGTAATTAATTTGTGCATCATTTAGGGTTCTACTTGCATAGTAAATAACATGGAAAAGTTTACCTCGCCTTTGACCTAGTGCTGCGCCAACTGCGTAGTCACTTGCGTCGCACATCAACTTGAATGGCTCAGTCCAATCGAGTGGTATAACTATTGGAGTTGAAGTAAGCTTCTTCTTCAGTTGTGTAAAAGCGTTGTGACATTTTTCATCGAAGACAAAAAGGTTGATTTTGCTGTAGCAAATTGCAGAGCAGCTTAGAGATTTTCGAGAAGTCCTTGATGAACCTCCTGTAGATGCCAGCATGTCCAAGAAAGCTTCTAATTCCCTTCACAGTTGTGGGAGGTGGTAGTTTCTCTATCAACTCTACTTTTTCCTTGTCAACTTTAATTCCTTTGCTTGAAATTTTGTGCCCCAAAACCGTACCTTCGGTCACCATGAAATTGCATTTCTCCCAATTAAGTACAAGGTCGGCTTCTTCACAACGTTTCAATACTTTAGCCAGGTTTCCTAGGCACTTTTCAAATGTTTCTCCGGACACAAAAAAATCGTCCATGAATACCTCCAAGAATTCTTCAACCATGTTTGAAAATATTGCCAACATGCAACGTTGAAAAGTTGTTGGAGCATTACATAACCCAAATGGCATTCTTCGAAAAGCATAAGTTCCAAAAGGGCAGGTGAAGGTTGTCTTCTCCTGGTCCTCCAGTGCTACAGCAATTTGGTTTTACCCAGAATAGCCATCGAGGAAGCAATAGTAAGCCTTTCCCGCTAATCGATCCAGCATTTGATCGATAAAAGGAAGGGGAAATGGTCCTTCTTTGTTGCCTTGTTTAGCATCCTATAGTCCACAAAAATGCGCCAGCCTATGACTGTCCTTGTCGGGAGCAATTCGTTGTCCTCATTGGTGATCACTGTCGTTCCTCCCTTCTTAGGAACACAATGCACAAGACTAACCCATGAACTATCAGAAATTGGGTATATGATCCCTGCATCCAACCACTTGATAATCTCTGTCATCACTACCTTCTTCATTGTTGGGTTCAATCTTCTTTGGGGTTCAACAGAATTGTTGTGGCATTCTTCTAGCAGGATCTTGTGCATGCAGATCGTAGGACTGATGCCCTTTAAATCGGCCATAGTCCATCCTAGAGCTTTATTATATTGTGATAGCAAATTCACAAGACTCAGCTCTTGGTTAGGATCTAAGCTAGAAGAAATAATCACTGACAAAGTATTGTGAGATCCCAAATAAACATACTTTAAATGCGGTGGCAGTGGTTTCAGTTCTAGAGATGGTGCATGTAAAAGTGATGATTTAGGATGAATAAATTCAGAGAAATCAATTGATTCAAATTTCATACCTGGTCTTGGCTTGTAGTAGCCAATTTGCTGTAGCTCTAGATGAGCTTCTTCTTCATCCTAATCATGCTCCTCCAGCAGTTTTGCAAAGTCCTTAATTTTTAGATAATTTTCACAGCAAAAGTCTGTATCTTCTTCAGTTACTGCATCATTTATCCCGGCTATACAATGACATTCTTCATTATCATCCAAGTACTTGAGAGTGTTGAATACATTGATAGTCATGGACTGGTCTGCTACTGGCATTGTAAAGTCTCACTTCTCACATTCGATGAGAATCCGACCGGTTGCTAGGAATGGTCGTCCCAAGATGATGGGTTCTTTGTGGTCCACTTCACAATCCAAAATCAAAAAATCCACAGGGAACACAAACTTACCCACTTTTACTATCATATCTTCCACTTTGCCTTCTGGTCGGACATGAGAGTGGTCCGCCAATTACAAGATGACAGTGGTAGGTCGTGTACTCCTTATACCAAGCTTCTTGAATATTGCCTTGGACATCAGATTCACACTCGAACCGAGGTTGCATAGTGCTCTGCCCACAAAATTGTCTCCTATTGAGCATGGAATGATGAAGCTTCTAGGATCTTGCCTCTTCATGGGAAGCTCATTCCTCCCAGAATAGAACTCAGATGCTATAACAACTGTTGCAAAATTCTTAGCTTTTCTTTTCTTTGTAACAATGTCTTTTAAACACTTTGCATATGAGGGCATTTGATCAATAGCATCTAAAAATGAAATATTTCTATGAAATTGGTCCAACATACTTACAAATTTTTGAAATTGAAGATCCTCTTTGTGTTGCCTCAAACGCTGATGGAATGGTGGTGGGGGGTCTTACGTCCACCAGAGGTTGCGTTGGTGCTGCTTCTTTTGCTGCAACATCTGCAAGCTTCTCACCAGATGCCTCAGTATTTAAGTTTTCTCCAATTTCTTCTTGAGCTGATTTTTCTTCTTGTTGTTCAGCTTTTTTTTTTGCTCTTGAATCGGGGTTTCTTCTTTCTCCTTTCTTTTGAATTGTTCCCTCGTGTTAATTTGTCGTCTACTCCTCAAGGTAAGTGCGATGCATTGCTCTTTGCCATGATTTTTAGTGATTTCAGTATCACCTGGAAAATTGCCTCTCGATCTTGCTTGTAATGCTTGAGCAATTTGACCCACTTGAGTCTCCAGCATTCTCAACGAAGAGTTGTGACTTTGGAGTAGTGCGCCTTGGGTCTGCAACAAATTGCCTTGATTAGCGATGTGGTGGAATGCTCCTGCATTGATGCTTTCGTTGATGTCATGAACTCCTTGGTTGAAGCCATGAATTCTTGCAGCGAAGCTTCCAAAGAATTGTTGTGACTTTGATGATGAACTGTTCCCTTGTTCTCATTTTGTCGTGGCATATTTCCTTGAAAACCTTAGATTCTTTGGTTTGATGCTATGGGTTGTTTCCTATTCGAGCTGCTAGCTTGATTTTTTCCTTGATGACCCCACGAAAAATTAGGATGTTGTCTTCATCCTGGGTTGTACGTTTTGGAGTAGGGGTTGTTGGAATTTTTGTTGAAATTTTCAACGTAATGAGCAGACTCTAGATGAGTTGGGCAGTCTTTATCAAAATGGTTTCCACTACATTGCACACAGCTTAATGCCTTAGCTTCTCGTACTTCACTGGGTTGGTAAAGGTTCTTCAACATATTTGTGATAGCAGAAAGTTATGATGAGACAGAATCATTAGCATCGAGCTCCAGTTTTCGTTGAGTTCGTCGTCCTGTCCCAAGTCTAGTAGTTGGAAACTGATAATCATTGTTTGCTATTTTATCCAAAATATCAAATGCTTCTTCTGTCGACTTTTCCAACAGTGTCCCATTTACTGAAGCATCTAACATCATCCTTGTGGGTGCATTGACTCCATTGTAAAACATCACGATTTGAGTCCAATCTTGAAAACCGTGATTGATACACCTTCTTAGCAAGCTTTTGTATCGATCCCAACACTCGTGCATTGACTCGTCATCCCCTTGCCTGAAGGATGCTATCTCATTTTGCAATTGAGTGTTCATGTTGGGTGGATTGTACTTTGCCAAAAAGCTTTTGTACAAAGCTGTCCATGACTCCATTGAACCGGCTGGAATTCCATTCAACCATTCTCTTGCTCGGTCTCTCAAAGAGTATGGAAATAGCTTGAGCTTCAACACATCTTCGTGCACTCCTTGTTGGCGTAACGAATCACAAACCTCCAAGAAAGCACGGATATGTTGTCGAGCATCCTCATGAGGTGATGCTCCAAACTGTCCGATCGAGTTGAGCATATTAAACATCACAAGTTTGAGCTTAAAGTGTGCTGCCTGTATATCAGGTGTCACTATCCCAGAATTAAGGTCATCCAAGATCAGTGTCAAGTGATCTCGAATTGCCCTTGGTCGTGCTGCAGCTACAACATTTGCTGCAGCATCAGGATTTGCTGCAGGGATTTCTCTAGCATTTTTATTCTTCGGATCCTGATACATGGTTCTTCTTCTTCTTTTCTCTCGCCTCATTTGTCTAAAATACCTTTCGATTTCCGGGATAAATGGTTAGAGGGATTCTCGAGAGTTCACTCTGGGCATCCACAAACCAAAAACCTATAAAGAAAAACAAAGAAAACAAAGATTAAACCAAAATCAAAAGACTCAAAAAAAATAAAAAGATAGAAAGTATGAAAACTATGATTGAAATAACCTATTGCCTCAATCCTCGGCAACGGCGCCAAAAACTTGTTGACACGCTGAAGTGCTAAAATGTGTGATTGATTTGCGTGCAATAATGTGCAAGTATACACATCGAACAAGTAATAAAGTGTGTGAGTGAGATCGTTCACACGAGGATTGGGTAGGTTATTTCAAAAATAGTTTAGCATACACAAAAGATAAAGTAATCCTTTGTATGAACATATGCTAAAGCAATTCTGCAAATGTCACCAAAACGCTTTAGCAAAATAAAGATGTCACCAATGATGCTAGAGCAAAACAAAGATTGTCACGAAAATGCAGTAGCAATTAAAACAGATATTGGAGAAATAAATAAAGCTGCACAAACACAACACAGAGAAGATATTTAAGCTTAAGACAGGCTAGGTTTGCTATGGTATGACCTTACTGTTCTCCTGAACGCTACTATTCCACTGGTTTACTAGTGCTCGACAGAGTTTACTGAAAATGCCTCCATTACCCTAGTTAGAAGGCCTAACACTCGAAAATGCTAAAACATTACCTCACGGTCTAACCCCTAACACTCCTAATGTTGATAAAGTGCTACCCCTTTTAGTCGTTGAAACTCTACCTTATCCCTAAAGCAAGTTAGGATTCTGCTCCCGCAGCAACCCCATTATTCAAGTTGGTCTATCTTTGCCTATCCCTAGATCTAAGCTTCCCAAACCCCTTGAGCTATGGCTACGTACAGTGCTCTTTCAAACCAAGGTTTAGATAAAAAGGTGTTAGCTTTCTTGAACAAAACACATAGATAATAAACATACGAAACAACAAACATTCATTAAAACAAATAAAAATCATCCAAAACAAGCCTTAGCCATACTAGTTTAGTTCATGGCTAGGTAAGAAAAACTATTCAAGTATCGTCCTTTGAAATACATATTAAACAACTTAGAAAAGAGGTAAACAGAGTGAAGAGGAAGGAAGTCTCAAACGCATATGCCGTGACACTTTTCCTAGCTTGCGCTCCTCCCGAAGTCGCGCAAATCCCTTGCTTGAAGCTCTCCTACAATGGTTGCTTGGCTAGAGGTTGAAGACGAAGGAAAGTAGCCGCCTTTCTTCTTTCTTCTCCCTCATGCTTTCCTTAAAGTTCGCTCCTTTTGTGGCTCCCTTAGCTAATGATTTTTCCCTTATCTTGCTCAGCATGTTTGTAGAAGGAGGCTTGGTCTTGTATTTATAGGAGGCTTCTAGGGTTTGGTTCCCTAAAGATGCAAAGGGAATATCCCCTGACATTTGCTACAGAAGATGACAGTAGAATACAGGTCTGCAGGGGTGGTGCAACGCTATCAAGCAGAGGTGCAGCGTATGCAGAGGAGGTGCAATGCCTGCATAGCAGGTGCAGCTGGCCTGGAAAACGCGTGAGGACAGTGGGTTGCATGTATGTCCTTTCTTTCGTTCTGTTTTGTCTGCCGACAATGTTGTAGCATCCTTGAAGTCGAATCCAACACTATAAAAATATGCTATAGCATCTCTTTCGGTCATTCAACTTTGCTCCAGCATCTCCACAAAATCACCAACAAAATACCCTTCCAAGTAGCATCTTTAAAAATAAAAATAAAATAAAATAAAAACATTATCTAAATGCAAATGCACATGAAATGCAGATAAATGCAATGAAATGCAATGCAAATGATCTTGAAATAAAAAAACCTTAAGTAAAAGGGTATAAAATATACACTTTTTAGAGCGTTAATATACTCCTTCAATAATGTTCAATCATAAGAAGGTCTCGTGGAAAATGAATCTACTCGAGTTTGAGAATTCCAAGAGGTCAAAAGCATTAAAAAACATAAAAAGAGAAAAGAAAAAGAAAAAAGAGGTGAAAATTTGAAACCCTCAAATGAACGAGCAATACAATAAGTCTTGGAGCACCCCGATGGAGTTGTGGGGGGAGAACAAGTCTAATAAGGAGCTAAGGCTCCACCAGTTCGATACCCTAGCGTCAGTGATGACTCTTTGAAGACACTAACTCCCTAATACATTTATGATTATGCACACGCTTTCACTTGGAATTATCGAACCGAGTTACAAAGGCAAATATGAGAATTAGAAGGAGTAGTTTTCAAGCAGATCAAGCAAGTACGGTAATCTTGAGGATGAACCAAACTTTTTGAATAGAATTTTGACACTTCAAATATTGCCACAACTTTTCAAGGCAAAACATTAACTACCGAGTGTTGAGTCTGAGACACTTTTGCATTCGATATTCAAGGATTTTGTTCCGTTTGTTTCTTTTTTAAATTATGAGTCTTCAATCTTGGAACATTTATTCATAAAGGCGTTGTGCATTAAAATGCCAATTTTTTAAAAATATCTTCAATGTATTCTTAAATTCATTTTCGTCAAAATGCAAGGTTATTGATGCATTTAATCATCTTTGATTAAGCCCAAGAGTGGCAACATTACGCGATGCAAGGTTTCCTGTGAAACAAGGAACCTTCCTTTTTCGATAGGATTGCTCGAGCTTATTATCGAAAAAGTCCAACTTTTTTGGACTACAGTTAGAAAACAAAATTTTTGGGGCAAAATTGTGTTGGGGCATGAAGGCAATCATTGTGTCTAGCAATAAGAGTTCCCTTTAAAGATAGCGTTTGACCAAGCTTAATCCATGATATATTTTTTGACAAGAGGCTTCAATTAAGCCAAACCTAATTTGAGAAAATAGAACCCACCAGCTTTTGGGGTACAATCAATTGCAAGTTTTCGCATGCAATACGACTTTTTAGAAGTTTGTACTATACATTTTTTAGGGGGGTGCAAGTGTTCACCCTAGCTTCAAGAGCGCTCGTCGAAAACAATTTCAATCTCGGTCTTGAATCCAGTAGACCTCATTTTTGACCTATGCAAGCCAACAGTCTCCCATCAAGAAGAAGACTCAGTGAAGTTAAAAGCTCGAGTATCCAAGGGTTATCTAATTTTGAGGGCCCAATCCTCAAACATTAAAAATAAAAATGTCGCGTGTCAAAAGTGCGCGTTTAGTGCAACTGGAAACATCGCAAGTAATAAGTGATAAGTATTTATCGGATTATCGTCTCCACAGGGATTGGTATACTCAATATGTCTTCTTCGTCTTCTTGTTCTGTAGAATAAAATAAAACACAAGTAATTTGGGTTGTGATGAAACTGATATAAAACAACTAAGTAAAATAAAGAGATTTAATAGTAGAGAGAGAGATCAGGATCCAGTTGTGTTGTATTGTGAATTTGATTGACTTGTCTCTGTCCAATGCAATCGTATATCACTGCCTCGGCAG
This sequence comes from Abelmoschus esculentus, assembly GCA_035048815.1. Lineage (NCBI taxonomy): Eukaryota > Viridiplantae > Streptophyta > Magnoliopsida > Malvales > Malvaceae > Abelmoschus > Abelmoschus esculentus. Next base: position 1,088,715 of record JAUCBN010000061.1, on the reverse strand, counting down.
CACTGTAGATTACTGCCTTAGCAGCGATGATACTGTCCGCCGCGGCAATCCCGCACGATGGTAGCATTCACCTGGGCAGGTTGAAGACAGAAGATTTCCCAGTCTTGGTACTTGATTCTGTCGAAGAGATAATGCTCGATGCCGTAGTTTTCATCATCCGAGTGTTGGAAACCTTGTTCTTCCCACAATTGTCGAGCAATGAAAGACCTGTTGAAACGGTCTTCAACATTGGCTGGGGCAAATCACTTGTAAGTTGCCATCAAGATTGTGAGAGATTGATATCTTGGAGATTTTCTTGGAGTCTGGGAATTTCACGAAGAATTGTGAGTAGGCAGAGAGTATTATGAGAGCAAGATTGTTAAGAATTCTATAGAAAACAAGAAAGCAAGAGTGAATAGTTCAAGAGGAGAGGGTTGCTTATATAGGCCTCGGCCTTGTGACCGTTTGAATCCATTAGCCATTTTGTAGCCGTTACTCTTTACTGCCGTTTCCTTTTCTGCCGCGGCTGGAATCTCGACAGACTAGCCGTTACACTGTTCTGCCCGTTGAAACTGCTGCAGCTCTGACACTGTTTTCTGCCTCGGCAGAGTTCCTGCTGTGAACTATTTCTCCTTTATTCTTGCTTATTATCCTAAATAAAAATTAAACACACAAAAAGAAAAGTACTTAAAGCAAAAACGAATTAGAGAAAAAAAATAAAGATAAACTAAACTAATCCTAATATAATAATAAGGAAAAAGGGAGGAGATCATGTTACTGGTGGAGTGCATGCAAATGCATCTCCCAAGATTATTCTCTTTTGTTGGCCGGAATTATCAATCAGTTGTTGACCACTCCCTTTTGTTGTGTTTCCATCTACTTTGAGCTTGATCTTTTTGCCAAATAGCCTGCCGAGCATGCTGCCAAGGTAGGATATTTTTTTGTCTGTTATGTGGATGGCTTTGCACTCTTCTGGATCATCATATTTTTTTAAGTTGTGGAATGCATTGAGTTTGACTTGTTGGTCATTAACTCTCATTGTCAACTCTCCTTTTTCCACATCGATTAAGGTGCGTCCAGTTGCAAGGAAAGGTCTCCCCAAGATGATCGGTGCATTATCATCTACTTCACAATCAAATGACAAGAAAATCAGCAGGAAAAATAAATTTATCGACTCTTATCAGTATGTCCTCGATTTTGCCTTCGGGTTGCACTATTGATCGATCCGCTAGTTGGAGCATAACTGTTGTAGGTATCGCCCTTCCTATTTCAAGCTTTTGGAAGACAAATTTGGGCATTAGATTGATGATTGCTCCAAGGTCGCATAGGGCCTTACCTTCATAGTTTTTACCTATCGCACAAGGTATGATAAACCAACCAGGATCCTTTAATTTTTGTGGCATACAATTGTGTAGCATTGCCATGCATCCCTCGGTAGCAGCCACTATTTCGAACTCACCTATTCGTTTCCTCTTAGACACCATGTCTTTTAAGAACTTGGCATAATTAGGCATTTGTTCAATTGCCTCTACGAATGGTATGTTAATATGGACTTGCTTTAAAATATCAAGGAATTTTTTGAATTGACGGTCCTGTTTTTGCTTTTTCAACCTTTGTAGGAAGGGTGGTGGTGGTATCATCTCATCCAGGGTTTCTTTAGTTTGGAATTTAATACCTGGCACCACTGGGGTTGTTGTTGTCTAGGCAAGCTGTTCAGGAGCTGCAGCGCTTTCTGCCGGGGTAGTGTTATCAGGATCAGTTTGCTCAGCCTCCTCTTTTGCTGGATCTGCTGATGGATTTTGACTTGCTGGAATCTTTTCCTTCAGCTGTAGACCACACCTGGTAGTGATTGCTTTACACTGTTCATGGCCCATTACCTTAGCAACTTCAGTATTGCTAGGTAGTCCTCCTTATAGTCTAGTGTTTATGTTTTGAGCAAACTGCCCAACCTGGGTTTCTAGCGTTTTAATAGCCACTTCTTGATTCTGCAACCTCATCTCATTTCTATTCATGAAAGCATCTATCCTTTTGATGAAATTATTGTTCTTTGCCATGTATGACTCTATTTTCATCATAAAGGCTTTAAGAGTGTTCTCCAATGAACTTACTGATTGTTGCTGCATCTGCGGCGGCGGCATTGGCCGTTGGACCTGCGACGGCGGCAGATGTTGCATTGGTTGCTGGAATCCTGAAGGTTGGGTGGTTGGGTTTAAGGCATTGTTAGGATTGCTCCATGACAGGTTCGGATGCCTCTTCCATGAGGGATTATATGTGTTGGACATCATATTGGTTCGGTTGTAATTTCCAACATACATACCGGTTTCTTGATTCATACAATCAGAGGAACTGTGGTTACCTCCACATAAATCACAAAAGGAATCAATTACCTTAACCTCACGGGTATTTTGTTGTAATTGCCAGTTTTGCACCATCTTTGTAAGAGAGAGAGGCTAATTGTGCTGCCACTGAATTTGATGTGTCTAACTCATTCACCGTGTCTTGGTGTCTTACACCTCCTCGCCTAGATGTAGGAAATTGAAAATCGTTTTTTTTGCGAGTTTGTTCAGTATTTCAATAGCTTCCTCAGGTGCTTTATCAAGGAGTGTCCCGTTTGCCGAGGCTTCTAACATCATCCTTGTCGGGGCATTCTTGGCATTATAGAACACGATCACTTGTGTCCATAGGGGAAATCCATGCAAAAGACACTTGTGCAGTAATTCCCTGTAGTGCTCCCATGCCTCGTACATTGGTTCGTCATCTGCCTGCCGAAAAGAAGTGATTTCGTTTCGAATTCTATCATATAGATTAGTAGGATTAAAACAGGTAATAAAATCACGGCAGAGTTCACTCCAAGATCCAATAGATCCTGTTGGAATGCTATTTAACCAAGCTTTCGCCCTATCCCTCAGTGAATAGGGGAATAGCTTCAATCTTAAGACATCTTCATGGACTCCTTGGATTTTAAAAGAATTGCATATCTCCATGAAGGACTTGAGATGCTGCCTTGCGTCTTCAGTTACAGACCCACCAAACTATCCAATGGTGTTAAGCATATTGAACATAACAGGTTTCAGTTCAAAGTGGGCTGTTTCTATCTCTGGTGTAACAACTCCTGGGTTTAATCCATTTAAATCCTCTTCTAGGAAGTCTCTGAAAGTGAGCTGCCACGGCCCTGGTGGCGGCGGTAGACCTCCATTGCCGGCAGGTAAGTTTTGTCCTGCCGGGTGATCTGCCATAGCTTCTTGGATTTGTCTCCTCAACCTTTGCCTTGTTCGTTCGATCTCTGGTCTAACTTGTACAAAGGGTTGGTTGGGTTGGCCCTGGTCATACACCAAAAAACAAAGGTAAAAATAAAAATAAAAAGAAAAGAAACAAGAAAATAAAGAAAACAAAATTTAGTTGCCAATCCCCGGCAACGACGCCAAAAACTTGTCGCGTGTCAAAAGTGCGCGTTTAGTGCAAGTGGATACATCGCAAGTAATAAGTGATAAGTATTTATCGGATTATCGTCTCCACAGGGATTGGTATACTCAACATGTCTTCTTCGTCTTTTTGTTCTGTAGAATAAAATAAAACACAAATAATTTGGGTTGTGATGAAACTGATATAAAACAACTAATTAAAATAAAGAGATTTGATAGTAGAGAGAGAGGTCAGGATCCAGTTGTGTTGTATTGTAGATTTGATTGACTTGTCTCTTTCCAATGCTATTGTATATCACTGCCTCGGCAGCACTGTAGATTACTGCCCTGGCAGCGATGATACTGTCCGCCGCAACAATCCCTTGCTCGTGGGTGGACTCTACCAAAGTTCGACAAATTGTCCGTGGATGACTCCGCTTATCCCTAAGTCGAAGTACTGTTGATGACTAGTCCTTGATGATACCTCCCGGCATGAATCAATTATACTCACCAACCAATCTCACACTTCTTTTAGCCGCTGAAACTCTTAACCTATCCCTAGGCCGAGTTAGTATTTCGCGATTGAAACACCATACTTACCCCTTTCGTGAATCTAACTCTCCCGAGTCTAGATAAATGGATTACTTACAAACTTCCCTCCCGGGCTTGAATGCAAGAACAAAGAATAACAAAGGATAAGCAAACCTTGATAGTTTTATTGCATTGAAACAAAGACAAAGTACAATCTCCTCTTACAAATACTAACAACCTTCACCTAAACCTAAGAAAGCTTAGAACATAGTTGAGAGAAAGAAAACAAAGAATCTATGAATCGGCTCTCCTCTCTCTCTAGGTATTGGTGTCTAATACATTGTACGGATAAGTCTTTATATAGGTTTGATCTAGGGCAAACCTTTCCTAAGTAGAATACAACTTGGAGTAGGGAACAAGTCATGTACATAAATAAAATATTTCCAAGTTTAATTCAACTAAGAGGCTTTCCCGCGTGGCCTTGTCTTGGGCTTTTCCTCATGCTAGTCAGCTCCGATCCATATGCTTTATGTCCAGACACGTCCCTTAGAATTTTCTCTTCCAATCGCCTCCAGTCTTGCTTCCTGGCTCTCAACTGCTGCCTCGGCATCAAGTCCTGCCTCGGCCATGTTGCTGCCGCGGCAATAGTTCTCCTGCACAGATAAAAAAATGCAGTAAAAGCTTGCCTTTTCTGTAAATATTATCTCTATAAGCTTAACTTATAAATATATCACATTAAGTATATGCTTTGGTCCGAGTGGGTGTAAATTCGGTGATTAATGCCCATAAAAGGTATAAAAACTGATAGTGAGTTGAGCACTTATCAAAAAACATTTATCATTCAGTTTAGTATTCCTTAGAATTAGGGGTATATCAATATCTGCATTCATTTCTGCCTTATCCATATTCAGGCATTCCCTAGATTTAGGGGCACACTAGCATGTACATTCATTTATGCATACATCATTTAGTCATACATCCCTAGGTTAGGGGGATTTTAACTCATACATCTAATCATTTTACCTTCTTTTGACAGGTACATGAAGATATCAAGAAGTTCACTTTTTGCTACTTTGAGAAAGTGGATCCCAATAAAATCCCATTTCATTTCACTTTTTGTCCACAAAATTATGGATCACAGACAATGATTTAAGAGTTGCATGAAGAACTCATTCAACAAAAGTTTTTCTTACCAACACCCTCAGTGCATGGTTACATTTCAGAGTTATCCATCTATAGTTCTAGGTGACAATATATCAACTGCCAAAGTTCAGTTTGTCCGTAAATCCCTCAGTGATGGACTCTTTTTGTTTTCGAGATATCAGGAAGACGATCAATGCATGATAAACTCGATCGTCAGTAAATCCTTCAGTGTTTAACCCTTTTTAGTCATCAGTAAGGCCCTTAGTGCATGGTGAGCTATTTTTGTTCGTAAATCCCTTAGTGTTGGACTCTCTTTTGTCTTCGTGATACTAGTAAGAAGATCAGTACGTGGTGAACCCGACTACCAGTAAATCCCTCTGTGTTTGGCCTTCATTCTAGCCATCAGTAAGACGATTAGTGCGTGGTGAGCTAGTTGGTCCGTAAATCCCTCAGTGTTGGACTCTTTTTTGTCTTCGGGATACCAGTAAGACGATCAATGCGTGGTGAACCCGACTACCAGTAAATCCATCTGTGTTTGGTCTTCATCCTAGCCATCAGTAAGACAATTAGTGCGTGGTGAGCTAGTTGGTCCGTGAATCCCTCAATGTTGGACTATCTTTTGTTTTCGAGACATCAGTAAGAAAATTGATGCATGGGGAATCGGATATTCAATTTAGCTGTCAATAAGGAGATCAGTGCATGGTGAGCTAGATCATTTAGTATTCAACATTAGTTTTTGGGACATTAGTACATCGATCAGTGCGTGATGAACCAAGCCTCCAGTAAGACGATTAGTGCATGGTGGATTATTCTCTTCGGTACATCAGTAAGACGATCAATGCGTGATGAACCAAGCCTCCAGTAAGACGATCAATGCGTGATGAACCAAGCCTCTAGTAAGACGATCAGTGCATGGTGGGTTATTCTCTTCGGGATATCAGTAAGAAGATCAGTGCATGATGAACAAGATCTTCAGTCTAGCTGTCAGTAAGACGATCGATGCATGACGAGTTATATATTTTTCTTCAGTGGGACCATTGTTGTCGCGAAACCAATAAGACGATCAATGCATGGTAAAATGAATCAACAACAAATCCCTCAGTTTCAATTTCTTACTCCAACAGTCAACAAAACATTCGATACATGAAATTTTGGTTTGATAGACAGTCTCAAGTCGAAATATCGCTCGTGGTAGAGAAATCAGGGTTTCAAGAAACAAAAAAGGGCTATCAAATTCGTGGAGAAAAGGGATTTCAAATTGGAGTCTCCAAATAGGGAACTCGGATAAAATTAGCGCTTATTGTCTTTGCTTCATAATTTTTTTTACAACGATAAGTAAAGAGGGGCAGTTGTAATCACTAATTTTATCTGGGGTTATAAAACCCGGTTTTTAATTTTTATTTTAAATAACGTTCTTAATTTTTTTAAATAAATTATATTAATGCACAGTTTATGGTTTCTTTAAATTTCTTCTTTTTATAAGAAAATTAAAAAAAATATATTATCGTTATACTATATATTAAATAAGAATATTATTTTCATTTTTAATTAAAAAAATATATCATAGGCATTATTATCTTCTTATTTAAAATTTTTGTATGTATATAAATAAAATATATTACTGCATTTTGTTTTATCGTTTATTATCATATATTTTAATGATAATAAAAAATATTATACTATTATCATTAAGTTTTTATTTTAATTTTAAATTCCTTTTTTATTATATTATTATTATTTATTATTATTATTATTAATTATATATATATCAGACCCATTAATATAAATATAAAATATAATCCCAAATCAATTTATTTAATTTCAGTCCATTAAACCCAACAAAAGTAATAATAATTGAATTATATCAGTCCAATAACAATTTAATTACACCATGGCCCGTTTCCTTAGCCCAAATACCCCTTAGCCCACAATTAACTAAAACCCTAACCGCACCATTATTCCATGCGCATCTGCCTATCAACCGTTGGATCTAAGATAGATACAACGGTCCAGATCAAGGACGGAAATCTTCCAGATCTTCAAACGCGCTGCGCGCGTGGCGCACGCACAAGACCATTCGCATGCCCAAATGCCTCATTGTGTCCCCACATCGATCATTCGCCGGTTGTTCTCCTCCGATTACGGTCGTACATGAGCAAACAAACAAAAAAATATGTCAAATTCGTACCAATATCAGTAAAAATACGGAAATTGCAGAGGCCAACAATCCCATAATCGATAGAAATTTCAGAGGATATCAAATTCGTGCATCAAATTCTAGAGCCAAAATACAGATATTCAGAACGAATGAAAACAAGAATCAAAAAGCAACCAATAGAAATATTCGACCATTTTTTGTTTCTATAATTCTCATTGTAATTCCGATTATAAAACCAAACCAAAATCACTTGTAAAGGGGTTCCCCCACCATTCGAAAGCAATAGAAAGAAGCATTTGAGGTAACCGAAAATTCTTTATTTCGCAAACAATAAAAAATAAGGGTTAGGGTTTAGATTTGTTTACCTTCAAGGTCGTCTACATCGTCCTCCTCTCCTTGGCAATAATCCATTCAACCTTTCTTCAAGGTTTGATTTCAATGAGCCAGTCTTAAGGAAAAAAGGGTATCTTGTGCTTTTGTTTTCGTCGAAAAAAGGGTTTTGATTTCTATTTCTTATAAAACTGAAGGTTGTTTTGTGTTTTAGTTTCGAAAGGAAAGAAAAATGGGATTTTAGAAGTTTTTTTTAAGTTGTTTGTTGGAAAAGTGGGGCGGTTTCTGGGTTTTATGAAGAACACCCATGGTGTTCTTGTTTTTCTGGGTAAAGTAAGAACAAATACAGATAGAATCTCACTTTTTGAATGATTTCGAAACTGAAAATGACAAAGGAGGGGACCCGGTTCGTTTATTTTGTGTTTTATACTTGGAAAATAAATAGAAAATGGGATATTTGCGTTTTTAAATCACTCCGTTATAAAATATTTCGCCCCTTAGTCCTCCTAACTTTCGAAATCATTTCAATCAGGTCCCACATCAGGCCATACCCATTTCTCTTAATAATGGTTTTATTATGTAGAGGTCCTTCCGTGTTTTTAAATGAGTTTTTTGGTCATTCTGTGCCTTGAAAATCACTTCCATAGTTCTTCACATTTCCTATCGTATTTCAATTTGGTCACTTTTGTTAAATGAAACCATTTTCCTTTCGATTTTGTCCTGTAAATTTGTTTTATTTTGATTTTAGTCACCAATTCAGACTTATTTATTTGCTTTCCTACGTTTCTGACCCCATAATTTTAAATTTTTTCTTTTTAATCCTTTTCCAGAATCAAAAACTTTTATTTATTTATTTAATTATTTATATATTTATTTGCTTATTTGTGTATTTATTCTCATCTTACATGTACTCATATGTATATGTTTTTTTATTCGTTTTGCATATTTTATCTTGTGTTGCATTTACATTATATTATGTCGTGTTTTTTATTTATGCACTTTATCATATTGTTCAAAAATTTGCGTATGTACATTTATCTTTTACGATGTATTTTCATTTTATTTATACGCATTTTGTATATATTGATTATGTTGTTTCATTTTGTCATACATCGTTAATTAATGAACCTAATGTCAGACATCTTTATTCGTTCGTAACGAGCCCGACATTAGGCGTAATGGTGGCGGTGTATGCGTTTACCTTTGAATAAAGATACAATTGAATTTTAAACAACTATTAATTTAATGTCACTTTAAATCGGAAATCCCTAAATTAATTAAGTGGTATTTTGTAAAGGTGTCAATTTTGGGAGATTTTAAACGCTAAAATCGTTTTTAATCGTAACCGACTCTCGAACCCAATTTGTTTCGAATCTCTGATTTTTTAAGGTATCCGGTCTACCAAAGTGACCGATGGAGACTCCAATTTTTAATCCCTAACCCTAATTTTAAAATTTTTCCTTTTTTGAGATAAATCCCTAATTTCTTAAATTTTTGAAACCCTAGATTTCTATTTTTCAAAATCCCTAATTTTTAGGTCCAATTCCTAATTATCAATTTTAAACCCTAAATTTTCAATTTTGAGACATTTCTCAATTCTATCTCATTTCGAGACTTTTAAATTTAATTATTAATTTTTAGCGGGAGGGTTGCTACACCATGTGATGAACACTTGTTTATTTTTATAGATACTAGTGACCATGTTGTCACAAGTTATTTTCTTGAGTATGACTTATTTTATAAATGATTTTCAGTCTATTATGGTCTTCATTACAAGTAGTTGAAACTGATTTATAATTCACTCGCTAAGCTTTGGCTTACCCCTCTCCTTTTCTTGTAATGCAAAGAAGTGAGATGGTCGTCCGAAGAAGCAAGGAAAACTATTAGTGCTTTTAATTCATATTTAGCTCAAGTATGTTACTTTAAATTTGAACCTTAGGTAGACGAAAGCAATAGAGATGTGGAACCTTATGGATTTGTGATTGGATATTGATCTTTTGAATTCATTTTATTTTGGCTTCGAGATATTTTTATTGCATTATGGTATGCTTTGATAGTAATGAATTAATTGATATTTGATTTATGACTCATCCATGTTATTTATGTTGAATCATGATATTGATATATATTTATACCATTCGGTGATGAACTCATGGAACTAGGATGAAATACATCTAGAGAATGTGTTGAAATATGTGATTTATGCCTTATAGGTGAATATATGCATCTAGAATATATGTGGTTACGTTTTATGCTTGAAATCTGGAAATTGTAACGACCCGGATTCTCGTATTCGAGTGTCGGGTTAACCCGAGAGGTTTGGGCTTTGGTTTTGGGCCCTGGGTTTGAGTAGTTTGGGCTTTGTGGCCATAGGTTGTTGGGTTGTATGTTGGGCTCGGTTTGGAGCGAAATTTTGGTAAATGTCTAAATGTGAAGACAAGAGAGGTTAGGGGGTGTTATTCTCTGCAGAGGGTGACCTCATTTCTTCTTTTCTTCCATCCTCCCTTCATCATCTTTGTGAGAAGAGAAGTGTTAAAGGTGAGATCTTTGAGAGAGTGTTTAGAAATCTCGTTTTAGAGAAAGAAGGAAGGTTTTTAGGCTCAAGGAGATCTACAAAACAAGGTAAGTAATTGTTTGGTTGGTGGAGAAAAGGGTTTTAGTGAGGTTTTAAGGGTTAAATCTCAGTTTTTAGTGTCTTTGAGGTTCTGAGAATCTTCCTAAGTGTTGTGTAATGCTTAGTTTAACATCTCTTGTAGAGAAGGAAGCTGGAGAACCTTCTACAAGTCTTGGGAAGAAGAAAGCTTGAAGAGGAGTGAGTTCGGGTTTTGGCTGTTGTGTTGCTTAAGGTTGGTACTCCTAACTCTTCGTTTCATCATTCATTCATGGTAGAATGCATGGCATGTAGAGAATCATGTATGAATGCTTGGTTTACATGTTTGAGGTCATTAATGGTGAAATTCGGATTTGTGTGTAAGACGAATTGAAATTGATGTTAAAACACTCCTAATAATGAGTAGGAACACTTTAGAAACAATTGGCTTGAGTTTGAGAATGAATCCTTGAAATTTCTATGTGCAGACTTGCATTTCGTGCAAGGGTATCGATACACGGGAAACCGATATCGATACCCATAAGTGAAAATAGGCTATGTGGGCAGGGGTATCGAACCATGGTTCGATACCGGGTCCTCTAGTGGAATAATGGCATCGATACCAGTATCGATGATGAGGGTCCTCTTTTAGTTGACTTTGAAAATGGTCAAAGTGTATCGATACTAGTATCGATACCCATGGTTCGATGCCTTCTTTGGGTGGTATCGAGGTAGGGTGGTTCGATACCCCATATAAGGGTATCGATAGCCCTTCGAAAATTTGACAAGTTAAGTATTGTTTGAGGTTCGATAAGAGAATTAAAGGTTATAATGAATCTTAATTAATGAAATCAATGGTTAATCCAAGATTGATGTTTTAAACCCCGAACGACTAAGTTATGAGAAGTCTTGATATGTTTAGATGTGAAGATCCGAGGTGGATCGTTTATGTGTGTTGAGTCCTTGTTTGATGAAAATCCGGATATCCAAAAGTGTTGCAGCACGTCGATGGCCATCCGATGTAACATTTCGGGTGATGATTTTGAAGACCATTTCGAATGTAGGATCCCGATGCTGTGTGGACGCTGGCCTCATTCGATGATACTTGATGTGACATTCCGAGTATGGGATTTGGAGGATCCCGATGTTGTGTGGACGCGGGCCTCAAATCCTGGATGTAGGATCCCGAAGTTGTGTGGACACGGGACTCATCTTGAGTATGGGATCCCGATGCTGTGTGGACGTTGGCCCTGCTCGTAGTGTAGGTTCCCGATGTTGTGTGGATGCGGGCCTCACTACTTTGTGTTGTTGTTTGACATGTATATGATGTGTGCGTCATTATACATTGGTTATGCCATGTGGTAGGCAAGTATGCTAGATCATCATATCATGCACGATATTTTATATGTTATGCTTTACTGGTTATGATATGCATGATGTTGGCCGAGTTCGGCGTACCCACTGAGCTTTCGTAGCTCAGCATTCGAAATATGTTTTCGTGCGTAGGTTAGGTGAAGCCGGTTCGTGGAGCACCATCAAGGTTCGGATTTCAGCATCGACCGTGTTGTCAGAGTACATGTATTAGATTTAGTGGGCTTGTACTATGTCGAACCATATGTAATGTAACTCTGTTTATTTTAATTTGGGTTGAGTGTTTTAAATGGTTTGTAATATTTCGAAGCTCCGGTTACTTACTATTATTTTAGGCTATGTTTAAACTTAATGGATTTATGAATCGCGTTTGGACTTGAATTTGATTTTATTTGTTGGGCTTTGAAAAGAAATTTTGGAATACAGGTTTTGGGCAGGAGGCCCAATATGACATCTAGGTCGGGTGTTACATTTAGCGGTATCATGCTTAGGTTGAGTTGGTTCTAGGAAGTCCCCGGGGGAGTCTAGTGTGTTATATAGGTGTCAAACAAGTACATGCCCACGAGTCGATAACGTACTTTCTTTAAAGCTGAAATTTGATGGTGTGATCTTGTTGTTGTTGTTGTTCGTGCAGTAGTGATTGAGTATGCCGAGACGTATGAGGGATCAAGAGGAAAGTCGGGGTTCTCGGGGAGGAGACTCCGACTATGAGTATGAGCCCGATGAGGAGGTGCCATCGGATGATGCAGTTGGTCAAGGGGCTAACTACTTTGCTCAGTTGAACCAGACCTTGCGTAGGATCGTGAGAGATATACCGAGGCCATCTTCTACGCCTCGTAAGGCACCGTTTGAGAGGGTGCGAAGATAGGGAGCCGTGGACTTCTTTGGTATGGGACAGGATAATCCCGTACAGGCTGATCAGTGGTTGCATGACACAAGGTGGATAATGAGACAGATGTAGCTGAGGTCAGAGGACAAGCTATCATGTGTGTTGTCACTTCTGAAAGGCAACGCGAGAGAGTGGTGGGAGACAGTTGAGCAGGGTTGGTATCCTCATCGTCTTAAGTGGGAAGACTTCCTTGAGGAGTTTGAGAGCAGGTATGTGGGTGAGACTCACATCGACACCTTGAGAGAGCGGTTTAACCATCTTGTACAGGGGAACCGTTCGGTCTTTGCTTATGAGCAGGAGTTCCTTCAGTTGAGCCGATATGCTCCAGAGCTTGTTGCTAAAGAGAAGATGAGATGTAAGACGTTCTTGAGAGGTCTGAGGAAGGAGATTCAGACTTATCTCACTACTGCACCGCCTAAGGTGTTTTCTGAGTTGGTTGCTAGTGCCAAGTCGCTAGAGCAGGTTCAGGGGTTGACCTATGGGCCGTCTGTTGGCCAGGGTGTCACCGGTGGAGCTATTTAGAGTCATGCGGATAACTCTCAGTCTCACTCCGGTAGGAGTAGGAGCCGTTGGAATCAGATTAGAGGAGCATCGAATCAGGGTTAGAGGTCGAACCAGAGATCAGATTCTGTGGGACATAGGAGACAGTCTGTGTCTTCTACTGCTAGAGGTCCGGAGGGTTTGCAGCGGAGTGTCAGTGTTCAGGTTTACAATCAGTTTAGCCGGAATCATAGAGGACCGTGTTGGGGCAATGCCAGGGTTTACTTTCAGTGTGGGTCTTCAGAGCACTTTGTGAGGGACTGCCCAGAGGTTGTGACATCTCCACCTGGTCAGGCTCAGAGGACTGTGTTCCAGGCCCAGAGGGGTCGTGGGTTTTCGCATGGCGGAGCTAGCCATGCATCAGGAGGCACCTTTCAGTCCACTACTAGAGCACCAGCGAGATAGTATGCGGTGAGGGCACAAGAGGACTATGCTGCGACAAATGTGATCTCAGGTACGTTCAGTTTGTTTTTTGTCCCTATAGTTGCTCTTGTGGACTCGGGATCTACCCACTCGTATATCCGTAGTAGGATATCGGAGCAGTGGGGGTTACCAGCGGAAGAGCTAGAGGTGGGAGTCCGTGTGACCAGTCCGTTGGGGTTAGATGTGTTGGTGGATAAAGTGTATCGGAGGTGTCCGATCGAGGTGCAAGGATCTATCTTCCCAGTCGACCTCATAGTTTTGTCGTTTCAGGAGTTCGACGCAATCCTTGGGATGGATTGGTTGTTCGAACACGATGCGAGTTTGGGGTGCAGATCTAAAAGTTTGAAGCTTCGAGTGGCTAATGGTTCTAAGCTTGTTGTGAGGGGTGAGAGAAACCCGTGTTTAGCGAATGTTGTGTCAGCTTTGTCAGCTAGAGGTTGATCCAGCAGGGTTGTGAGGCTTTCTTAGCTCACGTGGTGGATGTGAGAGTTGAGGTTCCGGCTTTAGAGAGTCTGAGGACCGTTTGTGAGTATCCAGATGTGTTTCCGGAGGAGTTGCCCGGTTTACCTCCCGATCGTGAGTTGGAGTTTCGGATAGAGGTGTTGCTAGGGACAGCACCGGTGTCCATAGCACCTTATCGTATGGCACCGGCGGAGATGAGAGAGTTAAAGCAACAGATCCAGGAGTTGCTTGAGAGAGGTTTCATCAGACCGAGTGTGTCACCGTGGGGAGCACCGGTTTTGTTTGTGAAGAAGTAGGACGGATCGATGAGGATGTGCATCGACTACCGTCAGCTTAATAAGGTCACGATCAAGAATCGTTGCCCTTTGCCTAGGATCAATGATCTGTTTGATCAGTTGGGGGGTGCTCGTGTGTTTTATAGGATAGATCTGAGGTCAGGGTACTACCAGTTGAAGGTGGTGGAAGAGGATGTCCAAAAGACCGCTTTTAGGATGCGGTACGGACATTATGAGTTTTTAGTGATGTCGTTTGGGCTCACGAACGCATCGAAAGCTTTTATGGACTTGATGAACCGGATCTTTCATCCGTATCTAGATCAGTTTGTGGTTGTGTTCATCGACGACATCTTGGTGTATTCACGCTCGGTGGAGGAGCATGACTATCACCTAAGAGTGGTTCTTCAGGTTTCGAGGGATAGGCGTCTGTACGCCAAGTTCAGTAAGTGTGAGTTCTGGTTGTCTGAGGTGGCGTTCCTTGGCCACAAAGTTGTCGCGGATGGAATCCGAGTTGATCCCCAGAAAATCCAAGCTGTGGTGGAGTGGAAACCACCAAGGAATTTATCGAAAGTTCGTATTTTTCTTGGGCTTGCCGGATACTATAGGAGGTTCATCAAAGGTTTTTCGATCATAGCGGCACCTTTGACCAAGTTGCTTCAGAAAGGTTTTCCGTTTGTGTGGAATGAGAGGAGAAAGCAAAGTTTTGATCAGCTTAAGGCTTACCTTACAGAGGCACCGGTCTTGACGCAACCGGAACCGGGGAAGGATTATGTGGTGTTTAGTGATGCTTCCTTGAATGAGTTAGGTTGTGTGCTTATGCAAGAGTGTAAGGTGGTTGCTTACGCCTCGAGGCAGTTGAAACCCATGAGAGGAACTATCCTACACATGATCTTGAGCTCGCGGAGGTTATCTTCGCTTTGAAGATATGGAGGCATTATCTCTACGGGGAGAAATGCTACATCTACACCGACCACAAGAGTTTGAAGTACCTGCTTACCTAGAAAGAGTTGAATCTGAGACAGCGCCGGTGGATAGAGTTGTTGAAGGACTATGACTGTGTTATAGAGTATCATCCCGGCAAGGCGAATGTGGTCGTCGATGCTTTGAGTAGGAAGTCCATGTCGGACTTGAGAGCTTTGTTTGCTCGGTTGAGGATGACCGACGATGGAGGTTTGTTAGCAGAGTTGCGTGTGGAGCCCACGCTTGTTCAGGAGATAAAGAGAGCACATGTGCTAGAGGAGGAGTTGGTAGCTCAGTTAGAGGTTGTTCAGAGAGGTGAGTTGTCAGACTTTGAAGTACGAGATGGTGGGTTCTTGTACTTTCAAGGTCGGTTGTGTGTTACGGCTTTAGAGGATCTAAGGGATCCTATCTTGAGGGAAGCTCACCGTAGTCCGTTTTCTGTTCATCCGGGTAGTAACAAGATGTATCAGGATCTTCGTCCTTTCTTTTGGTGGCCGTGCATGAAAAGAGAAGTGTCAGAGTTTGTGACCAGGTGTCTAGCGTGTCAGCAAGTGAAAGCGGAACATTAGGTTCCTTCAGGTTTGCATCAGCCTATCTAGATTCCACAATGGAAGTGGGATTGAGTGACCATGAACTTTGTCACCGGGTTGCCGATGACGTTGAGGAAACATGATGCTATATGGGTTATAATTGACCGATTGACCAAGTCGGCTCACTTCTTACCGGTAAGGATGGACTACAATTTGGAAAAGTAGGCTTAGTTGTACATAAAGGAGATCGTAAGGTTGCATGGTGTACCTTCATTGATCATATCGGATAGAGACCTGAGGTTTACGACGAGGTTGTGGAGGTCTATCCACGAGGCTTTAGATACCAAGTTGCACTTCAGTACAACTTTTCATCCTCAGACCGATGGACAGTCTGAGAGAGTCATCCAGATCTTGGAGGATATGCTTCGGTGTTGTGCTGTGGACTTTACCCGTAGTTGGGAGGAGCAGTTACCGTTGGTAGAGTTTTCTTACAACAACAGTTATCAGTCAAGCATCAAGATGGCTCCTTTTGAGGCCTTGTACGGGCGTAGGTGTAGGACACCTTTGTGTTGGACAGAGCTTAATGAGAGAAAGATAGTGGGTTTGGAGCTTGTTAAGGAAACTGAAGAAAAAGTTCAGATCATCAAAGAGAGGTTGCAAGCATCTTTTGACAGACAAAAGGCTTTTGTGGATAAGAAGCGTAAGCACATCGAGTATGAGCTTGGTGAGAAAGTGTTTCTCAAGGTATCTCCGTGGAAAGGGATCATCCGGTTTGGTCGTAAAGGGAAGTTGAGTCGAAGGTACATAGGGCCTTATGAGGTTCTTCAGAGGATTGGACCGGTAGCTTATCGGCTAGCTTTACCTCCAGACTTGGCACGTATACACGATGTGTTCCACATGTCCATGTTGAGACGTTATCGTTCCGATCCATACTATGTGGTTCAGCTTGAGGAAATCGAAGTCAATGCAGATTTGACTTACGAGGAGAGGCCTATCGGAATCTTAGATAGGGGAGTTAGGGAGCTTCGGAACAAGTGCATACCTTTGATAAAGGTTTTGTGGAAGAATCACGGAATAGAGGAAGCGACGTGGGAAGTAGAAAAGGACATGAGAGATCAGTACCCTCATCTCTTCCTCACAGGTAAATTTCGGGGACGAAATTTTCTTTAAGGAGGGGAGAGTTGTAACGACCCGGATTCTCGTATTCGAGTGTCGGGTTAAATCGAGAGGTTTGGGCTTTGGTTTTGGGCCCCGGGTTTGAGTAGTTTGGGCCTTGTCGGCCTTAGGTTGTTGGGTTTTATGTTGGGCTCGGTTTGGAGGGACATTTTGGTAAATGTCTAAATGTGAAGACAAGAGAGGTTAGGGGGTGTTATTCTCTGCAGAGGGTGACCTCATTTCTTCTTTTCTTCTATCCTCCCTTCATCATCTTTGTGAGAAAAGAAGTGTTAAAGGTGAGATCTTTGAGAGTTTGTTTAGAAATCTCGTTTTAGTGAAAGAATGAAGGTTTTTAGGCTCAAGGAGATCTACAAAACAAGGTAAGTAAGTGTTTGGTTGGTGGAGAAAAGGGTTTATTGAGGTTTTAAGGGTTAAATCTCAGTTTTTAGTGTCTTTGAGGTTATGAGAATCTTCCTAAGTGTTGTGTAATGCTTAGTTTAACATCTCTTGTAGAGAAAGAAGCTGGAGAATCTTCTACAAGTCTTGGGAAGAAGAAAGCTTGAAGAGGAGTGAGTTCGGGTTTTGGCTACTGTGTTGCTTAAGGTTGGTACTCCCAACTCTTCTTTTCATCATTCATTGATGGTAGAATACATGGCATATAGAGAATAATGTATGAATACTTGGTTTACATGTTTGAGGTCATTAATGGTGAATTTCGGATTTGTGTGTAAGATGAATTGAAATTGATGTTAAAACACTCAAACACTCCTAATTATGAGTAGGAACACTTTAGAAACGATTGCCTTGAGTTTGGGAATGAATTCTTGAAATTTCTAAGTGCAGACCTGCATTTCGTGCAGGGATATTGATACACGGGCAACCGGTATCGATACCCATAAGTGAAAATAAGCTATGTAGGCAGGGGTATCGAACCATGTTCGATACCGGGTCCTCTAGTGGCATAATGGCATCGATACCAGTATCGATGCTGGAGGGTCCTCTTTTAGTTGACTTTGAAAATGGTCAAAGGGTATCGATACCAGTATCGATACTCATGGTTCGATGCCTTCTTTGGGTGGGTATCGAGGTAGGGTGGTTCGATACCCCATATAAGGGTATCGATAGCCCTGCGAAAATTTGACAAGTTAAGTATTGTTTGAGGTTCGATAAGAGAATTAAAGGTTATAATGAATCTTAATTAATGAAATCAATGGTTAATCCAAGATTGATGTTTTAAACCCCGAACGACTAAGTTATGAGAAGTCTTGATATGTTTTGATGTGAAGATCTGAGGTGGATCGTTTATGTGTGTTGAGTCCTTGTTTGATGGAAATCCGGATATCCAAAAGTGTTGCAACACGTCGAAGGCCATCCGATGTAACATTCCGGGTGATGATTTTGAAGATCATTCCGAATGTAGGATCCCGATGCTGTGTGGACACGGACCTCATTCGATGATACTCGATGTGACATTCCGAGTATGGGATTTGGAGGATCCCGATGTTGTGTGGACGCGGGCCTCATCCTGAGTATGGGATCCCGATGCTGTATGGACGCGGGCCCTACTCGTAGTGTAGGATCCCGATACTGTATGGACGCGGGCCTCACTACTTTGTGTTGTTGTTTGACATGTATATGTTGTGTGCGTCATTATACATTGGTTATGCCATGTGGTAGGCAAGCATGCTAGATCATCATATCATGCACGATATTTTATATGTAATGCTTTACTGGTTATGATATGCATGATGTTGGCCGAGTTCGGCGTACCCACTGAGATTTCGTAGCTCTACGTTCGAAATATGTTTTCGTGCGTAGGTTAGGTGAAGCCAGTTCGTGGAGCACCATCAAGGTTCAGATTTCAGCATCGACCGTGTTGTCAGAGTACATGTATTTGATTTTGTGGGCTTGTACTATGTCGAACCCTATGTAATATAACTCTGTTTATTTTAATTTAGGTCGAGTGTTTTAAATGGTTTGTAATATTTCGGAGCTCCGGTTACTTACTATTATTTTGGGCTATGTTTAAACTTAATGGATTTATGAATCGCGTTTGGACTTGAATTTGATTTTATTTGTTGGGCTTTAAAAAGAAATTTTGGAATACAGGTTTTGGGCAGGAGGCCCAATATGACATCCGGGTCGGGTGTTATAGAAATCCTACAACTTCTCGGCAGGTGGTATCAAAACAGTACCTTATAGTTTCGATACCCAAGCAAAATAACGAGGGATAAGCTGGAAAATAAGCTTGCGTATCGGAACGGTAAGCTATGATTTCGATATCGTATGATGAAAACATGCAGGCGTATCGATATGTTGATCCCGAGTTTCGAAACAAGTTTTTACAATAGCAAATCGTATCGAAACGGGGACCAAGTTGTATCGAAACACAGGCTTGCTTCGCAAAGCATCGAGAGAGAGATTAAAGGGCGTATCGAAACACTTAAGTCCCGTTTCGATACATGCTTTTTTTTTACCTTGGTATCGAAATAGGGCCAAGGGGTTTCGATATACATGATCGTTAATATCGTTATAGGCTGGAATAAACTTTGAAACCTTTCGTTTTAGCCACCAAACTTTGAGAAAGCAATTAGTTGACTTGTAGATATTAATTTAAGCTAAAAATTCACTTGCAAGTATGAAATATACTTAATTAAGGATTGATAATTTTAATTTTGTAATTAGTTCTTAAATTTTGGAAAATTATAATTAAGTCCCTAAAACTTTTTCGGTTAAAATTAGGACTCATTTCTTATCAGTTTCCGTTGCAATTGAACTCAGTCCTTGCATGAATATGTAGGATCTAACTAAAGCATCTAGAAAAGATAAAAAGAAAAAAATAGGGTCATTTATCGGGGCGAGTCTCCGGATTAGCATTGGTATTCCTCGTGTAGCTCGTTTGAGTCGGGTGACGTCTAGATCGGGTCGAAGGGGTTACATTCAGATTGTGTTTCCTTTTACAAGTTCTTAGGTGGAAGCATGGATCGGAGGATAACCATTATGGTTGGATTCTTAACATTGACTTAGTGTTAGAGTACAATTATTTGATGTATTGGGCTATGTAATCGTAGGACCCTATATAAGTATTTTGCAACTCTTTTCGGTATTGGGTTTTTTCTCTTGCCTTTGTTAATCAGCAGAATAAAACGAGAGAAGGAAAATGACTTTTTGAGTGGTTTGAAAGCTTAGATTTCTATTCATATTTATAGAGAAAATTACGTCAAACGAGTGAGAGGTATAATTCGAATTAAATTCTAATATTACCATGAATAATCAATATTATCTGTTTAATATTCGTATTTTAAGGAAAAATCAACTTATCCTTAATTTGTATTTAATTAGAATACAAATTTTTCTTGAATATTAAAAAAATAAGCAATTTGAGGGGGGAAAATTACTCAACATGTAAAATACATGCAGGTCCACAAAGGGTCAGCCCGGCTTAGACATTCGTGTCACCAACATTGTGCGAGTGAGTCTCAACTTGAATGGGATCAAATTTTCACCCCTCCTACGTGCGAGACATAAAATCATCTTAAGTCATTCAATGATAATTATGTGGTAGTTGTATATAAATACTTCCAAATTAATTTATCTCATTCATTTTGGATAATGAGGTTTCTTATTTCTTTATTCATAATTTTCCTAATTTGAGCATCAATTTTTCATTCATCACTCAATCATTTTTAACATATGAGATACAGTTTATAGGAATTTGTACTCTGATGAGAATGAAGGATAAAGAAGTCTAAAGAGAAAAACCTAAAAGTATCGAAACTGAAAGAAGAAGATACGAGAGTAAAGAAATTAGTATAAGCTTTTCTTGAATATATCAGATGTTTTGAATACAAGATAATGAGTAGGTATTTATTGCTCAATACACATATCCAATCCATATTCTCAATCTGTTACAATTCATTGTAACTATCTATAACAAATTCAGTTGTTCCTGACTACCATATAGTCTAATATTGTTTCGTTGTTTCTTCTTCAAGCATCCTCTAAAACTTTTTGTAGTCATCTGATCAGGGGAGAACACACCAAGTCGAAGTCTCATATGACTAAAGCTCATAGGGGGAATTGGTTTAGTCAAGATATCAGCAATTTGTTTATTAAATGGAACAAAATTAACCTCAAGCTTTACAGCAACAACTCGTTCTCGAACAAAGTGAATACCAATTTTCACATGTTTAATGTGAGCATGATGAGTCAGATTGGAAGACATAGACACAACCTTATAGGAATTTGTAATCTAATGAGAATGAAGGATAAAGAAGTTTAAAGAGAAAACCTAAAAGTATCGAAACTGAAAGAAGAATAGACTACAGTAAAGAAATCAGTATAAGCTTTTCTTGAATATATCAAATGTTTTGAATACAAGAGAATGAGTAGGTATTTATAGCTCAATACACATAATCGATCCATATTCTCAATCTGTCATATGTTTTTCTTATTCAAATCTCCATCTTTACTTCTCTAAAATATAGCTCAAAGTTGTCCATTTGTCCATGTTTTTCCAACATTATCACTTATGTTTCCCTCATTATAGAGTTAGTCATCGATTATAAAAAAAAGACCAATAAAGCCACATATGTTTGCTATGTGTAAATTTTTTCACTTAGCCGTTTAATGATATTAAACCTAGTTATACCGATACATAAGTCTCATTATGTTCTTAGTTCTTGTTTAGTGGCTATTGATAATGATTGTTGTGGCTCCTTGCTGATGTAGTTTGTTCCTTTTAATTTGCTGTGCAGCCTTATCAAACTGGTTATAATGCTCTGCCTTGTGCCCAAACCGAAGAAACTACTATTGATATTTGGTAAGTTAGACGATCTCGCATGGAAAACATTTCTATACAATGATAGAATGATCGGTGAACTTTCGTAACTTACAAGATAAAACATATATGGTGTGATGTTATCTTAAACCTTAAATATATTACTTGAGAGAACTTATAATTTGACTTTCAAATTTCAACTTAAGAAATTAGGTCGAAATAAGAGTTACAAATCTCCACCAACAAAACAAAACTTTTCTCATGATGCTTGCTTGCCTTTCAAGTAATTACAAAGGTTGACATGTCGTGGATTCGCGTGATTAAGGCCAAGTATCATTGTCAAATATAATTTGGGAGGATGTTCGCAATAGTATCCAATGGAGTGTAAGAACTAAGAAATGGTCGCATGAGATTTTGGAACGATGTTTGGCTTGAAAAAGTTGGTTCTCTTCGACAACACTATCTTAGCCAAGGAGAACCAGATGGTATCTTGGCATCCGATAAATAGGGTTGGTCCCAACTCTGCATTATAGTGCACACGAGTGTGTTAAACAGCTTGCAGCTACCCCTGCACCAAATGCTAGTCTTGGCATCCGATGAATGTTATTCGTCCCAGTTCTGCATGGTAGTACCTACGAGTGTGTGAACCAAGTCCTTTCATCAAATTCGTCTCATAGGACTGCTCCCCCACAGGGGTGGGTAAAGGCCGATGTCGACGTAGCAATTCGCTTGAGAGATGAAGCTATAGCATATGGTGGGTTAATCCACGACTCTTCAAGTAGGTGCTTACTTGGCTTTTCAATAAACCTTCTGTCTGTGTTGCCCTATTTTGTTTTCAGGATCATGTTGATCACATGAAGCCCTCAGGCAGCACTAGGGAAATAGACAACTAATTATTGAAACCGATAGGAAGGTGTTTACTCTTGACTTTATAATCTAGAATAATCGATCTAGTAGATTAAAGAGTTCTTTAAAGATATTAAAGATTAGGCTAAAGATCCTAATTATGATAATAAAAACTCTAAAACTGTTAAAAACAAATTGACAAACATGTCTCTTATAATGATCAGGATTTGGATGAACATCCTGTAAAGACCTCTGCTCAAGAAGATGACCGTTGGAGGGAGGAACTTTACTGAACCGTTTTAATTATGTTTTTGTGGTTAATCGGAGAAATTATATCATGGGTCAGCCCCACCACGTCATCCATGGGACAAACCAATAGAAACTGTTCACCTCATTATTTTTTAATTTTCTGAGTGAAGATTCACTTCGAAAAAATTATGACATGGAAAAATTGATGAAGTGGGCAGTTTTTATTAGTTGGTCCCATGGACAGGTGGTGGGACTGACCCATGATATAATTTTTCGGTTAATTAAATTTAATGAAACGCAACGTATTTGTAGTTTATGAATATCTAAAATGCAGTTGTCGCAACCTTTATTCAAGTGGCTCGGTAATTTTTTTCTTGAAAACAAAACATAACAAAGTCGCCATCAATCTTTTTTAAAGATGTGATTGGATCACTTAAAAACGAGTTATTTTAATAAAATTATTTTGTTTTATTAAAACAACAATTTTGATCTGCGAAAAACATAAAAACGGGTTCTAGAGTCAATTACGTGTGGGGAAGGGTTAGCACCCCACAACACCCAAAAATTGGTACCTAGCAGATTACAAAACGTTTTAATACCGAAATTTACAAGTTCGTATAAAATTTAAGTTATTGTCCACTTATTAATTTTAATTCCATTTTAACGGCCCTACCGCCAGGAGAGTAAACTTTAATCACCGCCAATATTTCTGGCGCTAACACGTTACCTCCCCTTTGATAGAATATCACATTAATTAGATTTCACTTTTTAACGTAGAAACAAAAAAATTTAAATGCATTAAAAGCTTTTATTATTTTAAATCAATTATTAATCCTAAAAAGTCTAGGTGAATTTTATTATGTTTAAATATATTTAAGCGTATTTTATTAATCATAACAAAATCTTATTAGAAAATCAAGGGTTCTAACTAGGCTTTTCAAGAATATAACCCTAAGGTTTAAGCACAACAATCAAAAAAATAATCATTAAACATAATAAAAAATAAATTAATATATATATAAGATAAAAAATAATTGTAACACCCTAGACTCGGTGCCACATCAGGCCCCCGGCCCAAAACCTATATTTCAAAATTTATTTCCAAAAGCCCATAAAGATGGGTCCAAATCCATTTCCATCATAATATAATAAAATCCAAATCCCCTTTAAAACATAAATCCGAATAAGTAGCGGAACTCCAAAATATTACAAATCGTTTAAAAGCATTCGACAATAAATAAAACAGAGTTACAAATTACACATATAGGGTCCTACAAGTACGAATGCCCACTATGCCTAATAACAGTACTCTGACAACAGATGTCGATGCTGAACCCACCACGATGATGCTCCTCCGGAAGCCTCCTTAACCTACGCACGAGAACACATTTTGAACGTTGAGCTACTAAAGCTCAGTGGGTACTCGACCAACCGGTCCACAGCATGCATAGCATAAAATAAGCATAGCAACATGTATGATGACATGGCATGAATACAATGGCGCTACCATATCCGCCTAAACACATGGTATCATGATGGCATATATCAGCACATAACATATGCAAGACAAGAGAAGACCACACAACAACTCAAGTTCTTCACCCGTAATTATAACTCATATATATATATATATATCGGTGTCCATATCACCTCATAGTAGTATAGAAGTAGGGGGGACCCATCAGCACTAAGCAAGGCTCGTGGCATGCCACTCCACATAATCCGCTAAGGAACCCATCAACACTAAACAAGGTCCTAGTCGGTCTTCCGCATAATATATTACCGATAACCCATCAGCACTAAGCAAGGTTATCGGTTTTATCATCATATAATATATCACTAGTAACCCTTCAGCACTAAGCAAGGTTACTAGGTATCATATCTTGTATATATATAATATACCCTAGGCAACCCATCAGCACTGAGCAAGGTTCCTAGTAAGCCACGTGACTCGAATAGGTCACACGAACCCTTAACGGTTCCACATACCGGTTTACACATTAGACTTCAATTTTTATTCAATTAGCTCTTTAACAGGTCTAGATGTCTATTTCTCGGTTTAATACCCATTTTAGGGTTTAAACAAGTCTTTGGAACTTCTAAGATAGCATTGTGAGACTTTACCATTTTTCCACAAGAACTAGGGCTAATTTGTCCTGGGGTATCGGTACCCCTACTTGGAGTATCGAAACACCATGCATCGATACCCTCCCAAAGGGGTATCAAAACAGCAGTAGCGGTACCAGTATCGAACCCCTTTGACCCTTCCAAAAGTCAACAAAAGAAGACCTCTTATTTCGATACTGGCATCGATGCCATTATGCCACTGGACAACTCGGTATCGAACCATGGTTCGATACACCTACTCTTGTAGGTTAAATTCTATCAGGGGTATCGACATCGGTGGCACGATAAGTGCAGTTTTTGTATTTTGAACACCTAGAACCTTACCGTAAGGGAACTTTCCTAAGCTTGTTTAGACCTTAACAACAGAGTTTCATCAACAATATCATGATTCACCATTAAAGTCCACCCTAATGTCACGACCCGCCAACAACAATGAGGTTAATAAATCATCCTTGGGCATTTTTGAAGAATCCATGCACCAAGGAAGCTTCCAGAATGACCTAGAATGGCCTACATCCATCTCAAGGATACCATCACGTTCTAAAATGTTCCAGGAGGTTCCACCAAGATCTAAACACGTCTAGAAGATCTGAGAAGTTGAGCACTCTTGTACACATTCTCTTAAAGCTTAATACAAAAGCTTTCCTTTAAATTCCTTTGCCTTCTCTTGTCTTTCTTTGCTTAGCCACAAGGTTGCGTGGAAGTAAGGCTTGCTAACATAGCTCGGGAGTGTTAGCGCCGCACGGATTAGTTTGAGTGAAATTAAGTCCGTGACAGTTGGTATCAGAGCGTGTTCGATCGCTTTCGGGACATGGCCAAGACGGGGAAAAACCAAGTTGCTAGCTCGACCGAGGCCGAGATCACTCAAGAGCTACGAGGGCGTGAGGAGGATCATGATCCCACGATGGCAAAGCCACGAGCCAAGTCAAAGGACGTTATCTCTAGCCTGGAGTCGCGCTTAACTCGCGTAGAGGAAAGCGTTGGGGGCATGAGTTCCCAAGTGGACGACCTTCAAGAAAGAGTTGAAGGCCTTGAAGCGGAAGATGCCGAGATCCACACGGCCACGAGGGCCATGATGCTCAAGTTAGAGAAAACCATGCTCGCGGAGATAGGCAATGTCCGCGACCTTCTCATGGATGAGCTCTCGAAGGTACGTTCTTCTCTTGAACAAGAGCTAGACAACATGCGTGGTAAAGTCGAGGCCCTACAAGGCGATGTAGCCTTGTGCAGACGTGCGATGGCCGCCGGGCCAAGCACCACTTATGAGCCTAGAAGGGTCGAAGTGCCCAAGCCAAAAATGTTCTCAGGGTCACGCAGCGCCAAAGAAGTAGACAACTTCTTGTGGGGGCTAGAGCAATACCTTAGTGTTGCCGGAATCATGGACGAGGCAACCAAGGTTCAAACCGCGACATTATACCTCACCGACACCGCCATGCTTTGGTGGAGGAGAAGGCGTTTAGACATTGAAAAAGGTACGTGCACCATCGCCACCTTTGATGATTTTAAACGAGAGCTTAAACCGCAATTCTATCCGGAGAATGCCGAAGACGAGGCCCGAGCTCATTTGCAAAGGCTCAAGCAATCGGGGAACATCCATGACTACGTCAAGGAGTTCACCAACTTAGTGCTCGAGATCCCCGATCTCTCTGAGAAAGACTCGCTCTTTAACTTCATGGATGGGCTCCAATCATGGGCAAAGACCGAGCTAAAGCGTCGGGGAGTACAAACCCTTGCCGATGCCACAGCCATAGCCGAAAGCTTGATTGAGTACTCTAGCCACAAGGAGCCCACACCTAAGCCGAGGGATTCGAAGAGCATCCAAGCTGTGGGTTGGAGAGATAAGAGCCCTCCTAAAGACGGCCACCATGAGGATCACTCAAGCAGACCCAAGGACTCGTCCTCATGGAAAGGCAAGGCCAAGGATAAATTCCAAGAAGCTCGAGGCACCAAAAGATCACCACCAAGTAAGTGTTTCATTTGTGATGGTGATCATTGGGTTAGAGAATGCCCACAACGACAAGCACTTAGCTCTCTCCTAACCAAGCATCGCGAAGAGAGCGATGCCGAGGAGTCTGAGTCCGAGGCACAGATGGGATTCATGCAATTGCTCAACGTAATGCAATCCACCCCAAAGACCAATGCCAAGGGGTTGATCTATGTGGACGTTACCATCAATGGAAAGGCGTCAAAGGCCATGCTAGACATAGGTGCGTCCCATAACTTCATTTCTCTTGATGAAGCTAAGAGGCTCGGTCTTAAGACCACAAAAGGTAGAGGATCCATCAAGGCGATTAATTCCACCGCACTACCCATCCAAGGCATTGCACGTGGGGTTAAGACCAATGTAGGGACATGGTCTGGACACCTAGACTTCACAGTAGCCTGGATGGACGACTATAAGCTCGTCCTAGGCATTGATTTCTTTGACAGGGCCAAAGCTATTCCGATGACATATGCCAACACCTTGTGCATCACGGAGGGTCACCAAGCTTGTGTAGTGCCAACCATCAGGGCCACCAAGCCAAATTCTAAAGTGATCTCATCACTTAGAATAGAGGAGCTTGAAGAATTCAAGAATGTTAAACCTCTAAAGTTGCGAAGGAGGCTACCACCAAGGGGAAAGGTGGATCCTAAGATCACGTCTAAACCGAAACGAAAGCAAGTTGGGAGTCCAAGGAAGAACACCAAC
Source organism: Abelmoschus esculentus (assembly GCA_035048815.1). NCBI lineage: Eukaryota > Viridiplantae > Streptophyta > Magnoliopsida > Malvales > Malvaceae > Abelmoschus > Abelmoschus esculentus. The sequence continues at coordinate 1,061,287 of JAUCBN010000061.1, read as the reverse complement.
AATTCCATGAAGACGCGACGAGGGCGTCGCGAGCTTAGGTGGGGGAGAATGTCACGACCCGCCAACAACAATGAGGTTAATAAATCATCCTTGGGCATTTTTGAAGAATCCATGCACCAAGGAAGCTTCCAGAATGACCTAGAATGGCCTACATCCATCTCAAGGATACCATCACGTTCTAAAATATTCCAGGAGGTTCCACCAAGATCTAGACACGTCTAGAAGATCTGAGAAGTTGAGCACTCTTGTACACATTCTCTTAAAGCTTAATACAAAAGCTTTCCTTTAAATTCCTTTGCCTTCTCTTGTCTTTCTTTGCTTAGCCACAAGGTTGCGTGGAAGTAAGGCTTGCTAACATAGCTCGGGAGTGTTAGCGCCGCACGGATTAGTTTGAGTGAAATTAAGTCCGTGACACTAAGCTTACCAAGCATAACAAACCAATCAACCTACATGCATTTAAATTTAAAACATGATATGCATGATGATTATGAGTTGGAAGAGAACCAACCTTAAGCAAAAGCAACAACCTGAGCTCCAAGCTCAACCTCAAGCCTTCTCCTTCCCCAAAGCTCTTGAAGGCTCTCCAAGCTCTTTCTCTACAAGAGAAAGATATACAACGGATTAGGAACACTTAGAGATGATTTTCGGAGCTTCAAACACTAAAAGAATTGAGATTTAAGCGCCCAAAACCATTCCCGAACTCAACCCTTAACCCTCTCCGAAACCCTTTTGTTCTCCAAACTAGCTCTTCCTTAGCTTGTTTTATAGATCCTCCATAGCTCTACAACATCCCCTCCAACATAAAAACGAGATACAACACAAAACTCTCAAAGTTCCAACCTTTTTACCTTTCTTTTCTTTGCTTCAAGAGGTAGGAGATGAAGAGTGAAGAGAGAAAGGAATGAGGTCATTCATCTGCAGAAAATTAGACCCCCAACCTCTCTCTCTTCATCTCAATTTGGTGATTACCAAATTACCCTCAGCCCAACAACCTACAAGCTCAAAAAATCAAACAAGCCTAAAAGCCTAAGGCCTAACACTCAAACTCGGGCCCAAAACCTAAGCCTAACCCCTCGGGTTAACCCGACACTCGGATCCGAATCCGGATCGTGACAATAATTATCTAAAAGAAAGCATGTACATCCCTACTTAAAATAGAACTCGTGATTCAAACCAAATTTATGAGAAAAATATTATTAAACAATAATAAAAATATTAAATAAAAAGAATTTTTCAATTTGTGACCCTTTTAAAACTTTTGAAAATATGATACTTTATAGAATTAATAAAAATGTGAAGGAAAGAGTTAATGTAGATAATTTTGAATCAATTTTCTTAAGGAATTCTTGTATTTCTTCTGTTTTTTGTCTGTTTTACAAAAAAAATTGAGGTTCTTATATAGGCACTTTTTGCCTAAATTATATGGAATAACCAAAAACAAATCACCTAAAATTTGTGATTTTTTGGTAGAATTATTGTCTCCTGTAATCACTAATTTTATCCGGGTTTATGCTCGAAATATATTAATCCACATCCTTTTTAATACCCAAACCACCTTTGTAACCCCTAAAATTAACCTAATTTCTTAGATTACAAGTTAGGGTTTACGTTATTAAATCTTGATTCACAAGTTAGGGTTTTATAAATAAAATAATAATATTCAGATAAATTATTAAATAATAATTAATAATTTAAAATACTGAAAATAAAAACTCAACAATTAAAATATCAAGTTCAACCCATAAATAATAAATAGTCCAAAACCAAATAATTATTAATAATTCAGAAAAATCTGAATAAAAGTCCCAAGTCCATATTACAAAAATAATATCCGATAAAAATTATAATCCAGTAATAAAACTGTAAAACATACGAAATTATTAAACTGACTCAGGATCCTCCAAGTACCGAACTCTGACTAGGTTAGAAATCTGAAACAGGAAACTGAAAGGGTGTAAGCTAGGGAGCCTAGTGTGTCTCTAGTGTACAGATAACAGGATTACAGAACAAAGTATGCAGATGTTATGAAGTATGCATGATATGCACCCCAACTCCAAACACCATCAGAAGAGTAGGTTCCCCCCCTGAACCACTCTAACTCCATCACACCAACAGAAGTGGAACTCGAACCGTAGGTGGAGCCACTGAACCACTGAATAGAAGTGAATAAATCACTAACTTCCTCCGAACAATAATTTAACTATATGTAATGTCATATGTAGATATAGAATCAGAATGCAAGCCTTATATTCTAACAGGAGGCATGCATAATAATCAGAATCAGAAATGTAATTTAATAACAGAACATGGCATAATGAAGTATGAACATGCTTGTTTATGACAGAAAACTGTACACACAGAAATAACAGAATTTACAGAAGAGAACACACCTGAAGTCAAAGGTCAACGCCTAGAACGATGTCTACTAGACTCGGCTCTATCACTAGAATGAGCAGGAGTAGAACCTACGAGTAACAATTAACATTAAATACCCTACTATGCCACTATACCGAAGAATACACTAAACAAAAATAAACCGATACTCACGTGCAGGTCCCGAATGCTGATGAACGGGTGGTCTTCCAGGAGGAGGAAGAGGTAGGTGCTCGGGGTCGGAATCCACGTCACCTGAAGCCAACAGAAACGATTTTAGAAACCACTAAAGATAACTTCCAAATAAGGCATTCGAACATAAAAGCCCTAAAAACGACACTTCGGGTTCGAATTTCGAAAAACGGACTGCGCCATTGAATTTAGGACGTCGAAAAACATAAAGTGGGACCGGGTCGGAAAAAGTCAACGCTGACGTCAGCACGGTCAACGCTGACGTCAGCAAATGACGTCATCAGGTCAATGCTGATGTCAGCAGATGACGTCAGCAGTGACGTCAGCAGATGACATCAGTAGTGACGTCAGTAGATGACGTTAGCAGATGCCGTCAGCCGGGTCGGGTCATGGGTCGGTTCGGGTTGGGCTTGGGTTTGGACCGGCGGTTCGGGTTGGCTTGGGGTTGGACCGGGCGGCTCGGGTCGGCCTGGGGTTGGACCGGACCGGTTCCTGGATTTTCCAGGAAAATCTAGGTTTTCCAAATTTTCCCGGAAAATCTGGGAATTTCCAGATTTTCATTTTCCGGGAAAATCTAGAATTTCCCAGATTTTCTCGAAAAATATGGAAATTCCAGAAACCCTAGAAAAATCTGGTTCGATCCAGATTTAAATCCCCTCTCTGATTCGATTTAAAAACACGATAAAACACTCCCCTAACTTCCAGATTCGATTCAACACAACAACCAAACCCGAAAATTAAAACTCTTCTTAAACAAAATAAAATAAAAAAAACTCAACAAAACACTTCAAGAACCCCTCAAAATCGAACACAAAAGCACCCTCATAACCGATCGAAAACAGAACATAAAACACTAACAAAACTCTATAAAACCGCAACAAAAGAAGTGAGATCGAGAAACAAAAGCTTACCAAAACTCACCGATCAAACGAAACGGAAACATAAGCCACTAAGGAAGTTTTGAAGCAAAACAGAGTGATAAGGAAGGATAAATCTCGGATTGAAACTCTCCAAAAGAAACGAGATACACAGAAGTAAAACATGTTTTAAATGGAAATAAAATCTCCTTTCCGAAACTGAAGCGGGAGAAAGGAGGTGAGAATTGATTCTCAAAAGAAAAGGGCAAAACACTGGATAAGGGTCTAAACATTTAGGATTTTGAAACAGAGTCCTCAACTTATAGAAAATTACATAAAGGTCACTGATTTCAAAAGTCAAAATCCCCAAATTCTAGGGCAAGAATTAGGGATTTTGATTTTAATTGGGGAAAAAAAATTTTAGGGTGTGACAACCTTAACCTACTCTAATTTTATCACTTACTTTATTATTATTATTATCCTTATTATCTCTTAATTAAAACCAAAAATCCAAAATAATATATAAATATATAACATAAATAAAAGTTTTTATTAGAGCCCATAAGTTCAAACTATAAATAAATTTAGCCTATTACATATAGTTTTATAATTAAAAATATAAATTAATAATAATAATAAAAATCTTCTTGGTGTCCAATATCTTATTTTTAATTGGTTCTCATTTTTACAGGGATAGACCTAAAATACCCTTTATTACATTATATATACCCTATATATTAAAACCTAAATCCTATTTTATTCCTCTATATTACTCTTTACCCTAACTATATATAACATTTACCCTAAAAATAAAAGTCACCTAACCATATTCTTATACCTACAACCGCAATTCCCTCAATTTTGTTTTTTTTCCAATTTCTGATTTTCATTTTCATTTTCCATTTCGATTTCCATTTTGCCGCATACCAGTTTGATTTTCATTTCTTGGTTTTCAATTTCAGATTCTATTTCTAGGTTTCTAATCTAATTTCAATATTCATTACTGATTTGATTTTCTTTTTTGCACGGTAATTTTCTATTTAATTTCCAAAATCAACATCACCTTCATCTTACTCCTAAAATTATTCAACTTGTGAATTGGTTGATCGAGCATATTTAGATATATTTAGATATATATTTTTCTTTTAATATGTTTATTGTGTAATCCATTCTTATGTTTCAATGAAATTTGAATGATTTTATTGATATCTTTTATTGTTTATTTATATTTGTTTATTATACGTTTTTTGTCTTGTTTATTTATATATGTTATTTACTTGCTTTGTTGATTATATTTATTTTGATATATGTTATCATATGTTATGTGATTTTCTTAGGTGCATGTTTATGTACGTTTTTGCTCATGACATATATTTGTTTTGTTATTGTTATTATATGCTTTATATATATATATATATATATATATATATATATGTCATGTTATTGATTTAGTTTGCATGCTTTGTTAGGGTTATGTAAGCGATAATGTGTATGTATGTTTTGTATTTCTTTATTCATGTAATTATATAACTTGGTTTGTATTAGGCCTTTTTAATTGTTATCATGTGTCATATGCTATATTGGTTTTAAATTTATTGTCTTTACAATTATATTTCTTTTGTTTTATATCATGTATGTCTTATTCAACTTTGTCTCCTATTTAAGTTGTTATTCCAATTGTAAAATCATTAATGAATGCGATAGATTTTTATTCGGTCGTAACAGGCCCGACACTAGGCGTAGTGGTGGTGGTGTATGCGTTTATCTTCCAATATCGAGATGTTTAAAATATACTCAAATTCATAAATAAATTTTAAATTAATTGTCACTTTAATTTAAAAATTTTAATATTAAATAAGCGGTAAATATTTTTAAGGTACCAATTTTGGGCGGTCTGAAAATGCTAACACCGTTTTTAATCGTAACCGACTCCCGAACCCTTTTAATAATTTCGAATCTGTGGTTTTACAGTGTCTGGTATACCTAAGTGACCGGTGGCGACTCCAAATGTTTTCTAAATTATTTTTCAAACCAGCTTCCTACATTTTAATTTGTCTTCCAATATTTTTTATAAGTTTTTTAACCAACCCTTTCAACTTTAATCTTTCAAATTGAACTTTCAACATTTTAATTTTTTAATTAATTATTTATTTATCAAGATCTTCAAAATAACGACCTTTTTTTTACACCTTTTAAGATTTTTTTAAGAGGGTCGTTACACCTCCCAAAAATGATTTGATTCAATCTTCAATCTTGATTGAATCTAATACATGTTTCCTTTCTCTTTGATAAGAATTAGTCAAAAAAGAATGCTTCATACCTCCTTTTCTCTTTGAAACCAACTTTACTTAACTTTTATTCTGGTTAATCTTGCTCTATTTACTTGATTCGATTCCCTCTTGAATCCTGACTAATTTTGCTTCCAATTTTCCATATTTCCGATCATGTACAGTTTTTATTTCCTTGTTCCATTTGAAAACCAATTTGCTTCCTTTTGTCACATTTTTTCAGGTGATTTGGATATGATGATGTGCAGCAGTGGGGTCTACATGCATAAGGGAGTTGACTTATCTTTTTCTGGTGGAATCTGGGTTGTTGGATCCAAATTGAATCCAATGATTAATAATTATTTGCATAAAAAATTAAAAAGGTTAGGGCTTTATTATTTGAGCTAAATAGGTTATTTCAATTAAAAGTGATCTTATTTAAATTAAAAAGGGTAAAAAATTAGTGTCAACAGCAGCCGCTTAAGAGAACCCTAGATTTTTTTTTTTTTTTGAAATTGAGAGAACCCTAGATTAAATTTGTGTAAGGAAGTCTAAAATGTTTATTGAAAGTGTGAATGAATTTAAGACTCTCTCATTTTCTCTCAATTCTGATCTTTTTATCTATTCTACTTTTTGTTCATTTAAAGTGTTGACAAGGGTATCAGAACCACTCAGACCTTCGAAATATGATGAAAACTCGTAGTCAAGCATTACTAGAAGCAGGAACTCAGGCGGCAGTAGCAGCTATGGTGCCTCTTGAACCTATTTCAGTTCCAAAATGGAGACAAGAAACCAATAGATTACAGAACGATATTCAGAAACCGGAAACAACCATGAATGATTGATTCCAAAATATGCAGGTCGTGATGATGGTGAATAATAAAGCTGCTAGGATCTGGTAAATCAGTCCTCCCAGAATAGAACTCAGATGTTATTGCAACTATTTCATAGTTCACCATTTTTCTTTTCTTTGTAACAATATCTTTAAAAATTTTGCATATGAGGTCATTTGATCAATTGCATCTAAAAATAAAATATTTATACGAATTTGGTCAAGAATACTTACATTTTTTTAAATTAGAGATCTTCCTTGTGTTGTTTTAATCGATGAGAGATTGGTGGTGCGGGTCTTACGTCCTCCAGACATTGTACTGGTACTGCTTTTGCTACAACATCTGTATGCATCAAACCAAATGCCTTAGTATTTAAATTTTTTTCAGTTTCTTCTTGAGCTAATTTTTGTTCTTGTTGTTCAGCTTCTTTTTATTCCTGAATTCGGTTTCTTCCTTCTCTTTTCTTTTGAACTGCTCACCCGTATTGATTTATTTTCCACTTCTTAAGGCAAGTGTGTTACATTGCTCTTTGTCATGATTCTTAGTGACTTCATTATCATTAGGCAGGTTCCCTCTCAATCTTGCTTGTAATGCTTGAGCAATTTGACCTGCTTAAGTCTCCAACAATCTAAGCGAAGAGCTGTGACTTTGAAGCAATGCTCATTTGGTCTGCAACAAATTTTCTTGATTAGTGATTGTTGTGGAATGCTCTTGCAATAATGCTTTCGTTGATGACATAAACTCCTTAGTAGAAGCCATGAATTTTTGCAGCGAAGCTTCCAAAGAATTGTTGTTTTGATGAACTGTTCCCTTCTTCTCATTTTACCATGGTATATTTGCTTGAAAATCTTGCACTCCTTGTCGTGCTGCCATGTTTTGCTGCCATGGGTTCACTCATTTCGCTAAATTGTTTCGAGTAAAAGGAATCACTCAAAGCGTAATGAATCAAAGCATTACCATAAGTGTGTAACTAAATTTAATGTCTACTACCAAGTATGAATCATGATGCAATAATCAAGAGGTCTTAAAAATAATTGTAACATTGTTAAGGTTTGGGTAAGATAAAGGTAAAAAAATTTAGGTTTAGTAGTTCAAGAAAAAGAGAAAAATATTCCAAAGATTTATTCGAAAGTAAAAATGAAAGTAAAAAAATCGAACTTATTCATCTTGTCTCTTTTTTTTTTCATTTTCAGTTTTTTTTTACTACTCAAACAATATATTTGAATTGTTCTACACCTTTTTTCTCTTTTTTCTATACTAAATTTTTCTACACTGTTCGAAACAAATTGCACTATATTTTCTACATAATATATTTTGTATTGTATTTTCTTACATTGTTTAAACCAAACTATTTTTTCTATACAATTTTTTGAATTTTTTTTTCAAAACTCTAATTTATTTATTTCAGTTTTTTGGAATAATTTCAACTTTTTCTTGAAAAAGGATGACAAAATGAGAGGAAAAAAATTGGTATGGGTTAAAAATATGTTAAATAAAAAAAGGATAAGGCTCAAAGTTGATTATCTAAGGGGTAAATAAACAAAGGGTTGACAATTTTTGGAAAAGAGAAATGAGTTAAATCCTAATGTCTCTATCACATTAAAGCATATCACATTAAAGCATCATATTCAATTGTGTAGTCTCAAAAAGTATTATGCTATAAGTTCCAGAATGCAAGTAATTAATTGGCTCACTCAATCAAAAACAAAAAGCAGGAACGTTAGTGTATGCTCATTAGTCTCAAAAACTCACATGAAAGGTTAATTGCACTCATTCATACTATTATTTCAACTAAAAAATGCATGGAACATTAAAATTTTAGAGAAAAACCAATTAATCATACCAACTGCTATCATGCTTCTTAAATTCCAACACAACTATATTAAAATTCACAAATTCAAAAAAAAATTAAAATATGAGATAGGTAAAAAAATCAATTTTCAGCACATGAATTTAAGAAAAATTTAACTCCAACCAAGCGAATAAGTAAGAAAGGAATTTGATATTAATTATACCCCTCACTTAATCATATTGTCTCAATATGTAAAATAAAGCTAAAGAGAGGGAATAGAATACTCCCCTTGTTTACATACTAAGACCACATCCACGACCTCGGTGAGATGTGCTCGGGTGAAGGTAAGATAAAATTTTAGTGATTGGGTTTCAATGGAGTTAAAACGGTTATGCACTTCATGGATTTTATTGTGCTTGTTTGATTGTGGTTGTGCTTCTTGTGTTGCTTGAGGTTCCATAGTACTAACGAGAAGTTCCATAGTATCTAAGCATCTAGCATCCAAAGCATCCTTGTCAAAAGCATATGTAAATTGTGAAGGATCAAATATCATTGGAAAAAGATAAGATATAAGATTTATGATATATGGACCAAGAATATTGAGTTAGCGATCGGTTCATGCAACATGTTCAAAGGTACATGCAAACCGAAAATCCAAATTTATCTTTATACCGATTTGCATATACCATAGAAAGAAAATTTTAACTAAAAAAATATCTGTGTCAAAATCTTGTGGAATGTCAAGCAAAGCTATTAAATACTCAGGATCCGTGACATCTATCAAGAATCCAATATAACAACTAAATTCAGTAATTGAAATCTTAAAATATTGACCAAGCAAACAAAAAAATTACATTAGGCAAATGAAAAGAAATAACTTGCTCCCTTTTAAATGCAAATGTAGCATAAAATTTAAAGATTAATTCATAGTACGTGTTACATCGAATTTTAGAATATAAAGTTTACCCAATTGCATTAAAAATTTGTGTAATAGATTCTAGATGTAAACTTTCAAGATTCTTGATAGGATATACTTACAAATTTAAAATTTACGATGCCAAACACGATTAAATGGTATCAAATCTTCGCCATCAAATTATACATATCCTTTTAAAGTTTGTTCAATCAGAACAAAAAATAAATATCTCGATGGTAACGTTCTAAATATTCTTGTGGTTTAGGATGTTGGTCATATTGTTCATAACCGAAACTAGGTTCATTATTTTATTCATGATTAAAACTCGATTGTTCCGTCCACGAATAGATCGTTCAAAAATCATTTCCAAAAGTATTTGTAAAGGTGGAAAATTAATAAAGAAGAAACCAAAATAGGGTGTATGGGTAGAGCTTTCAAAAGTGAACGGAAGAAAAAGAAGAAAGAAAGTTGACGGCTGGGTGGAAAGAGATAGGAAAAGAATAAGTTTTAATTTGGTTTAATAATTGTGGATTCCATGGATCTTATAAGCTAATTGATAAATAAATATTCCTTAATCTAAAAATAAATAAATAAATAAATAAATAAAATATTATACAGAGAAAAAAGGATTAATCCACAAAGACTAAGAATCTTTTGATATCCGATTTAATTATGACTAAAAATTTTTTGATATCCGATTAGATTATGACTATAGTAAAATAATAAAGTAAAATAGGGTTTTTTAGAGTAAATAAAATTAAAATTTGATTCAATAAAAATTAAAAAAAAAAAGTAACTAAGATGATTAAAATGAAAATTCAATTTATAAAAATAGTTTTAGGTTAAACTTTTACCTCAATTTAAATCAATCTTTAAATAAGATTTTATCTTTGTGTTCGTTCATGTCAGTTACAATCTATAGGTCCTAACCCATAACTTTTTTTTATCAAATGACTTGAGCATCTAAAATCAATTTTTAGATCTCAACCCTTTATGAATTATTAAAGACAATGAATAGTTTATTAATTCAACTCCTTTAAAATCTGAAAAAAAAAACTCAATTCAGATTGTACTGTCTCGTCTAAAAATCTAACCTGATTTTAGTTTTTCTTATTTGACCCCCACTAAGTGTTCACAAGAAGTTCCTCCCAACTATCAATCAAAACCAAAATTTATTTCAACGTTCATTTTTTTTAAAATTAAATTGTTTTGATTATAAAAGGACGATGAATTACTAAACATTGAATTTTTGAAAACTAAAAATGTAACCCTGGAGTGTGAAGTGCTTTTCAATTTTCACGATTGGTATTAAGTTATTGCTTTAGCTTTTGACCGTAAAAAATTAGCTAAGCATGATTATTGTAAAATTCATACTTAATATTTTAAACGGAAATAAAAATAGAATAAAAAGAAAGAGAAAATAATTTCATAAAATTCTAAAGCTAGAAACATCTATGAATGTAGAAATGGAAAATAAGATGAATCCAAATTATTTGATTAAATGCTAAAAAGATAAAATTCAAATTTAAAATTTGAATGATAAGATCTAAATACGCTTGATAAGCTATTTGGTATATTGACATTATTTTTTAGAAGGTCGTTGTTGTGGCTCACATTGATTTTTTTTCATGTCTACTAATCCAGAGAAAAACTATAGAATTTTGTTTTTTAAGTGTATTTTTCAAAATTACAGCCATGCATAAAAAACACATAAAAACACCTGATTGATCATCATAGACTTACCAATAAAGACATAATTAAAGATATAATATAACCATTTAAACCACTTATCATGGTTGTTGGTCAACTTAATTCGAATATAATGATTTTTCACCGTCTCAAACATGATCCTAGTTTTAGGATTAAAGCTCATTTTAAACCCGTTCAAGAACAAATATATATTAAAAATAAAGGGAAATAATTAAAAAAAATATAAATATGGTATTTATAGTCATTATCAAAATTCTCCTCTTAGAGATTTGGAGCGAAAAAATAAAGCTTTCCTCGTGAAGATTGGTTTTGCGTTGATAAGTAATGAAGATAAGCAATGGGTAAGGGTGCTTAAAGCGAAATATGGTTAGACTAAGGGAATTGATTTTTTGGAAGGGGTTATCACAAGTTTGGGATGTTCTTAGACAATGGCGATCTGATTATTTCTAGGTGCACTTTGCCTGAAAGGCCATCGACCATTCCTATTGCAGCCATGTTATCGCCGCAAGGACAATGGGACTGGGAGAAGCTTTCTCAACTTGTTTATGATGATATTCTAAACAAAATTGCCGCTAGGCATCCTCCTCGGGAAACTTTGGGTACTGATCGTCCTGGATGGCGTTGGGAAGTGGCTTTATCTGTTTCTTTGACATCTACGAATACTGGAAATTAGAAATTAATTTGGAGTCTTAAATTGCCACAACGTATACGTGTTTTTTTTTTTTTTTTTTTTTCTTGTCATACATAATCGTTTGTAGACAAATGAAGAACAATATCGAAGGTATATGACCACATCCAAGGTATATTCATTGTGTCAAGATCCTTGGACCATGTTCTTAGGGGGTGTAGCGAGGCAAAACGGATCTGGGGTCCCTTAATTCACCCTAATAAGTTGCGGGATTTCACTAATATGTCCATTGAGCATTGGTCGACATCTAACCTACAGAATCAAGGAGGGTTCCCTATTATGTACATGGAGTGGAGCTAATGAATTATAATTCCTAATAAATCAAAAAATTAAATTTCCGCTTATTTTAATTTTGGTATTTTAAAAAATCTTTAATCTCGATTATTTGTCATCACAATTTTTGTAGAATAGATTTGTCCAAATTTCAAGATTTTTAGCAAATCGTTCGGATAACAGGATAAATCCTAAAATAAATTTAGTTGCTATCTCAATTTCAAGTGATAGATTTTATAAACTCATTTTAATCGCTCGAGTATTTTATTTGCCTTTATAAAATTTCTCAAAAGAAATTATTAATACGAAGAAGTAATACACATTATTTCTAAAATAGTAATTATTGCAATTAATAAATATTATTCAGTCTTGCGATTGAAACCTTGAGATTAAAACTAATTACCATTCAATCTTGATTGCAAACCACCACTCAACCTTGCGATTGAAACTACCATTCAAACGCATTTAACACGTTTGAAAACCTTGCGATTGAAATCAAACAGAGGAAGCAAAGCATCATTCAATCTTGATCGCGCAAATACCTTGTAAATTTGGTGGTTCATATTCATATTGTCGAAAATTAACCAAAACTGGTAGCTCAAACCGGATAAACCCAACCTAAAAATTAACTAAAGCCCAAACCGGATAAACCCAACCTAAAAATTAACCGAAGCTCAAACCGGATAAATATAAAAAAAACATATTTATCCCCTCTCTTTGTCACTTGCAGCCCATCCCTAACCGTTGGATCAAATTCAAATTCAAGTATTTGGTTCCATTTTTCAAATCATACTTTTCCATTACATGCAAACCTTTACACTTTGTTTTTGTTTCAATTGCACCCCTATTTTAGCCTTATACTTCTTATTTGGTTCAATTAAGTCCTAGATTGATTAATTAATATATCATATAATATTTTAATTCTTAATTATTTAATTTATTTCTTTTATCTCAAGTTAAGCTCAATCTTAACTTGCTTACAAGGAATAATTCCATGAAATTCAACCGATTTTCCTTATTTCATGCTTATAACTCTTTAGTTTAATTATCAATTGTTCCTCCTAAGAAGAAGGAACCCATAACAAGGTATCAGCAACAATTGGGTTTATTGCAGGACAGTTCATGATGTTCATATCAATCTACTATGTACCTCTGCATTTAGCATTGGGTAGACCTCATACAATAACTGTCCTAGCTCTACCGTATCTTTTGTTTCATTTCTTCTGGAACAATCACAAAGACTTTTTTGATTATGGACGTACTACCAGAAATTCACAATTTATGGTGTTACATAAAAACTTTCTATGAGGCTTACTCTTGAAGCCCTTCACGATCAATGGCGTCTTCACAATGCTCCAACAACTAACCATGATGATGAAGAGGATGGTGAAGATGGCGAGGATGGTGGTGATGGTGACGAGTGATACTTAATTATCTCTAGTTTGTTATGGCTTTTTCGGTCAAGTTATTTGTTCTTTAGGTTAAGTTGTATTTCATTTTCATATTAAGACTTATGCACCTTGGTTATTTCATTTGTAATCCTTTGATATTTATGTTGGATTTTAATTTTATTAATGTTATAAGATATTTGAACTTCAATTGCTTGCTTGTTTTATTATTTTTACCTTATCTTACATTGATTTTGATCTAAAAAAAGGGGCAGAAAATTATTTAAAACAAAATTTTAAAGAATTTTAAATCTATGCAAAGTTTAAGGGGGAGTTTTCAAACTTAAAAATTTTATTTCAAACTTAAAAATCTATGTTGATTTTGTTATATCAAAAAAGGGGAGATTGTAAAACTAAAATTGATTTTGATGTAACAAGTATGTTAGAGGACTATTTTGAAATAATTTTTTAAGTCTCTAAGTCAAAAACTAAAATTCAAGTCAAACCAAGAACATCAAAATAATTTTCTAAGTGATTTTTCACCGGGTGTTTCAATACCATCCAAAATGGTATCGATACCCAGTTTTAATTTTTGATGAATCTTCTTGAGTTTTTTCAGGAGTTTCGATACACCAAGAAGTGATTTTGAAACGACCTTAATATTATAACTAAGATTTTGAAGTTTTAATAGCAGTTTCGAAACGCATTTCGATACAAAATTGAATCTACCAACAATTGTTTCAAAACAGCCATAAGAGGTATCGATACCATATTTTATTTTTTAAAATAATTTAAAATTGACAAGGCGCTTTGGTACGCCTAGTCATCATCTCAATACCATTGAAAAATCCCAAACGGCTATATAAGTTTTAAATGTTTTTGACCATTGGAACACAGTTAGAGCTTTAAATGTTAATTGACTAGTTTCAAAACGACCCCAAGGGTGTTTCGATACCAAGTGTCACAGTTTACTCTCTGTATCGATACAACTCATAGCCGTTTCGATACACCCCTTAATAAATGCATGATGTCTCTTTCTATTGTGTACTATTTCGAAACAGGTACCCCGTGTTTCGATACCAGAGGTTGTAGAAGTGCATTTATGGTGGGAAGATGAAGCTCCAACATCTATATTTATGATTCCAACAACCCCAACAGTTAAAAACCAATGGCAAGGTATAAAATGAAGCATTTCAAGCAGCATTAACAACTTTTGAACCTCAAGCAAACATCCAAGCTATTCAATCTAACTTCATGCACTTCATTGCAAATCTTTATCTCCCAACTCTTGTATTTTAATTCATTTTGTAATCACTAATTTTATCCGGGGTAAACCTGTTTTTTTTATTTTGTCTTAAATAATAATGGGCTTTAGGTAATTTTAGAATTTATAACAAAAAAAGCAAAACGCAAAAAAAATATATAATTATGGGCTTTATTTATCAATGTTTGCTTAATTTTATTTTCTTATAAAAATATGTTAAAAATTCAAAAAAGATTATCCGTTATATTATTTTACTAGTGAATCGAAAAACACCACCAAAAAATAATATAAAGTATACGTTTTGATTTATTTTACCTTTCCCTTTTGTTTTAGTATTCTTATAAACACCAAAATCCCCAAAAGAAATATTAATAATTCATCATATTGTTAATTTTGATTTCAATTCCTTTTATCTATCATTCTATATTCTAAAAAATCAAAAAAAAATATTAATTATTGTTGTTTTCTTTTAGTTTATCATCTTTTATTTCACACTTCCATTACTTATACTATTATTTACCCTTTTTATCTTTTATTTTTCTTATTATAGATCTCTTATTCTATTTTTTTCTTCAATTCTTCTTCTTATTATTATTATTATTATTGTTGTTGTTGTTGTCGTCGTCGTTGTTGTTGTTATATGTGTGTCAAAAAGTATATACCCATTTTGTTTTTAATCTTTTATAAATATTTTGTTTCCTTTCGTTTTATTATTATTATTATTATTATTATTATTATTATTGTTGTTGTTGTTGTTGTTGTTGTTGTTGTTGTTATTTTATTTGTTTTATTATTATAACATATAATAAAATAAGATAAAACCTAATATTAAACAACAAGACCAAATATGATTTTATTAAACAATCCAAATAATTAAAACCCAAAAAGAATTAATAATGAAACCCAACAGATATAATACACAACCCAAAACCATAATTTTATTATAAGCCCACTTATTTAATCACAGCTGGCCCAAAATATTTCAGCACAATTCGTGCTCTAATTATCAAAACCGGTAGCCCAAACCGAATAAACCCAACTCAAAAATTAACCAAAGCCCAAACCGGATAAATATGAAAAAAA
Source organism: Abelmoschus esculentus (assembly GCA_035048815.1). NCBI lineage: Eukaryota > Viridiplantae > Streptophyta > Magnoliopsida > Malvales > Malvaceae > Abelmoschus > Abelmoschus esculentus. The sequence goes on along the minus strand of JAUCBN010000061.1, from coordinate 1,045,651 downwards.
CCATAATTATCCCCTCTCTTTGTCAGTTGCGCAGTCCATCCCTGGCCGTTGGATCAAATCTAGATCCAACGACTCAGATCGATGGACGAAGAAGCTTTTGGAGTTCTCTACGCATGCGCGTGATGTTACAAATCCCTCGTGGTCCATTTGCCTTCTCGGACTGCCACATTGTCACCATCAGTAGTCCCACTCCTCCCGACAGTCAAATCCGAATGCAAACAAAGAAAAAAGGACGGCGTTAGAGATTCATACAACAAAATATGCAGAATTCAAAATTTCAATAATATTCTTAGTAAATTATCAGAGGACTTCTGTAAATATCAGTGGCCAATTTGAATCAAGACAATCGTTACAAATCAGAGATAATAGATTAGGGATAAGCGTTCTTTATTTCTCTTAATCCATGTAATCGAAAAGGGGATATAAAAATAGCAAAACCCTAAGTTGTAATCCTATTCGGGAACCACCAGAGAAATAAAAAAAACCTTTCAAAGGTATATCGCTTTTTCTAGATCCATTTTTGCATGTAGTAGAAAATAAAAAGGAAATAAAAGTTAGCTTTTTTTATTTTCATCGTGAGCCTTCGTCCTCTCCGATCTTCTTTCTTCGACGATAAGCCTTGGACATTACGTCATTCGTGTCACGACCGGATTTTAGGAACTCAGAGTCGGGTTAACCCGAGGGTGGGATCGTGTTTGGGCCTTAAGTATCTTATTGGACTTGAGGGCTTGTGTTGAGTGTGGGCTTGGATGATGGCTAGGAGTAGAATGGTAAATGGCTATTTAGGATGAATGAGAGGGGAAAAAGGGGGCACATTTTCTTCATAGTGCAGAGAATGAGATCAACTCCTTTATTGTTCTCTTTTTCATCTTCATGACCATTTTTCTCTCCCAAGTCCATCACTAAAGGTAAGGATTTTAAGTGTTGGCTGTTGAAATCTTGTTTTGGTGCTTGAGGGAAGTTTGTTCAGCTCTTGGAGATCTATCTTAAAAGGTAAACTTTGTTTAAAAAGGTGAAGGAAAGGTTTAGTGGGGGTTTAGAGGTAAGAACGGGAATAAGTTTTGGAAAGGTTTTAGGATGATTTTAAGGTTGTTTTAGCTTCCTTAAATCATCTTGAATGTGTAGTAATCGTTTGGTCCTCTTCTTTGCAGTTGGGGAGCAAGGGGAGCCATCAAGAGGCTTGGGCAAGGAGAAGGTTTGAGGGCTGGTTGTGGAGCTTCTTCAGCTCGTTTTTGAGGTTGGTACACTCCCAAATCCCTTGCATTTCATGTGCATCATCATTTTAGCATGCTTGTTTGATTGTATGATGGTTTGGCTAGGATAGAGCCTTAGCATGCTTTAATGGTGTTTTGATTTATGGTTGTTGATAATGAGTAAAATTGGTTAGAAACTCACTTAAACTACCTCATAAATGAGTAGGAATGATTTGGGACCGATTGGAATAGTTTGGATTAAGGTTCTTAAAATTTTAAAGCTTTAAACTTGTATTTCGTGTAGAGGGTATCAATACATGGGCTACCGGTATCGATACCCCTGAGAGGAAAGTGAACGTTTGGTCAAGGGTATCGAACCATGGTTCGATACCGGATCCTCCAATGGCATAATGGCATCGATACCGGTATCGATGTTGGAGGGTCCTCTTTCGTTGACTTTGGAAATGGTCAAAGGGTATCGATACCAGTATCGATACCCATGTTTCGATGCCTTCTTTGGGTGGGTATCGATGTAGGGTGTTTCGATACCCCATATAGGTGTATCGATACGCCTGTGAACTTTTGTCAAGATAAGTAGTAGATGAGGTTCGATACCCCTGTGGGTATCGATGTTGGGTGTTTCGATGCCTTCTTTGGGTGGGTATCGATGTAGGGTGTTTCGATACCCCTGTGAACTTTTATCAAGATAAGTAGTAGATGAGGTTTGATAAGGATAATTAAAGGTAAATATAAATCATAGATCAATGAAATGAGTCGTAAATCACTATTGACGGGTTGACCACACAGGTTAAGTTAGTCGTGATAAGAGTCTTAATATGTGAATTATGCTTGCATGCTCGGTTTTGGCTTGGTTGAATAGCATTTTGTGTAAGATCCTAGGTGGATCATCTTGTGTGGTTTGTGTCATTGTTTGGTGGGATCCGGATACCCAGTGAGTGATAGTGTTGCAACACAACGAAGACCATCCGATGTGAGATTCCGTGTGATGTATCGAAGGCCATCCGATGCGAGATTCTGGGTGATGACTTTGCTTGATGTGAAATTTCGAGCAGCCCGATGTGAGATTCCGGGCCGGGTGAGTCCCCAGTGTCAGGTGGGCAGTGGCCCTCACTCTTGATTTGTTTACTTATGCTTTGGTTGCATTTGGCATGTCATATCATCATGTTATCTTATCCCGCATGTTATTGTTATGATTCACTTGAAAGCACAGTCGATAGGTTGTGTACCCACAGAGCTTTCGTAGCTCAACGTTTTGGAATTTGTTTCCATACGTAGGTAAATAGACGGACGTTCGGGCGGACGTAGTGGAGCACCATCATTTTGAGATTTCAGCATTGACCGATTGGTAGAGTACTGTTACTAGATTATTTGGGCTATGTATTCGTAGGACCATTGTTGTAATTGTAACTCTATTTATTTAGTTGTAAGGTCAAATGTTTTATCAAACTTATATTTTGGAGCTCCGGTGTTATTTTGGGTTGTTAAACTACCTCGGATTTTAAATATCATTTTAAATTATTTCTTATTTAATGGTTTGACTTGAGTTTGACTTTGAAATTTTATGGACGCGGGTTTGGGCTTATGGCCCAAATGTGGCACCCGGGTTGGGGTGTTATATTTAGTGGTATCAGAGCCTAGGTTTAGTCGGTTCTAGGATGTCCCCGGGGATAAGAGTCGGGAGTTGTAACAAGTGTCTAGCGAATACATTCCCATGAGTCTTAGTAGTACTTGGAAAGCTGATTTATGATGGTGTAATCCTTTTGTTTGACTGTGCAGAAGTGAATCGTGTCTAAGAGGGCCAGAGTTGTTGAGGAGAGTTTGGGATCCCGTGAGGGGAGCTTTGATAAGGACCACGCTACGAGGTGGACGAGTCGGAAGAAGGGGTTAGCCAAGGGGCGAGTTATTTCACCCATTTGCACCGTGCTTTGGATCGGATAGTGAGGGCTATCCCGAGGCGTGCACCTACCCCACGTGAAGCACCTATCGAGAGGGTTCGTAGGCAGGGTGCTACGGATTTCTTGGGTTCTAGGCAAGATAATCCTGTGAAGGTAGATCAGTGGCTTCGTGATACTCCGTGGATCATGAGGCAGATGAGGTTGAGGTCTAAGGACAAGTTGTCCTGTGTTCTTTCTCTACTCAAGGAAAACGTGTGGGAATAGTGGGAAACAGTTGAGATGAAGTGGTATCCTGATCAACCGACATGGGATGACTTCTTGGATGAGTTTGAGAAAAAGTATATGGGCGAGACTCACATAGATCGGTTGAGAGATCAGTTCATCCACCTTGTGCAAGATAACCGTACAGGCTTTGAGTACGAGCAGGAGTTCCTACAGCTAAGTAGGTATGCACCCGAGTTGATAGCTACCGAGAAGATGAGGTGCAAAAGGTTTCTGAGGGGTTTGAGGAAAGTGATCCAGACCTATCTGACGGCTAACACACCACAGGTGTTCTCTGAGTTGACAGCTAGTGCTAAGGCTTTAGAGCAGGTGCAGGGTCTGACATATGGTTCTGCGGGAGGGCAAGGTGTCAGTGGGAGAAATCAGTCTTCTCATAGCTCTCAGTCTCAGTCTAGGAGGGACAAAAGTCGTTGGAATCAAGGAAGTGGAGGCTCAAATCAGAGTTCGAGGTCGGATCGCAGGTCAGAGTCTGCTAGCCATAGGAGGCCTTCATCATCGTCCATGATGAGTCTTGAGAGTTCCCAAGGGAGTGCAGGTATGCCAGTTTGTAATCAGTTTGTTCGTAGGCACCGTGGTGAGTGTTGGGGACCGAGCTGAGCTTGTTTTGAGTGTGGATCTCCAGACCATCTTGTGAAGGACTATCCTGCTGCTGCTACCACCGTATTAGTTCAGACACAGAGGACCTCTTATCCGGCTCAAAGGGGTTGAGGGTTCTCTAGGAGAGGTGCGAGTCAGACTACTGGCCAACAGAGTAGGGGCACGTTTTAGTCTACCGCTAGGGCACCAGCGAGGCAGTATGCAGTCAGAGCTCAAGAGGAGTGTGAGCCCACCGATGTTATCTCAGGTACCTTCCCTTTGTTTTCTGTACCTATAGTAACATTAGTGGACTCGGGGTCTACGCATTCCTATATCCGTAGCAAGATATCGGAATAATGGGGTTTACCGGCTGAGGATCTTGAGATAGGGGTTAGAGTGACGAGTCTGTTGGGTTTGGATGTGTTAGTGGATAAGGTGTATCGGAGGTGTCCGATCGAGGTGTAAGGTTCAATCTTTCCAGCGGACCTTATGGTCTTGCCTTTTCAAGAGTTTGACGCAATCCTAGGTATGGATTGGTTGTTTGAGCACGATGCTAGCTTGGGCTGTAGAACCAAGAGTTTGAAGTTGAGAGTTGCTGATGGGTCTAAGCTAGTGTTCAGAGGAGGAAGGAATCCTTGTATTCCTAATGTTGTTTCAGCTCTGGTGACACAAAGGTTGATACAACAAGGTTGTGAGGCTTTTTTATCTCACGTAGTGGATGTGAGTGTTGAGATTTCGGCTTTGTAGAGTCTTCGGATAGTTTTTGAGTTTGTCTATATGTTCCCAGAGGAGTTACCGGGTTTGCCACCAAATCGAGAGCTTGAAATTCGTATAGAAGTGTTACCAAGGACGACACCGGTGCCCATCACTCCTTACCTTATGGCATCGACAGAGATGAGAGAGAGTTAAAGAGTCAGATACAAGAGTTGTTGGAAAAGGGTTTCATCCAACCGAGTGTCTCACCTTGGGTGATCCAGTTCTATTTGTGAAAAAGAAAGATGGATCAATGAGGATGTGCATCGACTACCGGCAGCTTAACAAGGTAACGATAAAGAATCGCTAACCTCTTCCTATGATCGACGATCTGTTTGACCAGTTGAGAGGTGCCCGTGTATTCTCGAAGATAGACTGAGTTCTGGTTACTACCAATTGAAGGTAGTTGAAGAGGATGTTCAGAAAACCGCTTTTAGGACGCGGTATGGCCACTACGAGTTTTTGTTAATGCCTTTTGGACTTACCAATGCTCCGGCAGCTTTCATGGATCTCATGAACTGGATCTTTCAGCCTTATTTAGATCAGTTTGTAGTGGTGTTTATAGATAACATCTTGGTCTACTCTTAGTCGGAAGAAGAGCATGATGAACATCTTCGGGTGGTGCTTTAGACATTGTGGGATATACGTCTTTTTGCTAAGTTCAGCAAGTGTGAGTTTTGGCTTTCAAAGGTTGTGTTTTTGGGTCACATCGTGGCAGCCGATGGGATACGGGTTGATCCTCAAAAGATCCAAGCTATAGTGGAGTGGAAACCACCTAGAAATGTCTCGGAAGTCCATAGTTTTCTTGGGCTTGCAGGATATTATAGACGGTTCGTGAAAGGGTTCTAAATCTTGGCATCGCTGTTGACCAAGTTGTTAAAAAAAGGAGTTCCATTTGTTTGGACTGAGAAGAGACAACAGTGTTTTGAGCAGTTAAAGGCTTATCTTACAGAAGCACCAATATTGACTCAACCGGAGTCAGGAAAGGACTATGTTGTTTTCAGTGATGCTTGAATGGTTTAGGGTGTGTTCTTATGCAAGATGGAAAGATGGTTGCATATGCTTCAAGGCAACTCAAGACGCATGAACAAAACTACCCTACCTATGACCTAGAGCTTGCCGCAGTCACCTTTGCCTTGAAGATATGGAGACATTATCTCTATGGGGAGAAATACTACATCTATACGGATCATAAGAGCCTGAAGTATCTGCTTACTCAAAAGGATTTGAACTTGAGACAGCGTCGTTGGATAGAGCTGCTAAAGGACTATGACTGTGTGATCGAGTACCATCCGGGTAAAGCAAATGTGGTGGCTGATGCTTTGAGTAGAAAGTCCATGGCGGACTTGAGAGCTATGTTTGCTTGTTTGAGGTTGACAGATGATGGTGGTCTTTTGACCGAGCTTCGAGTGGAACCAACGTTGGTACAAGAGATAAAGAGGACCCAAGTTTTAGATGAGGACTTGGTAGATCAGATAGAAGCAGTTCAGAGGGGTAAGAGTACAGACTTTGAGGTACGAGATGGTGGTTACTTGTACTTTAAGGGACGTTTGTGTGTTCCTGCTTTAGAGGATCTGAGGGATCGTATCATGAGAGAGGCGCACCGTAGCCCTTATACAGTACATCCGGGAAGCAAAAAGATGTACCAAGATCTAGGACCGTTCTATTGGTGGCCTTGTATGAATAGGGACATCTCAGAGTTTGTGACAAGGTGCTTAGCTTGTCAGCAAGTAAAGGTGGAACATCAGGTTCCTTCGGGTTTGCTTCAGCCTATCCAGATTCCACAGTGGAAGTGGGATCGTGTCACCATGGACTTTTTCACGGGGTTACCCTTGACTCAAAGGAAGCATGATGCTATATGGGTTGTAGTTGACCGGTTGTCCAAGTCTGCTCACTTTTTGCCTGTGCGCATGGACTTCAGTTTAGAAAAGTTGGCTCAACTGTACATAAAGGAGATCGTGCGATTGCATGGAGTGTCATCCTCGATCATATCGAATAGGGATCCGCGGTTCACGGCCAGGCTTCGGAGAAAGATCCACAGTGCTTTGGATACCAAGTTGCACTTCAGCACAGCTTTTCATCCACAAACCGATGGTCAATCTGAACGGGTTATTCAGATTCTTGAGGACATGCTTCGGTGTTGTGTTGTGGATTTCGATGGTAGTTGGGAGGAAAAACTACAGTTGGTTAAGTTTGCTTATAACAACAATTATTAGTCAAGTATCAAGATGGCACCGTTTGAGGCGTTGTATGGATGCAAGTGTAGAACACCTTTTTGTTGGACCGAGCTCAATGAAAGATGGATTGTGGGATCCGATCTAGTTAAGCAAACAGAGGAAAAGGTTCAGATCATCAAGGAAAGGTTACAAGCTGCTTTCGATCGTCAAAAGGCTTATGCGGATAAGAAAAGGAATCATATCGAGTATGAAGTTGGAGAAAAAGTATTCTTGAAGGTGTCACCGTGGAAAGGGATCATCCGCTTTGGAAGAAAAGGCAAGTTGAGTCCAAGGTTTATAGGACCGTATGAGGTGCTTGAGAAAGTTGGACCAGTGGCTTATCGGTTAGCTTTGCCTCCGGACTTGGCACGCATCCATAATGTGTTCCATGTGTCGATGTTGAGGCGTTACCGTTCAGACCCTTCACATGTGTTGTCTTCAGAGGATGTTGAGGTTAATACGGATCTAACCTATGAAGAGGAACCGGTAAGAGTGCTTGACAGAGGAGTCAAAGAGCTTTGGAACAAGTGTATCCCTTTGGTTAAGATGCTTTGGAGAAACCACGGAGTCGAGGAGGCTACGTGGGAGGTCAAAGCAGACATGAGGTTGCCCTATCCGCACTTGTTTCCCTCAAGTAAATTTCGAGGATGAAATTTTCTTTAAGGAGGGGAGAGTTGTCACGACCCGAGTTTCGAAACTCAGAGTCGGGTTAACCCGAGGTAATCGTTGGGGAGCAAAGGGAGCCATCAAGAGGCTTGGGCAAGGAGAAGGTTTGAGGGCTGGTTGTTGAGCTTCTTCAGCTCGTTTTTGAGGTTGGTACACTCCCAAATCCCTTGCCTTTCATGTGCATCATCATTTTAGCATGCTTGTTTGATTGTGTGATGGTTTGGCTAGGATAGATCCTTAGCATGCTTTAATGGTGTTTTGATTTATGGTTATTGATAAATGAGTAGGAATGATTTGGGACCGATTGGACAAGTTTGGATTAAGGTTCTTAAAATTTTAAAGCTTCAAACCTGTATTTCATGCAAAGGGTATCGATACACGGGCTACCGGTATCGATACCCCTGAAAGGAAAGCGAATGTTTGGTCAAGGGTATTGAACCATGGTTCGATACCGGATCCTCTAGTGGCATAATGGCATCGATACTGGTATCGATGCTGGAGGGTCCTCTTTCGTTGACTTTGAAAATGGTCAAATAGTATCGATACCAGTATCGATACCCATGTTTCGATGTCTTCTCTGGATGGGTATCGATGTAGGGTGTTTCGATACCCCATATAGGAGTATCGATACCCTTGTAAACTTTTGTCAAGATAAGTAGTAGATGAGTTTCGATAAGGATAATTAAAGGTAAATATAAATCATAGATCAATGAAATGAGTCGTAAATCATTGTTGACGGGTTGGCCACAAAGGTTAAGTTAGTAAGTCGTGATAAGAGTCTTAATATGTGAATTATGCTTGCATGCTCGGTTTTGGCTTGGTTGAATAGCATTTGGTGTAAGATCCTAGGTGGATCGTCTTGTGTGGTTTGTATCATTGTTTGGTGGGATTCGGATACCCAATGAGTGATAGTGTTGCAACACAACGAAGACCATCCGATGTGAGATTCTGGGTGATGTATCGAAGGCCAACCGATGCGAGATTTCGTGTGATGACTTTGCTCGATGTGAGATTCCGAGCCCCACTCGATGTGAGATTCCGAGTGAAGACTCGATGCGAGATTTTGAGTATATTAGCTCGATGTGACATTCCGAGCAGCCCAATGTGAGATTCTGGGCCGGGTGAGTCCCCAGTGTCGGGTTGGCAGTGGGCCTCACTCTTGATTTGTTTACTTATGCTTTGGTTGCATTTGGCATGTCATATCATCATGTTATCTTATCCCGCATGTTATTGTTATGATTCACTTGAAAGCACAATCGATAGGTTGTGTACCCACTGAGCTTTCGTAGCTCAGCGTTTTGGAATTTGTTTCCATGCGTAGTTAAGTAGACGGACGTTAGGGCGGACGTAGCAGAGCACCATCATCTGGAGACTTTAGCATTGACCGGTTGGTAGAGTACAATTACTAGATTATTTGGGCTATGTATTCGTAGGACCATTGTTGTAATTGTAACTCTATTTATTTAGTTGTAAGGTCAAATGTTTTATCAAACTTATATTTTGGAGCTCCGATGTTATTTTGGGTTGTTAAACTACCTCGGATTTTAAATATCGTTTTAAATTATGTCTTATTTAATGGTTTGGCTTGAGTTTGAATTTGAAATTTTATAGACACGGATTTGGGCTTATGGCCCAAATATGGCACCCGGGTTGGGGTGTTACAGTTCGGGTGAGCCGAGAACGAAGTGGGGTAGTGCTCTCCTCTTCTCTTTCTCCGAATCAAAGCGAGAAAACCATTTTCGTTTCTGATTTCGAAAGGTTTTTTAAAGTTTCAATTTGTTTTTCATGAAATAATGAAGGGATTCGGACTTGGTTTTCAAAGACAAAGAAAAAGGAATTTTTTGGAGGTGATTTCGGGGTCGTCGGCCACCGGGGTGGTGGCCGGGATCTGAGATTTATGGCGTTTTTGGGTTCTTGGCCACCAGTTTCTGGAAAACCCGAAGAACACATGAATGTTTATCGTTGTTCTTGGGTTTCCTGAAGAACACAGAGAGAGTTTAGTGGGAAAACTTTGGGTCTCAGATTGAAAAATGAATGAGGGTGGTGTTTATTTTTTTTTTGTTTGTGTTTTATACCCAGTGACTATTTTAAAAATGGTTAAACTCCTTCATAAAACCCTCCGTGCAAGGCAAATCATTCTCGAAGCCCTTGAAGGTTTTCAAAGCTTTTTAATTTGGTCTGATTTTTGGTCTTAATCGGTTATTTCAAGATGGTTTTATTGACTTTATGTCTCTCCGTGTTTTGTAAATCTTTCCCACAGTCCTTCCTCATTTCAAAATAGCGCTTCAAGTGCCTAAGAGTCTTCAAACTATTTCGATTTAGTCACTATGTAAAAATAAAGTTTTTTATTTTATTTTGATCCCTCATTTTCATTTTATTTCATTTTAGTCTTTTTCATAGATATTTTGTATTTGTTTATGTCTTTATTGTAGCATTGATCTTATTATAATGTCCATTTATTTTCATATATTATGCTATTTATATTTCATGCCATAGAATATATGTCAGCATATCATCTTATTTCTTGTATCTTTCTTTTTCTTTAATGTATATTTGTTATTTATTTATTTATTTATTTTGTAACGTAATATGTTTTTATTGTTTCCTTCCTTTACATATCTTAGTCATATATCATATTGTTTTCTTTATTATATTAATTTATCGTTGTTTTAATATGAGTTAAGTTTTATTACATAGGTTTTTTAGGTTATTTGACCGCTATTCGAGTGTTTTTATATATGTACATACACATATGTGGTGTCACCTTTTTACACTTACACACATGTAGGACATCTTGTGCTGCATGTAGTCGTTTAATACATATTTGTTATTCGGTTTTATGTTAATATTGGTGTTACAATAATTAATGTTCTGTGTACTTGGTATATTTTATTTAGAGCTAAAATCATGACGTGTTTTGTATTGATTATGTTCATTCTCAATCTACTTTGATCATTATATTATATGTATTCTTTGCCATGCAAGTACTTTGATTATATTTCCTATGTTACATTCAATTTTGTTATATACTTTATTAGCCTTTAGTTCGAACTCACAATCAATCAACTAATTAATTTCATATCTTTATTCGGTCGTAACAGGCTTGACGTCAGGCGTAATAGCAGCGGTGTATGCGTTTACCTTCGAATAAAGAAACGCTTAAAATAAACCCGAATTTATAATTAAATACTAACTTAATCGTCACTTTAATTTAGAAATTTTAATATTAAATAAGCGGTAGATATTTTAATGTACCAATTTGGGGCGGTTTAAAATGTTAACCCCGTTTTTAACCGTTACCGACTCCCGAACCCTTTTAATTTCGAATCTCGGGTTTTACGGTGACCGATGGCGACTCCCTTTTTATAGTTTTTCAATTAATTTTCAAATTGTTTTCCAATATTTCTAATTTGTTTTTAACCACGTTAAATCCATTTTAATCTTTCCAAATATTTTCATAATTATCCCTAAATCTACAAAATTCTTAATTTTCAATCTTTTCTAAACCCTAAATCCTTTTTAAAATTTCCTTCCCCAAATTTCAAATCCCTAATTTCTTAATTTTCAATTTCCCTTTTTAACTAAAATCCCTAATTTCAAAATTCCCTTTTTAAAATTCAAATCCCTAATCTTTTAAAATCCTAATTTTAACCTAATTTTTAAATTTCTCCTTTTCAAATCAAAATTTGCTCTTCCAATCAATATTTTAATTTAATCCCTAATTTTTTAATTTTAACCGAGTTTTTCTACTAGCGATATTTTATTTTTAAACTCGATTTTAAAAAGGGTCGCTACACATTTCTTTGTAATTGAGATTGTCAAGTGTTATTCTGTAATTTGGGCATATCATTCTTGTGAGAGAAACTTATTTGCCTATTTTTCATCTCTTGTAATCTTTTGTGAAGTTTAAGACAATTTTGGTAGAAAATTGACTTGTTGTAAAGGTTAGCCCTTGAACCTAAAAAAAAGTTGAATTCATTAGTGAATTGGTTAGAAAATCCTTAGTGAGGGCTAAGATAGTGGATGTAAAACTTGTTTTGAAGCTTGAACCACTATAAATCTTGTGTCTCAAATTTTTTCATTTTCTACCAAATCTTCCCAACAAAATTTTAATTGTCAAGCCACCCCCTCTTAGTCAAATTCATTGTGTGATCAACTCAACACCAAGTTAGAATCATACTTGATTCTCAAGGAATAATAAATCTGATTTATTTTTCTTTAAAACAAATTCAAACAATTTATTTTCAAACAATAAATCTTATTTATTTTCAAGATAAATTTAACGATTTTGTTTTTTTTAAGAAAATAAACTCAACGATTTATTTTTTTCAAGTAGAATCATGAAAAGATTCCCAAAAATAAATTTTATGATTTATTTTCCTTACAAAATTAGAATCAGCTCAAAATTCTATCAAAGAAATAAATTTATTGATTTATTTCTCTTATATATTTTGTTCAAGACTTTCTTTTTATTCACACTTTCTTAAGAAAAATTATTAGTTAAAATAATAATTCAAAGTGTTTTCAAACATCCCAAGAAAATGATATTCATTTATTTCAAATAATTAATTTAATCATTTGCTTGTTAGTTGTCATCAATAGACAATAGACAATATTACCTAAAGTCGAACCTTTATTTTCATGAATAAAGTTATATTAATATATGTAAAATGTATTCATTATTTCTCTTTGATAAAAGAAATGAACCAAGAATTAATTATAATTCTTAATAAATCAAAAAATTAAATTTTCGTTTATTTTATTCTGGTATTTCAAAAAAATATTTTACCTCGGTTACTTGTTATCACAATTTTTGTAGAATAAATTTGTTCCAATTTTGATATTTTTAGCAAATCGTTAAGACGACAGAATAAATCCTGAAACAAATTTATTTGTTATCTAAATTTCGAGTGATAAGTTTTATAAACATATTTTAATCACCCGATTATTTTATTCGCCACTATAAAATTTCTCAAAATAAATTATTAATACCAAGAAATAGTACACATTATTTTTAAAATAATAATTATTGCAATTAATAAAATATTATTCAGTCTTGCAATTGAAACCTTGAGATTAAACTAATTACCATTCAATCTTGATCGCAAATCACCACTCAATCTTGCGATTGAAACTACCATTCAAACGCATTTAACACGTTTGAAAACCTTGCGATTGAAACCAAATAGAGGAAGCAAAGCATCATTCAATCTTGATCGCGCAAATACCTTGTAAATTTGGTGGTTGATATCCATATTATCGAAAATTGTTCGTCTTGGATTAAGCTAAAAGTCTATCTTAAGATTATTAGAACAAAGTGGTTAATCTAAAAATAAAATAATAAAATAAAAATTATTATTTACACAAACAAAATAGAATAAAATGAAATATTTTAAATCAAATCGAGTTTGCAAACGTATTAAGGTCTGCACGAACGTTAAATATCATAGGAGTACACCCCAACAAAGTATTCAATGACAACAATGCGAGTAAGTATATATAAACACTTCTCAATTTATTTATCTCATTCATATTGGATAATAGGGTTTTATTCCTTACTCTATTCACAACCTTCTTACTTTAAAGGTCAATTTCTCATTCATCACTCAATTATTTTGAGCATATAAAATACCGTTGTAAAAATCTTATAAAATAAAATAAAAACTATTAATTTTTTATTCAAATTTTTATTAATCTAAATTATGACTAAAAGTTAATATTTTTTACCGTTTTTTCCAATATTATTGCTGTTCTAATTACCTTCATCATTATTGTCGTATTACTTTTCAAAAATTGCATAACTTTAATTATATTATTGTATTGATAAATTTATTATTAAAATAAGAAAGTTCTATCTCACCGTATCATGTATTTATTTGAATACTAAAATATTATAGATATAATATATTTAATTCAATTTAATTTTAATTTTAATTTAAAAAATAAGATTAATTATTTGATGTATTGTTAATGGATGATTTTTTGCTATAAAAGGGCTTCTAAAACTTTCACATGTTTTGTTGAGAGTTCTTAACCCCTAACTTTTAATCACAAAACTCCTAACCTCAAAATTTAGCCACAAACACTAAATTCATATTTATAAACTCTAAATACCAATATTTAAACCCTAAAAATTAAACGTTTGTAAAAAATAAAATTTTACCACCAATTTATTGAATATTTGGATAAAAATAGACATAGTTTTCATTGACAAATTAATATTTTGAATAAATTAAAGGAGTATCCCGTTTATTTTTCTAAAACAGACACAATCGAAAAAAATAATCTAAACCCAATCTCAATCCGACCTATAGAAAAATAATTTTAGGTAATTAATTATAAAAAATTAAGAGACTTAATTATAAAATATTATATTTTTAAGAACTAAATTATAAATAAAAAATCATTTTAAGGGCCTAATTATAAAATTATAAAGTAAAAGAGAAGTATTAGTATTACTATTCTTAAAAAATTTAGAAAAAAATTATATTATTAATTTTGGGTCAAATATTTTATATTCTAAACTAAAATCCGACTCAACCTGACAATCATTTAATAAAAACTCGATTTAAACTTAATTTCTTATTAAAAATTTAATCTTGTTGAATCAAGTCGTATCAAAACTCAACTAAATAAAATAAAATGTCCCTACCTAACCACTTTTTTAAGATTAAGCATAGTCATGAATAAATAAACTCCAAAAATCCCAATAAGCTCAAAACCCTAAAATAAACTTGTGTTTACTAATTCCAACAAAATATAAAAAAGAAAAACATCCTTAAATAAAATCAAACGTTGTCATGATTAAATAAACTTTAAATGATCCAAATAAACTCAAACCCTAAAATCTGTTTACTAATTCAACAAAAAAAATCAACCTCCTCTGTCCATCTTTGCATATATAATTTTTTTATCTGAATTATTATTAGTAGTAGTATTAGTAGTATTAGTATTAGTAGTATTAGTATCATTAGTATTATCATTATTATTAGTATTATCATCTTCAGTAGAAAAATCCACACTCACCAATGGCTCGACAAACAAGCCTTCCGGCGTAAGATGGTCGACATCTCCGACGTTGATCCAAAGAATATTATCTTCCCCCACGATCTCATTAAGATACGTCGTCTGAAAATACGGCGACAAATAGTCGTCATAAATATACTCGAAATTGTCCCAACTTTCTTGAAACAAAGATTGATCCACGAAAGTCTGATCCACGGGGTTGAAATATTCGTTGTAATCTGTCATCTCATTATCATCCAAACCCATCATCTGATCACCATTTGTTTCTTCAGGAATCTGAATCACCGGCGCATCAACATTGGTTTTCGATGGTGTTCTACCTGATTTGTCGGGTTTCTTGTATATCCTGCATAAAACCCAGTCATCAAGCTGCAAAGAAAACAAAGAAAAATTATAGTAAACGCTTAAACAGGTCTTCGGTTCAAATATTTGTGTACGTAGAAAAAAAAATCATCAAAAAAGATCTTTAAAAACTGAGATTGATACCCTCATGTCACTGTAACCAGCTCTTTCCTTCCTGGGTAATGGAGGATCGTTCACTCTATATTCATGCATGATCCAGTTTGATTTATCTCCTCTAGGAGGCTTTCCTTTGTAAAACACTAATGCCTTTCGGTATCCGATAATTCGATCATTGGATCGAATTTCCTTATCAGCACCAGTAGCCTTCCAGAATCCATCACCGGCTGCCCGATTCGGCCGTGTTCCGTTCGGGTACTTCTTGTCTCTAGGAGTGAAGAAATACCATTCCATCTCTCCATAGTGCTTATGTTTCTCTAATTAACAAAGGGATTAATTTGTTCAATTAAATAAACAATCTTAATTCAAATACACAAACTTTCATATCATAATAATAATACCTGCAAGTTTCTCAGGATTATAACTATATAAATTAACTTCCACGATCCTGTTCCGAGGCAAAGGTAAATTCATAACCTTGTTCTTCAAGTAATGAAGAACAAGCTCCTCATCGAGAGGACAGAACCGGAATCCCGGAGGAAAAGAATCGAGATAGGCATCATCGGCATTGTCGACATTCCCGACACGGTATCTTATCCGTTCTTCGTTCTTCAATGTGTCGTAAATGACAATGCCATTGCTGCAAGATGAGATATCTGTAGGTGCTTGTCTCATGTTACCAGGATTAGGTTTCCGCCCAACTTCCATACTTCTGCAGTTTTACTAGGAAAGAACGTAGATAAACACAAAGGAAAATAGAAGAGAAGTAGAATTCTAAATGAAATCAAACATGTAAGTGACCGGTAAATATATAAATTTTGTTAAAATAAATAAATAATTATATAATTTGACTTGATTTTTTTTAATTTTTCTTGTGATAAATACACAATTTGATCCGTTTGTTTTAATTTATCTGTTAAAAAATCTTTGTTTGTTTTAAAAGATATGATTATCACATCAAAAAGATTTAAAAATTATATTTATTTTTTTAAATCGTTTTTTTAAATCTTGGATTATTTATTTTTATATAAATTTGAGGTATTCTCGTTATTTTATTCTAATAGAGAGAGATTAACTTGTACCTAAAGTTAGTTTTAAATTGTGATTTTTATATTAGTATTTGCTTAATTTTTAATAAAATTAGTGTATATTTATAATAACATTATTCAAATTTGAATTTCATATAAATTTTAGTCACAGTTTATAGTTAAAAATAATTATCTTCTAATTGTGTCTCTTTTCATGCCTCTCGTTAAATAAAGCTTAAAATAAATTTTAAATTTTAAATCACAATCCTAATTTTCTACGTCTTAAACCTACACTTTAAAAGAATACACATTACCCTTAATTCCTTAAACTCTAACCATTACTCCTAACCTTAAATCCTACATCTTAAACTCATTAATTTAAAATGAAGACTCTAATAAAAACATGATTATGAGAAAAATGATTTTCACCCGAAAGTATACATTATTCAAATTAAACCATTACTCCTAACCTTAAACCCTAAATCTTTTCCTTAATTAATTATAATATCACAACCAAAATGTGTTAAATTACAAACAATTGAATCTGATTTGCATAAGGGGAAGATATGGAAGAAAATGTATTAATAAATCTGGGGGGTAAAGTAGATGCATAGTCGCTTAATTTTGAATTATTTTTATTTTGATCATAATTCATAATTTTTTAATGAAATGATCTTTTAAAATATATGATTTGAACTAAGATATCTGCTATCGATAATAATGATTAACCTTTTTCGTCATGGTGCTCTCATTAAAGGTTAATTCAATATTGCTATTGAAAAGTGCGGTGAAAAAATATAGTGAAAAAGTTCTTTTAGAATTTTTAATTTTAGATATATGTGTTTTGTTTGTGGTTGTGTTTAAAAAGCTTGGTTTGGGGTGGAGCTTTTGCAAACCAAGGTTTTACAAAAGCTAGAAATTCTAGCTTGGGCAAACCAAGATTTTAAAAGCCAAAAATAAGGGTAAATAAGCAATTTGCAGTGGAAAAGCTTTTACCATTTTAGAGTGTTTTTGGTTGCTTGTGCGTTTAAAACGGAATTTTCACCCAAAATCACTTTCATAAGCACTCGCAAACGGGGTTTTAGTATTGTTGTCAAAAAGTGCTTTTTAAAAAAATAAATGACTATTTTAGACATAATGTTATAAGTTAAAAAATATATATTTAAATGATAATCAAATTCTTTTATATTATAATATTAACTTAAATTATGATAAAATATAAAAATATTAATAAAGTGTTTTTGAGAAAATATATAATTTTTACATGAATATATAATTTTTAAACTAAAATAATAATTTATGTTAAATATAATTATGTATCTGTAAAAATTAAATTATAATAAAACATAGTAAATGAAAGTTAAAATTGTAATCTGATTGACTCCTAAAAGTACTTTTCAACCGTAAAAGCTAAAAATTTTAGCTTTTTCGTTTGGGTTGAAAATCACTTTTTCAAACGTAGCTTTTTCTCCAAAAGTTAATTGTTTAACATTGCTTCTGCGTTTTAAACAAGCTTTTGGCCTAAAATTTGGTTTAGAACACAATACTAAACGCAATCTTAATCTTTATCAAAACTGAGTCACTTCAAACCTGAAATTCAATATAAAAACCTTATTCGATTCAAACAATTTTATCATTCCTAAAATTAATAATGAAAGCGAAACAAATATTTCAGTGACCAAATTAAAAATGTCTTAAACGTTTAGTGACTCACTATAAAATTTATCCAAAACTAATAATTCTTTTTTTTTTTATAAAGAAAACGTGTAATTACTTTATTCCGAAATCGTTGGAACGAAGGATAAGAAATGTGCTCTATTTTTATCGGTAGAAATAAAATTTTTGACCTCATGATTAAGAGATGAAGCGAGCAACTATTATATTACATCTTATAATTATGAACACATGATTTTTTTTATTCTTTTAATATATAAATCGTTTTTTTTTTTACTTTAAACAAAAAAATATTCTTTATTTATGTCTTTATTTATATCTTCCCATCTAAAATTGACATGTGAATTAAACATTTTAATTTGATATTAAGTATAGTTTCCTGGTTAGTATCCAAGACGCTAAACCAGAAAATTATAACATTTTAATCATTTATAAAATAATTTATCTTTAATTCGACTTTTAGTTTTTTTTTAATCTCACGTAACCCTCCATTCAAATCACTAGGGCAGCGCATCTAGAACCACTCTAATGAATTGATTAAAAAAATTTAAATTACTCAAAGTTAAAGAAATTTATTTTATGATTTAAATTTTTTGAGATAAGTTGAGTTTAAGTTTTTATTTAAATTTAATTATAAATATTTATAATTTTATGATATTAATTAGTTCTAATTTAAATATTTTTTGTCATATATAATTAGGGGTGTTTAGATTCGGATATTGGGTATTCGGATATTCGAAAGTTCTGATACTTAAAAAATCAACCCATGTCCTTACCCAGATTTTCCGAGTACTCTTTACTTCGGGTACTCGGAAATTCAGATAAAGGGTACCCGATTTTTCAATATTTTTTTATAAATTATAAATTTAATCTTAAAAAAATACATAAATTTAAAAGTTTGAATTACATAATTCAATATTCAAACATAAAATTTTAATACACTAGTTACATAATCTAAAAATAAAATTTAAGACCCAAATTACTTAATCAAATTCGAAACAAAACATGACGTCTAAGGTATTTTTATAATATTTTTAATTATTTTAATTTATCTTAATAATAATAATAATAATAAAAAGAACGGACGTAAAATTTAGAAAATAAAATTGTTCAAAATCGTTGAATGTAGAACAAGTTCCAAAAGAGTTGTTCAAAATCGCACAATTAGCAACAGACAAAAACAGTGTCAAATAAAATCATTTTGGAACATTTTAGTTGAGAGTGGAAACTAATTCTTACAACATTCAGCCATGTTCAACTAAAAAGGTACAGAAAAAACATGATAAAAATACATGGAAAAAAAGAATGTAAACATGTTGTAATTCAAGAGAAATGCTTACTATTTTCAACATCACAAGCAAGATAGAACCAAGATTTAAAGTAACAGAAAAAGTAAATATTTAAAATATAAAATAAAATTATAAATAAATTAAAATTTGAAAAAATTTAAATAAAGAAATAAAAATTAAAAAAAAAATCTTTGAGGTAGGGATTATCTCGCTCGGCGCCATGTATATCTATTTTGGCAATCCCATAAATCAGTTCAATCAATTCCAATGTTTAAAACTAGACATGAATCAAATAAGATAAAATTTCTGACTATCCGACTTGAACTCATGTATTATATCCCTCAACCTCACATCAAATATGTTTTGATGTTTGGTAATATTTAATTTCTCTTAAATTCGATTTGAATTTTATCTTATATTATATGTTATAGTCGAGAAATTATATCATGGGTCAGTCCCATCACGTCATCCATGGGACCAACCAATAGAAACTGTCCACATCATTATTTTTTAATTTTTCAAGTGAAGATTCATTTGGAAAAAAAATTATGACATGAAAAAATTGATGAACTGGACAGTTTTTATTGGTTGGTCTCACAAACAGGTGATGGAACTGACCTATGATATAATTTTTCGTTATTGTCGTTTTCATCGAAGGAGCAGATGAGGATATCCACATATATTGCATTTCCATTTCAAGCATGTTTTTCTCCTGGTTCAATTTCATTCGGAAATCATACTCCACTACCACTGGATTCCTTCTCTAGTCAAAAGTTTGATGTGCACTTCACGAATAAAAAGTATCTGTCGTTTAATTTTATGTTTTTACACTAAAATATTAAATTTTAAATTTTAAAATTCACTATTTTTAAATTTATAAACTATAATTATAAACACTAATTTTAATATTAAGACTAAATCTTAAAAATATTTTTTTAATACAAAACACAAATAAAAACAGAAAAGAGAATATATATTCTCCACTCCCGACATCCAAACAAAAACAAATGAACAAAAGCTCCAAATGTTTTCCATTTCCACTTCAATCATAACTTCCACTGTGTTGAGTGTGTTCCATTACATTATTTTATCGATTCTTTTAAGAAATGTAATCGTGTTGTGTTTGATACCCATGACATAAAAGATATTAATATTGACATTTGTGTGTCATGATTTGTCTTAATTTATCAACATGGTTTGTTATAATTAATTATATGCTCCCTATAATTTTAATTTTGGA
Source organism: Abelmoschus esculentus (assembly GCA_035048815.1). NCBI lineage: Eukaryota > Viridiplantae > Streptophyta > Magnoliopsida > Malvales > Malvaceae > Abelmoschus > Abelmoschus esculentus. Next base: position 1,025,333 of record JAUCBN010000061.1, on the reverse strand, counting down.
TTCTAATTTTATGTCTTGGTGAAGGCTCAGAAGTCCAATGTAATTCCACCTTTCGCCAAATTGTAGTATTTAAGATTGTCGAATCCACAGGGATTGGGTCGACTTCACTACTTCTTAATCTTGCACTAAGAAAAGTAAAAACACAAATAATTGGGTGATCAAATTAACTAAATTAACTATCTTAAAAACTAACTAAAGGAAGTGAATAAGAATGAATGAAGTGAGGCCAAGTTGAGTGCTTTGTAGAAGCGAATCCAGTTGTACTAATTATCTACTTATTAATGCAATGGGTTGACTTGCCGCCTCGGCGGGTCGCCGCAGCTGCCTAGGCGGGGTTATGCCTTGTCGACAATTCAACTTTTCATAGTTCGATAGAGCATCCTTGTATATCTCCTTATCCCTAAGCGAAGAGAACTGTTGAAACCTACGTCTTGATGATACCTCCCGGCGTTAATCAAGGATGAATAAGAACCAAACACATGCGTCCTTTTAGTCGCTAAAATCGTAGGCGGTTTATCTCTAAATCGGATTAGTCAATCCCCTTGAGCAAAGACCGTATTCTCTCGTTTCGTGGGCCTAAATCTTCCGATATTAGACAAATAGATTTTTCTTCACATACTATCATCTCGAGCTCATATGCAAAGAAGAGTGATTGCCAAGAGAGAACAAACTATGAAAATAGGGTTGCATTGATAAATATCAAATATAATACAACTTTCTTCCCCAACTACTCCACAAACAACCTAAACCTCGAGAGGGAATTAGAACATGGTGTAGTCGGCGGCTTAAGGGTTTATGCTATAGAGAATCCGACTTGACTCTCCCTTTCTTTATATCTATGTCTAGACCAAATGGGTGGCTTATATAGGCCAAGCCCTAGGTTAAAGTTTTCCATGCAAGGAAAGAGTTCTAAAAGAAGAAGAATACAACTCATAATTGAACTAGGATACTTTATTCTATTTCCTAAAATAACTCTTCTTTCCCGCGTTTGACTTTGATCAGGGCTTGACTCCTTTAATCTGTTCTGGCTTTTTCTCTCTTTATGTTCGTTTGAATCGGCATCTTTTTCTCTATCCGTCGAGCACCAGTTGTCATCTTCAATTTGCTACCGCGGCCTCTAAAGTGCTGCCGTGGTGAATGCTTCATCTGCATTTCAACTTCTTTTCCAACATCCATATTCTTGTTTGGATATTCCTATGATGTAGTTTCCTTTCAAAGAAAGAAAACCATCAAATGCATCTGTTTTATGCTAAATAATAGATAAATTCATGATTTAATTGTTTGGATGCTGAAATATGAAAAATAAGAAGAAATATCTAATATTACCCTTAAATCTATCCTTTATTAGCAATAAACGAGTGGGAAAATGATATAAAAATTAGGACTTTTAGACACTTATCAAATACCCCAAACTCGAACTATTGCTTGTCCTCAACTAATGCAAAAGATAGATTTAAGTAAGGAATTTTAAATTAATATACTGTCCTGCCTGTCGCAGTGAATTCCTTTCTTGACTTGGCCTCTTCTAGGTTCTAGGAATTCCTCGGAACTGGACTATGAGTCTTAGTGGGTGGGTGCGTAGTTATGTCAAAGCTGATTTTCTAAGTTCTAATCCTTTTTCTATCTCAAGACTCCCGACTTGAATTTTTATTCGAATATTTTTCTTTTCTTTCACCCTAATTGTATATAAATATATATTGTTATATACTTATACTGCTTAAGCCAGTTTCGGGCACCTCAATTGTTTAGCTATTCTTACTAGAGCCAATTTCGGGCACCTTTAGTAAGTGGGAGAAAGACTAAGTCCTAGAACTAGTGATGGGCACCTCTATGGACTAAACTAGAGCCGGTGGTAGGCACCTCTCGTTAAAAATCTAAGCCTAAGTCCTTATTGTTTTTAAAAGAAAAGAACTTTTAAAATCAACTAAGACTAGTAGTGTTTAATTATTTTCAGGCTCATAGTCTAATCCTAAGTATTAATTCTAAGAGACCTGTCTCATTTCAAGTCTGGTGAATAGTGCATACTGCTGCGGCGACAGGATAATATATTATTGCCGAGGCAGTTTCAATAAAATTCAACAGACTTAAAAAATTTTGCATCAAAATATGAAAGCTGTTAAGGCATAATTTAAGGCAATAATAAGATAATATGAATACTTCCAAACATGGAAAATATTTACATATTATAAAATAGGATCAATACTCCTCCAAACTCGAGGGATGCATTATCCTCAATGCATGTAAAGTAAAAATCTAAAAGAAAGCCGAAAATAAAAAAAAGATAAAGAAAAAACTATCGCCCTTTCAAAATGCTGAGGAGGAAAAGGAGTCCTCGAAGTCGCTGTCGATTAGGAGTTTGCGGCGGCTCTTCGTTCGCTGTTGTACTGTCGCCTTTAGTGGACTGACAGATTGCTTCTTTGTAGACCGTGGTGGTTGGACTCGAATGGGAGTTGGATTATTGCTTACCTCATCCTCGGTATCAATGTTGATTGGGGAGGTAGCTGTGGCAGAACCGGAGGCCTTCCTCTTTCTACCGGTGGAGATGGAAGCAATGTAGTCCTTGATTGCCTACATGTCATCAAAGGAGCTGTTCCATTCTAAGGGACTAGAGTCTTCTGCAGTGGCTCGGTGTCTGGAGTTTGCCCTTCTGAATGTTGCTGCTGAATCAACAGAAAATGGTTCAGTTGTAGCCGCTGCAGTTGTGGTAGTAGGAGAGAGTGTTATGGTGGTAGAAACAGAGGCTGTTGCAGAAGGGGAAGGTGAAGGTTGTTAGGGCACAAAAAGTTCAATTGTGAACTCTGGGAACACAGTCGAGCATGCTACGAATTCTTCATGGATGGTGACTATGATGGCGCTGTTGAATTCCCGAACGTAGTTCATGAAGGTCAGCTGCCTTCGCTCCATGCGGTGCAAAATTTCCAGAACCCCTTCAGGTGCTGGTGCTGTGTCTTCTGCTGTCTCTGCTGCCTCGACAGTTGCTGCTTCAACAGGAGGAGGGATGTAAGCTTGTGGAACAACTTCTTCCACTTGCATCTGCTTCATGTAGGTCTCCCGAGTCCATCTTTTCCTCTCTGGTGTGATTGTATTGGTCGATAGCATTGGTACTCTCTCCAAATAACCTAGAGAAGTAATTAAATAGGGAAAGTAGAGAATACCTCTATCCTTGGCAGCGCATTCAAAGATCTGTTCACTGATTATTCTTCCGACGTTGATACGGCGGTTGTGAATTATCGAATAGATGAGTGTTAGCCGTGTTCGATCAACAATTTGGTTATGAGATGTCGGCATTAGATTTCTTTTGATGAATGTATTCTAGATTTTTACCTCTGGTCAGATGTCTCGGCGGCTGACAGATCTGCGGTGCTTTCCCGTGTTCCATTCTGCGTCAGGCACGCAGAGCTCCGTCTTCATAGACTCGTAATCATCAGCGTAACAGCAAATTCAGCATGCTCATCTCTCTCGATGTGTAGTTCGAAGTAAGCGTTGATGGTTATATTTGCCACTGGTATAGCTCTTCCTCGGAGGTGGATATAGGGGTTGTTCGGGATCGGGCGGTGAACGTAAATTCTCGAACCCACGTAATATTCGCCGGTGTTGGTTGTTGGGCAAATTTCTGCCACCTCTGGAAGGTAATCTTGGAGAGAATGAACATCTCGATGCCAAGATCTTCGGCGTATGTGTAACAAAATCCTTGCTCCTCCAATATTTGGCGGTTTTGGAACTTGTATTGATATTCTTTTTCGACTTCACGGGTTGCAAAACGTCGGTAATTTACTACCGCTCTGGCAAGATTTTATGGTTGATTGGTCATATTTTTCTTGTGGAGAAGAGGAGAAGAAATTTGCGCAGAGTAATATTGCTTAAAAGAAGAGTGAGAGAGGAGAACGTTGTCCGTGTTTTTATAGGTGGTGAACAGCGCGCGTTTGAGGGAGCGGGGGCGTGATTATTGCCCTTGGCATGCAAAATATACAACCCCAGTTGGCAACCATTGGTAGCGGAAACAACGCAATTTTTGAATCCGGGTGGCATAGTTCTCTCCCGGAATTTTTTTAGCCGCTTGGATTGGGCCGCTAATTGGTTGGGCTGATTGTCCTCTTTAATTCTTCCTTATTAACCCTAAATAACCGAAAATCAAATCAATAGATGCTGTGAGAAATATAAAAATTTTGAAAACTAAATTGCAAAAATTAAAATCTAAATCCTAAAACTGAGAACTTAAAATTCTAATTCCTAAGATATAAAAGTAAAATAAGTATAGCAAGATAGAAATTAGGTTATTGGTGGAATGCAATGGAATGCATCTCTATTAGCAACCATCTTCCCCTTTTTTTTAATGGAGGATGATGTGATGATCCATTCATAGCCTCCTCATCAGGTGGTTTCTTTTGTGTATGCTTCTAGTCAACGGGTACGTTACCTCGATAGTGGTTGCCTTGGCAAGTTTTGTCTAGGCAGTTTGTTTGTGCATCGAAGTTAAATTCAGATTTTACCTCGATTTGTTGACATTCATCTAGATGTCTCAGAGCTTTGAATACATTGATCTTTACTTGTTGATCATTCACCCGTATGACTAATTCTCTTTTTTCACAGTCGATCAATGTTCTGCCTGTGGCTAGGAATGACCTTCCGAAGATGATTGAGGCATTTTCATCTACTTCACAATCTAAAATTAAGAATTCAACAGGAAATATAAATTTATCCGCTCTTACCAGGATATCCTCTATCTTTCCTTTCGGTTGTACGTAAGAACGGTCTGCCAGTTGTAGCATCACCGTGGTTTGTTTTTCCTACCCGATGCCTAGCATTTGGAAAACTGACTTAGGCATTAGATGAATGCTGACACCTAAGTCACACAATGCCTTGCCCAAATATTGATCTCCGATGAAACAAGGTATGATAAAACTGCCAGGATCTTTTCTTTTGGTCGTGACCTTGTTGTGCAGCATTACCACACAACATTCTATTGCGGCAACAATTTCAAATTCCCCAATTTTTTTATCCTTTAAGATATGATGTCCTTAAGGAACTTGGCATAGTTAGGCATTTGTTTTATTGCTTCCACCAAAGGTATGTTAATGTGTACCTGTTTAAGGATGTCTAAGAATTTCTTAAACTGGTATTCTTGCTTTTGTTGTTTCAACCTTTGAGGTAATGGTGGTGGTAATCGTAGATCCTCGATCCTTTCAGAGCATTGAAATCTTATCTGTGGTGCGGCTATGGCATCATCTACTACGGCATCATCGTCGGCAGCGTCTATCGATTCCTATGCATCAGGTTTTTCTTTAGTAGCTTCTTTTGGGGCTACTGTCTCAGGTTGATTACCTACTTTCTGAGAAGGTATTTAAGGATCTTCAGTTGTAATCCACTTCTGGTAGATATAGCCTTACACTATTCATGAGGACCAGTTCTAGCGACTTTAGAATCGCTCGGTAGACCTCCTATAGGTTGGCTTTTCATCTGATGTGCCATCTGTCCTACTGCTATTTCCAGCGTTTTGAGAGTAGATTCATTATTTTACATTCTCATCTCTGCTCTGTCCATGAATGTATCGGCTCTCTGGATGAACTTATTGGTGTTTACAATATAGCACCAGTCTGAGCCATGAACGTTTGCAATGTGTTTTCCAATGTTTGGACATTTTTTGTTTGCTACGGCGGTAGTGCCTATGGCGGCATCTGTTACTAAATAGTTCTATTTTGCTAGAAACTAGTGTTCTGCACAGTTTGATGTTACGGATTCTGTGCATTGTTAGGGTTACTCCTTGAGAAGTTTGGGTGTTTTCTCCATGCTGGGTTATAATTGTTGGGCATATTATTCCTATTGAAGTTCCTAACATAGAAAGTTGATTCTGGATTTTGTGGGCATGCGTTCGAGTCATGATTGTCACCGTATATTTCACAAAAAACAACGATTGCTTTTACTTCTCGAACATGTCTCGGCTTTTGCAGGTCCTTTACCATATTTGTTAAAGCTAAAAGTTGAGCTAGGATAGAATTTGAAGAGTCAGAAGTTGTCATACCTCGCCTTGTTATGCCTCGCCTAGTGGTTGGCTGCTGATAATCATTCTTTGCTAACCTATCCAGAATCTCTAAACTCTCGTGGGGTGGGCGGTCTAGGAGGGTGCCATTGGCAGAAGCATCAAGCATCATCCTCGTAAGGGTGTTAACTATATTATAGAAGATTGATACTTGTGTCCACTCAGGCAAACCATGTATGGGGCATTTTCGGTATATTTCTCTGCATTTTTCCCAAGCCTCATACATTGATTAATCTTTATCTTGCTTGAAGGATGTAATATCGTTTCTAAGCTTATCAGTCATGTTGGTGTAAATGAAGCGGGCAAGGAAACTTCGACATAGTTTTGTCCATGAGTTCAACGATCTAGGCTGAAGATTGTTTAACCAAGATTTTGCCTTATCCCATAGTGAATAGGGAAACAATTTTAATTTCAGGATGTCGGCAGAGACTCCTAGCGGCTTGAATGAATTGCAAATTTCCAAAAATGACTTAAATGTTGCCGAGCGTCTTCATTGGCTGATCCCCCAAACTGACCTAGAGTGTTGATCATGTTGAACCTAACCGGTTTTAGTTCAAAATGTTCTGCCTCTATATCAGGCATAACTATGGCAGGAGTTAATCCATCTAAATCTTCCTCCAGATAATCACGGACAGTGCGTGGTCACTCATGTCGAGGTAGATTGGCAGGATCAACAACTGCGAATGCGTCGTGGTTGTTTCCTGTGGCGATATTCATACCTCCGTTCCCCTACTGTCCAGGTGCTGCATTCATCCTTTTACGGAGCCTTTTTCGTAGACGCCTTGCAATTCTCTCGATTTCAAGATCAAAAGGATAATTGTCTGCAGATGGATTGGACCTGATCATACAACAGGAAAACCCTTTAAAAAATTAAAAGAAACAAATTAAAAATAAAAGTAAAAGTAAAAAGGGGTGCAGAAATAATTAGTACTAAAGTTGAGCACCAATCCCTAGCAACAATGCCAAATTTGGTGAAGGCTCAGAAGTCCTATGTAATTCCACCTTTCACCAAATTGTAGTATTTAAGATTGTCGAACCCACAGGGATTGGGTCAACTTCACTACTTCTTAATCTTGCACTAAGAAAAGTAAAAACACAAATAATTGGGTTATTGAATTAACTAAATTAACTATCTTAAAAACTAACTAAAGAAAGAGAATAAGAATGAATGAAGTGAGGCCAAGTTGAGTGCTTTATAGAGGGGAATCCAGTTGTACTAATTATCCACTTATTAATGCAATGGGTTGACTTTCCGCCTCGGCGGGTCGCACTAAGGTTCGCCGCAGCTGCTTAGGCGGGGTTATGCCTTGTCGACAATTCAAATTTTCATAGTTCGATAGAGCATCCTTGTATGTCTCCTCCTTATCCCTAAGCGAAGAGAACTGTTGAAACCCACGTCTTGATGATACCTCAAGCGTTAATCAAGGATGAATAACAACCAAACACATGTGTCCTTTTAGTCGTTGAAATACTGGTCGGTTTATGTCTAAACCGGATTAGTCAATACCCTTGAGCAAAGATCGTATTCTCTCATTTCGTGAGCCTAACTCTCCCGATATTAGAAAAATAGATTTTTCTTCACATACTATCATCTCGAACTCATATGCAAAGAAGAGTGATTGCCGAGAGAGAACAAACTATGAAAATAAGGTTACATTAATAAATATCAAATATAATACAACTGTCTTCCCCAACTACTCCACAAACAAACTAAACCTCGAGAGGGAATTAGAACATGGTGTAGTCGGCGGCTTAAGGGTTTATGCTATAGAGAATTCGACTTGACTCTCCCTTTCTTTATATCTATGTCTAGACCAAATGGGTGGCTTATATAGGCCGAGCCCTAGGTTAAAGTTTTCCATGCAAGGAAAGAGTTCTAAAAGAAGAAGAATACAACTCATAATTGAACTAGGATACTTTATTCTATTTCCTAAAATAATTCTTCTTTCCCGCATTTGACTTTGATCAGGGATTGACTCCTTTAATTTGTTCCGACTTTCTCTCTCTTTATGTCCGTTCGAATCAACATCTTTTCCATTAAATGTCGAGCACCAGTTGTCATCTTCAATCTACTGCAGCGACCTCTAAAGTGCTGTCGTGGCGGGTGCTTCATCTGCATTTCAGTTTCTTTTCCAGCATCCATATTCTTGTTTGGCTATTCCTATGATGTAGTTTTCAGTCTAAGAAAGAAAACCATCAAATGCATCCGTTCTATGCCAAATAATAGATAAATTCATGATTTAAGTGTTCGGATGCTGAAATATGGAAAATAAGCAGAAATATCTAATATTGCCCTTAAATCTATCCTTTATTAGCAATAAACGAGTGAGAAAATGATATAAAAATTAGGACTTTTAGACACTTATCATGTCTCTTAATTATTTTTTTACGTCTTATATTAAAAAATTTATATTTTAAACACTAATCCTAATTTTTATATCTTAAACTATAAACTCTACACTCTAAAAATATATTTTACTCTTAATTTTATAAATTCACATAATAATTATTAACCTTAAATCATAAACTTGTTTTATTAAAACAAAAATACTAATAAAATTAAAATAAAAGAATAAACGGTTTATCCTCGACTACCAATAAGCAAATGCTAGGTTTGGGTTAGTGCCTGTTTGGTCCTGGACTAGCCTTTCCTAGTGGATCATAGTGTGGCATGCTTTAACTAGTGGCACAATACCTCAATTTCACATCAAACGCATGATTTATATTCTCTCAAGATTTTGATAGTCACATTGAACAATTCAATTTAAAAAAACAAATGATTTCCTTCTTTTCTATTTCTTTTGTACTCATTGGCTAAAGTTATACAAATGGTTGTCTCCATCCACCGGCTCCACCCATTGCACAAAAACACCCGGACATAAAACTCCTATATTTTGCCCTTTAAAAATCGAACTGGTCTTAATGAAAAAAGAAAAAAGATCATTTGTTTTTATGGCTTTCCTTTCCTTACATCTCTTCTCTCTAAACAACCCAAAGTTCATTTTACATGCTACTTTCCGGTTACCTCCCATAACAAAACACAACTCAAACCGGAAAACCAAATTTCTTTACCACCAAAAGGGAATCAAATGTTCAACAACATCATTGTCAAGTCTATCTAATCCACCGATAGACGAAACATTGGCCTTAAGCGAAGAGGACGAGAGACCGCTTTCACAAATCTGGACAGAAATTCAAGGCCAAAACGATTGGGATGAATTGCTCGACCCCATGAACTCTCATCTCCGTCGCGAGATCATCCGTTATGGTGAATTTGCTCAAGCGTGCTATGACTCGTTCGACTTCGATCCACACTCCAAGTACTGTGGGTCTTGTAAGTATCAAGGTGCCCGTTTCTTCGAAAAGCTCGGTATGGCCGACCGTGGCTACCAAATCAGCCGATACCTCTATGCCACATCAGACATCAACCTCCCCAATTTCTTCCAGAAATCGAAGCTTAGTAGCGTTTGGAGCACGCATGCTAACTGGATGGGGTACGTCGCCGTATGCACCGACGAAGACGAGATAAAACGGTTGGGGAGACGAGATATCATCGTCTCCTGGAGAGGAACAGTCACATACCTCGAATGGATTTATGATCTCAAAGACATTCTCCATTCCCCGAATTTCACCGACGACCCTTCCATTAAAATCGAGTTAGGGTTCTATGACTTGTACACCAAGAAAGAAACCACTTGTAACTATTGCTCGTTCTCGGCTCGTGAACAAGTGTTGGCCGAGATTAAAAGGCTAGTCGAGTACTACAATGGTGAAGAAATTAGTATTACAGTCACAGGGCATAGTCTCGGGGCAGCTTTGGCTATAATAACAGCTTACGACGTTGCCGAATTAGAGGTTAATCTTGTTCATGGTGGAGAGATTGCCGATAAGATTCCGATTACGGTGTTCTCTTTCGCTGGCCCTCGAGTAGGAAATCTTAAGTTTAAGGAAAGGTGTGACGAGCTAGGAGTTAAGGTACTTAGAGTGGTAAATATACACGATAAAGTACCGACGGTGCCGGGGATTTTCGCCAACGAAAAACTTCAGTTTCAAAAGTATTTAGAAGAGACTGTTTCGTTCCCATGGAGTTACGCACATGTCGGGGTTGAACTGGCGTTGGATCACACCCACAGCCCGTTTCTGAAACCGACAAGTGAGCTCGGTTGCGCGCACAATCTTGAGGCTCATTTGCACTTGCTCGATGGTTACCACGGCAAAGGGCGAGGGTTCTGCTTGGCTAATAAGAGGGACATTGCGCTTGTTAACAAGGACTGCAACTTCTTGAAGAGGGAGTATGGGGTACCACCGCACTGGCGGCAGGACGAGAACAAAGGGATGGTAAGGGACAGGGATGGGCGTTGGGTTTTGCCGGAGCGGCCGAGAGTGGAAGCTCATCCACGTGACATCTCCCACCACCTTCATAAAGTACTAAAGATTGCGTCGGGTTCTTCTCAACTCAAAGAAGCACAATAATTAGATGCCTAATTATGTTGATCATTCTTAATTATAAATTATGGATTTCTCCCGTTGCCTTTTCTTGAATTATGATAACGTCCACCAATAGTAATATATATGTATATTATTTTAAAGATGATAGTTGTAATTTTCTCATGCCTATCTATAAATAAACAAATTCATAAAACATTGTTTGTAGAGCATCATTTTGAGTGTACCACCTTTATAACACCCCAAAAATTATTACTCATTTTAAAATCTTAATTTTAAAATTCTTAATTAAAAATCTTAATTTTTAGATTCCAAATTTCTGAAACCTTAATTTATTTGAGGTTTTTAAATTAATTATCTAATATTTAAGGAAAAATTTTGGGGATAAAATTGTAAAGTTTTTAAAGTTTTAAATGTGAATTTAAAGTTTAAAAGTTAAAGTGATATTTTGAAAATCCTAAAGAGATTGATGGCTAAATATGTAATTTATCTTTTTTTTAAATGTTTTTGTTTTTCAATGTGGTTTATCTTTTTATTTTTATTTATTATTTAAATAAATTTTTTATTATTTATTATTATAATATATATTGAAATTTGATAACTTTTGGATGACCAATTTGTTTTTAAATTGAATTGTATTTTCACTGAGATTAATTATTTCTTTTTTATTAAAAGTTTTTCTACAATTAATTTCTTATTAAAAATATTATTTTATTCTAATTATTGTTTTTATCAAAACTCTTTATTTAATATTATATACATTATATAAAGTCCAAATAAAAAAAGAAATCCTTTTGAAATTATACAACCTTGTTTTTTATATTTATTATATTTATAATATGATCTAATATAATTTTAATTCTAATTGAAATCAATTATTTTTCTTTATATATATACATAGTATGGTCTATGAGAAAATCATAAATTGTTTTTTTTCTCCATCAAGATTCTCTAAAGCCTCTGTTTTCATTCTTTATTTATGTTCGAGTTCAAAACCATGTTATTCAGTAATTTGAGTCGCTTTGGCTAAGGTGTCTTCTCTAACGAGTGTTATATATGTTTTTCCGAAAAATATATTTTTTGTGTGACATGCTTAATATTTTGTGTTTTGAAAAATACTCGTGTTTTGCTAGCATGTCTAATTTTTGTATTGTGACTTTGATTGTGTACTTGTGTTATCATGCATGTTGGAAATATAAACTGCAAAACTAGGACGTTAAAAGTGATTGGTATAAAATAAAATAAGTAAAACAAGAGTTGAACCGTGTCGTGGTTAAGACCACTACCTTAGAAACAGATTCGCCCCAACCGGTGTAGTTGTTGTTACATGCGGATCCTCCCCGAGGTGAGCACGGACTCTCTAAAAGTTTATACACGCAAACTTTGAAGTGGAGATCGGTGGTACTACTCTTCTCTCAAACTTAAAACAAAGCTTAAAACTTTTTAAAATCTCTTTCTTGAAAAATAAAGAGAAAACTAGCAAATGACTTTTATTTTTGTTGGATGATAAAAATAATACAACATGCATTCTATTTATAGGTAAATAATATAGGGGTAAAGAGGTTAAAACATATAAAAAAATTTAATTGATTTAAAAGCATTGTTTCCTAAACGTTTATAAAATAATAAAATATGAATGAAAAAACGTTAAGAAAAGTTAGAAAATTGAAAAGCAATTAAGCTCTCCATTAACTAATTTCCAAGCATTATTTTATTTAGTATAGAAAACATCCAAATGTATTAGTTTTGATAATAACCATGATTGTTACATTGACATTCAATTGAAAATAATTCAATTGAAATGCAACATTATACACAAACTTTCAAATTAGAATTAAAAGTATAAAAACGTGTGTAACATTTATAATTTATTACCAGTCAATTCTCTCAAGATTTATTAGCACGTAAAATGATTCTTGAGCATTACCAACATTCCCCCACTAATACGTAAGAAATTATTTTAAAAAATAGTATAAAATTTGGAAGTTTTAACAAATGCGAGAAGAGAAATAGCAAGATTAGTTGCTTAAGCACAAGTGAATGTATCTGGAACTAGTACATAGTGATATGAGTAATTCTTCTCTTAGATAAGTGAACGAATCTGGAACTTTCTAAGATAGGGTTGAACTCATAACACACAACTAACCTCTTCATTCACCGAAATCCTCGATGTGTCAGAAAATATACAAATGTAAGAATATACAAATGTAAACAAGTATAGCCATCTGACCTCAGTATTATAGTAAGTGTGTTAGAAAAACAGCCCAATGTTTTTCATAGAAGGTGGCTAATCCTTCTCACTTATATAGGTTATTTCATCAAGTTTATCTCAACATAAATCACTCAAATAAGAGCTATGAAATAATTAAGAGCTTTAAGCTCAACCTCTCAAAGATAGGTGAATTCTTCAAGTTCATTTATAAAATGAACCATTCAAACTCTAGAATAAGAATTCATTAAGAATAAATATTTAACCTATCAAATCGGTGAATTCAATAAGTTCTTCTCAAAAGAACAACCCAAACTATTTGGGATTAAATACATTAAGAGTTTAAGAAAACTCATCATCTCTAATTGCAAGTTCATTTAGTCTTTCACAATAAGACTACCCATTCACACAGGGTTATGAACTTGTTAAGAGTAGTTGTTCAACCAATGTCGGTAAATTCATCAAGTCTTTCTCAACAAGAACACCCAAAAAAATGGGCAATGAATTTATTAAGAGTAATTAAACTCAACCTGGACATGTACATTGCTCGTCATAGGGATAGGTAATAATTAATTTACACTATGAATACTCTTCATGGTTTCGTTTAACCATATTGAACTTAGATAACTAACTTGGGTATCCACCATGAATTCCTCAACCAATGGGCTTTAAACCCATCCCCCTCGACGAATCTAGAACCAATTTCCGACTTAACCCTTTGGTAAGTGGATCAGCTAGGTTCCTTTCCGACTTCACATACTCTAAAAAGAGTACACCATTCCTTATTAAATGCCTCACAGACTCATCTCTTATGCGAATATGTCTTTTCTTACCATTGTAAGCTTGGCTCTTCGTCACACGTATCGCAGCTTGTGAATCACATAATAAAGACACTAGATGAGTCGATTTTCCCCATAAAAGAATTTCTGCTAAAATATTTCTAAGCCATTCGGTTTCTTGCCCAGCCAAGTCCAGAGCAATAAACTATGATTCCATAGTAGAACGAGAGATACAAGTCTGCTTGGAAGACTTCCAAGAAATCATCGCACCACCTAAAGTAAAGATATACCCACTCGTTGAGCTTATTTCATCATTATCGATAACCCAGTTTGTGTCACAATATCCTTCTAAAACAGAAGGAAAGCCAACAAACTCAAGTTTCCAATCAATTGTACCTTTAAGATACTTTAGTAAACGTTTGAGTGCAATCTAGTGCTCACCACTAGGATTATGAGTATACCTACTTAATCTACTTACTGCATAGGCAATATCAGGCCGAGTATAGTTAATTAAGAACATTAGGCTTCCAATAATTCTAGCATACTCTTCTTGGGAAACACTACTTCCTTTATTCTTAAAGAGATTTATACTAGATTCATAAGGAGTTCGTACAGGATTGACATCAAAACTGTCAAATTTCTTTAACACTTTCTCAATATAATGTGTTTGACTTAAAGAAAATCCTTTTTCAGATTTGGTAACTTTTACTCCTAAGATCACAACTTCCCCCAAATCAGTCATCTCAAATTTAGTGGATAAGAAATTTTTTGTTTTGTTAATGGATTCAGTGTTAGTATTGAAAATTAACATGTCATCTACATATATACTTATGATGACACAATCAGTTCCAAACATTTTTGAATACACATATGCATCTGTTCCATTAACAATAAAACCAAAACTCAAAATGGTTTTATGAAATTTCTTGTACCACTATTTTAGAGCTTGTTTAAGGCCATAAAGAGAATTTTTAAGTCTACAAACTTTGCCTTCCATACCAGGTGTCTCAAAACCTGGTGGTTGCTCCATATAGATCTCCTCATCTAGATCTCCATTAAAAAATACAGTCTTTACATCCATTTGATGTACATGCAATTTATGAATAGATGCAATCGCAAATAAGGCATAGATCGTTGAGATTTTTGTCACAGGAGAGTACGTATCAAAGAAGTCAATACCAAACTTTTGAGTAAATCCTTTAACTACTAGTCTTGCTTTATATTTTTGGATTGACCCATCTGGTCTGAATTTCTTTCTAAAGATCCATTTGTTACATATAGGTTTAAACCCCCTAGGCAAATCAACCAACTCCCAAGTGTGATTAGACTTAATTGATTATAGTTCATCATTAATGGCACTTCTCCAAAAACTAGCATCAATTGAACGTATAGCTTCATTATATGTCTTTGGATATTCATCTAAAAGAAAAGATTGAGCTATAGGTTAGGTTATAGTGTCTAAGCCACTAATTTCTGTAATAAAGGAAGTTATGAAATCTGGTCCAAAAGTAGTAGCTACCTTTTTTCTTTTACTTCTTCTAGGATCTAATTCAAACTCTAGAGTCTCTTTTGCAGGAATACTAAAAGTAGCAGAGGTATGACTTTCTCGTTGTGTCTCGATATTTGATCTAGGTTTTTTAAGAGAAAATAAATCTTCAAAAAATACTGCATCCCTAGATTCACAAATTGAGAAATCATTTAAAGTCATAAACTTGTATGCGACACTATTTGTAGCATACCCTATAAACACTGCATCAAAAGTTTTAGGACCGATAATGTTTTTCTTGAAGTCAAGCAAACCTACTTTTGCTAGACACCCCTACACTTTTAGGTATTGCAGATTTGGTGCATGTCCTTTCTATAATTTTTATGGGGTACAGTCTAATTTTTTATGAGGCACTCGGTTCAATATGTGATTGGCTGAGAGAATGGCTTTCCCCCACATGTTATCAGGTAACCCAGAACTTATTAACAACGAGTTCAACATCTCTTTTAAAGTTCTATTTTTCCTTTCGGCAATGCCATTCTGTTGAGGAAAATATGGAGCAAAGGTTTCATGTATTATGCCATTCTTCTTACATACCTCTTTAAGAAAATTAGAACTATATTCACTACCCCTATCGGATCTAACTCATTTTATTCTCCTATCAAGTTGATTTTCAACTTCTGCCTTATAAATAATAAAGAAGTTTTCAGCTTCATATTTAGTTCTAAGGAGATAAACCTTTGTATATCTAGAGTAATCATCTACAAAGGTTATATAATAGTGTTTTCCTCCTTTACTTTCACAGTTTTTAAAGTCTGCTAGATCAGTATGTATAAGTTCTATAAGTTAGAATCTACGTTTAGAAACTGTCTTAAAGGTCGGTTTAGTATGCTTAGCTTCTAAACAAATTTCACATTTGTTAAAGCTATTATCTTCTAGATTAGGAATTAACTTCATTTTTATGAGTTTTTTAAGTGATTGAAGTTTCACATGTCCTAATCTAGCATGCCACATATCAAAGGTCTCAACAATATAAGCAGAAGTAGTGGCTTTATTTTCATTAAACTGGGTTTCGATTACAAATAAATCATTTTGTAAAAAGCCTTTCCATACATAATCTCCGTTTCGGGAAAGTACAAGTTTATTTACTTCGAAAACTAGTTTAACGCCTGCCTTATTCAATAATTCACCACTAATTAAATTTCTACGTAAGGTAGGTACATATAAGACATTTCTTAAAGATAAAGTTTTACCCGAGGTCAGTTTGAGAAAAACTTTCCCTTTGCCTAGCACATCCGAGCTGCTGGAGTTTTCCATGTAAACTTGTTCTCCTTTATCTATAGCTTCGAACTCAGTAAACAACTCCTTTTTAGTGTAGAAATGTCTTGAAGCACTAGTATCCACGACCCACTCGGTGTTGTTTTCTACCAGATTCACTTCTGAAACCACCGCTGCAATAATGTCATTGGTATTATCGAAAATGTTGAGTTGTGGTTGGTTCTGGCAGTCTGACCGTTGTTAGCATTGGTAGGCTTTGTTTCCTGGTTGCCCACATACATAGCAATTGACTACTTTGCTTTGGTTTTTCTCTTTTTTTGGCTTCTTGAAGTTGGTAGCCTTCTGGGTTTTGGTATTCTTTTTCTAATTTATCTTTTTCTTTGGTTTAAATTTAAAACCTGAGACACTACCAGATTCAACCAGATTAGCTTTTAAATAATATTGACTAGATTTGGAAACCTTATCTTTTAATCGTTTTGCCTCTTCAATCTTCATATAAGGCACCAGTTCTATGATCGTCATATCTCTATTTTTGTGTTTAAGAGAATTGCGGTAATCAGACCAGGATTTGGGCAACTTCTCAATTAAGACATTGGCTTGCAACACCTCGCACATCTTCATCCCTTCAGAAATGATATCAGACACAAGATTCTCGTAGTCATGAATTTGCTCCATTATTGATTTTTCGTCTTTCATCTGGAATTTTAGCCACTCTCCAACTACATACTTCTTAATCCCTGCGTAGTCAGCTCCATATTTCTTTTCAATAGTATCCCAGATCAGCTTGGCACTCTTTTCCTTGTGAAACATATCAAATATTTTATTTGATATATGACTCAAGAGATGACCTCGAACCGTCTTGTTGTCTTTTTGGATTTTTTGATTAAACACTTGGAAATATGCAAGGTCTTCATTGGTGATAAGGGCATCAGCCACATCAGTAATTGGTTGTGTTGTCTTTGGATTGATTAGCACTTAGTCTAGGTCCATTTGCTCAAAGAATATCATTATTCTTTGGTACCACCTTCGATAGTTGAATCCGTCAAGGGCATCAAACTTTGAAAGATCGGGAACCAACTTGCTTGATTGAACCGACATTTTATAGTAAAAAATCTGTTTCTAAATTGTTGGAAATATAAACTGCAAAACTAGGACGTTAAAAGTGACTGGAATAAAATAAAATAAGTAAAACAAGATTTGAACCGTGTCATGGTTAAGACCACTGCCTTAGAAACAGATTCGCCCCAACCGGTGTAGTTGCTGCTACAGGAGGATCGTCGCCCTAGGTTAGCACAAATCTCTAAAAGTTTGTACACGCAAACTTTAGAGTGGAGATCGGTGGTACTACTCTTCTCTCAAACTTGAAACAAAGATTAAAACTTTGTAAAATCTCTTTCTTGAAAAATAAAGAGAAAACTAACAAATGACTTTTATTTTTGTTGGATGATAAAAATAATCCAACATGCACTCTATTTATAGGTAAATAATATAGGGGTAAAGAGGTCAAAACATACAAAATATTAATTGATTTAAAAGCATTATTTCCTAAACGTTTATAAAATAATAAAATATGAATGGAAAAATGTTAAGAAACATTTGAAAATTGAAAAGCTATTAAGCTCTCCATTAACTAATTTTCAAGCATTATTTTATTTAGTATAGAAAACGTCCAAATGCATTAGTTCTGATAATAACTATGGTTGTTACATTGACATTAAATTGAAAATAATTCAATTGAAATGCAACATTATACACAAACTTTCAAATTAGAATTAAAAGCATAAAAAACGTGTGTAACATTTATAATTTATTACCAGCCAATTCTCTCAAGATTTATTAGCACTTAAAATAATTCTTGAGCATTACCAACAATGCATACATGTTATTGTGATTTGAGTAATATTAAAATTTTCAGATTTTAGATTTCACACTTTTGAGAGTACTTGGAAGATTTTTGAACTTTAGGTGTTGCGGTACTTGGAAGATCTCATATTTTATTCAGTTATTTCATTATCAAAACGAAACTATTTTAGATATTCAGGTTATTATTTATTATTTTGGAAACTTTGAGGCATTTGGGATATTTATGTTTCTCGGGTATTTAAGAATTTTCATATGATTTTATTTCAGAAAATTTTATATAAATATTTGAAATTTTTATTATAATATTTAATTATTTTTTATTATAAGATATTTATTAAATTACTATGGTTTTATTTTAAATTAAAGTATAATTTTTAAAATTAATTTTCTTAAAGATAAAGTTTTCAAACGCGACTTCCTAAATTTGACTTATTTCTTTTAGGTCGGGTTTAGGGGTTACAACCTTTACTTTATACATCATACGTTCCGACACATTATTGTACTTTAAAGAATTCTATATTTATAATTGATAAGGCAGTAATTAGCTGGATTAGTGAAATAAAATATTGGATTTTTTTTAAGAAAAAATTAAAAATTTAAATTTTGACATTATGAATGTAATAATTGAGATAAAAAGATCACTTCATATGGACCTCTCCGATACCTGATTTGAATTAATCAACCTATAAGCTAAAAATTAATTATTAAAAAAAAATATATATTTGTTGTTTGATAAAATATAAATCATTTGTATTTTTGGTGTTTTTATTTATGCCCTCACACTAAAAAAATATGTTTAGCTTTAAAGTTTAGGGATTATGGTGATATATTTTATGATTTAAGAATTAAAATTACCCTAAAACTTAATTTTTTTTACATAATGTCAAAAAATATCCTCTAACATTTAACTGAATAGTTTTGTTGGTTTCTATTCTTTTTAAGTAATTTAACCCTTAATATTTTATCTTGGGTCCAAATGACCCATATGTAAATAAAAATTGTTAGTCAATTAATGATAAAGGACTTGAACTGATGTGATAAACCTAAATAGCAGTGCACGTCGCGATAGCAATGTTATATAAACAAATAAGTTGAATTTACATAATGACTGACCAAAGAAAAAAATAATTTTATAAAATTGTATAAAATATATTATTGTGTCATTTTAAATTGTTTAGTATCAATTGATTAACAATTTTTATTTATAGTAGAGTTATTTTGACCCAAAATAAAAAGTTAAGTGTTAAATTATTTTAAAAAATAAAAAAAATCAATCAGAAACATTTTTTTTTGAAATTATATTATTTTTATAATATAAAAACATAAAAAATATCAAAAAAAGTAAAATATTTTTGTTCGTTGAAAATACACATAGCTTGTTAACTTATCGTTGCATCTTTAAGCATTAAAATGTGGATCTTAACCATAATTTTGGACTAAAAATCCTTTGTCTCTCTATCATGCATCTTTTTATGCCTTTTGAAATTTATTTAAAAAATAAATTTTCAACTCTAACCCTTATTTTATATATCCTAAACCTTAAACCCTACACCCTAAAAAATATACCCTACCCCTAATTCCTTAAAACCTAACCATAACCTATACCCTATAATTTAAAACAGAGACATGTAAGGAAGTATGAGAAAGAGACAAACGATTTCCACCCATAATTTTGATGATGAAAATATTGTGCTTTGAGAAAGATACAAATATTCATGACTATTATCCAATTTCGAGCGACTATTGAAAAATATAAAAAAATCTACTTTCACAAATGAAGAAGATTATCCAAATTCAATAACATACTCTTTTTCGTTGATAAGTTCATAATAGTATAATATTTTATACCTCATTTTACTCAGTTATTGCTTGTAATTTATAGGATTTGATAATAATAATGGACAATTCTGCATATTTTTTAAATTTTAGCATTGAAGCACTTAATTATTGTTTTTATACAATATTTGATAGAAAATAGGTACGGTTATGATTTTATTTCTTAGACATGAATTATATTGCCTAAAGACAACCAAATATTAACAATAGATGCAGAATAAAGGAAGAAGCAAATCAGACTAGATGTAGAGCAGAACCCGCCAAGGCAACAACTTGATCGTCATAGCAGAGTAATAACGAATATTTATAGAGTGCGATAGAAAGATAATAAAGAGCTGGAACAATTGACACAAGCTAAAGAAGAAACAAGATAAGGAAAGCAAGGCAAGCCATGATCAAAGCTATGAGATTGAAGAATCCAATAGGAGTAAAACTAGGAAATAAAATAAAGGTCTTGTATATAATATTAAAGTTGCATTTTATTTTATGTAATACTCCTACTTTTAAGAGATTTTTACCTAGACTTAGCTTATATATACCGAACCTTAGGCATAAAAGAAGGCACTGATTAGAATTCAAGAGGTTTTCTTCCCTTACCCTAGCCGTCATGTTCATACATTATGTTCTAAATCTTCCATAGGCTTAGGTTATTTTGTAGAGTAGTTGTGGAAGAAGATTGTATCGTTATTTGAATCTTATTAATGCAAGTTTTATAATTCATAGTTTATTCACTCTTGGTTTATACTCTTTCTTGCATACGAGCTCGGGATATAAGTTTACGAGAAAAAAATATATTTGCCTAGACTATGGATAGTTAGGCTCACAAAACGAGTGAATACGATATTTACTCTTGGGTATTGGCTAATCCGACTTAGGGATAAGTTTGGGTTTCAACGAACAAATGGAGGAGTGTAATATCGATTGTTGTTAATCCTTGATTCATGTTAGGAGGTATTATCAAGACGTGATTATCAATAGAACTCCGAATTAAGCAAAAGGAGGAGTCAATAAAGGACGCTCTGTCGAACTATGAGTTGTTGACTTGCCGTAAAAGCATAATCTCACCGAGGCAACTAAGGGACCCTTCTGCGACCGGCACGCCGAGACGATACTTAAACCTTTTGCATTAATAAGACGAGAATACTTTACAATTGGATTCCACACGACAAAACAATTTAACCTAACCTTCTTCTCATCTCTTGAATTTAGTTTAAGTATTGCTTTAGTTATATTTAATTAATCAAAAGTCAATCAATTTAATTGTGTCTTTATTTTTCTTTAATACAGGAACGATAAGTTGCATAGGTATCCAGTCCATGTGGGATCAATATCTTAAATACTATAACTTGACAAGGTGTGCATTTGCATCATAATGGTGTAGGTCATCCTACGCACTACATTCGTAATAAAAAAAAATTAGGCATAAAATCAAAAAATATTTTTAGTATTTGATTAAGTAATTAGTTTGATTTCTAATTTGTACACTAATTCAATTTTTAATGTTCTATTTTTTTCAAAATAGCTTATAAGTGGATAAAAATTATTAAAAGAATTGATGTTAAAGAATTTGAAATGATCTAACACAATAATAAGTCAATAGAGAAGAATATTTTATATTTTATATAATTTTATAAAATTATTTTTTGATTGATGTAATATTTTTTCAAGTTAATATATTTATTTATATGACATTATCATATCAGTTTATATTATTATATAGGTTTATTACTTCATTCTAAGTCATTTATCATCAGTTAACTGATAGTTTTTATCTACATAAGAGTTATTTTTACCCTAAATAAAATATTAATCGAACTGCTCTAAAAAAAAAGAATATGATAAAAATGACTATTTTTTTTTAAACATTGAATATTTTTTTTACTCCAAAATATTAATTAGGTGTAAATATATTCCTTGTGCTTACACATTGAAATATTAAAAAAAATGGAACACAATCCTAACCCACATTTTTTATTTTCTTGTTGAATGACTGAAAGTTTAGACCATGACTCCTTACAGATGGAGCAGTGACCTAGAAAATACATATATCAGTTTGAAAATTGTGGGGGCAAAAAAATATATCAGGAAAACGTGTTTCACCATTCTGGATTCGTAATCAAAGTCAGTCTCACGTACCTTAATGTCACGCTACATATTGTATTCATTATTAATATGATAAGTGGATTGAATATGCACAATTTATATTAGAATTTGAGTAATAATAAGTATCTTATAATATATAGGTTTAATAGTTAAAAAATTGTCTATTTCTTAATTTATTTAAATATTAAAAAATTATAATTATCTTGAATTTTTTAAATAATTTTAAAATAGTTACATTTCTAGTGATGGAATGAAGCGTCATCCCCTCATCGAACGAACGACTCATACATTGTTCAATATTTGTTATCTTGTTATTGATCGTGAATTATTCGAATGAATCATTCAGTAATTTCAATGTTTCATACGGAGTTAGTCGATTTCTGATAATATGATAAATGATCATCATAGTCCAACGAAAAATGTGATGGGCGTCGACGAAATCAAGTCAAATCATGATTTAGATTTTTGGGTGTTTAAGAGTTTTAAAATTGAAGGTTATTTTGTTTAATAATTTTTATTTTTTAAAATATAATTTTAGAATTTTATAATATTGATATATGTTTAATAACTAAAGTTAAAAATAAAAATTAATAAAATATATTTAAATAATATTAAAAACATTAAACATCAACCTAACTAAAAAATATTAGACCTTAAACTTAAAAAAGAAATTGATTAAATTTTTTTACTATTAAGCCTAATATATATTTTAAATGGTATTGAGTATTGACTTAGTATTATATTGAAGTTCTTACACGTTTTTCCTTGCCATTGAATTCAAATCTTTAACGTAAAACCCTAGTTGTATTACCATTACCAACAACAATATGTCAACGGTTGACAGAATACAAACTTTATAATCTTCAACTTTGAATATAACTTTGGTTTCCCATCTTTTCCATTATTCAAACGACCTCTAACTCAAGAAATAACTGTTTGGGTCACAAGTTTCATTTTTATACTTGAAAATTCACAAAAGAATTAAACTTTGAATATTCAGACCGTATTGGCCAGGTCAAACACATGTTTCTGAAACACTATATATATGACCAAACCAGAGAGATTCAAATCCATGCCAATTGCTCTTAAAAAGACAAGTAGAAGCTATACCTGCAAAGTTTGTTCATACAAATGGGAACCCTCAAACAAACAAGTGTTGTCAAGATTTCACTTGTAGTCACCCTGTTGGTCATTTCGTTCACTGCACAGCCACAGCTTGGTGCTGCCATAAGGCCTTGGCAAGGACAGCCACTATTCAGGAAAGTGCTGCCCGATTTCGAGTCGCTTCAGAAGGGGCCAGTGCCGCCATCTAGGGGTTCTTCTTGCACCCACATCCCGGGTCGATCGGGGAAATGCATCAACGGGATCAACGCTGCCGGCCATCTCCTTCATTCGCGCCCTGTGATTGCGTGTATTACTACCATGAGAGAATAATCATATCAATAAACTATTCATTGTTTTTCTGTGAAGCGATAAGAGTTTTCACATGGTAAAGATATTGGGAAACTGTAACTACAACATTGTTTAAATCTTTTGTTTTTTTCATTGTTTTATACTTTTTTTTTGTAGTGCATGGCCCCGTGAGCATGCTATAAAAGATATATTTACTAAAGTTTAACTGGAGTTAAATATATGGTAAAATACATCACAATTCATAAGTTAATTGTGAGTTAGAAATAACATGAATAGGTATTACTATATAACTACATTAGTATATTAAAAAATATATGTTTGAAAATAAATATATCCTAACAATTTAATTATTCAATTAAAATTTTGTTACAAACAAACAACATGGTATAATAATCTTAATATTCCAAAAAAAATTTGCTCGACATTATGTAACTTTATTAAAAAGAAAATCATACATGATCATCATATGTCTCGTTAAAAAGCTCATCCTCTTAATTCTTAACCATATAATGTGATGTGGTGTGGTGTCTCGTTAAGAATCTCTCCAAACGTAATTGTAGGAAAAGAATACACATATCCAAATAAATTATTGTTAGACAATCTTCAATCCAAGCGATAAAACAAAAAAACGGTAAAAGAATTCAAAAATTCAGAATTAAAAAAGTCGAAAATTCAAATCGTATTTTAAAACCGAGTAAAAGGAGTAGAGTTGAGGCCTGCACGATCGCAGTTTCCTTAAGATAGATTTTCTGCCACTCCGATGGTGTTGGAGTTTTGATGAAAGTTTGTCTCCCAAGATACAACGACTAGAGAACCTCCAACAATAGTACGGTTGCTGAGTTCCCGGGCCTTATCTGCCTTTGTCAATCACCAGAAGAAAAAAACGAGAGAAAAAACGTTTTTGATGTGTTTAGAAACTAAGAAATCAACTCATATTTATAAGGAAAAAATAGGGCAACAGTGAACAATTTAAAACGAATTAAAATTCGAATCTTAAGGGATCATGGGATAATATGCAGTTATCTGACATTTAAAATTGAATAAAATTCTAATTTTAAACTAATAATAGCCATTATCTAAATAATATCTGGAGCAGTTTCAACCGCTCTTAATTCGTATTTCATCTGAATACAAACTCTTTTCTGGATATTTAAAAAAATAAATTAAGGAAAAATACTCACAACGGGTAAAATATCAGCAAGCCCATGAAAGGCTCGACCGATCCGGACATTCGCGTCGCCCACGTCGTGCGGGTGCGCCCTAACCCGAATGGGATTGGATTCGCACCCCCTGCGCACGAGGAACAGAGTAATCTTAGGTCATTCAATGACCTCTATGTGGGTAGGTGTATATAAACATCTCCCACTTCATTTATCCCATTAATGTGGGATAAGGGGTTCTTCATTCCTTATTTTATTATTGACCTTCCTACTTTGAGCATCAATTTCTCATTCATTACTCAATAATTTTGATCATATGAGCTACTGTTGTAAAGATCTCACGGAGTAGAATAGGAATCAATCATTTCCTTATTCGAATCCTCATCTTTACACTTCCAAAATATGTCTCAAAGATGGTCATTTATTCACTGTTTTCCAACAATCCCCCATATGAATGAAATTGATGATTTTATCAAAACATTTTGGCACAATATGGTGATAGACTCTACGATTGATAGATGCATAAGATAGGTAGGTTTCCTCCTTCGAACCTTCCATTGTGAAAGTATATTTACTTTACTAGCTAATCAGTAGACGCGATGTCCTTGAACTGTCAGTCGTTGGTGTAAACGATGACATACTTCACACCTATCTCTCTGACAAGAGTTTCATCTCTCATGGTTTTGCCCTTATGTCCGTGGACATCTCTTGGTTCTGCAAGTGTATGAAAGAACTATGCCCAATAGTTTCCTTGAAGCGGACCCACTTCACTGTCACATAGGTGACTCATGTTGCTCGGCTCACCGAAGCATACAATGGTCATTAAAAGCTTTTGCTTAACCTTTACCTAATTCTTATCACTGTTCGCATCATAAGAATAGACTTGGGAGAGGAATCCCCCCATAGTGACCGTACAGGTCTATGCAATTAGGTTGTCCCTTTGAACCTAGATCTTTAGATCTTTAGTCAACTAGGTAGGGTCTTTCCATCACATAGCGCCTTTTATTTTCAATGGCCTTTAGTCTCATTCCTTTCGATGTTTTCTCAACTTGATCTCGGTTTAACCCTTTGGTTAGTGGATTAGCAATGTTATCCTTTGACCTTACAAAGTCAATAGAGATAATCCCATCTAAGAAAAGTTTTCTAACATTATTGTGTCGCCAACACATATATCTCGATTTATCGTTATACATAAAATTTTATGCTCTAGCAATCGTTGCTTGATTGTCACAGTATATACATACAGTGGGCACAGGTTTTTCCCATTTAGGGATATCCTCAAGAAATTGCCTTAACCATTCGACTTCTTCTCTAGTTTTATCTAGAGCAACAAACTCAGATTCTATTGTGGATCTGGTTATAATCGTTTGTCTTAAGAATTTTCAAGATACGACTCCTTCTCCTAGAGTGAACACATATCCGTTTGTGCCTTTGGTATCTTATATGTCAGATATCCAACTAGCATTAGAGTATCCTTCTAAGACCGCATGATTTTTGGAATAATGCAATCTATAGTCACGGGTGTATCTAAGATACCTCAGAACCTTCACAATTGTTTTCTAGTGATCTTTTCCTGCTTACAGTAAAAGCGATATATGGTCTCGTACAGATCATGAGATACATTAAGCTGCATATGACCCTTGCATATTCCACTTGATTGATACTTTCTCCTATATTCTTGGATAGGCTAAAACAATGATCTAAAGGAACTGTAGTTATGCCACAATCATCCTTGCCAAATCTTTCAAGAATCTTATCCACGTAGTGTGACTGAGTCAATATGAGACTTCTGTTGATCTTTTCATTTGGATACCCAAAATTGTATCAGTTAATCCCATATTTTTCATGTCAAATTTTGAATTTAACATGTTCTTGGTACTTTTTACCATCTCATTGTTACTTCCTACAATGAGTATGTCATCAACATACAAACATATGATGACATATCCAATATCTGTATTTTTGACTTATACACATTTATCATACTAATTTATTTTGAAGTCGTTTTTCATCATGACGCTATCGAACTTCTCATGCCATTGTTTTGGTGCTTGTTTAAGCCCGTATAGAGACTTCACCAATCTACATGCTTTCCTTTCTTGACCTGAAACAACATGACCCTCAGGTTGTTCCATGTATATCTTCGTCAAGTTCTCCATTTAAGAAAGCTGTTTTAACATCCATTTGATGCACATAGAGATTTCTAAGTGTAGCGATAGCGAGTATTATCCTGATAGATGTTATTTTTGATACAAGAGAAAATTTATCAAAGTAATCAAGACCTTCCTTTTGTCGGTATCCTTTTATTACCAATCGTGCCTTGTACTTGTCAATTGATCCATCTGTTTTCATTTTTCATTTAAAAATCTATTTTGAGTTTAGTGGTTTAATTCCCGGAGGAAGATCCACTAATTACCATGTATGATTTTACATGATGGAATCAATTTCACTCTTTATCGCATCTTTCCAAAAAGTGCTTTTAGAGGAACATATAGTTTCACTATATTTTAGAGGTTCAGCTTCTAGCATATATGTTAGGAAGTCAGATTCAAAGGATTTTTCTATCCTAGCCCTTTGCTCATTCTTGGCTCTAGTTCATATTCAGCCTCTTGTTGATCATTTGGTTGGATTCATATCATCAAATATTCATTTTTTAACAAACTAATCAACTTTCCTAGTTTTATAGGGAAATATATTCTCAAAGAAAGTTGCATTCTTTGACTCCATTATCGTGTTTTTGTGAATCTCTGGATTTTTCTATTCATACACAAGAAACCGATAAGCATTGCTATGTTCAGCATAGCCAATGAAAATACAATCCACTATTTTTTGACTTATTTTCATTTGTTTTGGTAACGGTGCCATTATCTTTGCAAGACACCCCCATTTTTTTAAGTGTTAGTAGGAAGGTTTTCGACCTTTCTATAATTCATATGGTGTCTTGTCTTTTCTTTTCTGTGGAACTTTATTTAAAAGATAATTTGCCGAGAGAATGATTTTCCCCCACATGTTTTGAGGTAACCCAGAACTTCCCAGTAATGCATTCATCATTTCTTTTAGAGTCCGATTTTTTCGTTCGGCTACTCCATTAGATTGAGGGTGTATGGTGGTGTCACTTCGTGAATAATACCATGTTGGGAAGAATATTCACCAAATGGATTAAAATATTCACCACCACGATCACTTCTTACCATCTTAATTTTCTTACTAAGTTAGTTTTCGACTTCTTGCTTATAGAGTACAAACTTCTTTATAGCCTCGTCTTTGCTTTTAGCAAGTATATAGGACAATATCTTGTTCTATCATCGATGAAGGTAATAAAAAAATTTATTTCCTCCTCTTGTTTGGACAAATTTTAAGTCACAAACGTCGCTATGAATTAAGTTAAGCGGCTTTGTACTTCTTTCAACAGTTTGAAACGAAGTTCTTGTTGATTTTGCTTCAACACATACTTCACATTTTAAGTTATAATCGATTTGAAATGAGGGACTATGATCCAATTTAATTAACCTTCGTAAGGTATCTGATAAATGCTCAAAAGATCATTATTTTATACACCTTTCATGGGAAATAAGCACTTATCTCACACTTACTTGGACTGATGCATGCGCTTAATACGCAATATTCGGATATTCTGCCATTATAACTCATAAAGCTAATATTTACAGAAAAATGCAGAATTTACGATATCTTTTGTACATGCAGGAATAAGTACTACCGAAGCAGGGTTGAGGCCGAGGCAGAAGATGGGCCGCGGCAGCAATTGAAGCTCCAGCATCAATACTGTAGGCGATTGGAAGATAAAAATACACTGGACGATTCTGGACATGCAGCACATGGATCGAAGCTGGCTAGCGCGAGGAAAGCCCAAGTCAAAGGCCATGGGGGAAAAGCCTCCTAGTTGAAATAAACTTGGAAATATTTGATTTATGGGAATAATTGTAATCCTACTCCAAGTAGTATTCCTACTTAGGAAAGGTTTGCCCTAGACCTAGACTATATATACCATAGCCGTCTAATGTATTAGGAGAGCCGATTGAGAGAGAGTTCAACCCTAAGAATTATTGTTTTCTTTCCTCCATCATGTTCTATGCTTTCTTAGGGTTAGGTGAAGGTTGTCGAGTACTTGTGAGAGGAGATTGTACTTTTTTTCTTGTTTCAATGCAATAAAACATTAAGATTTGCTTACTCTTTGCCATTCTTTGTTCTTGCATCCAAGCCCGAGAGGGAAATTTTTGAGTGATCCATTTATCTAGACTCGGGAGAGATAGATTCACGAAAGGAGTAAGTATGGTATTTGAAAAATACTAACTCGGCCTAGGGATAGGTTGGAGTTTCAGCGGCTAAAAGAAGTGTGAGATTGGTTGATAGTTATAATTGATTTACGCCGGGAGGTATCGTCAAGGATTGATTATCAGCAATGTTTCGACTTAAGGATAAACGGAGCCATCCAAGGACACATTTTTCCGAATCTTAGTGAGGTCTACCCAAGAGCAAGGGATTGCCGCGGCAGACACGCATTGTCGCTGTCGAGGCAGTAATCTGCAGTACTACTGAGGCAGAGTCATGCGATAACATTGGACAGAAACAATTCGATCGATTCCACAGTACAACGCAATTGGATCCTGCCCACTCTCCTCATTCATTCTCACTATATTTATTTTGTTTTTATTTAATTAGTTTACTCAAACATCCTTCCTACTTGTGTTTTTACTTTACTTTTACAGGACAAGAATATTAAAGAAGACATATTAAGTATATCAATCCCCGTGGATACGATACACGATAAATACTTATCACTTTATTACTTGCGACGTGTACACTGCACAGTTTGCGCTATTTCTACACGCAACAAGTTTTTGGTGCCGTTGCCGGGGATTGGCAACTAAATTTTGTTTTCTTTATTTTCTTGATTTAGTTATTTTATTTTTATTTTTATTTTACTTTGGATTCTTTTTGGTGTATGGCCAGGGCCAACCCATCCAATCCGTTGTACGAGATTGACCCTGAAATTGAACGTACACAGAATCGGTTGAGGAGACAAATCCAACAAGCAATGACAGGAAATCAAGTAGATCAAAACATACCTATTGGCCACGGAGGACTTTAGTAGCCACCCATGCCGCAGCAACCACTGCCGCAGCCCATACTGCCGCGGCAGCTCACTGTTAGAGATTTCCTGGTGGAAGATCTGAATGGATTAAACCCTGGAGTCGTTGCACCAGAAATAGAAGCAACCCATTTTGAACTCAAACCTGTCATGTTCAATATGCTGAATACTATTGGACAATTTAGTGGGTCTGCAACTGAAGATGCCAAGCAGCATCTCAAATCATTCATGGAAGTTTGTAACTCATTTAAAAATCAAGGAGTCCATGAAGATGTTTTGAGATTAAAATTGTTTCCCTATTCACTGAGGGATAAGGCCAAGACCTGGTTAAATAGCATTCCAGCAGGATCAATAGGATCTTGGAGTGAACTCTACCGAGATTTCATTACGCACTTTAACCCTACTCACTTATATGATCGTATCCGTAATGAAATTACTTCTTTTCGACAGGCAGATGATGAACCAATGTACGAGGCATGGGAGCGCTATAGAGAGTTATTGCACAGATGCCCATTACATGGATTTTCCTTGTGGACACAAGTGATAATGTTCTACAATGCCACTAATGCCCTCACAAGGATGATGCTAGATGCTTCAGCCAATGGGACACTCCTTGACAAAGCTCCTGAGGAAGCTATAGAAATTCTGAACAAGCTTGCAAAGAATGATTTTCAGTTCCCTACATCTAGGCGAGGAGGAATGAGACGCCAAGCCACAGTGAATGAACTCGAAACATCCAATTCAGTGGCAACACAATTGACATTTTTAACCAAGATGGTTCAGAACATGCAATTACAACAAAATACTCATGAGGTTAAAACGATCAATTCTTCTGAGTATGTGCAAGATGAGGAAACTGGTTTTTATGTGGAAAACTATAACCGGAATAATAATATGATGTCTAACACATATAATCCGGCATAGAAAAGGCACCAAAATTTTTCATGGAGCAATCCTAATAATGCCTTGAATCCCACTAATCATACCTCAAGTTATCAGCAGTCGATGCCGCAGCAGAATATACAGTAGATGTCGCAGCAGTCGATGCCGCAGCAGCAGTTCAAAAGTTCGTTGGAGAACACTCTCAAAGCCTTTATGATGAAAACAGAATCATACATGGCAGAGAACAGTAATTTCATCAAAAGGACGGATGCTTTCATGAACAGGACTGAGATGAGGCTGCAAAATCAAGAAGCAGCTATTAAAACTCTAGAAACTCAAGTTGGTCAGTTCGCTCAAAGACAAAACACTAGACCACAAGGAGGATTACCAAAAAATACTGAAGTTGCTAAGGGAATAGGCCATGAGCAATGTAAAGTGATCACAGCCAGAAGTAGCCTACATTTAAAAGAAAAACTAAGCAGTTCAACAAACAAGGTCCCACAGGCAATACAAGAGGAATCAAATAAGGAGGACCAGGATACTAAACCAGAAAGTTAGGCCTCAGAAACCCCAGCAGAAAAGTCTGTCGAGGTAGACAAACCGGCAGCACCTCAACCAGCTGCCGAGACAGTAAAAGACCCAGTGGTGCCAGGTATTAAATTCAAAACTCATGAAACCCTGGAGGAGATGAGATCACCACCACCTTTCCCAAAAAGGTTAAAAAAACAAAAACAGGATCTTCAGTTTAAAAAATTTTTAGACATCCTAAAACAAGTCCACATCAACTTGTCATTCGTTGAGGCAATTGAACAGATGCCTAATTAAGCTAAGTTCTTGAAAGACATGATATCTAAAAGAAAAAGGCTTGGTGAGTTTGAAACAGTGACAGCAACTGAGGGATGCATGGCAATGCTGCACAATCGCATGCCTCCAAAATTAAAGGATCCTGAATGCTTTACCATACCTTGTGCGATAGGTAACCATTATGAAGGAAAGGCCCTATGTGACTTGGGAGCAAGCATCAACCTAATGCCGAAATCAGTCTTCCAAAAGCTTGGAATAGGGAAAGTAAAACCCACAACTATGGTACTTGAACTAGCGGATAGATCATTTGTGCACCCTGAAGGAAAAATTGATGACATATTGGTAAGGGTGGACAAATTTATTTTTCCCGCTGACTTCCTTATCCTTGATTGTGAAGTAGATGATAATGCGCCAATCATATTGGGGAGGCCTTTCTTAGCAACTGGACGCACTTTAATTGATGTGGAAAATGGAGAGTTGACAATGAGGGTTAATGACCAAAAAGTCAAACTCAATGTATTCCACAATTTAAAAAAATATGATGATCCAGAAGAGTGCAAAGCCATCCACACAATAGACACCAAAATATCCTGCCTTGGCAGCGTGCTCGGCAGACTATTTGGCAAAAAGATCAAGCTCAAAATGGAAGCAGCACATAAGGATAGACATGAAACAAAAGGGAGCAACCAACATCTGAATTACAATTCTGGCCAACAAGAGATAAACACCTTAGGAGATGCATTTGCATGCACTCCCCCAGTGACTTAATCTCTTCCCTTTTCTTTTTATACTATTATATTAGGGATAGTTTAATTTATATTTACTTTCCGTATTTATTTTAGGCTGTCTTTATTTTTCTTGTTTTTTTTCTTCTTTAATTATTTTTAGGTTAATAAAGCAAGAATAAAGGAGAAATAGTTCACAGCAAGAATCCTGTCGAGGCAGAAAATAGTGTCAGAGCCGCAGCAATCCCAACGGGCAGAACAGTGTAACGGCTAGTCTGTCGAGATTCCTGCCGCGGTAGTAAAAGCAATCGGCAGTAAAGGCTAACGGTTACAAAACAGCTAGTGGTTTCAAACGGATACAAGGTCGATGCCTATATAAGCACCTTCCTTCTCTTGAACTATTCACTCTTGCATTCTTGTTTTCTTTTGAATTTTGGTTAATCTTGCTCTCATCATACTCTCTACCTAGCCTTCTTGAAATTTTCAGAATCTTTCCAAGAAACTCTTCAAAATCCTCAACACTCATCCATGGCATCATACACTCGCTTTGCCCCTGCCGCTGTTGAAGACCGATTCAACAGATCGTTCGTTGCTCGGCAGTTATGGGAGGAACAAGGGTTTCAACACTCGGATGAGGAAAACTACGGCATCGAACACTTCTTGTTCGATAAAATTAAATATCAAGATTGAGAGATTCTTTGCCTACAGCCTGCCCAAGCAAATGCCACCATAGTGCGGGAATTTTATGCACATGGGCCGAGCAAGGACTCTCTCTACGTCCATTGCCGGGGCAGGCCGATCAAGCTTGATGCCGAGACAATCAACCAATACTATGGCCTCACACCTATCCGTGCCGAATTTTTTGAAGAAATTACAAACGAAGATTACGAGTTGATTAAAGATGACCTTTGCTACAACAACACCCCTTGGGAAACCGGTGCCCATAGATGATCTGTAGCAAGGCAGAACCTAAATCCCGAGGCCAAGCTTTGGAATACCTTTGTCAAGAGACGCCTCATCCCCACCTCCCACAATAGCACGGTAGACCGTAGGAGATTGGTGCTCATCCAATCAATCATCACCAGAAGGAAATAGGACTGTTATATTTCCCTTGTTTAATCTCTGGTTTGTGCATTGTTGCAGGTGTACCTGTGGAAGATACGGATGAATACACACCAAATAGGCAAGGATGGACGAAAGACTTCTGCCATAAAATAATGCAGATCACGCAGGCAGAACCATTCTAGGCAACTCCTCAGCAGTTCACTGCCGGAGCCCAATACACAACAGATATGCCTGGCACTACCCACACCACTGCCGCAACAAACCCATACCAGGAGATTCTACAAAGGATGGCCGCCATGGACCTTCTTCAATAGAGATACATGGAATATCAACGCGACTTCAACAGCACACTTGCACAGATGATGATGCAAAATTTTCCAAGTCAAGGGATACACTTTCCAGAATTCCCAGCAAACATATTCGTCACAACAGCACCCTACACAGAGACCACCCCAGCCCCAAGGCCGAGGTCGTTTTTCCCTTCTCAACATCAACAGCAATTCCACGCGGCTATCCCATCTAGGGTAGCAGGCTCTACCGCGACATCTTCAACCAGCAGAAGACCATCAAAGAGGAGAGCTGTCTTCAGTACTCCACCACGATCACCCATCCCCATGGGCAGTCTCTCCAGAGAAATAGATGATTTTGTACATCACAGCTCATCCAATACCGAGCCAAGCATTCATTATGCCGAGGCAACAAACTTTGAAGAGGAAGGAGGGACGAAAATAATGCATACGGAAGAAATTGTCGACGAAGAAGAAGGAGAAGAGGTGAACGATCCTTTACAAAGGACACCACCCACACGAGTTCAACCGTCCCGGCAAGCAAAAGTACAACAATCACCAACGCAAGGATCAAGGATGAAAGAGTCAGCAGGAAGGCCTAGAAAAAAAATTGTTACCAGCAGCTCTTCGGAGTCCATTTAAATACTAAGCTTTTCCTGCCTTTAATTCTTTAATTCTTCACTTTTGCTGTTAATTTATTTACCTGCTGTGTGATCAGAGCATTGAGGACAATGCTCTGTTTGAGTTTTGGGGTGTAAGTGCACTACCGAGGCAGCTCACTGCCGCGGCCTTACCATGAAAGAGAGTAAAATTTTTGCCTTATTTGAAAATTTTTTTAGTGCATCTATCTGCTTCCTAATTGATTTACTGCCTTTACTTTTGCACTGCCTTCCATCAGTATTGTCTTAGTTAATTCTTTTAAGGCTGTAGAAATCTTTCTCCTTACCATGGCTAGGTTCTGTTTTAAAGGATTGACCTTAAAATACTTAAGGTAGAAAACCTAGAAGCTTGCTATAAGGTTAAAGTTATAAACACTTTTGGGACTTGTTTGATTTAGGAATTCTTTTAATGAACTTAGGTGATAAAGACTTAGACTTTTGGGAAAGTGACTAGAGGTGCTTATCACCGGCTCTAGGAAACGCTCTTCTTCATGCTAGAGGTGCCCGAAATTGGCTTAAGCTATTGATGTTTTAAGAAGAGAACACTAGATCCAAATCTATTTGTCTTGAACTTAGAGTTTATCTAAGAAAACCTTTAATCAACCTTGTCCACAAAAACGCACACACTCACAAAATCTTATAGCTTGTTTCCGGGTAAAGTCCTTGAGTAAACAAAAGGCTAAGACTAAGGAATAGACATTGTTATGGTGGGGAGAATAGATGGAAAAGTAAGACCAAGAGAGAATAAGGTTTGGCAAATTGATGGCTTGCATTGCTTGAGGACAAGCAATAGTTCGAGTTTGGGGGTATGATAAGTGCTCAAAAGATCATTATTTTATACACCTTTCATGAGAAATAAGCACTTATCTCACACTTACTTGGACTGATGCATGCGCTTAATATGCAATATTCGGATATTCTGCCATTATAACTCATAAAGCTAATATTTACAAAAAAATGCAAAATTTACGATATCTTCTGTACATGCAGGAACAAGTACTGCCGAAGTAGGGTTGAGGCCGAGGCAGAAGATGGGCCGCGGCAGCAACTGAAGCTCCAGCATCAATATTGTAGGCGATTGGAAGATAAAAATACACTAGACGATTCTAGACATGTAGCACATGGATCGAAGCTGGCTAACACGAGGAAAGCCCAAGTCAAAGGCCACGGGGGAAAAGCCTCCTAGTTGAAATAAACTTGGAAATATTTGATTTATGAGAATAATTGTAATCCTACTCCAAGTAGTATTCCTACTTAGGAAAGGTTTTCCCTAGACCTAGACTATATATACCATAGCCGTCTAATGTATTAGGAGAGCCGATTGAGAGAGAGTTCAAACCTAAGAATTATTGTGTTCTTTCCTCCATCATGTTCTAAGCTTTCTTAGGGTTAGGTGAAGGTTGTCGAGTACTTGTGAGAGGAGATTGTACTTTGTTTCTCGTTTCAATGCAATAAAACATTAAGATTTGCTTACTCTTTGCCATTCTTTGTTCTTCCATCCAAGCCCGGGAGGGAAGTTTGTGAGTGATCCATTTATCTAGACTCGGGAGAGTTGGATTCACGAAAAGAGTAAGTACGGTATTTGAAAAATACTAACTCGGCCTAGGGATTGGTTGGAGTTTCAGCGGCTAAAAGAAGTGTGAGATTGGTTGATAGTTATAATTGATTCACGCCGGGAGGTATCGTCAAGGACTGATTATCAACAGTGTTTCGACTTAGGGATAAGCGGAGCCATCTAAGGACACTTTGCCGAATCTTAGTGAGGTCTACCCAAGAGCAAGAGATTGCCGCGACAGACACGCATTGTCGCTGCCGAGGCAGTAATCTATAGTACTGCCGAGGCAGAGTCATGCGATAGCATTGGACAGAAACAAGTCGATCGATTCCATAGTACAACGTAATTGGATCCTGCCCACTCTCCTCATTCGTTCTCACTATCTTTATTTAGTTTTTATTTAATTAGTTTACTCAAACATCCTTCCTACTTGTGTTTTTACTTTACTTTTATAGGACAAGAATATTAAAGAAGACATATTAAGTATACCAATCCCTGTGGAGACGATACACGATAAATACTTATCACTTTATTACTTGCGACGTGTACACTGCACAGTTTGCGCTATTTCTACACGCAAGAGTATCATAATTGACATGTCCAAGTCTACCATGCCATAAATGACTCAAGCATATAAAAAGAAGAAGAAGCTGCATTCTTATTCTTATTCATAATTTGGGATTTTATAGAGATAACATTGATTTTCCACATTCTATTCAGTACATATCCCCTACCCACAAACATTCCCCCTTTAGACAAAATCAATTTTTTGGGATTCAAAAACCATCCTAAATCCGCGAACGCTTAGAAGTATTCTGTAAACAAGGTTCTTTCGTATGTTAGGTACATATAACACATTCTGAAGCTTGAGTTCTTTTCCAAAAGTCAACTTCAACACCACGGTTCGCTTCCCTTTTATCATGAAGGTTGCAACATTTTCCATATAGAGTTTTTCTCTATTGTCACATGGTGTTAGTTCATGAAACGAGTTTTTTTCATAACAGATATGACATATGGCTCCTGTGTTCAGCCACCACTCTCTTGGATTAGAGTCAACCATATTGACTTCATATATCACAGCAACTAGATCTTCATCTTGCACGATGTTGATCTCTTTGCCTTTCACTCTCTTTGGAAGCCTGCACTCAGAGGATTTGTGCCCATTTTTTCACAATTGAAGCACGATCCCTTGAATTTCTCTTTCTTGAAGACCTCACCACTTGGACCCAACTTTGGTTTAGTTTGAGGCCTTTGTGGTTGCTTGCCTTTTCTGGCTTCGACAACATTTGCCTTGGCCTCTTTAATTTGAGATTTCTCGGTATTACCTCTGTTGTCTTCTTCAATTTAAAGTTTGGTAATCAGTTTTTCTACTGACATTTCCTTTCTTTTATGTTTCAAGTAACTCTTGAAATCACTCCATCCGGGAGGCAACTTTTCCATGATGGTCGCTACTTTGAAGGGCTCGTTGATGACCATCCCTTCTAAAAGAATTCCATCAATAATTAGTTAGAGTTATTCTAGTTGAGTTACTACTAATTTTGAATCAACCATAGTAAAGTTCAAGAATTTTGCGACTAAACTTTTTAGCCCAACATCATCTGCTCTGTACTTATTTTTCAAAGCTTTCCACAACTGCTTAGCAGTTTCATAAACATTGTATACCGGATACAATTAGTCTTGTAATCCTTTTAGAATGTAGTTCCTGAAAATAAAATCGTCGTTTTCCCATTTCTCTTTGATCTTGATGGTAGTGATCGTATCAACCTGTCCTTCCTCATCCCCTATAACAAGAACATGAGGATCATCCTTTAAATAACTTTTCAAGTTCAACAGGGTCGGATAGAACAACATCTTCTGCTATCATGTCTTGAAATTTTGTCTAGTAAATTTAGCTAGCTTCTCATTGTGATTGACATTCATTGCCGCCTCCTCCATATTCTGGATTTGTTTGGAGTTCTGTGCAGATACTGAAACCTTCGAGTTTCCAGAATCTCCAATAGTCATTTGTTTCTGTAAAAGAAACGTTTGGAATTAAAATTAATTCCACTAAACAAAAATAAAATTTATTGTTTAAACTTGACAATTTCTATAAATAGATTTGTCACCAACTTGAGATTTTTACAAACCCGTTAAGACGGCAGGATAAATCCTGAAACCAATTTGTTTGCAATCTCTTTGACGATTTAATCATCTTGGATTGAGAAAGGTAGAATGAGAAATTTTTCTTAAGATTGTTAGACAATCTTCAATCAAGACGATAAAACCAAAAAAAAAGTTAAAAGAATTC
Source organism: Abelmoschus esculentus (assembly GCA_035048815.1). Classification (NCBI taxonomy): domain Eukaryota; kingdom Viridiplantae; phylum Streptophyta; class Magnoliopsida; order Malvales; family Malvaceae; genus Abelmoschus; species Abelmoschus esculentus. The sequence goes on along the minus strand of JAUCBN010000061.1, from coordinate 987,349 downwards.
AAAACTTCAGAATTAAACAAGTCGAAAATTCAAACTGTATTTTAGAACCGAGTAAAAAGAGTAGAGTTGAGGCCTGCACGATCGCAGTTTTCTTAAGATAGATTTTCTACCACTCCGATGGCGCTGAAGTTTTAATGGTAGTCTGTCTCCCAAGATACAACAACTATAGGACCTCCAACAATAGCAAGGTTGCTGAGTTCTCGAGCCTTATCTGCCTTTGCCAATCACCAGAAGAAAAAAATGAGAGAGAAAACGTTTTTGATTTGTTTAGAAATTGAGAAATCAACTCATATTTATAGGGAAAAATAGGGCAACGGTAAACAATTTGAAACGAATTAAAATTCGAATCTTAGGGGATCATGGGGTAATATGTAATTATCTGAATTTAAAATTGAATAAAATTCTAATTTTAGACTAATAATGACCATTAATTATAGGTGCATCTCAAACCAAATAAGATTTGATTCACCCTCCTTACATGCAAGGCACAAAGTCATCTTAGTTCATTCAATGACTTTTATGTGGGTAGGTGTATATAAACTCCTCCCACTTCATTTATCCCATCAATTTGGGATAAGGGGTTCTTTATTCCTTATTTTATTATTGACCTTCCTACTTTGAGCATCAATTTCTCATTTATTACTCAGTAATTTTGAGCATATGAACTACCGTTGTAAAGATCTCACGGAGTAGAATAGGAATCAATCATTTCCTTATTTGAATCCTCATCTTTACAGTTCTAAAATGTGTCTCAAAGATGATTATTTATTCACTGTTTTCCGACAATTACAACTTCATTCAAAATCGAAGCATGTACTCCACGTACCATAATCCTCTACCTAATAAATATTTGAGAATATTCTTAAGAAGAAACAGAAGCAATAGCAGGCAATCTCTTGATCAGGGCTACATATTTCACCCTTTACCATAGCACAGCCTTTGTTCCCAAACACCCCGATTAAACCCAAGAACCAAACGCTCTGCCCTTACCACCAAGCCTTGAAGCACTCTAATCTCGATTTCACAACCAACGGTGCTTTCCAACCTCTAAACCTACTTTGATTGCAATCACTTGGGCAAACTCTGAACCAACTCCCCCGACCAGGCCTCAGAACATCGCCCTCATCACCCCACTAAGATTTTTTTGGGTTCTACGCTTCAACAATTCCTCACTAAGAGAGCTGTCATATTTTGAAAGGATTACCTTCCTCTAAACAACATTTTTCTATATGGCAAACCGTCAAATATTTGTCTACCTACTACAAACACACATTGAGTTTCACTTACCAATTTATACACATTGACAAACCTTTGAAAGTCTTATAAATCAATCCCTTGTTACAAATAATTTAGTTATTTAAATATGGTTAATTAGACATGATAATTTCACGTTTAACTATAATTAAATGTGTAAATACATTTGACCAGTTGGTCAAATATTCAAATAATTACAAGGTAATATTTACTTATATATATTACTATCCTTTTTATAATGTGTATACACTTTGTATATAAAGTAATTTAAATTTGTATTTCTTAAGATGAAATTATCCGCTTTTTAAACAACAACAAATAATAAAAATTATCATAATTTAGTTATTTAAATTTTTAATATAAATACTGAGATTTGAAACCATAAAAAGAAACATATAAACATGTTTGACCTTCCATACACATTTTTAAACGTACATCAACGTTACTACATTTGGACTAAAAATCAATCAGTTTAACAGTTCGGATAATAAAATTAGACTAGATTTTTATTCAAATGTTCGAAATTACTAAAACCGTAACTAAATAAATCATCTGGACCCAAAATTAAATATTTTTGGTTTTTTTAGAGTGACTATATGTATTGTTGTGCTAATGCCTTTGTGTGTTTTTAACCCAAATCGATTTTATTTTGACTCAATTGAAAAAATTAAAACAAAAGAAAATCTCATTTGGCTACATCATTTTCCTTTTGTTTAGAGACTTCCCTGCTTTCCTCTTCCTTAGATGCTCAGTAACGGATCGCAATTTGATTGCAGATTCGGGTATTCGGGTTTATCTAATCTAATTTTCGGTTCGAAAAATATCTGAATTTATATTTTTGTGATAAATATTTTCGGCCTTTAAATATTTATTATCTAAATCAAAATTATTTATATGGAATGTGAGTTTGAATATCTTAGTCTAATTTTATTTTGCAAAAGAAACATATACTTGGTTCTAGATAAGGATGTAAAAAGCTATTTCAACCTGAAAACTCGATTGAAATCTATTCGAGTCAGAATCTGGTTCGATCCGGGGATGTAATGATCCGAACTCAATCTATATCCAATTATTGTTAACCCGAACCCGAGTTGGACATGCAACTGTAGTAACCGAACCCGAATTGTATCCGACCGAGAATGACCCCAACCCAATTTTAACCTATTACTGTGAACCCGAACCCGAGTCTGACCTGGAAGATAACCGATATTACCCAACTGAATCGACCCGAGACTTGATTTTACACGACCTGTTTTGAACCCGACCTGATAAATGACCCGACCTGTTATTGACCTGAACTAATATTAACAAGACTTAATATTTATATAACATATAATTAAATATATCTATAATTTTTATAATTTGATGAATTTAAAATATTAGTAAATATAATTAGTCTTAAAAGATAGAATTAGACATGAGAATTAATTTAGTGATTAATATTTAAATTTAGTATAACATATTTAATTAAATTAATTTATTTACTATTTTATTTAGTTTTAATGTATTTAATTTTAATTATAATTTTTAAATTATTATTCTATTAAAAATTATAATTTTAAATTAATATTTAATTAAGTTAAATTAATTTATTAAACTTAGATTAATTAAATTAAATTAAAATATAAAAACATAAATTATAAATATAATTAAAAGAATTCTAAAATCAAATATAGATTTTTATTAAATTAATCTAAATTATGACTCAATTAAATTAAACCAAAACAATCAATATAAAAGAAAAAGATAATTGATAAAAAAATATATCAAATTTTGGAGGGAAATAAATCACTTATTTTTTAAGTTTGATATTAATTTACTTTTAGTGTAAAAATTTAGGAGGGATATAAAAAAGAGGAAAAAATTTTGGAGAGGAAAATTAGAAATAAATTTTGATTATTATATAAAAAAGAAGAAAAAATAAAATTTTGGAGGGAATTAATATATACAGTAAATTTTGGAAGGAATTAATATATATAGTAAATTTTGGAGAGAATTAATATATAGTAAATTTTGGAGAATTATTATTATTACAATATATAATCAAATAATAAAATTTGATTAAATATAATCAATTAAAAATATAAAAAGAGATATTAGATTTAGATATTCATTTAACATTGCTCTAGGTTAGGTAAAAAATTTCGCATATTTTTATATAGGTCGCACCTAAAAAATTGAATATTGTGCCGCTCTACACCTTATTTTACAATTATTTCAATTCGATTATGATCACTCAAAAATTAAGTTTTAAATTTTACTTTTTATTCGATTTGATCCTCATTTAATTAAAATCAGATTATATATTTTAAAATTGTTTCAATTTGATCATAGAAAATTAGTTTAGTGATTGGAGAATTGATCTTAAAGAACTAGTTAGTGATTTGGGTTTAAGGAATTAGTGTTGGGCTTAAAAAAATTAATAATATACATATATTAATTAAATACATATACATACATTAATTTATAAACAAATTAAATAGATATATTAGTATACATTTATATATATATATATATATTAATACATACATCTAGTATATATAAAAGTATACATATGTATATATCTAATATATCCATATATATAATAATACATTGATACATATTAAAGTATATTATATATATTATAAGTATATTACATATAATACATTAATACGTAAAGTATAACATATATAAGTATATTATATATATATTAATATACACATCTAGTATATATGCATATATATATATATATATATATATATATAAAAGTAATTAGTATACATATACTAATATATACTATATAGTATATACACTTATATATACTTACATACATATATATTATATACATATACAAACATATTATATATTTTTATATATAATATTATACATTTTATATTTCTATATATAGTATCATACCATATATTGTATAAATTCTATTTATAGAATATATTGTATAGGTATAAATTATAATCTATTAAAGTACATTAAAATTAAAATTTTCACCGAATTTAATTATTATTAATTTATAATTTTTACAATTTAGTTCTTACAACTTTATTTTTATTTTAAATTGACTACTATTTATTTTTCTAATTTAGTTTAGAGTTTTTAATAAGATTATATTTTATTTTATTAATGTTTATCCTTTTTAATTTTAAACTTTATTTTTTCTAGTCCAATGTTTATTCCTTATTAATTTTTAATTTTTGTAATTTATCCCAATTTTTAAGATATGAATCATTTGATGATATTTTTGTTTAGTCTAGTGCGTAAAATTTATTTTTAATGGGATTCATGCTAGTTAAAGACGTTAGATATTAAATAATTAATTCAAAATGAATGACAAACCATTCAACCCAAAGTCTATCAGTTATTTATTTAATTACTTATTTGTACCAAATTCAAACTTAATAATTTTAATTAATATGAATTTAAAATCCGAATTAATTCGACTTGAAATAAAACTGACCTAAAATGAACTTGACCTAAAATGCAACCGAACTGAAATGAACCCGACCTGAAATCTACCCGACCTGAATTAACCTGTCAATTATCTGATTTGGACCCAAACCGTTTGAACCCGACCTGAAATGGACCCGACCTAAAATGGACCCGCACCCGACCTGAAATGGACCCGCACCCGACCTGAATCGAGTCAAAACATCAAATCAATCTAAAATGACATGTATCCGATTTTATCCAACCTAACAATACCCGACTTAAAACCCATCCGAATAACTATTTTTACGTCCCTAGTTCTAGAAGATTCAAACTTTGATCATCTAAATTTAATGAATTTAGATTCGGATTTTTTGATGATTTAAAATTGAAGTACAGAAATAGACTAACGATAAATTTTACCGGAAAATAAATCTTGAGAAATTGGGATATATAGGAAAATTCACAAAGTTTATTAAAATATTTTTTATATATTTCATATTTTAATGATCTGTGTATTAAAGTTAAAAATATTTTGATATACAAGTTTTTTTTTATTTATTTTAAGGTTTAAGATTTTAAGTTAGGGGTTAGTGTGTATAATTTAGAATTTAAGTTTATATTTTGAACTTAAAATTTTGATGTTGGAAGAAGGTTGGTCGGAGAATTTGTTTAGGTGTTTGAGTGATGAAGAATAAAAGAGTATAACAAAATTAAATATAATATGAAAATATGTTTATATATATTTTATTAAAAATAAAGTAACTTTTAGTTTTTAATTTTATAATTTCTCTCGATTTGGTCCTTAAATCACTTTTGTTTCTGTATAATCTTTTAGATGAAAAACTTATCAAGTTCAAGGCTACAAAGAAACAGTTCAAAGACTAAGTTGAGTGAAAATATGGAGTTCAAGGACTAAAAGTTGCTTTACCTTTTTATTAAAACATTAAGGGTAAAGTATACCGATGGTCACAGAATTTTTAGGATGTTTTTATTTTAGTCATTGAATTTTTAAAACTTTTATTAGGGTCACCTAACTTTTTTTTTGGTCTCTTACGTTGTCTCCCGTTAGAAAATACTAATGTGGTCTATTAGTTTATTTTGTTCAAGGTAAACTATATAAATGGTCACCGAATATTTAAAATATTTTTATTTTGATCGTCAAAAATTTAAAACTTTTATTGGAGTTACCCAATTTTTATTTTGTTTTAAAACACCCCTGTTAGTTTAAGAAAAACCTCTTACAATGTAAAAAAAATAAGAAGTATATTTTACCTTATTATTATCAATGAACAATATTTAAAATTATATAGATTGATGTATTTACCAACATAATTTTTTTATGTATATCATATTCTTAAATAATGTTTATAATGTAAATCCATTATTTTTTTATCTATTGATCACATTTTATGTAACCTCATTTTTAAACTACTTCAAGATTAATATGTACAAGGGAGAAAAAAAATGATTGAGCTTAATTATTGACCAAGAGTATAACATTTTAGTTTACCTCTGAAAGTTGAATCTAAATGTTATTCTATAAATTTTTTATAATATATAAGCAGAATTTATATACTCATATTTAAGTTCAAACATTAATTTATTTTTTCATTAGAGAAGGTGTTAGGATCAAAACATTAAGAGTGGAAGAGTCTATTAAACCTTTAAATATAAAAATCGGATGGGATAAGAATCTTATTTGATTAGTATTTAAACTAATAAAGACATAAAATACTATTAGACCTAAAATTAAGAGAGACAACCCATACATCCTTTCATTTTTGTTCGCCATTATATTTCAGCTTTAATAAGGGTGTTTATGTTGGGTGATTCAAATAAAATATTAGTAACTAAAATAAAAGTATTTTAAAAGTTTAGTGATTATTTATATAGTTTACCTTAATAAAATTAACTGATCATGTCAGTATTCTCTAATAGAAAGTAATAAATGACATCAAAATGAAAGCAAAATAAAAATTAGATGATTCTAATAAAAAATTTAATGATCAAAATAAAACACCATACAACTTTGGTGACCATTAGTGCACTTTACCCCAAACATTAAAGTTGAGCTGTATTCGAACCAAAATTCCTTTGGTATAGACATCGGGTCGGCATCCATAGTTTACCCGGATCCTCAGTTTCATAATAACTAACCCTTACCAACAAACAAAACAACTACCGACCTAAATACGGATAGAAATGATCTATTCTTAATCATACCTTTTTTTACGTATGAATTTAAAATTTAAATTTATAAAATTATAGATAAATTTTAATTTAAAAATATAAAAAATTAAAAATTAAAATTTAATTAAATATTTTTATCGTACCTAAAAATGATAATGAACGAAGTTCTTGTTCCCTAAACACTTTAATCCCAAAACAACAACGTAAGTCCAACACAAACAAAACATTTTTTAACGTAACCCATCACCGCCACCACAACCACCAGCCACTGACCAGAAAAGTCCATCGTCGCCTGCCTTTTCATCCCGTCCCCATCTTTCTTTCACCCCTAAAGACCATCCCCGAATTCAGCACATCTTCCCCCTCTCTGCCTCCACCTCTGCCTTCGCTCCTCCACCACCACTGCCAACTTTTGCAGTTCTTATACTTTTCCATCCATCCCGGAGGCGATGTTGGCGACAACAACTGCAACAACTCGGGTGGTGACGGAGGAAACAATGACGATGGAAAAGACAAGGGTGGTGGTGATGAGAATGCTGGCAATAAGAACTAGAAAGAGGCGATGATGGTGTTGGCAGAGGCAGGTAGGTCGGTGGAGAGTTTGCCCAAGGACTTGTAGGCGGCAATTTAAGCTGGGAGGATTCCCGACGGTTGTGGAGAGGTTCTTGGGGCTCGAAAAGTCTAGGTTTATGCTGTGGTTGATGCAGTTTGGTGGGTTCAAAGAAAGGCTGAGTTTTTGTGACACCCTCGCCCCGGGTTAGAAGACGGGAGCGTCGACAGGATTTATAAACCTTTAACAAACCGAACTTGTATTCGTTTCAATCATATTTCAATTCAAATACATGTTGTACTTATTCAAATTCAAGGTCAATTTAAAACTTTTTCTAACCTTATAAATGTTTCGATTTACAAATTTCCAATTCAATTCACCTATCTATTGATCTTGGACTTACTTGATTTTCTATAATAATTCACCTAATATTTGATCTCAACCTTTGATCTCAATCGAGCTCAAATTAAAACCTTTAATCATATTTAAATTGTTTAGCGATCTTTAATATATTCTTATTAACCAAATCATTTTCTTTTTATCCCAAAGTTTGAACCAAAATGGCTAGGAGGTATCGATACCCCTATAGAGTGGTATCGAAACAGGGGTATCGAACCCAAGTTCGATATGGGTCACATAGGTTGACTCGTTGACCAAGGTTTAATAACCTGATTCGATACGAGTATCGAATCGAGGAGCTCACTGGACAATTCGGTATCGATACGGGTATCGAATCGATGATTACACTAGACAACTTGGTATCGAACCAAATTGCCAAGGCCAAGGGGGTATCGATACCCATGGAATTGGTATCGATACCCCTGCTCGAATTGGCAGGTTTCTAGCTTCTAAGTCACTTAGACACTATCCCAAAAGGCCTCTAATCTAGCCTCAAACCATCCCCAAACCTTAAGGGAAAATTTTAAGTTGTTAGGGCAACAAGTATCAACTAACCAATTCTATTTATTTGGCCAATATTCATGCTATTCCACATTAAGATAGCTTTATGCCAAATATTTCCACTATGGCCACTACCATAACCATAACATAGCCTTAAGGTTCATGTACTATCATACTTAGATCCATGTTTCTCATATCAAAATAATTACTTACCTATCACATGCATATCACCAAAGCTTACTTATACAAACCATAAGCCACAATTCAAAATGCATATAGCTAACCTAAGCACACTAGGCCTTAAGGCTTACATACCAATTAGAATTATCAAGGCTAACATATACATAACATGAGCCAAATTCAAATGCATGGAACTAATCACAATATGATCACTACGCCACCATAAGCTAGGAGTTAACAAAAACTAAAAAATACCATACTTGGCTTGCTTCGTGTCCTTGTCCTCGATCGATCTCATCTAGCTCCTTGGTTTGATGACATGTTGTTTTGGGAAGGAGGAAACAAACGGTGGTAAGTACTTATGAGGTACTTAGTGAGGCAGCCCTAAGTCTAACCAATTTAGACATTAAACATATAACAAGGTTTACATGCTTCAATTAAGCATTAAATCAAATTCATAACCATATTACCACCAATCATGCAAAAGATAGCAATCAACAAATATCATGCTTATCAAGAATCATAAGTAACATGCTTATCATGTATTTTATGTATCATGTTTATCTTGTATTTTATGTATCCTAACCCTAAAGTTTTTCACACTCACAATTGATTCCAAGCACTCAAGGGTTGAAGATGGTGATCCCTTTGTCCTTCATTCTAGCTAGCTCGAGCCTTTGTTCTTCTTCAATGTCCTTTTATCTTGGATTCTATAGAAAACCATATTCACATAGAAATTCATTAGGACATATCAAAGTCTCTTAATTCAAGTGATTATAGGCTCAACAAATGTAAACATTCATATTTGTTCATTAGGGACAGTTTTGCTACCCTTTAAAGAATCGATTATATCTCCTAATTTCCATATCCGATTTTAGCTCATTTTAACGTTGTGGAAAGATAATAAGATCCTATACAAGGAAAATTTAATCTCACATTTTAATTCCCAACCAATCAATACCATATTTCGTTTGAATAAGACTTATCCAGATTCGGGACTACTCGGACAGCCCTTACGGAAAGGCTTATAACTTTCTCTACAAAATTCCGATTGAGGTTCCGTAAATTTTCACATAAACTAGGTACATGAGATTATTCTAATGAAAATTTTCAGTCCTTAGTTCCTTCAAATTAGTCCTAGGTAATTTTTCAAAGATGGCTACCCGGAATTGCACTTTCTAGGCAAATAAAACTATCTTTCCTTCCATTGCTTAAATTCCTAATCCAATCTTGTTCTTACAAATTTCCAGCACCTTCCAACTTAAGAGTAACATCATTTAATTCCTTTTTATCAACTTAATCTCATGCATATCTAAAATTAAATCCATTAATACGTGTAACACTTTCAAAAATCTTAACTAGCACAACGAAACATGTATAATTTACACCTATTTCTTATGGAAACAAAAAACCCCAAATTTCAACATGCAATTATACAATTTCAAGAGAGGGTAAATCAACCATTACCTTATTCACAAAAAGCTATGCACCAAAACTCTTAATTCTCATGTCAAATACACCAAAACCCAAGTTTTTCTCTCTTGAAATTTTTCTTCTTTCTTTTGGCTATGCAGAAATGGAGCAAGAAATATGAACTTTTATCTCTTCTTTCTTTTTTTATTCACGTGAAATCAGAAAGGATAAGGGAATGGGCAGATTTTTCCTTACTCATTAATGGGTGTAAAAAGACTATTTTGCCCTTTTTAATATACCTAGACTTGGTTTATTACAAAGGGTAGTCTAGGGAATTTTTATAATTACCATGCAATCTCTTAGTTTCTCAATTAATTCAATTTGGTCCCCCTTCTTCTAATTCAAATAACATATGATTTAATTTAATTCACGAATTATTCGAATCATTCTACTAACCCGGTTTTAGGGTGTTACAGTTTTGGCTTATGATCTCTTCTTAGCTAAAGTTGCCTTGGAATGTTGTGTTAGGATCTTCACCAAGGTTAGTTTCTTCCCCCATTTTCTTTAAGATTTTGGGGGTTTCATTTTTTTTACTGTCATGCTAGATTGAAATCCTTGTCTGTATTAGATGACATTATCCATGAAACATTTGTCAATAGAACATACAAAAATCAGATTATAATTGAATGGTTTTACACCAACTGCTAATCGAATTTCTAAGTTATAATTCATTTCTAGTATTTTTTTTGTTAGAAATTTGAACCTTTTAACAAGCATAAAATTATTAATATTTACTAACCGGATTCGAATATTTCATAATCCAAGGGTTGCTATCCAAATCTAGTATGAACCTGACGGACGACACAAATGGTAAATCCCTTATATATCCGAATCCGAAAAAAGAAAAAAAAAACGAATTGGATAGTGCCATATTGTTTTGTGATGACCTTTGATTCTCTTGTAGTCTCCATCCAGCATGACTCATTTAATTTTGTTGATTCAATCTTAACAGCCATTGTACTTGTGTTAATATCATATTTTCTAGACTGCTGCAGAATATGAACGTCGAAGAGAAAACTTTTTCAAGGAACTCAAAATTGTTTTTGCATATGGTATGGTTGTTTTCACCTTAACCAATTTTTTCGAATACTCAACTCTTTAGCCTTATTTTGGTCTGAATGGAAAATATGACTCGTTTGATAAGGTCAAGAATTTGAGGATATCTTTATACAAATTGATTGATTTCAAGGCTGATGTAGAATTTTGATGCCACTTTAGGGCTATTATTTTCAATATTTGAATTTCTAGTCCAACGTAGGGTCCATTCTAATCCCTAGTGGAATACACCCCCTCCCACATCCGGGTGCCATTTTGTGGATGTACCCCTTTAATGAAAATAACATCATCCATTTAATACTCTGTTTTCTGTCAAGATAAGCAGTTAACTACCTTGGCATTGTTAGATAATTAAGTCAATATCATGCACCGAAAATTAGAAATAGAAAAACCTCACCTATAGATTTTAAGCATCAGTAGAAAGAAACATGTTTTAGAAAATAGATGTAGAGAACAGAGGTAATAATTCTCTGTATTTCATGTCTTATTAATTCATAATGAAGACTTATTTATAGGCTTCAAACTAAGAACTTACAAGAATTTGACTCAAACTAAAAGCTCTCTTTACAAGAGTTTGACTTAAACTAAAACTCTCTAATAAATAAAGACTCTTATCGAGTAGCACATAATCCTATTCGACTCTAACATCAACATAATAGTCTCCTAACTGATACTCTCCCTCAAACTAGTGTATATATGTTGTATATACCTAGTTTGGATGACAGTTCATTAAATGTTACCCGAGGAAGGGCTTTGGTGAAGATGTATGTCAGTTGCTTCTTTGTTGGAATGTATTGTAGGTTGACAACTCCATTGTTGACCTTTTTATATATAAAATGTTTGTCTATCTCGATGTGTTTTATTCTATCATGTTGTATTGGGTTTTTGGCTATGCTTATATCAGATTTGCTATCACTAAATATTTCAAAACTTTTCTCTCCCTTTAATTCAAGTTCTGTGAGAAGTCTTTTAATCCACATACCTTCACAAATTCCAAGTGCTATTGCTCTATATTTTGATTCAGTACTGCTTCGAGAGACTACAACTTGTTTCTTGCTTCCCCAAGTTACCAAATTACACCAAACATATGTGCAATAACCACTAACCGACCTTCTATCAGTTAGTTCTCCTGCCTAACAAGCATCTGTATAGACTTTTACAGTTTTGTCTTGATTTTTTCTGAATATAAGTCCAGCTCCTGTGCAAACTTTAAAAACCTTATAATTTTGTACACAGCTTCCATATGTTTTTCTCGATGATCACTCATGTGTTGTCTAAAAATGCTAACTACATAGCAATGTCAGGCCTAGTAAGTGAGAGATAGATTAATTTCTCAACTAACCTTTGGTAGGCCTCTTTGTTTTTTAGATTACCAGTCCCTTCTTTGCAAAACTTCAATCCTGTTTTCATTGGAGTTTCAATTGGTTTGCAGTCGAGTTTTCTTGTTTCTGTAAGGAGGTCCAGTACATATTTACGTTGATTTATGACTAGTCCTTCCTCTGATCTTGCAACTTTCATACCCAAAAAGTATCTCATACTTCCTAAGTCTTTGGTTTCGAACTCCTTTGCAAGGTTCATCTTTAGTTTTTCAATTTCTTCTATATCATTGTCAGTTATGATTATGTCATCTACATAGACAATAAGAAGAGTCATCTTACCCCTTGATATAATTTTCTTGAATAGAGTGTGATCTGCAAGACTCTGTTTAAAACCATTCTTGATCATGGCCTTAGCAAATCGATCAAACCATGCTCAAGGAGACTGTTTTAACCCATACAAGGACTTGTTGAGTTTATACAGTTTTCTTAGTAACTTTTTCTTCTAGTCCTGGTGGGATTTTCATGTATACATCTTCTTCAAGGTTCCCATTCAAAAAGGCATTCTTTATGTCTAGTTGATATAATTTCCAGTCCACGTTGACAGCTATTGGTAATAAGATTCTGATGGTATTCAATTTTGCAACTGAAACAAAAGTCTCTTGGTAATCAATGTCATAGGTCTGAGAGAAACCTTTAGCAACCAACCTTGTCTTGTATCTTTCTATACTCCCATCTGAATGGTATTTTATTGTGAATATCCACCTACATCCAACAACTTTCTTCCCATCTAACAGCTATGTTAGATTCCAAGTATTATTCTTTTGTAGAGCTTTTATCTCCTCCTCCACTATCTTTTTCCATTCTGGATACTGAAAAGCTTCTGCCACTGTCCTTGGTATTTTTTCATTGTTTATGCTGGCAGTAAAGGCTCTGAAATTTTGTTGTAACTTCCCATATGCAACATACTTATTTATGGGATGTAAAGTGCATTTTCTTACCCCATTTCTAATGGCAATAGGAAAATCATCAAGGTTTCCAGCATTAGTCTCTCGAATTTCATCTTCTATTTCAGTAGTAGTAGGATTCAAATGTGGTTCTTGATCAATGTTAATCTGGTTAATTTCTTCATCAACAGTTTTCTTCCTTCTTGAGTACACATTGAGTTGTTTTGGTTGGATTTTTATGGTTTCAGGATCACTATTAGGTATAGATTTTGTGGTGGAAGGAATTTTGCAAGGACTAGGAGTATGAGAGACAGTGGAAGGTAAATCACCAGATTTATTTGGGTCATTGTTCTCACTAGTTATTTGGACTATTGGTTGTGGAAATTCAACAATAGATAAGGAAAAAATTGGTTGTGTGGACTGGTTTGAATAGGCTGAAATTGCTTAGATTTCTCCCTTCAATTTTTGTTCTTGAGGATAGGGTGTGGCTTCGAAAAAGGTAACATCGAATGATATATATGTTCTTTTTGTGGATGGACAATAACATTTATACTCTTTCTGACTTAAGGAATAACCTAGGAATACACATTTTAAGGATCGAAGATCTAATTTGTCTCTATTATTACTGTAGATGTGAACAAAGACAATACATCCAAACATACGAGGAGAAAGACTCGAATTCAAAGGTTTTAAGTTAGGAAAAGAATGAAATAAAACTTCATGAAGTCTTGAATCCTAAGGTCTTGCTAGGCATTCTATTTATGAGATAGCTTGCTATAAGAAGAGCTTCCCCCAAAGATATTTGGATGCATGGATAGTAAACATAAGGGATCTTGTAACTTCTAGGAGATGTTTATTTTTCCCTTTCGGCTACCCCATTTTGTTGAGGTGTATTAACACATGAAATGAGATGAACAATTCCTTTTTCTTTAAAGAAATTAACGAGAGACTTAATCAAATATTCACTCTCATTGTCACTCATAAGAACTTTTATTTTTGTATCAAATTGTGTTTCAATTTTCTGATAAAAATTCCGAAAGATAGACTCTACTTAAAATTTTTCTTTCATTAAGAAAACCCATGTTGTCTTAGAGAATTCATCTATAAATGAAACAAACCATTTATATCCATGAAGAATCTTAGTTGAAGAAGGACCCATATGTCACTGTGAACAATGGAGAAAGGTTTTGTTGGTTCAAATTTTGCTGCAACATAGGATTTTCGAGTATGTTTGGCTAGTTGACAAATCTCACAGGAAAATAAAGAAGGATCTTTATTGAGAAATAATTGTGGCAATATTTTGGAAAGATAGAAAAAACTAGGATGTCCTAATCTATAGTGCCATAACAAAATTTTATTGGAATTAGATTATGGAGATAAACTTTGTGTCCTAAGTTCACTACATAAAGCATTTTGATATGCTAGTCCTCCAAGTGTGTACAACCCCTTTTCCAGTCTAGCATTGTCAATCACTTTCTTCGAATCCTGTGCCTAAAAAACGCAACTACCAGAACCAAACACAACATTACAAACAGAATCTTTTATTAACTTGCTAATCGATAATAAATTGCATGCAAGTTGGGGAACATAGATGACATTATGAAGGATCAAATCCTTGTTTATTTTAACAGAACCACATCCTTTTATTTTAGTGAGAGAGCCATCTGCAATTTTGATTGAAGCTGATAGGCTGTTGTCATTATAGTCCTCCAAGAGATCAATATTCCATGTCATATGGTCTAATGCACCCGAGTTCACAATCCAATGATTTGAGGAATGAGATGAAAGATTACCTGCAGTAGCACTATGAGCAATATTTGTTGTTTTGGTTGTCATGTTACTAAGAAGTTTCTACAATTTCTCTATTTGTTTTTTGCTAAAGCTGCTAGATGAATCTTCTTGAGAAGTCATATGAACCTCCTTCAAAAATCTTGAACGATTAGGTTTTTAGTCAGTAGGTTTTCCATGTAGTTTCCAGCATTGTTCCTTCAAGTGACATGGTTTCTTGCAATGGTCACACCAAGGTTGAGTTTTTCTTTGTTGGTTCTTGTGATTGGTGCTTGTGACAAGGGCTGATTTTTCTGTTTGTGGGACTGTTGGAACCATAAGGGATCTCCTACTCTCTTCCCTTCTTATGTCTGAAAAGACTTCTCGATTTAGGGGAAGAGGCTCTGATACCAATGACTCTTCTTTGATTTTGTTGTTTGTTGTAGAAGTTATTGTCCTCTTGGCACTTCCATTCATTCTTTTCATATAGATTAATTTGCTTCTAGTATTTATTGAGAATTTCAAAATACTGAACGACAGTAAGGTCTCTTGTCTAAGATCTTTTATACTATTCTCAATTCCAAAGAGCTCCGATGTATTGTCAGCACTAGGTAAGTGTCTCGGGCAGCATTCCATATTTCTGCAGCTGTTTGATAAAACATAAAATTCTCTCCACCTTCGGGAATCATGGAATTGATTAACCATGACATGATCATAGTATTTTCACTTAACCAGGTACTGTAATTAAGATCTGTTTTTTTTGGAATTGGCATTGAATCAGAGAAGTATGATATTTTTCTTTTCCCTATGGTATAAATTCGAACTGCCTGGGACCATGGAAGGTAATTATTTCCATTGAGTTTGTAGGAGGTAATAGGTGAAAGAGATGAATATGAAATCTGAAATTTAGATCTGAGAGGGGTTGTTCTGGGAACTAATCTCAGAGATTGAATGTTCCAGATTCGAAATGGCAGAAACAGAGAAAAAAATTCCGATAAATTGGAATTCTGTTCTGCTGAGTTGAGATCGGTTTAAGAGAAACCATAGAGAGATGGATCGCTCTAGCTCTGATACAATGTAGAAAATAGATGTAGAGAACAGAGGTAATAACTCTCTATATTTCATGTCTTATTAATTCATAATGAAGTCTTATTTATAGGCTTCAAACTAAGAACTTATAAGAATTTGATTCAAACTAAAAACTCTCTTTACAAGAGTTTGACTTAAACTTTCTTATAAGAGTTTGACTTAAACTAAAACTCTCTAATAAATAAAGACTTTTATCGAGTAGGACATAATCCTATTCAACTCTAACATCAACCTAATCATCTCCTAACTGACACGTGCACTATTTTTTAGTTTTAAAACCAAAAATCTTCTCATCATAAGGATAGATAATTAGATGAACATACTGAATTCACAGCTGAAGCATTAAATATAGTTTTTGTTAACAAGAAAAAAGATAGAGGGGGTACCTCTAACAAGTAGTGGAAGCTTGATTTGGTTCGTGTATGGAGATTCTATGGTCTTGTGAACTAATTCCGGAAGTAGCCTTAAAATGTAGAGCTTGTAGACCTTGAACTTGTTGCAGAATCTCTTGGCCACCAATCAAGGTTGTCGAGCTGTAGCTTGCCCCTGAATCCATTGATGGCATCATGTTTAAATAGTTGAAGGTTTAATGAGAATGAACGATTCTCGTTCTCCCCTACAACCAAAATGTGCCTTCTCCACACTTGCATATCCTCCTAGCAATCTAGCCACAGATTAATGATATCTTAACTCTAAAGAACACCTTTTATGTTTTTGCATGCTCCTCTACTAGGGTAAAAAGAATCATCTGAGACAGTAGAGATGTAGTTTCGTTGAATGATGAAGATGAAACTAGTATAACCCAATTATAATTAAGTTTTCCATTAAAGAAATCAGGTCTTGAGAATTAAACATTTAGATAGTTTGAGTTAGTTTTATCAACTCACTAAGTGACACAAAGTAGTAATATAAGATCACTTATTGCCTTATGGTAAGCGGACCTCAAAATTTCTCCTAAGAGAGTTTGTCTCATGTTTTCTAAAGATGAGAAGATCATAAGGGTATGGACTGTAGTACTTCATTGAACTGCAAAACTATATGAACTAAAATAATAGGTGATGGTTCGTTGTGCCTGATTTAATGAAGATGATGATTATAATTTAGAATGGTATTTATGTGCCTGTTTTCTTTTCTTTTGTCTTGTGTTTTTTTTTCTTCAGGAATTATAATAGGGTTCAACACCATTTATTAGCAATATTTAGTCCAAAGAAATCATATAATGAGAAAGCAATAGGACTTTCTTGGGAAAACTTTTACTATTTTTAACTTAATAAAATGTTCCTGTATACTGTATATCCCCCGGACCTGGGACATTCACCAGCACTGTATTTCAATCACTTGAAATTTAGTGCTTGTTCTTTTTCTCTCCATAATTGCATATTTGATGTTTGAAATTGTGTTTGGTACCAAAGTTTGGTCATGAAGAAGAAACCACTGCATTGGAGCGAGTACTGTCTGTTCTTTCAAGTCTCCGGCATCACTCGTCTTGTAGTTCCTGGATGGTCCAGGATAAACTAATATCTACACCAAACTCTAAAATTAAAAGTTCCTCCAAATCAATGAAATAGTACTTAAATGAAACTAAAAATTATTTCTTTTTTTGTTTACTGATGCGTTAGGGCCAATGAGTTCGAGGATAAACTCAATGCACTCTTGTGTTTGGGATTTTTAATTTTGATTGTTTTACGTGCGTGTCTATTGATATTAGTAATATTTATTTATGACACATCGTAATTAACGGTGGTTGATTAATATATAGAATTTAGTAATTAAATTGGTTATTTTAAAATTTAAATAATTAAAATAGATTAGATAGTAAAATTATCGATAATTTGTATGATCTATCCTTCAAAGAAATAGATTTATAGATTAAAGCATAAATCCTCTCTTAAAAATTAAATTCTAACATCTAAACCTTAAATTTTATTTGATATTTCTAAACTTAAAATCTATACACTTAAATCCATAAATCATGCACTATAAACTAAATCCTAGACTCTAAATTTGAAATAGTTATGAAAACTAAAAAAATCCACCATTAACTTTTTTTGACTGCTCTTTTGATTTTCAGAGTATAGCCTTGAGTCCTTGATTAATTCAAACCGATCCGTGTCGCTCATTTAGTTTTAGTTGGTAAGTCTCTCAACAGGGATTTTCTGTGTACACATTGAGACTTGCTTAAGCAGAACGAAGCTGCTTATCACTTGAACCAACCCTTGTCGGTAATCCGCTGTTAATTTATCAAATAGTTATCCTTGCTTTGATAGGTTAATAGAAAACACTACATTTATATTATATTAATTATTTTAAAAGCAAATAATTATAACTTATGTGTACGTTACTTATTGTAAAAATCGAGAAGTAATCGTAAATAGTCCAATTTTACCGCGAGTTGAATCAAATTTAAAATTTAAATCTATACGTACGAGTAACGGATTGTAGTAATAATGAGTTGTATACGGTCTAAAATTTAATTCTATTCTTTAAGATTAAGAGTCTCTTTAAATAAAAAATAAATTTTTTAATTATAAATAAACGTTGGTTAAAACGTTAAATTAGATGAATAAATATTTTTTTAACATTAAATTATTAATTATTTAATTAAATTTTCGTTCAAATGTTTGTTGAAAAAGCATTACCGAATAAACCTATATCTTCTTTTTAACTTGTGAGTTAAAAGAATCACAATTCAATAGTTTGCAATACTAATAAGATCAGGTTAATTTCAAAAGTAAATTATCATGAATTTGATAAAACATATATGATATAACAATTTTTTTAGTGTAATTAAACGACAATTTATTAAATCACAAAATTTATTAAGTATAAACAATAACAAAATTTTGTAAAAACATATTCATAATATCTTTTATCTTTAATTTTAAATTTCATCATCAATTTAAAACTATTATTTTGTCCAAAATCAGTGTGAAAAAATTGCCTTATACAACAGCGTAAAAATTAAATAGTTTATGATCATTAGATAAATATAAATGAATGATCGAAATTATATATATTTTTTTCTTTATAAAATTTTATTATTTTCTTTTTTTTTAGATATATAGAACTTCATTTCATCCAAGAACACACAAAAAAAAATTACAAATCATTCACCTACACAACCAACTTCCTATACAATATAAAGAAGCTAATAAACAGTGGAGTATATTCCTAACTTTTCAATCTCACATTTCTTTTAAGGACAACAAAGATGGTTTCCTCCATCTTTGAAGCATTCCCATGCAACCTTCGATTACGTTCTTGCCATATATAATAATTGAAACCCCTCCAAATGAATTGAACAGTGATTGTTTTCGAAGATTTTCCCTTACTAACTTGGAGGACCCAATTGAAAATATCCCCCCAGCAACCAAGAGAGCTGATCATTTCCCATTCTAATAAAATTAGCCTCCAAGGATTTGATGAGAACCCACAATTATTAAACAAATGGTCCTTGGTTTCCATACCTTCCCTGCATAACAAGCAAATAATATCAACAAAACATCCCCATTGTCGTATACGGTTTTTTGTCGGCAATCTATCAAGCACCACAAGCCATGATATAAATGAATGTCTAGGGATAACTAACCCATTCCACACGAGTCTATGCCAAGAGACACTAGCTTGTTTGTGCCTAATCGTCTCCCAAACCACTCAAGTGGAAAACCTTCCTGAGAAGTGGCCTATTGTCATGAAATCAACTCTCAGCTTCAATATTTTCCTCCATATCCAGCTTTGTCCTGGATTCAAACAAACTAACCATATAGATTGACCTTTCAATAAGTACCTATACACCCAAGCTATCCATAAAAAGCTAGCCTTGATGAAAATAAACCACAAGCATCACATCATATATGCTCTATTCCAAGAAATAATGTCCTTAATACTAAGACCTCCCTCTTTTTTTGGATGACAAAGAAATTCCTAGTTCACCTAGCTCCCCTAGCATTAGTATCAATTCCTTTCCATAAAAAAAATATTATATAGCTGGTTGATCTTCTTGACAACTTTCATTGGCAAAATAAAGACTCGACACCAATAGTTTTGTAAACTGAAAATTACAGTTTGAATAAACCAAAGCCTACCAGCAAATGATAAACTTTTAGCAGGCCAACTTTGTATCTTACTAGTGATCTTTCGAACTAAGCTGTCACTATCAGTAAAAGAAAGGTTCTTAGAAACCAAGGGTACTCCAAGGTATCTTATAGGCAACTCTCCTAACTTGAATCCAAATTGTTCCTTAATTTGTTGTAGCTTTACAGAATCC
This sequence comes from Abelmoschus esculentus, assembly GCA_035048815.1. Classification (NCBI taxonomy): domain Eukaryota; kingdom Viridiplantae; phylum Streptophyta; class Magnoliopsida; order Malvales; family Malvaceae; genus Abelmoschus; species Abelmoschus esculentus. The sequence goes on along the minus strand of JAUCBN010000061.1, from coordinate 966,940 downwards.
ACTCCAGCAATAAACATCTCACATTTGGATTCATTCATCTGCAACCCAAACATATTGTAAAATACCTCAAGCACTGCTTAACCCCTAGCAATGACTCTGTATTATCTTTTGTAAAAATCATCAAATCATCAGCAAAACATATATGCGTGAGCTGCACACCCTTACATCTAGGATGAAAATCAATTACCTTGTACTTCCCTGCACAATTTAGCAAGCCAGTAGCACATTTAATACAACTATAAACAAATAAGGAGAAAGGGGATCCCTTGCCTTACACCTTTTACTCCAAAATATCCCACCAAACCCCATTTAGGTTTAATTTTATCATTTTCATTTTAATCAAAAGTTCAAATTATATTTACCAAATCATCTTAAATTAATATATAATTTTAAAAAATGGGCAATTGAATCCTAACTTTCTTTATAGTTTTTATATCGTTTTATAATTCATATTTAAAATTTGTGCTTCAACTTTTTAATCAAGGACGAAACTAGGATTTAATATTGGGAGGGACAAGAGTTTATTAAACCTTTAAATTTAAAAATTAGGAGGGACAAAAACCCTATTTAATTAATATTTAAACTAAAAAGAACTAAAAATACAATTATACCAAAAATTTTGGAAGGGCTGCAACCCTTCTCACTCCCTACACAGCTCCGTCCCTGTTTTTAGTAATAATGTTATCGTATTTAAAACATATATGATATTTTATATTTACTTTATAGCACATATTTAATATTTATAAATGTCTCTTTACTAAGAAAACAACATTTTAACCTATTGAAATGGGAAGCAACGCGACCTAAATGATGTTGGTTTGGTTACGAACCCACATTGCTTATGCTACGAGAATGAGATCCAAAATATATTTTAAGAGTAAATTATAAAAATAGTCACTGAAATTTTAAGATATATTTATTTTGGTCACCAAATTTTTAAAATTGTATTATATTATTGAATTTTTAATCTATTTTCGTTAAATTAACCTTAGAAAACGATAACATGTTGCGTTAACTTTTCATCTTATTTCTCTGCTCATTTTTTCTTCCATAAATAAACTTAAAAACAGAAAAAAAATGTTCATGAACAATCCATACTAGACAAAAAAAGAAGCTTTCTATCTTGTACCATGGTGTTCATCGGTTTTAACATGTCAACTGGGTACATAAATTTGAGTGATATTTTAAGAGAAAACTAGTGACATGGATTCTTACATGGAAGATAAGTTGGAGCTTTCAGCCATGGCTGGTAGCAATGAAGACAATCTCATTGAATCCAAGCTACTTTTTCTCTCTTTAGAAGTTTGAATGGGTTATTTCGATATGATGGGATTTATTTATTTCTAGCAAGTTAGTGTTATAGGGTAATTTGGCTTTCATTTTCGTTTAATGATTATTCCGGTCATTATCATCTTTTATAGTGAATGTTTCACTTATTCCTCTACAAATATTGCTGCTATTCACGACATATTTTTTCACTGTCTGGTTACCCTTGGTAAGGTTGTTGTTATGTTTGTAAATTATCGACGATTACTCGAACACAAATATCTTTACCTATCCGATGACGATTAAGTTGCGCTTAAGTAGGATCGTGAATTCTTTTTTTTTTCTCTAGATTTTTAAGTTCAATTATGAAAGAAAAGTAAAATAAATAAAGAGAATAGAATGTTAACATAATACGTCAACATTTTATAAGTGACTTAACGAAATTGACCTTTATGAAAATGGATTAAAAGTATAAAGACTATATTGGAAGTTTTCAAGGTTCGATAACTAAAATGATAGCACCTTAAAACATCAATGACTACTTATATAATTTACCCTTTTAAAATGAGTATGAAAAGTTTTTCTTTGCACACTAAATAAAATTAATGTATTTTTCAAACAACAATGAATTAAATCTATTCTTCATTAAATAGAACCACAATTATATCATACAATAAAAAATTATCCCTAATTATATCTTCTTTTATGTCCTACCTTAAAATATACTTTAAAAATTAAAGTAGAGGCACCAAACGAGACACAATAAAAGAATTGACGATTTGCACCCATTAGTTTTTTCTCTAGAAAAATTATTACAAATAAAGACTCATTTTTTTAAAAAAAATATAACGATCCGAATTTTTACCAGAATCTAAATGTCGAGTTTAAATCGAGGTATGAGCCTTATATTGGACCTTATGAGCCTATTTGGGCTACTAAGTGTTTGACAATGGGCCTAGAAGGGTATAAGAGTAATTTTAGAATGATTTGGTCGAAGAAAAAGGGGAGAGGTTTAATTTTTATGCGAAAGGATGATATCACCCAAATGCTTTTCTCTTACTCTTCTTCCCATCAACAATCTTCCTTCCAAAATGTGATGTTTCAAGGTAGAAATTTTGAGTTTTAGGTGAAGAATCTCGTTTTAGTGAAGAACAAAAATCTTATCAACATGAAGGGATCTTCGTTTTAAGGTAATAATGTGTTGAAATGGTGGTTTGGGTGATTTGGGTGTGGGTTAAGAAGGGAGAATGAGATTAGGGTATTGGAAGCCCTACATTAAAGGTCCTAAATTAATTTTAGTGTCCTTCTCCATCCAACAATGTTGTGATGATCTTTTCAACTCTTGTGTAGTGAAAGAGGTAGGAAGAGCATCACCAAGGGTTTAAGATAAAGGAAAGAACAAAGACTGAAGGGTTTGAAGGCTTTTGGCAACTGTGGGATCAATGTTAGTATACTTTTAACTCCTATGTGTTTATGGAATTAATAGTGTAGTAACTTGGATTGTACACGACTTTTAATGGTGAAATTTGAAATTGAGTACGTAACATGTTAGAATTGATGGTAATCTGGTAGTTATATCGTAAATAACTTGTTGGTGAACTTTGGGAGGTTTAGGATGATTTTTAGGCAGGTGAAGATGTTTCCTTCAAGCTCTAGACTTGGAAATCTGATATCGCTTATCGGTACGAGAGGTACCCCTATTGATACCCATGAGAGGAAAAATAGGGTCCTCAGGGAGGGTGTACCGATACAACTTCCCCGTGTATCAGTGTCCCAACATTTTGAGCAATTACATAATCATTTTTGGGTACCAGTAAGCAAGAGCGTATCACTTGAGAAATAGGAACTTTGCTGCTTTAGAGGGTTAATAATTCGTATTAATAGTTTTGTTGGTTCACTTTAGGCCTAAAATAAATAGTAAAATTAAGAAATGGGAACTTTAACTATGTATATGAAATAAGTGGAAAATGTGAAATAAATGCCTTGAACTGATTAGTATTGATATGTAACCTTATGTTGGATGCTTATATATATATATATATATATATATATGATTGATGATTATGGGAACGTTGGAACGAGATTCAGATAGCCAAGAGTGGCTTCCGATGTTTTATGACTCCAGACACACTCAAGGTATGTGACAGTGTAAGGTCTGATATTTAATGACTCTAGACACAGTCAAGGTATGTGGGAGTGTGATGTCCTATGTTTAGTGACTCCGGACACACTCAAGGTATATAGGAGTGGGAGGTCTGATACTTAGTAACTTCGGACACACTCAAATATGGCACTATGTAAATTGATTATTTAAGAATGCTATGAAATCTTGTTATGAAAGTACCATGCAAATTTCTATGTGTTTAGGCAGTTATTGTAGGCCAATCTTTCTCTTTCATCATAACATGCTTCATCCATTTAATTAAGAATTGCACAAATCATGGTTTGAGTCAAGATATGCCCACTAAACTTGCAATAGCTCAGCATTCAGAATTCTTTGTTTTTCGTGCGCAAGGTACTAGGTGGAAATCAGCTCATAGAGCACCATTAACGGTATGTTTCAGTAGGCTTTGTGGAGGAGTATACTACTTAAATAGAAGGGTCATGTATTCTATAACCTATTTAATTTGTATAACTTCTGTAAACTCATTTGTATTTGATCGTATGTTATTGCTTTTAAATTTAGAGCTCCTTAAATACTTTTTGAACTTTGAACTTATGCTTTATTATTGGATTTTAATGATTTGGCTAATGGATTTTCTTTTGGACTTGTAAGTGTTTTAAAATTTTTAGGTTCGGGTTGGCCTTGAAGCCCAAATGTTGCACCCGAAATTGAGGGTGTTTCATTTAGTAGTATCAGAGTCTAGGTCTAGTCAATTCTAGAGAATCCCTAGGAAAGTCTAAAGTGGTAAATAGGTGTCTAGTGAATACATCCCTATGAATCGAAGCTGTACTCGTGTAATAAGTTGAAACTTGATGGTGTAATACTTTTTGGTTGTTGTGCAAAAATTCAGAATATTGAGGGGAGCTCGAGTGTTCTCAAAGATAGATTTGAGTTCGGAGTACTATCAGTTAAAGGTTGTGGAGAACGATGTCTAAAAAAATGCGTTTAGGATGTGATATGGTTATTATGAGTTTTTTTTTTATATCGTTTAGCCTTATCAATGCACCAACGACATTTATGGACTTAATGAACAAGATCTTTAAACCTTATTTTGATCAGTTTATGGGGGTGTTCATAGACGACATCTTGGTGAACTCGCGTTCTGGGGAATAACACTACTACCACCTTCGAGTTTGTAACGGCCCGAAAAATATTAGGTATAAAGTATGTAGGGGTCGTTAGAAAATCTTTATTTGAAATTAGGGATTATCAAAACAATTAGGGATTTTATTAAAAATTAGGGTTTTAAAGAATTAAAAAATAGGGTTTGAAAATAAAATAATTTAGGTTTAAAAAAAAGATTTATTTTGAAAAAGACTAGAGTCGCCACCGGTCACTTTGGTAGGCCGGACACCGTTGAAACCAGAGATTCTAAAAAATGGGTTTAGGAGTCGGTTACGGATGTGATATAAAAATAACCCACACTGTCCAAAAATTGGTACCTAATCGAATATAATTTTTCGAATTTGGAAATTTGCAAGTTCAAATTTTTATTAATTTATTATCCGTTTAAGAATGCGAACAAATTTTAAAGACCTCGATATTTGAAGGTAAACGCATACACCGCCACCATTACGCCTGGTGTCGGGCCCATTACGACCGAATATTGAGATACCACATTTTTTTATTAATTAAATGTGTCACATGTTAAGCAAATATAGGCAAATATGTACAAGAAGTTTAAAGTACAAAAATTTAAATTACAACAATTACGTACGAGAAATTAAATGCGAGAAATTAAATACGATAAAGTAAATGCGGAAAATTAAATTTCAAGAAAGATAAATACGGAAAATTAAATGTTAGAAGTTAATTATTTACACTAAATAGACTATAAATAATACGGATCATTCCATGTTGCGGGTCACTGTAAAGCTGATTGAACAAATAAAGAAAGAATAAATAAAATAAATCAAAGACAACAACAATATAAAATAAAAAAATAAATATTATAAACGTGGACGATACGTGAAGAAAAAAATATAATAATAATGTAAAATATATGATATATATGATAACTTAAAAGATATTATATATATATATATATATACATATAATAGACATATTTGAAACAGAATATAGGTAGTATAATATATATACATACTAATATAATTACAATGTATAAGTTACATATTCCTAATATAGTTATAATAAATATATATATATATATATAACTTATATAATATAATATAATAATACATACAAGGAAAGTAAAAAGACACAACATTTAAAAGAATTTAGGCATTCAAAGCCGTTTGGTAAAACAAGGAAGAAAAGAATCTGTTTTTATTAAAAACATATTGAAATCACGATTTTTAAAGATTTTAAATAATTTTTTAATAAAATATTAAAAGAAACGAAAAGGTAAAGGAGTGAAATGTTTATTCTTATTTTAACTCGTAAAATCTCTTAAACGCATTTCTCTCCAAATTCAAAACCTTTCTGCTTCCTTGTTTCATTTTCAAGCAACCGAAAAAGAAACCATCGCTTCGGCCATCGTCGTCGACGGCCGACAAAGCTAAAAACACTTCTTTTCTTGTTTGAAACTCAAAAAAGATATCCGATTCACAAAAAAAACGACTTTTTGTCTTTGAATCCTACAAAACCGAAAGGAAAATCCTTCTTTTCTTTAAATAAAACGAATTTCAACTCTTTTGTTCAAAATCGAGATTCGAAAGAAAGTTTGACTATGTTGAAATCAAAGAGAAGAAAATGAAGAAGAAGGTGTCGACGATGGGAACCGGTGCAACCTTCAAAGGTAAAACCCAAACCAGTTTTTTGTTATTTGAAGTAAGAAATGTATTCTGTAAAATTTTTGCTTTAATTCATTCTTGGCAAAGGTCTCGTCTGAAAATATTACATTGATCTGATTCGGGCTTTTATAGCCGATATTACAAGATTTAAAATTAAAACAAAATTCTAATATTGTTTGTTGGCTTTGATTATGCTCTGTCGTTTGTTTGTTTGTGAGGCACTGTTGAAGTACGAGCAAGAGGACAAGTGGGGACCATTCGCCTCTGTTTTGGCTTGATTCCAAGAAGAGGATCAACGTGACACAGATCCGATGTGGTGCAGATATGATGCTGCGGTGGCGTCGTTGTGGCGCCGATGTGGAGGGGAACCGGAGGATTGCTGGAATTCGAAAGGACCACTTCCAGATCTTTCTGGGATGATGAACGGTTGTTTGAGAAGGTGAAAAGGTCGCAGGTTAAGTACGAGTCAAATCCGGGTCGCAGGTTATCAGGGTATAGGTTCGGGTATATGACTGTTGGGTATTCGGATCGAATATTGGGTTGTGGTAATTGTAATGGGTTAAGGGATTATTGGGTGTAGTGGGCTAAAAGGGCAAATGGGGTTAGCAAATGGGTTAGTCAATGTATTGGGTTGTTTGGGATGTCAGATTTTGTTTATATTGGATAATGTAAATGGACTTTTATATATATATATATATGTATATATATATATATAGTTTTTTTTTATTTCAAATCTTGGTTTATGTTTTTTTATTATTATAAATATATATAATACGGTTTAAGGGTTCAAGTTTAGGGTTTGGGGTATTTGGTTTGGGGTTTATTCGAACCCAGACAAAAATCGTTATTACAGAGTTGTTCTACAAACTTTGAGGGAAAGAAAACTCTATGCAAAGTTTAGTAAATATGACCTATAATGACAATAATTCTACCTTCAACATAAACCAGATTCAAAATACAATCAAAATGACCTGTAAAGATATTAGTCCTATCATAATCATTGTTTCAACCATAAATCAATATGAGATATACCAAAATATGTCAAACTTAATAACATCATCTAAAACAAAATACATTATAAAACCGATAACTCAAAATAGAGTACGTTTAAAAACATTGTTCACAAATTAATTCACACATCAGTAGAAAAATAGAGGCACATGTCACCCTAACTAAAATTCGGAAGATTTAAACATTACATCAAAATAAATAATCAGAAAACGTGTAGATTCTCCAAGTGCCAAATTCGGGATACCTATCTATGGATATCTGAAAGGGGAAAGAAAACGGGTATGAGCTATGGAGACCAGTGTGTTCCAACAATGTATACAAATCACAGGTAAAATTAATTAAACAATAATATCAGAAAAACAAATCATGTATATGCATGATATGCTATCCTCCAACCGAACTCTTGGATACAGTTCCCTAGAATAGTATCTAATACAGGCATTAACCTAAGCCCGATAGGGCGAAGGTACCGACCTAAAAAATTTCCTTAGGGAATAGGTGGAATTACCCTGGCTGTAGCACGAGAACCGATAACAGAAGGGATTACCCTAACCGAAGTTAGTAACCATAAAAAGGCAGAATTACCAACTGGATCAAGGTTGAACCTCAAACACTTTACAACATCCCAATCCTAAAGTAACATGCATGCAGTAATAGCAGGAATAATGACAACAATGTCAGGAAATAATCAGTCATCATGTATATACCAAATCAGGAAATATCATACAAGATATATCAGGTATACAGTTAAAGCACAATATGATCATGCTTAAGGTTTGTCGCGTGTCAAAAGTGCGCGTTTAGTGCAAGTGGACACATCGCAAGTAATAAGTGATAAGTATTTATCGGATTATCGTCTCCACAGGGATTGGTATACTCAATATGTCATCTTTGTCTTCTTGTTCTGTAAAAAGAAATAAAATAAAACACAAGTGATTTGGGTTTGGATGAAACTAAATAAATTGAAATAAAACAGCTAAGTAAAAGAATGAGAGTTGATTAATAGAGAGAGAGGTCAGGATCCAGTTGCGTTGTATTGTGGATTTGATTGACTTGTCTCTGCCCAATGCAATCGTATATCACTGCCTTGGTAGCACTGCAGATTACTGCCTCGGCAGCGACGATATTGTCCGCCGTGGCAATCCCTTGCTCGTGGGTGGACTTTACCAAAGTTCGGCAAAGTTTCCTTGGATGACTCCTCTCCATTATGTTCTAAGCTTCTTTAGGGTTTAGGTGAAGGTTGTTTAGTATATGTGAGAGGAGATTGTACTTTGTCTTTGTTTCAATGCAATAAAATTATCAAGGTTTGCTTATCCTTTGTTATTCCTTGTTCTTGCATTCAAGCCCGGGAGGGAAGTTTTTGAGTAATCCATTTATCTAGACTCGAGAGAGTTAGATTCACGAAAGGGGTAAGTACGGTGTTTCAATCGCGAAATACTAACTCGGCCTAGGGATAGGTTAAGAGTTTCAGCGGCTAAAAGAAGTGTGAGATTGGTTGGTGAGTATAATTGGTTCACACCGGGAGGTATCATCAAGGACTAGTCATCAACAACACTCTGACTTAGGGATAAGCGGAGTCATTCAAGGACACTTTACCGAACTTTTGTAAAGTCTACCCACGAGCAAGGGATTGCCGCAACGGACAAGTATCGTCGCTGCCAAGGCAATAAACTGCAGTGCTGCCGAGGCAGTGAGATACGATTGCATTGAGCAGAGACGAGTCAATCAATTCCACAATACAACGCAACTGGATCCTGACCCATCTCTCTCTAATATTCTTTCTTTTTACTTTGCATAGTTATTTTAGTTTAGTTAAACCAAACTCGATCACTTGTGTTTTATTTTACTTTTTTTTACAGAACAAGAAGATGAAGAAGACGTATTAAGTCTACCAGTCCCTGTGGAGACAATAATCCGATAAATGCTTATCACTTATTACTTTCGATGTGTCCACTTGCACTAAACGCGCACTTTTGACACGCGACAAGTTTTTGGCGCCGTTGCCGGGGACTGGCAACTAAATTTTGTTTTCTTTATTTTCTTGTTTCTTTTTATTTTTATTTTACTCTTGTTTTTTTTTGGTGTATGACCAGGGCCAACCCAACCAACCCTTTGTACGAGTTAGATCCAGAGATTGAACGAACAAGGCTAAGGTTGAGGAGACAAATCCAAGAGGCTATGACAGATCACCCGGTAGGACAAAACTTACCCGCCGGCAATGGAGGTTTACCGCCGCCACCTGGGCAGCGGCAGCTCACTGTCAGAGACTTCCTGGAAGAGGACTTAAATGGATTAAACCCAGGAGTTGTTACACCGGAGATAGAAGCAACCCACTTTGAACTGAAACCTGTTATGTTCAATATGCTTAACACTATTGGACAATTTGGTGGGTCTGCAACTGAAGACGCAAGGCAGCACCTTAAGTCCTTCATGGAAATTTGCAATTCTTTCAAAATCCAAGGAGTCCACGAAGATGTCTTGTGATTGAAGCTATTCCCCTATTCACTGAGGGATAGGGCGAAAGCTTGGCTAAATAGCATTCCAACAGGATCTATTGGATATTGGAGTGAAATCTGCCGTGATTTTATTACTCGTTTTAATCCTACAAATTTATATGATAGAATTCGTAATGAAATCACTTGTTTTCGACAGGCAGATGACGAACCAATGTACGAGGCATAGGAGCGCTACAGGGAGTTACTGCACAAGTGTCCTTTGCATGGATTTCCCCTATGGACACAAGTGACAATGTTCTATAATGCCACGAATGCCCCAACAAGGATGATGTTAGATGCCTCGGTGAATGAAACACTCCTTGATAAAGCACCTGAGGAAGCTATTGAGATACTAAACAAACTCGCGAAAAATGATTTTCAATTTCCTACATCTAGGCGAGGAGAAGTAAGACGCCAAGCCACGGTAAATGAACTAGACACATCGAGCTCATTGGCAGCACAATTGGCCTCTCTTGCCAAGATGGTGCAAAACCTACAATTACAGCAAAATACCCGTGAGGTCAAGGTAATTGATTCTTATTGTGACTTATGTGGAGGTAACCACAGTTCCACTGATTGCATGAATCAAGAAACCGGTATGTATGTTGGGAACTACAACCGCAACAATATGATGTCCAACACATACAACCCCTCATGGAAGAGGCATCCAAACCTATCATGGAGAAACCCTAACAATGCCTTAAACCCAATTACCCAACCTTCAGGATTTCAGCAACTGATGCAACAATTGCCGCCGCCGGCCCAGCAGTCAATGCCGCAGCAGCAGCTGCAGCAGTAATCGGTAAGTTCATTGGAGAACACTCTCAAAGCCTTTATGATGAAAACTGAGTCATACATGGCAGAGAACAATAATTTCATCAAAAGGACAGACGCTTTTATGAATAGGACTGAGATGAGGTTGCAAAATCAGGAAGCGACCATTAAAACGCTAGAAACTCAGGTTGAGCAGTTTGCTCAAAACATAAACACTAGACCACAAGGAGGGCTACCTAGCAACACTGAAGTTGCTAAGGTAATGGGCCATGAACAGTGCAAAGCAATTACTACTAGAAGTGGTCTACAGCTAAAGGAAAAGATCCCAAAGAGCCAAATTCAATCAGCGGATCCATCAAAAGAAGAGGCCAAGCAAATTGATTCTGATAATACTGCCCCGGCAGAGAGCACAGCAACTCCTGAACAGCAAGCATATGGATCGGAGCTGGCTAGCATGAGGAAAATCCCAAGACAAGGCCATGCGGGAAAGCCTCTTAGTTGAATTAAACTTGGAAATATTTTATTTATGTACATAACTTGTTCCCTACTCCAAGTTGTATTCTACATAGGAAAGGTTTGCCCTAGATCAAGCCTATATAAAGACCTAGCCGTCCAATGTATTAGACACCAATACCTAGAGAGAGAGCCGATTCATAGATTCTTTGTTTTCTTTCTCTCAACTATGTTCTAAGCTTTCTTAGGGTTTAGGTGAAGGTTGTTAGTATTTGTGAGAGGAGATTGTACTTTGTCTTTGTTTCAATGCAATAAAACTATCAAGGTTTGCTTATCCTTTGTTATTCTTTGTTCTTGCATTCAAGCCTGGGAGGGAAGTTTGTAAGTAATCCATTTATCTGGACTTGGGAGAGTTAGATTCACGAAAGGGGTAAGTACGATGTTTCAATCGCGAAATACTAACTCGGCCTAGGGATAAGTTAAGAGTTTCAGCGGCTAAAAGAAGTGTGAGATTGGTTGGTGAGTATAATTGATTCACGCCGGGAGGTGTCATCAAGGACTAGTCATCAACAGTACGTCGACTTAGGGATAAGCGGAGTCATCCACGGACAGTTTGCCGAACTTTGGTATAGTTCACCCACGAGCAAGGGATTGTCGCGGCGGACAGTATCGTCGTTGCCAAGGCAGTAATCTGCAGTGCTGCCGAGGCAGTGATATACGATTGAATTGGACAGAGACAAGTCAATCAAATCCACAATACAACACAAGTGGATCCTGACCTCTCTCTCTACTATCAAAACTCTTTATTTTACTTAGTTGTTTTATTTCAGTTTCATCACAACCCAAATTACTTGTGTTTTATTTTATTCTACAAAACAAGAATACGAAGAAGACATATTGAGCATACCAATCCCTGTGGAGACGATAATCCGATAAATACTTATCACTTATTACTTGCGATGTGTCCACTTGCACTAAATGCGCACTTTTGACACGCGACAAGTTTTTGGCGCTGTTGCCGGGGATTGGCAACTAAATTTTGTTTTCTTTATTTTATTGTTTCTTTTCGTTTTTTATTTTTATTTTACCTTTGTTTTTCTTGGTGTATGACCAAGGCCAACCCAACCAACCCTTTGTACGAGTTAGACCCAGATATCGAACGAACAAGGCAAAGGTTGAGGAGACAAATCCAAGAAGCTATGGCAGGTCACCCGGCAGGACAAAACTTACCTGTCGGTAATGGAGGTCTTCCGTCGCCACCAGGGACGCGGCAGCTCACTGTCATAGACTTCCTGGAAGAGGATTTAAATGGATTAAACCCAGGAGTCGTTATACTAGAGATAGAAGCAGCCCACTTTGAACTGAAACCTATCATGTTCAATATGCTTAACACCATTGGACAGTTTGGTGGGTCTGTAACTGAAGATGCAAGGCAGCATATCAAGTTTGGTGGGTCTGGCATCTTCAGTTACTGACCCACCAAACTGTCCAATAGTATTGAGCATATTAAAAATGACAGGTTTTAGCTCAAAGTGGGCTGCTTCGATCTCTGGTCTAACGACTCATGGATTTAACCCATTCAAATCCTCTTCCAAAAAATCTCGAACAGTGAGCTGCCACTGCCCTGGTGGCGGCGGAAGCCTTCCATTGCCAGCGGGTAAGTTTTGTTTTGCCGGATGATCTATCATAACTTCTCGGATTTGTCTTCACAACCTTTGACACATGCGTTCAATCTCTCGATCTAGCTCGTATAATGGATTGCTTGGGTTCGCCCTGGTCATACACCAGTAAAAACCGAAGTTAAATAAAAATAACTAAAAGCAAGAAAATAAAGAAAACAAAATTTAGTTGCCAATCCCCGGCAACGGCACCAAAAACTTGTTGCGTGTAAAAAGAGTGCGCAAATAGTGCAAGTGTACACGTCTCAAGTAATAAAGTGATAAGTATTATCGAATATCGTCTCCAAAGGGATTGGTCTACTTAATATGCCTTCTTGCGTCTTCTTGCTCTGTAAAGGTAATAAAATAAAAACACAAGTGATTTGGGTTGTTTTGAAAACTAAAATAACTAAAAACTAAGAGAAGAATAGTGAATGAAATAAGATCAAGTTTAGAGAATGGGTAGGATCCAGTTGAATCGTATTGTGAGTTCAATTGACTTGTTTCTGTTCCGTGCAATAATGCAACACTGCCTCGGCAGAACTGCAGTTTCCTGCCTCGATAGTGAAGACCAACGTCCGTCGCGGCAATCCCTTGCTCTTGGGTGGACTTCTTTAAGGTTTGACAAAGTGTCCTTGGATGACTTCGCTTATCCCTAATTCGAAGTACTGTTGATGACTAATCCTTGATGATACCTCCCGGTGTGAATCAACGATAACCACCAACCAATCTCACACTTCTTTTAGCCGCTGAAACTCTAACCTATCCCAGGCCGAGTTAGTATTTTCTAACTAGAAAATACCTTACTTATTCCTTTCGTGAGCCTAACTCTCCCGAAATTAGACAAATAAATCTCTCACAAACTTCTCTCCCGAGCTTGAATGCAAGATCAATGAATAGCAAAGAATAAGCAAACCTTAATATTTTATTGCATAAAACAAGAAAACAAAGTTCAATCTTCTCTCACAAATACTTAATAACCTTCACCTAAACCCTAAGAAAATTTAGAACATAATTGAAACAAAGAAAACTCTAAACTAATTTCTCTCATGCACTTGATGATCTCTTCTCCTTGGGTGGCTATTGTTTATATAGGCTTGACCTAGGGCAAACCTTTCCTAAGTAGGAATACAACTTGGAGTAAAACACAAGTCAAGTACATAAATAAAATAATTGTTTTATTTCCAAGTTTATTCCTTCAAGGATTCTTTTCCGCGTGGCCTTTGACTTGGGCTTTCTGCTCACTTCCCAGCTCCAATCCTTGTGCTGCTTGTCCAAAAACGTTCATCTCATTTTTCTCCTCAAGTCGCCTACAATATCAGTACTTGTCTTTCAACTACTGCCGCGGCCTCAGGTTCTGCTTCGGCCTCACTAACTACCGCGGCAGTGGATATTCCTACAATTGCATAAAAGGTGCCGTAAAGCTTGCATTTTCTGTAAATATCATCTTTATAAGTCACACAAGCAGAATATCTAAATATCTCACATTACGTACATGCTTTAGTCCGAGTAGGTGTAGATTAAGTGATTATTGTCCATGAAAGGTGTAAAAAATGGTAGTGAATTGAGCACTTATCATCCCTTAACAGGGTCAGGAGCAAGGAGTGCTACCAAGAAATACTAGACATGTTGAATAAAATTTTTAGGCAAATTTAAATCTTTTTACACTTATGTTTTATTTCCTAATCATTTATTTATCCATAACAATTATGGAATATCATATAAATATACAAGACATGTCATAGAATACAATATTACAATTGATTCAAACTTTCTTTACTTAATACCCCATTCGAAAACCCTAACACAAGACAAGAAAGACATGTTTTCAAGTTTTAGGTAGCATACATTTATAATTTAAGGTAATTACCTATGTAGGTCCATTTTGAATCTTTTATAAATAATATTCTTTTGATTCATTCATATTTTCTAGCTTAATTACCTATAAACATAATCTGTATTACGAACTCAAATGTAAACGCTATTTACCTATATAGGTACAATTTCTTTTCTCCAACCATTCATAAATTAAACAAGTTTGATCCAAGAATAACACTTTATATTCATTCCATTCTAACCATGATGATCGAAGAAGGCATGAATCATTTAAATCTAATCAAGACTATTACTTTAAAAACATTCCATGCATAGCAATTAACCTTTACTTATAAGCTTACCATTAATCCCCTTCATGGGCTATTATATACAAACTAGGTGATCAAAACAAAAACAAGTAATATATGTACAATACCATGTGCCAAAATGCTAGATAATCTAAAATATCATACATTCACCCTTGCTTGTGTGAACTTTCTTTCTTAGCTTTGAATTGACCCAAAATCAACGATACCTGTGATTGGGAAGAAGGGAATACACGAGTGATAAGTAAAATAAGTACTTAGTGAGGTAGTACCTAATGCTAACCACTTATATACATTTATCATATGTCAATATTAGACTTAAGCAAATCTTAGTAGAAACTTAGTGTCAAGTTATCAAGCATTCAAGCCACATTGCATTTACATTCATGCCATTACGAGAACCATTCAGGTTCCTTTGTTCATCTTTATAATTACATGCATTTCAAGTAACTAACATTTCAAGTATCTTATCATTTGATTGATCTATAATCAAGTTACTTGCATTATACTTAGCATATTTCCAAGTAGCCAACATACCATGATGCAAACATATCAAAAAGCATAAAAATCCAAGTGGACTATAGTCAAGTTGCATGCTTTCATTTAAGATGCCTTCATATAGATATCATGCCAAGATTGCAAGCATATCAAGACCATAGCATTTTCAATGCATACCTTTCATTTAGCCAGTCAAGAGCAAGTAACATGCATACCCTATCATGAAATCAAGAAGCTTATCCATTTGATTAGCATTTTATTCACGATCATTTTCAATATTTTCCACGATTCATAATTAGACTAGGTAACAAGTCACAAGATGGTACACGAAGTACCTAGCAAGACGATACACTAAGTATCTCACAAGAAGGTGACAATACACTAAATGTACCCAAAGTACTAACAAGACGATACCCAAGGTATCTAACAAGATGGTGACTATCCACCACAAGAGGGTACATTAAGTACCTAACAAGATAGCTCAGACTCTAGGCATGTCGTACTACCTATGACCAACTAGTAACCAATGCTTTAATAGTCCATATCAACAAAAAGTTTCAATAGTCCAATTATTGCTTCATTTCACCAACTTTTCTGGTGCATATTCACAAGTTTCAAGCCATAACAAGCAACAATTCAAGCATTCATTCACAAACCAGCATATCACCAAGATGCATACCCAAATATATTGTCATGGGGCTAGGATTCGACTAGCGGAATCCGTGCAACCTTAGTCGCGGAACTCTTTGGAAAGTTGGCTAAGTCAACCTAAAATCCAAGCAAAAGACTTGGATGAACAACGAAACAAATAAGCAAGGAAGAAAGATGAGAGAAAATGTTTTTATCTTGTATTACTCAATAGAAAAGTGAATTGTGAATGAATATAAATGAAAGTTAAGCCACTATTTATAGTATGGCTAGCTATGATCTAATGGTTATAAATGATTCGAATGAATGGCTAGGATTAGCCTAAGAAAACTAAGGAAGGAAAATCATGATGGGAGAACCTTCCTTCAATAGGAGGATTCATATGGACATATTCCATATGTGTTGGGAGACACCTACCATGAATCAGGGGATTGGGTTGGTGTCTTGATGCTTTACTTGAATGATCCGGTCAACTAAGCATTCTCTAAGGTGTTGGCCAGATGGTCTTGAGAAAGACCCAAGAGTTTAGACAAGATTTCTTGGGCAGTTCGCAAAGTGCTGGGCTCGGTCCTCGGGTGCTTCTGGATGGCATTGGCCTCGGATCCCGGGTGCCCTTGGATGGTGCGGGTGTTGGGATTGCCCCTAGGTCGAATGGTGTGGGCACTGGTCTTGCCCCTCATTTGCGTGTGAGTGATGCTGGTGTCGGCCCTCATGTGCGTATGATTGGTGCGGGCGCTGTGCTCGGCTCCTTGGTGTACATGTCGGGTGCTGTGTTCTGCTCCATGGTGTTGGGCAGAACCTAGTGTGCGCGATTCGGCCCCTTGGTGTGCGGCCTCCTCGGTCATGTGGTGGCGGGCTGTGACATTCTCCCCCACTGAATTGAGCGACGCCCTCGTCGCTCGGCTTTGATGGAACTCGGAAATCTTGTCGCTGAATTGCCACAAATCTTTGGAAAGTTCCCAACTACCCTCGGTTTCAGGAAGACCCTTCCAAATCACAAAGTATTCGTGCCTTGGTCTATTGTCGGGTCGTCGGATGACTCGGTTTGTAAGGATGTCTTGCACCTCCTTCTCATAGGAGGCCTTGACTCCTACTGGTGCTCGTCTGGATGTGCTCCTCTCCGGATCATCAACATCCTCGTGGAACGGCTTGAGCATGCTAATGTGAAAGACGGGATGGGCTTGAAGCTTTGGCGGTAACTCCAACTTGTAGTCCACCTTGCCTACTCGCTTGATCACCTTGTATGGTCCCTCGTATCTTCTTACGAGCGCCCTTTGAACAGAAGAATTTTGAAGTGTTAGGTTCAATTTTGCAAGGACTAAGTCTCCTACCTTGAACTCCATGTATCTACGCTTTTGATCCGCCCACTTCTTGGTTCTTTTTTGGGCCTTGTACAAGAAAGCTTCAGCTAAGTCTCATTGTTCTTGCCAAGCCTTTGTGAAGTTAAAGGCTACGGGATTTGGACCCTTGTACTTGGTTGCAATCGCATCGGAAGTGTACATTTGTTATCCATTTACTATCTCGATTGGGCTCCTATTGATTGCCTCGATTTGTTGCAAATTGTACGAGAATTGGGCCACATCCAATAGCTTTGGCCAGTCCCTTTACGTAGCACTTACATGGTGCCTTAAATAAATCTCAAGTAGTGCGTTGATCCTCTCCGTTTGCCCGTCCGTTTGCGGATGAAAACTGGTTAAAAAATTTAAGTTGGATCCCATCAACTTAAATAATTTAGTCCAAAATCGACCGATGAAGCAAGTGTCCCTATTGCTCACGATGGTTTTTGGAATTCCAAAATATTTTACCACATATTTGAGGAAAAAGCGGGCTGCCTCCTCGGATGGACAAACCTTGTTTGTTGGTATGAAAGTCGCATACTTTGAGAATCTATCAACCACAACCATAATACTCTAAATATTATCAACATTAGGCAAACCAATGATAAAGTCAAGAGAAATAATCTCCCATGGTTTGTTGGGAATTGGAAGAGATTGAAGCAATCCCATCGGCTTCTTGGCATCCACCTTGTCTTGTTGGCAAATAAGGCAAGTTTCGACATAGGCCTCCAAATTGTTTCCCATGTGCGGCCAATAATACCTTTCGGCTGGCAAGGCTAGCGTGCGATACATACCTGGATGACCCGCCCATCATGAATCATGGCACTCTTTCAAGAGTTGCTTGCGTAGGTTGTTGAAATGTGGGATGTAGAGGTGATGTCTTCGTGTGTAAGCAAGTCCTCTTCGATCTAGAATCGTCGGGATTTTCCCTCCTTTGTATACTTAATTAAACCTTTTGTAGTAGGGTAGTGGGATAGCCCCTCTTTGATAATTTCGAGCAAGGCTCCCTTGGGTTGGCTAATGGCGGAAAAAGTTGACCATCGGCTTAGTGCGTTAGCCATAGTGTTCGATTTATCTGGCTTATGCTCCATGGTAAAGTCAAACTCGGCTAGAAAATCTTTCCACCTAGCATGCTTAGGAGACAACTTCATTTGGGTTAAGAAATAGCTAATATCACTATTATCGGTAAAGACAACAAACCTTGAAACCAATACATAGTGTCTCCAAGTGTGCAAGCAATGAACTACGTCGGTCATCTCCTTCTCTTGGATGGTGTAATGCCTTTCGGTCTCGTTTAGCTTTCTACTATCGAAAGCAACTAGATTCCTTTCTTGCATGAGCACCCCTTGATAAGTGCTTAATTCACTATCTCTTTTTACACCTTTCATGGACAATAATCACCTAATCTACACCTACTTGGACTAAAGCATGTACTTAATGTGAGATATTTAGATATTCTGCTTTTGTAACTTATGAAGATGATATTTATAGACAATGCAGACTTTACGGCATCTTTTATGCAACTGCAGGAATATCCACTGCCGCGGCAGTAAGTGTGGCCGAAGCAGAACCTGAGGCCGCGGCAGCAGCTGAAGGAAAAGTAACGATATTGTAGGCGACTTGAAGAGAAAAATGAGGTGGACGTTTCTGGACAAACAACACAAGGATCGGAGCTGGGAAGCAAGCAGAAAGCCCAAGTCAAAGGCCACGCGGAAAAGAATCTTTGTGGGAATAAACTTGGAAATAAAACAAATAATTTATTTATGTACTTGACTTGTGTTTAACTCCAAGTTGTATTCCTACTTAAGAAAGGTTTGCCCTAGGTAAAGCCTATAAAAACCATAGTCGACCAAGGAGAAAGATCATCATCAAGCGCACGAGAGAAATTAGTTTAGAGTTTTCTTTGTTTCATTATGTTCTAAATTCTTTTAGGCTTAGGTGAAGGTTTTTTAGTATTTGTGAGAAGAGATTGAACTTTTTTTTTCTTGTTTCAATGCAATAAAATATCAAGATTTGCTTATTCTTTGCTATTCATTGATCTTGCATTCAAGCTCGGGAGAGAAGTTTGTGAGAGATTTATTTGTCTAATATCGGGAGAGTTAGGCTCACAAAAGGAATAAGTACGGTATTTTTCTATTCGAAAAATACTAACTCAGCCTAGGGATAGGTTAGAGTTTCAGCGGCTAAAAGAAGTGTGGGATTGGTTGGTGATTATAATTGATTCACGCTGAGAGATATCATTAAGGACTGGTCATCAACAGTACTTCGACTTAGGGATAAGCGGAGTCACCAAAGGACACTTTGCCGAATCTTGGTAAAGTTTACCCAAGAGCAAGGGATTACCGCGACGGACGAACATCATCACTGTCGAGGCAGTAAAACTGCAGTGCTGCCGAGGCAGTGTTGTGTGATTGCATTGGACAGAGACAAGTCAATTGAATCCACGATAGAACACAATTGGATCCTAGCCATCTTCTCATTCTGATTATTTTCTCTTTATTTAGTTTGTTTTATTATTCACGTTATTTAGTTTACTCCAACCCAAATCAATTGTGTTTTTTATTTTAATTCTTCTACAGAGCAAGAAGACATAAGAAAGCATATTAAGTAGACCAATCCCTGTGGAGACGATATCCGATGATACTTATCACTTTATTACTTGAGACGTGTACACTTGCACTAATTGCGCACTCTTTTTACACGCAACACCCCTCCGATTGCAAAATCTGATGCATCGGTGTGAATCTCAAATGCCTTGGTGTGGTCGAGAAAGGAAAACACTAAATTACATACCATGGCTTGTTTCAGCCCCTCGAATGCCTTTTGACAGCTTGGGCTCCAATCCCACTTGTTGTTCTTTTTGAGCAACTCGGTTACTGGAGTGGCGATGTTGGAGTAGCCCTTGAAAAACTTACGTTAATAGTTGGCTAAACCAAGGAAAGAGACAAGCTCAGTGACCTTGGTTGGAGGCTCCCACTCATCGATGGCGCCAATCTTACTATTGTCCATTCGGATTTTGCCCCCTCCGATTATATGACCCAAGAATGGAACAGATTATTGGGCAAAGGCACATTTCTCCTTCTTGATGTATAACTCGTTGTAGCGGAGGACCTGCAAAACCTTTCTCAAGTGCCTTATATGCTCTTAAAAAATCTCACTATAGATGACAATCTCATCAAGATATACAACCAAAAAACGATCAATAAAAGGGTGTAATACCTTGTTCATTAACGTACAAAATGTGGCGGGAGCGTTGGTAAGGTCGAAGGGCATGAAGTGGAACTCGAATGACCCATATCTTGTTACATAATTTGTTTTGGGCTCGTCTCCTTCAGCAATCCGCACTTGATAATATCCCGAGCGGAGATCTAGCTTGGTGAACCATCTCACCCTTCCAAGTTGGTCAAACAAGTCCGCTATCAAAGGTATTGAATACTTTTTCTTTATAGTGAGCTTGTTTAAAGCTCGTTAGTCGATGCACATACGTAGACTACCATCGTGCTTCCTTTGGAATAACACTGGTGCACCAAATAGTGCTTTGGATGGCCGGATGTAGCCCGCATACAAGGCCTACTTTAGTTGCCTTCGCAGCTCCTCTAATTCTGGTGGTGCCATCCGATTTGGGGCCCTTGCTGGTGGCGCGGCATTTGGATATAACTCGATCTTGTGATCGACTTCTCGCTTTGGTGGAAAAACCTTTGGTAACTCGAAAGGCATAGTTTCCTTCAACTCTTTAAGGACTTGTCCCACGGCATCGGGGACCTCCATGGCTTCATCCTCCTTGAACAAGGCAAGGTAGGATGTCTCATCTTTGCGCACGCCCTTGTTGAATTGGATCGCAGATAATAACTTGGCTAGCACACTTGCCTCTCGATTTACTGGGATGACACATTGATGTTGGCGGTCGAGGATACACAAACAATCGACAAATTGAAGAAGAAGTGCATTAATCCGATCCAAAAATGATAAACCAATTACTAAATCGTAATCGTCTAGAAGGATTACCTTGATGGACTCTTTAACTTTTAAACTTCCAAGTTGAAGCTCGACTCGTTTTGCCACTCCGACAATGGTCTCTTCCTTGGATTTGACTGTTTTGATCCATCCGCTAGCCTTCTCCACATGAAGGCCATGCTTTTTGGCAGCCCCTTCGGACATGAACAACTCGGATTCTCTGGTTTCCACTAGTGCGCTCAATTATTTTCCCGCAATTGTTACTTCAGCGTACATGAGGCCTTTGTTCCTGCGAGTAGACTTAGTTTGAAGGGAACTTATGATTTAACTAAGTTGGACCCTTACCTTGGATGATTCCTCATCCGCTTTGATGGACGAAAGATTAGCCTTTTTTGGGCAATCCTTGATGTAATGAGGCCCATCGCAATGGAAGCAATTGACATACCTTGATCCTTTCTTTGCCATGATCGAACAAACTTGTTTGACTTGTTGTTCGAATATTTCCGATTGTCGTTTGAAGACCTGTCTGATCCACTTTTGGCTTGTTTGTCCATATCTCCCCAACCATTACCTTTATACTTAGATTTTGGCTTGGATGAATCGCCCTTCTTCTCGAATTTGGCTATGGCTTCGGCCTCATCCAAAGCCTTGGAAAGATCGGTAACACCTCGTCTTTCCAACTCTAAGTTGGCCAATCGTTGGAGTCCATCCATGAAGATTGAAAACCCTTAATCTTCTCCCAAGTTTGGGATTTGAAGTTTAACCTCGGTAAACTTCCTCACGTACTCTTGGATGGTGCCATCATGCTTGAGTTGTCGAAGCTTTGTTCGCAACTCCCTTTGAGCGTTTTTGGGATAGAAGGCCTCCTTGACTTCAGCTTGGAATTCTTCCCACATCTCGATTGGAGCCTCTTTGCTCCTCTCTTTCGTACACCTGCGTCGCCACCATAAAAGAGTGGTGTCAATGAAATAGGCAGATGCAATGTTTACCTTTATGGATTCTTCCACGATGTTCATGTGTCAAAAATATTGGTCCATGCTCTAGATGAAATTCTCCACATCTTGAGGATCTCTCGATCCCTTGAACTTCTTCGGTTTAGGGACATTGGCTAAAACTTTGGTTGGGCTAGCCTTCACACCACTCGACATGGCGCTTTTATACGTGAACAAATCAGACTTCATCACGTCCACGATCTTCTTGAGATCATTCAACTCGAACTTGAGTGTTGCGTTCTACAATTCCAAGTTCTACAACGTATCATCGATGAGGGCTTGGAAATCTTCTTTGAGACTGCCCCCCATGTTTTCCAACTCATTTAGTCGGTCGTATACCACATCGAGTTGCTCCGTTAACTCCCTTGTGGAATTTCAAGTGTCTTTGTTCATCTTTATAATTACGTGCATTTCAAGTATCTTATCATATAATTGATCTATAATCAAATTACTTGCATTTTACTTAGCATATTTCCAAGTAGCCAACATACCATGATGCAAACATATCAAAAAGCATAAAAATCCAAGTGGACTAAAATCAAGTTGCATGCTTTCATTTAACATGCCTTCATATAGATATCATGCCAAGATTGAAAGCATATCAATAACATATCATTTTCAATGCATACCTTTCATGAAATCAAGAAGCTTATCCATTTGATTAACATTTTATGAAAGATCATTTTCATTTATTTACCTCGGTTCATAATTAGACTAGGTAATAAGTCACAAGACGGTACACGAAGTACCTAGGAAGACGATACACTAAGTATCTCACAAGAAGGTGACAATACACTACATGTACCCAAAGTAGTAACAAGACGATACCCAAGGTATCTAACAAGATGGTGTCTATCCACCACAAGATGGTACATTAAGTACCTAACAAGATAGCTCAGACTCTAGGCATGTCGTACTACCTAAGACCAACTAGTAACCAATGCTTTAATAGTCTATATCAACAACAAGTTTCCATAGTCCAATTATTGCTTCATTTCACCAAGTTTTCTAGTGCATATTCACAAGTTGCAAGCCATAACAAGCTACAATTCAAGCATTCATTCACAAACTAGCATATCACCAAGATGCATACCCAAATATATTGTCACGGGGCTAGGATTCGACTAGAGGTACCGTGTGGCCTTAGTCACGGAACTCTTTAGAAAGGCAGCTAAGTCAGCCTGAAATCCAAGCAAAAGACTTGGATGAACAGCGGAACAAATAAGCAAGGAAGAAAGATGAGAGAAATTGTTTTTATCTTGTATTACTCAATAGAAAAGTGAATTGTGAATGAATACAAATGAAAGTTAAGCCACTATTTATAGGATGGCTAGCTACGATCTAATGATTACAAATGATTCGAATGAATGGCTAGGATTAGCCTAAGAAAACTAAGGAAGGAAAATCATGATGGGAGAACCTTCCTTAAATAGGAGGATTCATATGGACGGATTCTATATGTTTTGGGAGACACCTTCCACGAATCAGGGGATTGGGTTGGTGTCTTGATGCTTTGCTTGAATGATTCATTCAACTAAGCATTCTCCAAGGTGTTGGCCGGATGGTCCTGAGAAAGTCCCAAGAGTTCGAGCAGAATTTCTTGGGCAATTCGCAAAGTGTTGGGCTCGGTCCTCGGGTGCTTCTGGATGGCATTGGCCTCGGACCCCTGGTGCCCCTAGATGGTGCGGGAGTTGGGATCGCCCCTAGGTTGGATGGTGTGGGCATTGGTCTTGCCCCTCGTTTGCGCGTGAGTGTTGCTGGTGTCGGCCTGCATGTGCGGATGAATGGTGCGAGCGCTGTGCTCGGCTCCTTGGTGTGCACATCGGGTGTTGTGTTTGGCTCCATGGTGTTGGGCAAAACCTAGTGTGCGTGATTCGGCCCTTGGTGTGTGCCCTCCTCGATCATATGGTGGCGGGCTGTGACAATATGCATAATGTACCTTGGATCCAGCAAACAGTGTACCTTGGATCCAGCCAACCGATCCGAACCGGTCCTTCCAGTCCAACCCAAGTCGAACCGGTCAGAACCGATCCTGAACCATACCGAACCGGTCAACCCGAGTCAACCGTTGATCGACCAGACCCGTTGACCGACCATACTTGTTGACCCAACCCATTGACCGACCCGTGACTATTGACCAGTGATGTCAGCATGACGTCAGCGTTGTCTACTGACATGTCAGTTGACGTGGCTGCTAACATGTCAGTTGACGTGGCTGCTGATGTCAACAATCACCCTACTGACGTTAGTGTTGACTTTGATCAAAAAGTCAAAATTTTCAAAAAACACTATTTTATGTTTTTTGACTAATGAGTCTATACGTGAAGTCTGTTTTTCGAAATTTGAACCCGAAAACCTCTAAATTGGACTTTAAAGTTTTGAGTCAAACTTTTCATCTAAGTTAAGTCTAGAGTTTTAAGTAAAGTCTAATATCAATACATGTTTATTTGTAGGATCTCACAGTCCTCCCGATCGTGTACCAGCCCAGCCCAGCTCCTCCCGTTTTGACCGATCCCGAGATCCGATCGTAACCCGTATGTATTTAAACCCAGTGAATAAACAATTCAGTATTTTAAACTCCAGTATTAATATAAATTTTATCTTGTATCTTTAGGATCTAGTACTACTGTAGAGCAAGGCTCGAACTCCCAATAGACTACCTGTTTGTTTCTGCCCATTTTCAGGTGTGTTCCTTGTGTACTATATGACTGTATACTACTATTTTCCCCGTTTTAAAAGAACATAACATGTGCACATAACTATTTTCCCATATTTTACATAGACATTTATTTTGAATCTTAAGCATGATCATATTCTGTTTTTACTATATGCCTGATATATCCTGCATGATATTTTCTGATTTGGTATATACATGTTGACTGATTATTTCCTGGTACTGTTTTCATTATTCATGCTATTACTGCATACCTGTTACTTTAGGATTGGGATGTTGTGAAGTGTTTGAGTTTTGGTTCAGCCTTGATCCAGCTGGTAATTTTGCTTGTTTACGGTTCCTAGCTTTAGTTAGTGTAATTCCGCCTGAAATCGGTTCTCGTGCTACAACCAGGGTAATATCGCTTGTTCCTTAAGGTAATTACTTAGGTCGGTACCTTCGCCTTATAGGGCTTAGGCTAATGCCTGTATTAGATATTGTTCTAGGGAACTGTTGTCGCGTGTCAAAAGTGCGCGTTTAGTGCAAGTGGACACATCGAAAGTAATAAGGGATAAGTATTTTATCGAGTTATCGTCTCCTCAGGGACCGGTATACTTAATATGCTTTCTTCACCTTCTTGTTCTATAGAAAAGTAAAGAACACAAGTGAGTTGATTTGATTTATCTAAACTAAAATAACTAAATAAAAATAAAAGGTTGAAATAATAGAGAGAGATGGGTTAGGATCCAATTCCATCGTATTGTGGATTTGATTGACTTGTCTCTGTCCAATGCAATCGTAGATCACTGCCTCGGCAGCACTGCAGTTTACTGCCTTGACAGCGACAATACTGTCTGTCGCGACAATCCCTTGCTCGTGGGCAGACTATACCAAAGTTCGGCAAAGTGTCCTTGGATGACTCCGCTTATCCCTAAGTCAGAGTGCTGTTGATGACTAGTCCTTGATGATACCTCCCAGCGTGAACCAATTATACTCACCAACCAATCTCACACTTCTTCTAGCCGTTGAAACTCTTAACCTATCCCTAGGCCGAGTTAGTATTTCGCGATGGAAACACCGTACTTACCCTTTCGTGAATCTAACTCTCCCGAGCTTAGATAAATGGATGATTCACAATACCTTCTCCCGATCTCAATTGTGAAAACAAGGAATAACAAAGGATAAGCAAACCTTGATAACTTTATTGCATTGAATCAAAGACAAAGTACAATCTCCTCTCAAAAATACTCGACAACCTTCACCTAATCCCTAAGAAGGTTTAGAACATAATGGAGGAGAGGAAAACAAGAATAGAAATCGGCTCTCTCCCTAGGTATTTCGTGTTTTGTACATTGGGTGGCTAGGTCCTTATATAGGCTAGACCTAGGGCAAACCTTTCCTAAGTAGAATACAACCTGGAGTAGGGAACAAGTCAAGTACATAATAATAAAAATATTTCCAAGTTTGATTCGGCTAAGGAGGCTTTCCCGCGTGGTCTTCTTTTGGGCTTTTCCTTGTGTTAGCCAGCTCCGATCCATGGGCTTCAATTCCAGACACGTTCCTTGGATTTTTATCTTTCCATCGCCTATAGTCTTGCTTCCTGTCTTTCTGCTGCTGCCTCGGCATCAGGTCCTTCCTCGGCCTTGTCGCTGCCGCGACACTGGTTCTCCTGCACAGATATGAAAAACGCAGTAAAACGTGCCTTTTTCTGTAAATATTATTTATATAAGCATGACTTCTAAATATATCACATTAAGCACATGCATTGGTCCGAGTGGGTGTATATTTGATGATTAATGCCCATAAAAGGAGTAAAAAGTGATAGTGTGTTGAGCACTAATCACACACCCAAACTCGAACTATTGCTTGTCCTCAAGCAATGCAAACCATCAATTTGCCGAACTCTACTCTCTCTTGGTCTTACATGTCCATCTATTCTTAAGCATTAACTATTCGGTTACTCAAGGGTTTACCTAGAAACAAACTATAAGAATTATGAGTGAGTGCGTTTTTGTGGACAAGTTGATTAAAGGCTTTCTTAGATAAACTCTAAGTTCAAGACAAATAGAATTTGGTTAAGTGTTCTCTTCTTGTTAAACACCAAATCTTGAGCCAATTTCGGGCACCTCAAAGACTTGTGTTTTTCTTTTCACTAAATTCTTTTTTTTTCTTTTTAATATTCCTTAAAGCATACTAGAGCCAATTTCGGGCACCTCTAGCATGAAGAAGAGACTTTCTAGAGCCGGTGGTAGGCACCTCTAGTTACTTTCCAAAAATCTAAGTCTTTATCACCTAAGTTCATTAAAAGAACTCCTATAATCCAACAAGTCCCAAAAGTGTTTGAAGTTCTTCCTATAGTAAGCTTCTAAGTTTTCATCCTTAAGCATCCTAAGGTTAAGCCTTCTTAACAGAACCTAAACATGGTAAGGAGAAAGATTTCTATAGCCTTAAAGAATAAACTAAGGCAATACTGATGATGAGCAGTGCAAAAGTGTAGGCAGTTAATTCATGTAAGGCGGGGAGCATAAAAATTGGAAAAAAAATCACTGGAATACTCCCTTTTTGGCAAGGCCGCGGCAGTAGATTGCTGCCTTGGCAGTGAATCTGCACCCCCAAACTCAAACCAAGCATTGTCCTCAATGCTTTATATTTGAAGAAGTAAGCGGCAAAACAAAATATGAATATAAAAAGCAGCAAATAAAAACAGTAAAAGCAAGTAATATTGACTTAAGGACAAAGAAATTTAAAGCGACTCCGAAGAGCTGCTTGTAACAATTTTCCTCCTTGGCCTTGATGCCAAATGCTTTGTCCTTGGTGAAGGCGATGGTTGTTCTTTTACTTGTCGGGGCGGTTGGACTCGAGTGGGTGGTGTCCGTTGCATCGGGGCCTCCACCTCTTCTCCTTCTTCTACATCAGCCATCTCTTCGGTGAGCATTACGTCCGTTCCTTCTCCCGTTGTTGTGGCTCCTCTGGTGTGGTGTGTACTTGGGCAGGAAGCAGTGGAGCTTTGATGTACATAGGCATCTATCTCGGCTGATAGACTGCCCATGATAATTGGTAATCTGGGTGGGGTGCTGAAAATGGCCCTTTGCTTGGATGGCCTTCTGCTGACAGTCGAGGCCACGGCAGAATCTGCGGCCCTAGATGGGCCGACAGCCTGGTATTTGGGCTGAGGGTCCGCATGGAAGAACGACCTTGGTCCTCCCGGGGCTGGTGTAGTCTCGGTGTAAGGGGCGGCTGTAACGAACATGTTGTTGGGAAACTCCGGAAATTTTACTCCTTGATCCGGGAAGGCGTGCAGCAGCATCTGAGCTAAGGTGCCATTGAAATCCCATTGGTACTCCATGTACCTTTGTTTTCTGAGGTCCATTGTTGCCATTCGTTGCAAGATCTCCTGGTACGGGTCTGCTGCGGCAGAGGTGTGGGCAGTACCAGGCATGTTTGTCGTGTACTGGACCCCGACAGTAGTATCGGCAGTGAACTGCTGCGACGTTGCTTGGACAGGCTCTGCTTGCGTGATTTGCATGACTTTGTGGCAGAAGTCCCTGGTCCATCCTCGTCGTGGGGGCGTGTATTCGTCCGTCTCTTCGATGGGCACACCTGCGGCAACACATAAACCCGTGATCAAACAAGGGAAATACAATGGTCCTCTATCTTTCTTACCGCACTCGTGAATTTCCCGAAGGATGATCTCTCCAACGTTGATGGTTCTCTTGTTGATGATGGATTGGATCAACACCAATATTTTGCGATCTACCATGCTAGTGTGTGATGTGGGGATGAGCTGTCGTTTGACAAAGGTGTTCCACATCTTGGCCTCGGGCTTAAGGCTTTGTCTTGTTACGGATCCTCGATGGGTACCGGTTTCCCATGGAGTGTTCGCGTAACAAAGATCATCTTTGATGAGCTCGTAGTCCTCGGCAGTGACGTCCTCCATAAATTCGGCGTGGATGTCACTGGCAGGGGTGAGGCCGTAGAAATTATTGATCGTCTTGGCATCGAGCTGGACTGGCATGCCGCGACAATGAACGAAGAGGGAGTCTTTGCTGGGCCCGTGCGAGTAGAACTCCCGGACGATCGTGGCATTCGCCTGGGCAGGTTGGAGACAAAAAATTTCCCAGTTTTGGTACTTAATTCTGTCGAAGAGGTAGTGCTCACTACCGTAGTTCTCTTCGTCCGCATGCTGGAAACCTTGCTCTTCCCATAGTTACCGAGCGATGAAAGATCGGTTGAATCAATCTTCAACGTTGGCGGGGGCGAATCGTTTGTATGTTGCCATCAAGATTGAGAGATATGATTTCTTGGAGTTTTTCTTGAAAAGAATCTGGAGTTTAGCGAAGATTAGTAGGCACAGAGTAATGTGAGAGAGGGATTGTTATGAATACTAAAGAAAACAAGAAAGCAAGAGTGAATAGTTCAAGAGGAAGGAGTTTCTTATATAGGCCTCGGCCTTGTGACTGTTGAAGCCACTAGCCGTTTTGTAACCGTTTCCTTTTTCTGCCGCGGCAGGAATCTCGACAGACTAGCCGTTACACTGTTCTGCCCGTTGGGACTGCTGCGGCCCTGACACTGTGTTATTGCCTCGGCAGATTTCCTGCTATGAACTATTTCTCCTTTATTCTTGCTTTTTATTCCTAAATAAAACACACAAAAGAAAAAGTACTTAAAGCAAAAATAATTAGAAAAAAATATAAAAATAAGTTAACTAATCCTAATATATTAATAAAGAAAAGGGATTAGATCATGTTACTGGTGGGGAGCATGCAAATGCATCTCACAAGATTATTCTCTCCCTTAAGCCCAAATTGTGAATCGGTTGTGGGCCACTCCTTTTTTCTGTATGTTCATCCACACTGGGTTTAATCTTTTTGCCGAATATCCTGCCGAGAAGGCTGCCCAGGCAGGATATTTTAGTGTTTACTGTGTGGATGGACTTGCACTCCTCTGGATCATCATATTTTGTTAAGTTGTGGAATGCGTTGAGTTTGACTTGTTGGTCATTGACCCGCATTGTCAACTCTCCTTTTTCCACGTCAATGAGAGTGCGTCCAGTTGCAAGGAAAGGTCTCCCAAGGATGATCGGTGCATTTTCATCTTCATAATTCTTACCTATCGCACAAGGTATAGTAAAGCAACCAGGATCTTTTAACTTTGGTGGCATGCGGTTATGCAGCATTGCCATGCATCCCTCGGTAGCAGACATTGTCTCAAACTCACATATCCGTTTCCTCTTTGACACCATGTCCTTAAGGAACTTGGCATAGTTCGGCATTTGTTCAATAGCTTCCACGAACGGTATGTTGATGTGGACTTGCTTCAAGATGTCGAGGAACTTCTTGAATTGTTGGTCCTGTTTTTGCTTTAGTTTGAAATTTTATACCTGGCACCACTGGAGTTGTTGCTGCCTCAGCAGGCTGCTCAGGAGCTGCAGTGCTTTCTGCGGGGGTAGTGTTGTCAGTTTCAGTTTGCTCGGCCTCTTCTTTTGCTCGATCCGCTGATTGAATTTTGCTCTCTTGGATCTTCTCCTTCAGCTGTAGACCACTCCTAGTAGTGATTGCTTTGCACTGTTCATGGCTCATTACTTTAGCAATTTCAGTATTGCTAGGTAGGCCTCCTTGTGGTCTAGTGTTTATGCATTGAGCAAACTGCCCAAC
The DNA here is from genome assembly GCA_035048815.1 of Abelmoschus esculentus. Lineage (NCBI taxonomy): Eukaryota > Viridiplantae > Streptophyta > Magnoliopsida > Malvales > Malvaceae > Abelmoschus > Abelmoschus esculentus. Next base: position 936,489 of record JAUCBN010000061.1, on the reverse strand, counting down.
CTGAGTTTCCAGCGTTTTAATGGCCGCTTCTTGATTTTGCAACCTCATCTCAGTTCTATTCATGAAGGCATCTGTCCTCTTGATGAAATTGCTATTCTCTGCCATGTATGACTCAGTTTTCATCATGAAGGCCTTTAGCGTGTTCTCCAATGAACTTACCGGTTGCTGCTGCATCTGCTATTGCGGCATTGACTGCTGGGCTTGCTGCTGCGGCATCGGTTGCTGATATCCCGAAGGTTGGGTGATTGGGTTTAAGGCATTGTTTGGGTTTCTCTATGATAGGTTTGGATGCCTCTTCCATGAGGGGTTGTATGTGTTGGACATCACATTGTTGCGGTTGTAGTTCCCAACATACATACCAGTTTCTTGATTCATGCAATCAGAGGAACTATGGTTACCTCCACATAAGTCACAATATGAATCAATTACCTTGACCTCACGGGTATTTTGTTGTAACTGTAGGTTTTGCACCATCTTGGTAAGAGAGGCCAATTGTGTTGCCACTGAACTTGATGTGTCTAATTCATTTACCGTGGCTTGGTGTCTTACTCCTCCTCGCCTAGATGTAGGAAACTGAAAGTCATTCTTTGCGAGTTTATTCAATATTTCAATAGCTTCCTCAGGTGCTTTATCCAGGAGTGTTCCGTTTGCTGAGGCATCCAACATCATCCTTGTCGGGGCATTCGTGGCATTGTAAAACATTGTCACTTGTTTCCATAGGGGAAATCCATGCAAAGGACACTTGTGCAATAGCTCCCTGTAGCGTTCTCATGCCTCGTACATTGGTTCGTCTTCTGCCTGTCGAAAAGAAGTAATTTCATTACGGATTCTATCATATAAATTAGTGGGATTAAAACGAGTAACGAAATCACGGCAAAGTTCACTCTAAGATCCAATAGATCCTGCTGGAATGCTATTTAACCAAGTTTTCGCCCTATCCCTCAGTGAATAGGGGAATAGCTTTAATCGCAAGACATCTTCATGGACTCCTTGGATTTTGAAAGAGTTGCAGATTTCCATGAAGGACTTGAGGTGCTGCCTTGCGTCTTCAGTTGGAGACCCACCAAATTGTCCAATTGTATTTAACATATTGAACATAACAGGTTTTAGTGCAAAATGGGCTGCTTCAATCTCCGGTGTAACAACTCCTGGGTTTAATCGATTTAAGTCCTCTTCTAGGAAGTCTCTGACAGTGAGCTGCCGCGGCCCAGGTGGCGGCGAAAGTCCTCCATTGCCAGCAGGTAAGTTTTGTCCTGCCGGGTGTTCTGCCATGGCTCCTTGGATCTGTCTCCTCAACCTTTGCCTTGTTCTTTCGATCTCTGGATCTAACTCGTACAAAGGGTTGGTTGGATTGGCCCTGGTCATACACCAAAACAAACAAGAGTAAAATAAAAAGAAAAAGAAAAAGAAAATAAAGAAAACAAAATTTAGTTGTCAGTCCCCGGCAACGACACCAAAAACTTGTCGCGTGTCAAAAGTACGCGTTTAGTGCAAGTGGACACATTGAAAGTAATAAGGGATAAGTATTTTATCGAGTTATCGTCTCCTCAGGGACCGGTATACTTAATATGCTTTCTTCACCTTCTTGTTCTTTAGAAAAGTAAAGAACACAAGTGAGTTGATTTGATTTATCTAAACTAAAATAACTAAATAAAAATAAAATGTTGAAATAATAGAGAGAGATGGGTTAGAATCCAGTTGCGTCGTATTGTGAATTTGATTGACTTGTCTCTGTCCAATGCAATCGTATATCACTGCCTCGGCAGCACTGCAGTTTACTGCCTTGACAGCGACAATACTGTCTGCCGCGACAATCCCTTGCTCGTGGGCAGACTATACCAAAGTTCGGCAAAGTGTCCTTGGATGACTCTGCTTATCCCTAAGTCAGAGTGCTGTTTATGACTAGTCCTTGATGATACCTCCCGGCGTGAACCAATTATACTCACCAACCAATCTCACACTTCTTTTAGCCGCTGAAACTCTTAACAAGTCAAGTCTAGACACGTTCCTTGGATTTTTATCTTTGAGTAGAATACAACTTGGAGTAGGGAACAAGTCAAGTACATAATAATAAAAATATTTCCAAGTTTGATTCGGCTAAGGAGGCTTTCCCGCGTGGTCTTCCTTTGGACTTTTCCTTGTGTTAGCCAGCTCCGATCCATGGGCTTCAAGTCTATACACGTTCCTTGGATTTTTATCTTTCCATCGCCTATAGTCTTGCTTCCTGTCTTTCTGCTGCTGCCTCGGCATCAGGTCCTGCCTCGGCCTTCTCGCTGCCGCGACACTGGTTCTCCTGCACAGATATGAAAACGCAGTAAAACGTGCATTTTTCTGTAAATATTATTTATATGAGTATAACTTCTAAATATATCACATTAAGCACATGCATTGGTCCGAGTGTGTGTATATTTGATGATTAATGCCCATAAAAGGAGTAAAAAATGATAGTGTGTTGAGCACTTATCAACTGTATCCAGGAGTTCGGTTGGAGGGTAACATATAATGCATATACATGATTTGTTTTTATGATATTACTGTTTATTTGTTTTTACCTATGATTTGTATGCACTGTTAGGACACAATGGGCTCCATAACTCATACCCGTTTTCTTTCCCCTTTTAGATATCCGTAGATCGGCATCCCAAATTTTTCACTTGAAGGATCTATACATTTTCCAGTTATTTATTTTGATGTAATGTTTGAATCTTCCGAATTTCAGTTAGGGTGACATGTGCCACTATTTTGCTACTGATGTGTGAATTTAATTTATGAACAATGTTTTAAACGTGTTATATTTTGAGGCTAGCGGTTTTATTATATATTTCATTTTAGATGATGATATCCAGATTAAGTATTTTTCGGTACAGATTTCATGGTTTTATTTGAGTTTGGATTTATGTTGAACTATTGTCATTATAGGTTATTTTGATTTTTGTTTGGAACCTCTTTATATTTGTTTTTTTTTGAGAAAAAAATGTTACTAATCTAGGTCAGGCTTTCTGCATATGCCGGTCTAGGGAGGGTTACATTTGATTGGTATCAGAGCTTTGGTTTTATGACTCTCGAACCGTGATGGGTCCTAAATAAAATGTTTCTGTTAAACTTTTATGAATTGATATTTGTAAGGCCATGTCACCTATTTTTCATATTGTGTATGATGCTTCAGTGCCAATTATAATCTTATGAACTTTATCCTTGTAGATTTCTTGAGCTATATGAGTGTCTGTAGAGCTTGCTGAACCACCCGAGGGCGTGGTCGAGCGACCAATTTTGCTAATCCTATAAAGGAGCCTATCAGTGATCCTCTGGCCATCATTCCTTCGGATCCTTGTGTTCCTTCTAGTACCACCGTACCGCCTGACCCTCAACCTGCTGCGGGCATAGATATGTCTACCCCGGTCAGAGGGGCATCAGCACCGAGCACCGAGCATGCTGCTACAGTGACAGATGAGACCCTTAGTAGACAGTTCCTTCAGTTGATATAGGGAGCTGTTAGAGCTTCGGGTGCTATGCTAGATACTCCTATCTCTCAGACCTTGATCGCTAATGGAGTGAGAACCTTTTCTGGATCTTTGACTGGTGCACCTTCAGATGCTGAGACATGGTTGTATGATACTGAGAGGCGTATGAATCAACTGGGTTTGGAGCTAGCTAAAAGATATTTAGGAGTTGTGTCTATGCTTGATGGTAGTGCTCACATCTGGTGGGATTCTATGGTTAGTAGTGTATCCCCGACATAGAATCGTTATCTGGGTGATCGATATCTGAGAGAGAGGCGTCAGGCCTTTAAGGACTTAGTACAGGGTACCATGACAGTGGTCGCGTATGAGCTTAAGTTTCTGGATCTGATTAGATATGGTACTAGTTTAGTGGCCACTAAGAAAGATAAGTGTGATAAGTTTCTTCAGGGTCTCCGCATTGGTATCCAAGACCGTGTAACCACGCATCATGATGTGATATTTGAGGATCTGGTAAACCGGGTAAAGAACGCTGAGGATCTGAAGAAGCTTTTTGATAGCCAGATTATGAGGGATCAAGATCGAGAGCGGGACAAAGATAGGGACCGCATGAAGGAATATGGTCGATCTAGGGGACACGTCAGCAATGGGGAGTCTTATAGTCGCACTGATAAGAGGGCTCCATCTGCACCGATTCAGAGGGGTGGTTCTTATCATCGTCCCGCAACACCTTAGGACCCTACTGTTAGCCGGGGTCGTTCTTCTAGGTTCCCATCTGTACCAGTGTGTGATTATTATGGCAATGTACATAAGGGTGAGTGTAGGAAGAAGTTTGGAGCTTGGTTCCGTTGTGGATCTTCCGAGTATTTTCTGAGAGACTGCCCTCATCCACCTTTTGTCAGTCGACCATCGACTCAGACCCCTGTGCACTCTCAAACTCTGCCCAGATCATAGACATCCGTTCAAACACCAACTTTAGGATGTTTTCAGGGTAGAGATTCTGGGTCTGTTGTTAGATTCGATACTAAGGGTCGAGGCCACTAGGGTGGTGGGCCATTTGTTTCTGAGGCGCGTCAGCCAACACTTGTATATGCCACCAGATGTAGGGATGACCGAGACGAGCCAAATGTTATCGCAGGTACCTTTACCATCTTTTCTGTTTCGTACTTGCTTAGCTTGACAATGGCTCCACCCACTCTTATATATCCAAGTCAGTATCTGGAGACCTTTCGATCTCTGTTGAGGACACTAAGAGTGTTATTACTGTTATGAGCCCTATAGGGCAATCCTTATCGGTGAATAAGGTTTTCAGGAGATGTCCCCTTGTTGTGGAAGGGGAAGTATTTCTGGTGGATCTTATGGAACTTCCTTTAGAGGAGTTCGATCTAATTCTGGGAATGGACTATTTAACCGAGTATCGTGTCAGTCTGGACTATTGTTGCGTGTAAAGAGGGTTGCGTAATTAGTGCAAGTGAACACGTCGCAAGTAATAAAGTGATAAATATCGAGTATCATCTCCACAGGGATTGGTATACTTAATATGTTTTCTTTGATCTTCTCTCTCTGCAAAAGAAATAAAGTAAAAGCACAGATTAATTGGTTGTCTTGAATTGAATGAAAATAACTTGAATAACAAAGAGAAAATAAAGAATGAAATCAGTTTGAGAGAATGGGCAGGATCCAATTATGTCGTATTGTGGATTCAATTGACTTGTTTCCCTCTAATGCAATTACACAACACCGCCTCGGTAGTACTGCAGTCCTACTGCCTCGACAGTGAAGGGTATGTCCGCCGCGGCAATCCCTTGCTCTTGGGTGGACGTGATTAAGGTTCGGCAAAGTGTCCTCGGATGACCTCGCTTATCCCTAAGTCGAAGTACTGTTGATGACTAGTCCTTGATGATACCTCCCGGCGTGAATCAAGTATAACCACCAACCATTCTCACACTTCTTTTAGCCGCTGAAACTAACATATCCCTAGGTCGAGTTAGTATTTTCCAGCCAGAAAAATACCGTACATATTCCTTTCATGAATCTAACTCTCCCGATGTTAGATAAATAGATCTCTCACAAACTTCTCTCCCGAGCTTGAATGCAAGAACGATGAATGACAAAGAATAAGCAAACCATAATATTTTATTGCATGAAACAAGAAAACAAAGTACAATATCCTCTCACAAATACTCGACAACTTTCACCTAAACCCTAAGAGAATTTAGAACATAATGAAAAACAAAGAAAACACTAAATTCTATTGTGAACTCTCTCCCTCTTTCCCTTGGACGGCACATCCTTTATATAGGCTAAAACTAGGGCAACATCGGGCTTGGAGAAGAAGTTTAGTGAATTTTGGACGTTTCCTTCCTTGAAAAGGTAAATCTCTTAATTTGGTACTTTCTATCTTTACACCATCTTCTCGAACTCCAATTGCTCTACAAAGTGTATAGAAAAATCCAGCTTTCTGTGCTCATCAAATCGATCACCACTTTGACTTTTGGTCTCAGGAAATTCCCCGCCTCGGCAGGATGCATCTGCTGCCCCGGCGGAGGTCTGGCTTTGAGTCTACTTAGCTTCCATCAGTAGAAGCTCCTATCTGTGGCTGGTTCGATCAGGGTCCAAGTTTACCTGCAAACACACAAAGATGCATTAAAGCTTATATTTTCTATAAATATCATCCTTATATGTCATGAATGCACTATATGCAAATATCACACATTAAGCTCATGCATTAGTCCAAGTAGGTGTAGATTAAGTAATTATTGTCCATGAAAGGTATAAAAGTGATAGTCTTTTGAGGACTTATCGCACCCCCAAACTCGAAGTATTGCTTTTCCTCAAGCAATGCAAACCATCAAATTGCCATAACTTATTCCCTATTTTTCCTCTATTCTCCCTACCATAACTATGCCTATTCTGAGTCTTAACCTTTCAGCTACCCAAGGACTTACCCGGAATCGAGCTAAAAGATTTTGTGAGTGTGTGAGTTCTTGTGGACAAGTTTGATTAAAGGTATTCTTAGACAAACTCTAAGTTCAAGACAAATAGACTTAGGATGAATGTTTTCTTCTTATCATAACTACTTGAGCCAATATCGTGCACCTCAAGGATTGTGTTTCATCATCAAGATTTTTTTTAAGCATACTAGAGCCAGTTTCGGACACCTCTAGCATGAAGAAGAGTAAGTCCTAGAGCCGGTAATAGGCACCTCTAGTCATTATTCCAGAAATCTAAGCCTTTATCACCTAAGTTCATTAAAAGAATTCCTATAATCAAACAATTCCCAAAAGTGTTTCTAGAGTCAATCCTATAGCAAGCTTCGAAGTTTTAGTCCTTAAGTATCCTAAGGTTTATCCTTCTAAACAGGACCTATCCATGGTAAGGGGAAAGATTTCTATAGCCCAAGGAGAATAAACTAGGCAATAATGATGTAAAGCAATGCAAAAGTATAGGCAATAATTCAAGTAGGGTGGCAGACGAAAAAATTCAAAATAAATTTAATTTGCTTCCTTTCAGGACAGGGCCGCGACAATGGGTTGCCTCGGAAGTGAATCTACACCCTCAAACTCAAACTAAGCATTGTCCCCAATGCTTAAACAGATGTAGAAGACAGGAAACAAACATGAAGATTTATCAAGGAAAAATAAAAACAGCATATAGGTATAAAAAGTATTAAAAATCCTCCGAAGAACTGCTGCGGATGACAAGTTTCCTTGGCCTTGCTGCTGACAGTTTAAGTTTGGATCCCTGTGCTGGTGATTGTTGAGTTTTTGCAGTTCGAGGTGCTTGGATTTTTGTAGGTGGCGTCCTTTGCAATGGGGCATTTACTTCTTCTCTTTCCTCATCGTCCCCAATTTCTTCGGTTGCCATAATTTCTGTCCCACTCGCATCTTCGGCTTCCATGTCATCTCCTCGGGCGGGTTGAGTGCTTGGTCCGATAGTGAAGTGAGGCTGCTACATGAAGGATTCCATCTCTAAAGATAAACTCCTAATGATTACGGGAGAGCCTGCTGCTCTCCTCTTGGATGGTCTTCGGCTGGAAGATGATGCCGCGGCAGGCTCTTGTGGCGAAGGTGGGCCAGCGGCGTAGAATGGATGTGATGGTCTAGTGGCATAGAATGGCCTCGGTCCTCCTAGTGCTGGACTTGTTTCAGTGTAGGGTGCGGCCGTGACAAACATATCCGAGGGGAAGTCGGGGAACTGCACCCTTTGGTTTGGGAAGTTGGTGACCATTATCTGGGCTAAGGCATTGTTGAAATCCCTCTGGTACTCCATATACCTTTGTTGTCTCAAATCCATGGTTGTCATCCTCTAGAGTATCTCCTGGTAAGTATCTGCTGTGGCAGCACTGTGGGAAGCAGCAGGTATGTCTGCCGTGTATTGGGCCCTGGCAGATGTATCAGTTGTGCCTAGCATTGGAGTTGCTTGGACTGATTCTGCCTGGGTTATTTGCATAACTTTGTGGCAGAATTCCCTTTTTCATCCGCTCCTATGGACGGTGATCTCATCTGTATCCTTGATTGGGACACCGACAACAGTGCAAAGTCTCGTGATTAAACATGGAAAGTACAACGGTCTTCTTTCCTTCCTACCACATTCATAGATTTCTTGTAGGATCAACTCTCCCACATTGATACTCCTTTTGTTGATGATGGATTGGATGAGAACCAATCTCCTCTTATCTACCGTGCTGTTGTGGGATGTTGGGATGAGGCGGCGTTTCATGAACGTGTTCCACAACTTTGCCTCGGGCCTTAGATTTTGTCTTGCCACGGAGCCTTTGTGTGATCCGGTTTCCCATTGTGTGTTATCATAGCAAAGGTCATCTTTGATGAGTTCATAGTCCTCATTGCTGATGTCCTTTAGAAACGCGACATGGTCATCACGAGCAGGTTGGAGACCATAAAACAAATTGATGGTGTTGGCATCAAGTTGAACTGGTAAAACTCCCTCACAATTCTGGCATTGGCCTGAGCGGGCTGTAAACAGAAGATTAGTCATTCTTGATATGTTATTTTATCGAACAAGTAATGCTCGATTCCATAATTCTTCGCATCTGAGTGCTGGAAGCCTTGTTCTCCCCACAATTGCCGTGCAACGAAGGATCTGTTGAAACATTCTTCAACAACGGCGGGGGCGAATCTTTTGTATGCTGCCATGGAGAAATGTAAGCAAAGAGGTTTGTGAGAGTTGTTAAGAAATTTGAGAGATAGGCAAAGAGTTCTTAAGAAATCAAGAATGCAAAAGTGAATAGTTCAAAGTGAGAATGTGTTTATATAAGCCTTGGCCTTGTACTGCCGTGTTTTAGTCCAACTAGCCGTTTTCTAGCCGTTGGCCTTGACTGCCACGGCTAAAATTACGCCAAACTAGTCGTTACACACTTTTGCCCGTTGTAACTGCTGCGGCCCTGACAGTGTTCACTACCGCTGCAGTGGATTCTTCTTTTGAATGTCTTCACCTTCAATCTTGATTCTTGTCTTAAATAAAATAAACACCAACAATAAAAATTAAAAATAAAACAATAATAGAAAGAGAAACGCTAAACTAAATCTAATCCTAAAAATGTAATAAAATAAAGATAAGATATAGAAATTAAGTCATGATAGGAGTGCATGCAAGTGCATATCCTAAGGTGATGGTCTCAATAATCCTCATATCATGAAGGTCAGAATAGTGTTTCAAGCGTTGGCCATTCACTTTGAACTCATGTCCATCCCTTTTTGATTTGATCAATACTGCACCATGTGGTAGGGCCTAAACAACTTCGAATGGGCCTGACCATCTGGACTTGAGTTTGCCTAGAAATAGCTTGAGCCTGGAATTAAAAAGGACTTGCAGCCCTGGCAGGAACTGCCTCTACAGTAGCTTACGGTCATGCCATCTTTTAGTCTTCTCTTTGTAGATCTTGGCATTTTCATAGGCTGTTGCTCTGAATTCCTCTATCTCATTGAGGTCTAGCAGTCTTTTCTGGCCAGCTTTCTCCCATTTCATGTTCAAATTTTTCACTGCCCAATAAGCTTTGTGCTCGATTTCCTCAGGCAAATGGCATGCTTTTCCAAATACAAGCTTGTACGGAGATGTTCCTAATGGGGTCTTGTATGCTGTCCTATATGCCCACAGGGCATTGTCGAGACGATGAGACCAATCCTTTCAAGATGGGTTGACCACCTTTTCAAGGATTTGCTCTAATTCCTTGTTCGATATCTCAACCTGCCCATTTGTCTGTAGGTGGTAGGCCGTAGCAATTCTGTGCGTGACGCCTAATTTCTTCAAGGCCGCGGCAATAAGCCTATTGTCGAAGTGTTTACCTTCATCACTAATTATTGCTCTAGGCACTCCGAATCTAATGAAGATATTTTTCTTGAGAAATTTCTTAACAGTCTTGGCATCATTATGTGGTGTGGCAATTGCTTCGACCCATTTTGATACGTAGTCCACTGCTACTAGGATGTAGAGATTCCCTTGAGATGATGGGAATGGTCCCATAAAGTCTATGCCCCATACACCAAATAGTTCTACTTCCAATATGGGCTGCAATGGCATCTCATTAGGTCTAGAAATATTTCTTGTGCGTTGGCATTGATCACAATGCTTGTAGTAAAGTTGTGCATCCTTGAAGAGTGTGGGACAATAAAGGCCTGATTGAAGCACTTTGGCTGCGGTTCTATTTCCTCCAAAATGTCCACCACAGGGTGAATCATGGCATAGCCTGAGCACTTCTTTTTGCTCATCCTCTGGAACACATATTCTTATAACCTGATCTGCACATTGCTTGAACAAAAGAGGGTCGTCCCAGAAGTACCGCTTTGCATTATGCAGGAACCTCTTTTTCTCATTATGGTTAAGGTTATAAGGCAGAACACCACTAGCTAAGTAATTGACAAGATCAGCATACAAGGGAGTGGCTGTGACTGCGGCAATGTCTTCTATCAATGTTGTCGAAATATACTTAGGTATTGCCATGGCACCACAGTTGTACACTGTCACGGTCTCTGCCTCGGCAGATTCTACTGCTGAGATTTACGGGATGTGTTCGTCTGGGAATGTGTCCTGTATTTCGTCTAACGTGATGTTTTTCTCTCCAGCTTCTAATCTAGAAAGATGATCAGCTACTTGATTTTCTGTACCTTTTCTATCCCTAATATCTATGTCAAATTATTGCAAAAGAAGAATCCATCTAATCAGTCTAGGCTTGGCATCCTTTTTGGAAAACAGATACTTAATTGCCGAATGGTCGGTGTGAACAGTCACTTTTGTTCCAATAAGGTAGGATCGGAACTTATCAAAGGGAAAGACCACTGCTAGTAATTCATTCTCCGTTGTGGTGTAATTGATTTGGGCATCATTGAGGGTCTTACTAGCATAGTAAATAATATGGAAAAGGTTATTCTTTCTCTGCCCAAGTGTTGCCCCGACAGCATGATCACTAACATCACACATAATTTCAAAAGGTAGGGCCCAATCTGGTGGGACTACAATTGGTGTAGTAATCAGCTTCTCTTCAAGGGATTCAAATGCTTTAGTGCATTCCTTGCTAAACTCAAATTTTCTGTCCTGTTCAAGCAAATTACATAGGGGTTTAGAAATTTTGGAAAAGTTAGCAATAAACCTCCTGTAGAAACCTGTATGACCCAAGAAACTTCTAACTCCTTTGACTGAAATTGGTGGAGGAAATTTCTTTATCACATCTATCTTGGCCTAGTCAACTTATATTCCTTGTGATGAGATCTTGTGGGCCAGAACTATTCCTCCGTTCACCATAAAATGGCATTTTCCCAATTGAGGACTAAATTGGATTTCTCACATCTTTGCAGCACCTTCTCTAAATTGCTGAGGTAGTGACTAAAGTTGTCTCCAAAGACTGAAAAATCATCCATGAATATCTCCAGAAAGTCTTCGACCATGTCGTGAAAAATTGCCATCATGCATCTCTGAAATATTGCTGGGGCATTGTAAAGGCCGAACGACATTCTTGTAAATGCATATGTCCCATACGGACAAGTGAAGGTAGTTTTTGCCTGGTCTTTAGGGTCTATGGCAATCTGATTATAACCTGAATATCCATCAAGAAAACAGTAAAAGGGCTTACCAGCAAGTCTATCAAGCATTTCATCAATGAAAGGCAATGGAAAATGATCCTTCTTTGTTGCCTTATTTAATTTGCGGTAATCCATACAAACCCTCCAACCGGTCACAGTCCTGGTTGGGATCAATTCATTGTTTTCATTGGTTATAACCGTCATGCAACCTTTCTTGGGTACACATTGTACCGAGCTTACCCATGCACTGTCAGAGATAAGGTAGATGATTCCAGCATCAAGCTATTTGATTATTTCCTTACGTACTACCTCTTTCATGCCATGGTTAAGTCTCCTCTGCGCCTCAACAGTGGGCTTATGATCTTCCTCTAAAAGGATTTTGTGCATGCAAACGGCTGGGCTTATTCCCTTTAAGTCATCAATTGACCACCCAATTGCCTTCTTGTGCTGCCGCGTCATCTCTATCAAGCTTTGTTCCTATTCTGGCTGCAACTCAGAAGAAATAATTACGGGCATTGTTTGGTTGGATCCCAAATAAACATATTTTAATTTATCAGGTAAAGGTTTTAATTCAATAGCTATTGGTTCCTCACCTGAAGGTTTTTCAGCCTTACTTGGGTAATTTAGAGGTTCGAAGTACTTACCTAGAAGGTGTGTTGTCCAGTTGATATCCTCTACCTCTTGAGTTTCAACTTCATCATCTTTGGTCAAACTGTCCAAAACTCGGCTGTAACAGTCATCAACTGTACTGCCGAGGCAGCGCTGTGACATATTGTCGATACTACTGCCAAGGCAGTGGTTGCTAAGACAGGGGGTTGCATTGTCTGCATCTGTGGTGTAAATTACTTGGAATTTCTCTGGATCATCATGTCTTTTCAGCATCTGGAAAACATTGAGTTTGACTTGCTGATCGTTAATCCTCATTGTCAATTCTTCTTTTTCCACATCAATATGAGTGTGTCTAGTAGCTAGAAAAGGTCACCCCAGGATGATTGATGCATTTTCATCTGCTTCACAATCAAGAATAAGAAAGTAAGTTGGAAAAATAAATTTATCCACCCTTACCAATATATCCTCGATCTTTCCTTCAGGATGCACATATGATCCATCTGCCAATTGGAGCATCAAAGTTGTAGGTTTTACCCTTCCTATTACAAGCTTTTGGAAGACAGATTTAGGCATCAAGTTTATGCTTACTCCAAGATCACATAGGGCCTTTCCTTCATAGTGATTTCCAATTGCACATGGTATAGTGAAACATCCAGGGTCCTTCAACTTAGGGGGCATGCATCCTTCTGTCGCAGCAACAGTTTCAAACTCACTAAGCCTTCTCCTTTTGGACATAATATCTTTTAGGAATTTAGCATAGTTTGGCATATGTTCTATTGCCTCAACTAATGGCAAATTAATTTGGACTTGCTTCAGTATGTTTAAGAACTTTTTAAACTGATACTCCTGCTTTTGCCTTTTCAACCTCTATGGAAAAGGTGGTGGGGGTCACATTTCCTCTAGTGTTTCATTAGCGTGGAATTTAATGCCTGGTACCACTGGTATGTCTGCTGCTTCAGCTACTGGCCGTGGAGTTGCCGACTTCTCTGCTAAGGCAGGTTCACTTGGTTCAGCATCTAACTCCGTTTTATCTGGTTCTTCTTGTTCCACTAGTGGGACTTTGTCTGTCGAACTGCTTGTTACTTCTTTAAGTTGTAAGCCACTCCTAGTAGTGATTGCCTTACACTGCTCATGGCCCATTCCCCTTGCAACTTCAGTATTGTTGGGTAATCCTCCTTGTGGTCTAGTGTTCATATTTTGAGCAAACTGCCCAACTTGGTTTTCCAATGTTTTAATGGCTGCCTCTTGTTTTTGCAATCTCATCTCAGTTCTGTTCATGAAAGCATCAGTTCTCTTAATGAAGTTACTATTCTCAGCCATATATGATTCAATTTTCATCATAAATGCTTTAAGAGAATTTTCCAATGAACTTGCAGGCTGCTGCTGAGGCATCTGCTGCTGCGGCAGTGGTTGCTGCCCCTGCTGCTACAGTGGATTAAGAGCATTATTAGGATTTCTCCATGAGAGATTTGGATGCCTCTTCCATGCCAGATTATATGTATTGGACATCATGTTATTCCGGTTGTAATTTCCCACATACAGGCTAGATTCTTGAACCTGCATGTACTCAGAAGAACTATGGTTACCTCCGCATAAATTATAAGAAGAATCGATTACCTTGACCTCATGGGTATTATTTTGCATTTGCATATTTTGAACCATCTTAGTAAGAGCGGCTAATTGTGCTGCCACAGAATTTGATATTTCTAACTCATTTACTTTGGGCTGGTGTCTCACCCCTCCTCTCCTAGATGTAGGGAATTGGAAGTCATTCTTTGCAAGTTTGTTCAAAATTTCTATAGCCTCCTCTGGTGGTTTGTCAAGGAGTGTCCCATTGGCAGAGGCGTCTAGCATCATCCTTGTTGGGGAATTGGTTGCATTGTAAAACATAGTCACTTGTGTCCACAGTGGAAATCCATGCAAAGGACACTTATGTAACAGCTCCCTATATCGCTCCCATGCCTCATACATCGGTTCATCATCTACCTACCGAAAAGAAGTAATTTCATTACGTATACGATCATATAGATTAGTAGGATTGAAACGTGTAATGAAATCACGGCATAGTTCACGCCAAGATCCTATAGATCCTGCTGGAATGCTATTTAACCAAGTCTTTGCCCTATCCCTCAGTGAATAGGGAAACAATTTAAGTCTCTAAACGTCCTCATGGACTCCTTGGGTTTTAAATGAATCACATATCTCCATGAATTTGAGGTGTTGCCTGGCATCTTCAGTGACTGACCCACCAAACTGTCCAATGATATTGAGCATGTTAAACATGACAGGTTTTAACTCAAAGTGGGTTGCATCAATCTCTGGTGTAACAACTCCTGGGTTTAACCCGTTCAAATCCTCTACCAGAAAATCCTGAACTGTAAGCTGTCACGGCAGTGGTGGCGGCGGAAGCCCTCCATTGCCAGCGGGTAAGTTCTGCTCTATTGAAATATTTGCCATAACTGCTCGGATTTGTCTTCTCAACCTTTGTTGTGTACGTTCAATCTCTGGATTTAGCTCGTACACAAGATGGCTTGGGTTGGCTCTGGTCATACACCAGTAAAACCAAAGTTAAATAGAACTGACTTAAGATGCAAGAAAATAAAGATAACAAAATTTAGTTGTCAATCCCCGGCAACGGCGCCAAAAACTTGTTGCGTGTAAAGAGGGTTGCACAATTAGTGCAAGTGAACACGTCGCAAGTAATAAAGTGATAAATATCGAGTATCGTCTCCACAGGGATTGATGTACTTAATATGTTTCCTTTGATCTTCTCGCTCTGCAAAAGAAATAAAGTAAAAACACAGATTAATTGGTTGTCTTGAATTGAATGAAAATAAATTGAATAATAAAGAGAAAATAAAGAATGAAATCAGTTTGAGAGAATGGGCAGGATCCAGTTATGTCTTATTGTGGATTCAATTGACTTGTTTCCGTCTAATGCAATTACACAACACTGCCTCGGCAGTACTGTAGTCTTACTGCCTCGACAGTGAAGGGTATGTCCGCCGCGGCAATCCCTTGCTCTTGGGTAGACGTGATTAAGGTTCGGCAAAGTGTCCTCGGATGACCTCGCTTATCCCTAAGTCGAAGTACTGTTGATGACTAGTCCTTGATGATACCTCCCGGCGTGAATCAACTATAACCACCAACCATTCTCACACTTCTTTTAGCCGCTGAAACTCTAACCTATCCCTAGGCCGAGTTAGTATTTTCCAGCCAGAAAAATACCGTACTTATTCCTTTCGTGAATCTAACTCTCCCGATGCTAGATAAATAGATCTCTCACAAACTTCGATCCCGAGCTTGAATGAAAGAACGATGAATGGCAAAGAATAAGCAAACCTTAATATTTTATTGCATGAAACAAGAAAACAAAGTTCAATATCCTCTCACAAATACTCGACAACTTTCACCTAAACCCTAAGAGAATTTAGAACATAATGTAAAACAAAGAAAACACTAAATTCTATTGTGACCTCTCTCCCTCTTTCCCTTGGACGACACATCCTTTATATAGGCTAAAACTAGGGCAACATCAGCCTCGGAGAAGAAGTTTAGTGAGTTTTGGACGTTTCCTTCCTTGAAAAGGTAAATCTCTTAATTTGGTGCTTTCTATCTTTACACCATCTTCTCGAACTCCAATTGCTTTGCAAAGTGTCTAGAAAAATCTAGCTTTTTGTGCTCTTCAAATCGATCACCACTTTGACTTTTGGTCTCAGGAAATTCCCCGCCTCAGCAGGATGCATCTGCTGCCCCGGCGGAGGTCTGGCTTTGAGTCTGCTTAGCTTCCATCAGTAGAAGCTCCTATCTGTGGATGGTTCGATCAGGGTCCAAGTTTACCTGCAAACACACAAAGATGCATTAAAGCTTATATTTTCTATAAATATCATCCTTATATGTCATGAATGCACTGTATGCAAATATCACACATTAGGCTCATGCATTAGTCCAAGTAGGTGTAGATTAAGTAATTATTGTCCATGAAAGGTATAAAAGTGATAGTCTTTTGAGGACTTATCAACTGTGAGGCCAAGAGGGCCACTTTAAAGACTCTGGATGGACGATCTGTAGTTTTGGCTGGTGAACGACGAGGTTATTTGTCCAATGTAGTATCGATTTTGTCTGCTGACAGGATGATCCGGAAATGATATGAGACCTTTATTGCTTGTTTCCTTAACACAAAAGGGTCTCTATCTAAGATCGAAGAAATTCACACAGTTAGCGAGTTTCCTGATGTTTTTCCTGAGGAGTTTCCTGGTCTCCCTCCAGACATGGAGGTTGAGTTTGAGATTGAGACTTATCCTAGGTCAGCACCAGTTTCTATGACCCCGTACCGTATGGCTCCGAATAAGCTAAAGG
Organism: Abelmoschus esculentus; assembly: GCA_035048815.1. NCBI lineage: Eukaryota > Viridiplantae > Streptophyta > Magnoliopsida > Malvales > Malvaceae > Abelmoschus > Abelmoschus esculentus. The sequence continues at coordinate 920,027 of JAUCBN010000061.1, read as the reverse complement.
AGTTGAAGGTTCAGTTACAAGAACTGCTTGACAGAGGGTTCATCCGACCCAGATCTTCACCTTGGGGAGCTCCAATTCTTTTTGTTAAAAAGAAGGATGGTTCCATTCGGTTGTGCATCGAATACCGAAAGCTAAACAACCTAACCGTGAAAAACAAATATCCTTTACCCAGGATTGATGACATGTTTGATTAGTTCCGGGGAGCCATAGTTTTCTCGAAGATTAATCTTCGATCTGGGTATTACCAGTTAAAGATTAAGGGCTCTAATGTTGCTAAGACTGCTATCCGCACCAGGTATGGTTATTATGAGTTCCTAGTAATGCCTTTTGGGTTGACCAATGCCCCTGCAGCTTTTATGGATTTGATGAACCGTATCTTCTGACCCTACCTGGACCAGTTTGTTATTGTGTTTATTGATGATATCTTGGTCTACTCTCGCTTTGAGGACGAGCATGTGGGGCATTTGAGAGTTGTGTTGCAGACTCTCAGGGAGCATCGGTTGTATGCCAAGCTAAGTAAATGCGAATTTTGGATTAGTGAGGTGACTTTTCTGGGGCATGTTGTTTCGTCTAAAGGTATCCAGGTGGACCCGACTAAGATTGATGCAATCACCAACTGGAAGCCTTCTAGGAACGTGATTGAGATCCGTAGTTTTCTAGGCTTAGTAGGGTATTATCGATGCTTTGTCAAGGGCTTTTCCATTATAGCCACCCCTTTAACGAAGCTTTTGAGGAAAGATGTTCCGTTTTTATGGTCTGATGCCCAACAGTCTAGTTCTAACCAATTGAAGACAACCTTGACTCGAGCTTCAGTCTTGATACAACCTGAGTCAGGAAAAGACTTTACAGTTTACAGTGATGCTTCGCATTATGGTCTTTGTCGCGTGTCAAAAGTGCGCGTTTAGTGCAAGTGGACACATCGAAAGTAATAAGTGATAAGCATTTATCGGATTATCGTCTCCACAGGGACTGGTAGACTTAATATGTCTTCTTCGTCTTCTTGTTCTGTAGAAAGAAGTAAAATAAAACACAAGTGATTGAGTTTGGTTTAACTAAACTAAAATAAATAAGCAAAGTAAAGAGATTGAATATTAAAGAGAGATGGGTCAGGATCCAGTTGCGTTGTATTGTGGAATTGATTGACTTGTCTCTGCTCAATGCAATCGTATATCACTGCCTCGGCAGCACTGCAGTTTCCTTCCTTGGCAGCGACGATACTGTCCACCGCGGCAATCCCTTGCTCGTGGGTAGACTTTACCAAAGTTCGGCAAAGTGTCCTTAAATGACTCCGCTTATCCCTAAGTCAGAGTGTTGTTGATGACTAATCCTCGATGATACCTCCCGGCGTGAACCAATTATAGTCACCAACCAATCTAACACTTCTTTTGGCCGCTGAAACTCTTAACCTATCCCTAGGCCGAGTTAGTGTTTCGCGATTGAAACACCGTACTTACCCCTTTCGTGAATCTAACTCTCCCGAGCTTAGATAAATGGATTACTCACAAACTTCCCTCCCGGGCTTGAATGCAAGAACAAGGAATAACAAAGGATAAGCAAACCTTGATAATTTTATTGCATTGAAACAAAGACAAAGTACAATCTCCTCTCACATATACTAAACAACCTTCACCTAAACCCTAAGAAAGCTTAGAACATGATTTAGAGAAACAAAACAAGTTATGATTCAGCTCTTTCTTCCTAGATATTCCGTGTCTATTACATTCGATGGCTAGGTCTTTATATAGACTATACCTAGGGCAAACCTTTCCTAAGTAGAATACAACTTGGAGTAGGGAACAAGTTATGTACATAATTAAAATATTTCCAAGTTTAATTCGGCTAAGGGGGCTTTCCCGCGTGGCCTTGTCTTGGGCTTTTCCTCATGCTAGCCAGTTCCGATCCATGGGCTTTAAGTCCAGAAACGTCCCTTGGATTTTTGTCTTCCAATCGCCTATAGTCTTGCTTCCTTGCTCTCAGCTGCTGTCTCGGCATCAGGTCCTGCCTCGGCCTTGTCGCTGCCGCGGCATTGGTTCTCCTGCACAGATATGAAAATGCAGTAAAACGTGCCTTTTCTGTAAATATTATTTTTATAAGCATGACTTCTAAATATATCACATTAAGTATATGCATTGGTTCAAGTGGGTGTAAATTCGGTGATTAATGCCAACAAAAGGTGTAAAAAGTGATAGTGAGTTGAGCACTTATCACACCCCCAAACTCGAACTATTGCTTGTCCTCAAGCAATGCAAACCATCAATTTGCCGAACTCTACTCTCTCTTTGTCTTACATGTCCATCTATTCTCCCCACCATAACTAGGCCTATTCTTAAGCCTTAACCTTTCGGCTACCCAAGGGTTTACCTAGAAATAAACTATAAGAATTGTGAGTGTGTGTGTTTTTGTGGACAAGTTTGATTAAAGGCTTTCTTAGATAAACTCTAAGTTCAAGACAAGTAGAATTTGGTTAAGTGTTCTCTTCTTTTCTAAACAACCAATTCTTGAGCCAATTTCGGGCACCTCAAGGATTGTGTTTTTCCCTTCTCTAATTCTTTCTTTCTTTTTGATATCCCTTAACGCATACTAGAGCCAATTTCGGGCACCTCTAGAATGAAGAAGAGTACTTGCTAAAGCTGGTGATAGGCACCTCTAGTTACTTTTTCAAAAATCTAAGTCTTTATCACCTAAGTTCATTAAAAGAATTCTTATAATCCAACAAGTCCCAAAAGTGTTTAGATTTCCTCCTCTAGTAAGCTTCTAAGTTTTCATCCTTAAGTATCCTAAGGTTAAACCTTCTTAACAGAACCTAATCATGGTAAGGAGAAAGATTTATATAGCCTTAAAGAATAAACTAAGGCAATATTGATGATAAGCAGTGCAAAAGTGTAGGCAGTTAATTCAAGTAAGGCGGGGAGGATGAAAAATAAAAAAATATCATTGGAATACTCCCTTTTTGGCAAGGCCTCGGCAGTAGATTGCTGCCTTGGCAGTGAATCTGCACCCCCAAACTCAAACCAAGCATTGTCCTCAATGCTTTATATTTGAAGAAATAATCGGGCAACACAAATATGAATTAAGCAGCATATAAAGACAGCACAAGCAATTAATATTGAATTAAGAACAAAAATTTAAAGCGACTCCGAAGAGCTGCTTGTAACAATTTTTCTCCTTGGCCTTGCTGCCGATTGCTTTCTTCTTGGTGAGGGCGATGGTTGAGCTTTTGCTTGCTGGGGCGGTTGGACTCTTGTGGGTGGTTTCCGTTGCATTGGGGCCTCGACCTTTTCTCCTTCTTCCACATCGGCCATGTCTTCGGTCAGCATTATGTCCGTTCCACCCTCTATTGTCGTGGCTCCCCCGGTGTGGTGTGTACTCGGTCCGGCGACGGTGGAGCTCTGGTGCACATAGGCATCTATCTCAGCTGATAGACTGCTCATGATGATTGGGGATCGGGGTGGAGTGCTAAAGACTGCCCTCCGCTTGGATGGTCTTCTGCTCGCAGATGATGCCGCGGCAGAATCCGCTGCCCTGGATAGGCCGAAAGCCTGGTACTATGGTTGAGGGTCCGCATGGAAGAACGGCCTTGGTCCTCCCGGAGCTGGTGTAGTCTCGGTGTAAGGGGCGGCTGTGACAAATATATTGCTGGGAAACTCTGGAAATTGCACCCCTTGGTCTAGAAAAGCGTGGAGCATCGTTTGGGAGAGTGTGCCGTTGAAATCTCTTTGGTACTCCATGTACCTCTATTGTCTGAGGTCCATCGCTGCCATCCTTTGCAAAATCTCCTGGTATGGGTCTGCTGCGGCAGAGGTGTGGGCATTATCAGGTATGTCTGCCGTGTACTGGGCCCCGACAGTAGTATCAGTCGTGAACTGCTGGGGCGTTGCTTGGACTGGCTCCGCCTGCGTGATCTGCATGACTTTGTGACAAAAGTCCCTGGTCCATCCTCGCCTTTGAGGAGTGTATTCTTCCGTATCTTCGATTGGAACACCTGCGGCAACACACAAACCTGTGATCAAACATGGGAAATATAATGGTCCCCTATCTTTCTTACCACATTGTGAATTTCACGTAGGATGATCTCTCCAACATTGATGGTTCTTTTGTTGATGATCGATTGGATAAGCAATAATCGCCTCCGGTCCACCGTGCTGTTGTGGGACGTAGAAATGAGGCATCTCTTGACAAAGGTATTCCACATCTTGGCCTCGGGGTTTAAGCTTTTTCTTGTTACGGATCCTCTATTGGTACCGGTTTCCCATGGAGTATTCGCGTAACAAAGATCGTCTTTGATTAACTCGTAATCCTCGGCAGTGATGTCTTCCAAGAATTCGGCGTGAACATCACTGTTTGGAGTGAAGCCGTGGAAGTCGTTGATGATCTCGGCATCTAACTGGACCGGCCTGCCGCGGCAGTGAACAAAGAGGGAATCTTTGCTGCGCCCGTGCGCATAGAATTCCTTTACGATTGTTGCGTTCTCCTGGACAGGTTGAAGACAGAAAATTTCCCAATCTTGGTACTTGATTCTGTCAAAAAGATAATGCTCGATGCCGTAGTTTTCATCATCCGAATGCTGGAAACCTTGTTCTTCCCATAATTATCGGGCGATGAAGGATCGGTTGAAACGATCTTCAACGTTGGCTGGGGCAAATCTCTTGTAGGTTGACATCAAGATTGTGAGATGATTTCTTGGAGGTTTACTTGAAAATATCTGGAAATTTAACGAAGAATTGTGAGTAGGCAGAGAGTAATGTGAGAGGAAGATTGTTATGAATTCTAAAGAAAACAAGAAAGTAGGAGTGAATAGTTTAAGAGGAAGGGGTTTCTTATATAGGCCTCGGCCTTGTGACCGTTTGGATCCACTAGCCGTTTTGTAGCCGTTGTTCTTTACTGCCGTTTCCTTTTCTGCCGCGGCAGGAATCTCGACAGACAAGCCGTTACACTGTTCTGCCCGTTGAGATTGTTGCGGCCCTGACACTGTTTTTCTGCCTCGGCAGAGTTCCTACTGTGAACTACTTCTCCTTTATTCTTGCTTATTATCCTAAATAGAAATTAAACACACAAAAAGAAAAGCACTTTAAAGCAAAAATAAATTCGAAAAAGTAAAAATAAACTAAACTAATCCTAATATATTAATAAAGAAAAGGGAGGAGATCATGTTACTGGTGGAGAGCATGCAAATGCATCTCCCAAGATGATTCTCTCTCGTTGGCCCGAATTGTAAAGCGGTTGTGGGCCACTCCCTTTTGTTGTGTGTCCATCCACTTTGGGCTTAATCTTTTTACCAACTAATCTGCCGAGCATTCTGCCAAGGCAGGAAATTTTTGTACTTCCTGTGTGAATTGCCTTGCACTCCTCTGGATCATCATATTTTTTTAATTTGTGGAATGCGTTGAGTTTGACTTGTTGGTCATTGACCCGCATTGTCAACTCTCCTTTTTCCATGTCAATTAGGGTGCGTCCAGGTGCAAGGAAAGGTCTCCCAAGGATGATCGGTGCATTATCATCTGCTTCACAATCAAGGACAAGAAAGTCAGCAGGAAAAATAAACTTATCAACTCTTACCAGTATGTCCTCGATTTTGCCTTCGGGTTGCACATAGGATCGATCCGCTAGTTGGAGCATAACTGTTGTAGGTTTTGCCCTTCCTGTTCCAAGGTTTTGGAAGACTGATTTGGGCATTAGATTTATGCTCGCTCCAAATTCGCATAGGGCCTTACCTTCATAATCTTTACCTATTGCACAAGGTATGATAAAGCAGCCAGGATCTTTTAATTTTGGTGGCATGCGATTGTGCAGCATTGCCATGCATCCCTCGGTAGCAGCCACTGTTTCGAACTCACCTATTCGTTTCCTCTTTGACACCATTTTCTTTAAGAACTTGACATAGTTAGGCATTTGTTTAATTGCCTCTACGAACGGTATGTTAATGTGGACTTGCTTTAGAATATCAAGGAATTTCTTGAATTGTTGATCTTGTTTTTGCTTTTTCAACCTTTGTGGGAAAGGTGGTGGTGGTCTCATCTCATCCAGGGTTTCTTTAGTTTGGAATTTAATACCTGGCACCACTGAGGTTATCGCTGTCTCGGCAGGATGTTCAGGAGTTGTTTTACTCTCTACCGGGGCAGTGTTATCAGCATCAGTTTGCCCAGCCTCTTCTTTTGCTGGATCCGCTGATTGAATTTTGCTTTCTGGGATCTTTTCCTTCAGCTGTAGACCACTCCTAGTAGTAATTGCTTTGTACTGTTCATGGCCCATTACCTTAGCAACTTCAGTATTGCTAGGTAGTCCTCCTTGTAGTCTACTGTTTATGTTTTGAGCAAACTGCCCAACCTGAGTTTCTAGCGTTTTAATAGTCGTTTCTTGATTTTGCAACCTCATCTCAGTCCTATTCATAAAAGCGTCTGTCCTTTTGATTAAATTACTATTCTCTGCCATGTATGACTCAGTTTTCATCATAAAGGCTTTGAGAGTGTTCTCTAACGAACTTATCGGTTGTTGTTGCATCTGCTACTGCGGCATTGACTGCTGGGCCTGCGGCGGCGGCAGTTGTTGCATCGGTTGCTGAAATCCTGAAGGTTGGGTGATTGGGTTTAAGGCATTGTTAGGGTTGCTCCATGATAGGTTTGGATGCCTCTTCCATGAGGGATTGTATGTGTTAGACATCATATTGTTGCGGTTGTAGTTCCCAACATACATATCGGTTTCTTAATTCATGCAATCAGAGGAACTGTGGTTACCTCCACATAAGTCGCAATAAGAATCAAGAAACCGGTATGTATGTTGGAAACTACAACCGCAACAATATGATGTCCAACACATACAACCCCTCATGGAAGAGGCATCCAAACCTATCATGGAGCAACCCTAACAATGCCTTAAACCCAATCACCCAACCTTCAGGATTTCAGCAACCGATGCAACAATTGCCGCAACAGCAGGCCCAACAGTCAATGCCGCCGCCGCAGCTGCAGCAGCAACCGGTAAATTCATTGGAGAACACTCTCAAAGCCTTTATGATGAAAACTGAGTCATACATGGCAGAGAACAGTAATTTCATCAAAAGGACAGACGCTTTTATGAATAGGACTGAGATGAGGTTGCAAAATCAAGAAGCGGCCATTAAAACGCAGGAAACTCAGGTTAGGCACCTTGCTCAAAACATAAACACTAGACCACAAGGAGGACTACCTAGCAATACTGAAGTTGCTAAGGTAATGGGCCATGAACAGTGCAAAACAATTACTACTAGGAGTGGTCTACAACTGAAGGAAAAGATCCCAGAGAGCCAAATTCAATCAGCAGATCCAGCAAAAGAAGAGGTTGAGCAAACTGATGCTGATAACACTGCCCCGACAGAGAGCACAGCAGCTCCTGAACATCCTGCCGAGACAGCGACGACCCCAGTGGTGCCAGGTATTAAATTCCAAACTAAAGAAACCCTGGATGAGATGAGACCACCACCACCTTTCCCACAAAGGTTCAAAAAGCAAAAACAGGACTAGCAATTCAAGAAATTCCTTGATACTCTAAAGCAAGTCCACATTAGCATACCGTTCGTAGAGGCAATTGAACAAATGCCTAACTATGCCAATTTCTTAAAGGACATGGTGTCAAATAGGAAACGAATAGGTGAGTTTGAAATAGTGGCTGCTACTGAGGGATGCATGGCAATGCTGCACAATCGCATGCCACCGAAATTAAAAGATCCTGGCTGCTTTATCATACCTTGTGCAATAGGTAAAAATTATGAAGGTATGGCCCTGTGCGACCTTGGAGCAAGCATCAATCTAATGCCCAAACCGGTCTTTCAAAAGCTTGGAATGGGAAGGGCGAAACCTACAACAGTTATGCTCCAACTAGCGGATCGATCCTATGTGCAACCCGAAGGCAAAATCGAGGACATACTGGTAAGAGTCGACAAATTTATTTTTCCGGCTGACTTTCTTGTCCTTGAGTGTGAAGCAGATGATAATGCACCGATCATCCTGGGGAGACCTTTCTTGCAACTGGACGCACCCTAATTGACGTGGAAAAAGGAGAGTTGACAATGCGGGTCAATGACCAACAAGTCAAACTCAATGCATTCCACAACTTAAAAAAATGTGATGATCCAGAGGAGTGCAAGGCCATTCACACAGGAAACACCAAAATATCCTGCCTCGGCAAATTATTTGGTAAAAAGATTAAGCCCAAAGTGGATGGACATACAACAAAAGGGAGTGGCCCACAACCGATTTACAATTCGGGCCAACGAGAGAGAATAATTTTGGGAGATGCATTTGCATGCACTCCACCAGTAACATGATCTCCTCCCTTTTTCCTTATCATATTATATTAGGATTAGTTTATTTTTATTTTTCTAATTTGTTTTTGCTTTAAGTATTTTTCTTTTTGTGTGTTTAATTTTTATTTAGGACAATAAGAAAGAATAAAGGAGAAGTAGTTCACAGTAGGAACTCTGCCGAGGCAGAAAAACAGTGTCAGGGCCGCAGCAATCTCAACGGGCAGAACAGTGTAATGGCTAGTCTGCCGAGATTCCTGCCGCGACAGAATAGGAAACGGCTACAAAACGGCTAATGGATCCAAACGGTCACAAGGCCGAGGCCTATATAAGAACCCCTTCCTCTTGAACTACTCACAGTTCTTCATGAAATTCCAGATTCTTTTCAAGAAAACCTCCAAGAAATCATCTCACAATCTTGATGGCAACCTACAAGAGATTTGCCCCAGCCAACGTTGAAGATCGTTTCGACCGATCTTTCATCGCCCGGCAGTTGTAGGAAGAGCAAGGTTTCTAGCATTCGGATGATGAAAACTACGGCATCGAGCATTATCTTTTTGACAGAATCAAGTACCAAGATTGGGAAATTTTTTATCTTCAACCTGCCCAGGCGAATGCTACAATCGTATAGGAATTCTATGCGCACGGGCCAAATAAAGATTCCCTCTTTCTTCACTACCACGGCAGGCCTGTCTAGTTAGATGCCGAGATCATCAACGACTTCTACGGCCTCACTCCAAACAGTGATGTTCACGCCGAATTCTTGGAAGACATCACTGCCGAGGATTACGAGTTAATCAAAGATGATCTTTGTTACGCGAATACCCCATGGGAAACCGGTACCCGTAGAGGATCCGTAACAAGACAAAGCTTAAAGCCCGAGGCCAAGATGTGGAATACCTTTGTCAAGAGATGCCTCATTCCTACATCCCACAACAGCACGGCGGACCGGAGGCGATTATTGCTTATCCAATCGATCATCAACAAAAGAACCATCAATGTTGGAGAGATCATCCTACGTGAAATTCACGAATGTGGTAAGAAGATAGGGGACCATTATATTTCCCATGTTTGATCACAGGTTTGTGTGTTGCCGCAGGTGTGCCAATCGAAGATACGGAAGAATACACTCCTCAAAGGCGAGGATGGACCAGGGACTTTTGTCACAAAGTCATGCAGATCACGCAGGCGGAGCCAGTCCAAGCAACGCCCCAGCAGTTCACGGTTGATACTACTGTCGGGGCCCAGTACACGGCAAACATACTTGATAATGCCCACACCTCTACCGTAGCAGACCCATACCAGGAGATTTTGCAAAGGATGGCAGCGATGGACCTCAGACAATAGAGGTACATGGAGTACCAAAGAGATTTCAATGGCACACTCTCCCAAATAATGCTCCACGTTTTTCCAGACCAAGGGGCGCAATTTCCAGAGTTTCCTAGCAATATGTTTGTCACAGCCGCCCCTTACACCGAGACTAAACCAGCTCTGGGAGGACCAAGGTCGTTCTTCCATGCGGACCCTCAACCAATGTACCAGGCTTTCGGCCTATCCAGGGCAGTGGATTCTGCCGCGGCATCATCTGCCAGCAGAAGACCATCCAAACGGAGGGCAGTCTTCAGCACTCCACCATCATGGGCAGTTTATCAGTTGAGATAGATGCTTATGTGCACCAAAGCTCCACCGCCGCCGGACTAAGTACACACCACACCGGGGGAGCCACGACATTGGAGGGTGGAAAGGACATAATGCTGACCGAAGACATGGCCGATGTGGAAGAAGGAGAAGAGGTCGAGGCCCCAATGCAACGGACACCACCAACAAGAGTCCAACCGCCCCGGCAAGCAAAAGCTCAACCATCGCCCTCACCAAGAAAAAAGCAATCGGCAGCAAGGCCAAGGAGAAAGATTGTTACAAGCAGCTCTTCGGAGTCTCTTTAAATTTTTCTTTTTTCTCATAATTCAATATAAATTGCTTTTGTTGTCTTTATATGCTGCTTATTTCATATTTGTGTTGCTCGATTATTTCTTCGAATATAAAGCATTGAGGACAATGCTTGGTTTGAGTTTGGGGGTGCAGATTCACTGCCAAGGCAGCAATCTACTGCCGAGGACTTGCCAAAAAGGGAGTATTCCAGTGAATTTTTTTAAATTTTCATGCTCCCCGCCGTACTTGAATTAACTGCCTACACTTTTGCACTGCTTATCATTAGTATTGCCTAGTTTATTCTTTAAGGCTATAGAAATCTTTCTCCTTACCATGATTAGGTCCTGTTAAGAAGGTTTAACCTTAGGATACTTAAGGATGAAAACTTAGAAGCTTACTATAGGAAGAAATCTAAACACTTTTGGGACTTGTTGGATTATAGGAATTCTTTTAATGAACTTAGGTGATAAAGACTTAGATTTTTGGGAAAGTAACTAGAGGTGCCTATCACCGGCTCTAGGAAGTACTCTTCTTTATACTAGAGGTGCCCGAAATTGGCTCTAATATGCGTTAAGGGATATCAAAAAGAAAGAAAGAATTAGTGAAAGGGAAAAACACAATCCTTGAGGTGCCCGAAATTGGCTCAAGGATTGGTTGCTTAGAAAAGAAGAGAACACTTAACCAAATTCTACTTGTCTTGAACTTAGAGTTTATCTAAGAAAGCCTTTAATCAAACTTGTCCACAAAAACACACACACTCACAATTCTTATAGTTTGTTTCTAGGTAAATGTTGCGTGTCAAAAGTGCGCGTTTAGTGCAAGTGGACACATCGAAAGTAATAAGTGATAAGTAATTATCGGATTATCGTCTCCACAGGGACTGGTAGACTTAATATGTCTTGAACTTAGAGTTTATCTAAGAAAGCCTTTAATAAAACTTGTCCACAAAAACACACACACTCACAATTCTTATAGTTTGTTTCTAGGTAAATGTCGCGTGTCAAAAGTGCGCGTTTAGTGCAAGTGGACACATCGAAAGTAATAAGTGATAAGTAATTATCGGATTATCGTCTCCACAGGGACTGGTAGACTTAATATGTCTTCTTCGTCTTCTTGTTCTGTAGAAAGAAATAAAGAAAAACACAAGTGATTGAGTTTTTGGTTTAATTAAACTAAAATAACTAAGCAAAGTAAAGAGAATGAAACGTCCGAAATTGGCTCTAGTATGTTTTAAGGAATATTAAAAAGAAAAATTTAGTGAAGGGAAAAAACACAACCCTTGAGGTGCCAAAAATTGGCTCAAGGATTGGTTGCTTAGAAAAGAAGAGAACACTTAACCAAATTCTACTTGTCTTGAACTTAGAGTTTATCTAAGAAAGCCCTTAATCAGACTTGTCCACAAAAACGCACACACTCACAATTCTTATAGTTTGTTTCTAGGTAAACCCTTGGGTAGCCGAAAGGTTAAGGCTTAAGAATAGGCCTAGTTATGGTGGGGAGAATAGATGGACATGTAAAACCAAGAGAGAGTAGAGTTCGGCAAATTGATGGTTTGAATTGCTTGAGGACAAGCAATAGTTCGAGTTTGGGGGTGTGATAAGTGTTCAACGCACTATCACTTTTTACACCTTTTGTTGGCATTAATCACCGAATTTACACCCACTTGAACCAATGCATGTACTTAATGTGATATATTTAGAAGTTATGCTTATAGAGATAATATTTACAGAAAAGGCACGTTTTACTGCATTTTCATATCTGTGCAGGAGAACCAGTGCCGCGGCAGCGACAAGGCCAAGGCAGGACCTGATGCCGAGGCAGCAGCTGAGAGCCAGGAAGCAAGACTGTAGGCGATTGGAAGAAAAAAATCCAAGGGACGTTTCTGGACTTAAAGCCCATGGATCGGAACTGGCTACCATGAAGAAAAGCCCAAGACAAGGCCACGCGGGAAAGCCCCCTTAGCCGAATTAAACTTGGAAATATTTTAATTATGTACATGACTTGTTCCCTACTCCAAGTTGTATTCTACTTAGGAAAGGTTTGCCCTAGGTCTAGCCTATATAAAGACCTAGCCATCCAATGTATTATACATGGAATACCTAGAGAGAAAGAGCCGACTCATAACTTGTTTTCTTCCTCTCCATTATGTTCTAAGCTTCTTTAGGGTTTAGGTGAAGGTTGCTTAGTATATGTGAGAGTAGATTGTACTTTGTCTTTGTTTCAATGCAATAAAATTATCAAGGTTTGCTTATCCTTTGTTATTCCTTGTTCTTGCATTCAAGCCCGGGAGGGAAGTTTGTGAGTAATCCATTTATCTAGACTCGGGAGAGTTAGATTCACGAAAGGGGTAAGTATGGTATTTCAATCGCAAAATACTAACTCGGCCTAGGGATAGGTTAAGAGTTTCAGCGGCTAAAAGAAGTGTGAGATTGGTTGGTGAGTATAATTGGTTCACGCCGGGAGGTATCATCAAGGACTAGTCATCAACAACACTCTGACTTAGGGATAAGCAGAGTCATTCAAGGACACTTTGCCGAACTTTGGTAAAGTCTATCCACGAGCAAGGGATTGCCGCGGTGGACAAGTATCGTCGCTGACAAGGCAGTAAACTGCAGTGCTGCCGAGGCAGTGATATACGATTGCATTGAGCAGAGACAAGTCAATCAATTCCACACTACAACGCAACTGGATCCTGACCCATCTCTCTTTAATATTCAATCTCTTTACTTTGCTTAGTTATTTTAGTTTAGTTAAACCAAACTCAATCACTTGTGTTTTATTTTACTTCTTTCTACAGAACAAGAAGACGAAGAAGACATATTAAGTCTATCAGTCCCTGTGGAGACGATAATCCGATAAATGCTTATCACTTATTACTTTCGATGTGTCCACTTGCACTAAACGCGCACTTTTGACACGCGACAGTAGCCTATTGGCTGAGTTACAGGTCAAGCCAACTTTGGCTGAGCAAATTAAGGCCAAGCAGCGTCTGGATGACTCTTTGCTTCCTATTATGCAGCAAGTGGAGCAAGGATCCACTTCTATTTATTCCTTTGATCAGGATGAGGTTCTTTGTTTTAATGGTCGATATTGTGTACCTAATGATACCGAGTTGAGAAAAACCATTCTCAGAGAGGCTCATAGTACTCCTTATGCTATGCATCCGAGGGGAGATAAAATGTATCAGAATCTGAAACAGAGATACAGTTAGGTAGGTATGAAGAATGATATCTCAGACTATGTATCCAGATGTTTGACTTGTCAGCAGGTGAAAGTAGAATATCAACATCCTTGTGGTCTTTTACAGACAATCAGGATTCCCAAATGGAAATGGGAACGAATCACGATGGACTTTGTTACCGGTCTGCTGATAAGTGCTCAAAAGATCATTATTTTATACACCTTTCATGGGCAATAAGCACTTATCTCACACTTACATGGACTGATGCATGCACTTAATATGCAATATTCAGATATTCTGTTATTATAACTTACAAAGCTAATATTTACAGAAAAATGCAGAATTTACGATATCTTTTGTACATGCAGGAACAATTACTGCCGCGGCAGGGTTGAGGCCGAGGTAGCAACTGAAGCTCCAGCATCAATATTGTAGGCGATTGGAAGAGAAAAATATGTTGGACGTTTCTGGACATGCAACACATGGATCGAAGCTGGCTAGCACGAGGAAAGCCCAAGTCAAAGGCCACGAGGGAAAAGCCGCCTAGTTGAAATAAACTTGGAAATATTTGATTTATGAGAATAATTGTAATCCTACTCCAAGTAGTATTCCTACTTAGGAAAGGTTTGCCCTAGACCTAGACTATATATACCATAGTCGTCCAATGTATAGGGGAGGCGATGTAGAGAGAGTTCAACCCTAAGAATTATTGTGTTCTTTCTTTCATTATGTTCTAAGCTTTCTTAGGGTTAGGTGAAAGTTGTCGAGTACTTGTGAGAGGAGATTGTACTTTGTTTCTCGTTTCAATGCAATAAAACATTAAGATTTGCTTACTTTTTGCCATTCTTTGTTCTTGCATCCAAGCCCGGGAGGGAAGTTTGTGAGTAATCTATTTATTTAGACTCGAGAGAGTTAGATTCACGAAAGAAGTAAGTACGGTATTTGAAAAATACTAACTCGGCCTAGGGATAGGTTGGAGTTTCAGCGGCTAAAAGAAGTGTGAGATTGGTTGATAGTTATAATTGATTCACGTCGGGAGGTATCATCAAGGACTGATTATCAACAGTGTTTCGACTTAGGGATAAGCGGAGCCATCCAAGGACACTTTGCCGAATCTTAGTGAGGTCTACCCAAGAGCAAGGGATTGCCGCGGCAGACACGCATTGTCGATGCCGAGGCAGTAATCTGCAGTACTGCCGAGGTAGAGTCATGCGATAGCATTGGACATAAACAAGTCGATCGATTCCATAGTACAACGCAACTGGATCCTGCCCACTCTCCTCATTCGTTCTCACTACCTTTATTTAGTTTTTATTTAATTAGTTTACTCAAACATCCTTCCTACTTGTGTTTTTACCTTACTTTTACAGGGCAAGAATATTAAATAAGACATATTAAGTACACCAATCCCTGTGGAGACGATACACGATAAATACTTATCACTTTATTACTTGCGACGTGTACATTGCACAATTTACGCTATTTCTACAAGCAACAAGTTTTTGGCGCCGTTGCCGGGGATTGACAACTAAATTTTGTTTTCTTTATTTTCTTGCTTTAGTTGTTTTATTTTTTTTACTTTGGTTTCTTTTTGGTGTATGACCAGGGCCAACCCATCCAATCCGTTGTACTCGATTAACCCTGAAATTGAACGTACATGGAATCGGTTGAGGAGACAAATCCAGCAAGCAAAGACAGGAAATCAAGTAGATCAAAACATACCTGTTGGACATGGAGGACTTCAGCAGCCACCCATGCCGCAGCAACCACTGCCGTAGCCCCTACTGCCGCGGCAGCTCACTTTTAGAGATTTCCTAGTGGAAGATCTGAATGGATTAAACCCTGGAGTCGTTGCACCAGAAATAGAAGCAACCCACTTTGAACTCAAACCTGTCATGTTCAATATGCTGAATACTATTGGACAATTTAGTGGGTCTGCAACTGAAGATGCCAGGCAGCATCTCAAATCTTTCATGGAAGTTTGTAACTCATTTAAAATTCAAGGAGTCCATGAAGATGTTTTGACATTAAAATTGTTTCCCTATTCACTGAGGGATAGGGCCAAGACCTGTTTAAATAGCATTCCAGCAGGATCAATAGGATCTTGGAGTGAACTCTGCCGAGATTTCATTACGCGCTTTAACCCTACTAACTTATATGATCGTATCCGTAATGAAATTACTTCTTTTCGACAGGCAGATGATGAACCAATGTACGAGGCATGGGAGCGCTATAGAGAGTTATTGCACAGATGCCCATTACATGGATTTCCCTTGTGGACACAAGTGACAATGTTCTACAATGCCACTAATGCCCCCACAAGGATGATGCTAGATGCCTCGGCCAATGGGACACTCCTTGAAAAAGATCCTAAGGAAGCTATAGAGATTCTGAACAAGCTCACAAAGAATGATTTTCAGTTCCCTACATCTAGGCGAGGGGGAATGAGACGCCAAGCCATAGTGAATGAACTCGAAACATCCAATTCAGTGGCAGTACAATTGACATCTCTAACCAAGATGGTTCAGAACATGCAATTACAACAAAATACTCATGAGGTTAAAACGATCAATTCTTCTGAGTATGTGCAAGATGAGGAAACTGGTTTTTATATGGGAAACTACAACCAGAATAATAATATGATGTCTAACACATATAATCCGGCATGGAAAAGGCACCCAAATTTTTCATGGAGCAATCCTAATAATGCCTTGAATCCCACTAATCAGACCTCAAGTTATCAGCAGCCGATGCCGCAGTAGAATATACAGCAGATGTCGTAGCAGCAGTCCGAAAGTTCGTTGGAGAACACTCTCAAAGCCTTTATGATGAAAACAGAATCATACACGGCAAAGAAAAGTAATTTCATCAAAAGGACGGATGCTTTCATGAACAAGACTGAGATGAGGATGTAAAATCAAGAAGCAGCTATTAAAACTCTAGAAACTCAAATTGGTCAGTTCGCTCAAAGACAAAACACTAGACCACAAGGAGGATTACCTAGCAATACTGAAGTTGCTAAGGGAATGGGCCATGAGCAATGTAAAGTGATCACAACCAGAAGTGGCCTACATTTAAAAGAAAAACTAAGCAGTTCAGTAAACAAAGTCCCACAGGCAATACAAGAGGAATCAGATAGGGAGGACCAGGATGTTGAACCAGAAAGTCAGGCCTCAGAAATCCCAGCAGAAAACTCTACCGAGGCAGACAAACCGGTAGCACCTCAACCAGCTGCCGAGACAGTAAAAGACCGAGTGGTGCCAGGTATTAAATTCAAAACTCATGAAACCTTGGAGGAGATGAGACCACCACCACCTTTCCCACAAAGGTTGAAAAAGCAAAAACAGGATCACCAGTTTAAAAAATTTTTAGACATCCTAAAACAAGTCCACATCAACTTGCCATTCGTTGAGGCAATTGAACAGATGCCTAATTACGCTAAGTTCTTGAAAGACATGATATCTAAAAGAAAAAGGCTTGTTGAGTTTGAAACAGTGGCAGCAACTGAAGGATGCATGGCAATGCTGCACAATCGTATGCCTCCAAAATTAAAGGATCCTGGATGCTTTACCATACCTTGTGCGATAGGTAACCATTATGAAGGAAAGGCCCTATGTGACTTGGGAGCAAGCATTAACTTAATGCCGAAATCAGTCTTCCAAAAGCTTGGAATAGGAAGAGCAAAACCCACAACTGTGGTACTTCAACTAGCGGATAGATCATTTGTGCACCCTGAAGGAAAAATTGATGACATATTGGTAAGGGTAGAAAAAATTATTTTTCCCGCTGACTTCCTTATCCTTGATTGTGAAGTAGATGATAATGCGTCAATCATATTAGGGAGGCCTTTCTTAGCAACTGGACGCACCTTAATTGATGTGGAAAATAGAGAGTTGACAATGAGGGTTAATGACCAACAAGTCAAACTCAATGCATTCCACAATTTAAAAAAATATGATGATCCAGAAGAGTGCAAAGCCATCCACACAACAGACACCAAAATATCCTGCCTTGGCAGCATGCTCGGTAGGCTATTTGGCAAAAAGATCAAGCACAAAGTGGAAGCAACACATAAGGATGGACATAAAGCAACAGAGAGTGGCCAACATCTGAATTATAATTCTGGCCAACAAGAGATAAACACCTTAGGAGATGCATTTGCATGCACTCCTCTAGTGACTTAATCTCTTCCCTTTTCTTTTTATATTATTGTATTAGGATTAGTCTAGTTTATATTTACTTTCCATATTTATTTTATGCTTTCATTATTTTTCTTGTTTTTGTTCAATTATTTTTAGGTTAATAAAGCAAGGATGAAGGAAAAATAGTTCACAACAAAAATTCTGCCGAGGCAGAAAACAGTGTTAGAGCCGCAGCAATCCCAACGAGCAAAAAAGTGTAAGGGCTAATCTGTCGAGATTTTTGCCACGGCAGTAAAGGCTAACGGCTACAAAAAGGATAGTGGTTTCAAACGGATACAAGGCCGAGGCCTATATAAGTACCTTCCTTCTCTTGAACTATTCACTCTTGCATTCTTGTTTTCTTTTGAATATTTGCTAATCTTGCTCTCATCATACTCTCTACCTAGCCTTTTTGAAATTTTCAGAATCTTTCCAAGAAACTCTTCAAAATCCTCAAAACTCATCCATGGAATCATACACTCGCTTTGCCCCTGCCGTTGTTGAAGACCGATTCAACAGATCTTTCGTTGCTCGGCAGTTATGGGAGGAACAAGGGTTCCAACACTCGGATGAGGAGAACTACGGCATCGAACACTTCTTGTTCGATAAAATTAAATATCAAGATTGGGAGATTCTTTGCCTACAGCCTGCCCAGGAAAATGCCACCATAGTGCGGGAATTTTATGCACATGGGCCGAGCAAGGATTCTCTCTACGTCCACTGCCGGGGTAGGCCGATCAAGCTTGATGCCGAGACAATCAACCAATACTATGGCCTCATACCTATCCGCGATATCCATGCCGAATTTTTTAAAGAAGTTACAAACGAAGACTACGAGTTGATCAAAGATGACCTTTGCTACAACAACACCTCTTGGGAAACCGGTGCCCATAGAGGATCTGTAGCAAGGCAGAATCTCAAACCCGAGGCCAAGCTTTGGAACACCTTTGTCAAGAGACGCCTCATACCCACCTCCCACAACAGCATGGTAGACCGTAGGAGATTGGTGCTCATCCAATCCATCATCAACAAAAGGAGCATCAACGTTGGAGAGATCATATTACGAGAATTTTACGAATGCGGTAAGAAGGAAAGAGGGTCATTATATTTCCCTTGTTTAATCTCTGGTTTGTGCATTGCTGCAGGTGTACCAGTGGAAGATACAGATGAATACACTCCAAACAGGCAAGGATGGACGAGAGACTTCTGCCATAAAATAATGCAGATCACGCAGGCAGAACCATTCCAGGCAACTCCTCAGCAATTCACTGCCAACTTCACTGTCGGAGCCCAGTACACAGCAGATATGCCTGACACTGCCCACACCACTGCCGCAGCAGACCCATACCAAGAGATTCTACAAAGGATGGCTGCCATGGACCTTCGTCAACAAAGATACATGGAATATCAACGCGACTTCAACAGCACACTTGCACAGATAATGATGCAAAATTTTCCAAGTCAAGGGATGCAGTTTCCATAATTCCCAGCAAACATATTCGTCACAGCAGCACCTTACACAGAGACCACTCCAGCCCCAGGGCCGAGGCTATTTTTCCATTCTCAACCTCAACAACTGTTCAATGCGGCTGGCCCATCTAGGGCAGCAGGCTCTGTCGCGGCATCTTCAACCAGTAGAAGACCATCAAAGAGGAGAGTTGTCTTCAGTACTCCACCACGATCACCCATCCCCATCGGTAGTCTCTCTAGAGAAATAGATGAGTATGTACATCAAAGCTCATCCAATGCCAAGCCAAGCATTCATTATGCCGAAGCAACAAACGTTGAAGAGGAAGGAGGGACAGACATAATGCATATGGAAGAAATTGCCGACGAAGAAGAAGGAGAAGAGGTGGATGCTCCTTTACAAAGGACACCACCCACACGAGTTCAACCGCCCCAGCAAGCAAAACTACAACAATCACCAGCACAAGGATCAAGGATGAAAGAGCCAGCAGGGAGGCCTAGAAAAAAATTATTACCAATAGCCCTTCGGAGTCCATTTAAATACTAAGCTTTTCCTACCTTTAATTCTTAACTAATTTAATTTTTGTTGAAATATTGACCTGCTGTGTGATTAGAGCATTGAGGACAATGCTCAGTTTGAGTTTGGGGGTGTAGGTGCACTGCCGAGGCAGCCCGCTGCCGTGGCTTTACCATGAAAGGGAGTAAAATTTTTGCCTTATTTGAAAATATTTTTTTAGTGCATCTATCTGCTTCTTAATTGATTTACTGCCTTTACTTTTGCACCGCCTTTCATCAGTGTTGCCTTAGTTTATTCTTTTAAGGCCATATAAATCTTTCTCCTTACCATGGCTAGGTTTTGTTTTAAAGGATTAACCTTAGAATACTTAAGGTAGAAAACCTAGATGCTTGCTATAAGGTTAAGGTTATAAACACTTTTGGGACTTGTTTGATTTAGGAGTTCTTTTAATGAACTTAGGTGATAAAGACTTAGATTCTTGGGAAAGTGACTAGAGGTGCCTATCACCGGCTCTAGAAACGCTCTTCTTCATGCTATAAGTGCCCGAAATTGGCTCTAGTATGCTAAAGAAAGAAAAGAAGGAAATAAAAAACACATACCTTGAGGTGCCCGAAATTGGCTCAAGCTATTGATGTTTTAAGAAGAGAACACTAGATCCAAATCTATTTGTCTTGAACTTAGAGTTTGTATAAGAAAGCCTTTAATCAACCTTGTCCACAAAAACGCATACACTCACAAAATCTTATAGCTTGTCTAAGAAAGCCCGGGAGGGAAGTTTGTGAGTAATCTATTTATCTAGACTCGGGAGAGTTAGATTCACGAAAGGAGTAAGTACGGTATTTGAAAAATACTAACTCGGCCTAGGGATAGGTTGGAGTTTCAGCGGCTAAAAGAAGTGTGAGATTGGTTGATAGTTATAATTGATTCACGCCGGGAGGTATCATCAAGGACTGATTATCAACAGTGTTTCGACTTAGGGATAAGCGGAGCCATCCAAGGACACTTTGCCGAATCTTAGTGAGGTTTACCCAAGAGCAAGGGATTGCTGCGGCAGACACGCATTATCGATGCCGAGGCAGTAATCTGCAGTACTGCCGAGGCAGAGTCATGCGATAGCATTGGACAGAAACAAGTCGATCGATTCCATAGTACAACGCAACTGGATCCTGCCCACTCTCCTCATTCATTCTCAATACCTTTATTTAGTTTTTATTTAATTAGTTTACTCAAATATCCTTCCTTCTTGTGTTTTTACCTTACTTTTACAGGGCAATAATATTAAAGAAGATATATTAAGTACACCAATCCCTGTGGAGACGATACACGATAAATACTTATCACTTTATTACTTGCGATGTGTACACTGCACAATTTGCGCTATTTCTACACGCAACAGATTTGACCCCATCTAGGAAGGATTTTGTCTGGGTTGTTATGGATAGGTTCACAAATTCAGCTCACTTTATTCCTGTTCGGATCACTTATTCTCTGGAGAAGCTGGCTAAATTGTATATTTTTGAGATTGTCAGACTGCATGGAGTGCCTTTATCTATCATTTCTGATTGAGATCCGAGGTTTACTTCCCGTTTTTGGATAGCTTTATAGTCTGCTTTGGGTACCCGTTTGAATTTCAGTACGTCTTTTCATCCTCAGACGGATGGTCAGTCTGAGAGAGTGTTATAGATCCTGAAGGATATGTTATGGGGTTGTGTGCTAGACTTCCGAGAAAGTTAGGAAAATTTCTTGCCTTTGGCAGAGTTTGCATATAATAACAGTTACCAGGCTAGCATTCGTATGACACCTTATGAGGCCTTGTATGGTCGTAAGTGTCGTACTCCTATCTGTTGGACCGAGTTGTATGATAAAAAAACTATGGGTCCTGAGTTGATTCAGGAAACTGAGAAGACTGTCAGGTTGATCCGAGATCGCCTGAATGAAGCTTTTGATAGACAGAAATCTTATGCTGATCGGAGGAGAAAAGACATCGAGTTTAAAGCTGGTGATCAGGTTTTCTTGAAAGTCTCTCCATGGAAGAAAGTTCTGAGATTTGGGCGTAAGGGCAAGTTGAGCCCGAGGTATATCGGACCATACCGTATCTTGAAAAGAGTTGGGTCTGTTGCATATAATCTTGAGTTACCTCCTCAGCTTAGTCGTATTCATGATGTATTTCATGTATCCATGTTGAGACACTAGCATCCGGACCCGAGTCACATTATTCAGGTTCAGGATGTTGAGCTACGACCCGACTTATCCTATGAGGAGGAACCTGTTCAGATCCTAGAGTTTGATGAGAGAATTCTAAGAAGGAGAGATATCCCCATGGTTAAAGTTCAATGGAGAAACCGTAGCCCTTCTAAGGCTACCTAGGAGATCGAGGAATCTATGAGGGAACAGTTTCAACATCTGTTCAGTTCAGGTAAATTTCGAGGACAAAATTTCTTTTTAGGGGGGAGAGTTGTAACACCTTTAAAAAATGGGGAAAGTGAGGTTGTAGGGTGTTGGACCCACAACCTCATGGTTCTTGGCCTGAATACCTAACCATTTGAGTTGGTCAACTGTTGAGATATAATCTCTCATTTCTGCCTTTAATCTAACCTTATTCTAGATAATAATAAAAAAATAAATAATAATATTCGAATTATAAACCTTATCCCAATAGATCTGGAACCTTCTCCCATATTCAAACCAAATTAAATCTTTCATCTCCTCTCACCTTCCCTATCACAAATCAAACCACCAATCACTGTTGCCGCCTCATCGTTGGTCCGTAGCCCTCACCGCCGGCACCATCTGAATCATCGTCATCCTCTGAAGAAAACCCACCGATCCACACACTTATCGGCCGCCGCGATCGTTGAGAATCGAGGCCGAAAGCTTCGTCGGAGTTAGGGTTTAACCCTTTTGGATTTCTGCCGATTTCGGCCACCACCGATGTTGATCCAGCGCGTCACCGGTCCCTTCTGGTTCATCATTCAAGGGCGAGCAAAAGCCCTCCAATCTTGCACCCATGAAACGCCGGCAAGAGCTTCATCGGAAATTTTCTCCGATTTCGTAAATAGGTAAGTTTCTTAAAATTCGAAGTTGTTTTCTTGGTTTATTGATTAAAATCTGGTTTTTGTTAAATTTGGAGGTGTTTCTAAGGCCGAAATGGTAATTTTCGACCGATTAAGGTCGTGCGTGCCCTTCATGTAACATCCCGGTTTTGGAGTTAGTAGCTTGAGTGTTAGTTGGGGAAATTCGGTTCGGATCGAATCGGATTCCTAGGGTTCGTTATTCCGGGAAAAATTAAAATAATAATATTTTAATCGGATAAGTAATAATTTTGTGAAATGGTTTTAAAAATATTAAAATGGTGTTTTAAAGTTAAAGGAATATTATTTGAGCCTTAATTTGATTTTTAATTGGGCTTAATTTTGTACTAGTGACTAAATTGTAATTTTTGGAAAAGTTTAGGGGTCTAAGTGATTTTCGGAAATAAGGATTTTTAGTGACTAAATTGGAAAACAAACCATACTTAGAATCCTTAGAGGACAATAAACCCAATTTATTTTTAATTAATGATTTATCCACCAAAATTGTTTTTAAATGGTTTTATTTTAGATGACAATTTTATTTTCTTTTGTAACTTCCCATTTTCCCATCTTTTCTCTCAAAATTTTCTCTCCATCTTCTTCTCCAAATTTCTTCAATTACTTGCTGATTTCATCATCATTTTCTACAAGATTTATTTCATTTTACTCATCCTTTCATTCTCTACAAAACCTACTCATCAATTTTGCAAAAATCAACATCATTTTCAAGGAAATCAAGAAAGGCTTTCTCATCTTTTTGGTGGATTTAATCTCAAAGGTAATAATCTGATTTCTAATCTTTTTCTAAGGTTCTTAATTTATTGAAGTTCCCAAGTATTGGCTTGCTAGTTAACATTTGATATTTAATTTTTGTGTTTTTAATTCAAGATCTATGAGTTTTATGATAGTTTTTGTGAAATCTTTTGAGATCTCAATTGATGCTGGATTTAGGATGATTTAAATATGATGTTAGGTCAATTAAATGATTGATTGAGTCTTGAAATGATTTAACAACAAATTAATCCCGGAATAATGCAATGATGGTGTTTTAAGGTGGTTTTCGGTTGTTTTAGGGGTTGTTTTAAGTGTTCTGCTCTTGCTGGAGGTATAAGGATGGTTTGGAAGTGTTTTTAGTTCATAATTGAGGTGGATTAGATGTTAGATTCATAAGGTTAAGGGCTGATGTTGTTTCGGATAAGTTTCGGCTTAGTTTTCGGTCTTTTCGGCAAGGTTTTCGATAGTTTTGTGAAGGTTTAATGTGGCTGCTATTTTGGGCATGTTATGATGTGAATATGCTCTGTTTTTAATGTTGTAGAGGAAGTGCAAGAAGGTCCGTAAGTGGCTGGTGTGTTGGCGTTGTCGTCGGAACATCGGCGAGGGCTCGTTTCGCTTGTCGGTGAGTGATTTCGGGTTAAAAGTGAATCGCATTGGTTCGGTTCTGTTTTGGGGGCTATGGAATAGTGTGAAAACTTTCCATAGTTCAAGAGTAAGTAAAGTAAATGATTTTGATGCATTATTGTGAGTTTCGGCTATTTTCGGTAATGGCATTTATGATGATGATTTAATGAGATTTTGAAAATGCATAAGTATGATTTTGAAATGATGCATGAATGTGTTAATTGCTTGAAATGTATGACTTTTAAAGACATCCATGGTTTATGAAAACATGAAAAATGAAGTGGAATATGATATGGTTATTTGCCTTACATATGATGGTGCCATTGAGCATGACTTTTGGTTCATTTGTTGAACACATTATGGATGCATTATGAGCAGCAAATTAGCATGCATACTGGAACTTGATATTGGCTTAGTGACACTAACTTTAGATTCGAATACAAATGACATGTCATTAGGATTGAGTGCACTATAAATATTATGGAAATAAAGGAAAAATGTCTACACGTAACAAGGGTGACTTTGTGTCCAACCGTGCGTGGTAGAGCTGCCTACACGTAACAAGGGTGACTATGTGTCCAACCGTACGTGGTAGAGCTTGATAATGGTGACTTCGTGTCACGTCAATGGTGACTTCGTGTCATGTCAATGGTGACTTTGTGTCATGACGAGACTAAAGGTCTCTAATCAATGGATCCGTGTATTCGGTGAACTTAAGGTTCACATTAAGTGATCATTAGAAAGCCAATATACATACATGGAATAACTTGGAACATTGTGCGATATTTGTGAAATGAATTGATAATGCCATGCATACTCAAGGAAAGGTTTTTGGTATTATGAACATGAACATGATTTGTTAAGCATGCTTGGTTTTAGAAAGGCATTACAAGTTTTGGTTTTAAATATGGTTTTAATTTGATGCATTGATGATCTTGTTTAGAGGTTCCTCACTAAGCATGTTTTGCTTAAGCTCTCTTTTCATCTTTGCAGAAAAATAGAGACATTTGGGGATGCATTTGGAGCAAGAGGACCAAGGGGAAAAGACCTCACCTATTTGGTATGATTTGCAAATAAATTGGGGTTTGGCAATGTGTAAAACTATCCCTTGTGAGAGTGTGTTTTGCTTTGGTTAATGACCTTTAATAAGACCTTGTATTGCCTTGATTGTGGTTTGATGATTGGTGATATTGTTTTGAATTGTTTGTAGCATGTACATGCATCAATGTTCTCGTTTTTAATCATAACATAGGAAGCTTGTCTATAGATAATTTTGGGGTCTTGGATGTTGGTAATTGTATGTATTCAGTTGTCCATTATGTTTAAGAATTATGCATATAGTTGATGGTGATTAATGGATGTGTCCTGAGTCGGTTGAATTCACTTGGTGTGACGGAATTTTTAGGTTCTAGGCACAAAGTTTCGAAACCTTAGGGAAGGTTTCGAAACCTTTGACAAATAGTTTCGAAACCTTCAGGAAGGTTTCGAAACCTTGCGGGCAATTTTGATTCTGGACCCTTACTGGATGCGAAAAGTTTCAAAACCTTCGGGGAAGTTTCGAAACCTTTTACATAAAGTTTCTAAACCTCTAAGGAAGGTTTCGAAACCTTTGGCTGCCAGGAAATGGAAGTTGCTGGAAATTGCATTTTAGTCCCGGATATCCTTCTTTGTTCAATTAGGGCATCTACAAATGTTATTTTGAGCTGAATTTTCACTTGGATGCATAAAGTTGATTAAATTTCAAGATGGATAACTTAATTTTGACGAAGTCCTCATAATTTGTAAGATTTACATTTTGGTCCCTAGATTAGTGAAACATGCAATTGATGATGTTAGAATGCTCCGTTTGTTTTGAGATTTACCGTGAGGGATACTTGTATGCTTAATTAAACTTTGATGGAAAGAATTTCTACTTTGTCATTAGAACATAGAAGTTTTACGTTTTAGTCCTTAATTTACTTAAGTGTTTAATCGAATGCTTGTTTGTTATCGAATTGCTTCCGTTAATGCTCTATATGAGATCAAGACTTTTATTAACATAATTAATCATGCATCTAGTTAAGAAAAAAAATATATCGGTTTCAGGGTTGTTTATCGAATCGGACCTTCGCGGGTTTGGTTCGATATTCCCCGTGTAACCCGTTAGTGCTGGTTCCGTCTAGGCCGGGCTAAGGGGGTTACACTTCACGCTTTGCCGAAAGCGATTTCTGGTCACCGTGTATGACTTTCTGGAGATGACCGGTCCGAACCGGTCCTACCCGGTCCAACCCGTGTTGAACCGGTCATAATCGATCCTGAACCAGACCGAGCCGGTCCAATCCGGACCGAACAGATCAACCCAAGTCAACAGTTGACCGACTTGACCCGTTGACCCGACCTGTTGACCCAACCCGTTGACCGAACCGTGACCATTGACCAGTGACATCAGCATGACGTCAGTGTTGTTTGCTGATGTGGCTGCTGATGTTGCAGCTGACATCAGCGTTGACTTTGACCAAAAAGTCAGAATTTTCAAAAACTCCTATTTTATGTTTTTCGACGTCCTGAGTCCATTTGTGAAGTCCGTTTTTCAAAATTCGAACCCGAAAGCCTCCAATTTTGACTTTAAAATTTCGAGTTAAATTTTTCTTCTAAGTTAAGTTAAGTCTAGAGTTTTAAGTAAAGTCTAATATCAATACCTGTTTATTTGTAGGATCTCATAGTCCTCCCGTTCGTGTACTGGCCCAACCCAGTTCCTCCCATTTTGACCGATCCCGAGATCCGATCTTAACCCGTATGTATTTAAACTCAGATAATAAACAATTCAGTATTTTAAACTCCGGTATTAATATAAATTTAATCTTGTATCTTTAGGATCCAATACTGCTGCAGAGCGAGGCTCGAATGCCCAATAGATCACCTGTCTGTTTCTACCCATTTTGTGGTGTGTTCCTTGTGTGCTATATGACTGTATACTACTGTTTTCCCCATTTTAAACGAACCTAGCATGTGCACAAGATTGTTTTCCCATATTTTACATAGACATTTATTTTGAACCTTAAGCATGATTCCTGCTATTACTGCATACCTGTTACTTTTGGATTGGGATGTTGTGAAGTGTTTGAGTTTCGATTCAACCTTGATCCAGTTGGTAATTCCACCTGTTTACAGTTCCTAGCTTCGGTTAGGGTAATTTCGCCTGTTATCGGTTCCCGTGCTACAGCCGGGGTAATTCTGCTTGTTCCCTAAGGTAATTCCTTAGGCTGGTACCTTCGCCTTATTGGGCTTAGGTTAATGCCTGTATCATATATTGCTGTAGGGAACTGTATTCAGGAGTTAGGTTAGAGGGTAGCATATCATCCACATACATGATTTGTTTTTCTGATATTACTGTTTATTTGTTTTTACCTGTGATTTGTATGCACTGTTGGGACTCACTGGGCTCCATAACTCATACCCGTTTTCTTTCCCCTTTCAGATATCCGTAGATAGGCATCCCAAATTTGACATTTGGAGGATCTACGCATTTTCTAGTTATTTATTTTGATGTAATGTTTGAATCTTTTGAATTTCAATTAGGGTGACATGTGCCACTATTTTGCTACTGATGTGTGAATTTAATTTGTGCACAATGTTTTAAACGTTTTATATTTTGAGGCTAGCGGTTTTATTATATATTTCATTTTAGATGATGATATCGAGATTAAGTATTTTTGTTACAGATTTCATGATTTTATTTAATTTTGGATTTATGTTGAACTATTGTCATTACAGGTTATTTTGATTTTTGTTTGGAACCTTTTTATATTTGTTTTTGTTCGAGAAAAAAAGATGTGACCTCTCTAGGTCGGGCTTTCCGCATAGGCCGGTCTAAGGAGGGTTACATATTAGATTTGGGAAGATGAGAGCACTCCTTGGTCAGTTCAGACAAGCATTGGTTTCTTGGACAATAATTTTGCGCACGTCGATTGAACAACCGTAGATGATAGAGTGGAGTAGCATCATACTTTTCAGGCTGACCGTGGTGTGGTGGGAAGTCGGCATGAGTTTATGGCATAGGAAATGATTCCACAGTCGCGTCTTTGGCAATAACCGCTCGCGGTTTACCGATCTTCTATTGTCTTGTTGGTCGTTCCACTCTGTCTCCACCAAACATAAATCTTTCTTCACCCTTTGATAGGTTTCAAACTTGGCAAGTACACCCTAAACTTGATTAATGCCAATCAAGTATGCCCTAAACTTATCAAATGCAAATACCACGACAAGTAACTCTTTTTTTGTGGTAATGTAGTTAAGTTGTGCATCATTCAATGTTCGAATAGCATAATAAATGACATAAAAATTTTACCTCGTCGTTTCCCTAAGATTTCTCCCACGGGATAATCACTATCATGACACATCAACTCGAATAGCAATGTCCAATCCGAGGGAACAAAAATAGGTGCGGTGATGAGGCTTTGCTTCAGTTCTATGAATGCGCCATGACAATTTTGACCAAAAACAAAATGTTTATTTTGTTGCAACAAAATGCACAAGGGTTTGGAGATCTTAGAGAAATCCTTGATGAATCTCCTATAGAATCCTGCGTGTCCAAGGAAACTTCTTATGCCCTTAACAGAAGTTGGGGATGGTAGCTTCTCAATGACCTCAATTTTAGCTTTATCTACCTCAATGCCTTTGTGTGAAATTTTGTGGACCAATATTATGCCTTCCGTCACCATGAAGTGACATTTTTCCCAATTTAGCACAAGGTCAGCTTCTTCACATCGCTTTACGAACTTCACGAGATTGCCAAGACAATTTTGAAAACTATCACCAGAAACGGAGAAATCATCCATGAATATTTCAAGAAAGTCCTCAACCATATCATAGAAAATAGCTTACATGTAACGCTAAAAAGTTTTTGGGGCATTACACAAACCAAAGGGCTTCCTCCGGAAAGCATAAGTGCCATAAGGACACGTGAATGTGGTCTTTTCTTGGTCCTCAGGTGCTATGAAAATTTGATTATAACCCGAATATCCATCTAAGAAGCAATAATAAGCTTTGCCCGCTAAATGATCCAACATTTGATCAATGAAGGGTAAAAGAAAATGATCCTTCTTCGTAGCCTTGTTAAGCTTGCGATAGTCCATACAAATCCTTCATCTAGTCATGATGCGTGTAGGTAATAGCTCATTATCTTCATTGCTCACCACATTTGTTCCTCCTTTTTGGGAACACATTATACCGGGCTCACCCATGAACTATCAGATATTGGGTAAATAATTCCAGCATCAAGCCATTTGATAATTTCTTTCATCACGACTTTCTTCATAATAGGGTTGAGTCTGCGTTGTGGCTCTATGGAATTGCCATGATATTCTTCGAGAAGTATCTTGTGAATACAGATGGTTGGACTAATCCCTTTCAGATCTGCCATGGTCCATCCTATTGCCTATTTATGCTATGAAAAAACATCAAGTAGACTTTTCTCTTGAGCAGAATTAAAATTTAAGAAAATGATCACATGCAATGTTTCCCAAACAATAGGTTATCGTTCAAAAACAAGCAGTGGAGTTGAGATTAGCAGAGCAAGCACATGCACTAAAGATTATATGGTAAATGATAATTGTTTACTCCTAGTAGTTGGTGGCATAGTTACATAAATATAGGTTAGTATTCATGCATCTGATTTTAAGAATTGAAAATGTATAAAGCCCATGAAAGGGCATAATATGTTTGATTGATGTGCTTGATTTGTTATTTTAATAGTTTTTTTTTTGTTTTGAATGGTAATGAAATAGATAATACGAGTCAAATATAAAAGCATTTAATCTATATATGAAATAAGTATAAAAATTTGAATGGATCAATACTTTTAACATATATATAAGTTTCAATAGAAAGGCATGGTTCGAATAGAATGCTATTTTTGGAGGGATATATGATAAGAATAAGACCTAAATGGTAAAATATGGTATAAGTTCTGTATGGTTGCATGTTATGCTAGTTGTGTGCTAGTAAAGAATAAAATGCATTATGACATGAATAAGATCAAATGATATATGGTTTGTATAGGTAATTTGTCTCATTGTTTCAAACAGGATGGAATTAGTATAGTGATCTCTAGATTTGAATGGTTCATGCATGAATACATGAGAACGACCGGCTAATTACAAAATAACGGAGGTTGGTCTCGCATCTCCTATGTCAAGCTTCACAAAAAACTTATTTAGGCAT
The DNA here is from genome assembly GCA_035048815.1 of Abelmoschus esculentus. Classification (NCBI taxonomy): domain Eukaryota; kingdom Viridiplantae; phylum Streptophyta; class Magnoliopsida; order Malvales; family Malvaceae; genus Abelmoschus; species Abelmoschus esculentus. The sequence goes on along the minus strand of JAUCBN010000061.1, from coordinate 889,807 downwards.
GAGATTCACACTTAATCCAAGATCACAAAGTGCCTTCCCAGCAAAAGTGTCTCTAATAGAACATGAGATGATAAAGCTGCTCGGATCCTTTCTTTTAAACGACAATTTTCTCAAGGCAGAACAATACTCTTTTACAGTGGCAATTGTCTCAAACTTCTCCATTTTCCTCTTCTTCATAACTATCTACTTGATAAATTTGGCATAAGTGGGCATTTGCTCAATTGCCTCCAAGAAAGCCAAGAGTGGGACATTGATATACAACTGATTGAATTTGTCAACCAATTTATTTAATTAGACCTCATCATTATGCTTCTTCAGCCTTTGGGAAAAGGGTGGTGGAGGTCTAACTTCTTCCACTGGTGGTGTAGGAACTACTTTTACCATGACATTTTTGCTAGATCCATCAGCGAGTTCACTCGAAAAACCTTCATCATTGTCCTTTTCCTCGAGAGTTTGTTCAAGCATTACCTTATCTTCATGCACAGGTTTGGTTATAAGATCATTACTCTTCTTTCCCCCAAACTTATCTTGTAGATTAATTTGGGTGCCACTCTTTAGTGTAAGTGCACTACATTGCTATTTACCATGTGGCTTAATGACCTTAGTGTCACTTGGCAGATGTCATGGTTGACGTTCCTGTAATGTCGAGGCAATTTGGCCAATTTCACTTTCTAAAGTTCGCAATGAAGCACTGTGGCTTTGTAATAACGTGTCTTGATTCTTGATGGTTTTCGTATGCTCTTGAAGTATTATCTTTGTACTTAAAATAAATTCTTGGATGGTCTCTTCTAAAGAACTGGTGTTAGTTGATGATGATGTCCCCTTATTTGAAATATGCCAAGGAATATTCTATTGAAATTCTAGGGCTCATTAGCATTCAGATTCCGAGCTGGTGGATTAGGATTGTTGGATCCTTGGTTTCCCATGAGAAATTCGGATGTTGACGCCATCCTAGATTATATGTGCTGGAATAGGGATTATTATTGCTTCTATTGAAATTGCCCACATAATTAGTTGTCTCTTGATTCCTTGGGCACTCACTCTCATGGTGATTGCCATGACATAACAGGCAAACAAAATTAGTCATTTTCACTTCCTTCACTTCATTAGAACGTTGCATGTTCTTATAGTTGAGAGTTAGGCGGATACTGAGTTCTTAGCATCAAGCTCAAAAGTATCTTGCGCCTTCCTTCCAGTTCTAAGCCTTGTAGAAGGAAATTGATAATCATTGTTGGCAATTCTATCAAGAATATCGAATGGCTCCTCGGGTGATTTGTCTAGCAATGTGACATTTGCCGAGGCATCCAAAATCATTTTAGTAGGTGTATTGATTCCATTTTAGAACATTACAACTTGATTCCAATCTTCAAAACCATGATTAGTACATTTTCGAAGCAATTTCTTGTAACGATCCCAACATATATACATAGATTCATCGTCACCTTTTTGGAAAGAAGCAACGTCGTTTCTAAGATGGGTATTCAAATTTGGTGAATTATACCGCAACAAAAAGCTTTTACATAGATTAGCCCATGACTTCATCTAACTGGGTGGTACTCCACTCAACTATGCCCTTTCTCGGACACATAAGGAATAAGGAAATAGTTTAAGCTTCAACATATCCTTATGCATTCCTTGTTGATGGAATGAGTCATAGACTTCCAAGAAAGCATGAATATGTTGTCTAGCGTCTTCATGATGCATACCCCATGTAATAACCCATTCACAAAACCCATGTATTTTATTAGACCTAGATCCAATATAAAAACCTATTACAATAACCTAAATATTACAAACTAAGCCCATAACCGGTAGCCCACTAACCTAAATATTACAACCCATATCCAAACCCAATACCAAAATTAAACCCAACCAAACTTTAACTAACCCTAAACTAATCCCATTACCCTAACCCTAACCGGCTGCCGCCCCTTCATTGCCCCACTTTCCAGTTGTCCGCGCGTGGCCTCCACGCGCGGCTATTCGAATTGCGCGTGGTGGTCACGCGCTCTCCCATTCGTCGAGGAGGTCGGCCACCGCCCAAGCCACGTGAAGACTCCACCGGCCGTGTCCATTCAACCTGCAAAACCAGAAAATTATTAGATCTATTTTTCAGATCTAAAAAAGTAGGATAAGAAACTCACATTTCTTTTTCGTATAATATGTTGTAAAATGCACGGGTATAAATACCCCTTTGAACATGCATGTAACCGGTTAGAAACCGGTGGAAGAAAATCAATCAAAAAAACATTATTCGAAGCAAAAACACAACCAATAGTCACGCAAATATTAAAAAAAAAAAAGAAGAAAGAACGGGTACCAATCGGAAGCAAAAAAAGAAGCGAAAAAGGTAAAAAAAAAGGGAACCCGAGTACTTATCTTTCAGATCTACGTTGCTAGGGGCATCTTTTCGAAAAACCGAGTGCAGATCCGTGTTCATCGCGTCGAGGAGAGCCGGAAAGTGTATTTCTTTTTTAGTTCCGACCACCGGCACGGCGGCCGGAGGAAGCAGCCGGCCGGCCTCCTGGAGAGCTTTCAAAGCTCTGGTATTTCTGGTTTTGAGGAGAAGAAGCAAATGAGAAACAGCAAAAAAAAAAGAAGGAAAAGGATATATATATTGCGCAAAACGGCACCGTTTTGGTGCCGGTTCTTATGGCCCAAAACGGCGTCGTTTTGAACCTGGGCACCCGAGACCAAACCCGATCCAGACCTGGATCCGCGTGTAACCCGGGAAAAGGGGAAAATTACACGCGTGGTCCCTGCATTTCCAAACTATTCTTACTCCGGCCTCCCAGCTTGCACCGAGTTCCAATTTGGTCATTGTTTTTGCTTAATTAAGCATAATACTTTTAATTATTTTCAATTTCATCCTTATTATATATTATTTAACCCCTAAATGTTTTTTTTTTGCAGATTAGTCCCTGAAAAATCATAAATTTCTTATTTTAATATTTTATTATTATTATTAAATGTTTATTAACCGTTTTTATTACAGATTCGATACCGGATTATATTTTTGATCGTATAAAATATTATGTAACCGACAGGTGCCAATTTTGGGCGTTGTAGGGGTGCTCACCCTTCCTTACGCGTAACAGACTCCCGGATCCAACTCTGATTCCGCAGACCCTAATTTGGTGTTCCAATCGCACCGTACAAAAACGATTGGTGGCGACTCCCCGGACGAATTCCGGTGATTACAGCTGGCGACTCCGCTGGGGACATATTTTTGCGAGTTAAGCCGCAACATCGGTTACATTTTATTTAACGATCGAAAATATAAATTTGGTTATTTTATTTTATTTTATTTTATTTTATTTATTTATTTATTTATTTTTAAAATATTTTACTAACATTTTTTAAATCTTTTTCAGGTCCTTCATTTCATTAACCCCCAACCCGGGTTCCGTCCAAATTAAGTGGGAGCATGAAACCACTCCTTCGTGAGGTTACGCCTCCGTGTAGGATGGTGAATTGCTTTCGGGATATTTTTCCCTTTGTCTTCGTGAGACCTACGTCTCCGCATAGACTTAGAGAAACGTATCCCCCTGAATCGTGTTTATTATCCTTAGTAGGATAATAAATATCGTTCGGGTACCTTCTAGAACCACACTACATATAGTGAGCCCTAGAAGCCCACCTTTAGAGCCGTCATGCCAGACCTCTGCCCATTTAGAGAGTCACCCTATAAGTTTTTAGAAAAAGAGAGTGGGGGGGGTTTCTTTATTTATTTATGCCCTTTAATTTTCGCTATCTATTTCTCGTTTATTATTTCTGTTATTTTCTTATCATGCCATTATCCATAAAACATGCATCATGTTTATTTCGTTTATTCTTTATTAGATTCGATACCATTATCCACCTTTGGTTCTTGTTTTCATGGAAATTTTTCTTAATAAAATAAAAAGGTGTTGATAACAAGACAACTGTTAGAAAGGTTCAGCCATGGAGAATTGCTTTCTAAACAAGGTGGAAACCAATCTCCGCATTCGACGATGGTCAGAAGAAGCCCAATATCAGAAAGGGGACAGTATAATGGAAGGTGAAAGGACCGACCTCAGTGATTTTACACGCATTGCTTCGACACAAAATCAATTACAGGAATTGAAATATATATGGGATCAATGGGATGATGATACTAAAAGTTTATTCTTCGCCAATTACGGGGACCTTCCGTACCTACTTGACGTCAGCATCGATAAAGCATTATTCCGAGCCCTGGCCCAATTCTGGAATCCCTCGTACAGTTGTTTTACGATGGGAGATGTTGATATCACACCGACGGTGGAGGAATATACCGCCCTAATTCAATATCCGAGATTCCAGCCAGACAAGGTGTATTTTAAACCGTCTGACTCGCCTATTTTCTAGAAAAGGTTATTAAAACTGACCGGGAAAAAGGGGAAACCAAATGCATCGCCTGGAGGGATATTAGGGATCTGATTCAGACAGAAGCTAAATGTGAAAAGCAGGTAAAAATGTTTGCATTAGCCATCTACGGGTTAATCATTTTTCCTAAGTCACTCGGATATATCGATGACGCTGTTATGGAGTTATTTGATTACCTCGATAAAGGTATTACTCCGGTTCCTGCCATCCTCGCCGAGACTTTCCGGTCGCTTACTGCCTGTAGAAGGAGTGGTGAAGGAAGATTTATTGGCTGCGCTCAACTATTGCTCGTATGGTTCCATAGTCACTTTTGGAAGCCAAAAAGGTCTTCATATAGGGCCTGCTTCGACAATTACTCACCGATAAGGGATTTGGCACATGCCCAAAGACCTGAGAATATTCCATACGACCAGTGGAAGACCATTTTACGCAATTTATGAGAAGGGGATATCGTATGGAAGGCTAGCTGGTTTTTTCCTAACGAGATCACGTACAGTTGCGAGGGCTATGACTGGGTCCCTTTACTTGGTATATGGGGGGCAACAGGATACGCGCCACTGATGGTCTCTCGCCAGTATAGGTCGAGGCAATTCATCCCGGCAACAAGAGGACTGGCCACATGTGACTTCCCCTATAAGGGAAGGGATTACAAGAGAATTGTTGCTGCCATCGCGAAGGCATGGAAGCACCCTTTGAAAATGGAACCATTTGACGAGAAACCTAGAGTTACTCCAGAGTATCGCAGGTGGAGGAATCGGAGAATCAACGATGAAGTACCGATTCGAGACTCGGAAGTCAGTATACCGTTAGAGGAGCAGCTCCGAGTAAATCCTTCCGACATGGATATCGTCAGGCAGGACTTTGAGGGAAAATATATTAACATGGAGATGAGGTTATCAAGATTGGAAAATGAGAAAAACCAACTAGAATTCGGTATCCAGTCTCAAGAGCAGGAAGTGCAGAGGCTAAGAAAGGGCAAGAGTAGAGCGGAAGAAGACCTGAGTGACCTACAGGGAGGATATAAGAAGCGTTGAGAGGCATTAAAGTACGCAGACCTCAGAAGTTCGTTTGCAGACTGGAAGCTTGAAATCCGTGAAGAGAAAAGAAAGGCACGGTATTGGGAAAGCAAATTTAATGAAGTTCAGAGCCAACAGACACTCGATCAAGAAGAATTGGCTCGAGTTAGAAATGAAAATGTCGGCCTAAGAGGTCGGATCATCAATCTGGAAGAAAATCTGCAAAATTATCACCAGAGTTCGGCAGCTCAGCTAGAAGTAAGCCGAGAAGAAAATGAGAGTTTGAAAAGACAAATCAGAGAAATAGAGGCAGCTATGCAGGCTTGCAGAGCCCAATTGAATTATATGGAAGAGCTACGGCAGTGGGATGAGCAGCAATGGAAAGCTCGGGTTAACGAAACGCAAGAACTGGTCCAGAACAGAGACCGTACAATGTCAGAGGCCTTAGTGCAAATCCGGGAAGTAGCCGAGTATTTACAGTCATTAGCAGTCCAGGCTGAAGTTCTTAGCCTGCAATTTGAAGCGGAATCGAACAAGGGCAGGAAGCTCGCATCACTCCTAAAGAAGATCAAGGTTTTGGGAATAAAGGCCAAACAGTATATGTAAAGCGCGACCAGCCTTGTATATAGAAAGCCTTGTTCTAAAACGAGCTTCCTTTTCAAAGTTGTATTAAGATCAACACCTTTTTGTAAAATGTTTTGCAATGTTAATATAACGTATCGGTTCGCATAAACATTCCATCATTTTTAGTTGCATTCACGCATTGTCACATTTATTTTTATTGCTATGACCCTAATATTCCAGGATACTATCGATGCAGTAATACTGGAACCTGATCAAATCCAACATCCACATTTTACCCGATTTAGATCCAAAAGGATGGAAGAAAGACTAGCCAAAATCGAACAAGCTTATGAGGAAATGAAGCGAGATATGGAAAGCAAATTGGATAAAGCACAACAGGATACGCGTACTCATATTTCTCAAACTCAGGATGAATTGCTCGACAAGATTGCGCAGTTGTTGGCAAGAAAAGAGCCAGAGAAAATGAAAGAAGTCGCTATGGAACCAGGCGCAGTAGCTGAACACTCAGAGAGTTCTCTCCCCGCCCAAGGATCAGTTGAAATTCCCAAAGGACAGACCAGTCAGACTGAAACTCATCTTCAAGGGAAGTTGGTAATCCATAATCCCAATGATTACACAGTACCCGATTTCAATGAGATAGAGAAAGCCAGAATCGAGTTACCAAAGGAACTCGAGGATCGATGCAAACAGTTGGAAGACAAGTTTAAAGCAATGGAAAATGTTGACCCATTCCCTAGAATAGAGGCTAGGGAACTAAGCTTGGTACCTGATCTTGTGTTGCCCCCAAAATTCAAGATGCCGGATTTCGAGAAATACAACGGGACTACCTGCCCGGAGGCTCATCTAACTATGTACGTCAGACGCATGACTGGGTACATAGACAATGATTCCCTACTAATACATTGCTTTCAAGACAGCCTAACAGGCTCAGCGTCAAGATGGTACAATCAGCTAAGCCGCTCTAGAATTAGTTCCTGGAAAGACTTGGCTCAGGCCTTCGTGCGTCAATATAGCCATGTAATTGACATAACCCCTGACCGGGTCACTCTTCAGAATATGGAGAAGAGACATGATGAAAGCTTTCGACAATATGCACAGCGCTGGAGGGACGTAGCCGCGCAAGTCCAACCACCGCTATCGGAGAAAGAGACAGTAATGCTCTTCGTAGGGACGCTGAAAAAGCCCTTCCTTGGTAGGATTTTGGGAGGTGCAACAAAAGATTTCTCGGACATCATCATGAACGGTGAGATGATTGAACAGGCCATTCGCAGCGGAAAGCTCGAAGACGAGGAGTCGTCAAAGAAACCCTATTATAAGAAAAAGAATAATGAAGGTGGAGATACCGGCGTCCATAACGTCAATTACTCCAAAGCATCAACATGGCAGCCCAAGGCCGCGTCATCAAACACGCAGAAACCGAAGCAAAATCAGAACCAGAAGACAGAAAGAGAATTCACGCCTATTCCAATATCATATGGTGAACTCTTTAAAAATCTGTACAATGCGCACGTCGTATCACCTTTCTATATAAAACCGATCCAGCCACCATACCCGAAGTAGTACAACCCGAATACTCAGTGCGAGTATCATGCTGGAGCAGTAGGACATTCGATTGAAGACTGCATTGGTTTCAAAAAACTTATTGAAAAGCTTATGTAGATTGGGGTGGTGCGATTCGATGATTCTGCAGAAACCGCCGAGACAGGTAATCCGTTACCTAACCATACGGATCCCGGGGTGAACGCAATTGTAGATCAAAACAGCAGGAGGACCAAATCCCGAGTGGATGAAGTGAGATCTCCGCTAAAGTGGGTATGGAAAATGTTAGTGGCCAGAGGCATGGTACCCTCATTATCTGGAGATATAGAAGACCTTAGCCAATTTTGTCCCTATCATAATACGATGGACCATATGATAGGAGATTGCACAGAGTTCAAAGCTTTAGTGCAAGAGTTGATCGACAATAAGGAAATTGAATTCTTCGAAGAACACGTATCCGAGGCAACGGAGGTTTGTGTTTCGGAGCCAAACCATTCCAAGAAGGTCCCGTTCTTGGTTATTTCAGAACCCAGAAAGGCTGAAGGAAGTAAAGCTGCGAAAGCCAGATTGTCTGTTCAAACACCGCAACCTTTCCCTTTTCATGATCCAAAAAGAGTCTCGTGGAAATACGATTGTAAAATCACTCATCACGAAGACCCGCTGAAAGCTACTTCGGAGGCGGTAAATGATGTGACGTTCCATACGAGAAGTGGAACACAATATGGTTGTAAAGGAAACAAAGACCTGAAAGGGAAGGCTCCAATTGTGGAACTGCCTAGAAACGTTTTTCAAGAACCTGAATCACCGGTCAACGAGCCGGTGAAAGAAGACGAAATGAAAGAATTCTTAAAATTCTTAAAGCACAGCGAATATAACGTTGTTGAGAATCTCCGAAGGTTACCTGCTCGTATATCCATACTTTCGTTGTTGCTTAGTTCAGAAGCTCACAGAAATGCGCTACTGAAGGTGCTTAACGAGACTTTTGTTCCTAATGACATATCAGTGAATAAGCTCGATAGGCTGGTGAACAATCTGAACGCAAACAACTTTATTCACTTCAATGATGATGAGATCCCTTCAGGGGGCATGGGATCTACCAAGGCTCTACACATCACAACTCGCTGCAAAGGGTACACCATGCCAGGAGTGTTGATAGACAATGGATCCGCCTTAAACGTGATGCCATTACGCACATTAAATAGGCTCTCGATAGATAATACCCATATGAAGGCCTGCAGCACCATTGTACGCGTCTTCGACGGGACAGAGCAAAATGTAGTGGGTAGAATGGACATACCACTACAAGTGGGACCTAATACTTACAATGTCGATTTTCTAGTAATGGACATCAAACCTAGTTATAATTGCCTATTGGGAAGGCCATGGATCCACTCTGCAGGGGCCGTGCCATCATCGTTGCATCAAAAAGTAAAATTCATCTTTGATGGGAGACTGGTTACAATCAATGCCGAAGAGGACATTACAGCCTCTATTACAAGTGACGCACCTTATTTGGAATCCGATGAGAAGGCACTCGAGTGTTCTTTTCGATCATTCGAGTTTGTTAGCGCCACTTTTGTTGCTGAGGGAGATAAAATCCCTACACCCAGATTATCCAGAACTACGAGGATGGGAATTAAATTGATCCTGGGACGAGGAGCTCGAGTGGGTAGAGGGCTCGGAAGACGCCTATAAGGACGAGCTAGGGCACCAGCCGTCGTCAATAAACAGGACCGCTTTGGCTTGGGATACAAGCCAACTGCGGATCAAATGAGAAAAGAAACTCTGAAAAAACAAGAAAGGAGAAAAGCTCGTTTGCAAGGAAAGGAGGTTAGCTGGGAACCTATGACATTTCCTCCATTGTCCCAGAGTTTCGTCTTTGGAGGAACTATGTATCCAGAAACTGCAGAATCCGAGCTAAGGAAACTGATGGGCAAATTGGACATCAACGCTATTTCTGACGAAGGAAACGTCGGAACACATCCTAGTAGAATTACGCCATCTACACCAGGAACAACTCTGAATAACTGGACTGCAAAAGAGTTACCTGTGGTTTTTAGGAAGTTTTCAGAGTAATGTTCGAAACACTATTGCTACTTTAGCCCGAGAGTAGCAAGAAACTTTTGTAAAAGGGCTCCAAACTACTATGTTTAGAATAAAATAAAACTTTTTGCTGTAAAGTTTTCGGCCACTATTATTTTCTATTTTAACAATTCAATTTCAATTAAATTTTAGATTCTAAATGAGTGTGTTCAAATAAGATCTTATTTCAGGTCCCCTGATATTAAACTATCAAATGACACTGAAGCTGACTCAGAGCTTATCTTCGAAAAAGAAGTGTGTCTAGGGGAATCTTCAGAACCGGATGAGGACCAAGACTACGATTTGCCTCCTGACTTGTTGAGACTGATAGAGCAAGACGAGAAACAAATCCAACCTCACAAGGAATCAGTAGAAATTGTGAGTCTGGGGGACGATGAAGAGAACAAGGAAGTTAAAATCGGCACGTGCATTACAGCCAAAACTAGACAAGATTTGATCACTCTGCTGCAAGAGTTTAGAGATGTCTTCGCTTGGTCCTATCAAGACATGCTTGGTTTAAGCACAGACATTGTGATACATAAGCTTCCCATAAGAGAAGATTCCAAACCGGTTCAGCAAAAATTACGAAGAATGAGACCTGATGTACTGCTGAAAATAAAAGAAGAGGTGAAGAAGCAATATAATGCTGGGTTCCTTCAAGGAATAAAATACTCAGAATGGGTAGCTAACATAGTACCAGTACCCAAGAAAGATGGGAAAGTCCGCATGTGTGTTGACTACAGAGACTTGAACAAAGCCAGTCCGAAGGATAATTTTCTGCTACCTCATATCGATACTTTAGTCGATAATACAACTAAACACTCTCTGTTTTCCTTTATGGATGGATTTTTAGGGTATAATCAAATCAAAATGTGTCCTAATGATATGAATAAAACAACGTTTGTGACACAATGGGGAACCTTCTGTTATAAGGTAATGCCCTTCGGACTTAAGAATGCTGGGGCAACGTACCAACGAGCAATGGTGGCCCTATTTCATGACATGATGCACAAAGAAATTGAGGTCTACGTTGATGACATGATCGCTAAATCACGGACCGAAGATGAACATATAAGAGTCTTGAGAAAGCTTTTCTTAAGATTAAGAAAGTTCCAATTGAAACTGAATCCTGCCAAATGCACATTCGGAGTTGCATCAGGAAAACTGTTGGGCTTCATAGTCAGCGAGAAGGGCATCGAGGTTGACCCTGACAAAGTTAAAGCCATCCAAGAGTTATCGCCCCCCCCCCCACAAAAGCAAGTAAGAGGTTTCTTAGGAAGGTTGAATTACATTGCTCGGTTCATTTCACAACTGACTGAAAGATGTGATCCTATCTTTCGACTCCTGAAAAAACATAATCCTGGCGAATGGGACGATGAGTGTCAGGAGGCTTTCGACAAGATCAAATATTATTTGACCAACCCACCAGTTTTGGTGCCACCAGTGTCGAATAGACCGCTAATTTTATATTTAACGGTCTTCGAGAAATCCATGGGATGTGTGTTGGGCCAACATGATGACTCGGGCAGAAAAGAAAAAGCGATCTACTACCTCAGCAAGAAATTTACAGATTGCGAAGTGAGGTATTCACCAGTTGAAAAGGCCTGTTGCGCTTTGGTCTGGACAACAAAAAGACTGAGACAATACATGTTGTATCATACAACGTGGCTGATCTCAAAACTCGACCCTCTCAAGTATTTGATGGAGTCCACTGCGCTGACAGGCAGAATGGCCAGATGGCAGATCCTTTTGTCTGAATTTGACATCGTGTATGTCAATCAAAAGGCTATAAAAGGGAGCGCCATAGCAGACTTCCTTGCTAGTCGAGCTTTAGAGGATTACGAACCTTTAAATTTTGACTTTCCTAACGAAGACCTAATGTGTGTCGAGGAAAATGCCACAGGCGACGGATACTGGAAATTGAATTTTGATGGTGCTTCCAATGCCACTGGTAAGGGAATTGGGGCAATACTAGTATCCCCAGAAAGCGACTATTACCCCTTCGCAAGTAAGCTTGACTTTGACTGCACTAACAACGTAGCAGAGTATGAAGCATGCATCATGGGAATCCAAGCAGCCATCGATCGTAGGATTAAACAGTTGAAGGTATACGGAGACTCAATGCTCGTGATCTACCAACTTCGAGGAGAATGGGGCACCCGAGACCCCAAGTTGATGGAATATCGAAATTTGGTCCTTGACTTGATCAAGCCATTCTACGAAATAACCTTCCACTATCTGCCGCGAGAAGAGAATCAAATGGCAGACGCTTTGGCTACATTGTCATCATTGATTCAAGTGAATCAATCCTCAGATTTGAGGCCGATACAGATGAGTATATATGACTCTCCAGCCTACTGCTACAATATTGAAGAGGACGAAAACAATGAATGTCTTTGGTATCATGATATCTTACAATACATAAAGAATCATGAGTATCCAAAAGAAGCTTCAGAAAATGAGAAAAGGACGTTGCGAAGACTGGCAATTGATTACGTCCTAGATGGCGAGATATTGTATAAAAAGAGAAAAGACCAGATATTGCTACGATGTGTGAATGCCACCGAAGCCAAGATGATCCTTGAAGAAGTACATGAAGGTGTCTGTGGAACCCACGCTAACGGGTTCACCATGGCAAGACAAATTATTAGGTTCGGGTACTACTGGCCCACAATGGAAAGTGACAGTGTTGAGTACGCTAAAAAATGTCACAAATGTCAAATATATGCAGACAAGATTCACGTTCCTCCATCACCGTTGCATGTGATGACATCCCCTTGGCCATTTTCCATGTGGGGCATGGACGTCATTGGGCCTATCTCACCAAAGGCTTCCAATGGTCATCGATTCATATTTGTCGTCATCGATTATTTCACTAAGTGGGTAGAAGCAGCCACTTATGCGAATGTCACCAAAGTAGCAGTAAGCAGATTCCTCAAAAAGGAAATCATTTGTCGATATGGAATGCCAGAAAGCATCATATCCGATAATGCGTTAAATTTGAATAATAAGACCATAGCTGAAGTCTGTAAGCAATACAACATACGGCATCACAATTCTTCACCATACCGTCCGCAAATGAATGGAGCAGTGGAAGCTGCCAACAAAAACATCAAGAGAATTGTGGGAAAAATGGTAGAGACTTATCGAGACTGGCACGAGAAACTACCGTTTTCCCTGTTCGCATACAGAACATCAGCTAGAACTTCTACTGGGGCAACACCTTTTTCCCTGGTATATGGGATGGAGGCAGTTTTACCCATAGAGGTCCAAATCCCTTCCTTAAAAGTTTTGTCTGAACTAAAATTCGATGAAGCAGAATGGGTTCAAGCTAGACATGACCAACTCGCTTTAATCGAGGAAAAAAGGTTAAGGGTCATTCTACATGGGCAAATATACCAGAAACGGATGATGAGGGCCTTCAATAAAAAAGTTCGCCCACGAATTTTTTGAGAAGGGGATCTAGTTATGAAAAAGATTCTCCCTGTACAGAAAGATTACCGAGGCAAATGGATGCCGAATTGGGAAGGACCGTACATAGTGAAGAAAGCCTTCTCAGGAGGAGCATTAATCCTGACAGAAATGGATGGCAAAGATCTACCCAACCCGGTGAACTCAGACTCAGTCAAGAAGTACTTTGCCTGAAAGCCCCTAGACACACGAATATACCCCGTCAAGATAGCTCTGAAATGCTGGATAGTCAAATATCGGGAGCGTCAAAATTTTGTCTTTTTGTATTTTTACTGTTATCAGTAATTACTTTTTGTTATCAATGAAACTTTTGTTAATAAAAAGTATCAAAATTTTGGTATTCATACATTGTTTCTGAAATTTCCTAAAAGCACAGGAACTAGAAGCAACCCTACACAGGATAGTGTACCTTGTTAAGAGATGCTATGAAAACAGAAAGTACATCATCCAAACAGATTGGAATCAGATAATCTCGTCTGGTGACAGAAACACAGTTGTCAATGTGTCAACAAACAATCAAGACAGTTGATCAAGCAATTTCGGAAAAGTCATTGTCATATGCATCTCGCATCTCATGCTAGGAACATGCATGCATACATCAAACATGATAGGTTAGGATCATAAAATGCACACTAACCTCTACATTTTCAAATCGCTTGCAAAGGAATTGCAGGTTTTACCACTACAACAAGTAACAAAATATGAAAACGTTTTCCTACTGTTAAAGCACTACAACCGGTGGGTGCGACCTTACCTCAAGATCACTACCCTGCATCAAAAAGTACAGGTAAGGGTCCATAATCGTTACGGTTACCATTTTCTACTCAGTAGAAAGGGTGAGACCAATCGATGAGGATTATTCGAATGTCCGTCAAAATCCATTTTCACGAATGGTCAAAGGAAATCAATCCCTTTGAATAAATCCAATCTCAGGATTGGTATCAACTGATTGTACCCAGGGGAATGGTACAACTAGCCCGGGGCAAACGGCCACCGGTAAAGGCGAGTCAAATCCGTTGACCCCTGTGCATTTGGGAAAAATGCATTAAGAAGGACTATTCAAATGTCCGTCAAAATCCATTTTCACGAACGGTCAAAGGAAATCAATCCCTTTGAATAAATCCAATCTCAGGATTGGTATCAACTGATTGTACCTAGGAGAATGGTACAACTAGCCCGGGGCAAACGGCCACCAGTAAAAGCGAGGCAAATCCGTTGACCCTTGTGCATTTGGGAAAAATGCATAAAAGAGGATTATTCAAATATCCTTTAAATTTCATTTTTACAAATGGTCAAAGGAAATAAATCCTTTGAAAAACTTCAATCTCATGTCCGATATCAACCAATTGTACGCAAGAAAATAGTACAATTAGCCCAAAAGAAATGGCTACCAGTAAAGATCGTGCTTCTTCGTCAGTGTAGCGGCATGCAAACTCATTCTCAAATAGTGCTTCTTCGTCAGTGTAGCAGTATTAAAACTCCGTTAGATCACGCTTCGTCAGTGTTGCAACTAAATTGAGTATCAGAACTCAACGTTCTCAGATCTCGCTTCTCCAGCAGTGTTGCAAGTAGATCAATGGACGTGTCCCATCTCACGGCAGTGTTATAGATGGATCAGATAGATCACGCTTCTTCGTCAGTGTGGCAGTTAAGTAGAGTGGCAGAACTCGTTGTCAGATCTCGCTTCTTCGGCAGTGTTGTAAGTGGATCAAATGACATTTCCCATCTCACGGCGGTGTTGTAGATGGATCAGACAAACCATGCTTCTTCGTCAGGGTTGCAGCATAAGAATGACAAAACTCGTCGTCAGGTCTCGCTTCTCCGGCGGTGTTGCAAGCAGATCAAATGTTGTTCCCAATCTCAGCATCAGTGTTGTAGATGAACCAGATAGATAATGCTTCGTCAGTGTTGCAGCTTAATCGAGCATCAGAACTCCTCGCCAGATCTCGCTTCCTCAGTGGTGAAGCTAGATCAGACATCAGTACTCATACCAGGCCATGCTTCTCCGACAGTGTTGCAGCCAGGTCAAGTCCACGACAAAAATGATAGTATCATCAGTTCAAGTTTTGTGCCGTCTTCTCCAACAAATCCTCAAGTTTTGAAGGTTTTGTCAACAAGGGCGGTGGAGTAGATCAAGTTGAAGCAGAAGAAAGGGCGGTGGTCACCGAAAACAAAAACCTTAACAAAAAACCCAACCACACCAAAAGAACCCTTACCTTACCAAAGAAAAACCCCTAAACCATTCCAGATGAAATGGGTTATTCTTTATCTTTGCTCTATTGTCGTTACACAACAATGAGCAAAGAGGGGCAGCTGTAATAACCCATTCACAAAACCCATGTATTTTATTAGACCTAGATCCAATATAAAAACCTATTACAATAACCTAAATATTACAAACTAAGCCCATAACCGGTAGCCCATTAACCTAAATATTACAACCCATATCCAAACCCAATACCAAAATTAAACCCAACCAAACCTTAACTAACCCTAAACTAATCCCATTACCCTAACCCTAACCGGCTGCCGCCCCTTCATTGCCCCACTTTCCAGTTGTCCGCGCGTGGAGGCCACGCGCGGCTATTCGAATTGCGCGTGGTGGTCACGCGCTCTCCCATTCGTCGAGGAGGCCGGCCATCGCCCAAGCCACGTGAAGACTCCACCGGCCGTGTCCATTCAACCTGCAAAACCAGAAAATTATTAGATCTATTTTTCAGATCTAAAAAAGTAGGATAAGAAACTCACATTTCTTTTTCGTATAATATGTTGTAAAATGCACGGGTATAAATACCCCTTTGAACATGCATGTAATCGGTTAGAAACCGGTGAAAGAAAATCAATCAAAAAAACATTATTCGAAGCAAAAACACAACCAATAGCCACGCAAATATTCAAAAAAAAAGAAGAAAGAACGGGTACCAATCGGAAGCAAAAAAAGAAGCGAAAAAGGTAAAAAAAAAGGGAACCCGAGTACTTATCTTTCAGATCTACGTTGCTAGGGGCATCTTTTCGAAAAACCGAGTGCAGATCCGTGTTCATCGCGTCGAGGAGAGCCGGAAAGTGTATTTCTTTTTTAGTTCCGACCACCGGCACGGCGGCCGGAGGCCGCGCGTGGTAGCCGGAGGAAGCAGACGGCCGGCCTCCTGGAGAGCTTTCAAAGCTCTGGTATTTCTGGTTTTGAGGAGAAGAAGCAAATGAGAAACAGCAAAAAAAAAAGAAGGAAAAGGATATATATATTGCGCAAAACGGCACCGTTTTGGTGCCGGTTCTTATGGCCCAAAACGGTGTCGTTTTGAACCTGGGCACCCGAGACCAAACCCGATCCAGACCCGGATCCGCGTGTAACCTGGGAAAAGGGGAAAATTACACGCGTGGTCCCTACATTTCCAGACTATTCTTACTCCGGCCTCCCAGCTTGCACTGAGTTCCAATTTTGTCACTGTTTTTGCTTAATTAAGCATAATACTTTTAATTATTTTCAATTTCATCCTTATTATATATTATTTAACCCCTAAATGTTTTTTTTCTTGCAGATTAGTCCCTGAAAAATCATAAATTTCTTATTTTAATATTTTATTATTATTATTAAATGTTTATTAACCGTTTTTATTACAGATTCGATACCGGATTATATTTTTGATCGTATAAAATATTATGTAACCGACAGGTGCCAATTTTGGGCGTTGTAGGGGTGCTCACCCTTCCCTACGCGTAACAGACTCCCGGATCCAACTCTGATTCCGCAGACCCTAATTTGGTGTTTCAATCGCACCGTACAAAAACGATTGGTGGCGACTCCCCGGACGAATTCCGGTGATTACACCCCCAAATTGCTCAATAGAATTCAACATATTAAACATGATAGGCTTGAGTTCAATGTGTTTAGCTTGAATTTTTGGTGCAACAATGCTGGGATTAAGATCATCCAAGATAGGATTTAAGTGATCCCAAATAACCCTTGGTCGATGTGCAGCAGTATTCTAATTTGTCACAACATTTGGGACTACTGGTTCTTGTATCGGTAGTACATCTTGATTAGGAATAACAGGGTTTGAAACTCCTTGATTTGGAATACCCTAATTTGGAACACCGTACATGACTCTATTCTCACGCTAAATACATCGTCTTTGTCGAAATAATTGTTCAATCTCAAGTACTAGAGGATTGATAGGTTCGTCAGTAGACCTTCTTATCATGCAATGACAAAAACCCTAAAAAATAAAACAAGATAAACTAGTAAAACCATACTAGGAAAATAAGCCAAGAAAACAAAAATGCCAAGAAAAATGAAAAATTTCCAATTTCTAGATCCCAAAAACGGCACCAAAAACTTGGTCTACGTTGTGTAGTGCTATAAATTACGCGAAAATATGTGCAAGTATACACAGTCGAGCAAAGTAATAAAGAGTGAGTGATTATTGTTCCCACGAGGATTTGGGAGGAATCTATGTCAATTTAGTCAAGGCAACAAGAACACTAACTACAAAGGAAATAAAGATAATGGTATAAACAGTTGGAAATGTAGTGACAAATGGTATAAATGTAAGGTGGATATTGGTGAGGGTGTAATAGTGCAGCGAATGAAAATGAAATGTCTGTTGATGGCTATGTAGAAGTATGAGGACAGTGTGAGGTGTATGAAAACGTAATTACAGGTAAGCATGTAAACAGAGGAAACACTTCATAAATGCCAAGGCAAAAACGAAATGAGAAAACGAGAGTAAGTAATATGACTTAACAATCCTCAACTGACAAACTTTACTGGGAATGAATGAAGAGTTCTTATGGACTCATAAAACTCACTCCTCTAAATAACTATATGTTATATGACATATTCACTCGACAGAGTTTTCTGATATGCTCCTGCTCTCTCGAGTCAAAAGAACCTAATAGCCTATAATATCACGACATCTCCTCTCAGTCTCAATAATGACATCTAGCCTATTGAAAAAGCTCACTCCTTTTAGTCGTTGAAATTCTCATCTTAAGTCTCTCTCGAGCACCTAAGGT
The DNA here is from genome assembly GCA_035048815.1 of Abelmoschus esculentus. Lineage (NCBI taxonomy): Eukaryota > Viridiplantae > Streptophyta > Magnoliopsida > Malvales > Malvaceae > Abelmoschus > Abelmoschus esculentus. The sequence continues at coordinate 871,712 of JAUCBN010000061.1, read as the reverse complement.
CGGTTTAGGCTCTAGTTACTACGTAAAACTCATTGCTCACGTCGATCCTCCCTTAGTTTCTCTCGAACACTAAGGATCAATAGTTACGTTTCTCTCGAACACCTAGAAATGTACTTAAGCAAAGGACACTCTCATGTCTCTTACAAACTTAGATAATTAAGCAAAATGAGTAAAGTGAAAAGATAACCATATAAACATCTAATATATTCATAAAAGTAAAGATTAATCATCCATAAAAAACACATATCAAATAAAGCATAAACCATGATGAGGTCAAAGTATTCGAAATAACATTCAACCACAACCCTCAAGAAATAAGATAAAAGCAAAGCAAAGTGGCTAGAAAACACCCTTGGTGCGCGCTGCCAATTGATCTTCAACCACCATGGAGAAGACTTAGCATGCTAGTCCCTCTTAGGTGCCTAGCACGCCACTCCCTTCAAGTTCTTCAATGGAGGAACCCTTGAAAACCGATAAGGGGAAGAAAAGTTGGTAGCTTTTTTTGCCGCCTTTAGCTTTTTCTTGCTCCTGAAAAAACTCCTTTCTCCCCCAGAAGGACTCTCTTCTTTATGGTCACTTTTTTCATTTATAATGGGGGAGGAATATCCTAGGTTTTAAGAAAATTCCCTTTGTACCCTAAGGTACACCCCATTCACGTGAAATTAATTTTCTCCTAGGTGACAGTGGTCCCCTCCAAGGTGGTTATCAGCCATCCTCATGTACGGCTCCAGCTAGCAATTCTACATAAAAATATATTCTCAGGTTTTGTCTTTTTCTGCAGCATTAGACATCTCCATGTTTATCATGACATTTTCTTTCTCTATCCTTCTGCAAATGTCATGACAAATTTTCATAGTCCCTGCTTCACTTTTAATATAACGCGGAGTTCATCGAAAGGGGCTTTCCTCGTTAGTTTCGGATCTAGGAATGTTGTAGGCACGTTCCTACAATAAAAAAGATAAAGAAATAATTATACGACATAATTATATTAAGTAGAAAATTTAAAGATGAACAAAATGACAATATATATATAGATATATAGGTGATAATTTTGGGCGTTTCGGAAAGGACTTCAGTGATGGCGACGGTGAAGACTTCAAAAATGGTCGGTGGTGGAAAACGCTAAACTCGAAAGAACTTGAACAATATGTTGAACGAACCCGAATCAAATCTGTTTAACATCGTAGGACTTGGACCCACTAAATATCAATTTAGGAACCAAAAGTATCAAAAACAATCAGACAAATTGAGTGTCGAATAATTCTAAAAAGAACTGAAAAGAGAATGAACTCTCAAATAAAATTTTATTGATCAAAGTATGTAACTTTGTTCTTACAAAGTAAAAAATATATAGGAAACAAAGGAGGGTTGTCGTTTGTAATACAAGGCTGGAAATTAAAGGAAATTCAAAACACATTAACTTCTCAATGAGCAGACAAGAATTTCCTCCACCAAATTGAAACAATTCACACCGAATGAAATAAGCACATGTTAAATGTGCATATGAAATTCAAAATTGAATTTCAATTGTGCGCTCAAATGTGTGGGCAACAGCACATGTTAAATGTGCTAAATTGAGATTCAAATTGAATTTGTTTCCTTGAGCGCATCTCCATGCTTCACCAACCGAATTGTGCATGGCACATGCATTTGGGTGCTGGTCACGCATGGTACATCCATCACGTGGGCAATTGGAATTGGAAGCCTTCTCCATGCATTCGGAAACAGACCATGCAAAAAAATAAAATAGAAACATTATATTAGTGTAATATATATATATAAACACAACTAATAAATAGTATAATCTAACATGTCACATTGTAACATGTAACACATTAAAAGTCTTATCTCCTAAGGCACAAATATTATTAGATGAATTAGATATGTTGGTACAAGTAAGGAAAAGTATTTCCCTAAAACATTTTGCCTTAGATCGAGTAATTGGTCCTAAAGACAAGACCTTCGGATCAACATCAAGTGCCGGTGAAAATGTGCTCACATCATCCCCCCTTCTTGAAAAGGACTTGTCCTCAAATCTGCAGAATTGTCAAAATGGGTTAAATCAGAAACATTAAATGTGGCACTTACATTGTATTCACCCGGTAGATCCAATTTGTAGGCATTGTCATTCACTTTCTTCAACACCTGAAAAGGACCATCTCCTCTTGGTAACAACTTGGATGTCGTTGGACTGGAAAACGTTCCTTTCAGAAATGAACCCAAACACAATCACCAACATCGAAGGTGACTCGCTTCCTTCCTTTGTTTGCTTGCTTTTCATACTGCTGAGTCCTTCGTCCTAAGTTCTCCTTTACTTGTTGATGCAATTTCTTTACATATTCTGCTTTCGCTTTACTATCTTTATTCATCACCTGTTCCTGTGGCAAAGGCAACATATCTAGATGAGTAATAGGATTAAAACCATAAACAACCACAAATAGTGACATCTTAGTAGCAGAATGTACAACATGATTATAAGCAAATTCAGCATGTGGCAAACAATCTTCCCAAGTCTTAATATTCTTTTTAATGATGGAACGAAGTAAAGTAAATAAAATTCTATTAACAACCTCAGTTTGTCCATCAGTCTGTGGATGGCAAGTAGTAGAAAACAATAGTTTCGTACCTAGTTTGCTCCAAAAAGTCCTCTAGAAGTGACTCAAGAATTTCACATCCCTGTCAGAAACAATTGACCTAGGAATACCATGTAAACGTACAACATCTCTAAAGAACAAGTTAGCCACATTAACAACATCATTAGTCTTATTGCATGCAATAAAATGTGTCATCTTAGAGAACCTATCAACCACAACAAAAATACTATCTCCACATGTCCTAGTTTTAGGTAATCCCAATAAAAAATCCATAGAAATATCAGTTTAAGGGGAATCAGGAATAGGTAAAGGTAAGTACATACCATGTGGTGAAACCTTCGATTTTGCTTTCTTACAAGTCATACAACGTTCACAATACCTTTTAACGTCTCTACGCATCTTAGGCCAAAATAGATGCTCCTTCAATGTTTGTAACATCTTGGTGACTCCAAAATGTCCCATCAATCCAACTTCGTGCGCCTCACGAATCAAAATATCACGCATAGAACCCTGTGGAATGTATATCTTGTTTTCCTTGAAAAGATAACCATCACACCTGAAAAACTTTCTAACAACACCTTTCTCACAAGCATTATAATTATCTCGAAAATCAGGATCATCAAAGTATAACTCACGAATATATGCAAATCCAATCAAATGGGAATCAAGATAACTCAAAAGTGCATATCGACGTGATAAAGCATCAGCTACGACATTGTCTTTACCTTTCTTGTAACGAATGACATAAGGAAAAATTCTAAAAATTCAACCCATTTAGCATGTCGTTTGTTCAATTTATGCTGACCTGTAATATATCGCAAGGCCTCATGGTCAATGTGGATTACAAACTCCTTAGGCAATAAATAATGTTGCCAAGTCTCCAAAGCCCGAATCAGTGCATACATCTCTTTATCATAAACCGGATAGTTCAACGTCGCTCCACTAAGCTTCTCACTGAAATACGTAACGGGCCTCTTTTCCTGTGACAAAACAACACCTATACCAACTCCAGAAGCATCACATTCAATTTCAAACATCTTATCAAAATCAGGTAATGCTAAAACAGGCGCTTTTGTCAAACAATCTTTAATGTTTAGAAAGGCGTCTTCTTGTTCTTTACCCCAAGAGAAGACTGAATTCTTCTTTATAATCCCTGTTAAGGGAGCGGTAATAGAACTGAAATGGTGAACAAGCTGACGATAAAAGCTGGCTAAACCATGAAACGATCTAACCTGACTAACTGAAGTCGGTCGTGGCCACTCTTGAATCGCCTTAACCTTTTCAAGATCAACTTCAACTCCCTGAGAACTAACAATGTAACCAAGAAATGTAAGTTTGTCAGTATAAAACACACATTTCTCCATGTTACCAAACAACTTCTCTTCTCACAAAGTCTGCAAAACAACTCACAAATGTTCTACATAATCGGGTAAAGTCTTGCTATAAATCAGGATGTCATCAAAATATACAACACTAAACTTACCAATAAAAGATCACAGAACATGATTCATCAATCACATAAAAGTACTAGGTGCATTAGTTAAACCAAAAGGCATCACTAACCATTCGTACAAACCTAGCTTGTTTTTGAAGGCGGTCTTCCACTCGTCACCTTCTCGCATGCGAATCTGATGATATCCACTCTTTAGGTCAATTTTGGAGAAGATAGTCGCTCCACACAACTCATCCAACATGTCATCGAGTCGAGGAATGGGATGTCGGTACTTGATTGTAATCTGGTTCCCTGCTCGACAATCAACACACATCCTCCAAGTTCCGTCTTTCTTCGGTACCAACAACACTGGTACGGCACACGGACTTAAACTCTCTCGAATGTAACCTTTGTCCAACAACTCAGAAATCTGTCATTGAAGCTCCTTCGTCTCTTCGGGGTTACTTTGTTATGCTGGTCTATTCGGAATTGTGTCACCTGGAATAAAGTCAATCTGGTGCTCAATGCCATGAATAGGGGTCAATCCCTTAGGTGTTTCATCCAGAAACACGTCATCGAATTCTTGCAAAAGAGATGAAATCGAAGCAGGCAAAATCACTAGAAATCTCATCTAATAAACAATTATCCTTAAATAACAAAACAAGTATAAAAAGCTGAGAGGAAAGACATTTCCTGATTTCCTTGCTACTCGCGTACACATTCATCTTCTTTTTCCCTCGCGATTCCTCGATATTCTTTCGCAATCTCACTTGGTCTTCTTGCACTTGACTCGGAGTCAATGGTGCCAAGGTGATCTTTTTACCTGCATGTACAAAACAATACCTATTTGTGAAGCCATCGTGCATATCCCTCTTATCGAACTGCCACGGGCGTCCTAACAACAAATGACTCGCGTCCATCAAAAAGACGTCACAAAGTACTTCATCCTTGTACCTTCCAATGGCAAACGGAACTACAATCTGCTTGGTCACTCTAATCTCTCCCCCGTCATTCAACCACTGTAACTTATAAGGATTTGGGTGCTTTGTCATTTTCAAACCTAGCTTGTCAACCATAATAGAACTAGCAACATTAGTGCAACTACCACTATCGATAATCACAACACATACCTTGTCATTCACGAGGCACCTTGTATGAAAGATGTTCTCTCGCTGTTGTTCATCCTGAATTGGTTGAGTATTCAAGCTTATCTTGACAACAAGTGCTTCTCCGGTGGCAAAAATCTGCACATTGTCATCGTCATCTTCATCACCTACTGAAGGTGGAATTTGATCGTCATCCTCATCCTCAGACTCGATCTCGCTATTTTCCATCATCAACATAGTCCTTCGATTTGGGCATTGACTGGCGACATGTCCTCGTCCTAGACACTTGAAAAACAGGATATCTCGTGTTCGCTCTTGTGACACCACTGGTTGCTTACCACACCCATTTTTAGCAACGGGGGCCTTAGGCTTACTGGTTTCACCTTATTCGTGAATTCGAAGTGGCGGTTGTGGTGCTTGCTTCCTAGTAGTGTTAGGAGTGTACAAAGGGTTAGAATAAGATTTAAATGGAGTATTACCTCGATTTGAAGACTTCCTTCGCTGCTGTCGTTCCACTTTTATCGCCATTTGTACCATGTCATCAACCTCGACATAATGCTGCAACTCAACAACGGTGGCAATCTTTGTGTTCAATCCTGCTAGAAAATGTGCCATGGTCGCTTCTCGATCCTCCTCGATATTTGCACGCATCATGGTCATCTCCATATCCTTAAAATAATCCTCAACGCTCCTATTTCCCTATTAAAAATTTTGCAATTTTTGAAACAAATATCGATGATAATGAATAGGAACAAACATCTTTCGCATTATTCGCTTCATCTCATTCCCCGTCGCAATAAAGCCTTCACCAGAACGCCTCCGACTAAGCAGTAACTGGTCCCACCATATCAAGGCATAATCAACAAACTTTGTCGCCGCTAGTCGAACCTTCTTCTGTTCCGAGTAATTATAACACTCGAAAATGTGCTCAACTTTGCTTTCCCAAGCCAAGTATGCATCGAGATCTGAACATCCTTGAAAAGAAGGAATAACAATTTTAATGTTAGTCAAATTATTGTCTACCTATTGCACACGTCCTTGTTTAGGAGTATGCTGTCTCGGTGACGGATCAACTTCATTTTCGTTCAACATTTCATGAATAGAGTTGGAACCTCCATCAAGCCTATCCATCCTCGATTGTAATGTCTCTATGGCAGAAGTCATTACTCGTTGCATCATTCGTTCTAAGGCTTGCATTTGTTGAAATGGTGGATTCTGATCAACGGTATTGTCATTAGAACCTGTCATTTTTAAAATAACAAAAACACAAAAAAAAATTAAATGTTAGTGTAAAATAAATAAAAAGGTCCTTACAGCACACTCAACAAAAAATCTCACAATGGTCACTCCAAGAACAGTGCACTCAAAATTTAGCACTCAACGCTCGTGTTTCACTTGGGAGAATACTTGAATGGATCTTTTTGTCTCCCTTTCTGATCTCACACGCTTAATGCCTTTTTCTCTTACACTTTCTCGAAAATCAGCTCTTTAAAGAACTATTTCAACATCTCGAAAATCGTGATAATGGTGTGGCTAAATGGACAACAAATAACAAGAACAAAGATGACAATAAGATGACACGAAACAAAAAGAAAGACAAGTAAGATGGAAAATAAAAGAAAAAATAATGAAAATAAGGAAGATGACAATAAAACGAACAAAAGATTAAAAATGAAAAAGGTAGAAAGTCTTACTGCAAAGACGAACTTACAACGTCCCTATCACCGAACAAAGAGGTAAAGTACGCTCCGGCGATTTTCGAATACATTGAAGTTGTAGTTCAGAGTTCATACACAAGTTCCAATTACAAAAAGACACAATACTAAATACATATAGAGATATAAAATAAACACATATAGATAGGGAAAAAAATTCTTTCGAATCTGTTTTTTTTATATATTCGAATCTGATTTTTTTTTTGTAATTCGAATCTGTTTTATATATATATATATATATATTCGAAACTGTTTTTTTTAATCTTTTTTTAATATTCGAAACTGTTTTTTATATATTCGAAACTATTTTTTTTAATATTCGAAACTGTTTTATATATATATATATTCGAATTTGATTTTTTTTAATATATATATTCGATACAAACTTACAAGATTCGACGTGTAGAAACTTACAACGAACCCAACAATCTGGCTCTGATGCCACATAATATAACGCATAGTTCGTCGGAACGGGCTTTCCTCGTTAGTTTCGGATCTAGGAATGTTGTAGACACGTTCCTACAATAAAAAAGATAAAGAAATAATTATACGACATAATTATATTAAGTAGAAAATTTAAAGATGAACAAAATGACAAAATATATAGATAGATAGATAGGTGATAATTTTGGGCGTTTCGGAAAGGACTTCAACGACGGCGACGGTGAAGACTTCAAAAACAGTCGGTGGTGGAAAACGCTAAACTCGAAAGAACTCGAACAATATGTTGAACGAACCTAAATATCAATTTAGAAACCCGAAGTATCAAAGACAATCAAACAAATTGAGTGTCGAATAGTTCTAAAAAGAACCGAAAAGAGAAAGAACTCTCAAATAAAATTTTATTGATCAAAGTATGTAACCTTGTTCTTACAAAATAAAAAATATATAGGAAACAAAGGAGGACTGTCGTTTGTAATACAGGCTAGAAATTAAAGGAAATTCAAAACACAGTAACTTCTCAATGAGTGGACAAGAATTTCTTCCACCAAATTGAAACAATTCACACCGAATGAAATAAGCACATGTTAAATGTGCATATGAAATTCAAAATTAAATTTCAATTGTGCACTCAAATGTGTGGGCAACAGCACATGTTAAATGTGCTAAATTGAGATTCAAATTGAATTTGTTTCCTTGAGCGTATCTCCATGCTTCACCAATCGAATTGTGCATGGCACATGCATTTGGGTGTTGGTCACGCATGGTACATCCGCAATTGGAATTGGAAGCCTTCTCCATGCATTCGGAAACATACCATGCAAAAAAAATAAAATAGAAACATTATATTAGTGTAATATTAATGTAATATATATATATATATATAAACAATCTAACATGTCACATTGTAACATGTAACACATTAAAAGTCTTATCTCCTAAGGCACAAATATTATTAGATGAATTAGATATGTTGGTACAAGTAAGGAAAAGTATTTCCCTAAAATATTTTGTCTTAGATCGAGTAATTGGTCCTAAAGACAAGACCTCCGAATCAACATCAAGTGCTGGTGAAGATGTGCTCACATCAACTTTACCTGCATAACATCAGTCAACAACACAACCTTTCCCGTAAAATAGCATCTATTACCACACCCAATATGCCAAGACATAAATAACCACCAAATGCAATGTCATAATCTTAAATGCATCTAAATGGTCTTACATGCACTTAAAAACAATCAATAACTTAAGTAAAAAAACTCTAAATATAAACTTTTTTGCGAAGTTATTAACATGACAAATGCTCCTTCCTACAATCTTCGAGGGGAAAACATTTTCCTTACGGCTAAATGAGAAAAATACTATCATAAGAGGGCAACTTACAGCTATTTCAGTTTCCCCTTCCTAGTATAAGTTAGACACCATCTACAAATGCTTAAAAGTTTCGGAAATGACATTATATCACCCGAGGTCCATCGAACGACTGTGTTTTTCTCAGGTTCCAATGGAGGCCGTCGTGGATGCTGTGGAGAAAGTCATTAGTAGAATCAACTTGACATGCTGTAGGCACAGGCCAAGGTGCCAGGCTGCACAAAAGAGAATCCCCTGCAGCCAACAGTTTTCGGTCCTTTCCATCGAATGATGCCCAGGCCGGACTTCTGCTATTGAATGGAACCACTATCCGGACAGTTACATGCTCCGGCAGTATCAGGGGTCGAAATGATAATGAATGCGGGCAAATCGGTGTGAACAAAATACCAGGGACCTGCAATTGTCGGAGCATATATTTCAGTTATATCATATGGTCAAATGATTATATTCAGAAACTAAACAGGGAAACATCCCATGTTTTATGTCACCAGATGTGCATCAAGAAAATATAAACAAGCAAAAATAAACTTATTATTAATCATTTGTCAAAGATATTATTACTGAAATAATCTCTTCTTTTGTTCGAATATAATTAGCATTTCATCAAAACTCAGACATTACATGTTATATTCGGAAAAGCATGGTGTTTTCAGATTTAATGGCGGATATGAAGTGATCAGAATATACCTGTGGATGGACCATTGATCCTCCAGCTGCCAATGAATATGCAGTGCTACCAGATGTTGTCGATAAAATTAAACCATCCCCTTGCACGCATGTGACGAAGGAATTGTCGCAATAACATTCCAGATTCGTCAGGTACGATGATATTCCCCGGTCAATTGTAACCTCATTCAGAAAAAGAAAAGGTTCTTCTGTTTCATGCTCGTTTTTAGCTGCATCTCTAACAACACGGCACAGCAAGCGGTGCCGTAATATTATACTGATGGGTCCCCTCAGGACTGAATCAAGGCATTCCTTGAAATGTTCACTATCTAAGATCAAGTCAAAGAGTTTTTCTTTTAGTTCCTATATACTAGTTACTAAACATTTTTTAATTAAAGCCAAAGAACATGCTCAATCAACCATGGTAAATCAACAATTCGATCGTCTTTCGATAAAGAAATACTTTGACAAGATTTAAGGATACGAAAAGGAGTCATAAAACCCAAAGAACCTAATGAAAATGGAACAATTGGAGGAACAGGTCCCTTGAACATGGATGCAGCCTGCAAAGAAGAAACCGATTATTAAATGACATTATGCATTAGCTTGGAAGAAATCCGAAAAACAAACATAGCTAGTTCGGAAGAATAAGGAACGGGCAAGATTTATTAGCATTGGAAGTTTAGAATTTCATAAAAGCAACCAAAAATAAACTAAATATACTTTTATTAAACTTGTATTAAAAAATCATCTTTGAAATAATTGAAATAACGTACCCATAGAACAGTTCCATCACCACCAAGAGTTATCACCAGATCAACTTTCATGTGGAGGTGTGTAATTTCACTGTCTAAAGAGAAAAACAATAAACTTTTAAACAAAAAATCAGAAGAACTGAATAATAAACCAAATTTATAATATTGATGATGATAACGACGACATCAACAACAGAGCCAAAACTAATTTAATTATTCGGAAGCTAGAAGAACCAAAATTAATTTCAGTTCATTAAACTTGACTCGATGTTACATATATGAAAGTTCATATTACTGATATGACAAGGAAAGGAAATTATAACCATAAAATGAAATATGGTCCCTGTCTAAATGCTTTAAGCATGATTATAACTTATAATAAAATATGACATAAACATTGCAATGAGCGCTCTTTTCAGCTCCAACATTTCACTTAGAAAGTTAAACTTTAATTAAAAAGAAACTCAAAAGGGTTACCAATTGAAGTGCATGCTCCACGTAGAATGTTATTTTATCATTCATCTTGAATTTTATGCAGTTATAAAACGACACATAAATCATTAGTTCTGGAACCATTTAACCCTATAATGAGACACGACTGCAAGGGCAAAAATACCATTTAACCCTATAATTTATATCGTAGAGACAACACAAGGCAAAAGAAATTTAAATTTTTGTTCTTCTCACCATGTTTCCATGTTTGAACATAATTGAAGTTCGATGACTCTGCTAGAAGTCCAGTCCTCACACGTGGTTCAACATAAACATTCAACTTTTTCTTCTCTTTCAACCATCTGGAATAAACATGAAGAATGAGACGAACAAAATGGAATGTGAAATAGAAGAGAAAGTAATGGCAGACTAAAGTCATTCTGGCAAGCAACAGTATAAATCTAATCGACAACTAATCTACATAAAAAAAAGTTACTGCAAACCCACAGAACCAAAAATAATACTCAATTATCTGAAACTTTATTTTAAAGCAATTCATATCAGGTCCACCTCATCCAGACCAAATACTTTCTTGTGTCCTGACTAGAAAATCCTTTGGTGCCTTGAGTTTAAAAAAGACTTAGCACCTTAATATTAAATTAAAAGCATAAATTTTCTCAACACACACTAAGTTAAGGACCCTTTGTTTTACTCATTTTCTAATCTCTATTAGTTGTATTTTAAACAATGTGTCATTTCCAACAATAATAGGTGATATTTTTAATTCACAATTTTTTGTTGGATATGGAACCGATGGTTTGAAAATTTTTATTTCTCATACAGTTGGAAGCAAATTTTAGCAAGCATATTGTAATCTGTAACAAACATATCTTTTTTTAAGCTTTAAAGGATTTTAAAAAGATTTTCCCCATCTGAAAGGTTAATTAGATTTAAGAGCATATACCCAAATAACCATTGTTGCCAAAACATGTTCCTATGCATACCTATGGTTTGCATGATAACGGACAAGGAAAGTGTCTTTTTGTAATGCAATAGGCACAAAATTAGTCCGTCTAATTCAAGTACTCTTTAATTTCTTTCATTTTCAAACTTCATTAGATGTTTTTTTAAGGTAACTGTAGAATAAATTTTTTCATGATTTTATTCATAGGGTGATTAGGTATTATGTACAAGAATTAACCTAATATTCTATGTAACTAATTAATAGAAAAGGTAAAATCTTATATATGAGTTTTTACTAAAGTCGACTTTCCATAAGTACAAGATAAAAAAACATATTACCATACTTAACACTCCCCCTCAAGTTAGGTCATAGATATTAATCATGACCAACTTGTTACACAGATAATTGATTCGACCTTCATTGAGAGATTGATTGAAGATGTCGCCTAATTGTTCTCCGGTTTTCACATAACATGTAAATATCAAGGCTTGTATTTTTTCGTAAACAAAGTAACAATCAATCTCAATGTGTTGTCCTTTCATGAAAAAGCGGATTCGAAGCAATGTGTATTACAGTCTGATTATCACACCAAAGTTTTGCAGGTATTGGGACTTTTATTCCAACTTCACTGAGGAGTTGATATACCCATATAATCTCATATACGGACTTGGCCATTGCTCTATATTCGGCTTCTGCACTAGATCGTGAGACGACATTCTGCTTCTTACTCTTCCACAAAATCAAGTTTTCTTCAACAAACACACAATATCCTAAGGTAGATCTTCTATCTTCCTCGCATCTCGCCCAGTCTGAGTAAGAAAAACATTCAATTTTAGTATGACCATGATTGCCCTATAGAATTCAACGTCCAGAAACACCTTTTAGATAACCTAAAACTTGTTTTACTACTTTCCAATGATCAACAATTGGTGACGACATATATTGACTCAAAACATTTACCAAAAAAGATATATCAGGACGTGTCACTATGAGATAATTTAATTTACCAATAAGTCTTCTGTACCTTTCAAGGTCATCAAATAATTCACCTTCTCTGGTTAATTGTAGATTAGGAACCATCGGTGTAATACAAGATTTAACACCCAATTTTCTTGATTTCGATAAAAGATCAAACACGTAGTTCCTTTGATATAGGAAGATTCCTTTTTTACTTCTGTTTACCTCAATCCCCAATAAATATATTAACGCCCTCAGATCTTTGGTGTAAAATTGAGTGTAAAGGAAAAACTTTAGTGAGGAGATTCAAGTAGTGTCACTACTGTCGCGTGTCAAAAGTGCGCGTTTAGTGCAAGTGGACAAATCGAAAGTAATAAGTGATAAGTATTATCGGATTATCGTCTCTTCAGGGACCGGTAGACTTAATATGCTTCCTTCACCTTCTTGTTCTATAGAAAAGTAAAAACACAAGTGATTTAAATTGGTTTATCTAAACTAAAATAACTAAATAAAAATAAAGAGTTGGAATAATAGAGAGAGATGGGTCAGGATCCAGTTGCGTTGTATTGTTGATTTGATTGACTTGTCTTTGTCCAATGCAATCGTATATCACTGCCTCGGCAGCACTGCAGTTTACTGCCTTGGCAGCGACAATACTGTCTGCCGCGGCAATCCCTTGCTCGTGGGTAGACTTTACCAAAGTTCGGCAAAGTGTCCTTGAATGACTCCGCTTATCCCTAAGTCAGAGTGCTGTTGATGACTAGTCCTTGATGATACCTCCCGACGTGAACCAATTATACTCACCAACCAATCTCACACTTCTTTTAGCCGCTGAAACTCTTAACCTATCCCTAAGCCGAGTTAGTATTTCGCGATTGAAACACCGTACTTATCCCTTTCGTGAATCTAACTCTCCCGAACTTAGATAAATGGATGACTCACACTCTCCTCTCCCGAGCTTGAATGCGAGAACAAGGAATAACAAAGGATAAGCAAACCTTGATAATTTTATTGCATTGAATCAAAGACAAAGTACAATCTCCTCTCACATATACTCGACAACCTTCACCAAATCCCTAAGAAGGTTTAGAACATAATGGAGAAGAAAAAGACAAGTATAGAAATCGCTCTCTCCCTAGGTATTTCGTCTCTAATACATTGGGTGGCTAGGTCTTTATATAGGCTAGACCTAGGGCAAACCTTTCCTAAGTAGAATACAACTTGGAGTAGGGAACAAGTCAAGTACATAATTAAAATATTTTCAAGTTTTATTCGGCTAAGGGGGCTTTCCCGCGTGGTCTTTTCTTGGGCTTTTCCTCATGCTAGCCAGCTCCGATTCATGGGCTTTGAGTCCAGACACGTTCCTTGGATTTTTATCTCTCCATCGCCTACAGTCTTGCTTCATGTCTTTCTGCTGCTGCCTCGGCATCAAGTCCTGTCTCGGCCTTGTCACTGCCGCGGCACTAGTTCTCTTGCACAGATATAAAAATACAGTAAAACGTGACTTTTCTGTAAATATTATCTTTATGAGCTTAACTTCTAAATATATCACATTGAGTTCATGCATTGGTCCAAGTGGGTGTATATTTGGTGATTAATGCCCATAAAAGGAGTAAAAAGTGATAGTGTATTGAGCATTTATCAACTACCAGTGAGCACAATATCGTCTACATATACGACTAGTAAAATGATGCCCTCATCAGACTTTCTAAAGAAAACATAGTGATCTGATTCGCTTTTCTGCATCCCGAACTTTTCAAAGCTTGACAAGCTTACCAAACCAAGCCTGAAAACTCTGTTTAAGGCCATATAAAGACTTTTTTAGAAAACATACTTTTCCACTCCCCCTGAACAACAAACTCAGGTGGTTGCTCCATATATACTTCCTCTCGAAGATTACCATGAAGGAAATCATTCTTGATATCTAACTGATGCAAAGGTTAGCCAAAAGTGGTTGCAAGAGAGATAAATAACCTAACAGAAGCAAGCTTAGCAACAGGAGAGAACGTATCAAAATATTCCAGACGGGCTTTCAAATGATGAAGGAAGCCACTAGGATTAAATTTAATAGTAAATACACAATTACATCCAATAGCTCATTTACCAGCGAGTAAAGGAACCAAAGTCCATGTTCCATTAACATACAGAGTAGTCATTTCCTTAAGCAGAGTCGCACGCCATCCAGGATGAGATAGTGTCTCACTAACAATTTTAAGGATGACACAAAAATACAAGAAGAAAAAGATAAACAATTATAGAAAACAACAGAAGAAATAGGGTAAGTACAAGTACGTTTACCTTTTCGAAGTGCAATAGGAAGGTCAAGATCATCTAAAGGAGGTGGATCCGATGATGAAGAAATTGACTCATCAGGACATGAATCTGAAACATCCGAAACATAATGAATTGGATCGGAAGAAGGTAGTAGTGGTCAACAGTTGTAGATGTTCTTAATGGGGGGTTTAAGAAAAAAGGGTGAGGACAAATCCAAAGGTGAGGAGGCTTGATAAAACAAGAAATCATCGTCTTATTGTTCGATAAATCCTAAAGAAAACGAAAAAGGTTTGTGTTCCAAAAAAAAGTTTTGAATAGAAACAGGATGAGATATCTATTTTTGCATTCAACAACACCATTTTGAGAAGGGGTATTAACACAAGAAGTTTAATGGAGAATACCATTTTCAAGCATGTATCTCTGAAAAAACCAGAAACATACTCTTTGGCATTATCACTTCTCAAATTTTGGACAGACTTATCAAATTAGGTACGAATCTCAGTACAAAAGGAAGAGAAATAAATAAATAATCCAAAAATGAGATTTCATTAAATAAAGCCAAATTATTCTAGAATAATCAACAAAAGTAATAAAATAAAGAAATCTAGGTTTAGAAGTAACAGGACTAGGACCCCAAACATCAGAGTAAACTAATTCAAATGGAGCTGAAGCTCGTTATTGACTATAGGACTAAGCAAAGACGATGATGCTTAACAAAATGACAAGACTCACAAACTAACAAATTTAAAGTAGAAAATTTAGAAAAAAAAAATCTTCAAAGAAGGTAGGGAGGGATGACCCAATCGTCAATTTTCTTCAAAAAGTTTGACACTACTAGTACAAACAACATATTCCGGAGTGCGAGTGTTAAGAATGTAGAGGCCGTCAGACTTATGCTCTTTACCAATAATCTTCTTCGTCAAGAAATCTTGAAACATACAATAACCAGAAAAAAAATGAGATAACAATTGAGGGTACGAGTAAGTTTACTAATGGACAACAGGTTAAATGATAGATTCGGCAAACTCAAAACAGAGGACAAAGGAAGAGATAGAGTTGGATACGAAGTGCTAGAGCCAATAACCGGCTAAAGTAACAATATTAATGGAAGGGTGGATTTATAATGAGAAAGAAGATTTGGGTTACCTGCCATGTGATTTGTAGCCCCAAAATCAATAACCCATTTTGAAAATGTGGAAACAAGACATGTATTGGGTGTAACTGACTCAACAAGGGCAGAAACAGGACCGAAAGTAGGCTTTATTGTGTCTTGAAAGTGAAGAAGCTTGGCATACTCATCCGCAGATATCGTAACAGTCGATGAAGAAGTGTCTATACTAGAAGCAGTATGAGCGGACGAATTTTTCTTAAACTGCAGTTTTCGGCAATCACGTTTGGTATGTTCTGGTTTGTGACAGTAATAACAGATAATGGCGCCATGATCTTGACTACGAGCTCCAAACTGTGGATCAGTTTTGTTGGGCCTGGTTCAAATGAATGACTGTGACCACCAGTTTAGAAGTGTTGCTTACCAAGATCGGAAGAAAGAACGAATATTGTTCTATAGCAAAGATGGAGAAGACAAAGAATTCTCAGTACGACGTATCCTCCGAAAATCATCATTGAGACTAGAGATGTCGAAACCAGAGGTAATCTTAGATTTTGCAGTCTCAAATTCTTGTGGAAGACCAACGAGAAAACTCATAACTGCCATTTGTTTCCACTGACTTCGTTGAACCTCGATATCCGAACTAACGGGAAGCAACATATTCAGTTCCTCATACGTCTTCTTAAAATCTATAAAATAACTAATTAAAGTCCAATCTTATTTGTCAGCCCTGTAAAAATTCTAACAAACATTATAGATTCGAGAAAATTTTCCTTTGCCTGAATATAGAAATTGCAAATAGTTCATCAATTGTTTCACCATTCGGTAGTGATTAACCAAGCCTACTACTTCACTGTCAATAAAATTCCGAATCTAGATATAAAGACGTGCATCTTCATGCATCTATGGAAGACGAGAGTCATTCGTTGGAATATCATCCGTCAAGTGTCTGTTCATAGAAAGGTTTAATAGATACAACTCAATTGTATGGTTCCAATCAAGAAAAATTAACCCATTCAATTTATAATTAGCAATTTTAAAGATAACTCGAACAATATCAGATAAATATTCACCTTGTTAGACATAATACCAAATAACCAAAGACACAAAAAAAATTCCCAAAACAACCCCAAATAGAAAACCCTAATGGTACCAAGAAAAGACAAAATACCCAACCCAAAACAATCTAAAAGCACAGACCGACGACAGGGATGTGGTTGGAAAAAGTGTGCGACAACGGTTGAAGAAACTGCGCCGGGGAAGAACACCCAAAAACGTGAAAAATAAATAAATTTTTATCGAATAACAACACACAAATTTTTTTTAGAGAAACCTAGACAACTGATACCATATATAATAAAATTTTCCTTGATTTTATTCATAGGGTGGCTAAGTATTATATACAAGAATTAACATAATATTCTAAGTAACTAATTAATAGAAAAGGTAAAACCCTAGATATGATATTCTAATAAAATTGACTTTCCATAAGTATAAGATACAAAACATATTCTCATACTTAACAGTAACAAAAACTGTAACACCAAATTCTACTTCTCAACATTCTAAGAATATTTTTATCAAGACATTTGAGTATTTAACAACATATATGATGCAATAAGGAAATCATGCTTATCGGCCAAAAAAATGGGCATGTTTTGCTGATAAACGGAGCACTCTTTAAAGTTTATCATCCTATTAATACATCTTAGTGTTATTTTCCATTTATATACACATACATATTGTGCCTAAACTCCCTTGGGCGAGCGCCTTTTTAGTCTGGCTTGTTCCCTTGAGAACACTGAATATGACCACACAACAGATATCTCCTAATTCTAAATATGATAGCATTGCATAGACAGGAAAGGTACTAATACATATCCCACCTAAAATCAACTAGTAAGATTCAATAGACAGGGGATAAAGTTACTTGACTGATACTAGCAATAATCCATAGGACATGGATGAGTCATTCTAGGAAAGGCATAAAGAAGTGCCATGGCATAGTGCTTCAGTGGCCACTGTGATAAACGAAAACGGATGTGAAATAATTTTTTGGACAATAAATGGTAAGTAAAGTGGAAATACACATTATTTTGAATGTGTTGAAATTTTTTTCAGAAACTGGCTAGTTAAGGTATAATAACTAAAAGCAAGTTTCATGAAAGCTTGCATTGAGAATTTTTACATCCGCACCTGACCATTTGCATACAAAGAATTTGAATAGAAACAGAATTTGGTTTCGTCAAAATAAGCACAGTCTGCGGGTCAGATTCCCACTTCAGAGAAATCTGGAAAGAAACAAGAATTTACTAGATGACAAATAGAAGGCACAATAATAAACAATATCTAAATCATATTTTTCATATGATTTCTTATGAAAAATATACATGGGGAAAAGGATTATTTCAGTAAAGAAAAATTAAATCACCTACAAATCACAACAAACAAAAGCTTTTTAACACGATAGCAAAGAGGAAGCAATACCTGTTTACTACTGCGTTCTGCCGTTGTAATATCCCCTTTTTCAAAAGAGACAATGTCATGTTTGTGTTGATCACCATTCTCACCATTGCACCACCATGAAAGTTTAAAGGATGCCTGTCGTAAAATGCATAGTTTTTAATTATTGTGGTCCGGGCATTAATAGTAGTAAGAGTTTCGGTATGGGTGAATTGGATAATGTTTCAAAAGATACAATGCTATGTGTCCTTGTTACCTTCCGTGTTATGTATTTCCTTACCTATAGGTTATAGCTATAGGTGCCTCAAATTAGTTTTAAAAGATGCATATTTTCATGGTAAGGAATACAGAAAAGCTGACTCTGAATATTAAAAAGCATGAATTGTGCAAACAAGACAGATAACACAATGATCATCAATAAAAGGTACAATTTTAAACAAAAAGTCAAAAGAGAGAAAAAATCACAATTAACGAGTAGGCATTGATTTCAAATAGAAATTTAACAAGCAATCAATACCTTATTTGTCATCTTATTAAGATCTGCTTTAGAATTTAAATTTGATTCCCTGTCATAAAGAACCTCATGGGACCAAATCCCATTCTTCATGCAGATTTTCTCAGAATGTTCATTTGATTCATTCTGCAGCATGGATTGGCTGTCGGAGTTCTTTACCCTTCCACAGTCAATACCACCTTTTTTCTCTGCAGACAATTGCTTTGCCATTCGAGCTGACAAATTTTAAAGAAGCAAAAGTATTTGTTAGAGAATTTAAAGCAAGATAGAGAGGTCAATACAAACAAAAGAACAACTGTAATATAGAACCATAACCATTGCCACTTAGAGCTCTTCAGAGAAAGTAAAAGCACACAAAATTTGAAAAATGTGTAGACTGCAATGTTTGTTATCGAGATTATATTAGTAATATTAGTTGTCAAGATTATGTTAGTAAGAGAATTTATAGTTAGTTTATCAAGAGTTTATCTTGGTAAAAGAGTCTTAGTTATATTTAAAGTTGTATACTTAAGAGTTCAAAGTTTAGGATATCTAGGACTCCTAGTCCAATTAGAAGTTCTATTCTTAGGCTATAAAAGAGTCTGTAAACTTGTTCTTTTAATCATTGGAATAAACTGATCAAGTTTACTCAAAAACCTATCGGTTATCTACTTATTTAACATGGTATCAGTCTAAATCGATCCTATCGACAAGATTTCTTCCATGGCTTTTCCTCCTCAATCCACGTCGAGTGAAATAACATCTTCCACCACATCCACTGCCACAATGGCAGATTTTTCAGAAGTAACAGACACCACTGTTACTTGTCACAGACTTGTGGGCCATAATTATCTTCAATGGTCACAATCTATTAAAATCTTCCTCATTGGTCGAGGAACCCTAGGATATATTACCGGAAAGATCAAGAAACCCTATGTCGATAATCAGGGTTATGAAAAGTGGGCTCAGGAGAATGGGAGAGTCATGTCTTGGTTGCTCAACACTATGTCTCCAGAGGTTAGTTCTCAATTTTTGCTATATGAAACAGCAAGTGAAGTTTGGACTGCTGTTCGAGAAACATACTCCAGTACCAATAACAATTCTGAGTTATTTGGGATTGAAAGTAAGCCCTTTAATCTTAAGCAAGAAGGACTTACTGTTACACAATTTTATACTACTTTAACAACCTTATGGCAGCAACTTGATCTATTTGAAGCACATGAATGGGAGACAGCCTCTGATGCTGCATTATACAGGAAAATCATTATGCAGAAAAGGGTTTTTCAGTTTTTAAATGGGCTAAATAAAGAATGGGATCATGTCAAATCCAGAATTATCAGCAGCAGCCCTTTACCATCACTTACGGAAGCTTTTTCTGAAGTTCGAAGGGAAGAAAGCAGGAGATCATACATGTTTTCTGATGTTCCTGCTCCTGAAAGTTCTGCCCTAGTTTCCCAGGCCCCCTCAAATCAAAAAAGGAAAGGTAGAATCATATGTGATTATTGCAAAAAACCAGGACACTTAAAAGAAAAGTGTTGGAAGCTACATGGTAAACCATCTGATGGAAAGAATTCAATACAAAAATCATCAAAGGAAGTCTCTTCTACTGCTGTCACACCAAAACAACAAAATGGTTTCACGGCACAACAGATGCTAGAACTACAACGATTATTCAATAAGTTTAATAGTAGTAGTGAAGGCAATCTAGCCCTAGCAGAAGATGAAGGTATTCATCAACAATCCTCCTCTACTGCTCTTCTTTCCACTGCACATACATCAAATTGGATAGTTGATTCAAGTGTTTCTGATCATATGAATGGTAACAAAGATATACTCATTCAATTTACTCCTTCATGCTCAAAAAGTTCTATTAAAATAGTTGATGGTTTGCTATCTCAAATTAAAGGCACTGGCACTGTATTTATTAACAGTGACTAAAAAATGTCCTTTTTGTGCTTAGTTTGGATTGTAACCTACTATCTGTGAGCAAGCTTTCTAGAAATTAGAATTGTTCTTTCTGTTTTACTGACAAAGAATGTTTTTTACAGGCACTGGTTTCGAGGAAGAGGATTGGCAGTGCTAGGCTACAAGGTGGTCTCTATATTCTGGCCAACAACAATAATCCTGTCCAAATTTCTTCTCCTTGTTTTAATTCTTTAGGACAAATTGATAATGTTATGTTATGGCATTTTAGGTTAGGTCATCCAAATTTCAATTATCTTGCAAAGATGTTTCCACATTTATTTCTTAATAAGAAACCATCTTCCTTTAAATGTCATATTTGTCCTCTTGTTAAACAAACAAGAACTAGTTATTCACCATCATCTCATAAACCCTCACATCCTTTCTCTTTAATTCAATGTGATGTTTGGGGCCCTTCTAAGGTAAAGAATATTAGTGGGAGTAGGTGGTTTGTCACATTTATTGATGACCACAGTCGAGCTACTTGGGTCTATTTATTGAAAGAAAAATCAGAGGTGTCATCTGTCTTTCAAAAGTTTTACAATATGATTGAGACTCAATTTAATAGTAAAATTCAGATTTTTAAATCTGATAATGGGGGTGAGTTCTTCATACAATTATTAGGAAATTTTTTCCTAGAAAAGGGGATAGTCCAAATAAGTTCATGTGTTGACACTCCACAACAAAATGGAGTTGCAGAAAGGAAAAATAGACATTTATTAGAAGTAACTAGAGCCCTAATGTTCACTAGTCATGTACCAAAGTACTTGTGGGGTGAAGCCTTATTAACAGCTACATACCTAATTAATCGGATGCCTAGAAAAGTCCTCAATTTTTGAACACCCAGGGATGTCTTCCTAGAAAGTTTTCCTAGTTTTAAACCAATATCGTCCACTCTTTCTTTCAGAGTGTTTGGATGCACTGTTTTTGTGCAAAATTTAGATCCCTCTAAGACTAAATTAGATCCAAAGGCTATCAAATGTGTTCTCATAGGGTATTCTTCACTAAAGAAGGGCTACAAATGTTACCATCCACCCACTCGAAAAATTTTTACTTCATTAGACCTTACCTTTTTTGAACATGATCCCTATTTCTCCAAGGCTGCAGCTCAGGGGGAGAGTACTAGTGATCCTAGTGTTCTCCAGCCTACTCATACTCAGGTTAGTTCATTCATTCCCTCAACCTTTTTACCTTCTAACCAATATTTACCACCAAATACACAAAGTCCTATTGAAAGTTCATGTCCTTCACCTACACCTACTACTTCTATCAATTCACAAACCACACCTACATCACCATTACAACCTCTTTCTAAACCTTTTCAAGTTTATACCAGAAAAAGAAGGAAAATTCTTGAGACCATTTTGTAAACTGGTATTTGTCAAGAATTGGACTTAAATCCGGCTGCCTGTGAAGAAAGTGAAGGTAATGACTCAACTAGTATTCCTTTTCATCTACTTGAATTTGAATGTGTGCCTATCGCCAAGAGAAAAGGTGTTAGACAATGTACTAAATACCCTATTCAAAGGTATGCTGGTTATGGGAAGTTGATCTCATCCTTTAAAGCATTTACAACAAGTTTGGATGAAGAACAAGTTCCTAAGACTATTGAAGAGGCTCTACAATCTCCTAAATGGAGAATGGCAGTTGAAGAAGAAGTTGAGGCACTAAATAAAAACAATACATGGACTATTACAGACCTACCTCCAGGTAAAAAACTAGTTGGATGCAAATGGGTTTTTGCTATCAAATTTAATCCTGATGGTAGTGTATTGAGGTACAAAGCAAGGTTAGTTGCTAAGGGCTTTACCCAGACTTATGGAGTCGACTATAAAGAAACTTTTGCCCCAGTAGCTAAACTTAACTTGATATCAAAAATGTCTTTCTAAATGGAAAATTGGAGGAAGAAGTTTATATGCAGATTCCACCTGGACTAGAAGATAATGAAAATAACCAAAAGGTGTGTAAACTTAACAAATCCCTCAATAGCTTGAAGCAATCACCAAGAGCTTGGTTTGAAAGATTCACCAGAGTCATCTTGAGAATGGGCTACAAACAGTCTTTGTCAGATCATACACTATTCTCTAAACTATTTCCAGACAACAAAAGAGTTATCCTGATTGTTTATGTGGATGATATAATCCTAACAGGAGATAATGAGAGGGAGATCCACCAACTAAAGAACATGCTCAATAGAGAATTTGAAATTAAAAACCTGGGTAAACTCAGATATTTCCTAGGCATGGAGGTAGCTAGATCAAGCAAGGGACTAGTTATTAATCAAAGAATGTATGTTCTGGATTTGCTTGAAGAAACTGGGTTATTGGGTTGTAAACCAATAGATACTCCTATGGATGCTGGTTTGAAATTCAACAAGGCAAACTTAGGCCCTAAGACAGACAAAGGGCTATACCAAAGACTAGTAGGAAAGTTGATTTACTTATCCTTAACTCGACCAGATATATCTTTTCCTGTTAATATTGTGAGCCAATACATGACTGATCCTAGACAGGAACACATGGAAGCTGCAAAACGAATATTAAGGTATTTAAAAGGTACACCCGGACATGGCTTAATCTTTGAGAAAAACCATGACAGAAGTGTGAAGGTATTTTCAGACTCAAGTTGGGTCAGTGAACTTACAGATAGAAAATCTACAAGTGGCTATTGTTCATTCGTTTGGGGTAACTAGTGACTTGGAAAAGTAAAAAGCAAACAGTAGTCTCAAGGAGCAGTGCTGAAGCCGAATATAAGGCATTAGCTCTAGGGATATGTGAAGGAATTTGGTTACAAAAGCTACTTGAAGAACTTGGAATGTGTCAAGACAAAAAGTTTGAAATCTTTTGTGACAATCAATCAACAATTCAGATTGCCAAGAATCCTATCCAACATGATCGAACAAAACATGTTGAGATAGACAGACATTTCATAGCAGAAAAACTCACGAGTGGAGTCACATCCTTGTCCCATATCCCAACCGAGGAACAAGTGGCAGATATATTTACAAAGGCTTTACCAAAAGCCTTGTTCGACAAGTTTATGTCCAAACTGGGATTATACAATGTATACTCACCAGCTTGAGGGGGAGTGTTAGTTATCGAGATTATATTAGTAATATTAGTTGTCAAGATTATGTTAGTAAGAGAATTTATAGTTAGTTTATCAAGAGTTTATCTTGATAAAAGAGTCTTAGTTATATTTAAAGTTGTATACTTAAGAGTTTAAAGTTTAGGATATCTAGGACTCCTAGTCCAATTAGAAGTTCTATTCTTAGGCTATAAAAAAGTCTGTAAACTTGTTCTTTTAATCATTGGAATAAACTGATCAAGTTTACTCAAAAACCTATCGGTTATCTACTTATTTAACATGCAATAACTCAAAAGCATAAAATGAGATCTTCTCAGGATAAGTTAGGTCTTCTACAGTAATAATCAAACAATTCTAATTAAGGTTATAAAGCAATAATCTAAAGAGGAAACCTAAATCTCCAGCCTCCCTTTTCTTGAATGTTGAAAGAGCAGATCACTGAAATGAGGATAAGATCTAAGGTCTACTAACCATGTACTTATCTTTCAATCGGATGGAAAGCTTTAAGCTTTTTACTAAGTTTTCCTCAGATGCCCTTCCACATTTTCCTATAGCATAAAGAGATCAATCTCAACTCCAACAAATAGGCTTTTCAAAATTTTAAGAACTTCCCAGATTTAAGTCAGCACTGTGATAACCATATGTTGAAAGTCATATAAGTATTTCTATAAAGCAATCATTGATGTGGAGCCAAGGCCTAAACCTCACCCTCCATTCCTTGAATGTTGCCACAGAAGAATACTGCGGCACAAGAGTACTTGAACAAAACATTGCAAGGGCAGATCATGAAAATAGTTGCAAAGATTGCATCCAAGCATTTTGAATGCCGGATATATCAAACAATATAAATTGAAAATGTAATCCTTGAAACAAAACTACTTAGAGAAGAGTAACTCACCAAGCTCTTTATTTTTAAGATTAAACATGAATTTGTACCAATAAATAATGTAACATACAAGACACGAGAAACGAAAAGAATCTGTTCTGATGCAATGGGAAATCTTCTGAAGCTCTCAAACCTAGCCTAGAGTGTTAAAGTAACTATAACATCCAATTCATACTAACATGTAGAGTATTTCCAATAAACTCCCAAATAGACAAATTTACAAACATAAAAAACGGACGATGACAGTTTCTATGCAAGTGAACGAGATCACTTCAAATAAATAACTAAAGCGCATGTGTATGTTAACGTATCCTATACAGCTAATATACAAGTAAAACTCGATAGAGGTATTGCCATCCGAATTTAAGCTTTATCACATACACGTTTAAGTGCATAGTTTACTCCTAATTTGCTTCATTTGATGAATATCTCCAGATTCCATCACCCTCTGTAAAGAGATGAAAAATTTCACCAATCATCCTTTTTTGGCTTCGGTTTCAATGAAAACATTTCTTAGGAAACCCAAACCATCTTCCTTCCCTATAACCATCTATGCACCTCTATTAGAGCTAATTGTACCAAAAACTTGCATTGTAACACCCATAAGATCAATCTAAGAAAAACCCTAATTTTATAAATTTCTTAATCTAGTTTGTACCTAATTTGACTCGATTTGGGTTTTTATTTAAGGGTATTATCGGAATTTCGGACTAACCTAAACCTATATGATTTATAACTCCCTCTTTGTTATTTTAATTGTCGGTTCTGCCTCTTTCCCTATCACTATTCCTTTGTTTCTTTTCTTTCTCAACATCCATTGCTTGATCTTACTGTGTTGCTGTAACTTACGAGCAAAACCTCATTATTCCCTTTTTTTTCTTCCTTCGAGAGAGAGGGGGTAAGTTTCTTGGTTCATCTATCTTAATCCATCATCGACGCTCTTGTTTTGCTTCTCATTGCTAGGAATAGATGGGTATTAATGTTGTTTCGTTTTTAAGGGAGATGTGAATTAACAGACGTGGGTTTGACCGATTAACGTGGGTGTTTCGGTGAAGGAACTGAATGCGTTGGGGGTTGGATTTTTGGTCGGTTATTGGACAGGGATGGGTTGTTTTAAGAATTGTTTTATTTTAATTATATTAATTAAAGGGGTTATCGGTGGAAAGTGAGGACAGTGGTGAAACAAAGTTGGATTTACCCATGTGATTTAATGTGCAGTAAGGAATTTGGTTTTGAATCTTCAAAGCAATTTGGTGTTGCCGTGAGTGGTATTTAGGGGGGGTGATCTCATGTGGTCACTTTTGGATGCACCCTCCTTTGGTTTAATATGTCTATGTGTTGTTGGTGAAACTGCGTTTTTCGTTTCGAACCGAATTATGTGGTTTCATTCAATTTTATCATCGGAGCAAGTGGTTTTAAGATTTTAATTTGAATATTTATCTTTTCAGACGACGTGGATTCTGAAGAGGACGTTTTACCTCCACCGCCTCCACCTCGAGTTCGATCGACTCCTGCGAACACGGCTCGTGATACACGTATGTGTTCTTCTTAAGTTCTTTTAGGTGAATTTATTGTAGGCTCTGACTCGGCTAGAGCAGGACCTAGCTCAGACCGTGGGAAACGTCCGTGTCAGCATTAATACTTGTGTTTCGAAAGGTGTGTTCTCTTTCTGTGCTAAATTTGTGTTCTGTGACTAACTATATCATATGCTATTGTGACCTTGAGATATCATGTGGTACTATGATCAGAATATCTGAGTTGTGTGATTCGTATTTTATGCGAGTATATGGGTTGAGACATTGAGAACATTAGCATTGTTTGCATACATGTGCATGGGGTGGATTGTACGGAGGAAGGTGGTTTTACCACACTGTATTTTGGAGAAATAAGGGGTGAGGGGTTCTGGGGAACTACCTCCACTATAAACGGTTGGCTTTGCCACCACTGTGTTTGGCGTTCGGAGTATGGGACTACATTCTCTGTGACATTGCATTCATTTATCATTGAGTCATTTACTGTGATCATTAAATATTATATCTGTGACTGTGGACTGAATACCATTGTGATCTATGACTGCACTTTAGAGATACATTGGGCTTTATAGCTCACTCTTTAATTTAACTTTTCAGATACTCGACCCTAAAAGTTGGTACTCGGAGCTCTCAACCGGATATTTATTTTTCATTATTTCCAGTATGTTAGTTACCGGAGATTTTTATTTCAGTTGTTTTTGGGATTATTAGGGATTGAGGATATTTTTAAATTTCATGCATTGTTAAGGATATTTAATTTTAATAATATTATACCGACATTTTTAATATTATTATTATTTCTATTTAATAATTCTACCTTACCGTTTAAACTATAAAGTTGGTTTGAAACTATTTACCGCCTTACTTGTCGATAAAGTTTTATAAACCCCTATTTTAACCTACCGTGCCTCATAAGTCAAGAATAAGGCGTTCCATGCATCTTAAGCATCAAATAAAACCTTTACCCATACAATATCAGAACTCTTGCATCTGAATTAACGTTTACAAGGTTTGTTGCTTTGACAGCTTTTCCAGGAAGTTGTAAGTTTTCATGGTAACTAATACCGATCAGTGAAATTCATCAAATTCTTTTTATAAAGGTTGTGATTATTCTTTAATGGAAGCAACTAGATGACTGATAGTACTTTGAAAGTTAAGCAAGTACCTTCTGACATTCTCTTATTTTGTTCTTTCCCAACCTCCCAGAAGAAAAGACACGGAAGCATAATTCTTAAGATGCCCACTGCATTATCTAGAGAAGACCAAACCCACCAATGTTGTAGCATTTCACAGTTATCGTTGCCTGATACTGGAATATCCAGAATCAAAAGAACAGAAAGAAAAATGAAGGTCCAAATATTCAGAGTGATGAAAATATTTCTTACAATATTTTGCAAAATTAAGGCCAAATTAAACTCAATTTTATTTAGTCAACTCAATGAACAAGTCCAAATTTAGTTCTAAAATATATCTACTCAATCCAGAATATCTTTTGTTGTTGGACCTCATGCTCCACAAAATTAAACTAGGAAACTCTGAAGAAGCTGAGAAACCTATTGGGCAACTTAAGCATGTTCTGACCAGTATTTTAGGTGTAAAAGAGGAAAACTTAATAGAAAGTCTCTTTGGCTGGAGAGGCAGTAAAAAAATAAATTTAATGGAAAATTCTATTGTATTAGAATCATTTGAAATAGCTAGTAACATATAACATAATTTGTCTATAAGAACTTCGTATTAAATTTGTCTACCAGCTTCACATTGTAACTCTTTCAGAATAATAAAGCTGAGGTTTCAGCTTCTAGTCTCCAGAAACACATTTCATTTAAAATACTTGAAAGTTGTTTTTCAAACCCTTGTTATGCCTAGCTTAGCATCATAGAATGGAGAGATTAGTTAAGAAGTTTGGACCAAACAGGCAGTCCAAATTAAATGTTTAACAAAGATCCATCTAAGAAAAGGGGATCACATGGAGGAAAGGTCAAGAGAAAGGAAGTGGGAAAATATTCAGAATGTCACAGGTATAATCAGAGTAGATGGTGGAGTATCTAATTCATCAAAAGCAAACAAGTTTTCAATATATGATTTTTCTTGCCAGTGCTTCAAACGCTAGGGGTGCTAATGGTACTAGGATATCAAATATAAAAATGCTATTAAAAAAATCACTTTAAGCAATTATGACAAATATATCAACCCCAGTAAGACTGCATACAAGAAAATCAGCCCAGAGCACCTCCTCTACAGCAGACAATAATTTTAGGATTTCGCTCCCAGAAAATTAGTTTGCAATTGTAAGGTTCTCTAATACTACTCTTACAAGGTTAGCCATCTCCAAAGGGCTAAAATGCAACTTGGCCATGCTGAACTTAAAAAAAGAAAACAGATAATGCTGCAAAAGCATACATGGCCTAACATGCTTTGCTTGGAGCCTTTGAGGAGTATTGCATGGTCAAAATGAAGTATAGCATTCTGCAAGTAAAAACTTCCATTCTTTATTCACCGTAATATAAATACGGGGCAATCATAGCAAGAGTCGAATAGGTTAATTCTTTGGATTTTCATAAAGGAAGCCTCCTCCAGATAGCAGTGTCAGAGGATATCCACCGTGCAACAAACAAGTTATAGGTAATATCAACTTGCTTGCCAAAGCTAAATGATGAGTAACATCTAATTGCAGAGAATCTAAATTGCAGAAAACTTACTGAAACCTAAAAAATTCTCCAGTATCATAGCAGAATCTTCAAGACACTAAATAGGTAAGGGGCATTAAATAGATTTGTTGCTAAAATAACCTGAAGCTATGGGATTTGAGAAACTAGAACACAAATGCAGCTTAGTTTGAACTGGGAAAAAATAGCATTCAAAATAGAAGCAAAGAGAACTTTTCTTTCGTGCACACACACACACATTTAAATCAACTTAAAAATTAGTTTTATTAAATAACAGACACTACTGCCACCGAAGTGAACAACCATCAACTAAAAGTACCTCACATGCTTTCAGCCCTTAGACTAGAATTTAAGTACTATATCTTGAGTTAACTTGAGAGATGCTTTACATTTAAAATATTTAACATTAAAATTCTAACAATATATTCATAATGTTTGCATAAAAATCATAAACAATAGTGTAAATTTACTAGAAGAAATAAAGTGAGACAGATATTATAGCTGACGAATGCTCCACTGTGAATAAATACATGTGACTAGGTAAAAAAATGAAGAATAATCGCCGTGTGATCAAGAACTTTCAATGTGTTCTTTTGTTCCTTCTTAATGGCTACAAGACTTACACGACTAAATACCAAATGTTGTTAGCATCAAGAAACAAACTGTCTAGTATAAGGAAGACTGATGGAAAGTAAAGATTAAAACCAGGCATATGAAATTGAATATGCACCATTCAGTTAAGCATTCACCAAGCTCAGCAAGATCTTTTAACCAAGCTAGATTAGGTTATAGGTTTAAAACAAACAGTAAGCAAAAGTACCCTAACCCATAGCTTTTTGTCAAGTCAATTTCAAGCCTTCATATTTCCTTATTGTCACCAACGATTATCTATGAAATACCTAACATATGAAACACTTATGACTCAGCCAAAAAATCATACGACAGAACAACCAGTCAGTTTAATCTTAAAAAACCTTTACGCTCCATTTGTAAATTCCTTGTTCTCTCCAGCTCATATCTACGTTTCCATTCAGCAGCCTCAGCTTGTGCAGAAGCCTTTCCTTCAGCAGCTCGCCTTAATGCCTTCGCAACAGCTAGTAATATGTTCAAAATAATAAGCATAAAAATTAAATAAGCAATAAATACTTCAATTGGAAGACGAATGCTTTTAAGAATGGAAGAAATGTACTTCTCAAAGCTTCCGAGAACTCCATAAGATGTTCATCCATTCCTGCAACAGGAGTTTGTTGAAGAAGCTCTTCCACTGCCTTCTCAGAATGGAAAAGAGAAAGCGAATCAGAAGAACCATTCTCTGACATCGAGCATGAAACACTTGCCTCCTCATGCCCAAAGGAAGCCTGTTCAAATTTGATATACATGACAATGATTCCAACCAGGCAACAAAAATATGCCTTCCTAAGATACATAAACCATTGATGCATGCAATTGACGAAAATAATCACAACTTTAACTTATGTTGATGCTAGTACATGTTAATTCACACAAAGAACCTATTGCCTAAACATGTTAACACACAAAGAACATTGATAAATGATATAATTGCACCAAATTCGATAAAGTCATGGTTGAATGTTATTTTTGCCTCTTGCACAAAATAGCATTTGGAACAACAATGATATCTATACTTAAAAAAAAGGAAATAGTTTAATACAAGGATTTATTTAAAAAACAAATTATGTTGCCTCTACATAGAAGCATCTTGTTTGAATAGATACTACAGTTTAACTTATATTTATTTTTCAGTCGAAAGCTGTTTTCTACTTTTTTACTATTTGGTTGTACATTATAACCAAACACACCATAAACTTAGCAGTGCCAACAGGTTTTTGACATAAGATTGCAAAACATACTTCATTATAAATGCCAAAAAATGTATTTAAGGAAAAAATATAGTCATTAACATATTTAACTAAACGAAGTACAACGATCGTCTGTAACTCCTCCACGTGTCTTCTTATAATAAAATTAGAATGGTTTCAGCAGTAATTTTTGGTCGATTCTTTGATAAATAATGTGATAACCAATAGGATTAAAGTTCTAAAAGTAGATTTATCTAACATGCAGAAACAATTCCAATGAGAGAAGTAAACTAATCGGACAAAAGAGATGTTAGAGAGAACTAAACATTTTATTGTCAGTTTAACAAGCCAAAAATAGTTCAAGTCAACAAAAGCCAAAAGTGTTTAGAATGAAACAGTTAGAGGCCAATATTATAGCAGAAAGTGTTCAATGCTGCAAAGTGCATGAAAACACAAAAACTTTTATCTCCAGAAACAAAATTTTCCAACAAGTTCATAGTTTAAGAACCGAACATAAAATTCCACATACTATTAGAAGTTCAGATAATCAAAAAGTCCTATGATATCTGTTTTACATACACAACACAGAATTTCCACCCAAGTCCCCATTTCTGATCAAGTTTTCAAAATTTCTTTGTTTCTCAGTTTCATAACTACAACCCAAAATTAAGTAATTAACTCTACCCCCAATAAAAATAATGATAGAAGTCTTCATTCTTCACCCAAAAAAATGCATAAACATAATTCAATATTGAGAAACGAATCCCAAAAAACAAAATCAAATAACCTCAGAATCCAAGTAACCAAATTTGCAGAATTGACCACAAAAAACATGTAAACAAGGCAACTAAGATCTGAATATTACACCAAAAAAATAGATTTTAAAAAAAAAAAGAGGGAGAGAGAAATTGATTACAGTGGAATCAAGCTTGCTGGGAGACATGGCTGAGGGTGGATGGAAGGGAGAGAAAAGAAAAGAAAAGAAAAAATGAAAAAATGGATAATTTTTTCTATGAAACTGAAAGAACTGCTGCAGCTAATGTCATCATAAGAACATGTGTCACATTAATATTGCAATTGCAGACCTGATTTTGATTCGGTGAATTCTGTAAAATTGATAGTAATTGGTGTATCTATTTATAGTTAATTAAATTACTTAATTAATATACCCGATAAACAAAAAACAAAAAGATCATTCCTTTTTTTCTTTTCTAATCCTTCTTCCTACCCTTCCTCTTTCCCTCTCCCTCTTCCTCTCCCTTTCCATCTTCAATCTTCCATTTTCCAACAACCCACCTTCATAAAAATTGTTAGGTAGTCTTCACGCAGATTTGAGATCAATCTGCTACACGCTTCCCTACGGTGCTCTATTGTATACCTCCATTGTGTCCACGTGGCACTGGGATCATGCACGTTCATTAAAAGTCAAGATATGACGACGCTGGTGATAATGAAATCTCTTCATGTTACGTAGATGAACAAACTGTTTGTTTTTCCTCATCTAGAATCGTATAAATTTACGCATATGTTAAGATTTGATTCGGTTTAAAAAGATTATCTTTTTATTTAATTTAAATTATAATTTTATAAATTAGACTATAAATTAAATTTGAATAAAATTTTAGTTATAAAATAAATTTTGAATAATCTAAGTAAATTAAAATTTTAGTAATTAGAAGATTAAAGTTAAATTAAATTTCAAAATGTCCACGTGGCACTTGTATTATCAAGTCGGGTAAAATCGGATACAAGTCATTTTAGGTTGATTTGATGTTTTGACTCGATTCGGGTCCATTTCAAGTCGGGTCTTTTTTAGGTCGGGTTCATTTCAAGTTGGATTCATTTCAAGTTAGGTTCAAACGGTTCTGGTCCAAATCAGAAAATTGGCATGTTCATTTTAGGTCGGGTTCATTTCAGTTCGGTTATATTTCAGTTCAAATTAATTCAAGTTTTAAATTCATATTAATTAAAATTATTAAGTTTGAGTTTGGTACAAATAAGTAATTAAGTAAATAACTGTTAGACTTTGGTTGAATGGTTGATATTTCATTTCGAATTAATTATTTAATATCTAACGTCTTTAACTAGCATGAATCTCATTAAAAATAAATATTACGCACTAGATTAAACAAAAATATCATCAAATGATTCATATCTTAAAAATTGGTATAAATTACAAAAATTAAAAATTAATAAAGAATAAACATTAGACTAGAAAAAAATTTAAATTAAACAGAATAAACATTAATAAAATAAAATATCATCTTATTAAAAACACTAAACTAAATTAGAAAAATAAATAGTAATCAATTTAAAATAAAAAAAATAAAATTGTAAGGACTAAATTGTAAAAATTATAAATTAATAATAATTAAATTCAATAAAAAATTTAATTTTAATGTACTTTAATAAATTATAATTTATACCTATACAATATAATTTAATGCATTCAAAAATGTAAATATAAAATTTATACTATATAGAATATATTCTATATATAGAATTTATACTATATATAGAATTTATACTATATATGATATGATACTATATATGAAAATATGTAATGTATAATACTATATATATAAAAAATATATAATATATATGTATATAATATATAAGTATGTATATAATATATATTGTATGTATATTTATATATAAGTATGTATGTATATGTATACATTTAATATACATATATTAATCCATACATTAATATATATATACTTATTACTTTTTTTATATATATATATATATATACTAGATGTATATAATATAGTTTAATATATATATATATAATATACTTATATATATTATACTTTATGTATTAATATATTATATGTAATATATAATATATATATTATATACTTTAATATATATATAATATACTTAAATATATACTAATACATGTATTTAATTTGTTTATAAATTAATGTATGTATATGTATTTAATTAATGTAAGTATATTATTAATTCTTGAAGCCCAACATTAATACCCTAAGTTCAAATCACTAAACTAGTTCTCTAAGACCAATTCTTCAATCACTAAACTAATTCTTTGTGATCAAATATATAATCTGATTTTAATTAAATGAAGATCAAATCGAATAAAAAAATAAAATTTAAAACTTAATTTTCGAGTGATCATAATCAAATTGAAATAATTGTAAAACAAGGTGTAGAGCAGCGCGAGATTTGATTTTTTAGGCACGACCTATATAAAAAATATGCGGAATTTTTTACCTGACCTAGAGTAGTGTCAAATGAATATCTAAATCTAATCTCTTTTTTTATATTTTCAATTGATTATATTTAATCAAAATTTATTATTTAATTATATGTTGTAATAATAACAATAATACTCTAAAGTTTACTATATACATTAATTCCCTCAAAAATTTTGTTTTTTTTCTCTTTTTTATATATTAATCAAAATTTATTTTTAATTTTTCCCTCTAAAATGTTTCTCTCTTTTTTATATCTCTCCAAAATTTTTACACTAAAAATAAATTAATGTCAAACTTAAAAAATAAGTGATTTATTTTTCTCCAAAATTTTTGATATTTTCATTTTTTTATTAATCGTCTTTTTCTTTTTTATCAATTTTTTTGATTTAATTTAATTGAGTTATAATTTAGATTAATTTAATAAAAATATATATTTGATTATAGAATTCTTTTAATTATGTTTGTAATTTATGTTTTTATATTTTAATTTAGTTTAATTAATCTAAGTTCAATAAATTAATTTAACTTAATGAAATATTAATTTAAAATTATAATTTTTAATGAAATATTATTTTAAAATTATAATTAAAATTAAATACATTAAAATTAAATAAAATAGTAAATAAATTAATTTAATTAAATATATAATACTAAATTTAAATATTAATCTCTAAATTAATTCTCATGTCTAATTCTATTTTTTAAGATTAATTATATTTACAAATATTTTAAATTTATCAAATTATAGATATAATCAATTATATGTCATGTAAATATTAAGTCTTGTTAATATTAGTTCATGTCAATAACAGGTCGGGTTCAAAACAAGTCGGGTCACTTATCAGGTCAAGTTCAAAACAGATCGGATAAAATTAGGTCTCGGGTCGATTCAGTCGGGTAAAATCGGTTATCTGCCAAGTCAAACTCGGTTTAGGGTTTCTTTCAGTCGAATGCAGGTTAGGTTTCGGTTCCACAGTAACATGTTGAAATCAGTTTCGGGTCATTCTCGATCGGATACAGTTCGGGTTCGGTTACTAAAGTAACAGGTCTAACTCGGGTTCGGGTCAACAACAGTTGGATACAGATTGAGTTCGGGTCATTACATCCCCGGGTCAAACCAGGTTTTAACTTGAACAAGTTTCAGTCGGATTTTCAGATCGAGTCAACTTTTTAAATCCCTACTACTCCCTTTGTCTTTAAAAAATATCTCTTATTGACTGAAAACAAAATTTAAGAAACTTAAAAGTTTTAACTTATTGAGTATTGCCAAGTCATGTAAAAAAAAAAAAAACATAAATACCCACTAAAATAAACAACAATTTGTAAAATGGAAAATAATGAAGTTGAAGCTAAATTCATGGCACCAATTTACAAAGAGAGAAACAATGAAATAGAAACTAAATTCATAGCCCCAATTTACAGTAAAATACTTAAAAATTTTAACAAAAAATGTCATAATTTGCACCTAAATTTCACTTCTTTAAAATAATTTAATTCCATTTCATCTGTTTAATAACCAAATCACAACTTTTATGAAAAAATACTTTCATTTCATTTTTTTTTATTTTAATGTTTGTAAAAAAATTCTTTTGCTTTGAACCAATATTTAAAAAAAACATTTTTCAATGAATTCTAAAGACACAAATATGTCAGTGGAATCTTTCATGACAATCAAATGAGCATTTGATTAAAGAGGAACATTAAACCTTATTTAAAGTAATGTTAAAACATAGTGTAGATAAAAAGTTGAAAAAAGGCTCTGTAAGTAGAATTAGAGCTATGTTTTCAGTCTCAACAAAAATTATGACTAGACTATGAAAATGAGCAAAAAAATGTATAGAAGAATACAAAGTGTTTGATGTTAGTAGTATATATCAACAAAGAACAAAGAAAAGGATTTTTATAAACCTTAATCATATTTTAAAGATTCCTCTTCGTAGACGAACAAATATTCGTTCAATGGTCAAAGCTTTAAATGTTTCAAAGTCTACTCTTCATCGTCAAATTAAGCAAGTTTTGATCAAGCCACATATTAATGCTACAAAGCCTTATTTGACTGAAGCAAATAAAAAAGCCAGGGTACACTTTTGTTTATCAATTCTTGAGGCAGTTACTATCACCAAAACTCCTTTATTTGTTTACATGTTCAATATAGTGCATATTGATGAAAAATGGTGTAACCCCCTCGACCCGGTTTAGACGCCACCTGACTCTAACAAGTTACATAGGGAAACCGAAGTTAATTTAGAGACTCGACCCAATAAACGACCCTAAAATTTTACTGCTACTTTTTTCATCTTATCTAGATGCTTTAATTAGATCCTACATGTTCATGCAAGGACTGAGTTCAATTGCAGAGGAAACTAATACGATTCGAGTCCTAATTTTAGTCGAACAAGTTTTAGGGACCTAATTGTAAATTTCTAGATTTTATGAACTAAAAGTGAAATTAAAGTTACCAAACATTAATTAAGTATATTTCATGCTTGAACGTAAAATTTTAGTTTAAAATAATATTACAAGTCATCTAATTGTATTCTTAAAGTTTGGTGACTAAAGTGTAAGTTTTCAAAGTTTATATCAGCCTTTTAACGACATTAACTGTCAGGGGTATCGAAACCCCTTGCCACGGTATCGATACCATTGAAAAACTAAAACCGGTATAGATACAATGATCAAGTGTTTTGATACTCCTTCGATATCCCGCTCGATGCCCTACGTAGCAAGTCCGCGTTTCGATATAGCTTGGTCCCCGTTTCAATACGATTTGAATCTGTAAATATAGGTTTCGGAACCAGGGAACAACGTATCGATACGCCTTCTTATTTATAACACACAGTATCGAAACGATGGCTTAATGTTCCGATACACAAGCTTATTTTCTAGCTTATCCCACGTTATTTTAACTGAGTATCAAAACCTTAAGAAACCGTTTCGATACCACCTGCACGAAATTGCAGGATTTCTAGATTTCAAGTATGTATCGTGTATCAAAGAGTCTAGATGTATATTTTCACCTAAAGGGACAATAAACACATATCACTTGATGTTCTCTAGATGCAATTCATCCTATATCACATAAGTATTTCTCAACATATAAACATATTCAATAGCATCAAAATTCATCATGCTTAAACAAGATTGAAGTAAGAATCAACTTCCAAAGGTTTCATTAACTTAAAAGTATATCAATATGCAAGTTCAACATCTCAAAACCAAAATTCCATAATTTCAAATATTCAAAGCATCAAGGTTCAATAACACATCATATATTATTGGTTCTCTAACTCCATTGCTCTCAACTCCCTAAGATTCAAGTACCTAAGATTCAAACTTAAACAAAACATACTTTGATCTAAATATGAAATATGACACGTGTAAGCTTTCCTTGCTTCTTTGGATGATCTTCGCAACTATTTATCTACATTGTAAGTAAAAGAGAATGGTTAAGTCGAAGCTTAGTAAGAGATTTTATATAAAAACATTTTAAAAATACTTACAATGCAGCCCATAGCATACCAAAGAAATAATTTGAAAACCAAGTCATACTCAATAATAAAATACTCATGGCTCGCAATGCCACCAATGTCTCAAAATCCAAAAGTGTTTCTAATCGTGGCATATGCCACAAAACCATGTCTTAAATGTTTCACTTAGGAAGGCTTGAAAATAAAGAGCTCATATACAAAAACACGTTCAATCCAAAGTTGCACAAAATTAATAAACAAGTCACACTTGTGTTTTTCTCGTGTTGGATTCTAAGTGAACCAGTTAGACTTACCTCTAACCGTTAGGATAAACGAACTCGCATGAAGGCATTGTACCACCAAACACGCTCATGATTGACTATCAAAACCAAAGAGATCCCACTTTGGTGCTTGATAAATGCTCAACTCACTATCACTTTTTACACCTTTTATGGGCATTAATCACTAAATTTACACCCACTCGGACCAATGCATGTACTTAATGTGATATATTTAGAAGTTGTGCTTATGAAGATAATATTTGCAGAAAAGGCAAGTTTTACTGCATTTTTACATCTGTGCAGGAGAAACAAGTGCCGTGGCAGCAACATGGCCGAGGCAAGACCTGATGCCGAGGCAGTAGCAGAAAGACAGGAAGCAATACTGTAGGCGATCGAAAGAGAAAAATCCAAGGGATGTTTCTGGACATGAAGCACATGGATCGAAGCTGGTTAGCATGAGGAAAAGCCCAAGACAAAGTCATGCGGGAAAGCCTCTTAGTTGAATTAAACTTGGAAATATTTTATTTATGTACATGACTTGTTCCCTACTCCAAGTTATATTCTACTTAGGAAAGGTTTGCCCTAGGCCAAGCCTATATAAGACCTAGCCGTCCAATGTAATAGGAGAGCCGATTCATAGAGAGTTTACCCTAAGACTCATTGTTTTCTTTCTCTCAAATTATGTTCTAAGCTTTCTTAGGGTTTAGGTGAAGGTTGTTAAGTATTTGTGAGAGGATATTATACTTTGTTCTTTGTTTCAATACAATAAAACTATCAAGGTTTGCTTATCCTTTGCCATTCTTTGTTCTTGCATTCAAGCTCGGGAGAGAAGTTTGTGAGTAATCCATTTATATCTAGACTCGGGAGAGTTAGATTCACGAAAGGGATAAGTACGGTGTTTCAATTGCGAAATACTGTTGCCATGGCAGCGCACAGTGTCAGAGCCGCGGTAGTCCCAATGGGCAAAACAGTGTAACGGCTAGTCTGCCGAGATTTTTACCGCGGCAGAAAAGGAAACGGCAGTAAAGACTAACGACTACAAAACAGATAGTGGTTCAAACGGTCACAAGGCCGAGGCCTATATAAGGAACCCCCTCCTCTTGAACTATTCACTCTTGCTTTCTTATTTTCTTTAGAATACTCAACAATCTTGCTCTCACAATACTCTCTGCCTACCCTTTTTAAAATTCTCAGAATTCTTCCAAGAAAATCTCCAAGAACTTAATCTCTCAAAATCTTTATGGCCACCTACAAGCGCTTTGCCCCAGCCAATGTTGAAGTCCGCTTCAACAAGTCTTTCATTGCCCGAAAATTATGGGAGGAACAAGGGTTCCAACACTCGGATGACGAAAATTATGGCATTGAGCACTATCTGTTCGACAGGATTAAGTACCAAGAATGGGAAATCTTTTGCCTTCAACCTGCCTAGGCAAACGCTACCATCGTGCGGGAATTCTATGTGCACGGGCCCAACAAAGACTCCTTCTTTGTCCACTGCTGAGGAAGGCCTATCCAGCTTGATGTCGAGATCATCAACCAATTCTACGGCCTCACATCTGACCATGATGTACATGCCGAATTCATGGAAGATATCACTGACGAGGATTACGAGTTGATTAAAGACGATCTTTACTACACGAATACTCCATGAGAAACTGGTGCCCATAGAGGATCGGTAGCACGGCAAAGTATGAAGTCCGAGGCTAAGCTTGGGAACACCTTTGTCAAGAGACGCCTCATTCCCACATCCCACAACAGCACGATGGACCGAAAGCAATTGGTGCTCATCCAATCAATCATCAACAAAAGGAGCATCAATGTTGGAGAGATCATCTTACGCGAAATTTACGAATGCGGTAAAAAGGATAGAAAACCATTATATTTCCCTTGTTTGATCACTGGTTTGTGTGTTGCTGCAGGTGTAACAATAGAAGACACGGACGAATACACTCCCCAAAGGCATGGATGGACCAGAGACTTTTGCCAAAAAATTATGCAGATCACGCAGGCAGAACCAGTCCAAGCAACGCCCCAGCAGTTCACTGCTGATACTGCTGCCGGGGCCCAATACACGACAGACATGCCAGACACTACCCATACCTCTGCCGCAGTAGACCCGTACCAGGAGATACTGCAAAGGATGGCAGCGATGGATCTTAGGCAAAAGAGATACATGGAGTATCAAAGAGACTTTAACGACACACTAGCCCAAATGATGCTCCATGCCTTTCCAGACCAAGGGGAGCAGTTTCCAGAATTTCCAAGCAACATGTGTGTCACAGCCGCCCCCTATACCGAGACTACACCAGCTCTAGGAGGACCGAGACCGTTTTTTCACGCGGGCCCTCAACCATAGTTTCATGCCGCCGGCCCATCTAGGGCAGCAGACTCTGCCGCATCATCATCTACCAGCAGAAGACCATCAAAGCGGAGGGTAGTCTTCAGCACTCCACCACGATCCTCCATCATCATGGGCAGTCTATCAGCAGAGATAGATGCCTATGTACATCAAAGCTCAATCGCTGCCGGACCGAATACACACCATACCGGGGCAGCCACAACAAATGAAGGTGGAACGGACATCATGATCATCGAGGAGATTGCCGACGTGGAAGAAGGAGAATAAGTGGATGCTCCATTGCAACGGACACCACCCACAAGAGTCCAACTGCCCCGGCAAGCAAAAGCTCAGCCATCGCCCTCACCAAGAACGAAGCAATCAACAGCACGACCCCATAGAAAAATTGTTACAAGAAGCTCTTCGGAGTCTCTTTAAATTTTTTCATATATTCAATTTTAATTGCTGTTTGTTTCTTGATATGCTGCTTATTTCTTTCATATTTTTGTTGCCTACTATTCTCTTCTAATATAAAGCATTGAGGGCAATGCTTGGTTCGAGTTTGGGGGTGCAGAGCCACTGCCGAGGCAGCAATCTACTGCCGAGGCCATGCCAAGAAAAAGAGTATTTAAGTGAATTTTTTTAAAATTTTTTTCATGCTCCCCGCCTTACTTGAATCAATTGCCTATACTTTTGCACTACTTATCATCAGTATTGCCTTAGTTTATTCTTTAAGGCTATAGAAATCTTTCTCCTTACCATGATTAGGTCCTGTTAAGAAGGTTGTCGCGTGTCAAAAGTGCGCGTTTAGTGCAAGTGGACACATCGAAAGTAATAAGTGATAAGTATTTTATCGAGTTATCGTCTCCTCAGGGACCGGTATACTTAATATGCTTTCTTCACCTTCTTGTTCTGTAGAAAAGTAAAGAACACAAGTGAATTCATTTGATTTATCTAAACTAAAATAACTAAATAAAAATAAAAATAAAAAGTTGAAATAGTAGAGAGAGATGGGCTAGGATCTAGTTGCGTCGTATTGTGGATTTGATTGACTTGTCTCTGTCCAATGCATTCGTATATCACTGCCTCGGCAGCACTGCAGTTTACTGCCTTGGCAGCGACAATACTGTCTGCCATGGCAATCCCTTGCTCGTGGGTAGACTTTACCAAAGTTCGGCAAAGTGTCCTTGGATGACTCCGCTTATCCCTAAGTCAGAGTGCTGTTGATGACTAGTCCTTGATGATACCTCCCGGCGTGAACCAATTATACTCACCAACCAATCTCACACTTGTTTTAGCCGCTGAAACTCTTAACCTATCCCTAGGTCGAGTTAGTATTTCGCGATTGAAACACCGTACTTACCCCTTTCGTGAATCTAACTCTCCCGAACTTAGATAAATGGATGATTGACAATATCCTCTCCCGAGCTCAATTGTGAAAACAAGGAATAACAAAGGATAAGCAAACCTTGATAACTTTATTACATTGAATCAAAGACAAAGTACAATCTCCTCTCACAAATACTCGACAAACTTCACCTAATCCCTAAGAAGGTTTAGAACATAATGGAGGAGAAGAAAACAAGAATAGAAATCGGCTCTCTCTCTAGGTATTCCGTCTTTTGTATATTGGGTGGCTAGGTCCTTATATAGGCTAGACCTAGGGCAAACCTTTGCTAAGTAGAATACAACTTGGACTAGGGAACAAGTCAAGTACATAATAATAAAAATATTTCCAACTTTGCTTCGGCTCAGGGGTTTTCCCGCGTGGTCTTCCTTTGGGCTTTTCCTTGTGCTAGCCAGCTCCGATCCATGGGCTTCAAGTCCAGACACGTTCCTTGGATTTTTGTCTTTCCATCGCCTATAGTCTTACTTCCTGTCTTTCTGCTGCTGCCTCGGCATCAGGTCCTGCCTCGGCATCAGGTCCTGCCTCGGCCTTGTCGTTGTCGCGGCACTGGTTCTCCTGCACAGATATGAAAATGCAGTAAAACGTCCTTTTTTCTGTGAATATGATCTATATGAGTATAACTTCTAAATATATCACATTAAGCATATGCATTGGTCCGAGTGGGTGTATATTTTGTGATGAATGCCCATAAAAGGAGTAAAAAATGATAGTGTGTTGAGCACTTATCACACCCCCAAACTCGAATTATTGCTTGTCCTCAAGCAATGCAAACCATAAATTTGCCGAACTATACTCTCTCTTGGTCTTACATGTCCATCTATTCTCCCCACCATAACTAGGCCTATTCTTAAGCCTTAACCATTCGGTTACCCAAGGGTTTACCTAGAAACAAACTATAAGAATTGTGAGTGTGTGCGTTTTTGTGGACAAGTTGATTAAAGGCTTTCTTAGATAAACTCTAAGTTCAAGACAAATAGACATTGGTTAAGTGTTCTCTTTTTTTCAAACACCAAATCTTGAGCCAATTTCGGGCACCTCAAAGACTTGTGTTTTTCTTTTCACTAAATTCCTTCTTTCTTTTTAATATTCCTTAAAACATACTAGAGCCAATTTCGGGCACCTCTAGCATGAAGAAGAGACTTTCTAGAGCCGGTGGTAGGCACCTCTAGTTACTTTTCCAAAAATCTAAGCTTTATCACCTAAGTTCATTAAAAGAATTCCTATAATCCAACAAGTCCCAAAAGTGTTTAGAGTTCTTCCTATAGTAAGCTTCTAAGTTTTCATCCTTAAGCATCCTAAGGTTAAGCCCTCTTAACAGAACCTAAACATGGTAAGGAGAAAGATTTCTATAGCCTTAAAGAATAAACTAAGGCAATATTGATGATAAACTGTGCAAAAGTGTAGGCATTAAATTCAAGTAAGGCGGAGAGCATAAAAATTTTAAAAAAATCATTGGAATACTCCCTTTCTGGCAAGGCCGCGGTAGTAGATTGCTGCTTTGGCAGTGAATCTGCACCCCCAAACTCAAACCAAGCATTGTCCTCAATGCTTTATATTTGAAGAAGTAAGCGGCAAAACAAAATATGAATATAAGAAAACAACAAATAGAAACAGTAAAAACAATGAATATTAAATTAAGGACAAAGAAATTTAAAGCGACTTCGAAGAGCTGCTTGTAACAATTTTCCTCCTCGGCCTTGATTCCAAATGCTTTGTCCTTGGTGAAGGCGATGGTTGTGCCTTTGCTTGTCGGGGAGGTTGGACTGGAGTGTGTGGTGTCCGTTGCATTGGGGCCTCTACCTCCTCTCCTTCTTCTACATCAGGCATCTCTTCGGTGAGCATTATGTTCGTTCCTCCTCCCATTATTGTGGCTCCTCCGGTTTGGTGTGTACTTGGGCCGGCAACAGTGGAGCTTTGGTGAACGTAGGCGTCTATCTCGGTTGATAGACTGCCCATGATAATTGGTGATCTGGGTGGGGTGCTGAAAACGACCCTTCGCTTGGATGGCCTTCTGTTGGCAGACGAGGCCGCGGTAGAATCTGCTGCCCTAGATGGGCCGGCGGCCTGGTATTGGGGCTGAGGGTCCGCATGGAAGAACGACCTTGGTCCTCCCGGGGCTGGTGTAGTCTCGGTGTAAGGGGCGGCTGTAATGAACATGTTGCTGGGAAACTCCGAAAATTGTACTCCTTGGTCCGAGAAGGCGTGCAGCAGCATCTGGGCTAGAGTGCCATTGAAATCCCTTTGGTACTCCATGTACCGTTGTTGTCGGAGGTCCATTGCTGCCATTCGCTGTAAGATCTCCTGGTACGGGTCTACTACGACAGAGGTGTGGGCAGTACCAGGCATGTTTACCGTGTACTGGGCCCCGACAGCAGTATCGGCAATGAACTGCTACGGCGTTGCTTGGACCGGCTCTTCTTGTGTGATCTGCATGACTTTGTGGCAGAAGTCCCTGGTCCATCCTCGTCGTGGGGGCGTGTATTCGTCCGTCTCTTCGATGGGTACACCTGCGGCAACACATAAACCCGTGATCAAACAAGGGAAATAAATGGTCCCCTATCTTTCTTACCGCACTCGTGAATTTCCCGAAGGATGATCTCGCCAACGTTGATGGTCCTCTTGTTGATGATAGATTGGATCAGCACTAATCTTTTGCGATCCACCGTGTTATTGTGTGATGTGGGGATGAGCCGTCGTTTGACAAAGGTGTTCTACATCTTGGCCTCAGGCTTTAGGCTTTGTCTTGTTACGGATCCTCGATGGGTACCGTTTTCCCATGGGGTGTTCGCTTAACAAAGATCATCTTTGATGAGCTCGTAGTCCTCGGCAGTGACGTCCTCCATAAATTCGGCGTGGATGTCAATGGCAGGGGTGAGGCCGTAGAAATTATTGATTGTCTCGGCATCGAGCTGGACTAGCGTGCCGCGGCAATGAACAAAGAGGGAGTCTTTGCTGGGCCTATGCGCGTAGAACTCCCGGACGATCGTGGCATTCGCCTGGGCAGGTTGAAGACAAAAAATTTCCTAGTTTTGGTACTTAATTCTGTCGAAAAGGTAGTGCTCAATACCGTAGTTCTCTTCGTCCGCATGCTGGAAACCTTGCTCTTCCCATAGTTGCCTTGTGATGAAAGATCGGTTGAAGCGATCTTCAACGTTGGCGGGGGCAAATCGCTTGTATGTTGCCATCAAGATTGAGAGATGTGATTTCTTGGAGTTTTTCTTGAAAAGAATCTGGAGTTTAGCGAAGATTAGTATGCAGAGAGTAATGTGAGAGAGAGATTGTTATGAATACTAAAGAAAACAAGAAAGCAAGAGTGAATAGTTCAAGAGGAAGGAGTTTCTTATATAGGCCTCGGCCTTGTGACCGTTGAAGCCACTAGCCGTTTTGTAACCGTTTCCTTTTCTGCCGTTTCCTTTTTCTGCCGCGGCAGGAATCTCGGCAAACTAGCCGTTACATTGTTCTGCCCGTTGGGACTGCTGCGGCCCTGACACTGTTTTATTTGCCTCGACAGAGTTCTTGCTGTGAA
Source organism: Abelmoschus esculentus (assembly GCA_035048815.1). NCBI lineage: Eukaryota > Viridiplantae > Streptophyta > Magnoliopsida > Malvales > Malvaceae > Abelmoschus > Abelmoschus esculentus. The sequence continues at coordinate 826,744 of JAUCBN010000061.1, read as the reverse complement.
CTATTTCTCCTTTATTCTTGCTTATTATTCCTAAATAAAACACACAAAAGAAAAAGTACTTAAAGAACAAATAATTAGAAAAAACTAAGAATAATAAAAATAAACTAACTAATCCTAATATATTAATAAAGAGAAAGGAGTAGATCATGTTACTGGTGGGGAGCATGCAAATGCATCTCCCAGAATTATTCTCTCCCTGAGGCCCAAATTGTGAATCGGTTGTGGGCCACTCTTCTTTTCTGTGTGTCCATCCACCTTGGGCTTAATCTTCTTGCCGAATATCCTGCCGAGAAGACTGCCCAGGCAAGATATCTTATTGTCTACTGTGTGGATGGCCTTGCACTCCTCTAGATCATCATATTTTTTTAAGTTGTGGAATGCGTTGAGTTTGACTTGTTGGTCATTGACCCGCATTGTCAACTCTCCTTTTTCCACGTCAATTAGAGTGCGTCCAGTTGCAAGGAAAGGTCTCCCAAGGATGATCGGTGCATTTTCATCTGCTTCACAATCAAGGACAAGGAAGTCAGCAGGAAAAATAAACTTATCTACTCTCACCAGTATGTCCTCGATTTTGCCTTCAGGTTGCACATAAGATCGATCCGCTAGTTGGAGCATCACTGTTGTAGGCTTCGCCCTTCCAATTCCAAGCTTTTGAAAAACTGATTTGGGCATGAGATTTATGCTTGCTCCAAGGTCTCATAGGGTCTTACCTTTATAATCCTTACCTATCGCACAAGTTATAGTAAAGCAACCATGATCTTTTAGCTTTGGTGGCATGCAGTTATGCAACATTGCCATGCATCCCTCGGTAGCAGCCACTGTCTCAAACTCACCTATTCGTTTCCTCTTTGACACCATGTCCTTTAGGAACTTGGCATAGTTCGGCATTTGTTCAATAGCTTCAACGAAAGGTATGTTGATGTGGACTTGCTTCAAGATGTCGAGGAACTTCTTGAACTGCTGGTCCTATTTTTGCTTTTTCAACCTTTGTGGGAAAGGTGGTGGTGGTCTCATCTCATCCAGGGTTTCTTTAGTTTGAAATTTTATACCTGGCACCACTGGAGTTGTTGCTGCCTCGGCAGGCTGCTCAAGAGTTGTAGTGCTTTCTGCTTGGGCAGTGTTGTCAGTTTCAGTTTGCTTGGCCTTTTCTTTTGCTAGATCAGCTGGTTGAAATTGGCACTCTGGGATCTTCTCCTTCAGCTATAGACCACTCTTAGTAGTGATTGCTTTGTATTGTTCATGGCTCATTACCTTAGCAACTTCACTATTGCTAGGTAGTCCTCCTTGTGGTCTAGTGTTTATGCATTGAGCAAACTGCCCAACCTGAGTTTCCAGCGTTTTAATGGTCGCTTCTTGATTTTGCAACCTCATCTCAGTTCTATTCATGAAGGCATCTGTCCTTTTGATGAAATTGCTATTATCCGCCATGTATGACTCAGTTTTCATCATGAAGGCCTTTAGCGTGTTCTCCAATGAACTTACCGATTGCTGCTGCATTTGCTGCTGCGGCATTGACTGCTGGGCTTGCTGCTGCGGCATCGGTTGCTGAAATCCCGAGGGTTGGGTGATTGGATTTAAGGCATTGTTAGGGTTGCTCCATGATATGTTTCGATGCCTCTTCCATGAGGGGTTGTATGTGTTGGACATCACATTGTTGCGGTTGTAGTTCCCAACATACATACCAGTTTCTTGATTCATGCAATCAGAGGAACTGTGGTTACCTCCACATAAGTCACAATATGAATCCATTACCTTGACCTCACGGGTATTTTGTTATAACTGCAGGTTTTGCACCATCTTGGTAAGAGAGGCCAATTGTGCTGCCACTGAACTTGATGTGTCTAATTCATTTACCGTGGCTTGGCGTCTTACTCCTCCTCGCCTAGATGTAGGAAACTGAAAGTCATTCTTTGCGAGTTTATTCAATATTTCAATAGCTTCCTCAAGTGCTTTATCCAGGAGTGTTCCGTTTGCCGAGGCATCTAACATCATCCTTGTCGGGGCATTCGTGGCATTGTAAAACATTGTCATTCGTGGCAATAGTTCCCTGTAGCGTTCTCATGCCTCGTACATTGGTTCATCTTCTGCCTGTCGGAAAGAAGTAATTTCATTACGTATTCTATCATATAAATTAGTGGGATTAAAGCGAGTAATGAAATCACGGCAAAGTTCACTCCAGGAACCAATAGATCCTGCTAGAATGCTATTTAACCAAGCTTTCTCCCTATCCCTCAGTGAATAGGGGAATAGCTTTAATCGCAAGACATCTTCATGGACTCCTTGGATTTTGAAAGAGTTGCAAATTTCCATGAAGGACTTGAGGTGCTGCCTTGCGTCTTCAGTTGCAGACCCACCAAATTGTCCAATTGTATTTAACATATTGAACATAACAGGTTTTAGTTCAAAATGGGCTGCTTCAATCTCCGGTGTAACGACTCCTGGGTTTAATCCATTTAAGTCCTCTTCCAGGAAGTCTCTGACAGTGAGCTGACGCGGCCCAGGTGGCGGCGGAAGTCCTCCATTGCCGGCAGGTAAGTTTTGTCCTGCTGGATGTTTTGCCATGGCTCCTTGGGTCTGTCTCCTCAACCTTTGCCTTGTTCTTTGGATCTAACTCGTACAAGGGTTGGTTGGATTGGCCCTGGTCATACACCACGAAAAACAAAAGTAAAATAAAAATAAAAATAAACAAGAAAATAAAGAAAAAAAAATTTAGTTGTCAGTCCCCGGCAACGGCGTCAAAAACTTGTCGCGTGTCAAAAGTGCACGTTTTGTGCAAGTGGACACATCGAAAGTAATAAGTGATAAGTATTTTATCGAGTTATCGTCTCCTCAGGGACCGGTATACTTAATATGCTTTCTTCACCTTCTTGTTCTGTAGAAAAGTAAGGAACACAAGTGAGTTGATTTGATTTATCTAAACTAAAATAACTAAATAAAAATAAAAAGTTGAAATAATAGAGAGAGATGGGCTAGGATCCAGTTGCGTCGTATTGTGGATTTGATTGACTTGTCTCTGTCCAATGCAATCGTATATCACTGCCTTAGCAGCACTGCAATTTACTGCCTTGGCAGCGACAATACTGTATACCGCGGTAATCCCTTGCTCGTGGGTAGACTTTACCAAAGTTCGGCAAAGTGTCCTTGGATGACTCCGCTTATCCCTAAGTCAGAGTGCTGTTGATGACTAGTCCTTGATGATACCTCCTGGCGTGAACCAATTATACTCACCAACCAATCTCACACTTGTTTTAGCCGCTGAAACTCTTAACCTATCCCTAGGCCGAGTTAGTATTTCGCGATTGAAACACCGTACTTACCCCTTTCGTGAATCTGACTCTCCCGAACTTAGATAAATGGATGATTCACAATATCCTCTCCCGAGCTCAATTGTGAAAACAAGGAATAGCAAAGGATAAGCAAACCTTGATAACTTTATTGCATTGAATCAAAGACAAAGTACAATCTCCTCTCACAAATACTCGACAACCTTCACCTAATCCCTAAGAAGGTTTAGAACATAATGGAGGGGAAGAAAACAAGAATAGAAATCGGCTCTCTCCCTAGGTATTCCGTCTTTTGTACATTGGGTGGCTAGGTCTTTATATAGGCTAGACCTAGGGCAAACCTTTCCTAAGTAGAATACAACTTGGAGTAGGGAACAAGTCAAGTACATAATAATAAAAATATTTCCAGCTTTGCTTCGGCTCAGGGGTTTTCCCGCGTGGTTTTCCTTTGGGCTTTTCCTTGTGCTAGCCAGCTCCGATCCATGGGCTTCAAGTCCAGACACATTCCTTGGATTTTTGTCTTTCCATCGCCTATAGTCTTGCTTCCTGTCTTTCTGCTGCTGCCTCGGCATCAGGTCCTGCCTCAGCCTTGTCGCTGTCGCAGCACTGGTTCTCCTGCATAGATATGAAAACGCAGTAAAACGTGCCTTTTTCTGTGAATATTATCTATATGAGTATAACTTCTAAATATATCACATTAAGCATATGCATTGGTCCGAGTGGGTGTATACTTGGTGATGAATGCCCATAAAAGGAGTAAAAAGTGATAGTGTGTTGAGCACTTATCAAAGGTTTAACCTTAGGATACTCAAGGATGAAAACTTAGAAGCTTACTATAAGATGAATTTTTCAAACACTTTTGGGACTTGTTGGATTGTAGGAATTCTTTTAATGAACTTAGGTGATAAAGACTTAGATTTTTGAGAAAGTGACTAGAGGTGCCTATCACCGGCTCTAGGAATTACTCTTCATCATGCTAGAGGTGCCCGAAATTGGCTTTAGTATGCTACAAGGAATATCAAAAAGAAAGAAGGAATTAGTGAAGAGAAAAACACAATCCTTGAGGTGCCCGAAATTGGCTCAAGAATTGGTTGTTTAGAAAAGAAGAGAACACTTAACCCAATTCTACTTGTCTTGAACTTAGAGTTTATCTAAGAAAGCCTTTAATCAAACTTGTCCACAAAAACGCACACACTCACCAAATCTTATAGTTTGTTTCTAGGTAAACCCTTGGGTAGCCAAAAGGTTAAGTCTAAAAGAATAGGCATAGTTATGGCGGGGAGAATATATGGAAACATAAGACCAAGAGAGAGTAGAGTTTGGCAAATTGATGGTTTGCATTGCTTGACGACAAGTAATAGTTCGAGTTTGGGGGTGTGATAAGTGCTCAACTCACTATCAAGTTTTACACCTTTTATGGGCATTAATCACTAAATTTACATCCACTCGGACCAATGCATGTATTTAATGTGATATATTTAGAAGTTATGCTTATGAAGATAATATTTGCAGAAAAGGCAAGTTTTACTGTATTTTTACATCTGTGCAGGAGAAACAAGTGTCGCGGCAGCAACATGGCCGAGGCAGGACCTGATGCCGAGGCAGCAGTAGAAAGACAGGAAGCAATACTGTAGGCGATCGGAAGAGAAAAATCCAAGGGACGTTTCTGGACATGAAGTACATGGATCGGAGCTGGTTAGCATGAGGAAAAGCCCAAGACAAGTCCACGCGGGAAAGCCTCTTAGTTGAATTAAACTTGGAAATATTTTATTTATGTACATGACTTGTTCCCTACTCCAAGTTATATTCTACTTAGGAAAGGTTTGCCCTAGGCCAAGCCTATATAAGACCTAGCCGTCCAATGTACTAGGAGAGCTGATTCATAGAGAGTTTACCCTAAGACTCATTGTTTTCTTTCTCTCAAATTATGTTCTAAGCTTTCTTAGGGTTTAGGTGAAGTTTGTTAAGTATTTGTGAGAGGAGATTGTACTTTGTTCTTTGTTTCAATACAATAAAACTATCAAGGTTTGCTTATCCTTTGCCATTCTTTGTTCTTGCAATCAAGCTCGGGAGAGAAGTTTGTGAGTAATCCATTTATCTAGACTCGGGAGAGTTAGATTCACGAAAGGGATAAGTACGGTGTTTCAATCGTGAAATACTAACTCGGCCTAGGGATAGGTTAAGAGTTTCAGCGCCTAAAAGAAGTGTGAGATTGGTTGGTGAGTATAATTGATTCACGCCGGGAGGTATCATCAAGGACTAGTCATCAACAGTACTTCGACTTAGGGATAAGCGGAGTCATCTAAGGACACTTTGCCGAACTTTGGTAAAGTCTACCCACGAGCAAGGGATTGCCGCGACGGACAAGTATCGTCGCTGCTGTCGCGTGTCAAAAATGCGCGTTTAGTGCAAGTGGACTCATCGAAAGTAATAAGTGATAAGTATTTTATCGAGTTATCGTCTCCTCAGGGACCGGTATACTTAATATGCTTTCTTCACCTTCTTGTTCTATAGAAAAGTAAAGAACACAAGTGAATTGATTTGATTTATCTAAACTAAAATAACTAAATAAAAGTAAAGAGTTGAAATAGTAGAGAGAGATGGGCTAGGATCCAGTTGCGTCGTATTATGGATTTGATTGACTTGTCTCTGTCCAATGCAATCGTATATCACTACCTCGGCAGCATTGCAGTTTACTGCCTTGGCAGCGACAATACTGTCTGTCGCGGCAATCTCTTGCTCGTGGGTAGACTTTACCAAAGTTCGGCAAAGTGTCCTTGGATGACTCCGCTTATCCCTAAGTCAGAGTGCTGTTGATGACTAGTCCTTGATGATACCTCCCGGCGTGAACCAATTATACTCACCAACCAATCTCACACTTGTTTTAGCCGCTGAAACTCTTAACCTATCCCTAGGCCGAGTTAGTATTTCGCGATTGAAACACCGTACTTACCCCTTTCGTGAATCTAACTCTCCCGAACTTAGATAAATGGATGATTCACAATATCCTCTCCCGAGCTCAATTGTGAAAACACGGAATAACAAAGGATAAGCAAACCTTGATAACTTTATTGCATTGAATCAAAGACAAAGTACAATCTCCTCTCACAAATACTCGACAACCTTCACCTAATCCCTAAGAAGGTTTAGAAAATAATGGAGAAGAAGAAAACAAGAATAGAAATCGGCTCTCTCCCTAGGTATTCCGTGTTTCATACATTGGGTGGCTAGGTCTTTATATAGGCTAGACCTAGAGCAAACCTTTCCTAAGTAGAATACAACTTGGAGTAGGGAACAAGTCAAGTACATAATAATAAAAATATTTCCAAGTTTGATTCGGCTAAGGAGGCTTTCCCGCGTGGTTTTCCTTTGGGCTTTTCCTTGTGCTAGCTAGCTTCGATCCATGGGCTTCAAGTCCAGACACGTTCCTTCGATTTTTGTCTTTCCATCGCCTATAGTCTTGCTTCCTGTCTTTCTGCTGCTGCCTCGGCATCAGGTCCTGCCTCGGCCTTGTCGCTGCCACGACACTGGTTCTCCTGCACAGATATGAAAACGCAGTAAAACGCGCCTTTTTCTGTAAATATTATCTATATGAGTATAACTTCTAAATATATCATATCGAGTACATGCATTAGTCTGAGTGGGTGTATATTTGGTGATTAATGCCCATAAAAGGAGTAAAAAGTGATAGTGTGTTGAGCACTTATCAGCTGCCATGACAGTAATCTGCAGAACTGCCGAGGCAATGATATACAATTGCATTGGACAGAGACAAGTCAATCAAATCCACAATACAACGCAACTGTATCCTGACCTCTCTCTCTATTAACCAGACTTCATCTTTATTCTTAGTTTTCTTTATTTCAATTTATTTAGTTTCATCGAAACCACAATTACCTGTGTTTTTATTTTACTCATTTTTACAGAACAAGAAGAAGAAGAAGGCATATTAAGTATACCAATCCATGTGGAGACGATACACGATAATAATTATCACTTTATTACTTGTGATGTGTTCACTTGTACTAATTGCGCACTTTTAACACGCGACAGTGTTCGGGATAATTCGCCATATACACCCAAATGTGATAAGGTAACTGTTATATCACACAACACTAGGCTAACATCTAATGCATTACTCAAGGAATTTAATACACGTATAAGAATTTTATAATAAGGAAAGAGTGCACTATTCATCTTATTAATCGATCAACTTATCCACATTTCATCATCTTTAATATCTAACACAAAACAAATCCAATGCCCATGTTTTAAATCAAAAACAATAAATATTTTATATGCATTCACTACACCAGAATCGGTATATAGCGGCATTTCTAGAGGCGTTTTTATCCCAAACACCACTATATATGCCACATACAGTGGCGTTTTACAACAAACACCACAAAGAGTGTCCAATTATGGCGTTTTTTCAACAAGCACTGCAAAAGACATTAGTATTTGTGGCGTTTGTAACCAAAACGCCACAATCACATATCAGAACTGTTTTACAGCGGCGATAATAGCAGTGTTTCTATTATAAACGCCACAAATAACAGATTCATAGTGGCGTTTTTATAAAAATGTCGCAATAGGTTAACTATCATTGGTGTTTTTATGTATAAACGCCACAAACTTTTTATATCTGATTACCACAAAATGCTAAAATTAGAACCATTCTGAAAAATTCATTTACCCCAAAATCTCTATCAAAAATCAAAAGCCCTTGCCTCTGTCGTTCTCTGCCTCTCATCCCTTCCACCGTTGTCGGCTCTTTTGTCCATCGCTGTCGGCTCTTCTGTCCAACGTATCCGCCTCGTCCGTCTGCCTCTTCTATCGAAAATCATAATCCCTTACCTTAGTTGCGTTTGTTAATAAAGAGTTCAAGAGATAACTAATTTTGGACAAAAACTCTGCCTACAAAACTCTGGGATCTGCTCCCCCATATCTTGCAAACTTGGCTGCGAAACTACATTGCCGGGAATTTGCTTTATTTCATCTTTGGTTTCATTTGGTTCTTCTATATTTACTACTTGAAACGCAATGTTTATGTTCCCAAAGTTACTATTTTTCTATGCTTTTTTGATGATTTTGAATCTGAATTCTTTTTATTTTGATTTGTTCTATTGTTGTAAGTTTAAACATTAGTTGATATTAGATATAGTTATGATATTATCATTAGTTTGCTGGAATCGTTTTGAATCTGAGAGTTCATATGTGAAGCTAGAATATTTCATTTTCTTGTTGTTGAAAGTTTTGATGTTGGAATTTCCATATATGGTTTAAAGAAGGACTTGAGAGTTCTTTTATGTATGAACAGATTCTAATATTGATTTAACCTGTTATAATTGTCTTTTTACTGATAATCATCAGTCAAAGGATGATCCTTGTTGGATTCTATCTCTTAATTTATAACAGTAATGCTTACGTTTGAATTAGGGATGAGAATTCAGTCAATGATTGATATATGTATAGAATTTATTATATTCATTGTGTTAAATGTTAATACTTTAGATCTTTCGCTCAAACTCGGGTTAATGCTGAACATGGTCATGATCCTACACAAGTATGTCATAATTTGTTTTATAAGATTTTCCATGTAATTTGAGCAACATATTCCCTCATTAATGTCAATGTGCCGAACACATGTCCTGGTCATAAGCATTTTATAAGTTTGTCGATAATGTTACTAGTTGCATATGATTTTCTTAATTCAAATCTCTCTTTGAAATAATGGTTTCTGAAATTTTGATGAATGCTAACCTTTAACCAGTATAAGCTAGATGCCTGCAAAACAATCTTTAGTGTTTCTTTTTTGTTTAACAAAATGATAATTTCTTTTCTTATTTGCAATAGTTAGTACAATCTTAAAACCCATTAGGTACCGAACAATGCTAAATCTACTCATAAACGTCAACTGTATTTTTTTCCTCTGTTTTGGTTTTACAAATATGAAATCTTTGGTTCCTTTCTAAATATTTTGAGTGCTGGTAATGCAGTTGCTATTCCTATAAAAAAGTCATGCTCATGCAAATTTATGTTGCTATGAAGGCCATGCCTTGGTACTGTGCGCTTCCAACTATTTTTGAATACATGATTGAAAGAGGCTGGACAAAATGTTATTCTAGAATAAGCGATGTGAGCTGGTTTATGTATGCGGTATATTTATTTATATATATCTTGCTATTATCGAGTTTGACCTTTACTGGATGCATAGGGAATTACATGACATAAAACCTCTTTACAAGTATCTTCATGCAACTCTTCACATCTACAACAAACAGAATACCCTTTCTCCATTTGCTGGTAAGTTACTAAGAAAGCTTTAACCGTCTCATAAAGAAATTCTTCTTTTGAGTTTGTTTTTGTGATCACCTTTCAAAAGCAAACATTAATTGAATAGAGCCAATTAACGTGTACTGTTATTTTTTTTACTGAAGTAGTTGCATGATTAAGATTGTATATTTTAGATTGGTTTTTAGATTGTTTATATCTTCCCTAAATTTATTCTTATATATTTTAACTGTTTGGAAAAATTCAGGGGGAGTATGAAGATCTTGTGTAAACAAGTCTTATGAAGGTATGAATTTCTTGTCTGTTTGAAGCATTTGTTATGTTCTTTATGCATATGCATGCTTTATGTTTATATGCATGACAACTCGAGTGTTACTTCGTTTGTTAGATATCTTCATCAGATTAAGATTTGGTTGTTCCTTTTGTTAACGCTCTAAAAAGCGTATAATCTATATCCTTTTACTTAAGGTTTTGTTTGATTTCAAGTTTATTTGCATTGCATTTAGTCGCATTTCATTTGCATTTAGAATAGGTTTTTATTTTTATTTTCTCTTTTATTTTTAAAGATGCTGCTTGGAAGGGTATTTTTATTGGCGGTGATGTGCAGATTGCTGGGGCAAAGTTGAAAGATTGAAAGAGATGCTATAGCATATTTTTAAAGTGTTGGATCGGACTTCAAAGTTGCTATAACATTGTGGGCAGACAAAATAAGACAGAAGAAAGGACCCACTGTCCTCACGCGTTTTCCAGGCCAGCTGCACCTCCTTTGCAGACGTTGCACCGCACCTGTAGACCTGCATTTTGCTGCCATTTTCTGCAGCAAATGTTAGGGAATATTCCCTTACACCGTTAGGGCACAAAACCCTAGAAGCCTCCTATAAATACAAGGGCGAACCTCCTTCAACAACGGTGTTGTGCAAGACAAAGGAAAAATCAGTAGCTAAAAAGAGCCACAAAAAGGAGCGAACTATAAGAAAGCACGAGGGAGAAGAAAGAAGAAAGGAGGTCACTTTCCTTCGTCTTCAACCTCTAGCCAAGCCACCATTGTTGGAGAGCTTCAACCAAGGGATTTGCGCGACTTTGGGAGGAGCGACAAGCTAGAAAAGTTTTACGGCACATGCGTTTGGGACTTCCTTCCTCTTCACTTTGCTTTACTTATTTTCTAAGTTGTTGAAAAATATATTTCAAATGTTGCAAGTTGAATAGTTTACCTTACCTAGCCATGAACTAACTTAGTATGACTTAGGCTTGTTATGGATGATCTTTATTTTATTTGAATGAATGTTTATTGTTTTCCGTGTTTATCTAAGTGTTTTGTTCAAGGAAGCTAACACCTTTTCTTCTTAAACCTTGGTTTGTAAGAGCATCGGGAGATAGCCATAGCTAAAGGGTTCGGAAAGCTTAGATCTAGGGATAGACAAAGCTAGACCAACTTGAACAATGGGGTTACTGTGGGAACAGAATCCTAACTCACCTTAGCGATAAGGAAGAGTTTCAACGACTAAAAAGGGTAGCACTTTATCAACATTAGAAGTGTTAGGGTTGAGACCGGGAGGTAATGCCTTAGCATTTTCGAGTGATAGGCCTTCTGACTAGGGATAGTGGAGGCATTTTTAGTAAACTTTGTCGAACACTTGTTAAACCAGTGGAACAATAAGCTTCAGGAGAAAAAGTAAGATCTTTGCCGTAGCAAGCCTAGCCTGCCTTAAGTTTGAATATCTTCTCTATGTTGTGTTTGTGCAACTTTATCTATTACTCCATTATCTATTTTATTTGGCTATTGCATTTTCGTAACAATCTTTGTTTTGCTCCAGCATCATTAGTGATACTTTTATTTTGCTAAAGCATTTTGGTGACAGTTGTAGAATTGCTTTAGCGTATGCTGATACAAAGGATTATTTTATCTTTTGCGTATGTTAACTATTTTTGAAATAACCTACCCAATCCTCGTGAAAACGATCTCACTCACACACTTTATTACTTGTTCGATATGTATACTTACACGCAAATCAATCAAACATTAGCACTTAAACTCAACAATTCTTTGAGTGCGCAACACCTTTTGACTACAATAGATTTACCTGAATTAAATGGTTACATATACGTCCAGGCAAATGGAGGCTTAAATCAGTAGAGAACATCAGTCGGTTATATTCCTTATTAGTTTGTAATAAGTATTGTGTTTAACTTCTATTTTATAAAGCTAATGTAATAAATATTTATTTTCTTCTCTACAAGTTTATGTATTTATTTATCATGATACATTTTATGTAATTTGGATGCTATTGTATCTATGTCAAGATTGTTGATGAATTATAAGTATTATTTTTATTTTTATTTCTTTTGCAAAATGGTGTTACTAGCGACGTTTGTCAGGAAAAACGCCACTACAGAATAATTTTATTGCGGCATTTGTCAGGACAAACGCCACTACAAAACAAATTTTTGCGGCGTTTGTCAAGACAAACGCCTCTAATGTACAACTTTCTTGTGGCGCTTGTATTTTCAAACCCCGTTAAAGAATAACTTTTAGCGGCGTTTGAAAATACAAACGCCGCTAAAGATCTTGATCTCTTGCGGTGTTTTTCCCTTCAAAACGCCACAAACAATTGCGGCGCTGGTTTTAGCAGCACTTCCTGCGGCGCTATTCTAAGCGTCGGAAAAGTTTTTAGCGACGCTAAAAAACGTCGCTATAGAACTAAAAAACGTTGCTAAAGATCTATTTTGGTGTAGTGATTCCACTAACTCGCACATCGAGTGCAAAATAGATAAAAACACATTTATCAAAATTTAGAAAATAAATCGTGGAAGCATCAAAATCAACTTAAAAACACTATCATGAGCATTTAATACATGCATAATCACATATGCACCAATTTAAACCTGAGTATGACTAACACATAGGAAATAGACATAGTATGGGAAAACTGATTTACGAGAGCAAACGCAAAAACTTACTTCGAAGTATAGGGAGGTTTTCACACCTTCCCTACACTCCCAACCTTTGTAAAACAAATTAAATCACTACCGTAGCAACCCACTCTCAAATCCACTCACCGTTATTACTTGCGCAACAAGCTACCAATTCGATCTGAAACTCCTTTAAACCAGATAACCTACTTCTTGACCTGTTTCAAGCATAAAAAACTAAGGATTTAGTGCTCCTAATCGCACATAATAAACCCCAAGTCGGACTCCCCTCACAACAACCCTTAAACCTATCAAAACCTTAACAAAAAACTTTCTGAAACCAACCAAACTTCTCCTAAACCTTTAGTCCGGGATTAGGGATTTTAAAAAAACTTTATAAACATCCTAAACAATTAAAAATCAACCATTTTAGAATCCAAAAACATTAGGTAAAAACCCTTGAACAAAAATTATGTTTTTTATCTGAAAATCGATTTTTCTTAAACTAAAAGATTAAAAACGTGTTTTTACCAGGCAAATAACTTGTGAATTTTAGTAAATAACCTTTTAAAACCAGAGGATTGAATTATTCTTAGCTCCAATTCTGACCCAATCAATTTCCATAGTTTTGAAGAAGAAAAACAAGTGAAAACATGACTTTTTGAAGAGGAAAAGTTATAAAAATAATCCTAAACAAACTTAATTGAAAATGAATTGATTTTACCTTAAAAATATGGTTGTTCTCTGCCTTTTGTAGAGGGAAAACGGAAATAATAAAATAAGGGTTTAAGTTTTGATATAAAATAGGTTTTTAGGAATTAAATCAAGTAATTTGGTTTTTTATTTTAAAATCTTGGGTTAAGATATAATTAAATATCCCATGGAAGGTTTAGTACAAATATAATTAGGATTGGATCATATCCCTTAAAGGTTCAAAGTTTTGGCTTAGTTTATAAAAGTATCCTTAAGTTTCAATTTTTACAAAATAGTCACTAATTTCAAAATCTTAGGGATTCAATGTTAAATTTTTGAAATTGAGTTGACCAAATTCAAATATATATTTAATTAGGATTTTGGAATATTTTTCTATAATTTATTTTGATTAAAAATTAATTTTTAAGAATTTAATCTCGAACTAGGCTCAACCGACTAAACCGACCCACTAACTTCCAAGCCCATTTTTAGGGCGTAAAAATGGTTTTATTTTTCCAAAACATCAGAGAGATATTATATTCATCCATATAAGGTTGAATCTTTTCGTACTTGCAAAAATAAAAGATTTATCACAAAAGTAATGTTTTTAGTTGTAGTAGCTAGACACATTTTGACGAATCCTCTAATTGTTTATTTTCTTAAAAGAGTAGAATTTTTTTATTTGTCTCCAAGGAAACAAAAAAGCATAATAGTAAAAATAGACAAGTTAAAACTTTAGAGACTAAACTTATATTATCAGTGATTAAAGACGTGATAAGATCATACTTAATTAACAGAGTATTACAAGAAATTAAAGCTAAATGACCTAATTGTGGTGATAAGTTCACTTTTATTCAACAAGACAATACAAAGACCCATATCGATATAGATGATGAACAATTTTTTCAAGCTGTAAGTGTTGATGGTTTTAATTTTCAACTGTTTTTTTAATCTCCAAATAGTTCTGACTTAATTGTATTAGATCTTAAATATTATAGAGCTATACAATCTTTGCAACATTGATAAGTGTCTAAAAGTACTATTTTTATTACCATTTTTAATTTTATTATTGTTAGAATTAAGCATAATATTAATTGCATTATTAGTTATTCATACATATTTACATAATTTCCTTAGTTTGTGTATTTAATTTATATTTTGGTTAATTTATATTTTGGTTAATTTAAATCACAAGGAGATAAAGTTGATTTCAAAAGACATGGAAAGATTTTAGGAGATTAGATTTGATATGGGAAATAAATATTTAAATTAATATTTATTTCCTAATCAATTCTTATCACGTAATTTGACCTAGCAAGATCCTATAAAAAGGGAAGCCTGGCGTCAAAGCAAAGGGAGCCGATCGTGGGAGAGAGTACACAAAGAGGCTGCCGATTTCCTTTGTATTTTCCTTCTTGTTTTATTCGAGTGATGAGAGGAATATTTCTTTGGATATTTTTCCCAGCCATGAACTAATTTAAAGTTGACTTGGGTTATTTTGTTTTTTGGTTTGATTTAGTTAAATTCTATTTAAGCTTTTGAGTGTTCTTAATCAAGGTTTGTCTATTCTTGATATTTATTTGGTTTGCGGGAGAATTGGGAAAGGACCCCGATAAACGATTCATTTATCTAGATTCGGGAGAATTAGATTCACGAAACGAATAGGCATGGTTCGATCCAAGTGCGAGAGAACTAATCCGGCTTAAGGAGAAGTGCAGGATTTCAACAACTAATAGAAGCTACGCTTTGCCGAACCTTAAGGATAGTCGCCCAAATTGCCCGAGCAATTCCCTCATCACAATTGCCCAAACATTCTACGAACTGACAACTCGAAGAACTGACATAGGCAATCTGATTGAGCCCAATTGCCGGAACGAGTTGAGCGGTGCGAGCACCCATTTGCAAGGAAGAATTCATTCGTCCATCATTCCATAATTCAGGATAACCCAACCAAATCTCTCTTATCGATTATTCTAATTTATTTCATTTGCTTGTTTTATTATTTTATTCAAACCTATCATCAATTTGTGTCTTTATTTTACAGTGTGATAACTTAAGCAAAGTGACCCAAACCAATCCCTGTGGAGACGATATCTAATCTATACTATAACTTGAAACGTGTACACTTGCACGTAATTGCGAAGCACTTAAAACACGCAACAAACATCAAGAATCTCCTACAATAATTGATGAGTTGATGAAAGTGGTAGAAAAATCATTTGATGAGTTATCATCAGAAAGATTGAATAATGTGTTTTATCTTTGTGATCTTGCATGATTGGGATTATGAAGATTAAGGGAGAAAACAATAGGTTGGTACATATGGGTAAGAAAAGGTTGGAAAGAAATAAAAAATTTGCTATTCGACTTCATTGTGACCAAGATGTTGTACAAGAAGCTTTGTTGCATATTCAACTTCAACACTAAAAGGAGTGAATGTTCTAATTTTATAAACATTGATTTTTTTTTTGTATCATATTAAATCTTTTGTGAACATGAATTGTATATTGTTCATGTAAGTATGATGTTGATGGTGTTGAAATCACTTTCTTTTTTTACTTTATAAAATAGGCTTGACTTAGTGGTTTTATGTCTGATTTTGTATCTTATATGTCTAGGGTTCAATCCCCTTGAGAAATAAAAATTTATTTTTATTTATTAAAAAATCAAAAATTAAATATTTTTGTATTAATATTTTTAAATCAATACAACTTTTTTAGGAAAAAAACTTTAAATATAACAAAGGGGGGAAAGAAAATACAAGTATCATTGTTTGTTGACATTTTAAAAGGGACATTTTGAATGAGAAAATTTTAAAATAAAAAAGGGACAATAATTTTGAGACGGAGGCAGTAGTCACATGCATAGATATTCGTAACTATTTTTTCAAGTAACTTGATTTTTTTATTTAAAAATAAAACAACAGTAGTCACAATTTTTTAAGGTATGATTGGATTATCGAAAAGGGTCATTTTAATAAATTATTTTTATTAAAATAACAAGTTTTTGTCTATTCAAACAAAAAAAGAGTTCATGAGTCGATTACGCGTGGAAAAGGACTAGCACCCCATAACAAAAAATTAGTACTTAACCATTTACAAAAAAGTCTTAATATCGAAATTTGAAAGTCATGTGGAATTTGAATTAATATCAACTTATGAATTTGATTCTATTTTAATGGCCCTACCACTAGGAGAGTAAACTTTAATTACCGCCAATATTTCTAACACTAAACTATTACCTCTATTTGCTAAGATACTGCCATTAATTAAGTTCTACTTTTTAAATTAATCAAACAAAGAAGTTTGGGTGCATTCACAACTTTTATTATTCTAAGTTAGTGATTATTAACCTAAAAATTATCTAAATAAATTTTACCTATTAGGGTTAAAATGAAAATTAAATGTATGTTATTAGTTTAGGTGAAGAGTTTTATTAGTTTTATTTTAAGGTTCTAACTACAACTTTTAAGGACTTAATTAATCTTAAGGATTATATTTAAAATAATAAAAATACAACAAAAGATATTTTTTAATAAAAATAAGAAACAAATCAAATTATTAAAAAGTATAAAGTTATTTTGAAAAAAAAAGCATATCCTTCCCGGATTAGATCAACACTGAATATTCGACAGGATTTATAAAGTAAAAAAAGTCATAACAAAAAATAGTTAAGATAATGATTTAAATTTATACTTTTTATTTCTTAGTTTTGATTTTTTTAAAATAGTTAATTAAAATAAAAGCTTAATCAATTTAGAAAAGATTATTTATTTATTGAAAATATTTATTAGTGAACGATTTTATTTTTTCAAGACTTTAAAGATTGTTGCAATCAACCAAGAACTTTAGGTTTCAGAGGTTTGAATGATTCTCACCTCCAAAATTGATCCAACCTCCTTCCAAGATTTAAAAACAAGTAAAATCGAAGAAAAACAAAGAGATTTTGAAGAAGAAAATATAAAGAATTAAACAAATGAATTTTTATTGAAAATATTGGTGTTTAACTTTGAAAATATGATGGATTGGCTTCCCAAAAGAGGAGAAGTCGAAATTCTAAAAAAAATAGGTTCATGTTTTGATGAAAAATAGGTTTTTAAGATTAATATTAAGTTATTTGGGTCATTAATTAAAATTATGGGTTATGGGTTATATTAAAATAGAACCTTGGAAAGCTTAGATCAGCTAGGATTATAATTGGATAAAATCCCTTAAAGATTTAATGTTTTGGCTTAGTTTATAAAAATTTCCTCAAGTTTTTAATTTTTACAAAATAGTCACTAATTTTAAAATCTTAGGGATTCAAGGGTTAATTTTAAAAATTGATTTGACCAAAGTCAAATATATATTAAATAAGTATTTTAGGATACTTTTCTATAACTTATTTTGATTTAAAACTAATTTTAAGTATTTAATCCCGAACTAGGCTAAACCGACAAAACCGGTTCACTAACTTCTAAGCCCATTTTTGGGGCGTTACAAGTCTCCCACACTTAAGAAATTTTGTCCTTGAAATTTTTACAGTGGAAAAATGTAAGAAATCTACTCCTTCGCAACTGCCTCTCACTCTCACGTGACTTTTGAAACACCATGATACCACTAAAACTCTCTGACTCTCACCTTATCAAAAGCACCTTTACTACAAAAAGCCAAGATATCAACATACATCTCGTATAGACAAGATTCAATATCATCCTAGCATCACCCGTCATCACAACTTACAACGAGACACAGAACAATGGTACACCAAAACACCATGGTCCGTTTCAACATTCATTGCACCCTTAAGTCAAAAGCGGAACCCTTTTTTCTTTTTCAGACGACCAAACCTCTCCTTACTCAAGGTTGTCAACCGTCTTTCAGGAAACTGTCATAGCTCCCAACTGTCACTAACAAACTTAGCTTCCTCAAGCGTATTCTAACACATAAGGCAAAAACCAAAACTTCCCACCAAGCCTCGCTTAACACAATAACACATAACAACTTCCACCAATAGAAAATCTTAAACGGTACCACTCAAACACATGACTACTGAACACGGCTACAAACATTTGTACCAACGATAGCACCTTCACTAAGAACCCCGAAGATTCATATTATAGTATCTTAACATACCTTTCCAAACTTAGATAACCCACTTAAATCAACCACATTCCTGTTGATGAAAGAATACATGAAACTTAATCAGAAACCTAACATCTGTCTCAAAAACCTTACCACATTAAAACATGCCGCTCAACCAACTTAAATTGAAAAGCTCAAAATAATCGGTAAACCGTGTACACATGAGCAACAAATCCAACCGTTTTTAAAGGAAAAAATTTACCTTAACTCCCGAGAAACCACGTCACAAAACTTACGGAGATTTGTTCACAAATCTCTCTTTTAGCACCTTTGACGACATCAAAATTCTTAAAGAACACTAAATCCCAAACTCAACTTACCAATAAAACAAACATTCACTCTCAACTCAACTACATCCAAAATAAGTCCATCAAACTTCACCTGCTTTCAAACTCCTGTCACAACTTCTTACTTTTAGATATATAGCAAAAGAACACCACAAACTTTGATCAAGATACCATTCTAACTCATCGCCATACAATACAACTTCTTGACTCATAGATATAAAAGAAAACACACATCACAACCAAAAATCATCAACACAACCTTAACTATGCCCGCACACACGGCTCCACCAAACATCCAATAGCAACTTACCTCAGAACATCTTAACCATGAAAAGTCTCAACTACAACTTTGTCACTAGACCAACACTCTTTGGTAAACTTAATTGAACCAACACTACACTCTTAACCTACTCCACTATAACTCAAGGATAACACTTGCAACTTTTCTCTAACATAAACTCACTAGCGGGATCATTAAACAACACGACACTGCGGTCAACCAACTCTTATCTCACTTAGACTATTCCAAGCTCAAACTTGTGCCTCTCTAACCTAGCCAAGCTTAATGCTACTCCTCCTTCCACTCACCTTAAATGGAAACTCCTAAAACCCAACCTTCACAACACTTTCCGAGGATAAGGCAAGCTCAAAAGATCGTTTGACCAATAAAGGTTACAAACTTCCCAACATTACTCATCACACATTTCCTCCACACCGAGGTATCCAAGGATTACATCCAACAACTCTAAAACAACCTGACCATACCCAAGGTAAACCCGACACAACTCTTTAAAAACACAATTTGCAAATGCAAAGCCAAACGACACAACCATAACCTCTCAAAGTCCACACAAGTCTGTTACGCATCCTTCAACACCTCAACTCTTTTTCCAATATATTTCTTTCCTTTTTAAGAACCCAACTAGTACTTCCTAAAATAATACACTAGATCAGTTACACCGTTGACCTATAATTTCTAAACCATACAGAAAGAGAATACCCAGTGGTACTTCTACAAAACATAATGATAACACAACACCTCTTACACAAACCGAAATTTCACTGAAGAAACCTTACAAAACTCAGCCTTTCGCTTCACTTACAACCAACCCCAACTGACATCAAACTCAAGGCACTCATCTTGTGTTCAACCATCCACAACTCCAATCCCAACTAACCAATCCTTATCAAGAACTACTTCCCAACCAGAATAGTAACTCGACCCACTACACAACAGGCTCGACGTCAACAAGGGCATCTTTCAAATATATCTTTAGACCTACACCTTCTCCCTACGGGACTGACCAAACACAACTTTATTTTTTATGATGGAAATATTCACAGTTATGGAAAATGTGTGCATGAGTCCTGTATGTCACCTTAGATGCCTATGCAAGTGCATACGAATATAATCTAATATCATACTCAAGAATGCATGCATGTCCTAAGATGTCTAATGTATATGCATATAAGTGCTCTTATATTATGCATGATTATTGTCCATACTTACAAACAACATTCTCAACTCTAGAATTTCAACTTTCTACCTCTTCAACATTCAGAACCATAGAAACTTAGCACTCAAGAGTATACTGCCACACCATAACCCGAACGTTTCCAACATGTTCGATTCACATTGGACACGAAACACTTTGAAACTCTCAAAGGCACTCTCAGTGATTTAGTCACCTACTACTCACCAACAAAACAGATTCTCAGAGTAAACTAATTCAAAATCACTTTACAATCAAACACGATCGAGGACCCAATCAACTCAAGATCGAATATCACAACACCACAACACAAATCTGTTTACACTTTTTGATTTCCACAACTCCTCTATTAACAAGTTTTAGCTTTCTTTTTGGTCTCATATCTAGCACAATAAAAAATAACATGCAATTTTTTTTGTAAAACTATGAGGCAAACGCGAAACTAGTTCCAAGAAGCTCAAGTACTTTATAAAACAATTTCCTATTAGTATTTAGAGCAATGGGTACCCCAAAATAAAACCCAGCAATACATACTCAATCATCACATATTATAATCATCAACCATGATTAGCATCAAGAATATATAATCATATAGCAATTGTATTTTCCACAAGTATACACAATACTTTTCAACTGATTTCCACACATACATTAAGCATCATATAAACCATTCAAAAAACTCATGCATTAAACAATGTGTCGCGTGTCAAAAGTGCGCGTTTAGTGCAAGTGGACACATCGCAAGTAATAAGTGATAAGTATTTATCGGATTATCATCTCCACAGGGATTGGTATACTCAATATGTCTTCTTCGTTTTTCTGTTCTGTAGAAATAAAATAAAGCACAAGTAGATTTGGGTTGTGATGGAACTAAAATAAAACAACTAAATAAAATAAAGAGATTTGATAAGTAGAGAGAGAGGTTAGAATCTAGTTGCGTTGTATTGTGGATTTGATTGACTTGTTTCTGCCCAATGCAATCGTATATCACTGCCTCGGCAGCACTGCAGATTACTGCCTTGGTAGTGACGATACTGTCCGTCGCAACAATCCTTTGCTCGTGGGTGGACTTTACCAAAGTTCGGCAAAGTGTCCTTGGATGACTCCTCTTATCCCTAAGTCGAAGTACTGTTGATGACTAGTCCTTGATGATACCTCCCGGCATGAATCAATTATACTCACCAACCAATATCACACTTCTTTTAGCCGCAGAAACTCTTAAACTATCCCTAGGCCGAGTTATTGTTTCGCGATTGAAACACCGTACTTACCCCTTTCGTGAATCTAACTCTCTCGAGTCTAGATAAATGGATTACTCACAAACTTCCCTCCCGGGCTTGAATGCTAGAATAGGGAATAACAAAGGATAAGCAAACCTTGATAGTTTTATTGCATTGAAACAAAGAAAAAGTACAATCTCCTCTCACAAATACTAACAACCTTCACCTAAACCCTAAGAAAGCTTAGAACATAGTTGAGAGAAACAAAGAATCTATGAATCGACTCTCTCTCTAGGTATTGATGTATAATACATTGGACGGCTAGGTCTTTATATAGGCTTGACCTAGGGCAAACCTTTCCTAAGTAGAATACAACTTGGAGTAGGGAACAAGTCATGTACATAATTAAAATATTTTCAAGTTTAATTCAACTAAGAGGCTTTCCCGCGTGGTCTTGTCTTGGGCTTTATGTCCATTGAATTTTTCTCTTCCGATCGCCTATAATCTTGCTTCCTGGCTCTCAGCTGCTGCCTCGACATCAGGTCCTGCCTCGGCCATGTTGCTGCCGTGGCACTTGTTTCTCCTGCAAAAATATAAAAATGCAGTAAAACTTACATTTTTTGTAAATATTATCTTTATAAGCTCAACTTCTAAATATATCACATTAAGTACATGCATTGGTCCGAGTGGGTGTAAATTCGGTGATTAATGCCCCTAAAAGGTGTAAAAAGTGATAGTGAGTTGAGCACTTATCACACCCCCAAACTCGAACTATTGCTTGTCCTCAAGCAATGCAAACCATCAATTTGCCGAACTTTACTCTCTCTTGGTCTTACGTTTCCATCTATTCTCCCCACCATAACTATGCCTATTCTTTAGACTTAACCTTTCGGTTACCCAAGGATTTACCTAGAAACAAACTATAAGAATTGGTGAGTGTGTGCATTTTTGTGGACAAGTTTGATTAAAGGCTTTCTTAGATAAACTCTAAGTTCAAGACAAGTAGAATTGGGTTAAGTGTTCTCTTCTTTTCTAACAACCAATTCTTGAGCCAAATTTGGGCACCTCAAGAATTGTGTTTTTCCCTTCACTAATTCCTTCTTTCTTTTTGATATTCCTTATAAAACACACTAGAGCCAATTTTGGGCACCTCTAGCATGAAGAAGAGTACTTCCTAGAGCCGGTGATAGGCACCTCTAGTTACTTTCCCAAGAATCTAAGTCTTTATCACCTAAGTTCATTAAAAGAATTCTTATAATCCAACAAGTCCCAAAAGTGTTTTAAAAATTTATCTTATAGTAAGCTTCTAAGTTTTCATCCGTGAGTATCCTAAGGTTAAACCTTCTTAACAGGACCTAATCATGGTAAGGAGAAAGATTTCTATAGCCTTAAAGAATAAACTAAGGCAATACTGATGAATAGCAGTGAAAAAGTATAAGCATTTAATTCAAGTAAGGCGGGGAGCATAAAAAAAATTAAAAATTTCACTTAAGTACTCCCTTTTCTTGGCATGGCCTCGGCAGTAGATTGCTGCCTTGGCAGTGAATCTGCGCCCCCAAACTCAAACCAAGCATTGTCCTCAATGCTTTAAATTTAGAAGAAATAACGGGCAACAAAAAATATTAAAGAAATAAGCAACATATAAAGGAAACAACAGTAAATAATATTGAATTATATGAAAAATAAAAAGAGACTCCGAAGAGCTGCTTGTAACAATTTTTCTCCTTGGTCTTGCTGTCGATTGTTTTGTTCTTGGTGAGGGCGATGGTTGTGCTTTTGCTTGTCGGGGCGGTTGGACTCTTATGGGTGGTGTCCGTTGCATCGGAGCCTCCACTTTGTATCTATGCTTAGTGTCAAAAACAAACTATAATCAACAATTAAATACTAAATATCCTAAAATAAAAGCGAAATTAAAACTATTCCTAAAAATTGCGGAAAAGAAAGAATGAAAGGTCGCGGCATTAGGTCTACATAGGAGTGCGTGTGAAAGCATCTTCTAAGATGATGGTATCCATAGTCTTTATGTCGTGTGGGCCAGAATAGTGCTTCAAGCATTGGCCATTCAGTTTAAATTCATGCCCATCCTTTAGTGATTTGATCGTTACTGCTCCATGTGGGAAAACTCGAACAACTTCAAATGGGCCTGACCATCTGGATTTGAGTTTTCCTGGAAACAATTTAAGCCAGGAGTTGAAAAAGAGGACGTGCTGCCCTGGCAGGAACTGCCTAGGCAGTAACCCTACGGTCGTGCCATCTTTTAGTTTTCTTTTTGTAGATCTTGACATTCTCATAGGCTGTTGTTCGGAATTCTTCTATCTCATTGAGGTCTAGCAGTCTTTTCTGTCCGGCTTTTTTCCAATCCATATTTAAGTTCTTTACTGCCCAGTATGCTTTGTGCTCGATTTCTACAGGCAAGTGGCAAGCTTTCCCGAAGACAAGCTTATATGGAGATGTTCCCAATGGGGTTTTGAAGGCTGTCCTGTAGGCCCATAAAGAATCATCGAGACG
Organism: Abelmoschus esculentus; assembly: GCA_035048815.1. Taxonomy (NCBI): domain Eukaryota; kingdom Viridiplantae; phylum Streptophyta; class Magnoliopsida; order Malvales; family Malvaceae; genus Abelmoschus; species Abelmoschus esculentus. Next base: position 802,932 of record JAUCBN010000061.1, on the reverse strand, counting down.
ATAAGACCAATCCTTTCTAGATTGATTTACCACCTTTTCAAGAATCTGTTTTAGCTCCTTGTTGGATATTTCAGCTTGGCCATTTGTCTGTGGATGATATGCCGTAGCAAGCCTGTGGGTGATGCCGAATTTCTTTAGTGTCGCGGCAATGAGTCTGTTATCAAATTGTTTACCTTCATCACTTATTATTGCTCGAGGGATTCCAAATATTGTAAAAATATTTTTCTTGAGAAATTTTTGTACTATCTTGGAATCATTGTGAGGTGTGGCGATTGCTTCGACCCACTTTGATACGTAATCCACTGCCACTAAGATGTAAAGATTGCCTTGGGATGATGGGAAGGGTCCCATGAAATCTATGCCCCAAACATCAAACAGTTCCACTTCCAATATGGGTTTTAATGGCATCTCATGTCGTCTTGAAATATTGCCCGTGCGTTGGCATCGGTCACAGTTCTTGTAATAGTCGTGGGCATCTTTGTAGAGTGTGGGACAGTAAAGGCCAGATTGCAGTACCTTTGCTGATGTTCTGTTTCCTCCAAAATGCCCACTGCAAGGTGAATCATGACAGTGTTGGAGTACTGCTTTCTGTTTTTCTTCTGGCACACATCTTCATATAACCTGATCTGCACAATGTTTAAACAGAAGAGGGTCGTCCCAAAAATAATGCTTTGCATTATGCTGAAACCTCTTCTTTTCGTTATGGTTAAGGTTATAAGGAATAATACCAATAACTAAATAATTAACAAGATCGGCATACCAGGGGGTGGATGTTACTGCAGCAAGGTCTACTGTTAATGTTGCGGCAATGTATTCAGATAATGCCACGGCAGCGCGGTTGTATACTGTTGTAGTCTCTGTCTCGGCAGTATCTCTTGCAGTTGTAACAATTTGCAGTATTTGTTCATCTGGGAATACATCTTATATTTCTTCAAGTGAGTGGGTATTTTCTTTGTTCTCCAGTTTAGAGAGATGATCGACCACCTGGTTTTCTGTACCTTTTCGATCTTTGATTTCAACATCAAATTCTTGTAGAAGAATGATCCATGTAATCAGTCTAGGCTTGGCATCCTTCTTTGAGAATAGGTATTTAATTGTCGAATGATCAGTGTGGACAATAACCTTTGTTCCGATAAGATACGATCGGAATTTGTCAAAAGCAAATACTACTGGTAGTAATTCTTTTTTTGTTGTGGTATAATTGATTTGGGCATCATTAAGCGTTTTACTAGCATAGTAGATCACATGGAACAGGTTGTTCTTTCTCTGCCTAAGTGTTGCCCCGACAGCATGATCGCTAGCGTCACACATCAATTTAAATGGCAAGGACCAATCTGGTGGGATCACTATCGGTGCATTGATTAGCTTCTCCTTGAGAGTTTCGAATGCTTCAGTGCATTCCTCATTGAATTCGAATTTCTTATCTTGTTCAAGCAAATTGCAAAGAGGTTTAGAAATTTTTGAAAAATTAGAAATAAACCTTCTATAAAAACCTGCATGGCCCAAGAAGCTTCGAACTCCTTTCACAGAAATTGGTGGAGGTAAATTCTTTATCACATCAATCTTGGCTTTATCAACTTCGATTCCTTGTGATGATATTTTATGGCCCAATACTATGCCTTCATTTACCATAAATTGGTATTTTCCCAATTTAGGACTAGATTGGATTCCTCACATCTTTGCAGCACTTTTTCTAGATTGCCGAGGCAGTGATCAAAGCTATCTCCAAAGACTGAAAAATCATCCATGAATATCTCTAAGAAGTCCTCTATCATGTCAGAAAAAATTGCCATCATGCATCTCTGGAAGGTTGCAGGGGCATTGCAAAGGCCGAACGACATCCTCCTAAATGCATAGGTTCCATATGGGCAGGTGAAGGTGGTTTTTGCCTGGTCTTCCGGATCAATGGCAATTTGATTGTATCCTGAATAACCATCAAGAAAACAGTAATAAGGTTTACCAGCAAGTCTATCAAGCATTTCATCAATAAAGGATAAAGGGAAGTGATCCTTCTTTGTTGCCTTATTCAACTTGCGATAATCCATACAAACCCTCCAACCGGTCACAGTCCTGGTTGGGATTAATTCGTTGTTCTCGTTGGTTATGAAATTCATGCCACCTTTCTTAAGTACACATTGTACCGGGCTTACCCATGCACTGTCAGAGATGGGATAGATAATTCCTGCATCAAGCCACTTGATTATTTTCTTACGTACTACCTCCTTCATAGCGTGGTTAAGTCTCCTCTGAGCTTCAACAGTGGGCTTATGATCTTCTTCTAAAAGAATTTTATGCATGCATACCACTGGTCTTATTCCCTTTAAATCATCGATTGACCACCCAATTGCCTTTTTGTGTTGCCGTAGCATCGCTATGAGGGTTTGTTCCTGTTCTGGCAGCAACTTAGAAGAAATAATTACAGGCATCGTGTGGTTGTCTCCCAAATAAGCATATTTTAGTTTTTCTGGTAAGGGTTTTAATTCCGTGACCGGTGGTTCTTTACTTAAAGGTTGTTCATTCTTACCTGTGTAATTTAATGGTTCGAAGTACTTACCTGGAAGGTGTGTTGTCCAGTTAGCTTCCTCATTCTCTGTTGTTTCAACACTGTTCAAAGTACTACTGTAGTAGTCTTCCGTATCACTGCCGAGGAATACATGTGATGTATCATGGAGATCACTGCCGAGGCAGTGGTTGCTGAGACAAGGTATTATACGATCTTCATCTATATCATGCAGCATCTGACATTCTTCTTCCAGCTCATCGTGCCTTTTCATCATTTGAAACACATTTAGTTTGTCTTGTTGATCATTAATTCTCATTGTCAACTCTCCTTTTTCCACATTGATTAAAGTGCGTGCAGTTGCAAGGAAAGGTCTCCCCAAGATGATCGGTGCATTGTCATCTGCTTCACAATCAAGGATAAAAAAATCAGCAGGAAAAATAAATTTATCAACTCTTACCAGTATGTCCTCGATTTTTCCTTCGGGTTGCACATATGATCGATCCGTTAGTTGGAGCATAACTGTTGTAGGTTTCGCCCTTCCTATTCCAAGCTTTTGGAAGACAGATTTGGGCATTAGATTGATGCTTGCTCCAAGGTCGCATAGGGCCTTACCTTCATAATTTTTACCTATCGCACAAGGTATAATAAAACAACCAGGATCCTTCAATTTTGGTGGCATGCGATTGTGCAGCATTTCCATGCATCCCTTGGTAGCAGCCACTATTTCGAACTCACCTATTCGTTTCCTCTTAGACACCATGTTTTTTAATAACTTGGCATAATTAGGCATTTGTTCAATTGTCTCTACGAATGGTATGTTAATGTGGACTTGCTTTAAAATATCAAGGAATTTTTTGAATTATTGGTCCTGTTTTTGCTTTTTCAACCTTTGTGGGAAAGGTGGTGGTGGTCTCATCTCATCTAGGGTTTCTTTAGTTTGGAATTTAATACCTGGCACCACTGGGGTTGTTGTTGTCTCGGCAGGCTGTTCAGGGGCTGCAACGCTTTCTGCCGGGGCAGTGTTATCAAGATCGGTTTGCTCAGCCTCTTCTTTTGCTGGATCTGCTGATGGATATTGGCTTGCTGGGATCTTTTCCTTCAGCTGTAGACCACTCCTGGTAGTGATTGCTTTACACTGTTCATGGCCCATTACCTTAGCAACTTCAGTATTGCTAGGTAGTACTCCTTGTGGTCTAGTGTTTATGTTTTGAGCAAACTGCCCAACCTGGGTTTCTAGCGTTTTAATAGCTGCTTCTTGATTCTACAACCTCATCTCAGTTATATTCATGAAAGCATCTGTCCTTTTGATGAAATTACTGTTCTCTGCCATGTATGACTCTATTTTCATCATAAAAGCTTTAAGAGTGTTCTCTAACGAACTTACTGATTGCTGCTGCATCTACTGCTGCGACATTGGCTGCTGGACCTGCGGCGACGGCAGATGTTGCATTGGTTGCTGGAATCCTGAAAGTTGGGTGGTTAGGTTTAAGGCATTGTTAGGATTGCTCCATGATAGGTTTGGATGCCTCTTCCATGAGGGATTGTATGTGTTGGACATCATATTGGTTCGATTGTAATTTCCAACATACATACCGGTTTCTTGATTCATACAATCTGAGGAACTGTGTTTACCTCCACATAAATTACAAAATGAATCAATTACCTTAACCTCACGGGTATTTTGCTATAATTGCAAGTTTTGCACCATCTTTGTAAGAGAGGCCAATTGTGCTGCCACTGAATTTGATGTGTCTAACTCATTCACCGTGGCTTGGCGTCTTACTCCTCCTCGCCTAGATGTAGGGAATTGAAAATCGTTCTTTGCGAGTTTGTTTAGTATCTCAATAGCTTCATCAGGTGCTTTATCAAGGAGTGTTCCGTTTGCCGAGGCATCTAACATCATCCTTGTCGGGGCATTCGTGGCATTATAGAACATGGTCACTTGTGTCCATAGGGGAAATCCATGCAAAGGACACTTGTGCAGTAACTCCCTGTAGCGCTCCCATGCCTCGTACATAGGTTCGTCATCTGCCTGTCGAAAAGAAGTGATTTCATTACGAATTCTATCATATAGACTTGTAGGATTAAAACGAGTAATAAAATCACGACAGAGTTCACTCCAAGATCCAATAGATCCTGCTGGAATGCTATTTAACCAAGCTTTCGCCCTATCCCTCAGTGAATAGGGGAATAGCTTTAATCTCAAGACATCTTCATGGACTCCTTGGATTTTGAAGGAATTTCATATCTCCATGAAGGACTTGAGGTGCTGCCTTGCATCTTCAGTTACAGACCCACCAAATTGTCCAATAGTGTTAAGCATATTGAACATGACAGGTTTCAGTTCAAAGTGGGTTGTTTCTATCTCCGGTGTAACGACTCCTGGGTTTAATCCATTTAAATCCTCTTCCAAGAAGTCTCTGATAGTGAGCTGCCGCGACCCTGGTGGCGGCGGAAGTCCTGCATTACCAGCATGTAAGTTTTGTCCTGTCGGGTGATCTGCCATAGCTTCTTGGATTTGTCTCCTCAACCTGTTTCAAAAGTGTGCGTTTAGTGCAAGTGGACACATCGCAAGTAATAAGTGATAAGTATTTATCGGATTATCGTCTCCACAGGGATTGGTATACTCAATATGTCTTCTTCGTTTTCCTGTTCTGTAGAAATAAAATAAATCACAAGTAGTTTTGGGTTGTGATGGAACTAAAATAAAACAACTAAATAAAATAAAGAGATTTGATAAGTAGAGAGAGAGGTCAGAATCCAGTTACGTTAGGTCCTCCTAGATTTAGGTGTTTAAATTCATGCTCCTTAGTTTTGGTTTTATTTTATATTAGTCCCTTGTATTATAATTTATCTTAATTAGAGTCTTATTCATGAAATTATTTAATTATTGAACCAATAAATTTGTTTAGATTTAATTTAATAATTAGTTGATTTTATTAAATTAATTAATTTGCAAATGGAATTTTAATTAGATTTTATTGGACTAACAAAGTAAAAAATTAGATTAAATATAATTTATTTTTAAATTTAAGTGATTTGTTTTCTATGATTTATTTTAATTTAATTTTATGTTTGAATTATTTTTTGGGTATGTGTTTATATTATGTTCTCCATTATATTATTTTTTATATATAGTTAATTTTTAATATAATAGTGCTATTAACCCACCTTTGAAGCTTCGTAGACAATACAACCCCTTTTAGGTACCAATTTTAGGCGTTGTGGGGGTGCTATAACCTTCCCTACACGTAATCGACACCCGAACCTGGTTATAACTTTGATTCAAACGCAGACCAGTTATATAGGTTTTCAGTTGTACCTATTCAAAACGACTGATGACGACTCCAATCTATGACGAGATTTTGAAGGTCTAACCAATTTCGACCTGGACCAAAAATGGTGTCAACAGCTTGGCGACTCCACTAGGGACTTCTCAAGAGGGTCAAGCCACAAAAGGGGTACATTTTGTGTTGCATCATTCCATGAGCTTTCTACCCGAGCTCAATCCTAATCAAGTGGGGCAAAACGTTGCTCCTTCGTGAGGTTAACCTCCGTATAGGATAGTAGTCGCCTCCGGGTTGCATGTGATCTATGACTCCGTAAGGTTAACATTCGCATAGTCATAGGGAAGTGCATCCCCTCGAGTTGAACTTGGTTCTATGATCCTATAATGGGGGGAGACCAAGGGCCTTACTAGCCTTAGTAGGCGATAGTAAGGACAATTCGGGTACCCTATCTAGAACCATAACCTCATGTAATAAACCGTAGGGACCTATCCTATTTAGAGCCATGATAAACCTAAACCTTAGTACGTTACCCGTTAATAATATTTGTTATATTTTATTAATTTATTTATTTATTTTGCTTTATTTTATTTTATATAATCAAGCATGTGTTATATTCAAATTTTTTTCTTATGTTATATTTCGTTTATTAACCGAATTTTTCTTTTTGTTTATGTTTGTATGCATGTGCATCATCATCATAATAGAAAGGTGTTGGTTATTAATTTGATTTGATAGAAAAAATCTTCATTATGGCCAAAAGAATTTATTGTGTATCAGAAAAAACTCTGATGTTCAAAAATGGTTAGAGAACGTCCAAAGAAAAAGAGGTGATAGTGTTTTAGCAAGACCGGACGATCAATTTGCTGGTTATGTTCATCTCCAGCTCAAAGAGAACAACACTCAAGAGTTAGAACATATCTGGAATCATTGGAGTAATGATAGAAGACAGATGATGTATGATGCTTATGGTGATATAGCCTATTTGTTACGAGTGCACGTAGACAAAGGTTTGATACGGGCCATGGCACAGTTCTGGAATTCTATACACAATTGCTTCACGTTTAATGGTGAGGATATGACACCGACAATAGAAGAGTATGTTGCATTGCTTCATCTAAGGAATGTGCATGAATTTGAGATTTATGTGAAAGGGGTTGAACCTAAGACATACAAAGAAAAACTTGCGGCTTTGACTGGGACAAGCATGTCATTAGTGGAGGCTCAGTTCAAAGACAAAGGAAAAAGCACTACTATTGCCTGGGATAAAATTCGAGGGTTGATTCATTCACATCTTGACCCGAGGAAGCAAGTTGATATTTTCGCTCTAGGAATCTACGGTTTGATTATTTTTCCAAAAGTAGCTGGACATATTGAAGCATCAGTGATAAACTTGTTTGGGGAACTTGGGAAAAACATTAACCCAGCTCCAACTATCTTGGCAGAAACATTTCGATCTTTTAATTTCCTAAAAGAACATGAAGGTGTATATTTTATTGGGTGTACACAACTTCTCACTGTATGGATTCATAACCACCTAAGAGAAAAAGGAAAATCAACCATTCATGTTCATACCCCACAGTATTCACCATTACGGGAGTTCTTAGCAGAAGGGCCGAGAAAGGAGAAGTTAGTAGGACAATGGGAATCAATTTTACAATATTTGAGGGTGGAGGACATTACCTGGCGAGCTTATTGGTTGGACCATACTAATATTTTGTATAAGTGTGGTGTATTTGATTGGGTCCCTCTTCTCGGGATTTGGGGTGCAACTGGATATGCTCTTTTGTTAGTCTCAAGACAATATGGATTGATGCAGTTTGTCCCAGTTACAAGGGGATAGGATTATGTGAATTCACTTTTACTGAAAAGTCTAAGAAGCGATTCTTGAGATTGCTAGTGCTTGGGCTTATCCATACAAGGCCACGCTTGCAGCCCCAAAACTTTCTCCATATTATCAATTTTGGAGATCTAAGAGGAAAAATTGCAATATCCCACCCCTAAGTAAGGGAAAGGTCCAGACGTTAGAGGAACAATTCAGAGAAATACCAAGTGAAACTAAGACTGTGAGACAAGAATGCGAGGAAGAGAAAAAGGTGTTACATAGAAGGATCGTTGAGTTAGAATCTGAAAATGAAAGACTTGAATATGATGTGATGTATTTTAAGAATCAGTCGAACAAGTTTGAGAAAAAATTAGATGTGAGCGTGGATTTTAAGGATTTGCAAGGGGATTATCAAAGCCTTCAAGAGAAACTAAAGAATGTCAACTTGAGAAAAACTCCACAAGAATGGGAAGAGGTGCTCCGTGACCGTGAGAATGACACAAAACGTTGCATAAAGCTATTGAAAACTAAAGAAAATCAATTAGAAGAGCTTGCATCTGATCTACAAGTGATCCAAGAGGCAAACACAACAATTTTCAATGATCTCATGGTTAGTCGTGCCCATAATCAAGAATTACAAGAAGATTTGGTGTCTCTACAGGGAATTATTCACATATACCAACAACAAGACTCTATGGTCGAACTCGAGAAGGCTCAACTTGAAAACCAGTCTTTGAAGGAGATGATAGAAGCACTAGAAAATTCATTGCAACAACATAAAGATTTAATAGATGACCTTCAAAGAGATTTCAAGCTCAAAGAGAATCAATGAGACCAACGACATCAGTTTGCACGAGGAGACATTAAAGTCAGAAATGACTTGATCAATGAAGCCCTTATTCAAATTCGGAAAATAGCAGAGCATATCACCAATATAACGAAAAAAGCTGAAGGTTTGAGATTGTGGATCAACCCCTCTACACACTTTGCTGATGAGCGGATCAAGTTCTTGGAAAGAGTTAAGAGACTTGGGAATGAATCTAGACCATATTGCCGAGTGTGGCGTTAGTTGTTTTTTTTTTTTGTGTGTGTGTGTTTGTTAAAAACGTTGATGATGGTTTTTTTAGGAATATTGTTTTTCCCTTTTAAGTTTTTTAGGATTTAGGTTTATGGATGATTTCTTTCAAGTTTATTCAATAATATTTGTTTTCTGGTTTATACGAATATTGTTTTATCTTATTAATTTTCTAACCAACACCTAGTTGCATTCATTTTTGCATTCAACATTTCATCATTTTGCATTTATAATGCATACATCTCATGAGCATTGATATTAAAAAAAGAAACTAATTCATGGGAGTTTGATATCAGTGATATTGGAAACAAAAGACGATTATATCAATCATCCTCACAACACGCGATTCAAGGCTAGAAGGATGAAAGAAAGACTTTAGAAGTTAGAAAAGTCTCAAGAATAAATTACTCAAGATATCAAAGGCTTAAGAGAGGACATAGCGAACAATCAAGAGAATCTTCTAAGCAAATTAGAGGATAAACTGGTACAACTATTATCTAAGTCAACTAGTGTCGAGAAAGAAAAATCTCATAAAATCCATGAAGATGATTCTCCATCTTTACATTTTGGAACAAAAGAAACATATCGTCAATTTGTGTTCTCTGCTAGTGGGTTACAATCTAATATCCACAAACAAGAAAATCCTCATAGTGCTTCTGCTTCGAATATGTGGGCTAGATCATTTAAACCAGAAGTCCCAAATTTTGATGACCCGGTTGAGTTGGAAAAACTGAACAAATCTAAATCCAAATCTTCTGAGACAAATGACGATAAATTCAAATTCTTAGAAGAAATAGTCAGAGCTATGAAAGGTACTGATGCCTTCAGTGGAACTGATATTATAGAGCTAAGCCAATTCCCTGATCTAATTTTGTCTCCAAAATTTAAAGTACCAGAATTTGAGAAATTTGATGGCACAAGCTGCCCCAATGCCCACTTTACCATGTTTTGTTGCAAAATGACAGGGTATGGAAACGATGATAAGTTGTTAATCCATTATTTTTAGGATAGTTTAGCTGGGTCTGCCATACGATGGTACAATCAATAGAATAAAGCCCAAATAAGCACATGGAGAGATTTAGCAAGGGCTTTCAAAGAACAATACAAGCATGTCCTAGAAATGATTCCTGATCGCTTAACACTCCAAAATATGGAAAAAAGGCATAATGAAACTTTTCTACAATATGCCCAACGGTGGAGAGACATGGTTGCACAAGTTCAACCGCCACTACTCGAGAAAGAAACAACTACTCTTTTCATCAATTCCTTGGAATCCCTATACTATGAGAAGCTTGTTGGTAGAATTACTAGAGACTTCGCTGATCTAGTGACAGCGGGTGAAGAAATCGAGCGTGCCCTTAAAAGCGGGAAACTTAACAATCTCGAGGCTTCCAAAAAGTCATATGCCAAAAAGAAAGAAAAACAAGTTAATGTTGCGGAAAATGATGGATACCCATATCCCAAATATCAATCTCCACCACAATTCGTGTATCCAACAGGATATTCGAAGCTTAATACAACCTCTTCAAACCAAGAAAAACAACCACAAGGTGGACCCAAACCGTCGAGAACTAACACAAAAAGACATTCTTTCACTCTTATTCCAATTTCCTACAAGGAATTCTATGCTAAATTGTTAGAGGAGAGGTTGGTATCTCCCGTTTTCATCACACCACTAAAACCACCCTACCTAAAATGGTATGACCCTTCGGCACATTGCGAATTCCATGTCGGAATCCCTGGACTTACAATAGAAAATTGTACAACTCTCAAAAGAAGGGTTTAGAGTTTGATTAATCAAATATTCTTCAATTCAACACGTTAGAGGGACCTAATGTTTCTAACAATCCTTTGCCAACACATGAAGAACCGAGGGTTAATGTTGTGATGAATAATGATGAGTTTAAAGTTAAAAAAAGCTTATATGAAGTACAATCATCGCTAAAATGGGTATGGAAGAAAATGGTGGAAAGAGGAATATTGAGTCCTAACCATGGTATTATTGTCAGCAATAGAAGGAAATTTTGTGAATTTCATGGGGAAGTTGGCCATGAAATCCATTATTGTGATGAGTTTAGAAATACTGTCTAGGATCTGATGGATAATAAAGAAATTGGTGAGGGTAGTCTCGACCTTTTGTGATTAATTGGCCACGGATGTATGATGAAGGATTACAAAAGCCTCCACCATGATTGGTAATCGAGACACCTACTCCTTTCCCATACAAGAGTAACCGAAAAGTGTCATGGATTTATGGTTGTAACATGGCCGTTACAGGGAATGATGATTCTAAAAACATATCTGCAGAGATTAGTGGAGTTGGGAACTTCACTCGAAGTGAAAGATGTTATCCCCCTAACATCTCAAAACCAATGGAAACAGGAGGCACTGAGCTAAAAGACAAGTTTTTGTTAAGTGGAGAAAAATCAGAAATTAACGAACCCATAAATGAGGAGGAAGCACGAGAATTCTTGAAATTTATCAAACACAGCGAGTATAGTGTGGTTGAGCAACTGCACAAACAACCAACTCATATTTCCATATTATCTTTGTTGCTAAGTTCAGAGACTCATAGGAATGTCTTGCTAAAAGTGTTAAACCAAACATTTGTCCCAAATGACGTTTCAGTAGACAAGCTGGACAGATTGGTGAACAACTTACATGCTGATAATTTTATCTCTTTTAGTGAAGATGAAATTCCTCTTGATGGTATGGGATCTGTCAAAGCATTGCATATAACTACCCATTGTAATGGGTATATATTACCCAATGTTTTAGTTGAAAATGGATCTGCCTTGAAATTCATGCCCATGACAACACTGAATAGACTTCCGGTGGATAAGACCCACATGAAACCTTGTCATAAAACTGTAAGGGCATTTGATGGAACCAGAAGGGACGTCGTAGGAAAAATTGATGTCCCATTTTTGATTGGTCTAGCTACATATAAAGTAGAATTTATTGTTATGGACATTACACCAACTTATAATTGTTTATTGGGACGTCCCTGGATTCATGCTGCTGGAGCAGTACCATCAACACTTCATCAAAAGGTTAAATTTGTGATTGATGGATGCCTTATAACTGTTGGGGCTGAAGATGATATTATTGCATCTGCATCAACTAATGCTCCGTACATAGACGTAGATGAAAATGTAATTGAGTCTACATTTCGATCACTTGAATTTGTTAATGCAACATTTGTTGCTGAAGGAAAAAATATTCCAAGACCTAAACTTTCCAAAAATACTATGATGAGAATAAGGCTCACTGTTGGGAAGGGAGCTAAATCAGGAAAAGGACTTGGAAAGTTCTTGCAAGGAATGCACACGGCGATACATTCTTGAAATATGATCGAGGTGGTGTGGGGTTCAAGCCTAACCTACAAAGAAAGATAAAACACATTTTGAGAAAGAGAACACAAAAAAGAGCTGGACTGACCGATATAAGTAATGAGAAGAAAGTGACAGTGCTTTCTCGTATTATTGAAACCTTTGTGTCTGGGGGGCACATTAATTCTGGGAAGGAAAGAGAGATGTTACTATCACCACTAGAGAAATTTAAAGAGATGAGCATAAATGCAACAGAAGAAGAAGGTGAAATTAAAAAGAATCGATTAGAGATCGGCCCATGTCCTCCAGGTTGTCTTGAATAATTGGACCGCTATTGAACTCCCAATTGTTTTTAAATCTTTATCAGAGTAATGCTCAAAACTTAACTCATTACTTGAACCCTAAAGTAGTGAGAATTTATTGTAAGGGCTCTCATTTAGGCATCAATTTATCAATTCAATAAATGAGCACATTTTCCTTTCCTATTTGGTCTCATTTTTTTCCTTCTCTTCTATCATTTCTTTCATCGATCTTTGTATATTTATTTCCTCTTGTTTATTTACAGGCCATTAGATGTTAGTTACGTGAATGAAATTGCTTCGAGCTCAAAAATCGATTTTGAGCAGACTGTATGCTTAAGAGAACATGAGTCTGATGAAAACTATGAAGAATGTGAATTATCTCCTGAACTACTCAAACTAATAAAGCATGAGAATAAGAAAAATTCTCCCTCACCAAGAACCGATAGATACAGTGAATCTGGAAACGAAGATGATAAAAGAGAAGTACAAATTGGTACTTTCATATCTCTAAAGACAAGAGATAAACTTATCTCTCTACTTCAAGAGTTTAAGGATGTGTTTGCTTGGACTTACCAAGATATGCCTGGACTGAACACAGACATTGTAATGCATGAACTTCCGCTAAAGCCAGAATGTAAGCCAGTACAACAGAAACTTAGAAGAATGAGGCTAGAAATGTTGCTTCAAATACGAGAAGTAAAAAAGTAGTACGATGCCGGTTTTTTACAGGAGGCCAAGTATCCAGAATGTGTGGCAAATGTTGTTCCGATACCCAAGAAAAATGAAAAAGTGCAAATGTGTGTTGACTATCGTGACCTCAATCCTGCTAGTCCTAAAGATAACTTCCCTTTACCACATATAGATACGTTAGTGGATAATACAGAGAAGCATTATTTGTTCTCATTCATAGACGGTTTCTCAAGCTTCAATCAAATCAAAATGTTTCCAAAAGATATGGAAAAAATCACTTTTGTGACAATGTGGGGCACATTTTGTTATAAAGTGATGCCATTCGGTTTAAAAAATGATGGGGTAACATATCAAAGGGCCATGGTAACTTTGTTCCATGACATGATACATAAGGAAATAGAGGTTTATGTAGATGACATGATTGCTAAGTCTTGGTCAGAGGAGGAGCATATCACTAACCTCAGAAAACTTTTTGAACGTTTGAAGAAATTCCAATTGAAACTCAATCCAGCAAAATGCACTTTTGGAATTTCTTCAGGAAAATTATTGAGGTTTGTTGTTAGCAAACGAGTAATTGAGTTGGATCCTGATAAAATTAAAGCTATTCAATAACTCCCTCCTCCTTGTACTCAAAAAGAAGTTCGAGGTTTCTTAGGGAGATTAAACTACATTTCTCGGTTTATTTCTCAACTAACTGACAAATGTGATCCCATTTTTCGCCTTTTAAGGAAAAATAATACGGGTAATTAGGATTTATCATGCCAAGAAGCTTTTGATAAGATTAAACAATACTTATCAAATCCTCCTGTATTAGTGTTGCCTGTGCCAGGAAAACCTTTGATCTTGTATCTAGTGGTATTTAAAAATTCCATGGGATGTGTATTAGGTCAACAAGACGCAACGGGAAGAAAGGAACATGCCATTTATTATCTTAGTAAAAAGTTTAATGATTGTGAATTAAGGTATTCTTCTGTTGAAAAGTTGTGTTGCGCTTTGATCAAGGCCGCTCGTAGGCTTCGTCAATACATGTTATACTATACAACATGGTTAATTACAAAGCTAGATCCGATAAAATACATGATGGAATCACCAGGTTTATTTGGAAGAATGACTCGCTTGCAAATTCTGCTCTCTGAGTATGATATCGAGTATGTAAATCGAAAAGCCATCAAAAGTAGCGTCATCGAGAACCTTTTAGCAAGTCGTGCTTTACCCGAATATGAACCTTTGAGTTTTGACTTTCCTGATGAAGACCTTATGTGTTTAACTAGTAGTGAAGATGAACCAACTAGCGAAACAGATTGAAAGATGAATTTTGATGGGGCTTCTAATGCACTTGGGTGTGGAATCGGAGCAATTTTAATATCTCCCAAAGAAAGTTATTATCCTTTTACCAAGCGACTAAATTTTGAATGTACCAATAATATGGCGGAATATAAAGCATGTATAATGGGACTTTATGCTGCAATTCGACGGAAAATCGAATACCTTAAAGTATATGGTGATTTGTCATTGGTGATTTATCAACTTCGTGGAGAGTGGAAAACAAAAGATGCTAAATTGATTGAATATCGCAAGCTCATTCTTGAATTAATGAAAAGTTTTAAGAAGATATCTTTCTATTATCTTCCATGAGAAAATAATCAATTGGTTGATGCATTGGCAACTTTGGCTTCCATGTTTAAAGTAAATAGAGAAACTGAAATAATACCCATACAATTGAGTATCTTCAAATTACCTGCTAGTTGCTATGTCATCGAAGAAGAGGTAGATGATCACCCCTGATATTATGATATTTTACAATATCTTAAATATCAAAAGTATCCCGAGGGAGCAACCGATGTTAATAAAAGAACTATTCAGAGAATGGCTACATGATATGTTCTTGACGGAGAAATCTTATACAAAATAGGAAGTGACCAAATGTTACCCAGATTCATAAAAAGTCATGAGGCAAAAAAGATAATTAAGGAGGTTCATGAAGGGATTTGTGGAATTCATGTGAATGGTTTCAATATGGAAAGGCAGATTATGAGGTTGGGTTATTTCTAGACATCTATGATAGAAGATTGCATCAATTTTGCTCAGAGATATCATAAATGTCAGATTTATGGAGATAAAATACATACAACCTCATCACCCCTTCATGTTATAACAGCTCCGTGGCCGTTCGCAACATGGTGCATGGATGTAATTGGACCGATTACACCAAAGTGATGTGAGCACAAATACGATCCTTAAATTATTTTCTATAACCTTTTTGAGACCGTTTGACCGAGGCAAGTTGTTTACATTCGATAAGCTTCAAGAAGCTTATTCTTCCATCATTTTGGACGTTCAAACTAAGGTCAGATTTTTGAAGGTGTATTTCAACCCGAAGGAAGAACCTCCATCATCATCGAAGATCTTCAAGGCTAAGGGAGTTTTTCCTTATTTCATCTTTTAGTTATTCATGTCAATATATGCATTTGAGTGTTAGCTTAAGAGTTTGTTGCATGTAGTTGCATGAGCAATAATAAGTTTGCATGTTTAAGAATGCATGGTAGTTCACTTAATATGTTAGCTCATTTAAGCATGGTAGTTCATAAGCATGCTAGTTCATTGAATATGTTATGTTCATTAAGCATGCTAGTTTATTTAAGTTCTAATTTGCACATAACTTGCATTATTTTAACATATGTTTTTGTGTTATTAGGTGCATTAAGGATGAATAAAGACATGTTTGAAGTCTTTTGGGATTCAAGAAATCAAGTAAGAGTAAAGGCATGAATTAAAACAATACATAAAGAGGGAATTCAAGGAGTCTTGTATATTAAGTCAACTTGATCACCATATTTGAGTTGGATCCAGGCCGAAATGAGTTTTTAAGTCTTCTTAAAACTTTTTCCCCTATTTCTTATCTTTCCAACTCACTTTGAATCACATTGATCCGATATTGGGAGCTTGAGATATGGTCATTTTACCAAAGACAGAGGAAGCTGGAATTTTATTACGGGAAATGCATGCAAGGATAAGCTTGAACCAAGGAGAGACTTTTCATATTAAGCAAAGAGACAAGCAATTGAATGGAAGCTTTATTCATACAAACAAAGCATTCAAGGTCTTATTATCAACCATTTTGTGAGACTATTCAAATTCTACAATAAGACACACATTGAAGAGCTACTTTATTCATTCCATTATGACATTCAAGGAGGAAAAATGATTTTTAGATGAGCATAGAATTCAATGAGACACTCTCCCTTGGACAAATGGGTGTCTACAATTATTCTAGTGTTGTCCACATTCATCCTACATGTTCTATAAACTATTCAACTACCAAATAAGATGGAAGAAGACAAGCCTTAATGTCTTGTCATCATTGTCATGTTTATTTGTTAAACTTTTTTTTATTTTGTTTTTCTATAAATAGTCCCTAGCATTTCATTTGTAAGGAGACAACTTTGATTCTAGTACACTTTTGTGTGAGAGTTTTATCTCTTTGTTCTTCATTGAACTTATTGACTTATCAAGGAATTCTCCTTGTGGCGTCATTCCTTATTTCCATATACCAAGGTTCCTAGTTTTCTAACTAGAGGGTCACGGTCTTTCGTTTATGAACATTATAGGAAACGAGTCTTCACTTTTATATAATGTTGGTTCCTTCCTCGTTCCTCTAAACATCCAATAGGATTCGGGTCAACATTCTCTATAATGTCGGTTCTTTCCTGATTACTTATCATCATTACCTTTCCTCATTTAAACATATACTTTCACCATCATCTTCCATTCATCTTATTACATTCTAATCAAATCACTAAATTAGCTTCCGCAATCATATCAACTCCATCATCAAGAACCCATTTGAATTCATTTCATCACGTTATGAACTACTTACTACGTTCACGATCGGAAAACTAATGAATTTCGGATACTCATGTAACCGGGATCATATCACAAAGGCATCAAATGGATATCGCTTCATCTTTGTAATGATTGATTATTTTACCAAATGAGTAGAAGTTGCTTCGTATGAAAATGTAACTAGATCGACAGTATGCAAATTCCTCAAAAGAGAAATAATTTGTCGATATGGTCTACCAGAAAGGATTATTTTTGATAATTCTTTAAATCTGAATAACCGAATGATGATAGAAATTTATGAACAGTTTAAGATAAAACATCACAAGTCAACACCCTATCGCCCAAAAATGAATGTGGCCTTCGAAGCAGATAATAAAAATATCAAGAGGATTGCTGAGAAAATGGTGATAACATATAAAGATTGGCATGAGAAACTACCTTTTGCACTATTGGCATATCGTACATCTGTACAAACATCTACAGGAGCAACTCCTTATTCTTTAGTATATGGAACTGAAACTGTATTACAAATTGAAGTTGAGATTCCATCACTCCGTGTCTTAATGGAACTTAAATTAGATGAAGTTGAGTGGGCTCGAGTCAGATATGATCAGTTAAATTTGATAGAAGAAAAGAGATGGAAAGCAATTTATCATGGGCAGATGTACCAAAAACGAATGATTCGGGCTCATGATAAGAAAGTCCTACCAAGATCATTTTGTGAAGGAGATTTGGTTTTAAAAAAGGTTCTGCCTATGCAAAAGGATTTTCGAGGAAAATGGATGCCAAATTAGGAAGGACCATTTATTGTGAAAAAAGCTTTCTCGGGTGGAGCATTAATCTTAATCGAGATGGACAGAAATGAGTTATCAAATCCGATGAACTCAAATTCTATGAAAAAATATTATGCTTGAATGCATGACAACACCAATAGGTGAAAACCCGAAAGGACCCTATTGGTAAAAAAAGGAAAGAAAAAGAACCATCAGTAGGTGAAAACCCAAAAGGGCCCTACAGGTAAAAAAAATGAAGAAAGGAATTCAAGGTGAAAACTCGCAAAGGGCGCTTTGAAATCATGGGGAGATTCAAGTTATGAGTTTGAAAATGGTTCGGGAGTCGGTTACGTGTGGGGAAGGTTACAGCACCCCACAACGCCCAAAATTGATACCTAATAGGGGTTGTATTGTCTACCAAGCTTCAAAGGTGGGTTAATAGCACTATTATATACTCCCTTTGTCCCATAAATAATGTCTCTTATTGACTTTTTTGAGTCAAACTTTTTCAACTTTGACTCTTGATTATTTAAAATTTATTATTGATAAAAATATATAAAAATATATTTTAAAACTCTCTAATTGAGTAGATTTTAAATATATAATTTATAAAATTTAATTATTTAAAATATTTAATATAATCGTAGTCAAAGTTTAAAAAATTTGACTTTAAAAAGTAAATAAGGGACATTATTTTTGGGACGGAGGGAGTAAAAATTAACTATATATAAAAAATAATATAATGGAGAACATAATATAAACACATACCAAAAAAAATAATTCAAACATAAAATTAAATTAAAATAAATCATAGAAAGCAAATCACTTAAATTTAAAAATAAATTATATATAATCTAATTTTTTTACTTTGTTAGTCCAATAAAATCTAATTAAAATTTCATTCACAAATTAATTAATTTAATAAAACCAACTAATTATTAAATTAAATCTAAACAAATTTATTGGTAAAATAATTAAATAATTTCATGAATAAGAATCTAATTAAGATAAATTATAATATAAGGGACTAATATAAAATAAAACCAAAACTAAAGAGCATGAATTTAAACACCTAAATCTAGGAGGACCTATGAAGTGATTTTCCCGACTTTTGTAATTGTTTGCTGCAGCTTTGATTTTGATATTGAATTCAATTTGAGTTCACTAACCCATGCCACTCACTGATACACGCAATTTTTCTCTTTCATACCGATTTTCTAACGTTCGAAAACCCTTATTTTTTACATCATTGATCAAAATTAATTAAAGGCATGACAATCGAATATGTTTTAATTTTCAAAACCTTTTCCATTCCCCCTTTTCCATTTATTTTACATATATAAAAGAAAGAATGGAGATAAAAAAAAAAGATAAAGGAAGATTTGATTATGTTTTACCCCTTTCAAACTCGTAAATCCATCGTTGGATTAAATTACCCCCGGGAGATATTAAATCTGATCGCTTTTCGAACCCTTCCACTGCTTCAAACTTGTAAGCTTTTTTCTTGTGTTTTTGCGTCTCTTTTTGCTTGTGTTTTACTTAGAGGGTTTAGGGGGTATTTATATCGTAGAAACTAGGATTTTAGGAGGGCTTAAACTCTAAAAATAGGAGTTGGTTAGGATTTTACTTGGAGAAGAAGAATATTTTTGGATTTTTTAATTTTAAAATTATTTTCAGATTTTTTTAAAGATTATTCTAGATTTATTTTAATTTTTTTTAATTTTCAGATTTTTTAATTTATTAAAATTTATTATTTTTCAAAAAAAATTAAGATTATTCATTCTAGATTTATTTGAATTTTTTTTGATTTTTTTATATTTTTAATTTTTTTAATATTTATTTTTTAGATTTTTAGATTTGATTTAATTTTAAATTCTGTTGCATACAACTGCCCATCTTTGCTCATTACTCAAACGGAGGAAGTGAGAAAAGACTAGAAGCAACAAATTTTCAATGAGAAACAACCTAGTAGTGATGACATTTTATTTTAGAGGTAGGTGGTGAGGTAAACGATGTTATTCCTCATCGAAATCTTTAACGATGACACTCCATCTCGGAGGTAGTTGATGGCATTGTCTTTTGGAAGCTCAATGATGACACTCCATATCGGAGGTAGTTAATGGCATTCCTTTTTGGAAGCTTAATGATGACACTCCATCTCGGAGGTAGTTGATGGCATTCTCTTTTGGAAGCTTAATGATGACACTCCATCTCGGAGGTAATTGATGACATTCCTTCTTGGAAGCTTAGTGATAACACTCCATCTCGGAGGTAATTGATGATATTCCTTCTTGGAAGCTTAGTGATAACACTTCATCTCGGAGGTAATTGATGACATTCCTTCTTGAAAGCTTAGTGATAACACTCCCTCTCGGAGGTAATTAATAATGTTTATTCTTGAAAATATATAGTGATACTTCATCCTGAAGACACCTCCTCTTAGAGGCCAATCCTATCAAAAAAATTCAAACATTTTTTTGTTCACTAAGATAAAAACAGCTTAGGCCTTGAAAAATATTACTATCACTAAGCTTCCAAGAAGGAATGCCATCAATCACCTCCGAGACGTAGTGTCAACAATAAGATTCCAAGAAGGAATGTCATTAATTACCTCCGAGATGGATTGTCACCATAAGCTTCCAAAAGGGAATGCCATTAATTACCTCCGAGATGGAGTGTCATCATTAAGCTTCCAAAAGGGAATACCATCAACTACCTCCGAGATGGAGTGTCATCATTAAGCTTCTGATGGAGGCTAGAAAATCCTGCTTTTATGATGAAGCATTCGTCCTTCCACCTTTGTCAGATTGTAGTATTTAAGATGTTGAACCCACAGGGATTGACTTTATTTACGAAATTTATTCTTCCTGCACAATGAAAAGGTAAAGACACAGATAATTGAGTTGGATTATAACTAAGGAAACTAATTAAAGCGATAAAGATAAATGATCAAGAAATCAATGATGGAAAAGTGGGGTAGGTTAGAGTGCTTCGTAGTGTGGAATCAGAATGTAATTATCTCATTCTTATAAATCAACTATGAGTTGTTGAATTGTCGACAAAGCATAAACCCGCCTAGGCAGCTGCGGCGACCCTTGGTGCGACCCTCCGAGGCGGCAGTTCAACCCTATTGCATTATAAGAACGAGATAATTACATTATGATTCCACACTACGAAGCACTCTAACCTACCCCACTTTTCCATCCTTGATTTCTTGATCATTTATCTTTATCGCTTTAATTAGTTTTCTTAGTTATAATCCAACTCAATTATCTGTGTCTTTACCTTTTCATTGTGCAGAAAGAATAAATTGCGTAAGTAAAGTCAATCCCTGTGGGTTCGACATCTTAAATACTACAATCTGACAAAGGTGGAAGGACAAATGCTTCATCATAAAAGCAGGACTATTCCAAAAGGGAATGCCATCAACTACCTCCGAGATAGAGTGTCATCATTAAGCATCCAAAAGAGAATGCCATCAACTACCTCCGAGATGGAGTGTCATCATTAAAGATTCCGATGAAGAATAACATTCTTTACCTCACCACCTACCTCTAAAATAAAGTGTCATCACTACTAGATTGTTTCTCATTGAAAAAAATTGTTGCTTCTAGTCTTTGCTCACTTTCTCCGTTTGAGTAATGAGCAAAGAGGGGCGGGCAGCTGTATGCAACTAAATTTGAAATTAAACCAAATCTAAAAAATCTAAAAAAATAAATATTTAAAAATTAAAAAATTAAAAAATATAAATCAAAAAAATTCAAAAAATTAAAATGAATAATCTTAAAAATTTTTGAAAAAAAATAATTTTAATAAATTAAAAAATCCGAAAATTAAAAAAAATCTAGAATAATCATTAAAAAAATCTGAAAATAATTTTAAAAATTAAAAAATTCAAAAATATTCTTCTTTACCAAGTAAAATCCTAACCAACTCCTATTTTTAGAGTTTAAGCCCTCCTAAAACCCAAGTTTCTACGTTCTAAATACCCCCAACCCCTCTAAGCAAAACAAGCAAAAGACAAGCAAAAATACAAGGAGAAACACAAAGAAAAATCCTACGAAAATCAGATTAGAAGAAGGAGTTTTTAACGAGAAAACTCGAGCAAGAGCAAGCAAGAAGGAACCTTGTGGCGGTAACAACTTTGAAAGAGGTAAAAAAGGTTGAATCTTCCTTTATTTTTTTATTTGTATTCCTTTATTTATTTATTATTTTCGTATATAAAATAATTTGAAATATGGGAATGAAAAAAGTTTTGATGACTAAAACATATTTAATTATTCTGCCTCTAATTAATTTTGATTAGTGACGTAAAAAAAAGGTGTCGAAAGTTAAATATGTAGTATGGAAGAAGACGACTGAGGGATTTAGTGAGTCACGGGAATTCTATTTCAATTTTGAAATTGCAGAAGTTGCAGGCAACTATAAAAATTAGGGAAATTTGTGTTGTAAGTCCTTTTAAGTTAAGTTATTTAGGTTTAGTTTTTTAAGTTTCATATTCTTGTTTTTTAGTCATTTTCTTTAGTTTAATTAAATTTTAGTCTTCTTTTTAGGTTTATCTTAATTAGATTTTTATTCATGAAATTATTTTGAGTCAATAAATTTGTTTAGATTTAATTTAATAATTAGTTGGTTTTATTAAATTAATTAATTTGTGAATAGAATTCTAATTAGATTTTATTTGAATAATAAAGTAAAAATTAGATTATATATCATTTTTTTAATTTAAGTAATTTGATTTCTATGATTTATTTTAATTTAATTTTATGTTGGAATTATTTTTGGTACGTCTTTATGTTATTTTCTTTAATTTTATATAGTTAATTTTATATAATAGTGCTATTAACCACCTTTGAAGCTTGGTAGACAACACGCTAGAGAAAAAATATATAGCGACTCCAATCTTAGTGATACTTCATTTTTTTCTCTTTCTTTTTGTTCGATATTATATCAAACATTCGATTACCACCTTTCAAGTCCTAGGCCGTTTTTATTCAATAAGAAAAATTCAATAATCTCGTTACCTTGTGCTTCTTTATCATTTGAACATCTGTGCATTTCTGCAATGAATTTGTTGTTTTACTAAAAGGGGGTCTACAATATGTTTTTATATTCGATGCATTACTTGAATAAATGGTTTAAAACAAAATGATGCTCAATGGAAAGTTTTTGAATTTAAGAGGCACGACATGGAATAAAGAAGATGAAGTACATTGATCGTGATCTGAATAAAGACAAACAAATTCAAAATAAAATTTAATATTCATGCATTTAAAACATGTGAACATCTTGCATATAAGACAAGTGCATTAGAAACATGTGTATTTTTTTGACAGGATTGGCCTCTAAGAGGAGGTGTCTTCAGGATGAAGTATCACTATATATTTTCAAGAATAAGCATCATTAATCACCTTCGAGAGGGAGTGTTATCACTAAGCTTCCAAGAAGGAATGTCATCAATCACCTCTGATTTGAAGTGTTATCACTAAGTTTCTAAGAAAGAATGTCAACAATTACCTCCGAGATGGAGTGTCATCATTAAGCTTCCAAAAGGGAATGCCATTAACTACCTCCGAGATGGAGTGTCATCATTGAGATTCCAAAAGAGAATGCCATCAACTACCTCCGAGATGGAGTGTCATCGTTAAAGATTCCGATGAGGAATAACATTGTTTACCTCACCACCTACCTCTAAAATAAAATGTCATCACTACTAGGTTGTTTCTCATTGAAAAATTGTTGCTTCTAGTCTTTACTTATTTCCTCCGTTTGAGTAATGAGCAAAGAGGGACAGTTGTATGCAACAAAATTTGAAATTAAATCAAATCTAAAGAAATCTAAAAAATAAATATTTAAAAATAAAAAATAAAAAAAAATTCAAATAAATCTAGAATGAATAATCTTAAAATTTTTTGAAAAAAATAAATTTTAATAAATTAAAAAATCCAAAAATTAAAAAATAAATCTAGAATAATCTTTAAAAAATCTGAAAATAATTTTAAAATTAAAAAATCCAAAAATATTCTTCTTCTCCAAGTAAAATCCTAACCAACTCCTATTTTTAGAGTGTAAGCCCTCTAAGTAAAACACAAGCAAAAACAGAAGCAAAAACACAAGAAAAAAGCTTACAAGTTTGAAGCAGTGGAAGGGTTCGAAAAGCGATCAGATTTAATATGTCCCGTGGGTAATTTAGCTCTTTAGTTTTGGTTTTATTTTATATTAGTCCCTTATATTATAATTTATCTTAATTAGATTCTTATTCATGAAATTATTTAATTATTGAACCAATAAATTTGTTTATATTTAATTTAATAATTAATTGGTTTTATTAAATTAATTAATTTGTGAATGGAATTTTAATTAGATTTTATTGGACTAACAAAGTAAAAAAATTAGATTATATATAATTTATTTTTAAATTTAAGTGATTTGTTTTCTATGATTTATTTTAATTTAATTTTATGTTTGAATTATTTTTTTTGGTATATGTTTATATTACGTTCTCCATTATATTATTTTTTATATATAGTTAATTTTTATATATTAGTGCTATTAACCCACCTTTGAAGCTTGGTAGACAATACAACCCCTTTTAGGTACCAATTTTGGGCGTTGTGGGGGGTTCTATAACCTTCTCCACACGTAACCGACTCCCGAACCCGGTTATAACTCTGATTCAAACGCAAACCAATTATATAGGTTTTCAGTCGTACCTATTGAAAACGAATGATGGCGACTTCAATCTATGATGAGATTTTGAAGGTCCAACCAATTTTGACCCGGACCAAAAACGGTGTCGACAATCTCAAATGTCTCATCACAGTCAATCGTATAGAATACGAAACACACAATTTAAATAATCTGATCACAGTATCACAAGGTATCTCAAGATCACAATATCACAATAAACATTTAATCATAGAACACAAAAATCTAGGACAAGAAGAGAACACGCCTCTAAAGATCACAACTCCAATATTGACGATGATGTTTTCTTCGATCCGAATTATCTCTAGTTTTAACAGGGTTGTATCCTACAAATATTTCTAAAATTAGCAATAAAACTCTAAAGTTCTTTACTAAAACGAATATAAATATGAACAACTCACGAGTGTCTCGCGGGAAATTTTTCGGAACATTTTGAGTAGACGGTGGTAAGAACTCATCTTCCGAATTGACGTCATCTGAAATATATTTAATCTAACAACTTTAGATTCAATACAATTTTATAATAATTTCCCCCTCCAGCGCAAACCATGATTTGTATAATGGAAATAATTTCCCGTGATTTCTACGTGTGAATTACACCACCCAAATCCATAATTCCTTAACATGATTAACCCTCATCTCCATTCTCTATTCACGTGGGAAAAATCCACAAACATTGATGGACCAATACTCCTATTTATTTAAAAAAAAAAGACCAACATCAGTTTCAAAGCAACTTGAAAAATTGATGCAACCGCGTGCTCTCTTGATCCTAGCATGCCTTTCGATAAATCTGTCAACCATGCTTTAAAGATTGGTGTCAACTTTCAATTTCTCTATTCAATTTCTCTATTTCAGATCCACATAATGTGCAATCCTTGAACCGAGATATACAAACCTTGCAAAAGAGATGAGAACTAGGGATACACTTGGCGGAGTCAAAGGAAAGTGCTCGACAGATCATACAACTGTGAGGACCGAGCTTGAAATTATTAGAATCATAATCAAAAAGGTATTTCGAAGACATGATAATGGTGTAACCGGTATTTCCTTCCCGTTTGTTGTTGTCGATGCTGACTTTTCTACCTGAACTAGTGTCGTCTGGTCGAGATATTTTCACGAATGGGTAAATCGGGGTGATCGTTTCTTCCATAAAATTCATGGAATAAGCAACAATGTTGATGATGCCGCATCTCCTTCTCGTCACTCGGACCATCAATGCTTTGCTTTCTCCTTCTATACACTATACTCGTACCAATTATAGGAAGAACAAAGCATAACTTGTAAGACCATGAATTTATAAATTAAATTCATCTCTTTCACTAAGGTGATGGTAAGATGAAAACGAGAGAAAGAGGAGAAAAGAGAGAACGGCGTGATGCCTAATATGAAATTCCATGGCAGAATAACCACAACAAAGGTTTAAAACTAGGATGTAAAAACAGTTACTCGTATGGGTTTCAGGTCGGATAAAATCGGATACAGGTCACTTCAGGTTGATTTGATGTTTTGACTCGATTCGGGTGGGTGCGGGTCCATTTCAGGTCGGTTCTATTTCAGGTCGGGTTCATTTCAGGTCGGATTCAAACGGTTCGGGTCCAAATCAGATAATTGACGGGTTCATTTTAGGTCGGGTAGATTTTAGGTCGGATTCATTTCAGGTCGAGTTCATTTCAAGTCGGTTTTATTTTAGGTCGAATTAATTCGAATTTTAAATTCATATTAATTAAAATTATTATGTTTGAGTTTAGTACAAATAAGTAATTAAGTAAATAGCCAATCTACTTTGGGTTGAATGCTTGATCATTCATTTCGAATTAATTATTTAATATCTAACATCTTTTTAACTAGCATGAATCCATTAAAAATAAATATTACGCACTAGACTAAACAAAAATATCATCAAATGATTCATATCTTAAAAATCGAGATAAATTACAAAAATTAAAAATCAATAATGAATAAACATTGGATTATAAAGAATAAAGTTTTAAATTATAAAGGATAAATATTAATAAAATAAAATATCATCTTATTAAAACACTAAACTAAATTAGAAAAATAAATAATAGTCAATTTAAAATAAAAATAAAACTGTAAGGACTATATTGCAAAAATTATAAATTAATAATAATTAAATTTGGTAAAAAATTTATTTTTTATGGTACTTTAATATATTATAATTTATACCTATTTAATATAGTTTAATACATTTCAAAAATGTAAATATAAAATTTATATTATATATAAAATATATAATATATAATATGTATATATGTATATATATGATATATAAGTATGTATACTTATATACTATATAGTATACATTAATATATGTATATGCATATAGACTAGATGAATATATATAACACACATATATATATAATATACATTAATATATATTATGTATATAATATAGTTTAATATATATATACATATTATACTTGATGTATTAATGTATTATATGTAATATATAATATACTTATAATAAATATAATATACTTTAATATGTATAATATTATATATATAATATACTTAAATGTATATTAATATATGTATTTAATTTGTTTATAAATTAATGTATATATATTTAATTAATGTATGTATATTATTAATTCTTTAAGCCTAACACTAATTTCTAAGCTCAAATCACTAAATTAGTTCTCTATGATCAATTCTCCAATCACTAAACTAATTTCCTATGATCAAATTGAAATAATTTTAAAATATATAATCTGATTTTAATTAAATGAGGATCAAATCGAATAAAAAATAAAATTTAAAACTTAATTTTTGAGTGATCATAATCAAATTGAAATAATTGTAAAATAAGGTGTAGAGCGGCATGAGATTCAATTTTTTAGGCGCGGCCTATATAAAAATATGCGGAATTTTTTACCTGATCTAGAGTAGTGTCAAATGAATATTTAAATCTAATCTATTTTTATATTTTTAATTGATTATATTTAATCAAAGTTTACTATTTGATTATATGTTATAATAATAATAATCTAAATTTTACTATATATATTAATTTCCTCTAAAATTTACTATGTATATTAATTCCCTCCAAAAAAAAATTTTCTCTTTTTTATATAATAATCAAAATTTATTTCTAATTATTTTCTTTCAAAATTTTCCTTTTTTTATTCCCTCCAAATTTTTTATACTAAAAGTAAATTAATCTCAAACTTAAAAAATGAGTGTTTTATTTTCCTCCAAAATTTGATCTTTTCACCTTTTTATCATATTTTTTGGTTTAATTTAATTAAGTTAAAATTTAAATTAATTTTAAAAAAATCTATATTTGATTTTAATTTTTTTTAATTATGTTTGTAATTTATGTTTTTATATTTAATTTAGTTTAATTAATCTATGTTTAATAAATTAATCTAACTTAATTAAATATTAATTTAAAATTATAATTTTTAATAAAATATTATTTTAAAATTAAATACATTAAAACTAAATAAAATAGTAAATAAATTAATTTAATTAAACATGTAATACAAAATTTAAATATTAATCCTTAAATTAATTCTCAGGTTTAATTTTATTTTTTAAGATTAATTATATTTATTAATATTTTAAATTCATCAAATTATAGATATACTTAATTATGTGTCATGTAAATATTAAATCTTGTTAATATTAGTTCAGGTCAATAACACGTCGGGTTCAAAACAAGTCGGGTAAAATCAGGTCTCGGGTCGATTCAATCGGGTAATATCGGTTATCTTCCAGGTCAGACTTGAGTTCGGGTTTGTTTCAGTCGGATGCAGGTCGGGTTTCGGGTCCATAGTAATAGGTTAAATTGAGTTCGGGTCATTCTCGGTTGGATACAGTTCGGGTTCGGTTACTACAGTAACAGGTCCAACTCGGGTTCGGGTAAACAATAGTCGGATACAGATCGGGTTCGGGTCATTATATCCCTGGGTCAAATCAAGTTCTGACTCGAACAGGTTTTAATCAGGTTTTCAGGTCGGGTTAGCTTTTTACATCCCTATTTAAAACCTAAACCTTGGGTAAAAGTCATTAAAAGGGTTCACCCTAACTTTCACTCTTAGATTTGACACCCAAAATCAAAAGTAATTCAATTAGGTCACTGAATTATCTCAATTTGATCCTTTAAATCAAATTAGAGTTCCTAAATTAAATTCCCGATTTTAAGGGTTTTTAATTTAGGGATTTCCACTTTTGGGGTTTTTGAATTAGGAATTTTAATATTGGAGATTTTTAACATAGGGATAAATTAGGGTGTTACATAATACCAACCATATAGAGTGAGACTCAAATTCACACAACATCGAGAGTCTATACTCGTGAGGATGAGGCTTGTGTCTGCATAGCATCATGATTTTAAATCCGTGCCTAGAATATCTCAATATGCACCTTCGAATGAGGTTCGTGTTCACATAGCATTGATATCCTCTATTCGAAAATCTTCAAGTGTTACAACATATAAAACTGAGCATCCAGATCCCACCACAAAGGTCAACTCAACTACATAGGTGCCTCACCAGCACACAACAAAGACCCTAGTTAGTTATCACAAATCATTGTTGATCCACCAAGGATCCTTATAGGTTATTATCTCAAGAAATTCACCCAATAATTACTAAGTTAGCAGTCACTTATTTCACATATGAAATTTAAACCTTATTTTTTAAGTTTTAGTATTCAATTTATACCTTAGGAGACCCTTTAGAACTCAAACTCAATAATTATAGAATATTTAAACTCAAACTCGTATTCATGGAGCATATTGTCTAGTGAGTACAAATACTCCTACTTGGGTATCAATATACCCCTCTAAGGGTGTGTTTTTGGTTGCTTTTAGCAACCTAAAAGAATTTTTTAAGTGCTTTTATTAGATTTTGTTTTTCAAACCAACTTTCCACCCAAACCACAAAGCTAAAATTTATGACTTTTGGCTTGGAAAAGCTAGTTTAAAAATAAAATTACTTTTTACCCTTATAATATATTGTTAAAATAATGTTCATGCATACATAATTATAAAATAATATATATTTTATAATATTTATATTGAGAATAAAATTATTTTATTTATAATTTATTTTAAATTATTATTAATTTATGATTATTATATTTATATATAATCTAAAATATTGTTTATATTTTTAAATTAAATTTTACAAAAAAAATATTATTTTTATTATAATTTAAGTTAATTTATTTAATAAATCATAACATTAACGAATTTGAACATCATTTAAGTTCACTTATACCTTACAACATCATGTCTAAAATAGACATTTTATCTTCTCAAAATCACTTTTTGACATTAATGAAAAACATTACCTAACTTTCCAAAATTACTTTTTTCAACAACACTTTTATAATCACTTTTTCAACAACACTTTTTAAAAGTAATATGAAATTAAGCCTAAGTATCGATACTACACTACACATTGATACTCCTTTTAGGTTCGAAAGAATTCAAACTAGCACCCATATTCATGCATCTCCTTGGTGTTACGAAACCAAATATTGGTACACATATATTTTCTATCGATCCCCACCATATACTAATATACCTCTTGATATATCGATACCCGTTTTGACTAGTGGAATTTACAATGGAATAATGATATTTGTACGCCCCAAAATTAGTGATACCTCATTTGAAAAACACTTGAAGAGACAACTTTCAAAAGAGTGCACCTTAATTCATATAGATATACATCTCAAAACTCTAATTTTACAATTTATAGTTCTCTAAGTTGTCCCTTCAACCTAATCATTAAGTCAAATCGTTTCTACATGTTGTGGGGTTTTTAATTAGGATTTTTTTATATTAATTTTAGGCATAACACCAAATTCGTAATGTACTTGAGCTACTAGGAACTTGCTTTGTGCTGGCCTAATAGTTTTGAAAAATGTTGTTGTATGTTAAAATTCTTTTTTCTATTTTTCTTGTTTTTGATATGAGACCAGAAAGAGATCTACAATTTGGTAATAGAGGAGTTGTGGAGATCATAGAGTGTAGACATGTTTGTATTGTGATTTAATTATGGTGTTATGATATTCGATCTTGAGTCGACTGGTCCTCGATCGTGCTTGAGTGAAAAGCGGTTTTCAATCAATTTAGTCTGAGAATTTGTTGTGCTGGTGAGTAGTAGGTGACTACATCACTGAGAATGCCCTTGAAAGTTTATAGTGCTTTGTGTGCAAGGTGAATCGAACATGTTGGAAACGTTTAGGTTATGCTGTGGTTGTGTACTCTTTGAGTACCAAGCTTCTATGGTTCTGAACGTTGAAGATGTAGGAAGTTGAATTTTTGGGAATTGAGGATGTTTGTGAGTATAGAAAGTAATCATGCATAGTATAAGACTACTTATATGTATTAAATATCTTAGGACATGCTTGCATTCTTGAGCATGACATTAGATTGTATTTGCATGTACTTGCATAGGCATCTAGGGTGCATACAGAAAATCATGTATAAATTATCCATATCTACAAATATTTCCCTTGTGAAAATGGAAGTTGTGTCATGGTCAGTCCTTTTAGGGAGAAAGTATAGGTTTATAGAGGTGTTTAAAAGATTCCCTTGTTTGTGTTGAACCTGTTGTGTAGTAGGTCGAGTTACTTTTCTGATTGAGAAGTAAACTTAGATAAGGTTTGGTTAGCTGAGCTTGGAGTTGTGGATGGTTGAACCCTAGGTTGAGTTCCTTGAGTTGATGTCAGTTGGTTGTTAGTGAAGTAGAAGTTTAAGTTTTGCGAGGTTTCTTCAGCGAGAGTTTCGTTTGTGTAAGAGGTGTTGTGTTATCACTATGATTGGTGGAATTACCAGTTGGCATTCTCTGTTTGGTATGGTTTAGTAAGTGGTTAGGTCAGGTGTATGATCGAACTAGTGTTTATTTTGGGAAAAACTAGTTGAGTTTTTGGAAAGGAAAGAAATGTATCGGAAAAAGAGTTGAGGTATTGAAAGATGCATAACGGACTTGTGTGGACCTTGAGAGGTTGTGGTTGTACCGTTTGACTTAGTTTTTGCATGTTGTGTTCTTAAAGAGTTGTGTCGGGTTTACCTTGGGTATTGTCAGGTTGTTGTGGAGTTATTGGATGTTATCGTTGGATACCTCTATATTGAGGAGTTGTGCAATGGGGATCGTTGGTTAGTTTGAAGCCCTTTTTAATCAGTTTTTTCGGGTTTGCCTTATCGTCGGGAGGCGTTGTAAGGGTTTGTGTTTGTTGAGTTTTCCGTTTACGGATGATTTTTTTTGTGTTGTTATTTCTTGACGAAAAAAAAAGATGTTAGGTTGAGTGGACGAAAGCATGATATCAAACTTTGAAAGGTTAAAAAGGCTTAAGGGTCAGCTTTGGTTTTATCATAGTCTAAGTGGAATAAGAGTTGGTTGACCGTAGTGTCGTGTTGTTTAATGGTCTCATCAGTGAGTTATTGTTTGGGAAAAGTTGTGTGTATTGTACATTAAGGTAGTTAATGGTGCGTGGGCACCGAAGGTTGTTATGCATTGTGATTTGGTTATGGTGATCTAGTCTTTAGTTAAGGTACTGTCTTTTGGATGAACATGTAGGATCAAAATAAAGAATCTAGATAAGATAAAATAGGAAGTAAAAATATATAGGTCGTTTATCGGGGTGAATCTCCAAATTAACCGCGATATTCCCCGTGTAACTCGTTCAAGTCGGGTTGTGTCTAGACCAAGTCGAGGGTGTTACATTTTAAAAGAGCAACAAAGGTTCAATCAAACCAAAAACACTCAAATCATGTTACAAAGCATATTTTTATGATCTACAAAAAATATTAGAAGTTAAAGTGTACTAACCACGAATTTAAAATGTTGAAATGAAGATCTTCACCCACTTTCAATCTTTCTCTAGATTCATGGATAACTCTCCGACCTCTTTCACTATAAGAAAGAGTTACACAACGAATTACAACACCACTAGGAGAAATTTGAGATCTAAATACATTAACTAAGCTAAAAATGGAGCCCTAACATTCCATTCTCGTTCTTCCACACTAATCTTACCAAAACTGCAACTTCCACCATTTTAATTCATCTTTAATTTGGTTTATAGATCTTTAATTGTTTAACAAGCTTTCTTCGATCATCAAAATGTGATTCTCACTCAAACACTCCAAAGATTACACCTTTAACGCTTGGTGTTGGGTAAGAAAATAAGAAAAAAAAAGGGAAATGGGACAAGATAACTAAAATGATCTTATGAGGTTCACTTTTATACCCAAAAATAATGAACACCCCCTCTTTGTCTTCTATTTTAGAAATTATCTAAGTAGCATTATTGTAATGACCCCTTTAAAAAAACCTTAAGTATAGAGAAATATCGTTATTTTGAAGATCTTAAAAATCAAAAATGAATTAAAAAATTAAAGGTTGAAAATTTAATTGAAAGGT
Source organism: Abelmoschus esculentus (assembly GCA_035048815.1). Classification (NCBI taxonomy): domain Eukaryota; kingdom Viridiplantae; phylum Streptophyta; class Magnoliopsida; order Malvales; family Malvaceae; genus Abelmoschus; species Abelmoschus esculentus. The sequence goes on along the minus strand of JAUCBN010000061.1, from coordinate 770,189 downwards.
TAAAGTAAAAAAGTAATTAAATTAAAATCCCTTATTAAAAATGATTTATAAATGTGTTATGAGACAATTAGAAAACTATTTAGAAATCGGGGAAAAATAATTGGAAATGGTTGAAAAAGGGTTCAAAATGAAAAGGGTCGAAGTTATTAAACAAATGAGTTGAAGTTGCCATCGGCTACTTTGGTAGGCCATATACCATAAAACTAAAGATTCAAAATAAATAAAAAAGGTTCGGGAGTCAGTTATGATTTAAAAATAATTTTTACATTTTCGTATCACCTAAAATTGTTACCTAAAAATTACCATTTAATTAATATTATTTTTTTTTCAAATTAAAGTGATAATTAAGTTTATATTTAATTAAGAATTCAAATTAATTTTAAAGACATCAATATTTGAAGATAAGCTTCCAAACCGTCACCATTATACTTGGTACCGGTCCTGCTTACGACAGAATATTAAAATACCATATTAGTTACTGATTTATTGATTTGAGTTACAACTTAAATGGAAAGCACGATTACATAAGCATATATCGCATAGGATAAGTAGATAAATTGATGGCAAAATCAACATGTCTCACATCTAGAATAAATGAAGAACTAAAGATAGAGTTCATCATACGAATATTCATGCTAAAATAAAACCATACACGTACAACTAAACGAAATAAAATGATAAGAAAAGCAACCAAAACATGCAATAGAACAATAGACATAGAAATAAAATCTAACCTATCAAAGTATCTACCAACGTGCAATCTGTAATAATCATTTTTGTTCGGGGTTCGAACTAAATTCCCTAATCCAAAACCCTACACCATAGTATATATTAATATCCAAAATATTTAAATAAATAAACCATGATTATTCCAGAAAAACAAAAAATATTATATATATAATCCAAAATTCAGTCTATATATATATAAATCAACTTACATTATATCTAATCTGCCATCAACCTAAACTTATTATAATAAATATATTACAAATCCAAACCAGTGGCCCATTTACCCTTACCCAATAGCCAAATCCACAACCTATTTACATTAAACCTGCCCATTACACCATTTGAACCCTTTACCATTACAACCGGTTACATACCCAAACTAATTACAACCCCAAAACCCTAAACCAGATACTCGGTCCCCAACCCGGTTTGACCCGGTCCTTCAACTCAGAAATCGTTCCCCTTCCCCTTCCAACCTTTCGAATTCTGGATAATTCCAGAAGAACCTGGAGCCTGACCGTTCGATTTCCCCTTGCAACCGTTTATCTCCGATCAATCATCCATCTTCGCCAGTCTCGTCAGCAGCCACAACAACAACAGATCAACACCACGTCAGAGACACAATAGCACCGTAACAGCAAGCATCTGCCATGCTAGCCCTCTTCTCCTCTTTGTAGATTCGTCCGAGAAAGAAACAACAAAAAATGGTCCCCCTTTTGCCTCTCTCGTACAAAACAGCAAACCAACAAAAAGGACAGAATATCAGAGCCAAATTTCCTTTTATTTTTCAATATAAAAATCGGGTATAAAGCTCCGACTCAAAATCATATGTAATCAGACGGGATTCATTTGAAAAAATCAATACAAACACAAATTTTTCCAGAGTATATTTTTTCTTTTATTTCGAATAGCAAAACATCAGATTTTAGGGTTTTACCTTTTGAATCTATAACCGGTTCCCGTCGTCGGTATGGTCTCTCCATCTTCTTTTCCTATTTCGCCGAGTGCTTGAACCATTTCAAATCAATGAAAGTGGTTTAGGGCCTCTATTTTCAAGGTTTTCGAACCAAGAAAAATGGTTTTTGGGTTGTGATTTTTGTGTGTTTTTTAAGTCAAGAAAGGGGTTTTCATTTTCAGATCTATTTTTTAAGGAAAAAAAACCTTTTGGCTCGCCAACCACCGCTAGCGACGGCCGTGGCTAACATCTAACATTTATTTTTGTGTATTTATTTTTTCGCATTTTAATTTCTTACAATTTAACTTTCTCGTATCTAACATCTAACATTTAATTTACCGCTTTTAATTTCTCGCATATATATTTGTTGTAATTTAAATTCTTGCCCCTTTAATTTCTTTGTATATATTTGATTAATACTTGTAAATATTTGTACATATTTATTCTTCATATAACATCAATTTAATTAAAAATGCAGTATCTTAATATTCAGTCGTAACGGGCCCGACACTAGGCGTAATGGTGGCGGTGTATGCGTTTACCTTCGAATATCGAGGTTTTTAAAATATATTCGCATTCTTAAACGGATAATAAATTAATAAAAATTTGAACTTGCAAATTTTCAATTCGGGATATTATATTCGATTAGGCATTAATTTTTGGGCGATGTGGGATATTTTTATATCCCATCCGTAATTGACTTTCGAACCCATTTTTTAGAATCTCTGATTTCAACGGTGTCTGTTCTACCAAAGTGATCGGTGGCAACTCTATGTTTTTTAAAATAAATTCCACACTTTTTCAAAATAAATTTCCAATTCTTTTTATTTCAAACCCTAATTTTAAAATAAAATTCCCATTTTTTTTTAAATTCCTGATTTTCTAATTTAGACCTAATTTTCCCCAATTCACCAATTTTGAGCCTTAATTTTAACCTAAGTTCCCAATTTTTTATAAATCCCATAATTTTAACCTAAATTCATCGAGTTTCTAAATAACTCCTTAATTTTTCATTTTCACAAGTAAACAATTTTTTTTCTAACGACACCTCCTACATACTTTTTTAATTTAATATTTTTTCCGGTCGTTACAGAATCAAAGAACTAAATAATGGCAAATAAACATTAACAAGGACAAAATAAAATAAAAAACAACATCCTAAACTAGGAAGACATAGTTGTTGGTTTCAGACCGAATTGAAGGAAAATAAAACTATGGATCGGGATTAAAAGGAAAAGAAATTAATTTCTTAAAAATAGTTGCCAAATTAAGAACAAAGATAACAAATGGGAAAATAGAAAAAAAATAGATTCGATTAAATCAATTGGGGACGAAAATGAAAATTTTTGACAAATATCAGGGACTGTAGAGATGAAAACGGTGAGAGAAATGGTTTTATGATGAAGTAAACCTTTTTTTAAAACATTCAGAAACTATAAAATATAACTTTTTAGATCGAGAATGTCCTTTCATCCGTCTAAACCTAGAAAACGATATTACCCACTCTAAAATCTCTGTAATCTCCAGGATTTTCCAGAAACATTAAGAACATTCAAATGTTCTTCTAAGAAATCCTAGGAAATGCTTGCAAAACCCAGAAAAAGAAGAAACTTAACCCAGGAAAAGACTTCGATCACTCCAACAAAATCAAAGATTCAAAACCCAGGAGCAAAGTCAAATCTAGGGAATAAAACTTTTGCTTTTCTTTAATACCGAGCCAAATCAAAATTCTTGAGACTTTCGAGAGAGAAAAACAATAGACAAATTAGCGTTTGTCCTCAAAACCGAACCAAAAATCCCTTTCGACTTTAACCTAGAGACCAGAGAACTCACCATTCTTCAACGGTTCATCACAGCGTCTAAGTGGACAAGATTTTTCACCGGAGAAAGAAAAGAGGGCAATCATGAACTAGACTCGACGATAGGTAAATCCCCAAAACCATAAACGTGCACATGCAATCGCAAAAAAAAAAAAAAAAAAAAAAAAAAAAAAAAAAAAAAACTTTAAACTTTTTATCTTCTATTTCTTTTCTTGGAAAAATCCAAAATGAACGATCATACATTTGCTAGGGTTTTCTTTCTTATATCCTTCTCTTTTTACATTTCGAATTTTTAAAAACAAAATAAAAGGATTGCTTCTAAAATTTCATTGGTTGCCTGTATTGTTTTTATCCTGATTTGCATGCGATTTTGGTATGGATCTAACATTTCTTCTATTTTTGTTGGTTTGTATGTCATGACGGTGGCCGGAGAGGACTACCAGCGACGTGGGCGTCGGTGAACCAAAGGATCGAGCGTGAAAATAATGCAGGAGAAGAAAGATCGTCGATCTTCCGAAACGACGTGCGTGAAGATCCTGAAACGCACGTGGCACGTCGTGAATCCAGAAACTTCTTCTTATCCTCTCGTTCAGACCGTTGAATATTGATTAGATCCAAAAACTGCTCAAATTCAGGAGGGAATTAGAGTTCAATTATAATTGTGGGTTGAGGGATTAATATCTTTAGGGCTAGAATTGGGCTAATGTATAGTTTTTGGGTTTTCATATTGTTAATTTGAAACGGGTTTTTATTAAATTCTTTTGGATTTGTATTATAGACTCTTAATTAAAAACAATTTGGGCTGAGTTATATGGTTTAATTTTGTTTATTTATTTATACTACTACTAATAATATCTAATAAAAGTAGAAGTATAGTATCAATATCTCTATATATAATAATATTAAACTTTACTGAAAAAAGAAAGGAGAACAAAATAAAATAAATGAAAAAAAGGAAAAAAATAATAAAAGGTGATAACAAATACCTTAATAAAAACAAGAGAAAAGATAAAGAAAAAATAAGAACATAAGACTAAAATTAGTAAAAAGAAAAACGATATAGTAAATCAAATATTAACAAGGAAATAAACTTTTTTGGGTTTTAATTTTTTAATAACAAATAATAGTCAACCGAAAAGAATGAGAAACACAAACAAATTGAAATAATATATGCATGCTTAAAAGGGACAAACATACATAACATAACAATATTTTTTTTAACTTTTTGTTACGAAAATTAAAAAAATTTAAACCACGTTATTAAAAAGTACCAAAATAGAAATCTAATGGGTTTAACCAGATAAAATTAATGATTATAATTATTAATTTCATCCTAAGCAAGCCGATAATACTAGGCAAACCCAAAAGGTTCCCAAAAGCCTAACTTTTGGGTTTTCAAAATTCGAGTCATTATAAAGTGACATAAATTATCAGTTAGAATATTTTGCTACACAAAAATGATTACATCATAAATGATCATCAATTGAGTGGGGATTTAACTTTTTATGACTACCGATAAAGTCAAAATAAAAAATTAGCATCATTAAAATCTTTGTACGAGTAACAAATGATCACTAGAGTGTACTAAAATCATATCATAAGAACATGTGAAACCAACCACAAAACAAAAAAATGTCATAAGAACAAAAAAAAATGTGTCACAAAAACAATGATTCTTATTAAAAATATAAAAAATAAGAATAATAATTTGTGATCGACAACCAATATTAAAATTGATTGTCAAATCACCATCAGAAGAAAAAAAAGCAAAATTATAGGCGACAAAATTTTGAGATAGCGCGGCTAAGTTGAATATTTTAATTAATATAAATATGCTGGTCATATGTGAATAATATAAGTTTATCACTTCACATTATTTCTTCTTAAATTATTATTTTTCATAAAAATATTAGATCTAAACTTTAAAGATTGGAGTTTGCCATTAATGCCAGGATCCAGACACTGCAAATTGGTCACATGAAGTGCAGAAAAACATTGGATCATGGATGCTCCTGCTACCTGTAAAATGCCTATCGACATTCTGGAAAAAGAAACTGTAAAAGATGCCGATTTAATCCATCTTGGGGACTTCGAACCTAAGGTTTCGTGAGCATTTAGGTAATTCATGCATCAGCAGTGCAAAAACAGAATATCACATTCAAATATAATGGTATCAGTAGATGTTAAGATATTGTATAATGCAGGAGCCATCTGCTACAACTTTTTGCTGGTGAAAACACCAAGAGCAATGGGATCTTTTCTTTATCTGTCTATCCTATCTGGTTACTGCAAAGTGCTTGTTGCAACAACAGAAGTCAAGTTTCTTCTATGTGTTACCATTGCGACAACCAAATGATATTACATTCGAATATAATTCATTCATCAACCCTCTTGCCATTAATTCTAGGACAATTTGCATAGAGAAGGACAAGGAAAGTTGCTGAAGAAGCACTGGACAAATAAATAAAGCTGATATACATGGTTTGGTAAGTACTATAATCTCTTTCTTAGTTTCTGTAATTGAATTAAAGTAGGAGCATTACTAGAGTACTCTTGATTTGTTGGTTCTTCTAGTGAATTGGAGAGTTTAGGCCCTCTTGAGAAGACAATGAATGTAGAACTTGGTGCCTCTTGGATGGGAAGGATAATGTTTTCCTAAATGAAGGTCGTTTTTTGAGGTGTTGTATCGTTCGCTTCGTATAAAGAGTCCGAAACAAAGGTGAGACTCTCTCCTTGAACTTGAGAATGATGAAGAAAAGAAACCTATAAGCTATCAAAAGCGTTATAACAGCTGCTAAATCCCACCACTTCGAATGATCGAGACTGATGCCGAGCATGCTTGTGAGGACAACATCGCCTTTTAGCTTCGGTCCACCGGGTATGAAACCATCAAATTCAAGCCCCACCATATCATTCTTGAATGCTCCCTGCATTATCCATTTTATAGAAAGTCAATTCAAATTGTTTGACTGGGACATTGCTGCATTTCTCTTGCATAATTTTAACCCTTGTGCTCTATTACATTTAGATTACAAGGTAAACTTTTTCACATAGAAGACATGTTTATAGCATGACAGACCAAAAAAATTACCTGTAATGCCCATGCGCCATAGTTGATATATGAAACAGGGTAACGCCAGAATATCTTAGGGAGATCCGGCAGCAATCGGAAATACCCGGCTGTCATCATCAGTAAACCCTGTGTAAAGAAATAAAAGGGAGATTTTTATAAACATATATGAAATATTTTTTTAGGACATTAATGGAGGAACTCTAAAATTTTCTTAAAAAAATTTATAGTTCTTACTATATAACCGGCTCCAATTATGACTCCCATCATGAAGTTGGGAACTAATGATGCTATCATCATCATACAGCTCTCTACAGTTGCAATGGAGCTGATAAGATCAACTGCAACATACATGAAATGTGAGATTCCGGGCCGGAATTTCACCATGTAATAGGTAATTGATGCGGTAGCAACAGACATCACAGTCACGAATGGAAATGAAGAGATGAAATTTGAGAGTATATAAACAGCAACCCCATAGTATCCATTGCGCCTTTCTCGATAAAAAACCTATGACAGAACATCAAACAAAGAACAAAGAATTACTGAAAGCTTTAGTACCACTAGGTTCAGTTTGCCTAGAAGATATTAGGTTATGTTCGTTGTCCCTTAACCCTCAATGAGATTACTCACCTTGAGTTCTTCAATGAAGGATGGGAAGCCTCCTATGGACATGAATGTCATGAAACCTGATATGAAACCGCCACAGGCCCCGCGAGCTAAGATTGCATTGTAGTTTGTTCCAATATCGAAGAAAATAGAGCCAACACAAATTGATAGTGCCACATAGATTCCTATCCTTAACCAGTAATACCCCAAATCTCTAGACATGTTTACAAAGGACCTCTTTGTCAAAGTTGATAATTGTTTCAACCATTTCGCTTCACTGCTGTGTTTTTTCCCAATAACGAGTCCCTCCTGAAATATAAATAAGAAAAATCCAAGGAACCGTTTGGTCTATTAGCTACCTGACATATTTAAGCTCTATGTTTACTTGGACACAGGTATTGAAGAAAACCGTAGGGCTTACAATGGTCGAAATTTCTTGAATTCTCGCTTTTGCCTTTGCCGCATAATCCGAGCTTCTGTATTTCTTAACGAGCATTGCTTTTATCTGTGCTGTTGTTAGGTTTGTCAAAGGATCTAATGTATGTTGAAGTTCCTGCAGATCATAAATGAAGAACATATTTAACCATGAAAAAAGTGACATCAAACAATTGCAGGAAAGAGTTCAAGTTTCTAAAACTATGATGCTATATGATTTATTTGTTGCTTGTTAAATCATGGGAAAATAAAATTCATACAAATGCAAGGAAACCAAGTGACTGGTACATTGGGAAATTACTATGTTGACGTCTCTTTGGAAAACGAAAAATGAAATGCTTACAGTTATTCTTTGAGACCCCTTCAGACTCTCTGCAACAATATCGAAATCTGAATTTATGCAACGAAGGAAGTGATCCGAAGGATTTCTCCGACTTGGACATGGGAATCCAACTTCAGCAAAGAACTGTAAAATCAATTTTGTAAGTAGAAATGAACAAATTCAATTTCAATTATATATACTCTTAATGTGATGAAACACATTACCTTTGCAGCCATGTTTGCCTCCCCAAAATAAACTTGCTCTCCCCCAGAGAGTAGAAACAGGTCAAAAACTTCGCTGCTCGGCTGATGGATTGCGGAGATTATAGTCCTCCCATCACGGCCAACGTTCCTAAGAGTTTGTATCACAAAAAACGCCGAGGCACTGTCTAGGCCACTCGTAGGTTCATCAAGAAACAAGAGATGAGGCTTTGTGAGGATTTCGAGTGCAATGCTTAGCCTTTTCTTCTCCCCACCGCTTATGCCGTGTAGGTGCCAGTTTCCGATAAGCCGGTCGGCACACTCTTGGAGACCCATTTGTGTGATTGTTCCCTCCACAATGTCATCAATGTCTTCTCTGGTCAGTGATGATGGGAGCCTCAACTGAGCCGAGTAAGTTATGGTCTCTCTTACTGTTAGAGTTCCCAAAAGTATGTCCTCTTGTGTCACATAAGCCTGAAATTTCACAACAGATAAATGTTTATCGATTAGCCATGCCATGTGCAAAGTAGGAATCCCCAAAATTTTCAGGGCACTTCGATTTCTTGCAGTCCAAGTATAAAATGTTTACAGTACTTACGACACTACCGTAGTCTAGCCTCTTCTTCCCATTAAGAAGAACATTTCCAGTCATGACAACATTTCCAGACAGCCTACCTGCATAGATTTCATTCAATTACCTTGGTGTTCAAGTTCAACATTAGCTTGCAAATGCCTGGGGATTCATGGAATGCATGCATATGTAGTGTTCTTTCATCATTATTCTTATGTATCTTACTCGACCCTTTTATTTGTTTCATGTTTGATGCATGCATGTATGCATGTCTTTAATACCCGTAAATACGATGAATACATGTAAATACGATTATAATAGGAAGAATGTATAAATATGATGTTTTATTTTGATCTTGACACTATACTTGCAGGTTGTAATGGTGTACAGCAGTTAGCATTGGACGATGCAGCCTGCTAAGCTCTCTCTCTCTAACTTTATTATTTAATGAGTAAATTAGGGCAACATTGAATGTAGCAGGATTGACAGTAAAAGCCATTTCCATTTTAATGTTGTGTTTTATCTTTCGGTTGTTCAGCTCATTTATAAGCAGCTTTAACATTTAACAACTTCCATACCTGCATCTTCCTCGTCTAAGTTCAACCACTCCCTATTTTAACCTATGCATTCATCTCTCTGTATGTAGAAAGCATCGTCTTCTTTCAAGATCTTTTAATTGATTGAGTGATCAATAATACTCATACTGTCTCGTATTGTATGAGTTGAATCTTAATTAGGGATAAGCAAAAATCGACTCAACTCGAAAAAAATGGAATAACTCAACTTGACTCGAGGTGAAAATACTTTACTCAAAAAAATTTCAAATAAAGTTTGAGTTGTAAAATAAAAATTCGAATAACTTGAAATTTTTAGTAAATAGATGATTTATTTTTAAGTTTGAGATAAGTCCATCAATTTTTTATGGTATATATAAATATCTTATATGATTAGAGAAAATCATTTAAATTGGAATCAAATCGTAATATAAGACAATAAATAATTACAATTAAATTTTTATAGAAACTTAAAAGGATTCAAATTTGGTCCTCGTTCTTTTGGTCCTCGTTCTTTATTATTTTGGTCCTCGTTCTTTATTTGGTCCTCGTTCTTTATTTATAAGACAATAAATCATTTATAGTTTTTATTATTTTGGTCCTCGTTCTTTATTTGGAATAAATTTAGCCCTTAACCTAAGTCTTTTTGACAAATATCTATTTTTGATAATATTTTACTATATGTCATTATCATTAAATTTTTAACCTATTATTAACCTTAGTAATATAATTACCTCTATAAAAAGTGTAATTATTATTATGTTTTTAATTTATGTCATTGTCTACTCTTATATCAACAAAAGGACACCTCTAAAATTAATTCTCATGAGAATTAGCTTAACTTGGTCTAATAACGGAAAAAAAAATTATAAATGTAACAATTAATTGTAATAAATGTGCAATTAAAAGGCTAGAGTCTCAGTAGCCCATAGGAAATGAATACCCCAACGGTCTCCATTAATATCTCTACTCTTTTTGTAATATGCTATATATGGTCGAATCCACTGATATAATTAAGGAAATAAATTATTCATATTTTATTACACATAATTTAATTAATTTTCATGCTATGAAAGCTTTGATGCTGACCACATGTTCAACATAAAATGGACATGTTCAGGCATGAAAAAAAATAATAAAAAAATATAAACATATCATGACACGAGCAAACATGAGAAGAAGAGACATAGGTGGCGGAGGAGGGCGGCCGCCACTCTTTGTGGTGGGGTTAAACTTTAAGACAAAATGTATATGTGAAGTGATTCAAATTTTTTTGTCAAACTATTGTTTTTTTTTCCAGACGTAATATTATATTATATTATATTATATTATATTATATTATATTATATTATATTATATTATATTATATTATATTATATTATATTATATTATATTATATTATATTATATGTATGCATGTATGATAAAGGGGAAACCTGCTAAAGCATCGAGTAAAGTGGATTTGCCGGAGCCAGAAGGACCCATGATGGCCATGATTCTACCAGGTTGAGCACACCCTGTAACCCTATCAAGCAATCTCCTGGTCGGTCCATTACCAAAGTTGGACAGCACCACCGTCAGATCTTCCCACACCAAGTACATATTCCCTTCATGGTGATTAGGAGGAGGAGGGGGTTGTGCATCTTCGTTAACACCTCCGGTGCCACCGCCTGCACCGTCATTCACCTCCTGTATCTCCACCTCTGCCATCCAAAACAACAGCACACGTCTCTCTATACAAACAAAAGGAGGAAAGAAGAATACAGAAAGCAAAGGTCTACAGCAGCAAACAATAAATATTGATTTTGTGTCGTACCCTAGTTATAGTGAAATGAATCTGAGTGTCGGATAGGAACAGATATTTGGCAGCGGTGGTGAGAGTTATTTTGTCACCAAACCTCAATCATGAAACACCTACACTTACTATTAGGGTTTCATATTTAATCTTTTTTTTACTAAACACAACATTTTCTAATTTTTTTTTATAAAAAAATTATATTTGAGATTATAAGAAGATCATATAATAAAATATTAAAAATTTAATTAAAATTTTGAATAAAAAATATACAAATAATAACAATAATTGATGACGAAGGATAAAAATTATCTAATATTCATACTAAAAATAAATATAACAGTTAGAGATATATATTGACAAAATAATTCCTATAAACATCTCGATTCGGTGTCACATTAGGCTTTCGGCCCGAAACCCGTATTTTAAAATTTCAGTTTCAAGCCCAAGTAAAAGCAGTTTAAGTCCAAATAAAACCATAAAATACCAAAGATTTCAAAACCAAAATGTGACATGATCCAATATTTAAAATTATACGGAGCTCCATTTAATACAAAACATTTAAAATATTTGACCCCAAATAAATAAGAGTTACAATTACATAGGGTTCAACAAGTACTAACTCACTACATCTAATAATTGTACTCTGACATAAGTCGATGTTGAAATCCAATACCTCGATGGTGCTCTACAGAAACCGACTTCACCTAACCTACGCACGAAAACACATTTTGAACGTTGAGCTACGAAAGCTCAGTGGGTACACCGTCACTCGTCCCAAAATCATGCATATCATAATAAGTAAAGCAAAACATGTAATTATCATGCATGACGTAATGGTTCTATCATGCTTGCCTACCACATGACATAAATGAAATGTATACTAACGCACACTTCATATACATGTCACAACAAAAGCAAACACAAGTAAGGCCTGTGTCCACACAACATCAGGATCTTACACTTAGGATTGAGTCTGCCCTCACATCCTATGCTCGAAATGTTACATTGAACATCTTTGAACGAGGTCGTTCAACGTTCGGAATAAGTAATTAGATTGAGGCCGCCCAAACAATCCATTTTTAAGAATGTTATATCGAACATATACGATTTGTAACGACCCGGTTTCAGATCCTAGTGTCGGGTTAACCCGAGAGTTTGGGCTTCGGTTTTGGGCCCGAGTGGAGTGGTTTAGGCCTAGTTTCTTGGGTCTTGAGTGGTTGTGTTGGGCTTAAGTTATGGGCTGATGGCATTTTGGTAAATGCCAAAATAAGTTGAATAGAGGGGTTTTAGGGGTGTTGTTTCTGCAGAAGTGAGGTCATAAGTGCAGGAGGTTTTTCTTTTTCCTATCATCTTCTTCAATCAAAGTTTAAGGTGAAGTAAAAGGTAAGATCTTGGTTTAAAATCTCGTTTTTAGGATGAAGAGAAAGTTGCAGAGCTGAAATGGATCTATAAAACAAAGTTTGGTTTGCCAAGTTTGGTGGAGGAAGAGGTTTTAGTGGGGGTTTAGGTTGAGTTCGGGAATAGGTTTCAGAGGGTGTAAACCTTAGTTTTTCTAGTGTTTTAGACTCTAAGAATCATCATCTTGGTGTCTAATTCACTTCTTATCTTCCCTTTTGTAGAGAAACAAGTGGGAGAATCTTCCAAGAGCTTGAGCGAGGAGAAAGCTTGAAGAAGGGAAGGAAGGTCGTTTTTGTTGTTGTGTTGCTTAAGGTTGGTACTCCCAACTCATCCTTTCATCATTCATATCATGGTAGTATGCATGACATGTAGATTTTGTGTTTGAATGCTTGGTTTGAGCTTTTGGGTCTTTAATGGTAATTCTCGGATTAATGTGTTAGATGACATGGAATTGATATTAAAACGCTTCAAACATTAAGAATAATAAATAGAAACACCTTGGGATTGTTTGGATCGAATTTGGGAATGAATCTTAGGAATTTTCTAAGTGCAGACCTGCATTTCGTGCAGGGGTATCGATACCCATGAGTGGAAATAGGCTAAGTGGCCAGGTGTATCGAACCATGGTTCGATACCGGGACCTCTAGTGGCATAATGGCATCGATGCCAGTATCGATGCTGGAGGGTCCCCTTTCGTTGACTTTGGAAATGGTCAAAGGGTATCGATACTGGTATCGATACCCATGTTTCGATGCCTTCTTTGGGTGGGTATCGAAGCAGGGTGGTTCGATACCCCACATAAGGGTATCGATGCCCCTGCGAGAACTTAACAAGATAAACTTTGTTTGAGGTTCGAAAAGAGAATTAAATGTTATAATGAATCTTATAATCAATGCAATGAATTGTTAACATGAATTTGATGATATTAACCCCGAATGACTAAATTATGTTAAGTCTTGATATGTTTTGATGTGAGGATCCTAGGTGGATCGTTTGTGTGTATCGAGTCCTTGTTTGATAGAAATCCGGATATCCATAAGTGTTGCAACACGTTGAAGGCCATCCGATGTAACATGCCGGATGATGTTTTGAAGACTTTTATTCCGAGTGTTGGGCGGCCTCACTCGAAGATGTTCGATGTAACATTCCGAGCATGGGGTTGGTTGGGCGGCCTCCACCCCTTTCTGAACGTTGGACGACCTCGTTCGAAGATGTCCGATGTAACATTCCGGGCATAAGATTTGAGGGCGGCCTCAATCCTGAGTGTAGGATCCCGGTGCTGTGTGGACGCGGGCCTCACTCTTGTGTGTTATTTTGTGATGTGACATGTATATGCTGCGTGCGATATTATACATTGCTTATGTCATGTGGTAGGCAAGCATGCTAGATCATCATTTTATGCACGATGTTTATATGTTATGCTTTACTGCTTATGATATGCATGATGTTGGCCGAGTTCGGCGTATCCACTGAGCTTTAGTAGCTCAGCGTTCGAAAAGTGTTTTCGTGCGTAGTTTAGGTGAAGCCGGTTCGTGGAGCACCATCGAGATTTGGATTTCAGCATCGACCTATGTTAGAGTACATTTATAGATTAGTGGGCTGGTACTTAGTTGGACCCTATGTATTTTGTAACTCTGTTATTTATTCGAGTCGAATGTTTTAAATGATTTGTAATATTTTGGAGCTCCGATTACTTTATATTATTTTGGGCTTACATTTTAACGTAAATGGATTTTATGAATAATATTTTGGACTTGAATTGGATTTTATTTGTTGGGCTTTAGAAAGAAATTTGAAATACAGGTTTTGGGCCGGAGGCCCAATGTGACATCCGGGTCGGGGTGTTACACGATTGAGGTTGCCCAACATTCGGAAAAGGTCTTCAATACATCACCCGAAATATTACATCAGATGACCTTCTTCGTGTTGCAACACTTATGGATATCCGGATCTCCATCACACAAGGACTCAAACACACACAAATGATCCACCTAGGATCTTCACATCAAGATATAATAAGACTCATAATATCTAGTCTATCGGAGTTAATTTTATAAATTCTCGGTTTTAATGATCCATTTCTAGCTTAAGAGATCCATAGAAACTCCTAATCACAATTCCCGAACCCTCAAGCTCAAAACCTTATGTTTGGATAAAGTTTCCCAGGAGTTTCGATACTCCCTATATGGGGTATCGAAACACTTTGTATCAATACACTCATCAAGGGGGTATCAAAACACCTTGTATCGATACCCTCACCAAGTGGGTATCGATACGCTTTGACAATAGTTCAAAGTCAACTAAGGAGGGCTACCCGTTTCGATACTCCCTATATCGGGTATCGATACGTTTCGCCACTGTAATATTTCGGTTTGATACACGGGCAAGGCGTTCCGAAACGCCTGCCTTTCTAGCCTAAGTTTTCTCTTTGGGGTATCGATACACCCACCAAGGGTATCGATACCCCTTGCACGAAATGCAGAACTGATCCTGGTAATAAGTTAAGAATCCTACCCAAAACTCATCCACTCGATTCTAACTTAGTCCTACACATTCCTAGAGGTGTTTAGAGCATGTTCTAATCAATTTCAACACATCAAATAACCTTACACAAAATTCACCATTAAAGACCTCTTACTTATCAACCAAGCATTCATGCATAATTTCTACATGTCATGCATCTTACCATGAAGTGAATGATAAAAAGAGGAGTTGGGAGTACCAACATTAGCAATAGCAAGCCAAAACGTCCTCTCTTCTTCTCCTCAAGCTTTCTCTTTTCCAAGGATCCTTGAGGGCTCACCAACCTCTTTCTCTACAAGAAAAAGATAAACGACGGTTAGAAACAACTTGGGATGACTCTTGAGCTTAAAAATGCTAGAAAAGTCCAGATTTTAAGCTCTCAAAACCCAAACCTGAGCTACACCATAACCCCCTCTAAAACCTTCATCCTCACCAAACCAACACATTTTTACCTCTTTTTATAGATCTCCAACAACCCTAGAACTTACCCTTCACCTCAAAAACGTGATTCTCAACTTAACTCAACAATGGTTGAATATTTTCTTCACTCTTTCTTGCCTAGATGAAGGTTGAAGGAAAGAAGACAAGGTGATCTCACCTCCTTCCCTTTTTTGTAGAGAAATAACTTCCCAAAACCCCCATGCTTCATCGTTTTAGGCATTTACTAAAATGCCCTCAACTCAACTCTTAAAGCCCAACACCAAACCAAAGCCCAAAGCTTATAGCCCAACAAGGCCCAAAACCACTCAACTCGGGGCCCAAAACCGAAGCTCAAGCTCTCAGGTTAATCTGGCACTCGGATCCAAATTTGGGTCGTGATAAATTCAATCGTGAATAATAAATAATAAATATAAAAACGTATTTAAATTTAATTTAAGACTCCAAAAAAAAATAATAAAATAACAAATCACATTATTTTGATTGGCCATGATGGAAAAATTTAAGAGAATGGGAACGAATAGGCCTATAATCGAACTGAACGAACACGAACGAGGGTGTGTTTATGTTCATTTGTTTAACTTTAACTAAATCAACGAACGAACACAAACATAAATGAACAAAAAAAAATTGTTTTGTTTGTTTATTAAGGAATATAGATTATTCATGTTCGCTCAATAAAATGATAAACAAACACAAATAAATACATATAATGTGTTAAATATTTAATATTTTGAGTTAGTTCGATTAATTCGGTTGACTAACAGATTTTAAACATAATTAATTGATAATTGAAATTTGAAAGAAAAATAAAACTTTTAATCGTTAGCCAAAACTTAAAACTATAACCAAGTTTATTTTAGTTCAGCCGAATAGTTCATTTTGACCAAAAGGACATAAATAAACATAAATAAGAACATAAACAAACAGATTACCGAATATTCACGAATATAAATAAACAAACAAGCTCTTTCTTTGTTTTCGTTCATTTAATTAAATGAATAAAAAATCTTGTTCATGTTCGTTTGTTTAATAAATAAAAAATCATAAACGAATTTTTCGCTAAATAATTTATGAACGATTCGTTGAACATTCAGTTCATTTACGATCTTAGGGATGATTTAGAAAGTGAAGGGTATATTTTAGTACTATCAAAGCTTGCAGGAGTACAGGTGAACTAAATAAATATATGCAGTGGAGGGAGATCAGATTTAGATTAGGCCACATCAATGGAGTAGTAAATCCTGCAGTAATTAGCAAATCCTCCGCCCAACCACACTCCTCTACTTTGTATGAAGTCCAACTTTTCTACGTATAAATCTTGTTTATATGTATAAATAACACTACAAACTCATGTAAAATACATTACCAGTCACGTATGGGTTTTGTGCAAATCAAACTGCAAATTCCTTACAGAATTGGTAGATTTTGGATCAAAGCGTAACTTAAAAAAATTGTGCATGGATTTTCACACTTTCCAGACGCACCTAAATTATATACTTTCTTTTTTTTAGATAATTCAAATTACTTACTTTTTATTTTCTTATATTCGTAATAAAGAGTAATTTACATTTTACATCACTAAACTTAACATTCATTTTCATTTACATCATAAACCTTTAATTTAATCAAATTATATCATTCAACTTTCATTATTTATAAATTAAGTCACTTATATTGGTATCATTAAATATCTATAATGAAAAAAATTGAAATTGATATTTTTATTTAATATATTTTTCATATATCATCAATAAATTATATTTAATTAGTATTTTTTTTAAATTATAATAAATTTTTTTATTTTTCTTTTAAACTTATTTAAACGAAATAGAAAATTTCCACATAAAATTATTAAAATTGTCAATTAAACATTATTTAATAATGATATGTGAAAAATATATTAAGTAATGATATTAATTTATGTTTTTTTTGTTAAAATTATTTAATTGTGTTAGCATAAATGATTTAGTTTACTAATAATAAAAGTTGAATGATGTAATTTGATTAAATTGAAGGTTTTTGATGTAAATGAAAGTGGATGTTAAGTTCAGTGATTTGAAATGTAAATTACCCCGTAATAAAATATTATGTATTTCTAAATGTTTAATAGAGCGTGTATAATGATTAAATTTTTATGTTTTGTTGGTTTATATAGAGAATGAATACTAATTATAAGTTTTAATGCTATTTCATATTTAAGGTGAGGACCGAACCCTTGGTCGTTAGTTAGGATAAATAATATTTTGATGTTTAGATAAAATTTGAAGCGTTCATATATGGAAATCAATTTTATTATGATGATGATAAGATTTCATACATTTCTCTCTTAAATTATGTATATATATTTTTTAATTTAACCCTTAAATCATTTTTATCTATTTTTTTTATATTTTACATTGTTATTAAATTATCTTTTAAATTGTACTCGTTTTTCTAAATTGACTCTAGAAAGAGATAATTTTAGTTTAATTTTATAAAGTTTAAGAAGTATAATAGATAAAAAATTTGAAGAGATAAATTAGACAAACAGATATATTTTTTTTAGGAAAAATGTGTTAAACCTAATAATGAAAAATCCTACTTCCATTTATGAAAGACATGTGGGTGTTCAAAGGAATAAGCCTACTTCCATGGCATTTATGAAAGACATGTGGGGTTCAAAGGAAGAGAGCTTTCCTATACCCCCACTTCAACAATTTTCATGATAAACTATTTTCATCCTAATGATACCATATGGGTCCTAAAGATTTGAAGGGATAGATAGAGCATTGAATTTCCACCAGGAAAGCATTTAATCATCGTAGAAAATATCTGATCCCGATCATTTAAGTTGATATTTTTAAATTTTTTTAATATATAGGTGTGATTATAAGTTAGTATTTATTTAAATTTTGTAGTCTTTCAAATAATACATACACCGTGTACATATAGTGCTTAAAACCGGACACTTGAATGAGTTATATCATCTTTTATCACTGAATCATTCTACGGATGCTCGACTCTCTTAAATTTTAAATATTTTTATTATTGTATTTGTTAGGGGTGGGTAAGACCAGGTACCCGACCAATTTGAATATAATTGGTCTTGGTCTTGGTCTTGGTCCCGATAACCACCGGTTCCTGAAAATTGGAACCAATCCCGATCCCAGTCATATCGGGTGCTAAATTTTAAGAACCGGTCCCGTTACTAGTGGGAACCGGTTCCAATATCGTGTACTCGGTCAATTAGCTTATTCTTCAAAAAATTGAGTAATTGGAGAAAAAAATTTAACCACCAATAATAATATTAAATAATAAAATTAGAATATTGTGTAAGCTTGAAAATTAATGTTTTAAAACTAGTCATACTCATAATATTCATACATAAAGAGAAAATTTGATAAGAAAAATAAATAAAAGAAAACCAATACCAAATATTTGGTATTGGTCTCAGTCCTACTGGGTATCTACCGGATACTGAGTTCAAAAATTCAAGATCCAGTCCCGATCCCAATTATGATCAGGACCTAAATTTTAGATCCAGTCCCAATCCCAGTTATGATCAGGACCTAAATTTTAGATTCAGTCTCGGTCCTACCAGAATCAATACCAGATAAAAATTTACCGGGTCTTATTGGGTCTGAAACTAAGACCGAATAATCAAGTTTTTTGCCCATCCCTAGTATTTATCACTATTTAATAAATAATATAAAACTTAAAATTTTACAATGAATTTGACTCAAAAACTCTTATAAGAAGTGACGAAAATGAACTATTCAACAATATTATTTTCATTTGTGCAAAAATGTCCTTAATAAAATTCTAATTTTTTTCTTTAAACTATGTTGACATAATTATCAAATGTGTTCGAGATCAAAATTTTGTTTTTTTATAACCTTTTAATGTCAAAGTCTATGGAGTACTATTTATAACTCTAACAAATTATAAATCCAAAAATATTAAATACTTAAACATATTTAATTTTATATTCTCATGCAGATTGTACCCTTGATAATGGCAATCAATTCATTCTTAATTATGCACTCCATTTATAAAGGCATTATATTTTTATATAATCATTGAGAGTCGATTTATTAATGATTAAATTGAATTGGATATTACAAAAAGTTATAACGAAACAAAATTTTCAATCTAAATTATTATTTTTCTCAACAATATTTTTTTTTTCAATTTTATTGGAACCAAAGTAGAAACAAATAAATGAAAAAATGGCTTTCAACGTTACATATGAACAACTATAAGGATAATAAAAAAAATGTCCTAACATTTTAATCGGATTTTTATTTTGATTTTTTTAAAATATTCAATCATTAATGTTTTATTTTAGTTCATAATAATCCTTTCATAAATAAAAACTGTCAATCAATTGATGATAAACAAATTAAAATAATAAATAGAGTGACACATCATCATAAAACTAATTTTATATTTTATAAAATTATTTTGGTTATTCCGTAAATTCAACACATTCTACTTGAAATATAACTCAAACCTGTCAAAAACATGTTGATCTAATGGTTAGATTTGTCTAATTATGAGAATTAAGTACACAGTATAATTAATAATATTCAATAACCAAAAACATGTTTTAATACTAAATGTGTCCCTAAGTTATACTCTAATTATTAAATTAGTCCCTTTTTTTTTATCAAAAGTGATGTCTAAACTAACAATTTTTCACTTTAGTAGAAAGGTGTTTGACATGCAATAAAAACGTATTTTATTATGGTTGGTATTGATTTTTGATAAATTAATAGTTTATGTACCAATTTGTAATAAAGATAAGTCTAGAGAATGAATTTAAGAATGAATTTAAACAAGGTGAGATCGTGATAGAGATGACTGCAATTTAATGAGATGAACAGAAGGATCGTTTTCAAAGGTGTGTCGGTCCTTGCTCTCATGAATGGATGTTTGGGTAAACTGTCATAATTGTCGTTTTCTTTATAAATGTTCATTTATACTCACTAAATTTAAAAAAAGAATTATTTGAAAAAAATATTGTAAAAAACACCCTAAAAAAATTATATTATGTGTAATTACCGTCATATCATCTATAAGATCAACTAATTTAATGTATTTATTTCATTAATTTTTTTATTTTATTTTTTATCAAGTGACTAATATTTATTACACATTAAATTTAAAAACAATTTTTATCAAGATTCACTTAATAAAAAATAAAATAAAAAATTAATAGAATAAATACATTTAATTAATTAGTGCTATAAATATCATGACGAGAATGTAACCGTTATATAATTTCTAAAAGAACCTAAAATTGTCTATTTAAAAAATTAATAAAATAAATGTTCTTGCTCGTTTAGGAAGATCTTTGCATTCTTGTCAAGTTTGGATTAAGAAAGATCCGATAGAAATTGAAGATGTTCTTTAAAGAGACCGGAGAAGAATTAGCTTTCAAGGATGATTGAGTCTCTCATATGATCGGTGCATCATCTTTAATCATTCCGGTCACCTAAGTTGATTTTAATTTTCTACACTCGGTTTTATCAATGTTTTAAGTGTCTCAGTATTATGGTTGCGTGTGAAAAGTTTGGTTAGACTGTTGTCACTATTGAAAATCAACCAGAAAAAAAAGTAAAAAGAGCAGAAGAATTTTTAGAAGGAACAAGAAGAAGAAAAAACAGAATTCAGTAGAAGAAGGAATTCATTTCATTCGATACTCATCCATCAGCCAACCATAACCTTTTAATCTATCCCAGGCTAAACGACAACGCTTTATCTAATTACATTCTCCTTCCATACGCAGCGTTTCATTAAACCACCAGCCAGCTGTACAACCAACTCAAACAGATTCAACAAACATTCAAATAAAAAACAAATTAAAACTAACGGTCGAAAATAAGAAAAGGTTCATAACAAAACTCCCCTCTTCAAGCAATCCTTGTACTCAAGGATTGAAGTTTGGAAATTGTTGCTGCAGATTATATAAAACCTCCCATGTAGCATCTTCAGGGAAAGAATTGGCCCATTCTACAAGTATTTCTGTCACAGCACGATTACCCCTCTTCACTATTCTCCTTTTCAGTACCTTAATAGGTTTTTTGCTGATACTTCCATCATCATCAACCAAGGGTAGTGAGTCCTGAATCATACCACTCCCAACCTTTTTCTTCAATTGAGACACATGGAGCATAGGGTGAATCCTGGATCCATCAGGAAGCTTCAACTTATATGCAACAGCTCCCATTTTGTCTATAATAAGGAAGGGACCAAACCATCTGGGAGATATTTTCTGACTCAATCTTTTGTTCACAGAATGTTGACGATATGGTTGAAGTTTCAAGAAGACCCAATCTCCTATTTGATAAACACACTCTGTCCTCCTCTTGTCAGCCTGGTTCTTCATACGATCTTGAGCCCTCTTAAGATGAAACTGAAGCATCTTAGTCGCAGCTTCTCTGGCCAACAAACTTCTGTCCACAGCTGCTACTACTGACTCTCTTGCAGCATAAGGAATGTGCAAGGGAGGAGGCTGTCCATATAGAGCCTGATATGGTGTCTCTTGAATGGCTGTATGAAAAGATGTATTGTACCAGTATTCTGCCAAATGTAACCAATCCATCCATTTCCTTGGTTGTTCACCAGTCATACACCTTAAGTAAGTTTCTAAATAATGGTTCACCCTCTCTATTTGACCATCTGTTTGTAGATGGTATGCAGTAAAGGCATTGATCTTCACCCCCAATTACCCAAATAATTCTCTCCAAAAGTTGCTCATGAACACTTTATCCCTACACAAACAATATCCTGAGGAAGACCATGTAGCTTGAATACCCCTTCTAAAAATGATTGAGCCACATCCTTAGCTAAAATGGATGACTCAAGGCCAAAAAGTGACTGTATTTAGTTAATCTGTCAACCACAACTAAGATACAGTCCTTACCTTGAGATTTTGGCAAACCTTCCACAAAATCCATACTCACTGAAGACCATATTGTCTCGGGTATGGGTAAAGGTTGTAGTAGCCCCTTTGAATGATTTAGATCTCCTTTACTTCTTTGAAAAACCATGCATTCCCTCACAAAATTTTTCACCTCTCCTTTTAACCCCTTCCAAAAGAAAACTAAAGTGATTCTGTGAATAGTAGCTTGAGCTCCTGAATGGCCACCCAAGACACTTCCATGAAATTTTTTTATCAATTTTGTTCTTAACTCAGAATCATTACCTACCATTAATTTCTCCTTCCTCCTCAAATATAGACCATCCCATTTGTATTTAGGATGTCTATTCGATCCCTTTTCCAATTCTTCAATAATCTTTTGTAATTTCACATCATTTTCTACAGATTCCTTCATCCTTCTTAACATGTCCGAGTTTACATGGCTCACCCCAATTACCTGGAAACTCTCTATTTCTGGCTTCCTGGACAACACATCTGCTACAATATTATTTATCCCCTCCCTATACTGAATCTCATAGTCAAAACCCATCATCTTAACAACCCATTTCTGTTGGAAGGGTGTGATAGCCTTGTTTTCAGCTAAAAATTTAAGACTATGATGATCTGTTTTATTAACGAAATGTCTCCCAACTAGATATCCATACCATTTTTTAACAGCCATCAGCACTGCTAGCATCTCTTTCTCAAACACTGATAATCCCCTGTGCCTAACCCCTAAACCTTTATTGAAAAAAGCTAAAGGTCTCCCCTTTTGTGTTAGCACAGCTCCCACACCAATATCAGAGGCATCAGTTTCAACCACAAACTCCAAGGAAAAATCTGGTAAAGCCAAAGTAGGAGCAGTACACACAGCCTCCTTTAACTTTTTGAAAGCCTCCTCTTCTTCTCTTCCCCACTTCCAAGCCCCTTTCTTTAGTAAATTTGTTAAGGGCCTAACAACACATCCATACCCTTTAACAAATCGCCTATAATAACCTGATAATCTTAGGAACCCTCTTAATTCCTTAACAGTAATAGGGCTCGGCCAAGTCATGATACTGTCCACCTTCCCTGCATCCATAGATACTGCTCCCTTTGTTATCACATAACCCAAATAATCCATAAATTCAGCAGCAAAATTACATTTAGATTTTTTTTGTATATAGCTGATTTTTTTCCAAAGTCTCCAAAACAACTTCCAAATGATGCATATGAGATGACCAATTCTCAGAATAAATAAGAATGTCATCAAAGAACACTAACACAAATCTCCTTAAAAATGGTTTAAAAACCTTGTTCATTAAACCTTGAAAAGTTACAGGTGCATTGGTCAACCCAAAGGGCATGACTAAGAACTCATAGTGACATTCATGAGTTCTAAATGCTGTCTTTGGAACATCAGATTCTCTCATCCTGATCTGGTGGTATCCTGACCTTAAATCCAACTTGGAAAAGTACACAATAGCTCCTAACTCATCAATTAATTCCTTTATTATAGGCATAGGGAAACTATCCTTAATTGTGAGTTGATTGAGCCTCCTGTAGTCCACAAACATTCTCCAAGATCCATCCTTCTTTTTAACCATGACTATGGGTGAGGAAAATGCACTATTGCTGTCCCTAATGATCCCAGTTTGTAACATCTCCTTAACCAACCTTTCAATCTCATCTTTTTTATTGGAAGGGTCCTATAAGGTTTGACCTTCACAACAACATCCTTGTCCCGCAATTCAATTTGGTAAGCATGCCCCCTTTCTGGAGGAAGTCCCACTGGTTCCTCAAAAATTTTCCAAAATTTTGCCAACAATCTTCCTACCTCTAGATGAACTCCCTCTTTTGTTTTCAGTTCTAATTGAGCATTAATAATCCAAATCCCAGTTGTACAAGGACCCTTATTCCCTCTCAACAACTTGTCACAAACTTTTTCTTCCACTAATTCCGGTGGTTGAGCTTGACAACCCTTCCATTCCACCATTTTCCCTTGAAATGTAAATTTCATTGTAAGGGCAGCAAAATCCCATTGAATGTTACCTAGCTGAGACAACCACTGTATTCCCAACACTACCTCACATTTTTTCATTGGAATAATAAAGAAATCAGTGGTAAACCCAATGCCTTGACTTCTCCACTTGACCCCCTTGCATTCTCCCAAAGTAATCATGCTATTTCCATCAGCAACAATCACTCTTACTTTTTTTTGTCTATAAATCTTCAGGTTCAATCTTCTTACCAGAGTTAGACTGAGGAAGTTGTGAGTATTCCTGAATCTAACAAGGCTATACACTTCAACTGCTCCAACAGTATCAAAATCCTCATAGTTTCCCAAAGAGTTGATCCCTAAATTGCTTGCAATGACAGTTGGGGCTCTTCATTGCCTGTAAGTTCAGATATCTCATTTCCTCCTCCATCTTCATAATCTAAGAAGATCCCAGCCTCATTTTCTGCTTCCACCCCTCCACTATAATTTGATACATTTGTGTCCTAGCACATTTGTGACCAGGTATGTATTTAGCCGTACACCAAAAACATAATCCTCTCTTCTTCCTTTCTTCAATTTCTGCAGCTGATAAGGTTTTTCCTCCAAATTTTTGAGGACTGGTGTTACTTCTAAAATTTCCCTGATATATATTTCCTGGAACAGAAGCCTTGGGAGCTGCTACTCCCACACTGGTTCCTCTTTGCCACTGTGTAGCCACTAGGACAGGTGACCCCAAAACTACTGGCAGACTGGAAGTTGTCTTTGGTAACATACTAGTTGTAGCAGGTCTCTTGGTCTGAGGAGAGTTCATGAGCTCAACTTGTTTGGCCAACTTAAAAGCTTCCATCAAACTCTTTGGTTGAAATAAATTCACCACTTGACTGATCTCTACCCTGAGATGATTCTTGAACATACTTAATATATAATGTTCTAGCAATTGGACTTGGTTCACCAAATGAATAAAATCTTCATAAAATCTCTCAACTGTGTCTGTTTGCCTGAGTTCTACGAAATCATTAAAGGGATCATCCAACCCTCCCGGAGCAAATCTCTCCCTCATCAAAGCCAGATAATCCAGCCATTCCATGTCCACTAAGATCCCATGAGACTTAACCAAAAATTGGTGCCACTATAGAGCCCGGTCATCCAAGTCCAACATAATAACCTTAATTTTTGCTGAGTCAGGGATCGATTCAACCTCAAAAAACTGTTCCAATTTGCAAACCCACTCCCTATAATCAGACCCATCAAATCGAGGGCACAACAACTTATAGGCTAAATTTATTTGGGTATTAGGACCCACCATAGGCAATTCACGATTAGGATTATCAGGAATGACGATCACAGGTTCCTTAGCAGCCAAAGTAACAGGATTAGGAATAGAAGTACCTACCGTCTGGGGAGGATGAGGGACTCCTAAAACGCCAGAATGTTGACCCAATAAAGCTTCAGCATCAATCTTCTTCCCAAGCCGATCTCCATTAACTTATGAATGTTGGCCAGCATTGCAGCTTGCATGTCCTGGAATCTGGTATGAATGTCATTCTCTAGACGCTGAACTTGCGATTGAATTCGCTGCGTCTCCCGCTTCCATTCAGGTACAGTCTCTTGAGATTCGGTGCTGTTGCAATTTGGGGTGCGTCCGTCGCCGCTAATGCTGCTTGACTGCGTGTCTCCACCGTTGTCGAGGACCGTAGAGGCTCTGATACCTTTGTCACTGTCGAAAATCAACAAAAAAAAAGATTAGAAAGAGCAGAAGAATTTTTAGAAGGAACAAGAAGAAGAAGAAACAGAATTCAGTAGAAGAAGGAATTCATTTCATTCGATACTCATCCATCAGCCAACCATAACCTTTTAACCTATCCCAGGCTAAACGAAAACGTTTTATCTAATTACATTCTCCTTCCATACGCAGCGTTTCATTAAACCACCTGCCGACTATACAACCAACTCAAACAGATTCAACAAACATTCAAATAAAAAACAAATTAAAACTAACGGTCGAAAATAAGAAAAGGTTCATAACAACTGTGTTTTGTTTTTTGTTTTTATTTATCGTTTTATTTTATTGAAATACTATATTTTTCATTCTTTTAATAAAATATTCAGCCTTACCAGTAAAAAAAATGACATATCTCATCATGATTAATTCACTATCATTCGCCGAAGATTAATAAAGAACATGAAGAATAAGAGAGAAGATATTAGAATAAATGTTTGTAATTCTTAAAGAATAGATGATCATCTTTTATCATTATTTTATTATTTAGAAAAAATCTTTGATGAGGAAATAGAAAAATAATAATTGAAAGCTACGATTCTACTAAAAATTTAAAAATATATAATTCATTAACATTTTTGTAAGAACCGATAAACAATATTGAGTTCTTTTACCCTGATGCAATTTTGGGAAATAACATTAAAAATAGACATCTAGATAAAGTACTGTTTTTAATAGTTGAAGGTGACGTGGTAATATATTTCATATGTATTTTTAATCATTTGATAATACTTAGGTCATTTCGGATTTTACGAGGTCCTTAGCAAAATTTTAAAATAATATTTTATAAAATTAAAATATATTTTATTTATTAATTTATTATAAAAATATAATTAAATTTTTTTAATATATTATTTTTATTATGTTGTTAAAAAATCACCTCAAATAAAATTAAAACAATAAAGAGTAATTAATAAATTATAAGAATATCACTTGAAAAAAACTTGGTCTCCAAGCATTTTTTTATGCAAATTAATCAATTAAATCATTATAAACAAATTCATCCAAAATAACTATAGTGTGAATATATTATTTTGAGGCAATTACTTTTTATATTTTATGAATATTTAATTAGTAGAGATTAAATAAAAATTGAGTATCTTAAAATTTATTTTAAAGGTTAATTTTAAAAAACTATCGTTTATTTATTTATTTTGATGCAAATAATTTTACCGTTACAAATTTTAAAAGCGGAAAGTTAGGTTTTTTCTTTAATTTAATAATATTTAATTTTTTAGTCAATTATCATTAATGACATAAATAGAGAATTGACCGTTGTATTAGTTAAAAAAAATGTGAGATCCATATTATAAAAAAACTATAGACTCATATCATTAGGGATGACAATGGATCGGACTTAGATCGGACTTTATAAAGTTCAAATCTAATCCAATTAATAATCAGACTTTTAAAAAATCAAAGTCCGAATTCAAGTCCATTAATATAAATCCAAATCCAATCCAATAAAATATATAAAATTCAAATCCAAAACTCCAAATCCAATTATTTTTTAAAGTAACAACTCAAATAAATATCTTTAAATAAATAAAAAAATATTTTTTTATCAAACAAATATTTTTAAATTTATAGCACAAAAAAATCTCAATAAATATTACAATCCAATATAAAACAAATTAAAGTAACAACTCAAACTTTTTAAATATAAAAATTTTAAATATTTTTATTCGGGTTTATATATGGATCGGAATCATATCGGATATGGATTCAGATTGAATTTGGATCGGATCATGGCAATATCTATATCCGATCCACCTCCTATTAGGACTCGGACATTATTTTTGAATTTGGATTCGAACTTTTTTTAATCGAATTTGGATCGAATTTTTTTCTTCGAATCGAATCAGATTCAGATCGAATTCGGATTATATTACCATCCCTACATATCACTATAAAATTTATTTATTTATTAATTATAATTTATAATGCTTTTACTTTTCAAATCTTTTAAATTTAATAAGTCATTTATAAAAATATATAATAATTCTATATTTTTTAGGCCGTAAGAGAGTGGGGCCTGAGCAGGAACTCAACTTGCTACTTCCCTTGGCCGGACATGGATAATACACATATTTCTTACAGATAAAATAATTAATTTAAATTTTTTAAAATAAATATTATCCGTTTTCTCATTAAAATCATTTGTCGGATAGAAGTGCTGTTTTGATTTTAATGTTGGAGCAAAAGAATCATTGTTCATAGGTAATCGTATAGTACAAATCCTTTTATTATACCTTAAAGTTCATTTTAATCCATCTATTATTAGAAAATTTATTTTAGTCCTTGACTCTATCTAAAAGTTCATTTTAACTTTTTTTTTTACTTATATTAAGGAACATTTTAGTCTCTATACGTTTTAAAAGCTAACATTTTGTTCCAAATACTATAATTATTATTAGTTGGCTTAATTATTTTGGTATAAACACTTTTTAGGTCCCCAGTTTTGAACTAAAGAAAATCAATCTCTCATAGAAAATTTGTTTGTGAAATTTTACGTATATTTTAAAGCACTTATGAAATCTAAATACAAAAATAATTCATATTCTAACATTATTTTTTCCATACAATAATATTAAAATCACAAGATAAAATATAAAAAAATGTTTAATTGAAAAAAAGTATACAATAAATTTTCTTAGAATTTTTAGATTTGGAAGAAAAAAAACAAAATAAGACGTATTTATTGACACCATAGGGTTTTCCATTTTCAAGATTCAAAATTTTATTTTTTGGATAAACGAGATTTTATTATTCAAGAATCATCGCACAGAAAAAGAGTATCTACATCAATAAACCCTAAATAAACAACCCCAAAGAGGTAAAAAAAAAGAAAAACTAACTAATTCCCCAATTCTCAATTATACAAATATCATTGTATCTAATCTTATTGTATCCTGAGATTTTCTATTGCACATTTGATTTTATAAGAGTAAACAATTCAGTTTCTAACCTTAGACCCTTTCCATGTAATCTATCATTCCGTTCTTGCCACAAAAATAGTTGAAGATATTCCAAGCCAATCTCACAATCGTAGCACGTAAGTTTTTTCTTTTACCGTTTGTTTGGATCCATTCGAAGAGATCATTCCAACATCCAAAAGATAAAGGAAGTTCGCATCCTTGCATAACCGTCGCCCAAAGATTCTTTGAATACACACATTCACCAAACAAATGGTCCCGAGTCTCACAATTGACGCCACAGAATAAACACCATAGATCTCCATGATATCCCCATAGCACCATTCGACTCCTTGTCTGCAACTTATCCAAAATAACTAACCATGAAAGGAAAGAATAACGGGAATAGATGGGGTCTCCCAAACGACCTTGTACCAGGGTACCTTAGGTTGTTTATGCCGTAGAGCATCCCAAACCATCGTAGCTTTGTACCTTCCTTGAATGCTTCCTATCATAGCAAGCTCTTCCTTTAAACCTAACAACTTCTTCCATGCCCAGCTGTGATGTTGTTTTGTTGAGGCATTCCACACCGAAGTCCCTTTTAACAAATATGCGGACACCCAAGCAACCCACAAAGATCCAGCTTGGATGAGCAATTGCCAAAGGCACCGGATCATGCAGACTCTATTCCAAACAACCATGTTTTTTACACCTAAACCACGCTCTCTCTTTAGGTGACAAACTATATCCCAACCAACACGAGCACCCCTTGCATTTGTATCAACTCCCTTCCATAAAAAAGTATTGCATATCTTAGTTGTTTCCTTCAAGACCTTCGAAGGGAGCAAAAACATTCTACACCAGAAATTCTGAAGACTAAACAACACAGATTGAATTAGTTGTAATCTACCTGCAAAAGAAAGCATCTTCGATGGCCAAGCCTTTACTTTACTAACAATTTTCATTACTAATCCCTCACAGTCCTTGGGGGATAATCTCTTTGTCACCAAAGGCACACCAAAGTAACGTACAGGAAGAGATCCACCAGAGAAACCAGTGTCCGCAAGAATTCGATCAAAATCATCCTTATCTATTCCTGCAGCAAATAATTGGCACTTTGACTCATTGATTTGCAAACCAGACATTAAATAAAATTCTTCTAGCAGTCATAACACCCAAGACAGATTCCAACGTCCCTTTTGTAAAAACTAACAAATCATCCGCAAAGCATACATGTGTTAAAGACACTTTCCTACATCTTGGATGGTAGTCGATCACTTTTAACTTTCCAGCCCAATTCAAAAGACAAAAAAAAACATTTAAAACCAAGATAAATAGATAAGGAGATAATGGATCCCCCTGTCTAACTCCTTTTTCCCCGGCAAAGTAACCAATTAACCCTTCATTCAGGTTTATAGAGAATCTAGAATTTGTAATGCAAACTTCAATCCATCTTTGAAACACTACCGGAAAATTCATCACTCTTAGGATTTGCATAACAAATGACCAATTTAAGGAGTCAAATGCTTTCCTAAGATCGATTTTTAGAGCACATCTCGGGGATAAATTTTTGTGGCCATAACCATTCACAATTTCTTGAGCTAGTAAAACATTATCAACAATGTCTCGTCCCGTTAAAAAAGCTCCTTGATTCGGCAAAATTAGATTTGGCAACCATTTCTTTAAACGATTTGTGATGATCTTTGTGATGCATTTGTAAATCACAGTGCATAAAGAAATAGGTCTATATTCGGTAGCTTTAGAGGGCGCTTGAACTTTAGGGACTAGAGTAATAACAGTTGAGTTGAATGCTACTGGTAAGGAAGATGATGTGAAGAAGAACTGAATGCCTCTAATGACATCTTCTTTCACTGTCTGCCAAACTCCCTGAAAGAATTTTGCTGTGTAGCCATTAGGTCTTGGAGCTTTATCGCCTTTCATAGAGAACAGAACATCATGAATTTTGTGAGGAGAAACTGACGCCACAAGAAGATTCAAAATTTTAAATACAACTATTAATTCTATTTAAAAAATAATATTAAATTTATTGATCTGAAATTTTTATTTAAAGGAATTGACTTGAGAGCCTTGTAAAAAAATATGGTAAAAGACATGAATTTAGTATAAAGAATTTAATTACTGTTATGGATATCTTTATTTATGGTAGATATTTATATATTAAATATGATTTTTTACTTTAGTATTAGGGTTTACATATGATGCCTATAAATATAGACTTTTGGATAAAGCATTGTATACAACTCTACTTTGAGAATATAATACAAGTCTCTCTCTTTGTGGAAAAAATAAATGTCACATTAGTAATTGAGTACTAAGTTGGATTCTTCACATCTTTGCAACATTTTTGCTAAATTGCCGAGGCAATGATCGAAGTTATCTCAAAAGACTGAAAAATCATCCATGAATACTTCCAGGAAGTCTTCCACCATGTCATGAAAAATTACCATCATACATCGCTAAAAGGTTGTCGGGGCATTACAAAGGCCGAACGACATTCTTCTAAATGCATATGTTCCATACGGGCAAGTAAAGGTAGTTTTTGCCTAGTCTTTAGGGTCTATGGAAATTTGGTTATACCCTGAATAACCATCAAGAAAACAGTAAAAAGGCTTATCGGCAAGTCTATCAAGCATTTCATCAATAAAGGGGAATGGGAAGTGATCCTTCTTTGTTGCCTTATTTAACTTGCGATAATCCATACAAACCCTCCAACCGGTCACAGTACTAGTTGGGATTAACTCATTATTTTCATTGGTTATCACGGTCATGCCTCCTTTCTTGGGTACTCATTGTACCGGGCTCACCCATGCATTGTCAGAGATAGGGTAGATGATACCAGTATCAAGCCATTTGATTATCTCCTTGCGTACTACCTCTTTCATGGCATGATTGAGTCTCCTTTGGGCCTCAACAGTAGGTTTATGATCTTCCACTAAAAGGATTTTATGCATACAAACTGTTGGGCTTATTTCTTTCAAATCATCAATTGACCACCCAATTGCCTTCTTGTGCTGCCGCAGCATCTCTATCAAGCTTTGCTCCTGTTCGGGCTGCAACTCATAAGAAATAATTATGGGCATTGTGTGGTTGGGTCCTAAATAAACATACTTTAATTTACCAGGTAAAAGTTTTAATTCGATCTTTAATGGTTCCTCATTCGAAGATTTTTCGTCCTTACCTGGATAATTTAGAGGTTCGAAGTACTTACCTGGGTGGTGTGCTGTCCAATAAACTTTCTCCGTATCTTGTGTCTCAACTGCATCAACTTCAAGCACACTGTTCAGTACACTGCTGTAGCATTTATCCACTGTACTGCTGAGGCAGCGCTGTAAAGAATTACTGTCACTGCTGCCGAGGCAGTGTTTGCTGAGACAAGGCATTGCACTATCTGCATCTTTGGTACAAATCGCCTGGCACTCCTCTGGATCATCATGTCTTTTCAAAATCTGGAAAACATTAAGTGTGACTTGCTGGTCGGTGTGACTTGCTGGTCGTTGACCCGCATTATTAATTCTCCTTTTTCCACATCAATAAGGGTGCGTCCAGTAGCTAGGAAAGGTCGGCCCAGGATGATCGGTGCATTTTCATCTACTTCATAATCAAGAACAAGGAAGTCAGCTGGAAAAATAAATTTATCTACTCTTACCAATATGTCCTCGATCTTTCCTTCCGGTTGCACATACGATCTATCCGCCAATTAGAGCATCACGGTTGTCGGTTTTGCCCTTCCTATTCCAAGCTTTTGAAATACAGATTTTGGCATCAAGTTTATGCTTGCTCCAAGGTCACATAATGCCTTTCCTTCATAGTGGTTTCCTATCGCACAAGGTATAGTAAAACATCCAGGATCCTTCAATTTAGGAGGCATGCGATTATGAAGCATTGCCATGCATCCTTCAGTTGCAGCCACTGTTTCAAACTCACCAAGCCTTTTTCTTTTAGATACAATGTCTTTTAAGAATTTAGCATAATTCGGCATTTGTTTTATTGCTTCAACAAATGGCAAGTTAATGTGGACTTGCTTCAAGATGTCTAAGAATTTTTTAAATTGATAGTCCTGTTTATGCCTTTTTAACCTTTGTGGGAAAGGTGGTGGTGGTCGCATCTCCTCCAGTGTCTCATTAGTTTGGAATTTAATACCTGGTACCATTGGTGTTGGTGCTGCCTCGGTCGCTTGACGTGGAATTGTCGATTTGTCCGCTGGGGCAGTGCCTTCTACTGGGATTATCTTGTCTACTGTGGCATGATCACTCAATGCAGTATCTATTGCCTCTCTGTCTGATTCTTATTGTTCCCTTGTTGAGACCTTATCTGGACTGCTTGAAATCTCCTCAAGTTGTAAACCACTCCTAGTGGTGATTGCCTTACATTGCTCATGGGTTTTGCCCCTTGCAACTTCAGTATTGCTGGGTAATCCTCCTTGAGGTCTAGTGTTCAGACTTTGAGCGAACTTCCCAACTTGAGTTTCCAATGTTTTAATAGCTGCCTCTTGATTTTGCAACCTCATCTCAGTTCTACTTATAAAAGCATCAGTTCTCTTGATGAAGTTACTATTCTCAGCCATATATGATTCGGTTTTCATCATAAAGGCCTTGAGAGAATTTTCCAATGAACTTGCAGGCTGTTGTTGCGGCATCTGCTGCTGCGGCGGGTGTTGCATTGGCATTGATTGCTAGAAACCTGAGGGTTAAGTAGTCGGATTCAAGGCATTATTGGGATTGCTCCATGAAAAATTTGGATGCCTTTTCCAATCTGGATTGTATGTATTGGACATCACGTTGTTATTCCGGTTATAGTTTCCCACATAAAGGCTAGATTCCTGATTCTGCATGCACTCAAAAAAGCTATGGTTACCTCCACATAAATCACATGAAGAATCTATTACCTTAACCTCATGGGTATTATGTTGCATTTGCATATTTTGGACCATCTTAGTGAGAGTTTCCAATTGTGCTGCCACTGAATTGGATGTTTCTAATTCATGTACTGTGGCCTGACGTCTCGTCCCTCCTCGCCTAGATGTAGGGAATTGAAAGTCATTCTTTGCGAGTTTGTTTAAAATCTCTATCGCTTCCTCCGGTGGCTTGTCAAGGAGTGTTCCGTTGGCAGAGGCGTCTAACATCATCCTTGTTGGGGCATTGGTAGCATTGTAAAACACGGTCACTTGTGTCCACAATGGAAATCCATGCAAAGGACACTTGTATAGTAACTCCCTATAGCGCTCCCATGCCTCATACATTGGTTCATCATCTGCCTATCGAAAAGAAGTAATTTCATTACGTATACGATCATATAAATTTGTAGGATTAAAACGTGTAATGAAATCACGACAGAGTTCACTCCAAGATCTTATTGATCCTGCTGGAATGCTATTTAACCAAGTTTTTGCCCTATCCCTCAGTGAATAGGGGAATAATTTCAGTCTCAAAACATCTTCATGGACTCCTTGGATTTTGAATGAATTGCATATCTCCATGAATGATTTGAGGTGTTGCCTGGCATCTTTAGTTACTGACCCACCGAACTGTCCAATAGTATTTAGCATATTAAACATGACAGGTTTTAGCTCAAAGTGGGCTGTTTCGATCTCTGGTGTAACGACTCCTGGATTTAACCCATTCAAATCCTCTTCCAAAAAGTCTCGAACAGTGAGCTGCCGCAGCCCTGGTGGCAGCGAAAGCCTTCCATTGCCAGCGAGTAAGTTTTGTTCTACCGGATGATCTGCCATAACTTCTCGGATTTGTCTTCGCAACCTGACACGTGCGTTCAATCTCTGGATCTAGCTCGTATAATGGATTGCTTGGGTTTGCCCTGGTCATACACCAGTAAAAACCGAAGTTAAATAAAAATACTAAAAGCAAGAAAATAAAGAAAACAAAATTTAGTTGCCAATCCTCGACAACGGCGCCAAAAACTTGTTGCGTGTAAAAAGAGTGCAAGTGTACACGTCTCAAGTAATAAAGTGATAATTATTATCGAATATCGTCTCCATAGGGATTGGTCTACTTAATATGCTTTCTTGCGTCTTCTTGCTCTGTAGAAGAATTAAAATAAAAACACAAGTGATTTGGGTTGGAGTAAACTAAATAACGTGAATAATAAAACAAACTAAATAAAGAGAAAGTAATCAGAATAAGAAAATGGCCAGGATCCAGTTGTGTTGTATTGTGGATTTAGTTGACTTGTCTCTGTCCAATGCAATCACAAAACACTGCCTTGGCAGCACTGCAGTTTTACTGCCTCGACAGTGATGATGTTCGTCCGCCGCGGCAATCCCTTGCTCTTGGGTAGACTTTACCAAGATTCGGCAAAGTGTCCTTTGAAGACTCCGCTTATCCCTAAGTCAAAGTACTGTTGATGACCAGTCCTTGATGATACCTCCCGGCGTGAATCAATTATAACCACCAACTAATCCCACACTTCTTTTAGCCGTTGAAACTCTAACATATCCCTAGGCCGAGTTAGTATTTTCCAGCTAGAAAAATACCGTACTTATCCCTTTCGTGAGCCTAACTCTCCCGATATTAGACAGATAAATCTCTCACAAACTTCTTTCCCGAGCTTGAATGCAAGAACAAAGAATGGAAAAGAATAAGCAAATCTTGATATTTTATTGCATTGAAACAAGAAAACAAAGTTCAATCTCTTCTCACAAATACTCAACAACCTTCACCTAAGCCTAAAAGAAATTAGAACATAATGAAACAAAGAAAACTCTAAAAGTCTAATTTGAACTCTCGTGACTTGTATGATTCTCCTTGGACGGCTATGGTTTATATAGGCTTGACCTAGGGCAAAACTTTCCTAAGTAGGAATACAACTTGGAGTAAAACACAAGTCAAGTACATAAATAAAATAATTGTTTTATTTCCAAGTTTATTCCCACAAAGATTCTTTTCCGCGTGGCCTTTGACTTGGGCTTTCTGCTTGCTTCTCAGCTCCGATCCTTGTACTGTTTGTCCAGAAACTTCCACCTCATTTTTCTCTTCATGTCGCCTACAATATCGTTACTTGTCCTTCAACTGCTACCGCGGCCTCAGGTTCTGCTTCGGCCTCTATTATTGACGCGACAGTGGATATTCCTGCAATTGCATAAAAGGTGCCGTAAAGCCTGCATTTTCTATAAATATCATATTTATAAGCAGAATATCTAAATATCTCACATTAAGTACATGCTTTGGTCCAAGTAGGTGTAGATTAGGTGATTATTGTCCATGAAAGGTGTAAAAAGTGATAGTGAATTGAGCACTTATCAGTGGTCGCGATTGAAATCATAAAATAGACATAGATAAGACAATTCTTTTGAGAATGCTTATATCCACTATAGTAATTTTTGGTGAAAATTTCATTCAGTCTTTCACAATATGACTATCACCTAATACTAGACTATAAGCTTATTAAGAGTATTTATTCAACCAATTTCGGCAAATTCTTCAAGATTTTTCGGTAAGACCACCCAAAATATGGGCTATGAATTTATTAAGAGTAACATGACTTAACTTGGGAATGTACATTGTTTATCATAGGGATAGATAGTATAAATGTACACTATTAATACTCTTCATAATTTTGTTTGGACACATTCAACTTATATAACTAATTTGGGTATACACCACGAATTCCTCAGCCAATGGGCTTTAGACCCATCCATCTCGACGAATCTTGAATCAATTTTCGATTTAACCATTTGGTAAGCAAATCAATTAAGTTCTCTTTTGACTTCACATACTCTAAATAAAGTAATCCTTTCCTTATTAAATGACTCACTAACTCATTTCTTATACGAATATGTATCTTCTTAAGATTGCAAGTTTAGCTTTTAACCCATGCATATCTCTATTCGTGAATCACATAAATAAGAAAGGAATAATTCCCCATTTATTTTATTTGTAACCTTTAAAGGAAATAATTGATCTTTTATTTATTTTATTTTATTTTAATTTGTTTTTATTTATTATTTATTTATGTTAATATATTTTACATATTATTCATTTACGCTTTTTGTTAATTTATCCTTTGAAGAATATTATTGCTTCCAGAATAAATTATACAATGAATTATGGCTATTTATGCCTAGCAGACAATGCAAGTACTCATATTGTACTTAAGCATAAAAAATATTTTTCCTTTTAAATGCAAGAGAGAAGTGGAAAAATGTGAGTACTATATCTCAAAGTACTGGAATATCAATGCTTCGGAAGAGCTCTTGAGAATTTATGTTTGATAGGTAACCGATTTGATATAATGTGCTATATTTAATATTTTTCCATTCCCCGAAGTGAATGGTACAAAGCACATATTTTTCATTCCCCAAGTGAATGAAATAAATTATATATTAAAAGGTGCATAATTATACATATTTTCCCATTTTAAATGTAAGGGAATAATGTGAGTACTATATCCAAAAGTACTAATATCTCAGATGACTCCAACTGAGCAAATATATTATTTCCAAATGGAACTTTATTCCATATTTACAGTGTATTATATTCGTCAAAGTCACAAGAGACTTATTGAGTTTTAAAGATATTAACAAAAATATATTGAGAATATTAGTCAATGAGATGTTGACTATCTCAAATTACGAGTATAACTCAAGGCAATGAGAAAATCTTGACAAAATTACATGCACTATCATCCATATTGTATTATAGAAGAATTAATACAAATTGAAGATTATTGTATTGTAAACCAGATGTTTACTGATAATTTTATTTGGCATGACCGGTTAGGCCATCCCGATTCAAGTATGATGCTAAAATTTGTTTAAACTTTAATGTGATCATTATTAAAGAACTAAAATTTTCTTCAAGGTAATATCTCATGTGATACTTGCTATGAAAACAATCTAATTATTCAATCATCAACATTTACGATAAAGTGTGAATCTATTAATTTTCTGGAACGAATACGATGTAATATTCCATATATATATTTTACGATTTTACTATTTGCTCAGTTGATAAAATTACGAGCACATTTTTCAGATTATCTTATAAAGACAATCGATCTTGATAATGTTGATGACATATCATTTTATATTTATTATCACTAATTCGCATCAAGCCAACAAATGATTATAAGTTCTCCCAATTACAAATGGTTTTTGGTCAAGAATCAAATATTTCTTATCTTAGATTTTTTTGGTGTGTGTTATATGTTCTAATTACTCCACCACTAGACACAAAGATGAGTTTTATTGGGAATATATGTTAGATTTAATTTCCCCTTGATAATTAAATATATTGAGCTTCTGATAGAGAATTTATTTATAGCTTGATTTACTGACTATCATTTTAATGAGTCATTTTACCGAACATTAGTGTGATAAAATAAAATAGCTGGAAAAAGAAATAAGTTGGAATGACTTATCATTTTTCTTAGTTTGATCCATGCATTCAACAATGTGAATTATAAGTTCAAAGGATAATTCATTTAGCAAATCAATTGCCAGATGATTTTGTTGACCCTAAAAGAGTGACTAAGTCACGTATACCATCTATGAATGCTCTGATTAAATTTGATGTCCTTGAAGGACAAATTCTAGTTGCTAATGAGTCTACCTTATGCCTTTAGCGTGTGTAGACAAATAAGTTCTAAAGATAAAAATCCTAAGAAAAAAAAGAAAATGAGCTATATTTTATGATGGTTTGGTCGAGGAATCAACATATTATAAAAGTCCCTAAAAGAGATTAAAAGATCTCCAACAGAGAAATTGACATGGCTCAGCCTCAAGTACCTGATAATAAAGAGATATCAATAGATTATGTCATGTCTGATAATAAATGGGACTAAAATTAAATCGACGTCGATAATATATTTGCATGCAATATAGCACTAGAGATTTTATTTGATGATGTGGATCATGAATCATTGTCAATTGCGCAATATAAATAAATAAATGATTGGCCAACATAGAAAGAGGCAATTGAAGGGAAACTAAAATCTCTTTCGAAAAGAGAAGTATTTGGGCATATAGCCCGTACATTGAAATGTATAAAGCTCGTGTATATAAATGAGACTTTGTGAGAAAAAGAAATCAAAAGGGAAAATCACGAGATATAAACTCATTTTGTTGCACAAGGATTCTCACAAAGACATGAAGTTGATTATGAGGAAAATATATTCCTCGATGGTGGATGCAACTACTTTTAGATTCTAATCGACCTGGAAATAAATAAAACTAATCAGTTTCCGCCTAATGGATGTTGTTACATCCTATTTGTATGAGCGTCTTATTAGTAATATTTACATAAAACTTTCGAAAAGATTTAGTTTGCTAGAAGCAGTTAATTCAAGTTCTCAAGAACATTATTCAATCACATTGAATATATATTTTTATGGGTTGAAACAATTTAGACGTATTTGGTATAATCGCCTCATTGAATACTTATTAGCAGAATACTAGATGAATTATTTAATTTTCCCGAGCATTTTTATCAAGAGGTTTAGGTATGAATTTGTTATTGTTGTGTATGTCGATGATTTAAATATTGTTGAGACTCGTGAAGAGATTTTCTCAAATCCTTGTGCATCAATCGGCATACAGAAAAATGTTTAAATAGACTTTACATGCATAATGCATATTCTTTGATCACTATTTGGTTGCTAAATCTCTTAATGTAAACAAAGATTCATTCTGCCTCAAGAAAAGGGTGATGATATTATTGGTCTAAAAGCACCATATATACATATTTGATTTGGAAGAATTGTATCTTAGTTGGTCCAAAAAATACTATTT
This sequence comes from Abelmoschus esculentus, assembly GCA_035048815.1. Classification (NCBI taxonomy): domain Eukaryota; kingdom Viridiplantae; phylum Streptophyta; class Magnoliopsida; order Malvales; family Malvaceae; genus Abelmoschus; species Abelmoschus esculentus. The sequence goes on along the minus strand of JAUCBN010000061.1, from coordinate 730,426 downwards.
ATGTGCTACGAGATCATTATCTTTAAATAATTGTTATGCATGAGGCAAAACCGAAATATGTATTTGGCTAAACATATCTAGAAGATATGTGAATTGCTTTCACAAGATAAGATGCAAGCTATCTTGTGTAGAGATAATGCAAATTTTTTATCTCAAGGTGGATACATCAAATGTGATAAAATGAAACATATTTCTTTAAAGTTTATTACCTCATGATCTTCAAAAAAATAGTATTCGATGAATAATTTCAAATAATAATTTGGAATATTTATCAACTAGTGCATAATCTAATTCAACATTGGAAGATTGTATTCAATATTGAACTATGAAAGATTCAAAGATATTATGCGATATTTTCATGAGGGGGAGTAAATACGCATTGCATTCTTTTTCCTTTAATCGAGGTTTTTTCCCAATTAGTTCTTCTGGTAAGGTTTTTAATGAGGCAACATGTTATGCGTATCAAAGATGTTTGTACTCTTTTTCATTCACTAAGATTTTTTTCCCATAAAGTTTTTATCTTAGTAAGGTTTTAACGAGGCACATTATCTTCATGGATGTCCAATGGGGAGTGTTATGAATATCTTTATTTATGATGAATATCCATATATTATATAAGACTTTGCACTTTATTATTAGGGTTTAATACCCATTGGAATTATAATTTCCATCTTATGCCTATAAATATAGACTTTTGGAAAAAGCATTGTATACAATTCTACTTTGATAATATAATACAATCTTTTTCTATCTATTTTGATCTTGTTCTTAACATTATTCACAATAGTGACAATGAAAATTAAACTTAATTTTTAATCTCAAATGAAGGACTATATTCTTAAAAATAAAAATATTGAATTTAAAATGTACAAAAAAAATATAGATCATTTTAAAAAAAATTGTCATAAGAATTTTAAGATTTTTTTATCTTTAAAATGTATTAATATTGAATTAAATTAATCGTAGGAAAATTTTAGAACCGACGACGTGAACACTACTAATACAATACATCATTGAATATTATTTTTTAATAACCTTTTAATAATTATTAAAAATCTTAAAGGCTTGCCATATAATTAATCATATTTTAAAATAAAATTAAAAAAAATATTATATACATCTCACAATCTCATTCATGATTTTACTTAATTAAATAAATACACATTATTTTTATTTTTATATAATATCTTTTATAAATTAAAATTTATAAATCATCCCCTCTTTTTTTTTTTATAAACAGGGGAATACGATCGTGTGCCTCATTAAAAACCTCTCTAATCCTAAATAAAGGAAAAGAGTACACACAATAGTGTTAAAGAGTACAAATCAAACCGAGCACAAGACATCAAAGAAATTTTAGGTTACAACCAAGATTACATCTTGTTGAATTAATGGAACAACATCATAAGGGTGTTGCGTAAAATAATGAACCATTATTAAAGAATTTGAGAAACAAAACATTGCTAAACCATCCGCAACCCGATTACCATCTCGGCCATCACGAACAATACGGACTATCCAATCACGTTATCGCATTTCGGTAAGATGACTAGCCAAAGAAGAGTGCACACAATTCATTGAGTCCGATCAAAGACACTTCAGAGAATCCATGCTATCCAATTCCAATACTATCCTACGATATCTGAGTGCCCATGCATATTGTAAACCAATGTAAACACCCTAATGAATTTATTAAAACCACCTAACCATGACCCCGAAACATTCTTCAAAACCCCACCTCAGGAACTAGTCCCATGGATAACATGTCTTGCACCATCCGTATTTAATTTAATTTAACCCTCCATTAGAGCCGACCAAACTCCATCACCTCGCGGAATTGGTGTAGGTCTAGTTTTCAGAATAGTCTTCTCAACAATGGTCTGTAATACCGAATTAAGCTACCCTTGGCTTCATTCTAAAATTGACCAATCACCATCTTGCCAACTTTTAAAAACTAGATCATTACGCTTCTTTCATATGTTCCACGCTATAATACCAAACAATAAATCCCAACAATCCATAAAGTCATCAACAATCAGATTAGAAGTAATGTATACTCGAACCCACTCCTGGATATCCAAAGATAAAAACTCATCAAACCTATTCTCCCTAACAAAACCCGACCAAATCAAAATAAAAAAAAAGACACTGTCTAAGAACATGGTCAATGTCCTCAGGCTGAAGACAACATAAAGGATACAAGTTATCCTGTGTGAAATGACACCTAGCCCTCTCAATATTAGTCATCAAACTCTCTAAGCAAATTAGCCAAAAGAAAATGTGAACACGCTGCGGTCCTCTATAACGATGAATATATTTCCATGTTTATCAAATCTGTCCCCCAATTGATACCATACGAAGCGTATAAGTCGACCTCACTTTGAAACACCTCGTCTGCTCACGGCCACACCCTAAAAAGTCATCCCCAAATGAGCTACAAGGTTCTTTAATAGCTGCAATATGAAGAAGTATATGATGTGTTACAGGATGTTAAAATCTATCCCATGCCCATTCACCTAAATTAGTCACCATACTAGCCACCGAGACATGAGGTAAAGAAGCCACTAGGGGTGATAACGAGTCAAGTCAAGCCTGATTTTGGTCAGCTTCGGCTCGGCTCAGAAACAATATTATTGGGCTCGGCTCATGCTCGAAGCTTGTGTTGCTCGGCTCATCTCAGTCCAAAATAGACAATTTTGTTATATTTTTAAATAAAAGACAAGGCCTTTTTAAAAACCGTTTTCATAACCGACACCGAAAACAAAATCAATATTAAGAGAAGGAAAAAATTGTCCAATTTATTTTCGACTCCTCCGGCGAGGTGGGGTGACAGGAAGAGAGTAACAACTTGATTTTTTGTCAGAGTCAGAAAAAAAGTAATTCTTTTCCACGAAATTCTTCTTCAACTTATGCATCAAAGCCTTTGATCGACAACACAAACATGTACAAACTTAGATGATCGTTGTCAGCTTCGTTTATGAACACATAGAAACTTCGACAAGTTATGTGGATGAATATGATGATCATGGTCATGAATATGATCAAGCTCAACATCATCATAGTCATCTTCTACCATAGACTGAAACAACCGATGTACTTTCATCTGAAGACACCTTTCTAAAATTTTGTAACTTAAAAACTGAAAATATATTAGAAAAAAAATATTTTTTCTATTTTTTTAATGAGTCTGGTGGACGTATTTTTTTATTTGAAAGTTTTTGCTTATTAACCTGTTAAATTAAATATATGAAAATTGAGGAAGAAGATAATGATCTATAAATTTTAATTTATAAAAAATATTATGTAGAAACAAAGATGATGTGTTTATTTAATTCGGTAGGATCATAGATGAGATTTTAAGATGAACTATGGAATAATTTTTTCTAATTTTATTTTTATATATAATTATATGTACGTCGATATTTTAATGTTTTTATCAATTACTTAAAAATCATTAAAAGATTAATATTGTTCAGCGGTGTATTCCATCAGTGATGTTCAGTGTTCTGTGTCACACCGTTCCAAACTCATCCTTATAATATAAAAGGTTATATTTTTTATATATTAGCTATATATAAAAATTTTACATCACCCTTCATATTTAAGCTATAAAATCTAAATTCCAATCATTACACCTAACTAATAAACCTCAAACTTTAAATTTTAACCGTAAGAACATAGTTTTCGGATCAATAGAACGAATCTTAGACACAAATTTTGGGCATTATTTTGGAAGCCTGATGCATGGGTGATTGTGCCCATTATTTTGGAAGATTTTTTTTTTGAATTATAGATAAAGGTGGCATGAGTTCTATTAAATAGTTGGATAAAATAAAATAAAATAAAATTTGTTTATTTTGAAATAAAAAAGTTTGATAGAATAAGGAGAAGAGAGAAAAGGAAAAGGGAAAAAGGTTAGGAGAGATTCATTCGGTTCACGATATATCTATCGCTATTTTGTTTATCTCGTCGAGATGAATTCACCGGTACCATCGGTGTAACTCTCTTAACCCGATCTAATTAAAACCGAGCTAAAGATACTGTATTTTTCTTTCCACAGCAAACTGAAATTTATAACCTAATTTGGTACACAATAATCAACCATCGTGCATAGCAATAGAAAATCAACATAACAATTTTTATAAATTTAACTATAATACCAAAAACTGTAATCCCATTAACTTGGTCTAGACAAAACTAAGTTAAAATGTTACATTAGGTTTATCGAAGCCAACTGGAACTAATAACCTAAACCAATAATATTTTTTTTTACTTTTTAGTCTTATCTGGATGCATATTAGACCCTAATTATCTTACAGTCACCTTAAGAAAAACACTTTAAATACAATCCAATTTGCGTAACCAATTACGTTAATTGTACTAAAGGGACCTATCGTAAATTCGGGGGGGGGGGGGAAATGATCTAATTATCATATTAAAGTTACCATTATATAATTAGTTTTATTCTATACTAACATGTTAGTTTTCATCGAAAATAGAGACTATCATCACCTTTAATTAAACATGTGAATAAACAAGGATCAAGATGCATAATTTTAAATTTCAACCTATAAGTAACAAAATTAACAGCCTGTGTAATGATAATAAACCCTACCTTACCAGTACAATACACAATAAGGAAACATAACGGACCGGCCTCACCAAGTATTAATCCTCTGTTGTTAATTTCAAAACCCCAAATTCAAGTAGTGTTAGGATTTTTGTTTTGATATAATAATTAATGATATGATCGCAACCAACAATAAATCAGAAGAATTTTCTATTACACCTATGACTCGTGCTAAAACCAAGAAATTCCAAAAGGCCATGTGAAATTTATTTATTCAAGGCTGGAAATTAGAGAATGCAACACCAACTTTGTTGGAACAATACAACCTCCTAGTTTTGCATGAGTTTGCATGAGTTCTTTGTTAAGTTTTTAAATTTAATTTCAGCATGTATGCATGAATAAATAATGCTTGATGTTCATTTAAGCATGTTAGTTCAATTGAGTTCATTAGTTTAATTAATGCATGATAGTTCACTTAAAGCATGTTAGTTCTTTTAAGTTTATGAGTTCATTTAGTGTGTGAGTTAATTAGTTAAACTTGATCATTCAATGTAACTAGTTTCATTAATTAAACTTGCTCATTAAATTTGTTTCATGCATTCACTTTCATTTTTATTGAATAATGTTGTTATCTAATGGTTGCTTATATATTTCAGCTAAGATATTCTTTTGGAGCTAATGGCTATCATATTCTTAGGAATGACAAGGCATTTACATCGATTAAAGTCCCTTGAAGACCCATTGTTAATACATTGGACGGCTAGGTCCTTATATAGGCTTGACCTAGGGCAAACCTTTCCTAAGTAATATACAACTTGGAGTAGGGAACAAGTCATGTATATAATTAAAATATTTCCAAGTTTAATTCAACTAAGGGGCTTTCCCGCGTGGCCTTGTCTTAGGCTTTTCCTCATGCTAGCCAGCTCCGATCCATGTGCTTTACGTCCAAACACGTCCCTTGGATTTTTCTCTTCCAATCGCCTACAGTCTTGCTTCCTGGCTCTCAGCTGCTGCCTCGGCATCAGGTCCTGCCTTGGCCATGTTGCTTCCGTGGCACTAGTTCTCCTGCACAGATATAAAAATGCAGTAAAACTTTGCCTTTTCTGTAAATATTATCTTTATAAGCTCAACTTCTAAATATATCACATTAAGTACATGCATTGGTCCGAGTGGGTGTAAATTCGGTGATTAATGCCCTAAAAGGTGTAAAAAGTGATAGTGAGTTGAACACTTGTCACACCCCCAAACTCGAACTATTGCTTGTCCTCAAGCAATGCAAACCATCAATTTGCCGAACTCTACTCTCTCTTGGTCTTATGTTTCCGTCTATTCTCCCCACCATAACTATGCCTATTCTTTAGATTTAACCTTTCGCTTACCCAAGGGTTTACCTAGAAACAAACTATAAGAATTGGTGAGTGTGTGCGTTTTTGTGGACAAGTTTGATTAAAGGCTTTCTTAGATAAACTCTAAGTTCAAGACAAGTAGAATTGGTGAGTGTGTGCGTTTTTTTGAGCCAATTTCGGGCACCTCAAGGATTGTGTTTTTCCCTTCACTAATTCCTTCTTTCTTTTTGATATTCCTTAAAGCATACTAGAGCCAATTTCGGGCACCTCTAGCATGAAGAAGAGTACTTCCTAGAGCCGGTGATAGGCACCTCTAGTTACTTTCCCAAGAATCTATGTCTTTATCACCTTAGTTCATTAAAAGAACTCCTATAATCCAACAAGTCCCAAAAGTGTTTAAAAATCGTCTTATAGTAAGCTTTTAAGTTTTCATCCTTAAGTATCCTAAGGTTAAACCTTCTTAACAAGACCTAATCATGGTAAGGAGAAAGATTTCTATAGCCTTAAAGAATAAAATAAGTCAATACTGATGATAAGCAGTGCAAAAGTATAAGCATTTAATTCAAGTAAGGCGGGGAGCATAAAAAAAATTTAAAAATTTCACTTAAGTACTCCCTTTTCTTGGCATGGCCTCCGCAGTAGATTGCTACCTCAGTAGTAAATTTGCACCCCTAAACTCAAACCAAGCATTCTCCTCAATGCTTTATATTAGAAGAAATATCGGGCAACAAAAAAAATATTAAAGAAATAAGCAGCATATAAAGGAACCAACAACAAATAATATTGAATTATATGAAAAATTTAAAGAGACTCCGAAGAGCTGCTTGTAACAATTTTTCTCCTTGGTTTTGCTGCCGATTGCTTTGTTCTTGGTGAGGGCGATGGTTGAGCTTTTGCTTTTCGGGGCGGTTGGACTCTTTTGGGTGGTGTCCATTGCATCGGAGCCTCCAATTCTTCTCCTTCTTCCACGTCGGCCATCTCCTCGATGATCATTATGTCCGTTCCTCCTTCCCTTGCTGTGGCTGCCTCGGTATGATGTGTACTCGGTCCGGCGGCGGTTGAGCTTTGGTGCATATAGGCATCTATCTCAGTTGATAAATTGCCCATGATGATTGGGGATCATGGTAGAGTGCTGAAGACTGCCCTCCGCTTGGATGGTCTTCTGCTGGCAGATGATGCCGCGGTAGAGTCTGCTGCCTTAGGTGGGCCGGCAGCCTGGTACGGTGGTGGAGGGCCCGCGTAGAAGAACGGCCTTGGTCCTCCCGGAGCTGGTGTAGTCTCGGTATAAGGGGCGACTGTGACAAACATATTGCTTGGAAATTCTAGAAATTGCGCCCCTTGGTCTGGAAAAGCGTGGAGCATCATTTGGGATAATGTGCCATTGAAGTCTCTTTGATACTCCATGTATCTCTGTTTCCTGAGGTCCATCGCTGCCATCCTTTGCAATATCTCCTGGTATGGGTCTGCTGCGGCAGAGGTGTGGGCAGTGTCTGGCATGTCTACCGTGTACTGGGCCTCGACAGTAGTATCAGCAGTGAACTGCTGGGGCGTTGCTTGGACTGGCTCCGCTTGCGTGATCTGCATTACTTTATGGCAAAAGTCTCTGGTCCATCCGCGCCTTTGGGGAGTGTATTCGTCCGTATCTTCGATTGGTACACCTGCGGCAACACACAAACCAATGATCAAACATGGGAAATTATAATGGTCCTCTATCCTTCTTACCGCATTCGTGAATTTCACATAAGATGATCTCTCCAACGTTGATGCTCCTCTTGTTGATGATTGATTGGATGAGCACTAATCGCTTTCGGTCCACCGTGCTGTTGTGGGATGTGGGAATGAGGCGTCGCTTGACAAAGGTATTCCAAAGCTTAGCCTCGGGCTTTAAACTCTACCTTGCTACCGATCCTCTATGGGCACCGGTTTCCCATGGAGTGTTCGTGTAGCAAAGGTCGTCTTTGATCAATTCGTAGTCCTCAGCAGTGACATCCTCCATGAATTCTACGTGAACATCATGGGTCAGAGTGAGGCCGTAGAAATCATTGATGGTCTCGGCATCCAACTGGACAGGCCTACCTCGGTAGTGGACAAAGAGGGAATCTTTGCTGGACCCGTGCGCATAGAATTCCCGCACGATGGTATCACTCGCCTGGGCAAGTTGAAGACAGAAGATTTCCCAGTCTTGGTACTTGATTCTGTCGAAGAGATAATGCTCGATGCCGTAATTTTCATCATCCGAGTGTTGGAAACCTTATTCTTCCCACAATTGTCGGGCAATGAAAGACCTGTTGAAGCGGTCTTCAACATTGGCTGGGGCAAATCGCTTGTAAGTGGCCATCAAGATTGTGAGAGATTGATTTCTTGGAGATTTTCTTGGAATCTGGGAATTTCACGAAGAATTGTGAGTAGGCAGAGAGTATTGTGAGAGCAAGATTGTTAAGAATTCTAAAGAAAACAAGAAAGCAAGAGTGAATAGTTCAAGAGGAGAGGGTTGCTTATATAGGCCTCGGCCTTGTGACCGTTTGAATCTATTAGCCGTTTTGTAGCCATTACTCTTTACTGCCGTTTCCTTTTCTGCCGCGGCAGGAATCTCGGCAGACTAGCCATTACACTATTCTGCTCGTTGAAACTGCTGCGGCTCTGACACTGTGTACTGCCACGACAGCAGACTTCCTGCTGTGAACTACTTCTTTGTTATTCCTACTTTATTATCCTAACCTAAAAAGATAAACATCAATAAAGAAACATTCAAATAATGAGAAGATAATTATTCCTAAATATCATAAAGAGAATTCATGAAAATACCAAATAAAATAAAAGAGAAAATTAATATAAAATGAGAATACAAAGAAAACTTATGGAGGATCGTTTCCGATATTTCTTATAGTCCATCTGTACCCTCCATCGAGTGACAATTCTACTAAAAAGGATATGGGTTAATGCGGGTACAGATACTCCCATTTGTGCTATCATGGTGGAGGTGCCTTCCGTTTGTGTTTTTTTGTAGTCCATGCCTATCCTCCAACTTGATATTATTCCTGACGGCATGAATATCTCGTTAGAAAAAATTATATCAATATCCAACCATTTAATTACCTCATTCTTGTTGACTTCCATAATGGTTGTATATAGCCTTTGTTGTCGAGGCAATTGCTTTTCTAGCCAATTGCCGTGGCAATCCTTTGCCAAAATTCTGTGTATGTCAAATGAAGGACCATCTTTCTTGAAGTCTTAAAGAATAAACCCACATTATTTTTTATGCTTCTTAGAAATCTCCATCAGTAGAGATTTTGGTTTAGAACTACTATTAGATGGAATTATCACAGATAAAATATCATCTTCCAAATAATCATATCCTATTTTTGATGGCTTCAAATCTTGTAACTTTGATTCCTCAGAAGATACTTGCAATGGAAGAGATGAGTTTTTAAATAATTCAAAAGGTTCAATCATTACCTTCTCATATTCCATTATCACGGCATCGCCATCTTGTTGATCGAGCATGTCGTTATTAATTGCCCAGGCAACCGTGAGTGAGAGTAATCCTCAGATTCCTTCTTCAACATCAGTGCTGATGTGACATCCTGGGAATCAGACTCCTCAGAATTTTCTATAGCATTACTCTCATCATCCTCATTGAATGGTGTCGTGATATTGCCCTGTTCAGGCTTCTCTATTGTCGTGGCAATTATTTCTGTATACTCATCCAATGTTTGACATTCTTTCTCATCAACATATTTTAGACTCGGAGGTTCCGTAATTCACTCTTTGTCTTCTAGTGTAGGGATTTCAATATCCTTAAGGATTGATTGTTGGGTCATGTTATCCATGGCATATATGGATCTCTGTGATTGATCGTCTAAATCCTTCAAGGGTGTATCCAATCTAGCTATATGTGCATCAAATAACCTTGATTGCTCTGTCATTAATTCTTCAATTCTAGCCATTGACGCTTTCAATGTTTCCTCAAATGAATTTGGATACTCTTGAGAAGAATTATATTGCCATGACATATCTGCAACATCAACAAAATTGTCATGGTAAACAAAATTTTGAGCATTTTGATCATACCATGAAGGATTTTGTTGTTGGTTCCATCTATGGTCCTCCATGTGGCCATACGTTCCAGTACTATACGGGAAGTTGTTAACCAAATGATCATCTCCACAATTAAAACAAAAATTTGCCCAGGCATGAACTTGTCGGGTTGCTCTTGGTTGGCATAGATAATCATCATGTAATCTAGGAAATTCTTGATCGGCTCGATTCATATCTTCCAACATCAACTCCCAAATAGATTTTTTTCTTTCTCCTTACATCTTGGAAATCCTTCAACTTGAAACACACCTGTAATTTTTTTTAAAGAAAAATAAAAAGAAAATATGTTAGTAAAAATAACTAAAAACAAGAAAATAAAGAAGACAAAATTTAGTTGCCAATCCCCGGCAACGACGCCAAAAACTTGTCGCGTGTCAAAAGTGCGTGTTTATTGCAAGTGGACACATCGCAAGTAATAAGTGATAAGTATTTATCGGATTATCATCTCCACAGGGACTGGTATACTCAATATGTCTTCTTTGTTTTCCTGTTCTGTAGAAATAAAATAAAACACAAGTAGTTTTGGGTTGTGATGAAACTAAAATAAAACAACTAAGTAAAATAAAGAGATTTGATAAGTAGAGAGAGAAGTCAGGATCCAGTTGTGTTGTATTGTGGATTTGATTGACTTGTCTCTGCCCAATGCAATCGTATATCACTTCCTCGGCAGCACTGCAGATTACTGCCTTGGCAGCGACGATATTGTCCGCCGCGGCAATCCCTTGCTCGTGGGTAGACTTTACCAAAGTTCGGTAAAGTGTCCTTGAATGACTCCGCTTATCCCTAAGTCGAAGTACTGTTGATGACTAGTCCTTGATGATACCTCCCGGTGTGAATCAATTATACTCACCAACCAATCTCACACTTCTTTTAGCTGCTGAAACTCTTAACCTATCCCTAGTCCGAGTTAGTATTTCGCGATTGAAACACCGTACTTACCCCTTTCGTGAATCTAACTCTCCCGAGTCTAGATAAATGGATTACTCACAAACTTCCCTCCCGGGCTTGAATGCAAGAACAAGGAATAACAAAGGATAAGCAAACCTTGATAGTTTTATTGCATTGAAACAAAGACAAAGTACAATCTCCTCTCACAAATACTAGCAACCTTCACCTAAACCCTAAGAAAGCTTAGAACATAGTTGAGAGAAAAGAATATAAGAATCGTCTCTCTCTCTAGGTATTGAAGTTAATACATTGGACGGCTAGGTCTTTATATAGGCTTGACCTAGGGCAAACCTTTCCTAAGTAGAATACAACTTGGAGTAGGGAACAAGTCATGTATATAATTAAAATATTTCCAAGTTTAATTTAACTAAGGGGCTTTCCCGCGTGGCCTTGTCTTGGGCTTTTCCTCATGCTAGCCAGCTCCGATCCATGTGCTTTATGTCCAGACAAGTCCCTTGGATTTTTCTCTTTCAATCGCCTACAGTCTTGCTTCCTGGCTCTCAGCTGCTGCCTCGGCATCAGGTCCTGCCTCGGCCATGTTGCTGCCGCGGCACTGGTTCTCCTGCACAGATATAAAAATACAGTAAAACTTTGCCTTTTCTGTAAATATTATCTTTATAAGCTCAACTTCTAAATATATCACATTAAGTACATGCATTGGTCCGAGTGGGTGTAAATTCAGTGATTAATGCGCATAAAAGGTGTAAAAAGTGATTGTGAGTTGAGCACTTATCACCCATCAAGACTAATTGGTTACAATGCAATTCAATGGAGCAATTTTACCACTTGAAGGTTGTTATTTCTAGTAATGATTTTAAGGCTTTCAAGAGAGTCTTTACATCACTTTAAGGTTGTCAGTTTCAACAAGCAATAAAGAAAAGACATGGAATAAAATCCTTCATTATCACCACTTAAGGGAGAGTAAAGGCAAGAATTAAAACAACACTTAAGGAGAGAATTCAAGGAATATCAATCAACTTGTTCTCCATTTTTGGATTGGATAAAAACATATTTGATTATTGAGATTCAAACCTATTCCCCTTTTTCTTATCTTTCCAAATCACTTTGAATCACCTCAATCCAATATCAGGAGCTTAAGATATGATTAAATTATTGAAGATAGTGCATGCTGGAAATTCAATACGAGAATAGTCACAAGATGCTTGTTCCAAGAATTCAAGAGGCCATTCAATTGATGAATTCAATACTTTATCAACATCCCATTAAAGGAGGATGAATGAAAACTTAATCAAGTTTATCAGCCCAAGGGTTTCTCCATATGGATGATATGTATGTCTACATCCATCCTAAGAATGTCCATAGTCATCCTTCTAGATCAAACTGTTTGGTTGTCAATTACATATATGATAACCTACAAATTAATAGGCCTTTAACACTAGAATAATGATTATTTAATCATTGTCTAGGCCAATGAATTTGTTGTTGTCTTACACTTATAAATAGGCACTCATTCTATTGTAAAAGATAGAACTTTTGGCATATATTACAACTTGAGAGTGTTTGTCTTTTATAGTTCGTTTTTGTTCTTGTGGCATTCATCCCTATTCATATTTTATATTGTTAGTTCCTAGTTCTTATAACTAGAGGGTCACAATCCATTTACCTTTCAACTAAGTCATGATTTAAAAACTCTTAAGGAACGAGTCTTCACTTTTTAGTGTTAGTTCCTCCTTTGTTTACACCGCACCATCAATTACATTCCTTTTCTTCACTTCCATCATCCATATATTCATCTTTTCTATACATCATCCTAAACACAACAATCATCTTATCATCATTCCATTTCACCATATTATCTATCAATTTCATATCATCTTATAAGTTTCATTTCAAAATTCTTATTTTTAATTTCAATTACATACTAGAATCACGATCGAGCAATCACAAATACAAATTCGAATATTCCACAATCAAATTCGTATCTATTAAAAAATAATTTTGCACTAAATTAAAAATATTTTAACCTCAAACAATTTAAAAATGTGTTTGAAGAGTTTTCATAAGGTTTTAAAAGTGATAAAAATATTTTAAAGTAGTAAAACTTGAGTTTTCTATACAGGCATAGTGATACGATGGTTGTCATATCGATATTGTAATATCCATTTTGACTAAGATCCAAAATCTAAAATATAAAACCAAATCAAATATCAAATAAATTTAAATCTATTAAGTGCAGTCCAAAATCAAATCCACAACCAAACCCATTATAAATTAGACTAATTATCTAACCCAATATACATTACAAAGACCTAAGCTCATTCCAATAACTCATTGCCTAATAATTAGACCCATGATCCATTAATTAAACCCTAACCCTAATACACAACAGAAACCCTAATGTTCTATGTTGTATTGTTGCCGCCACCCTTGCCCCATTGTCTCCCAGCCTCTGCGCATGGCGGCTATGCGCTCTATCACTAGATTGCCTACTGCCTCTCTACCATGGCCGCTTGACTCACTTGCTCCACCGCCTACTTCGAACCTACAAAAACAAAAGAAAAGAAATTATATCTAAAACAATTTCAGATCAGGAAAAATCAACAATGAATATTAGAGATTTTATATTTTCAGTTTATAAATATTTTTTTGTTTCAAAGTGGGTATAAAAACCCCATACTTGTAATCTATTGGGGGATTTTATTTTGAAAAACCAAAATAATAACAAAAAAGGGCAATATTCAAACAAAAATAACTCTAGAATCAAAAAAGTTTAAATCGAATATAAAAGAAAGAGGTAAGAGAAAAGAAGAAACTGAAAATATATTCAAAAGAGAAAAAAATATGGTTACGTATCTTTTTTTTAATATCTATTCATGCATGATCTCTTGTTTGAAATTCTGAGCATGGATTCACGTTACCCTTGTTGAAATGCTTTAAAAAATCTAAACTTTTCATGATCCAATCACCTTGGACGACGACGACTGTCACCGGTGAACGACGTACCAACAAGAGCATCCCCAATCGACGACTAGAGGCATAGAGAATTAAGAGAAGGGAGAGTGTTTGAAAATTTTTGGATATTATAAGTTTAAAATTAATTTTTTGGGGGAATAAAATGAATATTTATGAGGATCCTTATACGACGTTGTTTGGGGAAGGCATATTCCCACCCAAAACGACATCGTTTCACCCTGGTACCCAAAATCTGACCCCCCAAAAAAACTCGAATCAGCATGTTTTTTAATAGAGTGAAAAAATTACAGACATATTCATCCAACTTCTGTATCCCGGCAATGTTGTCCTTTAATTTTTTTATGTTTTCACCCCTATTTTTATTGATTGTTCCCCTAATTTTTGTCCTCTTTTAATTTTACTATTGTTTTCATTTTATTATTGTTATTATTATTTGATATTCATTTTTATAATTATTATTATTATTATTATTATTTTTAATATATTAGCATGGTTATTTAATTACTATAATTATTATATTTTTTTAAGTTATTATTTTGTACAATTAGTTTTAATTCTATATTATTAAATTATTCTATATTATAGTTATTTGTTCACTGATATTAATTTATTTTTATTATATTATATTTTTTTAATTATAATAAGTATATAATATTTATATTTATTATATGATATTTTCAAAAAACAAAAAAATGTTTTTTTTTCTTAATAATCTTTATTGTGTTATAGTCTAACCTTTCCTCTTTTTAGTGTTGTTATTTCGGCATATTCTATTAGGATTGACATCTATATTTTCAGGTTTCATCTTCTTTAGATTACCGTGAATATTAAGATTAAAAGATTGTATATTTTAAAAATTAAAATTAAAATTTTTATATTTTCCTAAATAATTACAAAGCGTACTTTTATATATCAATTTTTGGGCGTTACGAGGTGCTAACCCTTCTCCAAACGTAACCAACTTTCGAATCTTAACTTTCCATGGTTTTATTTTTGGTGTTCGATCTACCCTTTTTGAAATGGTCAATGGCGACTCCATCCAACCACCAATTAATTTTCAATTATTAACGGTATTCCATTAGGAGTGGCATCATGTTCTTCAGGTGTCATCTTCCTCGGATACCGAATTTTCAAATACCACCTAATTTTAAATTTTCAAAAAAAAAAAAGGTTATTATAGACAGGGACTCCATTGGGGATGATTTTCTTTTTAAAAATGAAAAGGAGTTAAGCCTTAGTTCAGTTCGCATCGTAATTTTTAAGAAAATAAAAAAATCAAATCAAATTATTTTTTTTACTTTTTATCGCATATTAGTTTATTAACCCTTAAGTGAGAATGATTACTTCGCTTCGTGGGGTATTTACCTCTGTATAGTGTTGTAATTCATTTCCAAAATTTAGTCCTTATATTTCGTGGGGTACATACCTTCGTATAATATAGGGATCATATTCTCCCGAATCGATGTCCTATGTAATCCCCTCGACCAGGTCTAGACACCATCCGACTCGAACGAGCTACACAGGATTTTCAGAAGAGAAGCTTCAATTTTGTCCAACACCAACTCCGTGGGACAATCTGAGGCATCACAAGCAACTTCATATTGGTCGATGGCTTCTTGGTCCTCGCTGGAGACATTCTTTTTCATCCAAAAGTCAAAATTATCACTTGTCTTTTTGGACTTCTTTGGCATGGGACAGTCTTCCACTAAGCCTTTCCTCTTAATTGAGGTAGCCATCATACACTTTAACTCGTGTGTTTCCTCTTGCAACTTCTTCACGTATGATAAAATCTCCACCTGATTTCCAACCAAAAGCTCATGGAGTTCTTCGAGCTTGCTCACCCTAGCCACAAGGTTTTTCATGCTCTCAAAGCTATACTGGCCCGCTATTAACCTCTCACCCCTTCTAGTCTCTGAGGTAGATGTTCCACTAAAGGTGGTTTCGAATCTAGTGAAGTTCTTTTCCATTTTGGATGTCGTTGATAACTATCACGACGTATCCAAGGTTAATCCTCTTACCTTATTAATGAATGCAAAATGTATGTTATGAAACGTATGCAAGTAAAGGTGTTGATCATGCTAGTGATCACCATTTGAGCAACTTCCATCGATTGAAAGATCTTAATGTTCTTTTTTCTTTCTATTTCTTTTTTTCTTTTCTTTTTTTTCTTTTGTTTTTCAATCTCTCACTTTTTATCTCCTCTTCTTTCTTTTTTTCCTTTTTATTTTTTCTCATTGTTTTCTTTCTTATTTCTACTTCTCTTATTTTTCCTCTTTTTTTTTTCTTCTGTTTTTCATTTTAATCTTCTAACTGTAATGGAAGCCTCTAATTAGACAAACCACTTAGATCAACACCTTCATGATATGTCGATGAAAAAATGATAAAGCATAAATAAATGAGCAAGCAAAATAGGATGCGAAGCAACCCTAATTAAACCGTCTAAAAGAATCTAGGTTAACCGTATGGCTCTAATCGGGTAGGTCTTCTAAATTCCCTAAATGCAGTTTTGGTTCTAGGAGGTACCCAAATTATCCTCGCTGTCCTATTCTAAGAGTAGCAAGGCCCCCGATCATCACCCATTATAGGCTCATCTTGATCGAGTTCAATTTAGGGGACCCTTTCGCTATTCCCCTACAAAGGAATAATATCCTCACGAAAGCATAGGGTAATCGAGCCCCGAAGGTACTTACTAGGCCCGTACGAAGGAACAATATCCCCCCACTTAGAGCCGGGTTTGAATGAGTTAAAACAACCTTGAATTAATAAACAAATAAAAATTTAATTGCCACTTTATTTCACAACTTCCAAAATTAATTAAGCGGTATTTGAAAACAAGACTTGACTCGTTAGTTTTTTTAAAATAATTTAAAACGTCCCCAGCAGAGTCGCCAACTGTAGCAACCCCTTTTTAAAAAAAATAAAAATTAATATTATTAAGTGTGAGGAAAAGTGGGTCACTAGTGGAAACTTCGGAAAGAAAATGAAAATTAGGGTTTCAAATTGAAAATTGGGAATTTTAATTTAGGGATTTGAAAAGTTGAAACTTTAGGGATTAAATGGAATTTGGGAATTTATCTGAAAAAGGGGGAATGTTTAAAAATTAGGTTTGAAATTAGGGATTTTGAAATTAGAAAAGAAATTTTGAAATAAAGGTTTAAAAAAGGGTTGGAGTAGCCACTGGTCACTTTTGGTAGACCGGACATCGGAAAATCAGAGATTTGAAAAGATTTGGGTTCGAGAGTCGGTTACGATTTAAAATGAAATTATCGTTAAAAACCATCCAAAATTGGCACCTTTATCAAAACACCGCTTAATTAATTTAGAATTTTCTGATTTAAAGTGACATTTAAATTAAAGTTTGTTTAAATATTCAGATTCAATTTTAATTTTACCGTGTCTTTATCCGAAGGTAAACGCATACACCGCCACCACAGCGTTTGGTGTCGGGCCCGTTACGAACGAATAAAGACGTATTAGATTGGGTTCATTAATTAAGGATGTGTAATGTAACTTAAGCAAAATAAAATAAACAATATATACAAAAACAAATGTACAATAGTGTTGGGACCGCAGGCACACCCCATGGTGCAACGGAACAAAATTACGACGGTCTTTCTAGTGATCTATCTACGTTTAATACGAAATCGGGAGGAACAGATGCGATAACTTACATTGGTTTCCTTAATAAACAACAAAGACAACAATGGGATCTGCTACAGTTATGATCGTTCAACAATCGAATCTTTAGCCTCCACGAATATCATCTCGGCCTCTACTCAGTTCACCCGATTGAGAGAGCAAATCTCGAAAAACTGTTTTTCGTGATTTTAGGGTTTGGAATTCGGAATTCTCTGTAGTGTTTGCTAGACCAAAGATCCTTTATATAGGTGTAACCCTAGATATAAGAGTTTGATTTCGAATTTGTTTATAGGAAATAATTACTTTAATTATTTCCTTAAATTTCGGAATCTATATTTAATTCGAAATTAAAAGGGACATAATTACTTTAATTATATCCTTTATTTAAAATTCGGGATTAAATATATTCTACTTATACTTATATATATTTTTTCTCCTTTTCAACCATTAGGTGTGACCTTGTAGACTTATTGTAACGTTAGTAATAATATTAGAATAATTCTAATATTACAAACAATGAGTGACATCTAGCAATATATCATTGTCATCTAAGTTACAAGAGATCATGATTCGATGTATCATGTCCGTGACCAACTATCTTAATGTATTATATCCTTTTGTCCTTTTATATCTTTAATAGGCACAAGTCTTGGAATAGTCACACTTGTATAGCCTATTTTAATGTTTCTTGATATCTAGAGTGGACTACTTTTAATGAATAATTTGTGATATCTCATATCAACGTATTCAAGCATGGCCATGCATTTCTAGTCTCAATCAATCAAGTGGCCTTTGATATATTTTCCTATTTTGTAGGAAGGACAAATCCTATCTTGATCATTCATATCTCACTACATACATTGTAATATGTCCAATGTCAGTTTTTATAGTGCAACTAATTACGAGACACGTTTAACTGCATCAAAACATAAAACAACATATGTTGAGATAGTAATAATATCAAGTCTAAGGATCATACATATAGTTGTCACTATGAGCAATATCGTGACCGTCACATAATAATCCAAGATATATGCTCATAGTGGGTCAATCCAATATATTATTCTCTACTAATATATTCATGTATTAATTCTGACATCTCTATGTCAATGATAACTCATTGTCATCAATTAATCACATGTAAGTCTTAAGCGTATTATTATTGTCCATACTCATAATAATACTTGACTAAGGATATTTTAATAATAATACATATATTATTATATGGACCATATTGTTTCTCAGTTTATGTTATACATTGACACATATATCTGAAAACAACAATGTCAATGCCTTTATTCAATAAAATTGGTAAATAAAAGTATCTTACAATCATCATATGATTGGTCTTTAGGCATAATCTAACAAATAGACTAAACATACATAAATGAAATAACATAAAAATCAAAAGACAAATATATGAACAAGAAACATGAATAAACAAATATGTACATGTAAGTAAAATACATAAATGAAAATAAAACATGATATATGACCAATATAATAAAAAGCATAAATGAAAACATAAATGAAAAGACGAAAATATGTATATAGAAAATAAAAATGCATAACATAACAAAATTAAAAACATAGTAAACAAATATGCACAAACATGAAAATAAATAAACAACTACATATATAAATACATGAATAAAAGAATAAATAAATAAAATGAGGGTTAAAATAATTAAAACAATAACTAAATAAAGACCAAAATAAAGAAAACGGTTACTGAAAAATGATTGATTTGAAAGAAAAATAAAATTAAGGAACCAAAATAAAACATTTTATCACTGGAAAAAGGACCAAAATTAAAGACAACAAATCTAGGTTCGGAATAAATAAAAAATAAAAATAATTTAAATCAGTGATCAAATCAAAAAGATTCAAAAACACTGAAGCCCTCGAAACGTTATTTAGAAACGAGGAATGGCTTAAAAAACGTTATAAACATGAAAGGACCCAAAAATAATAAAACCAAAATTAAAGTGATGGTTATAGCCCAAAACGGGAATAAATTAAAAATCTAAACAAAATTTCAGGGATTGCGGGCCTTATTTCCAAACCGCGAAGGGTTTATATTGTTATAAAACCATTTTTAAAACCGGGGACTGAGTATATAAGCTAAAAAGAAATTAAATTTAACCCTTTCTTCATTCTTTTAATCCGAAAGAATCAAAACCCTCCCTCATTTCCTCTAATTTGTTCGTCATCTAACCAAGAACATGAAGAACACTCTTCCTTTTTTCTTGTTTCGAAAACCAGAACACCAAAACAACTTTTTTTGATTTTGAAAACCCAAAACAGATTTAAAAGCTTGGATTCAAAAACAAACCGGATCGAATACCCTTTTTTATTCGAGGAACGATGGAAAGAAAAGACAGAAGCAAGACGAGATTCTCCTCCATTTATGGCTCACCAAAAACAGCCCGAAGGCCTAAGGATTGTTGTCGGCGAAAAGAGAAACCCGAAAGATAAACTTTGAACCCTAAAACTCTTTACTTTTCTATTGCATGCGATAAGAACCAAGAGGATTTACCTTTGAATTTTTTTTCTTTGTATTCGATTGAATATTGGTGGGGAACCCCGAATACAATGTTTTATGGCTCTCTTATTGCCGATTACAAATGGAATAATAAAAAGGTCCTAATTTGCTATTGGTTATCTATGAAAATTTGTTTGGTTGTGCTCTGATTTTTTGTTTTGCCTCTGATATTCTGATATTTGGCCATGCATTTGT
Source organism: Abelmoschus esculentus (assembly GCA_035048815.1). NCBI lineage: Eukaryota > Viridiplantae > Streptophyta > Magnoliopsida > Malvales > Malvaceae > Abelmoschus > Abelmoschus esculentus. The sequence goes on along the minus strand of JAUCBN010000061.1, from coordinate 710,151 downwards.
TTGTATTCGACTGAAGACTCTAAAATTCTCTATGAGGCTGGTGTGTTTTTTGCTTTGAAATGTCGTACAAATTTGCTAATGAATTTTGTTTGTTTTCGCATGTGGCAAACGGAGCAACAAGGGGACCACCGACGACGATGAACTGATCGGCGGGAGACGAACGGACGAGTCAGGATACGAACGGTCGTGCGTGTGGATTGCACGCGCGCGTGAGGAGGCGAAACGCCAGTGCCTGGGCGTGTGTGACGATCCAGAATCTTCTTCTGCTTTAATCTCGACCGTCGGATCCAATCTGGATCCAACGGTGGAGGATGGGCTGCGCAATTAGATAAAAGGGCATTAGGGTTTCTTATGTTTATCCGATTGGGCTCAAAACATGGGTCTGTTGTTGTAATTATTTGAAATCGGACTTTGATACATATTTTTTGGGGTTTTGTAATATTTATTGGACTAATAATTATAAATAAACATTTGGGCTCTTATTTATTTTTTAAAATGTTTTTTTGGTTTTTAATTAGATCTGAATTATTTACATAATAACAAATAATAATAATACTGAATAAATAATAATAATAATAAAAAAGGATAATAATAATAATAATAATAATAAACTAAATAAAAGATAATAATAAGTACTAAACGAAAAAAGGAAAAAAAACTTTAAATAGTAATGGAAACAAAGTAAGCGCAAAGAAAACAAAACTCTAATTTTATTTATTTTATTTACATAATAAAATAGCAAACAAATAATAATAATAATAATAATAATAATAAAAAAAAAATTAAGAGCAAACTGAAAATAAAAAGAAAGGACAATAATAACAAAGAAATTTGACCGAAAATATAATATTTTTGTATTTTTTCAAGAAGAAAATAATAATATTTATAATAATAATTTGGATTTTTGAGAAAATATTGAACAAAAATAAATATTAGAAATCAACTTTAAAGTTTAGCCCGTTATTCGAATTGAATGAAAAATAAAACTCGAGTTTAGACCCGGATAAAATTAGTGATTACAACTTTTATTTTTCTCGTGTTGGAATATTAGTGAATCAGTTAGGCTCACTTCTAACCGTTAGGATAAACGGAAACTCGCATAAAGACATAAATGCCAAGTCATGCCACGTATGGTACTATACCGTCACCATACCACGTATGAGGGCTGTATCACCTACTCATACCACGCACGAGATAAAATCATGCACACGATTGGATCAAAGAACCTTAAAGATTCAAAGTTTTGGCTTAGGGATTGAAGGGTCATTACTTTCAAAATTTTAGGGATTCAAGGGTCAATTTTCGAAATTGAGTTAACCAAAGTCAAATATATATCAAATAAGGATTTTAGGTTATTTTTCCTTAATTTGGTTAGATTTAAAACTAATTTTTAAGTATTTAATCCCGAACTAGGCTATACCGGCAAAACCGGTTCACTAACTTCTAGGCCCATTTTTGGGGCGTTACATCCTAAGCGATAGTTCGGTTACCGCTTACTTTAGAACTTAAACACATATAATAAACCATAGAAACCTACCTTTTTAAAATCTCGCCTTATGTCGTCGGTTTAGAAATACTCTTTAGGTGCCTTTTATATATCTTTTTTTTATTTTATTATTTGTTACGTAGATATCTTATGTTGTTAAGTTTTTTATGTTATTTTATGTTATTTTATTTATTATTTTATTTTGTTTAGCATGCAATTTATTTAATCATTTATCTCATAAATCAATGATACTAACTTGCTTTCTTTTTGTTTTGTTTATTTTCTTGTTGCATCCATTTTGCATATCATATTATACATAGGTGTCGATTGAAAGAGTTATATATAAAAGATTCTCAAATATGGACGAAAGATTTTGCATAAATAAAAGTGTTAATGCTATGATGTGAGACTGGTCCGAACATATACAAATAACTTATCAATTGATCATGTATCAGAAACCGTCGATCCCACTTTGATTGTTTCCAAATAGAACAAACTTCATGATATGAAACAAAAACGATAGAAATGTGATTCAGATTTTAAGGAAGCTTTACTACAGGAATATGGTGACATAGCACTATTGTTGAATGTTCAGAATGACATGAACATGTTCAGAGCTTTGATATAGTTGTGGGATCCCGGATACTGTTGTTTTACTTTTGGCAAGATAGATATGACACTTAGGATTAAAGAATATACAGTTCTACTTAATTGTCAAAGACTCAAAACTGAGAAAGTTTATGTCAAGCCAAAAGACCAATTGTCTTTCCTGGAAATTTTGATCAATATTACTGGAATGAGCAAGGAATGGTTTCAAAGAAAGATCGTGAGAAAAGGTAAAATTGACTATATTGGTTGGCCATACATTCGAGGTTTGATCTTCTATCATCCAAACCCATCTGAAAAGATATATTTGCTTGCATACAATATTTATGGTATGTTTATTTTCCTGAAAGTTTTGGGACATATAGGCTACGCAACAACTGATTTGTTTGACAAACTCATGAAAAATATCAATCCAGTACCAAACCATTTAAGCCGAAACATTCTAGTCACTGAATGCATGTCGAAAAATAGGAGAAGGTAAATTCTTAGGATGCATACCATTACTAGATATTTGGATCCAAAGTCATCTTAAGTTTTGAATTTTTCTTATCGGATATGTCTCCCCACTTTCTCTCTTATAGAGAATTTTTTGGAAGAATAACAAGCTGAAACTATGATTGAAGAACGATGGATGGTCGGATTTTGAGATTTCCGAGATCATAGGTCAAATGAAAAGTGACATGGTTGATCTTGAGTGAATTCCTCTATTGATGTGGGAGTATGATTGGGTAACCTTACAAGTGAGGAAAAACAAATCCTGTCTCACCAAAAAGAACTAGAGACCCTCAATATAGGGAATAATGAAATAGAAGAGAAGTAAAAATCAACACTACATTCTCCTTCAAGACTAGATATGATTTAATAACTTTGCTTCTAGAGTTCAAAGATGTATTTGCGATGGTGACTTTTTCATGATATGATGCACAAAGAAATCGAGGTATACATGGACGATATGATTTTTAAATCTCGAACAAAAGAAGAACATATTCAGATTTTTAAAGAAACTATTTTAGAGATTGCGAAAATATCTGTTAAAGCTCAACCCTACCAAGTGTACCTTCGTAGCGATATCTGGAAAACTCCTAAGATTTATTCAGAAAAAAGTGAAAGTCATCCAAAATCTTCTGCCACCTCGAACATAGAAAGAAGTTCGAGGAGTTTTAAGGAGATTAAATTATATATATCGATTCATTTATCAACTAACCGAAAAATGTGATCTATTTTCAAATTACTCTGAAAGAATAATTCAAGGGTATGAGAAGATGAGTGTCATGAAGCTCTAGAAAATATTAAGAAGTATTTATGAATCCCCTAGTCTTGGTGTCACCAGTACCGGGTAGACCATTGATCTTATACTTGACAATTTATGAGAATTCAATGAGATGTGTTTTAGGACAACATGACGAGTCTAAAAAAAAGAAAAGAAAGGGTCATTTATTACATGAGCAAGAAATTTATGAACTGCGAAACGCGATATCCACCAACTTAAAAGTTATGTTGCGCTCTTGTATGGGTTACTATGAGGCTTATACAATATATGTTGTATCAAACTACTTAGTTGATATCCAGATTGAATCCGTTGAAGTTTTTGATGGAAGCAGTTGTATTGGTCGGGAAAATGTCTTGCTGGAAAATGTTGTTATCTGAATTTGACATTATTTATGTGAGTCAGAAAACAGTAAAAGGAAGCGTCATTGTTGATTTCTTAGCAAATCGAACTTCAAAAGAGTATCAGTCCCTGAACTTTAATTTTTCTGATGAAGACTTAATGTGCATTACAGCTAAAGAAGAGACTATCTTAAAAGAGGAGTATTGGAAGTTGTAGTTTGATAGAGCATCTAACACGATTGGGCATGGGATAAGTGCAATGTTGATCTCTTCAAACAATGTTTATTATCCCCTTCACAAGTATATTACAACTGTTTTGCACAAATAACATAGTCGAGTTGAAGCCTGTGTTATGAGATTATGTGGAGCTATTGAGAGAAAGGTTAAGATACTCCAAGTTTTCGGGGATTCATCTCTAGTGATTTATCAGCTTCGCGAGAAATGGAAAATAATAGATCCAAAAATAGTCAGATACTATGATTTAATCTAGGATTTGATTAAAAGATTTGAGAAAATTAGTGTCACCTATCTTTCGAGAAAAGACAAGCAAATGGTAGATGCTCTAGTTACTCTAGTTGTAATGTTTAAATCTAATAAGAGAATAGAATTGAGGCTAATAAGAATGTAAACTTTTAAAATATCAACTTATTATTTTAGTTTGGAAGAAGAAGTATATGGCAATCTGTGGTACCACGATATCTTACAATACATTAAATTCTAGACTTATCCTGAAGGATCAAGTGAGAATAATAAAAAGACCCCCAGAAGAATTGCAGCATGATATGTTTTCGATAGGGAAATCTTGTATAAAAGAGCCAAAGACTAGGTGTTATTAAGATGTGTCGATGCCCGACAAACTAGAAATATTCTCGAAGAAGTGTATGACGGTTGGTTATGTGGGACACATGCTAATGGTTTTTCGATGGCACGTAATATTATGAGGTACGAATATTATTGCTAGTTATGGAGGGGGACTGTATCGATTATGCCAAGAGATTTCATAAGTGCCAGATATATGCCGAAAAGATTTATTCTCCATCGCTACCTTTGCATACCATGAATTCACCATGACCCTTTGCAATATGGGGAATGAATGTCATTGGAAAGATTCATCCAACAACTTTTAACAAAAATTGTTTCATCTTTGTGATCATTAATTATTTCAACAAATGAATAGCGACAACCTCCTATCCTAACATCATGAGGGTGATAGTTTGCAAGTTTATAAAAAAGGAAATCATTTATCGGTATAATTTGACAGAAAAAATCATTACTGATAATGTTTAAAATTTAAAAAATAAAATAATTATGGAGGTACGCGGGCAATTTAAAATAATACACCACAACTTCACCACTTATCATCCTAAGATGAATGTGGCAGTGGAGGCAGTGAATAGAAATATCAAGAAGATCATAGCAAAGACGAAAAAAACTTTTAAAGATTGACATGAAAATTTATCCTTCACCCTATTCGCCTACAGAACATTCGTACTTACATCGATGTGGGCAACACCTTACGTTTTGGTGTATGGTACATAGGTAGTATTACCTATAGAAGTGGAAATTTCGTCACTTCGAATCCATAATGAATTAAAGCTAGATGAAGTTGAATTGGTATAATCTAGATATGATCAGCTCAACCTTATTGAAGAAAAGAGATTAAGGAATATATGCCATAGTCAAATATGTCAGAGAAGGATGATACAGGTTAACAATAAGAAGGTTCGACTTAGAGAATTTCGAGAGTGAAATCTAGTGTTTAAAAATATCCTTCCGTTTCAGAAAAACTTCTGTGAAAAGTGGATGTCAAATTGGGATGGCACCTACGTGTTAAAAAGGCCTTTTTGTATAGGACTTAATCCTAATAAAAATGGATGGACGAGAGCTGAGTAATCCAATAACTTTAGACTCAGCTAAAAAAATATTATGCTTAAAAAAAAGAAAAAGAAAAAAAGGAAGGTTCAAGAGGAAAATCCAAAAAAGTTTTCTTGTAACCAATGAAGGGATCGAGTTGAAAACTCATAAAGGGTTGCTTGAATCCATTTTGAGAATAGGCATCTATCAAGCAAATCATATCAGAAACAATGGTAGAGCATGAGGCAAGGAGTTTATTATCAACAGGGTTCACGCGTCATTCATATAGTAAATATTCAAGAGTTTGTATCATTTTTGTCCTCTTTTAAAAAATCAGATATTTTAAATATAAATATATTATATATATTCTTTTAATAAAAGTATTGTTTATTATTTTGAAGTTAGCATAGATTTACAACAAACAAAAGATTTATTGTCTTTACTTTGTTATAATCTTAGCCTATAAATACAGGTGATCCATAAGAAGAATTAACCACAATACAAAAGGATCATACACCAGAAGGAAGACTTCACTTGGAAAAGGAAGACTTCACATCCTTTCTTTTATTTGAGCGGTAAAATTAGTTGAATTTATTAGTTTTTATTTTCATTTATTTATTTAAATTCAACTAGTTATTCATATATTTGTTGAACTAATTATTTATTTGATTCTTTGAGTAAGGGGAACCATTTAAAAAAATATTTTCTCAAATTTATTTTAAACACTCCATTGTTATGGACTTAAATATTTCCAAACTTTAGTTTGAACAATTTTCGATATAACAAAAAAACAAAAATATTTTCAAAATTTGAATTTTCAAATGAATAAGATAGAACTTTAACTATCTTTTGAATACTCACAATATTTATCTTGTTATTATCATCAAAACTGTGCGTAACTCGAAAGTATTACTCCATACCCCACAAGAAATTATCTCATCTTTTGTTGATTGAATCCCCTCAAATTTCTTTGGCTTCGGGATGTCTTTCATGGAATTATAACCAATGGTTTCATTCCATTGCATATGGCAATCTTGTATACAAACATTTCCATTTTGAATTCCTCCAACATTAGAGCCTTTACCTCGATTTAAAGAGTATCACTTTTATAATTTGCACTATCAACAACCTGAATGAGAATACCTTGTACCCCATCTTTTAGAACTTAAATCCCCTTGTCAAGCTCATCTCCTGAATGGTTCATCGCTTTCTGATGTAAGCCCACAACTTTAAAGGTTCCTCGAACTTTATGAATTCATTGACCGGTTACCCATTTTCTCTAACGAAGCCATAATGTCCTCGAACTCATTTTCTTGATTTTTTAGATATCAATTTCTTATGTCATAATATCAAATTTTCACTTGTCATCTTAATTTAGTGTTTTCACTTGAACCTTCGCTCTGGTATTAGTTGTCACGAGATCATTTCTATTTTTTTCAAAAGATATGTTTGATAGGATGTATAATATCATCATATTTATATCCCAAAACTATTTTTTCTTTTTAATATGAGATTAAATTCAATATCTATTCTCAAACGTGAGATTCCCCCCACCAATTCTCGTGATCTGTAGTACCTTAATTTCGTCCAGATAGTAAAAATAAATAAATAAGGCCAAAACAAATAAAAATAAATAAATAAGAAATATTAAATCAAAATAAATAAATAGATGTCCACTTACAGGACCAAATAACAACTCATATTTCATTCAAAAGCCCAGTAAAAATACTCAAAGCCCAAATCTATTTTTTCTCATCCATTTTTTGTTAAAGTTTACCAAAGAAACATAAAATTAAGTCATTCCCGCCCAAATTGTGCCATGTGGCGCTCTCTGATTGACCCTTTCCCCTATATATGGATTATTGATGGTATTTTGGTCTGTTACAAATAACATGAGAGATAATTAAAGGGGAGTTGGTTACGGAAAAAGGTAATTGTCAAAACAGTTATTGCACCAATAATTGAATGTCCCTTACCAAATTTGATTAGCCGTATTGAGGAGTAGGGATGGCAAATGGGTATAAATTCGTGGATTTCGCACCGTACCCGCTCCAATTGGGGCGGGGATGAGTATAAATTTAATGGGTAGTGGGCGAGTGTGGATATAAAATGTTTTACCCGTCATGGTTAGTGGGCAGGTGATGGGTTTAAGACTTTCCCGCCCCGCATCCGCCCACCTCGTATCCACCCGTTTCAAACCCGCCCATCTTACACCCACCATATAAATTTTGGACTATCATGAATTTATATATAATTTTAGAGATTAATATATAAATCTTAAAATTTAATAAGAAATAACTTATAATTTCACAAATATTAGGTATATGCCTTTTAAAATTAAAGAGCGTCTATTCATTTTTCAAAATATAAAATTTAAAATTAATCTCTTTCTATATTCACCGCTCCTGTTTCATTGTTTTTACATCTTCAGTGTTTGTTTATTACTTTTCCTTTTGCCGACAACTTACTGGTTAGAGTTTCTTCTCCCATTCTTTATTTTTTAGTTTAGTTTAAGAATTATTAAATGATAAAAAAATCAAAAAAAATCTGGTAGTTACCCTTCTTGTATTCATCGTATTATTGCATTTGATTAGAGATCTTTCTTTGGATAGTAAACTTGACTGGAAAAATTTAGATGTTTGCATATATTTATAGTTTAATTTATATTTTAGAGTTGATTCAATATTAATTAGATTTTGGATAATCAATCGTTAGAATTTTATGTTTTTCGCCATAGTAATCTTGAATTCTAATATTATTTTTTTTTCTAACATTAGTAATTTTATGCTTTTTGACATTAGTTGATTAAAGGAACAAAGTTACTGTGCGTTTCTTTTTTTTTTGGTATTATTGTTTTTTGTTCATAACATTAGTAAAATTATATTTGTTATTATTGGATTCAAATTATTATTTTATTTATCGTTCAAACTTTGTCATTATATATCTTATATAATTTATTTTATTGTAATTATAATAGCAGAATGTAAAATGGTAGACGAAGGTGAACAACATAATACACCCATGAGTACATCAATACCGACCACTGCAGCAAATTCTACTCCTGTTCTTGTGAGTGATGACAAAAGCCCAAAGCAAACCAATGATACAGATCCTATGATCCTTCCTTTAACTTAGAGGCATACATCAACAATTTGGACTCATTTTACAAGAAAGCGAATTGGGGAAGAAATAAAAGCTGAATGTAATTATTGTAATAAGCAACTTGCTGGAGGACCAAGAGCAGGGACAAGTCACTTAACTGAGCATTCGAAGAAATGTGTCAAAAAAATGTTTAGATATTCGACAAACAAGATTATTTGGAACACAAGCTAAAGATGGTGATTCAAATGACACTCTTTCTTTGGCACCATATGAATTTCACCAAGATCAAGGGAGAAAAGACTTGGCAGAAATGATCATTTTGCATGAATACCCCCTTAACATTGTTGAGCATTATGGCTTTAAAAAGTACTCCAAGATACTTCAATCGGGATTCAAAGTTCCTTGTCGTAATACAACCAAAAAAGACATCATACAAAGATATGGGGCTGAAAAGAAAAACATAAGTACATTATTGAGGAAAACAAATAGTAGGATCGCCTTGACCACTGACATGTGGACCTCAAACAATCAAAGAAAGGGATACATGGCTGTCACGGCACATTTTATTGACAATGGATGGAAACTTCAAAGTCGAACACTTAGGTAATATAATTTTCTTTGTTTCTTTAATTTGTTTATGTTAAGTTATTTATTTTTATATACGTTAGCTTTATGCATTTATTATTTTAAAAGTTTATTTCTTTATGAAGTTTTACTTTATTTTATTTAATGTGTTTATACATGTCACATTAATATGATAGGTTTTTATATGTCCTGGCACCTCATACGGCTGAAGTTCTTGCTGAACATTTGAAAGAATGCATCCACTCTTGGAATATTGATATCATGTTATCTTCTATAACTGTGGATAATTGCACAACTAATGATGCTATGATTGATATTTTACGTCAAGAATTTCCTTACGGCTCACTTATGTTGAATGGACGTTTTCTTCATATGCGTTGTTGTGCTCACATACTTAATTTAATTGTCCAAGATGGATTGAGTGTTGTGAATGGTCTTGATAGAATTAGGGATAGTGTTTCTTTTTGGACCGCTTCAGACAAAAGAGTTCAAAAATTTGAACAAGTAGTTCCTGGATGCACAAAAAAATTACAATTTGATTGCAAGACTAGGTCGAATTCAACTTATGATATGCTTATTTTTGCTTTAAAGTATAAAGAGGTTTTTGTTGTCTTGAGTGGTCGTGAAAGTTTGTTTAAGAATCCACCACTTAATGAGGATTGGGACAAGGTGGAAAAAATTTGTGAATTATTGGAAGTGTTTAATGATATTACACTTGTATTTTCTGCCTCAAAATATCCCACAGCAAACAATTATTTTCCATGTATTTGTGGACTTAGAATAACAATGTCGAATTGGCTTTCATCATCTTGGGATTATATAAGAAAAATGGTTTTAGTAATGTTGGAGAAGTATAAAAAGTATTAGGCTGATGTTAACGGTCTTATGGGAGTGGCCACTATTCTTGATCCTAGGTTCAAGTTGAAATTGATTCGTTTCTATTTTGATAAAATTTATGATGAGTTTATTGTTCAAGCTGAGATTGATAAAATTGAAGGTCTGTTACGTGAATTGGTGGATGAGTATGGATACAAGAGTGGTAAAAATCAAGCCAATAAGAGTACAACCAAGTCTGTTGGTTTTTTCAGTACCAAGGGAAAAGGAACAATGTTGAATGAGTTTGCCGAATATGTAGTACAAGCTAATGATGAAATTTCAGAAAAATCAGATTTGGATAAGTATTTGGAGACTGCAAACATACCACTTGTTGATGATTTTGATATTCTTAATTGGTGGAAAACAAATGGAAATAGTTATCCAATTCTCCAGCAAGTAGCAAAGGATATTTTGAGCATTCCCGTCTCTACTGTCCCATCAGAATCTACATTCAGTACAAGTGAAAGAGTAATTGGTCCTTATAGTAGTCGACTACTTCCAGAGACAATTGAAGCATTAATGTGTACTCAAAATTGGCTTTGGGCTGATATCAAAGGTAAAATTATTTTTGGTCTATGTTAATATATAAAATTATACTTAGTTTTTCTATTAAAGTTTCTTTATTTATATTAATTTTGTCTTTTATTATATATGTAGGTACCAGTGAATTTAAAATGGAATTCTCTCAATTTGAAGACATAGAGAATGATGATTGTAATACAGACTGAAACTTGAGAGTTTGTGTCAAAGAACAAAAACATTATGAGTTTGTCATTTATATTTTTAGATTTTAATTGGGTGATTATGTATTAAAAACTTGATTTATTTTAAAACCTATGGTAATCCTCAACTCAGTTAGTCTTTGGTTTATTTTATTACGCTTCTTAATCTAGTGAATTTAATTAAATGTGTTTGTTTTGTGATGTTATATAATATGTGAAGTTGCTGCCTTGTGGTTATAGATGGGTACAGGTGGGTACGAGATGGGTGGTGAATATCCATTTGGATAGTGGGCGTGGGTATGGATTTTAAAATATATCCGCGTGGGCGGGTGTGGATTTAAGAATTCTACCCATTGTGGATGGTGGGTAGGTAATGGATATGAAAATATTAAATGGGTATGGGGATGAGGGAAGGGGTATCCGCACCCGCCCCGCCCATTTGCCATCCCTATTGAGGAGATCACTAGAAGATTGATCGTCGCCGAAATCAAGTGGAAGCAACACCGAAGCTTTTGTCAGATCAACATTGTTCACACATTGAAGATAATATCCTTGTTTTTTTTTGTTTTAATCACTATTGTCGCGTGTCAAAAGTGTGCGTTTAGTGAAAGTGGACACATCGCAAGTAATAAGTGATAAGTATTTATCGGATTATCGTCTCCACAGGGATTGGTATACTCAATATGTCTTCTTCGTCTTCTTGTTTTGTAGAAAGAAATAAAGTAAAACACAAGTAATTTTGGGTTTGATAAACTGAAATAAAACAACTGAATAACATAAAAGATTTGATAAGTAGAAAGAGAGGTCAGGATCCAGTTGCGTTGTATTGTGGATTTGATTGACTTGTTTCTGCCCAATGCAATCGTATATCACTGCCTCGGCGGCACTGTAGATTACTACCTTGGCAGCGATGATACTGTCCGCCGCTGCAATCCCTTGCTCGTGGGTGGACCTTACCAAAGTTCGGTAAAGTGTCCTTGGATGACTCCGCTTATCCCTAAGTCGAAGTACTGTTGATGACTAGTCCTTGATGATACCTCCCGGCGTGAATCAATTATACTCACCAACCAATCTCACATTTCTTTTAGCCGCTGAAACTCTTAACCTATCCCTAGGCCGAGTTAGTATTTCGCGATTGAAACACCATATTTATCCCTTTCGTGAATATAACTCTCCCGAGTCTAGATAAATGGATTACTCACAAACTTTTCTCCCGAGCTTGAATGCAAGAACAAGGAATAACAAAGGATAAGCAAACCTTGATAGTTTTATTGCATTGAAACAAAAACAAAGTACAATCTCCTCTCACAAATACTAACAACCTTCACCTAAACCCTAAGAAAGCTTAGAACATTGTTGAGAGAAAGAAAACTAAGAATTTATGAATCGTCTCTTTCTCTAGGTATTGGTGTATAATACATTGGACGGCTAGGTTTTATATAGGCTTGATCTAGGGCAAACCTTTCCTAAGTAGAATACAACTTGGAGTAGGGAACAAGTCATGTACATAATTAAAATATTTCCAAGTTTAATTCAACTAAGAGGCTTTCCCGCGTGGCCTTGTCTTGGGCTTTTCCTCATGCTACCCAGCTCTGATCCATGTGCTTTATGTCCAGACACGTCCCTTGGATTTTTCTCCTCCAATCGCCTACAGTCTTGCTCTCTGGTTCTCAGCTGATGCCTCGGCATTAGGTCCTGCCTCGGCCATGTTGCTGCCGCGGCACTGGTTCTCCTGCACAGATATAAAAATGCAGTAAAACTTTCCTTTTCTGTAAATATTATCTCTATGAGCATAACTTCTAAATATATCACATTAAGTACATGCATTGGTCCGAGTGGGTGTAAATTCGGTGATTAATGCCCATAAAAGGTGTAAAAAGTGATAGTGAGTTGAGCACTTATCAACTGTAACGTAGAGAGTTAAGTAAAACTTGTAAATATTCTCTCAATCTGAGTTTTAGAGAACCAAACCATGTAATTTAAACTTATTTGGCTGCTTCGGTAATGTAATGGATGAAATTGATTTTGTAGAGTTCGGTGGAGTTGAAAATCAGAGGTGAGAGGGTAGATTTAGGGGGAAGTTGGGTGGTTCTAATAAACCGGGCAATAGTTTAAGGTTGGATCCGGAAATTTTTGAAAGATTTCTGAAAATGATTGAGTTTAATAGTCAAATCGAGGAAAATTGGGCTATTGATGGTTAGATCGAAGGAAAATAGTTTTTTGAAGGATTTTGAGTAGTTTTAGGGTTCTGGTGAGGTTGCCGGAATTGAAAAGTGGTGAATGACAAGAAAAAGGTAATGATCAAAGGTTAAAATAGGTGATCGGAAAATATATCGGAGTGGCGGTTGATGGTGGTAGGTTTGCTTGAATGGTGTTTTGTGCGGTGGTTATAAGACATGTTCTTCGTAGACATGAAGAACAAGGATGAATGTTCATCCAAAATGTGGAGTTTTGATTTGTTTTGGGAATAATTTTCTGGGTTTTGGGTGTTAGTCAGAGAGAGTTTAGGAGGTGAGTAACATAATCGAGTTGAGGGAGAAGGAATTATGACCAAGTCAACTCGGGAGAAAAATTTATTGGGTGATCAGAAGATTTTCGTTTTGAGGTTATTGAAGCAAAAACCCGCGTGTTTTAGGAAGTTTAGGCAATTCGTATATTAGATCCCTGGGACTTTAAAGTGCAATTCAAACTAGTCACTCTAGAATTCGAGCCTAAATATTTTGAGAACCATTCAATTCAGTAACTAATTATATTCAATTTGATTACTAAGTTTTAGAGACTTTTCAATTAGGTCACTATTTTCTTTAGATTGCGTCTTCTAATTCTCAATTAGTTCAATTAGGCCACTATATTCTTGTAATTAGGCTCAATTCTTAAATAAAATTCAATTTGCCCTTTTGTATTTTAATTCATGCTTTACTTGTTTATATAATTTATTTACATGTTTATTTAAAAGGGTAAACTATTGTGCTAGTCACTTTTGTTTATCCCCAGTATATTTTTAGTCACCGATTTTAAAAAACGACTAGTAAGGTCACTGCAACAACTTTTAGGCTTATTGTTCAATTGCTTATTGTTCAATGACTGGAATCAATCCATGGGCAACACCACCGGCCACTGCTGTAGAGGTATGGAAGAGCAATTATATATTTGGATGATTGTTGACCATCAGTTAAATGGCTAATGTTCCTTCTGGTTTTATGTTTGAAGAATGATGATTAATGGTTTTTTTTAAGATGGTAAAATATAAAGTTTTAAATTTTTTAGAGTCAAATTAAAGATGAAACAAAAGTATAATAATAGTTTAAGGACTATTTAAGTAATCTATCATTTTTTATTGTTTTAGATTATCTTTTCGTCAATATTTAACGACATTTAACATTGGAGTGACCAAAACTTTACACCCAAAAACGATAGTTATCTTACTGGTCGTTTTTCAAAATCGGTGACTAAAAGTGTACTGGGATAAACAAAAGTGACTAAAGCAGTAGTTTGCCCTATTTAAAAATTTTTATTTTAAAATTTATGTAGTATATTATTTTAAGAGAACCTAATTTACCTAGTAAAATAAAATTAAAGCCTTTTAGGGTAGTTACTTTAATTAATTAATTTAATATAGAGAAAATTATAGCAAATAAGTATGTATTAAATAAATACCTCGATATATACTGAGTTGATTGGTTTCTCATTGTTAGGATGCATCAAGATAGGAAAAGAGAGACGGTACTCTCTACAATTTATTGATCTTCACTGTAATATCCTCATAGAGGACTAGTGTATTTATACAAAGAGAAGAGAGGTGAATTAAGAATAAACCAACTAACAAACTTTCCTAACGGCTTTTCTTAAACTCAACCACTCTTAATTCAAGAGGTGCAGTACACAAGACTCCCTACTCTCACTTGTATATGATCAAAACTACCCTTACTCTAATATTCACCTATCTAATCTTGATCTCAAGATTTGTGAAGAACTCCTTGAAAACATACCTGAGAAAAAGAAAGACAAGCAACCTGCAGAAAAAAAAAACAAAAGAACAAATAAACTTCAAACCTGGACAACTTCATGTTCCTGGACTGGTACAACTGAGAGCTTGAGTCGATGCCTGTGGAAAGCAGGAGCTGACAGAGGCTTAGTGGAACATCCGCCACTTGCTCATATGCTAGAACTTCATTAACAGTGAGTTGGCCAGCTGACACCCGTTCACGAACAAAATAAAGATCTAACTCTACATGTTTAAATTTGGAATGTAGGACAGGATTGGAAGAGACAACAACAGCGCTTGTGTTGTCACACCACAGAATTGGAACTCCTTCAACATGAACTCCTAGCTCACCGAGCAAAGATTGTAACCAAATTAACTCAGCAGTTGCAGAAGCCACACTCCTATATTCAGCCTCAGCTGTAGAATTAGCAACAACTTGTTGCTTTCTAGAACTCCAAGCCACCGGATTACCACAAAAGAAGATGCAATACCCTGTTATTGACCGTCGGTCATCAACATCCGTACCCCAATTTGCATCAGCAAACCCTACTAAGGTCATTCGAGAATTACATGAAAATTTTAGACCATAATTAATGGTCCCTTGGAGATATCTTAAGATACGTTTCACAGCCTGCAAATGATCATCGCAAGGAGTTTGCATGAACTGACAGACTTTGTTAACTGCAAAGCTTAGTTCTGGTCGAGTAATCAGTATGTATTGTAGTGCTCCAAATATACTCCTTTATTCAGAAACATTTTCAATAGGATCACCTGCATTAGCGGACAACTTACAACTAGTAACCATAGGTGTTGGCAGATGCTTGGCTTCACCAAAACCACACCTAGCCAAGAGATCCATGATGTACTTCCTTTGGCACAAAAGAATGCCACTAGGAGTGTGATGGACTTCTATGCCCAAGAAATAATGAAGCGAACCAAGGTCTTTTAAAGAAAATACTCGATTTAGGTCTTCTATAACTACTTGAATTTGACCATCATTAGATCCTGTCATAATAATATCATCAACATATACCAAGAGATACAAAATCCCTGTAGAATTTATCTTTACAAAAAGGGAGGTATCGGATTTGGTTAAAACAAAACCAATAGACACCAAATAGGTCTTTAACTTTTCAAACCAGGCCCTAGGTGCTTGTTTTAAGCCATACAAGGCTTTGTGCAACTTACACACAAGAGGTACCTCAGAAGATCCCCCTGTTTGTTCATAACCAAGAGGTTGTGTCATAAAAACCTCTTCAGTTAGATCACCATTCAGAAAAGCATTGTTAATATCTATTTGTCTCATAGTCCAACCTTTGGAGACAACAAGAGAAATTACAACTCGAACAGTGGTTGGTTTAACCACTGGACTAAAAGCTTCATGAAAATCAATACGTGCTTCTTGTAAAAATCCTTTTGCAACAAGCCTAGCTTTATACTTGTCTACTGTTCCATCTAGATTTCATTTAATTTTAAAAATCCATTTACAACTGACAGCTTTCCTATTTGGTGGAAGAGGCACCAATGACCAAGTGTTATTTTTAACTAAGGCATCATACTCGGCTTGAGCTGCCATTCTCCAATTTTCTGACCTCAAAGCTTCTTTTATGTTTCGAGGTTCACTCATAGAATCAGAAGTTTGAACATGGAACACTCTTGGTTTCCTAATACCACTTTTGCTTCTAGTGACCATAGGATGTCGATTAACATCTCTAGATAAGATTTGTTGATCAATATTTTCTTCTTGCAAATTGGACATGTTTCTAATATCATCAGTCCTATCATTATTTATTTCAGATAGTCTATCATCCCCAACCTCCGGAGGCACTATAACCTCTCTGTCTTCGAGTAGACCAGAAGGTTCTAATGAAGAATGTACACCCTGAGCAGCATCGTCTCTTAGACCCATAGGACTAACCTGAGGATTGGATATTTGGGGTCCTAATTCCTCCTCTGGATGTAGAGGAATAGAGTCATGTATTGGTGAATCAGTACCATGGTCAGATGTAGAAACAAACTCGGGACTAGCTACTGGAATAACTGGACTAGGAAACTGATCCTGATGAGGAGACTGAATCTGACCCAGACTAGAAGCAGAACCTACTGGAGCTGTCTCTGGAGAACCACAATCACGAGTAGCCGCTGGAATATTAGCAAGACTAGGAGAGGAACTGAGCGAAGTCTGAACAGGTTGCTGAGCAGGATCTAAGGTTGGTCCTGAGGTTCGAGTATAATCTGGAACTAAAAAAGAAACTTTATGTAGATCATGTGTGTCCTTGGGAGACACATCAACTTCATTTTTCGCAGCAAAAGGAAACTCAAATTCAGAGAAGGCAACATGTCTAGAGATTATTATCTTACCAGAGCTATCTAAGCACTTGTAACCTTTGTGAACAGAACTATATCCGAGAAAGGTACACTTTGCAGATCGAAAATTCAATTTATGCTTGTTAAAAGGTTGAGTAAAAGGATAACAAGTACAACCAAACACTTTGAACAACATATAATTGGGTACCTGTTTATAGAGCACTTCATAAGGAGACTTGCCAGCCAAAATTGGAGTAGGTAACCTATTTATAAGATAGATGGCAATAGTAAAGGCATGACTCCAATACTACAATGGTAGCTGAGCTTGTGCCAAAAGAGTGAGTCCCATTTCTACAATGTGACGATGCTTCCTCTCAGCTTTATCATTTTGCTCGGATGTATACGGACATGTGACCCTGTGTTGAACTCCATTGGATAGAAACCGATTCCTTAGAGGTTGATATTCAGTCCCGCCATCTGTTTGAAACATTTTAATCCTATACCCAAGCTGAACTTCAATAAGCTTATAAAAGTTTAAAAAATAATGCATGACTTCGGATTTCTTCTTAAGTAGATACACCCATGTATGTCGACTAAACACATCAATAAACGACACATAATAAGTAAAATCTTCTGATTGAACAAGAGCGGGACCCCAAAGATCCGAAACAACTAATTCAAAAGGAGCATTGTATTGAGTAAGTGATTCTGAAAAAGGAAGCTTATGAGCTTTCCCTTGTAAACAAGTAGAACACAAAGTTTTAGGGTTTTTCACCCCCATTTCTTAAGGCATGGTTACCTTATAAAAGAGCAACTTTTCTTCTTGGAAAAAAGGACCTTTGGAGCAGATTTTAAGGCACAAGAGGAGCAAAAAGCGGTGGAGGAAAGTTCCCACCTTTCTTCCCCAACAGCCGTCCGAAGGGACCTCCGTTGATCGAGCTTGAAGGGAGTGGCGTGCTAGGCACCGGAGAGGGGCTAGCACGCTAAGGCATCTCATGGTGGTCGAAGAAGCCGGCGGTAGCGCGCACCGAGGGTGTCTTCCAACCTTTCCCTTTGCTTTATTTTTATTTTATATTTTAGAGAGGTTTATGTGGATGATTTAAGGATGACATTAGTGGTTAATAGTTTGTTCTTAAACTCTTTCACCCACCATGTGTTAGCTTTATTTGGTGGATGCTTTTGTGGATGATTATCTTTTGCTCTTTATTAATATATAGCCTTCTATGTGTTTGTGTATTTGCTTTGCTCATTGTTGATAATCATTTAAGCATTGTAAGAGGCACGAAAGTGTCCCGTGTTTAGGTGTATGCTAGAGCACTCGAAAGAGGCATAACTATAGATCCTTAGATCATCCGAAAGGAGCTAAGGGAGGATCTACGTGAGCAATTGGTTCTAGACTACAAATAGAGCCTAGTTGGATCCTAGAGCACTCAAAAGAGGCTTAGGTGAAGGCTTCAACGACTAAAAGGAGTGTGCTTTGTCGATAGGCTAGTGCTACTTGCGTGACAGGCGAGAATACCATGGCATTTTAGTTTGTCAGGTTTCTATGACTCGAAAGAGCGGGAACACTTTAGAAACCTCTGTCGAGTAGATGTACACCATAGTTGCTATATGTTCGTAGGAGTAAGGTTAAGGAGTCCATAGGAACCTCCACCAATCATTCCCAGTAAGGCTCATCAATTGAGGATCATTACGACATATAGCTCACCTATGTTCTCTTATCTTGCTTTTGCATTGGCATTTACAAAGTGTTGCTCTGTTTCCTCTATTTATTTGTAATCACATTATCATACTCTTCACACACCACATCCATATATCTATCGTGCCACCATCATCCATTCCATTTTGCCTTGACATATTTTGGTTGCTTGTATTCTAAAATTGTCATAGCATTTCACCATAGCACTGCACCGTACATATTCATCTCCATTTGTTTATATTATTTTATTTATTTTTCTTTTGTTTAGTGACACCTTTTTGCCTTGAAAAATTTGACTTACACATTACCCTGATCCTCGTGGGAATGATACTCACTCACCCTTTATTACTTGTACGATTGTGTATACTTGCACATATGTGATCCACATAATTTATAGTAGCACAGGCCGATCACCAAGTTTTTGGCGCCGGTTCCGGGGATCAGCAAGAGTAAAGTTTGTCATTTTTATCTTGGCATTTTTGTTTTACTTTGTTTATTTTTATTAGTTCAGTTTTACTTATTTTATTTGTTTTCTTTTTCAGAGTTTTTCCTAGTGCTTGACTAGAAGGTCTACTGATGGACCCACCAATGCAAGACCCAGTAGTTCAAAATATCGGGGCAAATCCATATGCTACTGCACCTCAACCAAGGTCTATTCGGGATCACCTAAATCCTATCTTGGATGATCTTAATCCTAGCATCGTGGCACCAGAAATTCAAGCTACACACTTTGAACTTAAGCCTGTCATGTTCATTATGTTGAATTCTATAGGGCAATCTGGTGGTATGCCTCACGAAGACGCAAGGCAACATATTCGATTTTTCCTAGAAGTTTGTGACTCATTCCATCAACAAGGAGTACACGAGGATGTGTTGAAGCTCAAGCTATTCCCTTATTCTCTATGTGGTCGAGCAAGGGCGTTGTTGAATGGAGTACCATCCGGTTCGATAAAGTCATGGGTTGATCTATGCAAGAGCTTTTTGCTGCGGCATAATCTTCCGAATTTACACGCCCAACTTAGACATGATATTGCTTCTTTTCGACAAGGTGATGACGAGTCAATGTGCGAATGTTGGGATCGATACAAGGGATTGCTTCGCAAGTGTACAAATCATGGGTTTCAAGATTGGACTCAAGTTGTGATGCTTTACAACGGAGTCAATGCACCGACGAGGTTGATGCTAGATGCCTCGAAAAATAGAACGTTGTTAGATAAATCACCTGAGGAGGCATTCAACATTCTTGACAGAATTGCCACTAATAACTATCAATTTCCTTTTACAAGACTTGGAACCGGGAGGAAGGCGCAAGGGACATTTGAGCTTGAATCTAAGGACTCATTATCCGTCCAACTCTCAGCTATCACCAACATGTTGAAGAACATGCAAAGTTCCAATGAAGTGAAGGAGGTGAAGATGGATACTTCAGCTTGTCTATTATGTCATGGCAATCACCATGAGAGTGAGTGCCCAGGAAATCATGAGACAACTAGCTATTTGGGCATTTTCAATAGAAGCAACAACAATCCCTATTTCGACACATATAATCCAAGATGGAGTCAGCATTCGAACTTCTCATGGGGAAACCAAGGATCCAACAATCCTAATCCCCCAGCTAGAAATCAGAATGAGCCCTAGAATTTTCAGTCGAATATGCCATGGCATAATCAGAACAAGGGGGCTGCATCATCATCGAATACCAGTTCTTTGGAGGCGACTATGCAGGAATTCATTCTAAGTACAAAGACTATGCTTCAAGATTATCCTACAGCCATCAAGAACCAAGGAACTTTATTGCAAAGCCACAGTGCTTCATTGCGAAAACTAGAGAGTCAGGTTAGCCAAATTGCCACGGCATTACAGGAGCGTCAGCAAGGACGTCTGCTAAGTGACACTAAAGTCACTAAGCCACACGGTAAAGAGCGATGTAGCGCAATAACACTAAGGAGTGGCAAGTAGATTAATCAACAAGATAAATTTTAGGGGGAAGACGAGTGAAGAACCTATACCCAAACTTGTGCATGAAAAGACAAAAATGCCTGAGCAAATTCTCGAGGAGAAGGAGAAGGAGGAAGGTTTAACAAAGGAGCTTGCTAATGGAGAAAGCATAAATGTCACGGAAAAAGCAGTTCCTACTCCACCAGTAGAAGAAGTTAGACCCCCACCACCTTTTCCCCAGAGGCTAAAGAAGCAAAATGATGAGATTCAGTTCAAGAAGTTCGTTGATACATTGGATCAGTTGTACATAAATGTCCCACTCTTGGTGGAAATTGAGCAAATGCCCACTTACGCCAATTTTCTCAAGGAGATAGTTACGAAGAAGAGGAAAGTGGAGAAGTTTGAGACAATTGCCACGGCAAAAGAGTATTGCTCTGCTTTGAGCAAATTGCCAATGAAGAAGAAGTATCCCGACAGTTTTATCATTTCGTGTTCTATTGGAGACAAGTTCATTGGGAAAGCACTCTGTGATCTTGGATCAAGTGTGAATCTGATGCCCAAGTCAATCTTTGTAAATCTTGGCATGGGAGATACGAGACCCACTTCCGTCATATTGCAACTAGCCGATATTTCCCATGTGACAATAGAGGGGAATATCGAAGATGTCATAGTGAGGGTGGGCAAATTCGTGTTTCTAGTCGACTTCCTTATACTTGATTGCAAGGCTGATGCTAACACACCCATCATCTTGGGGAGGCCTTTCCTAGCAACCGGTCGCATTCTCATTGATTGTGACAAGGGTGAGCTCACTATACGAGTAGCAGATCAAAGTGTGACCGTAAATATCAAGAAGTCTCTTAAGTATGTGGATGATTCTGAAGAATTTCAGAACATTTTGGAAGCAAACTCTGAGTTGTCAAGGGAAGCTGATCATTTTTGTCATAGCAATTTCCTGCAACTGGATGAATATGAAGAGCTCTTAAAGGATGATGAAGAGAAAGCTGGTGAATTCCCATGGGAGCATAAACGGGCAAAACGATGGACCATGGCAGATCTGAAGTGGATTAGTCCCACTATCTGTATGAACAAGACACTTTTGGAAGAATATCACGGCAATTTCATAGATCCACAATGCATCTACACTAGAGCCCCCGTGATGCGTGACAAACCTACCTCACATCTTTAGGATATGCATAAGCTACTTTTGGAAGAATGTCATGGCAATTTCATAGATCCACAACGCATCTAAACTAGAGCCCTTGTGATGCGTGACAAACCAACCTCCCACCTTTAGGATGCATGACATATTGAAATGTCATCATGGCATTTCCAGTTTACTACTTTTTATAAATATATTTTTTTATTTTATTTTATATGCTTTATTTTGTTTTTAGTTTTTCTCAGCCATCTTTGAAGAACCTTAGCTTGAAATACCAGCACAGCCAGAAAAGCAGCAAGAGCCACCAAAGGTGTCCAAGCGTCGATTGAAAATGTCGCACTACTGCCAATATATCAGCACCACCTGCATAAGTCAAGGTACCTTGCATTCATTTCATTGCATTGCATATAGAGTAGTTTTTTTATTAGTTGCATTGAGGACAATGCATGCCTCAAGTTTGGGGGAGGTATCTTTCTTTACTTTATTTTCATATCGCATGATAGCTGCAGTTGTAGACAAATGCCATGACAAATTAGTAAGTTTCTAGATGAGTTATTGGATTAAAGTTAGTGATGCCCGATGATGATAAATTTTTTATGGCCAATGCTTGAATTAATTGAATATGCATGACTTGGGATTTGGATAGAATCTGCTTTAGGACTTGATTATTTGTGTTTATTTTATTGTTACACGAGTGTATGTTCTCTATGCTTAGGAAAGTTAGAAAATTTTTATAGATTGAAAACTTGAACAGCTTAGCATGTTTTAATGAATTTAAATGTTAATATAAAGCTCCCATTAGTTTATTTTAAGAAGTTATAAATAACTGTAGAGGGATACTCCACTATGCCATGGCAAAACCATGTGCATTTGAGTTAATGAAAGAGGCACAGGGTGACGCTACACTTTTAACTTGTCATGACATTGCCTGGATACTGCGTTTTAATAAATGGTAGCTATGGTATGAGTAGAAGGTAGTGTGACAGTCTGGCTCCCCTCGTAACAGTGTTTAGTAAGAAAAAAATGTTGAAAAAAAAAGAAAAAAATAAGAAAAAAAATGAATATATATATATTATATATATATATGGAGTATGAATGTTGTGCTTAAAATGAGAAAACATGCTTTGCTAGGATAGTAAACCTTCTTTAGAATTTTTCTAAGTTAACTAAGCATAGATTGTATACACTCACGCACACACACTCTCACAACGGATCTGGTCTTAGAGTAGCATTCTTGAAATTTCCACGAGTCTAATATGTTTATGCCATGACTTTTCTGAGGGTTGAAACTCTTACCATTTGCTTGTCTTGATCCTGAACATTGTCATGACATTTTTTCTCTATTAGTTGTTATCCATTGCTTGAGGACAAGCAATAGCTTAAGTTTGGGGGTGTGATAACTCCGCAAAAAGGCTATATTTCAAGCCTTTTTACTCAAGTTATTTATTGTCTTTCAGCTTATTTAGGATCATTTAGATGCATTTAGGATCATAACATTGCATTTTGTGGTTGTTTATGTCTTGGCATTTATGATGCGGAAATAGGTGCTATATTACGGGAAAGGTCGTGCTTTTGGCTGATGTTGTGCAGGTAAAGCAAAGTGGGAAGCAAAGGAAATTTGTCATGGAATTCGCAGAAGGATAACGATGGGAAAATGCCATGGCAAATTTGGAGACCTCATGTGCTGCACTACAGGACAAGAAGATATTTTGAAAGGAGTGCAAGCTGGTGCCAATACAGGCTGGCCACAACCACCTCAGTAGGGGACCACTGTCACTATCTCAGATATTCGCAGAAGGATAACAATGGGAAAATGCCATGGTAAATCTGGAGGACTCCTGTGTTCAGCTAGACGACAATAAGATATTTTGAAGGGAGTGTCAACTGGTGCCAATACAGCTAGCCGGGACCATTACAGCCTGGCCATAACCACCATGGTAGGGGACCACAGCCAATATTGCCTGATTGCGAGCCACCTCACTAGGGGACCACTATCACCACTGCTAGCTCTGTAGAAATACCATCACGTGAAAGGGGGCAGAAATGGAATTTTCACTATCTTTTAGGGTTTTCACCCCCATTTCTTAAGGCATGGTGACCTTATAAAAGAGCAACCTTTCTTCTTGGAAAAAAAGGAACTTTGGAGCAAATTTTAAGGCACAAGAGGAGCAAAAAGCGATGGAGGAAAGTTCCCACCTTTCTTCCCCAACAGCCGTTCGAAGGGACCTCCGTTGATCGAGCTTGAAGGGAGTGGCGTGCTAGGCACCGGAGAGGGGCTAGCACGCTAAGGCATCTCATGGTGGTCGAAGAAGCCGGCGGTAGCGCGCACCGAGGGTGTCTTCCAACCTTTCCCTTTGCTTTATTTTTATTTTATATTTTAGAGAGGTTTATGTGGATGATTTAAGGATGACATTAGTGGTTAATAGTTTGTTCTTAAACTCTTTCACCCACCATGTGTTAGCTTTATTTGGTGGATGCTTTTGTGGATGATTATCTTTTGCTCTTTATTAATATATAACCTTCTATGTGTTTGTGTATTTGCTTTGCTCATTGTTGATAATCATTTAAGCATTGTAAGAGGCACGAAAGTGTCCCGTGTTTAGGTGTATGCTAGAGCACTCGAAAGAGGCATAACTATAGATCCTTAGATCATCCGAAAGGAGCTAAGGGAGGATCTACGTGAGCAATTGGTTCTAGACTACAAATAGAGCCTAGTTGGATCCTAGAGCACTCAAAAGAGGCTTAGGTGAAGGCTTCAACGACTAAAAGGAGTGTGCTTTGTCGATAGGCTAGTGCTACTTGCGTGACAGGCGAGAATACCATGGCATTTTAGTTTGTCAGGTTTCTATGACTCGAAAGAGCGGGAACACTTTAGAAACCTCTGTCGAGTAGATGTACACCATAGTTGCTATATGTTCGTAGGAGTAAGGTTAATAACTCCATAGGAACCTCCACCAATCATTCCTAGTAAGGCTCATCAATTGAGGATCATTGCGACATATTGGTCACTTGTGTTCTCTTATCTTGCTTTTGCCTTGGCATTTACAAAGTGTTCCTCTGTTTTCTCTATTTATTTGTAATCACATTAACATACTCTTCACACACCACATCCATATATCTATCGTGCCACCATCATCCATTCCATTTTACCTAGACATATTTTGGTTGCTTGCATTCTAAAATTGTCATAGCATTTCACCATAGCACTGTACTGTACATATTCATCTCTATTTGTTTATATCGTTTTATTTATTTTCCTTTTGTTTAGTGACACCTTTTTGCCTTGAAAAATTTTACTTACACTTTACCCCGATCCTTGTGGAAACAATACTCACTCACCCTTTATCACTTGGAAGACTGTGTATACTTGCACATATGTGATCCGCATAATTTATAGTAGCACAGACCGATCACCACTAATGCAACACATGAGCGCTTGGCAAACTCACAAATAGCACACAGCCTTGCTCTGATACCACTTGTCATGGGTCAGAGCTTTGGCGCAGGGACAACCACCCGTGCGGCACCTCAGGTCTCTCATACCCGAGGTTAAGCCTTTACCATATCCGATGCTCATTGGTTTCGCCCTCCCATGGGCTCATCAAGGAAGCGGGGACAACTCCCGACCAGTGTGGTGTGCGATCAACACGCCCATCCAAAGATAGGTCGATTGTTTGGCACGTACTACACCCTTATTGCTATCCCGCCCCCAAGAATTAAGCACAACTAGAAAGCATCTCGCTCGGTCCCGCATTGTCACGACGAACGGTCCGTGACATTCTCCCCCACTTGATTCATGCACGCCCTCGTGCATGGGGAGAAACTCTTTCCCTTCTCTTTAGATTGGCTAGGAACTAGTGTGCAATTCTCCCTCAACTCACCGTCGATACTGGGGCCGCCCTCCTAGGCACTGGAGAACTTTTGCTGCGGCATCCTGCCTACCCGTTCTCATCTCAATCTCTTTCTAAAGGACCCACTTACGAACACCCCTTCAAATTAGGGTGCAAGCTACACTCGCTCGTCCACGCGACTCGCTAACGCAGCACATAGAGCGCTTGGCAAGCTCACAGATAGCACACAGCCTTGCTCTGATACCACTTATCACGGGGTCAGAGTTTTGGCACAAGGACAACCACCCGTGTGACACCTCAGGTCTCTCTCATACCCGATGTTAAGCCTTTACCATATCCGATGCTCATTGGTTTCGCCCTCCTATGGGCTCATCAGGGAAGCGGGGACAGCTCCCGACCAGTGTGGTGCGCGATCAGCACGCCCATCCGAAGATAGGTCGACTGTTCGGCACGTATTATACCCTTATTGCTATCCCGCCCCCAAGAATTAAGCACAACCACAAAGCATCTCGCTCGGTCCCGCGTTGTCACGACGAACGGTCCGTGACACACGCATGAAAATTTTATAGGGTTTCAAGGTTGTGAAATCTAATATTATTTTTTAAGGATGGGTAAAAAAATTTATTTGATATATTGAATGGTTAGTATTTAATTTTATTTTATTAATGGAGTTTATAAATTAAAGGATAAATGATGAAGGTTGAAGGTTAGTGGTTGTAGGTTGAAAAAGAGAAAAAGAAAGATTTTGGACTGAAGATTTAAAAAAAATAAGTTTTTTTTTTATATTTTTTTGGTATAATTTTAAAATATGTTTTCTATATTATTAGTTGGTATGTTGAATTTTTTGGATTTAATTTTTTTAATATAGAGTATTTTTGTTCGTTATATTTCTGTTTGCTATATTTTTTTATTCAATTTTAAATTTTGTTGCTCTATTTTTTTGGTTTGTATATTGAATAGTATATTGAATGCTGAGAAATTTTTAATTTTAGTTTAGTTTATTATCCGAATTTTATTTATGTAGATTTGAAATTTTATAAATCTTTTTCGAATATGTAGATAAAATGACCGAAAATGGATTTATGTCAATCGTGTATTATAATGGTCAAATTGTGAAAACAGAATCTAGTATTTTGTTTAAATCTGAAAAAAAACACTAAATTGAGGTTTGCAAAAGATATCACTCTTCGACAATTGAAGGAGCAAAATATCGCGGGAGATTAGAAAAAAAGTTTCATAGTTTTGATCAAATAGCTAGCCTAGTGAAAGAGACATACTAGAGGTTGACTAAAGTCTGAAAAAATTAAAGGTAAAGATGTTAAGGCCTTAATAAATAGAGGCTAAAGTTGAGCTACCGATATTGTAAAGAAAATGCAAGATAATATGGTGAATGCAACGTCAATGAAGGTTCATAGATTTGATCGAATGAATTAGACATTTGATGTTGTTGGTCCTAGATGCTTCAATCAAGAAGCACACTTCAATATATTTCATATCGATTTTAGGTGTCGGTGGTGTGATTGTGGAGCATTTCTTATATGAGGTCGCCAGTCGAAACAATCTTTCTTCGTACGTTACGGATCTAGGAATGTTGTAATCACATTCCCACAATAAGAACCACACAAAATAGCAAGGAATTAAAGAAAAATTTATGAAGAAATAAGAATGAAAAAAAGGAAAAACGAAAATTAAAAGAAAAGAAAGAAAATAGGCGTTTTAAAAAAAATCAACGAAGAAGATGAATGCTTCAAGAAACGTTCATGGCAGCAAATTGAATGTTCAAAAATGGTAAATGATGTTGTTGGAACAAAAATGATAATGCTAAACTCGAAAGAACTAGCATAATGATGGAGGCTAGAAAGTCCTGCTTTTATGATGAAGCATTCTTTCTTCCACCTTTGTTAGATTGTAGTATTTAAGATGTCGAACCCACGAGGATTGGAAAAGTAAAGACACGGATAATTGAGTTGGATTATAACTAAGGAAACTAATTAAAGCAATAAAGATAAATGATCAAGAAATCAAGGATGGAAAAGTGGGGTAGGATTGAGTGCTTCGTAGTGTGGGTTCAATTGACTTGTTTCTGTCTCATGCAATTATACAACACTGCCTCAGCAGAACTGCAGTTTTACTGCCTCGGCAGTGAAGGATTACGACCGCCGCGGCAATCCCTTTCTCTTGGGTGAACTTAATCAAGGTTCGGCAAAGTGTCCTTGGATGACCCCGCTTATCCCTAAGTCGAAGTACTGTTGATGACTAGTCCTTGATGATACCTCCCGGCGTGAATCAACTATAACCACCAACCAATCTCACATTTCTTTTAGCCGCTGAAACTCTAACTATCCCTAGGCCGAGTTAGTATTTCGCGATTGAAATATCGTACTTATCCCTTTCGTGAATCTAACTCTCCCGAGTCTAGATAAATAGATTACTTACAAACTTCTCTCCCGAGCTTGAATGCAAAAACAAAGAATGGAAAAGGATAAGCAAACCTTGATATTTAATTGCATGAAACAAGAAAGCAAAGTACAATTTTCTTCCACAACTACTCCACAATCTAACCTAAACCCCAAGGGGACGATGGAGGAGTTTAGGGTTTTTCTATGAAACTTGATTTCGAGATATCCTCCTCTCTACATAGGCTATGGTTTATATAGGCTTGGCCTAGGGCAAACCTTTCTAAACTAGGAATACAACTTGGAGTAAAACACAAGTTAAGTACATAAATAAAAGATATTTATTTTATTTCCTAGTTTATTCCTATAAGGATTCTTTTCCCGCGTGGCCTTTGACTTTGACTTTCCGTGTGTTCCTCAGCTCCGATTTCTATACTGCTTGTCTTAAAACGTCCACCTTATTTTTGTCTTCAGATCGCCTATCATATCAACATTTATGTTCCAGGTGTTATCGCGGCCTCCGATGCTGCTGCGGCCTTCAAATGCTGCCGAGGCGGGTACTAATCTACATTCCAGCTTTGGTTTCCAGCATCCATCATGTTATTTGGCATTACCTATGTGGTAGTTTCCTGTTTAAGAGAAGAAACCATTAATCGTACCTGTTTTATGCCAAATAATAGATAAATTCATAATTTAAGTGTTGAGATGCTGAAAAGTGGAAAATAACTAGAAATATCCATTATCGCCTTTAAGTCTGTCTTTATTAGTAGTCATCGAGTGGGAAAATGATATAAAAGATGAGGACTTTTAGGTACTCATCACATAATATACTGAGAAAACCTTAATCGAATTTGTTTAACATCAAAAGGACTTAGACCCTCTAGATAGCAATCTAGGAGCCCGAAGTATCAAATTGACAATCAAAAACAAGTTTGAAAGTCAAAAAAGTTCTAAAAAGAACAAAATAAGAAGAAAAAAAACTCTCTAAGTGATGTTATTTCTTCAAAAAAATGTGTAACCCGATTACATTGTATACGTACAATTATATAAGCATAAGGGAGGGGTTGTTAAATTTGTATTTGTGGGTGAAAATAAGCAAGAAAATCAGATTAATACCTCCTTAAATTATCCTTGGGCATCCACCATTATCAACCAAGTGTTTTGGCACAATAAACACATTAAACATGTGTTTAATGTTTAAAATTTGAAGCAAAACCCACACAGCCTTATCCAAATTGCCTCCTAGTGTTTAAAAACAAGGATTGTGTTTGGCTTGCACTCCCTTGAACGCCCACACATGTGCATAAGACTGCCATGTCTGCCTTACATGTGATAGAGGCTCGGAAGTCATTTATTTTTCTACCTTTATCATATTGTAATATTTTAGGTTGTCGAACCCACAGGGACTGTGTCAACTTCACTACTTCTTATGGCTGCACTATAGAAAGTAAAAACACAAATAATGGTTGAGTTGAGATTACTAAATTAACTACTAAAACTAAACTAAATATCGGAGAAATAAGGATTGATAAAGTGAGGCTAAGTTGAGTGCTTCGTAGAGGAGAATCTAGTTGTACTAAGTATCCACTTATTAATGCAAGAACTGCCGCCTCGTCGGGTCGCACAAAGGGTTGTCGCGGCTTCCTAGACGGGGTTATGCCTTGGCGATAATTCAATATTCCATAGTTCGACAGAGCATCCTTGTATGTCTTCTTCCTTATCCCTAAGCTAAGAGAACTGTTGAAACCTACGTCTTGATGATACCTCCCGGCGTGAATCAAGGGCGGGCAACAACCAAACACATGCGTCTTGTTAGTCGCTAAAATCCTGGGCGGTTAATCTCTCAACCGGATTAGTCAATGCCCATGAGCAAAGACCGTATTCTCTCGTTTTGTGAGCCAAACTCTACCGATATTAGACAAATAGATTTTTCTTCACATGCTATCATCTCGAGCTCATATGCAAAGAAGAGTAAATGCCAAGAGAGAATAAACTATGAAATAAGTTTTGCATTAATAAATATCTAACATAACACAATTGATAAGTGCTCAACTCACTATCACTTTTTACACCTTTTATGGGCATTAATCACTAAATTTACAGCCACTCGGACCAATGCATGTACTTAATGTGATATATTTAGAAGTTATGATTATAAAGATGATATATACAGAAAAGGCAAGTTTTACTGCATTTTTACATCTGTGCAGGAGAAACTAGTGCCGCGGCAGCAACATGGCCGAGGTAGGACCTGATGCCAAAGCAGCAGCAGAAAGACAGGAACCGATACTGTAGGTGATCGGAAGAGAAAAATCCAATGGACGTTTCTGGACATGCAGCACATGGATCGGAGCTTGCGGCGGCTTTTTGGTGGCTGCTACGTTGCCTCCGAAAGTGGACTAGAGTATTTCTTCTTGGCAGATCGGGGTGGTTGGACTCAGATGGGAGTTGGGTCTTGCCTCGTCTCGTCCTCTAAATCAAGATTGATTGGAGTGGAGGTGGTTGCCTTTCTCTTCTTTTCTCCTTGGGCTGCAGCTAACAGTTCCTCAGTGGCTTTAATTTGGCTTGTTAAATCCTTGGCAGAATCGCTCCAAGTGAATGTATCGGACTAAGATGGAGTGGCTCCTCGTTGGTGGAGTCCATACAGAAGAATTTAGCTAAGGAGTCTGATGGGATGGGTTTTGTTGCTGCTGCAACAGTGGTGGTGGCAGGAGAAACTGGGACTGTTGTTGAGGCAGTCGCTGATTTGGCAGGTGCAGTAGTGGGTGTTTGAGGCATGGAGGGATCGACTGTGAAGTCTGGGAACATAGTCTTACATGTAGGGAGTTCTTCTCGAATTGTTGTGATGATGGCGTTGTTAAACTCCCTAACATATGCCATGAAGGCCAGCTGGCTTCGCTCCATGCGTTGCAGGATGTCCAGAACTCCTTCTAGTACAGGTGCGGCCTCTACTGCTGCCAGTTGATCTGCTTCGGCTGATGGTGCCTCAGTGGTCAGCGAGATGTATGCTTGCGGAGTGGCTTCCTCGACTTGCATTCGTTTGATGTATACATCCCGTGTCCAGCTTTTTCGTACTGGCATAATCGAGTCCGATGGCAGAAATGGGACTCGTTCGAGGCAGCATAAATTGGAAATTAAGCATGGAAAATAGAGCATACCTCTATCTTTCTCTACACAGTCAAATATTTGAAATAGACCTAGATCCTCGTCTTCAGTGTAGTGGAAGCCTTGTTCTTCCCAAACTTGCCGAGTCTTAAAGTTGCAATTATAATCCTTCTTGATATCTGCAGTTGTGAACCTTCTAAAATTTGTTGCTGCGCCGGCAGGGTTTTGTTGTCGAGGTGACATCAGTATTTTGTGTGGAGAAGAGGAGAAGAATTTTGGCAGCGTAACAATATTTAAAAGAAGAGTGAAGGAGGAGAATGTTGCCCGTGTATTTATAGGCGGTGAGCGGCACGATGTTTGAGGGAGCGGGAGGCGTGATTATTTCCCTTGGCATGCAAGAGACGCAACCCCAGCTGACAACCATTGACAGCGAAAACGATGCGATTTTTGAATCCCGGCGGCATAATTCTCGCCCAGAATTTTCAGTTGTTTGGATTGGGCCGCTAATTTGTTAGGCTGATTATCCTTTTTAATTCTTCCTTATTATTCCTCAATAGCAGAAAATAAAATTAATAAGTGATGTGAAAAATATAAAGATTCTGGAAACTAAATTGCGAAAAATTGAAATCTAATTCCTAAAACTGAAATTTAAAATCTAATCCTAAAACATAAAAATAAATTAAAGATAGTAAGATAGAAATTAGGTCACTGGTGGAATGCAATGGAATGTGTCTCCAGCAGCAACCATCTTCCCCTTTTTTAATGGAGGATGATGTGATGATCCAACCAGAGCCTCCTCATCAGGTGATTTCTTTCGTGTGTGCTTTTGGTCGGGCGGCGTGCTACCTCGACAGTTATTGTTCAGGCAATCCGTCTCTACAGTGAAGTTAAATTCAGTTTTAACCTCAATTCTCTGACATTCATCTGGTTCATCCGGATGCCTTAAAGTTTTGAATACATTGATCTTCACTTGTTGATCATTTACCCTTATGACCAATTCGCCTTTCTCACAATCGATCAATGTTCTGCCCGTGGCTAGGAACGACCTTCCCAATATGATTGGAGCATGTTCATCTGCTTCACAATCAAGAACTAAGAAGTTAGCAGGAAATACAAATTTATCCACTCTTACCAGAATATCTTCAAATTTTCCTTCCGGTTGCACATAAGAGCGGTCTGCCAGTTGTAGCATCACCGTTGTTGGTTTTGCCTGCCCGATGCCTAGCTTATGAAATACCGAATTAGGCATGAAATTTATGCTAGCGCCTAAGTCACATAGTGCCTTACCCACGTATTGATCACCGATAGAACATGGTATGGTGAAGCTACCAGGATCTTTTCTTTTGGTTGTGGCCTTGTTGTGTAGCATTGCCACACACCCTTCTGTTGCTGAAACCGTTTCAAATTCCTCTATTTTTATCCTTTTTGATATAATATCCTTAAGGAACTTAGCGTAGTTGGACATTTGTTTAATTGCCTCCACCAAAGGTATATTTATGTGTACCTGTTTAAGAATGTCTAAAAATTTCTTAAACTGATATTCTTGCTTTTGCTGTTTCAACCTTTGTGGGAAAGGTGGTGGTAGCCGCAAATCTTCAATTCTTTCATTGCATTGAAATCTTATCTGCGGTGCGGTAGCGACATCATCTGCTGTGGCAGCATCGTCGGCAGTGTCTGTTGGTTCTTTGACCTTAGGTATTTCATCACTAGCTACTTGAGGTGCTACTGTCTCAATGTTCTTACCCAGTGTCTGAGCAGGTATTTCAGGGTCCTTTAGTTGTAATCCACTCCTGGTGGATATTGCTTTGCATTGTTCATGAGGACCAGTTCTAGCGACTTCAGTATTGCTAGGAAGACTTCCTATGGGTCAACTTTTCATCTGTTGTGTCATCTTTCCTAATGCAGTTTCCAGTGTCTTGAGAGCAACTTCATTGTTTTGCATCCTCATCTATGTTCTGTCCATGAAGGTGTCGGCTCTCTAAATGAACTTATTGGTGTTTGCTATATAAGCACCGGTCTGAGCCATGAATGTCTGTAGTGTGTTTTCCAAGGTTTGGACATTTGTTGTTTGCTGCTGCAGCAGCAACGCCTGCTGCGGCATCTGTTGATGAGTAAATCTGTTGCTTTGCTGGAATCCAGTAGATTGTACTGATTGATGTTGCGGGTTAAGTGCAGTGTTAGGATTACTCCATGAGAAGTTTGGATGTTTCCTCCATGATGGGTTATAATTATTGGACATATTGTTTCTATTGAAATTTCCAACATAGAAGGAAGATTTTGGGTCTTGCGAGCATGCGGTTGTGTCATGGTTATCGCCACATGTTTCAAAAAGAACAGTGACTGCCTTAACTTCTCGAACGTGACTCGGCTTTTACAGATCCTTAACCAAAATTTTCAAAGCTAACAGTTGGGCTAAGATAGAATCTGAAGAGTCAGAGCTTGTCATACCTCGCCTAGTTATTCCTCTTCTGATGGTCGGGTGTTGATAATTATTCTTTGCTAACCTATCCAGAATTTCTAAGCTCTCATGGGGTGGGCGATCTAAGAGGGTACCGTTTGCGGAGGCATCAAGCATCATCCTCGTAGGGGTGTTTACTGCATTGTAAAAGATTGACACTTGAGTCCACTCGGGCAAACCATGCATGGGGCATTTTCTATATAATTCTTTGTATCTTTCCCAGGCCTCATACATTGATTCGTCTTCATCTATATAATTCTTAGCTTATTAGTCATATTGATATAACTGAATCGTGCAAGGAAACTTCGGCAAAGTTCAGTCCATGAGTTCAACGATCCAGGTTGGAGGTTGTTTAACCAAGATTTTGTCCTATCCCTCAGTGAATAGGGGAACAGTTTTAACTTCAATATGACGGCAAAAACCCCCGGTAGCTTAAACGAATTGCAGATTTCCAAAAACGATTTAAGATGCTGTCGAGCGTCTTCGTTAGCCGATCCTCTAAATTGGCCTAAAGTGTTGATCATGTTGAACATGACCGGTTTTAATTCAAAATGTTCTGCCTCTATATTAGGCATCACAACGGCAGGAGTCAATCCATCCAAATCTTCCTCTAAATAATCACGAACTGTTCGTACACGCTCCTGTTGTGGTGGATTGGCAGGATCAACAACTGCGAATGCGCCTTGGTTGTCTGCCGCAGCGGCATTCATGCCAACGTTGTTCTGTTGGCCAGGTGCTATGTTCATCATTTCCGTATCCCTTGTCGTAAATACCTTGCGGTTCTCTCGATTTCAGGATCGTACAGATATTGTTCTACAGATGGATTTTACCTGGTCATACAAAAAAGAACCCTATTTAATTAATAAAAATAAAAGTAAAATTAAAAAGAAAAGAAAAGAAAAAGGTGTAGGAATAATTGGTAGTAAAATTGAGCGCCAGTCCCCGGCAACGGCGCCAAATCTGATGGAGGCTCGGAAGTCCTTTATTTTTCCACCTTTGTCAGATTGTAATATTTTAGGTTGTCGAACCCACAGGGACTGTGTCGACTTCACTAGGTTGTCGAACCCACAGGGACTATGTCAACTTCACTACTTCTTATGGCTGCACTATAAAAAGTAAAAACAAAAATAATGGTTGAGTTGAGATTACTAAATTAACTACTAAGTATCCACTTATTAATGCAATGGGTTGAACTGCCACCTCGTCGGGTCGCACAAAGGGTCGTTGCGGCTGCCTAGGCGGGGTTATGCCTTGTCGATAATTCAACATTCCATAGTTCGACAGAGCATCCTTGTATGTCTTCTTCCTTATCCCTAAGCGAAGACAACTGTTGAAACCCATGTCTTGATGATACCTCCCGGCATGAATCAAGGGCGGACAACAACCAAACACATGCGTCTTGTTAGTCACTGAAATCCTGGGCGGTTAATCTCTCAACCGGATTAGACAATGCCCATGAACAAAGACCGTATTCTCTCGTTTTGTGAGCCTAACTCTCCCGATATTAGACAAATAGATTTTTCTTCAGATACTATCATCTCGAGCTCATATGCAAAGAAGAGTAAATTCCAAGAGAGAATAAACTATGAAATAAGTTTTGCATTAATAAATATCTAACATAACACAATTGATAAGTGCTCAACTCACTATCACTTTTTACACCTTTTATGGGCATTAATCACTAAATTTACACCCACTCGGACCAATGCATGTACTTAATGTGATATATTTAGAAGTTATGATTATAAAGATGATATATACAGAAAAGGCAAGTTTTACTGCATTTTTACATCTATGCAGGAGAAACTAATGCCGCGGCAGCAACATGGCCGAGGCAGGACCTGATACCGAGGCAACAGCAGAAAGACAATAAGCGATACTGTAGGCGATCGGAAGAGAAAAATCCAAGGTACGTTTCTGTACATGCAGCACATGGATCGGAGCTGGTTAGCACGAGGAAAAGCCCAAGACAAGGCCACGCGGGAAAGCTTCTTAGTTAGAATAAACTTGAAAATATTTTATTTATGTACATGACTTGTTCCCTACTCCAAGTTGTATTCTACTTAGAAAAGGTTTGCCCTAAGCCAAGCCTATATAAGACCTAGCCGTCTAAGGGAATAGGAGAGCCGATTCATAGAGAGTTCACCCTAAGACTCAATGTTTTCTTTCTCTCAAATTATGTTCTAAGTTTTCTTAGGGTTTAAGTGAAGGTTGTTAAGTATTTGTGAGAGGAGATTGTACTTTGTTCTTTGTTTCAATGCAATAAAACTATCAAGGTTTGCTTATCCTTTGTCATTCCTTGTTCTTGCATTCAAGCTCGGGAGAGAAGTTTGTGAGTAATCCATTTATATAGACTCGGGAGAGTTAGATTCACGAAAGTGATAAGTACGTTGTTTCAATCGCGAAATACTAACTCAGCCTAGGGATAGGTTAAGAGTTTCAGCGGCTAAAAGAAGTGTGAGATTGGTTGGTGGGTATAATTGATTCACGCCGGGAGGTATCATCAAGGACTAGTCATCAATAGTACTTTGACTTAGGGATAAGCGGAGCCATCCAAGGACACTTTGCCGAACTTTGGTAAAGTCCAACCACGAGCAAGGGATTGCCGCAGCGGACAAGTATCGTCGCTGCCAAGGCAGTAATCTGCAGTGCTGCCGAGGCAGTGATATACAATTGCATTGGACAGAGACAAGTCAATCAAATCCACAATACAACGCAACTGGATCCTGACCTCCGAAGAAGTTTAGAACATGTTGTTTCATCCAAACCCAAATTGCATTGGACAGAGACAAGTCAATCAAATCACCTGTGTTTTTATTTTATTCCTTTTTACAGAACAAGTAGACGAAGAAGGCATATTAAGTATATCAATCCCTGTGGAGACGATACTCGATTATACTAATCACTTTATTACTTGCGATGTGTCCACTTGCTCCAATTGCGCACTTTTGACACGCAATAACAACCATCTTCTCCATCTACTCCACAAACAACCTAAACCTCCGAAGAAGTTTAGGACATGCTGTAGTCGGCGGCTAAAAGTATTTTTCTAGGGTAAAATCTGACTTCCTAAGCTAGGCCTAATGTGTGCCTTATATAGGTCAAGCCCTAGTTTAAAGCTTTCCATGCAAGGAAAGAGTTCTAAAGGGGGAAGAAGTATGATTCCTAATTAAATTATAACACTTAATTCTTATTTCCTAAAATATCTCTTCTTTCCCGCACTTGACTTTGACCAAGGCTTGACTCCTTAATTTGGCTCCGTCTTTCTCTCGCTCTTTGTTCGTTAAGATCAGCATCTTTTTTCTCTTTCTGTCGAGCACTAGTTGTCATCTTTACTCTGTTGTCACGGACTCAAAAGTGCTGTCGTGGCGGGTCCTTCATCTGCACTCTAGCATCTATCTTCTCAATTGACCATCTTTATATGTAATTTTTCCTGTCTAAGAAAGAAAACTATCAAATGCATCTTTTTTACGCCAAATATTGGATGAATTCATGAATTATGTGTTTGGATGCTGAAGTATGGAAAATATACAGAAATATCCATTAATGTCCTTAATTCTGTCCTTTATTGGTAATAATCGGGTGGGAAAATTATATTAAAAATAGGACTTTTATGCACTCATCAACATGCATGGCACATGCCTAGGACATCTTCCCCACGTGTAGGATAGGTCTTAGTTGCCATAGGTCACTTCAGCTTGAGTTGAGCTAGTAGAGCTGAAGTTGAGATAGCTGGAATTGAGTTGAGCTCAAACAAGCTAGCTGAAAGTGTTAGGAGCTGAATTGAGCTGGGAGCTAAGCCTCTGAGCTTCCATAAGTTAAGGTGAGTTGCTTACACTCCTTTGATCTTTTTTCCAGCTAAATATAACTCTCTTGAGCTAGAGTTGAGCTGCATACACTCACTTGAGCTAGTGTTCTCCTACAAACCTATGTCAAAACATAACAAGCTTCCATCAAAGTATTTTAAACTTAATGTAAACACAAATACAAGTAGTAAACACTTGCAATGTTATTCATTAACACACATTAACTCACAAACAAGTTAGAAAAAAATACAAATACCATCAATTTAATCCCTAGAACATACTTAGCATAATATATACATACTTAAACATACCTAATAAGTAGTATAACCTAAATATGTTATATATCAGCATGCAACACATTATAAAGCCTATATTCTAAGGCATGAACATGATCGAATGAATCTAGAATTATGGCACAAGTAAGGAAAAGAACTTCACTGAATTTATTTGCCTTAGAACGAATAATATGTCCTAACGGTAAGACCTTCAGATCGGTTTACTTTGCTTGCATAGATGTGATCACATCATCCCTTTCTTGAAAAGAATTTATCCTCAAATCTTTAGAATCATCATAAGAAGTTAAATCAGAAACATTAAATGTGGTATTCATATTGTATTCACCCGGTAATTCCAATTATAAGTGTTGTTATTCACTTTCTCCAACACCTGAAAAGGACCATCTCCTCTTAGTAACAACTTTGGCTTTCGCTTGGAGGGGAACTTCCTCATTCTTCTTACTTGATACAAATGACATCCGTCTGGTACAAGTTTTTTTTTGTCAAGTACAACAAAATTTGAAGGTGAAAGATGGGCCTTCATTCTTGTACCTTTCCGAATGATGCACAACATATATACAAAATCTCGACATTCAACTAGAATCACAACACAAGATGGTACATAATCCGATGTATATCCAAAGAAATCAATATATATAAATAAAAATCCAATAGCACAATGAAAAGGAACATCAAATAATGGTAAAAAAGGTTGTTAAATATTTGAAAAGTACATGAATGATCCAAACATATCATCGTTAGCAACCTTGGGAACTTCAAATGGCATCACTTTATTAGCCTACAATTTAGAAGAAGTAGAAGAAAATGTATAATCAGATAATACCTTTGAATTCAATTCCTCTTTTCCATATTCATTCTTTTCTTTGATGGCTTTCCAAGCTACAATACGCGCTCGCAGAAGAGTTTTGTCTTCAAGTACTTCACTTGGAGTTAAAGGTGCCAAAATTACCTTTTTGCTCTCATGAGTAAAATAGTGTCGACTAGTATAACAATCGTGTAAAACTTCCTTATCATACTGCCATGGTCTCCTTAGCAACAAATGACAAGCAGTCATAGAACAAACATCCCATAAACCTCATCCTTGTACTTACTAATGGAAAATGGTACAACAACTTGTTTGGTAACTTTGATTTCACTATCATTTTTCAACCATTGTAGTTTGTACAGATTAAGATAATTCATTGTTGTCAAGCCTAACTTTTCAACCATGATAGTACTAACAACGTTAGTACAACTACCACTATCAATAATCATAATACATAACTTATCATTCACGTGGCATCGTGTATGGAAAATGTTTCCTCGTTGTTGTTTATCTTGAGATGGTTTAATATTTAAACTTCGTCTAACAATCAGAATTTTACCGGTTGTTGGTAACTCCACTTACTCATCATCATTGTTAATAGGGAATTTGTTGCGTGTTTTAAGTGCTTCGCAAATACGTGCAAGTGTACACGTTTCAAGTTATAGTATAGATAATTATCGTCTCTACAGGGATTGGTGCTTCTTCTGAAATCTAATTTCTTGAACTAAAAATAAAGACACAAATGATTTATAGAATTGATACTGAAATTAAGAAATAAAATAAACAAGTAAGATAAATTGGAATAATCAATGAGAGAGATTAGGTTGGGTTATCCTGAATTATGGAATGACGGTCGAATGAATTCTTCTTTGTAAGTGGGGTGCTCACACCACTCAATTGTTCTGGCAATTGGGCTTAGTCATATTTCCTAGTTAGTTTATCCGAATGCTTGGGCAATTGCAACTAAGGGAATTGCTCGGGCAATTTGAGCAACTATCCTCAAGGTTCAGTAAAGCGTTCTTCAGTGGTCTTTATTATCCCTAACCCGAGACTCTGTTAATTGCACAACCTTTGACGATACATCCCTGTGTTAATCAATGGTGTACAACAACTTTCTTGCGCTTCTATTAGCCGTTGAAATTCTACACTTATCCCTAATCCAGATTAGTTCTCTGGCACTTAGATCGAATCATGCCTATTCATTTCGTGAATCTAATTCTCCTGAATCAAGATAAATGAATTGTTTATCGAGGTCCTTTCCCAATTCTCTCGTAAACCAAATAAGTACCAAGAATAGACAAACCTTAATTAAGAACACTCCAAACACTTAGATAGAATTCAAAATAAATCAAACCATAAAAAATAACCCAAGCCAACTTTAAATTAATTCATGGCTTGGAAAAAGTATCCAACAAATAATCCTCTCATTACTCAAAAAAAATCAAGAGAAACAAAGATGAAGAAGACGACAGCCCCTTGCTTCCTCTCTCTCAATCTCTCCATGATCCAGCTCCCCTTCTCTCATGTTATAGACGACATGCTCCTTATATGGAGTTGATTTGGTCAACATGGATGATAGAATAAAATAGAGATGGAAATAATCATGAAAGAATATATCCATTTCTTATTTGATTCACATGACATATTTCCTTCTTTGCTCCAATCTCTAAATCTTTCCATGTCTTCTACCATTGACCTTATGTTCCATAATTTCTTTCTCATTTGATAGCTTCTCATCAAGGAATGAATCCTTAAAACATGAAAATAAACCACAACAGTATCCTTTTCCACAAAATTCAACCAACTAAGGAAATAAAGTGACAACCAAGGAAATAAAATGAAAATGCATGAAAATAATAAAATGTAACTAATTATGTGCTTAAGTATAACAATAAACATGAGTAAAAAGGGTAATAAAATGGCACAATTTAACACCTAACAAAATTCATGTACATCTTCCCCAAAATCTAACTCGATCTCTCCATCTTCTTGCATCAATATAACCTCCGATTAGGACACTAGATAGCAACATATCCTCGACCAAGGCACTTAAAACATTGGATATCTCTTGCTCGTTCTTGTTCCACCACTTTATATTTGTCATTCCCATTATTAGCAACAAGAGGCTTTAGATTACTGGATACGCCTCGCTCTTGAATATGAAGTGGCGTTTATGGTGTTTGTTTCCTAGCATTGTTAGAGGTATACAATGGATTTGAATAATATTTAAATGGAGTATTATCTCTAGTAGAAGCTTTTCTATGTTGTTGTCGCTCAATTTTGATTTCCATGCGCACCATTTCATCCAACTTGATATAATATTGTAACTCAACAATGTTGGTGATTTAAGAATTTAATTTTTCCATAAACAGGGCCATAATCGCCTCATGATACTCAACTATGTTCGCATATATTATGTACATCTCCATCTTCTTGAAATAGTCCTCGACGCTCCTATTGCCTTATTTCAAGATTAGTAATTTCTAAAATAAATCACGATGATAGTGAGAAAGAACAAATAGTTTCCGCATGATACACTTTATTTCTTCCCATGGTCTCATTGGTCCTTCACTTGTACATCGTCGACTAATCAGTGATCGGTCCCACTATAACAGTACATACTCAACAAACTCCATAGCTGCTAGTCGAACTTTCTTTTGTTCCGAGTAATTATAACACTCGAAAATGTGTTCAACCTTGCTTTCCTATTTCAGATAAGCATCATGATTTCAACATCCCTAAAAAGATGGTATAAAAACTTTTATGTTAGAAATATTATTGTTAACTGCACTTCCTGGTCGTTGATTCATCCTTGGTGATCGTTCGACGTCATTTTCATCATTATTCTTATTATGGAAAAATTGGGAACCACCCCCATCATTCTTGTCCAAACAAGACTGTAGGGGCTCTAATGCATTGTTTAATAGACGTTGCAAAGTATGAGTAAGAGCCTGCATTTGCAAATCTGGTGGCGGATCTCCACCATGACTACGATTTTCCGATCCTGTCATATTTAAACAAAAGAAAACACAAAGAACACATATAATGAGTTAAACCAATAGAAAGTAATTGTCCTCACAGCACACACACAAAACCTCTCGGTTTTCACTTCAAAGAACAGTGAACTCAAACGTAACACTCAACGCTCGTGTTTCACTCAGGAGAATGCTTGAATGACTCTTTTTGTCTCCCCTTTTGTTCTCACAACACTCAGTGCCTTTTTCTCTCACAATTTTTTTGTTTTAAATTCTTTAAAGGACTAATCCAACATCTCAAAACCTGTTACAATTATTTTGACTAAAAGAAAGACAAAATATAA
Source organism: Abelmoschus esculentus (assembly GCA_035048815.1). Taxonomy (NCBI): domain Eukaryota; kingdom Viridiplantae; phylum Streptophyta; class Magnoliopsida; order Malvales; family Malvaceae; genus Abelmoschus; species Abelmoschus esculentus. The sequence continues at coordinate 668,188 of JAUCBN010000061.1, read as the reverse complement.
AGTGAAGAAAAGAAGAAAGGAAAGATAAAAGGGGCTGGAAATTGAAAGGATGAAAATAGAAATTTGTACTACAAAAATAAGTGCTTTACAACGTTTCTATCATCGAACAAACAAAAACAATTCGTTTCAGTTGTTTTCCAAGAACTTTGTAATCCCATAGCATACGAACTTGTACAATCTCCATGATTTCACAATAGAAACACACTTTCCTTTTTCTTTTTCTTTGCAATTTTGAATCTGATTTCTTTTTTTTTCTTTTTTTAAATGTTGGTTTTTTAGTCAAACATTGAATTTGACTTCTTTTTTATTTTTTTCCGATTTTTTTAAAAAAATCTTTATTTTTACTAAATTGCATAAAAAATACAAAAAAAATCCAAACTTATGCTCTAATTACCATATGATACGAAGTAGCCTATCGAAACAGACTTTTTTCATATGTTATGGATCTAGGACTATTGTAAGTACATTCCTGCAACAAGAAAAACACAAAAACAGCTAGAAATTAAAGAAATATTCATGAAGAAATAAGGATGGAAAAAAATTAAAATTAAAGAAAAGAAAAGAAAGAAAATATGGCGTTTTAAGAAGAAATTCAACAAAAAAGATGAATGCTTCAAGAAACGTCCATGGCAGCAACTCGAATGTTCATCAATGGTAAATGATGTTGCTGGAACGAAAATGATAACGCTAAACTCGAAAGAACCTGCACAATCTACTGAGCAAACTCAAATCAATTTCGTTTATCGTTAAAAGGACTTAGAACCTCTAGATAATAATCTAGGAACCCGAAGTATCAAATTGACAATCAAAACAAGTTTGAAAGTCAGAAGAGTTCTAAAAAGAACCAAATAAGAGAAAACTCTCTAAATGATGTTATTTCTTCAAAAATGTGTTACTCGATTACATTGTTTAAATACAATTATATAAGCATAAGGGAGGGGTTGTCGAATTTGAATTTGTGGCTGAAAATAAGTAAGAAAATCAGATTAAAACTTCCTAAAACTACCCTTGGGCGTCCATCATTATCAGTCAAATGTTTTTGAACAATTAAGAAATTAAACATGTGTTTAATGTTTGAAATTTGAATCAAAAACCACTCATCTTTATCCATATTGCCTCCTAGTGCTTAAAACAATGATTGTGCTTGTCTTGCACTCCCTTGAACTCCTACACATGTGCACAAGGTTGTCACTCCCTTGAATGCCCACACATGTGTGTCTCACATGCTTGGCACATGCCTAGGACAACTTCCCCATGTGTAGGATAGGTTTCAGTTACCATAGGTTGCTTCAGCTTGGGTTGAGCTTGTAGAGCTGAAGTTGAGCTAGCTGGAATTGAGTTGAGCTAAAACGAGCTAGTTGAGAGTGTTAGGAGCTGAATTGAGCTAGGAGTTAAGCCTCTGAACTGTCTCGAGCTAAGTTGATCTTCTTACACTTATTTGAGCTTCTTCCCAACTGAATATAACTCTCTTGAGCTGGAGCTGAGCTGTATACACTCACTTGAGTTGGTGTTCTCCTACATACTTATGTCAAAACATAACACGCTTCCATCAAATTATTGTAAACTTAATGGAAACACAAATACAAGTTGTAAGCATTTGCAATCTTATTTATTAACACACATTAACTCAAAAATAAGATAGAAACAATACAAATACCATCAATCCAATCCCTAAAACATACTTAGCATAATATATTCATACCTAATAAGTAGTATAACCTAAATATATCACATATTGGTATGCAACACATTATAAAGCCTATGTTCTAAGGCAAGAACCTAATTGAATGAATCTGATATTGTAGCACAAGGAAAAGAACTTCCTTGAATTTCTTTACCTTAGAACGAGTAATAGGTCCAAATGTTGAGACCTTCGGATTCGGTTTACTTTGCTTGCATAGATGTGCTCTCATCAATTTCAGGCATAACAATATCTTTGTCATCATATAGTTACAACGTGTATTTCTGTAAGTGTTGACTCGTACGCTTATGTTGATGAATGCTTCAATATCCATAAGATGATTAATGTTTACATAAATGAGTTTCCTCCAATTGTGAATTCAAATTATTGGTCATCATTGAAGCATGAAAAATGGTTACTAAGTCCTACCATCCGCCGCACTCCAAGTGGCCAACCGTGTGTAACACCCTAAAAATTATTCCTAATTTTAAAATCCTAATTTTGAAATCCCAAATTAAAACCCCTAATTTTTAACGTTTTAAATTGATTTTTCTAAATTCAAGAACAAATTTTGGGATATAATCGTAAAGTTTTAAAACTTCAAAGTGTAAGTTTAAATTATAAAAGTTAAAGTGAAGTTTTAAAAATTCTAAAGAGATCATTGGCTTAAAAGATAATCTAGTTTTTTTATTATTCTTTTTTTTTTGACGTGAAATATTTTTAGTTTTTTTATTATTTAAATAAAATTTTTATTTTATTTATTATATATAGATTTTGAAGTTTGAGAACTCTTGGATATCTAGTTTATTTTTAAATTAAATTTCAATCCCACTAAAATTAGTAATATTTTTTACTTTATTTTAATTATTAATTTATCAAAAAAATTATTTTTTATTATAATATATATTATATATATTATTTTATATTATATAAAGTCTCAGGTAAAGAAATGAAATCTCTTTGAAATTCTACAACTTTTTTATTATTATTTTATTAAAAAAAATTTATGGTTTAATAGAATTTTAATTCAAATTGGAATTAATTATTTTTCTCTATATATACATATTATGGTCTAAGAGAAAACCATACATTATTTTCTTCTATCAAGATTCTCTAAAGCCTATGTTTTCATCCTTTATTTCTTTTCGAATTCAAAATCACGTTATTAGTAAATTTCGTCGCTTTGGTTAAGGTGTATTATCTTACTGGTGCTATATGTGTTTTTACGAAAAATATATATATTTTTGTGACATGCTTAATATTTTGTGTTTTGAAAAATACTCGTATTTTGCTAGCAATGTTTAATTTTTGTATTATGACTCTGATTGTGCATTTTGTTATCATGCATACATGTCATTATGATTTGAGAAATATATGAAAATTTTCAGATTTGAGATCTCACACTTTTGAGAGTAAATATGATTTTTATATCTTGTGAATTTGTATTTTCGGACAAATTGAGATTTCGGATAACTTGTGATTTCGGATTGAATTGTGGTTGTTTTCGGATTTTCAAATCATGTTACATCATATTGTGTGCATTGGGTGGGATTGTGTACGGAGGAAGTTGTCGCAGCCTTCCGGAAGGCCTAAGACCACTCTCGAATTGTGGTGACGTTGTAGGTGAGGGTTCTAGGGAACTCCTCCATTTAGACTGGTGACGATGTAGTTGGGGTTTGTGTTATGTGTATGATATCATTCATACATCATGATTTGCATTGTTTTAAGACTTTATTCCTGAGAAAATTATTTATGTGAATCGTATTTTATTTTTTTGAAATATTACTTTTAAAAATAACTTTATAAACCGTTTTTATTGTTTTTATCTGCACTTAGAGACACACTAAGCTGTTTAGCTTACCCCTTTTAGTTTTTCTCTTAAAGATCTTTGAACTTTAGGCGATGCGGTACTTGGAAGATCTCAGATTTTATTCAGTTTTTCATTATCAAAATGAAATTATTTTTTAGATATTCAGGTTATTATTTATTATTTTGGAAACTTTGAGGTATTTGAGATATTTATGTTATCGCTATGATTTTATTTTAAATTAAATTATAATTTTTAAAATTGATTTTCTTGAAGGTAAAGTTTTTAAACGTGACTTCCTAGATTCAACCTATTTCTTTTGGGTTGGGTTTAGGAGTTACACCGTGATTGACACATATCTATACTAATATGGATCTTTATCATAAAGAGAATGGACAACAAAAAAGATGTACAATATGTCGAGCTGAATGACATTCTAGAACAAACTGTCCAAATGAGCTAAGATTTGTTTCTATTCCTAGTAAAATTTTAAGATTTGTATTTCTAATATTTTAATATTTGTATTTCTAATATTTATATTCAGAATTATATATTGAAAGTAGGTGTTAAGATATTTATTTCGATATAACTAATGAAAAATATTTTTGGACTTGAACAAATATTGTAAAATTAATTAAAGTCTCCAACGGCTAGTTTTCTAACAGTTAGTTTTCAACGGCTAGTTTCTTATTTCACTTTATAAATATAAGCCAAAGACACTTGAAGAAGAAGAAAAGAAGATATTCAAGCATATTGATCAAGAGAATTTGAGTTCAAAGCAAATTTATTTATTTCTCTTGTACATATTTTAGAGAATACTCATTTGTATATCTTTTGTATTCTTTCTTGTGAGCTAAATTCTTGTAAACATCTACCTTTCATAGATTTCCGAGTGTACATCTTTTATCCCTTTGTAAAAGGAGAGGTTCTAGTTTAACCTTAGACAAAAATTAGAGTTGGTTCTATCTTAGCGAAGTCCAAAAGATAAGGTTGTAATGGTTATCCCTTGAACCGGCTGTTAGAGTATGCCCAAAGATCAATCATATGATGATTGTAAGGATACTTTTATTTACCAATTTTAGTGAATAGAGGCATTACCATTGTTGTTTTCAGATATATGTGTCAATGTATAACATAAACTGAGAAACAATAAGGTCCATATAATAATATATGTATTATTATTAAAAGATCCTTAGTCAAGTTTATTATGGGTATGGACAATAATAATACGCTTAAGACTTACATGTGATTAATTGATGACAACTATATGATGATTGACCCACTATGAGCATATATCTTGGATTATTATGTCACAGTCACGATATTGCTCATAGTGACAACTATATGTATGATCCTTAGACTTGAGATTATTACTATCTCAACATATGTTGTTTTATGTTTTGATGCAGTTAAACGTGTCTCGTAATTAGTTACACTATAAAAACTGACATTGGACATATTACAATGTATGTAGTGAGATGTGAATGATCAAGATAGGATTTGTCCTTCCTACACAAAATAGGAAAATATATCAAAGGTCACTTGATTGATTGAGACTAGAAATGCATGGCCATGCTTGAATACGTTGATATGAGATATCACAAATTATTCATTAAAAGTAGTCCACTCTAGATATCAAGAAACATTAAAATAGGCTATACAAGTATGACTATTCCAAGACTTGTGCCTATTAAAGATATAAAAGGACAAAAGGATATAATACATTAAGATAGTTGGTCACGGACATGATACATCGAATCATGATCTCTTGTAACTTAGATGACAATGATATATTGCTAGATGTCATTCATTGTTTGTAATATTAGAATTGTTCTAATATTATTACTAACGTTACAATGAGTCTACAGGGTCACACCCAATGGTTGAAAAGGAGCAAACATATATATAAGTATAAGTAGAATATATTTAATCCCGAATTTTAAATAAAGGATATAATTAAAGTAATTATATCCCTTTTAATTTCGAATTAAATATAGATTCTGAAATTTAAGGATATAATTAAAGTAATTATTTCCTATAAACAAATTCGGAATTAAACTTTTATATCTAGGGTTACACCCATATAAAGGATCTTTGGTCTAGCAGATACTACAGAGAATAATGATCATGTGGAATACGCAAAATAGGCTGGTGAAAGTCAAATTGTTTTAGCACTCTATCTCCAAAGTGGAACTCCACCATAGAAAAGTAGATCAACGATGTAATACTTCATCATAAAACTGCATCTATCATGAGATAATCCGGTACGCATATTTGGCCATCATCATACACCTGCCAAATAAACTGGAAAAATATTGTTTAAATTAATATCATACTACATTGAACGCAATAAGAAATAAGATATTAAAAGAAATAAAATATAATTTAGATACCAGATCTTAACAATATTAATCTATAAGAGATCTACATACTCATACATTATTGTGCACGAATCCAATATCGTGATTTTCCTCGCACCATCTGCATACAAATAAAAATATATTTTTAAAAAAAATATTATGTTGAAAAAATCAATCAACTAAAAAATAAATTCTTTATCTTGCGCAAAGATGAAATTGTATATGTGATCAGGTAACTGGTATAAAGAATGAAAGTCTTTGCCAATTCCACGCTCAATAGTAATAGACATCCACCAATATCGCCTAACTCCTTATCCTTTTTTTAGTATAATGTCATTGTATAACTCACGATACAAGCACGTTAATATGGCAGATCCCCAACTATATTCAAAATCGGATACCCAAGGAGTACTAAAAAATTTAAGATATCGGACACTAACAAGATTTCCAGATTTATCAAGTACTAAAATACTATCAATCTACTATAAAGTATATGCTCAACTAACCTGATAAATCTCTTCAACCGTACTATACTCATTTAGACTAAATTTGTTTTCTAACCAACTCAATTTAACATGAGAACCATTAACGTTACTTTCATATGAAACTTTTCCAAGGTACATTTCACTAATCTCAATAGTTGAACCATGAGTATGATCAATCAAAGGTTTTTCATTGACAGAGACACTAATAAGATACATTAAATCTTATAGAGTGATCGTGTATTCTCCACAGGGCATATAAAATGTATATGTTTCGGGTCTCCATCGCTCGATCAGAGCGATAATAAATCTTGGAATCAACTTATAACCACAAAGGAATGTTGCATAATAAATTCCATTAGTACGTAAGAAAGTCAAGATTCTATTATCTAAGAGAGTTTCTACCATGTTTCGATGATGTTTAAATATTTTCTCAGTATCTTATAATTAAAGCAAGCATATTAAAAAATAAAATAAATAAAATAAATATAAATTACAAGATAGGTATCATGTCATCAACAGTAAGGCTTGTAATGTGTCGATCCTATAAATACAAAAAAGCTTCCTCAGTCATCTGATAAAAGATATTAAAAAAATAAAAATTTTAATTAATTTACTTAATAAAAAATATTTAAAAAATACATACAAAATTAATTTAGTAACTCTAAAAAATAATAATATCCTACAAAAAATGAAAATTAATTAATTTACTAAAATTACTAAGACTACTAACGAATAACTGACTTTTCCATTAACTAAATAATATTAAAAATTTAATGTAAAAAAATTACTAAGAATACAATATTCAATTTCCCATAAAGATTTTTAAAAAATTAAAAAATAATTTTTAAAATATTTACTAAAATTACTAAGATTATCAAGGGAAAATTCTTACTAAAATTAAAAAATCCTAAATTACTACTACTAACTAATCAATACACCTAAATATTTAAAAAAAAAATTAAACAATAATAGACTAATATTATTAAGAATACTAAATATTACAAAAAAATAATATTCCACTAATACTAAAATTTTCCATAAATACGTAATAAATTACTATTAATAAGATTAATTATGAATTTAATTCAATTCTTTTTCCCCTACTCAAATCTATCAACTCAATATAACACATAAAATAAAAAATAAATTTAATGATAAATTACTAATTAAATATTTAAAAATAAAAAATAATTATGATATAATTTTTTTTTTCAACTCTTCTTCACCACCTACTCAACTCAACTCTATCTACACAATATAATAAACAATACATATATAACAATCAAATACTTATAATAATTTTTTTCTCATCAATCCACTATATTTATCAACAATTAAATCAATCTTCACCACAAATCTAACCAATCATTCTCATCCAAAATTTATTTCTCAATATAAACACAATTTCTCAACCATGCCAAGCATCCATTGACTTTGCAACATTTTCATCACGCCTTCAAAAAGTGTATATTGTTTAAAGTCAGAGTCAAGAGGCTCTGTCTTTGAATAGTGTCTTACGTCACAGGGCCATTACTCTCTTCCTAAAAAAAATGTTTAATAGGATGGATGTGCAACGTCACTGTGTATATATCTCAGGACCTCCCTTTTCCTTTCCGATGTGAGATTAATGCTCTCTACTTCTTTCTAGGCGTGACATTCTCCCCCACTCGACCTTGTGATGCCCTCATCACGAGTTTCCGCTCTCGTGATTGGACTCTTATCACGGTTTTCACCCTGCCTACTCCTGTCATTGGCGCTCGACGTGAAATCGGGCAGTCAAAGGATCGTTCTGATACCACTTGTCACGGACCATTACCCTCTTCCTAAAAGACATGTCTAATAGGATGTGCAACGCCACCATATATATATATATCCCAAGACCTCCCTTTTTCTTTCTAATATAGGATTAATGCTCTCTTCCTCTTTCTAGGCATGGCACTTGCGTACAATATTTGACACTTGAACGATGAAAAGTTGAAGCCTAATAACTTCATTTTCAAGCTTAATATTTTGGGATACTATTTAAAATTAGATTCTTTTAAGTCCGACTTCAAAATCACCGTAGAAATAACAATATTTAGAGACGAAGCTAGGATTCATTGTTAAAAGAGACAAGAGTCTATTAAACCTTTAAATTTAAAAGATGGAACAAAAACCTTTATTTAATTGACATTTAAACTAAAAGAAATTAAAATGTAATTATGCCAAAAAATTTAGGAGAACAATCTCTCTCACTTTACACACGTCTTCATCCCTACAATATTTTAAGAACTTTTTGTTAGATCAATATTTTAAGAAATTATTTTTTACTTTATAATATCTTTAAGAATTTTCTCGTCCTTAGCATTGGAATCTTAGATCGTCCACTAAGATGGTTAATATGATCATTTTGAATTATAATTTTTATATTACGGATTTATAATTATTCTAACTCTTTAATTGTTCCTTATATATATATATATATATATATAGGTATTGATAATATTTTTAATTTTTATTTTGAGATTTATTTAAACAAAAAAAATTATTTATCATTTGAATTAATTTTCTTGATATATATCTATTTTAATATTTTAAAAAAATATTTAAAATAAAAATATTATAATATTTTCTAATAATTCTAATTAATTTGATGTAACTATTTATATATATAATTGATAGTTTAGTTTAAAGCTGAATTTTTAAAATTATAATTTTTAATATAAATTACATTTCCAATTAAGTATATGGAGTTGATTATATTTATAAAAAAATATAATTTATTCTTAATTAATTATTTATTTACTTGAGTAATACAATTGGTTACGTGTAAAATTACTCAAATATATTATTCGGATAATATAGTTACTCTAGTTCTAAATGTAATTGTTTTTCCTTAATAATAAGAGTAAATTATAATGGTCACTTAATTATAGATAAAATTATATTTAAATTATCTGATTATTAAAAATTATATTTAGATTATTAAATTATATAAGGTGTATAAAAGCGGGTCTGATTAAATATTAGTACATTATTTCGGTCAACCGACAAGTTCGAGTTGTTTAATTCTTTTCCCTGAACCATAATTATTCAATCAGTTAACTATTTATCCGGTTAATCGAAAAAATCGATTTGGCTCAGTTTGGGTAACAAATTTTTTTATTTAATTTATTAAAAATAAAAAAATTTAATAATATGTTAGAAAAATATATACTTTTAAAAAGTTACACATAATGTTAGTATCTTTTTTTTAATACTAGCAAGTTAAATATTTAAATTTTATAAAATAAAATTATAATTTTATTTTTGAGAATAGAAAAATAAAATGAAAACTATTTTTAATATAAAATATTAAAATAATATATAATATTATAATATATTATATAATCGTCAGTTGGGTTACTTAGTTTATTCTAAAATTATAAATCGTAACCGAATCGGGTTTTATATAAAAAATAAAAATTTGAACCAAAATTTATTTTTTTTCGGTTCATTTTTTCGGGTTTCAGAATCAATTTCGGGTTTTTTTTGCACACACCTAAAATTATAGGTAAAGTTACATTTAGGTCGCCCAATTGTTTAAATTTATACTTAAACCATTCAATTATTGATAAAGTTATATTTGAGTCACCCTTCATATTTAAAAAATATATTAATTTGTATATTAGATTAGTTAATGGTTTTAAATAAAGTACTCTGTATTAACAATAGTATATAAATGATTTTAAAGAAAAAGATAATTAAATTGATATACTTTTCTAAGTATGAAGGGTGACTCAAATAATATAACCTTACTATAATTGAATGATCCAAATATAAAAGTTTAATAATTTGATGATCCAAATGTATTCTTATTCATAATTAGATAATCCAAGTGTAAGTTTTAATAATTGAGTAACTCAAATATAATTTTATCTATAATTGAGTAATATAGATCGTAGTTTACCCTTAAAGTTATATATTTCTAATTTTTTAAATTCTTTTTAAAATTTAAATAAAAAACAGTGACAAAATTGAAAAAGGAAAAGTAAGGGAAGTAAACCTAGCAAAAACCCTAGGGTTTTTCTTCCTCTTCTTCTTCACCGTAAGCTTTCTATTCAACCTTTCAAATTAAAAGACAACAGGATTTGATAAAAATCCGTAAGTTCCATTTTCCCTCAAAATTACATAGTTTAGTTAATGTAGAATTTCGACACTTGTTGATTAATTGTACAAGTAAAAGCTGAAAATTTTCGACGCAACTTTGCAGAAAAATTGAGAGGCAATGGAGGGTAGATTGGCGAATGCGTGGAGGTTGACAGTGAACGAAAAGAATTTCATCAAAACTGCGCTGCTTTCTGAAATTCGAATCGATGGCCGAAAGCCCTTTGAATACCGTAAGATTTCAATCAAATTTGGCAGGCAAGTTCTAGCACTATTCTTCAATGTATCCATAAAAGAACCAACTTTTATGCATTTGGATATCTACAGTACCAAGTTCTTTCAGCTCACAATTATTCTGTTTCAGATTATGTTTTATAATTGTTCATCTCAAATCTTTTGGTTGTTTGCAGTTGCAGGGATATATTTATTATGCAGCGTCTGTTATGCAATCAAACTTTGGAAATAGGTGGAGATTGATTGCTCATCCTAATATAAGACCAAGACAAACCCTAAACTTTATTAACATGGGATATAATAACTTGAACCCTTACTTTAGTGTATGTTTAACGCAGAAACCGCATAAACGGGCTTAAATGTGGATAGTGCATGCATTGATAGTAAACAGGGTGACTAACATTCTATCCTCCAATTCCTTGTTAAGTTGAGATGCTCAACTTGAAGACTAGACCACAACAAATTCTAAACTCAATTAATGTGGTCTAACTTCTCTTAATGGTAATTATCTATGTATGCAAGCATGCATGTAAGAGATGCATGTTTATGAGACTCTTGGTTCGATAAAATGTTTTTCCATATTTTGTGATATTTTCTTATGTGATTTCTGTTTTCATAATTGAAGGACTGCATCTTGATTGATCCCATTCTTCTAGTTGAAGCGATTAGATGCATACATCATTTTTTTTGCATCATCAAGTGGTTCCATTTACTGTGAGTAGCTTGTTTGGTGGATATTTGTTGGTAAAATTCAGTGTTTAATTATTATGGTGACTTACAGAGATGATGGGTCATCAGAGGTGCAGCTAGGTCAGACTCATGTTATGGGCCTTGTTACGGCTCAATTGGTTCAGCCTTATAGAGACCGACCCAGGGAAGGGATGCTATCGATCTTCACGGAATTTTCTCCTATGGCTGATCCTTTATTTGAGCCAGGTCGTCCGGGAGAATCAGCTGTGGAGTTGGGACGTATAATTGATCGTGGTCTAAGGTACTGTCATGTTTAGAAGATTTGGTTGAAACTTTTCCAGCTTTGGCCTTTGTCTTGCCTTCTCCTTTTTCTTTGAATGTATTGACTTATAACATATTAGTGATTCTTAGGTGATATTTTCTTGTTCTATAGAATATTAGATCTCTTCTAATGAGCATGGCTTTTCTTTTATGAATGATGTTTATGCTAACGATGCAAGTTTCTACTAAGCTTTTCAGGAATCTGGCGGAATTTAGATTTGGGTTTGTAATTGTGTTGTTCTTATTGAAATAAAGGTAATTGAAGGTTTTTAGTTATCTTACAGGGAAAGCAGGGCTGTGGACACTGAATCATTGTGTATTCTAGCTGGAAAGTTTGTGTGGGCTATTCGGATTGATATCCACATTCTAGATAATGGAGGGTACTATTGCAATCTTTTGTGATTTTAAAGCCTAAACTGAATGTCATTTCAGAATTTGTTTCTCTGCCAGTATTGTATGTTCATATTCAGTTCCAATTAATATATTTTATGGAAACAGAAACCTTGTTGATGCTGCTAATATTGCTGCTTTGGCTGCTTTACTGACATTCCGTAGGCCTGAATGCTCATTAGGAGGAGAAGATGGCCAAGAAGTAATTGTACATCCACCCGATGTCAGATTCTTAACACTTTTGGATTTTAATATTAGTGTTTTGTTTGCGTAGATATTACTTTGCTTCTCATAAAAACTTTATTGTGGAGATGGGAACCAGGATGAATCTTCTATCTAGTGAGTTTTAAAACCTGTATTTTACATTGTTACTTGGACTCGGTGTGAGTGTCGGATATGGATATGTATGTGACATGGTATGTTCATTTTTTTTAATGTATTTGGAGGGTCCTTGAAGGCTCTATCTACATACCCATGTTAGAATATTGGTATATGACGCTGCGGTTGGCCTGAGAAATTTGAAGTATCTTTTGTTTAGTTTGTTAAATAATTTGAGAAAGAGAAAGAAGAGAAACGGCTTTTAACATTTTTCATTTAATTTGCTTTCAAGCATCCTAAAAGTGGAGAGATTTAAAATAAAGTGAGATTGAGGAACTAGTAGTGAGAACTTCAATTACTTCACTCCTCTCTGATCATCGTCTTCCTCTTCTCTCCCATCAAAATCATTTCTTATTCCGAGTTCCGACTCCATTGAATGCCTAATTTATTGTATTTGAAATATCTCCTCTTTTTACAGATAAGGGAGCCTCTTCCTTTGATGGTGCATCATCTTCCAATTGCAATAACCTTCGGATTTTTTAGTAATGAGAGCATCCTGGTGAGTAAGTTTTCCATTGGGACATCTCAAAACATTTTATTAACACTTGTCATCCACAGCTAACGTTGTGCAATCCTTAATCGAGATGAATTAAGTTAATAGATCCAACTCACAATGAGGAAGCTGTCATGAGTGGAAGAATGACTACAACGGTTAACGCAAACGGTGATATTTGTGCAATTCAAAAAGGCGGCGGTGAAGGCATCCCTCAAAGAGTTATCATGCAATGCTTACAACTTGCTACATCGAAGGCTGCGAGTATAACGAAGCAAATAAAAGACGTGGTAAGAATGTTTTCTTCAAGTTGCTTGTTACACAAATAACACATTTAACCCATGAAACCTTCTATTGTTTGTTGCACACTTTGAGTTTCTTCGATATGAATCAACGTAGGTTGAAGCGTTCAACACAGAAAGAGCATTACGAAAGATCAAGCGCCACCCTACGTCTACCGGCGTTGATGTTAGAGAGAAACAGAACCAGTAGTAAGTTGGGTCACCAGAAAGGTAAGTACTATGGAGGGAGGGAAAGTGATTGAAGATCCCAATTCATTACTTCTTGTTTCTTGTGTAATTTTAGTGTTTGGATCTTCAGAACTTTCTGTATTTGAGTTAATTATGTGTTTTCTTTTTTATAAAAGATTACATTATTCTAGGAATTTAGGTTTTACACCCCTAAACTATACCATTTGTACTGAGTTGCCCTACGGGACGTGTTTGACTAAATACCATGGGACTTTAAGTTAAAAAAGGTAAATTGGCAGTTTTATTTTTATTCATTTTAATCCTTAAAAAGTCTTTACTTTTTTTCGAGTCGAATTGAATAAAAAAAATGTTAGACCGAATCAAAATGAATTAAAAAAAGTTAAAAGTTTTTGAATCGATGTATTATATTTTACAATTTAAATTTTATTTAAATTTTTTTAATTTGAGTTAAATTTGAGTCAAGTCGAGTTTTTGAGTTTTTATACAAATTTAATTATAATTATTTTTAGTAAAATTTGATTTATTTTAAATGATTTTCTTTTAATTATATAATATATGTGCGCGCGCACGTACATATATATATATTCATAATTTTTTACATATGATATATATTTTTTGTACTGGTATGTATATTAAAATAATTGAGAGATCCGATTCAAATTTAAAAATAAATACATTAATTACTATAATTTTAAAGTTTTTTAAGTTTTTATTTTATAAATTAAATTTTATTTTAAAAAATTAAGTTGAATTTATGATATTTCAAATAAAAAATAATCTATATTTTTTCTTGTCTTGAATCGAATTAAAATATTTATTTTTTATTGAATTTTAAACTTTATACTCAAGTTTTTTTTTAAAAAAATTTCCATTTATTTTATTTTGATTTTTTTATCCCGATCACTCTTTTTTTCCTTCGTTTCTTGATTCTCGAACACTTTAGCCCAAAGACCAGTGTCTATTTTGCAAAACATAATAAAAACCTTTCAAAAGTCCAAGTAAATTTATGGTATTCTCTTCTCCTTAAGGATGTATTTTCACTTGATTCTTCTATTTCGTTTGTATTAATTTAATTTTGTGTTAAGAAACCATTTATATAAGGGTAAACTATCCCAGTGACCACCCAACTATTTGGGATACCTATTTTGGTCACCTAATTAAAGAACTCGTCAATCAGGTAACCCAACTTTAAAACCCTACCTATTTTGGTCACTGTCGTTAAAATTCTGACAGAAAAATTAACAGCAATGACGTGACTGTTAATTAAAATTTATAAAATTACACATTTAATCCTCTAATTTATTTATTATTTTAATTTAATCCTAATTTTATTTATTAATTTTTTTTTTATTATTTAATATATTTTTCTCTTCAATCAAGTAGTGACACATGTCACCACCTGATTGGTGAGAAAGAGAGGAAGAAATAAAAATTTGGTATTGAGCATGGGAATAGAACCTAGGTTTATAACATGAAAATCAAGCATGCTAACCATTAGGCCAAGCTTCGATTTATGCAACAATATTGTAGCATAAAGTATTTAAGGGTTCGAATACAATAGAGTAAATATAGTTTAAAGGGTTCGAATACAATAGAGTAAATATAGTTTAAAGGGTTCGAATACAATTTTAATAAAAAAAACATACTTGATATTAAATATACCCTTAAAAATATTCGAATAAAAAATATACAAATAAAATATTCGTATCATAAATATTCGAATAAAAATATATGAATAAAAATATTCGTATAGTAAATATTCAAATAAAAAATATACGAATAAAAATATTCGTATAATAAATATTTGAATAAAAATATACGAATAAAAATATTCAAATACTTATGAATATTTATTATACGAATATTTTTATTCATATATTTTTATTCGAATATTTATCATACGAATATTTTTATTCGTATATTTTTTATTCAAATATTTATTATATGAATATTTATTATACGAATATTTTTATTCGTATATTTTTATTCGAATATTTTTATTCGTATATTTAATATCAAATATGCTTTTATTTTTATTAAAATTGTATTTGAACCCTTTAAAATTGTATTCCCATCTATGTGTACAACCATGTGTCCATGATTTTGTCCAAAAATATTCGTCTATTGTATTCGAACCCAATTAATTGGGTGGTCACTGGATAGTTTACCTTAAATATATTATAAATAATAAATAAAAATAAATTAATAAATAAAATTAATCATCCAATTCGCTGGTAACACGTGTCATCAATCGATTGGATGATTAATTTTTTTTATTAATTTAAAATTAAGATTAAATTAAAATAATAAATAAATTAGAGGGATTAAATGTATAATTTTAAAGATTTTAATTAACAGCCACGTCACTGTTGTTAACTTTTCTATTAGAATTTTAACGGCAGTGGCCAAAATAGGTAGGATTTCAAAGTTGGATTACCTGATTGACGAGTTTGATAAGTGCTCAACTCACTATCACTTTTTACACCTTTTATGGGCATTAATCACTTAAATTACACCCACTCGGACCAATGCATATACTTAATGTGATTATTTAGAAGTTATGCTTATAAAGATGATATTTACAGAAAAGGCAAGTTTTACTACATTTTTACATCTGTGCAGGAAAAACTAGTGCCGCGGCAGCAACATGGCCGAGGCAGGATCTGATGCCGAGGTACCAGCTGAGAGACATGAAGCGATACTGTAGGCGATCGGAAAAGAAAAATCCAAGGGATGTTTCTGGACATGCAACACATGGATCGGAGCTGGTTAGCACGAGGAAAAGCCCAAGACAAGGCCACGCGGGAAAGCTTCTTAGTTAGAATAAACTTGGAAATATTTTATTTATGTACATGACTTGTTCCCTACTCCAAGTTGTATTCTACTTAGGAAAGGTTTGCCCTAGGCCAAGCCTATATAAGACCTAGCCGTCTAAGGGAATAGGAGAGCCGATTCTTAGAGAGTTTACCCTAAGACTCAATGTTTTCTTTCTCTCAAATTATGTTCTAAGCTTTCTTAAGGTTTAGGTGAAGGTTGCTAAGTATTTGTGAGAGGAGATTGTACTTTGTTCTTTGTTTCAATGCAATAAAACTATCAAGGTTTGCTTATCCTTTGCCATTCCTTGTTCTTGCATTCAAGCTCGGGAGAGAAGTTTGTGAGTAACCCATTTATCTAGACTCGGGAGAGTTAGATTAACGAAAAGGATAAGTACGGTGTTTCAATCGTGAAATACTAACTCGGCCTAGGGATAGGTTAAGAGTTTCAGCGGCTAAAAGAAGTGTGAGATTAGTTGGTGGGTATAATTGATTCACGCCGGGAGGTATCATCAAGGACTAGTCATCAACAGTACTTCGACTTAGAGATAAGCGGAGTAATCCAAGGACACTTTGCCGAACTTTGGTAAAGTCCAACCACGAGCAAGGGATTGCCGCGGCGGACAAGTATTTTCGCTGCCAAGGCAGTAATCTGCAATACTGCCGAGGCAGTGATATACAATTGCATTGGACAGAGACAAGTCAATCAAATCCACAATACAACGCAACTGGATCCTGACCTCCCTCTATTAATCAAATCTCACTCTTTATTCTCAGTTTTCTTTATTTCAATTTATTTAGTTTCATCAAACTCCAAATTACTTGTGTCTTTATTTTTACAGAACAAGAAGACGAAGGAAGCATATTAAGTATACCAATCCCTGTGGAGACGATAAATGATTATACTAATCACTTTATTACTTGCGATGTGTCCACTTGCACCAATTGCGCACTTTTGACACGCAACAGAGTTCTTTAGTTGTGTGGCCAAAATAGGTATCCCCAAATAGTTGGTAGTCACTGGGGTAGTTTACCCTTTATTTAATGTATTTTTAGTTATTAATGCGGAGTGACGGTTTATGGGATAGTTCAAATTTGAATTCGATTTGAATTCAATCTAAAAAAATTATTCAAATCTTAAAAAAAAGTTTAAATTTGAATCTAGAAAAAAGTTTGAGTCCTAATAAGAGGTGGATCGGATATGGATATCATCGTGATCTGATCCAAATTCAATCTGAATCTATATTCGATATAAGTTCGATTCATATATAAATCTAAATAAAAATATTTAAAATTCTTAAATTTAAAAATATAGAGATATATACTAAAATTCTAATTAAGTTTATATATGATTAATATTTTAGATGAGAATTCTATTTATATTTTTCTCTTATTTTTATAGGTTTTTAATTGAAGTTTGAGTCGTTTATTTAATTTATTTTATATTGGATTATATTATTTGTTGAGATTTGTTTGTGCTATTCATTTAAATATATTTGTTTAATAAAAATATTTTTTATTTAAAGATATTTGTTTGAGTTGTTATTTTTAAAGAAAATAATTATATGTAGATTTTTTGAATTTGAATTTGGATTTAAGATGTTTTATTGAATTGAACTTAAATTTATATATTTGGGTTTAAATTTTTTTGAAAGTTTGGTTATTAATTGGATTAGACTTGAACTTTATAAAATTTGATTTAAATCCGATTCATTAACATCCCTACACTTTAGTGACCATCTTTTGAAGGATTAATACAAGCCTATAAAATTCACAGTTAAAATTTAAGACATGATAAAACATAAATATTAAAAATTAAAAAGATAAATTTAAAATTAAATATATATAACAAATAAAAATAAAAAATTATGCGTGGTGCCGGGGGCACTCCCAAAAGATACATAATTTCGTATTCATATCTGTATCAGAGTATCAAATATAAAATTATCAACCGATTATCTTCGTTTAAAAAAAAAAACTCTCCCAGAGAATTTTAGAAGAAATATTTGTATTGAATTGAATTTTTTTTTCAAAGAAAATAATGTTATAAATTTTTTGAAAATTAAAATTTAGCCCTTAAGTGTGACATTTTGAGTATGGGATTTGGAGGATCCCGATGCTGTGTGGACGCAAGCCTCAAATCCCGGATGCAGGATCTCGATGTTGTGTGGATGCGGGCCTCATCCTTGAGTATGGGATCCCGATGATGTGTGGACGCGGGCCCTGCTCGTAGTGTAGGATCCCAATGCTGTGTGGACGCGGGCCCTGCTCGTAGTGTAGGATCCCAATGATGTGTGCGTCATTATACATTCATTTATGCCATGCGGTAGGCAAGCATGCTAGATCATCATATCATGCACGATATTTATATGTTCTGCTTTACTGCTTATAATATGCATGATGTTGGCCGAGTTCGGCATACTCACTGAGCTTTTGTAGCTCAGCGTTCGAAATGTGTTTTCGTGCGTAGGTTAGGTGAAGTCGGTTCGTGGAGCACCATCAAGGTTGGATTTCAACATCAGCCATGTTGTTAGAGTACATTTATTAGATTTAGTGGGCTAGTACTATGTCGAACCCTATGTAATGTAACTCTGTTTATTTTTAATATGGGTCGAATGTTTTAAATGGTTTGTAATATTTTGGAGCTCCGATTTCTTTAAATTATTTTGGGCTTATGTCTTAACTCGAATGGATTTTATGAATCACATTTGGGCTTGGGTTTAGATTATTTAATGGGCTTTGAAATGAAATTTTGAAATACAGGTTATGTGCCGGAGGCCCAATGTGACATCCGGGTTGGGGTGTTACAAAATCTGTTGAGTTGATCAATCAATATAGTTAGCCAAGAGAGAGAGTGAATTGGCTAATAAAAATTTGTTGGAAGATTTTCAGTGAAAATGGAGAAAATTAAGGACACAAGATTTACAGTGGTTCAAGCTTCAAAAAAAGCTCTACATCCACTACCTTAGCTCCCACTAAAGATTTTAAACCAATTCACTAGATAATTCGACCTTTTTCTCGATTTAAGGGATAACCGTTACAAATCGAATCAATCATTCTACCCAAAGATTGATTCAAACTCTCAAGATTACAAATGAAAGAAAGGCAAATATTATATCTCTCAAAAAGATAAATATTGCCCAATTACAATAAAAACACTCCCCAAACTCAAACAAAGAATTTCAATGAAAGTTACAAGAGTTGGGTACAAGAATTTGCAATTAAGTGCTTTAGAGTTGGGTTGGAATGCTTGGATGTTGCTTGAGGTTCAATAGTTGTTAATGTTGCTTAAAATGCTTCATTTTATACCTTCTCATTGATATCTAATCGTTGGGGTTGTTGGAAACATAAATTAAGACGTTGGAGCTTCATCTTTCCACCATAAATGCACTTCTGCAACAAGTGGTTTCGAAACACAGACTACCTGTTTCAAAACAGTACACAAAGAGAAAGAGACGTTGTGCATTTATTAAGGGTTGTATCGAAACGGGTTTCGATAACTGAAGTAAACTGTGAGCATTGGTATCAAAACGAGTATCGAAATGGATGAACTACCATTTAAAGCTCAACTAACACCAACGGTCAAAATATTTAAGTCTTAAAAGAGTCGTTGGGATTTTTGTTGGTATCGATACTGGTATCGAAACGCCTAGTCATCATTTAAAAATATTTAAAAATTAAAGACCAGTTTCGATATAAGGTTCGAAACATTTATTGGCAGTGTAGTTTCGGTATCGGAACGTGATTCAAAACTTGTTCTAAACTCAAGAACATTCTTTAAAAAATAAAGGGGCGGTATCGATACTTGTTTGATCAGTATCGAAACGCTCGTTCTGAAAACACTTAAAAAATATTTTAATGTTCTTGGTTTGGCTTGAAATTTTGTTTTTGACTTAAGGACTTAAAAATTTATTTCAAAATGGTCCTTAAACATATTTGTTATATCAAAATCAATTTTAGTTTTACAATCTCCCCCTTTTTGACATAACAAAACCAACCTAAATTTTTAAGTTTGAAAAAACTTGAAATCTCCCCCTTAATTGTTGCATAGCTTTAAAAAATTGTACCTTTAACTTCTCTCTCTTTTTGTTAGATCAGAATCAATATAAGATAAAGTACAAAAGCATTAAAGGATATACCAAGCATGCAATTAAAATTCAAACATACCATAGTATTAATTATAATTAAAATCCAACATAAAAGTCAAAGCATACTTAATGAAATAAAATAGATGTATAAGTCTTAAAATGAAATGAAAATGCAACTTAAGCCTAAGAAAAACATAACTAGTCTTAATAAGCCTTAGCAAAGCAAAGATAAACTAAGATCACTCATCGCCATCTCCATCACCATCCTCACCTTCATCATCGTCACCGCCATCGTCATCATTGTTGGAAGCATTGTGAAGACGCCTACGAGCTTCAAGAGAGAGACACATGAAAAGGTTTTGATTCTCCAAACTCGTCAACCTTGTATCCATAGCATCAAGACGAGAGTCGAAGTGAGTGGTAAAGGAATCAAACCGAGCATCCATGCTATCAAACCTTGAAGTGAGAAAAGCCATCATCTCGGCATTAGGAGCAACTTGTTGAATCGGCTCCAGATCAACGGGAGGAGGAGGAGCACCTCGAACCCATTCACCATTAAGAAACTGAAAATGAGAACGATTGAGAGAAGTCTCTTCGATGGGTTCTTTGACAGACTCCACGAGGTCATAGGAGCAATCGATTCCCAAATGCACAAAGATAGATCTAAGAACACAAGCATAGGAAAACGATCGAACCAAAGGAGTTGAGCGATTCTTGACTTGCCAAACCATATCGGCAAAGATAATTTGAGCAAGGTTTGGACGTTGAGTTTGACAGAAGCAATTTAACCAAAAACTGTCCACTTGACGAATCCAAGAATACTTACCATTTGATGGACGAATTCACCAAGAGATGATAAGATGCAAGAACCGATCATGGACGTCTAGATTCATGACTGAGCCGGTGAAGGTGTCAAGAGAATTCTCATCCTCAATGCCCTCATCCTCAAGACCAAACACATCAACAAAGGTTTCAACATCGATACGAAAGGTTTGTCCCAAGAGGAAAGACTCGATGACAACCACCTTGGTCTTGTCTTTCGAAAGAATGCAAGAAGCATTAGCATAAAATAAGAGGACAATAGTAGGATAAAACTTGCCGGTTGATGAGAGAAAAGTCATGAACTTTCAATCATTTAGAAGATGAAGATAGCGAAATTGGAATTTGATTGAGTTCATGAAGTTCACATCCACGCAACGCTCCTTCTTAAGCGTGTGGTTGTGAAAGTGTTGGAAATTGTCGATTTTCGAGTGATCATCCAAACTCCTTTCGAAGACCACTTGAATATCGGCTTTGGAAGCATGGGCAACGGATGAAGAACTACCTCCTTCAGTACGTTAGCGCTTTTTCGGTGTCATGATCTAATGATTAAAATGATTAAGGATTAGTTTTAGGCACTTAAAAACATATATGCTCTATAAACCTTATTCAATCCTATTAATCAATAATTCAAGGATTTTGAGATTTTAAAAATTATTTGAAAAACTAATTAAAAAATATGATGAAAATAATTTACATTCGAATGAAAAATTTTTGATTTTGAAAAAGTTTTTGTAGGATTATGAAAACCCATACAATAAGCATTCAAAATATGTTCAAAATCTAAATTTTAACATCCTAAAAATCAACGAAAATAAAATTTTTCAAAAATTACCTTTAATATGGATTAGGATGAATTTGTGGTTTTTGAAGCACCAAAAATCGATATTGCCTTAGCCTTGATGTTGTGATGTAAATCCCTCAAGAAAACCGTTTGATTTTATGATAGAAATTGATGAATTGAGGGTTTTTATAGATATATTTTCGGCTAGGGTTTGAGAGAGGGGTTTTGATGTGTTTTAAATAGAGTGAAATTAGGTTTGGGGTATTTTAAAATCAATCTACCGTCGAGCGTTTCGATACGCCCTAAGAGGCATTTCGAAACAGCCTGTTCCGATACACTTCCAAACCATATCGAAACCACTAGTATCGAAACACATTTTGGGCATTTTGATACCAAGTTTACCCATAAAAGATTTTGGCAATCATGAAGAACAAGTATCGAAACCGATAAAAGGTGTTTCGATACCCCTTAGCTAGGCTTTGCATTTTAGGCTTCTAAAGAACTAGAAATGAGTTTCTAAAGTCCCTAGAAGCATGCATATGATGTTATGACATGATTAAAATTCATAAACAAGTTCATGCTTCCCCTAACAACATGCATAGAAGAAACAAAATGCAAAATAACATAGGCTTGATTGCAAACAAGATTCAAGCATATTTTGTACAAAAATAACACTTAAGCGGTCAAGATAAGCTAGATAAGCCTAACTCTCTCCTAAGGGTCCAAAAATGTTCTTTATCTAAAGGTTTGGTAAAGATGTCCGCTAATTGATTTAAGGTGTCAACAAACTCTAGAACAACATCTTTTTTAGACACATGATCTCTAATGAAGTGATGTCTAATTTCTATGTGTTTAGTTATAGAATTTTCAATGGGGTTCTTAGTAAGACATATAGCACTAGTGTTATCACATTTTAGAGGTATAGTTTCAACTATAATGCCATAATCTAAGAGTTGTTGCTTCATCCAAAGGACTTGAGCACAACAACTCCCTAAGGATATGTACTCCGCTTCGGTGGTAGATATTTTGTTTCTTAGAGAACCAAGATATGAGCATACTACTTAAGAATTGACATGTTCTGGATGTACTTTTCCTATCTATCTTACAACCCCCATAATCCGCATCCAAATAAGCATGAAGATTAAAGGAGGATTCTTTAGGATACCAAAAACCTAAACAAGGTATGTCTCTAAGGTACCTAAAAATTCTCTTAATGGCTACTAAGTGTGATTCTCTAGGAATAGCTTGAAACCTAGCACACAAGAAAACACTAAACATAATATCCGGTCTACTTGTGGTAAGGTAAAGCAAAGAATCTATCATAGATCTATATAATTTAGAATCAACACACTTACTTCCTTCATCCTTGTCAAACTAGGTTGATGAGCTCATAGGAGTGGCTTGAGGGTTCACATTCTCCAAGCCAAACTTCTTGAGCATATCCTTGATGTATTTTGCTTGATTGATGAAGGCGTGATCTTTCCTTTGCTTAATTTGAAGTCCCAAAAAGAAAGAGAGCTCCCCCATCATGCTCATATCGAATTCACCTTGTATTAACTTAGAAAATTCTGGACAATAACATTCATTATTAGAACTAAAAATAATATCATCAACATAAATTTGAACTACTAAGATGTCATTTTAAACATTTTTTATAAAAGTGTAGTGTCCACCTTCCCTTTTTCAAAGCCTTTTTCAATCAAAAAATTTGAAAGCATTTCATACCAAGCTCTAAGAGCTTGTTTCAAACCATATAAGGCTTTAGTTAATTTAGAAACATGGTTTGGAAATTTTGGATCTTTAAAACCTGATGGTTGTTCAACATACACTTCTTCATTTATAAATCCATTTAGAAAAGCGCTTTTGACATCCATTTGAAAAAGCTTGAAATCATGATAACATGCAAAATGCAAGTAACATCTAATAGCTTTCATTCTAGCTACGGGTGCATAAGTTTCATCGAAATCTATTCCCTCTTCTTGAGTGTAATATTAAGCAACTAATCTAGCTTTATTTCTCACAATGTTACCACTCTCATCTAGTTTATTTCTAAAGACCCATTTAGTTCCTATAGTAGATTTATTACTAGGCCTATCAACTAATGTCCATACATTACTTCTCTCAAATTGATTTAATTCTTCTTGCATAGCCAATATCCAAAAGTCATCATCTAAAGCTTCATTGATATTTTTAGGCTCTATGCATGAGATAAATTCAATATGATTCATTAATCTAAAAGAAGAACGAGTAGTTACCCCCTTGGATGGATCACCCAAGATTTCACCACTCTTGACATAGTTGAACTCTCTTGGATAGCTCACTTCCCTTTCTTCAAGCTTTACATCTCCTAAAGCTTCTATTGGAGGATCTTGAGTTTCCTCATTGGTTGGAACCCTATCCACCTTTGATACTTGTCCCTCATCAATGGTTTCAATGATTCCTACATCATCGTCATCACAAGAATCCTTCCTAGGAAGGAGATTATCATCGAAAACCACATGTATAGACTCTTCTACAAATAAGGTTCTTTTGTTAAAAACTCTATTAGCCTTTGAATGTTGAGAATATCCAAGAAAAATTGCTTCATCACTTTTTGCATCAAATTTACCTAAATTATCCTTTCTATTGTTTAAAAAAAACACTTGCACCCAAAAGGGTGAAAATAGTTAATGTTAGGCTTTTTGGATTTTAAAATCTCACAGAGAGTTTTCTTTAAAATTGACCTAATCATTATACGATTTATAATATAATAAGAAGTGTTTGTGGCTTCCGCCAAAAATACTTAGGTAAATTGTTTTCACAAAGCATGGTCCTATTCATTTCTTTTAAAGTTCTATTTTTCCTCTCAACAACCCTATTTTGTTGAGGAGTGCGAGGAGCCAAAAAATTATGGCTAATCCCATTTTCATTACAAAATTTCTCAAAACCTAGATTTTGAAATTTGGTTCCATGATCACTTCTAATATGAGAAATTCTTTGATCAAGATCATTTTGAGAAACATTTGAAAATGTGATGAACTTTTCTAAGGCTTCATCTTTAGTACTCAAAAATAGAACCCAAGTGTATCTAAAGTAATCATTAATAATAACAAATGCATATGATTTTCCACCCAAGCTAGTTATACTAATAGGTCCAAAGAGATCCATATGGATTAATTGTAATACTCTACTAGTTGAAACATCATTAATAGACTTAAAAGAAACTCATTTTTGTTTACCCTTAACACATACATCACATATTTTATCTAAAGAGAATTTAAGCTTAGGTAAACATCTAACTAGATTTTGGGAAACTAGTTTCTCTAAAACACTTATGCTAGCATGCCCTAGTTTCCTATGCCATAACCATGCATCATTTTCATCACTAGCAACTAAGCATGTATGAGAAAGTTTTATATCATCTAGATGCACCATATAGATATTTCCTATGTGATGACCTATGAGCATTGTTTTATTAGATTCTATGTCTATTATTTTGCAACCACACCTATTAAAAGACACATAGAACCCTTTATCACAAAGTTGACTAATGCTCAATAAATTATGCTTAAGACCTTTAACAAGTAATACATTTTCAATGAGAATAGAAGAGTGATTACCAATAGAGCCAATACCCTCAATTTGGCCTTTGGAGTTGTCACCAAAAGTCACCACTCCACCACTTTTGATCTCTAACTCCTTAAATTGTTCCTTGTCTCCGGTCATATGACTTGAGCATCCACTATCAAGGTACGACATGTTTTGACTTGAAGCTTTAGCCTTGAAGCAATGCTCAACCTACAAACAAAGATTTAATTCTTGGTTTTTGGTACCCAAATCATCTTAGGTCCATGAGAGTTAGTTCCCAAAAGCTTGGTTCCCTTAGGAATCCAAGATGCAATGGCATGAATATTATTAGAAATAATAAGTTCCTTAGGAACCCATACACTCCTAATCATTATATGTCTAGCATGCCTATAGGAATTTCTTTGTTTGTGGTTTGAAAAATTCTTCTTCACATGGTTGGATTTTGAAGAACTTCTTTTTTCAAAATTTGGGCTACCAACCACTTTGATTTGTTCTTTGATTTCATTCACCATTTTGTGGTGATCCCCACTCAAGCTAAAAATAAGGTTGTTTAAATCTACAATTTCTTTTTGAAACAAAATTCAAATCATCTTTTAAACCAACAACATTTTTTTCAATCTCCAAATTCGTTTTTGTCAAAGAATCATTTTGTTCTTTTAAATCCAAAATGGTTTTCTTGTTTTTCAAAATAGATTCTTTGAATTTTGACACCAACTCATCATAAACATCTTGCAATTCATCATATGCATCATATAATTCATCGTAAGTAAGATCATT
This sequence comes from Abelmoschus esculentus, assembly GCA_035048815.1. Taxonomy (NCBI): domain Eukaryota; kingdom Viridiplantae; phylum Streptophyta; class Magnoliopsida; order Malvales; family Malvaceae; genus Abelmoschus; species Abelmoschus esculentus. Next base: position 641,885 of record JAUCBN010000061.1, on the reverse strand, counting down.
GCAAGATTGCTCAAGAGTTACCTTGGGCTCATCAAGAGCCATGAGACATAGGTTGGCCATTTCATTCTCTTCATCGGATGATGACTCCTCATCACTCCAAGTGGCAACGTGAGCTTTTTGTTTCTTCTTCTTCTTCTCAAAACCCTTCTTCTTGTATTGTGGGCAATCGGTCCTTATGTGACCGGGTTTTTTGCATTCATAGCAAATAATTTGATATTTCTCATCTTCTTTGACCTTTCCCTTAAATTTTTACTTTCTTTGGAATCTCCTATTCCGATTTGACCTCATGAGCCTTGTGAATCTTTTGGCTACCATATTCAATTCTTCAAGATCATCCTCTTCACTAATGTCAACCTCCTCTTGAGATGTTGAAGCTTTAAGAGCAATGCCTTGTTTCTTATTTTCTACTTCTCTCTTCCCAAGCTTCAAATCTTCTTTCTTCTTCTCTTCTTCTCTTTTTTTCTTTCTTCATGATCTCATGGGTGAGAAGAGATCCCACAAGAGCATCAAGCTTAAGAGTCTTGAGATCCTTTGCTTCAATGATAGTCGTTCTCTTGTTATCCTAAGACTCAGAAAGAGAATAGATGAGCTTCTGTACGAGCTTCTCCTCCGGAATGATCTCACCAAAACCCTTGAGACCATTTACGATCATCGAAAAACGATCAAACATTTTGGTGAAGTCTTCATTCGGCTCCATTTTGAAGTTCTCGTAATTGAGATTAAGAAGACCGATCTTAGTCTAACCGTTGGGGTTGTTGGAAACATAAATTGAGACATTGGAGCTTCATTTTCCCACCATAAATGCACTTCTGCAACAAGTGGTTTCAAAACACGGACTACCTGTTTCGAAACAGTACACAAATAGAAAAAGACATTGTGCATTTATTAAGGGGTGTATCGAAACGGGTTTCGATACCTAAAGTAAACTGTGAGCATCGGTATCGAAACGGGTATCAAAACGGACCAACTACCATTAAAGCTCAACTGACACCAACGATCAAAGTATTTAAGTCTTTAAAAGAGCCGTTGGGATTTTTGCGGTATCGATACTGGTATTGAAACGCCTAGTCATCATTTCAAAATATTTAAAAATTAAAGACCAGTTTCGATACAAGGTAAGAAACATTTGTTGGCAGTGTAGTTTCGGTATCGGAACGTGTTTCGAAACTTGTTCTAAACTCAAGAACATTCTTTAAAAAATAAAGGGGGGTATCGATACCTGTTTGATCATTATCGAAACGCTCGTTCTGAAAACACTTAGAAAATATTTTAATGTTCTTGGTTTGGCTTGAAATTTTGTTTTTGACTTAAGGACTTAAAAATTTATTTCAAAATCGTCCTTAAACATATTTGTTGTATCAAAATCAATTTTAGTTTTACAAAATCTGTCGAGTCCACTGAAATGCCATCCCTAGATGTATGTGTATTATTCTCTTATAGACATAACCAATTATTAGTTTCTAACCGTGGGATGAATGAAATTCGATATATAAATTTGTTATTATAAGAATAGAAAAACTTGTATTGTGTCGATTAAATTATATAGGAATTCTTGAATCTAAAAGTTAAGGATAAGAAGTTCTTCATTCCCAAAATAGACTAATCACTTAAAATAACAAAACAAATTAAATTTTTCGAGAAGTGCACAATTGTATAGATATGATCCTCATTATGCATCTTGATCAATTGAGTTATTTCTTTATAAATTTTTATATGTAATTTTTATTGATGTATTTTCAATTATTCTTTTATCATTACATGACAAAAGAAATTTAAATTCAACTTTTTAAATCTAATTATAATATAATCCAATCAATTATCGAACACATTTCCAAAGAGATATTTTAAGAATTTAAGCTCGAATAAAAAACTTTTATATTTTTCCTATTTTTGAGTTACAGATTACAACCAATTTATAATAAATTCATGATTGAGTTGGCATCATAGGTTAATTAAATACCAATTTAGTCGAAAATATAAAAAATTCATTCTTTGAAATAACAACAAATATTATTATAATAATATTTTTGAATTTCCACATTCTTATATAACCTTTAAATAAAACAACTAAAACTCATTACTTAATATTCAAATCCATTATTAATGAATTCCTATACAAATCTTTTACCATTCCACTGATAACCATTTGTTGAAAGAATTTATATATATTTTTTAACATAATTTTTTTACTCGTTCGAAATTCATATTTTTAACATTTTAATAATATAAAAATAATACTAATTTGATTTTCTCAAAATAAATATCATCCGCTTTATATTATCTATACACTCATTTGCCCTCAACTTGCGGAGAAATTATTCTATGAATCGGTTTTACCACATCATTTATGGTCTTGTAACCCTTAAATCCGACCTAGAAGAAATAGGTCGAATATAAAAAGTCACATTTGAAAACTTTACCCTCAAGAAAACCAAATTTTAAAAAAATATATTTTAATTTAAAATAAAACCATAGTGATAACATAAATATCTCAAACTTTTTAAAATAATAAATAATAACCTGAATATATAAAAATATTTCGTTTTGATAATGAAATAACTAAATAAAATCTGAGATCCTCCAAGTACCACATCGTCTAAAGTTTAAAGATCTGTAAAAGAAAAACTAAGAGGGGTAAGCTAAAGAGCTTAGTGTGTCTTTAAGGTGCAGATAAAAATCACAAAACACGGTTTATAAAATTATTTTTCAAAGTAATATTTCAAAAAAAATACGGTTCACATAAATAATTTTGTCAAGAGTAAAGTTTTGAAAAAAAATGCAAATCATGATGTATGAATGATATCATACGCACAACACAAATCCCAACTATAGCGTCACTAGTCCGAATGGAGGAGTTCCCCAGAACCCTCACCTACAACGTCACCAAAATCCGAGAATGGTCTTAGGCTTCGAAAAAGTTGTCACGACTTCTTCCGTACAAAATCCCATCTCATACACATAATATGATGTAACATGATTTGAAAATCCGAAAACAGCCAAAATTCAATCCGAAATCACAATTTATCCGAAATCTCAATTTGTCCGGAAACACAAATTCACAGGATATAAAAATCACATTTACTTTCAAAAGTGTAAGATCTCAAATCTAAAAATTTTCATATATTTCTCAAATCATAATGACATGTATGCATGATAACACAAGTGCACAATCAGTCACAATAGAAAAATTAGACATGCTAACAAAACACGGGTATTTTTCAAAAACACAAAATATTAAACATGTCACAGAAAAATATATTTTTCGGAAAAACATATAGCACCGTTAAGAAAACACACCTTAGCCAAAGCGACTCAATCTACTGAATAATATGGTCTTGAATTCGAACAGAAATAAACAAAGAATACATATGCTTTAGAGAAACTTGATGGAAGAAAAAAAATGTAGAATTTTCTTTTAGACCATAATATGTATTTATAGAGAAAAATAACTAATTCTAATTAGAATTCTATTACATCACATAATAAATATAATAAATATTAGTAAAAAAATGTTAAAGAATTTTAAAAAAAATTCTTTCTTATATGAAACTTTATATAATATATAAATAATATATTATAATAAATAAAGAGTTTTGATAAACCAATAATTAAAATAAAGTAATATTTTTAATAAAAAATAACTAATTTTAATAGAATCGAAATTTTTAGAATTTAATTTAAAAACAAACAAGATATTCAAGAGTTCTCAAAATTCAAAACATCACTTTAACTTTAAAACTTTAAATTCACATTTAAAACTTTCAAAACTTTACAATCTTATCCCAAAAATTTTCCTTAAATTTAGAAAATCAATTTAAAAACCAAAAAAAAAAATTAGGGTTTCAAAAATTAAGAATCTGAAAACTAGGGTTTTTAATTGGAGATTTCAAAATTAGGTTTTAAATTTAGAAATAATTTTAGGGTGTTACAAAATTAATTGGCTAATTTTTAGTAGTTAAGGATCATGGATAACGTGGTAAAATTGATCCATAAAATAATTTCTCCAACTTGTCATGTGTACTTGATTTATTCTAATTAAATGGAAAAGAAACTCCAAGCTGATGATCTAAAAAATTAATCATAAAGATCCACCGATTGACCTAGTAGTCAAGGATACTCATTATTTAAAAATAAATAAATAAATAAATAAATAAATTTAATCAAATAAATAAATAAATAAGTAAAAGAAAGAGCTAAAATCATGACTTTAATTTTTTAATAATTTCTATTGAAGAGAAAATAATTTTACTCTTATTAGATAATGAACTTATAATTTAAAAGAACGAAAAATATCGTGTCGAAAATTTTAACTATATATTGTAAAAATTATTGACAAAATGCTTAACTAAATTACTATTAAAAATATTATAAGTTAGTATAAGGATAAAATTACTATCTAGTTTTTTAAAAATGTATATAATTTATTATTAATTTAGATATTTTAAAATAGTTTATTCTATAAATAATATTGAATTTCACTACTTTTAATAATTAAGAATGATATAAACATCCATCACACATCCCATGATTAAAATTTACCTAATATTTTAATTGTGATGCATGTAGAGATCGGTACATGTTAGATTGAGTTTTTGGTTGACCCAATTTCAATCTAAAAATAATTATTATAAATTTGACCAGATCATATTCTTTTAAAAAATCAATTTGATTTGACTTAAAAATTTTATACTTCAACTTAAACTACCCAACCTAATCTATAAAAAATATTTTATGAACTTAGTTGTAAAAATTAAATTTTAGATGTTTGTTTATAAAAAATAATTAATTTTAGGAATTTGATTTAAAAAAAAATTATAAAGGCCTAATTATAAAAACGTATAAAGAAAGGTATAATTGAAAACTATCCTTACAAATATAAGAAAATTATCTATTACTCCCGAGTAAGTCATATCAAGTTTTTTTAGCCTAAAATCAAACCTAAACCTTAATACAAAACATTGACCGAACTTGAATCCTATAATTTTTACAAAAAAATTGATTGGATTGCACTAGATCAGATTGAAATCTGTCGAGTTTAATGATATGTTGAAGAACTATATGTTTTAATATAATAATTAAAAAATAGTTTTAGACTAATTTGAAAAGATTATAAAATTATGCTAAGTCCAAACAACTTGAAAATATGTTTAAAATGGTTTCATAGGCTTTTAACATAATTTAAAAAGCTTTTAAATGGACAAAATATCAAATTTATAAGGCTTGTATCGATACATCATTGTTCCATATCGATACACGTACGTAAAACAATTTTCCAAAAATGAAACCATGTAGAGGTATTGATATCATTATCTTTGGTATCGATACCCCCAGTATCGTTATCCCTATCTTTGGTTTCATACCGCTTATGTTTTTCTCCAACGACTCTTTCTAGTTTTGATCGATATCAATACCCTTTTACGAGTGCAGATATGCTTGAAAATTGATCCCAACAGCTCCAAATCAATCCCAAAGGTCACTAACGTCTAGAAGCTCATTTGTGATGATAAAAGATACCTTCAAGCATCATGCAGAGACTAATGCTCCCATTGTCAACAACATACTATAAAAGAAATGTCTTAGTGCTCAATTTCCTATCTTTGGGTAAAAAAAATACTTGTGATCTTAATTGTTAATGTATGCTCAAGTGTATTGGGTTTAGGTGAGTGCTTAGAGAGCAAACAGTCAGCCTCGTTAGAAGGATTACTAGTTTGCTTTGATTTCTTTGTCAGAGAGGATTCCTAAAGTTCGGTTTGTGAACTTTGGACACTAGATTCGGAGAATTGAATCTTGGTTGTAAGTTTAACCATTTATCCGCAAAGAAAAAGATTCTTAGTAAATTTGGAAAATTCTTAATCAATATCAACAACCCTCAATTTCATATATAGGGATAATAAGAATCATACTTCAATATAACTTTAGTATAACTAAAGGAATACCAATAGACAATTCAACTCCAAGCTACAAACTAACATCAACTTAGTTAATTAAAAAATCCATTGAATGAATAATTAGCATAAATGCCATTCTCAATATAATATCTCATCCTCATTGCTCTCTCACTACTACTAATGTTATAAAGACATACTTGAGCTTTCACTTGGCAGTTACTTGGATCCTTGTTTTCCTCTTTTCTGCCTCAACTTTATTTACTCTGCACTGCAAGGTAATTGAGAGGGTAAGCATATGCTTAGTGAGTGAATAAAAAAAGTATAAAAACACCTTGTAATGGAGCCTATATCAAACCGATTTCATCAATTTAAAAACTAAGTCATGCTCTATAAAATAATCACTAATGGCTAACAATGCCACCAATAGTAAAAATCAGTAAGTGTTTCATCACGTGGTGTTAAGCCACAAAACTCAAGGCTTACATGCTTTACTTAGTAAGGCCTATAAAATGTTTGAACTCAATGTTAAATACTCACAAACTCTGCTTGCAATAAAATCAGTAAAAACATTACACTTGCATTTTCTCATGTTGATATTAGTGATTCTATTAGTCTTACCTCTAATCGTTGGGATAAACGGAAACTCACATGAAGGGATAATGCTAAAATATGCCATTTATGGGACTATACCGTCACCATACCCCATATGAGGGCTAAACCACCACTCATACTCGTATAAGCTAAACTCATGCACACAATGGATTACCTCCAATCATGTTTCCCACCTGAGCTTCCAGGATAGGCTACGCTTAAATGCAATACAACACATATACCACAATTCAAGCAATAACTCTAAAGCATCACTAAGGAATTTACTCACATATACAGATTTTATAATTATAAACAGTGCACTAACATCATATCGATCGATCGACCTAGCCCTATAACATCATCTCAAAATCCAACACAAAACAAAACCAATGCTCAACTTTTCAAGTTAAAACAGTATGTAACCACATGCATCCCACTTTCTCATGCATCAATAGTCATTAATTTCAAAAACCGGTAAAAATGAATTTTCTCATATTTTCAAAATAAAACCATGGGAGCATCATATACATACAATACTTTTTAAAAATATTCTCATGAGCATTAAACACATGCATAATTACATGTACAATTTACAATACGAGCATAACTTAAAACAATGCATAATATGGGAAACTTTAAGAAAGCAATACTTTAAACTTATTTACAAGTATAGGGAGGTTTTTCACACCTTCCCTAAACTCTCAAACCTTTGAAAATACTTTTAAAACACTTTTGTATAGACAACCCTCAAAATTCACTCATCGATTTACCGAAACTTGCTTGACAAGTCACCCGAAAACGCGATTTGGCTTTCCAATATCTTTCAAACTTGTTCCTGTACCTATGGACCTGATCCAAGCATCAAAACCAAAGGGTTTAGTGTATTAAAACTCACCCAAACATTCCTCAAGTCAGACTAATAGATGGAAACCCCTAAAAACCCCATAAAACTTAAACCAAAACTCATCAAAATCATCTCCAAACACCACCTAAACCTTATGTACGAGATTAGATACTTAAAATCACCTTAATTAAATCTAAAAACTTAAAGATTCATGTATTTAGGCATAAAAAATAGCCATGCAAAACCCTTGAACGAAATTCGAGAAAATAATGAAATTTTTATCAAGAAAATCGATTTTATTGATTCAAGATTTTAAAGATTGTTGCAATCATAAAAAACTTAGGAATTTCATTAAATAATTTTAGATTTCATAGGTTTGAATGATTCTCATCTCCAAAATTGATCCAACTCTCTTCCAAAGTTTAAAAACAAGTAAAAACGAAAAAAACAAAGAGATTTTGAAGAAGAAAAATATAAAGAATTAAACAAGCAATTTTTTATTGAAAAGATTAGTGTTTAAATTTGAAAATATAATGGATTAACTGCTTAGAAGAGGAGAAAACGAAATATTAAAAATAGGTTTTTATGAATTAAATTAAGTGACTTAGGTTATTTAATTAAAATTATGGGTTATGAGTTATTAAAATAGGCACTTGTAAGGCTTAGATCAACTAGGATTACAATTGGATCAAAGGCACTTAAAGATTCAAAGTTTTAGGTTAGTTTATGAAAATTTTCTCAAGTTTTCAATTTTCACAAAATAGTCACTAATTTCAAAATCTTAGGGATTAAAGGGTCAATTTTAAAAATTGATTTTACGTGAGTCAAATATATGTTAAATAAGAATTTTAGGATATTTTTTCATAATTTATTTTGACTTAAAACTAATTTTTAAGTATTTAATCTCAAATTAGGCTAAATCGACAAAACCGGTTCACTAACTTCTAAGCCCATTTTTGGGGCGTTACATCGAGTAGAACCGATTGAGAGGGTGCGAAGGCAAGGAGCTATTGAATTCCACGGGACGGGGCAAGACAATCCCGTGCAAGTTGACCATTGGATCATGAAGCAAATGAGGTTAAGGTCAAAAGATAAGCTATCGTGTGTTCTATCACTTTTGAAGGAAAATACACGAGAATGATGGGAGACAGTGGAGATTGGGTGGTATCTCAACCTAACAACTTGGGATGACTTTTTTGATTAGTTTGAGAAGAAGTATGTGGGTGAGACCCACATTGACACCTTGAGGGATCGGTTCACCCATCTTATGCAAGGGAACCATTCGGTCTTTGCTTATGAACAAGAGTTCATACAATTGAGTAGGTATGAATCAGAGTTTTTAGCCACGGCGAAGATGAGATATAAGAAGTTCTTGAGGGTTTTAAAAAGGACATCCATACTTATCTCACTGTTGCCCCACCTAAATTGTTTTTAGAGTTGACTGTTAGTGTCAAGTCCTTGGAGCAAGTACAAGGGTTGACTTATGGATCGTATTTCGTGTAAGGAGGTGCTAGTGGGAACAATTAGAACTACTCCAACAACTCTCAGTCCTACTCGAGAAGGTGTAGAAATCATTGGAATTAGAATAAAGGAGCTTTTCACCAGGGTTCAAGATCGAACCGTAGGTCTGAGTCGTCCGGTAGGAGGAGAAAGTCTATGTCTTCTTAGATGATGAGCTCGAAGAGTTCTCAGAAGAGTTCTAGTGTTCATCCTTACCCTTAGTGTGGGCGAAATCATAAAGGAGAATGTTGGGGAGTGGTTAGATGATGTGAGCGCGACTACGTTCCTAACATTATTTTCTACAACCTTATTCACACCGTTTGATAAAGGCAAGTTGTTTACATTCGAGAAGCTTTAATAAGCTTATTCTATCTTAATATGGGATCTTCAAACAAAGATCATATTTATAGAGGTGTATTTCAACCCGAAGGAGGAACCTCCACAATCATGAAGACCTTCAAGGATATTTCTAAGGGAGTTATTCCTTATTCCATGTTTTAATTATGCATGAATTTGCATGAGAAATTAAATTTTACATAAAATTACATTGCATTCAATAAACATGTTCTTCATTAAAGTTCATGGAGGGAGATGAACAATCACATCAAATTGGAATATGAGACATCTTGATCACTATTTTCGAACAAGATACGGGATGATTTGAGTCTTTAAGTCTTCTTGAAATTTATTCCTCTAATTCTTAGCTTTCCAACGCATTTTGAATCACCTCAATCCGATATCGAGAGATTAAGATATAGTCGATTTACTGAAGACAGTACAGGCTGTAATTTTATTACGGGAAAATGATGCATGAGAGACAAACAAATAATGTCCATCATTATCATCACTTGGAGAGGCTTTTCATATTCTACAAGGAGACATGCAATGAAGTTCTACTTTATTCTCTTCATCAAGGCAATTCAAGTAGGATAATTACATGGAGATGAGCTTGGAATTGCAAGAGACATTTTCCTTTGGACATATAGGATGTCCACATACATCCTATATTGTCTTCATCTATTTTACATGAGTGAGGAATCCATAAAGGTGCAAGAGTCTTCTCCATTGGAAGTATATGAGTCTAGATTCATTCTAGATAATGTTAAATCATACAAGACTCTTGGTATTTTCAGCCATTATGAGGAAAGATGTGAAACAATGCATTCATGAGTTTTTATTAGCATTGGGATTGAGAAATTATGTCCCTTGTAAGATTCTTCGTATCTAGCCTATGGTTACTATAAATAGGTTGTCTACTCCATTTTAAAGGGATAACTTTGATCATATATTAAACTTTGAGAGTGTTCTTTTTTTCTTGTTCTACAAGAACTTTATCGACTTCAAGTAGATTCTTGTGGCATTCTATCTATTTCATTTGTTTATACCGTTGGTTCCTAGCTCTCTATAGCTAGTGGGTCACGTTTCATTCTCTATCACTTTAATTCCATCATTTTATATTGTTGGTTCTTATCTCTATATAGCTAACGGGTCACAATCCATCATCCTTGTTAAATCTACAAAATCTACTTCACCACTACTATCTTCCGCGTTCATATTTTCTTTACAATCCTAATTATCAAGGCAACTAACTTCCCACGAAAAACTCTACTCAAAGCTCTTACTCGAACCACGATCATGCAACACATATATGATTCAAAATTTCACAACCGAGATCATATCATTAGAGTTTATTATCATTGTGGATCAACGGAGTACTTCTTGAAGGACTATCCCGAGAAGGCAAAGGTATCGATAGAGCAAGTGCAAAGTACCAGTTATCTGTGCTAGAGGGGCTAAGGCTTTAACCATGGAGGTGTAAGTTATGTGTCGGGTGGTACCTTCCAATCCACGGCGAGAGTACCAGCTAGGCAGTATGCGATGATGAAGGAACAGGAGGATTATACAACTATTGATGTTACCTTAGGTACGTTTACCTTGTTTTCAGTTCCATTAGTTACTCTTGTGGACTCGGTGTCTACCCACTCCTATATAAATATTGGGATATCTCAGCAATGGAGGTTGCTAACTGAAGATCTAGAGATAAGAGTTCGTGTGACAAGCACATTAAGTTTAAATATGTTGGTGGATAAGGTATAGCATATGTGTCCGATCGAGTTGCAAGGTTCAATCTTTTCGACGGACATTATGGTCTTGCCCTTTCAAGAGTTTGATTATGATCTTAGGGATGGATTGGTTATTCGAAAATGATGCAATTCTTGGGTGTAGGTCAAAGAGTTTAAAGCTTTGTGTTTCGGATAGGTCTAAGCTTGTTGTGAGGGGTGAGAAAAACCCTTGTTTAGCGAATGTGGTGTCATCTTTATCAGTTTAGCGATTGATCCAACAAGGTTATTGATGGAGGCTCTGAAATCCTTTAGTTTTCCACCTTTTTCAGATTGTAATATTTGAGGTTGTCGAATCCACAGGGACTGTGTCGACTTCACTACTTCTTATGGCTGCACTATAGAAAGTAAAAACAAAAATAGTTGTTGAGTTGAGATTACTAAATTAACTATTAGAACTAAACTAAATAAAGGAGAACTAAATAAAGAAGAACGGAAGATGATAAAAGCGAGGCTAAGTTGAGTGCTTTATAGAGGAGAATCCAGTTATATTAGGTATCCACTTATTAATGCAATGGTTTGAACTGCCGCCTCGGCGGGTCGCACAAAGGGTCGTCGCAGTTGCCTAGGCGGGGTTATGCCTTGTCGACAATTCAACATTTCATAGCTCGACAGAGCATCCTTGTATGCCGTCTTCCTTATCCCTAAGCGAAGATAACTGTTGAAACCCACGTCTTGATGATACCTCCCGGCGTGAATCAAAGGCGGACAACAACCAAACACATGTGTCTTGTTAGTCGCCAAAATCCTGGGCGGTTAATCTCTCAACCGGATTAGTCAATGCCCATGAGCAAAGACCATATTCTCTCGTTTCGTGAACCTACATCTCCTGATGCTAGGCAAATAGATTTTTCTTCACATACTATCTTTCGAGCTCATATGCGAGAAGAATAAATACCAAGAGAGAATAAACTTTCAAATAAGTTTGCATTAATAAATATCAAACATAACACAACCATCTTCTCCAACTACTCCACAAACAACCTAAACCTCTGAAGAAGTTTAGAACATGGTGTAGTCGGCAGCTAAAAGTATTTTCCTAGATAAAATCTGACTCTCCTAAACTAATCCTAATGTATGCCTTATATAGGCCAAGCCCTAGATTAAAGCTTTCAATGCAAGGAAAGAGTTCTAAAGGGGGGAAGAAGTATAATTCCTAATTAAACTATAACATTTAATTCTTAATTCCTAAAATAACTCTTCTTTCCCGCATTTGACTTTGACAAAGGCTTGACTCCTTAATTTGACTCTGTCTTTCTCTCGCTCTTTTCCGTTAAGATCGTCATCTTTTTCTCTCTCTGTCGAGCATCAGTTATCATCTTTACTCTGTTGTCGCGGCCTCCAAAGTGCTGTTGTGGCGGGTGTTTCATCTGCATTCCAACATCTATCTTTTCATTGGTCATTTCTATAATATAGTTTCCTGTTTAAGAAAGAAAACTATCAAATTCATTTGTTTTATGCCAAATATTAGATAAATTCATGAATTATGTAATTGGATGCTGAAATATGGAAAGTATACAGAAATATCCATTAATGCCCTTAAATCTATCCTTTATTGGTAATAATCGAGTGGGAAAATGATATGCAAAATAGGACTTTTATGCACTCATCAGTTATGAGGATTTCTTATCTCACGTGGTGGATTTGAGGGTTGAGAGCCCGACGTTGGAGAGTTTGAGGATGGTGTGTGAGTTTGTGGATGTGTTCCCGAAAGAGTTACTTGGTTTACCTCCTAACCGTGAGTTAGAGTTTCGTGTACATGTGAACCGACGGAGATGAAAGAGTTGAAACAACAAATCCTAGAGTTGCTCGAGAGAGATTTTATCCGGCCAAGTGTGTCGCCTTGGGGAGCACCGATATTGTTTCTTAAGAAGAAAGGCGGGTCAATCCAGATGTGCATCGACTACCGTCAGCTCAATAAAGTCATAATTAAGAACCATTATCCTTCGCCTAGAATCGATGACTTATTTGATCAGTTGAGGGGTGAAGATGTGTTCTCTAAGATCGAATTGAGGTCGGGGTACTAACAGTTGAAGGTAGTGGAAGAAAAATTCCAAAGGACCGCTCTTAGGACGTTATAAGGACATTATGAGTTCTTAGTAATTTCGTTTGGACATACAAATTCATCGACAACTTTTATGGACTTGATGAATCGAATCTTTTAGACATACTTGGATCAGTTTTTGATGGTGTTTATTGATGACATCTTGGTGTAATCATGCTTAGAGGAGGAGCATGAGTATCACCTAAGAGTGGTTCTCCAAGTTTTAAGGGATAGGCGTCTCTATGCCATGTTTAGTAAGTTTGAGTTTTGGCTGTCAAAGGTGACGTTTCTTGGCCACATAGTTGTAGGGGATGAAATCTATGTGGACCCTTAGAAAATCCGAGTTGTGGTGGAATGGAAGCCACCAAGGAATGTTTTAGAAGTCTTTAGCTTTTTTGGACTTTTGGGGTACTACAAAAGGTTTGTTAAAGATTTTTCGATCATAACGACTCCGTTGAAAAAGTTGTTACAGAAAGAGGTTCCGTTTATGTGGAACGTAAAGAGAGAATAGAGTTTTGAGAAGCTTAAGGCATATCTCATGGAGGTACCGGTCTTAACGCAACCGGAACCGAGAAAATATTATGTGATATATATCGATGCTTCCTTGAATGAGTCGGGTTGGGTGCTCATGCAAGAGGGTAAAGTGGTTGCTTTTGTCTCAAGACAGTTAAAAACCCATGAAAGGAACTATCTCACGCATAATGTTGAGCTTGCAGCGATTATCTTCGCGTTGAAGATATGGAGGCATTATCTCTATGGAAAGAAATGTTATGTATACAAAGATCACAAGAGTTTGAAGTACTGCTTACCTAGAAAGAGTTGAATCTGAGACAACGACGATGGATTAAAACTAATTTATAATAAATTCATGTTTAGATCGGTGTTATGGGTTCATTAAATATCAATTTAGTTAAAATAATAAAAATATCATTCTTTGAAAATGTAACACCCTCGACCCGGTGCCACATCGGGCCTCCGACCCAAAACCTGTATTTCAAAATTTCTTTCCAAAAGCCCATAAAGTTGGGTCCAAATCCATTTCCATCACAATGTAGTAAAATTCAAATCCATTTTTAAAACATAAATTTGAATAAGATAAAGAAGCGGAGCTCCAAAATATTACAACCGTTTTAAAACATTCGACAATAAATAAAACAGAGTTACAAAATTAAACATATAGTGTCCTACAAGTACAAATGCCCACTATGCCTAAAACAGTACTCTGACAACAGATATCGATGTTGAACCCACCACGAAGATGCTCCTCCGAAAGCTTCCTTAACCTACGCACGAAAACACATTTCGAGCACTGAGCTACTAAAGCTCAGTGGGTACTCGACCAACCGGTCCACAACATGCATAGCATAAAATAAGCATAGTAACATGAATGATGATATGGCATGAGTACGATGGCGGTACCATAATCGCCTAAACACATGATATCATGATGGCATATATTAGCACATAGCATATACATGACAAGAGAAGACCACACAGTATCTCAAGTTCTTAACTCGTATTTATAACTCATATATATATATACTTATATATATCGGTGTCCTTATCACCTCATCTTAGTATAGAAGTAGGGGGACCCATCAGCACTAAGCAAGGCCCGTGGCATGCCGCTCCACATAATCCTCTAAGGAACACATCAACACTAAGCAAGGTACTAGCTGGTCTTCCACTTAATATTATCGATAACCCATCAGCACTAAGTAAGGTTATCAGTTTTACATCTCATATAGTATTTACTCTAGTAATCCATCAACACTAAGCAAGGTTACCATATTATCTCATAATCATATAATATATACTCTAGGCAACCCATCAGCACTGAGCAAGGTTCCTAGTAAGCCATGTGACTCGAATAGGCCACACGAACCCTTAACGGTTCCACATACCGATTTACACCATTAGACTTCAATTATTATTCAATCATCTCTTTAACGGGGCTAGGTGTCTAATTCTCAGTCTAATATTCATGTTAAGGTTTAAATAAGTCTTTAGGACTTCTAAGATAGAATTGTGAGACTTTACCATTTTTCCACAAGAACTTGGGCTAATTTACCCTGGGGTATCGATACCCCTACTTGGAGTATTGAAACACTAGGTATCGATACCCTCCCAAAGGGGTATCAAAACGACAATATTTATATGAGTATCGAACCGTTTGACTACTTCAAAGTCAACGAAAAAAGGGACCTGCCCGCTTCAATACTAGTATCGAACCAGAAACCTCATTGGAGGACTCGGTATCGATACAAGTATCGAAACCATTGACCTTACTTCAAATTCAACGAAAGAGGACCAACCCGCTTCGATACCGTTATCGAACCGAGAAGGTCATTGGACAACTCGGAATCGAAACGACTTGCCCGCGTTTCGATACCCCTGCACGAAATATGCAGTTTTGCTTAACCAAACACTTAAAACCCTATCCCAAATCAATTCATTTAATACAAAATTGATCCTAAACCGTAAGGGAACTTTCCTAAACATGTTTAAATCCTAATAACAGGATTTCAACAGCAATTTCATGATTCACCATTAAAGACCACCCTAAGCTACCAAGCACACCAAACCAATCAATAAACATGCACTTAAACTTAAAGTATGATATGCATGATGATTAAGAGTTGGAAGAGAACCAACCTTAAGAAAAAAATAGCAACACAAGCAGCAAACCCAAGCTATAAGCTCAACCTCAAGATTTTTCCTTCCTCAAGCTTGATGATGGCTCTTCCACTTGTTTCTCTACAAAGGGAAGGATAACAACAACTTAAAACCACTCTAAGATGATCCTCAAAGCTTTAAAACACTAACAAGCTAGGATTTAAGCTCTCCAAAACCCAAATCTCGTACTCCACTCTAAACCCCTCTTAAACCTTTCTCTCCACCAAACTAACACTTCTTTAGCTTGTTTTATAGATCCACAATAGCCCTATAACATCTTCTCTAACACAAAAACGGGATTCCGAACATAACTCTTAAAAATCTTACCTTTAGCTCTTACCTTCCTTGCTTCCAAAAGATGGAGAAGATGAGAAGAAAAGAGAAAGAGATGTGAGATCATCTCTGCAGGAGATAATTACACCCCAAACCCCTCTTGTCATCTATTTAGACATTTACCAAAATGTCCTTCTGAAACCAAGCCTAACTTAAACCCAACTCAAAGCCCAAAACCTAAGGTCCAACAGGGCCCAAACTACACAAACCTGGGGTCCAAAACCAAAGCCTAAACCCCTCGGGTTAACCCGACACTCGGATCCAAATCTGGTTCGTGACAACCCTCCCCTCCTTAAAGAAAATTTCGTCTTCGAAATTTACTTGTCAGGAAGAGATGCAAGTACTGAGCTCTCATGTCCTTCTCAACATCCCACGTAGCTTCTTCAACTCCGTGGTTTCTCCAAAGAACTTTTACCAACGGTATACTCTTGTTCCGAAGCTCTTTTACTCCTCTATCCAAGATTCCTATTGGTCTCTCCTCGTAAGTCAAATCCTTATTGACTTCAATTTCCTCAAGCTAAACAACATGAGAAGGATCTGAACGGTAACGCCTCAACATAGACACGTGAAACGCATCATGGATACGTGCTAACTCTGGTGGTAAAGCTAGTCGGTATGCCACTGGTCTCACTCTCTCATGAACTTCATACGGCCCCACATACCTCGAACTCAACTTTCCTTTTCGACCAAACCGGATGATTCGTTTCCAAGGAGATACCTTAAGAAACACTTTTTCTCCTAACTCATATTCGATGTGCTTGCGGTTACGATCCACATAAGCTTTCTGCCGATCAAATGTTGCTTGCAACCTTTCCTTGATGATCTGAACCTTTTCTTTGGTTTCCTTAACAAGCTCAGAACTTACTATCCGTCTCTCATTTAGATCGGTCCAACACAAAGGTATCCTACACCTACGCCCGTACAAGGCCTCAAAAGGTGTCATCTTTATACTTGACAGATAACTGTTGTTGTAAGCAAACTCCACAAACGGTAACTGATCTTCCCAACTCCGAGCAAAGTCCACCACACAACATCTAAGCATATCCTCCAAGATCTGGATAACTCGCTCAGACTGTCCATCGGTCTGATGATGAAAAGCTGTGCTGAAGTGCAACTTGGTAACCAAAGCCTTATGGATAAACCTCCACAACCTCGCTGTGAACCTCGGATCCTATCCGATATGATCGATGAAGGTACACCATGCAACCTTACGATCTCCTTTATGTACAATTGAGCCAACTTTTCCAAACTAAAGTCCATCCTAGCCGGTAAAAAGTGAGCAAACTTGGTCAACCGGTCAACAATGACTCACACCGCATCATGCTTCCTCAACGTCATTGGTAACCTGGTGACAAAGTCCATGGTCACCCGATCCCACTTCCACTGTGGAATCTGGATAGGCTGAAGCAAACCTGAAGGAACCTGATGTTTCGCTTTCACAAGCTGACACGCTAGGCATCTCGTCACAAACTTGGAAACATACCTTTTTCATACAAGGCCACCAAAAGAAGGGACGAAGATCTTGATACATCTTGTTACTACCCGGATGAACAGAAAACGAACTACGATGAGCTTCCCTTAAAATACGGTCTCTCAGATCCTCAAGAGCAGGAACACACAACCGACCTTTGAAGTACAAGAATCCTCTATCTCGTACCTCAAAGTCTGACACCTCACCTCTCTAACAAGCCTCAAGCTGAGCTACTAACTCCTCGTCTAACGTCTATGCTCTCTTTATTTCTTGAACTAGCGTGGGCTCCACACGCAAATCTGCCAACAACCCACCATCCTTGGTCATCCTCAACCGTGCAAACATGGCTCTCAAGTTCGACTTGGACTTCCTACTCAAAGCATTAACGACCAAATTCACCTTGCCAGGATGATACTCTATGACACAGTCATAGTCTTTCAACAAATCTATCCATCTCCGCTGTCTCAGATTCAGCTTTTTTTGGGTAAGCAGATACTTTAAACTCTTGTGATCGGTGTAAACATAGCATTTCTCCCCATAGAGATAATGCCTCCATATCTTCAACGCGAAGATGACTGCCGCCAACTCGAGATCATGGGTGGGATAGTTCCTTTCATGGGGTTTCAACTGTCTCGAGGCATAAGCAACCACCTTACCCTCCTGCATGAGCACACAACCTAACCCATTCAAGGAAGCATCGCTAAATACCACATAATCTTTCCCCGATTCCGGTTGCGTCAAGACCAGAGCCTCGGTAAGATAAGCCTTAAGCTGCTCAAAACTCTGCTGTGTCCTCTCGTTCCACACAAACAGAACTCCTTTCTGAAGGAACTTTGTCATCGGTGCTGCTATGATCGAGAAGCCTTTCACAAATCGCCTATAGTATCCGGCAAGTCCAAGAAATCTACGGACTTCTGACACAATCCTTGGTGGTTTCCATTCCACCACAGCTTGGATTTTCTGAGGATCCACACAGATTCCATCCACTGCAACGATGTGGCCAAGAAACGCCACCTCTGACAACCAGAACTCACACTTACTGAACTTGGCGTACAAACGTCTATCCCTCAAAACCTGAAGAACAACCCTTAGGTGGTAGTCATGCTCCCCCTATGAGCGTGAATACACCAAGATGTCTTCGATGAACACAACTACAAACTAATCTAGATACGGCTGAAAGATCCGGTTCATCATGTCCATAAAAGCTGTTGGCATATTCGTGAGCCCAAACGGCATCACTAAGAACTCATAATGTCCGTACTACGTCCTAAAAGTGGTCTTTTGCACATCCTTTTCCACCACCTTCAACTAATAGTACCCTGATCGCAGATCGATCTTAGAAAACATATGGGCACCCCTCAACTGATCAAATAAGTCATCGATCGTAGGCAACGGATAATGATTCTTGATCGTGACTTTGTTGAGCTGACGGTAGTCGATGCACATCCTCATCGATTTGTCCTTCTTCTTAACAAGCAAAACCGGTGCGAACCGTTTGACTACTTCAAAATCAACGAAAAAATGGACCTGCCTGCTTCGATACTAGTATCGAACCAGAAACCTCATTAGAGGACTCGGTATCGATACAAGTATCGAAACCTTTGACCTTACTTCAAATTCAACGAAAGAGGACCAACCCGCTTCGATACCGGTATCGAACCGAGAAGGTCACTAGACAAACTCGGTATCGAAACGACTTGCCCGCGTTTTGATACCCCTGCACGAAATGTGTAGTCTTGCTTAACCAAACACTTAGAACCCTATCCCAAATCAATCCATTTAATACCAAATTGATCCTAAACCGTAAGGGAACTTTCCTAAACATGTTTAGATCCTAATAACAGGATTTCAACAACAATTTCATGATTCACCATTAAAGACTACCCTAAGCTACCAAGCACACCAAACCAATCAACAAACATGCATTTAAACTTAAAGTATGATATGCATGATGATTAAGAGTTGGAAGAGAACCAACCTTAAGCAAAAATAGCAACACAAGCAGCAAACCCGAGCTTTAAGCTCAACCTCAAGATTTTTCCTTCCTCAAGCTTGATGATGGCTCTTCCACTTGTTTCTCTACAAAGGGAAGGATAACAACAACTTAGAACCACTCTAAGATGATCCTCACAGCTTTAAAACTCTAACAAGCTAGGATTTAAGCTCTTCAAAACCCAAATCCCGTACTCCACTCTAAACCCCTCTTAAACCTTTCTCTCCACCAAACTAACATTTCTTTAGCTTGTTTTATAGATCCACAACAACCCTATAACATCTTCTCTAACACAAAAACGGGATTCCAAACATAACTCTTAAAAATCTTACCTTTAGCTCTTACCTTCCTTGCTTCCAAAAGATGGAGAAGATGAAAAGAAAAGAGAAAGAGATGTGAGATCATCTCTGCAGGAGATAATTACACTCCAAAACCCTCTTGTCATCTATTTAGACATTTACCAAAATGTCCTTCTAAAACCAAGCCTAACTTAAACCCAACTCAAAGCCCAGCAACCTATGGTCTAACAAGGCCCAAACTACACAAACCCGGGGTCCGAAACCAAAGCCCAAACCCCTTGGGTTAACCCGACACTCGGATCCGAATCCGGGTTGTGACAGAAATAACAACGATTATTATTGTAATAATATTTTTTATCCACATTCTTATATAACCTACAAATAAAACAACTAAAACTCATCACTTAATATTCAAATTCATTACATATGCACATCTTTTACCACTCTACTTATAACCATTTGTAGAATGAATTTATATAAATATATTTTTTAACATAACTTTTTTTCACTTGGGTACAATAAAATTAAACACTGTCTAAATTGTTTTGCATTTTAAGAATTAATTAAAATTTGAAATAATGATAACTTAAAAAAATAAGTAAATCTTTGGAATAAAAATTTCAAATAGAAGTTGATTATAAAATAGTATTTGTTTTTATATATATTTTTTATTCTTTAATAATATTAAAAAATAATTTTAATTTGGGTTTCCTAGAATGAGTATTATCTACTTTTCTAATAGAATCATTTATCTGTTCAAAAAATACACTTTAAAATTGTCTACATATTATAATAAGTAACTGAATAAGTCATCATGTTAATATATTAGTTGAAAATGTTATAATAGAGAAGTTGGAATGATAAGGGGTGAATAAATTTCTTCGGTTTGAAAAAATCGAATAATTCAATTTGATGTAAAAATATTTAATTCATCTTGAATCAGTTCGAAAAATTTTTATATAAAAATTCAAATGATGAAATTAGACTTGTCAACTCGAATAACTCAATTTTTTTTAGCTCAACTTAACTTAATCGAATACTTACCCTAACTCTAATATAGACAATTAGCAAAACAAATGTCATGTTCCTTTTTACCACAATATATTTATATTTAAACAGACAATAGCTGAAGTGAAAAAGGGGTCCGTCATCAAGATCTTTCAAAATGAAATTTAATCTAAAAATAAACATTACGTGAAGATAATTATTATTATGATAGTAGTGCATGACAACTAGATATATTATAAAACCTAATCCTTCTCAATCAAAAACAATTGAGAATAGATATATTTGTTTATGGAGTTTGATTATCGCAGGGGGCTTAAATAATTCAATGTCACATATAAGCATTTGTTTTATGGAGTTTGATTATCACATGGGACTTAAATAATTCAATGTCACATATAATAACATTTTTATCTTCAAAATTTTCAAATAAAATTATTTTAATTTTAATTTTTTTTGAAGTAAAAAAACTAATGAAAAAATAAAAATAAATTAATAATTTTATATCTTTTCTTGTACTTTTACGCATATGCCAGCAGAGTGATTGAGCGATTAATGTCAAATGGTGGAGATTATATTTTAGAATATATACTACTTGTAATCACTATTAGCTTGTTCAAAAAAATGAATATTGTAGAATCTTGTTATGAGGTAAATCTTTTAATCTAATTTGTTCAGTTCATAACATCAATATTTGAACCTCAGACCTTACTTAAAATATTTTTTTTGGTTAAATTAAGTACTTGATTATATCTTTTGATCAAAATATATACCTAAAATATTTTTTTTATAAAAATAGATACTTAAACTATATATATTTATCTAGGTTCTTAAAAATTATTACGTGACCATGATTAAAAAATATATAATAGACACATATTTTAATAAAATGTACTTTAGTAGTGACGAAAGTACATAGGAATACAACCTCATCCCTATAAACTTTTTTCAATTTTATCCTACTATATATATATTTTTTAATTTTGATTTATTTTTAAATTTATCTCCTTAAATATTTATGTTTTGTCTCAAACTCAAACTATAATTTTGTCTCAGACTCTAAATAGCTATTTTAAAAAAATACTTTAAATACTATTTTAATGAAAAAATATCATAAATACCTATTTTAATTAAAATATTACGTCATTAACTTAATTTATCCAAAAGTATACTTTAAATATTTATTTTAATAAAAAAATATTTTAAACATCTAAATAAAAAAATTGTTTATACACTTAAAATATTTGTTAGGGGAGCAGTTATGTAGGCAACACAAATGCACATGCCATTAAAGCATAAATAAGATAAAATGTCGAGAGAGGGGGGGAGCCCCAACATGTCTTAATGTAAAAACATGATAAGGGCACCAAAATCCATAAATAAAATAAGCTTTTGTGTTTAAATAAATCTGAATGAAGTTAAAAAAGGCTTGAAAGTGAAGGGAGTGAGTGGTACCCAGACAGATATTCATATAAAATTTTTGTCAGACACCATGTGACACTGTGGCCCTGACCCTTTCATCCATGTCCCCACCTCACACACAAATAGCCACCATATGAGACAAAAGTGTCCCCTAAAGTTTACTTTAATCACATGATGAAAGGAAAAGACCAGCCCTTTTTTTACTGTTCTGCATGTTGCATTCATCATAATCTAATGGCTGACAGATACTGTAATAATACTAACTTGAACATCATAATCTAATATAGTTGTTAAGCTTCTGGTAAAGTACTTTTATAACTTCCATGGAGGATTAACTAATTCTGTACACAAAGTGACATAGTTCATACAGTACCTTTGATCACCTCACTTTGAAAAGAAAGAGGGTAAAAATACAAAAGGGAAATAGTAAAAAAGAAATTACAATATGAGATAAAAAAGAGTTACTAGTTACTGCTACTACTACCTCTAAACTATTAATTGTGTGGTCCTGCAATTAGGGTGTCACCAGCAAGGAAAGGCCAAAAAACCCACCTGCATAAATCAGTTCCTCCGTCCTTTACCTATACATACATATATATATATTGTGTATTTTGATTGTAAATAGTATTGTATTGATGAGGATGATGTAGATCTTTCAGCAATCTTGTCCTACAGATCTTTTTGTTCCTTTGTTTTTTGTTTAATCTACCATGTATATGCTTAATTGCCACTGATTCTGCAAAGGATTAGAATAAAATGAGTTCAAACATTATGAAAATGATCGGATTTTACCATGATTCCAAGGTGTTTGATGGTGTTTTTCTTACCTCCGCTGTTGGCCAACTACATGCCAATGGTTCCTTTCCCGGACGAAAACCTTTTAAGCAAACGATTAGTCATAATTAGATTCCACTGGTTTTGTTGGATGCCATCGCAATGGGAAGTTGTGATGAATGATGATATACCTTGGCATTTGTAGATGTGTTTTAAGAGAAGCCATGTTAAGGCCGGAGGCATCACCAATAGTCGGAGTTCCGGTTTTGTCATCAGCTTTTAAGGCCTCTGCAGAGGAGGTGGAGAAGACAGTAAGGTGATCACCGGCTGATTTCTTCGGAGAAGCGAATAGGTTGTCCGGGAGAATGTGCTCGAAGCTGTCCATAGAAGCAAAGCATTAAATCGATCACCAAAAGCTACCACAAAGAAGTATAGTTATTACTTTGCTTATATATATTTAGCATTTAAGTTTTATACCTTTCAGGGAGATCACTTTCTTCAGAATTGACTTTCCCCTTCGTGTTACTATTACAATTGTCATTTTTATAATTACAAGCTGCATTAATTTCCTCACTCTGCTTATCATCTTTCATAGCATTAGCCAACTTGGAAACAACTGAGATCGAGCAATGACTGTTCTCTGCAGCCAAAAAGGTAAATCGGATCGATAAATTGAACAGTAAGGTAACTTGGTTCATTTGGTGATTCAAACAAAAGTCAAATTTTAGACTGTTTTTGAACCTTCGGGGACTTCTTGATTGAGGCCATCAGCAGGAAAAATAAGTGCATGATTGTTGGGAGTACGGGGTATGGTCGGTGAAGGAATGAGGGATCCGGTGGATAAACCGTGATGGAACGGAGATTGGTACTGGTTCTTTAAGTCCAGCAGCTGCAAGTTCATTAGCCTTCTTCCTTGAAGCTCAATGGCTTGCTGCAAATCAGCCTGCTCCTCCAATTTCCTTCTCAGCAGCATCTCTTGAGTATTGTAAAACATTTTCGACCCTAAATAAGTTCGCATGGTAATCGAAGTTCACCAACAATACATTGAAATCTGAAATAAACACAAAAGGCCTGGTTGTACTAACCAAGATGGAGATCGAATGGCTCCCTCGAATCAATTGCAGACGGACTCGAGCAGACCGAATACTCTCCTCGTTCCAATTGTTGTTTCCTATAAATTCGATCGATTAGACAAATTACATTCACTTACATATCACAATTGGCAAGATAGTGTAACAAAGAAGATAACAAAGAGCCTTTACTTCTCTTGGACTTTCCCCTTCTCCTTGTAAGGCTTAACAAGCACTCGAGAATCACAGATGAAATGAGGGTTCCCTTTAGCTAAAATGAGCTTCACTGTCTCTGGATATACAAATGTAACAAAACCAAACATCCTCTTTTGCTGGTAAGGAATCCTCACATCTTGTACCGGTCCATATATGCTGGGAAAATCCATAGAGAATCAATAATCTATAAAGTTTAAGCTCAAAAACAATAACCTTTAAAAAAACAGTGACTTTACCTGAAATAATTCGAAACATCTTCTTCTTTGAAAGCACTATCAGCTGGGAATGTCAAATAAATCTGTCTAGACACCGGATTAAGTGCTGCGGTCAAACCCATGGGTGAAAAATGGTTTCTTTCGGGCCGGCACCGCCCTAACTTATGAAGCTCATCACTCATCATCAAAGCAGCCAAAGCTGATCTGCTATGGGTCAAAGAAGTCCCGGCCATGAACTCAGAAGCTGAAGCTAGCTTTTGTTGCTGCTGTTGAAGAGGTTTTGATCTAAGCAGCTCCTGGTACTGCTCCAACTCGTTAAGCTTACTCGGAGAACCAACGAGAGCAGTTCCTCCATCGGCAGTACAATCTCCATGAAGAAACCTACAGCTAGCACCGTTCTTACAAAACCCTCTGGCGAAGTACAAGCAAGGTTTCCATCCAATCCCGGAGTTGACATCGTCAGCAGCACCAAAACTCAGACCGGGAACCGAGAAACTCCTCCTGTGTAAAACAGATTCGGGCATTGCCATGTCAAGCCGAGGGCTGAACAAGGTTTCGGGTTTCGAGTCGTTGAGAAACGAAAGATGGTTGTGGAACTGATATTCGTCGATGAATCCATTGCCATTGCTTCCATTGACAACACTGGCATATGAAAGATTGGAATTTGAGGATAAAGGAGAGGGAGAAAGGGGAGTGGAAGGTGTTGAGGGGTTGGAAATGGAGAGTCCGAAGTGGGTTTTGGCTTTGAGTATTAAAGAGTGGATGTGAGCTTCTGGTCCAAAGGCTAAACGTATCATTTCCTTTTCGCCATGGTCTTGGATGAGAAGAAACCCCATGATTTTTGAAGCGTTTTCAGGGTCTAAGCTTTGGATCCTTGAGAACACTATCCCCGTTGCTTCGTATGAATCCATGGAAAAGAAATGTGCTGAAAACTAAACCCTCCCCAGAAACTAAAAGTAATAACAAAAGCTTTTCTGTTCCAGGGACCAGGAGAGGAGGAAGATGGAGAAGAAAAAGCAGATAAAAAAGGATGCAAAGGAGTGGACTTTGCTTCGATAAGGACAATAATGGCTACGGATTAATATTATATTTTAATAAATATAATAATTATAGTTAATTAGTTTGAGGAATGTAATGATTTCAAAGCTTCTTCCCTCTATGGAAACCGATGAAAGAAAAAAAAAAGTTGATGTAAAAGAAGAAGAAGAAGCAAACGTAATGTGTCTCCTCCGGACAAAAATTTTCTGTTTTTGGATATCTTTGCTTTATCATTAAAAATTATTATTTTTAAATAATTATAATATAAATGATTTATATTTTATAAAATTTGTTAATACGATACTTAAAATTTAAGAAAATTTTATAATGGGTGTCGAACACCGTTGAACACCACTAATATTAAATATTGTTAAACGTCATTATACTAATTAATAAAAATTTAAAATTTCAAGGATTTAATATGTAATTAATGAAAGAATAATAAATTTAACATATAATTAATAATTGTATGATTAGTCCTTTAAATTTTTATTTTTGATAAATTATTTTAATAATGTTTAGCGGTGTTTAACATTAACGATGTACATCGACGCCCGTTGTAAACTTATCCTAAAATTTATAAATATTTAATGTCTTTTATATTTATAAATATTTTTAAAATAAACGATATTAAATGATGATGCGATAAAAATGCATAATACATTTTTAAATGGTCACATAATACGATATGCTTTTGAAACATGTAATCTTGATATTTTACTATAATTTTCGATTCAAGAAATCAAACACCGAGAAGCAATAGCTGAGTTGATCGTTGGTTTTACTTGATAAAAAGAGAAGATTTGGTCGTGGTTCGACTAGAGATTTTAAAAACATTTTTGGTTGTATTATATTTATCATATATACGGATATAACAATTGTTAATGCGATCGTCGCGGGAATTACGTTCGTGAATTTTTTGAAAATTCGCACAATTTATTATAATTTTTTTAAAATAATAGTACAATAATAAAAATAATAGACCGTTATAGGTACGAATTTAAATTTCACTATTATTTTTATTAATAATAATTTTTGAATAATAGTATTGTTGTTAAATAACGATAATTATAATGATAACAGACTTTTTTGAATCTTTGGTTCGACCTTTAAACTAGTGTTGAGCAAGCTGAGAAGAACGTAGCGCTGGATTGGCATTTGATTGATTCACGAAGATCCATAGTCGGAATTCGAATTATAAACAACAATGCAAAAAAGAAAAAGGGTAAAATTGTAATAATACACTTATATTTTTTTAGTTATAAATTATATTTTTTATTTTAGATTCTTAATATTTATACATAAAATTAAATTTAAATCTTTAAATAAATTTTATATTCATATTATATAATTTAAAGTTTAAAATTCTAAATATATTTTTATTAATTTGTTATTACCAAAATAAAAAATGAGATTAGAATTATTAATATCATTTTAGTGATAAAATTTAATATATATATATATATGTCAAATTAATTTTAAATTATTATTTATTTATGTTTGATTATGTATTATAAAATTTTAAAATTTATGTATTTAATATGTTTTTTTTTTAATTTTAAAAAATAGATATCTATTACTTGATTAGTTTGATACCTAAATTTTATGGATACTCACTATCGGGTAAACAAGATATTTTAAGATTGTCACATGTTTGTTTTTCAAGTTTTAATTTTCTTATAAGAGAACGTCAAAATTGAATAAAGTCGTTATTAGATATAGATGACTTTATTATTATCGTAAAAAGATTAGCAAAGAATTTTAAATGATTTATGACGATGTAAATCATTAAATAATTTATTCATCATTTTCGTCTAACTCAAAGTTATATATATTTAAAGTATTATAATTCACACGAACCGTTTTACTTCAATGATTAATGGAACAATTATTATTTTTAAAGGTCATGAGTTTTCTGAGTTTTCATCTAATCAACGTGGTGGTTTATGGGCAGGTCGCGGCGTTTTCTGGGCTTCTAGATGAACACTTTGAAGGTGTTCATCAGTTTTCAGAGAGAACTCTTCTCTCTTGTTAAAGCCGGTTTGAAAAATGAAAGAAAGGGGGAGTTTTTAATTTTTAATTGTCTCTTATAATTCCCGATTTTAATAAAAATGGTCTATTTAAATTTTAAATTCATGTGTTATTGAAATCGCATCCGAAGTCCCTCTATCATTTCAAAAACTTTCAATTTAGCCCTGATTCGGGTTATAATCATTATTTTAATATTGGTTTAATTTATATCGGGTCCCTACGTGTTTTCTTATTTTTTCCGTAGTCCTTCCGCATGCTAAAATAGTATTTTAGGGGCTTAAATGTTTTCAAACTTCTTCGATCAGGCCACTGTTTAAAAATAAAATGTGTTTTTCATCCAATTTGAACACCCTGAATTTTACTTTGTTAAGTTTTGGTCCTTTACAATGTTGATTTTGTTTCTTTTATTTATTGTATGTATTTATTTTGAGTTCCTTCTGTTGTTTTATTTCATTATTTTTTACTCATACATTTTATTATTGGTGTAGCTAATTTTATGATGTCTTGTTATTTTTACCATACTTTTTATTTTATGCTCGTTTACATTATATCATGCCATATTTTTATATTTATGCATTTTATTTTGTTGTTCATATACTTGTATTTATTTGTATCATGCTTTTTTATTTATACTTGTTTTTATTTATTATTTTTGTATATGTATTTTGTTTATCTTGTATCATTTATTTTGTTTAAGCTCACATTTCATAATTAACGAACCTAATAATTACGTCTTTATTCGGTCGTAACGGGCCCGACACCAAACGTAGTGGTGGCAGTGTATGTGTTTACCTTCGGATAAAAACACGGTAAAATTAAAATAAATTCGAATCTTTAAACAAACCGTAATTTTAATGCCACTTTAAATCAAAAAATCCAAAATTAATTAGCGGTATTTTGTAAAGGTGCCAATTTTGGACGGTTTTTAACGCTGATACCGTTTTTTAACCGTAAACGACTCTCGAACCTGTTTTTTTCCGAATCTCTAGTTTTCCGGTGTCTGGTCTACCAAAGTGATCGGTTGCGACTCTAACCCCTTTTTTTAAAACCCTAATTTCAAAATTCCTTTTTTTCAATCCCTAATTTTAGAAATTCCCTTTTCAAATCCAATTCCCAAATTTCAAAAAAATTCCCAAATCAATTTTAACCTAAACCCTAAATTTCTAATTTAGGGTTAACATTTCAAAATCCTTAATTTTTGGATCCTTTTTCTAAATTTTAAAATTTCCCCTTTTTGAGATTAATTCTCAATCTTTAAATTAAACCCTAATTTTTAATTTTCAAGACCTATTTCCTAACTTTTTAATTTTTTCAAAGTTTTCACTAGTGACCCCTTATGAATCCTACACTTAATATTAATATTATTTTTATTTTTAAAAGGGTCGTTATAGTGGAATATATTCTATATATAAAATTTATATTATATATGAAAATATAGAATGTATAATATTATATATGTATAAATATATAATATGTATGTATGTAAGTATATATATATACTTATATAGTATATAGTATACATTAATATATGTATATAATATATAAGTATGTATATAATATATTGTATGTATATGTATATATAAGTATGTATGTATTTGTATACTTATTATTATATGTATATGCATATATATTATATGTATATATTAATATATGTATATAATATACATTAATATATGTATACTTATTACTTATATATATGCATATATATTAGATGTATATATTAATATATGTGTATACTATACACTAATATATACTATATTCTATATAATATATTAGATGTATATATATAATATATATTAATATATATTATGTATATAATATATAATATAGTTTAATACATATAATATACTTATAATATATATAATATATACTTAAATGTATACTAATATTTGTATTTAGTTTGTTTATGAATTAATATATGTATATTATTTATTCTTTAAGCCCAACACTAATCCTCTAAGCCCAAATCATAAACTAGTTCTCTAAGATTAAGTCTCCAATCACTAAACTAATTTCATATGATCAAATTGAAGCAATTTTAAAATATATAATCTGATTTTAATTAAATTAGGACCAAAACGAATAAAAGATAAAATTTAAAACTTAATTTTTGAGTGATCATAACCAAATTTTGATTATAATTAATTTACTTGTTTATATATATTTAATTAATTATATTTAATCAAAATTTATTATTTGATTATATGTTGTAATAATAATATAATCACCCAAAATTTACTATATATATTAACCCCCTCCAAAATTTTGTTATTTCTCACTTTTTTATAATAATCAAAATTTATTTCTAATTCCCTCTAAAATTTTGGGTAACTAATATCCCTTCAAATTTTTTACACTAAAAGTAAATTAATCTCAAACTTAAGAAATAAGTGGTTTTTTCCCTCCAAAGTTTTGTCTTTTCATTCTTTTTTTATCATTTATTTTGGTTTAATTTAATTGAGTCATAATTTAGATTAATTTAATAAAAATCTACATTTGATTTTAGAGTTCTTTTAATTATGTTCATAATTTATGTTTTTATATTTTAATTTAGCTTAATTAATCCTAAGTTCAATGAGTTAATTTAACTTAATTAAATATTAATTTATGTTGGTTGATAAACTTGTTGAGTTCAAGTGCTTATAAAATATGTAATTCCCGTGCAAGTATACACATCGAACAAGTAATAAAGTGTGTGAGGGAGATCATTCCCACGAGGATTGGGTAGGTTATTTCAAAAATAGTTAACATACACAAAAGATAATAAAATCCTTTATATTAACATATGCTAAAGCAATTCCATAAGTGTCACCAAAATGTTGAAGCAAAATAAAGTTGTCACAAAAATGCGGTAGCAAAATAAAACTGAGAACGGAGTAATAGATAAAGCTGTACAAACACAACACATAGGAGAATTCAAGCTTAAAACAGGCTAGGCTTGCTATGAAAAAGATCATACTTTTTATCCTAAAAGCTTACTGTTCTACTGGTTTAACAAGTGTTCGAAAGAGTTTGCTAAAAATGCCTTCACTATCCCTAGTCAGAAGGCCTAACACTCGAAAATGCTAAGGCATTACCTCCTAGTCTCAACCCTAAGACTTCTAATGTTGATAAAGTTATACCCGTTCTAGTCATTGAAACTCTCCCTTATCCCTAAGGTGAGTTAGGATTCTGCTCCCACAATAACCCCATTGTTCATGTTGGTCTAGCTTTGTCTATCCCTAGATCTAAGCTTCCCGTACCCCTTAGCTACGACAATCTCCCGAGAGCTCTTACAAACTAAGGTTTAAGAAGAAAAGGTGTTAGCTTTCATGAACAAAACACTTAGATAAACACTAGAAACAATAAACATTCATTCAAACAAAATAAAAATCATCCATAACAAGCCTAAGCCATACTAGTTTAGTTCATTCCTAGGTTTAGAAAACTATTCAACTTGCGTCTTTTGAAATACATTTTCAAAAACATAGAAAAGAGGTAAAGCAAAGTGAAGAGGAAGGAAGTCTCAAACGCTTATGCCGTGAGGCTTTCCTAGCTTATCGTTTCTCCCGAAGTCTCGCATATCCCTTGCTTGAAGCTCTCCAGCAATGATGGCTCGGCTTGAGGTTGAAGATGAAGGAAAGTTGCCACCTTTCTTCTTTCTTCTTCCTCGTTGCTCTATTCAAAGTTCACTCTTTTTTCCTTTCTTTCTTTCTTTCTTTCTTTCTCTGATCATCTTTATTTCACCACACTTGTAAAGGAGGTTTGGCCTTGTATATATAGGAGGCTTCTAGGGTTTTATGCCCTAAAGATGCAAGGAATATTCCCTGCATTTTTGTAGAGAATAACAACAGGTTGCAGGAATTTGCAAGAGTGATGCGACTGGCCTGGAATTCACGCTTTAGGACAGTGGGCTGCAGGTTTTGTCTTTTTTGTAGTTTTGTCTGCCCATAATGCTATAGCATCTTGAAGTCCTATCCAACACTAAAATATGCTATAGCATCTCTTCCGTTCTTTCAAATTTACCCCAGCAATATGCACAACACCACCAAAGAAAATACCCTTCAAAGCAGCATCTTTTAAAATAAAAAATAAAATAAAATAAAAACCTAATCTAAATATAAATGTAAATGAAATGAAACTAATTGCAATGCAAATGAGCTTAAAATCAAACAAAACCTTAAGTAAAAGGTATAAAATATATGCTATTTAGATCGTTAACACCCCAAACTTAAGATATTGCTTTTCCTCAAGTAATGACATAAAAAAATGCTATAGCAAAACTTTCAATTCTTGACAGCAGTCTAGACAGAACATCAATCTTCAGAATATAAATGTTGCAGCAATCTACACGATATTGAGAAGTTCAAGAACTTAAAATTAAACAAGATGCCTTACATGTGTGTGCTGGATTGTATCTAACCTATGCTTAACAGTGTTAGAAAAATTCTAATTTCCCTTATTCACTATACCCTAGTTCTTAAAATTACTCACATACTACTTTTTTTAAAACTGATTCGAAGGGTGTCAGCTCATCACAACTACCGTACTTAACTCTAGGTGAGTATGGAGCAAACATCTCACCCCCAAGCTAGTAGGTAGAGTTATCCTGTGACAACTTTCATTCGCTCATATGCTGTAGAATTATTTATTTATGTTCAAAGACTAATGTCACGGACTTACTTCTCTCAAACTCGACCCGTGCGCACTAACAACTCTCGAGTTATGCTAGTAAGCCTTACTTGACCCTACTTGATGGCTTGGCTTAAGAAAGACAAGAGAAGGCAAAGGGTTTAAGAAGAATGTTTTGTATTAAGCTTTTAAGAAGGCTTTACAAGTGTGCTTACAATTGCTAAGTGTGTTGCAAAATGAAGGGGGTGGCCCTATTTATAGGCTCTTTTGCAAATTATAAGAGAATTGTGCTACGTCTAAGAGCTTGGCCCAATCCTTTTGGTTTGCACTCACATAGTGCCTCAAGTAAAGTTCCAAGAGTGCATTGACCCTCTCGGTTTTCCCATCGCTTTGGGGATGGAAACTTATGGAGAAGTTTAAGTCGGACCCAAGCATCTTGAACAATTCCATCCAAAACCTTCTTGTGAAGCGAGGGTCTCGGTCACTTACGATGTTTGATGGAATTCGCCAAAGTTTTACCATATTACGAAGGAAAAGCCTAGCTGTCTCCTTGGCTGTGCAATCGGCGAGTGCGGCTATGAAAGTGGCATACTTGCTGAATCGATCCACAACTACGATGATGCTTCCAAATCCCTCGGGCTTTGGTAAACAAGTGATAAAGTCCATGGAGACGCTTTCCTAAGGCTTCTCTGGGATGGGTAGAGGGTCTAAAAGTCCCCCGGGCTTATGTTGGACAATCTTGTCTTGTTGGCACACAAGACAAGTTCTGACATATTCTTCAACGACATCATGCATTCAGGGACAATAGTATGATGCTTTCAAGAGTGCAAGGGTGCGTCGCATACCTGGGTGGCCCGCCCACAAGGAGTCATGGAACTCCTTGATTATATCCTTTCGCAAATTGCCCCACCTCGGCACATAAAGTCGATTGCCCTTGGTGTATAGTAGGCCATCACTTAGCCAAAACCGTCGGGTTTTGCCCTCATTCACCAAGGCGATGATAGTTTGGGCGAGTGCTTCTTGTTGCAACCCTTCCTTGATCCTTTCAAGGAGTGAGCTAGTGACTTTGCTCATAGCAGCAAACTCCGCTTTGCGACTTAATGCATCTGCGACCACATTGGCTTTTCCCGGCTTGTATTGTATAACATAATCGAACCCGGCCAGGAAGTCTTGCCACCTTGCTTGCTTTGGACTTAACTTGTTTTGGGTCTGGAAGTAGCTCGTTGCAATGTTTTCGGTTAAGATCAAGAACTTTGACCTAAGAAGGTAATGTCGCCACACCCTAAGACAATGGATGATTGTGGTCATTTCTTTTTTCTTGGACGATGTAGCGTCTCTCGGTGTCATTAAGCTTCCGACTCTCATATGCAATCGAATGCCCATCTTGCATAAGAACTCCACCGATAGCAAAGTCCGAAGCATCAGTGTGCACCTTATATAACTTGGTGTGGTTAGGTAGGCTAAGCACCGATTCCTCGCTAATAGCCTTCTTCAAATCTTAAGAGGCCTCTTGACACTTTGTTGTCCACACCTACGACTTGTTTTTCTTAAGAAGTTCGGTGAACAGTGTAGCCCTTGCAGAGTAGCCTTTGATAAAACGTCGGTAGTAGTTCACCAACCCAAGATATGATCTTAACTCGTGTACCTTGGTGGGTGGCTCCCAATCTTGGATGGAACGCACCTTAGCATCCTCCATCATAAGTTTTCCATCCTTGATCATATGTCCTAAGAAGTTTACCTCTGGCTTAGCGAAGGAACACTTTTCCTTCTTGATGTATAGTTGGTTCTCCCGCAGAACCTTGAGCACTTCCCTTAGATGTTCAACATGCTCCTCTAAGGTATTGATATACACCACTATGTCGTCAAGGTAGACGACCAAGAAGCGGTTAAGGTATGGATGGAATAACTTGTTTATCAAGGTGCAAAATGTATCTAGGGCATTCGTTAGTCCAAAGGGCATAATTAAGAATTCATAAGACCTGTACCTTGTGACGCATGTTGTCTTCGGCTCATCCCCTTCCGCTATGCGCACTTGGTAATATCCCGAACGAAGGTCTAGCTTGGTAAAATAACGAGCATGACCAAGCTGATCGAAGAGGTCAGAGATCAAAGGGATAGGATACTTGTTCTTGATAGTTACCTTGTTAAGTGCCCGATAATCTATGCACATTCTCAATGAGCCATCCTTCTTCTTTTGGAAAAGGAATGGTGCCCCATATGGTGCCTTGGATGGCCTGATGAACCCTGAATCGAGCAGTCCCTTTAGTTGCTTCTTTAATTCCTCCAATTCAGGGGGTGCCATGCGATAAGCACTCATGGCTGGTGGTTTTGTGCCTGGTTCTAGCTCAATCTTATGGTCCACCTCCCTCCTT
Organism: Abelmoschus esculentus; assembly: GCA_035048815.1. Classification (NCBI taxonomy): domain Eukaryota; kingdom Viridiplantae; phylum Streptophyta; class Magnoliopsida; order Malvales; family Malvaceae; genus Abelmoschus; species Abelmoschus esculentus. The sequence goes on along the minus strand of JAUCBN010000061.1, from coordinate 607,372 downwards.
GGTGGCAATTGTTTGGGTAGCTCCTGTGGTGCAACGTCCCTGAATTCTTCGAGGACATGGGCAACCTCCTTTGGTATGTCCTCATCGAACTTGACCTCCTCGTCGTCGTATTCGCTAAGGATAGCTAGATAGCTTTCCTCGTTTCGTTTGATGCCCTTCCTAAATTGAAGTGCCGAGAGCACCTTGGTGTCCTGCTTGGTGGCCCTAGTCGTCGGCACCACACAAGCTTGGTTCCCATCTATAATGCACATCGTCTAGGAACTCGATTCCTAAGACAATCTTAAAGTCGTCCATGGGAACGACTGAGAAATCTATGTGACCCGACCATGAGCCCACGTTGGTCTTCACTCCTCGGGCAATACCATGAATGGGTCGGGAGGCAGAGTTAACTGCCTTGATTGAGCCTCCTCCTCCTGATGCCTTGAGACTTAACCTTTTGGCCTCTTCGAGGGAGACAAAGTTGTGGGACGCACTTGTGTCTAGCATGGCTTTTGATGCTTTCCCGTTGACGGTAATGTCCACATAGAGCAAGCCTTTGGCTTCAGTCTTTGGGGCGGACTAAAGTACGTTAAGAAGTTGTAAGGACCCCATCTGGACACCGTCGTCCTCTTTATCAGTGTCGGAACCCTCTCGATGCTTTGCAAGGAGCGAGTTAAGGGCTTGTCTTTGGGGCACTCTCGGACCCAATGGTTCCCGTCACAGATGAAGCATTTGTTGGACGGTGCCCTCTTTGACCCACAATTATCTTTAAACTTGCCCTTGTCTTTGCTTTTCCACGATGATGAATCCTTGGGCTTAGGTGGGTGGTCATCACGATGACTCTTCTTATGTTGGCTCTTCTCTCCCCCACCTTTGGCTTGGCCACTCTTCTTATCTTTTAGCTTGTGGGACTCCTTGTGGCTAGAGTAGTCAATTAAGCTTTCGGCCATAGCGATGGCATCGGCAAGGGTTTGGACTCCTCTACGTCGAAGCTCGACTTTAGCCCATTGTTGGAGCCCATCCATAAAATTGAAGAGTGAATCCTTCTCGGAGAGATCAAGGATTTCGAGCACCAAATTGGTGAACTCTTTAACGTAGTCTTGAATACTCCCTGATTGCTTAAGCCTTCGTAAGCGGGCTCTTGCCTCATCCTCGGCATTTTCGGGGTAGAATTGCCTCTTAAGCTCCTTCTTAAAATCATCGAGGGTAGAGATGGTACACATACCTTTTTCCACATCTAGGCGCCTTCTCCTCCACCAAAGCATGGCGGTGTCGGTAAGATATAAGGTGGCGGTTTTGATCTTGGAAGCCTCGTCCACAATGCCAACGGCTCCAAGGTACTCTTCCAAGCCATATAGGAAGTTGTCTACTTCATTAGCATTGCGTGTCCCAAAGAAGGTCTTTGGCTTGGGCAGCTCGACCTTCCTTGCTTCATAAGAAGTGCTAGGCCCCGCGGCCATTGCACGTTTGCAAAGGGCCACATCATATTGTAGTGCCTCAACTTTGGCACGCAGATTGTCTAGCTCTTGGTCGAGAGAAACGCTTACCTTTGAGAGCTCACCCATGAGAAAGTCCTTAACTTTGCCTATCTCCCCAAGCATCGAACCTTCTAGCTTTAGCATCATGGCCTTCATGTCCGTATGGATCTCGACATCCTTCGCCTCAAGGCCTTCCACCCGTTGGTGAAGGTCGTCCATTTGGGCACCCATGCCCCCGACGCTTTCCTCCACATGAGTCAAGCGCGATTCTAAGCTAGAGATGATGTCCCTCGACTTGGCTCTTGGCCTAGGCATCGTGGGATCAACTTCCTCCTCACGTCCTCGTTGTGGTTCTTGAGTGATCTCGGCCTCTGTTGAGCTAGCGACTTGATTCTTCCCGGTCTTGGCCATGTCTCGAACAAGATTGAACACGCTTTGATACCAACTGTCATGGACTTATTTCTCTCAAACTCGATTTGTGCGGCACTAAAAACTCTCGAGCTATGTTAGCAAGCCTTACTTGACCCTACTTGATGGCTTGGCTTAAGAAAGACAAGAGAAGGCAAAGGGTTTAAGAAGAATGCTTTGTATTAAGCTTTTAAGAAGGCTTTACAAGTGTGCTTACAATTTCTAAGTGTGTTGCAAAATGAAGGGGGTGACCTTATTTATAGGCTCCCTCCTCCCGAATGGACGGCTAGGATCTATTTGATCCAACTGTTACAATGTTGCCTCCTAAAATATCTAGAAGCACTACAAGTATCTAGAGAATTCTACATATGTATATACATATTTATATGTATCCAAAATGTTCTAGAGAACTCCAGGGTCTTCCGGAGTAGTCCCGAGCCTTGCCGAGCCTTCTAGGTCCTCCCAGGTGAGTCTGGACTTGGGTAGAACGTCCCAGACCTTTCTAGAACAATGTGGATTGTGTTTGGCCATCCTAGATCCTTCAAGTGCCTTCCTTGATGCTTGCATGCTTCAAAATGGCCCAAGGATGGCCAAAACCTCGGTTGGATTTATGGGAAAAGAAGTGGGTGGTGACACTAAGCTAACTTTTGCATAGAGGAGCGTCCTTCTACAGTTTTATGCTAAAGCATTTATTCATATCTTTCTTTCTCTTTTTTTATACTATAGCAAAAAGGGAGTTTCTTTCTCTTCGAACTAACTAAGTCATAGATTATAAGTTCTCTAGAAAATTCCTGACACTCAAGCATAGAAAACATACAATCGTGTCAATTAAAATTTCAAAGCATCGAGTCCTAATTCAGTTTAATTCTTTCTCAATATTTTCTAATATTTAGTCTGAGAGCATTAAAATTCTCATCATTAGAAATCACTTATTCTAACCTAAAGATTGTCTTAAATTGAATCTAATGCTGTAGCAAATTTATATGTATGCAGAATGAAAATGCTCTAGCAAAGACTTTGCTACCTCAAACTTGAAGTCAGCGTTGTCCTCAGTGCGACTAAAATGAAACTATATGCAAAATAAAAATAAAAAGAAAAAGAAAAGGATGCTTAATTCTTTGAGGATCTGGTTTTTCTTGTAGCCATGCGTTTGATTCTCTTCGTTGGCCTTTCTGATGGTGATAGGTTAGTATGTGTGATTTCAGCTCTTGGTTGGTTCTGCTCGTCATCTTCCTGTAATGCTGCAGCATCAGGCATTCTTTCCTCCTCTACCCCGCGAGAAGCATTTCATTCAGCAATTCTCTTCACTGTGCAGCGATGGATGGGGGCTTCAAATGTCGTAGTAGGTGGTACCTCAAATTCTAGCGAGTTGAAGTCTATGTCCTCACTGCTAAATTGGATGGTTCGATCCCTAGAGGATTGTGAATCAGTAGCAAGTCCCTTGCTTTTGTCCTTTGATTGTTGTGGTGGAATTGAAGGACTGGATGAGACTTGGGTAGATGTCGTGGCTGATGCAGTTGGGGCAGGGGAGTGTGCAGTTGGGGCCTTCTCTTGCTGTTGCGGAACAAGACTGTGTTCAGGCTCTAGGGAAGGCTGTTACTGAGGAGCGTGCTGCTGTTGCTAAGGAACGGGCTTTGGTTCATGTTGCTCAAATATATGAATGAGGAAGTTTGAGAAGTTGAATGCATCATCCGACTGTAATTCTCGAAAATTCATCTATATTATCATATCTCGTTTTTGCACATAGTTCATATAAATCATGAACTTTCCATGAAGATCAACCATTTGGATCTGAATTTTCTCCACTACAGCAGTCAGTGCAACTACATCTGCTCTAGCATTTTTCTTGGAGGCACAAGGTTGACTGGTTACTGAAGCATTTTATCCCCATTAACTTTGGAATTTTCTTCAAGGCAATGCCCTGTGTCCCCTTCACTTGATAATCCTCGTTATATTCGATCACTCTCTATTTTCGGCAGAGAGCAGTGATTAGGTATTGGAAAACAAGAGGACTTTGCTTTCGCTTCAAAGCTGCGAACGCTTCTTCCAGAATTATTTTACCCACATTGATGGGTCGCTTGTTCAAGATCGAATGGAGGAGTTGCAACCTTCCAAGATTTATTGTTGCTGTGTGGGAAGTCGACATTAAATTCTGCTTGATGAAGTGCATCCACAACTTTCTTTCTTGCTTTAAACAATTGCGGTCTATAGTGGTGTTAGCCTTGTCCCATTCGGTGTTGGCAAGGCAAAGGTCCTCCAAAAGAAAGTCTGGGCTCTGAACAGAGACACGTTTACGACCTTATGGTCCTTCTTGACATCAAAGTGGCGAGCAAATTTCTCCCACTTGTGCTGCTTGACTATGGTCGCAACTTGTTCTGGCAATTTCTGTATGGTTGTCGCATAAAAAAGAAAGCCTTTTTCTTGGTGCACTGTCCTTTCTTTAATTTTCTGGAAGCGTTCCTTTGCTGCATCATTCTTAGACTTCCTGATTTCGATTGGTTGTGCTGGTGTAACCCTTGAGTATTCTGGTGCATGCTTGCATCGAACCATGGTTTTTTGCAGAGAGATTTCTTGGAGAAGTTTTGGGAGGAAGATGGAATTTGGAAAAGAGACGATTTGTTTCTTGGGAAGGGAGAGGGTTAAGTAAAAAAAGGTGATTATTGTGGGTGTAAGAAAATTGGACGGCTAGGGTATTGGGAAGAGAAAAAGTGGGTGATGGGAGGTTAATGTGATGGTGAGTGAGAGAGAGAAAATGGTTTTATAATTAAATAAAAGGTTAAAAGGTGTAAAGCGGGGGGAGGGGGGGTTGAATTGTAACCAAAATCTTACCCGTCTCCATTCAAACTAACCGGATTCATCAACTAAGGCTTTTCCTCTTCTTCCTTTGTGGCCCAAATCAAATAACTCCAAAATTTTTTCCTCCAACACTGCAGCCTTGTAGTCTGCCTCTGTTACACCGTCCTTGCACAACTCTCTTGCGAGTGTATAGTACTCTGAAATTGTACCTTTAAAAACTACATGTTGAAAGGAACAAAAGAAAAAATAAAAGTACTCTGAAATTGTACTTTTTATTCAAACTGAAACTAAAATGCTAAAGCAAATAAAAGATAGGGATAAAAACTCTTAAGTATTTTGTAGACTGTGGTCTTCCTTGTCACGCACAATCGGAGCTCCATTATAAATCTTCAGCCTTTGACCATTAACCTTGAAGATTCGATCTCCATTAAGTGTTTTAATCTCCACAACACCATAAGTGTAATCCTTATATATCAAGAACGGTTCTGACCATCTAAACTTTAACTTTCCTGGGAAAAGTTTAAGTTTTGAATTGTAGAGTAACACTTGTTGGCCCTCTGAGAAATGTCATGGCGAAAGATGTTTATCATGCCACCTTTTCATCTTTTCTTTATAAATCCTACCATTCTCATAGGCATGGGAACGAAACTCGTCCATTTCATTTAGCTCCAAGAGTCGTTTTTCTTCAGCTAGCTTAAAATCCAGATTGAGCTTTTTAAAAGCCCAATAAGCTTTGTGCTCGAGCTCTAGGGGAAGATGACAAGCTTTCCCATAAACTAACTTAAATGGTGACATCCCCAAAGAGTCTTGTAAGCTTTCATATACGCCCATAAAGCTTCATCTAGCTTTGGAGACCAGTCTAGTAAGCTTTGTGTTGACTGTCTTTTCTAAAATCTACTTAATTTCTCTATTGGAGATTTCAGCTTGGCCATTTGTCTGCGGGTATATGCTGTAGCAATTTTGTGTCTGACTACATAGCGTTGTAATGCCTTAGCAATGAGATTGTTGTCAAAGTGGGTGCCTTCATCACTGATTATGACTCTGGGGACTCCAAATCTGGTGAAAATATTCTTGTATAGGAACTTCAAAATTGTCTTTGAATCATTCCGGGGTGTAGCCACTGCTTCAACCCATTTGCTTACATAGTCTACTACTAGCAAGATGTATAAGTCACCATAAGATGATGGAAAGGGTCCCATGAAGTCGATTCTCCAAACATCGAAAAGCTCAATTTCTAGAATATTTTGCGACGACATTTCATTCCTCCTCGAAATGTTACCGGTTCTTTGACATCTATCACATCCCATGTAAAATGCTTGAGCATCCTTGAAGAGTGAGGGTCAGTAGAATCCAAATGGAAGGACCTTTTTAGCAGTCCTTGATCCACCAAAATGCCCTCCACGTAATGTTGCATGGCAATGGAATAAAATATCCTTTTGTTTTTCTTCCGGCACACATCGTCGAAGCAATTGGTCAGCACATTGCTTGAACAATTGTGGCTCATCCTAATAGAAAAATTTGGCATCATGTTTGAATTTCTTTCGACCCTGACTAGATAAATCAGGAGGCAAAATAACACTGAAAAGAAAATTAATTATATTTGCATACCAAGGTAATGTTGTAGCATATAGAATTTTCTCATCAGGGAAATTTTCTTTGATCTCAAAATTCTCTCCTAAATTTTTTGGATTTTCTAGCCTAAATAAATGGTCTACAACTTGTTTTTCAGATCCTTTTCTATCCTTTATTTCAATATTAATTTCTTGTAGCTAAAGTATCCACCTAATAAGTCTAGGCTTAGCATCTTTCTTAGTCACTAGGTATTTGATAGTAGAATGATCAGTGTGCACTATCACCCTAGTTCCTATAAGATATGTCTTAAACTTATCAAAGGCAAATACTACAACAAGTAACTCTTCCTCAATAGTAGTGTAATTAATTTGAGCATCATTAAGAGTCCTACTTACATAATAAATAACATGAAAAAGCTTACCTCTTCTTTGAATGAGTTCTGCGCCCACTGCGTAGTTACTTGCGTCGCACATCAACTTGAATGGCTCAGTCCAATTGGGTGGTATAACTATTGGAGTTGAGGTAAGTTTCTTCTTCAGTTCAATAAAAGCGCTGTGACATTTATCATCAAAGACAAAGGGTTGATTTTGCTGTAGCAAATTGCAGAGCGGCTTAGAAATCTTCGAGAAGTCTTTGATGGACCTCCTATAGAAGCCAACATTTCCCCAAAAGCTTCTAATTCCTTTGACAATTGTTGGAGGTGGTAGCTTCTCTATCAACTCAACTTTTGCCTTGTCAACTTCATTTCCTTTGCTTGAAATTTTATGCCCCAAAATCGTACCTTCAGTCACCATAAAATTGCATTTTTCCCAATTGAGTACAAGGTCGACTTCTTCACAGTGTTTAAGTACCTTGTCCAAGTTGCCTAAGCATTTTTCAAATGTTTCTCTAGAAACAGAAAAGTCGTCCATAAATACCTCCAAAAATTCTTCAACCATGTTTGGAAATATTGCCAACATGCAACGTTGAAAAATTGTTGGAGCATTACATAACCCAAATGGCATTTTTCGAAAAGCATAAGTCCCATACGGGTAGGTGAAGGTTGTCTTCTCCTGGTCCTTTGGTGCTATAACATTTTGATTGTACCCAGAATAGTCATCGAGGAAGCAGTAATAAGCCTTTGTCGCCAATCGATCCAACATTTGATCGATAAAAGGAAGGGAGAAATGGTCTTTCTTTGTTGCCTTGTTTAGCTTCCTATAGTCCACGCAGATGCACCTACCTATGACTTTCCTTGTCGGGAGCAACTCATTGTCCTCATTGGTGATTACTATCGTGCCTCCCTTCTTAGGTACACAATGCACAGGACTAACCCATGAACTGTCAGAAATTGGGTATATGATTCATGCATCCAACCATTTTATAATCTCTGTCATCACTACCTTCTTCATCGCAGGGTTCAGTCTTCTTTGGGCATCAACAGAATTGTTGTCACATTCTTTTAGCAATATCTTGTGCGTGTAGATCGTAGGACCGAAGCCCTATAAATCGGTCATAGTCCACCCTAGAGCTTTCTTATATTGAGATAATAAATTCACAAGATTAAGCTCTTGGTTAGGATCTAAGCTAGAAGAAATAATCACCGAAAAAATATTATGAGATCCCAAATAAACATATTTTAAATGTGGTGGCATTGGTTTCAAGTCTACAGATGATGCATGTAATAATGATGGTTTAGTAGGAATAAATTCAGAGAAATCAATTGATTCGAATTTCGTACCTGGTCTTGGCTTGAAATAGCCAATTTGCTGTAGCTCCAGATGAGCTTCTTCTTCCTGATCATGCTCCTCCAGCAGTTTTGCGAAGTCTTTAATTGTTGTAGTATTTATCCCAGCTATACAGTGACATTCTTCATTATCATCCATGTACTTGAGAGTGTTGAATACATTGATGGTCATGGACTGGTCTACTACTCGCATTGTGAAGTCTCCCTTTTTACATTCGATGAGAATTTGACAGGTAGCTAGAAATGGTCATCCCAATATGATGGGTGCTTTGTAGTCCACTTCACAATCTAGAATCAGAAAATCCACAGGAAACACAAACTTTCCTACCTTTACTATCACATCTTCCACCTTGCCTTCAGGCCGGACATGAGAATGGTCCTCGAATTGTAAGACGATAGTGGTAGGTCGTGTACTCCCTATACCAAGCTTCTTGAATATAGCTTTGGGCATCAAATCAACACTTGAAACAAGGTCGCACAGTTTCTTGCCCATAAAATTGTCTCCTATCGAGCATGGAATAATGAAGCTGCCAAGATCTTGTCTCTTCATTAGAAGGTCAGTCTTCCCCGAATAAAATTCAGATGTTATAGCAAATGTTTCAAAATTCTCAGCTTTTCTTTTCTTTGTAACAATATCTTTCAAAAACTTTGTATATGAGAGTATTTGATCAATAACATCTAAAAATGAAATATTTATATGAATTTGGTCCATAATACTTACAAATTTTTGAAATTGAAGATCCTCTTTGTGTTGCTTTAATCGTTGAGGGAATAATGGTGGGAGTCTTACGTCCTTCGAAGGTGGTACTGATATTGCTTCTTTTGCTACAGCATTCGCACGCTTCTCACCAAATGCCTAAGTATTTAACTTTTCTCTAGTTTTTTCTTGAGCTAATTTTTCTTCTTGTTGTTCAACTTTTTTTGCTCCTGAATGGGGGTTTCTTCCTTTTCTTTTCTTTTGAACTGCTCCACCGTGTTGATTTGTCTTCCACTCCTTAAGGTTAGTTCGCTGCATTGCTCTTTGCCATGATTCTTAGTGACTTCAATATCACTAGGCAGATTGCCTCTTGGTCTTGCTTGTAATGCTTGAGCAATTTGACCCACTTGAGTCTCCATTGATCTAAGTGAAGAGCTGTGACTTTGCAGTAATGCTCCTTGGGTCTGCAAAATATTGCCTTGATTAGAGATAGTTGTGGAATGCTCCTGCAATAATGATTTCGTTGATGTCATGTACTCCTTGGTCGAAGCCATGAATTCTTGCAGCGAAGCATCTAAAGAATTGTTGGGATTTTGATAAAATGATCCTTTGTTATCATTTTTCCATGGCATATGGCCTTAAAAACCTTGGACTCCTTGTTTTGTTTCCATGAATTGTTGCCTATTCGAGCTGGTTGCTTGATTTGATCCTTGATTACCTCAAGAAAAATTAGGATGTTGTCAGCACCCTGGGTTGTAAGTGTTAGAATAGGGGTTGTTGGAATTTTTGTTGAAGTTTCCAACGTAATGTGCAGACTCGTGAAGAGTTGGGTAGTCTTTATCAAAGTGGTTTCCAATACAATGCACACAGCTTACTGCTTTTGTATCTCGTACTTCACTGGACTGTTGAAGATTCTTCAACATATTTGTGATAGCAGAAAGTTGTGCTGAAACAGAATCATTCGCGTCTAACTCTAGCTTTCCTTGCGTTCTTCTTCCAGTTCCAAGTCTTGTAGTTGAAAACTAATAATCATTATTGTCTATTTTATTCAAAATATCAAATGCTTCTTCAGTTGACTTATACAACAGTGTCCCATTTGCTGAAGCATCTAACATCATCCTTGTAGGTGCATTGACTCCATTGTAAAACATCACAATTTGAGTCCAATCTTGAAAACCGTGGTTTATACACCTTCTCAGCAAGCTTTTGTACCAATCCCAACACTCATTCATCGACTCGTCATCCCTTATCTGAAGGATGCTATCTCATTTCGCAATTGTGTGTTCATGTCGGGTGGGTTGTATCTTGCCAAAAAGATTTTGCACAAAGCCGTTCACGACTTTATCGAACCGATTGGAACACCATTCAACCATTTTATAGCTCGTTCTCTCAAAGAGTATGGAAATAGCTTGAGTTTCAACACATCTTCGTGCACTCCTTGTTGGCGGAACGAATCGCAAACCTCCAAGAACGCACAAATATGTTATCGAGCATCCTCGTGAGGAGATCCTCCGAACTTTCTGGTCGAATTGAGCATATTAAACATCACAGGCTTGAGCTCAAAGTAGGCTGCTTGTATCTCAGGTGTCACTATCCCAGAATTGAGGTCATCCAAGATTGGTGTCAGGTGATCTCGAACTACCCTTGGTCTTACTACAACGCTAGGATTTGCTGTAGCATTTTGATTCTGTGGATCCTGAGGGTCATACATGATTCTTCTTCTTCTTCTTTGATCTCGTCGTCTTTTTTTAAAATACTTTTCAATTTCCGGGATAAATGGTTCGAGAGATTTTTGAGGATTAACTTTGGGCATCCACTAACCAAAAACCTATAAAGAAAAACAAAGAAAACAAAGATTAAACCAAAAACAAAACACTCAAAACAAAATAAAATAAAATGTATGAAAACTATGATTGAAATTGCCTATTGCCTCAATCCCCGACAACGACGCCAAAAACTTGTTGGTTGGTAAACTTGTTGAGTTCTAGTGCCTATAAGATTTCCTTTTAAATCTTAGCATTGTCATAAGCCATAGCACAAAACTTCTCAATTTCGTTTAGGTCTAGCAAACGTTTTTGTCCAGCACTCTCACAATCAATTTTCATTGTCTTGATTGCCCAATACACCTTATGCTCAATTTCTACCAGTAGAAGACACGATTTTCCATACACAAGTCGATAAGGGTACATGCCTAGAGGTATTTTGAATGCAGTGCGATAAGCCCAAAATGCATCATCAATTCGAAGAGACCAATCTTTTCGAGAAGGATTTACAATTTTTTCAAGGATACTCTTTAACTTTCGGTTAGAAATTTCTGTTTGCCCATTCATTTATGGGTGATATACCGTGGCAACTATGTGTGTAACTCCAAGGCGCTGCAACATTTTGACAATTAATTTATTATCAAAATGCTTACATCCATCACTGATTATTGCCTTTGGCATTCTAAACATGTGAAAATGTTCTTTTATAGAAATTTTTGAACGGTTTTGGCATCGTCTTTTGGACAGGTTACTGCTTCAACCCATTTAGAAACATAATCGATAGCAAGTAAAATATAGAGATTACCAAAAGAAATGGGAAAGGTCACATGAAATCTATGCCCTACACGTCGAATATCACGACCTTAAGGATATTTTGGAGTGGCATCTCATGTCTCCTAGAAATATTTCTCGTCCTTTGAGAACGATCACATTGCTTATAAAATTCATGGGTATCTTTATAAAGAGTTGACCAATATAAACTGAATTGTAAGACTTTGTTGTAGTTCGTGTTCCACCAAAATGACCTCCAAATAGAGATGTATGGCATTTTCTAAGCACATTTTCTGGCTCCTCTTCGGGAACAAATCTTTGAATAACCTGATCTGCACATTGCTTAAATAAAAGAGGTTTGTCCCAATAATAATACCTAAAATTATGTAGGAACTGTTTCTTTCCTTGATGAGTAAGATCATAAGGTATAACACCACTAACAAAAAAGTTAACAAAATCAGCATACAATGGTGTTGCCGATACAATCATTAATTTCTCATCCGAGAATTCATCGTCGATCTCCAAAGGATCGTCTTTATTGTTTTCATCTTCTAACCTTGACAAATGATCAGCCACTTGATTTTCTATTCCTTTCCTGTCCTTAATTTCATTGTCAAACTCTTGCAAAAGTAAAATCCAATGAATTAAACGAGGTTTGGTATCTTTCTTAGCAATCAAATATTTAATTATCGAATGATCAGTATGGAAAATTAGTTTTGAGCCAATTAAATAGGAACGAAATTTATCAATTGCAAATACTACCGCTAGTAATTCCTTTTCTGTGGTCGTGTAATTCAATTGGGCCTCATTAAGGGTTTTACTAGCATAGTAAATCACATGAAAGATATTATCTTTTCGTTGCCTTAAAACTGCACCTACGGAAAAATCACTTGCATCACACATAATTTCAAAAGGTAAAGACCAATCAGGAGGAACAACAATGGGTGCCGAGGCAAGTTGCTTCTTTAAGTTCTAAAATGTCATTTCGTATGATTCATCAAAGTCAAAAGTTTTATCCTGTTGAAGCAAATTACACAAAGGTTTAGAAATTTTAGAAAAATTATAAATGAACCTTCAGTAAAAACCTGCATGACCAAGGAAACTTCGAATTCCTTTAACTGAAGTCGTTGGTAGCAATTTTTCTATAACATCAAATTTTGCCCAATCAACTTCAATTCCCTTGGATGGAATCTTATGAACGAGGACTATTCCCTCATCTACCATAAAATGGCACTTCTCCCGATTGAGAACTAAATCCGATTCTTCACATCTGGTTAATACTTTTTCCAAATTGACAAGACAATTTTGGAAGCTTTCTCTAAATACAGAAAAATCGTCCATTAAATTTCTAAAAATTCCTTCAACATATCCGGAAAAATGGTCATAAAACATCATTGAAAAGTTTTTGGGGCATTGCACAATCTGAACGGAATCCTTCTAAATGCATATGTTCCATATGGGCAAGTGAATGTCGTTTTCTCTTGATCATTCGATGCTATGACTATCTGATTATAACCTGAATAGCTATCAAGAAAACAATAAAATGTTTTTTTCCTGCAAGGCGATCAAGCATTTGGTCAATAAAGGGCAAAGGGAAGTAATCCTTCCTAGTGGCCTTATTTAATTTACGGTAATCTATGCAAACTCTCCAACCTATGACAATTCTAGTTGGAATAAGTTCATTATTCTCATTGCGTACCATAGTTATACATCCCTTTTTCGGTACACAATGTACCAAACTTACCTATGTACTATCGAAGATAGGATGTATAACACCAACATCTAGCCATTTGATGATTTCTTTCATCACAACCTCTTTCATAGTCGGGTTAAGCCTCTTTTGTGCCATAATTGACGGCTTATGATTTTACTCCAAAAGAATTTCGTGCATGCATACCGCCAGACTAATTCCTTTCAAATCAGCAATAGTTCATCCGATGACGTTCTTATGCTTTTTCAACATGTCAATTAGTTGTTCTTCCTATTTGGTCTACAAATTAGAAGAAATTATTACAGGAAATGAATCATTAATCCCCAAATAAGCATATTTCAAATGCCTTAACAGTGGTTTTAATTCAAGATTTGAAGATTGCTCAAAGTACTTACATGGACGACTAACTATCTAGTTTGCTTCATGTTGTTTTTGGTCATCTTGTTCTTTAATTTCTTCAGGTTCAACATTGCAATTGTCGAGACAGTTTTCAAGGATATCTTCTTCTACTCCAAAATTGAATTCTATGGTTGCGTGAATGATCTTGCATTCCTCTAGATCATCAACTTGCTTAAGAGTGTGAAAAACGTTGAGTTTAACTTGCTGATCATTGACTCACATTATAAGTTCTCCCTTTTCGACATCAATTAAAGTTCTTCTCGTCGCAAAAAATGACCTTCCAAGAATAATGGGTGCAAACTCGTCTGCATCACAATCTAACACAATAAAATCAACGGGAAAAATAAATTTATCAACCCTTACCAATATATCCTCAATTTTCCCTTCCGGATGCACATAGGATCTATTTGCAAGCTGCAACATCACTTTGGTTGGTCTAGCCTTTCCAATACCTAATTGTTCGAAAACCTATTTTTGCATAAGGTTTATTCTTGCTCCAAGATCACATAGCGCCTTTCCAGCATAATGATTTACAATTGCACATGGAATTGTGAAACTTTCGAGATCCTTTAGTTTTGGTGGCATTCAGTTGCACAAAATAGCCATACATCCTTCCGTTACGGTAATAGTTTTAAATTCACCAAACCTCATTCTCTTAGAAACAATGTCCTTGAGAAACTTCGCATAATTTGACATTTGCTCTATTGCCTCCACCAACGGCAAATTAATATGAACTTGCTTCAAAATATCCAAGATTTTCTTGAATTGATATTCTTGCTTTTTCCGTCGAAGCCTTTGTGGAAAAGGTGATGGTAATCGAATGTCCTCAATCCTCTCATTTGTTTGGAATTTGAAAGATGGCAATGCCAAGACATCAGGACTTGTCACGACATATTTTGATTTCTTATTCTTTTCACTAATTTCATCTTTTTGTATGGATTTCGGTTTCTCTGGATGTTCTTTTTCCCGCACAGATTCATTATTAATTTTTAATCCACTTCGAGTAGTAATCACCTTACATTGCTCATGGCCAATTTCCTTGGTGATCTCATTATTGCTAGGTAAATCGCCTTGTGGTCTTGTATTCAAATTTTGCGCAAATTGACCAACTAGCGTTTCTAAAGCCTTTAGTGCTGCTTCTTGGTTTTGCAACTGCATCTCAGTCTTGTTAATAAAAGCATCAGTTCTTTTCTTGAAATTACTATTCCCATCCATATAAGATTCAGTTTTCAACATAAAAGCATTAAGATTATTTTCCAACGAACTAGACGGTGTCGATTGTTGCTGCGGAATCTATTGATGAGGCATATTTTGTTTGAATCATGAAATTGTGTGTTTGAATTGCCTTGATTGAGAGCATTTTTCGGATTGTTATGAGAGAAACTGGGGTGCTTTTTCCAGGATGGATTATAAGTATTGGATATCACATTGTTTTGATTGTAATTTCCCACATAAAAACTTGACTCTAGGTTCTGCAAACACTTAGAAGAATCGTTGTCACCATTGTATAAATCAAAAAAGGAATTCAATACCTTGATTTCTTGTGTGTTACTCGGACATTGTATATTTTTAACCAAATTGGTTAAGGTTGCTAATTGTAAGGAAATTGAGTCCGATGCATCAGGTTCAATAGCATTATGTTTGACTCCTCCTCGCCTAATGTTTGAGAATTGATAATCATTCTTGGCTAAGAGATCTAAAATCTTTATTGCTTCTTTCACGGACTTTTCTAGGAGTATGCCATTTGCCGAGGCATCTAACATCATCATAGTTGGCATGTTCAAGGCATTGTAGAACATCGTCACTTGTGTCCATAATGGGAATCCATGCATGGGGCATTTGTGTAGAAGTTCTATATAGCGCTCCCAAGCTTCATACATTGATCCACCATGTACCTGCCGAAAAGAATTAATTTCATTACCTAATCTATCAATTAAATTACTGGAACTAAATCGAGCAAGAAAGTCATGACATAATTCAGCCCAAGATCCTATAGATCCGGATGGAACACTATTTAATCACATTTTAGCTCTATCAATGAATAAGGGAACAATTTTAGCCATAGGATATCCTCATGGACTCCTTGTATCTTGAATGAGTTGAAAATCTTAAAAACTTGGCATATTGCTCTACCAGTATTGGTATGGACCCTTACCGTATCGATACTCCTCTCTGGTGTATTGATCCCCACCAGCTTATCGATACCAATTTTACTTTCGATGCAATTTACCCAACATGGCATACCGATACACTTACCAAGAATATTGATACTATTGTGTGTTTTAAGTGCTTCACAATATGTGCAAGTGTGGACGTTTCAAATTATAGTATAGATAGTTATCGCCTCCACAGGGATTGATGCTCCTTCTTGAATCTAATTTCTCGTACTAAAAATAAAGACACAAATTGTTTATAGAATTGATAATAAAATAATAGAACAAGCAAATTAAAGTAAATTGGAGTAATCAATAAGAGAGATGAGGTTGGGTTATCTTGAATTATGGAATGATGGACGAGTGAATTCTTCCTTGTAAGTGGGTGCTCGCACCACTCATTGTTCCGGCAATTGGGCTTAATTAGATTGCCTAGTCTGTTCATCGAATGCTTAAGCAATTGCAACTAAGGGAATTTCTCGGGCAATTTGAGTGACTATCCTCAAGGTTTGGCAAAATGTTCATCGATGGTCTTCGTTATCCCTAACGCGAAACTTTGTTAATCATACAATCTTTGATGATACATCCATGCGTTAATCAAAGTTGTACAACAACTATCTTGCGCTTCTGTTAGCCGTTGAAATCCTGCACTTATCCCTAAGCCGGATTAGTTTTCACACACTTGGTTTAAAACATTCTTATTCGTTTCGTGAATCTAATTCTCCCAAATCTAGATAAATATATCGTTTCTCAAGGTCCTTTCCCAATTCTCTCACAAACCAAATAAATGCGAGGAATAAGCAAACCTTAATTAAGAACACACCAAATACTTAGATATAATTCAAACTAAATCAAACCATAAAACAAAATAACCCAAGCCAACTTAAATTAGTTCATGACTGGGTAGAATATCCAACAAGTAAATCCTCCCATCACTTGAATAAACAAGGAAAAACAAGAAGAAATAGCCATTGCTTCACTCTCTCTCGATCTAGCCTCCTCCTAGTTGGACGGCATACATCTCCTTATAATGGCTTTGCTTGGTCAACTTAGATGAAAAAATAAGATTGAATTAGAAATTTCCATTTCTAACTTGATTCCTATCATATCTTTTATTCTTTGCGCCAATCTCCAAATCTTATAATTGACCTTATCATCAAGAATTTCCTTCCAATTTGGTAGCTCATCATCAAAGGAATGATTCCTGCAAACATGGAAATACACCAAGGCAGTATCTTTTTCCACATAATTCAACCAACACAAGAAATAAATATGACAACTCAAGAAATCAGCATGAAATCACTAAATGAAACTAATTATGTGCCTTAGTCTAACAATAATATGAGTAAAAAGGGTAATAAAATAGTACAATTAAACACCTAACAGATACCTAGTATCGATACTCATCTATTGAGTACCGGTCCCCAAGCCTGTATTGATACACCCTTTGGAATACCGATACCAAAAGTGGTCGCTAGAATTTGAATTATCGATCCCGTATCGATACGCCCAATGGTCGTACCAATATCCCCAAGAGGAATTACCCATCTTACTAGAGGGGCTTTGTAACATCCCGGTTTTGGGTTAGTAGTTTGAGTGTTGGTTTTGGGGATTTGATTCGAGTCGAATCGGATTCTTCGGATCATTAGTTCCGGGAAAAATTAAAATAATAATAATTTAATCGGACAAGTGATGATTTTGCGGAAAGGTTTAAAAATATTAAAATGGTGTTTTAAAGTTAAAGGAATATTATTGAGTCTTAATTTGATTTTTAATTAGGCTTAATTTTGTACTAGTGACTAAATTGTGAATTTTGGAGAAGTTTAAGGGTTTAATTGGTAATTTTCAGAAATTAAGATTTTTAGTGACTAAATTGGAAAGTAAGCCATACTTAGAATCCTTAGAGGGTCATTAACCCAATTTATTTTTAATTAAAGATTATCCACCAAATATGTTTTAATTAGTTTTAATAAAAAGGTTATTTTCATTTTCTTTTGTAACATCCCATTTTCTCATCTTTTCTGCCAAATTTTCTCTCCATCTTCTTCTCTAAATTTCTTCAATTACTTGCTGATTTCTTCTTCATTTTCAACAAGATTTAATTCATTTTACTCATCTTTTCATTCTCTACAAAACCTACACATCAATTTTGCAAAATCAACATCCATTTTCAAGGAAATCAAGAGAGGATTTCTCATCTTTTTGGTAGAGTTAATCTCAAAGGTAAAATTCTGATTTCTCATCTTTTTCTAAGGTTCTTTATTGAAGTTCCCAAGTATTGGCTTGCTAATCAACATTTGATATTTAATTTTGTGTTTTTAATTCAAGATCTATGAGTTTTATGGTGGTTTTTATGAAATCTTTTTTTAGATCTCAATTGATGCTGGAATTAGGATGATTTAATTATGGTATTAGGTCAGTTAAATGATTGATTGAGTCTTATAATGATTTAATATCAAATTAATCCAGGAATAATGTAATCGGTGGTGTTTTCAGGTGGTTTTTGGTTGTTTTAGGGGCTGTTTTAAGTGTTCTGCTTTTGTTGAAGGTATAAGAATGGTTTGAAAGTGTTTTTAGTTCATAATTGAGGTGGATTAGATGTTAGATTCACAAGGTTAAGGGCTGATGTTGTTTCGGATGCGTTTTGACTTAGTTTCGGTCTTTTCGACTAAGTTTTCGATAGTTTTGGAGAGGTTTGATGTGGCTGCTGTTTTGAGCATGTTATGATGTGTGTATGCTCTGTTTTTAATGTTGTAGAGGAGGTGCAAGAAGGTCCGTAAGTGGCTGGTGCATTGGTGTTGCCGTCAGAGCGTCGGCGAAGGCTCATTTCGCTTGTCGGTGAGTGATTTCGGGTTAAAAGTGTTTCACAATGGTTCGGTTTTGTTTTGGGGACTATGGAATAGTGTGAAAATTTTCCATAGTGCAAGAGTAAGTGATTTAAATGATTTTGATTCATTATTGTAAGTTTCGACTATTTTCGGTAATGGCATTTATGATGATGAATCAATGAGATTTTGGAAATGCATAATCATGATTTTGAAACGATGCATGCATGAGTT
Organism: Abelmoschus esculentus; assembly: GCA_035048815.1. Lineage (NCBI taxonomy): Eukaryota > Viridiplantae > Streptophyta > Magnoliopsida > Malvales > Malvaceae > Abelmoschus > Abelmoschus esculentus. Next base: position 588,860 of record JAUCBN010000061.1, on the reverse strand, counting down.
AATTGCTGGAAATTGCATGGTTTATAAAGACATTCATGGCTTGTAGAAGCATGAAAATGAAATGGAATAATATGATGTTATTTGCCCTACATTTGATAATGTCGTTGAACATGATTTATGGTTCACATGATGAACATATTATGACTGCATTATGAGCAACAAGTTAACATGCATGATTGGTGTTGATATTGGCTTAGTGACACTAACTTTAGATACGAATACAAATGACATGTCATTAGGATTGAGTGCACTATAAATATTATGGAAATAAAGGGAAAAAATGCCTACACGTAACTAGGGTGACTTTGTGTCCAACCGTGCGTGGTAGAGCCGCCTACACGTAACAAGGGTGACTTTGTGTCCAACCGTGCGTGGTAGAGCTTGATAATGGTGACTTCGTGTCATGTAAATGGTGACTTCGTGTCATGTATTTTGTGACTTTGTGTCATGACGAGACCAAGGGTCTCTAAAACAATGGATCCGCGTATTCGGTGAACTTAAGGTTCATAACAAGTGATCACTAAAAAGCCAATATGCATACATGGAATGATTTGGAACATTGTGCATCACTCATGAAATACTTTGAATTTTGACATACATATTTAAGGAAATGTTTTGGTAACATAAATACGAACATGATTTGGTAAAACATGTTTGATGTTAAGGAAAACATTAGAAGCTTGACTTAAATGTGGTTTTTATGTGATGCATTGATGGTCTTGTTTAGAGCTTCCTCACTAAGCATGTTTTGCTTAAGCTCTCTTTTCATCTTTGCAGAAAGATAAAGACTTTCGAGGCTACATTTGGAGCGAGGGAACCAAGGGGAAAAAGTATTCTCATTTTTGGTATGTTTTGGCAAATGAGCTTCGAAGGCCTATGATAAGTGCTGAGAGCCAGTTCCGCGGCAGCGACAAGGCCGAGGCAGGACTTGATGCCGAGGCTGCAGCTGAGAGCTAGGAAGCAAGACTGTAGGCGATTGGAAGACAAGAATCCAAGGGACATTTCTGGACTTAAAGCCCATGGATCGGAGCTGGCTAGCATGAGGAAATGCCCAAGACAAGGCCACGCGGGAAAGCCCCCTTAGACGAATTAAACTTGGAAATATTTTAATTATGTACATGACTTGTTCCCTACTCCAAGTTGTATTCTACTTAGGAAAGGTTTGCCCTAGGTCTAGCCTATATAAAGACCTAGCCATCCAATGTAATAGAGACAAAATAGCTAGAGAGAAAGAGCCGACTCATAACTTGTTTTCTTCCTCTCCATTATGTTCTAAGCTTCTATAGGGTTTAGGTGAAGGTTGTTTAGTATATGTGAGAGGAGATTGTACTTTGTCTTTGTTTCAATGCAATAAAATTATCAAGGTTTGCTTATCCTTTGTTATTCCTTGTTCTTGCATTCAAGCCCGGGAGGGAAGTTTCTGAGTAATCCATTTATCTAGACTCGGGAGAGTTAGATTCACAAAAAGGGTAAGTACGGTGTTTCAATCGCGAAATACTAACTCGGCCTAGGGATAAGTTAAGAGTTTCAACGGCTAAAAGAAGTGTGATATTGGATGGTGAGTATATTTGGTTCACACCGGGAGGTATCATCAAGGACTAGTCATCAACAACACTCTAACTTAGGGATAAACGGAGTCATTCAAGGACACTTTGCCGAACTTTGGTAAAGTCTACCCACGAGCAAGGGATTGCCGCAGCGGACAAGTATCGTCGCTGCCAAGGCAGTAAACTGCAGTGTTGCCGAGGCATTGATATACGATTGCATTGAGTAGAGACAAGTCAATCAATTCCACAATACAACGCAACTGGATCCTGACCCATCTCTCTCTAATATTCAATTTCTTTACTTTGCTTAGTTATCTTAGTTTAGTTAAATCAAACATCAATCACTTGTGTTTTATTTTACTTCTTTCTACAGAACAAGAAAACGAATAAGACATATTAAGTCTACCAGTCCCCGTGGAGACAATAATCCGATAAATGCTTATCACTTATTACTTTCGATGTGTCCACTTGCACTAAACGCGCACTTTTTACACGCGACAAGTTTTTGGCGCCATTGCCGGGGACTGGCAACTAAATTTTGTTTTCTTTATTTTCTTGTTTCTTTTTATTTTTATTTTACTCTTGTTTTTCTTGGTGTATGACCAGGGCCAACCCAACCAACTCCTTATACGAGTTAGATCCAGAGATCGAACGAACAAGGCTAAGATTGAGGAGACAAATCCAAGAGGCTATGGCAGATCACCCGGTAGGAGAAAACTTACCTGCCGGTAATGGAGGTTTACCGCCGCCACCTGGGCCGCTGCAGCTGACTGTCAGAGACTTCCTGGAGGAGGAATTAAATGGATTAAACCCATGAGTTGTTACACCGGAGATAGAAGCAGCCCACTTTGAGCTAAAACCTGTTATGTTCAATATGCTTAACACTATTGGACAATTTGGTGGGTCTGCAACTGAAGACGCAAGGCAGCACCTTAAGTCCTTCATGGAAATTTGCAACTCTTTCAAAATCCAAGGAGTCCATGAAGATGTCTTGCGATTGAAGCTATTCTCCTATTCACTGAGGGATAGGGCGAAAGCTTGGCTAAATAGCATTCCAGCAGGATCTATTAGATCTTGGAGTGAACTCTGCCGTGATTTTATTACTCGTTTTAATCCTACAAACTTATATGATAGAATTCGTATTGAGATCACTTCTTTTCGACAGGTAGATGACGAACCAATGTACGAGGCATGGGAACGCTACAGGGAGTTACTACATAAGTGTCCTTTGCATGGATTTCCCCTATGGACACAAGTGACAATGTTCTATAATGCTACGAATGCCCCGAGAAGGATGATGTTAGATGCCTCGGCAAACGGAACACTACTTGATAAAGCACCTGAGGAAGCTATTGAGATACTAAACAAACTCGCGAAAAATGATTTTCAATTTCCTACATCTAGGCGAGGAGGAGTAAGACGCCAAGCCACGATAAATGAACTAGACACATCGAGTTTAGTGGCAGCACAATTGGCCTCTCTTACCAAGATGGTGCAAAACCTACAATTACAGCAAAATACCCATGAGGTCAAGGTAATTGATTCTTATTGTGACTTATGTGGAGGTAACCACAGTTCCTCTGATCGCATGAATCAAGAAACCAGTATGTATGTTGAGAACTACAACCGCAACAATATGATGTCCAACACATACAACCCCTCATGGAAGAGGCATCCAAACCTATCATGGAGCAACCCTAACAATACCTTAAACCCAATCACCCAACCTTCAGGATTTCAGCAACCGATGCAACAATTGCCGCGGCAACAGGACCAACAGTCAATGCCGCCGCCGCAGCTGCAGAGCAACCGATAAGTTCGTTGGAGAACACTCTCAAAGCCTTTATGATGAAAACTGAGTCATACATGGCAGAGAATAGTAATTTCATCAAAAGGACAGACGCTTTTATGAATAAGACTGAGATGAGGTTGCAAAATCAAGAAGCGGCCATTAAAACGCTGGAAACTCAAGTTGGGCAGTTTGCTCAAAACATAAACACTAGACCACAAGGAGGACTACCTAGCAATACTGAAGTTGCCAAGGTAATAGGCCATGAACAGTGCAAAGCAATTACTACTAGGAGTGGTCTACAGCTGAAGGAAAAGATACCAAAGAGCCAAATTCAATCAGCGGATCCAACAAAAGAAGAGGCTGAGCAAACTGATTCTGATAACACTGCCCCAGCAGAGAGCACAACAGCTCCTGAATAGCCTGCCGGGACAGCGACAATCCCAGTGGTGCCAGGAATTAAATTCCAAACTAAAGAAACCCTGGATGAGATGAGACCACCACCACCTTTGCCACAAAGGTTGAAAAAGCAAAAATAGGACCAACAATTCAAGAAATTCCTTGATATTCTAAAGCAAGTCCACATTAACATATCGTTCGTAGAGGCAATTGAACAAATGCCTAACTATGCCAAGTTCTTAAAGGACATGGTGTCTAAGAGGAAACGAATAGGTGAGTTCGAAACAGTGGATGCTACCGAGGGATGCATGGCAATGCTGCACAATCGCATGCCACCAAAATTAAAAGATCCTGGTTGCTTTATTATACCTTGTGCGATAGGTAATAATTATGAAGGTAAGGCCCTATGAGACCTTGGAGCAAGCATAAATCTAATGCCCAAATCAGTCTTTCAAAAGCTTGGAATAGGAAGGGCAAAACCTACAACAATTATGCTCCAACTAGCGGATCGATCCTACGTGCAACCTGAAGGCAAAATCGAGGACATATTGGTAAGAGTTGATAAGTTTATTTTTCCTGATGATATTCTTGTCCTTGATTGTGAAGCAGATGATAATGCACCGATCATCCTAGGGAGACCCTTCCTTGCAACTGGACGCACATTAATTGACGTGGAGAAAGGAGAGTTGACAATGCGGGTCAATGACTAACAAGTCAAACTCAATGCATTCCATAACTTAAAAAAATATGATGATCTAGAGGAGTGCAAGGCCATTCACACAGGAAGTACCAAAATTTCCTGCCTTGGCAGAATGCTCGACAGATTAGTTGGTAAAAAGATTAAGCCCAAAGTGGATGGACATACAGCAAAAGGGAGTGGCCCACAACCGATTTACAATTCGGGCCAACGAGAGAGAATAATTTTGGGAGATGCATTTGCATGCACTCCACCAGTAACATGATCTCCTCCTTTTTTCTTTATCATATTATATTAGTATTAGTTTAGTTTATTTTTATTTCTCTAATTTGTTTTTGCTCTAAGTATTTTTCTTTTTGTGTGTTTAATTTTTATTTAAGACAATAAGCAAGAATAAAGGAGAAGTAGTTCACAGCAGGAACTCTATCGAGGCAGAAAAACAGTGTCAGGGCCGCAGCAGTCTCAACGGGCAGAACAATGTAATGGCTAGTCTGTCAAGATTCCTGCCGCGGCAGAAAAGGAAACGACAGAAAAAGGAAACGTCTACAAAACGGTTAGTGGATCCAAATGGTCACAAGGCCGAGGCCTATATAAGAAACCTCTTCCTCTTGAACTATTCACTTTTGCATTCTTGTTTTCTTTAGCATTCTTAACAATCTTCCTCTCACATTACTCTCTGCCTACTCACAATTCTTCGTGAAATTCCAGATTCTTTTCAAGAAAACCTCCAAGAAATCATCTCACAATCTTGATGGCAACCTACAAGAGATTTGCCCCAGACAACGTTGAAGATCGTTTCAACCGATCTTTCATCGCCCGACAATTATGGGAAGAGCGTTTCCAGCATTCGGATGATGAAAACTACGGCATCGAGCATTATCTTTTTGACAGAATCAAGTACCAAGATTGGGAAATTTTCTGTCTTCAACCTGCCCAGGCGAATGCTACAATCGTAAGGGAATTCTATGCGCACGGGCCCAACAAAGATTCCCTCTTCGTTCACTGTCGCGGCAGGCCGGTCCAGTTAGATGCCGAGATCATCAACGACTTCTACGGCCTCACCCCAAACAGTGATGTTCACGCTGAATTTTTGGAAGACATCACTGCCGAGGATTACGAGTTAATCAAAGACGACCTTTGTTACGCGAATACCCTATGAGAAACCGGTACCCATAAAGGATCCGTAACAAGACAAAGCTTAAAGCCCGAGGCCAAGATGTGGAATACCTTTGTCAAGGGACGCCTCATTCCTGCGTCCCACAACAACACGGTGGATCGAAGGCGATTGGTGCTTATCCAATCGATCATCAACAAAAGAACCATCAATGTTGGAGAGATCATCCTACGTGAAATTCACGAGTGCGGTAAGAAAGATAGGGGACCATTGTATTTCCCATGTTTGATCACAGGTTTATGTGTTGCCGGAGGTGTGCCAATCGAAGACACGGACGAATACACTCCCCAAAGGCGAGGATGGACTAGGGACTTTTGTCACAAAGTCATGCAGATCACATAGGCGGAGCCAAGAAGGGTGACTTTGTGTCCAACCATGCGTGGTAGAGCCGCCTACACGTAACAAGGGTGACTTTGTGTCCAACCGTGCGTGGTAGATCTTGATAATGGTGACTTCGTGTCATGTCAATGGTGACTTCGTGTCATGTTTATGGTGACTTTGTGTCATGAAGAGACCAAGGGTCTCTAAAACAATGGATCCGCGTATTCGATGAACTTAAGGTTCATAACAAGTGATCACTAAAAAGCCAATATGCATACATGGAATGATTTGGAACATTGTGCATCACACATGAAATACTTTGAATTTTGACATACATATTTAAGGAAATGTTTTGGTAACATAAATACGAACATGATTTGGTAAAACATGTTTGATGTTAAGGAAAACATTAGAAGCTTGACTTAAATGTGGTTTTAATGTGATGCATTGATGGTCTTGTTTAGAGCTTCCTCACTAAGCATGTTTTGCTTAAGCTCTCTTTTCATCTTTGCAGAAAAATAGAGACTTTCGAGGCTACATTTGGAGCGAGGGAACCAAGGGGAAAAAGTATTCTCATTTTTGGTATGTTTTGGCAAATAATTTGGGGCTTGGCAATGTGTAAACCAATCTCGTAGATGTGAACTTTGGTTTCAAATAAAGACTTGTAATAAAACCTTTAAGTTTGCTTGAGTGGTTGATGTTTGGTGGAATGCAATGTTGTTGGCATATTGATGGATGTTAAGCATGTTTGATCCTCTAATTTTTGGTTACAACTTAGGAAGCATGCCTATAGGTATTTTGAGGTTTTTGATGTTGGTGATTGCATGCTTTAATTGCTTGTTGGGACTAGGGAAGTATGCATACAGTTGGGAATGATTGTTGGACATGTTTGGGTTGTATGCTATCCTTGAAAAGGGTCGATTTATGCTTCTGGAACAGGGGGTATCGATACCCCTAGGACAGGTATCGATACCTCAGGCATAATTTTGGGTAGCATCGAACCATGGTTTGATGCAATTAGACCACTGGTCTCCAGGGTATCGATACTGTCTAAGTCTGTTTCGATACCACTGAGCTTCGAAGGCTTAATTTATAAGCTTCATGCTAGGGTATCGATACCGATACTAAAGGTATCGATACCTCTGACTCAAAAGTGACAATTTGAGTGCTGTAAACGCACATTAGATCGGATATTCTTCCGTAATTGAATATAGATGCCATGTATACCATTTTGAGCTGAAATGTCATCGTGATGCTTGATATTAACGTAGTTTCATATCGGTTAACCTAATTTAGATGTAGTACCTGAGCTTTCTATGTGTTTTATATTTAGGTCCCTAATCATTGAAACATGAAATTGTTGATGCCATAATGCTCCGACTAACATGAACTTTAATGTGTGTGATGCATGTTTAACTGATCTTTGGTAGATGGAATTTCCGGACTATTATAGGAATTAGAATTATTAGCATTTTGGTCCTTATGTACTTGTATGCGAGTTGAATGATCAATTGTGAACCGAATGCTTTCATTCTCATTATGCATGACCCCGACACACATAGGAACTTAATTATGCATCTAGTTAAGAAAAAAATATATAGGTTTTCAGGGTTGTTTATCAAATCGGACCTTCGCGGGTTTGGTTCAATATTCCCCGTGTAACCCATTAGTGTCGGTTCCGTCTAGGCTGGGCTAAGGGGGTTACAGGCTTATCGGTACTTGAGCCCGTGTACTGGTACCAAAACCTAGAAAATATAGTTTGGAACTCGAAAATCCTCTATTTCAACCCCAAATACAATCCCATCAATCTAGAAACGTTCTACAAGTTATTAGAGTATTTAGGTGAATTTCTAATCAATTTTAACCAACGATAACATCTATATAATCAATCACCATTCATGCATAAACAAGCTAACTCCTACCATAATTCAAGACATACCAATCAAACATGCATATAAAGATGATGCATATGAAATGACAAGATTTGGGAGAGTACTAACCTCAAAAAGAATATGATGCAACCCTCCTTCAACCTTCCACACTTTTTTCCTTACCCAAGCTCCTTGATGATTCACCAAGCTCCTTCACTACAAAGGAAGGTTCCCAAGAGATTACTATTCTATTTAAAATGATTCTAAGAAGCTAAAAACGAGTTCTTAACCAACTTAGAGCTTTCCCAAACTTATTACCGTTCATCCATAAACCACCCATCCAAAAACCCAACTTACACCATTTTAAACCAAAGTTAACTTGATAGATAGATCTCTTAAAGCTGAAAAACCTTCCCTCAACAAGCCAAACGTGATTCCCACAAGAAAGCTCTCAAAACTCACCCTTTGCTGATGGATTTGGGATAGAAAATGAGAGAAGATGATTGTAAAAGAAAATAAAGATGATGATGATATCACCCCTTTGCATATGCAGACAATACCTGTTTTCCCCCTCTTTTCCCCTAGTAATCCATTTACCAAAACACCCCAAGCCATTATCCAATCCTAAGCCCAAATATAACCCTTAAGCCTAACAAACCTTCAAGTCCCAAACACGAGGCCCCTATCTCAGGTTAACCCAACTCCTAGTCTTAAAACCCAGGTTGTGACATTTTCAGCTTTAAGGGCTGATATCAAATTGGATAAGAATCCTCTTCGCACTCATACTAGAACTATTACTCAATCATCAGGTGTTTTCAGAAAAACTATATTTTTCTCATAGTCCAAGTTGACTCGATTATTGGATAACCAATTCATACCGAGGATAAGATCAAACAAATAAAATGGAAGCTTCATAAGGTTAGCTGGGAACACCTCCCCATGAATCTCGAGATGATAGTTACGGTAAATTCTATTGACATCTTTTGGGTTACCCACGAGACTTTGCATAGTTACCGAAAAGTCAGTTTTATCTATTATAATATCAAGACCACCCGCTACTGCACTCGCCACATAAGAGTGCATAGATCCATTATCAAGTAAAGCAAAATACTATATAGAATGGACAGAAAAGGTACCTGCTATAACATCTAGTTGGTCACGATCACCATAAGCCCTGGTAGCATAAATCAAACCCGGTTTCTTAATACATGAAATAGCTGCACCTACGCTATGAACTGATCCCTTTTTACCTCATGTACAAAAGGCAACAGGTTTTTCTTGTCTTCTACCAGCACCGGGTTTCAGAACTAAAGCCGAGGACTAACTCTTCACAAAGGAGGTTGTAGGTGAGTGAGGACAAGAGATGAAATGATCAAGGTACCTAAATCTAAAACAAGCACCAATCTTCCTTCTACACTCTCCACCATGTTTCCTATGACAGAAGGGACATACCGGTAACGATCGATAAGCTTACGATCCACCTCCACTGGCGATAGACACCATTGGCTTCGACCTCTAATTATTGTATTGAACTGACTCCTCTCTAGCTTTCTTGCCCGAATAACTGGCGGTACCATGATGAAAAACCGATCAATGATATTTCTTATCTCAGTCTCTCTTATGTATTGATTGACTCACAAAAAGAGATTTCATCCTTTTCACAGTCTTGTACCGATCAACCAACTCACTGAAAGATTTTTCTATAAAAGGATCTACATTCTCACGAAACATAAATCGGAGACCCTTTAGAAATTCCCAGTATTTATCTTTTACGATGTCCACTAGGCCAGGTGTATACTGAGACAATTCTAAAAATTAAATCTCATATCTGGATACCGTCATATCCTCATGTATCAAGTCAATGAAAGCCTAACGTCAATCAGCTAAATATTGTTCTCCGAAGTCATCTGGTCAGTTGACATCAATCTCTACTCAGCTTTCCACCAACTTTGTGCCTCACCTTGCAATAGTAAAATAATAACTCTCAGTATTTTACCGATAGGGTAATCTATTTCCTCGAACAATCTCTATAAGTCCTCTATCCATAGCTCAACATCAGATGGGTGCTCATCCAAAACACCTGCAAAGACCTTTATCCCAATACTTAAGAAAATATAAGATATTGGCTTTTTGACATTCTTCGATTGATCAAGGAATTATTTTAGTAACTTTTGGTTAACTACATTATTGTCTAATTGCATCGTCTCGCTATCATCAGAGTTAAGCAATTCCTCATCAAGATGTGGTTAATCACGTGTATCTCTATCACCAGACTGTCGGCTCACAATTTGTTTTACCTTAGGTTATGGGTCAACTCCTTGATTTTGTATCTCAGCTTGATCAATAGTATGATCAACAACAAGTGATGGCTCACTAGAAGCCGCAAGAATATAGCCTCAGCCTCGGCCTCTACCAGCAGCAAGTCTAACACTCCTACGAGGTGACATAGTATCTATCTAAAAATATAGAACCTAAGTTAGATTTGATATCGGAGTCTCAATTTCAAAAAATAGAAAAATCTCATAATAAAACACATTTTTTTTCTAAAACCTTCTCATATCCTAAAAACATTTAATGCATGCATGCTTTTCAAAAATTTGTAAAAACACTAGTAATGGGCCTCACGGTCCGAGATCAGAACTCAATATTGATACCAATAAATTTAACCCTTTAGACTTAACTTGAGGTGTACGGTAGGTTAAAATCATTGTTTGAAAACCTTAGCGTTACGTAAAAACATAAAATGATCGATACAAAACTTGTAAACCAAATATTAAGTACATAATTAAAAAGTAAATATTCTGATTAAGTATAACTAGAAAAAATTGAATAAACAAAGTTTTATTTAACCTAAACTCAAAATAATAACTCTAGTAAAAGTTTTATGCATGAAATTTAGAATATTTAAAATTCCTAATAATCCCAAATAACTAAAGTAAAAATATCTATAAATAACCATACCGAAAATAGAAATAAAACATTGTTCGATAAAGATCTCTATGTACCAACTCCTAGGTCTAGATATCTGAAAAATAAACTGAAAGAATGAGCTATAAAACTTAGTGTATCTCTAAAGTGCAGACAATATCACAGTTCACAATCATAGATATAACATATATTTTCGTAGTAAATAAACACAAAGAGTGATGAATGCAATGTCACATAGAATGCAAATCTCATAGTCTGAACGCCAAACACAGTGGTGGCAAAGTCAATCGACCACAACAGAGGCAGCTTCCCAAAACTCCTCACCCTTATTTCTCCAAACATAGTGTGATAAAACCACCTTCCTCTGTACAATCCTATACCATGCATATGATATGCAATCAATGTCAAAACTCTCATCACAAAATATTTGTACAAAATGTGAAACATACAATTTTGATAATATGATTTTCATATTCATATAATGTAATACACAAAACACGGTATCACATCACAAGTCTCAATATCACAAAATTACAATTAATAATTTATCAAATAATACGAAAAATCTAGCATAGAAAGAGAACAAACCTTTTGTTGCACAAGAACTAACGTTGACAAAGACATTTTCCACGATCTACGTTAGGTCCATGTCTAGCTGATTCAGAACCTACAAATGGGTTTTAAACATCATTATAACTATAATATAGTTTTATGCCACCTAAATAAACTAAAAAGAACACATACGAGTATCACAAGTGGTAGTCGCAAGAGGTGGAGGAGGTGGAAGTAAAATGTATTCCTCAGAGTCGATGTCGTCTAAAAAAACCAATAAAACCCTCATTAGACCCCTTTTTCAAAAAGCCACTTACTCAAGCTATAATTTAAAACTATAACACCCTCGACCCGATGTCACATTGGGCCTCCAAACCAAAAACCGTATTTTAAAATTTCATTTTAAAATCCCAAAAGAATAACTCCAAATCCAAATTCATCATGAGTTCATAAAATTTAATCCAATTCAAAACATAAAATCCGAATAACCTAATGTAGTTGGAACTCCAAAATATTACAACCCGTTTAAAAGCATTTGACTCAATAAAAATAAAACAAGAGTTATAATCACACTTATAGGGTCTTACAAGTACATAACCCACTACATCTAGTAAAAGTACTTTGACAACAAGGTTGATGTTGAAACCAACCACGATGATGCTCCTCCGATCCAAAGCTTTCCTTAACCTATGCATGAAAACACATTTCGAAACGCTGAGCTACTGAAGCTCAATGGGTACTTTACCAACCGATACACATCACACATAACATAAATAAGCATATAAAGCAGGTATGATGACATGACATGAGTAAGATGACACTACCATATCCGCCTAAACACAGGATATCATGCATGTAGAAATATTGGCCCATGATATATGCATGTCAAGAGAAGTCCACACAACATCTCAAGTCCACATATCTCGTATATATCTCATATAAGTAATGCGGCCCGCGACCACTAAGTATCGGGATCATACACTACGAATAGGGCCCGCTTCCAATAAGTATCGGGATCCCATACTCTAGGATGAGACCCGCATACACTAAGCATCGGGATCCCGTAATCTAGGATGAGTCTCGCGTCCATTAAGCGTTTGTATCCTACATCCATGCTTGGAATGGTTCATCAAGCATCTTCGAACTATCCCGCGTCCACTAAGCATCGGGATCCTACGTTCGAAAAGTCTTCGAGTGTTGCAACACTTTGATCATATATAATAAGGGTCTCCGGACCCATCACATAATAATATATAATTCTAGGTGACCAATCAACACTAAGCAAGTTCCCTAACTTATCATATCATATTTTTTATCCACAAAAACCATTGATTTCCATCACATACCAATTACATACTAGTCACCGTGTGTTTAGCCAATTATCACTTAAATGAGGATAGCATACCAATTTTTCGGTTTTAGTATTCATTTATTAGCTGAATTAACCCTTAGGAACCCCTAGTATAAATTTATTAAGCCCTCGACTCAACCCTTAGAAACATTATACAAATTGTCTAGGGGTATCGATACGCCTATAGGGCAGTATCGAAACGAAACGACCAATATTGAAATGCTTCCCCTGTATTTTGATACACGATGGCGATGGCTCAAGACCAAGAGAAACATACCCGTATCGATACACCTATATAGAATATCGAAACACGCTCAGTATCGATATGCCTCCTTCGCGTATCGATACATTAAGCTAAACGGCTTAGCTAATCCCAAGGAAAGACCCATCTGTATCGATACGCCTACATGGAATATCGATACGCTCCTCTATTTCGATATGCACTTATGGAGGCATCGAAACGATTTGCTACTAGAAGATTTGGTATCGAAAAACGTTCTAGGTGTTCCGAAACGTCTGCTAAACTCGTTGTTATTTCCCTCTGACACCATCATGAGATTCCAACCCAAACACTCAAAGATTAAACCTTTTACTATTTCTTTTTCTTTCCACATGGAAGATGATTAAGGGAGGAAAAAGAGAAAAGAGTTCTGAGATCATCCATGCAACTCATAAAACCCCTCCCTCAACTCATCCTATATGTGTATTCACCAAAAAAGTCCTCCACTAAACACCCCTCAAGCTCAACAAACACTCAAGGATCAATAACATAAGGCCCAAAACTGGCCCAAACACAAACTCGAGGTCCAACCATTGAAGCCCAACACTTTGGGTTAACCCGACAATCGGATATGAATCCTGGTTGTGACAAAAACAATAAAAGCAAGGCTTTAGGTTCGAATTTGGCCAAATGGAATAAAAAAATGGACTCAAGATGTCAAAAAAACATCAAAGTCAATGATCAATGGTTAGAGTCAAAGTCGACGGTCAATGACTAACGTCATTGTTGAAGTCATCTATGATTTCACGAATGACATCATCCTCAAGATCATAACTCAGGTTGAGCAGGAAAATGGTTTGGGTAAGTTTATAGTTAAATTTTGATTACGGGTCGAGTTACGAGTTTGGGTTTGCCCAACACAATCCACTGGTTCCCATCACCTTAAGCTCACCTAACCCAACTCCTATCCTAACAATATTCATAGCCTCAATTTAACCGAGCCTGCCTTAACAAACCTTACACCATAAACTAAAGTATAACCCTCACCCCCACTGTCGGCGACAACCAACACCGGTGGAAACCAACACCGACGGTGAAAATGAAGGCCTATAAGGTAACTTCACCTTGTCTACAATAGAGCCCAAAATAGCTCCCCACTCCTTAACCCAACAACGCCCTCAACCACAATCCTTACCGAAACAAAAAAGAGAGGGATCAACCTTCACACAAGAAACTCCCCCTAAAAAAACAACCCTAACACATACACCCAACACAAAGTTGTTACACGCAAAAATCCAAGGAACCAAAGGCGAAACAATACCCTCTTTTTTGTAAGAAAATCTAGACGTGTGTCATCAAGATTCTGATCGTCGATTTAAAGGTTGGTTATCGTGGTACCGATGAGTCTTCGCTGATCGGAGAGTGATGCAAGAACGGCGAGATTCATAAGTAGAGGGGAGGAAAAGTGAAAAGAACAGAGAGACAGAAGATATGGGCTGATCGGTTGTTAAAAAAATCAAGGAAAGGAGATATACTCCTATTAGAGTTAGGATTATGGCTTAGATATCTAAAATACCCCTTTTAGCTCATCAATTTCTAGTATACCCTTAAAGCAAAACATAAAATCCCTTCAATTTTAACCTAGTTTTTTTTATTTGGGAATTATAGTAATTAAGGTTTCCTTAATTAAATTTTGGGATGTTACATTTAGAAATGAGACAATGTTTCTCAAGGCTGTAAATTCTTTTGGTGAAGTTAAGGATAAATTCTTCATTGTCAATTTGATGAAAGAAATTATTGATAATGTGAGTCACCAAAATATGTTGCAAATTATTATTGATAATTCAACTAATTGTAAGGGGCAAAGGAGATTATTGAGAACATGTATTCTCATATTTATTGGATATCATGTGTTTGTCCATATTTTTAACCTTACATTGAAGAATATTTATTAAGTAAATAACACTGAGAGAAATGAGAAATCATATAGCTTATGCAATTGGATAACTGAAATTTATAAGGATGTCGTACAAATCAAGAATTTTATCATGAACCACAACATGACGTTGATAATCATTCAAAAATTTAGTCCTATTAATTTGCTTTTAGTTGTCGATACTCATTTTGAATCAATCATTGTGATGCTTAAAAGGTTTAAGCTCATCAAACAAGGACTTCAAGTAATGGTAATAAGTGATGAATGGGCTTCTCATAGAGTGTATGACACGGTAAAGGCAAACTTTGTGAATGAAAAACTTGTGAGTGATGATTGGTGGGATAAAGTGACTTACATCATTGATTTCGTAATGCCTATCTATTACATGCTTGGAGTATGCTGATAAGTGCTCAACACACTATCACATTTTACTCCTTTTATGGGCATTAATCATCAAATATACACCCACTCGGACCAATGCATGTGCTTAATGTGATGTATTTAGAAGTTATATTCATATAGATAATATTTACAGAAAAAGGCACGTTTTACTGCGTTTTCATATCTGTGCAAGAGAACCAGTGCTGCGGCAGGGACAAGGCCAAGGCAGGACCTGATGCCGAGGCAGCAGCAAAAAGACAGGAAGCAAGACTATAGGCGATGGAAAGACAAAAATCCAAGGAACATGTCTGGACTTGAGGCCCATGGATCGGAGCTGGCTAGCACAAGGAAAAGCCTAAAGGAAGACCACGTGGGAAAACCCCTTAGCCAAAGCAAACTTGGAAATATTTTATTATTATGTACTTGACTTGTTCCCTACTCCAAGTTGTATTCTACTTAGGAAAGGTTTGCCCTAGGTCTAGCCTATATAAGGACCTAGCCACCCAATGTACAACACGGAATACCTAGGGAGAGAACTGATTTCTATTCTTGTTTCTTTCCTCTCCATTATGTTCTAAACCTTCTTAGGGATTAGGTGAAGGTTGTCGAGTATTTGTGAGAGAGATTGTACTTTGTCTTTGATTCAATGCAATAAAGTTATCAAGGTTTGCTTATCCTTTGTTATTCTTTGTTTTCACAATTGAGCTCGGGAGAGGATATTGTGAATCATCCATTTATCTAAGCTCGGGAGAGTTAGATTCACGAAAAGGGTAAGTACGATGTTTCAATCGCGAAATACTAACTCGGCCTAGGGATAAGTTAAGAGTTTTAGCGGCTAAAAGAAGTGTGAGATTGGTTGGTGAGTATAATTGGTTCACGTTGGGAGGTATCATCAAGGACTAGTCATCAACAACACTCTAACTTAGGGATAAACGGAATCATCCAAGGACACTTTGCCGAACTTTGGTAAAGTCTGCCCACGAGCAAGGGATTACCGCGGCAGACAGTATTGTCGCTGCCAAGGCAGTAAACTGCAGTGCTGCCGAGGCAGTGATATACAATTGCATTGGACAGAGACAAGTCAATCAAATCCACAGTACGACGCAACTGGATCCTAGCCCATCTCTCTCTACTATTTCAACTTTTTATTCTTATTTAGTTATTTTAGTTTCGATAAATCAAATCAACTCACTTGTGTTCTTTACTTTTTCTACAGAACAAGAAGGTGAAGAAAGCATATTAAGTATACTGGTCCCTGAGGAGACGATAACTCGATAAAATACTTATCACTTATTACTTGCGATGTGTCCACTTGCACTAAACGCGAACTTTTGACACGCGACAAGTTTTTGGCGCCGTTGTCGGGGACTGGCAACTAAATTTTGTTTTCTTTATTTTCTTGTTTCTTGTTTCTTGTTTCTTTTCTTTTACTCTTGTTTGTTTTGGTGTATGACCAGGGCCAATCCAACCAACCCCTTGTACGAGTTAGATCCAGAGATCGAAAGAACAAGGCAAAGGTTGAGGAGACAGATCTAAGGAGCCATGGCAGAACACCCGGCAGGACAAAATTTACCTATCGGCAATGGAGGACTACCACCGCCACCTGGGCCGTGGCAACTCACTGTCAGAGATTTCCTGGAAGAGGACTTAAATGGATTAAACCTAGGAGTCGTTACACCGGAGATTGAAGCAGCCCATTTTGAACTCAAACCCGTTATGTTTAATATGTTAAATACAATTGGACAATTTGGTGGGTCTGCAACTGAAGACGCAAGGCAGCACCTTAAGTCCTTCATGGAAATCTGCAACTCTTTCAAAATCCAAGGAGTCCATGAAGATGTCTTGCGATTGAAGCTATTCCCCTATTCACTGAGGGATAGGGCGAAAGCGTGGTTGAATAGCATTCCAGCAGGATCTATGGATCCTGGAGTGAACTTTGCTGTGATTTCATTACTCGTTTTAATCCCACTAATTTATATGATAGAATCCGTAATGAAATTACTTCTTTTCGACAGGCAGAAGACGAACCAATGTTTGAGGCATGGGAACGCTACAGGGAGCTATTGCACAAGCGTCCTTTGCATGGATTTCCCCTATGGACACAAGTGACAATGTTTTACAATGCCACGAATGCCCCGACAAGGATGATGTTAGATGCCTCGGCAAACAGAACACTCCTGGATAAAGCACCTGAGGAAGCTATTGAAATATTGAATAAACTCGCAAAGAATGACTTTCAGTTTCCTACATCTAGGCGAGGAGGAGTAAGACGCCAAGCCACGGTACATGAATTAGAATCATCAAGTTCAGTGGCAGCACAATTGGCCTCTCTTACCAAGATGGTGCAAAACCTACAGTTACAGCAAAATACCCGTAAGGTTAAGGTAATTAATTCATATTGTGACTTATGTGGAGGTAACCACAATTCCTCTGATTGCATGAATCAAGAAACTGGTATGTATGTTGGGAACTACAACCGCAATAATGTGATGTCCAATACATAAAACCCCTCATGGAAGAGGCATCCAAACTTATCATGGAGCAACCCAAACCATGCCTTAAACCCAATCACCCAACCTTCGGGATATCAGCAACCGATGCCGCAGTAGCAAGCCCAGTAACCGATGCCGCAGCAGAAGATGCAGCAGCAACCGTTAAGTTCATTGGAGAACACGCTAAAGGCCTTCATGATGAAAACTGAGTCATACATGGCAGAGAATAGTAATTTCATCAAAAGGACATATGCCTTCATGAATAGAACTGAGATGAGGTTGCAGAATCAAGAAGCGGCCATAAAAACGCTGGAAACTCAGGTTGGGCAGTTTGCTCAATGCATAAACACTAGACCACAAGGAGGCCTACCTAGCAATACTGAAGTTGCTAAGGTAATGAGCCGTGAACAGTGCAAAGCAATCACTACTAGGAGTGGTCTAAAGCTGAAGGAAAAGATCCCAGAGAGCCAAATTCAATCAGCAGATCAAGCAAAAGAAGAGGCCGAGCAAACTGAAGATGACCACACTGCCCCGGCAGAGAACACTGCAGCTCCTGAGCAGCCTGCCGAGGCAGCAACAACTCCAGTGGTGCCAGGTATAAAATTTCAAACTAAAGAAACCCTGGATAAGATGAGACCACCTCCACCTTTCCCACAAAGGTTGAAAAAGCAAAAACAGGACCAGCAATTCAAGAAGTTCCTTGACATCTTGAAGCAAGTCCACATCAACATACCTTTCGTTGAAGCTATTGAACAAATTCCCAACTATGCCAAGTTCTTAAAGGACATGGTGTCAAAGAGGAAACGAATAGGTGAGTTTGAGACAGTGGCTGCTACCGAGGGATGCATGGCAATGCTGCATAACCGCATGCCACCAAAGTTAAAAGATCCTGGTTGCTTTACTATACCTTGTGTGATAGGTAAGGATTATGGAGGTAAGGCCCTATGCGATCTTGGAGCAAGCATAAACCTCATGCCCAAATCAGTTTTTCAAAAGCTTGGAATTGGAAGGGCGAAACCTACAACAGTGATGCTCCAACTAGCGGATCGATCCTATGTGCAACCTGAAGGAAAAATCAAGGACATACTGGTAAGAGTTGACAAGTTTATTTTTCCTGCTGATTTCCTTGTCCTTGATTGTGAAGCAGATGACAATGCACCGATCATCCTTGGGAGACCTTTCCTTGCAACTGGACGCACCCTCATTGACGTGGAAAAAGGGGAATTAACAATGAGAATCAATGATCAAAAAATCAAATTAAATGTGTGTCAATTGATGAAGAAACACGATGAACTAGAAGAAGAATGTCAATTGTTGGATGACCCAGATGAAGATTACACAATACCTTGTCTTAGCAACAACTGCCTCGGCAGTGATCTCCATAACATACCCCAGGGATGCCTCGGCAATGATATGGATGACTGTTACAGCAGTTCTTTGAACAGTGCTGAGACAACTGAGAAGGAGGAAGCTAATTGGACAGCACATCTTCCAGGTAAGTACTTTGAACCATTAGAGTATAAAGGGAAGAATGAACAATCTGTAAATAAAGAACCGGTTGTCACAGAATTAAAACCCATACCAAAAAAACTAAAATATGCTTATTTGGGAGATAACCACACGATGCCGGTAATTATTTCTTCTAAGTTATTTCCAGAACAGGAACAGACCTTAATAGCAATGATGCGGCAGCACAAAAAGGCAATTGGATGGTCAATCGATGATTTGAAAGGAATAAGTCCAGCAGTGTGCATGCATAAAATCCTCCTAGAAGAAGACCATAAGCCCACTATTGAAGCTCAAAGGAGACTTAACCATGCTATGAAGGAGGTAGTACGTAAGGAAATAATCAAGTGGCTTGATGCAGGAATTATTTATCCTATCTCTGACAGTGCATGGGTAAGCCCGGTGCAATGTGTACCTAAGAAAGGTGGTATGACTGTCATAACCAACGAGAACAACGAACTAATACCAACCAGGACTGTGACCGGTTGGAGGGTTTGTATGGACTATCGCAAGTTGAATAAAGCAACAAAGAAGGATCACTTCCCTTTACCCTTCATTGATGAAATGCTTGATAGACTTGCCGGTAAACCCTATTACTGTTTTCCTGATGGTTATTCAAGATACAATCAAATTGCCATTGATCCAGAAGATCAAGCAAAAACCACTTTCACTTGCCCATATAGCACTTATGCATTTAGAAGGATGTCGTTCGGCCTTTGCAATGCCCCAGCAACATTCCAGAGATTCATGATGGCAATTTTTTTTGACATGATAGAGGACTTCTTGGAGATATTCATGGATGATTTCTCAGTCTTTGGAGACAACTTTGATCACTGCCTCTCGGCAATCTCGGAAAAGTGCTGCAAAGATGTGAGGAATCCAACCTAGTCCTAAACTGGGAAAATGTCATTTTATGGTAAATGAAGGTATTGTATTAGGCCACAAAATATCATCACAAAGAATAGAAGTGGATAAAGCCAAGATAGATTTGATAAAGAATTTATCTCCACCAATTTCTGTGAAAAGGGTTCGAAGCTTCTTGGGCCATGCAGGTTTCTATAGACGGTTTATTTCTAATTTCTCCAAAATTTCTAAACCTCTTTGCAACTTGCTCGAACAAGATAGGAAATTCGAATTTAATAAGGATTGCACTGAAGCATTCGAGACTCTCAAGGAGAAGCTAATCATTGCACCAATAGTAATCCCACTGGATTGGTCGTTGCCATTTGAATTGATGTGTGATGCCAGTGATCATGCTGTCGGGGCAGCACTCGGGCAGAGGAAGAATAATCTGTTCCATGTGATCTAGTATGCCAGCAAAACGCTCAATGATGCACAAATCAACTACACCACAACAGAAAAAGAATTACTAGCAGTGGTATTTGCCTTTGACAAGTTTCGATCATATCTCATCGGAACAAGGGTCACTGTCCACACCGATCATTCGGCAATTAAATACCTCTTCTCAAAGAAGGATGTCAAGCCTATACTGATTAGATGGATCCTTCTTTAACAAGAATTTGATGTTGAAATCAAAGACCGCAAGGGTACGGAAAACCAAGTGGCCGACCATCTTTCTAGACTAGAGAACAAGGACAATACCCACTCACTTGAAGATATACAAGATGAATTTCCAGATGAACAAATACTGCAAATTGTTACAACTGCAAAGGATACTGCCGAGACAGAGGCCGCAGCAGTATACAACCGCGCTGCCGCGGTATTGTCTGAATGCATCTTCGCAACTTTGACAGAAGACATTGTCACAGTAACATCCACCCCCTGGTATGCTGATCTTGTTAATTATCTAGTTAGTGGCATTATCCTTTATAACCTTAACCATAACGAAAAGAAGAGGTTTCAGCATAATGCAAAACATTATTTCTGGGATGACCCTCTTCTGTTTAAGCATTGTGCAGATCAGGTTATAAGAAGATGTGTGCCAGAAGAAGAACAAAAAGCAGTACTCCAGCACTGCCATGACTCACCTTGCGGTGGGCATTTTGGAGGAAATAGAACAGCAGCAAAGGTACTGCAATCCGGCCTATACTGGCCCACACTCTACAAAGATGCCCATGACTATTACAAGAACTGTGATCGCTGCCAACGCACGGGCAACATTTCAAGACGACATGAGATGCCCTTACAACCCATACTGGAAGTAGAGCTGTTCGATGTTTGGGGCATAGATTTCATGGGGCCCTTTCCATCATCTCAAGGAAACCTTTATATCTTAGTGGCAGTGGACTACGTATCAAAGTGGGTCGAAGCAATCGCCACACCTCACAATGATTCCAAGACAGTTCAAAGATTTCTCAAGAAAAATATTTTTACAAGGTTTGGAATCCCTAGAGCAATAATAAGTGACGAAGGAAAACACTTTGATAACAGACTTATTGCCGCGGCCCTAAGGAAACTCGGCATCACCCACAAGCTCGCTACGGCATATCATCCACAGACAAATGGGCAAGCTGAAATATCCAATAAGGAACTAAAACAGATCCTTGAAAAGGTGGTAAATCCATCTAGAAAGGATTGTCATTTGCCTGTAGAAATCGAGCATAAAGCATATTGGGCAGTAAAGAACTTAAACATGGATTGGGAAAAAGCCGGACAGAAAAGACTACTAGATCTCAATGAGATAGAAGAATTCCGGATAGCAGCCTATGAGAATGCCAAGATCTACAAAGAGAAAACCAAGAAATGGCATGACCGAAAGTTACTGGCGAGGCAGTTCCTGCCGGTGCAACACGTTCTTCTTTTTAACTCCAGGCTTAGACTGTTCCCAGGAAAACTCAAATCTAGATGGTCAGGCCCATTTGAGGTCGTTCGAGTTTTCCCCCATGGAGCCATAACGATCAAATCACTAAAAGATGGCCATGAATTCAAAGTGAATGGCCAACGCTTGAAGCAATATTCTGGGCCACAAGACATAAAAACTATGGAGACCATCACCTTAGAAGATGCCCTAGCACGCCCTCCTATGAAGAATTAATGCCGCGACCTTCTATCCTTTCTTTTCCGCAATCTATAGGAATAATTTCTTTTATCTCTATTTTAGGACATTTAATATATACTTGTTGTTTTTCTTTTGTTTTTATTAGGACAAAGACAAGTTAGAGGCCCCAATGCAACAGACACCGCCCACACGAGTCCAACCACCCCGGCAAGCAAAGGCACAACCATCGCCTTCACCAAGGACAAAGCATTTGGCATCAAGGCCACGGAGGAAAATTGTTACAAGCAGCTCTTCGGAGTCGCTTTAAATTCTTTGTCCTCAATTCAATATTAATTGCTTTTACTGTTTCTATTTGCTGTTTATTATATTCATATTTTGTTTTGTCGCCTACTTCAAATATAAAGCATTGGGAACAACGCTTGGTTTGAGTTTGGGGGTGCAGATTCACTGCCAAGGCAGCAATATACTGCCGCGGCCTTGCCAAAAAGGGAGTATTCCAGTGATTTTTTTAAATTTTTATGCTCCCCACCCTACTTGAATTTACTGCTTACACTTTTGCATTGCTCATCATCAGTATTGCCTTAGTTTATTCTTTAAGGATATAGAAATCTTTCTCCTTACCATGTTTAGGTTCTGTTAAGAGAGCTTAACCTTAGGATGTTTAAGGATGAAAACTTAGAAGCTTACTATAGGAAGAACTTTAAATACTTTTGGGACTTGTTGGATTATAGGAATTCTTTTAATGAACTTAGGTGATAAAGACTTAGATTTTTGGAAAGTAACTAGAGGTGCCTACCACCGGCATTATGGGCATTAATCATCAAATATACACCCACTTGGACCAATGCATGTGCTTAATGTGATATATTTAGAAGTTATATTCATATAGATAATATTTACAGAAAAAGGCACGTTTTACTGCGTTTTCATATCTGTGCAGGAGAACCAGTGCCGCGGCAGGGACAAGGCCGAGGCAGGACCTGATGCCGAGGCAGCAGCAAAAAGACAGGAAGCAAGACTATAGGCGATGGAAAGTCAAAAATCCAAGGAACGTGTCTGGACTTGAGGCCCATGGATCGGAGGTGGCTAGCACAAGGAAAAGCCCAAAGGAAGACCACGTGGGAAAACCCCTTAGCCGAAGCAAACTTGGAAATATTTTATTATTATGTACTTGACTTGTTCCATACTCCAAGTTGTATTCTACTTAGGAAAGGTTTGCCCTAGGTCTAGCCTATATAAGGACCTAGCCACCCAATGTACAACACGGAATACCTAGGGAGAGAACCTATTTCTATTCTTGTTTCTTTCCTCTTCATTATGTTCTAAACCTTCTTAGGGATTAGGTGAAGGTTGTCGAGTATTTGTGAGAGGAGATTGTACATTGTCTTTGATTCAATGCAATAAAGTTATCAAGGTTTGCTTATCCTTTGTTATTCTTTGTTTTCACAATTGAGCTCGCGAGAGGATATTGTGAATCATCCATTTATCTAAGCTCGGGAGAGTTAGATTCACGAAAGGGGTAAGTACGGTGTTTCAATCGCGAAATACTAACTCGGCCTAGGGATAGGTTAAGAGTTTCAGCGACTAAAAGAAGTGTGAGATTGGTTAGTGAGTATAATTGGTTCACGCCGGGAGGTATCATCAAGGGCTAGTCATCAACAACACTCTGACTTAGGGATAAGCGGAGTCATCCAAGGACACTTTGCCGAACTTTGGTAAAGTCTGCCCACGAGCAAGGGATTGTCGCGGCAGATAGTATTGTCGCTGCCAAGGCAGTAAACTGCAGTGCTGCCGAGGCAGTGATATATGATTGCATTGGACAGAGACAAGTCAATCAAATCCACAATACGACGCAACTGGATCCTAGCCCATCTCTCTGTACTATTTCAACTTTTTATTCTTATTTAGTTATTTTAGTTTCGATAAATCAAATCAACTCACTTGTGTTCTTTACTTTTTCTATATAACAAAAAGGTGAAGAAAGCATATTAAGTATACCGGTCCCTAGGAGACGATAACTCGATAAAATACTTATCACTTATTACTTGCGATGTGTCCACTTGCACTAAACGCGCACTTTTGACACGCGACATATGCGACGCCGATAAACCATCCCATCATTGGGTATATAAGATGAGGTATTCCATGATTAAGAAAGTAAAGTTTGAAATTTACAAGAAGGAAAATTTTTCTCTTTCGGACTTTATCCCTTTTTATCATATTGTTTGCAAAATTCTTATTATTGCTCGTTGAGCAAGGAGTTATACTCCTCTTTATTGTCTAGCTCACTTACTAAATCCAAGATATATAATCTTATTAGTTTTGAATTTTATATTCTTAAATCTTATTTCCTTTATATAAATTTATTTTTTAAATGTGTAGATTTTATAGTGAAG
Source organism: Abelmoschus esculentus (assembly GCA_035048815.1). Lineage (NCBI taxonomy): Eukaryota > Viridiplantae > Streptophyta > Magnoliopsida > Malvales > Malvaceae > Abelmoschus > Abelmoschus esculentus. The sequence continues at coordinate 564,341 of JAUCBN010000061.1, read as the reverse complement.
ATTGGTTAATCGAGGATCCTAATAGAATTGCTCCTCATAGAGATGGTGAAATATCTCGAGAGAGAATGAAGTGCTTTCATAGATTATTTTCAAATGGTGATGATTATGACAATTTTGGATGAATATATTCATTTCTCACTTAAGAGTGTTCATTTTGAAGATTAAGGTTCTCTTACAAAGAGATATTCTTTGTATTCGAAAAGTTAGTGGGCAAACATTGTTGTCGGAACTCCTTTGCTCCAATATTTGACTTTTAAAGTGCTTGGACAGCCTACTTCATCATCTTTTTGTGAAATAAATTGGAGTACGTATTCTTTCATCCATTCATTTAGGAGGAATAAATTAAATCCAAGTCATGCCAAAGATTTGGTTTACATCCACTACAACAAAAAGATGTGGGATGTTGGTGGAGATGCATTCTATTCTCTAGGATAAGTGGGCTATTTAGAGTTCGCGGAACTTTAACTCGATGAACTAGAATTGGAGAACACATTAATCCTGGTTGATGTTAATAATGATTGATTGCATCGTTGTTATTTTTTTGTTAAACCTTTTAAGGATTAATATAATGTTAACTATGTTATTTTGAATCTTTGATGTGATTTTGTTTGTTGTTGAACAATCTAACTACATTATGAATTTGGTTATTGTTTGATAAGTGCTCAACACACTATCACTTTTTACTCCTTTTATGGGCATTAATCACCAAATATACACCCACTTGGACCAATGCATGAACTCAATGTGATATATTTAGAAGTTAAGCTCATAAATATAATATTTACAGAAAAGGCACGTTTTACTGCATTTTTATATCTGTGCAGGAGAACTAGTGCCGCGACAGCGACAAGGCCGAGGCAGGACCTGATGCCGAGGCAGCAGCATAAAGACAAGAAGCAAGATTGTAGGCGATGAAAAGATAAAAATCCAAGGAACGTGTCTGGACTCAAAGCCCATGAATCGAAGCTGGCTAGCATGAGGAAAAGCCCTAGAAAAGACCACGCGGGAAAGCACCCTTACCCGAATCAAACTTGGAAATATTTTAATTATGTACTTGACTTATTCCCTACTCCAAGTTGTATTCTACTTAGGAAAGGTTTGCCCTAGGTTTAGCCTATATAAAGACCTAGCCACCCAATGTACTAAACACGGAATACCTAGGGAGAGAGAGCTGGATTCTATACTTGTCTTCTTCCTCTCCATTATGTTCTAAACCTTCTTAGGGATTAGGTGAAGGTTGCCGAGTATATATGAGAAGAGATTGTACTTTGTCTTTTTTTCAATGCAATAAAATTATCAAGGTTTGTTTATCCTTTGTTATTCCTTGTTCTTGCATTCAAGCCCGGGAAGGAAGTTTGTGAGTAATCCATTTATCTAAGCTCGGGAGAGTTAGATTCACGAAAGGGGTAAGTACGGTGTTTCAATCGCAAAATACTAACTCGGCCTAGGGATAGGTTAAGAGTTTCAGCAGCTAAAAGAAGTGTGAGATTGGTTGGTGAGTATAATTGGTTCACGCCGGGAGGTATCATCAAGGACTAGTCATCAACAACACTCTGACTTAGGGATAAGCGGAGTCATTCAAGGACACTTTGCCGAACTTTGGTAAAGTCCAACCACGAGCAAGGGATTGCCGCGGCGGACAAGTATCGTCGCTGCCGAGGCAGTAATCTGCAGTGCTGCGAGGCAGTGATATACGATTGCATTGAACAGAGACGAGTCAATCAAATCCACAATACAACGCAACTGGATCCTGACCCATCTTCTTCTATTATTAAATCTCTTTATTTTTATTTAGTTATTTTAGTTTAGATAAACCAACTCAAATCACTTGTGTTTTTACTTTTCTACAGAACAAGAAGGTGAAGTGAAGAAAGCATATTAAGTCTACCGGTCCCTGAGGAGACGATAATCCGATAATACTTATCACTTATTACTTTCGATGTGTCCACTTGCACTAATCGCGCACTTTTGACACGCGACAAGTTTTTGGCGCCATTGCCGGGGACTGGCAACTAAATTTTGTTTTCTTTATTTTCTTGTTTATTTTTATTTTTATTTTACTTTTGTTTTTCTTGGTGTATGACTAGGGCCAATCCAACCAACCCCTTGTACGAGTTAGATCCAGAGATCGAAAGAACAAGGCAAAGGTTGAGGAGACATATCCAAGGAGCCATGGCAGATCACCCGGTAGGACAAAACTTACCTGCCGGCAATGGAGGACTTCCGCCGCCACCTGGGTCGCGACAGCTCACTGTCAGAGACTTCCTAGAAGAGGACTTAAATGGATTAAACCCAAGAGTCATTACACCGGAAATGGAAGCAACCCACTTTGAACTTAAACCTGTTATGTTCAATATGCTTAACACTATTGAACAATTTGGTGGGTCTGCAACTGAAGATGCAAGGCAGCACCTGAAGTCCTTCATGGAAATCTGCAACTCTTTCAAAATCCAAGGAGCCCATGAAGATGTCTTGCGATTGAAGCTATTCCCCTATTCATTGAGGGATAGGGCGAAAGCTTGGTTAAATAGCATTCCAGCAGGATCTATTGGTTCCTGGAGTGAACTTTGTCGTGATTTTATTACTCGTTTTAATCCTACGAACTTATATAATAGAATTCGTAATGAAATCACTTCTTTTCGACAGGCAGATGACGAACCAATGTACGAGGCATGAGAGCGCTATAGAGATTTACTACACAAGTGTCCTTTGCATGGATTTCCCCTATGGACACAGGTGACAATGTTCTACAATGCCACGAATGCCCCGATAAGAATGATGTTAGATGCCTCGGCAAACAGAACACTCCTGGATAAAGCACCTGAGGAAGCTATTGAGATATTAAATAAACTCGCGAAAAATGATTTCCAATTTCCGACATCTAGGCGAGGAGGAGTAAGACGCCAAGCCACGGTAAATGAATTAGACACATCGAGTTCAGTGGCAGCACAATTGGCCTCTCTTACCAAGATGGTGCAAAACCTACAATTACAACAAAATACCCGTGAGGTCAAGGTAATTGATTCATATTGTGACTTATGTGGAGGTAACCACAGTTCCTCTAATTGCATGAATCAAGAAACCGGTATGTATGTTGGGAACTACAACTGCAACAATGTGATGTCCAACACATACAATCCCTCATGGAAGAGGCATCCAAACCTATCATGGAGCAACCCTAACAATGCCTTAAATCTAATCACCCAACCTTTAGGATTTCAGCAACCGATGCAACAACTGCCGCAGCAGCGGACCCAGTAGTCAATGCCGCCGCAGCAGATGCAGCAGCAACCGGTAAGTTCACTAGAAAACACGCTAAAGGCCTTTATGATGAAAACCGAGTCTTACATGGCATAAAATAGTAATTTCATCAAAAGGACAAACGCTTTTATGAATAGAACTGAGATGAGGTTGCAAAATCAAGAAGCGACCATTAAAACGCTAGAAACTCAGGTTGGGCAGTTTGATCAAAGCATAAACACTAGACCATAAGGAGGACTACCTAGCAATACTGAAGTTGCTAAGGTGATGGGCCATGAACAGTGCAAGGCAATTACTACTAGGAGTGGTCTAAAGCTGAAGGAAAAGATCCAAGAAAGCCAAATTCAATCAGCGGATCAAGCAAAAGAAGAGGCCGAGCAAACTGATTTTGATAACACTACCCCGACAGAGAGCACAGCAGCTCCTGGACAGCCTACCGCGGAAGCAACAACTCCAGTGGTGCCAGGTATTAAATTCCAAACTAATGAAACCCTAGAGGAGCTGAGACCACCACCACCCTTTCCACAAAGGTTAAAAAAGCAAAAATAGGACCAAAAGTTCAAGAAGTTCCTCGACATCTTAAAGCAAGTCCACATCAACATACCGTTCGTTGAGGCAATTGAACAAATGCCTAACTATGCCAAGTTCTTAAAGGACATGGTGTCAAAGAGGAAACGAATAGGTGAGTTTGAGACCGTGGCTGCCACCGAGGGATGCATGGCAATGCTGCACAATCGTATGCCACCAAAGTTAAAGGATCCTGGTTGCTTCATCATACCTTGTGTGATAGGTAAGAGTTACGAAGGTAAGGCCCTATGCGACCTTGGAGCAAGCATAAATCTCATGCCCAAATCAGTCTTTCAAAAGCTTGGAATTGGAAGGGCAAAACCTACAACCGTTATGCTCCAACTAGCGGATCGATCCTATGTGCAACCCGAAGGCAAAATCGAGGACATACTGGTAAGGGTAGATAAGTTTATTTTTCCTGCTGATTTTCTTGTCCTTGATTGTAAAGCAGATGAGAATGCACCGATCATCCTTGGGAGATCCTTCCTTGCAACTGGACGCACCCTAATTGACGTGGAAAAAAGGAGAGTTGACGATGAGGGTCAATGACCAACAAGTCAAACTCAATGTATTCCACAACTTAAAAAAAATATGATGATCCAGAGGAGTGCAAGGCCATCCACACGGTATACACTAAAGTATCCTGCCTTGGCAGTCTGCTCGGCAGAATATTCGACAAAAAGATTAAGCCCAAGGTGGATGGACACACAGAAAAAAAGAATGGCCCACAACCGATTCACAATACGGGCCAAAGAGAGAGAATCAACTCGGGAGATGCATTTGCATGCTCTCCACCAGTAACCTGATATCCTCTCTTTTCTTTATTAATATATTAGGATTAGTTTATTTATATTTTTCGAATTTATTTTTGCGTTAAGTATTTTTCTTTTTTGTGTTTTATTTAGGAATAATAAGCAAGAATAAAGGAGAAATAGTTCACAGCAGGAACTCTGCCGAGGCAGAAGAACAGTGTCAGAGCCGTAGCAGTTTCAACGGGCAGAACAGTGTAACGGCTAGTCTACCGAGATTCCTGCCATGACAGAAAAAAGAAACGGCAGAAAAGGAAACGGCAGAAAAGGAAACGGTTACAAAACGGTTAGTGGCTTCAACGGTCACAAGGCCGAGGCCTATATAAGAAACTCCTTCCTCTTGAACTATTCACTCTTGCTTTCTTGCTTTCTTTAGTATTCATAACAATCTCTCTCACATTACTCTCTGCCTACTCATAATCTTTGTGAAATATCAGATTCTTTTCAAGAAAAACTCCAAGAAATCACATCTCTCAATCTTGATGGCAACATACAAGCGATTCGCCCCCAACAACGTTGAAGATCGTTTCAGTCGATCTTTCATCGCTCGACAACTGTGGGAAGAGCAAGGTTTCCAGCACGCGGACGATGAAAATTACGACATTGAGCATTACCTCTTCGACAGAATTAAGTACCAAAACTGGGAAATTTTCTGTCTCCAACCTGCCCAGGAGAATGCTACGATCGTGCGGGAGTTCTATGCGCACGGGCCCAGCAAAGACTCCCTCTTTGTTCATTTCTGCGGCAGGCCAGTCCAGCTAGATGCCGAGACAATCAACAATTTCTACAGCCTCACTCCTGACAGTGACATCCATGCCGAATTCATGGAAGACGTCACTGCCGAGGACTAAGAGCTCATCAAAGATGATCTTTGTTATGTAAATACTCCATGGGAAACCGGTACCCATAGAGGATCCGTAACAAGACAAAGCCTAAAACCCGAGGTCAAGATGTGGAACACCTTTGTCAAGAGACGCCTCATCCCCACGTCCCACAATAGCACGGTGGACCGCAAAAGATTGATGCTTATCCAATCAATCATCAACAAGAGGACCATCAACGTTGGAGAGATCATCATACGTGAAATTCATGAGTGCAGTAAGAAAGATAGAGGACCATTGTATTTCCCTTGTTTGATCACGGGTTTATGTGTTGCTGCAGGTGTGCCCATTGAAGATACAGACGAATACACTCCCCCAAGGCGAGGATGGACCAGGGACTTTTGTCACAAAGTCATGCAGATCACACAAGCGGAGCCCGTCCAAGCAACGCCCAAGCAGTTCACTACTGATACTGCTGCCGGGGCCCAATACACAGCAGACATGCCAGACACTGCCCACACCTCTGCCGCAGCAGACCCATACCAGGAGATTCTACAAAGGATGACAGCAATGGACCTCAGGCAACAAAGGTACATGGAGTACCAAAGAGATTTCAATGGCACATTGGCCCAGATGATGCTGCAAGCTTTTCCGGACCAAAGAGCGCAATTTCCAGATTTTCCAAGCAACATGTTCGTCACTGCCGCTCCTTAAACAGAGACTACACCAGCTCTGGGAGGACCAAGGCCCTTTTTCCATGCGGACCCTCAGCCCCAATACCAGGCTGTCGTCCCATCCAGGGCAACAGATTCTGCCGCGGCCTCGTTTGCCAGCAGAAGACCATCCAAGCGGAGGGCCGTTTTTAGCACTCCACCCCGATCACCAATCATCATGGGCAGTCTATCAGCCGAGATAGATGCCTACGTGCACCAAAGCTCCACTGCTGCCGGCCCAAGTACCCACCACACCGGAGGAGCAACAGCAATGGGAGGAGGAACGGACATTATGCTAACCGAAGAAATGGCCGATGTGGAAGAAGGAGAACAGGTCGAGGCCCCAATGCAAAGGACACCACCCACACGAGTCCAACCGCCCCGGCAAGCGAAAGCGCAACCATCGCCTTCACCAAGGACAAAGCATTCGGCAGCAAGGCCGAGAAGAAAAATTGTCACAAGCAGCTCTTCGGAGTCGCTTTAAATCTTTGCTTTTAATATTACTTGCTTTTGATGTCTTTATTTGCTGTTTATTCTATTCATATTTTGTTGCCCGCTTATTTCTTCAAATATAAAGCATTGAGGACAATGCTTGGTTTGAGTTTGGGGGTGCAGATTCACTGCCAAGGCAGCAATCTACTGCCGAGGCCTTGCCAAAAAGGGAGTATTCCAGTGAATTTTTTTTATTTTCCATGCTCCCCTCCTTACTTGAATTAACTGCCTACACTTTTGCACTGCTTATCATCAGTATTGCCTTAGTTTATACTTTAAAGCTATAGAAATCTTTCTCCTTTCCATGATTAGGTCCTGTTAAGAAGGTTTAACCTTAGGGTACTTAAGGATAAAAACTTAGAAGCTTACTATAGGAAGAACTTTAAACACTTTTGGGACTTGCTGGATTATAGGAGTTCTTTTAATGAACTTAGGTGATAAAGACTTAGATTTTTGGAAAAGTAACTAGAGGTGCCTACCACCGGATCTAGAAAGTCTCTTCTTCATGCTAGAGGTGCCCGAAATTGGCTCTAGTATGTTTTAAGGAATATTAAAAAGAAAGAAGGAATTTAGTGAAAAGAAAAACACAAGTCTTTGAGGTGCTCGAAATTGGCTCAAGATTTGGTGTTTGAAAAGAAGAGAACACTTAACCAAAATCCGCTTGTCTTGAACTTAGAGTTTGTCTAAGAAAGCCTTTAATCAAACTTGTCCATAAAAACGCACACACTCACAATTCTTATAGTTTGTTTCTAGGCACACCCATGGGTAGCCGAATGGTTAAGGCTTAAGAATAGGCCTAGTTATGATGGGGAGAATAGATGGACATGTAAGACCAAGAGAGAGTAGAGTTCGGCAAATTGATGGTTTGCATTACTTGAGGACAAGCAATAGTTCGAGTTTGGGGGTGTGATAAGTGCTCAACACACTATCACTTTTTACTCCTTTTATGGGCATTAATCACCAAATATACATCCACTTAGACCAATGCATGAACTCAATGTGATATATTTAGAAGTTAAGCTCATAAAGATAATATTTACAGAAAAGGCACGTTTAACTGCATTTTTATATCTGTGCAGGAGAACCAGTGCTGCGGCAGCGACAAGGCCGAGGCAGGACCTGATGCCGAGGCAGCAGCAGAAAGACAAGAAGCAAGACTGTAGGCGATGAAAAGATAAAAATCCAAGGAATTTGTCTGGACTCAAAGCCCATGAATCGGAGCTGGCTAGCATGAGGAAAAGCCCAAGAAAATACCACGCGGGAAAGCACCCTTAGCCGAATCAAACTTGGAAATATTTTAATTATGTACTTGACTTGTTCCCTACTCCAAGTTGTATTCTAGTTAGGAAAGGTTTGCCCTAGGTCTAGCCTATATAAAGACCTAGCCACCCAATGTACTAAACACGAAATACCTAGGGAGAGAGAGCCGAATTCTATACTTGTCTTCTTCCTCTCCATTATGTTCTAAACCTTCTTAGGGATTAGGTGAAGGTTGCCGAGTATATGTGAGAAGAGATTGTACTTTTTCTTTTTTTCAATGCAATAAAATTATCAAGGTTTGCTTATCCTTTGTTATTCCTTGTTCTTACATTCAAGCCCGGGAGGGAAGTTTGTGAGTAATCCATTTATCTAAGCTCGGGAGAGTTAGATTCACGAAAGGGGTAAGTACGGTGTTTCAATCGCAAAATACTAACTCGGCCTAGGGATAGGTTAAGAGTTTCAACGGCTAAAAGAAGTGTGAGATTGGTTGGTGAGTATAATTGGTTCACGCCGGGAGGTATCATCAAGGACTAGTCATCAACAACACTCTGACTTAGGGATAAGCGGAGTCATTCAAGGACACTTTGCCGAACTTTGGTAAAGTCCAACCACGAGCAAGGGATTGCCGCGGCGGACAAGTATCGTCGCTGCCGAGGCAGTAATCTACAGTGCTGCCGAGGCAGTGATATACAATTGCATTGAGCAGAGACGAGTCAATCAAATCCACAATACAACGCAACTGGATCCTGACCTATCTTCTTCTATTATTAAATCTCTTTATTTTTATTTAGTTATTTTAGTTTAGATAAACCAACTCAAATCACATGTGTTTTTACTTTTCTACAGAACAAGAAGGTGAAGTGAAGAAAGCATATTAAGTCTACCGGTCCCTGAGGAGACGATAATCCGATAATACTTATCACTTATTACTTTCGATGTGTCCACTTGCACTAAACGCTCACTTTTGACACGCGACATTGTTGAACAATGTAATCAGATTATTTTGAATCTTCCTTCCTCTTCATCCTTTTCATCCCAAACTTAAGTCCAAAGTGCCACATTTGAGTGTGGGTGATGTCATACTAATTAGACTCATCATTTCATATATACTTGTCATACCTTGGATTTTTTCCATGAATTATTCAATGGGAGTTTTACCATATTTTATTCTCCACTTGCTTATTTATGCATTGTATTCTATCATTAATTTGCATGATTTTTACTTGTGCATGAATCTACATGAATTTTATTAGTTGCATGATATCAAATTTCGTGAAGAAATAAGCATGTTACTTCATTCAAGCACGTACGTTAGTTAGGTTCATTTAAGTATGTATTGCATTGAAACATTAGTTCATTAATACATGTAGTTCATTAATAAAGTTGGTGCGTTGATCAAGATAGTTCATTCATTCAATTAGTTAATTAATCAAACTAACTCTTAAATTGTTTTATGCATGTTTTTTAAATTAAAATATAAATAAAGTTTACCTTTGTGTTAGGTGAATGAAGGGAGATGAACAATTACATTAAATGCAAAAATATAAGTTAGATTGATCTCCATTTTTGGTTTGGATCTAGGCTAATTTGAGTCTTGAAGTCTTTTTCAAGATTATTCCCCTGTCTATTAGCTTTACAAGGCCTTTTGAATCACCTTAAAACGATATCGTAAGCTTGACATATGATCGATTTACCGAAGACAATGCAGGCTGGAATCTTCATTATGGGAATTTTGTGCAAGGATGATTTGGATGAGTTTGAGCCAAGGAAGAGTCCATTCATCTTCAACAAAGAGGCAATTCATTGAAGTTCTTCTTTATTCACATATTCAATTCAATTCAAAGCTTATTTTTATTCATAAAATTGAAGGTCATCATTACGCAAATAATCAAGGCATTCAAGTCACTTCTTCATCATTTTATGGTGGCTATTTGTATTCCAAATGAAGAAAAGCAATGAACGACCTCTTAATGCATAATATTATTACATTCAAGAAGGTTAATTAGATTGAGTATCAACATGGAATTGGAAGAGACAACCCCTTTTGCTACCAAAGTGTCTACATACATCAAGTGCTCATTTTTACCCCTTTTCTAAATGAAAGAGCAAGAAAATGGTTTCCAATAGTCTATATTCAGCCTAAATTAAGTCCACATTCATCACAAATAACCTTGACATTCATCCACTTAAAGATAAAAGAGAAAAACAAAGCATTCATTAGCATTGATCACCATAAGTATGAAACATCCATCTCTTGTTGTAAGACTCTTCATATGGTTCCTATGAATACTATAAATAGGAACCTTTCCTTCATTTGTACGACACCACTTTTGATTTAAGAAAAATCTTTTGAAAGGTTGCTTTCAACTTTATTCTTGAGAGAACTCTATCGGCTTCAAGTTAGGCTTGTAGTCTTCATCCATTCCATCTTACTATCGCGTTGGTTCCTAGCTCATTATAGCTAGTGGGTCACGTGCCATATTCCTTCACTTCAATCAATCAATTTATATTGTTGGTTCCTAGCTCGTTATAGCTAGCGGGTCACAGTTCTCCATCCTTAAAACTTATAAAATCCATGACATTTTCACAATCACTTCCATCATCTTTTCACCACTTATTCATTCATTTCATATAATCACCATACCATCACACTTCCATCATTTTTTAATATTCTTGTTCGTTCTTATGCTTCATGTTTATGTAATTACAATATACTAATTCTTTAGGAATCTATTCTTACTAGAATCACGATCGAGCAACATAACATGACTCGGACCATACAACCGGGTTCATATCAGTGGGTTATGAATCTCATTTTTTGAGCTTGAGAGAAAGTTGTAGAGCTGCTGAAGATCTATCAAAAAAGGTAAAAATATGTTAGTTTGGTTGAGAAAGGGTTTTAATGGCGTTGAATAGACAAAAATGGGAAAGGGTGATGTTGGACTTCCTTCTCAGTATTGTTAATGTTTTTAGCTCTTAGAAACATCCCTAGCATATCTAATTGTTGGTTTAAATCCTTCTTGTAGAGAAGGAGGTTGGAGAGCCATCAAGGTGCCTTGGGGGTGGGGAGAAATATAACTTTTTATAATGAAAAAGGGTCGGGCTGTAGCTTGTAAGTCAACGTACACTAATACAAGATCCTATGAAATTATTGACCTATGAAATCAAAAGCAAAAAGGGTCAGGCTGTAGCCTATAATTTACAAGAAAAATGAACAAACATTAACAATATATAAATATTTTCTTTTACAAGAATTAACGACCTATAAAATTAGAATTAATAAGAAAAATTCAATTTTTACAAAATTCATAAATACCAAAAAAAATTAGAAATCAAAATAAAAAATAAAAAATGGTCGAGTTGTAAGTTACCGGTGAGGCGGCGATGCCGCCTAAATTTGCCAATGATAGTGGCTATTGGATAGGGTTGAAGGTTGGTTGAAATATGGGAAAACCGCAAAAGAAGATCTAAAGGTAAGGGTCGAGGAAAATGAAATAAAGGAGTTAGAAATTTGTTAAAATTAAAACATGTATATTTAAAAAAACACGTGACTTTTTCAGGGTAAGCACCTCCTCGGTAAGAGGTCCTTAAGGCGCTCGCCTCTCACCTCCGGAGACTCATATCAAAGGTACGAACTTCCCTAAAATGTTTCGCTTGGACCATTGGATGCTTTTTCATAGCGTCTCGCGCCTCCGAGCCCTAAGGCACGCCTTTTAAAACAAAGTTGTCAATCCTTCAAATGCTTTTCTGGTTCACTCCCCTCCAATATTGCGATAGAGCATACTAACACTCTTAACAATCTAAATGATGCGAAATAGTTGATGAAAAGTACCAAGATATGGTTCATGTAGAGGTCTCCATTTCCATTGGCGTTGGCTGAGGCATTTAGAGACAGGATATTTGATTTGGATGATTTGGAGATGCAATTGCATGTGATTTACTTTACAACGACATTGTTTTTGACAAACACTTCTCTTTGGCATAAGAATTTTTTGTTTAGTTTGTAATGGCTTCTTAAACAAATCCTGTTATGGCTCTTATAATTTATTGCTTATCTCTTGGTACAGTCAATGTCTTTCATCATAATTGAATATTTTCTTGTGTTTTAGTTATCTTGTCATATTAGACTGAAAGTTTATGATCATACATAATCCTCTTAATTAACATCAATTTTATAATTGAATAAAAATTTTATGATATCCTAGACATGCATGTATATTTTATTGAGTAATTTGTCAGACTTGCATGATATTCTAATTTCTACAATATACTATTCCGTAAGAAATCAAGTTAGATTAGTCCTCTTTAGAACTTAGGCCTTTCATTCTTCTATTATAATTGTCAATCACTTTAGCATCCAAAGTGTATTCTCCCTAAACGTTATCGTCATATTGCTTCCTAGGCCCTAGTATAAGTGATCGTTCTTATTGTTTCTCTGGTGTTGATATTGCAACTATGATTATTCCTTCAGATACTTCTTGATATTTTTCTTCAATATTTTTAGTTCTCATAGAAGGATTAACTCTCATGGCCTAGATGATGAAGCACTTGTATTTATACCCGTTTTAAGTTTAGTGATTTCAAGAATGTACCACAATCCTCAAAATAAATAAAAAAAAACGATCACGCTTACAGAGAATTTTACAATTTCGGGCATCCAAGGAAGTTTACAAATTACATCCAGGATGACATAAACGCGCTTAAAAGTGAGATGATTAGTGGACCACCTTTTATTCTTTTACTCGACTACAAAAGAGTTTTCTCTTAATTTACTAAGTTTCCAGAAGAATTTACTGGAGTCCTCAGCAGTTGTAGGATGACATAAACGCATATCTTGATTCACTTGGTTCACCTTCTCTGAATATAAAAAAAATTAATTTAATAAAATTATTCTATAAAAAAATTATATTATAACTAATAAATAATAAATTATTGAACAATGATGATAACCAGAGAAATGGTAAACACAGCTAAGGGTGTTTAACAAATTGAATAGCTTGTGATCAAGTTGAACTCGACTAGGTCAAAACTTAGTAAATACCCAATTTAGGTTAACTCAGTTTGAACTTAAATTCAACTCAATACATTAACGAGTTGAGTCGAGCAAAGTTTAACTCGATTCAGTAAGTTCACGAGCAACTCATTAATTTTTTAAAATACATGTTAGTATTTATTTTAAAATTATTTCATTTAAAAAAATAAATCAAAATAACAATTATTAATTTGTGGATTGTTACCTTAATTTTAATATGCTAATTTGGTGTATTTGTGTAATGTTAGTTTAGAATTTAGACTTTGAAAATAATTTATACACTTTTTATATTTTTTTTGTTAAATTTGTTAATTTATGTTAATATTAAGCATCATATAATATTATTAAATTTTACTTTTAGTTAAAAATAAGGTAAGTTTTTTAGTAAGCTTAACGAGTCGAGTTGAGCAATAAATTTTTTTAATGATCGTGAATCGAGTATAATTTTATCGAATTTAGTGAACAACGAATCAAAAAATAATTATTTTTAATGAATACAAATTGAATATTGTTTAACTCACGATCGATTTGTTTGATAAACACCCCTAATCCGGTAATCCAACAAGCAGAAAGAGATAAAAATATAAACAATTAGGTAATCACCATAGCTAATTCAAAAAAAGAAAGCGACAAAGGTGTAAATAGTTGGATAATTGTTGGATTAGTCTAAGATTAATTAGGTTGTAGATCGTAATATGAGTTGAGCCTAAATAGATAGGAAATTAGGGTTTAGGGAACACGATTCAGTTTGATTATATACAGAGAGAGCACAAGGAATGAAAACATAGCAGTAGAATTTGTCTCTTCCTTCTCTGTTCCTATAATTTTTTCTACTTTCGGGTTTTGTGTGATTATATTCTTATTTCATCTATGTGAGAGTACCATAAGATTTCAAGTTTCAACTCAAACGATAAAATTTCACTCTATCTTGACTGTTTATACGTGTTGCATTTCATGTATGCAATTTTCGAATACGATGGCCAAAACCTCAGTTTCATTATATTGATTTTACCCTTTTTATTGCCACCATTGGTTGTTGAGAAAAAAAAGGAATAAATCTTCTTAAATATTTATTATTGCTTGCTGAAATGATGAAAGATTCATACTTTATACAATTTTCAAGAACTAATTAACCCCATTATATTGCTGACCTAAATTAAAATGATTGGTCAGTACTGTTTTTTTCATATTGTTATAATCATAAAAATTATCTAGGACTTGTTTCGTATTGTTCTTTAATGTTTATGTTTCTGCACTCTTGTCAAATCTAATCATAAAAACTATTTTGTTGCTCGGTGTGTATTTGTTATTGCTATGGATTTTGTTTGAAGTATTGATGTTATTTGGTTTGTATTTGAAATACTTATGTTAGTATACTTTGTTATATTTTACCTACTACTATTGTAGTATTGTTTGTATTTGAGTTTATCAATACTAGTTGGTTTTTGTATTTGAAGTACAAATTTTGTTATGTTTTTATCTACTACTATTGTTTGTATTTGTGCTGGTTATTTGGTTTGTATTTGAAGTACGGATGTTTGTAAACCTAAGAAGCATGGTTACACCTACCGAAAATGTTTTTGTGACAGGTATGGTTGGGGTATGTACCAGAGATGTTCCACGTTTGATCACGGTCTGTGTATTGATATAAATTACACGAAAATATGTGCAAGTATACACAGTTATGCAAGTAATAAAGGGTAAGTGAGTATCGTTCCCATGAGGATTAGGAGAAAGTGCACGTCAAATTTGTCAAGGCAAATTGAGTCACTAAATAAATAAACTGACATATACAAATGGAAATGTGTATGTATGGTGAAGTGGGGTGAAGGTTTGATGATGAAAATGCTATGAAAATTTCGTAATGCAAGCAAATAAAATTGTCAAGGCAAAATGGAATAGATGGTGATGGCACGAGAGATGTATGAAAGTGTGCACCTAAACAAGAGACACTCTCATGCCTCTTACAAGCTTAGATGATTAAAAACAATGAGCAAAGCAAATAAACGAACACATAGCATGCTAATAAATTCATTAAAAGATAAAAGTTATATCATCCAAAAAAACATCCACCAAATAAAGCTAAACATGGTTGTGTGAAAGTTCTAAAAATATCATCCACAAACATCCACATAAACCTATCAAATATATGAAATAAATCAAAGAGAAAGGTTAGAAGACACCCTCGGTGCGCGCTACTGCCGACTCTTCGACCACCATGGGACGCTTTAACGTGCTAGCCCTCTTGGGTGCCTAGCAGGCCACTCCCTTCAAGCTCGATCAATGGAGGAACCATTCGGACGATGGTTGGGGAAGAAAGGTGGAAGCTTTCTCTGCTGCTTTTTCTCTCCTTGTGCCTCGAAAATAGCTCCAAAGGTCCTCTCTCTAAAAATAAAAGCTTACTCCTTTATTAGGTCACTATCCCTTATAAAGTGGGGGTGAAAACCTTAAAGTTTAGGTAAATTCCCTTTTTTACCCCATTCACATTATGATATTTCTGACATGGTGATATTGGTCCCCTCCAAGGTGGTTACAGCCAACCTCGCGTACAGCACCAGCTGACACTCCTTTACAAAATATCTTCTTGTCTTTTTTTGCAGCTCTAGATGTCTCCATATTTGCCATGACATTTTCCTTTGTTTTTCTTCTACAAATGCCATGGCAAATCTCCCTTACTCCCATCTTTGCTTTACCTGCACATCATCAGCTAAAATACGACATTCCTCGTAAAATAGCATCTATTACCGCACCATAAATGCCAAGGCATAAACAACCACCAATTGCAATTTTATGAACCTAAATGAATCTAAATGCTCCTATATGCACTTAAATACAATAAATAACTTAAGTAAAAAGGCTCTAAATATATCCTTTTGTGGAGTTATCACACCCCCAAACTTATGCTATTGCTTGTCCTCAAGCAATGGATAGCAACTAGCAGAGAAAAATGTCATGACAATGTTCAGGATCAAGACAAGAAAATGGTTAGAGTTTCAGTCTTCAAAAAAGTCATGGCATAAACATATAAGACTTGTGGATATTTCAAGAATACTACTCTAGGACAAGAACACTTGCGAGTGTGTGTGCGTGAGTGTATCCAATCTATGCTTAGTTAAATTAGAAAAATTCTAAAGAAAGTTCACTATCCCTACAAAGCATGTTTTCTCATTTAAGCACAACTTTAATAGTCCTCATATATATATAATATTTTTGTCTGTTTTTTTAACGATACTATAAGGGGAGCCAACTTGTCACACTACCTTTTACTCATGCCATAGTTGTCATTTATTGAAACACAATATCCAGGCAATGCCATGACAAGTTAAAAGTGTAATGTCACCCTGTGCCTCTTTCATTAACTCATATGCACATGATTTTGCCATGACATAGCGGAGTATCCCTCTACAGTTATTCACAACTTCCTAAACTAAACTAACGAGAGCTTTCTATTAACATTTAAATTTATTAACATTGGAACATGATAAGTCAATCAAGTTTCCATTCTATAAAAATTTTCTAACTTTCCTAAGCATAGAAAACATACACTCGTGTAGCAATAAAATAAACACAAACAATCAAGTCATAAAACAGATTCTATCCAAATCCCAATCATGCATATTCAATCAAAGCATTGTCCAAAAAAGGACATCATCATCGGGCATCATTAACTTTAATTCAATAAACTTATCCAGAAACCTACTTATTTGTCATGGCATCTGTCTACAACTACAGCTATCATGCAAATGAAAATAAAGTAGGGAACGATACCTCCCCCTAACTTGAGGTAGGTATTGTCTCCAATGCAACTAATAAAAAAAACTAACATATATGTAATGCAATAAAATGAATGCAAGGTATCTTGACTTATGTAGGTGGTGCTGATGCAATGGCGATAGTGCGGCGGCTAACTCGTTTCTTCAGCAGGGGCGGGCTGTGTTCACTATCTCAGTCATCATCTTGTCGTGGGCGGGACTGTTTAGAAGCAGTAGGTGGGCTCGCTTGTCATCCAGTCAACATTTTCAGACGGCGCTTGGACTTCTTTGGTGGCGAGGGCATTTGTGGTTGTTTTGGATGCATTGTTGGCTGTTTTTCTTCTGGTTGGGCAAATTGGTCGAGTTGTGCTGGTTCATTGTGCTTTGTAGATTGGTCAAACGGAGGATGTTCGAAAAGAGAAGAGATAAAACTTGGCTCGTATTCTGGGTCTGCAGACTAATCTTGTTGAGGTAGTGGAGATTGGGCTTGCTCATCCGAAAATGCCGTGGCATCTTCAGGTTCTTGTTCTGGTGTAGTGGCTGGGGTTTCTTGAGTTGGTTCCTCTGGTTCAGGTTCCACTGGTCCTGGCTTCTTCAGAAGGGTCATCCGGGGCCAGTTCCTCATTTAGATAAGGTGCATCTTGCCTTACAGCAGTTGAGGCATGTTGCGTGTCAAAAGTGTGCAAATTGTGCAAGTGAACACGTCGCAAGTAATAAAGTGATAAGTATATCAGATATCGTCTCCACAGGGATTGGTCTACTTAATATGCCCTCTTCGTCTTCTTGCTCTGTAAAAAGAAATAAAATAAAGACACAAGTAAATTGGGTTTTGATAAAACTAAATAAAAAGATTAAATAAAAAGATAAAATCAGATAAAGAAACTGGCCAGGATCCAGTTGTGTTGTATAGTGGATTCAATTGACTTGTCTTTGTCCAATGCAATCGCACAACACTGCCTCGGCAATACTGCAGTTTACTGCCTCGACAGCGCTGATGCTTGTCCGCTGCGGCAATCTCTTGCTCTTGGGTGGACTTTACCAAAGTTCGGCAAAGTGTCCTTTGATGCCTCCGCTTATCTCTAAGTCGAAGTACTATTGATGACCAGTCCTTGATGATACCTCTCGGCGTGAATCAATTGTATTCACCAACCAATCCCACACTTCTCTTAGCCGTTGAAACTCTTAACCTATCTCTAGGCCGAGTTAGTGTTTCCCGATTGAAACACCGTACTTATTCCATTCGTGAATATAACTCTCTCGATATTAGATAAATGGATTACTTGCCAACTTCTCTCTCGAGCTTGGATGCAAGAACAAAGAATGACAAAGAATAAGTAAACTTCGATACTTTATTGCATTGAAACAAGAAACAAGGTTCAATCTCCTCACACTAACACACTACAACCTTCACCTAAGCCTAGAGAAAATTAGAACATAATGTAAAGAAAAGAAAAATCTAAAAGATGAAGTCGGCTAGGTCTAAGCTCTTTGTGCCGAAAACTCTCCTCTTCCTCCTTCTCTTGGACGGCTAAGTATTATATATGCTTGGTCTAGGGCAAACCTTTCCTAAGTAGGAGTATAAATTGGAGTAGGACACAAGTCAAGTCTATAATTAAAATATTTCCAAGTTTACTCTAACTAGTATTTGTTTCCGCGTGGCCTTTGACTTGGGCTTTCCATGTGCTACCCAGCTCCGATTCATGCGTTGCTTGTCCAGAAACGTCCAGCTCATTTTCCTCTTCAAGTCGTCTACAATATCGCTACTTGTCTTTCGGCTGCTGCCTCGGCATCAGGTCCTACCTCGGCCACGTTGCTACCGCGGCAATATTTTTTCCTGCACAGATGTAAAAATGCAGTAAAACTTGCCTTTTCTGTAAATATCATCTTTAAAAGCATAACCTCTAAATATATCACATTAAGTGTATGCATTGGTCCAAGTAGGTGTAGATTTGATGACTAATGCCCATAAAAGGTGTAAAAGTGATAGTGAGCTGAGCACTTATCAAGGCAGTTGGAAATGTTGAGGCATTTGCAGATATGAGCAAGATGGATTCTGGGAACCTCGAAAAATCATGAACTAGATGGAGGAACAACTCTGCCAAGTAGGCTTGGATAAATTTATCCCTTTTCTTTGTATAATTGAAGAATTCTCGTAAGTCGCTTGTTAAGTCTTCCATCCTTTCCATGGCATTTTTAGAAGACTCTGGCACCTCAGCCCATTGATTTGGGGCATTTCCTCGGGTAGTTACTGCATGTGAAGTCTCTGGTTGTTCTTCAGCACTACCCATCAAAGCAACCACCTTCTCAATAGTTATTCCTTTCATTCCTTCTGGATCTCGTCATATCATGCTCTAATACTTCTTTCTTTCGGCAAAGGGTCGTGATCAGATTTGGGAAAATTAGAGGGTTCTTCGGTCTATTGAGGCATGTGTAGGTCTCTTGAACTATAATTTTTCCTACATCCATGGGGCAACCAAAAAGTATAGAGTGAAGGAGCTTTAACCGAGACAAGCTTACAGTGGTATGGTGTGAGGTAGGCATGAGCTTGTGGCGCAAGAAGTGGTTCCACAGCCTTGCATGTGGAAGAAGACGTTCTCGGTTAACGTTCCTCCGACAGGTTTGTTGGTCGTTCCACTCAATATCGGCTACATAAAGGTCCTCTATGACTCCTCGGTAAGTCTCATAATCAAACTCCTCCTCCTTCTTGGCGTGTCGGTCCACCTCTTGTG
Organism: Abelmoschus esculentus; assembly: GCA_035048815.1. NCBI lineage: Eukaryota > Viridiplantae > Streptophyta > Magnoliopsida > Malvales > Malvaceae > Abelmoschus > Abelmoschus esculentus. Next base: position 544,905 of record JAUCBN010000061.1, on the reverse strand, counting down.
GGATTTTGAAGAAGCAGTTGAGGGTTATGTTTGAGAAATGAATGTTTTTTCCACGGACATACACAGATTTTTGTTTCGAGCTATGTATATTTGCATAGAATTCCCTCACAATGATTGTGTTTATGGTTCCTGGATGTGAAGAAAATCTCTCCCAATGGTGGTTTTTTACTACATCCATCACCTCTGTACCGAAGGTTTCATGGGAGAAGACAAACCCAAGCTCGAAAAAGAGCATTCGGTTTTTCAAGCTTTTAAATCTTTCCTCTGCCTCATTGTCTATAAAAACTGGAGGAGGTTGTGGAGCAGAGCCCAATGGTCGTGATTGTACCATTGTTGCTCGAGAAAGAACAAGAAAAGTTGAAAAAGGTTGAAGCTTTTAGAATGGGGATTTTCGATTATGGAGGAGAAAATAAAATGGAAGAATATGAAGTGATAAGAGAGAAAAAGAGTAAAAAGGAAAATAATAAATGTTAGTGGGGTAGGGGATGGGAAACGTGGGGAGGGAGTTTCAAAAAAATCATGAGAATAATAAAGGCGGAGAAAAAAAAATAAAAAAAATGAAAATTCCCCCCCCCCATTTATGTCCTTTTGCCGCCCAAACCTAAAGCTTAGGGTTTTATATCTTTCCCTTGGTTCTTTCTCAGCCACCAGCTTTAATTGCTTGATATTTAACCTAAAAACATAAACACGAAAAATGCTTAGTGAATTAAAATATATAAAATAGACTTAAAAATAATTTATTTATTAACAACAGAAAACTAAAAATGTCTTGACATATCAATATGTCATGCATCCTGAAGGTGGGAGCTTGGTTTATCACGCATCATAGGGGTTCTAGTGTAGATCTTCAGACGTTGGCCATTGACCTTAAAATTTGTCTCATCATCAATATTCTTGATGTCTATAGCTCCGTAGGGATAAACGTGATGCACTTTGAATGGCCCAGACCACCTTGATTTTAGTTTCCCAGCGAAGATTTTCAGCCTTGAGTTGAATAGAAGCACTTGTTGACCAACTAGAAAATGTCGTGGAAAAACCACCTGATCGTGCCATCTCTTGGTTTTCTCTTTGTAGAGTCTGGCATTTTCATACGCTTGGTCTTTGAATTCTTCCATCTCATTCAACTCTAAAAGCCTTCTTTCCACAACTAGTTGGGCATCAAAATTGAGCTTCTTAATTGCCTAATAAGCTTTGTGCTCTAGTTCGACTAAGAGGTGACATGCTTTACCATAGAAATTTAGATGGAGACATTCCCAATAGGGTTTTGAACGCAGTACGGTATACCCATAAAGCCTCGTCAAGCTTTGGTGACCAATCCTTCCTCCTCGGATTCACCACCTTCTGTAATATCTGCTTGATTTCATGGTTTGAGACCTCGTGTTGCCCATTGTTCTAAGGGTGATATACTGTGGCAATCTTGTGTCTTACCCCGTATCTCTGTAGCGCCTTGGCAATTAACTTGTTGTCAAAGTGGGTGCCTTCATCACTAATGATAGCTCTTGGCGCGCCTCGTGAAAATGTACTTATAAAGGAACTTAAGTACAGTCTTCGAGTCATTCCTCCGCGTCCCAATGGTTTCAACTCACTTGGACACATAGTCCACTGCCAATATGATGTATAAATCTCCAAATGAATATGGGAATTGCATTAATGAGAACTAAACAAATTAAAAACTTTCTTCCACAACTACTCCACAAACTAACCTAAACCCCAAGGGGACGATGGAGGAATTTAAGGTTTTCTATGAACGCTTGATTTCGAGATATCTTCCTCTCTACATAGGCTATGGTTTATATAGGCTTAGCCTAGGGCAAACCTTTCCAAAGTAGGAATTCAAATTGGAGTAAAACACAACTTAAGTACATAAATAAAAGATATTTATTTTATTTCCTAGTTTATTCCTATAAGGATTCTTTTCCCACGTGGCCTTTGACCTTGACTTTTCGTGTGTTTCCCAGCTCCGATTTCTATGCCGCTTGTCTTAAAATGTCCACATTATTTTTCTCTTCAAATTGCCTATCATATCAATATTTGTTTTCCCGATGCTGCCGCGGCCTTCAAGTGCTACCGAGGCGGGTACTAATCTGCATTCCAGTTTTGGTTTCCAGCATCCATCATGCTATCTGGCATTACTTGTGTGGTAATTTCCTGTCTAAGAGAAAAAACCATTAACCACACATGTTTTATGCCAAATAATAGATAAATTCATGAATTGAGTATTGGGATGCTGAAATATGAAAATAAGCAAAATTATCCAATATAGCCATTAAATCTGTCCTTTATTAGCAATAATCAAGTGGGAAATTGGTATAAAGAATAGGACTTTTAGGCACTCGTCACACCCCCAAACTCGAACTATTGCTTGTCCTCAAGCAATGCAAAAGATAGATTTTTAAGTAAGTAATTTTAAGGTAATATACCATCCTGTCTGCCACGGCAGAATTCCTTTCTTAACTCAGCCTCTTCCAGGTTCTAGGAATTCCTCAGAACTGGACTATAAGTCTTAGTGGGTGTGTGCGTAGCTGTGTCAATGCTGATTTTTCTAAGTTCTAATCCATTTTATAGCTCAAGACTTTTGATTAAGATTTTTCTTCAATTATTTTTTTTCCTTTTCCCTGTTTGGTATATAAATATATATTGTTATATACTTATACTGCTTAAGCCAGTTTTCAGGCACCTCAAGTGTTAACTACTCTTACTAAAGCCAATTTCGGGCACCTCTAGTAAGTGGGAAAAAGACTAAGTCCTAGAGCCAGTGATAGGCACCTCTATGGACTAAACTAGAGCCGGTGATAGGCACCTCTAGTTAAAATCTAAGCCTAAGTCCTTATTGTTTTTCAAAGAAAGAAACTTTTAAAATCAACTAAGACTAGCAGTGTTTATGGATTTTTCAGGCTCATAGTCTAATCCTAAGTACTAATCCTAAGAGACCTTTCTGATTCCAAGTCTGGTGAATGGTGCATATTGCTGCGGCGGCTGGAGAATATATTTCTGCCGAGGCAGTCTCAATAAAATTTAACAGACTTAAAAAAAATTTGCATAAAACTATAATTGTTGTAAAGACAAAATTTAAGGCAGTAGTAGGATAATCCGAATAATTTCCATACATGACATATATTTTTATAAGGCAGAAAATAGGATCAATACTCCCCCAAACTCGAGGGATGCATTGTCCTCAATGCATGTATCTGAGCATAAGGCAATAATAAAATACATGATAAAAATTAAGAGACAAGGAAAAGATAAACCAAAATTTATATGTCGTGTCTTGGCCTCTTCTGTATCCTGAGGGTCATCAGTTTGAGAAAGAAACTAAAAGCTGCATTGGAAAACAATAATGAAGAAGTATGAAATAAAACGGGGGAGATTAAGTTTTAGAGAAGCAAACCCGTCATCATATGTTCTTGGGTGACCAACCCTCCTTCACATTTTTTCGCCGAGGCATCCTTCCGCCTTGGCAACTTGCCGCCAAGGCAACCTCCGCCGTGGCATTATGCTGCCGAGGCAACCTTCCGATGTGATATTATGCCGAGGCAACCTTCTTGGGCGGTAAGACAAGCTCAATTTCAGGGTCGTTTTATATGCTTCATTGCTTCTCTTTCTTGAAATTCCATCCTAAAAAAATAACTCAAACATAATTAAACTTATTTCCTAAAACAAATAACTCAAAAATAATTAAACTAATTTCCTAAGATAGTAGTGCAAGAAAAATAAAAAGGAAAGTTGGAATCGTCAATCCCCGGCAACGACGCCAAATCTGATGGGGGCTAGAAAGTCCTACTTTTATGATGAAGCATTCGTCCTTCCACCTTTTTCAGATTGTTGTATTTAAGATGTCGAATCCACAAGGATTGGCTTTACTTACGCAATTTATTCTTCCTGCACAATGGAAAAGTAAAGACACAGATAATTGAGTTGGATTATAACTAAGGAAACTAATTAAAGCAATAAAGATAAATGATCAAGAAATCAAGGATGGAAAAGTGGGGAAGGTTAGAGTGCTTCGTATTGTGGGTTCAATTGACTTGTTTCTTTCTCATGCAATTATACAACACTGCCCCGGCAGAACTGCAGTTTTACTGCCTCGGCAATGAAGGATTACGTCCGCCCCGACAATCCCTTGCTCTTGGGTGAACTTCTTCAAGGTTCGGCAAAGTGTCTTCTGATGACTCCTCTTATCCCTAAGTCGAAGTACTGTTGACGGTTAGTCCTTGATGATACCTCCCAGCGTGAATCAACTATAACCATAACCAATCTCACACTTCTTTTAGCCGCTGAAACTCTAACCTATCCCTAGGCCGAGTTAGTATTTTCCAGCTAGAAAAATATCGTACTTATCCCTTTCGTGAGCCTAACTCTCCCGATATTAGACAAATAAATCTCTCACAAACTTCACTCCCGAGCTTGAATGCAAGAACAATGAATGGAAAAGAATAAGCAAACCTCGATATTTTATTGCATGAAACAAGAAAACAAAGTACAATTTTCTTCCACAACTACTCCACAAACTAACCTAAACCCCAAAAGGGATGATGGAGGAATTTAGGGTTTTCTATGAACGCTTAATTTCGAGATATCTTCCTCTCTACATAGGCTATGGTTTATATAGGCTTAGCCTAGGGCAAACCTTTCCAAAGTAGGAATTCAACTTCGAGTAAAACACAAGTTAAGTACATAAATAAAGATATTTATTTTATTTCCTAGTTTATTCCTATAAGGATTCTTTTCCCACGTGGCCTTTGACCTTGATTTTTCGTGTGTTTCCCAGCTCCGATTTCTATGCCGCTTGTCTTAAAACGTCCACCTTATATTTCTCTTCAAATCGCCTATCATATCAATATTTGTTTTTCCAGTGCTGCCGCAGCCTTCAAGTGCTGCCGAGGCAGGTACTAATCTTCATTCAAGTTTTGGTTTCCAGCATTCATCATGCTATCTAGCATTACATGTGTGATAGTTTCCTGTCTAAGAGAAAAAACCATTAACCGCACCTGTTTTATACCGAATAATAGATAAATTCATGAATTGAGTACTGGGATGCTGAAATATTGAAATAAGCAGAATTATCCAATATTGCCATTAAATTTGTCCTTTATTAGCAATAATCAAGTGTGAAATTGGTATAAAGAATAGGACTTTTAGGCACTCTTCATTCGCAATGGCTTCAACTCACTTGGACACATAGTCCACTACCAATATGTTGTATAAATCTCCAAATGAAGATGGGAAAGGTCCCATGAAGTCTCTGCCCCATACATCAAACAACTCAATCTCCAAAATATTTTATCGTGGTATTTCATGATGTTTGGATATGTTCTCAATCCTTTGACATCTTTTGCAAGCTCTGTAAAATGTCTGGGCATCTTTAAACATGGTAGGTCAATAAAAACTTGATTGGAAGACCTTTGCAGCAGTCCTCGTCACTCCGAAATGACCTCCACACGGGCTTGTGTGACAATGGTATAAAATATCTCTTTGCTCCTCTTTAGGTACACATCTTCAGATAATTTGATCGGCACAACGCTTGAAAAGGTATGGCTCATCCCAGAAGTAGAACCGTGCATCATGCCTAAACTTCTTTCTTCCCTGGCTAGTCATGTCAAAAGGCAAAACACCACTAACAAAAAAATTAACAAGGTCAGCGTACCAAGGAATTGCCGTGATATAAATAATTTTCTCGTCAGGGAATTCAATATCAATTTCCATTTTTTCATGACATTCCTAGTTAACTTCTAGCCTAGATAGATGATCAACAATTAGATTTTCTGTGCCCTTCCTATCTATCACCTCTAAATCAAATTCTTGCAAAAGTAAGATCCATCTAATGAGTCTAGGTTTGACATCATTTTTAGTCACTAAGTATTTAATAGTTGAGTGATCAGTGTGAACAATAACTTTAGTACTTATCAAGTATGCCCTAAACTTATCAAATGCAAATACCACGACAAGTAGCTTTTTCTCTATGGTAGTGTAGTTAAGTTGTGCATCATTTAATGTTCGGCTAACATAGTAAATAACATGAAATATCTTACCTCGACGTTGTCCCAAGACAGCTCTCACGGCATAATCACTAGCATCGCACATCAGGTCGAACCGTAATGTCCAATCCGGGGGAATAACAATAGGTGCGGTGATGAGGCTTCGCTTCAGGTTTGTGAACCATGACATTTTTGATCAAACAACAAAAGGTTGATTTTTTTTGCATCAACATGCACAAAGGCTTGGATATCTTAAACAAATCCTTGATAAATATCCTATAAAATAGCTCCAAAGGTCATCTCTTTAAAAATAAAAGCTTACTCATTTCTTAGGTCACCATCCCTTATAAAGTGGGGGTGAAAACCCTAGGGTTTAGGGAAATTCCTTTTTTCACCCCTATTCACGTGATGACATTTCTAACATGGTGATAGTGGTCTCCTCCAAGGTGGTTACATCCAGCCTCGCGTACAACACCATCTGGCACTCCTTTGCAAAATATCTTCTTGTCTTTTTCCGTAGCTCTAGATGTCTCCATATTTGCAATGACATTTTTACTTTGTTGTCCTTCTGCAAATTCCATGACAAATCTCCCTTGCTCCCAGCTTTACTTTACCTGCACATCATCAGCTAAATACGACCTTTCCCGTAAAATAACATCTATTACCGTACCATAAATGTCAAGGCATAAAAAACCACCAAATGCAATGTTATGAACCTAAATGCATCTAAATGCTCCTAAATTCAATCTCCATGAGCGTCCCCAAAGTTGTTTTCAGTTTCGAGACATGCACGCTTTGACATAGATTCCAATGATAGTCCCTCAACAGAGGTGAAGTGATCAACTGAAAAAAAAAAGAAGCTCAAGAAAATCAGAACCAGAAGAATAAGGGGTTGAAAAAGATGATGTTAGAGAAGAAGGGGCTAAAACCCACATGGAGAAATTCTAAATATATTTGTGGCACCCAATGTAATAAATTTTATAGAATTTAATGCTTATATAATTATGAGTAGTTCTTTTAGTAAATATTTTATTAAAAAAATATAAAGTTATTTTTATGTTGATTTTTATTAATGATTTGTTTTTGTTATTATAACTATTATTATTATCATCACTAAATTTAGATTTTCTTCATGTTTGTATTAATTATTTATGTTTTTTATTTTTTTTATTTTTTATTTTACAAGTATAAGATGATTAATATTTATTCTTTGAATGATTAATTTTGAATTCATTGTTTAACGCATTTAATTCAAATTCAATCTTAAAAATGAATTAATCTTAAAAGATGTTAGTAATGCTTGATTTGTGTTTTTTACTATTGTTTGACTTTGTTATTTGAAATTTGACTTTTTAGTATTATGTGTGTTTATAATTTTTTTTAATATATTATGAAGTATAAACTTTAATGATTATTTATGATTTTTTATATATTTAAAATTTTAAATTTATTTTATATGTCGTACCCTTGCCATACCCGTACCCTCTAATTTTATAAATTGTCGTTTTTCTTCTTTGTTCCCATCCCCATATCCGTATCGGTGCAACATAGTTATAAACTTTGTAATGTTTTAGTTACTACTGGTTTGTTGTGTTTGAGTATGATTTATATTTAGTAAACTTGGTTAATAATCTTTGGTTCTTTGTGATGTTAGTAAAATTTGCTAATCTTATGTTTACCTACACTTAGGTATGATTTATATATAATAAACTTGGTTAATAAACTTTGTAATGTTAGTAAACTTCTTTAATGTGGTGGTATTTTAGTATATCGTTGGTATGTTAAAAAAAACTATCTGTGAACTCTTTCAGGCTTTCTCTTTGTTTCTCCTCCTATCCACAACCCAATATTAAAGGATTCAGAGAGAAATGCAGAGGTTCTTGTTGTCTTCTCCTACAACTTGTGGAACACTGCATATTACCCCGATATTAATGCCAAAGGTTCATCTTCACCCTTTTTATTTTTTATAAATTACTTAAAATTGTGTCTTCCTTTTTGTATATTAATTTGTGTTTTAGCTTTTACTATATTATGCACTTTCATCAACAATAGTAGTAATGCAATCATGGTTGTGTGATTGAATAAGATAGCAAACATGTTAACAAGTAGTTAAAACGATGCATCCTAAATTTGATTTGCTGATCTATTAACTAATTGAGCATTGATGTTTTAATTGCAGCTCAAGGTCAATGCTATCTTACCCTAGATTTAAAAAAGTCATGCCCCCTTCAAACCAGTCAAAATGTGTTCAACCTTTAAATTTTTTGGCAACCCTTCACAATCCCTTTATGTTTGCTTTGTCATCTAACCACTTAAATTATACACTACCTCGGAAAAGAAATGTCCCTACATGCATGACTTCCAATGTTATAAGATCAGCCTTTGTGCCTCTTTCCAAAATGTTTTTTTTTTTTCTGATCCCTTTCACCGAAAACTAAGAATGATGGTACGTGTCTCAGACATGGACTGAATAGTGGCTTCAGCTTCAGACGGTTTAATAGGCATTCGAATAAGCTAAAGGGAGTGGCTCCTCACAATGGAAACAAGGGTGCGCCTTTAGTATATCATGCTTCAACTTCACTTCTTAACAATGATGAGCCAGGCTTTACTTCTGATTCACTCGTTAACACTGCTAGGCCAGACTCTTCTTCCACTTCTACTTTTACTTCATTGGTTACGGATGCTAAGCCAGAATCTAAAGTTAGTCTGAAAAAGAAAAAACAGTCAAGAAACAAAACAAAAATCAAACTTCTTTCTAGCATTGTTGTTTCAAAGGAGGCACCTACGGTGAAAAACTCCAAAAATTCTTCTATGGTAGGGACCTTAAACTAGCAAAAAAAGTCATCATAATCAAGAGCTATCATTTTGAAGAGAATGAAGAAGTGGGGGGGGATTATTTTCCTTGTTTTAAATTAGTGTGTAACCCTTCAACACCAACGACATGTTACCACCCACAATTTAAAAACATTAGCACGTTTGAGCTTTCTAACCATACATTTTTGTTTTCTTTTCCAATTAATCTTGTTGAGATTTTAGATGATCAAAGAAAGCTTCAATCAGTGAGAGCTCTACATCAAAAAATGAGAGGAAACAAAGAGAAGAAAGCCAAGCATGACGAGAATAGAATTTACAGGAAGTGGGAGCGAACTAACTTTGAATCAGGAGATTGGTATTGGCTTAGGAATCGAATAAAGAAGTTTCTAGCCTTACGAAAGTAAAAATTATTTCCCTTTATAGAAAGATTCGATTTGGGGACAAATCGTTTTCAAGAAGGGGGAATGATGTGATCCAAGCTAGTACCAAACTTCTTGGGTCCTTGCTCATATCAGAGAAGAAATCACAAGATTTAAACACTTTTGGCAAAGTTGATGATCTTAACAATTCAAGTTCAAACATGCTTTTTTAAGCCTTGAATTTGAACTTGGTGCCTTGGCCATCTTTTGAACAAATGCAACATGTTACTTTTGTATTTTAATACATCCATTTGAGTGCTAACTTAGGAGTATCTTGCATGTAGTTGCATGAGCATTTAGCTTGCATGGGTTTACATTATTTTGCATATTTAATTTCTGCATTTTTATCATGAATAAATAAGGCTTATTGTTCATTTAAACATATTGTTTCATTTATGTTTGTTTAGAACATTTAAGCATGTTAGTTCTTTTAAGCTTGTTAGTTTAATTAATGCATGTCAGTTTAGGCATGTTAGTTTATTTAAAGTTTAAGAGCTTATTGATGTTTGTTAGTTTATTAAGTTAGTTAGTTCATTCAATTAAATTGGTTCATTTAATTTAACTAGCTCATTAAGTTTCTTCCCAGCATTTGCTTTATTGAATAAAGTTGTTATCTAATGGTTGCTCATATATTTTCAGCTAAGGTATTCATTTGGGATCAAATGGTTGATCATTTTCTACAAGAATGACAAGACATTTATCACCAATAGAAGGTACTTAACGACACCTTGATGCCTGATCTGTTTCAAGACCTTCAAGAGAGATTTACACCACTTAAAGGCTATCAGTTTCAGCACGAAAGCAAGGCATTGAAGAGATCCTAAATACACCTCTTAAAGAGGCACTTAAATACAACTTAAGAGCTACTTAATCCTCCATAAAATTGATCAGTTTTTTATCAGAGAAGACATGCAATGAAAGCCTTCATTATCACCACTTAAGGGAGAGTAAAGGCAGGAATTAAAACATCACTTAAGGAGGGAGTTCAAGGAATATCAGTCAACTTGTTCAACATTTTTGGATTGGATACGAGAATATTTGAGTCTTGAGATCTTCTTCTAACTTATTCCCTTTTTTTCTAAGCTTTCCAATGCACTTTGAATCACCTCGATCCGATATTAGGAGTTTAAGATATGATTAAATTATTGAAGACAGTACAAGGTGGAAATTCAATACGGGAATAGTTACAAGATGTTGGTTCCAAAAATTCAAGGGGCCATTCAATTTCTAAATTCAATGCTTTATCAACAAACCATTAAAGGAGGATGAATGACAACACAATCAAGTTCATCAGACCAAGGGTTTCTCCATGTGGATGATATGTATATCTACATTCATCCTAAGAATGTCCATATTTATCCTTCTAGATCAAACTTTTTTGCTGTCAATTGGAGATAGGATAACCTACAAATTAATAGGCCTTTAACACTAAAATAATGAGTCTTTAATCTTTGTCTAGGAAAATCAATTTGTTGTTGTCTTATACCTATAAATAGACACTCGTTCTATTGTAAAAGATACAACTTTTGGCATATATTACAAATTGAGAGTGTTTCTCTTTTATAGTTCTTTTTGCACTTTATCGGCTTGGAAGATTGTTCTTGTGGCATTCATACCTATTCATTTTTCTTATATTGTTGGTTCCTAGTTCTTATAACTAGAGGGTCACAATCCATTAACCTTTCACCCAAGTAACGGTTTAAAAACTCTTAAGGAATGGGTCTTCACTTTTTAGTGTTGGTTTCTCCTTTGTTTACACCGCACCATCAATTAAATTCCTTCTCTTCACTTACATCATTATAATATATGTTTTGAAGTTTAAGAACTCTTGAATAACCCATTTGTTTTTAAATTGAATTCTATTTTCACTGAGATTAATTATTTCCTTTTTATTAAAAGTTTTTCTATAATCAATTTCTTATTAAAATATTATTTTATTCTAATTATTGTTTTATCAAAACTCTTTATATAATATATATAAAGTCCAAAATAAAGAAAAGTTCTTTTGAAATTATACAACCTTATTTTTTATATTTATTATATTTATAATGTGATCTAATAGAATTTTAATTCTAATTGGAATTAGTTATTTCTCTCTCTATATATATATAGTATGGTCTAAGAGAAAACCGTAAATTGTTTTTTTCTCTCCATCAAGATTCTCTAAAACCTATGTTTTCAATCTTTATTTATGTCCGAGTTCAAAATCATGTTATTCAGTAATTTGAGTTGCTTTGGCTAAGGTGTGTTCTCTTATTAATGCTATATTTTTTGTGTACTGTGTTTATCTGTTTATTGAGATTGATATATTGACATGCTATGTGGTACTGTAAACCTTGTGTTACACTGTGAGATTGTGATCAGATTTACTGAACTGTGTGGTTCGTATACTATACGGATATCTTTATTGAGACATTTGAGATCATTGACATTATTTGCATAGCATGTGCACGGGTGAGTTTGTACGGAGGAAGGTGGTTTTAGCACACAGTGTTTTGGAGAAATAAGGTATGAGGGGTTCTAGGGAACTACCTCCACAACGATCAATTGGTTTAGCCACCAGTATATTTGGCGTTCGGAGTATGGGACTGCATTCTTTGTGACATTGCATTCATCACTCATATCTATGATGAGACTTTTTGAGAACTGTGACATTGATTGCATAACATGTGCATGGGGTGGGATTGTACGGAGGAAGGTGTTTCTACAACACATCATTTTGGCGAAATAAGGGGTGAGTAGTTCTGGGAAACTACCTCCACAGTAATCGGTTGGTTTAGCCACCACTATATTTGGCGTTTGGCGTATGAGATTGCATTCTCTGTGATATTGCATTCATCACTCATTGTGTTTATTTACTGTGAATATATATATTATGCCTGTGATTGTGAACTGAGTGATATCGTGATGTTTGTTTGCACATTAGAGACACACTAGGCATTATAACTCATTCTTTTAGTTTATTTTTCAGATATCTGGCTCTACGAGTTGGTACTCGGAGATCTCTCTCGGAAAAGGTTTATTACTATTTTTAGTACGGTTATTTACAGACATTTTTTTTGAGATTATCAGGGATTGAGATGTATTTAAACCTCATGCATAAAACCAATTATTCAAATTTGTTAATTTTAAATAAGAATATTTTCTTTTTAACCGTGTTTTTATCTTTTGGTTTACAAATTTTGTTTTTGTGATTACTTGACATGAAAGTTTTAAAAGAAACAGTTTTATCCTATCGTGCTCCTTAAGTTAAAATTAAGGGTTACACAAACTTTAGTTATCGAGCAAAAGATCATGGTTGTACATATTCTTATTAATTTTAAAATCAAAGCCTCTTTGAGAACTGTTTGTTGTCATTTGTTACCTGAACTTAAATGTTCTTTTAAAGTTTCTCTCTAAACATCTGTGTTTTTGAAAATTTGTCGCTAAATCTGAAAAATTTCGAGAACGAAATTTATTTTAAGGTGGGAGAGCTGTAACACCCCAAAATAAATCATAATTTTAAAACCCTAATTTTATAATAACTAATTAAAACCATTCATTTTCCTAATTTTTGAAACCTTAATTTTTCCTGAGTTTTTAAAATTGATTTTCTAAATTGAAGGAAAAAATTTGGGATAAGATTATAAATTTTTAGCAGTTCAAGGTTTGATTTTAAAGTTTAAAAGTTAAAGTGATGTTTTGAAAAATGTTTAAGAGATCAATGGTCAAATATATAATTTATCCCTTTTTTAATGTTCTTTTTGTTTTCAGCATGTTATAATTTTTTTATTTAATTTTTTAAATAAAATTGTTATATTATTTATTATTATAATATATATTTTGAAATTTGAGAACTCTTGGATAACCAATTTATTTTTAAATTGGATTCTATTTTCATTGAAATTAGATATTTTTATTAAAAGTATTATTTTAATTTTATTATTATATTATTTTATTTTAATTATTATTTTATCAAAACTATTTATTTATTATTATAATATGTATTATATATTATATAAAATTATTGTTGAAGAATGAAAATCCCTTTAAAATAGTATAATCTTTTTATTATTATTTTATTAATTTTTTATGATTTAATAGAATTTTATTTTAAATTATAATTAATTATTTTTCTCTATAAATGCATATTTTGGTTTAAGAGAAAACCCTAAATTATTTTATCCATCAAGATTCTTTAAAGCCTCTGTTTTCATTCATTATTTCAACTTGAGTTCAAAACCATGTTATTCAATAATTTTAGTCGTTTTGGTTAAGGTGTGTTCTCTTACTGGTGCTCTATATTTTTTTGAAAAAAATATTTTTTTGTGATATGCTTAATATTTTGTATCTTGAAATATATTCATGTTTTGCTAGCATGTCGAATTTTTGTATTGTGACTATAATTGTGCGCTTGTGTGACCATGCATACATGTCATTATGATTTGAGTAATATATGAAAATTTTTAGATTTGCGATCTCATAATTTTAAGAGTAAATATGAATTTATATCCTTTGAATTTGTGTTTTTGGAAAAATTGGGACATTGGATTGAATTTTGATTATTCTTGTATTTTCAAATCATGATGCATCATTGATGTGTGCAATGGTTAGGATTGTGTACGGAGGAAGTCATGACAGACTTTCAATTTGTAAGCCCTAAGACCACTTTCAGATTTTGGTGACAATGTAGGTGAGGATTCTGGAGAACTCCTCCACTCGGATTGGTGACGTTGTAGTTGGGATTTGTGTTATGCATATGTTATCATTCATACATCATGATTTGCATTTTTTCAAAACTTTACTCTAGAGAATATTATTTATGTGAACCATATTTTATTTTTTTAAAATATTACTCTTGAAAAATAATTTTATAAATCTTATTTTATTGCTTTTATCTACTCCTTAAAGACACACTAAGCTCTTTAGATCTTAGATTTTATTCAATTATTTCATTATCAAAATAAAACTATTTTTAGATATTCACGTTATTATTTATTATTTTGAAAACTTTGATGCATTTGAGATATTTATGTTTTTCGGGTATTTAAGCATTTTTATATGATTTTATTTTAGAGAATTTTATGTAAATATTTGAAATTTTTTATAATATTTAAGTAATTTTTTAAAATAACATATTTATTAAATCATTATGGTTTTATTTTAAATTAAAGTATATTTTTTTTTAAATTGGTTTTCTTGAGGGTAAAGTTTTTAAACGTTACTTTTTAGATTCGAATTATTTCTTTTGGGTTGGGTTTAGGGGTTACATTTATTGGTATCAGAGTTAAGTTCAACCCTCGGATTTTGATACTCACAACAATTGTTTTCAAAAAAAATTTACATGCATTTCAAATATTTCAAGATTAACAAGAATTTTCAAAAAAAAAAACTATTATGATTATATTTAAAGTTTATTTTATTATTTTTTAATTTTTTTTAAATTCGAGACTCCAATACCAAATCTTACTTTAGATTATCGTCATGTGTAGATAGTTGACTATGTCATCTCGTAGAAGTTTCAAACATAAGTATGTTGTATATAGATTCAAAATTAAAAAGATTCAATTCTCATTAGTTAGTAACTACTCTTGATATACAATTTCATATAAGTTATTTTCCTTGCGACATCGAAAGTGATGTTTTTGAACCATGTGAATTCTTTAACTATGTTTTTTTTAGTAACCTTTAAAAGTCTTACATCAGGTTCTGATCAAGGACCCAAAACTTTAGTTATCAAACAACTATACCTATTCTTATGAATTTTAAAATTAAAGCCTCTTTGAGAATTTTTGTTGTCATTTGTTACCTGAACTTAAATGTACTTTTAAATTTCTCTCTAGACATCTGTACTTTTGAAAATCTATCGCTAAGTCTAAAAAGTTTTGAGGACAAAATTTATTTTAAGGGTGGGAGAGCTGTAACACCCGAAATTTATTTTGAGGGTAAAGTTTTTAAACGATACATTTAGATTTGACCTATTTATTTTGGTTAGGTCTAGGGGGTTACACTTATTGGTATCAGAACTAATTCAACCCTCGGATTGTGAGACTCACAACAATTGCTTTCAAAATATTTTCGTTTATACATGCATTTGAAATATTTTGGGATTAACGAGAATTTTCAAAATAAATATTATGATTTTATTTAAAGTTTATTTTTATTATTTTTAATGTTTTTTAAATTTAAGACTTCAGTACCAAATCTTTCTTTAGGTTATTATCTTGTGTAGATAGTTAATTGTAACCCTCTAGACATGGTCTAGACAAAACCAGATTTGAACGAGCTACATGAGTAACACCGAGGCTAATCTGGAGACCTACCCCGATAAACAACCCTAAAAATATTTTCTTTTATATTATCTAGATGCTTTATTTTCATCCTGCATGTTCATGCATAGATTATATTCAAATGCAGCAAAAATAGATAAGGAACGAATCTTAAAACGTACAGACTTGCTTCAAAGACCAAAATGCAATTTTCTAGAAACTAAATGACTAATTATAAAATTAGTGTTACAAATCTTTAATTGGGTTCATTACATATTTGAATCTAAAATTTTAATCCTCAATACGCATTATCCATATATCATATACAACTTACTAGATACATTCCAACCTAGTTAGCAACAATATATTCAAACTCCTTAAAGCATGCTTCAACATCAACAATCTTATAAACACATGAAAGAACCTCCCCGAAATACTCAACATCATTTCTAGATGCATTCCAACCTAAATAATCACATCATAGATTCAACTCATAATAGTCATGCTTCATTATAACAATAAGTGTACCAAAAGGGCAGAATCAAATCCAAGTCACAAAGCTATCATCAACATAGGTAATCATCCTAGCCGTTGGAGTATAAACACTATTCTCAATATGATATCCCATCCTCATTGCTCTCTCACGAATACTTATGTTATAAAGACATACTTGAACTTTCACTTGGCGGTTACTTGGATCTTTTCTTCCACTTGTTGCCTGTTACTTGGATCTTTTCTTCCACTTGTTGCCTCCACATTAAATACTCTACATTGCAAGGTAAACAAGAGGGTAAGCATAAGCTTAGTGAGTGAATAAAAACAAGTATAAACACTCCTTGCAATTCAACCCATATTAAACCGATTTCAACACTTTAAAACCAAGTCAAAAACAATTTTAAAAACCAAGTCATGCTCTTTGTAAGAAAAACATTCATGTCTTTCAATGCCATCCTTAGAAAATCAGAAAGTGTGTCATGGCTCATAAGCCACAAACCCTTTTTTAAATCACATGCTTAATAAGCAAAAACCAAGTCTTATATTGTAACCCCTTTAGCCCGGCCTAGACGGAACCGGCTCTAATGGATTACACGGGTAATACCGAACCAAACCTGCGAAGGCCCGATCCGATAAACAACCTTAAAAACCATTATGTATTTTTTCTTTTTCTTATCTAGAGGCAAAATTAAGCTCCTACATGTGTCGATTTCATGCAAAACGTGAACGAAAGCAATTCGACCACAATTGAGCACTCGATTAACACACATGAGCAATTTAAGGACTAAAACATGAATATTTTAAATTCGAATAACAAGGTAGAAATATAGTCCATCAAATTTCAATTAAACATACAAAGAGCACCCACGATAAATTTCAAACAAACGGAGCATTCTAACATCATCAATTACATGCTTCACCAACTAGGGACCAAGATATAAATTTTTCAATTTCTAGGGACTACATCCAATCTAAGATAGCCAACTTGAAATTAGGTCAACTTTACGCATTAAGGTGAAATTTCAGCCCAGAACAACATTCGTAGCAACCATATTCGAGCATAGAAGGATATTCGGGACTAATATGCAATTCCAACATCTAAAACCCATAGTATCGATACAGCTGAGCCCTGTATCGATACCGTGACGTGGCGTTAACCAACTTAACTACCAAAGGCTAGAGGTTTTGAAATTGCCCTTGACCGTTTCGAAACTTTGGTGCCCAGTGAGGTCCAAGTATCGAAATCGAGCCTTATGGTTTCGAAACCTAGGCTTAATTAGCCTGGGGTATCGATACCCTTTCTACAGGTATCGATACCTCTATGCCCAGAAACATAAAAACAACCATCTTAAGTAGATTTAACCCGTTCAAGAAACAACCAATGACCACCATCAACTATATGCATACCTCCTAAACCTTGAGAGCGACTTGAACAATCAATTATAGCTACCATAGACCCTGAAACATCTATAGGCATGCTTTCTATCTTTATTCAATTCCAAGAGTTATCCAAGAACAAACATGCTTCAAGCAAACTCAACAACATATCAATCCACCGAAACAACAAGCACATCGTCTTTATAGGTTGTTATTACAACTCTCTTCCTAATTCAAAACAACCTCTCTAAAGACAAAGTTTACACATTATCAAGTCTTATTTATTTTGCCAAATCATACCAAAAATGAGTAAGGTTTCTCCCCTTGAACCACTTGCTCTAAATGATGTCCCGAAAACCTTTATTTCTCTGCAAGGATGAGAAGAGAGCTTAAGCAAAACATGCTTAGTGAGGTAGCTCTAAAAACAAGTTCACCAATGCAATATTTTAAACCATTTTAAAACCATAACATGTAACTTTATGCTCAGTTAAAACATGCTTGGATAAATCATGCTCATGTACATATTAAAACCAACACATGAATCATGCATATTAGCGTTCAAGTGACCACTTTTTGTGAACCTTAAGCTCGCTGAATACACGTATTCCTTATTCCACAATTAGAGACACTTAGTCTCAACATGCATCGGTTGGACACATAGTCACCCTTGTATACATGTTACCCCCACTGCGTCCGGTCGGACACAAAGTCACCCTTGTTTATGTATAGGTCAACTATGTGCATGGTCGGACACAAAGTCACCCTTGTTTACGTATAGGTCAACTATATGCATGGTCGGACACAAAGTCACCCTTGTTTACATATAGGCAAGCTCTACACGCACGGTCGGACACATAGTCACCCTTGTTTACGTGTAGGCAACATCAATATTCTCATAATCTTTAAAGTGCACTTTATCCTAATGACATGTCATTTGTATTAATAACTATAGTTGGTGTCACTAAGCCAATATCATTACAATCATGCATGCTAACTTGTTGTTCATAATGCATTCAAAAATATGTTCATCAAGTGAACCAAAATCATGCTCAACGGCTTAATCAAATGTAAGGCAAATAACCACAATTTGTTCCAAATCATTCTCGTGCTTTCAAAAGCCATAAATACCATTCTAAACCTTGCATTTAAAGCAACTAACAATGCATGCATCATTTCAAAATCCAATTTATGCATTCACAAAATCTTTATGAAAACATCTTCCACAAGGCCATTACGAAATAGTCAAAACTTAGGAAATACTTTCAAAACCATAGAAATCACTTACTCTTGAACTATGGAAAGTTTTTACACTATTGCACAATTCCCAAAACAGAACCAAACGTTTGCGAATCGTTTTAAACCCAAATTCACTCACCGACAAGCAAAACAAGCTTTCGCCGACGCTCCAACGGTAACGCCAATGCACCAGCCACTCAAGAGCCTTCTTGCACTTTCTCTACATCACCAAAATAGAGCATATACACATTAAAATATTCTCAACACAACAACAACATTTAACCTCCACAACTCTACCGAAAACCAAGCCGAAAAGGCCAAAAACTAAGCCGAAAACACCCAAAAACTACACCAGCTACTAACCTAACGAATCTAACAGCTAAACCTCCTCAAATATTGATGAGAGCATAAAAGTCCTAATTTTAATACCATTTTTCCACTCGATTATTACTAGTAAATGATGGAATTAAGGGCAGTAATGAATATTTCTGTATATTTTCCATATTTCAGCATCCAAACACATAATTCATGAATTCATCTAAAATTTAGCATAAAACATATGCATTTGATAGTTTTCTTTCTTAGACAAGAAACTACATATAAAGATTGCCAATTGAGAAGATAGATGTTGGAATGCAGATGAAGCACCCGCCAGGGCAACACTTTTTGAGGCCGCGGTAGCAGAGTAAAGATGACAACTAGTGCTCGACAGAAAGAGAAAAAGATGTTGATCTTAACGGACAAAGAGCGAGAGAAAGACGGAGACAAATTAAGAAGTCAAGCCTTGGTCAAAGACACGTGCGGTAAAGAAGAGATATGTTAGGAATCATACTTCTTCCCTATTTAGAACTCTTTCCTTGCATGGAAAGCTTTAACCTAGGGCTTGGCCTATATAAGGCACACGTTAGGCTTAATTTAGGAAGTCGGATTTTACTCTAGAAAAATACCTTTAGCCGCCGACTACATCATGTTCTAAACTTCTTCGGAGGTTTAGGTTGTTTGTGGAGTAGTTGGAGAAGATGGTTGTGTTGTGTTCGATATTTATTAATGCAAAACTTATTTCATAGTTTATTCTCTCTTGGTATTTACTGTTCTCGCATATGAGCTCGAAAGATAGTATGTGAAGAAAAATCCATTTGCCTAGCATCGGGAGATGTAGGTTCACGAAACGAGAGAATATGGTCTTTGCTCATGGGCATTGACTAATCCGGTTGAGAGATTAACCGCCCAGGATTTTAGCGACTAACAAGACGCATGTGTTTGGTTGTTGTCCACCCTTGATTCACGCCGGGAGGTATCATCAAGACGTGGGTTTCAGCAGTTCTCTTCGCTTAGGGATAAGGAAGAAGACATACAATAATGCTCTGTCGAACTATGGAATGTTGAATTGTCGACAAGGCATAACCCCGCCTAGGCAGCTGCGGCAACCCTTTGTGCAACCCGTTGAGGCGGCAGTTCAACCCATTGCATTAATAAGTGGATACTTAATACAACTGGATTCTCCTCTACGAAGCACTCAACTTAGCCTCACTTTATTAATCTTTATTTCTCTGATATTTAGTTTAGTTTTATTAGTTAATTTAGTAATCCCAATCTCAACAATTAATTTTTTTTTACTTTCTATAGTGCAACCATAAGAAGTAGTGAAGTCGACATAGTCCCTATGGGTTCGACAACCTAAAATATTACAATCTGACAAGGGTGGAAAATAAAGGACTTCCGAGCCTCCATCAAATATGAACTAAGAACTCCTTCAAACCTTCCTTATACCTACATCAAAAATAGAGCATAAAAAACAGCCCATAAAACCACTTGAAAACCACATCTAACAACACTGATTCAATTATTTCGGGATTAAAACTATGTGAGACCATTACAAGACTCATTTAATCATCCAAATAAGTATAATTTCATAGAAAATCATTCTAATTACAGCCTTGAACAAGATCTAACTTATTTTCTTGAAATTTCCATAAAAACTCCAAAATCTTAAATTAAAATACAAAATCAAGTTAAGATTAATGATTTGTAAGCCAAATGCTTGGGAATATCGAATAAAGAACCTTAGAATTAAAAAGGAAACAAGAAATTACCTTTGAGATGTTTTCACCAAAATTGACGTGAATTCTCCTCTTGATTTTTCTTGAAATTGGCTTAGGATTTTGTAAAACAAATTAAGAGGTTTTGTTGAGAATCAAATTTTGATTAAAATGAGATGAATCTTGATAAAAGTGGAGAAGAATTCAACAATTGATTTGAGAAATCATGGAGAGAAAATTAGAGAGAAAAAGATGAGAAAATGGAGTTAAAGAGGAAAATGTGATTAACCGTCAATTAAAACCAATTTTGGTGAATGATCTCTAATTAAAACATTTTGGGTTAATGGCCGATAAGGATTCTAAGCTTTGACTTACTTTTCAATTTAGTCACAAAAAAATCGACAAAATTACAATTTTGCAACTAACATTTCAAAATTTACATTTTAGTCACTAAAATAGTAATTAAGCTTAATCAAATCATATTAGGACTCAATTAACATTCCATTAGCCTTAAAACATTATTTTATCATTTTTAAGACTTTTCTTAGAAATTTACTATTCCTATGATTAAAATATTAATATTTTAATTACCTGGAATTAATGAACCGAAGAAATTCGATTCGACCCAAATCGAACCTCCCTTTACCAAATCTATGGTCTTTCCTCGTAGAAACTTTGTATCTACATCTAAGATCCTCACCGGCTCTTCTTCATAAATCATATCCGCCCTTAACTCCATCTCCTCAACTGGAACAACATGCGAAGGATCTAACCTATACTTACGAAGCATTGAAACATGAAAAACATCATGCATCCTATCTAGCTCCTATGGCAACCTCAACAGATAAGCAACAGGGCCAACACGCTCTAACACCTCATACGGCCCAATGAAACGAGGACTCAACTTACCCTTACGTCCAAACCTCATCACTTTCTTCCATGGCGAAACCTTCAAAAACATTTTATCCCCAACAACATACTCTACCTCTCTACGCTTCATATCGACATAAGACTTCTGCCTATCCGAAGCTTCCTTAAGCTTAGCACATATAAGCTTAACCTTCTCATCTGTATCTTTTAACACTTGCGGTAAATAGACATACTTCTATCCAACCTCCTTCCAACACAAAGGTGTACGACACCTACGTCCATATAAAGTTTCAAATGGTGCCATCTGTATACTTGCCTGTAAACTATTATTGTAAGCAAACTCCACCAAAGGCAACTGTTTCTCCCATGTACCTTTAAACTCAATGATGCAACACCTCAACATATCCTCCAAAGTCTGAATAACACGATCAGACTGACCATCCGTCTGAGGATGATAAGCTGTACTAAAGCTAAGCCTCGTACCCAAAGCTACTTGCAAACTCTTCCAAAACTTAGAGGTAAAACGCGGATCTCTATCCGGTATGATCGACTTTGGAACACCATGCAACTTCACCACCTCAGAAACATACAACTCCGCTAGCTTATCCATCGAATACGTCGTATGCATAGCAAGAAAATGAGCACACTTCGTAAACCTGTCAACAATCACCCATATAGAATCCTTTTTGGACGGTGTTAACGGTAACCTCGTCACAAAATCCATAGTCACTTTCTCCCATTTCCATTCTGGAACCTGAACCGGTTGCAACAAACCCACAGGAAACTGATGTTCAGCTTTCACTCGCTAACACACCATACATCGTGCCACAAACTTCGTCACATCCTTCTTCAAACCAACCCAAAAGTACACACTTTTGAGATTCTTATACATCTTCACACTACCCAGATGCATAACAAACGGACTACTATGAGCCTCTGTCAAGATAGCCTATCTCAACTCAATATCATCCAGCACCACTATCCGACCTCTAAAACAAAGAACCTCGTCATCATCAAAATGATACTCGGTCGGTCTACCTTCAGCAATGTCCTCCACAAGAGGTACCAAAGCTTCATCCTCCAACTGCTTCGCTTTTATCAACTCAACCAACACAGGTTTTACTTGCAACTCCGCCACTAAACCACCTTCCTTTGAAATACTCAAATTAGAAAACATAGCCCTCAACTCCACCGTTGTCTTACGGCTCAAAGCATCCGCCACCACGTTAGTTTTTCCCGGATGATACTTGATAGTCAAATCATAATCCTTAAGCAACTCCATCCATCTTCGTTGCCTAAGGTTTAGATCCTTTTGTGACATGAGATATTTCAAACTCTTGTGATCCGTGTATATGGTACACTTTTCACCATACAAGTAGTGTCTCCAAATCTTCAAAGCAAAAACTGCCGCCGTAAGCTCCAAATCATGCGTCGGATAATTCTTTTCATGTACTCTTAACTGTTTAGAGGCATACGCTACCACTTTCCCCTCTTACATCAAAAACACAACCGAGACCAACATAAGATGCATCACTATAAACCACAAAGTCCTTACCCAACTCGGGTTGAACCAACACCAGAGCACTAGTCAACACCTCCTTTAACTTCTCAAAGCTCTTTTGTTGACTTTCTTTCCATTCAAAAGGAACATTCTTTTACAAAATCTTGGTAATAGAAGCAGCAATGCTCGAAAACCCTTCAACGAACTGGTTTGTTACTATGTAGTGCTATAAATGATGATGTAAACACACATATATGTGCAATTATACAAAGTCATACAAGTAATAATAGGGTGAGTAGTATCGTTCCCACGAGGATCTTAGGTAAAGTGCAAGGTAATTTTGTCAAGGCAAAAAGATGTCACTAACTAAAAAGGAAAAACAAGGGAAAAGATATAAACAAGAGAAAATGGATATGTACGTGAGGTGTTATGTAGAAATGCTATGGCAATTCTAGAATGCAAGCAACTAAAATATGCCACGACAAAGTGGAATGGATGGTGATGGCAGGGTAGATGTATGGAAGTGGTGTGTGGAGTGTATAGTGATGTAATTGCAAGATAACAAGTAAAGAAAGCAGTTTGTAAATGTGGAGGCAAAAGTAGGATGCAAGAACACGTTTAAACAATATGTTGTACTATCCCTCTATTGACGAACTCTCTCAGGAATGACTGGTGGTGACTCCTATGAACTTCTTACCCTCACTCCTATGAACATAAAGCAACTATAGTGTATATCTACTCGACAGAGGTTTCTAAAGTGTTCCCGCTCTTTCGAGTCATAGGAACCTGATAAACTAAAATGCCATGGCATCTCGTGTCACTCGTGTAGCACTATTCTATCGATAAAGCATACTCTTTTTAGTCGTTGAAACCCTTACCTATGCCTCTTCCGAGTGCTTTAGGCTTAGATTAGGCTCTATTTTCAGTCTAGAACCCATTGCTCACGTAGATCCTCCCTTAGCTCCTTCCGGATGATCTAAGGATCTATAACTACGCCTCTTCTGTGTGCTTTAGCATGCACCTAAACATGGGACACTTCCGTGCCTCTTACAATGCCTAAATGATTATAAAAAATGAGCAAAGAAAATATACAAACACATAGAAGGCAATATATTAATAAAAGCAAAAGATAATCATCCACAAGTTTAACCACCTAAACAAAGCTCTCATGGTGGTGCGAAATGTTAAACAAATATCATCCACATAAATCTTAAACATTCAACAATCATCCTCATCAAAATATGAAAAATAAAGCAAAAGAAGGAAGACCAGAAGACACCCTCGATGTGCACAAGCCGTCGGCTCTTCAACAACCACGAGATGCCTTGGTGTGCTATCCCCTTCCGGGTGCTTAGCACACCACTCCCTTCGAGCTCTATCAACGGAGGTCCCTTCGGCCAGAGTTTGGAGGAGAAAGGTGGTAGCTTTCCACCGCCGCAAAACCGCTCCAAAGGTCCTCTTTTTCTGTGTTTTTTGTTCCTCTAAAAGGCCTCTCCTTTTAGATCATCGTGCCTTAAAAGGGGTGAAAACCCCTAAAAGATATGAAAATTTCATTCCTGCCCCCTTTCACGTGATGGCATTTCTGCAGAGCTGGCAGTGGTGACAGTGGTCCGCTACTGAGGTGGCTCGCAATCAGGAAATATTGTCTGTGGTCCCCTACCGAGGTGGTTGTGGCCAGGCTGTAGTGGTCCTTGCCGACTGTAATGGCACCAGCTAGCACTCTTATCAAAATATCTTTTTTTCGTCTAGCTCAGCACAGGAGTCCTCCAGCTTTGCCATGGTATTTTCCCATCGTTATCCTTCTGTGAATGTCATGACAAATTGCCTCGACTTCCATTTTTGCTTTACCTACACAATACAACTGAAAAGAACTGCATTTCCCATGAAATAGTACCTATTACCAAATAAAAATGCCAAGGCATAACTACAAAACTACGTGCAATGATATTAGCCTAAATGCAACTAAATGGACCTATATGAGCCTAATGACACTCAATAACTTAAGTAAAAAGACCTAAAATATAGCCTTTTTGCGGAGTTATCACACCCCCAAAATTAAGCTATTGTTTGTCCTCAAGCAATGGATAACATGTAGTAGAGAATAAATGTCATGACAATGCTCAAGAACTAGGCAAGCAGATGGTCAAAGTTTTAGCCCTCAGAAAATGTCATGGCATAAACATATAAGACTCGAGGAAATTTCAAGAACGCTACCCTAGGACAAGGTCGAATGTGAGTGTGTGTGTGTGTGCATGAGTGAGCGTATCTAATCTATGCTTAGATAAGTTAGAAAAATTCTAAGGAATGTTCACTATCCTAGCAAGCATGTTTTCTCATATTTAAGCACAATTTACTACTCCCCATACATAATATTTATATACATTTTTTTCTATTATTTTTTTTACAAACAACACTTATGCATGACATACTGCTACGAGAGGAGTCAGCCTATCACACTACCTTCTACTCATGCCATAACTGCCATTTATTTAAACGCAATATCCAGGCAATGCCATGACAAGTTAAAAGTGTAGCGTCACCCTGTGCTTCTTTTAGTAACTTATATGGACATGGATATGCCATAGCATAGCAGAGTATCCTTCTACAGAAATGTCCAGGCATTTATTCAAAACTTTTAATACTAACTAATGGGGGTTCTCTATTAACAAGTATATTCATTAAGACATACGGGCTATTTAAGTTTTCATTCTATAAAAATTTCCTAACTTCCCTAATCATGGAAGACATACACTCGTGTAACAATAAAATAAACACAACCACCAAGTCCTAGAATAGGTTCTATCCACATCTCAAGTCATGCATATTCAATTCAAGCATTGGCCATATAAGGAATATCATCATCGGGCATCACTAACAATAATCCTATAAACTTGTCCTAAAACTTGCAGAAATGTCATGGCATAATTCTACAACTACTGCTATCATGCACATGCAAATGAATTAGAGAACGACACCTCCCCCAAACTTGAGTTAGGCATTGTCCTCAATGCTAATAATAAAATAAACTAAATTAAATGTTATGCAATGAAATGAAATAAAATGTACGTACCTTAGCTATGCTGGTGGTGTTGTGGTGCCAATTCGGTGCGATGCTCTTCTCTTCAATGGGGTGGACTGACTTCAAGATCAGACTCATCATCTTCTCCCCGTGATCTTGATTTTTCAGCAGTTGGTGGTGGGGTTGATTGTCTCCCGGAAGACATCTTAAGACGGCGTTTAGATTTCTTCCTCTTGGTAGAGGGTATTTGTGATTCCTCTTGTGGGGCTGCTGGTTGTGGTTCTTCCGGTTGTATTGGCTGGGCGGGCGGATCTTCAAACAATGAAGAAATAAAACTGACTTCATGTTCCTTTGAAGCAGAAGGGTCTAGTTGATCTTGTGACTGGGCTTGCTCCTCTGAAAATGCCATGGCATTCTCAGGAACTTGTTCTCGTGTAGGTGACTGGGTTTCCTGAGCTTGCTCCTTAGTTTTCGGTTCCATGGGCCTAACTTTTTCGGACGGATCAACTGGTGATGGTACCTGATTTAGATCAGGTGCAGCTAGCCTAGTCGGAGTTGGGGCAGCTGTAAATGCTGCGACATTTCCTGATGCATTGGCAGTATAAACTCGGGAAACGCATGGAACTCTTGATCTAGTGGAGGAAGCAGCTTTGCCAAGTAGGCTTTGATGACATCGTCTCTCTTCTTTGTGTAAAGGAAAAATTCCTTTAGATCTTTTGACAAGTCATCAACTTTTTCCATGGCATTTTTGGATAGCTCCAGCACATCATTTGTTTGGAATGGGCCTCTTCCTCTAGCAGCAGCAACATGAGAAGCTTCCGGCTGCTCTTCTGTGTTGCCCATTAGAGCAGTCACCTTTTCAGCAGATAAACCTTTCATTCCTTCTAAAATTTGACCTTTATTTCAAAAACTCCTATGCAAGTTTTAAAACAATTCATGACCGCGACTCTCGCAACGACCGTGATAACAACCATTATGTCCGCAACAGCGATAAACACGCTACAACCGAAAATACTTCTTAAATCCCTACATATTCCTAAACAATATCATGATTGGAGCACAATAAAAATTAAAGACACCGACAAATATAAACCAAGGAAGATTCACAAAATAAGGCCTTAAGAGAAACATGTAAGTCCTCTTAATCTTTAATCGCTTGCTACACCAATAATAAAATTATTTATAGTGCAAGCAAAGTGGAAGGTGAAACTGCATTCCAGGACAATTTGGAAGACAAAGAGGTAAACAAGATCAATTATCTCATCAAAAGATATTCCTCAACTAATCCATGATCGTTTGCACATCACATGTGAATTTGGAGATTTTTTTAATCAGTTACAATTGTTACATTAGTATTTGTTCTAGAGTATACTCTCAACCATTAAACATTGATCGCTCAAACATTGTGTTGACATTATTGGTGCTCGAACCCGTGACCTTTAGGAACAACAATCGTTCCCTTAACCACTAAGGTTAGATGGTTCGTGCATTATATCATAGGTTATTTTCATCACGTCATTTATGGACCAATCAATTAAATGTATCCATTTAATTAATTTTTTTTACCTTATTTTATTATTAAGTGAATCTTCATGTGGTAATTTTTTTTTAAAATTAATTTACAGTAAATATTAGTGAATATTCACTTGGTAAAAAAATAAAGTGGAAAAATTCATTAAATGAATGCATTTGATTGATTGGTCTCATGAATAAAGTGATAAGAATGCCTATGATATAATTTCTCGTGAATTTGGTGATCAAAATTATCCTCAATCTTTCAAATTAAAGTGGTCGAATGATGAAGAGTAATTTTTATTTAGGCCATGGTGAAATGAACCCTCATGCTTGTAATTGATTTAATTTGGTCACTTTATTGTTGTAATTAGCCCATACAATTTTTGTTTTCTTGCAGTTTAGTCCCTTAAATTCTCTAATTGGGCCATATAGTTTGTAATTGTTTTAATTTAGTCATTGAGCTTTGTAATTAAGGCATAAGGTTTTGTAATTAGTTCAATTAGGTCCTTTGTTTTATGATTGGGCTATTAAATGTTGCATTTCTTTCAATTTGACCCCTAAATGTAATAAAATGGAACTTAGTTTTCTTTTCTTTCCAATTTAGTCATTGATTTAAATTATTTAAATTATTTTGAGTTGAGTCAAGTCCAAATGAGTCAATTTTTCTTCAATCTTTCAAAATGGTTGGTATAATGATAAGACACATTACATTTTCAAAGAGAACGTTAGAATTGAATTTTAAAGATAATATTATTAAGCGGGAAAGCATCAAATTCTAAACAAAATTTTGAAATATGATTCAATCATAAACCATTAAAATGTGTAGCTATTGAGATAATTAATCAAACAAAGATGGGCAAGAGGGGATGAATTGACAATTTAAAATTTGATGGGTGCTAAAAATAAAGAGAAAAAAGACAAGGAATTTTAGACTGGTTTAAGCTTCAAACAAACTGTACATCCACTACCTTAGCATACCACTAAGGATTTCAAACAATACATTCTCAGATTAGGAGAAAACCTTACAGCCGATCAAACTTTTTACCCAAAGCTTGATCAAACAAACACTTTATTGTAAATAGAAATGGTAAACTCACCAAGACCTCTCAAAGGCTAATAATGTATACTCAATTACAACAAAAACACTTCCCAAACTTGAAATAAAAATCACAAATGAATAGAAACAAGTTCGTGCTAAAATTTGACAATAAAAGATCTTGAATATTGAATTTTTGTTTGACTGCTCACTCAATGATCATTAGTTATTCATAGAAGTTTTGGAAACTTTAATCTATATGCCTTCATTGAATTTTAACTGTTTGGGTTATTGGGATATTGAATATAACCATGAGGAAGATGTTTTCCCACAATAAATGCTCTACTGAAGCTCTGGGTATCGGTACACGAAGAGCCATATCGATACTTATCATAAATATAAAAAGACGTTACAAAGTAAGGAGAATCGATACTCAAAAGGCGATTATTTATACGGAAGAGACGAGTATTGGTACGTAGACCCGTACAAGTACTAAAAAGATCATTAGAAATTCATAAGACATCCTGGTATTGATACCTGTCGCGTGTCAAAAGTGCGCGTTTAGTGCAAGTGGACACATCGAAAGTAATAAGTGATAAGTATTATCGGATTATCCTCTCCACAGGGACTGGTATACTTAATATGTCTTCTTTGTCTTCTTGTTCTGTAGAAAAGTAAAAACACAAGTGGATTGAGTTGATTTATCTAAACTAAAATAACTAAATAAAAGTAAAGAGTTGGAATAATAGAGAGAGATGGGTCAGGATCCAGTTGCGTTGTATTGTGGATTTGATTGACTTGTCTCTGCTCAATGCAATCGTATATCACTGCCTCGACAGCACTGCAGTTTACTGCCTTGACAACGACAATACTGTCTACCACGGCAATCCCTTGCTCGTGGGTAGACTTTACAAAAGTTCGGCAAAGTGTCCTTGAATGACTCCGCTTATCCCTAAGTCAGAGTATTGTTGATGACTAGTCCTTGATGATAACTCCCGGCGTGAACCAATTATACCCACCAACCAATCTCACACTTCTTTTAGCCGCTGAAACTCTTAACCTATCCCTAGGTCGAGTTAGTATTTCGCGATTGAAACACCGTACTTATCCCTTTCGTGAATCTAACTCTCCCTAGCTTAGATAAATGGATGACTCACACTCTCCTCTCCCGAGCTTGAATGCGAGAACAAGGAAAAACAAAGGATAAGCAAACCTTGATAATTTTATTGCATTGAATCAAAGACAAAGTACAATCTCCTCTCACATATACTCGACAACCTTCACCTAATCCCTAAGAAGGTTTAGAACATAATGGAGAGGAAGAAGACAAGTATAGAAATCGGCTCTCTCCCTAATACATTGAGTGGCTAGGTCTTTATATAGGTTAGACCTAGGGCAAACCTTTCCTAAGTAGAATACAACTTGGAGTAGGGAACAAGTCAAGTACATAATTAAAATATTTCCAAGTTTAGATTCGGCAAAGGGGGCTTTCTCGCGTGGTCTTGCCTTGGGCTTTTCCTTGTGCTAGCCAGCTCCGATCCATGGGCTTTGAGTCCAGACACGTTCCTTGGATTTTTATCTTTCCATCGCCTACAGCCTTGCTTCCTGTTTTTCTGTTCCTGCCTCGGCATCAGGTCCTGCCTCGGCCTTGTTGCTACCGTGGCAATGGTTCTCCTGCATAGATATGAAAATGCAGTAAAATGTGCCTTTTTCTGTAAATATTATCTATATGAGCATAACTTCTAAATATATCTCATTAAGCACATGCATTGGTCAGAGTGGGTGTATATTTGGTGATTATTGCCCACAAAAAGAGTAGAAAGTGATAGTGTGTTGAGCACTTATCACACCCCCAAACTCGAACTATTGCTTGTCCTCAAGCAATGCAAACCATCAATTTGCCGAACTCTACTCTCTCTTGGTCTTATATTTCCATCTATTCTCCCCACCATAGCTAGGCCTATTCTTTAGTTTTAACCTTTTGGCTACTCAAGGGTTTACCTAGAAATAAACTATAAGAATTGTGAGTGTGTACGTTTTTGTGGACAAGTTTGATTAAGGGCTCTCTTAGATAAACTCTAAGTTCAAGACAAGTAGAATTGGGTTAAGTTTTCTCTTCTTTCTTAAACCACCAATTCTTGAGCGAATTTCGGGCACCTCAAGGATTGTGTTTTTCCCTTCACTAGTTTTTTTTCTTTTTGATATTCCTTAAAGCATACTAGAGCCAATTTCGGGCACCTCTAACATGAAGAAGAGATTTTCTAGAGCCGGTGATAGGCACCTCTAGTTACTTTCCCAAAAATCTAAGCCTTTATCACCTAAGTTCATTAAAAGAATTCCTATAATCCAACAAGTCCCAAAAGTGTTTTAAAGTTCTTCCTATAGTAAGCTTCTAAGTTTTCATCCTTAAGCATCCTAAGGTTAAGCCCTCTTAACAGAACCTAAACATGGTAAGGAGAAAGATTTCTATAGCCTTAAAGAATAAACTAAGGCAATATTGATGATGAGCAATGCAAAAGTGTAAGCAGTAAATTCAAGTAGGGTGGGGAGCATAAAAATTTAAAAAAATCACTGGAATACTCCCTTTTTGGCAAGGCCACGGCAGTAGATTGCTGTCTTGGCAGTGAATCTACACCCCCAAACTCAAACCAAGCATTATCCTCAATGCTTTATATTTGAAGAAATAAGCGACAAAACAAAATATGAAATAAGCAGCATTTAAAATAGTAATAGCAAGTAATATTGAATTAAGGACAAAGATTTTAAAGCGACTCCGAAGAGTTGCTTGTAACAATTTTCCTCCTCGGCCTTGCTGCCGATTGCTTTGTCCTTGGTGAGGGCGATGGTTGCGCTTTTGCTTGCCGGGGTGGTTGGAATCGAGTGGGTGGTGTCTGTTGCATTCGGGCCTCTACCTCTTCTCCTTCTTCTACATCAACCATCTCTTCGGTTAGCATTACGTCCGTTCCTCCTCCCATTGCTGTTGCTCCTCCGGTGTGGTGTGTACTTGGTCCGGCGACGGTGGAGCTTTGGTGCACATAGGCATCTATCTCGGCTGATAGACTGCCCATGATAATTGGTGATCGGGGTGGAGTGCTGAAAACGACCCTCCGCTTGGATGGCCTTCTGCTGGTAGACGAGGCCGCGGCAGAATCTGCTGCCCTGGATGGGCCGGCAGCCTGGTATTGGGGCTGAGGGGCTGCATGGAAGAACGAACTTGGTCCTCCTATGGCTGGTGTATTCTCGGTGTAAAGGGAGGCTGTGATGAACATGTTGTTGGGAAACTCCGGAAATTGTGCTCCTTGCTCCGGGAAAGCGTGCAGCAGCATCTGGGCTAAGCTGCCATTGAAATCCCTTTGGTACTCCATGTACCTTTGTTGTCTGAGGTCCATTGCTGCCATTCGTTGCAAGATCTCCTGGTACGGGTCTGCTGCGGTAGAGGTGTGGGCAGTACCAGGCATGTCTGTCGTGTAATGGGCCCCGATAGTAGTATCGGCAGTGAACTGCTGCGGCGTTGCTTGGACAGGCTCCGCTTGCGTGATCTGCATGACTTTGTGACAGAATTCCCTGGT
Source organism: Abelmoschus esculentus (assembly GCA_035048815.1). Lineage (NCBI taxonomy): Eukaryota > Viridiplantae > Streptophyta > Magnoliopsida > Malvales > Malvaceae > Abelmoschus > Abelmoschus esculentus. The sequence continues at coordinate 512,792 of JAUCBN010000061.1, read as the reverse complement.
CCATCCTCGTCGTGGGGGCGTGTATTCGTCCATCTCTTCGATGGGCACACCTGCGGCAACACATAAACCCATGATCAAACAAGGGAAATACAATGGTCCCCTATCTTTCTTACCGCACTTGTGAATTTCCCGAAGGATGATCTCTCCAACATTGATGGTCCTCTTGTTGATGATGGATTGGATAAGCACAAATCTTTTGCGATCCACCGTGCTATTGTGTGACGTGGGGATGAGATGTCGCTTGACAAAGGTATTCCACATCTTGGCCTCGGGCTTTAGGCTTTGTCTTGTTACGAATCCTCTATGGGTACCGGTTTCCCATGGGGTATTCACGTAACAAAGATCATCTTTGATGAGCTCGTAGTCCTCTGCAGTGATGTCTTCCATGAATTCGGCGTGGATATCACTGTCATGGGTGAGGCCGTAGAAATTGTTGATTGTCTCGGCATCTAACTGGACCGGCCTGCCGCGGCAGTGAACAAAGAGGGAGTCTTTGCTGGACCCGTGCGCATAGAACTCCCGCACGATCGTAGCGTTCGCCTGGGCAGGTTGGAGACAGAAAATTTCCAATTTTGGTACTTAATTCTGTCGAAGAGGTAGTGCTCAATACCGTAGTTTTCTTCGTCCGCATGCTGAAAACCTTGTTCTTCCCACAGTTGTCGAGCGATGAAAGATCGGTTGAAACGATCTTCAACGTTGGCTGGGGCGAATCTCTTGTAAGTTGCCATCAAGATTTGAGAGATTTGATTTCTTGGAGTTTTTCTTGAAAAGAATCTGGAGTTCACGAAAATTATGAGTAGGCAGAGAGTAATGTGAGAGAGAGATTGTTATGAATACTAAAAAAACAAGAAAGCAAGAGTGAATAGTTCAAGAGGAAGGAGTTTCTTATATAGGCCTCAGCCTTGTGACCGTTTGAAGCCACTAACTGTTTTGTAACCGTTACTCCTTACTGCCGTTTCCTATTCTGCCACGGTAGGAATCTCGGCAGACTAGCCGTTACACTGTTCTGCCTGTTGGGACTGCTGCGGCCCTAACACTGTTTTATTGCCTCGGCAGAATTCCTGATGTGGACTACTCCTCCTTTATTCTTGCTTATTAACCTAAAAAAATTTGAAACACACAAAAAGAAAAAGTACTTAAAGCAAAAATAATTAAAAAAATAAAAATAAACTAACTAATCCTAATATATTAATAAAGAAAAGGGAGGAGATCATGTTACTGGTGGAGAGCATGCAAATGCATCTCCCAAAATTATTCTCTCCCTTTGGCCCAAATTGTGAATCGGTTGTGGGTCACTCCTTTTTGCTGTATGTTCATCCACATTGGGCTTAATCTTTTTGCCGAATATCCTGCCGAGAAGACTGTCCAGGCAGGATATTTTAGTGTCTACTGTGTGGATGGCCTTGCACTCCTCTAGATCATCATATTTTTTTAACTTGTGGAATGCGTTGAGTTTGACTTGTTGGTCATTGACCCGCATTGTCAACTCTCCTTTTTCCACGTCAATTAGGGTGCGTCCAGTTGCAAGGAAAGGCCTCCCAAGGATGATCGATGCATTGTCATCTGCTTCACAATCAAGGACAAGAAAGTCAGCAGGAAAAATAAACTTATCTACTCTTACCAGTATGTCCTCGATTTTGCCTTCAGGTTGCACATAGGATCGATCCGCTAGTTGGAGCATAACTGTTGTAGGTTTTGCCCTTCCAATTCCAAGCTTTTGAAAGATTGATTTGGGCATGAGATTTATGCTTGCTCCAAGGTCGCATAGGTCCTTACCTTCATAATTCTTACCTATCGCACAAGGTATGATAAAGCAACCAGGATCTTTTAACTTTGGTGGCATGCGGTTATGCAGCATTGTCATGCATCCTCGGTAGCATCCACTGTCTCAAACTCACCTATTCGTTTCCTCTTTGACACCATGTCCTTTAGGAACTTGGCATAGTTAGGCATTTGTTCAATAGCTTCAACGAACGGTATGTTGATGTGGACTTGCTTCAAGATGTCGAGGAACTTCTTGAATTGCTGGTCCTGTTTGTGTTTTTTCAACCTTTGTGGGAAAGGTGGTGGTGGTCTTATCTCATCCAGGATTTTTTTAGTTTGAAATTTAATACCTGGCACCACTAGAGTTGTTGCTGCCTCGGCAGGCTGCTTAGGAGCTGCAGTGCTTTCTGCCGGGGCAGTGTTATCAGCTTTAGCTTGCTCAGCCTCTTCTTTTGCTCGATCCGCTGATTGAATTTGGCTCTCTGGGATCTTTTCCTTCAGCTGTAGACCACTCCTAGTAGTGATTGCTTTGCACTGTTCATGGCCCATTACCTTAGCAACTTCAGTATTGCTAGGTAGTCCTCCTTGTGGTCTAGTGTTAATGTTTTGAGCAAACTGTCCAACCTGAGTTTCAAGCGTTTTAATGGCCGCTTCTTGATTTTGCAACCTCATCTCAGTTCTATTCATGAAGGCATCTGTCCTCTTGATGAAATTACTATTCTCTGCCATGTATAACTCAGTTTTCATCATGTAGGCCTTTAACGTGTTCTCCAATGAACTTACCGGTTGCTGTTGCATCTGCTACGGAGGCATTGACTGTTGGGCTTGCTGCTGCGGCATCGGTTGCTGAAATCCTGAAGGTTGGGTGATTGGGTTTAAGGCATTGTTAGGGTTGCTCCATGATAGGTTTGGATGCCTCTTCCATGCGGGGTTGTATGTGTTGGACATCACATTGTTGCGGTTGTAGTTTCCAACATACATACCGGTTTCTTGATTCATGCACTCAGAGGAACTTTGGTTACCTCCGCATAAGTCACAGTAGGAATCAATTACCTTGACCTCACGGGTATTTTGTTGTAACTGTAGATTTTGCACCATCTTGGTAAGAGAGGCCAATTGTGCTGCCACTGAATTTGATGTGTCTAATTCATTTACCGTGGCTTGGCGTCTTACTCCTCCTCGCCTAGATGTAGGAAACTGAAAGTCATTCTTTGCGAGTTTATTCAATATTTCAATAGCTTCCTCAGGTGCTTTATCAAGGAGTGTTCCGTTTGCTGAGGCATCTAACATCATCCTTGTCGGGGCATTCGCGGCATTGTAAAACATTGTCACTTGTGTCCATAGGGGAAATCCATGCAAAGGACACTTGTGCAATAGCTCCCTGTAGCGCTCCCATGCCTCGTACATTGGTTCGTCTTCTGCCTTTCGAAAAGAAGTGATTTCATTACGGATTCTATCATATAAATTTGTGGGATTAAAACGAGTAATAAAATAACGGCAAAGTTCACTCCAAGATCCAATAGATCCTGCTAGAATGCTATTCAACCAAGCTTTCGCCCTATCCCTCAGTGAATAGGGGAATAGCTTTAATCGCAAGACATCTTCATGGACTCCTTGGATTTTGAAAGAATTGCAAATTTCCATGAAGGACTTGAGGTGCTGCCTTGCGTCTTCAGTTGCAGACCCGCCAAATTATCCAATTGTATTTAACATGTTGAACATAACAGGTTTTAGTAAAAAATGGGTTGCTTCAATCTCCGGTGTGACAACGCCTGGGTTTAATCCATTTAAGTCCTCCTCCAGGAAGTCTCTGACAGTGAGCTGCCGCGGCCCAAGTGGCGGCGGAAGTCCTCCATTGCCGGCAGGTAAGTTTTGTCCTGCCGGGTGATCTGCCATGGCTCCTTGGATCTGTCTCCTCAACCTTTGCCTTGTTTTTCGATCTCTAGATCTAACTCGTACAAGGGGTTGGTTGGATTGGCCCTGGTCATACACCACGAAAAACAAAAGTAAAATAAAAACAAAAAGAAAAAAGAAAATAAAGAAAACAAAATTTAGTTGTCAGTCCCCGGCAACGGCGCCAAAAATTTGTCGCGTGTCAAAAGTGCGCGTTTAGTGCAAGTGGACACATCGAAAGTAATAAGTGATAAGTATTATCGGATTATCGTCTCCACAGGGACTGGTATACTTAATATGTCTTCTTTGTCTTCTTGTTCTGTAGAAAAGTAAAAACACAAGTGGATTGAGTTGATTTATCTAAACTAAAATAACTAAATAAAAGTAAAGACCTGGAATAATAGAGAGAGATGGGTCAGGATCCAGTTGCGTTGTATTATGGATTTGATTGACTTGTCTCTGCTCAATGCAATCGTATATCATTGCCTCGGCAGCACTGCAGTTTACTGCCTTGGCAGCGACAATACTGTCTGTCGCGGCAATCCCTTGCTCGTGGGTAGACTTTACCAAAGCTCGGCAAAGTGTCCTTGAATGACTCCTCTTATCCCTAAGTCAGAGTGTTGTTGATGACTAGTCCTTGATGATACCCCCGGCGTGAACCAATTATACTCACCAACCAATCTCACACTTCTTTTAGCCGCTGAAACTCTTAACCTATCCCTAGGCCGAGTTAGTATTTCGCGATTGGAACACCGTACTTATCCCTTTCGTGAATCTAACTCTCCCGAGCTTAGATAAATGGATGACTCACACTCTTCTCTCCCGAGCTTGAATGCGAGAACAAGGAATAACAAAGGATAAGCAAACCTTGAAAATTTTATTGCATTGAATCAAAGAAAAAGTACAATCTCCTCTCACATATACTCAACAACCTTCACCTAATCCCTAAGAAGGTTTAGAACATAATGGAGAGGAAGAAGACAAGTATAGAAATCGGCTCTCTCCCTAAGTATTTCGTGTCTAATACATTGGGTGGCTAGGTCTTTATATAGGCTAGACCTAGGGCAAACCTTTCCTAAGTAGAATATAACTTGGAGTAGGGAACAAGTCAAGTACATAATTAAAATATTTCCAAGTTTGATTCGGCTAAGGGGGATTTCCCGCGTGGGCTTTTCTTGGGCTTTTCCTCATGCTAGCCAGCTCCGATTCATGGGATTTGAGTCCAGACACGTTCCTTGGATTTTTATCTTTCCATCGCCTACCTTGCTTCCTGTCTTTCTGTTGCTGCCTCGGCATCAGGTCTTGCCTCGGCCTTATTGCTGCCGCCGCAATGGTTCTCCTGCACAAATATGAAAATGTAGTAAAACGTGCCTTTTTCTGTAAATATTATCTATATGAGCATAACTTCTAAATATATCTCATTAAGCACATGCATTGGTCTGAGTGAGTGTATATTCGGTGATTATTGCCCACAAAAGGAGTAGAAAGTGATAGTGTGTTGAGCACTTATCAATACCCCTAGGGGTTATACCGGTACGCGTGAGAGAAAAATTCAATTTGTGTCTTATGGAGTATCTATACACCTACAGAGGTATCATTACTCAATTTGCATTCGATTTAGAAAAAAATATGTTCAAGTATCAGTACGAGGGTTAGGTGTATCAATACTCATTTAGAATCAGATTGTTTTATCGTTGAAGGCGTATCGATACGCAAGGCTTAACACCCCGAAAACCGGTCTAGTCAAAATTGTGTTTCGGTAACCGGAATTTTGTACCGAAAAATCTTAAATGTAATATCAGAACCCTTTTTATACTCAATGTCTATGTGATGAAACTTTAATTAAATTTAATGTTGGCTTAAGGGTCTAATTGGATGGATAGTTAGTAGTTAAACAGTTGCATAGGTTGGTTACCTATATAGGTAATTAGGTTGTTGAGTTGGACGCTGAGTTTGTTCATTGATAGGTTGTTAATCCTTTCAGCACTTGTCTAATTGTAGCTATGCACTCCTTGTAATGTGTGCAAGTCAAATTATGGATCTTCTGTAAAGATAAATTTCTGGATAGTGACTATATTGTAAATATTGAAAGTTTGAGGACAAAAGTATAAACTTAAGAAAGTTGAGGGATCACCCTCGTAATTAACCCTTTCAAAATGCTTAGTCACCTTCTTAGGTGGTTGATTTCACGTGGGTTTAGCCTCAACTTTGTCATGAAATCATGACACCAAAATAAAGAAAAAAAAATAAACAAAGGATGAATTAAGGAAAATTATAAAATATTGGTTTCTTCACCATGAGAGAAACCATGTGATTGGTTCAATAGAAGGCAATCACATGGCCCTCCTAAAGTTTTAGAAGGTGAGATAAATGGGAAAAGAAATTTGGAGCAGATTGTGGGCATGGAAATTATGACACACCTTAATGATAAGTAAAGTTTGGATAAAAGTAATTTTAAATTAGCTTTCCTTATCCAATAGGAAAACCTTCGATTGGTAGCAAGAGAGGCAATCCTATGCTAATTTCTCATAGCATTTAAGAGGGGGAGAGGACCTTTTGAAAGGCTTAAGAAACCAGGAGAAAGTCATAAGAAATTTAATCACATTTCCATCAATTTCTTAAGCAAGAAACAAGCACCTCCATTGTCATCTTCTTCCTTAAGCTCACCAAGCCCCTCAATCTCATCTTGGTTATTTGGTTGATTTCAAGATAGCAAGTTGAAGCTAGGAGTTGGGTAAGTAAAACCCTTAATTTTATTACGGAATTCCATGGTTAGTTTATGTTTAATTTCAAGAAGAATACTTGAAGGATTATTGTTAAGACCTGTCGCGTGTCAAAAGTGCACGCTCAGTGCAAGTGGACACATCGCAAGTAATAAGTGATAAGTATATTATCGAGTTATCGTCTCCTCAGGGACCGGTATACTTAATATGTTTTCTTCACCTCCTTGTTCTGTAAAAAGATAAAAACACAAGTAAATTGATTTGGTTTATCTAAACTAAAATAACTAAAATAAAAGTAAAGGGTTGAAATAGTAGAGAGAGATGGGCTAGGATCCAGTTGCGTCGTATTGTGGAATTGATTGACTTGTCTCCGTCCAATGCAATCGTATATCACTGCCTCGGCAGCACCGCAGTTTACTGCCTAAGCAGCGATAACACTGTCTGCCGCGGTAATCCCTTGCTCGTCACTCCGCTTATCCCTAAGTCAGAGTGCTGTTGATGACTAGTCCTTGATGATATCTCCCGGCGTGAACCAATTATACTCACCAACCAATCTCACACTTCTTTTAGCCGCTGAAACTCTTAACCTATCCCTAGGCCGAGTTAGTACTTCGCGATTGAAACACCGTACTTACCCTTTCGTGAATCTAACTCTCCCGAGCTTAGATAAATGGATGATCACTATATCCTTTCCCGAGCTCAATTGTGAAACAAGGAATAACAAAGGATAAGCAAACCTTGATAATCTTTATTGCATTGAATGAAAGACAAAGTACAATCTCCTCTCACAAATACTCTACAACCTTCACCTAATCCCATAGAAGGTTTAGAACATGATGGAGAGGAAAGAAACAAGAGTAGAAGTCGGCTCTCTCCCTAGGTATTTCGTTTTGTATTACATTGGGTGGCTAGGTCTTTATATAGGCTAGACCTAGGGCAAACCTTTCCTAAGTAGAGTACAACTTGGAGTAGGAAACAAGTTAAGTACATAATAAAATATATTTCCAAGTTTGTATTCGGCTAAAGTGGTTTTTCCGCATAGTCTTCCTTTGGTCTTTTCCTTGTGCTAGCCAGCTCCGATTCATGGGCTTCAAGTCCAGACACGTTCCTTGGATTTTTGTCTTTCCATCGCCTATAATCTTGCTTCCTGTCTTTCTGCTGCTGCCTCGGCCTTGTCGCTACCGCGGCACTAGTTCTCCTGCACAGATATGAAAACGCAGTAAAACATGCCTTTTTCTGGAAATATTATCTATATGAGCATACTTCTAAATATATCACATTGAGTGCATGCATTAGTCCAAGTGGGTGTATATTTGGTACTTAATGCCCATAAAAGGAGTAAAAAGTGATAGTGTGTTGAGCACTTATCAAGACCCATAGATTTTAAGGTTACACCATGGAACTATTATTGATTATAAGCTTATGTAAGCTCAAAAATGCATCTTTCCTTGTTAGAATTGTTAGAAGCAATTTTCATTGTTGTTTAGTTAAAATCGTAAATGACTGTTATGTGTAGTTACCTATATAGGTAAATAATTCAAATATTCAGTTCGTCTGTTACATGTAATTACTAGTATAGGTAAACAGTTCAAGTATTTGGTTACCAATATAGGTAAACAGTTCAAGTATTTGGTTATCTGTAGAGGTTACCTAAAGCTTATATACATAAGCTTATATGAGTGTAAATGATTACTTTTAGTATACTGTACGAATAAGAAACTCGTTTTCTTTCAGTTTATCATAAGGATTCATCATCAATTCTCATTCAAGCTAAGGGCAAAAGAGTTGTCATTCAAAAACCGTAAAGCCTCTTTGTGTTGAGGTGAGTGTAGTAGAGTCATGGGACAAAGCTAGGAGCTTTTCCCATCTCATTTCATTGATTATTATTGACATGTAGCATAACATTGGTATGGAAAGGCATTGAGACTCATACAAGGCTATGGTAAGCTTTGGTAAGCTTTTTGTGTTGCATTGGTATTGTGAAAGCATTGAATCAACAAAATATTGAGATTGAGCATGACATTGAAACATTTATAATGTTATCATTGTTATTGATACTGGTATGGATCACTAGACTCATTGAAATGGACCTAAGGGTCAAAATCATTGATATTGAATCATTAGACCTATTGATATCGTCATTGAAATTGTTATGAATCTAAATTGTATTGGACCTTGGATTATATGGAAATTGGGTACAATTGGCATACCAAAGGATTTATGAGCTCATTGGTATGGGTGGACTATGGTCCTTGGGCTATGGCCTATATGTTGGCAAGGCGGAGGGATGATTGTGTACTGGTCATTTTGGTGAGGCGGAGGGATTAGATCATTCATTGTATTGGCGAGGCGTAGGAAATCCGTGTATCCACTATCTCGATCGATCCAAGGGTTTATAATGACTTATTGATTTCATTGTTATGGAACATGAATCATTGATGCATTGATAATGAAATTAACAAGAATCATTAAACATTGGCCTAATTTGAACTTATGATATAAGAGAATGTTATTTATATGCATTCTATACATTGATGTTGTCATTGACTACCTCACTAGGTAAAGTATGCCTGATGTCTTCATTTTCCATGCATTTTCAGGTTAAGGTTTGAAGAGAAGATTTGGATCCCTTGTTAGCAAGGTTTTGGCAAGTTACAAGAGTTAAGAGTATGTAATCCTGTTTTAAATACTCCTAGAATGGTAGGAAAAAGGGGTGTAGGAAGAGACATTAATTCTCTCTTTTTAGAGATGTGACTAAAGACACAACAGTAGGTAAAAGATTTGAGGAAAGAGGGGGTGTAGGAAGAGACGTTAATTTTCTCTTTGTTAAAGATGTGACTTGATAGGTGTTATGGTGTTGGAACAAAAAAAATCAATTCCGTAAAGATTATTTATGCGAGATTGATGCGAATTTCATTATGGAAGCAATGTAACCAAAACGCATCTACCCTTGAATGGTAGACCACTTTTTCACAGAAGGACGAAAGAACCAAGTGACAAAAAGATAAGGATCCTACCATGAACGTTAAGCAAAAAGGCGGAAGAACCTGTAGGATGCACTAAAGAAATTTATATAGTTTCATCATCTACCCCGGTATTCTCTAGACCTAAATGAGTGACAATGATAGATGATCCTAACCTAAATGTTTTACCCATAACATAGGGTTCAATTGCAACGACCTCATTAGATCTTTCAACAACAATGGTCCTAGCATTAGAATAAAAGACTCTAACAAGGGTTTTGTAAACCACACTCAGTATACAAATATAGGACAAATCTTTCAATCCCTAAGAAGTTGAGTATAAGAAAAGTTAAAGGTATCAGAAAAGAGGAATTTCATATCAATGATCTCATTAGTGTACTTTTCTTTCCAATTTAGTTATTGATTTAAATTATTTTATGTTTGATTGATTAATTGTGTTAATTTTTGTTGTATATTAGTTTAAATTCACATATTAATTAATTAGATTCTAACATCTTTAATTAGGTTTAATAATTAATTTAGGATAGAAAATTGTAATAAATTAATAATATTTAATAGGATATTTGGGAGCCCATCTTTGAGTATTATCCTACTATAATAGAAAATTATTCGATGGGTTTCTAAAAGAATGTTCAATTCACATTATCATATTTGAATAACTAATTATATAATTTAGATAACTAAAGTCTAATTAGGATTAGAACTTAATAATTAGATTTAATTGATGAATTAAATATTATATTCAGATCCAAACAGGGTAGTGTACTAATGTAATTGGGTGTTGCCATGTGTGAATTTCAAATTAAATAATATTCGAATAATAAATATAAATCATTAGAGTTTATTAGTTTAAGTATTTAAAATTAATAAGATCATAATTAATCAATCATACATAATTTCTTCTATATAGATGACATTTTTTTGAAATGTAAATAGGGGTGCACTAAAACAAATTTTTTATTTATATTCAAATCAAAAGAATATTTTGTATATGGAAAAAATATTTTCATTACTAATATAAGCTAAATTAATAATTAAAGATCAAATTATATTTGAATTGTTATTGTTAAAATTGTTAAATGTGTCAAATGAAATACAAAGTAGTGATATCGAAAGCTTGTGGGGTGCTAATTCTTTCCTACATATAATCAACTCAAGAATCCAAATTTTTAAAAATAAATCTGTGGCTTGTTTTTATAGTGTTCGGACTACCAAAATGTTGATGACGTTTCCAAATATTTTTCAAATCGAATAAAGGATAAAATCTGATTTTTTATAATTAATTAGTACGAATTTAAAATAAATTTTAATATTTATAATTTATTTAAAAAAACTGATTTAATGAGAAAACTCTAATTTTTTAGATTTAACAAATAAAATAATATATATATTTAAGGTATTTTTATTGTCTATTTAAAAAGGATTTGGAAACTATTAATATTATTTAAAACTTAATTGTTTTATATTTTTTAGACCGTTAAGTTACGGTAAAAAATACTATTTTTTAAGTAATAATTTTTATGTTTTTTTTATTCTTAATCTCATCTATACATTTAAATTCATCCAACCTATAAAAATATAAATTTTCAAGTTTTACGTAACATAAAAGAATCATCCCTTTAAAAAGTATTATTTGTTAAGAATATTTTATTTATGGTGAATATCCATGTATTATGGGAAGGTTTAATGAGCTTTATTATTAGGGTTTAATATACCCATTGGAATTAGGGTTTCCATCCATGCCTATAAATATAGACTTTTGGAGAAAGTTTTGTACACAACTCAACTTTGAGAATACAATAAAATCTCTCCCTTTTGTCTCTCTCTTGTCTATTGATAAATGTTCAACACACTATCACTTTTTACTCCTTTTATGGGCATTAATCACCAAATATACACCCACTTGGACCAATGCATGAGCTCAATGTGATATATTTAGAAGTAAAGCTCATAAAGATAATATTTACAGAAAAGGCACGTTTTACTGCATTTTTATATCTGTGCAGGAGAACCAGTGCCGCGGTAGCGACAAGGCTGAGGCAGGACCTGATGCCGAGGCAGCAGCAGAAAGACAGGAAGCAAGACTGTAGGCAATGAAAAGATAAAAATCCAAGGGACGTGTCTGGACTCAAAGCCCCCTTAGCCGAATCAAACTTGGAAATATTTTAATTATGTACTTGACTTGTTCCCTACTCCAAGTTGTAATCTACTTAGGAAAGGTTTGCCCTAGGTCTAGCCTATATAAAGACCTAGCCACCCAATGTACTAAACACGGAATACCTAGGGAGAGAGAGTCGAATTCTATACTTGTCTTCTTCCTCTCCATTATGTTCTAAACCTTCTTAGGGATTAGGTGAAGGTTGCCGAGTATATGTGAGAGGAGATTGTACTTTGTCTTTGTTTTCAATGCAATAAAATTATCAAGGTTTGCTTATCCTTTGTTATTCTTTGTTCTTGCATTCAAGCCCGAGAGGGAAGTTTGTGAGTAATCCATTTATCTAAGCTTGGGAGAGTTAGATTCACAAAAGGGGTAAGTACGGTGTTTCAATCGCGAAATACTAACTCGGCCTAGGGATAGGTTAAGAGTTTCAACGGAAAAAAGAAGTGTGAGAATGGTTGGTGAGTATAATTGGCTCACGCCGGGAGGTATCATGAAGGACTAGTCATCAACAGCACTCTGACTTAAGGATAAGCGGATTTATTCAAGGACACTTTGCCGAACTTTGGTAAAGTCCAACCACGAGCAAGGGATTGCTGCGGCGGACAAGTATCGTCGCTGCCAAGGCAGTAAACTGCAGTGCTGCCGAGGCAGTGATCCTAACCTATCTTTCTCTATTATTAAATCTCTTTATTTTTATTTAGTTATTTTAGTTTAGATAAACCAACTCAAATCACTTGTGTTTTTACTTTTCTACAGAACAAGAAGGTGAAGAAAGCATATTAAGTCTACCGGTCCCTGAGGAGACGATAATCCGATAATTACTTATCACTTATTACTTTCGATGTGTCCACTTGCACTAAACGCGCACTTTTGACACGCGACAAGTTTTTGGCGTCGTTGTCGGGGACTGGCAACTAAATTTTGTTTTCTTTATTTTCTTGTTCTTTTATTTTTATTTTACTTTTGTTTGTTTTTTATGGTGTATGACCAGGGCCAATCCAACCAACCCCTTGTACGAGTTAGATCCAAAGATCGAAAGAACAAGGAAAAGGTTGAGGAGACAGATCCAAGGAGCCATGGCAGATCACCCGGCAGGACAAAACTTACCTGCCGGCAATGGAGGACTTCCGCCGCCAGTTGTGCCGCGGTAGCTCACTGTCAGAGACTTCCTAGAAGAGGACTTAAACGGATTAAATCCAGGAGTCATTACACCAGAGATAGAAGCAGCCCACTTTGAACTTAAACCTGTTATGTTCAATATGCTTAACATTATTGGAGAATTTGGTGGGTCTGCAACTGAAGATGCAAGGCAGCACCTTAAGTCCTTCATGGAAATTTGCAACTCTTTTAAAATCCAAGGAGTCCATGAAGATGTCTTGCGATTGAAGCTATTCCCCTATTCACTGAGGGATAGGGCGAAAGCTTGGTTAAATAGGATTCCAGCAGGATCTATTGGATCTTGGAGTGAACTTTGCCGTGATTTTATTACTCGTTTTAATCCTACGAACTTATATGATAGAATTCATAATGAAATCACTTCTTTTCGATAGGCAAATGACGAACCAATGTACGAGGCATGGGAGCGCTACAGAGATTTACTACACAAGTGTCCTTTTCATGGATTTCCCCTATGGACACAAGTGACAATGTTCTACAATGCCGCAACAAGGATGATGTTAGATGCCTCGGCAAACGGAATACTCCTGGATAAAGCATTTGAGGAAGCTATTGAGATATTAAATAAACTCGCGAAAAATGATTTCCAATTTCTGACATCTAGGCGAGGAGGAGTAAGACGCCAAGCCACGGTAAATGAATTAGACACATCGAGTTCAGTGGCAGCACAGTTGGCCTTTCTTACCAAGATGGTGCAAAACCTACAGTTACAGCAAAATACCCGTGAGGTCAAGGTAATTGATTCATATTGTGACTTATGTGGAGGTAACCACAGTTCCTCTGATTGCATGAATCAAAAAACCGGTATGTATGTTGGGAACTACAACCGCAACAATATAATGTCCAACACATACAATCCCTCATGGAAGAGGCATCCAAACCTATCATGGAGAAACCCTAACAATGCCTTAAATCCAATCACCCAACCTTCAAGATTTCAGCAACCTATGCAACAACTGCCGCCGCAGCAAGCCCAGCAGTCAATGCCGCAGCAGCAGATGCAACAGCAACCAGTAAGTTCACTAGAAAACACGCTTAAGGCCTTTATGATGAAAACTGAGTCTTACATGGCATCAAATAGTAATTTCATCAAAAGTACAGACGCTTTTATTAATAGAACTGAGATGAGGTTGCAAAATCAAGAAGCAACAATTAAAACGCTGGAAACTCAGGTTGGGCAGTTTGCTCAAAGCATAAACACTAGACCACAAGGAGGACTACCTAGCAATACTGAAGTTGCTAAGGTAATGGGCCATGAACAGTGTAAGGTAATTACTACTAGGAGTGGTCTAAAGCTGAAGGAAAAGATCCCAGAGAGCCGATTTCAATCAGCGGATCAAGCAAAAGAAGAAGATGAGCAAACTGATAACACTGCCCCGGTAGAGAGCACAACAGCTCCTGAACAGCCTGCCGAGGCAACGACAACTCCAGTGGTGTCAGGTATTAAATTCCAAACTAATGACACCCTGGAGGAGATGACACCACCACCACCTTTCCCTCAAAGGTTAAAAAAGCAAAAACAGGACCAACAATTCAAAAAGTTCCTCGACATCTTAAAGCAAGTCCACATCAACATACCGTTCGTAGAGGCAATTGAACAAATGCCTAACTATGCCAAGTTCTTAAAGGACATGGTGTCAAAAAGGAAACGAATAGGTGAGTTTGAGACCGTGGCTGCCACCGAGGGATGCATGGCAGTGCTGCACAATCGCATGCCACCAAAGTTAAAGGATCTTGGTTGCTTCATCATACCTTGTGCGATAGGTAAGAGTTATGAAGGTAAGGCCATATGCGACCTTGGAGCAAGCATAAATCTCATTCCCAAATCAGCCTTTTGAAAGCTTGGAATTGGAAAGGCAACACCTACAACCGTTATGCTCCAACTAGCGGATCGATCCTATGTGCAACCTGAAGGAAGAATCGAGGACATACTAGTAAGAGTAGATAAGTTTATTTTTCTTGCTGGTTTTCTTGTCCTTGATTGTGAAGCAGATGAGAATGCACCGATCATCCTTGGGAGACCTTTCCTTGCAACTGGACACACCCTAATTGACGATGAAAAAAGAGAGTTGACAATGCGGGTCAATGACCAACAAGTCAAACTCAATGCATTCCACAACTTAAAAACAATATGATGATCTAGAGGAATGCAAGGCCATTCACACAGGAGGTACCAAAATTTCCTGCCTCGGCGGAATGCTTGACAGATTGATTGGTAAAAAGATTAAGCCCAAGGTGGATGGACGCACAGAAAAAGGGGATGGCCCACAACCGATTTATAATTCGGGCCAAAGAGAGAAAATCATCTTGGGAGATGCATTTACATGCTCTCCACCAGTAACATAATCTTCTCTCTTTTCTTAATTAATATATTAGGATTAGTCTATTTTTATTTTTCGAATTTATTTTTACCTTAAATATTTTTCTTTTTTTCGTATGTTTAATTTTTAGGTCAAGAATCAAGAATAAAGGAGAAGTATTTCACAGTAGGAACTCTGTCGAGGCAATAAAACAGTGTCAGGGCCGCAACAGTCTCAACGGGAAGAACAGTGTAACGGCTAGTCTGCCGAGATTCCTACTGCGGTAGAAGAAGGAAACGGCAGAAAAAGAAAACGGTTACAAAACGGCTAGTGGCTTCAACGGTCACAAGGCCGAGGCCTATATAAGAAACTCCTTCCTCTTGAACTATTCACTCCTGCTTTCTTTTTTTCTTTAGTATTCATAATAATCTCTCTCACATTACTCTCTGCATACTCATAATCTTCGTGAACTTCCAGATTCTTTTCAAGAAAACTTCCAAGAAATCACATCTCTCAAATCTTGATGGCAACCTACAAAAGATTTTCCCTAACCAACGTTGAAGATCGCTTCAACCGATCTTTTATCGCTCGGCAACTGTGGGAAGAACAAGGTTTCCAGCATGCGGACGATTAAAACTACGGCATTGAGCACTACCTCTTCGACAGAATTAAGTACCAAAACTGGGAAATTTTCTGTCTCCAACCTGCCCAGGCGAATGCTACGATCGTGCGGGAGTTCTATGCGCACGGGCCCAGCAAAGACTCCCTCTTTGTTCATTGCCGCGGCAGGCCAGTCCATCTAGATGCCGAGATCATAAACGACTTCTAGGGCCTCACCCCAAACAGTGATGTTCATGCCGAGTTCATGGAAGACATCACTGCCGAGGACTACGAGCTCATCAAAGGTGATCTTTGTTACGTAAATACTCCATGGGAAACCGGTACCCATAGAGGATCCGTAACAAGGCAAAGCTTAAAACCCGAGGCCAAGATGTGGAACACCTTTGTCAAGCGAAGACTCATCCCAACGTCCCACAATAGCACGGTGGACCGCAAAAGATTGGTGCTTATCCAATCAATCATCAACAAGAGGACCACCAATGTTGGAGAGATCATCCTACGGGAAATTCACGAGTGCAGTAAGAAAGATAGAGGACCATTGTATTTCCCATGCTTGATCACGGGTTTATGTGTTGCTGCAGGTGTGCCCATTGAAGATACGGACGAATACACTCCCCCACGGCGAGGATGGACGAGAGACTTTTGCCATAAAGTCATGCAGATCACACAGGCGGAACTAGTCCAAGCAACGCCCTAGCAGTTCACTGCCGATACTGCTGTCGGGGCCCAGTACACGGCAGACATGCCAGACACTGCCCACACCTCTGCCGCAGCAGACCCGTATCAGGAGATTCCATAAAGGATCGCAGCAATGGACCTCAGGCAACAAAGGTACATGGAGTACCAAAGAGATTTCAACAGCACATTGACCCAGATGCTGCTGCAAGCTTTTCCGGACCAAGGAGCGCAATTTCCAGATTTTCCAAGCAACATGTTCGTCACTGTCGCTCCTTACACAGAGACTACACCAGCTCCGGGAGGACCAAGGCCCTTTTTCCATGCGGACCCTCAGCCCCAATATCATGCTGCTGGCCCATCCAGGGCAGCAGATTCTGCCGCGGCCTCGTTTGCCAGTAGAAGACCATCCAAGCGGAGTGTCGTTTTCAGCACTCCACCCCGATCACCAATAATCATGTGCAGTCTATCAGCCGAGATAGATGCCTACGTGCACCAAAGCTCCACAGCCGCCGGACCAAGTACACACCACACCGGAGGAGCCATGGCAATGGGAGGAGGAACGGACATCATGCTAACCGAAGAGATGGCCGATGTGGAGGAAGGAGAAGAGGTGGAGGCCCCAATGCAACGGACACCACCCACACGATTCCAATCGCCTCGGCAAGCAAAAGCGCAACCATCGCCCTCACCAAGGACAAAGCAATCAGTCGCAAGGCCAAGGAGGAAAATTGTTACAAGCAACTCTCCGGAGTCGCTTTAAAATTTTTGTCCTTAATTCAATATTAATTGCTTTTACTGTTTTAGATGCTGCTTATTTCATAATTGTTTTGCCGCTTATTTCTTCAAATATAAAGCATTGAGGACAATGCTTGGTTTGAGTTTGGGGGTGCAGATTCACTTCCAAGGCAGCAATCTACTGCCGAGGCATTGCCAAAAAGGGAGTATTCTAGTGAAATTTTTTATTTTTTTTCATGCTCCCCGCCTTACTTGAATTAACTGCCTACACTTTTGCACTGCTTATCATCAGTATTGCCTTAGTTTATTCTTTAAGGCTATAGAAATCTTTCTCCTTACCATGATTAGGTCTTGTTAAGAAGGTTTAACCTTAGGATACTTAAGGATGAAAACAAAGAAGCTTACTATAGGAAGAAGTTTAAAAACTTTTGGGACTTATTGGATTATAGGAATTCTTTTAATGAACTTAGGTGATAAAGACTTAGATTTTTGGAAAAGTAACTAGAGGTGCCTACCACCGGCTCTAGAAAGTGTCTTCTTCATGCTAGAGGTGCCTGGAATTGGCTCTAGTATGTTTTAAGGAATATTAAAAAGAAAGAAGGAATTTAGTGAAAAGAAAAACACAAGTCTTTGAGGTGCCCGAAATTGGCTCAAGATTTGGTGTTTGATAAGAAGAGAACACTTAACCAAATTCTACTTGTCTTGAACTTAGAGTTTGTTTAAGAAAGCCTTTAATCAAACTTGTCCACAAAAACACACACACTCACAATTCTTATAGTTTGTTTCTAGGCACACCCTTGGGTAGCCGAATGGTTAAGGCTTAAGAATAGGCCTAGTTATAGTGGGGAGAATAGATGGACATGTAAGACCAAGAGAGAGTAGAGTTCGGCAAATTGATGGTTTGCATTGCTTGAGGATAAACAATAGTTCGAGTTTGGGGGTGTGATAAGTGCTCAACACACTATCACTTTTTACTCCTTTTATGGGCATTAATCACAAAGTATACACCCACTTGGACCAATGCATGAACTCAATGTGATATATTTAGAAGTAAAGCTCATAAAGATAATATTTACAAAAAAGGTACGTTTTACTGCATTTTTATATCTGTGCAGGAGAACCAGTGCCGCGGCAGCGACAAGGCCGAGGCAGGACTTGATTCCAAGGCAGCAGTAGAAAGACAAGAAGCAAGACTGTAGGCGATGAAAAGATAAAAATCCAAGGGACGTGTCTGGACTTAAAGCCCATGAATCGGAGCTGGCTAGCATAAGGAAAAGCCCAAGAAAAGACCACACAGGAAAGCCCCCTTAGCCGAATCAAACTTGGAAATATTTTAATTATGTACTTGACTTGTTCCCTACTCCAAGTTGTATTCTACTTAGGAAAGGTTTGCCCTAGGTCTAGCTTATATAAAGACCTAGCCACCCAATGTACTAAACACGGAATACCTAGGGAGAGAGAGCCGAATTCTATACTTGTCTTCTTCCTCTCCATTATGTTCTAAACCTTCTTAGGGATTAGGTGAAGGTTGCCGAGTATATGTGAGAGGAGATTGTACTTTGTTTTTGTTTTCAATGCAATAAAATTATCAAGGTTTGCTTATCCTTTGTTATTCTTTGTTCTTGCATTCAAGCTCGGGAGGGAAGTTTGTGAGTAATCCATTTATCTAAGCTCGGGAGAGTTAGATTCACGAAAGGGGTAAGTACGGTGTTTCAATTGCGAAATACTAACTCGGCCTAGGGATAGGTTAAGAGTTTCAGCGGCTAAAAGAAGTGTGAGATTGGTTGGTGAGTATAATTGGTTCACGTCGGGAGATATCATCAAGGACTAGTCATCAACAGCACTTTGACTTAGGGATAAGCGGATTCATTCAAGGACACTTTGCCGAACTTTGGTAAAGTCCAACCACGAGCAAGGGATTGCCGCGGCGGACAAGTATCGTCGCTGCCAAGGCAGTAAACTGCAGTGCTGCCGAGGCAGTGATATACGATTGCATTGAGCAGAGACAAGTCAATCAATTCCGACACGGAACACTCCTGGATAAAGCACTTGAGGAAGCTATTGAGATGTTAAATAAACTCGCGAAAAATGATTTCCAATTTCCGACATCTAGGCGAGGAGGAGTAAGACGCCAAGCCACGGTAAATGAATTAGACACATCGAGTTCAGTGGCAGCACAATTGGCCTCTCTTACCAAGATGGTGCAAAACCTACAATTACAACAAAATACCCGTGAGGTCAAGGTAATTGATTCATATTGTGACTTATGTGGAGGAAACTCAGGTTGGGCAGTTTACTCAATGCATAAACACTAGACCACAAAGAGGCCTACCTAGCAATACTGAAGTTGCTAAGGTAATGAGCCATTAACAGTGCAAGGCAATCACTACTAGGAGTGGTCTACAGCTGAAGGAAAAGATTCCAGAGAGCCAAATTCAATCAGCGGATCAAGCAAGAGAAGAGGCCGAGCAAACTGAAGCCGACAACACTGCCCCGAGAGAGAGCACTGCAGCTCCTGAGCAACCTGCCGAGGCAGCAACAACTCCAGTGGTGCCAGGTATAAAATTTCAAACTAAAGAAACCCTGGATGAGATGAGACCACCACCACCTTTCCCACAAAGGTTGAAAAAGCAAAAACAGGACCATCAATTCAAGAAGTTCCTCGACATCTTGAAGCAAGTCCACATCAACATACCTTTCGTTTAAGCTATTGAACAAATGTCGAACTATGCCAAGTTCTTAATAGACATGGTGTCAAAGAGGAAACAAATAGGTGAGTTTGAGACAGTGGCTGCTACCAAGGGATGCATGGCAATGCTGCATAACCGCATGCCACCAAAGTTAAAAGATCCTGGTTGCTTTACTATACCTTGTGCGATAGGTAAGGATTATGAAGGTAAGGCCCTATGCGACCTTGGAGCAAACATAAACCTCATGCCCAAATCAGTTTTTCAAAAGCTTGGAATTGGAAGGGCGAAACCTACAACAGTGATGCTCCAACTAGCGAATCGATCCTATGTGCAACCCGAAGGCAAAATCGAGGACATACTGGTAAGAGTTGACAAGTTTATTTTTCCTACTGACTTCCTTGTCCTTGATTGTGAAGCAGATGACAATGCACCGATCATCCTTAGGAGACCTTTCCTTGCAACTGGACGCACCCTCATTGACGTGGAAAAAGGAGAGTTGACAATGCGGGTCAATGACCAACAAGTCAAACTCAACGCATTCCACAACTTAAAAAATATGATGATCCAGGGGAGTGCAAGGCCATCCAAACCGTAGACAATAAGATATCCTGCCTGGGCAGTCTGCTCGGCAGAATATTCGGCAAGAAGATTAAGCCCAAGGTGGATGCACAGACAACAAAAAGTAGTGGTCCTCAACCGATACACAAATTGGGCCAAAGAGAGAGAATCATTTTGGGAGATGCATTTGCATGCTCTCCACCAGTAACATGACCTCTCCCCTTTTTTTATTATATTAGGGTTAGTAGTTTATTTTTATTTTTCTAATTATTTTTGCTTTAAGTATTTTCTCTTTCCGTGTGTTTTATTTTTCTTAGGTTAATAAGCAAGAATAAGGGAAAAGTAGTTCACAGCAGGAACTCTGCCGAGGCAATAAAACAGTGTCAGGGTCGCAGCAGTCCCAACGGGCAAAACAATGTAACGGCTAGTCTGCCGAGATTCCTGTCGCGGCAGAAAAAGGAAACGGCAGAAAAAAAGGAAACGGTTACAAACGGCTAGTGACTTCAACGATCACAAGGCCGAGGCCTATATGAGAAACTCCTTCCTCTTGAACTATTCACTCTTACTTTCTTGTTTTCTTTAGCATTCATAACAATCTCTCTCTCACATTACTCTCTGCCTACTAATTCTTGTAAAATCTCCTGATCCTCTTCAAGAAAAACCTCCAAGAACCCACATCTCTCAATCTTGATGGCAACATACAAAAGATTCTCCCCAGCCAACATTGAAGATCGATTCAAACGATCTTTCATCGCTAGGCAACTATGGGAAGAGCAAGGTTTCCAGCATGCGGACGAAGAGAACTACGACATTGAGCACTACCTATATGACAGAATTAAGTACCAGAATTGGTAAATTTTCAGTCTGCAACCTGCCCAGGCGAACGCCACGATCGTGCGGGAGTTTTACGCTCATGGGCCCAGCAAAGACTCCCTATTCGTTCACTGCCACGACAGACCAGTCCAGCTCGATGCCGAGACAATTAACAACTTCTACGGCCTCACCCCAGACAGTGATATCCACGCCGAATTCTTGGAAGATATCACTGCCGAGGACTATGAACTCATTAAAGATGATCTTTGTTACGGGAACACCCCATGGGAAACCAGTACCCATCGAGGATCCGTAACAAGACAAAGCCTAAAGCCGGAGGCCAAGATGTGGAATACCTTCGTCAAACGACGCCTCATCCCAACATCACACAATAGCACGGTAGATCGCAAGAGATTGGTGCTTATCCAATCCATCATCAACAAGAGGACCATCAATGTTGTCGAGATTATCCTAAGAGAAATTCACGAGTGCGGTAAGAAAGATAGGGGACCATTGTATTTCCCTTGCTTGATTACGGGTTTATGTGTTTCTGCAGGTGTACCCATCGAAGAAACAGATGAATACACGCCCCCACGACGAGGATGGACCAGGGATTTCTGTCACAAAGTCATGCAGATTACTCAAGCAGAGCCTGTCCAAGCAACGCCGCAGCAGTTCACTGCCGATACTGCTGTCGGGGCCCAGTACACGGCAAACATGCCTGGTACTGCCCACACATCTACTGCAGCAAACCCGTACCAGGAGATCTTACAGAGGATGACAGCAATGGATCTTCGACAACAAAGGTACATGGAGTACCAAAGGGATTTCAATGGCACTCTAGCCCAGATGATGATGCACGCTTTCCCGGAACAAGGAGCACAATTTCCGGAGTTCCTAAGCAACATGTTCGTCACAACCGCACCTTACACCGAAACTACACCAGCCCCGGGAGGACCAAGGTCGTTCTTCCATGCGGACCTTTAGCCCCAATACCAGGCTGCTGGCCCATCCAGGACAACGGATTCTGCCGCAGCCTCGTCGGTCAGCAGAAGACCATCCAAGAGGAGGGTCATTTTCAGCACTCCACCCCGATCACCAATCATCATGGGTAGTCTATCGGCCGAGATAGATGCCTATGTGCACCAAAGCTCCACCGCCGCCGGACCAAGTACACACCACACCGGAGGAGCCACGGCAATGGGAGGAGGAACAGACGTAATGCTCACTGAAGAGATGGCTGATGTAGAAGAAGGAGAGGAGATAGAGGCTCCAATGCAAAGGACACCACCCACTAGAATCCAACCGCCAAGGCAAGAAAAGGCGCAACCATCGCCCTCACCAAGGACAAAGCAATCGACAACAAGGCCGAGGAGGAAAATTGTTACAAGCAGCTCTTCGGAGTCGCTTTAAATTTTTTGTCCTTTATTCAATATTAATTGCTTTTAATGTAAAGCATTGAGGACAATGCTTGGTTTGAGTTTGGGGGTGCAGATTCACTGCCAAGGCAGCAATCTTCTGCCGCGGCCTTGCCAAAAAGGAGTATTCCAGTGATTTTTTTTTTAAAATTTTTATGCTCCCCGCCTTACTTGAATTTATTGCCTACACTTTTGCACTGCTCATCATCAGTATTGCCTTAATTTATTCTTTAAGGCTATAGAAATCTTTCTCCTTACCATGTTTAGGTTCTGTTAAGAGGGCTTAACCTTAGGATGCTTAAGGATGAAAACTTAGAACCTTACTATAGGAAGAACTTTAAACTTTAAACACTTTTGGGACTTGTTGGATTATAGGAATTCTTTTAATGAACTTAGGTGATAAAGACTTAGATTTTTGGAAAGTAACTAGAGGTGCCTACCACCGGCTCTAGAAAGTCTCTTCTTCATGCTAGAGGTGCCCGGAATTGGCTCTAGTATGTTTTAAGGAATATCAAAAAGAAAGAAGGAATTTAGTGAAAAGAAAAACACAAGTCTTTGAGGTGCCCGAAACCGGATCAAGATTTGGAGTTTCAAAAAGAAGAGAACAACTTAACCAATGTCTATTTGTCTTGAACTTAGAGTTTATCTAAGAAAGCCTTTAATCAAACTTGTCCACAAAAACGCACACACTCACAATTCTTATAGTATGTTTCTAGGTAAACCCTTGAGTAACCATGGTTAAGGCTTAAGAATAGGCCTAGTTATGGTGGGGAGAATAGATGGACATGTAAGACCAAGAGAGAGTAGAGTACGGCAAATTGATGGTTTGCATTGCTTGAGGACAAGCAATAGTTTGAGTTTGGGGGTGTGATAAGTGCTCAACACACTATCACTTTTTACTCCTTTTATGGGCATTGATCATCAAATATACACCCACTCAGACCAATGCATCTGCTTAATGTGATATATTTAGAAGTTATACTCATATAGATACTATTTACAGAAAAAGGCACGTTTTACTGTGTTTTTGTATCTGTACAGGAGAACCAGTGCCGCGGCAGCGACAAGGCCGAGGCAGGACCTGATGCCGAGGCAGCAGCAGAAAGACAGGAAGCAAGACTATAGGTGATGGAAAGATAAAAATCCAAGGAATGTGTCTGGACTTAAAGCCCATGAATTGGAGCTGGCTAGCACAAGGAAAAGCCCAAAGGAAGATCACGCAGGAAAACCCCTTAGCCGAATATAAACTTGTAAATATATTATTATTATGTACTTGACTTGTTCCCTACTCCAAGTTGTATTCTACTTAGGAAAGGTTTGCCCTAGGTCTAGCCTATATAAGGACCTAGCCACCCAATGTACAATATACGAAATACCTAGGGAGAGAGCCGATTATATTCTTGTTTTCTTCTCCTCCATTATGTTTTAAACCTTCTTAGGGATTAGGTGAAGGTTGTCGAGTATATGTGAGAGGAGATTGTACTTTTTCTTTGATTCAATGCAATAAAGTTATCAAGGTTTGCTTATCCTTTGTTATTCCTTGTTTTCATAATTGAGCTCGGGAGAGGATATTGTGAATCATCCATTTATCTAAGCTCGGGAGAGTTAGATTCACGAAAGGGGTAAGTACGGTGTTTCAATCGCGAAATACTAACTCGGCCTAGGAATAGGTTAAGAGTTTCAGCGGTTAAAAGAAGTGTGAGATTGGTTGGTGAGTACAATTGGTTCACGCCGGGAGGTATCTTCAAGGACTAGTCATCAACAACACTCTGACTTAGGGATAAGCGGAGTCATCTAAGGACACTCTGCCAAACTTTGGTAAAGTCTGCCCACGAGCAAGGGATTGCCGCGGCAGATAGTATTGTCGCTGCCAAGGTAGTAAACTGCAGTGCTGCCGAGGCAGTGATATACGATTGCATTGGACAAAGACAAGTCAATCAAATCCACAATACGACGCAACTGGATCCTAACCCATCTCTCTATACTATTTCAACTTCTTATTTTTATTTAGTTATTTTAGTTTAGATAAATCAAATCAACTTACTTGTGTTCTTTACTTTTTCTACAGAACAAGAAGGTGAAGAAAGCATATTAAGTATATCGGTCCCTGATGAGACGATAACTCGATAAAATACTTATCACTTATTACTTGCGATGTGTCCACTTGCACTAAACGCGCACTTTTGACACGCGACACTGGTGAATTTACTTCTAAGGCTTTTGATAATTTTTGCATGTCGATTGGAATTAGTGTTGAACATCCTGTAGCTCATGTTCATACACAAAATGGTGTTGCGGAATCATTTATTAAACGACTTCAATTAATTCCAAGACCGTTATTGATGAAGTCCAAACTACCAATTTCTGCTTGGGGGCATGCCATTTTACATGCGGCATCACTGATTCGCATCAGGCCAGTAAGTTATCATAATTTCTCCCCATTATAAATGGTTTTTGGTCAGGAACCAAATATTTCCCATCTTAGAATTTTTGGATGTGCGGTTTATGTTTCGATTGCTCCACCACAACGCACAAAGATGGGTCCACAAATATTTCCCTTGTATTTAAATGGGAAAATATTTCTTATGCTTAAGTATTGTATGAGTACTTGCACTGTCTGCTAAGCATAAATTGCCATAAATTATTGCATATTTTATTCCGGAAGTAATCATATTCTTTTAAAGGAAAAATTAACATAAAAGATATATAAATAATATATAATGTAAGTTAACGTAAATAAATAATAAATAAAAGTAAATTAACATAAATAAATAAATTAACATTAAACAAAATAAATTAAAGATCAATTATTCCTTTTAGAATTTATAAAGGAAATAAATGGCGAATTATTCCCTGCAAGGGTTATGAGAAAAATTATCAATATCCAATTGAGTTGGATCAATAACGCCATTATTTTCGCTACAAAGAAAATCTGATTATATTTTCTTTAATTTATCATTCATGATTATGAATAAAGTCCATAATACTTCGACATTTGACAAGTACGAGATCAATGGTTTGTACCATCGCATTGATAACATAAAGATTTTGATGTGATCTCTATCATTCTTGTCATCTTTATAATTCCACTTCTTGTGGATATAAGCATTCTCAAAATAATCATCTTATCCATGTCTATTTTATGATCCCAATCATGACCACAATTACTAATGTGGCATTTATTCTTTCCGCTATAAAATATCACATTCACTTCAGGGAATAGAGCGGAGACTGATAGGTATTTAAAACACTTGTATGATATTGTGTCTGTAAGACAACATTAATATGTAAAAAGTGGAGTATGTTTTTCTAACATATCGTCATCAATGATACTCTAGCACATAATTAAATTTTATTCACTAAACATATAGTGAATTATCACGTTTGCATTCACTTCAAGGAATAAAACAAATTCAATAATCGCATGGAATAAACATCATTCTTGCATTCACTTCAGGGAATGACATAAATCAAATAATCGCATGGAATAATCATCATGCTTGCATTCACTTTAAGGAATGACATAAATTCAATAATTGCATGGAATAAGCATCATGCATGCATTCACTTCAGGGAATGCCTCCCATAAAAATTCTTTGATCAAGACGATTTTCATAACTTGAACTTGGGAGAAGTCTATAGTGGAGTTTTTCGACAAAAAAATTGCTTCCAAGCAAATATAAACTTTATAATCTTCATACTATTAAATAGTAATTGATCAACAGATATATATATTCAATATATACAAGGAACAAAAATTTAATCCTTATACGCGACGTTGTTAAACCAGTTCACAAGGTCCTTTAACAATAACCTTTTTTGAGACCAGTAGCCTCGCAGAACGGGATGTCCAGCCAATATACTCGGATTAAACCAACATAATAAAGAACATATTAATTAATTAAAGGTTTAATATTTGTTCTAATATCATGTAATACTTAGAACATGATTAAAACATAAATTTTCGTCATAATAATAAAATAAACAAATATTAGTTAAAATCCTTTTCGGGAATTGTCGACAAGCACCACGGTAATTGAGCCACTTTATCGCTCCGTTGGTTAGAGTTTCGTGCTGATAACGTGTTGTGAATAAAATAAAGAATAAGAATAAAGTAGGAGAACAAAGATGAGAGACAAAAGAGAGATATTTGTATTATATTCTCAAAGTAGGGTTGTGTACAATGTTTTGTCCAAAAGTCTATATTTATAGGCATAAGATGGAAACCCTAATTCCAATGGGTATTAAACCCTAATTTCAATGGGTAGTAAACCCTAATAATAAAGCTCATTAAACTTTAACTTAATATATGGATATCCAGCATGAATAAATATATTCATAACAATTTTAAAAATCTTTAATCAAATAGTTTAAAAATATATATTTTATAAAATTTAATAAATTAAAGTATTTAAAATAACTATGGTCAAAATTTTAAAATTTTGACTTTTAAAAAGTCAATAAAAGACGTCATATATGGGACATAGAGAGTAATAATAATATTGTTTGAAATTTGCATTAATTAAAAACTAAATCTATTCATTAATTGCATTTATTAACACTAAATCTATTTATTAATTGCATTTATTACGCAAAAAAAATATTATTCATCTGGCTTTCGGTGTTTCATCCTATTTAATTCAGACCTATCCACGTCGCATATCTAGTTTTGGTAGGTAAGTTTATCAACAAAATTTTTTTGCATACATACCTAGGGTGAGAGTTTCGATCAAGTCAAATAAAAAAATTTCGAGTTATTCGAGTTGATGAGTTTAATTTTATCATTCGAACTTTCATTCAAAACTTTTTTAAGTCTAGTCGAAGAAATTCGATTTGAGTCAAATTGAGTTGAATTTTCGAGTTCTTATAAAAATTAATTTTTATGTTATAATATGATTTAATTTAATTTAAACTACTTTTAATAATCATATAATATATATATCTTCATATTTTTTATATATGACAAATTTTCTTTATATTTTATATATCGATATATATATCATAAAAATTTGAGGGACTCATTTCAAACTAAAAAATAGATCATCTAACTACTAGAAATTTTGAGTTATTCAAATTTCCATTTTACAACTCAAATTTTTATTTGAATTTTTTTAAGTCAAAACGAGTCGAGTATTTTTGCCTCGAGTCGAGCTATTCAATTTTTTTTGAGTCGATTCAAGAACTACTCACAATTATGCACAACACTTCAAACTCGAAACCTGCTTAAATAGAACCAAACTACTTATCACTTGGACTAATCTCTAATTGCATTTGTTAACACTAAATCTACTATCTAATTGTATTTTTTATGGTTACCATAAATTTTTTTTCTGTTGTGAATAAAGTAAAGAATAAGAACAAAATAGATGAACAAAGATGAGAGACAAAAAGAGAGATACTTGTATTATATTTTCAAAGTAGGATTGTATATAATATTTTCTCCAAAAGTCTATATTTATAGGGATAAGATGGAAACCCTAATTTCAATGGGTATTAAACTCTAATAATAAAGTACATTAAAGTATTATTTAATATATTGATATCCACCATAAAAAAAATATATTCATAATATTCCTCCTTTGATATCCATAAAAATAATGCGCATCGTTAAAACCTTACTAAGATAAAAACCCTATAGGAAAAAATTCTTAATGAAGAAAAGAGAGTACACAAATATTTGATATGCATAACATGTTGCCTCAATAAAAAACTTACTAGGAAAACCCAATGGGACAGAACTAAGAAAAATGAATTATCCTTTGAACTTATAGTTCACATTGTTGAATACGTGGATCAAACTAATAATATGATAATTCATTCAAACTTATTTCTTTTTCCGGCTCTTTTATTTCCTTCCCCTAATATTGGGTAAACTAATTTATTAAAATGATAGTCAATAAATCAAGATGAAAATAAATTCCCTATCAGAAGCTCAAGATATTTAATTTTCAAGGGGAATTTAAATCTGACATATATTCCCAACATAACTCATCTTTATGCATTGTGGTGGAGAAATTAGAACATATAATACACAAAAAATTTCTAAGATGAGAATTTTTTTTGTTCCTGGCCAAAAATCATTTATAATGGAAGAACTTATGACCATTTGTTGGCTTGATTCGAATTAGTAATACTACATGGAAAATGATATGTCATCAATATTATCAACAATGATTATCTTTATAAGATAATCTGGAAAATGTGCTTGTAATTTTATCAATTGAACAAGTAGCCTCGCAAACACCAAGTTGCGAGTTAATAACAAGGATACATAGGACCATCTAGTCGATGCATCGATTAAAATCGTAAAATATCTAAATGGAATGTAAGATAGGTGTATGGACCCACATATATCACCTTATATTCGTTCCAAAAAATTAATAGATTTACACTTTATCTTAGCTGATGATGATTGAATAATCAGATTGCTTAGATAGCAAGTATCACATGAAAAATAACACTTTTAATATTCGAGTGACAAACACCTTCGTTCGTTAGAGTCTCGTGTTGATAGCGTGTTCTGAATAAATTAAAGAATAAGCACAAAATAGATGAACAAAGATGAGAGACAAAAAGAGAGACTTTTATTATATTCTCAAAGTAGGGTTGTTTACAATACTTTCTCCAAAAGTCTATATTTACACTACACCAGACTTGTTCTATAGCGGCGTCAGTAGCGGCGTTTTTATAAGAAACACCGCAGAGAATCACATATTAGTGGCATTTTGCACTACAAACGCCGCACATCTCAAATATCAGTGGCGTTTTATTAAAAAAATGCCATAAGAACTCGTAGACTTATGGCGTTTATTCACAAACGCCACAATACATTGTTTTTTTTGTGGCGTTTATTCACAAACGCTACAATAGATTGTATTTTTTGTGGTGTTTATTCACAAACGCCGCAATAGATTGTATTTTTATGGCATTTCATTTTCAAACGCCGAAATTAATCGTACTTTAGTGGCGTTTTTTTAAAAACACTGTAATTGTGTTATATGTCCCCGATTCAAAAAAAAATTCCCTATTTTCCCAAAATCTAATCCTATTTCCCGATTCATCCTCTTCGTGAAATATTCGTCCATTGTCGCCACCTAATCTAGTGTTCGTCGTCGTTTCTTCCTCGCCGGTCGTCCAATAATCTCGGTCGTCCAACAGTACCGGTCGTCCAATAGGTTAGAATCTCGTCCTCATCCATTGTTTCCTTAGGATTAAACCTATATTTCTCTGCTAATTTCGTTTCTTTAGAAAAATTATATTTCTCTGCTTATTAGTGATGCATTATATAATATGTATTATATAATGGAGACACTTATAATCATAGTTTATAATTTAGGTTTTAGTCTAAATTATATTTCTCGTCTTATATTTCTCTGCTAACAGGTTAGAAATTATATTTCTTTAGAAAAAAATTTAGCATTAAAATTTTATATTTAGAAGAATTATGTATTAGATCAATAAGCACATGAGATTGGAAATGAGGAGGGATGTTAAAATTTTATATTGCTGCAATACAATGTTGGTATGTTAAGCGAGAACAAAATGCGTTTTCTCATCATCCAGTGAAATTGGAAATGAGGAGGGATGTTATGTTTAAAGCATGGTGGTAAGACTCCCAGCCACTAGAACAATATTGGAGTTGGCCTAGAGGAATTTTCTCAACCGTGATTTTTCTTGGACTATAAGGAATGAAGTTTCAGTGCGAGTAGTATGAGGCTCAGATTATTTTTGGAGCTTTAAAATTTTGACTGAAACTGTATTTGTAAGTGTTTGAAAGGCCTTTTCTTCATTAAAGTTGGATTGTATATATGTAATCTTTTCTTATATAGAGATTTAAGAAAAAATTAGGAGTCATACAACTCAGGTCTAATTATTCAATAAAAGTATTTTCCCAAGAAAATAAATAAATCTTGCTAAGAATTACGGGAATCAACACAAGTACTCAGCTATTTTTCAACATTATAGATTTCAATGAATTATGAATGTTTATCATTTTAGCTATAATTATGTTTCTGACTCGAGATGTTATTATTGTTTACCATTGAATTTGCTGCGAAATCGTGGGTTGTTTAGAATGTTCTTGGTAGTTTTGCATGATTTGAAGTTGAACTTTAGTTATTATTATTATCTTTGTACAAATTTATTTAAGTCTCATTGAAAGAGAAATAATTATATTTACATAAATAATTACTACTTTGGATGCTTTCAAGAGTTGTGATTCATGCTTGAGTTGTCAAATGACACTTGTTTCTATTAGGTTCGATAGATTGTTTATTAGGTTTACGATTTTAACATTTGAATATATATTATAGAAATACGAAATGGATAGAAATTGGATGGATTTGTCAAGGGTAAGTGTTGGCTACCAAAATGGAGTAGCAACTTTTCTAAATATAACTTTTACTAATGCAAGCCAAGAGAATATAATTCTTTGCCTTGTAAGAAGTGTGTTAACATTAATTGGAATAGTCATGAAGTTGTCCATGAGCACTTAATTGTTTATGTTTTTGTTTTGGGCTATAGAAAATGAGTATTCCATGGAGAGTTGGACACCTCATAGTTCTTCTTCGAGGAGTAATATGTCTTTTCCTCCTAATTCTGATCGTCGATCTGTTAGAGAAAATGGCATGGAGGGCATGTTGCGAGATGCATTTAATATGCATGATTATCAATAGTCTGTTAGAGAAGATTGTGATATTGTGGTTGAACATTTTACTATGATGAGAAGAAACGAATGTGGTGAAGAGAACAATGGAGACGTAGCAAATTTTTACAATTTACTTGATGAAATGAATGAACCACTTAAAATGCATTCAAGAGAAATGTTTTCCACTTAAAATGCTCGGAAGGATGGACCGGTAAATCTTTTATGTAGTTATTAGATTTTTTAAGAGAAATGTTTTCTTCTAAAAAAATTCCTCAATCTACCAAAGATATGAAGAAAATGATCAAAGATTTGAGTCTTGGTCATGAGAAAATTCATAGTTGCCCGAACGATTGCGTGCTGTATTGGGGTGATAAAAAAAATCCAAGAGTCATGTCATGTATGTGTTAATCTCAGTGGATGAATGTGCACACAGAAAATGTGAGTGTGGAAGAAGTGGAAGCACGATCAAGAAAAAAAACTGTAACGTCCCAAAAATTGGCTTAGAAGTTAGTGAATCAATTTCGTCGGTTTAGACTAGTTTGGGATTAAATACTTAAAAATTATTTTTTAATTAAAATAAATTATGTAAAATTATCCTAAAATAATTATTTAATATATATTTGACTTAAGTCAAATCAATTTTGAAAATTAACCCTTGAATCACTATGATTTTGAAATTAGTGACTATTTTGTAAAAAATTGAAAACTTGAGGACAATTTCATAAATTAAGTCACAACTTTGAATCTTCAAGGGGCCTTGATCCAATCCTAATCCTAGTTGATCTAAGCCTTCCAAGGGTCTATTTTAATAACCCATAATCCATAATTTTAATTAATAGCACAAATAAATTATTATTAATCCTAAAAACCTATTTTTATGTAATAAACCTAAACCTATTTTTAAAATTCCGACTTTTCATTTTCTAGGTAGCCATTCTACATATTTTCAAAACCAAAAATCAATCTTTTCAATAAAAATTATTTTGGCTAATTCTTTATAATTTTCTTCTTCGGTTTTTGATGGAGGCTGGAAAGTCCTGCTTTTATGATGAAGCATTCGTCCATCCACCTTTATCAGATTGTAGTATTTAAGATGTCGAACCCACAGGGATTGGCTTTACTTACGCAATTTATTCTTCCTGCACAATGGATACCCCTTTGTCGTTTACCGCAATATCGATACCGTGCAAGGGTGTTTCAAAACCCTTGTTAGGTAATGTCGTTATAGGCTGAATTATAACTCTAAGAACTTACATTTTAGTCACTAAATTTTGAGGAACCAATTAGATGACTTATAGATATTATTTTAAGATGAAAATTTACGTGCAAGCATGAAATATACGTAATTAAGGAATGATAACCTTAATTTAACCTTTTGATCATAATTATCTAGAAAATTACAATTAATTCCCTAAAACTTGTTCATATAAATTAGGACGCATTTCTTGTTAATTTTTGTTGTAATTGAATTCAGCCCTTTCATGAACATGTAGGATCTAATTGATACAATTAGACGATAAAATATTTAAAATTTAGGGTTTTTTATCGAGGCAAGTCTTGGGATTAGCCTCCGTATTCTCTGTGTAGCTCGTTTGAGTCGGGTGGCGTCTAAACCGGATCGAGGGGGTTACATTTGGTGGTATCAGAGCTTATGTTTAAGAATCCTCTTATGATGTTTTGTTTTATTTTGCTACACAAGCTGATACGTTATATGCATGATGATTGTTTATTATGTTTTGTTGATATTGCACGGTGATTGCTATACATGATGATATGTTATATGAACGGTGATTGCTATACGTGTTGATATGTTATATGCATGGTGATTGATTAATTATTGCTAAGATTAAAGCATGTTATATATAGGTCTCCATTGCTCCACTACTTTTAGGTTGGTTTTTGAACTGATTGGCACCTTGCTTCGGGATGACTCACTTGGTTTTATATTTCGTTTTGTCTGCATAGTAGAAAACTATTATGGGACCCTGTAGAGAGCTTAGAATAAACATAAGTATGAGTGTTGTTATTCCTTTTGGAGAAACCGTTATTGCAAAAAGATGTTAAGTTTGAGTGGATCGAAAAAAAAAGTTACAACTTGGTAATAGAAGAGTTGTGGAGATCAGAAAGTGAAGACAAATTTGTGTTGTGGTGTTGTGATATAAGATCTTGAGTCGAATGTGTCCTCGATTGTGTTTAAGTGTAAAGTGATTTTCAATCAGTTTAGTTTGAGAATCAGTTGTGCTGGTGAGTAGCAGGTGACTACATCACTAAGGGTGCCTTTGGGAGTTTCTAAAGTACTTTTTGTGCAAGGTGAAGCGAACGTGTTGGAAATGTTCGGGTTATGATATGGTTGTGTACTCTTGAGTGCTAAGTTTATGTCTTGAAAATATTAGTTTAGTGGATTAAGTTAAGAGTGTTGTGAAGTCAAGAGCAGTGTTGGCTCGGTTAAGCTTATCAAAGAGTGTTGGTCTAGTGATAGGTTGTAGTTGAGACTTTTCATGGTTAAGATTTTCTGAGGTAAGTTTTTATCGGATATTTGGTGGAACTGCATTTGCGGGAAACAATTAAGGTTGTGTTGATGGGTTTTGGATGTGATAAGGGTTGTCTTTTATGTCTATGAGGTACAAAGTTGTGTTGTATGGTGTTGTGTTAGAATGATATCATGATTAAAGGTTGTGATAGTAATTTCATTTCCTATGAATCTGGAAGTAAGAAGTTGCGTCAGGAGTTTAAGGGCGAATGTTGTTAAGTGAACTTGTTTTCAATGTGGATAAGTTGAGAGTGAATGTTTGTTTTGTTGGTAAGTTGAGTGAGAACCAGTGAGTGTTCTTTGAGAGTGTTGTTGTTGTTAAAGGTGCTAGAGTAAAAGTGTTTGAACAAATCTTCGTGAGTTTTATGAGGTAGTTTCTTGGAAGTAAGAGAAAGTGTTTCCTTTGAGGAAGGTTTGAACTGTTGAGCAGTATGCTTTAATATGATAAGGTTTTTGAGAAATATGTTGGGTTTCTGGTTGAGTTTCGGGTGTTCTCTCGTTAGCAGGCATGTGGCTGATATAGGTGGGTTATCCAGGTCTGGAAAGGTATGTTAAGGTAATGTAACATGAATCTTTCAAGCTCTTGGTGAAAGTGTTGTCGTTGGTAGATTTTTCTTATATTCATGTTTATAGTTGGGTGTTCGAGTGATACCGTTTAAGGTTTCTGTTGGTGGAAGTTGTTATGTGTTGTTATGTTGAGCGAGTATTGGTAGAAAGTTTTGGTTGTTGCCTTGTGTGCTAGAATAGGCTTGAGGAAGCTAAGCTTGTTAGTTTCAGTTGGGAGCTTTGGCTGTTTCCCGAAAAACGGTTGACAACCTTGAGTAAGGAGAGGTTAGGCCGTCGGGAAAAGAAAAAGGGTTTCGCTTTTTGCATAAGGGTTCAATAAGTGTTGAAACGGACCATGGTGTTTTTGTGTACCATTATTCTGTGGATCGTTGCAAGTTGTGATGACGGGTGATGCTAGGATGAGACTAAATCTTGTCTATGTGAGACGTATGTTGGGATCTTGGTTTTGGTAGCAAAGGTCCTTTTTGGTAAGATCCTTGTGTTGATCAAAGTGTTTTAGTGGCGTAATGGTGTTTGGAAAGTCACGTGGGAGTGAAAGGAAGTTGTAAAGGAGCAGTTCCCTTAACTCCTTCCTCGGTGAAAATTTCGAGGACGAAATTTCTTAAGTGGGAGAGTGTTGTAACGCCCCAAAAATTGGCCTAGAAGTCAGTGAACCAGTTTTGCCGGTTTAGCCTAGTTCGGGATTGAATACATAAAAATTGATTTTTAATCAAAATAAATTATGAAAAATTATCCTAAAATCATTATTTAGTATATATTTGACTTAGGTCAAATCAATTTTGAAAATTGACTCTTGAATCCCTACGATTTTGAAATTAGTGATTATTTTGTAAAAAATTGAAAACTTGAGGACAATTTCATAAATTAAGCCAAAACTTTGAATCTTTAAGTGGCCTTGATCCAATCCTAATGCTAGATGATCTAAGCCTTCTAATATTCTATTTTAATAACCCATAACCCATAATTTTAATTAATGGCCCAAATAACTTATTATTAATTTTAAAAACCTATTTTTATGTCATAAACCTAAACCTAATCTTAAAATTCTGACTTTTCATCATCTTGGTAGCCATTCTAGCATATTTTCAAAGGTAAAAATCAATCTTTTCAATAAAAATTTGTTTGTTTAATTCTTTATAATTTTCTTGTTCGGTTTTACTTGAAAAACTCTATTTTTGTATCAAGCTTTAAAACCTTCTCCAAGATTTCGGTTTTTTCCTTCTCAAAACATATTCTTCATTATATTTTCAAGGTAAATATCTATTATTTTTAATAAAATTTTGTTGGTTTTTTTCCTATATTTTTCTTGTTCAAAATCTCTTCTTTTTTCTTCAGTTTTACTTATTTTTAAACCTTGGGAGGGGTTGGATCAATTTTGGAGGTGAGAATCATTCAAAACTCTGAACCATAAAGTTATTTAATGAAATTCCTAAGTTCTTGGCTGATTGAAACAATCTTTAAAGTCTTGAATCAATAAAATCGGTTTTCTTGATAAAAATTCCAATATTTTCTTGAATTTTGTTCAAGGGTTTTAAATGGTTGTTTTTGATCCCTAAATACATAAATATTGAATATTTTATATGTAATTAAGATGGCTTTTAAGCATCTAATCACGTACATAAGGTTTAGGTGGTGTTTGGAGAGGTTTTCGGTGACTTTCTGTTAGGTTTTATGGTGTTTGTAGGGGCTGCCATGTATTGGTCCGACTTGAGGGATGTTTGGGTGTGTTATAATGCACTAAACCCTATGATTTTGATGCTTCAATTAGGTCAAGAGGTATAGGAACAAGTTTGAGGGAGATCGGAAAGCTGTATTGTGTTTTCGGGTTACTTGCCGGACAAGTTTCAGTTATCGGTGAGTTTATTTGAGAATGTGATGCTTTGGCAGTGTTTTAACTTTGTTTCAAAGTGTTGGGAGTATAGGTAAGGTGTGAGAAACCTCCCTATATACCGGAGTAAGATTTTTTGTTTGCTCTCGTAAATCGGTTTACCCATAATATGCTTGTTTTACTATGTGAATATTCGTATACGTATTTAAATTCCTTAGTGATGCATTAGAGTTATTGCTTAATTTGTGATATATGCGTTGTATTGCAATTAAGCGTAGCTTATCTTGGAAGCTAATGTAGGAAACATGTTTGGAATTGATTTCATTCGTGTGCATAAGATAGACTCGTGTGTGGTATGAGTACCCCTCATACGTGGTATGGTGACGGTTTAGTCCCATACGTGGCATGATTCGACATTTATTTTTTCATGTGTGTATCCGTTTATCCCAACGATTAAAAGTAGACTAATCGGATCACTAATACCAACACGTGAAAACGCAAGTGTTAAGTTTATATTGATTTTAATTGCAAATTGAGTTTGCAGAGTTTAACTTGTTTTCAAACGTTTTACAAAGCCTTGCTAATGAAGCATGTAATTCTTGAGTTTTGTGGATTTGTTCCACGTGAT
Organism: Abelmoschus esculentus; assembly: GCA_035048815.1. NCBI lineage: Eukaryota > Viridiplantae > Streptophyta > Magnoliopsida > Malvales > Malvaceae > Abelmoschus > Abelmoschus esculentus. Next base: position 476,078 of record JAUCBN010000061.1, on the reverse strand, counting down.
AAAACACTTCCTGGATTTTTGTACTTAGTGGCGTTTGGCCACGTGGATTTGTTACATTTTAGTTGGAGTATGTTTTATTTAAATTGAACCTTAGGTAGTAGAGAGCAATGGAGCTAGAAACCTTATGTTATTTATGATTTCTTGTCCAACGATGATATTTTGATCCTTGATTATGCTAATTTTGAGATTAGACATGCTTATCCGATTTTAAGAGTTAATGAAATACCTTGTTTGAATTTTACATGCTTGTTCCTCTATGATGATATTTATGAAATTTGAATACATTCATATGTTGGTTGATTCTTGTTTTAATTAGGATAAGTTGCATCTAGGGAACTTGATGATACATTTGTTTCATGGCCCTTTAGGTGAGATTATGCATCTAGACTTTGTTGGGCACGTTTAGAGTTGAAACCAAGGTAAATTGTTGTTTCTGGACAGAGGGTTTCGATACTTAATCATAGGGTATCTATACCTAGGCAAAAACATAACGATTTTCTGGGAAATTAAGCTTGGGTATCGAAACCACTTGACCTGGTTTCGAAACGATAATATAAAATTTATCAAGCGTATCGATACACATAAGTTTGGTTTCAATATCGACCTTCATAGTTTTAAATAGTATCGGAACAGTCCTTTAGGTGTATCAAAATGAGGGCTTGTCGCACAAGCAATTCTCTAAGTTATCGATAGTGTATCAAAACACTTAATAGCAATATCGATACCCCTTTTTCGTTTACCGCAATATCGGTACCGTAGAAGGGTGTTTCGAAACCCTTGTTAGATAATGTCGTTATAGGCTGAATTATAACTCTAAGAACTTACATTTTAATCACTAAATTTTGAGGAACCAATTAGATGACTTGTAGATATTATTTTAAGCTGAAAATTTACGTGCAAGCATAAAATATACGTAATTAAGGAATGATAACCTTAATTTCACCTTTTGATCATAATTTTCTAGAAAATTACAATTAATTCCCTAAAACTTGTTCGTATAAATTAGGACGCATTTCTTGTTAATTTTCGTTGTAATTGAATTCAGCACTTTTATGAATATGTAGGATCAAATTAATACAATTAGAAAAGATAAAATATTTAAAATTTAGGGGTTTTATCAAGGCAAGTCTTGGGATTAGCCTCCGTATTCTCTATGTAGCTCGTTCGAGTCGGGTGTCATCTAGATCGGATCGAGGGGGATACATTTGGTGGTATCAAAGCTTAGGTTTAAGAATCCTCTTATGATGTTTTGTTTTATTTTGGTACACATGCTGATATGTTATATGCATGATGATTGTTTACTATGTTTTATTGATATTGCACGGTGATTGCTATACATGATGATATGTTATATGCACAGTGATTGCTATACGTGCTGGTATCTTATATGCACGGTGATTGATTAATTGTTGCTAAGATTAAAGCATGTTATATATAGGTCTCCATTGCTCCACTACTTTTAGGTTGGTTTTTGAACTGGTTGGCACCTTGCTTTGGGATGACTCACTTGGTTTTACATTTCGTTTTGTCTACATAGTAGAAATCTATTATGGGACCCATAGAGAACTTAGAATAAACATAGGTATGAGTGTTGTTATTCCTTCTGGAGAAACCGTTGTTGTAAAGAGATGTTAAGTTTGAGTGGACCGAAAAGAAAGCTAACACTTGGTAATAGAGGAGTTGTGGAGATCAGAAAGTGAAGATAGATTTATCTTTTGGTATTGTGATATCCGATCTTGAGTCGACTGTGTCCTCGATTGTGTTTGAGTGTAAAGTGATTTTCAATCAATTTAGCTTGAGAATCAGTTTTGCTGGTGAGTAGTAGGTGACTACATCACTAAGGGTGCCTTTGAGAGTTTCTAAAGTGCTTTTTGTGCAAGGTGAAGCGAACGTGTTGGAAATGTTCGGGTTATGATATGGTAGTGTACTCTTGAGTGCTTAGTTTATATGGTTTTGAACGTTGAAGAGGTAGAAAGTTGAAGTTTCGTACTTGAGGATGTCGTTTGTGAGTATGGAAAATAATCATGCATAGTATAAGAGTACTTATATGTATATACATTAGACATCTTAAGACATGCATGCATTCTTGAGCATTACATTAAATTGCATTTGCATGCACTTGCATAGGCATCTAGGGTGACATATAGGACTTATGCACACATTGTCCATATCTGCAAATGTTTCCCTTATGAAAATAGAAGTTGTGTTGTGGTCAGTCATATAGGGAGAAGGTGTAAAGAGGTGTTTGAAAGATGACCTTACTGGCGTCGAGTCTATTGTGAAGTGGGTCGTGTAATGCCCCAAAAATGGGCTTAGAAGTTAGTGGGCCGGTTTAGCCTAGTTCGGGATTAAGTACTTAAAAATTGGTTTTTAAGCGAAATAAATCGTGGAAAAATATCCTAAAATTCTTATTTAACACATATTTGACTTTAGTCAATTCAATTTTTAAAATTCACCCTTGAATCCCTAAAATTTTGAAAGTGGTGACCGTTTTGTAAAAATTTAAACTTTGAGTCCAATTTTATAAAACAAGCCAAAACTTTGAATCTTTAAGGGGCTTTGATCCAATTATAATCCTAGCTGGTCTAGGCTTTCCAATTTTAATTAAATAAGCCCAAAGTTCTATTTTAAATCAAAATAACTTAATTAAACCCAATTTTAAACTCTAAAGCCCTTTTTAATAACCTAAACTCAACATATTTTTCTAATTTTCGTTTTCCCTCATTGGAGGCAGCCATTCAACAATTTTTCAAGGTAAAAACTTATTCCTTTTCAATTAATTTCATTTTCAATAATTACTACAACTTTTCTTTGTTTTCTCACCGTTTTCACGTTTAAAAACCCGAAAAGCGATTAGATCGGTTTTGGAGGTGAGATCTCATCAATCCTCTAGAACAATAAAGTTCTTTACTGAAATTCTCAAGTTATTGGCTTGGAGAAATCGTTTTAAACTTTAAATTTCATAAAAATCGATTTTTTGGCCCAATTTTCGTTCAAGGGTTTTGATCCACTATTTTGGGATCCTAAATTCATGATTTTGAATGTATTAAAGTGCTTATAACATGTTTTAAACATATATAATCCCAGAATATAGGCTTAGGTTTTAAGGGATGCTGTGTAGGGATCCGACTTGAGGGTTTCTTTTGTGTGTTTAGAAGCACTAAAACCCTTGGTTTTGATGCTTTAAACAGGACAAGAGTTAGGAGATCGCGTTTGAAGGTGTTTCAGTATGTTCGGTGGCTTGGCGAGCAAGTAATGGTTATCGGTGAGTGGTTTATGAGAGTTGCTACTTCGGCAGTGTGTTAAACTTGTTTTACAGAGGTTTGGGAATGTAGAGAAGAAGTGAAAACCTCCCTATACTCGGAAGTAAGTAAACGTTTAAGTTTTCGCAAAGGTTCCCATATTACTCTATGTTTTACTATGAACTTTGTCATGCTTAGTGATGATTTTTGCATAGATGTTTATGCATGATGATTTAATGCTCATGTTACTATTTTTTAAAGATTTTAACATATAATTGATTCTCCAAAGGTTTTCTTTCAAAAACTTGAGAAAATTGGTTTTTACCGGTTTTGCACTTGGTGCTTAAAATAATGGGATGCATGTGTTTAAATCTGTTTTGAATTAAGTTGAGCATTGGTTTTTGATATAGATATTGGCTAGTTAAGTGATGAACCTTATGGGATAAATTGATCGATCAATAGGGTCTAGAGTGCACTATAAATATTCAAAAGTTGAATGTGTTTAAATTCCTTGTGTGTTGCATTTTGGCTTTTAGTCTAATGTTGTGTGATAGGAGTAGTACTGTCACATCCGGGTTGATAGGAGTAGTACTGTCACTGGGTACCATGGTGAGATAATTCATGTTGAGAGTATTATCAACATGCGCATGCTCTGGGAGTAGTACTAACATGCGATTGGCTGTTTATCCTAACGATTTGGAGTAGTACAAATTGGATCACTAGCACCAATATAAATTTATGTTTTTCTATTTGAAATTGCAAATGTTAAGTGAATTTTATTCTTTGCTAGGTGAATAGCATGTTAGCCTTGTTTTTGCTTTGAAAGCCTGAGATATCTTTTAAAAGGGATTTTATCGGTACTTTATGTTGGCTTGTGAGCCATGAACTTGTTAACACTTGTTGGTTTTGTTGTTGGCATTGTTTTTAAAGAAGCATGACATGTTTTACTTTGATAGAATTGAGTATTTATGGGCTGCATTGCAAGAGATATTTTAAATGTTTTATTACCCTCACTAAGCTTCAAGCTTAATCACTCTTTTTCCTTGCAATACAAATAAGTAATTGTTGGAAGCAATTGGATAGCAAAGGCTCGCACGTTCCTATTTTTATTATTTACTTTAGCTCAAGTATGTTTTTCGTAAATTATGAACCTAGGTAGTTGAGAGCAATGGAATAGAGAACCTTTGATTTGAATTCTGTATTTGGACATATTGGTCAGAGTTACCTTATTATGTTGAGTAATTGAGTTTTGATGAGACTTTTGAGACATGTTATAATATGATATTTTATTTTTGAAACCTATTGTGAAACATGTGTTTTATATATGGAATTAGGCGACCAAGCATCTAGAATTAGTATTTGAAGCATTGTTTATGCCCATATGGTTTTATATGCATCTAGTGAACCTTGGTTTTTTGGTTAAGGCAAGAACCTTGGTAAGATGATAATTTTCTGGGCAGAGGTTTCGATACTTGTTCATAGGGTATCGATACCTAGGCAAAAATACGTTGTATTTCTAAAGAAACTAGCCTAGGTATTGAAACCACGGGAATTGGTTTCGAAACATTAGTGAAATTCCCAGTACGTATCGATACTGGTTTCGATACCAACCTTTACAGTAACATAATGGTATCGGAACAGTCCCTATGACTGTATCAAAATGCGGGCTTATCGCACAGGGCATTGTTCAAGTAATCGAAGGCGTATCAAAACAATTAAAGCCCATTTCGATACCCTTGTCAGTTAAAACCGTTATTAGCTGAAAATTTACTTGAAACCTTCACGTTTTAGTCACTAAACTTCTAGTAATCAATTAGGTGACTTCTAAACCTCTTGTTAAGCTGAAATTTGAGACATAAGCATGCAATTACTTAATTTAATATTGGTAACTTTAATTTCGTAATAAGAGTACAAATTTATGGAAATTACAATTAAACCCCTAAAACTTGTTAGGTTAAATTAGGACTTGTTTTACATTAAATTTCGCTGCAATTTGAACTCAGTCCTTGCATGAACATGTAGGATCTAGTTAAAGCATCTAGATAATGTAAAAATATAGAGTCATTTATCGGGGTGAATCTTCGGATTAGTCTCGTTATTCTCCATGTAACTCGTTCGAGTCAGGTGGCATCTTGACCAGGTCAAGAGGGTTACATTTGTTGGTATTAGAGCCTAGGTTTATGAGTCCTTGAGGTATGTTGCTGGTTGTTTATGATATGTTATATTGCATGGTGATTTTTTAGCGTGCTGATATGTGATGTTGCACGGTGTTTGCTTAAATTGCTGATATATGTGTATATGCACGGTGGTTATTTTCTTATTGCTGGATAAAGCATGTTACATAGTCTTCCATTGCTCCACTACTTTAGGTTGATTTTGTAAAAAAAACTTGTGCTAGTTGGCACTTTGCTTTCTGTTGACTTACTTGGTTTTAAATATTCTTCGTTTTCATAGAATAAGTAATATGAGACCTCGTAGAGAGCTTAGAATGAATACCCGATCCATTATTGATGGAAGGGAAATACGTGAGGAAGAGTTCCCACCTCTATCGCCACCACCTGTTGTACTGCCAGTTGAACCGCTAGCAACTCCACTTACTGTGCTGGCTGTCGGTGACATGAATCAGTTGGTCCAGGCTATAACGGGAGCTTTTCAGGCTAAAGTTGCTAGAATGCAGGCCACAATTGCTCCACCGATAGCTAATCCTGGTTTACCTTTGGAGAGGCTCCATAGTTTAGGAGGAGTCGAGTTTAAGGGACTGTCCCCGAAAGACTCAAAGAGTTGGTTAGAGAGTACTAACCGTATCTTAGTTCACATGGGTTTTTCAAATGAGAAGAAGTTGGGTTGTTCAGTCGCTTTGTTGCAAGAAGATGCTTATAAGTGATGGACTACCAATACTTATGGTATGGAAGAAGAGGAGATTACCTGGGATTTCTTTGGAGATTCTTTTAGGCGTAAGCATCTGGGTGTTCGATATCTAGATGAGAAAAAAAGGAGTTTATTGATAAGTGCTCAACTCACTATCACTTTTTACACCTTTTGTTGGCATTAATCACCGAATTTACACCCACTTGAACCAATGTATGTACTTAATGTGATATATTTAGAAGTTATGCTTATAGAGATAATATTTACAGAAAAGGCACGTTTTACTACATTTTCATATCTGTGCAGGAGAACCAGTGCCGCGGCAGCGACAAGGCCGAGGCAGGACCTGATGCCGAGGCAGCAGCTGAGAGCCAGGAAGCAAGACTGTAGGCGATTGGAAGACAAAACAAACGAAAATAAAAAGAACAAGAAAGCAGAGACTTACCAGAGAGATTCAGAATATGGTTCAGAGAAAAGAATTTCGAATTATGGCTTGGGTTACACAACTAAAAAAAAAGATCGATTGAAAGGTGTCGCGTGTCAAAAGTGCGCGTTTAGTGCAAGTGGACACATCGCAAGTAATAAGTGATAAGTATTTATCGGATTATCGTCTCCACAGGGACTGGTATACTCAATATGTCTTCTTCGTTTTCCTGTTCTGTAGAAATAAAATAAAACACAAGTAATTTTGGGTTGTGATGGAACTACAATAAAACAACTGAATAAAATAAAGAGAATTGAATAGTAGAGAGAGGTCAGGATCCAGTTGTGTTGTATTGTGGATTTGATTGACTTGTCTCTGCCCAATGCAATCGTATATCACTGCCTCGGCAGCACTGCAGATTACTGCCTTGGCAGCGACGATACTGTCCGCCGCGGCAATCCCTTGCTCGTGGGTAGACTTTAGCAAAGTTCGGCAAAGTGTCCTTGAATGACTCCGCTTATCCCTAAGTCGAAGTACTGTTGATGACTAGTCCTTAATGATACCTCCCGGCGTGAATCAATTATACTCACCAACCAATCTCACACTTCTTTTAGCCGCTGAAACTCTTAACCTATCCCTAGGCCGAGTTAATATTTCGCGATTGAAACACCGTACTTACCCCTTTCGTGAATCTAACTCTCCCGAATCTAGATAAATGGATTACTCACAAACTTCCCTCCCGGGCTTGAATGCAAGAACAAGGAATAACAAAGGATAAGCAAACCTTGATAGTTTTATTGCATTGAAACAAAGACAAAGTACAATCTCCTCTCACAAATACTAACAACCTTCACCTAAACCCTAAGAAAGTTTTAGAACATTGTTAAGAGAAAAGAATATAAGAATTGCCTCTCTCTCCCTAGGTATTGATTGTATAATACATTGGACGACTAGGTCTTTATATAGGCTTGACCTAGGGCAAACCTTTCCTAAGTAGAATACAACTTGGAGTAGGGAACAAGTCATGTACATAATTAAAATATTTCCAAGTTTAATTCAACTAAGGGACTTTCCCGCGTGGCCTTGTCTTGGGCTTTTCCTCATGCTAGCCAGCTCCGATCCATGTGCTTTATGTCCAGATACGTCCCTTGGATTTTTCTCTTCCAATCGCCTACAGTCTTGCTTCCTGGCTCTCAACTGTTGCCTCGGCATCAGGTCCTGCCGTGGCCATGTTGATACCGCAACAATGGTTCTCCTGCACAGATATAAAAATGCAGTAAAACTTTGCTTTTTCTGTAAATATTATCTCTATAAGATCAACTTCTAAATATATCACATTAAAGTACATGCATTGGTCCGAGTGGGTGCAAATTCGGTGATTAATGCCCATAAAAGGTGTAAAAAGTGATAGTGAGTTGAGCACTTATGACACCCCCAAACTCGAACTATTGCTTGTCCTCAAGCAATGCAAACCATTAATTTGCCGAGCTCTACTCTCTCTTGGTCTTACATTTCCATCTATTCTCCCCACCATAACTATGCCTATTCTTTAGACTTAACCTTTCGGCTACCCAAGGGTTTGCCTAGAAACAAACTATAAGAATTGTGAGTGTGTGCGTTTTTGTGGACAAGTTTGATTAAAGGCTTTCTTAGATAAACTCTAAGTTCAAGACAATTAGAATTGGGTTAAGTGTTCTCTTCTTTTCTAAACAACCAATTCTTGAGCCAAGTCCGGGCACCTCAAGGATTGTGTTTTTCCCTTCACTAAATTTCTTTTTTCTTTTTAGTATTCCTTAAAACATACTAGAGCCAATTTCGGGCACCTCTAGCATGAAGAAGAGTATTTCCTAAAGCCGGTGATAGGCACCTCTAGTTACTTTCCCAAACATCTAAGTCTTTATCACCTAAGTTCATTAAAAGAAATCCTATAATCTAACAAGTCCCAAAAGCGTTTAAAAATTCATCTTATAGTAAGCTTCTAAGTTTTCATCCTTAAGTATCCTAAGGTTAAACCTTCTTAACAGGACCTAATCATGGTAAGGACAAAGATTTCTATAGCCTTAAAGAATAAACTAAGGCAATACTGATGATAAGCAGTGCGAAAGTGTAGGCAGTTAATTCAAGTAAGGCGGGGAGCATGAAAATTAAAAAAAATCAATGGAATACTCCCTTTTTTTGGCTAGGCCTCGGCATTAAATTGCTGCCTTGGCAGTGAATCTGCACCCCCAAACTCAAACCAAGCATTGTCCTCAATGCTTTATATTAGAAGATAATAGCGGGCAACAAAAATATGAAAGGATAAGCAACATATAAAGACAGCAAACAACAAATAGTATTGAATTATATGAGAAAAATATTAAAGAGACTCTAAAGAGCTGCTTGTAACATTTTTTCTCCTTGGCCTTGTTGTTGATTGCTTTGTTCTTGGTGAGGGCGATGGTTGAGCTTTTGCTTGCAGGGGTGGTTGGACTCTTGTGGGTGGTGTCCGTTGCATCGGAGCCTCCACTTCTTCTCCTTCTTCTATGTCGGCCATCTCTTCGGTTATCATTATGTCCGTTTCACCTTCCATTGTTGTGGTTGCCTCGGTGTGGTTTATACTCGGTCCGACGGCGGTTGAGCTTTGATGCACATAGACATCTATCTCAGCTGATAGACTGCCCATGATGATTGGGGATCGTGGTGGAGTGCTAAAGACTGCCCTCCGCTTGGATGGTCTTTTGTTGGTAGATGATGCCGCGGCAGAATCTGCTGCCCTAGATGGGCTGACAGCATGATATTGTGGTGGAGGGCCTGCGTGGAAGAACGGCCTTGGTCCTCCCGGAGCTGGTGTAGTCTCGGTGTAAGGGGCGGCTGTGACAAACATGTTGCTGGGAAATTCTGGAATTTGCGCCCCTTGGTCTGGAAAAGCATGGAGCATCATTTGGGCTAATGTACCGTTGAAATCTCTTTGATACTCCATGTATCTTTGTTGCCTGAGGTCCATCGCTGCCATCCTTTGCAAAATCTCCTGGTACGGGTCCGCTGCGGCAGAGGTGTGGGTAGTGTCTGGCATGTCTGCCGTGTATTTGGCCCCGACAGCAGTATCAACAGTGAACTGCTTGGGCGTTGCTTGGACTAGCTCCGCTTGCGTGATCTGCATTACTTTATGGCAAAAGTCTCTGGTCCATCCGCGCCTTTGGGGAGTGTATTCGTCCGTATCTTCGATTGGTACACCTGCGGCAACATAAAAACCAGTGCATTCGTGAATTTCACGTAAGATGATCTCTCCAACGTTGATGCTTCTCTTGTTGATGACCGATTGGATAAGCACCAATCGCTTCCGGTCCACCATGCTGTTGTGGGACGTGGGATGAGGCGTCGCTTGACAAAGGTGTTCCACAGTTTGGCCTCGGGCTTTAGGCTTTGCCTTGTTACAGATCCTCTATGGGTACCGGTTTCCCATGGAGTATTCACGTAACAAAGGTCGTCTTTGATTAACTCGTAATCCTCGGCAGTGATGTCCTCCATGAATTCAGCGTGAACATCACTATTCGGAGTGAGGCCGTAGAAATCGTTGATGGTCTCGGCATCCAACTGGACAGGCCTGCCTCGGTAGTGGACAAAGAGGGAATCTTTGCTGGGCCCGTGCCCATAGAATTCCCGGACGATGGTAGCATTCGCCTGGGCAGGTTGGAGACAGAAAATTTCCCAATCTTGGTACTTGATTCTGTCAAAAAGATAATGCTCAATGCCGTAGTTTTCATCATTCGAATGCTGGAAACCTTGTTCTTCCCACAATTGCCGGGCAATCAAAGACCGGTTAAAACGGTCTTCAACATTGACTGGGGCAAATCGCTTGTAAGTGTCCATCAAGATTGTGAGAGATTGATTTCTTAGAGATTTTCTTGGAAAGAATCTGAGAATTTCACGAAGAATTGTGAGTAGGCAGAGAGTATTATGAGAGCAAGATTGTAAGGAATTCTAAAGAAAACAAGAAAGCAAGGGTGAAGAGTTCAAGAGGAAGGGGTTTCTTATATAGGCCTCGACCTTGTGACCGTTTGAATCCACTAGCCGTTTTGTAGTCGTTACTCTTTACTGCCGTTTCCTTTTCTGCCGCGGTAGGAATCTCGACAGACTAGCCGTTACACTGTTCTACCCGTTGAAACTGCTACAGCTCTGGCACTGTTTTCTGCCTTGGCAGAATTCCTGCTGTGAACTATTCCTCCTTTATTCTTGGTTATCATCCTAAATAAAAATTAAACACACAAAAAGAAAAGTACTTAAAGCAAAACCAAATTAGTAAAATAAAAATAAACTAAACTAATCCTAAAATATTAATGAGAAAAAGGGAGGAGATCATGTTACTGGTGGAGTGCATGCAAATGCATCTTCCAAGATGATTCTCTCTTGTTGGCCAGAATTATAAATCAGTTGTGGGCCACTCCCTTTTGTTGTGTGTCCATCCATCTTGAACTTGATCTTTTTGCCAAATAACCTGCCGAGCAGACTGCCAAGGCAGGATATTTTTGTGTCTACTGTGTGGATAGCCTTGCACTCTTCTGGATCATCATATTTTTTTAAGTTGTGGAATGCATTGAGTTTGACTTGTTGGTCATTAACCCTCATTGTCAACTCTCCTTTTCCACATCAATTAAAGTGCGTCCAGTTGCAAGGAAAGGTCTCCCCATGATGATCGGTGCATTATCATCTGCTTCACAATCAAGGATAAGAAAGTCAGCAGGAAAAATAAATTTATCGACTCTTACCAGTATGTCCTCGATTTTGCCTTCGGGTTGCACATAGGATCGATCCGCTAGTTGGAGCATAATTGTTGTAGGTTTTGCCCTTCCTATTCCAAGCTTTTGAAAGACAGATTTGGGCATTAGATTGATGCTTGCTCCAAGGTCGCATAGGGCCTTACCTTCATAGTTCTTACCTATCGCACAAGGTATGATAAAACAGTCAGGATCCTTCAATTTACGTGGCATGCGATTGTGTAGCATCGCCATGCATCCTTCGGTAGAAGCCACTGTTTCGAACTCACCTATTCGTTTTCTCTTAGACACCATGTCTTTTAAGAACTTGGCATAATTAGGCATCTGTTCAATTACCTCTACGAATGGTATGTTAATGTGGACTTGCTTTAAAATATCCAGGAATTTCTTGAATTGCTGGTCCTGTTTTTGCTTTTTCAACCTTTGTGGGAAAGGTGGTGGTGGTCTTATCTCATCCAGGGTTTCTTTAATTTGGAATTTAATACCTGGCACCACTAGGGTTGTTGCTGTCTCAACAGGCTGTTTAGGAGCTGCAGCGCTTTCTGCCGGGGCAGTGTTATCATGATCAGTTTGCTCAGCCTCTTCTTTTGTTGGATCTGCTGATGGATTTTGGCTTGCCGGGATCTTTTCCTTCAGCTGTAGACCACTCCTGGTAGTGATTGCTTTACACTGTTCATGGCCCATTACCTTAGCAACTTCAGTATTGCTAGGTAGTCCTCCTTGTGGTCTAGTGTTTATGTTTTGAGCAAACTGCCCAACCTGAGTTTCTAGTGTTTTAATAGTCGCTTCTTGATTTTGCAACCTCATCTCAGTTCTATTCATGAAAGCATTTGTCCTTTTGATGAAATTACTGTTCTCCGCCATATATAACTCTGTTTTCGTCATAAAGGCTTTAAGAGTGTTCTCCAATGAACTTACCGATTGCTGCTGCATCTGCTGCGGCGGCATTGGCTGCTGGACCTGCGGCGGCGGCAGATGTTGCATTGGTTGTTGGAATCCTAAGGGTTGGGTGGTTGGGTTTAAGGCATTGTTAGGATTACTCCATAACAGGTTCGGATGCCTCTTCCATGAGGGGTTGTATGTGCTGGAGATCATATTGGTTCGGTTGTAATTTCCAACATACATACCGGTTTCTTGATTCATACAATCAGAGGAACTGTGGTTACCTCCACATAAATCACAAAAGGAATCAATTACCTTAACCTCACATGTATTTTGCTGTAATTGCAAGTTTTGCACCATCTTTGTAAGAGAGGCCAATTGTGCTACCACTGAATTTGATGTGTCTAACTCATTCACCGTGGTTTAGCGTCTTACTCCTCCTCGCCTAGATGTAGGGAATTGAAAATCGTTCTTTGCGAGTTTGTTCAGTATCTCAATAGCTTCCTCAGGTGCTGTATCAAGGAGTGTTCCGTTCGCCGAGGCATCTAACATCATCCTTGTCAGGGCATTCGTGGCATTATAGAACATGGTCACTTGTGTCCATAGGGGAAATCTATGCAAAGGACACTTGTGCAGTAACTCCCTGTAGCGCTCCCATGCCTCGTACATAGGTTCGTCATCTGCCTGTCGAAAAGAAGTGATTTCATTACGAATTCTATCATATAAATTTGTAGGGTTAAAACGAGTAATAAAATCACGACAGAGTTCACTCCAAGATCCGATAGATCCTGCTAGAATGCTATTTAACCAAGCTTTCGCCCTATTCCTCAGTGAATAGGGGAATAACTTCAATCTCAATACATCTTCATGGACTCCTTGGATTTTGAAGGAATTGCATATCTCCATGAAGGACTTCAGGTGTTGCCTTGCATCTTCAGTTACAGACCCACCAAACTGTCTAATAGTGTTAAGCATATTGAACATGACAGGTTTTAGTTCAAAGTGGGCTGCTTCTATCTCCGGTGTGACGACTCCTGGGTTTAATCCATTTAAATCCTCTTCCAGGAAGTCTCTGACAGTGAGCTGCCGCGGCCCTGGTGGCGGCGGAAGACCTGCATTACCGGCAGGTAAGTTTTGTCCTGCCGGGTGATCTGCCATAGCTTCTTGGATTTGTCTCCGCAACCTTTGCCTTGTTCGTTCGATCTCTGGATCTAACTCGTACAATGGGTTGGTTGGGTTGGCCCTGGTCATACACCAAGATAAACAAAGGTAAAAATAAAAAGAAAAGAAACATGAAAATAAAGAAAATAAAATTTAGTTGCCAGTCCCCGGAAACGGCACCAAAAACTTGTCGCGTGTCAAAAGTGCACGTTTAGTGCAAGTGGACACATCACAAGTAATAAGTGATAAGCATTTATCGGATTATCGTCTCCACAGGGACTGGTATACTTAGTATGTTTTCTTCGTTTTCCTGTTCTGTAGAAATAAAATAAAACACAAGTAATTTTGGGTTGTGATGGAACTAAAATAAAACAACTGAATAAAATAAAGAGAATTGAATAGTAGAGAGAGAGGTCAGGATCCAGTTGTGTTGTATTGTGGATTTGATTGACTTGTCTCTGCCCAATGCAATCGTATATCACTGCCTCGGCAGCACTGCAGATTACTGCCTTGGCAGCGACGATAGTGTCCGTCGCGGCAATCCCTTGCTCGTGGGTAGACTTTACCAAAGTTCGGCAAAGTGTCCTTGAATGACTCCGCTTATCCCTAAGTCGAAGTACTGTTGATGACTAGTCCTTGATGATACCTCCCGGCATGAATCAATTATACTCACTAACCAATCTCACACTTCTTTTAGCCGCTGAAACTCTTAACCTACCCCTAGGCCGAGTTAGTATTTCGCGATTGAAACACCGTACTTACTCCTTTCGTGAATCTAACTCTCCCGAGTCTAGATAAATGGATTACTCACAAACTTCCCTCCCAGGCTTGAATGCAAGAACAAGGAATAATAAAGAATAAGCAAACCTTGATAGTTTTATTGCATTGAAACAAAGACAAAGTACAATCTCCTCTCACAAATACTAACAACCTTCACCTAAACCCTAAGAAAGCTTTAGAACATAGTTGAGAGAAAAGAATATAAGAATCGGCTCTCTCTCCCTAGGTATTGATTGTATAATACATTGGACGGCTAGGTCTTTATATAGGCTTGACCTAAGGCAAACCTTTCCTAAGTAGAATACAACTTGGAGTAGGGAACAAGTCATGTACATAATTAAAATATTTCCTAGTTTAATTCAACTATGGGGCTTTCCACGTGGCCTTGTCTTGGGCTTTTCCTCATGCTAACCAGCTCCGATCCATGTGCTTTATGTCCAGATACGTCCCTTGGATTTTTCTCTTCCAATCGCCTACAGTCTTGCTTCCTGGCTCTCAGCTGTTGCCTCGGCATCAGGTCCTGCCGTGGCCATGTTGCTGCCGCGGCAATGGTTCTCCTGCACAGATATAAAAATGCAGTAAAACTTTGCCTTTTCTGTAAATATTATCTTTATAAGCTCAACTTCTAAATATATCACATTAAGTACATGCATTGGTCCGACTGGGTGTAAATGCGGTGATTAATGCCCATAAAAGGTGTAAAAAGTGATAGTGAGTTGAGCACTTATCAAAAGGATTAAGAACGGAAACAAATCGAATTATGGTTTTGTACCCCCAAATTTACATAAATTGCAATTAAGCCACTGAAAAACCCTAAATCCTAGGGTTTCGAAATAGTGATTTTGATAGGATTTAGGTTTTTAAGATTTAGGGGAAAATTGGGGTGTTACAAATCTCCCCCCCCCCCCACTTATAGAAATTTCCTCCTCGAAATTTACCTGGATCAAAGAGATGCGGATACTAGGCTTTGATAACAGATTTGGGCTCCCACGTAGCCTCATCATATCCTCGATTACGCCAAAGATCTTTAACCATTTTAATGGTTTTCATTCGAAGAACTTTCTGGTCCTGAGCAATTATCTCAACAGGTTCCTCCTCATAACATAAATCTAGACGGATCTCAAAATCCTCAACTGATATAACATAAGACAGATCATCCCCGTAACGTCTCATGGATACGCTTAAGCTCTGATGGTAACTCAAACTGATAAGCTACTGGTCCAACTCGTCTGATAATCCGGTATGGTCCAATATAACGAGGACTAAGTGGTCCGCTCTATGTAGTGCTATAAATTATGCGAACATATGTGCAAGTATACACAGTCGTGCAAGTAATAAAGGGTGAGTGAGTATCGTTCCCACGAGGATCGGGGTAAAGTGTAAGTCAACTTTGTCAAGGCAAAAAGGTGTCACTAACTAAAAGGAAAATAAATAAAATGATATAAACAAATGGAAATGAATATGTACGGTGCAGTGCTATGGTGAAATGCTATGACAATTTTAGAATGCAAGCAACCAAAGTATGTCAAGGCAAAATGGAATGGATGGTGGTGGCACGATAGATGTATGAAGGTGGTGTGTGAAGAGTAGGGTAATGTGATTGCAAGTGAATAGATAAAACAGAGGAAACAGAGGAACACTTTGTAAATGCCAAGACAAAAGCAAGATAAGAAAACACAGGTGAGCAATATCCGTTAATGATCCTCAATTGATGAGCCTTACTAGTAATGATTGATGTGGGTTCTTATGGACTTCTTAACCTCACTCCTACGAATAGCTAGCTAATATGTGGTCTATTTACTCGACAGAGGTTTCTAAAGTGCTCCCACTCTCTCGAGTAAAAGGAACCTAACAATCTAAAATGTCACAGCATCTCCTCTCGGTCTCAGCAGTGTCTTCTAGCCTATCGACAAAGCACACTGATAAGTGCTCAACTCACTATCACTTTTTACACCTTTTATTGGCATTAATCACCGAATTTACACCCACTCGGACCAATGAATGTACTTAATGTGATATATTTAGAAGTTATGCTTATAGAGATAATATTTACAGAAAAGGCACGTTTTACTGTATTTTTATATCTGTGCAGGAGAATCGGTGTCGTGGCAGCGACAAGGCCGAGGCAGGACCTGATGCCGAGGCAGCAGCTCAGAGCCAGGAAGCAAGACTATAGGCGATTGGAAGATAAAATTCCAAGGGACGTTTCTGGACTTAAAGCACATTGATCGGAGCTGGCTAGCATGAGAAAAAGCCCAACACAAGGCCACGCGGGAAACCCTTTAGTCGAATTTAAACTTGGAAATATTTTAATTATGTACATGACTTGTTCCCTACTCCAAGTTGTATTCTACTTAGGAAAGGTCTGCCTTAGGTCTAGCCTATATAAAGACCTAGTCGTCCAATGTATTACACGCGGATACCTAGAGAGAGAGAGCCGATTCATAAACTTGTTTTCTTTCTCTCAATTATGTTCTAAGCTTCCTTAGGGTTTAGGTGAAGGTTGTTAGTATTTGTGAGAGGAGATTGTACTTTGTCTTTGTTTCAATACAATAAAATTATCAAGGTTTGCTTATCCTTTGTTATTCCTTGTTCTTGCATTCAAGCTCGGGAGAGAAGTTTGTAAGTAATCCATTTATCTAGACTCGGGAGAGTTAGATTCACGAAAGGGGTAAGTACGGTGTTTCAATCGCGAAATACTAACTCGGCCTAGGGATAGGTTAAGAGTTTCAGCGGCTAAAAGAAGTGTGAGATTGGTTTGTGAGTATAATTGGTTCACGCCGGGTGGTATCATCAAGGACGAGTCATCAACAGTACTTCGACTTAGGGATAAGCGGAGTCATCCAATGACACTTTGCCGAACTTTGGTAAAGTCCAACCACGAGCAAGGGATTGCCGCGGCGGACAATATTATCGCTGCCAAGGCAGTAATCTGCAGTGCTACCGAGGAAGAGATATACGATTGCATTGGGCAGAGACAAGTCAATCAAATCCACAATACAACGCAACTGGATCCTGACCTATCTTTCTCTATTATTCAAATTTCTTTATTTTACTTAGTTGTTTTATTTTAGTTCCATCACAACCCAAACTACATGTCTTTTTTATTTCTTTCTACAGAACGAGAAGACGAAGAAGACATATTGAGTCTACCCATCCCTGTGGAGACGATAATCCGATAAATACTTATCACTTATTACTTGCGATGTGTCCACTTGCACTAAACGCGCACTTTTGATAGGCGACAAGTTTTTTGCGCCGTTGCCGGAGATTGGCAACTAAATTTTGTTTTCTTTATTTTCTTGTTCCTTTTTATTTTTATTTTACTTTTGTTCTTCTTGGTGTATGACCAGGGCCAACCCAACCAACCCATTGTACGAATTAGATCTAGAGATCGAACGAACAAGGCAAAGGTTAAGGAGACAAATCCAAGGAGCTATGGCAGATCACCCGGCAGGACAAAACTTACCTACCAGTAATGGAGGTTTACCGCCGCCACCTGGGCCGCAGCAGCTCACTGTAGGATTTCAGCAACCCCCCAACCTTCAGGATTTCAGCAACCAATGCAACATCTCTCGCAGCAGCAGGTCCAGCAACCAATGCCGCCGCAGTAGATACAGCAGCAACCAGTATGTTCATTGGAGAACACGCTTAAAGCCTTTATGATGAAAACAGTCATACATGGAAGAGAACAGTAATTTCATCAAAAGGATAAATGCTTTTATGAATAGAACTGAGATGAGGTTGCAAAATCAAGAAGCGACCATTAAAACGCTAGAAACCCAGGTTGGGCAGTTTGCTCAAAACATAAACACTAGACCACAAGGAGGACTACCTAGCAATACTGAAGTTGCTAAGGTAATAGGCCATGAACAGTGTAAGGCAATCACTACTAGGAGTGGTCTACAACTGAAGGAAAAGATTCCAGCAAGACAAATTCCATCAGCGGATCCAGCAAAAGAAGAGGCTGAGCAAACTGATTCTGACAACACTGCCCCGGCAGAGAGCACAGCAGCTCCTGAATAGCCTGCCGAGACAGCAACAACCCCAGTGGTGTCAGGTATTAAATTTCAAGCTAAAGAAACCCTAGATGAGATGAGACCACCACCACCTTTCCCACAAAGGTTGAAAAAGCAAAAACAGGACCATCAATTCAAGAAATTCCTTGACATCTCAAAGCAAGTCCACATTAACATACCATTCGTAGAGGCAATTGAACAAATGCCCAATTATGCCAAGTTCTTAAAAGATATGGTGTCTAAGAGGAAACGAATAGGTGAGTTTGAAATAATGGCTGCTACCGAGGGATGCATGGCAATGCTACACAATTGCATGCCACCGAAATTGAAGGATCCTGGTTGCTTTATCATACCTTGTGCGATAGGTAAAAATTATGAAGGTAAGGCCCTGTGCGACCTTGGAGCAAGCATCAATCTAATGCCTAAATCTGTCTTTCAAAAGCTTGGAATAGGAAGGGCGAAACCTACAACAGTTATGCTCCAACTAGCGGATCGATCCTATGTGCAACCCGAAGGCAAAATCGAGGACATACTGGTAAGAGTCGATAAATTTATTTTTCTTGCTGACTTTCTTGTCCTTGATTGTGAAGCAGATGATAATGCACCGATCATCCTGGGGAGACCTTTCCTTGCAACTGGACGTACCTTAATTGACGTGGAAAAAGGAGAGTTGACAATGCGGGTCAATGACCAACAAGTCAAACTCAATGCACTCCACACCTTAAAAAAATATGATGATCCAGAGGAGTGCAAGGCCATCCACACAGTAGACACCAAAATATCCTGCCTTGGTAGTCTGCTCGGCAGGTTATTTGGCAAAAAGATCAAGTTCAAGATGAATGGATGGACATACAGCAAAAGGGAGTGGCCCACAACCGAATTATAATTCTAGCCAACAAGAGAGAATTATCTTGGGAGATGCATTTGCATGCACTCCACCAGTAACATGATCTCCTCCCTTTTCCTTATTAATATATTAGGATTAGTTTAATTTATTTTTATTTTTCTAATTTGTTTTTTCTTTAAGTACTTTTCTTTTTGTGTGTTTAATTTTTTTTAGTTAGGATAATAAGCAAGAATAAAGGAGAAATAGCTCACAGCAGGAATTCTGTCGAGGCAGAAAACAGTGTCAGAACCGCAGCAGAACAGTGTAACGGCTAGTCTGCCGCGGCAGAAAAGGAAACGACAGTAAAGAGTAACGACTACAAAACGGCTAGTGGATCCAAACAGTCACAAGGCCGAGACCTATATAAGAAACCCCTTCCTCTTGAACTATTCAATCTTGCTTTCTTGTTTGCTTTAGAATTCTTAACAATCTTGCTCTCACAATACTTTCTGCCTACTCACAATTTTCCCAGATACTTTCCAAGAAAATCTCCAAGATTTCAAATCTCTCATAATCTTGATGTCCATTTACAAGCGATTTGCCCCAGCCAATGTTGAAGATCGTTTCAACCGATCTTTCATTGCCCGACAATGATGGGAAGAACAATGTTTTCAACATTCGAATGATGAAAACTACGGCATCGAGCATTATCTCTTTGACAGAATCAAGTACCAAGATTGGGAAATTTTCTATCTCCAACCTACCCAAGCGAACGCAACCATCGTGCGGGAATTCTATGCGCACGGGCCCAGCAAAGATTCCCTCTTTGTTCACTGTCGCGGCAGGCCGGTCCAGTTAGATGCCGAGATCATCAACGATTTCTACGGCCTCTCTCCGAACAGTGATGTGCACGCTGAATTCATGGAGGACATCACTGCCGAGGATTACGAGTTAATCAAAGATGACCTTTGTTACGTGAATACTCCATGGGAAACCGGTACCCATAGAGGATCTATAATAAGGCAGAGCCTAAAGCCCGAGGCCAAGATGTGGAATACCTTTGTCAAGCGACGCCTCATCCCTACATCCCACAACAGCACGGAAGACCGAAAACGATTGGTTCTCATCCAATAGATCATCAACAAAAGGACCATCAATGTTGGAGAAATCATCTTACGTGAAATTCACGAATGCGGTAAGAAAGATAGGGGACCATTGTATTTCCCATGTTTAATCACGAGTTTGTGTGTTGCCGCAAGTGTGCCAATCGAAGATACGGACGAATACACTCCCCAAAGGCGAGGATGGACCATGGACTTTTGTCACAAAGTCATGCAGATCACGCAGGCGGAGCCAGTCCAAGCAACACCCCAGCAGTTCACTGCTGATACTGTTGTCGGGGCCCAGTACACGGCAGACATGCCAGACACTGCCCACACCTCTGCCGTAGAAGACCCGTACCCGGAGATTTTGCAAAGGATGGCAGCGATGGACCTCAGGAAATAGAGGTACATGGAGTATCAAAGAGATTTCAACGGCACATTAGCCCAAATGATGCTCCACGCTTTTCCAGATCAAGGGGCGCAATTTCCAAAATTTCCCAGCAATATGTTTGTCACAGCCGCCCCTTACACCGAGACTACACCAGCTCTGGGAGGACCAAGGTCGTTCTTCCATGCGGGCCCTCCACCATAGTACCATGTTGCTGGCCCATCCAGGGCAGCAGATTCTGCCGCGGCATCATCTGCCAGCAGAAGACCATCAAAGCGGAGGGCAGTCTTCAACACTCCTCCACGATCCCCAATCATCATGGGCAGTCTATCAGCTGAGATAGATGCCTATGTGCACCAAAGCTCAACCGCCGCCGGACCGAGTACACATCATACCGAGGTAGCCACAGCAAGGGAAGGAGGAACGGACATAATGATCACCGAGTAGATGGCCGACGTGGAAGAAGGAGAAGAAGTAGAAGCTCCGATGCAACGGACACCACCCACAAGAGTCCAACCACCCCGTCAAGCAAAAGCTCAACCACCGTGCTCACCAAGAACAAAGCAATCGGCAGTAAGACCAAGGAGAAAAATTGTTATAAGCAGCTCTTCAGAGTCTCTTTAAAATTTTCAATATTATTTGTTGCTGGTTCCTTTATATCTTGCTTATTTCTTTAATATTTTTTTTGTTTCCCGCTATTTCATCTAAATATAAAGCATTGAGGACAATGCTTGGTTTGAGTTTGGGGGTGCAGATTCACTGCCAAGGCAGCAATCTACTGTCGAGGCCTTGCCAAAAAGGGAGTATTATTCCAGTGATTTTTTTTGGTTTATTTTCATGCTCCCCGCCTTACTTGAATTAACTGCCTACACTTTTGCACTGCTTATCATCAGTATTGCCTTAGTTTATTCTTTAAGGCTATAGAAATCGTTCTCCTTACCATGATTAGGTCCTGTTAAGAAGGTTTAACCTTAGGATACTTAAGGATGAAAACTTAGAAGCTTACTATAGGAAGAATTTTAATCACTTTTGGGACTTGTTGGATTAGAGGAATTCTTTTAATGAACTTAGGTGATAAACACATAGATTTTTGGGAAGGTAACAAGAGGTGCCTATCACCGACTCTAGAAAGGACTCTTCTTCATGCTAGAGGTGCCCGAAATTGGCTCTAGTATGTTTTAAGGAATATCAAAAAGAAAGAAGGAATTAGTGAATGGAAAAAAACAATCCTTGAGGAGCCCAAAATTGGCTCAAGAATTGGTGGTTTAGAAAAGGAGAGAACACTTAACCAAAATCTACTTGTCTTGAACTTAGAGTTTATCTAAGAAAGCCTTTAATCAAACTTGTCCACAAAAATGCACACACTCACCAAATCTTATAGTTTGTTTCTAGGTAAACCCTTGGGTAACCGAAAGGTTAAGTCTAAAGAATAGGCCTAGCTATGGTGGGGAGAATAGATGGACATGTAAGACCAAGAGAGAGTAGAGTTCAGACAATTGATGGTTTGCATTGCTTGAGGACAAGTAATAGTTCGAGTTTGGGGGTGTGATAAGTGCTCAACTCACTATCACTTTTTACACCTTTTATTGGCATTAATCACCGAATTTACACCCAGTCGGACCAATGCATGTACTTAATGTGATATATTTAGAAGTTATGCTTATAGAGATAATATTTACAGAAAAGGCATGTTTTACTGCATTTTTATATCTGTGCAGGAGAACCGGTGCCGCGGCAGCGACAAGGCCGAGGCAGAAGCTGAGAGCCAGAAAGCAAGACTATAGGCGATTGGAAGATAAAAATCCAAGGGACATTTCTAGACTTAAAGCACATGGATCGGAGCTGGCTAGCATGAGGAAAAGCCAAACACAAGGCCATGCAGGAAAGCCCCTTAGTCGAATTTCAACTTGGAAGTATTTTAATTATGTACATGACTTGTTCCCTACTCCAAGTTGTATTCTACTTAGGAAAGGTTTGCCCTAGGTCTAGCCTATATAAAGACCTAGCCGTCCAATGTATTACACGCGGATACCTAGAGAGAGAGAGCCAATTCATAAACTTGTTTTCTTTCTCTCAATTATGTTTTAAGCTTCCTTAGGGTTTAGGTGAAGGTTGTTAGTATTTGTGAGAGAAGATTGTACTTTGTCTTTGTTTCAATGCAATAAAATTATCAAGGTTTGCTTATCCTTTGTTATTCCTTGTTCTTGCATTCAAGCTCGGGAGAGAAGTTTGTAAGTAATCCATTTATCTAGACTCGGGAAAGTTAGGTTCACGAAAGGGGTAAGTACGGTGTTTCAATTGCTAAATACTAACTCGGCCTAGGGATAGGTTAAGAGTTTCAATGGCTAAAAGAAGTGTGAGATTGGTTGGTGAGTATAATTGGTTCACGCCGGGAGGTATCATCAAGGACGAGTCATCAACAGTACTTCGACTTAGGGATAAGCGGAGTCATCCAAGGACACTTTGCCGAACTTTGGTAAAGTCCACCCACGAGCAAGGGATTGCCGCGACGGACAGTATTATCGCTGCCAAGGCAGTAATCTGCAGTGCTGCCGAGGCAGAGATATACGATTGCATTGGGCAGAGACAAGTCAATCAAATCCTCAATACAACGCAACTGGATCATGACCTATCTCTCTCTATTATTTAAATTTCTTTATTTTACTTAGTTGTTTTATTTTAGTTCCATCACAACCCAAACTACTTGTGTTTTTTATTTCTTTCTACAGAACGAGAAGACGAAGAAGACATATTGAGTCTACCCATCCCTGTGGGGACGATAATCCGATAAATACTTATCACTTATTACTTGCGATGTGTCCACTTGCACTAAACACGCACTTTTGACACGCGACACACACTCCTTTTAGTCGTTGAAACCCTCACTTAAGTCTCTCTAGAGTACCTAAGGTCAGATTAGGCTCTGGTTACTATCTGAAGCCCATTGCTCATGTAGATCCTCCCTTAGCTCCTCTCGAATGATCTAAGGATCTGTGGCTAGGTTTCTCTCGAACACCTATCGTGCACCAAAACAAAGGACACTCGCATGCCTCTTACAATGCTTAAATGATTAACAACAATGAGTAAAGAAAATACACAAACACATACAAGACTAGAATATTCATAAAAAGATAAGTTAATCATCCATAAAAACATCCACCAAATAAAGCTAGCACATGGTGGGTGAAAGAGTTTAAGAACAAATATTAACCACTAATACCATCCTTAAATCAACCACATAAACCTCTTAAAGATATAAAATCAAAATAAAGCAAAGGGAAAGGTTGGAAGACACCCTCGGTGTGCGCTACCACCGACTCTTCGACCACCATGGAATGTCTTAGCTTGCTAGCCCCTCTCGGGTGCCTAGCATGTCACTCCCTTGAAGTTCGATCAACGGAAGGACCCTTCAGACGGTGGTTGGGGAAGAAAGGTGGAAGCTTTCTCCGCCGTTTTTTGCTCTCCTTGTGCCTCAAAATCTACTCCAAAGGTTCTCCTTTTCCAAGAAGAAAGGTTGCTCTTTTATAAGGTCACCATGCCTTATCAAATGGGGGGGGTGAAAAACCCTAATATTTGATGAAAATTCCATTTTTGCCCCCTTTCATGTGATGGCATTTCTGACATGGTGACAGTGGTCCCCTATTGAGGTTGTTGTGGCCAGCCTGTATTGCACCAGCTAACACTCTTTTGCAAAATAGCTTCTTGTCTTTTAGTGCAGCACAGGAGGTTTCCATATTTGCCATGACATTTTTCCTTTGATGTTCTTCTGTAAATGCCTATAAAAATCTCCCTTACTCCCGACTTTGCTTTACCTGCACAACAACAACCAAAATCACGACCTTCCCCGTAAAATAGAACCTATTTCCGCACCATAAATTCCAAGACATAAACAACCACCAAATACAATATTATGATCCTAAATGCATCTAAATGCTCCTATATGCACTTAAAGGCACACAATAACTTAAGTAAAAAGGCTCAAAATATATCCTTTTTGCGGATTTATCACACCCCAAACTTGAGCTATTGCTTGTCCTCAAGCAATGGATAGCGGCTAGCAGAGAAAAAATGTCATGACAATGTTCAGGATCAAGACAAGCAAATGGTCAGAGTTTCAACCCTCAGAAAAGTCATGTCATAAACATATAGGACTTGGGAAATTTAAAGAATGCTACTCTAGGACAAGATCAGATGCGAGTGTGTTTGTGAGTGTATACAATCTATGCTTAGTTAACTTATAAAAATTCTATAGAAGGTTTACTATCCTAGCAAAGCATGTTTTCTCATTTTAAGCACAACTTTCATACTCTCCATATATATAATATATGTTTTTTTTCATTTTTTTTGTTTTTTTCATATTTTTTCAACATTTTTTAACACTGTTACGGGGGGAGCCAACCTGTCATACTACCTTTTACTTTTGTTATAGCTGTCATTTATTAAAACGCAGTATCTAGGCAATGCCATGACAAGTTTAAAAGTGTAGCGTCACCCTGTAACTCTTTCATTAACTCATATGCACATGGTTTTGCCATGGCATAGCGAAATATCCCTCTATAGTTATTCACAACTTCTTAAATTAAAACAATGAGAGCTTTCTATTAACATTTAAATTCATTAAAACATGCTGAGCTGTTCAACTTTTCATTCTATAAAAATTTTCTAACTTTCTTAAGCATGGAGAACATACACTCGTGTAACAATGAAATAGACACAAAAAATCTAGTCCTAAAACAAATTCTATCCAAATCTCTAGTCATGCATATTCAATTCAAGCATTGGCCATAAAAAAATATCATCATCGAGCATCACTAAATTTAATCCAATAACTTATCTAGAAACCTACTAATTTGTCAAGGTATTTGTCTACAACTGCAGCTATCATGTAATATGAAAATGAAGTAAGGAATGATATCTCCCCCAAACTTAAGGCAGGCATTGTCCCCAATGCAACTAACTAAAAAGAACTAATCTATATGTAATGCAATGAAATGAATGCAAAGTACCTTGACTTATGCAGGTGGTGCTGATGTATTGGCAGTAGTGTGACATTTTCAATCGGCGCTTGGACTCCTTTGGTGGCTCTTGCTGCTTTTCTGGCTGTGCTGGTATTTCATGCTGAAGTACTTCAAAGATAACTAAGAAAAGCTAAAAACAAAATAAAGCATATAAAATAAAATAAAACAATTTATTTATGAAAAGTAGTAAACTGGAAATGCCATGACATTTCAGTATGTCATGCATCCTGAAGGTGGGAGGTTGGTTTGTCACGCATCATGGGGGCTCCAATGTAGATGCGTTGTGGATCTATGGAATAGCCATCACATTCTTCCAAAAGTATCTATCTTGTTCATACAAATAGTAGGACTAATCCCCTTCAGATCTGCCTTGGTTCATCCTATTGCCCGTTTATGCTCCAATGGAAATTCGCCAGCTTCATCTTCATCTTCATGTATGAGTTTTTCATAATCATCCAGTTGTAAAAAATTGTTGTGACAAAAATGATCAACTTCCTTTGATAGCTCAAATTCTGCTTCCAAAATGCTCCAACATTCTTCAGAATCATCCACATACTTAAGAGAATTATTGACATTCACGGTTACACTTTGATCTGCAAGTCGCATACTGAGCTCACCCTTCTCACAATCAATGAGAATGCGACCAGATGCTAGGAAAGGCCTCCCCAAGATGATGGGTGTGTTAGCATCAACCTCGCAATCAAGTATAAGGAAGTCGATTAGAAACATGAATTTGTCCACCCTTACTATGACATCTTCGATATTCCCCTCTAGTCTCACATGAGAACGATCGGCTAGTTGCAATATGACGGAAGTGGGTCTCGCATCTCCCATGCTAAGCTTCACAAAGATTGGCTTGGGCATCAGATTCACACTTGATCCAAGATCACAAAGTGTTTTCCCTATAAACTTGTCTCCAATAGCACATGGAATGATAAAGTTGCCTGGATTCTTCTTTATTGGCAAACTGCTCAAAGCAGAGTAATACTCTTTTGACGTGGCAATTGTATCAAACTTCTCCATTTTCCGTTTCTCTGTAACTATCTCCTTGAGAAATTTGGCATAAGTGGGCATTTGCTCAATTGCCTCCAAGAGTAAGACATTGATATACAACTGATCCAACTTGTCAACAAACTTCATGAACTGAATCTCATCATTGTGCTTCTTCATCCTTTGGGGAAAGGATGGTAGGGGTCTAACTTCTTCCATTGCTGGCATAGGAACTGTTTTTGCCATGACATTTCTGCTCACTCTATCAGCAGGTATACTTGTCAAACCTTCCTCCTTATCCTTATCCTTGAGAATTTGCTTAGGCAATTTTGTCTCTTCTTGCACAGGTTTGGGTGTCGGATCTTCACTTTTCTTCTCTCTGAACTCATCTTGCTGATTAATCTTCTTGCCACTCCTTAGTGTGATTGTGCTACATTGCTCTTTACCGTGTGGCTTAGTGACTTCAGTGTCACTTGGCAGACGTCCTTGATGATGCTCCTGTAATGCCGTGGCAATTTGGCCAACCTGACTCTCCAGATTTCACAATGAAGCATTATGGCTTTGCAATAATGTTCCTTGGTTCTTGATAGCTGTAGTATGCTCTTGAAGCACCGTCTTTGTACTTAGAATAAATTCTTGCATAGTAGCTTCCAAAGAACTGGTATTCAATGATGATGATGCCCCCTTGTTTTGATTATGCCATGTCATATTCGACTGAAGATTCTGGGGCTCATTCTGATTTCTAGCTGGGGATTAGGATTGTTGGATCCTTGGTTTCCCCATGAGAAGTTCGGATGCTGACTCCATCATGGATTATATGTGTCGGAGTAGGGATTGTTGTTGCTTATGTTGAAAGTGCCCAAATAGTTAGTTGTCTCGTGATTTCCTGGGCAATCACTCTCATGGAGATTGCCATGACGTAATAGACAAGCTGAGTTGGCCATCTTCACTTCCTTCACCTCATTAGAACGTTGCATGTTCTTCAACATGTTGGTGATAGTTGAGAGTTGGGCGGATAGTGATTCCTTAGCTTCGAGCTCAAAAGTCCCTTGCGCCTTCCTCCCGGTTTCTTGTCTTGTAGAAGTAAATTGATAGTCATTGATGGAAATTCTCTCAATAATGTCAAATGCCTCCTCGGGTGATTTGTCTAGTAAAGTTCCATTTGCCATGGCATCTAAAATCATTCTGGTCAGTGCATTGACTCCATTGTAGAACATCACAACTTGAGTCCAATCTTGAAATCCATGATTTGTACACTTGCGAATCAATCCCTTGTATCGATCCCAACATTCGCACATTGACTCGTCATCACCTTGTTGAAAAGAAGCAATGTCATTTCTAAGTTGTGTCTAGATATTTGGAGGATTATGCTGCAGCAAAAAGCTCTTGCAAAGATCAGCCCATGACTTTATCGATCCGGATGACACTCCACTCAACCATGCCCTTGCTCGGCCACTTAGAGAATAAGGGAATAGCTTGAGTTTCAACACAACCTCGTGTACTCCTTGTTGTCGGAATGAGTCACAAACTTCTAAGAAAGAACAAATATGTTGTCTAGCGTCTTCATGCGCCATACCTCCAAATTGCCCAATAGAATTCAACATATTGAACATGACAAGCTTGAGTTCAAAGTTTGTAGCTTGAATCTCTAGTGCCACGATGCCGGGATTAAGATCATCCAAGATAGGAATTAAGTAATCCCGAATAGCCCTAGGTCTAGGTGCAACAACATTCAGATTTGCCCCGACATTTTGAACTACTGGATCTTGCATTGGTGGGTTCATAGCTCTACGCTGAGTACGTCTTTTTTTGTCGAAACAAATGCTCAATTTCAGGCACTATAGGATAGAGAAGTTCGTCAGTAGACCTTCTTGTCATGCATTAGGAAAAAAACCTGAAAAAGAAAATAAATAAAACAAGTAAACTGAACTAAGAAAATTAAATAAAGTAAAATGAAAATGCCAAGATAAAAATGACAAACTTTACTCGCCAGATCCCTGGCTACGGTGCGAAAAACTTGGTCCGCTCTGTGTAGTGCTATAAATTATGAGAACATATGTGCAAGTATACACAGTCGTGCAAGTAATAAAGGGTGACTGGGTATCGTTCCCACGAGGATCGGGGTAAAGTGTAAGTCAACTTTGTCAAGGCAAAAAGGTGTCACTAACTAAAAGGAAAATAAATAAAATGATATAAACAAATGGAAATGAATATGTACGGTGCAGTGCTATGGTGAAATGCTATGATAATTTTAGAATGCAAGCAACCAAAATATATCAAGGCAAAATGGAATGGATGGTGGTGGCACGATAGATGTTTTAAGGTGGTGTGTGAAGAGTAGGGTAATATGATTGCAAGTGAATAGAGAAAACAAAGGAAACAGAGGAAACAGAGGAACACTTTGTAAATGCCAAGGCAAAAGCAAGATAAGAGAACACAGTTGAGCAATATGTCGTAATGATCCTCAATTGATGATCCTTACTAGGAATGATTGATGGAGGTTCTTATGGAATTCTTAACCTCACTCCTAAGAACAATTAACTACTATGTGGTCTATTTACTCGATAGAAGTTTCTAAAGTGCTCCCGCTCTCTCGAGTCAAAGGAACCTGACAGTCTAAAATGCCACGACATCTCCTCTCGGTCTCAATAGTGTCATCTAGACTATCGACAAAGCACACTCCTTTTAGTCATTGAAACCCTCACTTAAGTCTCTCTAGAGTACCTAAGGTCAATTTAGGCTCTGATTACTATCTGAAGCCCATTGCTCACGTAGATCCTCCTTTAGCTCCTCTCGGATAATCTAAGGATCTATGGCTAGGTTTCTCTCGAACACCTACTGTGCACCTAAACAAAGGACACTCTCATACCTCTTACAATACTTAATTAATTAACAACAATGAGCAAAGAAAGTACACAAACACATAGAAGACTAGAATATTCATAAAAAGATAAGTTAATCATCCACAAAAACATCCACCAAATAAAGCTAGCACATGGTGGGTGAAAGAGTTTAAGAACAAATATTAACCACTAATACCATCCTTAAATCATCCACATGAATCTCTTAAAGATATAAAATCAAAATAAAGCAAAGGGAAAGGGAAAGGTTGGAAGACACCCTCGTTGTGCGCTATCACCGGCTCTTCGACCACCATGGGACGCCTTAGCGTGCTAGCCCCTCTCGGGTTCCTAGAACGCCACTCCCTTCAAGCTCGATCAATGGAGGGACCCTTCGGACGGTGGTTGGGAAAGAAAGGTGGAAGCTTTCTCCGTCGCTTTTTGCTCTCCTTGTGCCTCAAAATCTGCTCCAAAGGTCCTCCTTTTCCAAGGAGAAAGGTTGCTGTTTTATAAGGTCACCATGCCTTATCAAATGGAGGTAAAAAAACCTAAGATTTGATGAAAATTCCATTTTTGCCCCCTTTCACATGATGGCTTTTCTGACATGGTGACAGTGGTCCCCTATTGAGGTGGTTGTGGCTAGCCTATATAGCACTAGCTGGTAGTCCTTTGCAAAATATCTTATTTTCTTTTAGTACAGCACAAGAGATCTCCATATTTACCATGACATTTTTCCTTTGCTGTCCTTCTGTAAAAGCCATGAAAAATCTCCCTTGCTCCCGACTTTGCTTTACCTGCATAACAACAACCAAAAGCACGACCTTCCCCATAAAATAGAACCTATTTTCGCACCATAAACACCAAGACATAAACAACCACCAAATGCAATATTATGATCCTAAATTCATCTAAATGCTCCTATATAGACTTAAAGACACCAAATAACTTAAGTAAAAAAGCTTAAAATATATCCTTTTTGCGGAGTTATCACTAAGCTTGCCTTTACGGCCAAAACGGAGTATGTTCCTCCACGGAGAGACTTTCAGGAAAACCTCATCACACAACTCAAACTCGAGATACTTACGCCTCAGATCCGCGTATGATTTCTGTCTATCAAAAGCAGCCTTAAGCTGATCCCGAATCAACCTAACAGTCTGCTCAGTCTCATAAACAAGATCTGGACCCAATAATCGGTGCTCATTAAGCTTAGTCCAACCAATAGGGGTGCGACACTTGCGTCCGTAGAGAGCCTCAAAAAGTGTCATCTTAATATTGGCCTGATAACTATTATTGTTTGCGAACTCTACAAGCGGTAGGAAATCCTCCCAACTACCTCAGAAATCTAGAATACATCCTCTTAACATATCCTCTAAGATCTGAATCACCCTCTTAGACTGACCATCGGTCTGAGGATGATATGCAGTACTGAAGTTTAACCGAGTACCTAGAGTAGAATGCAGAAAACCCCAGAAATTTGACGTAAACCTCGGATCCCGATCAGAAATAATAGACAGAGGCACCCCATGCAACCGAACAATCTCAGAGATATAAAACTGAGCAACTTACTCAAGGGATAAGTAGTTCTAATTAGAATGAAGTGCGTAGACTTAGTTAACCGATCAAAATTGACCCAAATAAAATCTTTCTTCGACGGAGTCAAAGGTAGTCCACTGACAAAATCCATAGTAACATGCTCCCATTTCCATTGAGAAATCTCAATATGTTGAAGAAGCCCAGACGAACGTTGATGCTCTGCTTTGACTTTCTGACAAGTCAAACACTTAGATACAAAACCAACAACATCCCTCTTGAGACCTTACCACCAACATTTCTCTCGAAGATTCTTATATATCTTATCCCCACCAGGTTGCATCGAATAAGTACTATCATGAGCCTCCCGAAGAATAACTTATTTTAGTTTAGAGTTCCTTGGAACATAGTATCGGCCTCAGAAACACAAAACTCCATCATGATCAAAAGAAAAATCCTTAGATATTCCCTCATTAACCTCCTTAATACGATGGGACAAGAAAGGATCATCGGGATGCTCTGTCCGAATATCATATATCAAAGTAAGAACAACATAGAGCTCTGCTAACAAACTACCATCCTCAAATAAACTCATTTGTGAAAATAGAGCTCTCAAATCTGAAATGGCATTACAATTCAAAGCATCTACGACGACATTAGCCTTACAAGGATGATAATCAATATCATAATCATAGTCCCTAAGAAGCTCCAACCAACGTCGCTACCTCAGATTAAGATCCTTTTGAGTGAGAAGGTACTTCAGACTTTTATAATCTGTGAAGATGTAACACTTCTCTCCATAGAGATAGTATCTCTAGATTTTCAGAGCGAAGATCATTGCTGCTAACTTCAGATCGTGAGTATGATAGTTACACTCATGCGGTTTCAACTACCGAGAATCATAGGTCACAACCTTCTCATCTTGCATCAAAACACATCCTAAATCAGTGTATGAAGCATAATTGTATATTGTATATGGTTTCCCTGACTCTGGCTGTGTCAGAACTGGTGCTTCCATTAGAACAGACTTAAGTTTCTCAAAACTAGCCTGTTGAGCCTCAGAACAAGTAAACGGAACATCTTTTCTTAGAAGTTTGGTCAAAGGAGCAGCGATAGAAGAAAAATCTTTCATGAAACTCCGATAATAACCAACCAACCCTAGAAACTACGGATCTCTGCCACATTCTTAGGTTGTTTCCATTCCATGATGGCCTCAATTTTCTTCTGGTCAAGCTGAATACCCTTAGCTGAAATAACATGACCCAGAAACACAACCTAAGATAGCCAAAATTCACATTTGCTGAATTTTGCATAAAGTTGTTTCTCTCTCAGAGTCTATAACACAATACAGAGGTGCTGCTCATGCTCATCCTCAGATTTAGAATAGACCAAGATATCGTCAATAAAGACCACCACAAACTGATCTAGATAAGGTCGAAACACCCTATTCATCATGTCCATGAATGCTGCAGGAGAATTAGTAAGACCGAAAGGGCATCACCAGAAACTCGTAGTGACCATAAAGTGTCCGAAAAGCTGTTTTAAACACATTAGAATCCTTAACCTTGAGTTTATAATAACCAAATATCAGGTCTATCTTAGAAAACATAGAAGTTCCTCGGAACTAGTCAAAGAGATCATCGATATGGGGAAGAGGGTACTTGTTCTTGATTGTCAACTTGTTCAACTTTCGGTAATCAATACACAGACGTAACGACCCGTCTTTCTTTTTAACAAACAGAACAGGAGCTCACCACGGAGAAACAATGGGTCAAATAAAACATCTATCCAGAAGTTCTTGCAACTGAACATTGAGCTCCATAAGTTCTTTTGGAGTCATCCAATACAGTGCTATATATATTGGAGTCATCCACGGATACAACTCAATACCGAACTTCACCTCTTCCCACTTATGAGGTACTCTCAGTAATTCTTCTGGAAATACATCAAGGAATTCTCTCACCACACGAATTTTATCCATCTGTTGGTTGCGTGTTGAGTGCTTAAAATATATATAATTCCCGTGCAAGTATACACATCGAACAAGTAATAAAGTGTGTGAGTGATATCGTTCCCATGAGGATTGGGTAGGTTATTTAAAAAATAGTTAACATACACAAAAGATAAGAAAATCCTTTGTATGAACATATGCTAAAGCAATTCTGCAAGTGTTATCAAAAATGCTGAAGCAAAATAAAGTTGTCACAAAAATGCGGTAGTAAAATAAACTGAGAACGGAGTAATAAATAAAGCTACACAAACACAACATAGAGGAGAATTCAAGCTTAAGACAGGCTAGGCTTGCTATGGCAAAGATCTTACTTTTTAATCCTGAAAGCAAAATGAAGAGGAAGTCCCAAATGCTTATGTCGTGAGGCTTTCCTAGCTTGCCGCTTCTCCCGAAGTCTCACAAATCCCTTGCTTGAAGCTCTCCAACAATGGTGGCTCGGCTTGAGGTTGAAGATGAAGGAAAGTGACCTCCTTTATTCTTTCTTCTTCCTCGATGCTCTCTTCAAAGATCACTCTTTTTTCTTTCTTTCTTGCTACTTTTCGGCTATCTTGATACTATTTTGCTACATTTTGTGAAGGAGGATTGACCTTGTATATATAGGAGGCTTCTAGGGTTTTGTGCCCTAAGCATGCAAGGAATATTCCCTGACATTTTCTGCAGAGAATTGTAGGAAAAATGCAGGAATTTACAGGACAGGCGCGGCTGGCCTGGAACTAACACGTTAGGACAGTGGGCTGCAAGTGTGTCCTATCTATCGTGCTATTTTGTCCGCCCACAATGCTATAGCATCATGAAGTCTGATCCAACACTAAAATATGCTATAGCATCTCTTCCATCTTTTCGACTTTGCCCCAGTAAACTGCACAACACCACCAAACAAATACCCTTAAACGCAGCATCTTTTTTAAAATAAAAGAGAAAATAAAATAAAAACCTAATCTAA
Organism: Abelmoschus esculentus; assembly: GCA_035048815.1. Lineage (NCBI taxonomy): Eukaryota > Viridiplantae > Streptophyta > Magnoliopsida > Malvales > Malvaceae > Abelmoschus > Abelmoschus esculentus. Next base: position 442,299 of record JAUCBN010000061.1, on the reverse strand, counting down.
AGCAAATGCAAGTGAAATGCAACTAAATGCAATGCAAATGAGCTTGAAATCAAACAAAACCTTAAGTAAAAGGGAATAAAATATACGCTTTTTAGAGCGTTAACACACACCCAAACTTAAGATATTGCTTGTCCTCAAGCGATGACATATAAAAATGCTATAGCAAAACTTTCAATTCTTGACAGTAGTCTAGGCAGAACATCAATCCTCATAATGTAAATTTTGTAGCAATCTACATGATATTGAGAAATTCAAGAACTCAAACTTAGACAAGGTGCCTTGCATGTATGTGCGGGATTGTATCTAGCCTATGCTTAACAGTGTTAGAAAAATTCTAAGTTCCCCCATTCACTATACCCTAGTTCTTAAAATTACTCCCATACTACTTTTTTTTGTCTTTTTTAAACTGATTCGAAGGGTGTCAGCTCATCTCTACTACCGTCCTTAACTCTAGGTGAGTTTGGAGCAAACATCTCACCCCCAAGCTAGTAGGTAGAGTCATCCCGTGACAACTTTCATTCGCTCATATGTTGTAGCATTATTTATTTATGTTCAGAGTTAAGCTAACTTTTGCATAGAGGAGCGTCCTTCTACAGTTTTATGCTAATGCATTTATTCATATCTTTTTTTACACTATAGCAAAAGGAGTTTCTTTCTTTTCGAACTAAGACATAGATTCTAAGTTCTCTAGAAAATTCTTGAAACTCAAGCATAGGAGACATACAATCGTGTCAATAAAAATTCCAAAGCATCAATTCCTATTTTAGTTCTATTCTTTCTCAATATTTTTCTAATATTCAGTCCAAGAGCATTAAAATTTTCATCATTGGAAATCATTTATTCTAACCTAAGGGTTGTCTTAAATTGAATCTATTGTTATAGCAAATTTATATGAAGAATGAAAATATGCTTTTGAAAATGCTATAGCAAAGACTTTGCTACCCCCAAACTTGAGGTTAGCATTGTCCTCAATGTGACTAAAATGAAACTATATGCAAAAGGAAAAAGAAAAAGAAAAAGATGCTTACTTTTTAGAGGATCTAGTTTTCCTTGTAGCCATGCGCTTGAGTCTTTTTGTTGGTTGTTCTGGTGGTGATGGGTCAATGTGTGTAATTTCAGCTTCAGGTTGATCGTGCTCGTCATCACCCTCCTCCTGCATTGCTGCGACAGTTGGCATCCTTTCCTCCTCCACACCGAGAGAAGCATTTCGTCCAGCAGTTCGCTTCACCTTACGGTGCGAGATGAGGGCATCAAATGTCAGAGTAGGTGGTGTCTCAACTCTTGGGGAGTTAAGGTCGATGTCATCACTATTGACTTGGAAGGTCCGGGCCCTAGAGGATTGTGAATCTTTAGCAAGTCCCTTGCCCTTGTCCTCTGGTTGTAATGGAATTGAAGGATATTTCAATTAAAAAAATAATGGAATTGAAGGATCGGCTGGGACTTGAGGGGATGTTATGGCAGATGTTGTAGCAGCAGGGGAGTGTGCAGTCGGGGTCTTTTATTTCTCTTGCAGAATAAGGTTGTGCTCAGGTTCAGGTGGAGGCTTTTGCTGCGGTGTGTGTTGCTATTGTTGAGGTACGAGCTCTGGTTCATGTTGCTCGAATATATGAACTAGGAAGTTGGGGAAGTTGTATGCATCGTCTGGTTACAACTCTCGAAAATTCAGCTGGAGGATCAAATCTCTTTTTTGTACGTAGTTCATGCAAGTCATGAACTTTCCATGGAGATTAGCCAATTGTATTTGAGTTCTCTCCACTGTAGCAGTTAGCGCAACTTCCTTTGCTGTAGCATTTTCTTTGAGGCATCAGGTTGACTAGATGCTAGAGCATCTTCCTCTATACCCATCAACTCAAGAATCTTCTTCAGAGCAATGCCCTATCTGCCCTTCACTTGGTAATCTTCGTTGTTTTCGAACAATCTCTGTTTCTGGAAGAGAGTTGTGATCAGGTAAGGGAAAACAATAGGGCTTTGTTTTCGCTTCAAGGCCGCATGTGCTTCCTCCAAAATAATTCTACCCACATTGCTGGGCCAGTTCTTCAAGATGGAGTATAGGAGTTGCAACCTTGCGAGATTCACAGTGGTGGTGTGGGAGGTCGACATCAAGTTCTGCTTGATGAAGTGCATCTAGATCTTTCCTTTGGGCTTCAAGGAAGTACGGTCGACATTTGTATTAGCCTCGTCCCAGTCTGTGTTGGAGAGAAAAAGATCATTCAATAGGAAATTTGGGCTCTACCCCAGCATTGAAGCAACGAACACTGAGTGCTCATCTTCATTACCGACCCCATAGAACTCGTTGATATGTTTTGTCGTGAATGGGATGGCATCTCCTCGTACATAGACCGTTTGTTGTCCCGGTCTTGTAAAGTGAGCGTAGAACTCCTTCACTAAGGAAACATTTATGGCCTTGGTGTCCTTCTTTGCATCAAAGTGGCGAGCAAACTTCTCTCACTTGTGCTCTTTTATTATTGTCGCAACTTGCTCTGCTAAGTTCTTGATGGTTGTCGTATCAAAAAGAAAACCTTTCTCTTGATGCACAATTTTTCCTTTAATTTTTTTGAAACGTTCTTTTACTGTGTCATTATCAAACTTTTAGATTTCGATTGGTCTTGTTTGGGCAGAAGCCCTTGAAGATTCGGATATGTTTTTGCATCTCATCATTGTTGAGGGAAGAAGGTTTCTTAAGAAGTATGAAGGTAGAAGATGAAGTTGTAGGAGAGGAGGATAGCTTGTTTTCTTTTGGAGAGAAGGAAGGGTAAAAATTAATAATTATGGAGTAAGAAGATTGGACGGCTAGGGTTATTGGGAAGATAAAAAGTTGTGATGGGAGGTTAATGTGATGGTGAGTGGAAGAGAAAAAAGGGTTTTATAATTAATAAAAAGGTAAAGAGGGTAAAAAAAAGGGGTTGAATTATAGCCAAACTCTTCTCCTTCTCCTTTCAAACTAACTGGATACATTTTCTTAGGCTTTTCCTCTTCTTCCTTTGTGGCCCAAATCAAATAATTCCAAAAAATTTTCCCTCCAAAGCTGCAACCTTGGTGCAAACTGCCTTTGTACGCATTCCTTGTGTTGCACAACTCCCTTGTGAACGCATAGTACTCTGAAATTGTACCTCCAAAATTGACATGTTGAAAAGAACAAAAAAGAGATAAAAGTAACACAAAAATAAAGATACCTACTTTTTATTCGAACTAAAATTAAAATGCTAAAGCAAATAAAAGGTAGGGATAGAAATGCTTAAGTATTTTGCAGACTTTGGTCTTCCTTGTCACGTACAATCGGAGCTCCATTATAAAGCTTGAGCCTTTGACCGTTGACCTTGAAGATTCGATCTCCACTAAGTGTTTTTATCTCTACAGCTCCATAAGGATAAACCTTATATATCAAGAATGGTCCTGACCATCTAGACTTTAACTTCCTTGAGAAAAGTTTAAGTCTCGAGTTGTAGAGTAACACTTGTTGGCCCTCTAAGAAATGTCATGACAAAAGATGTTTATCATTCCACCTTTTTATCTTTTCTTTATAAATCCTCGCACTCTCATAAGCATGGGATCGAAAATCGTCCATTTCATTTAGCTCCAAGAGTCGCTTTGCTCCAGCTAGCTTAAAATCCAGATTAAGCTTTTTGATAGCCCAATAAGCTTTGTGCTCGTGCTCTATGGGGAGATGAAAAGCTTTCCCATACACTAACTTGAATGGGGAGATCCCCAAGGGAGTCTTCTAAGCTGTCCTATATGCCCATAAAGCTTCGTCCAGCTTTGGAGACTAGTCTTTCCTTTTTGTGTTGATTATTTTCTCTAAAATCTGCTTAATTTCTCTATTGGAGATTTTAGCTTGGCCATTTGTCTGCGAGTGATATGCTGTAGAAATTTTTTTCTGACTCCATAGTTATGCAATGTCTTAGCAATGAGCTTGTTGTCGAAATGGGTGCCTTCATCACTAATTATGGCTCTAGGGACTCTAAATCTGGTGAAAATATTCTTGTGCAGGAACTTGAGGACTGTCTTTGAATCATTTCTGGGTGTAGCCACTGCTTTAACCCATTTTCTCACATAGTCTACAGCTAGCAAGATGTATAAATCACCATAAAATGACGGAGAAGGTCCCATGAAATTAATTACCCAAACATCGAAAAGCTCGATCTCAGGAATATTTTGCAGCGGCATTTCATTCTTTCTAGAGATGTTACCGGTTCTTTGACATCTATCACGTGCCTTGTAAAATTCTTGAGCATCCTTGAAGAGTGAGGGCCAGTAGAATCTAGATTGAAGGACCTTTGCAGCAGTCCTTGATCCACCAAAATGCCCTCCACACGATGTTGCATGGAAATAGAATAGAATATCTTTTTGCTCTTCTTCCGGAACACATCGTCCAAGTAATTGGTCAGCACATTGCTTGAACAAATACCACTGACAAGAAAATTAACTATATTTGCATACCAAGGTAATGTCGTAGCATATAAAATTTTCTCATCAGGGAAATTTTCTTCTATTTCGAAATCCTCTCCTAAGTTTTTTGGATTTTCTAGCCTAGATAAGTGGTCTGCAAATTGATTTTCAATTCCTTTTTTATCCTTTATTTCAATATCAAATTCCTGTAGCAAAAGTATTCACCTAATAAGTCTAGGCTTAGCATTTTTCTTAGTCACTAGGTATTTGATGGCAGAATGATCAGTGTGCACTATCACCCTAGTTCCTATAAGATATTCCCTAAACTTATCAAAGGCAAATACTACAACAAGTAACTCTTTATCAGTGGTAGTATAATTAATTTGTGCATCATTCAGAGTTCTACTTGCATAATAAATAACATGAAAAAGCTTACCTCTTCTTTGACCTAGTGTTGCGCCCACTACGTAGTCACTTGCGTCGCACATCAACTCGAATGGCTCAGTTCAATCGGGTGGTATTACTATTGGAGTTGAGGTAAATTTCTTCTTCAATTCATTAAAAGCGCTGTGGCATTTTTCATCAAAGACAAAGGATTGATTTTGCTATAGCAAATTGTAGAGCGATTTAGAGATCTTAGAGAAATCATTAATGAACCTCCTGTAGAAGCCAGCGTGTCACAAAAAGCTTCTAATTCCTTTGACAGTTGTTGAAGATAGTAGCTTCTCTATCAACTCAACTTTTGCTTTGTTAACTTTAATTCCTTTGTTGGAAATATTTTGCCCCAAAACCGTACCTTCGGTCACCATAAAATTCCATTTTTCCGAATTTAGTACAAGGTCGGCTTTTTCACATTGTTTCAGTACTTTTGCCAGGTTGTCTAAGCATTTTTCAAATGTTTCTCCTGACACAGAAAAATCGTCCATAAATACCTCTAAAAATTCTTCAACTATGTCTGAAAATATTGCCGAAATGCAATGTTGAAAAGTTGCTAGAGCATTACATAACCCAAATGGCGTTCTTCGAAAAGCATAAGTCCCATACGGGTAGGTGAAGGTTGTATTCTTGTTGTCCTCTAGTGCTATAACAATTTGGTTATACCCAGAATAACCATCGAGGAAGCAATAATAAGCCTTTCTCGTCAATCGATCCAGCATTTGATCGATAAAAGAAAGGGGGAAATGGTCCTTCTTTGTTTCTTTGTTCAGCTTCTTGTAGTCCACACAAATGCGCCAGCCTATGACTGTCCTTGTCGGGAGCAACTCATTATCCTCATTTGTGATTACTTTCGTGATACTTTCTTAGGAACACAATGTACAGGGCTAACCCATGAACTATCAGAAATTGGTTATATCATTCCTGCGTCCAACCACTTTATGATCTCTGTCATTACTACCTTCTTCATCGTAGTGTTCAGTCTTCTTTGGGGCTCAACAGAATTTCCATAGCATTCTTCTAGTAGGATCTTGTACATGCAGATCGTAGGACTAATTCCCTTTAAATTGGCCATAGTCCACCCTAGAGCTTTCTTATATTAAGATAATAAATTCACAAGACTAAGCTCCTGGTTAGGATATAAGCTAGAAGAATAATCATTGACAAAGTATTATGAGATCCCAAATAAACATATTTTAAATGTGGTGACAGTGGTTTCAAGTCTAGAGACGATGCATGTAATAATGATGGTTTCGGAGGAATAAATTTAGAGAACTCAATTGACTCGAATTTCATACCTGGCTTTGGCTTGAAGTAGCCAATTTGTCGTAGATCCAAATGAGCTTCTTCTTCTTCCTTATCATGCTCCTCCAATAGTTGTGCAATACCGGTAGCTAGGAATGGTCGTCCCAAGATGATGGGTGCTCTATAGTCCAATTCACAATCCAAAATCAGAAAATCCACCGGGAAGACGAACTTGCCTACTTTTACTATCACATCTTCCACCTTACCTTCGGTCGGACATGAGAATGGTCCACCAATTGTAAGATGAAAGTAGTAGGTCGTGTACTCCCTATACCAAGCTTCTTGAATATAAACTTGGTCATCAGATTGACACTTGAATCGAGGTCACATAATGCCTTGCCCACAAAATTGTCTCCTATCGAGCATGGAATGATGAAGCTACCAAGATCTTGTCTCTTCATAGGAAGCTCAGTCTTCCCAGAATAAAACCCAGATGTTATAGCAACTGTTTCAAAATTCTCAACTTTTCTTTTCTTTGTAATAATATCTTTCAAAAACTTTGCATATGAGGGCATTTGATCAATATCATCTAAAAATGAAATGTTTATATGAATTTGGTCCAGAATAATTACAAATTTTTGAAATTGGAGATCCTCTTTGTGTTGCTTCAATCGTTGAGGGAATGGCGGTGGGGGTCTTACGTCCTCTAGAGGTGGTACTGGTACTGCTTCTTTTGCTACAGCATCCGCACGCTTCTCACCAAATGCCTCAGTATTTAACTTTTCTCCAGTTTCTTCTTGAGCTGATTTTTCTTCTTGCTTCTCAGCTTCTTTTTGTTCCTGAATGAGGGTTTCTTCTTTCTCTTTTCTTTTGAATTGCTCCCCCGTGTTGATTTGTCTTTCACTCCTCAAAGTCAATGCGATGCATTGCTCCTTGCCATGATTTTTAGTGACTTCAATATCACTAGGCAGATTGCCTCTCGGTCTTGCTTGTAATGCTTGAGTTGTGACTTTGCAACAATGCTCCTTGGATCTCCAACAAATTGCCTTGATTAGACATAGTTGTTGAATTCTCCTGCAATAGTGCTTTCATTGATGTCATAAACTCCTTGGTAGAAGCCATGAATTCTTGCAGTGAAGATTCCAAAGCATTGTTGGGATTCTGATGAACTGATCACTTGTTGTCATTTTGCCATGGCATATTCCCTTGAAAACGGTGGACTCCTTGTTGTGTTGCCATGGGTTGCTGCCTACCCGAGCTCCTAGCTTGATTTGATCCTTGATTACCCCAAGAGAAATTAGGATAATGTCTCCACCCTGGTTTGTTCATGTTTGAATAGGGGTTGTAGGAATTTTTGTTGAAGTTTCTAACGTAATGAGCAGACACGTGAAGAGTTGCGTAGTCTTTGTCAAAGTGGTTTCCACTACAATGCACACAACTTACTACTTTAGCATCTCGTACTTCACTGGGTTGTTGAAGATTCTTCAACATATTTATGATAGCAAAAAGTTGTGCTGAAACAGAATCATTTACGTCGAGCTTCAGATTTCCTTGAGTTCTTCTTCCTGTTCCAAGTCTTGTAGTTGGAAAATGATAATCATGTTGGCTATTTTGTCCAAAATATCAAATGCTTTTTTTGGCAACTTATCCAGTAGTGTCCCATTTGCTAAAGCATTTAACATCATCCTTGTAGGTGCATTGACTCCATTGTAAAACATCACGATTTGAGTCTAGTCTTGAAAACCGTGATTTATACACCGTCTCAGCACGCTTTTATACCAATCCCAACGCTCATGCATCAACTCGTCATCCCCTTGTCTGAAGGATGCTATCTCATTTCGTAATTCTGTGTTCATGTTGAGTGGATTATACCTTGCCAAAAAGCTTTTGCACAAAGCTATCCATGACTCCAAAGAACCGGATGGAATACTATTCAACCACTCTCTAGCTCGGTCTCTCAAAGAGTATGGAAATAGCTTAAGCTTCAACACATCTTTATGAACTCCTTGTTGGCGGAATGAATCGCAAACCTCCAAGAAAGCACGAATATGTTGTCAAGCATACTCGTGCGGAGATCATCCAAATTGTCCGATCGAATTGAGCATATTAAACATCACAGGCCTGAGCTCAAAGTGTGTTGCCTGAATCTCAGGTGTCACTATCCCAAAATTGAGTTCATCCAAGATCGGTGCCAGGTGATCTTGAATAGCCCTTGGTCTTTCTAAAACGCCAACATTTGCTGCAGTATTTTGATTCTGTGGATCCTGAGGGTTGTTTCTGGGATAAAAGATTTGAAGGATTCTCGAGGATTAACTTTGGGCATCCACTAACCAAAAACCTAATAAGAAAAAAAAGATTAAACCAAAAATAAAAGACTCAAAACACAAAAAAATAAAAGATAAAAATTATGAAAACTGTTGGGATCGCCGGCACACCCCATGGCGCAGCGGAACAAAATTACGACGGTCTTTCTAGTGATCCATGTACGTTTAATCCGAAATCGGGAGGAAGAGATGCGATAACTTACATTGGGTTCCATGATAAACAGCAAAGACAGCAACAAGATCTGCTGCAGTTACGATCGTTCAACAATCGAATCTTTAGCCTCCACGAATATCGTCTCGGACTCTACTCAGTTCACCCGGTTGAGAGAGCAAATCTCGAAAAACTGTTTTTTCATGATTCTAGGGTTTGGAATTCAGAATTCTATATTATGGCTGCTAGACCAAAGATCCTTTATATAGGTGTAACCAAAGGTATAAGAGTTTGATTCCGAATTTGTTTATAGGAAACAATTACTTTAATTATTTCCTTAAATTACGGAATCTATATATTTAATTCGAATTTAAAAGGGATATAATTACTTTAATTATATCCTTTATTAAAATTCGGGATTAAATATATTCTTCTTATACTTATATATATTTTTGCTCCTTTTTCAACCATTGGGTGTGACCCTGTAGGCTCATTGTAACGTTAGTAGTAATATTAGAACAATTCTAATATTACAAACAATGAGTGACATCTAGCAATATATCATTGTCATCTAAGTTACAAGAGATCGTGATTCGATATATCATGTACGTGACCAACTATCTTAATGTATTATATCCTTTTTTTCCTTTTATATCTTTAATAGGCACAAGTCTTGGAATAGTCACACTTGTATAGCCTATTTTAATGTTTCTTGATATCTAGAGTGGACTACTTTTAATGAATAATTTGTGATATCTCATATCAATGTATTCAAGCATGGCCATGCATTTCTAGTCTCACTCAATCAAGTGGCCTTTGATATATTTTCCTATTATGTAGGAAGGACAAATCCTATCTTGATTATTCAGATCTCACTACATACATTGTAATATGTCCAATGTCAGTTTTTATAGTGTAACTAATTACGCGACACGTTTAACTGCATCAAAACATAAAACAACATATGTTGAGATAGTAATAATCTCAAGTCTAAGAAGTATACATATAGTTGTCACTATGAGCAATATCGTGACCGTCACATAATAATCCAAGATATATGCTCATAGTGGGTCAATCCAATATATTATTCTCTATTAATATATTCATGTATTAATTCTGACATCTCTATGTCAATGACAACTCATTGTCATCAATTAATCACATGTTAGTCTTAAGCGTATTATTATTGTCCATACCCATAATAATACTTGACTAAGGATCTTTTAATAATAATACATAGATTATTATATGGACCTTATTGTTTCTCAGTTTATGATATACATTGACACATATCTGAAAACAACAATGGCAATACCTTTATTCAATAAAATTGGTAAATAAAAGTATCCTTACAATCACCATTTGATTGGTCTTTGGGCATACTCTAACAAAACTATGATTGAAATTGCCTATTGCCTCAATCCCTGGCAACGACGCCAAAAACTTGGTGGATGCGTGTAGAGTGCTTAAAATATATATAATTCCCGTACAAGTATACACATCGAACAAGTAATAAAGTGTGTGAGTAAGATCGTTCCCACGAGGATTAGGTAGGTTATTTCAAAAATAGTTAACATACACAAAAGATAAGAAAATCATTTGTATGAACATATGCTAAAGCAATTCTACAAGTGTCACCAAAAATGTTGAAGCAAAATAAAGTTATCACAAAAATGCGATAGAAAAATAAACTGAGAACAGAGTAATAGATAAAGCTGCACAAACACAACACAAAGGAGAATTCAAGCTTAAGACAGGTTAGGCTTGTTATGGCAAAGATCTTACTTTTTATCCTAAAAGCTTATTGTTCTACTTGTTTAACAAGTGTTCGAAAGAGTTTGCTAAAAATTCCACCACTATCCCTAGTCAAAAGGCCTAACACTCGAAAATGCTACGGCATTACCTCCCAGTCTCAACCCTAAAACTTCTAATGTTGATAAAGTTTTTCCCTTTTTAGTCGTTGAAACTCTCCCTTATCCCTAAGGTGAGTTAGGATTCTGCTCCCACAGTAACCCCATTGTTCATGTTGGTCTAGCTTTGTTTATCCCTAGATCTAAGATTCTCGAACCCCTTAGCTACGACAATCTCTAGAGAGCTCTTACAAAACAAGGTTAAAGATAAAAGGTGTTAGCTTTCATGAACAAAACATTTAGATAAATACTGAAAACAGTAAACATTCATTCAAACAAAATAAAAATTATCCATAGCAAGCCTAAGCCATACTAGTTTAGTTCATGGCTAGGTTTAGAAAACTATTCAACTTGCGTTCTTTAAAAAAAACTCAACAACTTAGAAATAAGGTAAAGCAAAGTAAAGAGGAAAGAAGTCTCAAACGCTTGTGCCGTGAGGCTTTCCTAGCTTGTCGCTTCTCCTGAATTCTCACAAATCCATTGCTTGAAGCTCTCCAACAATGGTGGCTCGGCTTGAGGTTGGAGATGAAGGAAAGTGACCGCCTTTTATCTTTCTTCTTCCTCGTTGCTCTCTTCAAAGTTCACTCCTTTTTCTTTCTTTCTTTCTTGCTCCTTTTCGGCTATCTTGATACTATTTTGCTACATTTTGTGAAGGAGGGTCAGCCTTGTATATATATGAGGCTTCTAGGGTTTTGTGCCCTAAGGATGCAAGGAATATTCCCTAACATTTTTCTACAGAGAATGATAGCAAAATGAAGGAATTTACAGGAGAGGTGCGATTGGCCTAGAATTAACGCGTTAGAATAGTGGGCTGCAGATGTGTCCTATTTACCGTGCTATTTTGTCCGCCCACAATGCTATAGCATCATGAAGTCCGATCCAACACTAAAATATGCTATAACATCTCTTCCATCTTTTCGACTTTGCCCCAAAAAACTGCACAACACCACCAAACAAATACCCTTCAAAGCATCATCATTTTTTAAAATAAAAGAGAAAATAAAATAAAAAACTAATCTATTGTAAATGCAAGTGAAATGCAACTAAATGCAATGCAAATGATCTTGAAATCAAACAAAACCTTAAGTAAAAGGGTATAAAATATACGGTTTTTAGAGCATTAACACCATCCCAGAATCAGACTGTCTTGGGTCAAGAATATAAGCAAGATAAGCCACAGACCCATTCCTGATCTTCATTCAGAGCAGAAAAAACATTAGATAGATATCCTCTATGCTCACCGATAAGGGTTACCTCACGGTCATCAGAAGTCCTCAAGGTTGCCCTTTTATGCTCACAATCCAAAGTAACACGATGTGCTGACAGTCAATCCATCCCGAGTATCAAATCAACCTCCCCAAACGGTAACTTCATCAGATTATTCTGAAAGATTTCCCATTGAACTTTAAGAGAACAATCTTTATACACTTTGGTAACCTCAACAGGATTACCTACAAGACTATAAACTGACACTAAACTACTAGTATCCTCTATGGGAATTTCCAAGTATCCAGATACTGAACTAGAAACATACGAGTGTGTAGACCCATTATCTAGCAGTGCAAAAAAGGAAATAACATGAATAGAAAATGTACCGATAATAAAGTCCAGTTCATCCCAGTTCTCATGCCTCCTAGTACCATATACCAACCCAGGCTAAGATTCCCCTGATCTGGCTGATCCTCTAAATTTATTAACTCTACCTCTACCACTAGTACCAGATGCAGTAGATCTACCCTGACCTCTTCCTCCAGCAGGGGTCTAAACCGAATCTTGAGACTGACCCAAAGTTTAAATTGACTATGATGACATTAGACAATCCCTAAGATAATGCTTATAAGAACCGTAGCAGAAACAAGATCCACTCCGCATCTGACACTCTCTAGAATGCCACTATTTGCAAAAGGAACACTATGGCAATGCACGCGTACTCCAAGTATTTTGGTCTAGCATGTGAAGAACTCTGAGGCTCAAACTCATCTCTGCCCCTCCTCCTGGGCTGATATCCCTAAATATGTTGTACTGGTGCCGAAGGCTATCGTCTAGCTCGATCTTGGCCCTGAGATTCTAGTTGAATCCTCAAATTCTCATTATACTCGGTTATTCTAGCTCGCCGAGTGATCATCTTGTACTCAGTGTCATGGTGGGTGGCTACGACAATCTTGATCGGCACCCGAAGTCCTTTCAGAAAGTACTCATTTTTGTTTCTTAATCGTAACAAGCCCAAGAGCATACTATTGCAAACGTAGAAACTCTATCTCATAATCATTGACATACATATCATTCTGTTTTAAGTTCAGAAAATCATCAGGGTCTTTGCCAGGTACTTAGGCCTAACATATCGATCCTCAAAAGCCTGCCGAAAAAACTCTTAATTGTTTTGATCGGCAGCAGTAACTCTCTCTTCAGCCTCACGCCAGTTAAGGGCTTCACCCTATAGTAAAGATATGACTGCCATCAATTTCCTATCAGAAGGATATTCCATCTCAACAAATAGACGATGTAAATTCTTTAGCTAGTGCTCTACCTTTATTGGATCCGTACTAGTCTTACCGTCAAACATCGTCATACCAATAGCCAAAAACGCAATAGATATGGTTTTCCTAGCACCCTCAGACTTTCGAAGATATCAGAGTAGCTCCTTCTAAATAGCCACAAAATACAAGCCAATAGACTCACTGTCTCTAGAAACATATGATCCCTCACATTGGATTGGCTGATCAACTTCGGCTTGCTGAGCCACAGTTTGAACCTCAGGTTGTTCTTCCCCTCCTATATCTTGAGCTAAACTTTGATCACGTGGCAAATTCACAGGAGGAAGAACATAACTCGCGGAAACAGCAGAACGACCTCGGCCACGACCTTGATCATGACCTCTTCCGGTCGCAAGATATGTAATCCTACAAGGTGGCATAGTAGTATATCTAGAGAAGGATAGACAAAATCCTATATAAGAACCGATACTTGGAGTACTTATTTAAAATAATTCAGAAAATTTAAAATACGAGTAAAATCGAGAATCAAGATTATCAAATTGGATTAAAAAAATCATTTTCGGGTCAAAATCATTTTAGACCTCACAATTTGTGGGTTGAACCGAGCTTTGATACCATTAAATGGAACCCCTAAATTTAACCTAATTTCATAGATTAAAACTTAGGGTTTACGTTATTAAAACTTGTGACTCAAGTTAGGTTTTCATTATTGAAATTGATGAAATCTGATAATTTAATTAAATCAAGAATAACTAAAATAATGATAATACAATAAAACATAATTTTAAAAGTTCAACCCAAAATTGTAACAACAAATCAAAAATCCAAATAAATATTTAAATTCCATTACAGAAAATATTAACTGAAATAAAAAAATCTAAAACATTCACTACAACAAAAGAGGTTTTTTGCGGCATTTTTTTAATTCTATAGTGGCGTTTTAAAGTGCTGCTAAAAACGTTTCTGGCGCATTTTTAAGCGCCACAAGAAACACCGCTAAAACCAGCGACGCAATAGTTTGCGGCGTTTTTGAACAAAAAAGCCAGAACATGTCCATATTTTTAGCGGTGTTTGTCTCCGCTAAAGAACGATTTTATTGCAGCGTTTGTCTTTTCAAACGCCGGTAAAAGAAGGGTTTCTTGAGGCATTTTTAAACATAAACGCCACTAAAGAACGGTTTTCTTGCGGCATTTGTCTCTACAAACGCCACTAAAGAACAATTTTCTTGCGAGGTTTATCTTTTCAAACGTCGCAAATAACTCCATATTTAAAAAAATTAGAATCAAAATATAAATAATACTTTTTAATAATCAAATAACGAATAAACAAAAATACAACTTTCTCTTCTATAATTGTTCTTTGACATACAACAGAACAAATATGAGGGAATCAAAGAAATAATAAATATGGTGGAATCAAAGAAACAACAAACATGGTCAAATATTATATGTTAAAAAATAACATTAGGTAAAGTACATTTTAAGAACATCAAACAGACAAGGCTTCTCTAATTCTGATTGAATCAAAATATGGTCTATTAACCTTCATCACAATCAAGGGATATTGTTTTACCATAGACATTACAGAAGAATTATATGACTACCTTCTTAGCATCAGGATTAGTGATCTCTTTTGAAATGTCATCATATCCTTATGATAAGTCAAACACGAGATTAGCTTGCCACATGTAGCATAAGAAAATCAAAGGAAGGGTTAAGATGTTACCTCTGCCTTTTTGTCTTCAGGATCAGGGATGTATTCCTTGTCATCCCAATCTTCAGGCTGCCATCATGCAAGGTAGTTAGTTGAAATAGTTATATCCAATATTCATATAAAAAACCAAAATTACATTAAGTGTGACCAACTACCTTCTTGGCATTGGGATCCTTGATTTTCTTCGGTGGGAGAAGATCCTAATCAGTGTAGCTACCCTTTTGTTTCTCAACATTACTCTTTACATTATTTTTTTATCACTGAGACCATATGAGAATTTGGAAAGGAAAAGATAGATGCCTTGTAGTGTACCAGAATGAAATTGAGCTGCTTGTAGTCTTCCTCCAATAATTTGGTCTGAGAATCACACCCCAAAAGAGTATAATTAGGCAAATAATCCTCACTTCAAAGATGCTATGTATGTATGTGCTTGTCAATTAAGCAAATCAACAATAACTCTATCACAAAAAGGCTTATAGTGCTTTTAATTAACATTGTATGCTTACATTTTTCTATGTCTAATAAAGATATCCATCTGTACGAAAGAATAAATATATAAATGAGACTTAGACCCTTTATCTTCCTTTTTTTTTAAAAAAAAACTTCTCAGATTATTATTTAAAAAAATACTAACATGCTTACCACAAACATAGGTAAGGCCATTTTCAAGGGAATTCTCTATGGCCATCAACTCTTTGTAAGACAAAGAGGTGATATCCTCGCCTTTCAAATGCCTGTGGAAAACACTTTAACAACTAAGAAACAAAACAACAGAAATACCAAAGAAACATATATGGAAAAGTGTGTCTGTGTGTACATATGTATTCATACATACTTGAGTTCAATCTGCATGTTGTCATTCTCTTTCTTGATTTTATCAATTTCATTACTCAGATTCTGCATAGGTTTTGTGTGTTTGTTTTAGAACAACAATAAGAACAATCATATCTAGACATGAGCTTACAATTAATATGCCGATTCAATTTGTGATTTAGCAATTAGTCAAAAGGGTGAGAAAGAGAATCAAGCTTGATATATTACTTAGTCGAAGGACTGCAATACTGAGCATCTTCCCAGAAGAATCAATGAAGAATCAATACTTAGTCGAAGGTAACATCGATGTTTGTTAGCATAGGTTTAACCACAGGGCCAAACATAATGCTGCACCCAATCAACATAACAAAAAGTCAGTAAATCTATAATAGAATGTTTTAGAGATCATAGGATAAGAAAATAAAACATGTATGGGGTTTCACCACCAAATTTTTTATGGTCAATGTCACCATTAATCAGTTTCATATAGCCACCACCACAATCAAGCTTCTGCTCATGCTTGACAGAGAATTGGAATACTAGAGTCTTTCTATTGTTGTTAACTTCATGAAACTTAGCCGAAATAGCATAGAACCTGCTGTCTTCACTGGTTTGAATACCTGCACAAAATATGAAGCCATTAGTAAATCTTGAAACAGAGGAGTTAAAAGCTACATTCATCAAGTTCCGAGCTATGAGTAATCTAGAAGGTTACCTTTTTCATTAGGATTGCCATTCCATTTTCCAGCAGTCTATACTCCTCTACAATTAGAGATAATTGAAACACGAGACTAATTCACTTCCATTTCATAAAAGAACTCAAATAAATTTCCAAGAATATGAAAACAGATTATGCACAGCACAATCAAAGCTAAGAATGTTATCAATTCCTAATGCTTTTAGTTGAATATAAGAATACAAAGATTAACACCAAAAACACTATAAAAGATTAAATCATATCTCGCTAAATACTTATAAAATAATAGATCTCAACTAGCTTTTAACATATTACATGAAGGAAGCACCACAGTTAAAGTTACACAGGCACTTTAGCAACATATATATGATCCAGAGAAATCGGCAATAAATCTAAATACCTGAATAACACAGGAAAAAAATTTGCACTTTGGATCTCTAGAATTCCTTGAATAGATATTTCATTGAGAAAATATTAACAGAAATCAAATTCCTTGAAACATACCTGGACTGAAATCAAATTTAAAAAACTACAAGATTAAATTTAACGAACGAACGATACTTTAAAGTTAAAAAACGAAGTAAAGATTCGAGCGAAGAACAGTAAACAACAAACAATCTAACTTTAAGCATAAAATAAAGCTAAATTTAAAGAAAAAACTAAAAAAACTAAGAAAATGAAAGAAACATTTGAGATTAATTCGAAGCTCCCAAACGACGATGGATCAGTGGATTACATGGGTTCGAATGCTTAACTGCTCTTAGACGATGAACGGAAGGGCAGATCGGCGAGTGGTGACTAGGGTTAGGTTTAATATACATTGGCAAATACGTCGACGGTGGCGGTGAAGGGCACGTAGGAGTGGTGGGGTAGATCGGGGGTGAGAATAACTTTGAGGGAGTTGAAAGGCCGGGGGGAAAATTTTAGATTAAAAAATATATATGTTAAAAGGATTGAGTTGATTGTTTTTAATTTTTATCGTTTAGATGTAGAAACACAATAGGTACTCATCCTTTTTATAAAACATGAGGGTGATTTAATTTTAAGAGTTACTTTAGAATAAATGGTTAAGATATGGGTTTGTCAAGCTATGGGTTAGAGGTTCAAAACATTACAATCTCATTTTTTTAAATCATATTTTTAGTGGAGTTTTAGGGAAAACGCCACTACAAACCCATATTTTTTTCAGCGTTTTCAGCCTTAAAAATGAAACTTTGGGTTCGAATTTCGAAAAATGGACCGTGCCATCAAACTCATGACATCAAAAAACATAAAGTGGGATCGGGTCGGAAAAAATCAACGCTGACGTTAGCACTAGTCAATGCAGACGTTAACATTAGTCAACACTTACGTCAGCAATTCAACGCTGAAGTCAGCAGATGACGTCAACAGTGACGTTAATGGTGTTCGGGTCATGGTTCGGTTCACGGATCACGGGTCAGATCAAATCTCGGATCAGTTCTAAGATTTTTCAAGAAAATATGGGTTTTCCAAATTTTCTAGGAAAGTCTAGAAATTCTAGAAATTCCCAGAAACCCAGAATTTCAATTCTTAAATTCGAACACCCCCTTTCACCTTCGATTCAAAATGTTTTTAACACCAAAACAAAACTAGATTCGATACATAATAACCCATAACTAAAAACACATCTCCCTTGAACTCAGATTAAAACAAACGAAAATAAAAAGAACAAGAAAGCAGAGACTTACTAGAGAGATTCGGAATATGGTTCAGAGAAAAGAATTTTGAATTATGGTTTGGGTTACACAACAAAACAAAAGAACGATTGAAAGGATTAAAAACGAAAACAAATCAAAATTAAAGGAATTTAATTCCCCAAGCTGAAATCAGAAACGAAAAAAAGAGGAACTATTACAATGAAAATTGGTCTAAATACCCATCAAAGGTCTACAGTTTTAAAACTTTTCAATTGGGCCCCTAGATTTACAGAAATTGCAATTAAGCCACTAAAAAACTCCAAATCCCAAGGTTTCGAAATAAGGATTTTTATAGGATTTAGGTTTTTTATTTGGGAGAAAATTATGGTGTTACACGAAATCTCGAGAAAGATTAAGGAGGACGCAAAATTGTGGGGTTGTTGTTACTTCTTCAACTACAAGTTATGCTAGTGCTAAGGACAATCATCCTGTGGAGGGAGATGTTGAATATTATGGAATTATTACCGAAATTATTGAGTTGGATTATTATTGCAAACGGAAGGATGTGTTATTTCGTTGTGATTGGGCTAATGTAAATAGTACTCGAGGAATTGAAAAAGAACAATTTGATTTTACAATTGTGAATTTTTCTCGATTAATTCATATTGGTCAACAACTGATGGACGAACCATAAGTATTCCCTTCTCAAGTCAAACAAGTTTTTATTCTCGTGATCCAAAAAGGATGGTTGATATGTTGTACTCCTTAACACCCTTAGAGACTTGATTGATATCAGAGATGAATGCAGAGATAACTTTGAAACAAGATCAGAAATTTTGCCTTTTACAACACAAAACTTAGATGGAACATGTTGTACTTCTAATTCACAGTTTCAATGGGTTCGAGACAACATAAATAAAGATTTTAATGAAAATTAACTACATATTGTAGTAAGATTTTTATTAGGCATTATTAATTTTTTATATTAATATGGATGAAGTTTATACTTTTTGAAAAACACATACATACATTAATAGTATTGTTGTCAATACTTACTTTTTTTGTTTATTACAGGTATTATGCCTAGGAGGAAGTTAAATAGCTTAAATATTGTTCAAGTTCCTCGAATAGAGAAAGAAACAAATGAAGATGATTTATGGGACGTTAAACCAGCAAGAGGATCATTCACTTGACAAAGGTGGGAGAATGTAAAAACATATATCAGAGAAAGATTGGACGGATATGTTGCATCCATTCCTTGGTTACAAAAGTGTGCACAGTGTGAGGTGATCTCTGAATTTGCTTTTTAAGTCAGATCATTATTAGCTATTAATGAATACGGATAGACCTTTGAGACATTTTTTAGACAAGGGGATTATTTCAAGTTTGATAAATATTGAGCACAATATGAGGATTGTTTACAATTGGTTAGTGCAGTCTGGGATAATGGGACCGATGAAAGTCTAAAAAAATTACAGATGGATGGTTCGAAATTGAGAATTTGGCAGCGAAGGAAAAGATTTTTTGAGATAAAAAAAAGAAAAGAGCTTGAAAAGAGACAGAGATCTAGGGTGAGTTGTCCAAAAGAGGGAGACAAAAATACTGCTTTCTTCCCTTCTAAGGCTAATGGAAGAAAAAAGAAGAATCATATAAGAGGTATTCAAGATGAGAATGGGTTGTGGAAAGAAGGAGTGGATCAGGTGTTTGAAGTGGTAAAACATTTCTATGCTAATCTTTTTCAATCTAATGGAAACACTACCTCGTCCCAAATCTTGAATGTTGTTGAGACATGTATAACACCAGAGATGAACTCCAAACTTTGTGCTGACTTCACGGAGGAGGAAGTAAAGCTTGCTTTTCTTTAGATACACCCCAACAAAGCCCCTGAAATAGATGGTATGACAGCTTCTTTCTTTCGTTCCTTTTGGTATTTACTTGGCTATTACTTTGTTAATCTTTTTTTAAATTTATTAACTGACATTATTGATATGTCCGAAGTAAATAAAATTGTTTTTGTTTTAATCCCAAAAGTAGAGAACCCTATCCTTATTAAACATTATAGACCTATTAGCTTATGCACTGTAGTATATAAAACCTGTTTGTAATGTTGAGAATCCATCATCCCTGTTTGTATTGCTGAGAATCAAAGTACTTTTGTTCCTAGGAGATTACTTTCAGATAACATTATGGTTGTCCAAGAATTATTACATTTTCTAGAGAGTTATAAAAATGGTCCAAACAAAGGTGCTGCAATTAAACTTGATATGGAAAAAAAGCATATGACAGATATGGTAGAATAGAATTTTTCTGGTTGAAGTTATGAGGGAAATGGGTTTCAAGCAAGGTTGGATTAATTTGGTCTTGAGTTGTGTCACTTCTGTTACTTATTGTTTTCGTATAAATGGTTGTGTTTCTGAATTCTTTAAGCCTGAAAGGGGGTTAAGACAAGGGGACCCTTTATCACCATATTTGTTTTTGTTCTACACTCAAGGTTTATCAGCTTTACTTCTGAAAAAGCAGGCTGAAAACAAGATAAAATGGTTAAAGTTAGTAGAAGTGGCCCAAAGGTCAATCATTTACTTTATGCTGATGATTGCTTATTATTTATAAAGAATTCGACTCATGAGGCTAAACATCTTAGGAACTCCTTACTTGAATATGAGAGAGTGTCGGGATAAAAGGTTATAATGTAAATAAATTATACATTTATTTTAGTAATGGAATATCTCAAACTTGTAAACAAGAGATTATGAATTTTCTAAATATGAGGGTAGAAAAAGATATGCGTGTGTATTTGGGTTTACTTTTGATTGTTGGAAAGAATAAACAAAAGCTTTGGGATTTTTGAAACATAAAGTAAATAAAAGAGTTATGGGATGGACAAACAATTTACTTTCTTATGGAGGGCGAGAAGTACTTCTGAAAGTTGTAGCTCAAACTTTACCTTCGTTTGCTATGATGTTTTTTTATTTTAGCAAATTGCATCATTGATCAAATTGTTATAGCTATGAGAAATTTTTGGTGGTCAGAGAAAGTAGAGGAACGAGGTTAGACACATGTTGCTTAGAAGAAATTATGTAGACCAAAACTAGATGGTGGTCTTGGTTTTAGAGACCTGAAGTTGTTCAATATTGCCTTATTGGGTAAGCAAGTGTGGAGACTGATTACAAATAATGATTCTTTGAGTTTTAAAGTTCTATCAGCAAAGTATTTCTCCAATGGTATGATTTTAGATGCAAATTCAGGTGACAAACCTTCTTTCATATGGAGAAGTATTTATATAGTAAAGGAATGTCTTAAAGATGATTTTCATTGGAGAATAGGAAAAGATAGTGAAATTAATTTATTTAATGACAAATGGGGAGGAGATAAGGTTTTAAACATTATTGGTTCTTATATGCAAGCTATCAATCTTATCAAATGAAAAGAATTTATGATACTAGGGAGAAACAAATGGGATGAAGAGAAAGTTAGGGAGGTGCTCACAAGTGAAGATGCAACAATAGTTTTAAAATGCCTTATTGTTAAATCCACTGAAGATATTTTGATCTGGTCGTATCACCCTTCCAAAGTTTATATAACCAGATCTACACACAAATGGTTGTTGGATCAGAATAGATCAAACAGTGATGGATCAAAAATATGGAAAGAAATAGCAAGATTACACACCCTCCCTAAAATTAAAATTTTTGGATGGAGACTTGATTATGAAGCTATTCCTACAAAACGAAAAATAGTACAGGTTGGGATTGGTTATGGTCTTTGCACGTTATGAGAGATTGTTCTATGAAGAATAAACGTTGATGCACGCTTGATAACTCCGCAAAAAGGCTATATTTTAAGCCTTTTCACTTAAGTTATTGAGTGCCTTTAAATACATACATGAGCATTTAGTTGCATATAGGATCATAACATTGCATGTAGTTTCTAGTTATGCCTTGGCATTTTTGGTGTGGCAATAGGTGTTATTTTACGGGGAAGGTCATGCTTTTGGTTGATGTTGTGCAGGTAAAGCAAAGTGGGAAGTAGAGGAAATTTGTAATGGCATTCGTAGAAGGATAGCGATGGGAGAATGTCGTGGCAAATCTAGAGACCTATTGTGCTGCACTAAAAGACAAGAAGATATTTTGAGAGGAGTGTCAGCTGGTGCCAATACAGGCTGACCACAGCCACCACAGTTGGGGACCACAACCACCTTAGTAGGGGACCACTTTCACCATGGCAGAAATGTCATCACGTGAACAAGGGTGCAAAGGGACTTTTCCCTAAACCCTAGGGTTTTCAGCCCCCTTTTTAAGCCATGGTGACCTACGAAAAAAGGCCTTTTTTGGAGTTAAGACACGAAAAATGAGGGACCTTTGGAGCTGTATGCAGCGGAGGAAAGTCTCTACCTTTCTTCCCTAACTTTAGAAACATCTGTCGAATAAATAGACACCATAATAGCTAAATGTTCGTAGGAGTGAGGTTAAGAAGTCCATAGGAACTCCCACCAATCATTCCCAAGAGAGCTCATCAATAGAGGGTTAGTACAACATATTACTTAATCGTGTTCTTGCATCCTGTTTTTGCCTCAACATTTACAAACTGCTTCCACTGTTTTTATTTTATTTTCTTGTAATCACACTACATACTCTACACACACCACTTCCATACTTTTATCGTGCCATCACCAACCATTCCATTTTGCCTTGGTATATTTCAGTTGCTTGCATTTTAAAATTGTCATAGCATTTCGCC
Source organism: Abelmoschus esculentus (assembly GCA_035048815.1). Taxonomy (NCBI): domain Eukaryota; kingdom Viridiplantae; phylum Streptophyta; class Magnoliopsida; order Malvales; family Malvaceae; genus Abelmoschus; species Abelmoschus esculentus. Next base: position 419,735 of record JAUCBN010000061.1, on the reverse strand, counting down.
ATCACATTTTCACCGTACATATCCATTTCCATCTATTTATATTTTTATTTTTATTTCCTTTTAGTTAGTGACACCTTTTTGCCTTGAAAAGATTGACTTGCACGTTAACCCAAATCCTCGTGGGAACAATAGTCACCCTTTATTACTTGTCTGATTGTGTATAGTTACACACATGTGTTGGCCTAATTTATAGAACAACACGGACAACACCAACGCTATGAGAGATTGTTCTATGGTTCAAGAAATTTATGCTTTATGTAGTTTCACTTCTACTCTTCCTTAGGGTTTTTTTATAGTTGTAAATTATGGTCGGAAGCTACATTGAATTCCTTAGATAAAGAACAATTTGCTTTTCTTCTTGTTTTGTTATGGAATATTTGGCATAAGAGCAATCATTGGGTTCATCAAGGTGTTCTAATCACTACCAAGATGGTAGTGGACTACTCACAAATCCTTGTTGTAGATTTCTTGTAGGCAAATGAGCAGACTACTCCTATAATTTCTTGTAGCAGATCAATAAGGTGGTTAAAGCCTAGTGGACAAATGGTGAAGATTAATGTGGACGTAGCTTTCATACTAAATAATTTAAAGGCTATTGTCGGCATAATTGCAAGGGATAAGAATGGTTTAATGATCGATGGTTGGGCAGATAAACTACGTGGTGTCCATACGGCTGAACTTACAGAAGCTTCCGTATTTGTTGCTGGAATCAAAATGACAATTGAAAATGGTTGCGAACCAGTTCAAGTGGAAGGCGATTCTATGGCTATAGTGAACAAGTTAAAGGCTACTACTCTTGACCTCTCGATTGCTACTAGTTATCTTCATGAAGCTCATCGTGTAGTGCATTCTTTTCCTTTTATTACTATTGCACATGTTAATAGAGAAGCAAATAAAGCTGCCCATACTCTTGCACATTGGGCACTAGTGTTGGATGACCCGTTTTATTTCTCGTTTAATGTTCCTTCTTGTATTGAACCGATTGTTTTGGACGATGCTATTTATGGATAAGTATTATATTTGAATTTTTAAAAAATATATATTTTAATAAGTTTTAACTTGAGATATTTGATATCTAGGTGGAAATGGTTGAAGGCGCAAGACTAGAGGGCGGATGACTTTGATGGAGTTGTACGATCTCCCAATTGGAGAACGTATGAAAGTTTCAAGAAACGATATCGGCCAACCTATTGGAGCATAAGCAGGTGTTTTGGCAAGTTATTTAGGCATTGTTGCACGCAATGCTTCAATTTTGCCAATCAATTATGAGTCATGGCATCAGATGCCAAATAGTAACAAAAACCAAGCTCTAGATCTTGTTAAGGTAATAATATTATTATAGTAGTTAATTCATTATATTTAAATAGTAATATTTATGTTTGTTTTGATTGTGTAATTTTTAGGATAAATTTTCTTGAGGGGTCTTAGACGATTATGTGAAGCACGCACTAGGAAAGAAATGAAGAGACCATAAAAGCTTCTTGAGGAAGACATACTTCAAGAACGATCTTAGCCTTCAAGAGACACTTTAAAATATTCCCCCAAGAATACTACGGTATCAATGGGAAGATGCAGTCATGTTTGGGAGTTTAACAAAAGGAGAGGTAACATTTACAATTTGTAAAAATAACACTATATCATTATAATTTAAAGTTTAAACATAATAAAAATTGGAAAATAAATAGGATCGAGAGTGCATCGGAGTTGCTAGTAGAAAAAAAAATTTACTCACAAAACAGGGACAAATAGCTTTACTCGTATAGCTAATGAAGAGGTATTCTTTTTTTTCTTAAAGATTATTTTTACTTGTATTACATTAAAGTTAATATTCATTTTTATTATATTTTGTAGCTTGTTACGAATGGTACTAACATTGGACGGGTAAAGTTCTTTGATATTACTCACACACAGAAAAATAGCTCTCCAATGAATCCTGAAGCTGAAGAAATTATGATATATTCATTGCCCTTAAAATTGTATTATGTTTTAAATAATATTTTCATTTACTATGTTTTCATAAATAATTATCAGATGAAAATGAAGAAAAAAAGGACAGAGTATGAAGCTACGGCTTCAACTGATGGTTGTGCTAATATAGCTGATATCGAAAATCAAGTTTTTGCTGATGTTTTGATTCCTGAAAGATATGAATGAGTGCGCTGTCTAGGATCATTCTAACCCCAACAAAATATTTTGGATCAAACTCATCTTAGTACATGTCATCACAAAGTCAGTCTTTTCAAGCGGAAGTTAATCTTTTAAAACAACAATTAACTCAATTTCAAGCCATCGCGACCATTTTAAAACCGAAGTGTGTAAAAATAGTCTGACGAGTTAGTTTAAAAAAATCGAGTTTTACTGCTTTTAAGTGTTAATTATAAAAGTCCTAATACTTATTTCCCAAAAGTCCTATTCTTTATACCAATTTCCCACTCGATTATTGTTAATAAAGGACAGATTTAATGGCAATACTCGATAATTCTGCTTATTTCCATATTTCAGCATCCCAATACTTAATTCATGAATTTATCTATTATTTGGCATAAAACAGGTACGGTTAATGGTTTCTTCTCTTAGACAGGAAACTACCACATAGGTAATGCCAGATAGCATGATGGATGCTGGAAGCTGAAGCTGAAATGCAGATAAGCACCTGCCTCGGCAGCACTCTGATGCCCCGGCAGCATGTGAGGCCGCGGCAGCACCTGAAGTGCAAATGATGATATGATAGGAGATTTGAAGAGAAAAATAAGGTGGACGTTTTAAGACAAGAGGCATAGAAATCGGAGCTGAGGAACACACGGAAAGTCAAGGTCAAAGGCCACGCGGGAAAATAATCCTTATAGGAATAAACTAGGAAATAAAATAAATATCTTTTATTTATGTACTTAACTTGTGCTTTACTCCAAGTTGTATTCCTACTTTGGAAAAGTTTGCCCTAGGCCAAGCCTATATAAACCATAGCCTATGTAGAGAGGAGGATATCTCGAAATCAAGTTTCATAGAAAAACCCTAAACTCCTTCATCGTCCCCTTGGGGTTTAGGTTAGTTTGTGGAGTAGTTGTGGAAGAAAATTGTACTTTGTTTCTTGTTTCATGCAATAAAATTATCAAGGTTTACTTATCCTTTGTTATTCCTTGTTAAGTATGGTGTTTCAATCACGAAACCCTAACTCGGACTAGGGATAGGTTAAGAGTTTCAGCGGCTAAAAGAAGTGTGAGATTGGTTGGTGAGTATAATTGGTTCACGCCGGGAGGTATCATCAAGGACAAGTCATCAACAGCACTCTGACTTAGGGATAAGCGGAGTCATTCAAGGACACTTTGCCGAACTTTGGTAAAGTCTACTGTCGCGTGTCAAAAGTGCGCATTCAGTGCAAGTGGACACATCGCAAGTAATAAGTGATAAGTATTTATCGAGTTATCACCTCCTCAGGTACCGGTATACTTAATATGCTTTCTTTATCTTCTTGCTCTGTAAAAAAATAAAAACACAAGTGAAAGGGTGTGATTTATTAAACTAAAATAATTGAATAAAATAAAAGGGTCGAAATATCAGAGAGAAAGATGGGCCAGGATCCAGTTGTATTGTATTGTGGACTTGATTGTCTTGTCTTTATCCAATGCAATCGCATATCTCTGCCTCGGCAGCACTACAGTTTACTGCCTGGGCAGCGATAACGCTGTCCGCCGCGGCAATCCCTTGCTCGTGCGCAGACTTTACCAAAGTTCGGCACAGTGTCCTTGAATGAATCCGCTTATCCCTAAGTCAGAGTACTGTTGATGACTAGTCCTTGATGATACCTCCCGACGTGAACCAATTATACTCACCAACCAATCTCACACTTCTTTTAGCCGCTGAAACTCTTAACCTATCCCTAGGCCGAGTTAGTATTTCGCGATTGAAACATCGTACTTACCCCTTTCGTGAATCTAGCTCTCCCGAGCTTAGATAAATGGATCACTTACAAACTTCCCTCCCGGGCTTGAATGCAAGAACAACGAATAACAAAGGATAAGCAAACCTTGATAATCTTTATTGCATTGAATGAAAGATAAAGTACAATCTCCTCTCACAAATACTTCACAACCTTCACCTAAACCCTATGAAGGTTTTAGAACATGATGGAGAGGAAAGAAACAAGAGTAGAAGTCGGCTCTCCCTAGGTATTTTCGATTACTAGTACATTGGGTGGCTAGGTCTTTATATAGGCTAGACCTAGGGCAAACCTTTCCTAAGTAGAATACAACTTGGAGTAGGGAACAAGTCAAGTACATAATAATAATATATTTCCAAGTTTGAATTCGGCTAAGGGGGCTTTCCCGCGTGGTCTTCCTTTGGGCTTTTCCTTGTGCTAGTCAGCTCCGATTCATGGGCTTCAAGTCCAGACATGTTCCTTGGATTTTTGTCTTTCCATCGCCTATCACTTTGCTTCCTGCTACTGCCTCGGCATCAGGTCTTGCCTCGGCCTTGTCTCTGCCGCGGCACTGGTTCTCCTGCACAGATATGAAAACGCAGTAAAACGTGCCTTTTTCTATAAATAGTATCCATTTAAGTATAACTTCTAAATATATCACATTAAGCATATGCATTGGTTCAAGTGGGCGAATATTTGGTGATAAATGCCGATAAAAGGAGTAGAAAGTGATAGTGTGTTGAGCACTTATCATACCCCCAAACTCGAACTATTGCTTGTCCTCAAGCAATGCAAACCATAAATTTGCCGAACTCTACTCTCTCTTGGTCTTACATGTCCATCTATTCTCCCCACCATAGCTAGGCCTATCTTTAAGCCTTAACCATTCGGCTACCTAAGAATTTACCTAGAAACAAACTATAGGATTTGTGAGTGTGTGCGTTTTTGTGGACAAGTTGATTAGAGGCTTTCTTAGATAAACTCTAAGTTCAAGACAAATAGACATTGGTTAAGTCTTCTCTTCTTTTCCAAACCCCAAATCTTGAGCCGGTTTCGGGCACCTCAAAGACTTGTGTTTTTCTTTTCACTAAAAATCTTTTTGTCTTTTCTTTTTGATATTCCTTAATACATACTAGAGCCAATTTTGGGCACCTCTAGCATGAAGAAGAGATTTTCTAGAGCCGGTGGTAGGCACCTCTAGTTACTTTTCCAAAAATCTAAGTCTTTATCACCTAAGTTCATTAAAAGAATTCCTATAATTCACAAGTCCCAAAAGTGTTTAAGGTTCTTCCTATAGTAAGCTTCTAAGTTTTCATCCTTAAGCATCCTAAGGTTAAACCCTCTTAACAGAACCTAAACATGGTAAGGAGAAAGATTTTTATAGCCTTAAAGAATAAACTAAGGCAATACTAATGATGAGCAGTGCAAGAGTGTAGGCAGTTAATTCAAGTAATGCGGGGAGCATAAAAATTAAAAAAATTTCACTAGAATACTCCCTTTTTTGGCACGGCCACGGCAGTAGATTGCTGCCTTGGTAGTGAATCTGCACCCCTAAACTCAAACCAAGCATTGTCCTCAATGCTTTATATTTGGAAGGAATAAACGGCAAAACAGAATATGAATTATATGCAGCAAGGAAAGATAGTAAAAGCAATTGAATATTGAAATAAAGGACAAAGAATTTTAGAGCGACTCCGAAGAGCTGCTCGTAACAATTTTTCTTCGTTGCTGAGATGCCATGTGCTTTGTCCTTGGGGAGGGCGATGGTTGCGCCTTTGCTTGCCTCGGCGGCTGGACTCGAGTGGGTGGGGTTCTATGCATCGGGGCTTCTACTTCTTCTCCCTCTTTAACATCCGCCATTTCTTCGGTTATCATCACGTTCGTTCCTCCTCCCATCGTAGTGGCTCCTCCGGTGTGGTGTGTGCTTGGGCCGGCGGCAGTAGAGCCTTGGTGTACATAAGCATCTATCTCGGCGTATAGACTGCCCATGATAATTGGCGATCTTGGTGGAGTGCTGAAAACGGCTCTCCGCTTGGATGGCCTTCGGCTGACAGATGAGGCCGCGGCAGAATCTGCTGGCCTTGATGGTCCAGCAGCCTGGTATTGGGGCTGAGGGTCCAGATGGAAGAACGGTCGCGGTCCTCCTGGGGCTGGTGTAGTCTCGGTGTAGGGTGCGGCAGTAACGAACATATTGTTAGGGAACTCCAGGAATTGTACGCCTTGGTCCAGAAATGCGTGCATCATCATTTGGGCGAGCGTTCCATTGAAGTCCCATTGGTACTCCATGTACCGTTGTTGTCAAAGATCCATCGCGACCATGCGCTGCAGGATTTCTTGATACGGGTCTGCTGCGGCAGAGGTATAGGCAGTACCAGGCATATCTGCCGTGTATTGGGCCCCGACAGCAGTGTCGGTAGTGAACTGCTGTGGTGTTGCCTGGACAGGTTCTGCTTGTGTGATCTGCATGACTTTGTGGCAGAATTCCCTGGTCCATCCTCTTCTTGGGGGTGTGTATTCATCGGTTTCTTCAATAGGTACACCTGCAGAAACACATAAACTCGTAATCAAGCAAGGGAAATACAATGGTACTCGATCTTTCTTACCGCACTCGTGAATCTCCCGTAGGATAATTTCTCCAACGTTGATGGTTCTTTTGTTGATGATGGATTGGATAAGCACCAATCTCTTGCGATCCACCGTGCTATTATGTGATGTTGGGATGAGGCGTCGTTTGACGAAGGTGTTCCACATCTTGGCCTCCGACTTCAAACTTTGTCTTGTTACGGAACCCCGATGGGTACCGGTTTCCCATGGAGTGTTTGCGTAACAAAGATCGTCTTTGATCAGTTCATAGTCCTCGGCAGTGATATCTTCAAAGAAGTCCGCATGGAGATCGCTGGCCGGAGTGAGGTCGTAGAAGCTATTGATTGTTTCGACATCGAGTTGCACTGGCCTGCCGCGGCAGTGAACAAAGAGAGAGTCTTTGCTGGGCCCACGAGCGTAGAACTCCCGTACTATTGTGGCGTTTGCCTGGGCAGGTTGCAAACAGAATACTTCCCAATTTTGGTACTTGATTCTGTCGAACAAATAGTGTTCGATACCATAATTCTCTTCGTCCGCGTGCTGGAAACCTTGTTCTTCCCAAAGTTGCCTCGCGATGAAGGATCGATTGAATCGATCTTCAACGTTGGCTGGGGCGAATCTTTTGTAAGTTGCCATCAAGAAAGAGAGAATTGAGTTCTTGGAGGTTTTCTTGAAGAGAAACTGGAAAATCAGAAGGGATTAGTATGTAGAGAGTAATTGAGAGAGGGATTGTTAAGAATACTAAAGAAAGCAAGAAAGTAAGAGTGAATAGTTCAAGAGGAAGGAGTTTCTTATATAGGCCTCGGCCTTGTGACCGTTGAGATCACTAGCCGTTGTAACCGTTTCCTTCTTCTGCCGTTTCCTTTTCTGCCGCGGCAGGGATCTCGGCAGACTAGCCGTTACACTTTTCTGCCCGTTGGGACTGCTGCGGCTCTGACACTGTTGTATTCCCTCAGCAGAGTTCTTGCTGTGAACTATTTTTCCCTTATCTTTGTTTTTTATTCCTGAATAAAAATTAAACACACAAAAGAAAAAAAATACTGAAAGCTAAAATAATTAGAAGAATAAAAATAAACTACTAACCCTAATATAATAAAAAAAAAAGAAAAAGGGAGAGGTTAGGTTACTGGTGGAGAGCATGCGAATGCATCTCCCAAAATTATTTTCTCCCTTAGGCCCACATTGTGTATTGGTTGTGGGCCGTTCCTTCTTGCTGTTTGTCCATCCGTCTTGGGCTTGATTTTCTTGCCGAATATCCTGCCAAGCAAACTGCCCAGGCAGGATATCTTATTGTCTACTATGTGGATAGCTTTGCATTCCTCTAGATCGTCATACCTCTTTAAGTTGTGGAATGCGTTGAGTTTGACTTGTTGGTCATTGACCCGCATAGTCAACTCTCCTTTTTCCACGTCAATCAATGTACGTCCAGTTGCTAGGAAGGGTCTCCCAAGGATGATCGGTGCGTTGTCATCTGCCTCATAATCAAGGACAAGGAAGTCGGCAGGAAAAATAAACTTGTCAACTCTTACCAGTATGTCCTCGATCTTTCCTTCAGGTTGCACATAGGATCTATTCGCGAGTTGGAGCATCACTATTGTAGGCTTCGGCCTTCCAATTCCAAGCTTTTGGAAGACTGATTTAGGCATGAGGTTTATACTTGCTCCAAGGTCGCATAGGGCCTTTCCTTCATAACTCTTTCCTATCGCACAAGGTATAGTGAAGCAACCAAGATCTTTTAACTTTGGTGGCATGCAGTTATGTAGCATTGCCATGCATCCCTCTGTGGCAGCCACTGTCTCAAACTCACCTATTCGTTTTCTCTTTGATACTATATCTTTTAAGAACTTGGCATAGTTGGGCATTTGTTCAATGGCCTCAACGAATGGTATGTTGATGTGGACTTGCTTCAAAATATCGAGGAACTTCTTGAACAGTTGATCTTGTTTTTGTTTCTTTAACCTTTGCGGGAAAGGTGGTGGTGGTCTCATCTCATCGAGTGTTTCCTTAGTTTGGAATCGTATACTTGGCACCACTGGAATTTTTGCTGCCTCGGCAGACTACTCAGGTGCTGCAGTGCTTGCTGCCGGGGCAGTGTTGTCAGTCTCGGTTTGCTCAGCCTCTTCTCTTGGTTGATCCGCCGGTTGGGTCCGGTTCTTTGGGATCTTCTCTTTCAACTGTAGACCACTCCTGGTAGTGATTGCCTTGCACTGTTCATGGCTTAGTACCTTAGCAACCTCAGTATTGCTAGGTAGGCCTCCTTGTGGTCTAGTGTTTATACATTGAGCAAACTGCCCAACCTGAGTTTCCAGAGTTTTATGGCCGCTTCTTGATTTTGTAGCCTCATCTCAGTCCTATTCATGAAGGCGTCTTTCCTCTTGATGAAATTACTATTTTCCGCCATGTATGACTTGGTTTTCATCATGAAGGCCTTTAACGTGTTTTCCAATGAATTGATCGGTTGCTGCTGCATCTGCGGCGGCGACATCGGTTGTTGGACTTGCTGTTGCGGCATTGGCTGCTGAAATCCCGGTGGTTGGGTGATTGGGTTTAAGGCATTATTTGGGTTACTCTAGGATAAGTTTGGATGCCTCTTCCATGAGGGGTTGTACGTGTTGGACATCACATTGTTACGGTTGTACTTTCCAACATACATACCGGTTTCTTGATTCATGCAATCAACGGAACTGTGGTTACCTCCACATAATTCACAACATAAATCAATTACCTTGACCTCACGGGTATTGTTTTGTAATTGTAGGTTTTGCACCATCTTGGTAAGAGAGTCCAATTGTGCAGCCACTGAACTTGATGAATCTAATTCGTTTACCGTGGCTTGGCGTCTTACTCCTCCTCGCCTAGATGTGGGAAACTAGAAGTCATTCCTTGCGAGTTTATTCAAGATTTCAATTGTTTCCTCGGGTGCCTTGTCCAGGAGTGTGCCGTTTGCCGAGGTATCCAACATCATCCTTGTTGGGGCATTCGTGGCGTTGTAAAACATTGTCACTTGTGTCCATAAGGGAAATCAATGCAGTGGACACTTGTGCAATAGCTCTCTGTAGCGTTCCCATGCCTCGTACATTGGTTCGTCTTCAGCCTGTCGGAAAGAAGTAATTTCATTACGAATTCTATCATATAGATTAGTAGGATTAAAACGAGTAATGAAATCACGACATAGTTCACTCTAGGATCCAATTGATCCCGCTGGAATGCTATTCAACCAAGCTTTCGCCCTATCCCTCAGTGAATAGGGGAATAGCTTTAATCGCAAGACATCTTCATGGACTTCTTGGATTTTGAAAGAATTGCAGATTTCCATGAAAGATTTGAGATGCTGCCTTGCGTCTTCAGTTGCAGACCCACCAAATTGTCCAATTGTATTTAACATGTTGAACATAACAGGTTTAAGTTCAAAATGGGCTGCTTCAATCTCGGGTGTAACGACTCCTGGGTTTAGTCCATTTAAGTCCTCTTCCAAGAAATCTCTGACAGTCAGCTGCTGCGGCCCAGGTGGCGGCGGTAGACCTTCATTGCCGGCAGGTATGTTTTGTCCTGCCTGAACCTCTGCTATGACTCCTCGGATTTGTCTCCTCAACCTTAGCCCTGTTCCTTCAATCTCAGGATCTAACTCGTATAAGGGGTTGGTTGTATTTGCCCTGGTCATACACCAAGAAAAACAAAAGTAAAATAAAAAGAAACAAGAAAATAAGGAAAACAAAATTTAGTTGCCAGTCCCCGGCAACGACGCCAAAAACTTGTCGCGTGTCAAAAGTGCGCGTTCAGTGCAAGTGGACACATCGCAAGTAATAAGTGATAAGTATTTATCGAGTTACCGTCTCCTCAGGGACCGGTATACTTAATATGCTTTCTTTATCTTCTTGCTCTGTAAAAAAAATAAAAACACAAGTGAAAGGGTGTGATTTATTAAACTAAAATAATTGAATAAAATAAAAGGGTCGAAATATCAGAGAGAAAGATGGGCCAGGATCCAGTTGTATTGTATTGTGGACTTGATTGACTTGTCTTTATCCAATGCAATCGCATATCTCTGCCTCGGCAGCACTACAGTTTACTGCCTGGGCAGTGATAACGCTGTCCGCCGCGGCAATCCCTTGCTCGTGGGCAGACTTTACCAAAGTTTGGCAAAGTGTCCTTGAATGACTCCGCTTATCCCTAAGTCAGAGTACTGTTGATGACTAGTCCTTGATGATACCTCCCGGCGTGAACCAATTATACTCACCAACCAATCTCACACTTCTTTTAGCCGCTGAAACTCTTAACCTATCCCTAGGCCGAGTTAGTATTTCGCAATTGAAATACCGTACTTACCCCTTTCGTGAATCTAGCTCTCTCGAGCTTAGATAAATGGATCACTTACAAACTTCCCTCCCGAGCTTGAATGCAAGAACAACGAATAACAAAGGATAAGCAAACCTTGATAATCTTTATTGCATTGAATGAAAGATAAAGTACAATCTCCTCTCACAAATACTCCACAACCTTCACCTAAACGCTATGAAGGTTTTAGAACATGATGGAGAGGAAAGAAACAAGAGTAGAAATCGGCTCTCTCTAGGTATTTTCGATTACTAGTACATTGGGTGGCTAGGTCTTTATATAGGCTAGACCTAGGGCAAACCTTTCCTAAGTAGAATACAACTTGGAGTAGGGAACAAGTCAAGTACATAATAATAATATATTTCCAAGTTTGAATTCGGCTAAGGGGGCTTTCCCGCGTGGTCTTCCTTTGGGCTTTTCCTTGTGCTAGCCAGCTCCGATTCATGGGCTTCAAGTCCAGACACGTTCCTTGGATTTTTGTCTTTCCATCGCCTATCACTTTGCTTCCTGTCTTCCTGCTGCTGCCTTGGCATCAGGTCCTGCCTCGGCGTTGTCTCTGCCGCGGCACTGGTTCTCCTACACAGATATGAAAACGCAGTAAAACGTGCCTTTTTCTATAAATAGTATCTATTTAAGTATAACTTCTAAATATATCACATTAAGCATATGCATTGGTTTAAGTGGGTGAATATTTGGTGATAAATGTCGATAAAAGGATTAGAAAGTGATAGTGTGTTGAGCACTTATCATCTACCCACGAGCAAGGGATTGCCGCGCCGGACAGTATCGTCGCTGCCAAGGCAGTAATCTGCAGTACTGCCGAGGAAGTGATGTACAATGGCATGAGACAGAAACAAGTCAATTGAACCCATACTACGAAGCACTCTAACCTACCCCATTTTTCCATCCTTGATTTCTTGATCATTTATCTTTATTGCTTTAATTAGTTTTCCTAGTTATAATCCAACTCAACTATCTGTGTTTTTACTTTTTCATTGTGCAGGAAGAATAAATTGCGTAAGTAAAGCCAATCTCCGTGGGTTCGACATCTTAAATATTTCAATCTGACAAAAGGTGGAAGGAAGAATGCTTCATCATAAAAGCAGGACTGTCTAGCCTCCATCAGATTTGGCGTCGTTGCCGGGGATTGGCGAATCCAACTTTCCTTTTTATTTTTCTTACACTACTATCTTAGGAAATTAGTTTAATTATTTTTGAGTTATTTATTTTAGGAAATAAGTTTGATTATGTTTGAGTTAATTTTTTTTAGGAAGGAAATCCAAGAAGGAGAAGTCATGGAGCACATAAAATGGCCCTGAAATCAAGCTCACCGTCCCACCTAAGAAACGGCCAAGGTGGCTGGCCGCCCAAATGCAAGTGACGGCGGGTTTGCGTCCCTAGAACTTCATCTTCCTCGTTTTATTTCATACTTCTTCATTATTGTTTTCCAGTGCAGTTTTTAGTTTCTTTCTCAACAAACTCTACACAAACCCATGACCCTCAGGATACATAAGAGGCCAAGACGCAACATATACAAATTGGTTTATCTTTTCCTTGTCTCTTAATTTTTTCTTGTCTTTTATTGTTGCCTTACGTTCAGATGCATACATTGAGGAAAATGCATCCCTCGAGTTTGGGGGGAGTATTGATCCAATCTTCTGCCTTATAAAAATATCTGCCATGTATGGAAATTATTCGGATTATCCTACTATTGCCTTAAATTTTGTCTTTACAACAATTACAGTTTTATGAAAAATTTTTAAGTCTGCTGAATTTTATTGAAACTTGCTTGGGCAGCAATATATTCTTCAACCGCCGCAGCAGTATGCACCATTCACCAGACTTGAATTCAGAAAGGTCTCTTAGGATTAGTACTTAGGATTAGACTATGAGCCTGTAATCACATAAACACTGCTAGTCTTAGTTGATTTTAGAAGTTCTTTTCTTTGAAAAGCAATAAGGACTTAGGCTTAGATTTTAACTAGAGGTGCCTATCACCAGCTCTAGTATAGTTCTTAGAGGTGCCCATCACTGGCTCTAGGACTCAACCTTTTTCCCACTTACTAGAGGTGCCCGAAATTGGCTCTAGTAAGAGTAGTTAACACTTGAGGTGCCCGAAAACTGGCTCAAGCAGTATAAGTATATAGTAATATATATTTATATACCAAACAGGGAAAAAGGAAAGAAAAATAATTGAAGAAAAATCTTAGTCGGAAGTCTTGAGCTAGAAAAAAATTAGAACTTACAGAATCAACTTTGACACAACTACGCACACACTCACCAAGACTCGTAGTCCAGTTCTGAGGAATTCAAAGAACCTAGAAGAGGCTGAGTTAAGAAAGGAATTCTGCCGCGGCAGGCAGCACAATATATGACTTTAAAATTCCTTACTTAAAAATCTATCTTTTGCATTGCTTGAGGACAAGCAATAGTTCGAGTTTGGGGGGTGATGAGTGCCTAAAAGTCCTATTCTTTATACCAATTTCCCACTCGATTATTGTTAATAAAGGACAGATTTAATGGTAATACTGGATAATTTTGCTTATTTCTATATTTCAGCATCCCAATACTTAATTCATGAATTTATCTATTATTTGGCATAAAAAAGGTATGGTTAATGGTTTCTTCTCTTAGACAGGAAACTACCTCATAGGTAATGCCAGATAGCATGATGGATGCTGGAAGCTGAAGCTGAAATGCAGATAAGCACCTGCGTCGGCAGCACTCTGATGCCCCGGCAGCACTTTAATGCCTCGGCAGCATCTGAGGCCGTGGCAGCACCTAAAGTGCAAATGTTGATATGATAGGCGATTTCAAGAGAAAAATAAGGTGGACGTTTTAAGACAAGAGGCATAGAAATCGGAGCTGAGGAACACACGGTAAGTCAAGGTCAAAGGCCACGCGGGAAAATAATCCTTATAGGAATAAACTAGGAAATAAAATAAATATCTTTTATTTATGTACTTAACTTGTGTTTTACTCCAAGTTGTATTCCTACTTTGGAAAGGTTTGCCCTAGGCCAAGCCTATATAAACCATAGCCTATGTAGAGAGGAGGATATCTCGAAATCAAGTTTCATAGAAAAACCCTAAACTCCTCCATCGTCCCCTTGGGGTTTAGGTTAGTTTGTGGAGTAGTTGTGGAAGAAAATTGTACTTTGTTTCTTGTTTCAAGCAATAAAATTATCAAGGTTTGCTTATCCTTTGTTATTCCTTGCTCTCGCATTCAAGCCCGGGAGGGAAGTTTGTGAGTAATCCATTTATCTAAGCTCGGGAGAGTTAGATTCACGAAAGGGGTAAGTACGGTGTTTCAATCGCGAAACACTAACTCGGACTAGGGATAGGTTAAGAGTTTCAGCGACTAAAAGAAGTGTGAGATTGGTTGGTGAGTATAATTGGTTCACGCCGGGAGGTATCATCAAGGACTAGTTATCAACAACACTCTGACTTAGGGATAAGCGGAGTCATTCTAGGACACTTTGCCGAACTTTGGTAAAGTCTACCCACGAGCAAAGGATTGTCGCAGGGGACAGTATCGTCGCTGCCAAGGCAGTAATCTGCAGTACTACCGAGGCAGTGATGTACAATGGCATGAGACAGAAACAAGTCAATTGAACCCACACTACGAAGCACTCTAACCTACCCCACTTTTCCATCCTTGATTTCTTGATCATTTATCTTTATTGCTTTAATTAGTTTTCCTAGTTATAATCCAACTCAATTATCTGTGTTTTTACTTTTCCATTCTGCAGAAAGAATAAATTGCGTAAGTAAAGTCAATCCCTGTGGGTTCGACATCTTAAATACTTCAATCTGACAAAAGGTGGAAGGACGAATGCTTCATCATAAAAGCAGGACTGTCTAGCCTCCATCATACTGCTTTTAAGTGTTAATTATAAAAATCGAGGTCGTGTTAAAATGTTTAATTTTAAAATGACTTGGAGTCGCCACCGGCCACTTAGGTAGGCCAAACACCATAAAACAAACCAGAGATTCTTTTTAAAACATTTGAGTTTGGGAGTCGGTTACGTGTAAGGACAACCCTTACAAACGCCCAAGATTGGTACCTTATTAATTACACGTGGCATTTTGGCATTTCAAATAATATAAATTTAATTCTTCATTGTCAAATGAATATCGTTCAAATGAGAATATCCTTTTGGATAAGAAAATACATTTTTTTTAAATATGAGCTTGAATAAGACGTCCTATAATGGAAACCTTAATTCATATTTAAAGAAATATAAGTTCTGCTCCAGAAGTTTTAAATGTACGATCGGTTATTATCTTGTCAATTTTAAGTTCTAACCTATAAGGCTCTATTAATTAAATATTTAAAACCCTATTAAATTATTAATTTACCAAGTGTATTATGATAACATCCAAACGATTGGACACTATCATCTTGACACCGAATAAAATTAATAATACTATTGGTGTTTCTAATTATTTATCTAATTAATTTTATCTAATTCTAACCCTAAACTATTTACCATTTTCTAGGTTTCGATGACACGTCGAATGCGATACCAAAGTACACTCTCTTAGTCAACATAATGTTACGTCGAAATACTTACCGCTTAGTGTATCCGAGATATATAATTAAAATGCCATCGTTACTATAATTATCTTCTCCCTATTTAAAATTAATTATTTAATTAAAGTGACTAACTTTAAAAAGACTCTAATTAATTGTCTAAGTGTAAATTAAGTGTCACCCAAAATAAATATACTATATAAATTTAAAAATATGTAAACAAATAAATAACATTAATTAAAAAGATAAAGGCTGAAGCATATTTCTTTTCATAACAAAAAGCCCAAATACACATAAAAGGTGGTTTAAGAAATAACCTGACAAGAAAGGTGTCGAGCAACGACACTGGCGATATACCATATGCTTCACCGTTTCTCCATGCCCCATTTGTTTGATCGACGTCGATGCTCAACCAAGACATGAAGATGGATGATGTTTTGTTGTAGCATTGACCGCCTCGATAGTTAACATTGTCGTTGTACTTCCCACGGTAATTTTCTTTGAATCCCTCGAGTGATTGCTTGTCAGGTTAGCCAATGCCTTTGCAGCCTCCACTACATTGCTATGCTTGGCCAACGTTGAAATGATTTCTCCATAAAAGACTTTGTCAAATTGGACCCCACCACTAAGAGATTTCAATGGTAAATTGCATGCAGGAGTAATCTTTCTCATTAACAAACATGTGACCATTAAATAACTCCAAGTTGATTGGAAATTACTTTGAAGTCTACGTACAGTCTAAAACATGAGCAGCAAAGGCACTATCAACTTGTTGGATTAGCATGGTCTCTGTCATTTCGGCATTCGGTATCCACCCACAACACAGGCATGATTACGTTCGAATGCTTCAAGGGTCACTCGTTCGAAAAACTTTGAATTGTTCCTGTTGCCGTTTCTTAATTTCCTTCTTTATTTGAATCACCCCATTGCTCTCCTTCTCCAATGAACTCAAGAAACACTGGAAATCCTGCACTTGTTTCTGTTGCTCGGCCTGCAATCTACTCGGGCAAGTCTTGCAACGACAATGACGTCGTACTGTGGTCCTCCTTTTGATTCTCCGACGACCCAAGCTTCATCTTCTTCAATGTGTTGATTTGCATGAAACTGCAGATTCTAAACTTAACCTTTTGGAACAATGGCGGAAACAATCTCCATTTTCAGTGAATCCTTTGATGGGTCTTTGAAGACCATGACTTTGATAGAAAAATGACCTACATATGGAACTTGTGAGAAAAAAAAAAAAAAGAAGAACCAAGTGGTGAGTGGGTTTCCGTTTTTTCTTTCACTGGCCGTGAATTGGCCAAGATCCTGGAAACCAACCCCCCCCCCCCCCCCGTTATTTTCCCTTAGTAACCGATTCACAACCTTATCCACTCATATTTTCAATTTTTTTTAATTATTATTTTTATTATTTTTTGAATTTTATTTATATATTTATATAATATTATTTATTTATTTATATTTACTTGTGACCTTATTTATTCTCGAATACCCAGATGAAATTCAGGTATTACACAAGCAAAGATAGAAGCTAGAGAAGCTGAAAGCGAAGTCAAGAGAGCAGCAAGAGAAGCCGAGAGAGAAGTAGCATATCAGAATCTTCAAAAACAATTTCAAGATATGATGACGATGTTAAAGTAGAACCAACAAAAAATTTTGTTACCTTAGTTGATTTTAGATTTATTTGGTTTGTACTTATTACTTAATCGTTATTTCACTTAAACATGGAATTATATTTCACTTTAATGTTTTAGATTTCACTTTATTGTGGTGGTTAAGTATTTTTTATTTAGTTAATATATTATTTTTCAATTGTATTGCTGTTGAAATATTACATAGAATATTTTGGTAATAATAATAATTTAAAATTGATGTTTGGACAATACAGTACCTATAGCGTTTGACAAAAACGTCACTAAAAACAATTAAAAACATTGGTGTTTTTTATAAAATCGCCACAACAGGACAATACAATTTTGACGTTTGTGAAAAGAAATGCCACTATAAAATATGGAAACTGCGGTATTTGTAGATACAAACGCCACTAAAGTACACTATAGATAGCGGAGTTTGTAAAGCACAAACACCACTATTGATTATAAATTAGTGGCATTTGACTTTTAAAATTCCACTATAGATAGTGTACTGCAGTGATGTTTTTTCGAAAATAAATGTTGCTACTTTTTGCGGCTCAAGTTTTAATGGTGTTTCTTGTGGAGTTTTATCAATACCGCTAATATTTTTAGCGGCGCTATAAACTCCACTATATATCTTAAAAAATGTCGCTACAAAACTATTTTACTGTAGTGTTATAGGCCTAAGATGTAAACCCTAATTCCAATGGATATTAAACTCTAATAATAAAGTACATTAAATTATTATCTAATATATTGATATCCATTATAAATAAAGATATTTATAATATTTTCATAATATTTATATATGGGATAATATTATTCCTTGTGATATTGGTGGAAATAAAAAAATTCACAAGTATCTTAGTTTTAGGGTTTATGAATTTAATTTTAAAATTTAAGGGTTTAGTATTTTAATTCAATAAACTTAAATCCCTAAATCTTACAACCTAAACTAAATATATAAATCCTAAACATAAAGTGCTCATAGAATTTTTTATTTTTACCTCCAGTGCAAGAAATAATTAGGGATATAAAAAGTTGTCCCGACCTATAAACTCGATTGAAACATACTCGAGTTAGAATCTGATTTGACCCGATGATCTAATTACCTCAAATCAATATGTAATAGACTATTATTAACCCTAACTCGAGTTAAACTTGTTACTATAGTAACCAAACCCGGCCTGCATCCGATCTAAAACGACTCGAACCCGAATTAAACTTGTTATTGTGGACTCGAAACACAACCTGCACCCGAATGAAATGAACCTGAATTCGAGACTAACCTATTAGATAACCAATATTACCCAATTGAATAAATCCAAGATCCGATTTTCCTCGACATGCTTTGAATTCGACTATTTAATTGACTCAACTTGTTTTGAACTCAACCTATTATTGATCTGAATTTATATTGACCTGACTTGATATTAATCGGACATGTAATTGAGGAATTCTATGATTTGATGAATTAAATTTAAGATATTCTTAGAAACTCACATGATAATTGAATACATGTGTAGGGTTAGTTTAATATTATTTTTTAAAAATATATTGAAAAATATTTTTAGATTGTTTGGCATAAGATTTGAGTGTTTGACATTATTCTTAAAATACTTTTTAAGAAGATAAATTATCATTTTAGACTATAAGTTAAAAATAAACGTTTAAAAGAAATTTCTTTGTTATTTTAATATCCGAAATATATTAACTTAAATTATAATAAACATATTTTTGTTAATAAATAAATAATTTCATAATGTTTATATGTATTTTAATATATATCTATAAAGAATTGAAATGATGAGATATAAAATTTTTGAACTCACATTATTAATTAATCATATAATTATGACTAAATAAAAATATAAATTTATAAATAACAAATAAAGATTAAAAGTGTAATTTTGGCTCCAAACACGCTTTCCATATGCACTAACATGAATATATATTGACCTTTCTACATGATACAAAATTTGTGAAGGATTCTAAAGAAGTTTTTTTTTTTTTACTTTATTTTATACCATTTATCCATTATATTTATTCATTCTTATGCATTCATATCTTATTATATGCTTATAATATCTTAACATCCATATCATTCATATATACGTCATGCATTGCATATCATTTCCTAGGATATTATTATTATCATTATCATTATTATTATTATTATTATATTTTCGTTCATCATTTATTATAAATAAGGACGAAACTATATGGTTAGGAAGGGACAATCGCCCCTCTAACCTTGAAGATTTTTTTTATCTTCCTATTTATTTTTTTAAATTGATTTTTTATGAATTTGCCCCCGTACTTCTAAACATTTATGTTTTACCCCCCTTAACTCCAAATCCTACCTCCGTCCTTGATCATAAATGACATGTTAAGGCATATAACCTATGAACAATTGAATAATCTATGAACCACATCTTTACATGTTTTACCCTCTACTTCTAAACATTTATGATATTCATGCATATAACCTATAAACCACATCTTTACCGTATATCATGTGCTTTATTATATCCTATAGTTTACTTATGTAGTTTTTGTCTATAGGTACTTTCAGCTAAGGCATGGAATAATTCAAATTGAATTGAAGATAAAAGCTAATGGAATGAAGCTTAACCAGCTAAGGGAGAGCTCAAAACTAAAGGAGATAAGCTAGGCTATCAACCATGGAGCTCAAGCTAAATGAGTGAATCTAGCTAGTTGAAAGTTAGCTCAAGCTCAGCCGAGGAGATTAAAAGTTTGCAATCCTTCTCCAACAGACATAACTCTACATGATGAAGAATTTTTACAAATTGTTTCTTTCCCCCCAAAAGGTGCCTAACATCTACTCATGTTTCTATAGACAAGTGGCGATCTCAGTAGTGGTTCAAAGATTTTAAGAGTTTTATACAATTTATTAAAATGAATTCTTTATTTTATAATCAATAAGATATATAAGTTTTTTTTTCAAAAAAATACCTTAATAAAAAAATATTATTAAATTGTCCTCTTGAAAAACAAAAAATTAAATATTTAACATTTAAAAATCAATCATTTTTAGATTTTCAACTGAAAAATGATTTTTTTTTTATATTTTAAGTTTTAGTTAATTGTTATATAAATCTATTACGAACCCTACTAAACTCAAAAGTAGCTTAGTCACCTTACAACCTACTTTTCTATGAAGAGTTGCCTTCAAACTACACGTTTCTTCAAGTTTATTGTTCATGTAAAGACATTACTTCAAAAGGTGCGTCAGTGTTGAAGAGATTTCCCCCAAAAAAGTTGTCTCTATCGAGAAGGGAGATGAGACAAGCTTGGTAACCATTTGGCCGTGAAGCAAGGAGCATGGACAGTATGTGCATTTTGTTTCAGGTTCAAACGTTCGAATCCAAATCAGATAATTGACAGGTTCATTTTAAGTTGGGTTCATTTCAAGTCGGTTGCATTTCAGGTCAGGTTTATTTCAAGTCGGTTTTATTTCAGGTCGAATTAATTCGGGTTCTAAATTCATATTAATTAAAATTATTAAGTTTGAGTTTGGTACAAATAAGTAGTTAAGTAAATATCCGATAGACTTTGGGTTGAAAGGTTGATTCTTCATTTCAAATTAATTATTTAATATATAACGTCTTTAACTAGCATGAATCCCATTAAAAATAAATATTACGCACTAGACTAAACAAAAATATCATCAAATGATTCATATCTTAAAATTAAGCTAAATTAAAAAAAATAAAAATTAATAAGGAATAAACATTGGACTAGAAAGAATAAAGTTTTAAATTAAAAAGGATAAACATTAATAAAATAAAATATCATCTTATTAAAAACACTAAACTAAAATAGAAAAAACAAATAGTAATTAATTTGAAATAAAAATAAATTTATGCATTCATTAGTATTTGAGTTTATTTACCACGAAAAGTTAGGCTATAATGGTGATAGTGAATTGAGTCATATTGTGATGTTTGACTACATTTTAGGGATACACTAGGCTTTGTAGCTCATTCTTTTAATTTATTTTTTCAGATATCTGGCCCTAGGAGTTAGTACTTGGAGATCTCTATCGGACAACATTTTACTTTTTTCAGTACGATTATTTAAACATTTTTACTTCAGTTATTTTGGGATTATTAGGGATCTAAGATGTTTTTAAACTTTATGCATAAAACCGTTTTATCCGATTTCCTCTATTTTTAATTAGAATAATTACTTTTAAATTATTTACTTAATATTTGGTTTACAAATTTTTTATTTTGAATTAATTCATATGTTTACGTGATGTTAAAGTTTTAAAATAACGATTTTAATCTACCGTACATCTCAAGTTAAGTCTAAAGGGTTACATTTTTGTACCAGAACCGAGTTCAACACTCGGACTGTGAGGCCTATTACAAGTGTTTTTACAAAAATTTTGAAAAATATGAATGCATTAAATATTTTTTGGGATATGAGATGTTTTTAAAAAAAATACTTATTCATGTATTTTAAATCCCAGACTCTAGTATCAAATCTTTCTTTAAGTTTGTTATTTATTTACACACTACTTTATGTTATCATCTTTAGTAGATGATTATTATGTCATAATGCAAGGGTTTTTGATTTGTGTATGTTCCATATAGATTCAGATCTAGAAAGATTGTATACCCGTTAGTTAGTGATTACTACTTATAATATAGAATTTCTTTTCCTTTTGACCTTGAAAGTGATCCTTTTGAACCATATGAATCCTTGAGCCATGTTTTTTGAGTAACCTTTATAAGTCTTAGCTCAAGTTTTGATCAAGGACCCCAAACTTTAGTTATCGAGCAAAAAATTGTGATTGTACCCATTCTTATGAATTTCAGACCAAAGCTTCTCTGAGAACTCTTTGTTGTCGTTTGTTACCTGAACCTAAATATTTTTTGAAATTTTTCTCTGAACGTCCGTTCTTTTGAAAATCTAACACTAAGTCTAGAAAATTTCGAGAACGAAATTTCTTTTAAGGGTGGGAGAGTTGTAACACCCCAAAAATTATTCTTAATTTTAAAACCCTAATTGTTAGATTCTCAATTTTTGAAACACTAATTTTTTTAGATTTTTAAATTGATTTTCTAAATTCAAGAAAAAATTTTGGATAAGATTGAAAAGTTTTACAAAGTTTAAAGTGTAAATTTAAAGTTTAAAACTTAAAGTGATGTTTTGAAAATCCTAAAAAGACAATGACTAAATATTTATTTTACCCTTTTATCAATTGTTTTTTAAATGTGTTTTATTTATTTATTTATTTTAAATAAAATTATTAAATTATTTATTATTATAATATATGTTTTGAAGTTTAAGAATTTTTGGATAACTAATTTGTTTAATTTGGATTCTTTTTTCATTTAAATCAGATATTTTTATTAAAAGTATTCTTTTAATTTTATTATTATATTACATTATTTTAATTATTGTTTTATCAAAACTTTTTATTATTATTATAATATATATTATACAAAATTTGTCACGACCCGGATTCAGATCCGAGTGTCGGGTTAACCCGAGGGGTTGGGCTTCGGTGTTGGGCCCCGGGTTTGAGTAGTTTGGGCCTTGGGCTGTTGGTCTTTGAGTTGGATATTAAGTTAGGCCTTGTTGCGAGGACATTTTGGTAAATACCAAAATCAAATAAGATGAGTGGGGAGAGGGGTTTAATGAGGTGCAAACCATGATCTCATCTTGTCTCTTCTTCCTTCCCATCTCCATCATTTTTGTGACAAGAAAAGTGTGAGGTTAAAGGTTGAGTCTTTGAAGTCTTGAGTTGGAATCTCGTTTTATTGTTTGTAGTGAAGTTGTAGAGCTTCCAAAGATCTATCAAGCAAGGTAAGAAAGTGTTTGTTTGGTGGAGAAAATGGTTTATGTGAGGGTTTAAGGATGAGTTCGAGAATAGGTTTTTGGGGTTGTAAATCCTAGTTTTTCCAGTGTTTTAGACTCAAAGAATCATGTCCTTGGTGTTTAATTCACTGTTTATCTTTCCCTTTGTAGAGAAACAAGTGGGAGAGCTATCATTAAGCCTTGGAAAGGAGAAATCTTGAGGTTGAGCTTGGAGCTCGAGTTTGCTGCTTTTGTTGCTACTTTTGCTTAAGGTTGGTTCTCTTTCGATCCTTAATCATCATGCATGTCATGTATTGAGCTTAAATGCATGTTTGTTGATTTGTTTGGTATGTTGGTCAAGCTTAATATGGTCTTTAATGGTGGATTTATCTAGAGCTGATGAACCTTCGTAAAAATGGTTTAGACATGCTTAGGATCACTCTCTTAAAGTCTAGGACCGATTTGAGATCAATGGATGAAATTTGGATAGAGTTCTAAGTGTTTGGAAATATAAAACTGCATATTTCGTGCAAGGGTATCGAAACTCCCTACCCGCGTTTTGATACCGAGTTGTCCAGTGACCTTCCCGATTTGATACCGGTATCGAAGTGGGTAGGTCGTCTTTTGTTGACTTTGAAGTTTGGTTAAAGTGTTTCGATACCCCTTTAGGAGGGTATGATACGAGCCGTTTTGATACCCCTTTGGTGAGGGTATCGATACCTGGTGTTTTGATACTCCAAGTAGGGGTATCGATACCCCAGGGCAAATTAGCCCAAGTTCTTTTGTATAAAATGGTAAAGTTTCATAATGCTATCTTAGAAGTTCCTAAGAGTTGTTTAAACCTTAAAATGAACATTAATTCGAGAGATAGACACCTAGCCCCGTTAAAGAGATAATTGGATAATAATTTAAGTCTATTGGTATAAACCGATATGTGGAACCATTAAGGGTTCGGTGTGACATATTTGAGTCATGTGGCTTACTAGGAACCTTTCTTAGTGCTGATGGGTTACTAGGGTAAATATTATATGAGATGTAAAACTGATAACCTTGCATAGTGTTGATGGGTTATCGGTAATATATTTTGCGGAAGACCAGCTAGGACCTTGCTTAGTGCTGATAGGTTCCCTAGCGGATTATTTGGAGTGGCATGCCACGATCTTGCTTAGTGCTGATAGGTCCCCCCTACTTCTATACTACTTTGAGGTGATATAGATACCGTTATATATATGTATATATATATATGAGATATAAATACGAGTTTTTAAGCTTTTGGAAAGAAATTTTAAAATACAGATTTTGGGTCGGAGTCCCGATGTGACACCGGGTCGAGGGTGTTGCATTTAGTGGTATCAGAGCCTAGGTTGATTTAGTTCTAGGAAGTCCCCGGGGGATTCTAGTGTGTTATATAGGTGTCAGATAAGTACATGCCCATTAGTCGAAGTTGTACTTGCTTAGATGCTGAAAATTCGATGATGTAACCTCGTTTGTTTGTTGTGTGCAGTAAGTATGCCAAGGAGGGATTGAGTTACCGAGGAGAGTTGGGGTTCTCGAGGGGAGGACTCTGATGGAGACTATGTGCCGAGGGTGGAGGCACCGTCTAATGATGTAGTTGGTCAAGGGGCTAACTACTTCCTGCAATTGAACCGAGCGTTAGACCAGATCGTGAGAGCTATACTGAGTCCGTCTCCTACGCCTCGAGAGGCACCAGTGGAGAGGGTGCGTAGGCAGGGAGCTATTGACTTCCATGGGACGGGACAAGACAATCTCGTGCAAGCTGATCAGTGGTTATATGATACCTGTTGGATCATGAGACTGATGAGGTTGAGATCCGAGGACAAGCTGTCGTGTGTTCTATCGTTGTTGAAGGTCAATGCACGTGAATGGTGGGAAACAATGGAGCTTGGTTGGAATCCTGAACGACCAACTTGGAACGACTTCCTTGATGAGTTCGAGAAGACGTATGTGGGAGAAGCCCACATTGACACCTTGAGAGAGCGGTTTACACATCTTGTACAAAGGAACCGGTTCAGTGTTCGCTTTTGAGCAGGAGTTCCTATAGCTGAGTAGGTATGCACCAGAGTTGGTGACCACAGAGAAGATTAGATGAAAGAGGTTCTTGAAGGGTCTAAGGAAAGAAATCCATACATATCTCACTGCTACTCCACCCAGAGTGTTTCCAGAGTTGACTGCTAGCGTAAAGTCCTTAGAGCAGGTTCAAGGTTTGACCTATGATTTATGTTCTGGTCAGGGTGGTGCTAGTCGAGGTAATCAAAGCTACTCCAACAACTCTCAATCCTATTCGGGGAGGAATAGGAACCATTGGATTCAGAGTAGGGGAGCTTCTAGTTAGAGTGCAAGATCAAACCGCATGTCTGAGTCGGCTGGTAGGAGAGATAGTCTACGTCATCTCCGATGATGAGCCCGAAGAGTTCTTAGTGGAGCTCAAGTGTTCCGACTTGCCCTTAGTGTGGTCGGAACCACAGAGGAGAGTGTTGGAACGCGGTCAGAGCTTGTTACCGTTGTGGGTCATCGGAGCACCTAGTGAAGGACTGCCTAGAGAAGGCCAGAGAGACGTCAGATCAAGTTTAGAGGACTGGTTATCCAGGTCAGAAGGGCTGAGGCTTTACCCGAGGAGGGTCTTGTCATGGTTCGGGTGGTACCTTTTAGTCTACGGTGAGAGCACCAGCTAGGCAATATATTGTGAGGGCACAAAAGAACTGTGCGGCTACCGATGTTATCTCTGGTACATTTACCTTGTTTTCAGTTCCCATATTTGCTCTTGTGGACTCGGGGTCTACCCACTCCTATATCCGTAGTGGGATATCTCAATGTTGGGGGTTGCCAACTGAAGATCTAGAATAGGAGTTTGTGTGACAAGTCCGTTGGGTTTAGATGTTTTGGTGGATAAGATTTATCGGAGGTGTTCGATAGAGGTGTAAGGCTCGATCTTTCCTGCTGACCTTATGGTTTTACCCTTCCAAGAGTTCGATGCAATCCTAGGGATGGATTGGTTGTTCGAGCACGATGCGAGTCTTGGGTGTAGGTTAAAGAGTTTAAAGCTCTGTGTTGTAGATGGATCTAAGCTTGTTGTGAGGGGCGAGAGAAACCCCTATTTACTGAATGTTGTATCATCTTTGTCAGCTCAGAGGTTGATCCAGCAGGGTTGTGAGGCTTTCTTAGCTCACATGATAGATGTGAGGGTAGAGAGCCTTGAGTTAGGGAGTTTAAGGACGTTTTGTGAGTATCTCGATGTGTTATCGGAGGAGTTACCCAGTTTACCTCCTGATCATGAGTTAGAGTTTTGTCTAGAGGTGTTGTCAAGCACGACACCGGTGTCCATAGCACCTTATCTTATGGCACCAACAGAGATGAAAGAGTTGAAGTAACAGATCCAAGATCTGCTAGAGAGAGGTTTTATCAGACCGAGTGTATCACCAAGGGGAGCACCATTTTGTTTATAAAGAAGAAGGACGGATCGATGAGGATGTGCATCGACTACCGTCAGCTCAACAAAGTCAAGATCAAGAATCGTTATCTGTTTCCTAGGATCGATGACTTATTTGATCAGTTGAGGGGTGTCCGTGTGTTTTCTAAGATCGATCTGCGATCAGGATACTACCAGTTGAAGGTGGTGTAAGAGGATGTCCAAAAGACCACTTTTAGGATGCGGTACGGGCATTATGAGTTCCTAGCGATGCTGTTTGGATTCATGAATGCACTAGCAGTTTTTTTGGACTTGATGAACCAAATCTTTCATCCGTACCTAGATCAGTTTGTGGTTGTGTTCATTGACGACATCTTGGTGTATTCACGCTCATAGGAGGAGCATGACTACCACCTAAGAGTTGTTCTCCAGGTTTTAAGGGATAGGCGTCTGTACGCCAAGTTTAGTAAGTGTGAGTTCTGGTTGTCTGAGGTAACGTTTCTTGGTCACATCGTTGTAGCGGATGACATCCGTGTGGATCCTCAGAAAATCCAAGCTGTGGTGGAATGAAAACCACCAAGGAATGTATCGGAAGTCCATAATTTTCTTGGGCTTGCCAAATACTATAGGAGATTTGTTAAAGGCTTCTCGATCATAGCAGAACCGTTGACAAAGTTGCTTCAGAAAGGGGTTCCATTTATGTGGAATGAATGGAGATAACATAGTTTTGAGCAGCTTAAGGCTTATCTTACCAAGACACCAGTTTTCACGCAACCGGAATCAGGGAAAGATTATGTGGTGTTTAGCGATGCTTCCTTGAATGGGTTAGGTTGTGTGCTCATGCAGGAGGGTAAGGTGGTTGCTTATGCCTCGAGACAGTTGAAACCCCATAAAAGGAACTATCTTACCCATGATCTCGAGTTCGCTGCGGTTATCTTCGTGTTGAAGATATTGAGGCATTATATCTATGGGGAGAAATGCTATGTCTACACCGATCAAAAGAGTCTAAAGTATCTGCTTACCTAGAAAGAGTTGAATCTGAGACAGTGGAGATGGATAGAGTTGTTGAAAGACTATGATTGTGTCATAGAGTATCATCCTGGCAAGGTGAATTTGGTCGCCGATGCTTTGAGTAGGAAGTCCATGTCGGACTTGAGAGCCATGTTTGCACGGTTGAGGATGACAGAGGATGGTGGTTTGTTGACAGAGTTGCGTGTGGAGCCCATTCTAGTTCAGGAGATAAAGAGAGCATAAGTTTTAGATGAGGAGTTGGTAGCACAGCTTGAGGCTTGCAGAGAGGTAAGGTGTCAGACTTTGAGGTACGAGATGGTGGATTCTTGTACTTCAAAGGTTGGTTGCGTGTCCCTGCTTTTTAGGATCTGAGAGACCGTATCTTAAGGGAAGCTCACCGTAGCCCATTTTATGTGCATCCGGGTAGTAACAAGATGTATCAAGAACTTCTTCCTTTATTTTGGTGGCCTTGCATGAAGAGAGATGTTTCCGATTCTGTGACAAGATGCTTAGCGTGCCAACTTGTGAAAGCGGAACATCAAGTTCCTTCAGGTTTGCTTCAGCCTATTCAGATTCCACAGTGGAAGTGGGATCGTGTGACCATAGACTTTGTCACTGGGTTACCAATGACGTTGAGGAAGCATGATGTTGTGTGGGTCATTATTGACCGGTTAACTAAGTCGGCTCACTTTTTACCGGTTAGGATGAACTTCAGTTTGGAGAAATTGGCTTAGTTGTACATAAAAGAGATCGTCAGGTTGCAAGGTGTACCTTCATTGATCATATCGGATAGAGATCCGAGGTTCACAGCGAGTTTGTGAAGGTCTATCCAAAAGGTTTTGGAAACCAAGTTTTACTTCAATACAATTTTTCATCCTCAGACCGATGGACATACTGAGCGAGTTATACAGATCTTGGAGGATATGCTTAGATGTTGTGTGGTGGACTTTGCTCGGAGTTGGGAAGATCAGTTACCGCTTATGGAGTTAGCTTACAACAACATTTATTAGTCAAGTATAAAGATTACACCTTTTGAGGCCTTGTATGGGAGTAGGTGTAGGACATCTTTGTGTTGGACCGAGCTAAATGAGAGAAGAATAATGGGTTCTGAGCTTGTTAGAGAGACCGAAGAAAAGGTTCAGATAATCAAGGAAAGGTTGCAAGCAATGTTTGATCGGCAGAAAGCTTACGCGGATCGTAAGCACAAGCACATCGAGTATGAGTTAGGAGAAAATATGTTTCTTAAGGTATCTCATTGGAAAGAATCATCCGTTTTGAATGGAAGGGAAATTTAAGTCCGAGGTACGTGGGAACATATGAAGTTCTTGAGAGAGTGAGACCAGTGGCTTACCAGCTAGCTTTGCCTCCAAAGTTAGCACGTATTCATGATGTGTTCCATGTGTCCATGTTGAGGCATTACCATTTAGATCTTTCTCATGTTGTTCAGCTTGAGGAAATCGAAGTCAATACGGATTTGACTTACGAGGAAAGCCCAATAGGAATCTTGGATAGAAGAGTGAAAGAGCTTTGGAAAAAGAGTATATCGTTCGTAAAGGTGTTATAGAGAAACCACGGAGTTAAAGAAACTACGTGGGAAGTTGATAAAGATATGAGAGCTCAGTATCCACATCTCTTCCTGTCAGGTAAATTTTGAGGAAAAAAATTTTCTTTAAAGAGGGGAGAGTTATCACGAACCGGATTCGAATTCGAGTGTCGGGTTAACCCGAGAGGTTGGGCTTCAATGTTGGGCCCCGGGTTTAAGTAGTTTGGGCCTTGGGTTGTTGGTTTTTGATTTGGATATTAAGTTAGGCCTTGTTGTGAGGACATTTTGGTAAATACCAAAATCAAATAAGATGAGTGGGGAGAGGAGTTTAATGAGGTCCAGACCATGATCTCAACTTGTCTCTTCTTCCTTCCCATCTCCTTCATTCTAGTGACAAGAAAATTGTGAGGTTAAAGGTTGAATCTTTGAAGTCTTGAGTTGGAATCTCATTTTATTGTTAGTAGAGAAGTTGTAGAGCTGCCAAAGATCTATCAAGCAAGGTAAGAAAGTGTTGTTTGGTGGAGGAAAGGGTTTATGTGAGGGTTTAAGGTTGAGTTTGGGAATAGTTTTTGAGGGTGTAAATCCTAGTTTTTCCAGTGTTTTAGACTCAAAGAATCATCTCCTTGGTGTCTAATTCACTGTTTATGTTTCCCTTTGTAGAGAAACAAGTGAGAGAGCCATCATCAAGCCTTGGAAAGGAGAAATCTTGAGGTTGAGCTTGGAGCTTGAGTTTGCTCCTTTTGTTGTTGTTTTTGCTTAAGGTTGGTTCTCTTCCAACCCTTAATCATCATGCATATCATGTCTTGAGCTTAAATGCATGTTTGTTGATTTGTTTGGTTTGTTGGTCATGCTTAATGTGGTCTTTAATGGTGGATTTGTCTAGAGCTGATGAACCTTCGTAAAAATGGTTTAAACATGCTTAGGATCACTCCCTTAAAGTCTAGGATCGGTTTGAGATCAAATGGATGAAATTTGGATAGAGTTCTAAGTGTTTGGAAATGTAAAACTGCACTTTTCATGTAGGGGTATCGAAATGCCCTACCCGCATTTTGATACCGAGTTGTCTAGTGACCTTCCCGATTCGATATCGGTATCGAAGCGGGTAGGTCTTCTTTTGTTGACTTTGAGGTTTGGTCAAAGTGTTTTGATACCCCTTTGGGAGGGTATCGATACGGTTCGTTTCGATACCCTTTTGGTGAGGGTATCGATACCTGGTGTTTTGATACTCCATGTAGGGTTATCGATACCCCAGGGCAAATTAGCCCGAGTTCTTTTGGATAAAATGGTAAAGTTTCATAATGCTATCTTAGAAGTTCCTAAGAGTTGTTTAAACCTTAAAATGAACATTAATTCGAGAGATAGGAACCTAGCCCCGTTTAAAAGATAATTGGATAATAATTTGAGTCTATTGGTATAAACCGATATGTGGAACCATTAAGGGTTCGGAGTGACATATTTGAGTCATGTGGCTTACTAGGAACCTTTCTTAGTGATGATGAATTGCCTAGCATATATATTATATGATTATGAGATAATCTGGTAACCTTACTTAGTGTTGATGGGTTACTAGAGTAAATATTATATGAGATGTAAAACTGATAACCTTGCTTAGTGCTGATGGGTTATCGGTAATATATTATGCGGAAGACCAGCTAGGACCTTGCTTAGTGCTGATGGGTTCCTTAGAGGATTATGTGGAGTGGCATGTCACGAACCTTGCTTAGTGTTGATGGGTCCCCCCTACTTCTATACTACTATGAGGTGATATGGACACCGTTATATGCATATGCTATGTGCTGATATATGCCATCATGATATCATGTGGTTAGGTGGTTATGGTAGAGCCATCGTACTCATGCCATGTCATCATTGATGTTGTTTATGCTTATTTTATGCTATGCTTGATATGGATCAGTTGGTCGAGTACCCACTAGCTTTAGTAGCTCAGCGTTCGAAATGTGTTTTCGTGTGTAGGTTAAGGAAGCTATTTGGAGGAGCATCATCGTGGTGGGTTCAACATCGACGTCTATTGTCAGA
Source organism: Abelmoschus esculentus (assembly GCA_035048815.1). NCBI lineage: Eukaryota > Viridiplantae > Streptophyta > Magnoliopsida > Malvales > Malvaceae > Abelmoschus > Abelmoschus esculentus. Next base: position 388,881 of record JAUCBN010000061.1, on the reverse strand, counting down.
GTATTGTTATTAGGCATAGTGAGCACTTGTACTTGTAGGACCCTATATGTGTAATTTGTAAATCTGTTTTATTTATTTGTCGAATGCTTTAAAACAGTTGTAATATTTTGGAGCTCCGTTACTTTAACTTACTCGGATTTATGTTTTTAAATGGATTTGAATTTTATTATCTTATTATAGAAATGGATTTGGACTCATCTTTTTGGGCTTCTAGAAAGGAATTTTGAAATAAAGGTTTTGGGCCGGAGGCCCGATGTGTCACCGGGTTGAGGGTGTTACAAAATTACAATCAAAAAGGAAAATCCCTTTGAAATACTATAATCTTTTTATTATTATTTTATTATATTTTTATGTTTTAATCGAATTCTAATTCAATTTGGAATCAATTATTTATATACATATCATGGTCTAAGAGAAAACCTTACATTATTTTCTTTCATCAAGATTCTCTAAAGTCTATGTTTTCATTCTTTATTTCTGTTCGAGTTCAAAACCATGTTATTCGGTAATTTGAGTCGCTTTGGCTAAGATGTGTTCTCTTATTGGTGCTATTTGTTTTTTTTAAATATACTTTCCTATGATATGCTTTGAATAATATTTGTATTTTGCTGGCATATCTAATTTTTGTATTGTGACTTTGATTGCATACTTGTGTTTGAGATCTCACACTTTTGCAAGTAATTTTGATTTTAAATCTTGTGGATTTGTGGTTTTGGGTAAATTAAGATTTCGGATAAATTATGATTTTTGGATTGAACTGTGATTTTAGTAAGCGATTTGTGTTGTGCGTATGACATCATTCATACATCATGTTTTGCATTGTTTTCTAAAATATTACTCTTGAGAAATAATTTTATAAATTGTGTTTTGTTGTTTTTATCTACACTTTAAAGATACACTAAGTTCTTTAGGTTACTTCATCTTAGTTTCCTCTTACAAATCTTTAGAACTTAAGCAATTCGGTACCTGAAAAATTTCATATTTTATATGGTTATTTTATTACTATTTTAGAAACTTTAATGTATTTGGCAATTAAGGTTATTTTCAGTATACATAAATATTTTTCTTATATTCAGATATGTTATTTGAACCATCAGACTATATTATTATTAATAAGTTTTTGATATAATGTATTTTTGGGAATTTTAACTCTTTTCAAGTTACCGATTTTTAGTTATAATTTTAACTTTTGGTTTTGATGAATTATTAAGTATTTAAATATTTTATAATTATTATAAAATGATATAAATTAAATTGGTTTTGAGGGTAAAGTTTTTAATGTTAACTTCTTAGATTTAACCTATTTCTCTTCTTGGGTTAAATGTGTTTCTTTATGTGTTATTGTCAAATAAATTCAAATATGTGTTTTCTTCTTGTGCTAAATGTGTTTTCTTTTCTTGTGTTAAATGTGTGTGTTTTCATGTGCTATTATTAAATGAATTTAAATGTGTGTTCTCTTCCTGTGCTAGATTTTCTGTGTATTGTGCTTATCCATTAATAAGACTTTGTGGTATATTGACATGCTATATGATATTGTCAACTTTGTGTCACACTATGAGATTGCGATCAGATTTTCTGAACTGTGTGATTCGTATACTATACAAATATTTGTGATAAGACATTTGAGATCATTGGCATTTGTTGCATAGCATGTGCATGGGGTGGTTTTGTACGGAGGAAGGTGGTTTTACCACAAATCGTTTTGGTGAAATAAGGGGTGAGGAGTTCTGGGGAACTACCTCCACAACGATCGGTTGGTTTAGCCACCACTATATTTGGCGTTCAGAGTATGGGATTGCATTCTCTATGACATTGCATTCCATGTGACATTGCATTCATCAGTATTTGTGTTTATTTACCACGAAAAGTTAGGCTATAATTGTGATTGTGAATTAAGTGATATTGTGATGTTTGACTGTATTTTAGAGACACATTAGGCTCTGTAGCTCAGTCTTTTAATTTATTTTTTAGATATTTGGCCCTAGGAGTTGGTACTAGGAGATCTCTATCGGACAACGTTTTATTTTTTTTCAGTATGGTTATTTAAACATTTTTACTTTAGCTATTTTGGGATTATTAGGGATCTAAGATGTTTTTAAACTTCATGCATAAAACCGTTTTATCCAATTTTCTCTATTTTTAATCAAAATAATTACTTTTAAATTATTTACTTAGTATTGGTTTACAAATTTTTTATATTGAATTACTTCGTACGGTTACATGACGTTAAAGTTTTAAAATGATAATTTTAATCTACCGTACACCTTAATTTAAGTGTAAAGGGTTACAGTCTCTGTGTTTTCACATCGAGAATTCTTTACAAATGAAGAGATGTCAAAGAGGCTTCTTACTTCCAAAACAGATCCTCCTACATAATATGTAAAGTAAATTAACATAAATAAATCAACATAAAGCGTAAATAAATAATATGTAAAGTACATTAACATAAATAAATAGGAAATAAATTAACATAAAATAAAATAAATAAAAGATCAATTATTTCCTTAAGAGGTTATAAGAGAAATAAAATAAATGGCGAATTATTCCCTTCAAGGGTTATGAGAATATTAACAATATCCAGTTGAGTTGGATCAACAACACCATAATTATTTTCGCCAAAAAGAAAATATGTTTATATTTTCTTTCATTTATTATTCATGATTCTGGATAAAGTTCATATATTTCTACGTTTGACAAGTACGAGACCAATGGTTTGTACCATCACATTGATAACATAAAGATTTTGATATGATCTCTATAATTTTTTATCCTTATAATTCCACTTCTGGTGGATATAAGCATTCTCAAAAGAATCATCTTATCCATGTCTATTTTAAAACCTTAATCACGACCACAATTATTAATGTGGCATTTATTCCTTCCGCTATAAAATATTATATTTGTCACAACCCGAGTTTTGAGACTTAGTGTCGGGTTAACCCGAGGTTTGGGCCTCTTGTTTGGGCCTTGTTAGGCTTGGCGTTATTGGGCTTGGTTGGGCTTGTGTGGATGGCACCTTGTGGGCATTTTGGTAACTTAATAAATGGGAAAAGGGGGTTATTTTTCTACATGTTGCAGAGGGACTGATATCACCCCACTTTATTTCCTTCAACCTCTTTCTCTCAACCATTTTCCTCCCCATTTTCTATAATCAATGGTGGAATCTTGAGGTTTGGGTATGCTTATCTCTTTTTTAAGGTAGGAGAAGCTTTTGTTCAGCTTTGAGAGATCTTCCTAGCAAGTTAAGTTTGGTTTATTATGCTGGAGGTAAAGTTTTAGGGGGTTTCTTAGTTAAGAACAGGAAATGGTTCTTGGGAGAGATTTAGATTGTTATGAGCTCATTTTTAGCTCTTTAGAATCATTTTAGATAGAATGGTAACTATTGGTAGCTTATCTTCTAGTGAGGGAGCAAGGTGAAAAATCTTCAAGCTTGGGTAAAGAGAAGGTTTGAGATCTTGTTGTGGAGCTTCTTGAGCTCGTTTTGGAGATTGTTTGGAGTTTCTTGAGCAAGGTGAGCATTTTTCATGTGCATCATGATTTTAGCATGCTTGATTAATTGTGTGATGGTTTGGCTAGGATAGAGCCTTTGCATGCTTTAATGGTGTATTGAATTCTAGTTGATGAAATTGAGTAAAATTTATTAGAAACTCACTTAAACTACTTCAATAATAAGTAGGAACGTTTTGGGATTGATTAGGGAAGTTTTGGTTAGGATCCTTAAGCTATCCATGTTGCAGACTTGCATTTCATGCAGGGGGTATCGATACCTATGGTAAGGGTATCGATCGATACCAGAGAGATGGAAATAGTTTGTTTAAGGCAAGCGTTTTGGAACGCCTAACCTGTGTATCGAAACCGAGCCCTCTAGTAACATTTTGGTTCAATACCCTCTTGGGGCGTATCGAAACTAGGAGCCGTATCGATACCCCATATAGGTTTATCGATACGGGTTGGTCTCCCTTGGTCTCAAATCATCATCATAGCTTAGCGATATGCGAGGGAGGCATTTCGATATGTGAGGGCGTTTCGATACCCCTATACATGTGTACCGATATGCCTAGGCAATTTTGCCCAAGTTTTAAGGGTTGAATTCGGGGGTCTCGTAATCCATGATATAGGTCTTTATGGGTCTTTTAAGGCATAAAATGACTAATGAAACTGGTAATTGGTATTGTGGACTTCAATATGATGTAAATTGTGTGGTATGAGTCATTATTTGATGGGATCCGGATACCCAGTGAATATAGTGTTGTAACACATTCAAAGACCATCCGATGTGATATTCTGGGTGATGTATCGAAGGTCATCCGATATGAGATTTCGGGTGATTACTTTGCTTGATGTGAGATTACGAGCCCCACTCGATGGGAGATTCCGATTGAAGACTCGATGCGAGATTCCAAGTATACTAGCTCGATGTGAGATTCCGAGCAGCCCGATGTGAGGTTTCGGGCCGGGTGAGTTCCCAGTGTCGGGTTGGCAGTGGACCTTACTTCTGATTTGTTTATTTTACGCTTTCGTTGCATTTGGCATGTCATATCATCATATTATCTTCTCTTGCATGTTCTAGTCATGATTCACTTGAAAGCATAGTCAATAGGTTATGTACCCACTAAGCTTTCGTAGCTTTGCGTTTTGTAATTTGTTTCCATGCGTAGGTAAGTAAGCGACGATCGTGTGGCGTGGCGGAGCACCATCAACGTAAGACTTCAGCAATGACCGGTTGGTAGAGTACAATTGTTAGATTATTGGTCTATGTATTCGTAGGACCCATGTTGTAATTTGTAACTCTATTTTGTTTTAAAGTGTCAGGGTCAAATGCTTTTATTAAACTTGTATTTGGAGCTCCTTTGATATTTTGGATTGTGTAACTACTTTTGATTTTAATATCGTTTTAAATTCTTGTCGTATTTGATGGTACATTTGGATTTGATTTGGAAAATTCTAAAATTTTATGGGTACGGGTTGGGCTTATGTCCCAAATGTGGCACTCGGGTTTGGGGTGTTATAACATTCACTTCAGGGAATGGAGTGGAGACTAATAGGTATTTAAAATCTTTTCTTGATATTTTGTCTACAGCACAACATTAATGTGTGAAAAGTGGAGCTTGTTTTTCTAACATATCCTCATTAGTGATACTTTGAAACATAATAAGGTTTTATTTACTAACCATATAGTGAATTATTATGTTTGCATTCACATCAAGGAATGAAACAAGTTCAATAATCGCATGGAATAATCATCATGCTTACATTCACTTCAGGGAATTACATAAATAATCGCATTGAATAAACTTCATGCTTGTATTCTCTTCAAAGAATGACATAAATTCAATAATTGCATGGAATAAACTTCATGCATGCATTCCCTTCACGGAATGCCTTCTATAAAAATTCTTGAATCAAGATGATTTTCGTAACTTGAACTTGGGAGAAGTCTATAGTCGAGTTTTTCGACAAAAATATTGGTAACACCCCGACCCGGATGTCACATTGTGCCTCCGGCCCAAAACCTGTATTTCAAAATTTCATTTCAAAGCCCATTAAATAATCTAAACCCTATTCCAAATATGATTCATAAAATCCATTCGAGTTAAGACATAAGTCCAAAATAATTTAAAGAAATTAGAGCTCCAAAATATTACAAAAAACCGTTTTAAAAACATTCAACTCGAATAAATAAAAACAGAGTTACATTACATAGGGTTCGAAGAAGTACTAGCCCACTAAATCTAATAAATGTACTCTGACAACATGGTCGATGTTGAAATCCAACCTAGTTGGTGCTCCACGGACCGACTTCACCTAACCTACGCACGAAAACACATTTCGAACACTGAGCTATGAAAGTACCCTGACCTCAGATCGATCTTCCAGAACTTTCAACTAATAGTACCCTGACCTTAGATCGATCTTCGAAAACACACGTGCACCCGTCAACTAATCAACTAATCAAACATTCGCTAAACACGGGTTTCTCTCACCCCTCACAATAAGCTTAGAACCATCGGCTACTTGCAGCTTCAAACTCTTAGATTTACACCCCAAACTTGCGTCGTGCTCGAACAACCAATCCATCCCAAGGATTGCGTCGAACTCCTGAAACAGTAAGACCATAAGATCGTTCGGGAAGATAGACCCTTGCAACGATCGGACACCTCCGATACACTTTATCCACCAACACATTTAACCCGAACGGACTGGTCACACGGACTCCTACCTCAAGATCCTCTGCTGGTAACCCCCACTATTGCGATAACCCACTATGGATATACGAGTGGGTAGATCCCGAGTCCACAAGAGCAACTATAGGGACAGAAAACAAACTGAACGTACCTGAGATCACATCTATCGCAACACAGTCCTCTTATGCTCTCACCGTATACTGTCTCGCCGATGCTTTAGCAGTGGACTAAAAGGTGCCTCCTAATGCATGGCTAGCTCCGCCACGCAAGAAACCATGACCCCTCTAGGCCTGAAACACAATCCTCTGAGCCTGACCTGGTGGAGATGTCACAACCTTTGGGCAATCCCTCACAAAGTGCTCCGAAGACCCACACTGAAAGCAAACCCTAGCATTGCCCCAACACGGTCCACGATGATTTCGGCCACACCGGTTACAAACCTAAACATTGACACTCCGCTACAAACCCTCCAGATCCCTAGTAGTAGAAGACACAGACTGCCTCCTACGTCCCACAAACTCTGATCTCTAATTTGACCTCGAACCCTGATTCGATGCTCCTCTACTCTGGTTCCAATGGCTCATACTCCTATCAGAGTGAGACTCGGAGTTACCCACATGACTCTGACTAGCTCCACCCGAGCCTCTTGGCCAACAAACGGCCCGTAGTTCAAACCTTGAAACTGCTCTAACGACTTGGCAGTAGCAGCCAACTCTGAGAACACCTTAGGTGGTTTAGCAGTGAGATAAGTCTGGATCTCCTTTCTCAAATCTCTCAAGAACCTCTTACATCTCATTTTTTTCTATAGCAACAAGCTCTGGAGCATACCGGCTCAACTGAAGGAACTCCTATTCATAAGCAAAAACTGACGGTTCCCCTAAACAAGATGGGTAAACCACTCCCACTTTGGACGATGAGGATACCAACCTTGTTTTATTGTCTCCCATCACTCTCTTGCATTGCTTTTCAGAAGCGACAACACACAGGACAACTTGTCTTCTGACTTCAACCTCATCAGTCTCATTATCCACCTTGTATCATGCAACCACTGATCAGCCTGTACAGGATTATCCTGTCCCGTACCAAAGAAGTCAACAGCTCCTTGTCTTCCCACCCTCTCAACTGGTGCCTTACGAGGCATAGAAGATGGCCTCGATATAGCTCTCATGATCCTACGCAAGGTCTGATTCAACTGAGCAAAGTAGTTGGCCCCTTGACCAACTGCATCATCCGATGGCATCTCCTCATCGGGCTCATACTCATAGTCAGAGTCTCCTCCACGAGAACCTTGGCTTTCTTCCTGATCCCTCACACATCTCGGCATACTTAACCACTTCTGTAAGAACAACAACAAACAAGATCACACCATCAAAATTTCAGCTTTCAAACAAAGTACGATATCGACTCATGGGCAAATACTTGTCTGACATCTATATAACACACTGGACTCCTGTTGCGTGTCAAAAGTGTACAAATTGTGCAAGTGAACATGTCGCAAGTAATAAAGTGATAAGTATATCAGATATCGTCTCCACAGGGATTGGTCTACTTAATATGTCTTTTTTTATCTTCTTGCTCTGAAAAGGAATAAAATAAAAACACAAGTAAAATTGGTGTTGATCAATACTAAATAAAGAAAACTAAATAAAGAGAAGATAAACAGATTAAAGAAGTGACCAGGATCCCGTTGTGTTGTATAGTGGCATCAATTGACTTGTTTCTGTCCAATGCAATCGAACAACACTGCCTCGGCAGTACTGCAGATTACTGCCTCGACAACGATGATGCTTGTCTGCCGCGACAATCTTTTGCTCTTGGGTAGACTTTATCAAAGTTCGGCAAAGTATCCTTTAATGACTCCGCTTATCTCTCAGTCGAAATACTGTTGATGACCAGTCCCTGATGATACCTCTCGGCGTGAATCAATTGTAAACACCAACCAATCACACACTTCTCTAAGACGCTGAAACTCTTAACCTATCTCTAGGCCGAGTTAGTGTATCCCGATTCAAAAATCGTACTTATTCCTCTCGTGAATCTAACTCTCTCGATATTAGATAAATGGATTACTTGCAAACTTCTCTCTCGAGCTTGGATGCAAGAATAAAGAATGGCAAAGAATAAGCAAACCTTGATATTTTATTGCATTAAAACAAGAAGCAAAAGTCAATCTCTTCTCACTAATACTCTACAACCTTCACCTAAGCCTAAAGAAACTTAGAACATAATAACAAGTAAAAGAAAAATCTAAGATCTAAGATGGAGTCGGCTCTCTATATGATGCTAAGTGCTTTTTGCCGAAAACTCTCCTCTTCTTCCTCCTCTTGGATGGCTAGGGATTATATAGGCTTGGTCTAGGGCAAACTTTTCCTAAGTAGGAGTATAACTTGGAGTAGGACACAAGTCAAGTCCATAAATAAAATATTTCCAAGTTTACTCCAACTAGGATTCTTTTCCGCGTGGCCTTTGACTTAGGCTTTCCATGTGCTACCCAGCTCCGATTCATGCGCTGCTTGTCTAGAAACGTCCAACTCATTTTTCTCTTCAAGTCGCCTACAATATCGTTACTTTTCCTTCAGCTGTTGCCTCGGCATCAGGTCCTGCCTCGGCATCAGGTCCTGCCTCGGCCTCGTTCACTGCTGCGGCAATAGTTTTTCCTGCGCAGACACAAAAGTATAGTAAAACTCGCCTTTTTTATAAATATCATCTTTATATGTTTCAAAAGCAGAATATCTAATTATCTCACATTAAGCACATGCATTGGTCCAAGTGGGTGTAGATTTAGTGATTATAGTCCATGAAAGGTGTAAAAAGTGATAGTGAGTTGAGCACTTATCACACCCCCAAACTCGAACTATTGCTTGTTCTCAAGCAATGCAAACCATCAATTTGCCAAACCTTACTCTCTCTTGGTCTTATGCTTTCATCTATTCTCCCCACCATAACTATGCTTATTCTTAAGGCTTAACCTTTCGGCTACCCAAGGGTTTACCTAGAAACAAACTATAAGATTTAGTGAGTGTGTACGTTTTTGTGGACAAGTTTGATTAAAGGCTTTTTTAGACAAACTCTAAGTTCAAGACAAGTAGATTTGTGTTTAGTGTTCTCTTCTTAAAACAACAATTTCTTTAGCCAATTTCGGGCACCTCAAGGATTGTGATTTATCATCACTAATTCCTTCTTTCTTTGGATATTGTTTGTTGCATACTAGAGCCAATTTCGGGCACCTCTAGCATGAAGAAGAGTAACTCCTAGAGCCGGTGATAGGCACCTCTAGTCACTTTCCCAAAAATCTAAGTCTTTATCACCTAAGTTCATTAAAAGAATTCCTATAATCCAACAAGTCCAAAAAGTGTTTTTAGGATCCATCTTATAGTAAGCTTCTAAGCTTTCTTCCTTAAGTATCCTAAGGTTAAACCTTCTTAACAGGACCTAACCATGGTAAGGAGAACGATTTCTATAGCCTTAAAAGAATAAACTAAGTCAATACTGATGAAAAGCAGTGCAAAAGTATAAATAACAATTCAAGTAAGGTGGTGGACATAAATTTTTTTTTGAAGAAACACTTAAATACTTTCTTTCATGGCAAGGCCGTGGTAGTAGATTGCCTCGGTAATGGATCTACACCCCCAAACTCGAACCAAGCATTGTCCTCAATGCTTATAAATAGCACACAGCAAGATATAAAGAAGAAAACAAGACAAGTAAAAATATATTAAGGCATCATGAATATGTAAATTTAAAAGAGATTCGGAAGAGCTGCTGGGAACAATTATTTTTTGTGGCCGTGCCGCTGACTGTTTAACTTTTGATGATGGATATGGTTGAGTTTTGGCTTGTCTTGGTGGTTGGAATCTCGTTGGCGGTTTCTGTTGCATTGGAGCATCCACTTCTTCTCCTTCTTCCTCTTCGGCAATTTCCTCGGTGACCATGATGTCTGTCCCGCCTTCATTTGTTGCGTCTGCCCTTGCATGGTGAATGCTTGGCCCGACAGCGGTTGAACTTTGATGTACATAGGCATCTATCTCTGCTGATAGACTGCCCATAATGATGGGGGATCTTGGTGGAGTGCTGAAGACTGCCCTCCTCTTTGAAGGTCGTCTGCTGGCAGATGATGCCGCGGCAGAGTCTGTTGCCCTAGATGGGCCAGCAACATAAAATTGTTGTTGAGGGCCAGTGGGGAAAAATGGTCGTGGTCCTGGAACTGGAGTCGTCTCGGTGTAGGGTGTAACTGTGACAAACATGTTTGGAGGAAACTCGGGAAACTGCACCCCTTGGCCGGGAAAGTTATGGAGCATCATTTGGGCAAGTGTGCTGTTGAAGTCCCTTTGATACTCCATGTATCGTTGCTACCTAAGATTCATAGCTGCCATCCTTTGAAGTATCTCATGTTATGGGTCTGCTGCGGTAGTGGTGTGGGTAGTGTCAGGCATGTCTGTCGTGTACTGGGCCCCGACAGCTGTGTCAGCAGTGAACTGTTGAGGGGTTGCCTGGACTGGCTTTGCTTGTGTGATCTGCATGATTTTTTGGCTGAAGTCTCTAGTCCTCCCTCGTCTATGGGCTGTGAATTCATTCGTTTCTGCCATTGGTACACCTGCAGCAGTACAAATACCAGTGATTAAACAAGGGAAATATAAAGGTCCTCTATCTTTCTTACCGCATTCGTATATCTCCTTTAAAATTATTTCTCCAACATTGATGCTCCGTTTGTTGATGATTGATTGAATGAGCACCAATCTCCTACGATCCACCATGCTCTTGTGGGAGGTTGGGATGAGGCGTCTTTTGAAAAAGGTGTTCCAAAGCTTGGCCTCGGGCTTAAGATGTTGCCTTGCTACCGATCCTCTATGGGCACCAGTTTCCCAATAAGTATTCTCGTAGCAAAGGTCGTCTTTTATCAGCTCATAATCTTCGTTGGTGATGTCCTCCATGAATTCAACATGATCATCACGTTCAGGTGTAAGGTCGTAGAATAGGTTGATTGTCTCGGCATCAAGTTTGATAGGCCTGCCTCGGCAGTGGACATAAAGAGAGTCCTTGCTCGGCCCATGCGCATAGAATTCCCGTACGATGGTGGCATTAGCCTGAGCAGGTTGTAGGCAAAAGATCTCCCAATCTTGATACTTGATCTTGTCGAACAAATAATGCTCAATGTCGTAATTCTCCTCATCGGAGTGTTGGAACCCTTGCTCTTTCCATAGCTGCCGAGCAATGAAAGATCTGTTGAAGCGTTCTTCAACAGCGGCGAGGGCGAATCTGTTGTATGAAGCCATGTATGAATGGTGAAGATTTAAGGATCTTGGAGAGTTTCTTGGAAAGATTCTGAAAATTCTAAGAAATCTTGGAGATAGATAGAGAGTATTGTGAGAAAGAGATTAGCAAGTAAATCTAAAGAAAAAAAATCAAGAATGCAAGAGTGAATAGTTCAAGAGGAAGGAAGTGCTTATATAGGCCTCGGCCTTGTAGCCGTTTGAACCACAAGCCGTTTTGTAGCCGTTAGCCTTTACTACCGTTTGCCTTTACTGCCGCGATAGGAATTTTGGCAAACTAGCCGTTATACAATTCTGTCCGTTGGGACTACTGTGGCTTCTAACACTGTTTTCTGCCCCGACAGCACTTTTCCTGCTGTGAACTATTTCTCCTTTATTCTTGCTTATTTTCCTAAAAATTAAACATAAACAAAAATAGTTAAAGATAAAATATAATAAAAATTTTAACTCTAAACTAAACTAATCCTAATAATATAAAAATTAAAGGAAAGAGATTATGTCACTGGTGGAGTGCATGCAAATACATCTCCTAAGGTGATTATCTCTTGTTTGCCAGAATGATGTTACAGAAGTTGGCCATTCTTTTTGACTTCATGTCCATTCCTTTTCGTCTTTATTGCATCCCATATGTCTGGACAGTATGCTGTCTTGTTGGTTTCCTCCACTTATGGCTTAATCTACTTGCCCAATATTTTGCCGAGCATGCTGCCGAGGCAGTTGCTGGTAAAATAGGATATTTTGTTGCCTGCATCTATGGTGTGGAGGACTTTGCACTCTTCTGCATCGTCAAATCTTTTTCAAATTGTGGAAGGCATTGAGTTTGACTTGTTGGTCATTAACCCGCATTGTTAACTCTCCTTTTTCCACATCAATGAGTGTGCGTCCAGTGGCAAGGAAAGGTCTCCTCAAGATGATCGGTGCATTGTCATCTGCTTCACAATCAAGGACAAGGAAGTCAGCGGGAAAAATAAATTTATCAACTTTTACCAGTATATCCTCGATCTTTCCTTCAGGTTGCACATATGATCTATCCGCAAGTTGGAGCATCACTGTTTTGGGTTTTGCCCTTCCTATTCCAAGCTTTTGAAAGACAGATTTGGGCATTAGGTTTATGCTTGCTCCAAGGTCGCATAAGGTCTTTCCTTCATAGTTATTACCTATCGCACAAGGTATGGTAAAGCATCCAGGATCCTTCAGTTTGGGTGGCATGCGATTGTGCAGCATTGTCATGCATCCTTCAGTAGCAGCCACTGTTTCGAACTCACAAATCCTCTTTCTTTTAGACACAATGTATTTCAAGAACTTAGCATAGTTGGCATTTGTTCAATTGCCTCTACCAATGGCAAGTTGATGTGGACCTGCTTTAAAATATCTAAGAATTTTTTGAATTGATGATCCTGTTTTTGTTTTTTCAACCTTTGTGGGAAAGGTGGTGGTGGTCTCATCTCTTCCAGGGTTTCATTAGTTTGGAATTTAATACCTGCCACCATTGGGTTTTTATCTGTCTCGGTTGCTGGTCGAGGTACTGTCGAGTTCTCTGTTGGGGCAGTGCTTTCTGCTGTGACATGATCCATTTGTTCAGCATCCAAGTTCTCTTTTTCTTGTTCTTCTGGTGGGACTTTGCCTGTTAGGTTTCCTACTTTCTCCTTTAGTTGTAGATCACTCCTAGTAGTGATTTCTTTGCACTGTTCATGGTCCATTATTTTAGCAACTTCAGTATTGCTAGGTAATCCTTCTTGTGGTCTAGTATTTATGTTTTGGGCAAACTGCCCAACCTGAGTTTCCAGTGCCTTAATTGCTGCCTCTTGGTTCTGCAACCTCATCTCAGTTCTATTTATGAATGCATCTGTTCTTTTGATGAAGTTGCTATTCTCTGCCATGTATGATTCAGTTTTCATCATAAAGGCCTTCAGAGAATGTTCTAGTGAATTTACAGGCTGCTGCTGATGCATCTGCTACTGCGGCAATGGTTGCTGGACTGGCTGCTACGGCAGATGTTGCATTGGTTGTTGGAAACCTGGGGGTTAAGTAATTGGATTCAAGGCATTGTTAGGATTACTGCATCAAAATTTTGGATGCCTCTTCTATGAGGGGTTGTATGTGTTTGACATCATATTGTTTCGGTTATAGTTTCCCACATATAGGTTGGATTCTTGAGTCTGCATACATTCAGAAGAATTGTGTTTACCTCCACATAAATTGCAAAAAGAATCAATGGCCTTAACCTCATGGATATTTTGTTGTAGCTACATGTTCTGCACCATCTTGGTAAGAGAGGCCAATTGTGCTGCCACTGAATTTGATGTTTCTAACTCATTCACTGTGGCTTGGCGTCTTACTCCTCCTCGTCTTGATGTAGGGAATTAAAAATCTTTCTTGGCGAGTTTGTTCAAGATTTCAATAGCTTCCTCAGGTGCTTTATCAAGGAGTGTTCCATTGGCAGATGCGTCTAACATCATCCTGGTTGGGGCATCAGTTGCATTATAAAACATGGTTACTTGTGTCCACAAGGGAAATCCATGTAAAGGACACTTGTGCAGTAGCTCCCTATAGCGCTCCCATGCCTCATACATTGGTTCATCATCTGCCTGTCGAAAAGAAGTAATTTCATTACGTATACGATCATATAAACTAGTAGGATTGAAACGCGTAATGAAATCACGACAGAGTTCACTCCAAGATCCAATAGATCCTGCTTGAATGCTATTTAACCAAGCTTTTGCCCTATCCCTCAGTGAATAGGGGAATAGTTTTAGTCTCAAAACAACTTCATGGACTCCTTGGATTTTGAATGAATTGCATATCTCCATGAATGGCTTGAGGTGCTGCCTGGCATCTTCAGTCATAGACCCACCAAACTGTCCAATAGTGTTGAGAATATTAAACATGACAGGTTTTAGCTCAAAGTGGGCTACTTCGATCTCTGGTGTAACGAATCCTGGATTTAACCCATTCAAATCCTCTTTCAAGAAGTCTCGAACAGTAAGCTGCCGCGACCTTAGTAGCGGCGGAAGAATTCCATTGCTGGCAGGTAAGTTTTGTCCTACCAGATGATCTGCCATAGCACCTTGGATTTGTCTCCTCAACCTTTGCCTTGTACGTTCGATCTCTGGATCTAGTTCGTACAAAGGGTTGGTTGGGTTGGCCCTGGTCATACACCAAGAAAAACCGAAGTAAAATAAAAATAAAAAATAAAAAGTAAGAAAATAAAGAAAACAAAATTTAGTTGCCAATCCCCGGCAGCGGCGCCAAAAACTTGTTGCATGTCAAAAGTGCGCAAATTGTGCAAGTGAACACGTCGCAAGTGATAAGTGCTCAACTCACTATCACTTTTTACACCTTTTATGGGTATTAATCATCGAATTTACACCCACTCGGACCAATGCGTGTACTTAATGTGATATATTTAGAAGTTGAGCTTACGAAGATAATGTTTACAGAAAAGGCAAAGTTTTACTGCATCTTTATATCTGTGCAGGAGAACCAGTGCCGCGGCAGCAACATGGCCAAGGCAGGACCTGATGCCGAGGCAGCAGCTGAGAGCCAGGAAGCAAAACTATAGGCGATTGGAAGAGAAAAATCCAAGGGACGTGTCTAGACATAAAGCACATGGATCAGAGCTGGCTAGCATGAGGAAAAGCCCAAGACAAGGCCACGCGGGAAAGCCTCTTACTTGAATTAAACTTGGAAATATTTTATTTATGTACATGACTTGTTCCCTACTCCAAGTTGTATTCTACTTAGAAAAGGTTTGCCCTAGGTCAAGCCTATATAAGACCTAGCCGTCCAATGTATTAGACACCAATACCTAGAGAGGCAGTCGATTCTTAAACTCTTTGTTTTCTTTCTCTCAACTATGTTCTAAGCTTTCTTAGGGTTTAGGTGAAGGTTGTTAGTATTTGTGAGAGGAGATTGTACTTTGTCTTTGTTTTAATGCAATAAAACTATCAAGGTTTGCTTATTGTCGCGTGTCAAAAGTGCGCGTTTAGTGCAAGTGGACACATCGAAAGTAATAAGTGATAAGTATTTTATCGAGTTATCGTCTCTTCAGGGACCGGTATACTTAATATGCTTTCTTCACCTTCTTGTTTTGTAGAAAAATAAAAACACAAGTGAATTGATTTGATTTATCTAAACTAAAATAACTAAATAAAAATAAAGAGTTGAAATAATAGAGAGAGATGGGCTAGGATCCAGTTGCGTCGTATTGTGGATTTGATTGACTTGTCTCTGTCCAATGCAATCGTATATCACTGCCTCGGCAGCACTGTAGTTTACTGCCTTGGCAGCGACAATACTGTCTGCCGCGGCAATCCCTTGCTCGTGGGTAGACTTTACCAAAGTTCGGTAAAGTGTCCTTGGATGACTCCGCTTATCCCTAAGTCAGAGTGTTGTTGATGACTAGTCCTTGATGATACCTCCCGGCGTGAACCAATTATACTCACCAACCAATCTCACACTTCTTTTAGCCGCTGAAACTCTTAACCTATCCCTAGGCCGAGTTAGTATTTCGCGATTGAAACACCGTACTTACCCCTTCCGTGAATCTAACTCTCCTGAGCTTAGATAAATGGATGATTCACAATATCCTCTCCCGAGCTCACTTGTGAAAACAAGGAATAACAAAGGATAAGCAAACCTTGATAACTTTATTGCATTGAATCAAATACAAAGTACAATCTCCTCTCACAAATACTCGACAACCTTCATCTAATCCCTAAGAAGGTTTAGAACATAATGGAGGAGAAGAAAACAAGAATATAAATCGGCTCTCTCCCTAGGTATTTCGTCTTTCATACATTGGGTGGCTAGGTCTTTATATAGGCTAGACCTAGGGCAAACCTTTCCTAAGTAGAATACAACTTGGAGTAGGGAACAAGTCAAGTACATAATAATAAAAATATTTCCAAGTTTGATTCGGCTAAGGAGGCTTTCCCGCTTGGGCTTTTCCTTGTGCTAGCCAGCTCCGATCCATGGGCTTCAAGTCCAGACACGTTCCTTGGATTTTTATCTTTCCATCGCCTATAGTCTTGCTTCCTGTCTTTCTGCTGCTACCTCGGCATCAGGTCCTGCCTCGGCCTTGTCGCTGCCGCAGCAATGGTTCTCCTGCACAGATATGAAAATGCAGTAAAACGTGCCTTTTTCTGTAAATATTATTTATATGAGCACAACTTCTAAATATATCACATTAAGAACATGCATTGGTCCGAGTGGGTGCATATTTGGTGATGAATGCCCATAAAAGGAGTAAAAAGTGATAGTGTGTTAAACACTTATCACACCCAAACTCGAACTATTGCTTGTCCTCAAGCAATGCAAACCATCAATTTGCCAAACTCTACTCTCTCTTGGTCTTACATGTCCATCTATTCTCCCCACCATAACTAGGCCTATTCTTAAGCCTTAACCATTCGGTTACCCAAGGGTTTACCTAGAAACAAACTATAAGAATTGTGAGTGTGTGCGTTTTTGTAGACAAGTTGATTAAAGGCTTTCTTAGATAAACTCTAAGTTCAAGACAAATAGAATTAGGTTAAGTGTTCTCTTCTTTTCAAACACCAAATCTTGAGCCAATTTCGGGCACCTCAAAGACTTTTGTTTTTCATTTCACTAAATTCCTTCTTTCTTTTTAATATTCCTTAAAACATACTAGAGCCAATTTCGGGCACCTCTAGCATGAAGAAGAGATTTTTCTAGAGCCGGTGATAGGCACCTCTAGTTACTTTCCCAAAAATCTAAGTCTTTATCACCTAAGTTCATTAAAAGAACTCCTATAATCCAACATGTCGCAAAAGTGTTTAAAGTTCTTCCTATAGTAAGCTTCTAAGTTTTCATCCTTAAGCATCCTAAGGTTAAACCCTCTTAACAGAACCTAAACATGGTAAGGAGAAAGATTTCTATAGCCTTAAAGAATAAACTAAGGCAATACTGATGATAAGCAGTGCAAAAGTGTAAGCAGTTAATTCAAGTAAGGCGGGGAGCATAAAAATTTTAAAAAAATCACTGGAAAACTCCCTTTTTGGCAATGGCAAGGCCGCGACAGTAGATTGTTGCCTTGGCAGTGAATCTGTACCCCCAAACTCAAACCAAGCATTGTCCTTAATGCTTTATATTTGAAGAAATAAGCGGCAAAACAAAATATGAATATAAGAAGCAGCAAATAAAAACAGTAAAAGCAATTAATATTGAGTTAAGGACAAAGAATTTTTAAAGCGACTCCGAAGAGCTGCTTGTAACAATTTTCCTCCTCGGCCTTGATGCCAAATGCTTTGTCCTTGGTGAAGGCGATGGTTGTGCCTTTGCTTGCCGGGGCGGTTGGACTCGTGTGGGCGGTGTCCTTTGCATTGGGGCCTCTACCTCTTCTCCTTCTTCTACATCAGCCATCTCTTCGGTGAGCATTACGTCCGTTCCTCCTCCCATTGTTGTTGCTCCTCCGGTGTGGTGTGTACTTGGGCCGGCGGAAGTGGAGCTTTGGTGCACGTAGGCATCTATCTCGGCTGATAGACTGCCCATGATAATTGGTGATCTGGGTGGGGTGCTGAAAACGGCCCTTCGCTTGGATGGCCTTCTGCTGACAGACGAGGCTGCGGCAGAATCTTCTGCCCTAGATGGGCCGGCAGCCTGATATTGGGGCTGAGGGTCCGCATGGAAGAACGACCTTGGTCCTCCCGGGGCTGGTGTAGTCTCGGTGTAAGGGGAGGCTGTGACGAACATATTACTGGGAAACTCCGGAAATTGTACTCCTTGGTCCGGGAAGGCGTGCAGCATCATCTGGGCTAGAGTGCCATTGAAATCCCTTTGGTACTCCATGTACCTTTGTTGTCGGAGATCCATTGCTGCCATTCGTTGCAAGATCTCCTGGTACAGGTCTGCTGCGGCAGAGGTGTGGGCAGTACCAGGCATGTCTGCCGTGTACTGGGCCCCGACAGCAGTATCGGCAGTGAACTGCTACGGCGTTGCTTGGACAGGCTTTGCTTGGGTGATCTGCATGACTTTGTGGCAGAAGTCCCTGGTCCATCCTCGTCGTGGGGGCGTGTATTCGTCCGTCTCTTCAATGGGCACAACTGCGGCAACACATAAACCCGTGATCAAACAAGGGAAATACAATGGTCCCCTATCTTTCTTACCGCACTCGTGAATTTCCCGAAGGATGATCTCGCCAACGTTGATGGTCCTCTTGTTGATGATGGATTGGATCAACACCAATCTTTTGCGATCCACCGTGCTATTGTGTGATGTGGGGATGAGCCGTCGTTTGACAAAGGTGTTCCACATCTTGGCCTCGGGCTGTAGACTTTGTCTTGTTACTGATCCTCGATGGGTACCAGTTTCCCATGGGGTGTTCGCGTAACAAAGATCATCTTTGATGAGCTCATAGTCCTCGGCAGTGACGTCCTCCATGAATTCGGCATGGATGTCACTGTCAGGGGTGAGGCCGTAGAAATTATTGATTGTCTCGGCATCGAGCTGGACTGGCCTGCCGCGGCAATGAACAAAGAGGGAGTCTTTGCTTGTCCTCAAGCAATGCAAACCATCAATTTGCCAAACTCTACTCTCTCTTGGTCTTACATGTCCATCTATTCTCCCCACCATAACTAGGCCTATTCTTAAGCCTTAATCTTTCGGCTACCCAAGGGTTTACCTAGAAACAAACTATAAGAATTGGTGAGTGTGTACGTTTTTGTGGACAAGTTTGATTAAGGGCTTTCTTAGATAAACTCTAAGTTCAAGACAAGTAGAATTTTGTTAAGTGTTCTCTTCTTTTCTAAGCAACCAATCCTTGAGCCAATTTCGGGCACCTCAAGGATTGTGTTTTTCCCTTCACTAAATTCCTTCTTTCTTTTTAATATTCCTTAAAACATATTAGAGCCAATTTCGGGCACCTCTAGCATGAAGAAGAGTACTTTCTAGAGCCGGTGATAGGTACTTCTAGTTACCTTCCCAAAAATCTAAATCTTTATCACCTAAGTTCATTAAAAGAATTCCTCTAATCCAACAAGTCCCAAAATTGTTTAAAGTTCTTCCTATAGTAAGCTTCTAAGTTTTCATCCTTAAGTATCCTAAGGTTAAACCTTCTTAACAGGACCTAATCACGGTAAGGAGAAAGATTTCTATAGCCTTAAAGAACAAACTAAGGCAATACTGATGATAAGCAGTGCAAAAGTGTAGGCAGTTAATTCAAGTAAGGCGGGGAGCATGAAAATTTAAAAAAAAAATCACTGGAATACTCCTCGGCAGTAAATTGCTGCCTTGACAGTGAATCTACACCCCCAAACTCAAACCAAGCATTGTCCTCAATGCTTTATATTTGAAGATAAGAACGGGCAACAAAATATGAAAGGAATAAGCATCATAGAAAGCAAACAACAATTAATATTGAATTATATGAACAAAATTATTAAACAGACTTCGAAGAGTTGTTTGTAACAATTTTTCTCCTTGGCCTTACTTTCGATTGCTTTGTTCTTGGTGAGGGCGATGGTTGAGCTTTTGCTTGTCGGGGTGGTTGGACTCTAGTGGGTGGTGTCCCTTGCATTGGGGCCTCAACCTCTTCTCCTTCTTCCACATCAACCATCTCTTCGGTTATCATTATGTCCATTCCACCTCCCATTGTTGTGGCTCCCCCGGTGTGGTTTGTACTTGTTCCGGTGGCGGTGGAGCTTTGGTGCACATAGACATCTATCTCAACTGATAGATTCCCCATGATGATTGGGGATCGGGGTGGAGTGCTGAAGACTGCCCTCCGTTTGGATGGTCTTCTGCTGGCAAATGATGCCGCGGCAGAATCTGCTGCCCTAGATGGGCCAGCAGCATGGTACTGTGGTGGAGGGTCTGCATGGAAGAACGGCCTTGGTCCTCTCGGAGCTGGTGTAGTCTCGGTGTAGGGGGCGGCTGTGACAAACATATTGCTTGGAAACTCTAGAAATTGCGCCCCGTGGTCTAGAAAAGCGTGGAGCATCATCTGGGCTAATGTGCCGTTGAAATCTCTTTGATACTCCATGTATCTTTGTTGCCTGAGGTCCATCGCTGCCATCCTTTGCAAAATCTCCTGGTACGGGTCTGCTGCGGCAGAGGTGTGGGCAGTATCAGGTATGTCTGCCGTGTACTTGGCCCCGGCAACAGTATCAGTAGTGAACTGCTGGGGCGTTGCTTGGACTAGCTCCGCCTGCGTGATCTGCATATGTTCGATTGGCACACCTGCGGCAACACACAAACCTGTTATCAAACATGGGAAATATAATGGTCCCCTATCTTTCTTACCGCATTCGTGAATTTCACGTAAAATTATCTCTCCAACATTGATGGTCCTTTTGTTGATGATCGATTGGATAAGCACCAATCGCTTTCGGTCCACCGTGCTGTTGTGGGACGTGGGGATGAGGCGTCGCTTGACAAAGGTATTCCACATCTTGGCCTCGGTCTTTAGGCTCTGTCTTGTTACGGATCCTCTATGGGTACCGGTTTCCCATGGAATATTCACGTAACAAAGGTCGTCTTTGATTAACTCATAATCCTCCGCAGTGATGTCTTCCAAGAATTCGGCGTGAACATCACTGTTTGGAGTGAGGCCGTAGAAATCGTTGATGGTCTCGGCATCTAACTGGACTGGCCTGCCGCGGCAGTGAACAAAGAGGGAATCTTTACTGGGCCCGTGCGCATAGAATTCCCGCACGATTGTAGCATTCGCCTGGGCAGGTTGAAGACAGAAAATTTCCCAATCTTGGTACTTGATTCTGTCAAAGAGATAATGCTCGATGTCGTAGTTTTCATCATCCAAATGTTGGAAACCTTGTTCTTCCCACAATTGTCGGGAGATGAAAGATCGATTGAAACGATCTTCAACGTTTTTCAATGTTGAAAACGATTTTCAATGTTGAAAACGTGCCTTTTCTGTAAATATTATCTCTATAAGCATAAGTTCTAAATATATCACATTAAGTACATGCATTGGTCCAAGTGGGTGTAAATTTGGTGATTAATGCTAATAAAAGGTGTAAAAAGTGATAGTGAGTTGAGCACTTATCACCATTGTACGAGTTAGATTCAGAGATCGAACGAACAAGGTAAAGGTTGAGGAGACAAATCCAAGAAGTTATGGCAGATCACTCGGCAGGACAAAATTTACTTGTCGGTAATGCAAGTCTTCCGCCGCCACTAGGGCCGCGACAGCTCACTGTCAGAGACTTCCTGGAAGAGGATTTAAATAGATTAAACCCAGGGGTCGTTACACCAGAGATAGAAGCAGCCCACTTTAAACTGAAACTTGTCATGTTCAATATGCTTAACACAATTGGACAGTTTGGTGGGTCTGTAACTGAAGATGTAAGGCAGCATCTCAAGTCCTTCATGGAGATATGCAATTCCTTCATAATCCAAGGTGTCCATGAAGATGTCTTGAGATTAAAGCTATTCCCCTATTCACAGAGGGATAGGGCGAAAGCTTGGCTAAATAGCATTCCAGCAGGATCTATTGGATCTTGGAGTGAACTCTGCCGTGATTTTATTACACGTTTTAATCCTACTAATTTATATGATAGAATTCGTAATGAAATCACTTCTTTTCGACAGGCAGATGACGAACCAATGTACGAGGAATGGGAGCGCTACAGGGAATTACTGCACAAGTGTCCTTCGCATGGATTTCCCCTATGGACACAAGTGACTATGTTTTATAATGCCACGAATACCCCAACAAGGATAATGTTAGATGCCTCGGCAAACGGAACACTCCTTGATAAAGCACCTGAGGAAGCTATTGAGATACTGAACAAACTCGCAAAGAACGATTTTCAATTCCCAACATCTAGGCGAGGAGGAGTAACACGCCAAGCCACAGTGAATGAGTTAGACACATCAAATTCAGTGGCAGCACAATTGGCCTCTCTTACAAAGATGGTGCAAAACTTGCAATTACAGCAAAATACCCGTGAGGTTAAGGTAATTGATTCCTTTTGTGATTTATATGGAGGTAACCACAGTTCCTCTGATTGTATGAATCAAGAAACCGATATGTATGTTGGAAATTACAACCGAACCAATATGATGTCCAACACATACAACCCCTCATGGAAGAGGTATCCGAACCAGTCATGGAGCAATCCTAACAATGCCTTGAACCCAACCACCCAACCTTCAGGATTCCAGCAACCAATGCAACATCTGCCGCAAGTCCAGCAGCCAATGCCGCAGCAGCAGATGCAGCAGCAATCGGTAAGTTCATTGGAGAACACTCTTAAAGCCTTTATGATGAAAACAGAATCATACATGGCAGAAAATAGTAATTTCATCAAAAGGACAGATGCTTTCAGGAATAGAACTGAGATGAGGTTGCAGAATCAAGAAGCGGCTATTAAAACGCTAGAAACCCAGGTTAGGCAGTACTGAAGTTGCTAAGGTGATGGGACATGAACAGTGTAAAGCAATCACTACCAGGAGTGGTCTACAGCTGAAGGAAAAAATTCCAGCAAGCCAAAATCCATCAGCAGACCCAGCGAAAGAGGAGGCTGAGCAAACTGATCCTGATAAGTGCTACACAAAGGTTGAAAAAGCAAAAACATGACCAACAATTCAAAAAATTCCTTGATATTTTAAAGCAAGTCCACATTAACATACCATTCGTAGAGGCAATTGAACAAATGCCTAATTATGCCAAGTTCTTAAAAGACATGGTGTCTAAGAGGAAACGAATAGGTGAGTTCGAAACAGTGGTTGCTACTGAGGGATGCATGGCAATGCTACACAATCGCATGCCACCAAAATTGAAGGATCCTAGCTGTTTTATCATACCTTGTGCGATAGGTAAAAACTATGAAGGTAAGGCCCTATGCGACCTTGGAGCAAGCATCAATCTAATACCCAAATCTATCTTCCAAAAGCTTGGAATAGGAAGGGCGAAACCTACAACAGTTATGCTCCAACTAGCGGATCGATCATATGTGCAACCCGATGGAAAAATCGAGGACATACTGGTAAGAGTCGATAAATTTATTTTTCCTGCTAATTTTCTTGTCCTTGATTGTGAAGCAGATGATAATGCACCGATCATCTTGGGGAGACCTTTCCTTGCAACTAGACGCACCTTAATCGATGTGGAAAAAGGAGAGTTGACAATGAGAATTAATGATCAACAAGTCAAACTAAATGTTTTTCAAATGATGAAAAGGCATGATGAGCCGGAAGAAGAATGTCAGATGCTGCATGATATAGATGAAGATCGTATAATACCTTGTCTCAGCAACCACTGCCTCGACAGTGATCTCCATGACACATCACATGTATGCTTCGGTAGTGATATGGAAGACTGCTACAGCAGTACTTTGAACAGTGTTGAAACAGCAGAAAATAAGGAAGCTAACTAGACAGCACACCTTCCAGGTAAGTACTTCGAACCATTAAATTATACAGGTAAGAATGAACAATCTATAAGTAAAGAACCACTTGTCACAGAATTAAAACCCTTACCGAAAAAACTAAAATATGCTTATTTGGGAGATAACCACACGATGCATGTAATTATTTCTTCTAAGTTACTGCAAGAACAGGAACAAACCCTTATAGTGATGCTGCGGCAGCACAAAAAGGCAATTGGGTGGTCAATCGATGATTTAAAGGGAATAAGCCCAGCGGTATGCATGCATAAAATTCTTTTAGAAAAAGATCATAAGCCCACTGTTGAAGCTCAGAGGAGACTTAACCACGCTATGAAGGAGGTAGTACGTAAGGAAATAATCAAGTGGCTTGATGCAGGAATTATATATCCCATCTCTGACAGTGCATGGGTAAGCCCGGTACAATGTGTACCTAAGAAAGGTGGTATGACTGTCATAACCAACGAGAACAACGAACTAATCCCAACCAGGACTGTGACCGGTTGGAGGGTTTGTATGGATTATCGCAAGTTGAATAAGGCAACAAAGAAGGATCACTTCCCTTTACCCTTTATTGATGAAATGCTTGATAGACTTGCTGGTAAACCTTATTACTATTTTCTTGATGGTTATTCAGGATACAATCAAATTGCAATTGATCTAGAAGACCAGGCGAAAACCATCTTCACCTGCCCATATGGAACCTATGCATTTAGGAGGATGCCATTCGGCCTTTGCAATGCCCCGGCAACCTTCCAGAGATGCATGATGGCGATTTTTTCTGACATGATAGAGGATTTCCTAGAGATATTTATGGATGATTTCTCAGTCTTTGGAGATAGCTTTGATCACTGCCTCGGCAATCTAGAAAAAGTATTGCAAAGATGTGAGGAATCCAATCTAGTCCTAAATTGGGAAAAATGCCACTTTATGGTAAATGAAGGCATCGTACTGGGTCATAAAATATCATCACAAGGAATCGAAGTGGATAAAACCAAGATTGATGTGATAAAGAATTTGCCTCCACCAATTTCTTTGAAAGGAGTTCGAAGCTTTTTGGGTCATGCAGGCTTTTATAGAAGGTTTATTTCTAATCTTTCCAAAATTTCTAAACCTCTTTCCAACTTGCTTGAACAAGACAGGAAATTCGAATTCAATAAGGAATGCACTGAAGCATTTGAAACTCTCAAGGAGAGGCTAATCACTGCACCGATAGTAATCCCACCAGATTGGACCCTGCCATTTGAATTGATGTGTGACGCTAGCGATCATGCTGTCGGGGCAGCACTTGGGTAGAGAAAGAACAACCTGTTCCATGTGATCTACTATGCTAGTAAAACGCTTAATGATGCCCAAATCAACTACACCACAACAGAAAAGGAATGACTAGCAGTAGTATTTGCTTTTGACAAATTTCGATCGTATCTTATCGGAACTAAAGTAACTGTCCACACTGATCATTCGGCAATTAAATACCTCTTCTCAAAGAAGGATGCCAAGCCTAGACTGGTTAGATGGATCCTTCTTCTACAAGAATTTGATGTTGAAATCAAAGATCGAAAAGGTACAGAAAACTAGGTGGCCGATCATCTCTCTAGACTGGAAAACAAAGAAAATACCCACTCACTTGAAGAAATACAAGATGCGTTCCCAGATGAACAAATATTGCAAATTGTTACAACTGCAAGAGATACCGCCGAGACAAAGACTACAGCAGTGTACAACCGCACTGCCGTGGCATTATCTGAATACATCGCCGCAACATTAACATAGACCTTGCTGCAGTAACATCAACCTCCTGGTATGCCGATCTTGTTAATTATTTAGTTAGTGGTATTATCCCTTATAACCTTAACTATAACAAAAAGAAGAGGTTTCAGCATAATGCAAAGCATTATTTCTGGGACGACCCTCTTTTGTTTAAACATTGTGTAGATCAGTTTATAAGAAGATGTGTGCCAGAAGAAGAACAGAAAGCAGTACTCCAACACTGTCATGATTCACCTTGCGGTGGGCATTTTGTAGGAAACAGAATAGCAGCAAAGGTACTACAATCTGGCCTTTACTGGCCCACACTCTACAAGGATGCCCACGACTATTACAAGAACTGTGACCGATGCCAACGCACGGGCAATATTTCAAGACGACATGAGATGCCATTACAACCCATATTGGAAGTGGAACTGTTTGATGTTTGGGGCATATATTTCATGGAACCCTTCCCATCATCCCAAGGCAATCTTTACATCTTATTGGCAGTGGATTATGTATCAAAGTGGGTCGAAGCAATCGCCACACCTCACAATGATTCCAAGACAGTACAAAAATTTCTCAAAAAAAATATTTTTACACAATTTGGAATCCCTCGAGCAATAATAAGTGATGAAGATAAACACTTTGATAACAGACTCATTGCCGCGACACTAAAGAAACTCGGCATCACCCACAGGCTCGCTACGGCATATCACCCACAGACAAATGGGCAAGCTGAAATATCCAACAAGGAGCTAAAACAGATCCTTGAAAAAGTGGTAAATCCATCTAGAAAGGATTGGTCTTATCGTCTCGATGATGCTTTATGGGCCTACAGGACAGCCTTCAAAACCCCATTGGGAACATCTCCTTATAAGCTTGTCTTCGGGAAAGCTTGCCACTTACCTGTAGAAATCGAGCATAAAGCATATTGGGCAGTAAAGAACTTAAATATGGATTGGGAAAAAGCCAGACAGAAAAGACTACAAGACCTCAATGAGATAGAAGAATTACGAACAACAGCCTATGAGAATGCTAAGATCTACAAAGAGAAAACTAAAAGATGGCACGACCGTAGGTTACTGCCTAGGCAGTTCCTGCCGGGGCAGCACGTTCTCCTTTTCAACTCCAGGCTTAATCTGTTTCCAGGAAAACTCAAATCCAAATGGTCAGGCCCATTTGAAGTTGTTCGAGTTTTCCCACATGGAGCAGTATCGATCAAATCACTAAAGGATGGGCATGAATTCAAAGTGAATGGCCAGCGCTTGAAGCACTATTCTGGCCCACACGACATAAACACTATGGAGACCATCACCTTAGAAGATGCTTTCACACGCACTCCTATGGAGACTTAATGTCGTGACCTTTCATTCTTTCTTTTCCGCAATATTAGGAATAGTTTTAATTTCGCTTTTATTTTAGAACATTTAGTATTTACTTATTGATTATATTTTGTTTTTAAGCACAGAGACGAAGTGGAAGCTACAATGCAACAGTCACCACCCACAAGAGTCCAACCGTCCCGGCAAGCAAAAGCTCAACCATCGCCCTCACCAAGAGCAAAGCAGTCGGCAGCAAGACCAAGGAGAAAAATTGTTACAAGCAGCTCTTCGGAGTCTCTTTAAATTTTTCATATAATTCAATATTATTTGCTGTTGGTTTCTTTACATACTGCTTATCTCTTTCATAATTTTTGTTGCCCGCTATTTTATTCTAATATAAAGCATTGAGGACAATGCTTGGTTTGAGTTTGGCACTGCCGAGGCAGCAATCTACTGCCGAGGCCTTGCCAAGAAAAGGGAGTACTTAAGTGAAATTTTTAAATTTTTTTTATGCTCCCCGCCTTACTTGAATCAACTGCCTATACTTTTGCACTGCATATCATCAGTATTGCCTTAGTTTATTCTTCAAGGATATAGAAATCTTTCTCCTTACCATGATTAGGTCCTGTTAAGAAAGGTTTAACCTTAGGATACTTAAGGATGAAAACTTAGAAGCTTACTGTAAGATAAATTTTTAAACACTTTTGGGACTTGTTGGATTATAGGAGTTCTTCTAATGAACTTAGGTGATAAAGACTTAGATTCTTGGGAAAGTAACTAGAGGTGCCTATCACCGGCTCTAGGAAGTTCTCTTCTTCATGCTAGAGGTACCCGAAATTGGCTCTAGTATGCTATAAGGAATATCAAAAAGAAAGAAGGAATTAGTGAAGAACACAATCCTTGAGGTGCCCGGACTTGGCTCAAGAATTGGTTGTTTAGAAAAGAAGAGAACACTTAACCAAATTCTACTTGTCTTGAACTTAGAGTTTATCTAAGAAAGCCCTTAATCAAACTTGTCCACAAAAACGCACACACTCACCAATTCATATAGTTTGTTTCTAGGTAAACCCTTGAGTACCCGAAAGGTTAAGTCTAAAGAATAGGCATAGTTATGGTGGGGAGAATAGATGGAAACATAAGACCCAGAGAGAGTAGAGTTCGGCAAATTGATAGTTTGCATTGTTTGAGGACAATAGATGGAGTTTGAGGGTGTGATAAGTGCTCAACTCACTATCACTTTTTACACCTTTTATGGGCATTAATCACCGATTTTACACCCACTCGGACCAATGCATGTACTTAATGTGATATATTTAGAAGTTAAGCTTATAAAGATAATATTTACAAAAAAGGCAAAGTTTTACTGTATCTTTATATCTATGCAGGAGAACCAGTGCCTCGGCAGCAACATGGCCGAGGCAGGACCTAATGCCAAGGCAGCAGCTGAGATCCAGAAAGCAAAACTGTAGGCGATTGGAAGAGAAAAATCCAAGGGACGTGTCTGGATATAAAACACATGGATCGGAGCTGGCTAGCATGAGGAAAAGCCCAAGACAAGGCCACGTGGGAAAGCCTCTTAGTTGAATTAAACATGGAAATATTTTATTTATGTACATGACTTGTTCCCTACTCCAAGTTGTATTCTACTTAAGAAAGGTTTGCCTTAGGTCAAGCCTATATAAGACCTAGTCGTCCAATGTATTAGACATCAATACCTAGAAAGAGAGCTGATTCTTAAACTCTTTGTTTTCTTTCTCTCAACTATGTTCTAAGCTTTCTTAGGTTTTAGGTGAAGGTTGTTAGTATTTGTGAGAGGAGATTGTACTTTGTCTTTGTTTCAATGCAATAAAACTATCAAGGTTTGCTTATCCTTTGTTATTCTTTGTTCTTCCATTCAAGCCCGGGAGGGAAGTTTGTGAGTAATCCATTTATCTAGACTCGAGAGAGTTAGATTCACGAAATGGGTAAGTACGGTGTTTCAATCGCGAATTAATAACTCGGCCTAGGGATAGTTTAAGAGTTTCAGCGGCTAAAAGAAGTGTGAGATTGGTTGGTGAGTATAATTGATTCACGCCGGGAGGTATCATCAAGGACTAGTCATCAACAGTACTTCGACTTAGGGATAAGCGGAGTCATTCAAGGACACTTTGCCGAACTTTGGTAAAGTCCACCCACGAGCAAGGGATTGCCGCGGCGGACAGTATCGTCGCTGCCAAGGCAGTAATCTGCAATGCTGCTGAGGCAGTGATATACGATTGCATTGGGCAGAGACAAGTCAATCAAATCCACAATACAACGCAACTGGATCCTGACCTCTCTCTCTACTTATCAAATCTCTTTATTTTATTCAATTGTTTTATTTCAGTTTATCAAACCCAAAACTACTTGTGTTTTATTTTATTTCTACAGAACAAGAAGACGAAGAAGACATATTGAGTATACCAATCCCTGTGGAGACGATAATCCGATAAATACTTATCACTTATTACTTGTGATGTGTCCACTTGCACTAAACGCGCACTTTTGAGACGCGACAGCAAGTAATAAAGTGATAAGTATATCAGATATCGTCTCCACAGGGATTGGTCTACTTAATATGTCTTTTTTTGTCTTCTTGCTCTAAAAAGGAATAAAATAAAAACACAAGTAAGATTTGGGTTGATGAATACTAAATAAAGAAAACTAAATAAAGAGAAGATAATCAGATTAAAGAAGTGGCCAGGATCCAGTTGTGTTGTATAGTGGCTTCAATTGACTTGTTTCTGTCCAATACAATCGCACAACACTGCCTCGGCAGTACTGCAGATTACTGCCTCGACAGCGATGATGCTTGTCCGCCGCGACAATCTCTTGCTCTTGGGTAGACTTTATCAAAGTTCGGCAAAGTGTCCTTTAATAACTCCGCTTATCTCTAAGTCGAAGTACTGTTGATGATCAGTCCTTGATGATACCTCTCGGCGTGAATCAATTATAATCACCAACCAATCACACACTTCTCTTAGCCGCTGAAACTCTTAACCTATCTCTAGGCCGAGTTAGTGTTTCCCGATTGAAACATCGTACTTATTCCTTTCGTGAATCTAACTCTCTCGATATTAGATAAATGGATTACTTGCAAACTTCTCTCTCGAGCTTGGATGCAAGAAAAAAGAACGGCAAAGAATAAGCAAACCTTGATATTTTATTGCATTAAAACAAGAAGCAAAAGTCAATCTCTTCTCACTAATACTCTATAACCTTCACCTAAGCCTAAAGAAACTTAGAACATAATAACAAGTAAAAGAGAAATCTAAGATCTAAGATGGAGTCGGCTCTCTATATGATACTAAGTGCTTTTTTCCGAAAACTCTCCTCTTCTTCCTCCTCTTGGACGGCAAGGGATTATATAGGCTTGGTCTAGGGTAAACCTTTCCTATGTAGAAGTATAACTTGGAGTAGGACACAATTCAAGTCCATAAATAAAATATTTCCAAGTTTACTCCAACTAGGATTCTTTTCCGCGTGGCCTTTGACTTGGGTGTTCCATGTGCTACCCAGCTTCGATTCATGCGCTGCTTGTCCAGAAACGTCCAGCTCATTTTTCTCTTTAAGTCGCCTACAATATCATTACTTGTCCTTCAGCTGCTATCTCGGCATCAGGTCCTGCCTCGGCCTCGTTCGCTGTCGCGGCAATAGTTTTTCCTGCACAGACACAAAAGTACAGTAAAACTCGCATTTTTTATAAATATCATCTTTATATGCTTCAAAAGCAGAATATCTAATTATCTCAGATTAAGCACATGCATTGGTCCAAGTGGGTGAAGATTTAGTGATTATAGTCCATGAAAGGTGTAAAAAGTGATAGTGAGTTGAGCACTTATCAACTCCCCCGGGGACTTCCTATAACCGACTCAACCTAAGCTTTGATACCACTAAATGTAACACCCCGTGGATGTCACATTGGGCCTCCAGCCCAAAACCTGTATTTCAAAATTTCATTTCAAAGCCCATTAAATAATCCAAACCCAAGTCCAAATATGATTCATAAAATCCATTCGAGTTAAGACATAAGCCCAAAATAATTTAAAGAAATTGGAGCTCCAAAATATTACAAACCGTTTTAAAAATATTCCACTAGAATAAGTAACAACAGAGTTACATTACATAGGGTTCGACGAAGTACTAGTCCACTAAATCTAATAATTGTACTTTAACAACATGGTCGATGCTGAAATCCAACCTTGATGGTGCTCCACGGACCGGCTTCACTTAACCTACGCACGAAAACACATTTTGAACGCTGGGCTACGAAAGCTCAGTGGGTACACCGAACTCGGCCAACATCATGCATATCATAAGCAGTAAAGCATAACATATAAATATCGTGCATGATATGATGATCTAGCATGCTTGCCTACCACATGGCATAAAAATGTATAATAATGCACACAGCATATAC
This sequence comes from Abelmoschus esculentus, assembly GCA_035048815.1. NCBI lineage: Eukaryota > Viridiplantae > Streptophyta > Magnoliopsida > Malvales > Malvaceae > Abelmoschus > Abelmoschus esculentus. The sequence goes on along the minus strand of JAUCBN010000061.1, from coordinate 357,546 downwards.
ATGTCAAACAGACAACAACACAAGGTAGTGAGGCCCGCGTCCACACAGCATCGGGATCCTACACTACGAGCAAGGCCTGCGTCCACACAGCATCGGGATCCCATACTCAAGGACGAGGCCCACGTCCACACAGCATCGGGATCCTACATCCGGGATTTGAGGCTCGCATCCACACAGCATTGGGATCCTCCAAATCGCATACTCGGAATGTCACATCGAGTATCTTCGAATGAGGCCCGCATCCATACAGCATCGGGATCCTACATTCGGTATGGTCTTCAAATCATCACCCAGAATGTTATATCATATGGCCTTCGACGTGTTGCAACACTTTTGGATATCCGGATTTCCAACAAACAAGGACTCGATACACACATAGGATCCACCTAGGATCTCCTCAATCAAAACATACCAAGACTTAACATAGCTTAGTCGTTCGGGGTTTATAACATTAATCTTGTGTTATCAATCCATTTCATTATTTATAAGATTCATTAAGACCCTTAATTCTCCTATCGAACCTCAAACAATACTTAACTTGTCAAGTTCTCGTAAGGGTATCGATACCCTTAGGTAGGGTATCGAAACACCTTGTATCGATACCCACCCAAAGAGGGTATCGAAACACTGGTATCGATACTGGTACCGATACTCTTTGAACAATTTCTAAGTCAACGAAAGGTGGGTTATCCGCTTCGATACGGGTATCGAATCGAAGATGCCACTAGAGGGGTTAGTATCAAAACCTTATCGATAACCCTTCCCTATCATCCTATTTTTCCCTCATGGGTATCGATACACGGACCACCGGTATCGATACCCTCTGCACGAACTTGTAGATTTCACTTAGAAAAATTTTAAGGATTCTTCCCAACATTAATCTATTCGATTCTAAAGTGTTCCTACACATTCTTAGGAAGGTTTAGGATATTTTAACATCATTTTCCTTTCATTAAACACATAAATACGAAATTCACCATTAAAGGTTCTAAAGCTTTAACCAAACACTCATGCATAGAAATCTATACGTATGCACACTACAATGATATGGATGATGATAGGAAGAGTTAGGAGTACCAACCTTAGCAAAGCAACAACAAAAACGTCCTCACACCTCCACTTCAAGCTTTCTCTTTTCCAAGGATCCTTGAGGTCTCACCAACCTCTTTCTCTACAACAGAAAGATAAGCAACGATCAGAAACGTTTGGGGGTGATTCTTAGAGCCTAAAAACATCAAAAGACTCAGATTCTAAGCTCTAAAAACTAAACCCGAGCTCAACCCAAAACCCTCATCAAAACCTTCATCATTACCAAACCAACCCATTTTTACCTCTTTTTATAGATCAAAAACACCCTTATAACTTACCCTTCCAGCACAAAACGAGATTTCTATCTTAGAACAACAAGATCACACCTTTAACTCAACTTGTTCAAGAGAAAAAGATGTAGAAGAGGAGGAAGACAAAGGGTGACTTCACCCACTGAATTCTCTGTACAAAACATAACCCCCTTCCCTCTCTTTCATCCTTTTTTGCATTTACCAGAATGCCCCTAACTCAAAACTCCTAAGGCCCAACACCATTCCAAGCCCAACAAGACTAAGGCCCAACACAAGCTCGGGGCCCAAAATTGAAACCCAACGTCTCGGGTTAACTCAACACTCGAATCCGAGATCAGTTCGTTACAACTCTCCCCTCCTTAAAGAAAATTTCGTCCTCGAAATTTACCTTTTAGGAGTAGATGAGGATACTGAGCTCTCATGTCCTTTTTCCGCTTCCCACGTTGTTTCTTCGATCCCGTGGTTCCTCCACAAAACCTTTACCAATGGTATAAACTTGTTCTGGAGCTCCTTAACTCCTCTATTCAAGATTTTGATAGGCTTTTCCTCGTAATTCAAATCTACATTGACTTTGATTTCCTCATGCTGAACCACATGCGAAGGATAGGAATGATAGCGCCTCAACATGGACACGTGGAACACATCGTGTATACGTGCCAACTCTGGAGGTAAAGCTAGCCGATAAGCTACCGGTCTAACCCTCTAAAGAACCTCATAAGGTTCGATGTACCTTGGACTCAACTTTCCTTTACGACCAAACCGAATGATCCCTTTCCACGGAGATACCTTGAGAAACACCTTCTCACCAAGCTCATACTCGATGTGCTTACACTTCTTATCCGCATAAGCTTTTTGTCTGTCAAAAGCTGCTTGCAACCTTTCTTTGATGATCTGAACTTTTTCCTCGGTCTCCTTAACAAGTTCCGAACCCACTATCTTTCTCTCATTAAGCTCTGTCCAACACAAGGGTGTCCTGCACCTACGCACGTACAAGGCCTCAAAAGGAGCCATCTTAATACTTGACTGATAACTGTTGTTGTAAGCAAACTTTACCAACGGTAACTGCTCTTCCCAACTACGAGCAAAATCCACAGCACAACACCGAATCATATCCTCCAAGATCTGGATAACTCTCTCAGACTGTCCATCGGTCTGAGGATGAAAAGATGTACTAAAGTGCAACTTGGTGTCTAAAGGCTCATGGATAGACCTCCACAACCTCGTCGCAAACCTCGGATCCCTATCCGATATGATCGACGATGGCACACCGTGCAACCTCACTATCTCCTTGATATACAACTGCACCAACTTTTCTAAACTGTAGTCTATCCTTACCGGTAAGAAGTGAGTCAACTTGGTCAACCGGTCAACTATAACCCATATAGCATCATGTTTCCTTAACGACATTGGTAAACCGGTGACAAAGTCCATGGTCACTCGATCCCACTTCCACTATGGAATCTTGATAGGCTGAAGCAAACCTGAAGGAACCTGATGTTCTGCCTTCACTTGCTGACACGCTAGACACTTGGTCACAAACTCTGACACATCTCTTTTCATGCACAGCCACCAAAAGAAAGGACGAAGATCCTGATACATCTTGTTACTACCCGGGTGAATAGAAAATGGACTACGATGAGCTTCCCTCAAGATACGATCCCGTAGATACTCTAAGGCTAGAACACACAACCGACCTTGAAAGTACAAGAACCCACCATCTCGTACCTCAAAGTCTGACAACTCACCTCTCTGAACAACCTCTAGCTGAGCTACCAACTCCTCATCTAACACTTATGCCCTCTTTATCTCCTGAACAAGCGTGGGCTCCACACGCAACTCTACCAAAAGACCTTCGTCATCTGTCATTCTCAACCGAGTAAACAAAGCTCTCAAGTCCGACATGGACTTCCGAATCAAGGCATCGGCGACCACATTCGCCTTGCCGGGGTGATACTTTATGGCACAGTCATAGTCCTTTAACAACTCTATCCACTGATGTTGTCTCAGATTCTAATCCTTTTGGGTAAGCAGGTACTTTAAACTCTTCTGGTCAGTGTAGATGTAGCATTTCTCCCCGTAGAGATAATGTCTCCATATCTTCAAAGCGAAGATAACCGCTGCAAGCTCAAGATCATGGGTGAGATAGTTCCTTTCATAGGGTTTCAACTGCCTTGAGGCGTAAGCAACCACCTTACCCTCTTGCATAAGAACATAACCCAACCCATTCAAGGAAGCATCGCTAAACACCACATAATCTTTTCCCGATTTCGGTTGCCTCAAGACTGGTGCCTTTGTGAGATAGGCTTTCAACTGCTCAAAACTTTGTTGTCTCCTTTCATTCCACACAAACGGAACCCCTTTCTGAAGCAACTTGGTTAACAGTGCCGCTATGATCAAAAAACCTTTAACGAACCTCCTATAGTATCGACAAGTCCAAGAAAACTACGAACTTCCGATAAATTCCATGATTGTTTCCATTCCACCATAGCTTGGATTTTTTGGGGATCTACTCGGATTTCATCCGCTGCAACTATGTGGCCAAGAAATACCACCTTTGACAACCAAAACTCACACTTACTAAACTTGGCGTATAGACGCCTATCCCTCAAAACCTGAAGAACAACCCTTAGGTGATAGTCATGCTCCTCCTTTGAGCGCGAATACACCAAGATGTCGTCGATAAACACCACCACAAACTGATCTAGATACGGCTGAAAGATCTTGTTCATCAAGTTCATAAAAGCTGTAGGTGCATTCGTGAGCCCAAACGGCATCACTAAGAACTCATAATGTCCGTACCGCGTCCTAAAAGCGATCTTTTGGACATCCTCTTCCACAACTTTTAACTGATAGTACCCTGACCTTAGATCGATCTTCGAAAACACACGTGCACCCCTCAACTGATCAAACAGGTCATCGATCCTAGGCAAAGGATAACGGTTCTTGATCGTGACAATATTGAGCAGACGGTAATCGATGCACAACCTCATCGATCCATCCTTCTTCTTAACAAACAAAACCGGTGCTCCCCACAGTGATACACTCGGTCTGATAAAACCCCTCTCAAGCAACTCCTAGATCTGTTGCTTCAATTCTCTCATCTCCGCCGGTGCCATACGATACGGTGCTATGGACACCAGTGCCGTACCTGGCAAAACCTCTATCCGGAACTCTAACTCACAATTGGGAGGTAAACCGGGCAAATCCTCCAGAAACACATCGAGGTACTCACAAACTGTCCTCAAACTCTCTAAAGCTGGACTCCCAACATTCACATCCACCACGTGAGCTAAGAAAGCCTCACAACCCTGCTGGATCAACCTCTGAGCTGACAAAGCTGACATAACATTCGCTAAACACGGGTTTCTCTCACCCCTCACAACAAGCTTAGAACCATCGGCTACTCGGAGCTTCAAACTCTTAGATTTACACCCCAAACTTGCGTCGTGCTCGAACAACCAATCCATCCCAAGGATTATATCGAACTCCTGAAATGGTAAGACCATAAGATCGGCCGGGAAGATAAACCCTTGCACCTCGATTGGACACCTCCGATACACTTTATCCACCAACACATCTAACCTCAACGGACTGGTCACACGGACTCCTACCTCAAGATCCTCCGCTGGTAACCCCCACTATTGCGATATCCCACTACGGATATACGAGTGGGTAGATCCCGAGTCCACAAGAGCAACTATAAGGACAGAAAATAAATTGAACGTACCTGAGATCACATCTATCGCAGCACAGTCCTCCTATGCTCTCACCGCATACTGTCTCATCGGTGCTCTAGCAGTGGACTGAAAGGTGCCTCTTGATACATGGCTAGCTCCGCCACGCGAGAAACCACGACCCCTTTGGGCCTGAAACATAATCCTCTGAGCCTGACTTGGTGGAGATGTCACAACCTCTAGGCAATCCCTCACAAAGTGCTCCGAAGACCCACACTGAAAGCAAACCCTGGCATTGTCCCAGCACGGTCCATGATGATTTCGTCCACACTGGTTGCAAACCTGAACATTGACACTCCTTTGCAAACCCTCAAGATCCCTAGCACTAGAAGACACAGACTGTCTCTTATGTCCCACAAACTCTGATCTCTGATTTGACCTCGAACCCTAATTCGATGCTCCTCTACTCTGGTTCAAACGGCTCCTACTCCTATCGGAGTGAGACTGGGAGTTACCCGCATGACTCTGAATAGCTCCACCTGAGCCTCCTTGGCCAACAGACGGCTCGTAGTTCAAACCCTGAACCTACTCTAACGACTTGGCACTGGCAGCCAACTCTGAGAACACCTTAGGCGGTTTAGCAGTGAGATAAGTTTGGATGTCCTTTCTCAGACCTCTCAAGCACCTCTTACATCTCATCTCTTCTATAGCAACAAGCTCTGGAGCATACCGGCTCAACTGAAGGAACTCCTATTCATAAGCAAAAACCGAACGGTTCCCCTGAACAAGATGGGTAAACCGCTCCCTCAGGGTATCGATGTGAGTCTCACCCACATACTTGCTCTCAAACTCCTCAAGAAAGTCTTCCCACTTTGAACGATGAGGACACCAACCTTGTTTTACTGTCTCTCACCACTCTCGCGTTGCCTTTCAGAAGCGACAACACACAGGACAACTTGTCTTCTGACTTCAGCCTCATCTGTCTCATTATCCACCTTGTATCATGCAACCACTGATCAGACTATACAGGATTATCCTGTCCCATACCAAAGAAGTCAACAGCTCCCTGTCTTCACACCCTCTCAACCGATGCCTCACGAGGCGTATAAGATGGCCTCGGTATAGCTCTCACAATCCTAAGCAAGGTCTGATTCAACTGAGCAAAGTAGTTGGCCCCTTAACCAACTGCATCATCCGATGGCACCTCCTCATCGGGTTCATACTCATAGTCGGAGTCTCCTCCACAAGAACCCCGGCTTTCTTCCTGACCCCTCACACGTCTCGATATACTTAACCACTTATGCAAGAACAACAACAAACAAGATCACACCATCAGAATTTTAGCTTTTAAAGAAAGTACGATATCGACTCGTGGGTATATACTTGTCTGACACCTATATAACAAACTAGACTCCCCCGGGGACTTCCTAGAACCGACTCAACCTAAGCTTTGATACCACTAAATGTAACACCCCGACCCGGATGTCACATTGGGTCTCCGGCCCAAAACCTGTATTTCAAAATTTCATTTCAAAGCCTATTAAATAATCCAAAATAATTTAAAGAAATCAGAGCTCCAAAATATTACAAATCGTTTTAAAAACATTCCACTAGAATAAATAGCTACAAAGTTACATTACATAGGGTTCGATGAAGTACTAGCCCACTAAATCTAATAAATGTACTCTGACAACATGGTCGATGCTGAAATCCAACCTTGATGGTGCTCCACGGACCGGCTTCACTTAACCTACGCACGAAAACACATTTTGAACGCTGAGCTACGAAAGCTCAGTGGGTACGCCGAACTCGGCCAACATCATGCATATCATAAGCAGTAAAGCATAACATATAAATATCGTGCATGATATGATGATCTAGCATGCTTGCCTACCACATGACATAAACAATGTATAATAATGCACACAACATATACATGTCAAACAGACAACAACACAAGGTAGTGAGGCCTGCATCCACACAGCATCGGGATCTCATAGTCAAGGATGAGGCCTACGTCCACACAGCATCGGGATCCTACATTTGGGATTTGAGGCCCGCATCCACACAGCATTGGGATCCTCCAAATCGCATAATCGAAATGTCAAATCAAGTATCTTCGAATGAGGCCCGCATCCACACAGCATCGGGATCCTACATTTGGGATGGTCTTCAAATCATCACCGGAATGTTACATCGGATGGCCTTCGACGTGTTGCAACACTTTTGGATATCTGGATTTCCATCAAACAAGGACTCGATACACACAAAGGATCCACCTAGGATCTTCTCAATCAAAACATACCAAGAGTTAACATAGCTTAGTCGTTTGGGGTTTATAACATTAATCTTGTGTTAACAATCCATTTTATTATTTATAAGATTCATTAGGACCCTTAATTCTCTTATCGAACCTCAAACAATACCCACCCAAAGAGGGTATCGAAACACTGGTAGCGATATTGGTACCGATACCCTTTGAACAATTTCTAAGTCAACAAAAGGTGGGTTATCTGCTTCGATACGGGTATTGAATCGAAAATGCCACTAGAGGGGTTAGTATCAAAACCTGTATCGATACCCCTTCCCTATCAGCCTATTTTTCCCTCATGGGTATCGATACACGGGCCACCGGTATCGATACCCTCTGCACGAACTTGTAGATTTCACTTAGAAAAATTTTAAGGATTCTTCCCAACATTAATCTATTCGATTCTAAAGTGTTCCTACACATTCTTAGGAAGGTTTAGGATATTTTAACATCATTTTCCTTTCATTAAACACATAAATACGAAATTCACCATTAAAGGTTCTAAAGCTTTAACCAAACACTCATGCATAGAAATCTATACGTATGCACACTACAATGATATGGATGATGATAGGAAGAGTTAGGAGTACCAACCTTAGCAAAGCAACAACAAAAACATCCTCACACCTCCACTTCAAGCTTTCTCTTTTCCAAGGATCCTTGAGGACTCATCAACCTCTTTCTCTACAAGAGAAAGATAAGCAACGATCAGAAACATTTTGGGGTGATTCTTAGAGCATAAAAACACCAAAAGACTCATATTCTAAGCTCTTAAAACCTAAACCCGAGCTCAACCCAAAAACCTATCAAAACCTTCATCCTTACCAAACCAACCCATTTTTACCTCTTTTTATAGATCAAAAACACCCTTATAACTTACCCTTCCAACACAAAACGAGATTCCTATCTTAGAATAAAAAGATCATACCTTTAACTCAACTTGTTCAAGAGAAAAAGATGGAGAAGAGGAGGAAGACAAAGGGTGACTTCACCCACTGAATTCTCTGTACAAAACATAACCCCCTTCCCTCTCTTTCATCCTTTTTGGCATTTACCAGAATTCCCCTAACTCAAAACTCCTAAGGCCTAACACCATTCCAAGCCCAACAAGCCTAAGGCCCAACACAAGCTCGGGGCCCAAAACCGAAACCCAACGTCTCGGGTTAACCCGACACTCGGATCCGAAACCGGGTCGTTACATATAGACTTTATAATATTCATACTATTAAATAGTAATTGATGAACCAATATGTATACAATACATACAAAGAACAAAAATTTAATTCTCATACGCGGTATTGTTAAACCAATCCACAAGATCTTTTAAAAAGAATCTCCTTTAAGATCAATAGCCTCGTAGAACGGGATGTCCAACCAATATACTCGGATTAAACCAACATAATAGAGAATATATTAATTAACTAAAGGTTCAATATTTGTTCTAACATCATGTAATACTTAAAACATAATTAAAAACACAAACTTTCATTATAAAAATAAACAAATATTGATCATAACTAAAGATAAAAAATCTAAAATTATATAAGTAAAACATACCGAACTTTCCATAAATTTGAATATATGGTAGATTTAATCACCAATATTTTGTTAAAATATTTTTCGGGAATTGTCAACAAGAACCACGGTATTTGAGCCACTTTATCGCTACACAAACACCAAATAACCAATAATTTTTCAAAAATTAAAAAACAAGTTAAAGATCAAGAGAGAAAAATAATCGATAACTAAAATGCAATAGATAGGGAAGAACTTATCTTTGATTCATGCTAGTAATAAATTCTTTTTAATAACTCCTTTAAGATTCGAACGACAAACATCTCCACTGGTTAGAGTCTCGTGCTGATATCGTGTTTTGAATAAAGTAAAGAACAAGAACAAAATAAATGAATAAAGATGAGAAACAAAAGAGAGAGACTTGTATTATATTCTCATAGTAGGATTATGTACAATACTTTCTCCAAAAGTCTATATTTATAGGCATAGGATAGAAATCCTAATTCCAATGAGAATTAAACTCTAATAATAAAGTACAATAAAATATTATTTAATATATGGATATCCGCCATAACTAAAGATATTTATATAATATTTTATGTATTTTTTCATATGTTATATATTTATTTATATTTTTTGTATTGGTATATATATAAAAAAATTATAAGACTTGTTTTGATCTTAAAAATTAATCTACTAATTACTAAAAATTGAGTTATTTGAATATATTTTACAACTTAAACTTCATTTAAAAAATTTTCAAGTCGAATTAAAACAAGTTGAATTTTTTATCTCAAATCAAATTAAAATTTTTAATATTTTTTAAATGAGTTAAATTTTATTTAATCTTACCTACATTGTGTTATTTGTGCCTATATACAAGGCTGAAAGAATCATTAAATTGAATAATAAAGGCGTTATCAAGAGTCTCCTAAATCATAACCAGAATTGTTGAGATTCTTAATCTGATGTGATTTCTCTTTATTGTTTCTTCTAATGAATATATTGATTAGTGAGTCTGGTAACCTTGCATTTAACGGGTTTTTTTAGTTGAGTTGAATTATGAAATTTAAACAGCGAATCAGTAATTAGATCATATGCACATTTTATCTTATATTATAATTTGACGACACAAATTTCATAATTTGATTCAAGGCTTCACCCGTAACCTTCGTTAATAAAAGAATTAGTAATTTATAGATGACGTCTTAAATAAAATCTAAATTTTATTAATAAAAATTTAAAAAGATGTCAATTTTATATTATCTTAATTTTTAACATAAATTTCTAATTATAAAATAGCGTATATTATACCTCTAAAATATAAACTAAAAAGAAATATTTAGCTAAGAAACCCTACATCCAACTAGCTTGCAATGAAAACTAAAACTCCTTTTGGTGCTGAGAATGGTATATCTTCTATTTCACATGAGTTCATATGTCTACGAAATTTTATATATTTTGTATAGTTAATGTAATACCCTATTTCTGTATTCGTTACCCAACATGAATCGGTAGTGTTATAAAGTTAAAATAGTTTTTATTATCGAAACTTGAATTAAGCGTAGATACTGTCTTTAAATAATTTTTATTATAAATTTTTATAAACATCAAAATTTTACTTTTAAAAGTTTAATTAAACTAGATTCACTGAACAATTTAATTATATAAATAAATAAATCTAAATCATTATACATTTTTAAAAAAAAAAATCACAAACTAATACATAAACACATAAAGTATCGTTAATCGATAAACACAAAGTAATGAACGTAGTTGTTAGATTCTATGACATGTTACTGTATTGTAACTCTCAATGATAAATCTTGGGTGATAAAATAACGTTATTACCTTTATAATATATCACTATATAAACGATAAATAATTTATCATCTATCAATTAAAATAGTAGATTTGTCCGTACTCTATTAACAGAGTGTTACTCAAACCTTGATCCTTGATATTTTTTTTGATTAATTCAATCCCGACTTTTTTCGAACTCTACATTTACATCGAACATAGAATAAAAAAATCGAATGTATACATTGACCAATTCGACAATCACTATAAGAAATTCATAAAATTTCTTCAAATGCTAATTCAAATCAACAATATATCAATATTTCATTTAAACCTTCCATTTTTCACAATTTCCATATAAGTTCTCTACTTTAACCGAATTGAAAAATAGTCCCAATTGAATGCTTTCTTCATCCAAATGTCACAATCAAGTATGGATAAGAACATTCTAATATTTTTCTCTATCACTAAAATATTTTTGCAATATTTCTCTTAATTTTTCAATATAACAATATGGTCCCTAAAAAAACTTTCTTACCTATCCTTGGATACTCACGGCAATGGAGAGTAATATGAGACGATATTCCGCACTTTTATTTTCTTTATTTTCATGCAGCATTATATAATTTATATTAGCAAAATTGAAGAGATATTGTATCTGATTTTTTTTATTTTAAAATTTATTGTAGTCAATAAATTATTTAAGAATATGTGATAATTTAATAGTGTTTTGAAGTCGAGGTCGGATTGCTTTCCATCTGACCTCATAGAAAAAAATAATAAAAAATATTAAAAATGCACTGTTTATTATCCGAATTTAAGAATAAAAAAAATAAAAAATTGAAGTATAAGTTCAATGGTTTAGTAGGATTAGATTCTCTTTTGCGATGATTGGTTGTTGTATTCCGAAGTATAACAGAGCAGTATGTAAGATTGATTATATTCATCGTCACTATTTCAGTGTTTATTTTGTAGAAAATATGATTTTTGATGATGGTTTTCGGATTTATATGAAAAATGAGAATCGTGTTTAAGAGAATATTTTATTATTTTTTATATTTTTAATTTTTTTTATTTTTATTCGAGTACTTTATAAATACAGTCTCTAAATTTCTTTTTATATTTAAACTATTATATCTTTCCATATTTTCATTAAAAATGAACTTCTTATTTAAAAAATAGAACTTACTTTATGAAACTCGATTATAAATCCAAAGGTACACAATTAATCAACTGAAATTTTGTCAAATTATTCTTTTATCATTTACCGTGAACAAATACGAATATTTAAAATAAAACGTAAAAATATTTTTTTTCTTTAAATTTTTATCTTTTCCAAAATGTTTTGGAACTAACAACATTAAGATGAGATCAGTCAAACAACATTAAGATGAGATATGTCAAACAACACTCAATTAAGATGGTCAATATATCTTAAATTGCATTTTTTTTCATCATCTCTAAATTAATTAGCATTGAAAAATATATATATTTTGAATATCATTGAAAAATATTTTTAAATTTCCACTATATCCTTCTGGAGAGTTTAAGTAGATATTGCAATATAATTGTGTGAGAATATATTTTTAATAAAATAAAGATTAATGTTGGCATCGATTTCGTTAAAAAAATTTATAAAAAAAAAATAATATTTTTGATAATATATACAAAACAATGGGTACAATCTCAATAGAACTAAAATCAAACTATAGTAAAGTTTTTACTTCTATTGGAGAACATAGTATGTAACAACAAATTATCTCTCGTGATCGACCTAATCATTCAATCCGTTACACAATTACTCTTACATCGAATATGATAAAAAGATATGTAACAATACATGTACACCCTTGCAAAATGGATCAATCTTTTATGAATCTAACCACGTCCAAATAATCGATTTCTACAATAGCAACCTAAATTTGTAAATCTCGTGCACACCGTAAATCGATGTAAACACCCACGATTCAAACTCGACCATCTTAAATCTTATAAATTTTATTTTATATTTAATTGTACAAATTATAATTATATAATTATATTTAAGTTCTAAATAGTATTAAAGTATTAAAATTTTTACTTTAAACTCTTAAAACATTTTATAAATATGCATGTAAGCATTTAACAATAAAATTACTAGAATTGAAAATAATATAATATAATATAAAATTGATGTTATATGGGAAAATGTACGCGTATAAAACTACTATTATCTATAATAATAATAATAATAATAATAATAATAATAATAAACTAAAGAAATATATATATTATAATTATATAATTCATTTACACAGTATAATAAATTTTAATTTTATATTGATTTTGAATATTTAGATAAATATAAATTGATAGTTAAGATTATATGTTATCTTCTCTCTTTTCTATTTAAATTTTTTATCATTTTTAATTTTAAATCTCACTCATCAATTTACATTATCCAATAATTTGAATTTCAACTTTGTGTAAAACTAAAAAAATTACATTGTGTAGTTATATCTAATATTATAATTATGTTTATAAATATATTATAAATATATGTAACACATTATAAATATAATTTTTTACAAAAGTAAATCCACAATTCATTAGTTAAACATGCACGGGTTATGAATGCGACAAAAATCTTATTAATAATATTAATATTTAATATCTGATTATTTATAAAAATTAAATTTATGTTGATCGTTTAGTTTTGGATATAAACCTTTAATATTTGATTCAAACCGGACTGCATTGTAATCCCTAATTAGATATGCAAACAAAGAATAATAAACACAAGATTTATTTCCATAATAAATACAAGACATAATAGGTAAAATTAAAAGGATTCTAACAAAAATAAAAGCTGATCTAAGGTCTAAACAAAACAAAACATAAACCGAGCGAAACATTGAAATATGTAGTCATGAATTCAAATAACAGTCACTACCGTACTATTCGTAATTACAATTTGCAATAATAACATTTGTTACGTCTGTAATTACGAATACTGTAATCGAAAATCCGGTAGCAACTGCAATTTAAATACATGTAGTTTTTGGCAAGCTACATGATCCATATACCCTCTTGATCTAGGGGCATATAAGGTTCATTCAGATCAACATCAAGCATCTTGCGGGAACAAACCTGGTGATTCCCTTCAGTTACCCCACCAGCTCTTCCTTGGAATACCGGTTCGGAATATATTTGTTGGCGTTCTGCCGTGTCCGGTGCCGCTGTTTTGTTAGCCGGAGCTTCAAATTGTCCACTAGGGCTTTTAGGGTAAAAACCTTGGCATCCAGAAGTAAAACTTGACTGACCCGGATCAAAGGAATCTCCTCGGGCCATGTTCATCAGGCAATAAACAGCTTCAAGAACCTTTTCTTCTTCCTCTTTCCAGTTTTCTGGGCTTGCAAAGCTAAGCTGATGGACTTCCATAGCTTCCCCATCTTCGGACACACTCGAACAACAGCTGTTTTTATCGGATGGCGGGGGTCGGATCCCTCTCCAACTCCGTTCGGGATGATTCCTCATGTGCCCGAACAATGATTTCATCGACTTGAACTCCTTGTTACACACACAGCAACTGACAACCTCATCATCTTCCTCATCATTCAAAACCCTAAGATCGACAGCTTCATCGCTTCGTTTTCTCGAGATCCGTTTCTGCTTGGAAATCCTCTTATGGCGGCCACCATTGTTGTTTCCCTTCGTGTGGATCCTTATATGACCTCCCAATGCCTTTCGTGAGTCAAACCCTTTGCTGCAAACCGGACAGACATGTTGATTACAACGTTTGGTGATCTTCAGTTTTAAAATCCTGACAGGCTTTGATGGTCGTGAATCTGATGTTTCACTCTCGTTTTCCATGTTTCTATCAACAGCACCAGACAAGGGTTTTTCTTCTGTTTGTTCAGAAGGAAAACGAATGGAAAGATAGAGAGGTGAGATTGGGGATTTTGGAAGAATTAGAATTGTGATGGCAACCAAAGAGACAGAGTGAGTGAATCAAATCATTATTAAGGGAAAATAAATTATTTTTGTAAAAAAAAAGGAAATTAAAAAGTGATAGGAATATCAACCTTATTATTTAAAAAAGGGTAAAAAAAATTTTAATTAGTTAAAATTTAATTCACTTAAAATTAAATATTAAGATAAATAGATATTAATTGAAAATAAAAATAAATTAAATATATTTCTATATAAGTTGTAGTTTTTAAGTGAAAGTAAATTTAATTAAAATCAATGGAAATTATATCATGGTAAGTCCCACCACGTCATCCATGAGACCAACCACTAAAAACCATTCACACCATCATTTTTTTCATATCATATCTTCCTAAATGAATCTTTACTCACATCTATTGTTAATTTATTTTATAAACAAATTTTTCATGTGAAGATTCACTTTGAAAAATATATAACATGAAAAAAATGATATGAATGGTTTTTAGTGGTTGGTTCCATGACACGTGATAAAACTTACCCATCATATAATTTCTCGTTAGCGTTTTGATTGTCTGTTTGAATATTTTGATGAATTTAATTAGATATTTATTTTCATATTATTTATATAAGTAAATTTTCAAAAAATCTGTCAAATATTCATCCTAAAATGACGGGCTCCATTGATTTCCCAACGCATAACAGAGTTGGCAGTTTTGGAGAATTAGTAAATTTAATTGGAATATATTTTGATTATTTATTTTTTCATTAATTATTTTACATATTCTAAAGAATAATATTATTAAAGAATAATATTACATATTCCCAACTTTGTATCTTTCTTTCTGACTTGTACCCCTTTCTCTCACTATAGATATGGAGAGAGATTTGTGTTGCTCTAGGGTTTTGGATTAACAGCTAAAATATAAATTTCTATTGAATTTTTTATAAATTAGCAATAGTGATTATAGTTTAAAATATAATCTTTCTCATTTGACATTAATCATTCAATCAAGACTCTACTGGTATCACTGGTGCTAGGGCTAAGCATGGTTAACTGTAAAACTGAAAATCGAACCGAACCGTGGTACTATGGTTTATAAATTTACGAACCGTGGTTAACCGAATTAAACTTAATTTAATTTTTTAATTATTTTTATAAGATAAAAATATATATTTTATACTTAAAATATTATAAATGTATTTTTATTTTTTATTTTTTACTTAAACAATAAGTTCTTAATAAATATTTATGAAAAATATCTTAAAATATTTATCTTTTAATGTTTAAAAGTCATAAAATAAAGTTATTTTGTCAAGATAAAATATAATTCTTTAAAAACTAACATTAATATGGAAAAACCGAAAACCGAGGTTAACCGAACCGAAAACCGGTGGTTACTAAAATAGCTTACTGAATTAAACCGAAACCGAACCGAATACACCCCTAACTGGTGCTTGAACTCGTGTCCTTTAGGAACAACAACTGTTCCTTTAACCATTTGGGCTAGAGGGCTCGTGCAAATATTTATTGAATTTACGTCTCACTCATCTCCTATGTCTTGTATATTTTTTTAATATTTTTAAGGTGATTATATATATGACTATTTATTATTAGATATTTAGGTTTTTAAGTATTCAAAGTATTAGATTTTTTAATCTGTGTTCCGACCCACTTTAATCGAGTATCTATAAAATTTGAATATCCCAAAATTTAAATAAAAGGTAATGGGTACCTGTTATTTATTTTTTAAATTATTTTATTTTATTAATAAAAAATTCATAACTAATAAAAGTTAAAATTATATAATCAATATCAAAATGGCGTAGATGTCGAGAAGGATTAAAGTTCCTTATAAAACAACCATGTTACATAATCCTATTAATCACGAGAAAAACCATTGTTTCTTGGTTCAGAAACAATCTGAAACTAAAAAATTTGCGTATATAAACAAGGTCTGCCACTAACGGATTATATTCGTTTAATATAAGTTCGAATTATATAATTCAAGATCAAATAAATTTCATTGTAAAAATAAGGTATATGTCAAAAAATACCCCAAATGTTTGACGGAATAGTTATTTGGTTTTTATTCTCTTTTTGGAGCAATTCAACCCTTAATGTTTTATTTTGGATTAAAATGACTCCTTTATTAATGATTTTTTTAAAAAAACTGGCAATAAACAATTTGAAATAGCTTAAAAGAATGATAAGTCAACAAAAAAATATTTTATATAATTTTATAAAAAAATTTAATTGATGTAATATTTTTAAGTTAATATATTTGTCTATATGATAAATACCATGTCAACGTGCACTGTCATATATGTTTATCATATCTTTTTAAGTTATTTATCATAAATTGACCGATAATTTTCATCTATAGATAAGCTATTTTGACCCAAAATAAAACGTTAAAGGTTGAATTGCTCTAAAAAAGAATATGGGTCAAAGTTATTATTTTTTTCAAATGTTGGGAGCATGTTTTTAACTTTATGCCCCAAAACAACAATGTTATAAAATATAATCTTCTATTTTTTTTTCCAATCATAGAGTTTAAGATCCAAAGTATCAAACTTAAACAACTTAATTTAGAATATAAATTCTATAATTCTTAGAAATTACGTGCATAATTAAGAGGCCTTTGCTTCGAACCAACATCCCTTCCCAAATTCAGTGGAAGTTATTCAAAGATTGACCAACAACAGAATTGACGTCTTTACTTGCATTCATTCATGCATTTTTATTTCATACATTTTCAAGCATATAACTTGCATTAATTAATAATACAAGAGGATTAATCCCGGGCACCATGTGGCAGCTTCTCAAGAACTACATCGGGCAAATGGATAAGAACTTTGCTAGACGTGGAGTCGTTCCAAAGGGGGGATTCATGTTTGACGCTAGGAAGGACAAGGGGATGACCTCGGAGCAACACGATTTCATGAACATGAACGATCTTGTGGCATGGGTGAGCAAACTTGAAGAACTTCATGAGTTAGTAATCCAGAATCAGAATGAGATACTGCTAGGCATGAAGAGTTTTCAAGATGAAGCTAGGGTGCAATTCAGTGAGTTAAGGGGCATGATGGCTACCACGATTAAGGGAAAGGGTCCGATAGAAGGCTTTTTCACGCAAGAAGGTGAGAGTCAAGGTTCAAAAGAAATGACTCTATCTAATAAAGACCAAGCTGTCCTTCAGCAATACGAGGTAGCTTGTAATGCCTCTGTTTGTCCCACTAACTTAGCGTTGGACAAAATCGAAGTCGCTCTTAGGAAAATTTTGTCTTCTTCGGTGGATGGGAGTCTCGAAGGGTGTTTTAAGGGGTAAGAAAGCCAAATGAACTGTGGAAGTGCCCACCCAACTCCTGAGACCTTCAGGAGTTTCCCAGCACACGCAAGAAATACAGCTCAGAAAGCAAAGAAGACATTTATCCCTCTACCATTTTCCTACAAGGAGATGTACTCAATTCTGTATGAGGCAAATCTGGTTCGACCTACTTTTTTCACTCCCTTCAAACCGCCGTATCCTGCCTGGTATGATGTCAATGCACATTGCGAATATCACAACGGTGTAACAGGGCACTCAATAGAGAACTGCATAGTGTTCAAGAAGACAGTGCAAAACTTGATTAACACTGGGGTTCTGAAAATTGATTAGTCCAGTATGGCATCCAGCTCGAGCGCTGAAGAGATGAGATGACTAGGGTGGTTCAGGTGTAATGCCCAAGCCAGAAAAAGTATTAGGCGCATCTCAGTTTGCTTTTCATGTCCTAGATGATAGCTTGCATTAATAGCCTTGCATTTGTTGTTTTTATGTTTAAATCAATCTTGCTACTATTGGCCTAAAAGTAGCAATAACTTTATGTAAAGGCCATATGTTTTTAATTTCAATCAAGAGATGCCTTTTATCAAATTATTTTGTATATATCCCTTTATCTTCAAAAATTCCTTGGATGTCATGTGTTTATGACTCAATTACAAAATTGTTGGAATGTTGTGATCACGATGAAGTATGATTCCTCAATCAGCAGCTTTGGTCAATAATGCACGAGAAATGAGACTACTACTCCTTCGATGATGTTCGATGATATAAAAATCTCCTAGAAAAAAGGCCCAATGAAATTGGTTGATCTCAAGAATTTCCCTAAGCATAAGGATTGCATCTAGAGAGAAAAAAAAGGGAAGAAAAAAAGAAAAGAAAAAGAGAGATATAAAAAGAAAAAGAGAGAACAAATATTAAATAAAAAACACTCCAATGATCGAAACCTGGTAATAGGCTTATTCGAATAAGAGTGTGGAATTATTCGGGGCACTCCGCTGAAGTAATAAGCCTACTAAAATAGTAGTGCACCAATCGAATCTTTTGCTTCATGAGTGATGGTAATAGTTTCAAATTCATGACTATGCCGAGTAACTCGGAGTTTTGTTGTATGCTCCATCATTACCTTCGAGACAAAGGACTGTGATGAGTTGATTTCCCTGAAATTTAAAAGAAAAAAGAAAATGAAGAAAAAGAAAAATAACAGATGTGAGTGAAAAAGAAAAGGAAAAAGAGAAGATAAGAAAAGAAAAAAGATAGGTGAAAAAAATAGAGAGAAAGAAAAAGAAAAATGCTCCAATAGCTAGATGCAATCTGAAACACACTTAGAATTCTTGAGAAGATACTCTTGTACTCTGCTAGTAGGGGCAAGTACGAGAAGTTTGAATATGTAAGAGGAAAAATATATTGAGAACTAGAAGGAGTAGTTTTCGAATAGATCGAGCAAATACGATAATCATGAGGATGAACCGAGCCATCTGAAGGGAATTTAAAAACTTTAAATATCGCCACAGCTTCCTAAGGTTGAGAACTAAACTTCAAAGTTTGAGTCTAAAGCACTTGGTATCCAAGGAACCGTTGTCTCTTTTTAATTCTTTTCTAATTCTTTGTATTTACCAAGACATATTTAGACATTATTTTGTATACAATTGATAAGTGCTCAACTCACTATCACTTTTTACACCTTTTATGGGCATTAATCACTGAATTTACACCCACTCGGACCAATGCATGTACTTAATGTGATATATTTAGAAGTTATGCTTATAGAGATAATATTTACATAAAAGGCAAGTTTTACTGCATTTCTATATCTGTGCAGGAGAACCAGTGCCGCGGCAGCAACATGGCCGAGGCAGGACCTGATGCCAAGGCAACAGTTGAGAGCCAGGAAGCAAGACTGTAGGCGATTGGAAGAGAAAAATCCAAGGGACGTTTCTAGACATAAAGCACATGGATCGGAGCTGGTTAGCATGAGGAAAAGCCCAAGACAAGGCCACGCGGTAAAGCCTCTTAGTTGAATTAAACTTGGAAATATTTTAATTATGTACATGACTTGTTCCCTACTCCAAGTTGTATTCTACTTAGGAAAGGTTTGCCCTAGGCCAAGCCTATATAAGACCTAGCTGTCCAATGTATTTGATATACCTAGAGAGAGAGCCGATTCATAGATTCAATGTTTTCTTTCTCTCAAACTATGTTCTAAGCTTTCTTAGGGTTTAGGTGAAGGTTGTTTAGTATTTGTGAGAGGAGATTGTACTTTGTCTTTGTTTCAATGCAATAAAACTATCAAGGTTTGCTTATCCTTTGCTATTCTTTGTTCTTGCATTCAAGCTCGGGAGAGAAGTTTGTGAGTAATCCATTTATCTAGACTCGGGAGAGCTAGATTCACGAAAGGGGTAAGTACGGTGTTTCAATCGCGAAATACTAACTCGGCCTAGGGATAGGTTAAGAGTTTCAACGGTTAAAAGAAGTGTGAGATTGGTTGGTGAGTACAATTGATTCACGTCGGGAGGTATCATCAAGGACTAGTCATCAACAGTACTTCGACTTAGGGATAAGCGGAGTCACCCAAGGACACTTTGCCGAACTTTGGTAAAGTCCACCCACGAGCAAGGGATTACCGCGGTGGACAGTATCGTCGCTGCCAAGGCAGTAATCTGCAGTGCTGCCGAGGCAGTGGTATACGATTGCATTGGGCAAAGACAAGTCAATCAAATCCACAATACAACGCAACTAGATCCTGACCTCTCTCTCTATTTATCAAATCTCATTATTTTACTTAGTTGTTTTATTTCAGTTTATCCAACCCAACGATAATCCGAAAAATACTTATCACTTATTACTTGCGATGTGTCCACTTGCACTAAACGCGCACTTTTGACACGCGACAACAATTATTAAATTATTTTTGAAATAAAAGAGTTTTCAAAAAGATTTAGAAATGTAAGGTAATTGATGCAAACAATCATCTTTGATATGACCCGAGAAAAAGGGGCAAGGTATGATACTAAATGTCTCCTGAAAATACCACTTTGATTATAAGATGACACATTTTGAGAATCTAGGTAAACATAAATGAGCAAAGATTACCTTAACCTATTAGGGTTACAGTTTAAGCAGAGATAGATATCAAGATTTTTGGGGCACATGTCCACCCTAACTCGGGAATAGAAGAAAGCTCTTTGGTAAGTGTCGACCTTGAACCAAGTGAAGGCAATTGAATTACAGAATGTGAGAGATTTTGTTCTGACCGGTGTAAGACATCCCCTTTCGAGATGAGGCAAAGAATGAGATCCAACGAGGATGAAAGCTCGATGAATTTATTGCCAATTAAAATAGGAAGCAAGGACCTATCCTCTAAGAAAAAGAAGAAAAAGAAAAAATAACATTCATGCATCATTTAGGTAGATATCAATGCATCATTAGCATTCTCATTTCATTCCATCATTGCATTTTGTGCATTTTAAACAGGAGTTCTGAAGATTGATTAGAAGCTTGATATATAGCTCACTAGAGAAAAAAAAACAAATCTCGAAAGAATCAAAGGTCCTTCGACAACAGACGATATGAGGTTGAGATACCTTGTTTGAAAAAAGAGAAGAAGAAAATGAGGAAAAGATCAAAGAGAAAAAAGAAGAAGAAGAAAAAGAAGAAGAGAAAGAGAAAAAACAAAAAAGAGAAAAAGAAAAGGAAAAGGAAAAAAATGAAGAAGAAGAAGAAGAAAAAGATGGTGAAGAAGAAAAAGAAAAAGAAAAAAAGAAAGAAAAAGTAAAGAAAAAGAGAAAAAATGAAAATGAAAATGAAAAGAAAAAGGAGAAGAAAAAGGAAAGAAAAGAAAAAGAATATGAGAAAAAAAGAAAAAAAGAAGAAGAAGAAGAAGAAGAAAATAGAGAAACTGTTGAGAATAATATATAGAGACCAACAAAGAATTTCTTTAATACTAGGACGGTATATGCTTGAAGAGACGGATCGTTCACCATGACATACGCTCGAAGAGGAGTCATACATCGCGACATACGCTCGAAGAGAGGGGTCGTCCATCACGGTATATGCTCGAAGAGAGGGACCGTTCACCATGACATACGCTCTAAGAGAGGGGTCATACATCGCGACATACGCTCGAAGAGAGGGGTCGTCCATCACGGTATATGCTCGAAGAGAGGGGTCGTTCAC
Organism: Abelmoschus esculentus; assembly: GCA_035048815.1. Taxonomy (NCBI): domain Eukaryota; kingdom Viridiplantae; phylum Streptophyta; class Magnoliopsida; order Malvales; family Malvaceae; genus Abelmoschus; species Abelmoschus esculentus. Next base: position 335,480 of record JAUCBN010000061.1, on the reverse strand, counting down.
CATGACATACGCTCGAAGAGAGGGGTCATACATCGCGACATACGTTCAAAGAGAGGGGTCGTCCATCACGGTTTATGCTCGAAGAAAGGGACCGTTCACCATGACATACGCTCGAAGAGAGGAGTCATTTATCGCGACATACACTTGAAGAAAGGGACCGTCACGGTATACGCTCAAAGCGAGGGACCGTCAGATGCTGCAATTATCAGAAATCAGGGCATCTCCAAACAGGGAAGTCGGATAAAATTAGTGTTTATTGTCTTTGCATTATCATTGTTTTACAACGATAAGCAAAGAGGGGCAATTGTAATCACTAATTTTAAACCCGTTTTCATTTTATTTTTTTTACTTTCAATAATGGGCTTTAATTAATATTAAAATTAATACATTATATTATCTAGTAATTTATTAAAAAAATGTATATCACATGTGTGGATATTATTTTTTTTCTCTTTCTTTTTTTATTATTTTCAAAAAAACCAAAAATTTTATGGTTGTACTATTAATATAGAAAATAAATAAACGTCATTTATAACTTGCTTTCTTTATTTTTGCTAGAATATTATCATTAGAACAAAACAAAAAATTAGTTAATATTTTATATCTTAGTTTATTTTGCTAAAGTTAAGTTACTGTTTTTATGCTATCTCCATTTAATATCAGTTATTATTATAAATATTTAAAATATTGATAAATAAAAATTCAAATACTTTAATTAATTAAGAGTCCAAAAATTAAATAAAAGCCCAAATGTATTGAAAGTTCATTTACAATATAAAAAAAAAGTATTATTACAAATTAATTAAAAATTATAGTAAAAAGGTTCTAATTCCTTTTTCTCTTCTGTTGCAGCACTCCATAACCAAGCACTCGCACCCCTCGGTCTGGATCACTCGACACTTCAGACCCTATGTGCACCAGTGACCCTAGGCAGAAACAAGACCTTGTGCTCTTTCTCCAGACCCTCTGATCGGTGCCCATATCACATCTTGCTGGCCAAGTCAGAATAGGCCTTCCGTTGTACGAATCTCATACACCAGTAGCAGAATGGTCCCCTCTCCAACTCCATATGCAAACAAAATAGCAACAAACTTCAGAATTGGCAGAGGAAATATACAAATTCTCAGATGGCAGCAAAGGACAGCAGAGAATGAAGACAAAAGAAATCAGTTTTTTAATTTTTCATTTCATTTTTCAGTGTATTTTCGACTATATAGTCAAGTTAAATCAATGTAATCAGGGAGCTTTTTCTCTCCCACCACAGTGATGAAATGAAGAACATAAAATTTCCAGAAATTTCCTTCTTCCTCTTCATATATTTTTTTATTAGCACAGACATACACACAATAGGAGAAACATATTTTTTTTTAAAGAAACCTCAAATATAAACGAAGAAATCTTGAACTCCATTTTTTTTATCTTCTTTCGGTTTGAAGGCAGCGTAAAAAAAAGAGTGTTTTTCTTATTTCTATTCTAAATTCCTAAGCAAATAGCATTGAAAGAAAAGAGGACAAGAAAGAGAAGAAACTTTTACCTTCGGCAGTGGAGGTCACCGGTGAACGGAGACTCCGACGGCGAATCCCAACGGTGGAGGACGACCTCACGGCACGGCAAACCACATACCTCGAAATCGCGACGATCCAACGGTTGGTTTCTCAAATCGGCGACATGGAAGCTTGGCGTGTTCTTGAAGTTTAGCGACGTTTCGAAGCCTCTCCGGTGGAATTTGAACCGTGAAGAAGGAGAGAGATGCGAGATCCCTTCACCGGTGGCCTAGTCTCGTCAAAAACTGTATCGGAATGACGACGATTACGAAAGGAAAGGAAGACGACGACTAAGGTTTTGTTTGAAAGAAAGAAAGCATGCCTCTTTCTTTCGTTTGCTGGAGTATGAAGTAACAGAGGGGTATACCCCTCATTTGAACAACCCGCGTGTTCAGAGTACCCGCCCAGATCCGGATCGGTGACCCGGTTATAATAGCTTCAAGCTATGGGCTTAGTCTGTTCCTGGAGTCCTTTTGTTTTGGGTCCCAACGTTGGACCATGGATTTTCCTTTTCTCTTTACTTAATATTAACCCATTTATTATCCTCATATAGATTGATTAGTATATCTGTTTTTTATAGATTCATATTTTCAGTGTATGTATGCCACGTAGCGCTTTGCTGCCAATGTTTGGGTCAAGGGACTTGTATCTAACTGGCAACCGGCTACATCGGACTTAAAATTTGGAATGGAAGGTTGACTTGTGCATCCTTGAACCAAGGGTATAGAATTTCTTTTTTTACTTATTTAATTTTAGACTATCTAATGTTTGTTTTAATTTCATTTTGTTATTAATATTTTATATATGAATGAAACTGCCGTTTATTTGTAACTATGTATTAGTACCATGCACTATTTATATTTGCTTTAATTTCATTATTTTCATATATTATTATTTTTTTATATAGTATATTATGTAAGTTATTAAATGTATATTAGTTTGTTCTACTCATCTGTATATATTATATAGTTTTGAATCATGTTATATACTTGATATCATGTACATTTCGTATATTATATATAGGTTAGCATCATGTTTTTATTTATTTATCTATCTATTTATTTATTTATTTATATTGCTTTTATACGTATGTACTTATTTTTTTTCATTAACAATCTCTTTAATACATGCATATAGTTTTCTTTGTTTAGGACTCGATAGATTTATGGTATGGTAGGTAGATCGTTTTTATTATGTGTTTTTGTTTTAATGCATGATATGTTTGAATATGGTCGGATAATTAGATTAATTCTTTGATATCTATCATTTGTTTACTTTGTCTTTACATTCGCATGTGCATAATTATTTTATCAAGTGGCTTGTTGATATATGTCTTCCATGCATATTTATTTTTCATAGTTCGTTTAATTTGCATATGTTATTTTATTTATTTATTTGTTTACTTATTTATGTAATTTCATGTATCGTGTATATATTTATTTTGTTGTATTTATTTTATTACGCATTTTTATTATCGTACGAATCGAACTCACAATCAACCTTCTAATTAATGAATTAATTAATACTTTACTCGGTCGTAGCGGGCCTGACACCAAACGAAGTGGTGGCGGTGTATGCGTCTATCTTCGAGTAAAGAGACGTTAAAATAAACCCAAATTTATAATTAAATTCTAACTTAATCACCACTTTAATTTAGGAATTTTAATATTAAATAAGCGGTAAATATTTTTAAGGTACCAATTTTGGGCGGTTTAAAAATGCTAACACCGTTTTTAACCGTAACCGACTCCCGAATCCTTTTAATTCCGAATCTCTGGTTTTATGGTGTCCGGTCTACCAAAGTGACCGGTGGCGACTCTTTTTTTTAATATTTTTCAATTAATTTTCAAATTGTTTTCTGACATTTCTAATTTGTTTTTAACCAAGCTAAACCCGTTTTAAAATCTTTCCAATTATTTTCATAAAAGCCATAATTTCAAAATCCTTTTTTAATCCCTAAAACCCTAATTTTAACCTAATTTTCAAATTTCCCCTTTTCAAACTAAAGTTTCCCTTTCCAATCAACATTTCAATTTAATCCTTAATTTTTTAATTTTAATCTCATTTTTCCACTAGCGACTTCTTATTTTCAAACTTCGATTTAAAAAAGGATTGCTACACAAGAAATGAATCAAACTCAACCAATTCCTTTTTTAATCTTACAGTTTAACTCAACCATTTTTTTACCATTTTACATAGGTCGCAGAAAATAAACTATTTTTAACAAGCTACAATGGTACAAACACCAACTTCACATTCCAGTAATGAGAAATATTGTTAAAATAAAATATATCAAATTAGCAACACACCTCTTTAGTTAAAATAACCAAAAGATCCTTGGCCCGAGTTCGATCAAAAATATTTTATATGAAATTAGTTATCTAACGAACATTGCCATGGAATACTATCCTCATGAAAGAAAGGAACAAGACACAAAAGATACTAGAAATAAATTACAGAATCTTTAAAGATTTACAAACACGTATATTATAAATGTAATACATAAAATGGAAAATCATTATCTATTTGACTTGTCTTTTTATGTATAATTTTACATTTCTGTAAGAGTTTGACCCTTAAGTAATGATGTTGGTTCAAAATTGTTAGTGTCGGCATTAAATTTCCAAACTAAAATAGTATCATCTACAATGAACAAATATTGTTACATGAGAATCAAGACTGAAGTGCTAAAAAAATAAAGAAATAATATGAAATGATATGTGTATGGCATAAACATGACACATATAGATTTTATTGACATAAAATCTTCAACTTTAACTCCTTAATCCAGTGTACTCTTAATTTGTTAGATAATAGTTATGCTTACTTTCTGTATGGCTGAGAAAGTTTCGAAAGTTCCTGAATCAGTGCATCAGTATTCTCGCAAATCAAAGATCTTTTAATCTACACCATATCATTAAAATAATTAACTAAAATTTATGAGAGCTTTAGTTGGACATCTAAAAAAAGAAAGATCAAATCACAATGGATCAACATAAATAGTATACTTCTCGATGAAATTTTTTTCTACCTACTTATTATAAATATGCGCGTGTGTGTTGCAATGCACAAAAGCAAGGATTTAAGGAAGGAAAATGATGCAAACTTTCTTCTAAAAAAAACTATTAACCAACTCATACTGCTTAATATAGAACATATTTTTTTTTCTTTTATTCCATTTAGAAAAATATACAAAACTCTAAAGATATCTTACTCTATAGTCCATAATGCATGCACAAAAAGAACAAAGAATCACTCAATTAAAGTAAAATATATCTATATTTTTAACCTAATTGTGAAAAATATCAAGAGTGAAAATGATACAAACTTTCTTCTCAGAAAGTTGTCACCTCCTCTGTCATAAGAAGAAAAAAGAGTAAAACTCATAATTTAGCATCAAGCAATAAATCCCATCATATATAGCTCATGTATCTATACTAATGCACAAGACAGTGACTCCCTTGTGACTTTGAGTTCAGTTGATGGCCATAGAAATTATATAAAAGTGAAGACATCAATGCTATAAAAACCATAAATACATACTTCTGGTTGACGGATTGTGTAAATTGAGCAAGATCTTGACCACCTAACCCAATAAATCCTGAAAGAAATGAAAGATTGTTATCAAAAGAAAATATATAAACCACCCGTTCAATCTTCACAGAAAAACACAAGAACAAATGAGTATACAACATAGAAAACTAAAATATTGAATCAAATTTCATCATTAATCCCCAATAATGAAATCAATCCGAATATAATCTATCCTCTATACAGTTAAATTCTTTTATAAGCCTAGTTGTTGGCTTGTCTAGTAGCTCCCTTTCAGTAACATTAAAAACAAAAACACCATTTAAATCCTGTAAGTTCTTTTCTCTCTATAGAGAGAACACAAAATAGTAAGAAAACATATTACAAGCACTTAAAGACTAAAGTAGCATACATTTTGAGCATATAACAAATTAAGGTTCAAGTAAACCACAACATCCACTTTATCAAGATTACTTATACCATATACATAGCAAACCAGTAGAAAACCCGTAGAAAATCTAAGATTTAGATTCATGCTAAATATATCAAATAGCAAACATTAAGACTTAACCTAAAACCTTATAAATATAAGATATTGGAGCTTATCAAGAAAGTCATTAATAAAGACAAGACAACTCTGCATCAGCAAGATTGTTACATCAACCAAATTGTTGTACTTATTGTCAATAAGACATCTATTTATTCAGAACTTATAATTGAAACTCAACAACTAATCATTATTACTAATAGTTTATGCTATAAAACATCTATCAAACACCAAAAATAGCATTTTATGAGAACAAGGACATAATCCAAAAGAGTGACGCTTGACAAACATTCGTGATTCTAGAAAGTAATTGGCAACATCAAACACGGACGCCGACAACAATCTCAGTTCTATAAGCCCAAGTATATGCAATACAAAATAACTGAACACAATTCAAGACATAAATACCTTTAAGTAAATATCTTTTAAAATACAAATAAAACATTTTAGCTTTAAAAATATTAATAGCCGCACAACAAGTAATTTAATCTAACTATTTTCATCACAACACATTACGTACGAACTAAAAGACCTAAGAAGTAAGGTGTTATCCAGATTTTCAATCATTATATGTAACTCAAACAATACAAATCCAAAAGGTTGATTCCAATTCAGAGTCAAACCTAAATTTGGCATTAAACTTGCCACAAGTCAAGCTTTCTAGCTATTCCGATTTTAAATCATAATATGGAATTATCACATTATCACATTATTCTACAGAGATAATTTTTATTCAACTAAACATATGGAATGTTATATGATTTGTAGAATCTCTCAATATTAACTCGAAACATAAAATTTTTTTAATTAATTTTAGTTTAATTTTTCTTTATCATTAACCAAAAATTATGCTCAGCCTAGCATTATCAACTTGCCATAACACGTTTTAGATTCAAAAAATAAGAAAAAAAATGATTTGCTTAAAATCATGCTTCCTTTAAAAAGAAAATACAAAACCCTAAAAATAGAAAACATGTATCATTAACTCAAAATCGAAATTATAACAACTTCAAAAATCAGACATTACAAACAAATTAACTCAGAAACGTGAAACCATACCTTAACCCTAAACCATAAAACCTAAACTCTAAATAAAGAAACCCTAAACAATTACTAAAATTGAAGAAATAAAAATCTTCCAAACTAAAATTGAAGTCAGATAACATTATAGATTATCTGACTTTTGACCTCAAAATCTAGATTTCTTGTGAAAAATAAAATACAAACCATAAGCAAAGAAACCCTAAACCATTACATCAAAATAGATATTCAAACAAGAAAAAAACCATTACCAAAAAATAAAATCAGAAACACTAAGCCATTACCAAACCCTAAAATCAAAAAAAATAAACAACACTTATGAGATTTTAAATAAAAAATTAAGGAGATGAAACTTACCTCAAAATAGATCTTCTTTTCAACGTCGAGATTCTAATTTCAAGTTAAAATAAGAGAAACAACTAGGAGAAAGATTTGATTCAAAGCTTGGAGAAGAAGGGTTTAGAAGAAGAGGGTTATCGGGTTGGCAGAGAGATTGCCGTTTGAAAGGAGTTTTGTAATTTTTTTAAGTGGTAACTGGTTGACCTAGAACCAAGTAAGTTTCCTATGAGTTTTTATTTTAATCGAACGGTCAATAAAAAGGGGGTTTAATCCTACGGCTAAAATCGGTTGGTCATTGGTTAAGCATTTATAAAAGCGCCTGTTTTTAGAACAATCCTGTGATCCAAACTTTATCTCAAGGTCCAATTTAATTGGGTAAACTACACAAATAATGTTCTGACTATAATGTATTTTTGGCAGAGTCTTTAGATTATAAAATATTATAAAATAATCATCCGACTTAAAAACTAACAAGTTGGTCTATTTTTTAATAGATGTGACATGATAATTAATATAAATTGATATAAAAATATAGTTAGAACTTAAATTTTACACTTATTTTAATTTAGCTTTAAATCTAAATGTAACCCTTATATCAAATTTTAAAATTTTATCTTTTTACTATCTTTTCAAATAAACCCTTATCCCTAACCTTTATCTTCGGAAGCTTGATCTTTTGTGTTTTGTTATACATTAAAGTGAGGAAAGAAGTTTATGTTGATTTAAGTTTTTCTTTTCTTTGCTTTACTTCACCAAGTAATGGTTTGATTCTAACTCCTAAAACTATACTTAATGTTTTTAGGGTCATGTGGCTCCTTCTACTGATTTCGGATCATCTGAGAAATTAATTATTGATTTTTATTGGGTAAGAACCTGTGAACTTTTCAAAAATAAACCAGAAAAGTAGAATCAACTATTAGTTTTATCTTAAAATGAAGATAGAGATTGAAGAAATAATAATAGAGCAGCTACAACTTCTTAAAAGACAAATTCATAACAAGAATTATACAGTGTAACTTTAAGAATCCATTCCTTTTATGCATATGGTGAGCATAACAGTGTTAATGTGAATTTTGGGTGAGGATAAAGGTTAGGGTTTATTGAAAAAGATGATGAAAAGATAACATTTTAAAATTTTGAGAGTTAAATTAAAGATTAAACAAAAGTATAATAATAGCTTAAAGGATTATTTAAGTAATTTATCTTTTTTATTGTGACAGATCATCTTTTCGTCAATATTTAACGATACTTAATGTTAGACTGACCAAAACTTTATACCCGGAAACGATAGTGTCTTTACTAGTCGTTTTTCAAAATCGGTGGTTAAAAATATACTGAGAGTAAACGAAAGTAACTAGCGCAGTAATTTACTCTAAAAGATTTGACTTAAACTTAATGACAATATAAATTTTATGGAAATCTCGATACCTAATTTAACTAGCATCAATCATCTAACCTCTCTTTGCATCTCAACTTTGTAGTCTTCAAAAGTACCAGGAAAAGTGTTCACAGTCTTATTATCTACTACCCAAATTTGTCTCTTCTCTTCATCCTCACAGACCCGTGATATCTGGCCTAGAGTAGTGACTTACAAGGACTACGCCACCAGTGAGCTCATCTAAAGCATCAGCCAGAGCATCTATACTTTACATATCCAAATGGTTTGTGGACTCATCCAATACCAATATGTGAGGTTTTGACAAGGAAATGGAAGTAAAAACAGCTCGAGCTTTTTGACCTCCAGATAATTTTGCAATTGGAGGGAGGTGGTTATGGTTGAGAAATATAAACTTTCCAAATTTGGCCCAATAGCCTCCTACTTGATGAGTCCCTCTTGATCTGGATGAAGACGATGAAGATATTGAACCGGTGTCTCCTCCATTGTTAGTAGATCTACAAAGTGTTGGGAATACCTACCAATACTAAACTTAACCCAACACACTTAACAAAACCCAAGCCCACTAATCAATAATACAACCCAACTCTCTCTTGCACACCAACTGTCCCATTACCAAAACCCAACTACAAATCCCAATCACTATAGTCCAACAATAACATCACAAAACATTAGGGTTTCCAGCAATCACTGGGTGGCGAAAGAAGTTTACCGGCGACAAAGCTTAGGTGACACACTACTCGGACGACAGCGCTGCGACAAAGACGACGGCGACACAAGGACACATCGACAACGACGTCCTGTCGAAAATCTAAAAATTTTAAACCATTCTGATTTCATCAACTAAAAACTCACAACAAACATTTAAACCAAAATCAACACCAAGAAGTAAACTTCGCTTACCCGATAATAACCAAACAGAAATCGATTATCGAAATATGTTACCGGCACAAGGAAGAACGACTCACTTTTTTGATCTCGGATCGAACGAACAAAAAGAGAGAAAAGCCAAATTACCGATTTCAAACTCCAAGCATGAATAATGACGGGGAGGAGGATCGGTAGAAAGAGCTTAATCCAATCTAAAAAATGAAACAAACGAGAGAAAGGGAGATGAATCTGTGAGGGACTCTGACTTGGTTCTCTCGTTTAAAAAGGTTCGCATCGTAATTTTTTAAGAAAATATAAAATTCAAATTAATTTAATTTTTAATTATAAAATACATATTCAATCCTAATATCCACGATAATTCAAAGAAGATAACACCTGGACACCAGGATGTTACTCCCAATAGAATATGTCGAGATAACGGAGCATAAAAATAATTATATAACAACATAAATGAACTTAAATTAAATCTAATATTAAAGTATATAATTGAATGCATATATATAATACGAAGCAAAATAAAATAATTATAAAGAAAAGTTAAACAAATGCAAAAAGTTTATAAAAGAATCGTAACAATGGCATAAATATTAAATATTAATATGGTAAATAATTTACATTTAAAAGATGATAATAAAAATAAAATATTATACTAACATAATTTTATAATAACATTAGTAATATGCATTTATAACTAATAATAATATAAACATATACACGACATAAACCTGTATAATATATAGTTATGTTGACATGAGTAATAAACGATATTACCATAATAATAAAAACCAAAAATAATAATAATAATAATAATAATAATAATAATAATAATAATAATAATAAAATACTAAAGGAAAATATAAAATAAAGAAAGAAACAGGGGCAGTGCATGATTGTAAGAAAACAGAAATCTAGAGAGCAAATATGTCAAAAATAGGGATCTAACTGTAAAGAAATTAAAACTGAAAGGAAATAATATAAAGGGTACGAAGAACAGGGACCAGTAAAGTGATTTTTCCACTTTCGCGGGTTACACGCATATATGAGTCTGGTTCTCGGGTCGAATATGCCTTATAAGGCCATTTTAATTCCAAAAAAAATCATTTGCTCCATAATTTCTTCAAAAAGAAAGGAGATTCTCTATTCTCTCTACTTTTCCTTTGGTCGGCTGTTGTTAGCCTCCGTTCGTCGATGTCGGCGTCGCCGTCGGCCGCCGCAGTCGGTGGCCGGATGTTAAAAAGTTTGGTACTTTCCGAAAGCTCTCGATATGGGGAACACGAATCTGATCTCGGATCTTCAAAAGAAACAACGTAAAAGCGTAGATCTACAAATAAAAATTCGAATATAGGTATTTTTTACCTCTTATTTTGCGATTTCTCTTCCCGATCTCACTTTTTTTTTTTATTTTTTTGTGTATTGTGGTGATGTTTGTCGCTATTTTTTTGCTTCGAATCTACTCTCTTTTTTCGAATAAATTGCATCTTTTTTCCTTCATCTGTAAAAACTATTAGAAAGCTTTGATCCAGTATTTATACCCGGATTTTTACAATATAATAACATAAAAATCTATCCTTTTCAGATCTAATCATGCCTTGGTTTAATATTTTGCATATTCAAAGTGATGCTTGGGCGGTGGAGCAGATCCGGAGGCGGTGACCGACCAAACGAACCAATGGTAGAGCGTGTGACTGCCACACGAGATTCGAATAGCCGCGCGTGGCAGTCACGCACAGAAAAATAATGGATGCAGTGAGGGAGGCTGACGGCTAGGGTTTGTTGTTGATTAGGGTGATTACCATTCAATTAGAGTTTAGTTGGACAGTGCTAGGTTGTTGGGCTTCCGGTTTTGAGTTTGGTTATGGGTCAATAGATTTTAAATTTGGTTTTGTATTTGGATCTGGAAATAAAATGGGTTTTGGTTATATTTAAATGGGTTATTACAGATACAAAAGAGAAGATTTAAACTTAAATGTATTACAGTATTAATAGGACATGAACCTTAATCTTAAACCTCTTATTAATGTCATGTGTTTCCATTATCAGATGAGATGTAATCTCATGCTTCTTCAGTTCAACAATGAGAACTTCAGTTGAAATCTTTGACGGATCCCTCCAAAGAGGGTTGGGCATTCGATTGGATCAAGTCGAGTCAAAAAATTTTCAATTATTCAAGTTGACACGTCCTATTTTATCATTCAAACTTTATTTAAAAAATTTTCAAGTCGAGTTTATAAAAATCAAGTCGAGTTTTGAATTTTTGTACAAATTTAATTGTAATTATTTATAATTATAGTTCAAAATGATAAGGATTTCATATTTTTTGCATGTGTAAATAATTTTTTTAATATAATTTAATAAATCAATTGTCATAAAAATATATAATATATTTATAATGATATTTTTATAGGTAATATATTTTTTTATTAAAGTACAGTCTCATTAAAAATCGAACCGAAAGTGTCACTGAAAAATAATTCAGAACAATCAATCTTGAAATCAAGGACAAATAAATATAAAACATTAAAGAAAATTATTATCACATAGATCAATATTTATCATTCAATGGTTAAACAATAAAATTTCAAAACTTTAGGGATCTAATAGTAAATTTTTAAAATTTTTAGGTCCAAAGTAATATAAATTTTATTAATAGGTTTTATTCTTAATCTCATGTTCGTCTCAAAAAATAATTTTAAAAGAAACTGCGGCTAAATCGGAGTTCAATTGAAAAGGTATGAAATAGTGACCAAAATATAAAATTTCAAAATTAAATTTCGGTTTTTCGAATATTCAAACTTTCAAAATTCAAAACCGAATCGAATAACTCGACTCGAATAACTCAAAATTTAAAAATAATAATTTTTTTGAGTCAATTCTAATTTTTCCCACCCTACTTCCAAATACGGATCTACAAATCATTCATAGTTTAGCGACTAAAGCAAACAAAAATATGATTATAGTTAAAAATTAAATTTAATAATAAAATTAAAAATAATAAGCATAAATTTTAGATTAAATAAAATTTTAAACTCTAAAGTAAACAGAAATAAAATAATAATAACAATAATAATAATAATAATAATAATATTAATGAAATTATAAAATAAATTATAAAATGGTGAAAATAAATTTAGATATTTTTAGTATGAATTGATAATTCTATTATTAAAGTAACAGTTTTTTTTTTCATTCTACTTTAGAGAAAAACTATTCGCATAGGAGCAGGGAAAATTGTGTAGAAATCTCATGTTTATAATCGCGCCTTTTACTAAAAAAATTATAAAAAATAAATTTTAAACTTTAACTCTAATTTTTTAGATCATAAACCATATATCTTAAGAATATACCTCATCCTTAATTCTTTAAAACCTAACAACAACCCAAAAACTTTGAACCTTAAACTCACTAATTTAAAATGAAACATCAATAAGAACACGATTATAGGGCAAACAATTTACGTCCGAAAAACTGCTTTCTCCTCCCATTTTCTTTCCAATTATTTCACTCTACCTAGCAACCCGTACAATAAATTTCTTGCCAATTTTTTCTTCCCTACTCCCCCTCTTTATCTAATCAAGCAAAAATAGTTAAAATAATAAAAATTTAGAATAATAAAATATATATCAAACGTACTTAAAAGATTGGGTAAACTACTGTACTAGTCACTTTCGTTTACCCCAATATACTTTTAATCACCGATTTTGGGAAAAAACCCAGTAAGGTCACTATCGTTTTCAAGGTGTAAAGTTTTGGTCATTCCAACATTAAGTGTCGTTAAATATTGAGGAAAAGATGATCTGTCACAATAAAAAATGATAAGTTATTTAAATAGTCTTTAAACTATTATTATATTTTTGTTTAATCTTTAATTTGACTCTCAAAATTTTATCTTTTCACTATCTTTTCAAATAACCTTAACCCTTATCACAAATTCCAAAATCCTCACTCAAACTCTTATCCCTAACCCTTATCTTCTAAAGCCTGATCTTTTGAATTTTGTTATACTTTAAAGTGAGGAAAGAAGTTTATGTTGATTTAAATTTTTCTTTTCTTTTCTTTGTTTCACCAAGTAATGGTTTGATTCTAACTCCTGAAACTATACTTAATATTTGTAGGATCATGTGTCTCCTTCTTCTACTGATTTCGGGTCATCTGAAAACTTAATTACTGATTTCTATTGGGTAAGAACTTGTGAACTTTTTGTATTTATATTAGCTATTTTTCTCTTTAAAGTTCAATACAAATTAATATTTTTAGTTGAAGTATGTGTTGCTGCAGACTGAGTTTGGTCCTATTTGTTTTAGAAATCTATGATTCGTGTCATAGACATACAAAAGATATGTCAGCATATATGTTTCAGAGAAGTATAAGATTGTAAAAATAACCAAATTTTTTTCAAAAACAAATCAGAAAAATAGAATCAACTATTAATTTTATCCTAAAATGAAGATAGAGACTGAAGAAATAATAATAGAGCAGCTGCAACTTCTTAAAAGACAAATTCATAGCAATAATTATTCAGTGTAACTTAAAGAATCCATTCCTTTGATGCATATGGTGAGCATAACAATGTTAATGTGAATTTTGGATGAGGATAAAAGTTAGGGTTTATTTAAAAAGATAATGAAAAGATAACATTTAAAATTTTGAGAGTCAAATTAAGGATTAAACAAAAGTATAATAATAATAATAATAATAATAATTTAAGGACTATTTAAGTAATTTATCATTTTTTATTGTAACAGATTATCTTTTCGTCAATATTTAACGACACTTAATGTTGGAGTGAACGATAGTGACTTTACTGATCGTTTTTCAAAATCAATGGCTAAAAATATAGCGCAGTAGTTTACCATAAAAGATTTGACTCAAACTTAATGACAATATAAATATTATGAAAAGCTCGATACCTAATTTAACTAGCATCAGTCATCTAATCTCTCTTTGCATCCCATCTTTGTAGTCTTCAAAAGTACCAGGAAAAGTGTTCACAGTCCCATTATATACTACCCAAATTTGTCTCTTCTCTTTATCCTCACAGAATTGTGATATCGGGCCTAGAGTAGTGACTTACAAAGGCAACGCCACCGGTGAACTCATCTAAAGCATTAGCCAAAGCATCTATGCTTTGCATATCCAAATGGTTTGTGGACTCATCCAATACCAATATGTGAGGTTTTGACAAAGAAATAGAAGTAAAAACGACTCGAGTTTTCTGACCTTCAAATAATTTTGCAATTGGAGGAAGGTGGTTATGGCTGGGAAGTACAAACTTCCCAAGTTTGGTCCCAACAGCCTCCTGCTGATGAGTCCCTCTTGATCTGGATGAAGACGAAAAAGATACTGAACCGGTGTCTCCTCCATTGTTAGTAGATCTACAAAGTGCTGGAATACCTACCAATACTAAACTTCTGGCTCCTTCGTATCATCTGCTGGAACTAGATCACCAGCATAATCAAAATAATTAACGGACTATTTAGTTTAATATTTCCTTTTTATTTAGAAAAATAACATCTTCCAAACAAGATTTGAAAGAATATTTCTTTTTAGATAAGTTAAATTCGCGATTAATCAAATGTAAATTTTAAAAGTAAGAATATAATAGAAATTAATTTATCAAATTTTTATTATACTAAATTCGCATTTGGTTAAACACAAATTTAACCTATGTAAGCTTAAATGAGAGATTTTTTTAAATTTTATTTAAAGAATATATTTTTTAAAATTAAAAAAGTAAAAAAAATATCGAGCGAATTAAACCTAAAATAACTACATTAAACAATATATTTATTTTATAATTAAATATAAAATTCAATTCTAATTTTATAACATTAATAAGTTGTATGATCAAAGTATCTAAAATAATTTAGTGACATTTTTTTAATTTTAACTTTTTTACTAATTTTTCTATATGATCAGAATATTTGAGAATTTATTTGATTGAGAGTAGAGCAGTTAAAAGAGCCACGTCATCCAATAATATAGGACAAAGTTTTGATATCATCCAGCATCCTCCACATCCCCAGTTTTTAAAATAATAATAATAATACCGGAATCCCAACTTTTTCTTTCCTTAGCTTCGTCTCGCCATCTCTTTCTTCACTTCGCCCAAACCCTAACACCACTCACTTCTTTTTATATCTCTACAACTCCTCCAAATTTAATCTCATCCTTTCTCCTCTTGTTAGTTTCTTCTTCTCTATTCTTGTGGATCTTCCTTCGACTGATTGATTGATGTAATTATCATCGTTCAATTTTTTTCTGTATCTGTTGTTGAAAATTCAAAATTATAGTTACTATTTGTAAGTAAAAGCGATATATAAAAAGGTTCATAGCCTCAAAAACACACTTTAAACCTCCTTTACGAATTTCCCGATTGGCGCCTCCGGTCAGTATTCCGACGAACTTTCTTCATACTTTGATTCAATTAAGTTCTTGAAATATTTTTAGATTAAAAAAACTGAATTTAGATAAAATGTTTTTTTTTTAGAAAGAGCTGATTTGAAAATGGATGTAAATATATCCAATGGAATTTTGACATATCATATAGTTCTGTGGGGCCTACCTATCCATAGTCCACGTGGGAGAGAAAGAGAGTCCACTTAAATTTTCTCGAGAAACCTCTCTCTCCTCACTTTCCCCTGTTTAAGTAACTTTCTCTATTTCCTCACCTTTTTGTATAATCTATGAATTATCCTATTATGTTGGGGTAGGTTTGTAATGGTTCTTGAATTCTGTTATCAGCATGAAAGTTTCTAATAGTTTTTCTTTTATTTTCTGATTTTTATCTATGTTTGGTTACCGAGAAAAGTGAGGATAAAGAGGGATATATTTTTTTTTCCTTCAAGTTTCCTAGGAGTTTAGCTGTTATGAGAGAATAGTGAAATTAAAACTAGAAAGTATATGAAAGGGATAGTTTTATTTTTTTCGAATAGATTACTAGATTCCATTAAAGTTTGTGTAATTCATGTACAATCCATATTAAACACGTCAGTTCTATTTCACATTGTTTCAAACACATCTTGGGAGGAAAAATAATTGTTAAATTTCAGCATAATTTTGTTTTCTTACTGGGAAATGAAATTTGTACTCTTATGATTTCAATTTATTTACAGTTTGTACTATTCTCTTGAAGGATTTGGTGTTCTAAATTTCTGGAATTGTGATTAATTATTTGTGTATTGAAGCAAAACTTTTATGCTGAAAACACTGAAATCATCTAGCCAGATGTTTATTTGATTGTCTATACTGCTTTGGCACTATCAATTGATGAGAACTTCTTTTGGCATTTAAAGAAACTGTTAGGCTTACACATTTTTGTGATATCATTTTATTTTATCAGGTATTAGGCTTAATACACCCTGTGCTGGCTAAGATCTGTAGTATGGTGGAATCTTGTGCATGCTAACAATGAACTTTGGATTCCTTAGCATTCCATTGTTTGGTGTTGATCCCAAAAGGGATTCAAATCTAACTTTTGCTTCCACGAGTGTATCCATAGAGTCTAAACAGAAAACTAGTTTTGAAATCAGATTGTGGGGATGGACTCTTGTTTCAGTTCTTCCTAAATCAGTGAATGGTAATGATAGAATCCAAAGTCCAACCACTATAAATAAAAGATTAAAACGTCGTGCACAACAAAATCAGGTTATCGAGCCTCCCACACCTATCCGGTTTAGGCCATATGTTTGCAAGGTTCCATGGCATACAGGTGCTAGAGCCTTCCTTTCGCAGTTATTTCCGCGTTATGGGCATTATTGTGGTCCTAATTGGTCAAGTGGGAAAGATGGTGGATCCCTTATTTGGGATAAGAGGCCAATTGATTGGTTAGATTTTGGCTGCTACTGTCATGATATCAGTTATGATACTCACGACCAGGAAAAGCTTCTGAAAGCAGATTTAGCATTTCTAGAATGCTTGGAGAGACCTCATATGAGCACAGCAGGTGATCCCTATATTGCTCAACTTTACAAGACAATGTGCACCACAGGTACGCCTAGTATTCAGGGTGCTTCAACTTAATTATATTTATCTATAACAGATATTGCTAGGAAATATAAAATAATTGCATATAATTTGTCTGTATATACTGCTTCCTGTCCCTTGTTTTTGAAACCAACCTTGTAGTGGGAGTGCTGAAGATGTTAATCCTGTTCTTTTGCCTGTGTTGAGTTGGTATGTTACTATGTTTGTTCTCAGTGCTCTACTTGATGAATGGCAGGTCTGAAAAATATACTAATACCATATCGAAGGCACCTTATAAAACTACAATACAGGCAACCTCTAATTGATTTCGGATGGATAAGTAATCTGAGAAGGAGAAGTTGGAATTTTCAAAAAACATGAAAGCGGATCATGCAACCTTGGTGAGCAAGTTATTCCGATGCCCCCTATGTAGAATGACAATAACTGGACTTTCGAACGATGTTTTGTCCTATCCCATGGTTTCATTGATGTTTACTTTCGAGTTTGAATGGCATATCATTATGGTCTTCATTAGGAATATACAATCCTGATCTTCTTTGAGTTTGGAACTAATGTTGTATGATGTATGTAAATATTTATTGCTGCCTGTCTCTGCTATTTCAAACTGTGAAGTTTATTGGTTTGATATTTTGATAATAACATAGGCGATCAATCTGTTAGTTCTTATTGGCTGTAAATATAGAGTTTGGCTATGGTCTGTCTATAAAATTTTCTCATTAGTGTGTTTTCATTTCTTAATCCTTTGTTGCTATTGTCAATCGATTGTTTGCCTCATGTTATTTGGGAACATCCGAATCTACGTATAGATTACCTTTGCATTTCTCTAATTCTTAGGACTGCAAAACCATTTGTTGGACATTTTTTTTATAACTTTGAGCCTGAGGCATATCTTCGATTAAGAAAAGTTGACATTGGAATTATAAATTATTATATTTTTTCATGAAACCCTTACAACGACGTTTTAGTGATAAATGGGTAATTGATACTTGTATGAAGTTATGAATAATGTTGAAGAAACTTAAAAGTTTATATCCTACATCAGGGTTGTCTCAAAGATTTTTAGGGTCTTGAGTGAAAACTAAAATTAGTCTCTTATATAACGAAAATATATTTTTATTATGAATAAATTTTTTATCCCTTTCTGGTGCCCTATTTTTGAACCAACAATAATAAATATTAGGTTTAGAGTTAATTATGATTTAAAATTAAAGTTTAAGGTATTGGTGTAGAGTTTAAAATTTATGACATAGAATTTATGATTAAAGCTTAAAATTTATTTTTATAGTATTGGAAATAAAAAATAACATCAATATTTTTTTATTCATCTTATTAATTTAAATTATTAATTTAAATAATTAATTTAATATTTAAATCACTTTATTCTTATCGTTAGATTTATTTATATATCTATAAAAATTAATTTTAATTATTAAATTAATTAATTTATTTAATAAATTATAAAAATAAAAATTAAAAAAATTAAATTTATGAGTCTTAAGCTGATTGGGGGGCCCTGAGCGACTTCTCAGGGTGCTCCCTCCACTGTCGGGCTTATCCTACATCGATTGATACAAAATATATGATATGTTTATATACATGAATGGGGCAGTTGATCATTTGATGACTAAGTTGTGACTTTCACTAGTGCGTAAGAGGTGTAAATCCAAACTCATTGGAGTTGAAGCTAGGGGTATTCATTATTAGGTACTTGATGTATAATTTGAGTTAGTTTTAATATAGAAATAATTGAAAGTTTACTATCAAAATAATATTTAAAATATTAATTTTTTTCGAATCTTGTATTAACAAATTAACATAAATGTTTTTTAAAAAAATTAAAATTTAAATGTTTATAATATAAATATAAAAATAATTTAGAGATTTAAATTTAGTTTTAAGAAAATGTTAGACACTCTAAAATCACGAGGTCATGTTAGATATCTGATTACAAAAATACTAAGGTAGTGGATGTAAATTTTGATTGAAAATATCAATCCACTTTAAAATCAATTGCGTAAAAATTATCATTTCTTTTTTTAGTTTTAATTCCCAAAATCATAAGAGATCTTTACATTTTCATTGACGATATTCGATTAGAATGTATCAAACCTATCATATTATCCAAAATCATCACAAAGTATGTAAAATAGATAATAATTTTAATCGTAACCTAAAATATTATCCTCGACTTAAGTTTGACTCAATTTAAAATCTCATATAATATACTAAGTTACAACAAAAAAATGTTATTAAAACATATAAGATTATCAAGGTAACTTCTTATGTTGTTACTTTATTAATTTTTTTTATTTGATTGATAATCAATTAAGACGTTCAAGATATTTTTTTACATGTCGCATAGTAGAATCACCTTACGTACTAAAATTCCTTGTGTAAGATAAAGAGAAAATGTTAGACATTAATACTACTAAAAGATGTTTGTAGCTATTAAATCTCATTGAGCTCTTTTCTTTAGAGTATTAAGAAGGAAGAAAACATTTATCTATCTTAAGAGTGTTTAGAAATCTCCATAAAAATTCTCTTTATGAAAAAGATGAAAAATGTTAGGTCCAATAGAGGTGGTGAGTTTGGATCTAATTTTCTTAAAGAGGTATATGAGACGAATGACATAGTTCATGAAACTTTTACCCCTTGTTTTCCTCAACAAAACGACATAGCCTAGAGGAAAAACAGAACTTTAAAAGAGCTGATAACATGTTGGGGGAAGTCATTCTATCGATAATTTATAACTTAAACCGAGTGACTCATAAGAAATTAGACTCAACCCCATACGAACAGTGGAAAGGTTATGCACCTAACTTGCAATACCTAAAAGTGTGTGGGTATCTAGCTAAATTAGGTTTGCTTGACTTTAAGAAGTCCATCATCGGTCCTAAAACCGTTATTGTAGTATTTATTGAGTATGCTACCAATAGTGTTGCATGATATGATCTAGAGTTTAAGTTTGAGCCTAGAAGAAGTAAAAGGAAAAAAGATAGTAAACCTTTTTTAGACCAAACTTTGTTTTTTCTTTTATTTTTGAGATAAATGACTTAGACAGCTTATCAGATCTTATAGCTCAAGTTTTATTATTTGATGATGATTCTAAAACTTATGAAGAAGCTATGAGATCTATTGACACTAGTTTTGGAGAAGAGTTGTAAATGATGAACTAGAGTCAATAATGTCTAAATCATACATGGCAATTGGTAGACTTGCCTAGAGGATTTAAACCTATCAGCAATAAATGAGTTTTTAGGAAGAAACTCATGCCAGATAAGTCAATCTAGAGATATAAGGCTAGGCTAGTAGTCATAGGGTTCACTCAAAAATGTAAAAGAGTTTTGACAGTTGAGAAATCATCTATGCTCGAACCCCTTTTGACTCTAGCACTTATCTCGTTCAAAATAAAGGAAGTTGTGTTTCCCAGGTTGAATATGCTAAAGTTATTGGAAGCCTAATGTTCTTAATGAACTATACTTGGCCTGATATTGCCTATATTATGAGTAGATTGAGTTGATATACTCATAATCTAAGTGTTGAACATTGGATGACTCTAGACGTTTACTAAAGTATCTCTAGGGTATTATAGATTAGAAACTTAATTTTGTTGGCTATCCTGCTACTTTATAAGGATATTGTGACGCCAACTAGGTTTCTGATAGTGATGAAGTAAGCTCTACGAGTGGATATGTTTTCACTTTAGGCGGAGTCGCAATCTCGTGGAAGTCTGCCAAGCATACTTGTATTGCACGCTCCACCATAGAATCAAAGTTTATAGATCTAGACTTAACTAGGCAAGAAACCGAGTGGCTAAGGAATCTTTTAACAGAGATACCTTTGTGGGAAAAACCGACTCCTCCGATATCTATATTGTGTGATTCATAATTTACGATACATGTGGCTCTAAATCAAGCTTACATTGGTAAGAAGAGACACATTCGCATAAGGTACGAATATGTGAGGCACCTAATAAAGAATAGAGTACTCGCCTTAGAGTATGTTAAGTCGGAGATGAATTTGGCTGATCCTATTACCAAAGGATTGAGCAGGAAACAAATTCTTGATTCGTCGAGGGGGATGGGTCTTAAGCCCATTGGTTATGTGATTCATGGTGAATACCCAACTTAGTTCTTTAAGTTCAATGTGGTCAAACAAAACCATGAACCGAATCATAGTGTAAATTTCCATCTACCGAATCCCTATGACATTTCTTGTACATGCCCAAGTTGAGCTTAATGCTCTTAATAAATTCATAGCCTAAGTTTGGGTGGTTTTAGTAAGAAAGACTTGATGGATTTACCGATTTTGGTTGAATAACTACTCTTAATAAGTTCTTAAACCTATTGCGAAGGACTAATTGAACTTATCGCTAGGAAGGATGAGTTTTTTAAATCTTAATAAATTATATACAAAAAGATTGGATTGTTCTATTGAGAAGAACATTATTGAATTTATCGAATAAAGAGGTTGGGTTTTTATTCTTAATGATTTCTTAGCCCAGAGTTTGGGTGGTTCATTCAATATGAACTTGAAGAAAATCTCCTTATTTTCTTGTGAGGTTGAGTGTAACACCCCGATCTGGATCCAGATTCGAAGTGCCACATTCGGGTCACCCTAAACCCGACCCATCAAAAATTCTTTTAAAAGAACGTGCCCAAATACTTTAATTATCACATTTCATAAAATCCACGTAAATCAAAATAAAATATAATAAAGTGTTTTACAAAACAGGAGCTCCTTTAAAAATCATTGTCCGACTCAAAATGAAATCCAAAGTAAAGATACAGACTCGATATGTGGTAAGGTCCTATGAATACATTAAGTCCTACTAAAGATCAAGTACTGTACTCTTAAAACGGCTCTGATGTTGGGATGTCCTTACTCGATGTGCCCCTCCAAAGCTACCTGTCACCTACGCACGGAAAAATCACAATTCTGCACGCTAAGCTAACAAGCTCAGTGGTACATCTCAACTCTAACAATTCATAAGTATCATAAAACGAGCAGGCAAGATAATATAGTCAAGAGTGCACAGAAAGGCTTCTAAACTAAGGTTCATCTCCTATTCTACCTTAGCTAGAGTTCTCAAGATATCAACATATATAGAAGGATCACATGCCATATCAGGCTTATCTACTCGGTCTCACACAACCCATCGAGTTGTATCGAGATCACACAACTCTACCAAGTTACATCGAGATCACACAGCCCATCGATTATATGTACCTTACCCCACTCACACAGCTTTAGGGTATTAAGGTCATTAACCACTGATAACAAGATATACACACATGCATGCAATATCCATAACTACTGGCCAAGCGTAGACCTACTATACCCGTGCTCACATAGCCGTCGAGTGTCCCCGTGATCACATAGCCGTCGGGTTGGACCATATCTGGATCAACATAGCCACAGATAGTCTGGGACATACTTGGAACAACATAGCCACAAGCAGTCCATCCCTGAGGTCACACATCCCCTTAGGTTACTCGAGTTCACATAGCCCATTGAGTTGCTTGATGCTCACAATGCCCATCAAGTTAAATTTCTTATACGGGTCAACATAGTCATGGATAGGTTCAAACCGTATCCAGATCACATAGCCCGTGGACACGTCGGACGTACTTGCTCACACAGCCCAAAGTACATGTCCCCTTAACTAGGTGCCCATACACTGACTTTAAGATATCCGGATTCCCTTTTACCAAAACATACATAAAACATGCTTCTCGAGCACCCCCACACACGAATATACCATATAACGACACAAGTTAAACCATTTACAAAGACTCCAAGGCCTGCTTCTAATATTCCAAGTCATCTCTCATAATTAAGATGAGATATCCAAACCACTAGGTCATTACAAGGTCCTCTTTAGATTGTTCCACTAGCCCAAACGTCTCAAGGTATTCTCCGATCCACCCTGGATCCTTAGGGAGCATAATAATAAGACATTTACCCTTTATTGAACTATTAACCATAATTTCACGTGTCGGGGTAATAAACTCGAACCATTAGTGTTATAATTCATTTTATACCTTTAGAGACCCATTTAAGCCTTTATCATGAATTGTAGGGCCCCAAAACTTAATCCTTAAAACTTGGGCAATATTACAAAGGGGTTTCGATACTCCTTATGTGGGGTATCGGAACACCTTGTATCGATACCTATACAAAGAAGGTACCGAAACACACTGTATCGATACTGGTATCGATACGCTTTGACAAACTCTAAGGTCAACTAGGGGGGCTTATCCGCTTAGATACTTGTATCAAATCGGAGATGTCACTGGAAGACTCCGTATCGAAACAGGGGCAAGGCGTATCGATACACCTGCCTTTCTCGTCTAAGTTTTGCCTACAGGGTATCGATAAACCTTCCCCGTGTATCGATATGCCTGTACGAATTTCCAGGTCTAAGCCTGAAATCCACCAAGAACTTTCACCCAACCTATATGGTTGAATCCCAAATCGATTCTACAAGTTGAATAGAGCTTAGGGGTTAATTCCCTAACAATTTTACATTAAAACCATCTCTAAAACGAAATCTACCATTTCTAGGGTTCTAAGGTTTCCAAACACCCATCTCAAGCAATCTATAACTACCCATCAAGCAAAACAACATTTTATGAGACATATGAAAGGTAAGAGTCAGAGATGTACTGACCTCAAGCAATAAACCCGGATTCAAGCTTTTTCCTAGCTTTTATCACTTTCAAGCTTTGATTTTGAGCCTTCCAACCTTTCCCACCAAAGCTAAAGTTGTCACCCTTGGTTGATAGATCTCTTTGAGCTGAACAGAACTTCCTTGATGACCAAAATGAGATTCCTTCTCAACCGCAACAAGTTCTCATCTTTCTCTTGAGTTGGGGAAGGAAAGAAGAAGAGGGTTAAGGGAATGATGAAAGAGATGATCCTTTTTTTTCTAGGATAGATGGTCATTAAGTGAATGGGCAGGGAAATTACTCCTTTGCCCTTCACTAAAATCTCTTCATCAAACCCAAACCAAAAAGGCAAACCCCACAAGCATGCCCAAAACAAACTCGAAAGGCCCAACAAGAAAAACCGAGGCCCTACACAATCCAAAACGATCCCACGAGCTCCACACGAGACCTGACTTGATGATCCATGGCCTGAGTCAACACCCGATGTTAACCTGGAAAAATCGGGTCGTTACATTGAGCTTTATACAAAGCTTTTAATTATTTCAATACCCGATTTTGGGTGGTTTATGTTGAGATAAACTTGATGAAATAACCTATGTAAGTGAGAAGAGTTAGACGCCTTCTATGAAAAACGATGGGCTATTTTTCTAGTATACTTACTAAAATCTCGAGGTAAGATGGCTAAATATATACTTTATGTATATACATATATCTTCACATCATGGACTTTGGTGGATGAAGGGATTAGTTATGTGTTATGAGTTCACCCCGATCATAGAAAGTTCAAGCCTAGTTTCACTTATCTAAGAGGAGGATTACTCATCATCACTACGTACTAATTCAAGATTCATTTACTATGTACTTAAGTAACTAATCTCGTTAGTTCTCGTCTTGTGTTGGTCGAACTTTGTGATTTTTTTAGGAGGATTCCTTCGCATTAGTGGTGATTATGGGTATAATGCTTGAATCCCACACTCTGTATTTATAGGAGATATGGGAGTAGTTCGGTTAATTTAAAATTCCTTTTGAATTTTAAATGTGTAACCGATTAGATTTAATAAATATTAGAGATTTGATTTGATATTATTTGTTATTAAATCTAATTTTGAATAGATATTATCTGATATTATCCGAGATTTTGAATGAATATTATCTGATATTATTCGAGATTTTATTTGATATTATCTGATATTAAATTTAAAATTTAAATTTTAAATAAGATATTATTTGATTCTCAGACAGATTTGCCCTTGTTTTCAACCTATAAATAAGACGTTTCATTTCTCATTTTTTAATCATCAGTTAGAAAAGCTTTATGCTTTCTTTGTGAAATTTGAGAGTTTTATTCACAGAGGTTAAGTTCCTCCTTTTAGATTAGACGATCACTACCGCTGGAGTCGAAAGTTAGATGAAGCTTTATGGGCATATAGGACAGCTTACAGGACTCCTTTGGGGATGTCCCCATTCAAGTTAGTTTATGGTAAAGCTTGTCATCTCCCCGTAGAGCTCGAACACAAGGCTGATTGGGCTATTAAAAAACTCAATGTGGATTTTAAGCTAGCTGGAAAAAAAATGACTCTTGGAGCTGAATGAAATGGACGAGTTTCGATCCCATGCCTATGAGAATGCTAGGATTTATAAAGAAAAGACGAAAAAGTTTCATGATAAACATCTTTTGCTACGACATTTCTCAGAGGGCTAACAAGTGTTACTCTACAACTCGAGACTTAAACTTTTTCCAGGAAAGTTAAATTCTAGATGGTCAGGACCGTTCTTAATACATAAGGTTTATCCTTATGGTGCTGTAGAGATTAAAACAGTTAATGGAGATCAAATCTTAAAGGTCAATGGTCAAAGGCTGAAGATTTATAATGGAGCTCCGATTGTGCGTGACAAGGAAGACCATTGTCTGCAAAATACCTAAGCATTTCTATCCCTATCTTTTATTTGCTTTAGCATTTTAGTTTCAGTTTGAATAAAAAATAGATGTTTTTATTTTAATGTTACTTTTATTTTTCTTTTGTTCCTTTCAACATGTCGTTTTTGAAGGTACAATTTCAGAGTATTGTACACACACAAGGGAGCTGTGCAAGAACTGTGTAACAGAGGCAATCTACACCAGGGTGCAGAGTTGAACGTTGGAAGGAAAAACTTTTGGAATTATTCGAATTGGGCCATAAAGGAAGAAGAGGAAAAACCTTAGTTGATGAATCCGGTCAGTTTGCAAGGAGAAGGGGAAGAGTTTGGTTACAATTCAACCCCCTTTATACCTTTTAACCTTTTATTTAATTAAAAAACCTTTTCTCTTTCCCACTCACCATCATGTTAACCTCTCATCACCCACTTTTTCTCTTTCCAATACCCTAGCCGTCTAAATCTCTTACACACCATAATTACAATTTTTTTACTTAACCCTATCCCCTTTCCAAAAAACAAACCGTCTCTCTCTCTTTTCCAAACTTCATCTTCCTCCCAAAACTTCTCCAAGAAACCTCTCTCAAAACTATGGCTCGATGCAAGGACGTACCAGAATAGTCAAGGGTTGCATCAGCACGACCAATCGAGATAAGGAAGTTCGAAAATGATGCAGCAAATGAGCGATTCCAAAAAATTAAGGGAAGTACAGTAAATCAAGAGAAGGGTTTTCATCTTCGATGAAGCCTCCATTAAAGACCTCCCAGAACAAGTTGTGGCCATAGTAAAGCAGCATAAGTGGGGCAAGTTTGCTCGCCACTTCGATGCTAAGAAGGACACCAAGTCCATAAACGTTTCCCTCGTGAAGGAGTTCTACGCTCACTTCACAAGACCAGGACAACAAATGGTTTACGTGCGAGGAGATGCCATACCATTCACAGCAAAACACATTAACGAGTTCTATAGGGTCGATAATGAGGACCGTCACTCGATCTTTGTTGCTTCCATGTTGGGACAAAGCCCTGACTTCCTCATGGAGGACCTCTGCCTTGCCAACACCGAATGGGATGAGGCTAACACAATAGTCGAACGAACCGGTTTAAAGCCTGAGGGAAAGTTGTGGATGCATTTCATCAAGTAGAATCTGATGCCGACATCCCACACTGCTATAAAAAATTTGGCCAGGTTACAAATCCTTCATTCCATACTTAATAAATGATCGATTAATGTAGGAAAGATTATTTTGGAGGAGGCAAATGAAGTGTTGAAGAGAAAACAAAGCCCTCTAGTTTTTCCTTACTTAATCACTGCGTTATGTCGAAAACAAGGAGTGTATGAAGACAACGAGGATTATCAAGTGAAAGGAAGGCAAGGAATCGCTCTAAAAAAGATTCTGGAATTAATGGGGATAGAGGAAGATGCTCCAACAACTAGTCAGCCTACCACACAAAGGAAAATTGCTACAACAAATGTAGCTGCTCTAACTACTGCAGTGGAGAAGACCCAGATCCAAATGGTTGATCTTCATGGAAAGTTCATTACCTACATGAACTATGTGCAAAAACGAGATCTAATAATCCAAATGAATTTCTGAGAGTTGCAACCGAATATGTAGTCAACTTCCCCAACTTCCCCGTTCATATCTTTGAGCACGATGAACCAGAGCCAATCCCTCAAGACCACCAGCACGTTCCGCATCAACAACCACTACCAGAGCCTGAACATAGCCCTATTTTGCAATAGCAAGAGAAGACTCCAACTACACCAGCATCTGCTCCAGCAGAATCTGCCATGACATCACACAATGTAAAAGCTGGCCCATCCGTACAAAAAATGCAATCAAAGGGCAAGGGACCAGCTATCAAATCAATCTCTTCTAGGGACCGAACAATCCAAGTCAGCAGTGAGGACATAGATCTAAACTCACCAAAAGTTGAAGGCTCTCCCGAACAAGTATTTGATGCCCCTACCCCACGTCGCTGAGTGAAACGAAGAGTAGGAAGGAAGGTTTCTCCACCTCACATCATTTTAGATGAAGAGCGAGTGCTAGATGCCGTAGAAAAAGAGGTAGTTGTAGAGCCAGATTAACCAGAAACAACACCAACACCAAGGCCCGCCAAAAGGATCAAGCACGCGACTACCAAATCTGCCAAGAAGTAAGCATCTTTACTTTTTATTTTTATTTTGCATATAGTTTCATTTTAGTCGCATTGAGGACAATGATAACCTCAAGTTTGGGGGTAGCAAAGTCTTTGATAGAGCATTTACATTCTACATATATATAAATTTGCTACAGTATTAGATTCAATTTAAGACAACCTTTAGATTAGAATATGTGATTTCCGATGATGAGAATATTAATGCTTTTGGACTTAATAGTATAAAATATTGAGAAAGAATAGAACTGAACTAGGATTTGATGCTTTGAAATTTTAATTGACACGATTGTATGTTTTCTATGCTTGAGTGATAAGAATTTTCTAGAGAACTTAGAATCTATGTCTTAGTTAGTTCGAAAAGAAAGAAACTCCTTTTTCCTATATTATATATATATAATATGAATAAATTCTTTAGCATAAAACTGTAGAAGGACACTCCTCTATTCAAAGGTTAGGTTAGGTTATGAACATAAATAAGTAATGCTACAAAATATGAGCGAATGAAAGTTGTCACGGGATGACTCTACCTATTAGCTTAGGAGTGAGATGTTTGCTCCATACTCACCTAGAGTTAAGGACGGTAATTGTGATGAGTTGACACCCTTCGAATCAGTTTAAAAAAAACTAACATAAGTAGCATGGGAGTAATTTTAAGAACTAGTGTGTAGTGAATAAGGGAAATTAGAATTTTTCTAACACTGTTAAGCATAGGTTAGATACAATCCCGTACACACATGCAAAACATCTTGTCTAAGTTTAAGTTCTTGAATTTCTCAATATCATGTAGATTGCTATAATATTTATATTTTGAGGATTGATGTTCTGCTTAAACTGTTGTCAAGAATTGAAAGTTTTTCTATATCATTTTTGTATGTCATTGCTTGAGGACAAGCAATATCTTAAGTTTAGGGGTGTGTTAATGCTCTAAAAAGCGTATATTTTATACCCTTTTACTTAAAGTTTTGTTTGATTTCAAGCTCATTTGCATTGCATTTAGTTGAATTTCATTTGCATTTGCATTAGATTGGGTTTTAATTTTATTTTCTCTTTTATTTTAAAAGATGCTGCTTTGAAGGGTATTTTCTTTGGTGTTGTTGCAAAGATTGCTGGGGTAAAGTTGAAAGAACGGAACAGATGCTATAGCATATTTTAATGTTGGATCGGACTTCCAGATGCTATAGCATTGTGGGCGTACAAAACTACAGAAAAGAGAAAACCTGCAGCCCACTGTCTGGACGCGTGAATTCCAGGCGAACTGCACTTCTCCTGCAATTTCCTGCAATCTACTACTATTCTCTGTAGAAATGTAGGGAATATTCCTTGCATCTTTAGGGTACAAAACCTTAGAAGCCTCCTATATATACAAGGCCAAGCCTCCTTCAACAAGTGTAGCAAAAGAAAGTTGGAAAAAGGAGCCAAAATGAAGAAGAAAATAAGTGAACTTTAAAGAGAACAACGAGGAAGAAGAAAGAATAAAGACGACCACTTTCTTTCATCTTCAACCTCAAGCCAAGCCACAATTGTTGGAGAGCTTCAAGCAAGGTATTTGCGAGACTTTGGGAGAAGCGGCAAGCTAGGAAAGCCTCGCGGCACAAAGCGTTTGGTACTTCCTTCCTCTTAACTTTGCTTTACCTCTTTTCTAAGTGATTGAAAATGTATTTCAAAGAATGCAAGTTGAATTGTTTGCTAAACCTAGCCATGAACTAAACTAGTATGGCTAAGGCTTGTTATGGATAATTTTTATTTTGTTTGAATGAATGTTTTATTGTTTCTAGTGTTTATTCAAGTGTTTTTTTCATGAAAGCTAACACATTTCTTCTTAAAACTTGGTTTGTAAGAGCTCTCAGGAGATTGTCGTAGCTAAGGGGTTCGGGTAGCTTAGATCTAGGGATAGACAAAGCTAGACCAACTTGAACAATGGGGTTACTGTGGGAGCAGAATCCTAACTCACCTTAGGGATAAGGGAGAGTTTCAATGAATAAAAAGGGTAGAACTTCATCGACATTAGAAGTGTTAGGGTTGAGAACGAGAGGTAATGCCTTAGCATTTTCGAGTGTTAGGCCTTCTGACTAGGGATAGTGGAGGCATTTTTAGTAAACTTTGTCGAAGACTCGTTAAATTAGTAGAACAATAAGCTTTCAGGATAAAAACTAAGATCTTTGTCATTGCAAGCCTAGCCTGTCTTAAGCTTGAATACTCCTCTTGTTGTGTTTGTGTAGCTTTATCTATTACTCCGTTCTCAGTCTTATTTTGCTATCGCATTTTTGTGACAATTTTATTTTACTTCAGCGTTTTGGTGACACTTATAGAATTGCTTTAGCATATGTTTATACAAAGGATTTTCTTATGCTTTGTGTATGTTAACTATTTTTGAAATAACCTAACCAATCCTCGTTGGAATGATCTCACTCACACACTTTATTACTTTTTCGATGTGTATACTTGCACGGGAATTACATATATTTTAGACACTCGACACGCAACCAACAGGGATCCTATATATACTTATTTTTTATTCGAATTTCATTCTTCTTGTCTCATAATATCTCAGAACCCCTTTCCTTGTATACTAGTTTTCTCTCAACCCTCTCGGTCTCAATCGCTGGTAGAAGAAAGGCGATGACCGCCGTCGCTGGAACGTAAAAAGTTTGCCAATTTACGAAATCTTTCAATGAGGAGAACCCGATTCCGGCCATAGATTTTCAAGAAATTACACGTATAAGACTAGATTTAAAAAAATAAGATAAGTGACTCTTTATTTCCTTTTACCTTTTTTAAATAATTTTCGATTTGTTCCTTCTCTCAGTAGAACTCTCTTTAGATTTTGGTTTTGGAATGCTATTTTGTTATTATTTTTGGTTCGAAAGTCCCTTTCTTTCTCTATTTTAATTAGAAAATCCAAAGGATTACATGTCTCTCATTTTTGGGTTTTATAACCGATTAGAAGTACATTGAACAATATAAAAAAATATGCAAATCTCTACTTTTCATATTCTTCTGACTGAATCTAAAAATTTCAGATTATAATCTCTTCTTTTCCTTTATTTTTGAAGCTTTTGGGCGTTGGAGCAGGGCAGTGACAAGATCTGAGCGTTGGCTGTTTGAATGGTCAAATAAGAGATCGTGTGGATCGCGCGGACAGTTGGCGTGTACAAGGAAAAAACGGTGGTTGGTTTGGTTATTAGCCGGTTAGGGTTAAGGTTATTAGGGTTTAGTTATTGATCTAGGTTTGGTATTGGATTAGATATGTATTGTTGGGCTAACGGGTTCATGGGTTATTGTGAGCTGTTGTGTAATGGGTCTAACAAATCTTTGTAATTGGGCTTATTGGATTTAATAAAAGATTTATTTTATATAAATTTAGGTTTGTATCTGAAAATGGCTATTACATCTGCCTCTCTCTGCTCATTGTTGTGTAACAGGAATAGAGCAAAGATCGAGGAATAGCCATTTTTACGTGTGTGGTTTTGTTTGGGTTCTTTTTGGTAAGGTAGAGGTTCTTTTTTGTAAGGTTGGAGTTCTTTTTGGCAAGGTTGAAGTTTTTTTGGTAAGGTTGAGGTTCTTTCTCCTGACCACCGCTTCTTTCTTGTCTTCTCTTGATCTTCTCTGTTGCTCTGAAACAAAGTTCTTCAAATCTAGGACTTCGAGCTCGCAAATTCTTCTTTGTTTTCTCTTCTACCATGTGCCTTGGATGAGAAGATTCTTCCTATGTAGAATCCTTCTTGTCTTCGGCAAATTCTTTAGGCTGTAAGTTCCTCTTGTGTTGAACTTTTTACCTTCAAATGTCAACGTCGTAAGTTCTTCCTATATAGAACCTTCTGCTTCTTAAATCGAGAGTCCTTCCTGTATTGAACTTCTCGTTGTAGATTCTTCCTATATAGAATCTTTTGTCTTAGATTCCAAGAGTTCTTGTGTAGAACATCTCGCTAGAGATTCTTTCTGTCATAGAATCTTTTGCATCTTGAAATCGAGTTAGGGGTTCTTCCTATATATAAGTCCTTATTGCAGGTTCTTCCTATATAGAATCTTTTTCTTAATCCAAGGGTTCTTCCTATATATAACTTCTCGCTGGAGATTTTTTCTGCAATAGAATCTTCGTGTCTTGGAGTCTTCAAATCAAGAGTTCTTCCTATATAGAACTTCTTGTTGTCGATTCTTCCTATACAGAATCTTGTAAGTTCTTCCTATATAGAACTTTTTGATGCAGACTATTCCTACATAGAGTCTTTTAAGTTGCGAGTTCTTTTGGTATAGAACTTCTTGGTCGATTCCCCTATTGAATCTTGAGTTTGTTGGTTCTTCTTGCATGGAATCTTCATCTTGCAATCATGAGTTCTTTTTATGTAGAACTGTTGTCAGCGTTTTGTTTCTTGATATGAATTTTAACAACTTCTATAGGCCTTCCATTATGTTTCAGCTTTTGAATTCCTTTTGATTCTTGTGGTCCTGTAGAAATGACATCTCATCTCACGTTAAGAGTTCAAGCTTCAACTTATTCCAAAGTATCTTTTTGAGCTTTCACTTTTGGAGCCTCTTCGAGATGTTCTTCTTTCTGCTATTTTTTTTTCTTTTCTTTCTTTCTTTCTTTCTTTCTTTTCCATTTTACGTTTTTTCCTTTTTCCTTTTTTTTCCTTTTTTCATATTTTTTCATTTTTCATTATTTCTTTTTCTTTTTCATTTTTTCATTTTTTCTTTTCTTTTCCATTGATGAGTTGTTCTTCGAATAACATTTGCCTATCGTTGCCCCATCTTGGTGTGCTTTACAGTTTTGGTATTTCAAAATTTTCACATGAGTGTTTTCTGTTGCATGAGATTCTTCTTGTGATTAGTTTTTTGCCTGCATCACCTGCACCTTATAGGCTAAGACTATAACAAAGTAATGTCAAAAAATCTTTTGTTTATTGCAATTCTATGTTAACCCAAAAAATGATGAGCGATGATTCATGGAAAAGATATATGTAATATATTTATATTCAAAATATTATGGAAAACATGAGGTTTTTCAAAAGATGACAAAAATGATACAAAGTCATGAACATTCACTACATGAATGACATATGTATCCTTGTTGACGATAAATTCCTTCCCTCAGGTCCTATTATTGTAGTTGAGAGGGTTTGCCAATTGGATGTCAATTCTCAAAATGGATTCGAGCCTCCCTTTACGGTTTTTCAACTCTATTCCTTCGTTGGTTACAAGAAGCCCTTTTTGAGTTTTCCTCTTGAACCTTTTTTTATTTTTTTCTTTTCTTTTCCATTTTCTCTTTTTTCTTTCTTTTTCTTTTATTTTCCTTTTTTTTAAGCGAAGTACTTTTTAACTAAGTCTGAATTTATTGGGTTACTCAGTTTGCGTCCATCCATTTTTTCTAGGACTAACGCTCCTCTAGAAAAAGCCTTTTTAACCATGTAGGGCCCTTCCCAATTTGGCATCCACTTTCCACGAAAGTCTTCCTCTATGGGAAGATCTTTTTCAACACCAGATCTCCCTTACAAAATTCCCTTGGTCTAACTTTCTTGTTGTAGGCCTGTATCATCCTTCTCTGATACATTTGACCATGACAGATGGACCTTAGTCTCTTTTCTTAAATAAGGTTGAGCTGATCATATCTGGCTTGTACCCACTCAGCTTCATCAAACTTTACTTCATTCAGGATTCGGAGTGACGAAATCTCCACTTCTATGGGCAATACTGCTTCCGTGCCATACACCAGAGAGTATGGGGTTGCCCCTGTCGATGTATGTACAGATGTTCTGTAGGCAAATAAGGCAAATAGTAACTTCTCAAGCCAATCTCTAAACGTTTTCATTGTCTTTGTTATGATCTTCTTGATATTTTTATTTGCCGCTTCCACTACCCCATTTATCTTATGAAGATAAGTAGTGGAGTTATAGTGTGTTATCTTGAACTGCTCATACACTTATGTAATCATCTTATTGTTTATAATGGAAGCATTATCAATAATGATTTTTCTGGCAAACCGTATCGACAAATGATTTCATTCTTTACAAACTTGCAGACTATTACCCTCGTGATGTTGGGATAAGAGGCTGCCTCTACCCACTTGGTGACATAGTCAATGACCACTAAGATAAAGCGGTGTATATTAGATGCCGGTGGATGAATCTGCCCGATGACATCCATTCCCCACAATGCAAAGGGCCATGGTGAATTCATAGTGTGTAACGATGACGGTGGAGAATAAATCTTATCAACATATATCTGACACTTATGACACTTCTTAGCATAGCTGATACAATTTGCTTCCATAGTCAACCAGTAATACCCATACCTCATAATTTTACGGGCCATCAAAAAACCATTGGCATGCGTTCCGCATAAACCCTCATGTACTTCTTCGAGAATATCTTTAGATCGTTGGGCATCGACGCATCTTAATAGCACCTGGTCTTTACCCCTTTTGTACAAAACTTCTCCATCTAAAACATACCCTGGTGCCAATCTTCTGAGGGTTTTCTTGTCATTCTCAATTGCTCCTTCAGGATAACTCTGACTTTTAATGTACTGCAAGATGTCGTGGTACCATGATTTACCGTCCACCTCTTCTTCAAAGTTGCAACAATAAAATGGTATTTTAAAAGTTTGCGTTCTTATTGGCCTTATTTCTGCTCTTGTACTAGCTTTAAACATTGCAGCTAAAGTAGCTAGAGCATCCGTCATCTGATTGTCTTCTCTTGGAAGATAGGTGAAACTAATCTTCCTAAAATTTTTAATCAGCTCTTGGATTAAATCGTAGTATCTGACCAGCCTTGGATCTATTGTTTCTCATTCTTCGCGAAGCTGATAAATCACTAAAGATGAATCCCCAAAGACTTGAAGTATTTTGACTTTTTTCTTGATATCTTCGTATAACCCCATAACACAGGTTTCATACTCGTCTATGTTATTCGTGCAAAAGAAATTTAGTTTGCTTGTGAAGGGATAATAAACATTATCTAGAGAGATCAACATCGCACCAATTCCATGCCCCAGTGCGTTAGATGCTCCATTGAAATATAACTTTCATGACTCCCCTTCTAGTATGGTTTCTTCTTCTGTTGCAATATACATCAAATCCTCATCCGGAAAGTTAAAGTTTAAAGACTGATACTCTTCTGAAGCTCGTCTTGCTAGGAAATCAGCAATAGCACTTCCTTTTACTAGTTTCTAACTCACATAAATGATGTCAAATTTAGATAAAAGCATTTGACAACGATACATTTTCTTAGTCAGCGATGGTGCTTCCATCAAGTATTTCAATGGATCCAGTTTGGATATCAACCAGGTTTTACAGTCTGTGAACTTTTGCTTAGGTAATAGATCTCCCTTTCTTTCTTTCTTTCTTTCCGGACTCATCATGTTGTCCTAGCACGTACTCCATTGGATTCTCATAAATGGTTAAGTATAAGATCAATGGTCTTCCCGGTACTAGTGACGCTAGGGTCGGGGTATTCGTCAAATACTTTTTAATCTTCTGAAGAGCCTCTTGGCACTCATCATCCCATACTTCTGGATTATTCTTTCAGAGTAGTCTAAAAACGGGATCACACTTGTCGGTTAATTGGAAAATGAATCGAGATATAATTTAATCTCCCTAAAAACCCTCGAACTTCTTTATATGTTCGAGGTAGCAGAAGATCTTGGATTACCTTAACTTTATCCGGATTAATCTCTATTCCTCTTCAACTAACCACAAATCCAAGGAGTTTCCCCGATGTTACCGCAAAGGTGCACTTGGCGGGATTGAGCTTCAATTGATACTTTTTCAATATCTAGAACAGTTTCTTTAAATTCTGAATATGCTCATTTTCTGTTCGGGACTTATCAATCATATCATCCACGTACACCTCAATTTCTTTGTGCATCATATTGTGGAATAGGGTCATCATCGATCTTTCTTAAGTTGCCTCTACATTTTTTAGTCCAAAAGGCATTACTTTATAACAGAACGTCCTCCATTCCGTCACAAACATGGTCTTTTCCATATCCTCTGGATGCATTTTTATCTTGTTGTACCCTGAAAAACCATACATAAAAGAAAACCATGAATGCCCCGCAATATTGTCAACCAGGGTATCGATATGAGGCAAAGGAAAATTATCTTTTGGGCTGGATCTATTAAGATCTTGGTAATCGACGAACATGCATACTTTCCCATCTTTCTTTGGCATAGGGACTATATTCGCAACCCATTCAGGTATTTTGCCACTTTTTAGAAAACCAACATCAAACTTTTTCTTCACTTCATCCCTGATCTTTAGCAACATATCGAGCCTCATTCTTTTAAGCTTTTGTTGGAATGGCTTGCATTCATGTTTTGTCGGTAACCTGTGCACCATGATATCTGTATTTAGTCTGGGCATATCCTGATAGGTCCCAAGCGAACACATCCTTGAACTCTTGCTGTAACGCAATCAAATCATGTCTAGTCTGGGAGGAGAATGTAGTGCCGGTTTTCACTTCTCTCCTATTTTCATCAGTCCCTAAATTGAGAATCTCCAATTCCTCCTAGTGGGGTAGAATCTGTTTTTCTTCATTTGCCATCAATCTCACTAACTCATCAGAGACTTCGTAATTTGTATCTTGTTTATCCATTTCTACCAAACATAGAGGCTTTTCAAAGTCTATCTCAAGGTTGGATCTAAAGTCATTCATATAGTCAATTGCAAGAGCCATGTATATAAAGAGACGCATATATATATTTGGATGAAAATGAATGTTTTTTGCATGCAAAAATTGCATAAAGTATGTGCATAAAAATCAATATCGGGAAATGTATGTCTTTTAATATAT
This sequence comes from Abelmoschus esculentus, assembly GCA_035048815.1. Taxonomy (NCBI): domain Eukaryota; kingdom Viridiplantae; phylum Streptophyta; class Magnoliopsida; order Malvales; family Malvaceae; genus Abelmoschus; species Abelmoschus esculentus. The sequence goes on along the minus strand of JAUCBN010000061.1, from coordinate 298,674 downwards.
AATATACATAGGAAATATACTTTTATTAAAAAAAAGGTTAACATAGTAGCCCTTTTACAAAAGATCCTTAATGCTTGTGGACAAAAGCAAAAGGTTTGGTTCAGGACATTACTCTATTTAGTCCTAAGAACTACAAGTAGGTCTACTGTGCTCTAGTTATTGAGTGATTTTCTCGAAAAACAAGGGTGAATCCCAACCAGAAACTTGTTCGTACATTCTCCATCAGATACCATATTGATGAACATTCCTTCCAAAGATTCTCTGAACATTTCTTCACCATTAAGCCTTTCATTCTCCTGATTAGCTTCTTGTATGTCTTATTCAACGTTAATAATCCCACCGGACACAATTATTTTTAGGAAAAGTCAATAGCCTCTATGGAGTAACTTCTCCTCTGAGCCTAGTCTCTCTCATTTCTTCCCTTCTTTTATACTTTTCTCTTTTGGATAACATACTAGGCTTATAACCGAGTCCGTAACGATCTTTCTTTAAGATAATAGCTTTCGCATGTTGGATCCCCTGTAGGTTTTTTCCCAAACCTTTTCCTATTTTAGCCACTCGTCCTAAGGTCTGAAGAACGACCATCTTGGTGTTATTAGATAACGTAGAGGTTGGGATCTTACCCCCTTCTGCAACAAAATTCACATTCACAAATTCTAATGCTATGAATGAACATTCCACCGCATCTTCGTCAGGCGGAATATAAAGGGTATCAGCAATTACAGAGGCGATGATGTCCTCTTTTGCGTTGATACTGACTAACTTGCCTTTAATAACAAATTTCAACTTCTGATGTAGCGATGAGGGAATTGAACCGACCGAATGGATCCACGGCCTCCCATACAAGCAATTATATGTTGGCCTTATATCCATAACAACAAAGTCAACCATGGGCACTTGAATCCTTCCTACTACCTCCCTTGGGGTTCCATCAAAGGCCCTCACTGAACTATGACTTGGTTTTATATGAGAACTATCTATCGGTAGCCTTTGTAGGGTGGCTAACATTAGCACGTTTAATGCTGAACCATTATCTACAAGCACGTCTGGCAAAACATACCCCTTATAGTGTGTAGTGATATTCAGTACCTTGGTGAATCCTATTCCGCCATCCAGAATTTCGTCATCACTGAAAATAACATAATTATCAACATCAATATGGCCAACAATCTGGTCCAACATGGCCATAGAGATGTCTTGTGGCATAAATGTTTGATTTAACACCTTCATTAATGCTTTGCGGTGTTTTTCTGAGTTCAAAAGTAACTCAAGTATAGAAATTCTGGTTTGCTGTCTGCGAAGTTATTCTACAATATTGTATCACTATGCCTTAAAATTTTAAGAACTCGTGTGTATGTGCCTCGGTTACTAGCTCATTTATTTTCTGAGGTGGATCTTCTCCAAATATTTTTTGAGGTTCAGCACTTCCTTCCTTGACTACTTCTTCGGTTTCTGCAAAGTTTGAGGCGTCTGATGGTTGACACCTTCCACTCTTCGAAAAATGCCCTACTTCATTAATAACTTCAGCTTCTTTAACTTCCTCTTTCTGCACAGAGTCTCCTTTAACTTGCACCTCTTCTTTTTGTGTCTTTGGTACAAAAATGTGAGCAGCAAAATTCCATGTGACTATTTGCATATTTTTGAATGGAAAGGGGGCAAGAGGTGTGATTATTATCTTGGGCATATTCTTTTCATTTCCCACGTGGGTTGGACTGCCTTCCTTCAATCTTTGTGAAATTACAAATGGTCATTCAACATTGTAGTTGGTGTTCGCATTATCTGATGAGCACATATCCATCAACTTCTTTTCTTCACTATTCTCAAAAAAATCGATCTCTTTATTGTCCATCATTTTTTGAACTAGTTGTTTAAACTGTTCACAATTCTGAATTTTATGACCTTCTTCTTCGTGATATTCACATTAAGGGTCGCATCCTTCTCGGATTATCTCCATTCTTTTTTCTATCATATTCTCGATGCACAATTGTTGAAAAAACCATTTAAGGGGGGAATCACTTCTGCCACACTTATTTTAACCCTTCTATCAATCTCATCTTCGATTACATTCACATCATGCCCTCCATAAATTGGAAAAGGATTAGAATCTACGCTTGGGTCATCAAACTTCAAAAGTCCTTGTGTTTATCAAATTTTGGACAATTTTCTTGAAAGCAATACAATTTTCTATAGTGTTTCCAGGAACACCAACATGGTAATCAAAATGGGCTTTTTCATCATACCACGTAGGAAAAGGGGGCTTAAAAGGAGTAACATGATAAGGTTGCACCAAGTCTGCTTTATACAAATGAGCATACAATTCAGCATATGGTATTGGCAGCAGGGTAAAAGAAATCTTCTCTCTTTCCCTTTTAGGAGCGGTTTCCTCTTTCTTCTTCAAGTTTTGCGTGTTTCTGGTAGAAGCATATGGTTGGGTGATGGGGAAGTTTACTGGGGTTTTGTAAGTGCTAGAGACATTCACCTCATTGTCTTTCCTCCGGTAGTGCTTTCGGGAGTTTTTCCCAGTATCAACCTTTCCACTCTTTATAGCCATTTCAATCGAATCACCCGTTTTAATGAGGTCAGCAAAGCTTTGAGCAGTATTGTTTATCAGGAAGTTAAAAAATGCTCCTTTTAAAGTATTTACAAACAACAGAGTGATTTCATGTTCCAAGATAGACAGGTGAATTTGCGTAGCCACATCATGTAATCTTTGAGCGTATTGGCATAAGCTTTCATTCGAGCAATGTTCCATCCCTTCCAACATGGCTCGACTGGGGGTCATGTCAAAAATGTGCTTATAATTCTCAAAAAAGGCATTGGAAAGGTCCTTCCATGATTTAATGTTGTCCCAGCTGAGTTGTGTATACCAGCGCATGGTAGACCCGGTTAAACTCTCCTAAAAATAATGAATTAACAACTTTTCATTTTTTTATCAAGGGTGTCATCTTTCTGCAGTACATGGTAATATAGGCCGATGGACACATGGTTCTATCATATTTATCAAAATCTAGTGTCTTAAATTTTGGAAGAAGAACCAAGTCTGACAAGAGGCTTAGATCATTAGCCTCGTTCCCTTATTCACTTTTTCCCAATGTAGCCTTGAGCTGTTTTGTAAAAAGACATAACTTTTCTTCATTTTTGCTTTCTAATTAAACTTTGATTTTTTTTTACCACATCCAAGTCTAGCACTTCTTCATCTTGTAATGCATCCAAGTCAATTATTTGTTTCGTAGCTTCTCCCTCTGGTTGGCTGACGGATGTTCCCGCATTATTAATGTATACTCTATTCTGAGGTGTCGATGTGTCGGTTTGGACCTTAACGTGACATGTGGTAGTAGTGTTTTCTGACTCCTCAGTAAGGTCTTCTGTGGCTTTTTCTTTGCTCAACATTGCAGCTATTTGTGCTAGGATCGTCGCTTGAGACTGAGCGATCTGCTGGCTAATATTCTGTTCGGCCTGATCAAAGAGAGACTCGAGGTCCTTCTGACCTCTCTCTAAGTTGGTCACTCTATCTTCCATGATTTTGGTCTTCAAACGCGTATCGTAACGATGCAAAATGGTTGCAAGTTGGATTAAATTCCTATCATGATATGCACACGATTAATTAGTTTATTTTATTTTTAATGATATATGCAAACATACGGCATTTAAAATGCATATTTTAATGAAATGTCATGCTGAAATGAGTGCAATGGAGGCATTGATTCTTAAGTAACATTAGAAAGACTGTCATTCATATGAGGAGGTTTGATTACAAAAAGTAGTCATATAGTTGTTACAGATAGCGGTTAGCCTCTATTCCTAAGACCTATATTTCTTGTAGTAGACTATGAACACGAGACCCTAGTGGTGGACCGAAACTAACATGTGCTCTTAGCTCTTGGGCTTCCGTCGCTAAGTCTTAGATAAAGTGAGCTACCCCTCGCGCCTGCTGCATAACTTTCACCATTGCATGGTGTTGATCCCAAATTAATTGTTCAGCTTGTTGCAATCCGTATACTATTCAGTTGTTGTCTTCTTGTAGCGTTCCTTAAAAAGAAACTAGTCTCTCTCTGCAGTTCTAAAAGGCATTCTCAAGTTTAATAACCCTTTCTTTCAGTAGCTCGTTTTCATTTTGCGCAAGGCTTTATGTAACACCTTTAAAAAGAAAAGAAAATAAAATTAGAAAAGTGTGGTTGTGAGGTTTAAACTCGCAATCTCAAGGTAGATGGCTAGTTACCCAGCCACTTGACCTAGAAAGCTCTTTTGAACTAAACTCCCTCACCCCACCTATATTTTGTACCAATTGTGGTACATAAAATAAAATAATCGAATTTTTATACCTATATACAATTTTGGAAATCCCATATCAGATATTTTCTAGAAATCTCCCTCATATTCAAACCTTTTCATCTTCTGCCGTCACCATAGTGGACGCCTCTTTCCCCCCGATCAAAACCCCTCTTCCGAAGCGTGCAATCGTCGCTCCGTTCACCGGTAATCAAAACCGAAAGTTACGGTAACCTGGGGTTAAACCCCAGTTTCGTTCTTCACCTTTCCCGGCCATCACCAAAACTGTTGCAGCGCGTCGACAGCCTCTCGTTGATCACCATCGAAGGACAACCGAAACCTTCCAAAAATGTTGTCGTTCATCGCCGGCAAGGCCTTCGTCGGAGTTTTCTTCGTTTGGTAAGCTTTTCGAACTGTTTTCTGGGTTTCTTTGTTTAAAATCTAGTGTTTTATCAAATCTGAAAGTTTTTTTGAGACTAAAATGATGTTTTCCGGACGATTTGTTTGCGGGTGGCCTCCATGTGCCGTCGGGGGCGTTTTCTAGTAGCCATAGACGGTGGCATGGAGCCGGCCGGTCTAAACCGGCCTAAACCCGGTCTGAACTGGTCTTAAACCAGTCACCCGAGTCGAATTGAACCGGTCCAACCCGAGTGGACTAAACCAATCGACCCCTTGACCGACCTAACCCGTTTACCCAACCCGTTGACCGACCCAACGCTTTGACAGAGCGGTTGAACATTGACTAGTCACGTCAGCATAACGTCAGCGTTGACCGTTGACCTAGATGTTGACGTCAGTATGACGTCAGCGTTGACTTTGACCCCAAAAGACAAAATTTTCAAAAAAAAACCTATTTTATGCTTTTTGACGTCCTGAGTCCATCCGTGAAGTCCGTTTCTCAAAATTCGAACCAGAAGGCCTCCAAATTGGACTTTAAAGTTTCGATTCAAACTTTTCTTCTAAGTTAAGTCCAGTTTTTGAATTAAGGTTTAATCTCGATATCTAATTATTTGTAGGATCTCATAGTCCTCCTAACCGTGTACCGGCCCAGCCCAGCTCCTCCAGTTTTGACCGATACTGAGATTCGATCGTGACTCGTATGTATTTTAGAATTCAGTAAATAAATCCAATATTTAAATTCTCTTATTAATATAAACTTACCTGATATTTTTAGGATCTAGTACTACAGCAAAGCATAGCTCGAACGCCCATTAGATCAACCGTCTGATTATGTCCATTTAAGGTGTGTTCCTTGTGTGCTATATGATTGTATATTATTGTTTTCAGATTTAAATGAACCTAGCATGTGCACATGACTGATTTTCCTGAATTTAGATATGTATAATGGTTTGGACCGTGAGTATGATTTTATATTGTTTTAAATATATGCCTGGTATTTCTTGTATGATTTTCCTCATTTGGTACATAGATGATGAACTGATAATTACCTGAAATTCCTGTCATTATAACTGTTATTACTACATGACTGTTACTTTAGGATTGGGATGATGTGAAGTGTCTGAGGTTCAGCCTTGATCCGGCTAGTAATTCCGCCTTTTTACGGTTCTTAGCTTTGGTTAGTGTAATCCCGCCTATTATCGGTTCTCGTGCTACAGCCAGGGTAATTCCGCTTGTTCCCTAAGGTAATTCCTTAGGTCGACACCTTCGCCCAATCGGGCTTAGGTTAATGCATGTATCAGATACTGTTTTGGGAAACTGTATCCAAGAGTTCGGTTGGAGGGTAGTATATCATACATATACATGATCTGTTTTTTTGATATTACCGTTTATATGACTATACCTATGATATTTTTTATTCACTGTTGGAACACACTGAGCTCTATAGCTCATGCCCGTTTTCTTTCCCCTTTCAGACATCCGTAGTTAGGCATCCCGAATTTGGTACTTGGAGGATCTATACATTTTCTGGTCATATTTTGATGTAATGTTTTAATCTTCAGAATTGCATTCAGGGTGACATTTGCCTATATTTTGTTACTAATGTGAATTATTTTGTGAACAATGTTTTAAACGTACTCTATTTTGAGGTTAGTGGTTTTATGATGCATTCTGTTTTAGATGATATTATGAGGTAATTGATTTAAATGATATACAAATTGATCTTTTATCAGTATAGGTCATGATTATTGTATTTTGAATCTAAATATTGTTTGAAGATTGAACTATTATTTTTACTGGTCATATTGATTTTACTTGGAACTTGTATTATATTTAAAAAAAGTGACCACTCTAGATCGGGCTTTCTACATAGGCCGATTTAGGGGGTTACACTTTAGGCAGCATCAAGCTCCTGATTATGATAACCTTGTAAAAGCTCATCCATTTGCATAATCTGAACTTCATAGTCTTCATTATGCGATATCAGATCTTGATTTTGAGCTTGGCTAGCGGTTAACTCCTGAGCGAGTGCTTCTAATTCTCTAGCTTTATTTCCAACTTGTTTTGGACATGCTTCATACTTTCGGGCATAGTGACCATCCTTTTTTCTCTCTTTCAGAAGTTTAACGGTCAACTCCTTAGCAGTAGTACTCAAATTGTTCCTACGCAAATTTTGTTTCAATTCTTTCCATTCTCCCTTCAACTCTTCATGGTCCTTTTCAAGTATCTCATTTTGTTTTAGGACATTTTTACCTTTATGTTTATATTTTTCCACATCAAGTGAAGCTAGGTAGTTTGTTGACTCTAGTTCTGAAATACGCTTCTCTAAGGCTCTGGCTTCCTTCTCATGTGCTCTTCTAGCCTTATCTAATTCCGAAGGCGTATTTTCCATGTGTTGTTTCATAGGCCGAGCATTCTGCTGATTTCCAAGTGGGATAACATCATTGACTCTAGTAACCCTCCACTGGTCATAATTGGAGGTAAACGGAGCATCATAAATTTCAACCATATGCATATTCTTCCAAGTCTGACTCATCTTTTTGATTTCTTTCTTACAACCGTTACCTTAATATGCAAAATCAGATTCTTTCAAACCTTAAGTTGTTGGGATGAATTACATCGATCCAAATTGTCGGGATACAAGTAACGGGTAATACCCGTTTCGCCCTAGATGCCTGGCAAAGGTACCCAGTCATACTCCCCACATCGATAAAGGAACTCGCTCATGATCAGCCACGGTACCTTCCAGTTGATCGTGTAATCCTATAGATCCCAAAATCCAGCTATCCACTGTTCCTCAGTCATGACTTCCGCTTGGTACTCTTCCAAAAACGTTTTTATCGGTGAAAAAGTGGCAAGGCACATTCGATAAGAAAACTTCAAATTCCAAAGGTGACTTAGAATCCATACTTCGAGTTGTGGTACACATCCTAAAAACTTACCTTCACACATTTCCCAGCAGACATTCAGTGACCGAAATGTTTCGGCTAAGATAACGGGTACGGGGTTGATATTTTTCCTGAGCTTATCAAATAAATTGGTAGTCATGTAGTTTATATGCCTCGAAACTTTAGGGAAGATAACAATGCCATAGATGATGTATGCTAACAAATATCTCTTCTTGGATAGATCTGGATGACGAAGGATCAAGTCGTAGATGTATGGCCAAGCAATACAATCGGTTTTTCCTTTCCTCACAATATTAACTTGAAACCATTATTTGCTCATTCCAGTAACATTAATCAAACTTTCCAGGAAAGATGGGGGGTCTTTCGGTTTGAGATAAACCCTTTTGGCCTTAAGTCTTGGGCAATTAAGCAGAGTTGTATATTCTTCGATGGTGGGAGTCATATCAACCTTTCCAAACGTGAAACAATAATACCCGAGATTCCAAAACTGCGTCAAGGCTCGAAACATGTGTGCGTCAGTCTGGACATTTAATAACAATGTTATATCTCCAAATTCTTATTGTAGGCTTCCTTCAAGTCTGAATCACAGTTCTGCCATATCTCTTTTAGCTCATCAAGTTTATTCTTCTTTGAAACGATCAAAGTGAGTTCCACAATTTCTGACACGTGGTGTTCCGATAAGCTGTTTCCTTTCTTCATTTGTATGCGTTTAGACCATCCCCATATTGTTTAATTTCTTTCTTATAACCGTTAGCACTTTTTTATACATAATCTCTCATCTATATTTGAGAGTCTTCTAGATTGAACTTTTGAATCCACACCTATATATAAAATGATATGCAAAAAATGGATGCAAAAAGAAAAAAAAAATAAACACAGAAAAGAAAATGAGTTAGTATAATTAATTTACAAAATTAAATAAATTACATGGTAAACAAAATAAATAAGTAAACAAATAAAATAATACAATAAAAAGATAAATATATAAATAAAAACCTAAAGGGTGATTCTAAACGGACAAAATAATCTCGGTCGCCGGTAGAAGAAAGTTCGCGGCGGTCCGCCGCTTGCTAGTGACGACCGCCGCCGCCGGAGGTTTCCGGAACGTAAAAACTTTACCACTTTGTGAAAGCTTTCAACGAGGAGTACCCGAATCCGTCCATTGATTTTCAAGAAACTACATGTATAAGACTAGATCTGAAAAATAAGATAAGTGACTCTTCGTTTCCTTTTACCTTTTTTGAATAATTTTCGGTTTCTACCTTCTCTCGGTAAAACTCTCTTTAGATTTTGGTTTCAGATTCCTATTTTGTTATTATTTTTGTTTCGGAAGTCCTTTTTTCTCTATTTTCATTCAAAAATCTTGAGGATTACATGTCTCTCATTTTCAGGTTTTATACCCGATTAGAAGTACATTAAAAAATATAAAAAATATGCAAATCTCTACTTTTCATGTTCTCTGCTTGAATCTGAAATTGTCATATTATAATCTCTTCTTTCCTTTGCTTTTGCAGGTTTTTGGGCGGTGGAACAGTGCGGTGGCCGTTCGAATGGGCGAATAAGAGAGCGCGTGGAGGCAATACGCGGACAACTGACGTGTAAAAGGAAAGGTTGACAGTCGGTTTGGTTACTAGCTGGTTAGGGTTAGTTAGGGTCATTAGGGTTTAGTTATTGGATTTGGGTTGGGTATTGGATCAGATATGTATTGTTGGGCTAACAGGTTCATGGGTTATTGTGGGCTGTGTTGTAATGGGTCTAACAAATCTTTGTAATTGGGCTTATTGGATTTAATAAAAGATTTATTTTATATAAATTTGGGTTTGTATCTGAAAATGGCTATTACAATACTATCGTCGACCAAATAAAAGAAATGAAAAACCAATGCAATGATAGTATTTTGATAGAAAACTGCATATTTAATGTGACTACACATTATTTAATTTCTTTTTTTGAATTATCTACAGTGTTACAGTAATATATGTTTTAAAGTATACTCTCAACCATTAGACATTGATTGCTCAAATACTGTGTTGGCATTATTGGTTCTCGAACCCTTGATCTCTAAGAACAACAAACATTCCCTTAATCATTGAGGTTAGATGGTTCGTGTAAACATTATTTAATTTTTAACCTTAATAAACTCACACAAGTGCAGATTAAACTATATAATTCTAATCTTCTCAAGAGAATACGGTCATTTCTTTTACATGCCATTCATTATTTAAATTTATTTATTCCGTAAAAAATCCTAATAAACAAGTTATATAAATATATTCTTAACTTACCTAAAATCCTCATTTTAATATTTAAATCATAATTATGATTCCAACCTTCCAACCAAACTATACCTCTCAACTTATCTAAAATTCACGAGACAATTGAATATATAAGAAAATGATAAACAAGAAAAAATAGCAAAAGAACCAAGGCAAAGAAATCCATTCAAATTAGCCGTATATATATGAAGTTCACGGGCATAGAAATTGTCAATTCACACCAGATATTCGAAACCCCACTTCTCCCTCTTGTCCCATGCAAAAACACTAGAAAATGTTCGTTGTCATCTTCCTCTTCTTCATTCTCTTCAACACCTCCGCCTGTCATGGCGGACCAATCAAAACCATTGTGGTCCTAGTCATGGAGAACCGCTCATTCGACCACATGCTGGGATGGATGAAGAGAATCAACCCCGAAATCAACTGTGTTGACGGGACTGAGTGAAACCCTTTGTCCACCATTGATCCCAACTCAAAAAAGTTCTTCAAGAATCAAGCTCAGTTTGTAGATCCCGATCCAGGACACTCTTTCTAGGATATAAGGGAGTAGATTTTCGGATCCAACGAAATCTCCGCCAATCCTCCGCCCATGAATGGCTTCACTCAACAAGCTTACTCCATGGATCATTCCACTAATATTTCCATGTCTCAGAGCATTATGAATGGATTTGAACCAGAAATGGTCGTCGTTTACAAGGCTCTGGTCTTAGAATTTGTCGTTTTTGATTGGTGATATGAACATCTCCCCTTCCTTTTTTTTGGATTTTGAATTTTAAAATTTAATTTTGATTGAATTTTATAAACCAGTTGGTTCGCCTTCGTGCCTTCATCCACGCAACCGAATCGTCTCTACATCCACTAAGCAACGGCCGCTAGAGCGACGAGTAACATTCCGTCATTCTTGATAAAAGGTTATCCCCAAAGGATGATCTTCGATAACCTCGACGACGCCGGAATATCCTGGAGAATATACTACCAGAACATTCCGGCAACATTGTTCTACAAGAATCTCAGGAAGCTAAAATATTTTCTCAAATTCCGTTCGTATAGGTCGACCTTTAAGAAGCATGCCAAGGAAGAGAAGTTGTCGAGGTACGTTGTGGTGGATCCGGCCAACGACGACCATCCATATCACGATGTGTATCGAGGACAGATGTTGGTGAAGGAGGTGTACGAAACGTTGCGCAGTAGCCCATAGTGGAATCAAACGTTGTTGATCATCACGTATGATGAACACGGAGGGTTTTTTGATCATGTGGCTACGCCGGTGAGTGGTGTTCCCGGCCCAGATGTGATTGTTGGCCCTGACCCATTTCTCTTCAAGTTCAACAGATTGGGGTGTGAGTCCCAACCATCATGTTCTCTCCTTGGATCGATAAAGCCACCGATAAGTTCTATGTTCTTCCTTTGCTTTTCTGATTCCTACCGATTTTAATAATAAATATAGGGATAAGATTTTATTATATAACATAATTTTTTGTTTGTTTGTCCCCAGTACAAATTTAGTTACCAATTTTGAAAATCAATCAATACAGTCACATACGTTTTCGGGCCATAAATTTATAGTCAGTCCGACGTTAAAAGTTGTTTAAGTAAACGGAAAGATGATTTGGTACAATAATAAAAGGATAAATCACCTATATTGTCACTAAATAATTATATTATTTTTTATTTTATTTTTAATTAAACCCTTAAAATTTTAAATTTTTATATTTTCGCTATCTTTCTAAAACAACATTCATTTCTCTATTTTTTTTTAATAAATATTCAATAGCAATGAAATAATTTAACAGGACGATTAACTAATATATATTCTGAATTTGATTCTTTTATGAATCTTAAATTCTAAGATTTGCTGAAAACATGCCTTACAGAGTAGAATTGTCGAAAAAGACGATAAAAAAATTCAAATTACTGTATAAATTTAATGCCAAATTTCAACCTTTCCGAGCCATGAGCTTTTTGGCAATAAAATCCAAAAAAGTTAGAAAATCAATTAAAGATAGACTAAAAAATCAACTTTGAATCTGTTATCTAATAAAGGTCACAAAGTAAATAAGACCCAACATCATTACAATGAAACTATATGAACAACCAATTAAAAATATAAAATTCTAAGATTTTGAGGGTTAAATTAAAAGTAAAATAAAATAAGATAATTATTTAGTGATTATGTAGATAATTTATCCTTTTATTATTATGCCAAATCATCATTCTGTTAACTTTAAACGGTTTTTTTAACGTCAGAGTGACTATAAGTTTACAGCCCGATAACAGACGTGGTTGTATTGGTTGATTTTCAAAATTGATGACTAAATTTATACCGAGGGTAAACAAACGTGACCTTCGCAGTAATTAACCCTTTTAGAATTACTGAATTATTGAAATAGATAATTAAGATTAATGATATATTAATTAAATATTATTGTTTGAAAAAAAAAATAAAAAAACCAATCTCACCCGTTTACTTTATCATTCAACGACCTATAGAAAAGTGTAAAAGTACCTAAAGTATATATGGATCACATCTCATATATATATATTTTTGATACAACATTTAAATTAAATTTATATCATAAATAAATACTTAAAATATATCAACTTTTCATTTAGGTACTTGAAATATTTTTTTATCAAAATAAGTACATAAGTATATTTTTTGGTTAAATTTAGTTCTTAAAAAATATATATTTTTAATACTTATTTTGATCAAAGAATATTTTTTTTACCTATAAAAATATTAGTATATTTAAGTATATAATTATAATATAAGTCTAATGCATAATAACTTTTTTATTTCTTACATTTATTATATATTATAATTTTCAAGTTAACAATTAACGTTAAAATTAAAAAATTAAAAAATATATTAGATTGTTCAAATAAAAAATAATAATATAAGGACTTAATTTTAAATTTATATGTATAATTTTAAATTTTAAATTTTAAACTTTAAATTTTATATTATTATAGATAACTTTCACATATTAAAACTTATAACAAACTATAGTTCTATGTACACGGAAAAAGTTCTATCACCTACATATTTCATAAAAAAGGAGAAATGATGGGATAGGAAACTTGGGAAATGAAATTCACTTTTTTTTAATATTTATACCGTGTTGGTAATTGTTTTTTTTAAAAAAGTATTGAGATATTAATATTTTATTTTATATTAACATTGATATGATATTTGTGAAGCTTACTTGAATTACAAAAATAGATCGAGGGGATTTAAAACGGTCGTCTTTGTAAAATTTTTAGAATTCATATAATTTAAAAGTTATGTATATAGTTTTACTGAAAAATTATTGTACGTCTTAAAATTTTATAAATTCATCTTTTAAAATTTTATATATTTTCTCTTTAATATAAAATTATATGTCCGTTTATGTTCAGCATTACAATTATTTTTTTCTCGTCGTTATCGTCAAAACAAAAATTGAAACCTTTGTTTACTAGAGAAGCAAGTTATGATAATGAGCCTTTTTTTAACTAAAGTCAGTATCATTGCTTGGCTGATAGGTGAAAACAATGGGAGAGTTAGGTTTATATTTATCTTTGTCTCAACCACTAAAGACATGCCATGGTCCTAACAATTTAAAATTTTATGTACGATCAATAAATTCGATAGTGAAATAAAATCATAAAATTTTAAATTAAATATTTTAAATGTGTCGTCATCTGATTTGTTGTAGTACGGATTATCATGTTTTTATACCCTTTGCAGTTGTTCATGGTGGAAATGACAGACCATTTCTTACTTCCGAATTTGAGCATTCCTCTATTCCAGCCACCATGAAGAAGGTTTTCAACCTCAGCACTCCATTCCTTACTAAAAGGGACGAATTCGGAAGTACACTCTACAAACTCAGACGCAGCCAAGAACGGATTGTCTTGGTTAGTTATCTTATCCTATTCTTATACTTGTTTATCGATTTTCGCTTCCTTTCCGGTCTATTTGAATTTAAGAGTGAGCGTTCGATCGAGTTAAATTAATTAAAATTAAAATATTTTAAGTTATTTAAGTTAACACATCATATTTTACAACTTAAACTTTATTTTTAAAAAACTCGAATAGAGTTTTTATACAAATTTAATTATAATTATTTATCATGTTATATTATAATTTGATTTAAATTTAAATAATTTTCTCTAATTATATAAGATATGCATATATATATTATATGTATCCTGAAAAATTAAGAGACTCAATTAGAACTTAAAATTTAATTTTTTAGTTAATAAAAATTTTGAATAATTTGAGCTATTAGAATCTTCATTTCACTAACTTAAAATTTATTTAAAAAAATTAATCAAGTCAAGAGTATCAAGTTTTTAAAATAAAATTAAAAAAATTATTTTTTTCTGAATCGAATAAAATTTTACTTGCCTATTTAAATAAACTATACATAAAAAATATATAAAATTAGATTTAACCCTTTAATGATCGGGGAAATGCTACTATGATAGTTGGATTCTTTTTAATTAGGCACGTTGAATTGGTATCTAATAAAGTCGGATAGAGTTTTGGCATTTTGTAACTTCTTCGGTTTGAATTATTAATTTGGTTCAAAATTTTATAAATTCGGTTTAATTTAAAAAAAATTAATAAAGTTTGAGTTATAAAATAAAAATTAAATAACTCAAAATTTTTAATAATTAAATGATTTATTTTTAAGTTTAAAACGAGCCTCTCAAATTATTATTATATATAAATATAAAAATATTATCACATAAAAAATATGAATATATATTTTATATGATTAGAAAATTCGTTTAAATTACTATCAAATCGTACTATAGTACAATAAATAATTATAATTAAATTTAAATAAAACTTAAATCGTAAAATATGACACATCAACTCAAATAATTTATTTTTTTACTTAATTCGACTCTACTCGATTAAACGCTCATTACGATTATATTCACACTTCCAGAAAAAATCTATTCTAACGTCCATCGTCGCACCTAACTTATATTCATTAGCATTAAGTACTACTGACCACCTACATTTGTTAAACTATAAATTGTATAAATTCAATTAAGAATTTATCAAAAATTATTTTATTTAAATTAATAAATAATATTATAGGAGTATTTGTATATTTCAATTTATATTTTATAGAATCTGAAAAATATTTAACTTGTAATCTTTAAAAATGATCACCTGTGTTAAAAAAAGTTACTATACTTTAAAAAAAAACTATCATATATTTGAAAAATCTATTCATTTAATATATATTTACTGTATTTATTTTTCTTTCGTCCACATAAAAACTAAAGTATAAAAACAGAATATTTTTAAGATTAATTTCTAGATATAATTATTTTTATTAAATTACTCTTTATTTTATTTTATTTTTTTTAAAATTATGAACATGCAGCTTTTTTTAAATTCTTTTCACCTCTACTTTGTTCCTCCTTTCCAAATTATTCACTTTCTTTCCCTCATGTCGATAGAACTAGAATCTACACAAATTAATCTACGTCTCCTAAAACTTAATTACTCATACTTTTTTAAATAAATAAATTAAACTAATATCTAAATATTAGTTTTTTTAAATAAATAAATCTAACAATAAAAATAAAGTGTTTAAAAATATTATATTAATTGTTACAAGTAATAAGATAAATAAAATTTATCCTGTTTAGTACTTATTTTTATATCCGACACTAAAAAATTAAATTTTAGGTTTTAACCTAAAATTTTAAATCAAAATCAAATTTATTTTTATTGTTAGGGTAGAAATAAGAGTACGTAAAAAAATTAATAAAATATTTTTATTCATAATTAGATATGTTTTTATTATAAAGGAGTATTTTAGTTTTTGTTTCGCTCGCGAAAATTTCCAAGATGATCTTGTTGTACTCTCTCTCTATATATATAATCATTGCGACATGTGAAAGTTTTGAAAATGATAACCGTACCATTGTATAGAAACGATGCCAACACCGTCAAGGATAAAGGAAGGCGAGGCGAATGAAGATACTGTTAAACTACTCAAGAAAGCTATATTAACAAGAACTTTGATGCTTGTATTTCATGGTGAATGAATACAATGTTACCTCTCTTTATATAGGGAAGGAGGAACCCTTTAACAAACTAACCGAAATAACAACATTCCTATCTATACTTCTAATATTCATCCTACTTTTTCAAGCTTCTCAATTCTTTTTGGATTGGTGATTCTCGAACAAAAGATAAAAGATATCGATGCTTTAAACTTGATAATTGATAAAAGAATTATTTCAAACCAAAAAACTTGTATTTCTTAGCGGTTTTATAAGATTCGAAGGTGTTCTTCATCATTTCGTTCTTCTTAACTCATCTTTTTCTTTTGGTGGTTTTATCGAGAATCGAAGGTGTTCGTCATCCTTCCGTTCTTCTTAATCCACTTCGTTTTTACAATTTCTTGTCATCCGAAATCCTCTTGACCATAAAAAATAGCACCAATTTAATTTTGAAGAACTTTGATCACTAATGGACAAACAGAGAAAGGAAAAAAAGAAAAACTGCTCCGAAAATGAAGACTAACAAGGTAAAACAAACAATAGGAATTAAACAATTATGATAGGAATCTCTCCCAAAAAGTAGGTAAGAGGCACAAATGGGATCGATCTTGGTAACAATGACACGAGCAACTACTGTTAAGGAAATTAGAGACTTCGAAAACTAGATGAAAAGCATGGATTTTGATTGTAAGAGTATCAACGCTGCAATTCGCAATATCCATCAACGATGAGATAAGAATAAGAGCAGACAGGCACCAATTTAAGTCCTTGCTTCTTCTGACAACCTTTGCTTTCTTACTAAGAACACCAGCTTGTTTCAAGGCAGTAGCACAACCTTTACCGACACCACCATAACCAAAAACAACAACAACCTTACCGTCAATCATAACATCGGGGCTCTTATCAAACCATCGAGAAGAGAGTGACGGCATCCGTACAAGTTATCAAACTTGCTCTTGGTGACAAAGTCATTGATATTAATGGAGGGGAACAACAAAGTTCCATTGGCTTGCTTCTGATAAAGCCTCTTAACGCTAGTAGTTGTTTCCTCAGAAACACCAACCAATCTTTCCTTCATCTTCCTGTATTTCTTGGAATCTGATTTCAACCCAACTCTGATAATGGTTAAAACAATCTGAAACTCGGGGTTATTGGTCGAAGTTGGATCAGGGACTAGTCCGGTTTTCGCAAAAATATCCTTGGCTTTAAAACCTTCGTGAATCAACAAAGTAATGTCCCCACCATCATCGACGGTCAAATCAGGTCTACCGGTGGGATCCCAATCGAGAACTCTCTCGGTGCACCACCAGTATTCTTGTAGAGTCTCGCCTTTCCATTCAAAAATGACAGCCGAGTCACGAGCGATGGCGTGACCTTGGGTGAAGAAACTGTTGCAAGAGCACAAACAGACTTCGGCTCCAAGAGTAGTGAGGATTTCGATAAGGACGACAGTTTTCTCGATGGATAACACCATGGTGGAGAGAAAAAAAACCATGATTCTGAAATCCACTTTCTTGTTGCTGGATGATGAAGATGAAGCCGTGAAGGATTGTCAATGTAGAAGATTTGATTTTTTCGGGATTGGGATGCGGAAGCTCAAACCACTAGGATCTATGGCGAAAGATACCATGTTAAACTACTCAAGAAAGCTATATTAACAAGAACTTTGATGTTTGTATTTCATGGTGAATGAATACAATGCTACCTCTCTTTATATATGGAAGGAGAAACCCTTTAACAAACTAACAGAAATAACAATCTTCCTATCTATACTTCTAATAGATACGGAGTTGAGCGAGTTTCAGCAAGTGTTGGTTCAGTTAGCGGCGGTGCTAAAGGTTGATCATCTCCTCACAAGTTACCCTGAGAAGATAGGTAAGAGTATGAGCGTGATAGAGAGAAATGAGTACATAAAAGATGTTGTGAAACGATTCTTCGATATCGGCCGATTTGCTAAGAAAATGGGAGTCGACGGCGAACACATTGTTCAAATAAAGCCTTCACTAACAACAAGATCATCAAAATCCTCAACTCAACATCCATAAGCTCATTTATACAGAGAGAGTTACTGTGAAGATGTCTAGCAATGTTTGTGGCTTTGAAGTTATATTGTACTAGTTGTTTATAGAAAAGGAGAAACAATTGAGATAACAAAAACTTGTCTGTATTTTATGTCATTTACATAAGCAAAAATTTGTCACTTAGTCATTTTTTATAAAAAAACAAGAATTATGCAAGAAACATATGGTTTACTTTAAAATAAGATATTCAAACAATATTATATTTTTCTATATACTAAAAGTTTTTTCTCTCATGATTCTCGAGATTTTGTTTTGACTAATATAGATTACAGGTACAATTTAAATATTTAAAGATAACTTAATTAATACAAAAATATTAAATTTCTCTCTTGGGCAACATAAAGATAACTTATAAATATCTAAAAATCTAATATTTTTACTTAAAAAATGTTGTTTCTCTTGTATATTTTGAAGTAAAATAATCCGTAACGCTTTCAATACCAAATTCTTTCAACAGTGTAACTTTATTTTTGGTATAAAGTAAAAATTAGCCCCTCCGATGTTTGAATATTTGTCACTTTTACCCCTATGTTAGACAATAAGCAATAATAATCTGAAACTGAAAAAAATAAACAAGAATTTTTACTAAAATAATAATAATAATAATAATAATAATAATAATAATAATAATAATAATAATAATAATAATAATAAGAAGAAGAAGAAGAAGAAGAAGAAAACTTGCATTGTTCTGTCAAAATGGAAAATATTTTAAAAAATCACAAAGTAAAAATCATAGAAAATCTGTGTATTTTCATGAGTAAAATCTAGTAGGTTTGTATGCAAAGAATAAAATAATAATATAAGAAAAACTAGAGGTGATAATTGGTACGAGTCATTTTATCTTTAGACTATATTCAATTTATGTTTGATTAGGGTTGCATATTGAATCTGGTTGAGATGGGTTATTATAGGTCGATTAGTTTTTAGATCAATTTAATATCAAATTAATTTTGACCGAGACGACTCATTCTTAAAATTTATATCAAACCTAAAATAGCATCTCTCCACTATATGACCAAATGGACACATAATTGGCATTGTGGCCTATTCGAGTTATTAAATCTCCCATGACCTCGACCTCGAAAGGAACTAAAATTTTCTGGAAGACTATTGATATAGCCGGCTTGACTAGGTTCAACATAGGACTGTTGAACCATATTCACAGTACCAGTATGATCATCTTGTTGTTGAGTAAGATGTGCCGTGCCAGAAACCTAACTCAAAAGGACGGACTATCTAGCTTCAGCATCTAAGAGCATAGTTCTAACATTTTGAACATTAGGAGCAAGACTAACAGTGATCACAGTAATAATAGACTCAAATTCAGGTGGCAATCCATTTAGAACAATAATTATATGTTCTTGGACAGAAATAACTTCCCCACAGCTGGCCAAACTATCACAAATACTCTTAATCTTAATAAGAAAATCCTTCATGCTCATCTCACCTTTTTTTTTTTTTCTGGGAATGAAGTAACCTCCTAAGGGACATAAGCCTAGAGGTTGTTTTTTCACTATACACGTTATGCAAAGTATTCCAAATTTCAGCTGAAGTATTATAACCTATTACGTGTGGTAAAACTTCCCGACTTATTGTGGACAGGAGCCAAGAAGCTAAAGCACCATCTTGTTGTTCATAGATCTCATACTTAGGATTTAAACTGATCACTCCCTCTTTAATATATTGAGAAGGTCGAGTGACATTGTTATCCACAAACTTTTGTAAACAATGTGTTTTAATAGTGAAAAGAACTTTTTGCTACCACAACAAGTAATTATTATCATCCAAGGTGATATTAATCTTCTTTGTAGAAAACAAATGATTACAAGAATTATATGTTGTACTATTTTGTTGATCGACATTAGAATTATCACCAAGAACCTCAAATTCTTCTTCTTATGATAAGGTAACACCAACCATGAACAATCAATACTCAAAAACTAAGACTGAACTTAACACAAACAGGTAAACAGCATGCGAACAACCAATAACAATGATAAACCGTAACAAATTGAATCAGAAGAACAATACCTGAACACTGTAGAAAGAAACAAAGCAGATAATTCAGCGTACCAGCACTATCAAAACACAATCAACGAACTCAGTAGAGACAAATCAAACCACGCAGCAAAGATTTGACAGATACAACGAACACGAACCACTATCAAGATCTTTAAGGACCTCTAATACCATGTTAGGAAGTTGAAACTAAGCTAACCTGATAACTAGAAAGAGGAAAAGCTAATAGAAAGAGAGAGAGAGAAACTGAATTTCATTTAATGCTTTCAAATGAATCATACGTGATTGCAATGCATGGCCTTGTTTATATAGCACAAGGTTTGAGTTTATGTATAACAGAAAACCCTAACAGAAATGTATAACAACCTTTCAACAAACTTAGTTATACTTATTCTAACAAAGGGGATACTCTAAATTTTATGAAGGCAACGCTAACCCTAATTAGTTTTCTTCAAAACTATATTTTTGTTATTGAGTATCTCTCGAAGTTATTTCCTTTTACTTTCCTAATCTTGTGTATGTTGCAGGTGTTTTGGAGGTTTCTTCTGCAAAGAAATCTTGGTAGCCATTGGTTGGAAGGATTTCATTATGCCATGTTTGGATTAGGTGATTTTGGGTGCCAGAAATATAATGTGTTTCCACAGTTCATTTGATTGTATTTTTCAGTTTTATATCTATTTTTTCTTACGTACATAGCATTTTTCATATGTTAGATTCTTTTTAATCTTCACGATATGGTAGATTGTGTAGCTTGGATCAGCATAATTAACCTTCCTCTTATTTGAGAAGGCAGAAGTAAATGATATCGTGGGCTTTACAATTAGTATCAAATGTTGATTTTCAAAAGCATGTTAATGTTGCCTATATTTCTTCTTGAAGGCTACTACTTTCATAGAATATATATGATATGTGTGCTGAAGTGTCCATTGCAAATGACAATGATATTGTATATCTTTTGAATCCCTCATATTTGATTTGTTCAGCTGTGTGCTGAAGTGGACTCTTATGGTTTTAGAACTTATCAAAATTTATGTTATAACATATGAATTAGGTTGCTTTCTAAAGGTTACATGTTTCAGTTTTTACTAAATTGTTTGTGATGATTGACATAGTTATCGGTGCATAATCGGAGAAAAACTTAATTTAGCACTTGGTTTCTGCAGTTTGTTGCAAAGAAGCATGATAAAAGACTTTCAGACCTTGGGGCTACAACTATTATTGAGAGAGGTTTGGGAGATGATATGCATCCTTCAGGGTATGGTTCCTAAGTAATTTTAAGAATAATATAAAATAATTTGTTGTGATAGCAGTTTCTTCTGCAATATTACTCTTAGCATTCTTAATTTTCTCATTGCTCTGTTTCCTCTAAATAGTTCACTATTGAATCATCAAAACCAGTTGGAACATAAAACCTGATATTTGGCCGAATTACAACAACAACTGTGGAGATAAATGTGTGACAATTATATGGTGTTTTATGTGAACAATACGTTAGTCCAAAGATTAATCTATTGTTTGACGTAGTTTATTGTCAATGTTTGGTTGCTACAACAAGAGTACCGTTTACGGTTAATATTATTGTCCAAAGACTTGATATTAATGTTGTCCTTGGTATCTTGAGGGGAACTAGCCATTATTTTGAATTTATTGTTTACTTATGGATATTTATGTGAGCTTGTTTATTTAATTATTTTTTCTATATTTAGGTAATTTATCTTTGTTGTCATAATATCTGTTGAATACATTCTACACTCATGTTTAATGAAATTAATTTCAAGGAATAGAAAAGACACTTACATATAATATTTGGTTGTATGAACATAGAACTTGCACTAAGTGAAGAATAACTTGCACTCTCATGGCGATAAGCATCCATAAATAGGACTTTGAGAGGCGAGTTCGTTCAAGTTGCATAAGTCTAATAATCATAAAATATAATATTTTAGAAATATTTAGGAGCACAAATCTAAAAAAATTATTCATACTAAGGGTTTCCTTGATA
This sequence comes from Abelmoschus esculentus, assembly GCA_035048815.1. Classification (NCBI taxonomy): domain Eukaryota; kingdom Viridiplantae; phylum Streptophyta; class Magnoliopsida; order Malvales; family Malvaceae; genus Abelmoschus; species Abelmoschus esculentus. The sequence continues at coordinate 276,698 of JAUCBN010000061.1, read as the reverse complement.
AAAAAATATTTTTTAAGGTTAATATGACATCACTTTTTTATTTTACATGATGTCTATAAAGTATAAGAATCAAGGAAATGTGAGAGAGTATATTATATTGCTTCAAAACTTAAAGCGTATAAGATCAAACTTTATAACAATTGTTTGTTCTTATAATTTTAGTATAACTTCCTATATAGTTTAACTAATTCAAGATTAGTTACAATTATTAAAGGAGAAATAAACTTCAAATGAGATTATTTCTCATTGTGTTAAAGAGGAAGAAAAATTGAAGTATTATTATAATTGTAAAAATACTCATTTAGTTAGTGTCTCTAAGAATAAGGGCAATAAAAAATATATCTTAGAATGAAGTTGCTAAGGGTCCTACTCAAAAGGAATAACAATAAGTTACAAAGTGTTGATTCTTTTGTATAAGCTAGGATACATTTAAAGTAATTAAACTTCAAAACTAAGCAACTACCTATGTTATTTTGAGTGATCAATGGGCTGTAAAGTTTATGATCCCACAATTAAAATTATTTTAATGAGAGGTTTATAATTATTTTTTAGGATGTTGAGTCTGGAGGAGAATAAGGTTATATGCATTGTTGTTAAGGAGTAATTGGATATTAATTTAATTCTTACTATCACTTTTGACGATGTTTAGGTTTTCACACCTATCATTAATCAAAAGTGAATCAAGTACATCAGCAAAGCAATGTTTAACAACTCTCATTCAAGATAAGGTAATTATTTTTTTAGAAGAACAAACTCAACGACCTCAAAAGTGTCTTTAAAAATATCAATGAGAGGAAAGAGAAATATTATTAAGGATTATTACTTAGTATTTCATCAAGAAAATAAGTATAATAAAGGAATGACAAAAAATAATTTGATCAGTTATTTTTATCAAGCTATAAAAGTTTTAACTCTCAAAAGTGGATAGATGTCATTAAAAAAATAGTATAATTTTATACAAGGCAATAAAGTTTAAAAACTTGTCTCATTACCTTAAGGTACAAACCAATTGGTTGTAAATTAATATGCAAAACTAAGAGGAATGTAAATGATAATGTGGACAAGTATAAGGCATGTCTTGTATCTAAAGGATATATTCTAAAAGAAGACATTGATTTTGTGGAGACTTTCTCTCAAGTTTTACTGAAAGGCTCTTTCAAAATAATCTTGACACTTGTTGTTTTTAATCTTGAGCTACATAAGATGGATGTTAAGCTTGTGTTTTTCAATGATAACATTGAATAAATTAATTATATGGCACAATCATTGATTTGTGTCTAATGATACAAAATTAATGATATGTAAATTAAATAAATTCATCTATGAGCTTAAGTTTAACTCTCATTAATAAAATTATAAATTTTATATTGATTATCTCATTCGGTTTTGAGATAAATTTGGTTGAAAATTGTATGTATTACAAGTTCAGTGGGAGTAAACCAAGTGACACTCATATTACTAAACAAGATAAGTTTTTTTTCAGTGCCCTAAAAGTAACATTGAAATTTATAAAATACAAAAGATTCCATACACATAAGCTTTTGAGAATATAATTTATGTTAAAGTATGTATGCATTTGGATATTGTGTACATTATTAGAATGTTAGACAGATATTTTAGTAAATCTAATATGATCCGTTGGATAGCAACCAATAGAATTATGAAATGTCTTTAGAGAACAAAAATTATATGCTCAATATCGAAGTTCTGGTAAGTTAAAGATCATAAAGTTTACAGGCTTTGATTCTACTAGAATATTAATTCAAAAGACTCTGTCACATGAGCTGCTAATTATAGATTGACTAGAAAGACCACTTCAGTTATTTTGTGAAAATAAATATGCATTATTTATTCTATAAACAATAGGAACACTTTAAAAAATTAGTTCTTAGTTGTTAAAGAAATTTCAGAGTGTTTGTGTGTCTATAGAGCATATTGGTACAAACTCCATAATTGCGCGCTTATTGAGAAACTATCACCCTGGGTCTTTCATGAGCACACTGCTCATGTGGGTGTAATATTATTTAAGTATATTTAGTTTTAGTAGGAGTTTGTTATTTTGATAAATACTCATTCGTTTTAAACACAATTTCGGTTACTTCAGTTTAAAGTTAATTTCTGCAGAAATAAAGTTATTTTGGCTTATGCACACTCTGAATTCAGTAAAGTTTGATCTCATTAAAGTTTAGGAGGACCAGTTGGAAATAGGTATCTTCGGTTCACATTTACATGTAATTTTCATGCTACGCATCCATGATTGATCTATGTCATTTGATTATGTTTGTGCACGTGACCATTGATGGGTCTAGTCATGATTAATATGATGAAGACCGCTTTGATCCTATATGGATATAATTGATGGACGAGATTGCGATAGAATACCTATTATATGATAGCAAATTTTTGAGCTCATAAGGTCATACATTTGTCAGGAAACATATGTTGCCCAAGTAGGAGATTGTTGGATTAAAATTCAATAATAGTGGGCACATTGTTATAATGTATATTGCTATTATAAAGTTTAACATGTATTAAGTGACCAATTATGTTACCGTGTTATAGGTATTAAATTTTCATGGAATTAAAAGTGTAGATACCATAAGGTGTATTTATAATTTGATGAGGGGCAGAGTTATAAATACTTAATAGTTGGTTATTAAATCAACTATATAAAGGGGTTATGGTCCCCAAGAATTAGGTTAACTTGCATTTCTCTTTTCCCCGTCTGATAGTTGTGTGGCAAGAGATAACCTAACTTCTTGGAAGATCAAACCCTCTGGAAAAACTCTATCCATTAATTCAAGTACGCTTTTGCATTCGGTTTATTTATTTTATTGTTCTTGATGATTTGACATGTATAGATCTTGGGTTAATATTCATATCGAATATATTTTAATTCTAACAAAAAAAAAACATTTGTATAAGGTTTAGTGGAAATAAAATGTTGGGCGAGTGCCTAAGATAATCTAGATTTTTAGACATATATATGTGGTTTATACATGATAATCTAGATTTAGGGATTTAAATGTTCATTTGCTAATGGCTAAGTTCTTTGAAAACTTCAGTTTTTAGTGCCAAGAGTCAGAGATGTATCAATACTGGTATTCTGAAAAGTCTTCAAAACTTTGAAAACTGTCTACCGTCATGGAATCCTAATTAGATATATTAGGGTAGCTTGTATAAACCTCATAGCTATGAATATGTATGGCATACAGACATTTAATTGGTTAAAAAATATATCTTTGCAATGGATGCATTCCAAGTTCATTTAGTAACAACAAACAGCTAAATATATCTTTAATCACACTCTAATCAGCTAAATAATAAATAATAAACTCATTCAAACTCAGTTCTCAAATCAGTAACATTTATGACAATTATCAATATCTAATCAAACTCTAATCAGCTAAAAGTAATGAATTTTAGAAACTGGATTACCATGTCAAAAAGTGGTTGTAAGCTCAACAAGAAAAGACAAAATACCTTGACCACACAGTAAAAAGTACACCCCAAAACTCCAAATTAAGAAAAAAAAGGGTACAGTTTGAAAATATCCTTCTTCTAATCTATGCATATAACATATGCATAGACAAGATATAACACAATTTCTTCCATCAACTATTTGAAAAATTATTGTGCATGCAATTCATAATCAGAACCGTTTCTGAGATTTTAGTGGTCCAAGGACGAATTCAAAAATTAGACCCTTACTAATAAATATTGTAAAAAAAAATTTAAAAGTATGTCTTTAATAAAATATTAAAAAATAGATCTCTAATAAAAATAAAAAATTAAATTTTAAGAATAAGTCTCTAATAACAAATATTTGAAAAAATTATTGCTTTAATGATAAGTATTTCAAAAAATTATAACCCTAATAATAAATATCAAAAAATTATAGCCCTAATAACAACTATTAAAACTCCTAATAATATATCTCTTATAACAAATATTGAGAAAAATATTGGGCTCCTAATTACATGTATTAAAAAAAAAATTAAACTCCTAATAGTAGATCTCTAATAATAAATATTAAAAAAAATTGGGGCCCTAATTGCAAGTATTAAAAAATCGGCTCTCTAATAATAACATGTATTGTGAAAAAATAGATTTTTAATAATAAATATTAAAAAAATTATCAGTGTTCTTATAATAAATATTGAGAAAAAAATTAAGCCTTCAATAACAAGTATTATAAAATTTTGGAATATAAAAATAAATATTAAAAATTATTTAATTCCTAATAAAAATATTAAAAATTAATTTTAAAAAATAAATATTAAAAAATAAAATCATAATATCAAATATTAAAAAAATATTATGCCCTGGGCGGGTGTCCCTCCTGCGTTTACCCAGGGCCGACACCGTTCATAATCCCCCATTTCTAATATTCATAAATTAACTGCTAAACCTAAGAAGGATGGATCATTTATTTCTTCTCATTAGACCGAAAAGTACTACCCATCTGTTATAGTAAGAATTAGAATCTTTTTAGAAAATCATTCAAGATGATTGATATTCTGCAATCACCTACATTTAGAACCACCAAGTGCTTAATAAGATAACACACATGCACCAAATTCTAAACCAGGCAACTTGATGGCCTAGTTAGCTATAACCCATTAACCATAATACATCCAGGTTACCACATAGTAAAGACATCGCTACTTGAAATAAGAGAACAAACCAATTCAAATGTCAAAAATAAAAACCTAAAATTTGCACTTAAACCTTTTCAAATGCCACGATCAAGTTATCTCTTGCAGTTAAAAAGGGGTTATCCACAGCCAAACTTTGAAAATATCGATAAACAACTAAAAGTTCATCTCTTGAATAGGATGCCAATATAGCTAGCTGAAGAAAGGAGATAAATACCCGCTTCAAGAGTCAGAATATGGTTGAACAAGATAAATTCACAACAAGTACAAAATGACTATTGGTACAAGAGTATGGATATTCTAGTGACAAAGAGAAAAAATTTTCGGTCTAATTATGAATCTAATCCCTCTACTTTATAAAAACTGAGAAGTTAACTCTTTTATTCTAATTTTTCAAATTTTGAAGTACAAAAATTGTGATGTTAGTTCAATTGGGTAATATTGTTAAGCCTTTTGTAGAATTATTGACCAAAAATTAGCAGTTTAGATGCAAGTAATTAGCAAAAAATAGTAGTGCAATAATTTATATGCAACAAATTAGCAAAAAATAAGTTGTTCAAGTTCATATGTTTACCAACTGGGCTAATTTTTAGTTTCGATTATGTAAGAGAATCAAATTATGAAATAGTAAAGTAGTGGGGCTAAGTTATCAGTTTTCATGAGTGGAAGAATGAAATTCATAACTATACCAAAATAAAATAGAATAAAAACCTGATGATGTGGATTTTCACTTGATGACCAAATTGATGCAGTTTGCAAATAGTAACTTGAAGTTGTTGCATACTCACGCGATTTAGAATCCTCATCTCCATAAAATCCTTTGTATCGTGCTAGGTCTCCCAAGTATATCAGACAACGGTGACAAGATACCAAACCATTTTATCGATCTGAACTATCATCATACATTCCTCAAAATGAATCCAATCTGCAGACAGATGCACACATTAGCAGCAACCCAAAAAGAAGCCATTTATCACCGGCTATAGCTAAGTCAATCAATTAAAACTAAGTTTTACATAGGGATTGGTGGGAAAGAATCTGATTATAGAAGTAACGAATCAATTTCTATGTTAATAAATCTGAACCAACTTAGAACAAAGATAGAATAAAATGTACAACCACATTACCTGAGAATCACAACTCAATTTTCTAACACTCAAGGTATAAATAGAAGGCAATTACAGTACCGATTTTAAATAAATTAATAAATAAATATATGCACCACTCAATTAATTGAAAACTTATAAGCATGACAGTCAAATCATCAAAGACTTGACTTATCTCTCACACAACATAACAGGGAATAATTTAAATCATCAAAGACTAGACTTATCTCTCACACAACACCACTAAACGAAAAGCTTCCAACAATTCGGATGCATAAGGATCAAGAAAATACGGATGTCATTTAATCTCAAAATCAAATTGATCCTTAGATTGAGCGATTGCTTTGTAGAGGTTTCTTTTTCAAACAAAGCACCGTGGGAAAAAGTTGTCTGAAGTGATATCAATTCGAATGAACTTCTATTGCAACCAAATGACTGAGCCATTATGATATATTTTTTGTTGACTTTAAATACCGCATAATAATGTTCCAATTATAAAGTTTGTTGAAGACCCACCAACTGTCCCATAAGATCATCCAACCCGTATGGGAAAAATCTATCCTTGATAGATTTAAGACAGAATACCCAGCTCAATTTCTCAATTCCGCCCAGATTGCGCACGAGAAAATGATGTCATCGTAGTGCATCAGCTTCCAAATTAAGCATAACCAACTTAACTTTAGCAGATTCAGATACCTCTTCCGCCAAAAATTATTGCTCGAGTTTAGACCACCAATCCTTGAAGTTTGACCCATCAAAATATGGGCATTTAAGGCGAAAAACTTGGGAAGTAGTCTCTGTTAAGTAGAACATATCATTGGAGCAATATGAAACCAGAACCTTCGACTCCTCTTGCTCTAATGTTTGCCCCGACGTCGGTGACTGGTGTGTTCTGTGTAGTGTTATCAATGATGTATGTGAGCACACATATATATGCAAGTATACATATTCATACAAGTAATAATAGGGTGAGTGAGTATCGTTCCCACGAGGATCTCTGGTAAAGTGCGCAGTCAAATTTGTCAAGGCAAAAAGGTGTCACTAACTAAAAAGGAAAAAACAAAGGCAAGATATAAACAAGAGAAAATGGATATTGATAAGTGTTCAACACACTATCACTTTTTACTCCTTTTATGGGCATTAATTACCAAATATACACACACTTGGACCAATGCATGCACTCAATGTGATATATTTAGAAGTATACTCATATAGATAATATTTACAGAAAAAGGCACGTTTTACTGTGTTTTCATATCTGTGCAGGAGAACCAGTGTCGCGGCAGAGACAAGGCCGAGGCAGGACCTGATGCCGAGGCAGCAGCAGAAAGACAAGAAGCAAGACTATAGGCGATGGAAAGACAAAAATCCAAGGAACGTGTCTGGACTTGAAGCCCATAAATCGGAGCTAGCTAACACAAGGAAAAGCCCAAAGGAAGACCACGCGGGAAAGCCCCTTAGCCGAATATAAAGTTGGGAATATATTTAATTATGTACTTGACTTGTTCCCTACTCCAAGTTGTATTCTACTTAGGAACGGTTTGCCCTAGGTCTAGCCTATATAAGGACCTAGCCACCCAATGTACAATATACGAAATACCTAGGGAGAGAGCCGACTTCTACTCTTGTTTCTTTCCTCTCCATCATGTTCTAAACCTTCTTAGGGATTAGGTGAAGGTTGTAGAGTATTTTTGAGAGGAGATTGTACTTTGTCTTTCATTCAATGCAATAAAGATTATCAAGGTTTGCTTATCCTTTATTATTCCTTGTTTCACAATTGAGCTCGGGAGAGGATATTGTGATCATCCATTTATCTAAGCTCAGGAGAGTTAGATTCACGAAAGGGGTAAGTACGGTGTTTCAATCGCGAAACACTAACTCGGTCTAGGGATAGGTTAAGAGTTTCAGCGGCTAAAAGAAGTGTGAGATTGGTTGGTGAGTATAATTGGTTCACGCCGGGAGGTATCATCAAGAACTAGTCATCAACAACACTCTGACTTAGGGATAAGCGGAGTCATTCAAGGACACTTTGCCGAACTTTGGTAAAGTCTGCGCAAGAGCAAGGGATTGCCGCAGCAGACAGTGTTATCGCTGCCCAGACAGTAAACTGCAGTGCTGCCGAGGCAGTGATATACGATTGCATTGGACAGAGACAAGTCAATCAATTCCACAATACGACGCAACTGGATCCTAGCCCATCTCTCTCTACTATTTCAATCTTTTACTTTTATTTTAGTTATTTTAGTTTAGATAAATCAAATCAACTTAATTGTGTTTTTTTATCTTTCTACAGAACAAGGAGGTGAAGAAAGCATATTAAGTATACCGGTCCCTGAGGAGACGATAACTCGATAATATACTTATCACTTATTACTTGCGATGTGTCCACTTGCACTGAACGCGCATTTTTGACACGCGACAAGTTTTTGGCGCCGTTGCCGGGGACTGGCAACTAAATTTTGTTTTCTTTATTTTCTTGTTTATTTTTATTTTATTTTTGTTTTTCTTGGTGTATGACGAGGGCCAATCCAACCAACCCCTTGTACGAATTAGATCCAGAGATCGAAAGAACAAGGCAAAGGTTGAGGAGACAGATCCAAGGAGCCATGGCAGAACACCCGGCAGGACAAAACTTACCTGCCAGCAATGCAGGACTTCCGCCGCCACCTGGGCCGCGGCAGCTCACTGTCAGGGACTTCTTGGAAGAGGACTTAAATGGATTAAACCTAGGAGTCGTTACACCAGAGATTGAAGCAGCCCATTTTGAACTCAAACCCGTTATGTTCAATATGTTAAATACAATTGGATAATTTGGTGGGTCTGCAACTGAAGACGCAAGGCAGCACCTCAAATCCTTCATGGAAATCTTCAACTCTTTTAAAATCCAAGGAGTCTATGAAGATGTCTTGCGATTAAAGTTATTCCCCTATTCACTGAGGGATAGGGCGAAAGCTTGGTTAAATAGCATTCCAGCAGGATCTATTGGATCCTGGAGTGAACTTTGCCGTGATTTCATTACTTGTTTTAATCCCACTAATTTATATGATAGAATCTGTAATGAAATCACTTCTTTTCGACAGGCAGAAGACGAACAAATGTACGAGGCATGGGAACGCTACAGAGAGCTATTGCACAAGTGTCCGCTGCATGGATTTCCCTTATGGACACAAGTGACAATGTTTTACAATGCCACGAATGCCCCGACAAGGATGATGTTAGATGCCTCGGCAAACGGAACACTCTTGGATAAAGCACCTGAGGAAGCTATTGAAATACTAAACAAACTCGCAAAGAATGACTTTCAATTTCCTACATCTAGGCGATGAGGAATAAGACGCCAGGCCACGGTAAATGAATTAGATTCATCAAGTTTAGTGGCAGCACAATTGGCCTATCTTACCAAGATGGTGCAAAACCTACAGTTACAACACAATACCCGTGAGGTTAAGGTAATTGATTCATACTGTGACTTATGTGGAGGAAACCACAGTTCCGCTGACTGCATGAATCAAGAAACTGGTATGTATGTTGGGAACTACAATCGCAACAATGTGATGTCCAACACATACAACCCCTCATGGAAGAGGCATCTGAACCTATCATGGAGTAACCCAAACAATGCCTTAAACCCAATCACCCAACCATCGGGATTTCAGCAGCCGATGCCGCAGCAGTAAGTCCAACAACCGATGCCGCCGCCGCAGATGCAGCAGCAACCGGTAAGTTCATTGGAAAACACGCTAAAGGCCTTTATGATGAAAATTGAGTCATACATGGAGGAAAATAGTAATTTCATCAAGAGGACAGATGCCTTCATGAATAGGACTGAGATGCGGCTGCAAAATCAAGAAGCAACCATAAAAACGCTGGAAACTCAGGTTGGGCAGTTTGCTCAATGCATAAACACTAGACCACAAGGAGGCCTACCTAGCAATACTGAAGTTGCTAAGGTAATAAACCATGAACAGTGTAAGGCAATCACTACTAGGAGTGGTCTACAGCTGAAGGAGAAGATCCCAGAGAGCCAAAATCAATCAGTAGATCAAGCAAAAGAAGAGGCTGAGCATACTGAAGCTGACAACACTGCCCCGGCAGAGAGCATTGCAGCTCCTGAGCAGCCTGCCGAGGCAGCAAAAATTCCAGTGGTGCCGGGTATAAGACTTCAAACTAAAGAAACCATGTATGAAATGAGACCACCACCATCTTTCCCGCAAAGGTTGAACAAGCAAAAACAGGATCAGCAATTCAAGAAGTTCCTCGACATCTTGAAGCAAGTCCACATCAACATACCGTTCGTTGTAGTTATTGAACAGATGCCGAACTATGTCAAGTTCTTAAAGGACATGGTGTCCAAGAGAAAACGAATAGGTGAGTTTGAGACAGTGGCTGATACCGAGGGATGCATGGCAATGCTGCATAACCGCATGCCACCAAAGTTAAAAGATCCTGGTTGCTTCACTATACCTTGTGCGATTGGAAAGATTTATGAAGGAAAGGCCCTATGCGACCTTGGAGCAAGCATAAACCTTATGCCTAAATCAGTCTTCCAAAAGCTTGGAATTGGAAGGCTGAAGCCTACAATAGTGATGCTCCAACTCGCGGATAGATCTTATGTGCAACCTGAAGGCAAAATCGAGGACATATTGGTAAGAGTGGACAAGTTTATTTTTCCTGCCGACTTCCTTGTCCTTGATTGTGAAGCAGATGACAATGCACCGATCATCCTTGGGAGACCCTTTTTAGCAACTGGACGCACATTAATTGACGTGGAAAAAGGAGAGTTGACTATGCGGGTCAATGACCAACAAGTCAAACTCAACGCATTCCACAACTTAAAGAAGTATGATGATCCAGAGGAATGCAAGGCCATCCACACAGTAGACAATAAGATATCCTGCCTGGGCAGTCTGCTCGACAGAATGTTCGGCAAGAAAATCAAGCCCAAGATGGATGGACAGACAGCACAAAGGAGTGGCCCACAACCGATTCATAAATTGGGCCTAAGGGAGAAAATAATTCTCGGAGATGCATTTGCATGCTCTCCACTAGTAACCTAACCTCTCCCCTTTTCTTTAAATAGTATATTAGGATGAGTAGTTTATTTTTATTTTTCTAATTATTTTTGTTTTCAGTATTTTTCTTTTGTGTGTTTTATTTAGGAATAAAAAGACAAGATAAGGGAAAAATAGTTCACAGCAAGAGCTCTGCCGAGGCAATAAAACAGTGTCAGGGCCGCAGCAGTCCCAACGGGCAGAACAGTATAACGGCTAGTCTGTCGAGATTCCTGCCGCGGCAGAAAAAGGAAACGACAGAAAAAGGAAACGGTTACAAACGGCTAGTGATCTCAACGGTTACAAACGGCTAGTGATCTCAACGGTCACAAGGCCGAGGCCTATATAAGAAACTCCTTCCTCTTGAACTATTCACTCTTACTTTCTTTCTTTCTTTAGTATTCTTAACAATGTCTCTCTCAATTACTCTCTGCCTTCTACAATCTCCAGATTCTCTTCAAGAAAAACCTCCAAGAACGCACATCTCTCTATCTTGATGGCTACATACAAAAGATTCGCCCCAGCCAACGTTGAAGATCGATTCAACCGATCTTTCATCGCTAGGCAACTTTGGGAAGAACAAGGCTTCCAACATGCGGACGAAGAAAATTACGACATTGAGCACTACCTATACGATAGAATTAAGTACCAGAATTGGGAAATTTTCTGTTTGCAACCCGCCCAGGCGAACGCCACGATCGTGCGGGAGTTCTACGCTCATGGGCCTAGCAAAGACTCCTTATTTGTTCATTGCCGCGGCAGGTCGGTCCAGCTCGATGCCGAGATGATCAACAACTTCTACGGCCTCACCCCAGATAGTGATATCCATGCTGAATTCTTAGAAGATATCACTGCCGAGGACTATGAACTCATCAAAGACGATCTTTGTTACAGAAACACTCCATGGGAAACCGGTACCCATCGAGGCTCCGTAACAAGACAAAGCTTGAAGCCGGAGGCCAAGATGTGGAACACCTTCGTCAAACGACGCCTCATCCCAACATCACACAATAGCACGGTGGATCGCAAGAGATTGGTGCTTATCCAATCCATCATCAACAAGAGGACCATCAACGTTGGAGAAATCATTCTACGGGAAATTCACGAGTGCGGTAAGAAAGATAGAGGACCCTTGTATTTCCCTTGCTTGATTACGGGTTTATGTGTTTCTGCAGGTGTACCCATTGAAGAAACCGATGAATACACGCCCCCCAAGACGAGGATGGACCAGGGACTTCTGCCAAAAGTCATGCAAATCACGCAAGCCAAACCTGTCCAGGCAACGCCGCAGTAGTTCACTGCCGATACTGCTGTCGGGCCCAGTACACGGCAGACATGCCTGGTACTGCCCACACCTTCGCCGCAGTAGATCCATACCAAGAAATCTTGCAACGAATGGCCGCAATGGATCTTCGACAACAACGATACATGGAGTACCAACGGGACTTCAATGGCACTCTAGCCCAGATGATGCTGCACGCCTTCCCAGACCAAGGCGTACAATTCCCGGAGTTCCCAAGCAACATGTTCGTCACCACCGCACCCTACACCGAGACTACACCAGCCCCGAGAGGACCATGACCATTCTTCCATCCGGACCCTCAGCCTCAATACCAGGCCGCCAGCCCATCTAGGGCGGCAGATTCTGCCGCGGCCTCATCTGTTAGCCAAAGGCCATCCAAGCAGAGGGTCGTCTTCAGCACTCCACCCAGATCGCCAATTATCATGGGCAGTCTATCCGCCGAGATAGATGCATATGTGCACCAAAGTTCCATTGCCGTCGGCCCAAGCACACACCACACCGGAGGAGCTACTACGATGGGAGGAGGAACGGACGTGATGATAACCGAAGAGATGGCAGATGTTGAAGAAGGAGAAGAAGTAGAAGCCCCGATGCAAAGGACCCCACCCACTCGAGTCCAGCCGCTGAGGCAAGCAAAGGCGCAACCATCGCCTTCCCCAAGGACAAAGCATTTGGCATCAAGGCCACGGAGGAAAATTGTTACAAGCAGCTCCTCGGAGTCGTTTTAAATTTTCTTTGTCCATTAAATCAATATTAATTGCTTTTACTGTTTTTACTTGCTGCGCATAATTCATATTTTGTTTTGTCGTTTATTCCTTCAAAATATAAAGCATTGAGGACAATGCTTGGTTTGAGTTTTGGGGTGCAGATTCACTGCTAAGGCAACAATCTACTGCCGCGGCCTTGCCAAAAAGGGAGTATTCCAGTGATTTTTTTTTAGTTTTTATGCTCCCCACCTTACTTGAATTAACTGCTTACACTCTTGCACTGCCCATCATCGGTATTGCCTTAGTTTATTCTTTAAGGCTATAAAAATCTTTCTCCTTACCATGTTTAGGTTCTGTTAAGAGGGCTTAATCTTAGGATGCTTAAGGATGAAAACTTAGAAGCTTACTACAGGAAGAACTTTAAACTTTAAACACTTTTTGGACTTGTTGGATTATAGGAATTCTTTTAATGAACTTAGGTGATAAAGACTTAAATTTTTGGAAAGTAACTAGAGGTGCCTACCACCGGCTCTAGAAAGTCTCTTCTTCATGCTAGAGGTGCCCGAAATTGGCTCTAGTATGTGTAAGGAATATTAAAAAGAAAGAAGGATTTTAGTGAAAAGAAAAACACAAGTCTTTGAGGTGCCCGAAACCGGCTCAAGATTTGGGGTTTGAAAAAGAAGAGAACACTTAACCAATGTCTATTTGTCTTGAACTTAGAGTTTATCTAAGAAAGCCTTTAATCAACTTGTCCACAAAAACACACACACTCACAACTCTTATAGTTTGTTTCTAGGTAAATCCTTGAGTAACCGAATGGTTAAGGCTAAAGAATAGGCCTAGTTATGGTGGGGAGAATAGATGGACATGTAAGACCAAGAGAGAGTAAAGTTTGGCAAATTGATGATTTGCATTGCTTGAGGACAAGCAATAGTTCGAGTTTGGGGGTGTGATAAGTGCTCAACACACTATCACTTTTTACTCCTTTTATGGGCATTAATTACCAAATATACACCCACTTGGACCAATGCATGCACTCAATGTGATATATTTAGAAGTATACTCATATAGATAATATTTACAGAAAAAGGCATGTTTTACTGTGTTTTCATATCTGTGCAGGAGAACCAATGCCGCGGCAGAGACAAGGCCGAGGCAGGACCTGATGCCGAGGCAGCAGCAGAAAGACAGGAAGCAAAACTATAGGCGATGGAAAGACAAAAATCCAAGGAACGTGTCTGGACTTGAAGCCCATAAATCGGAGCTGGCTAACACAAGGAAAAACCCAAAGGAAGACCACGCGGCAAAGCCCTTAGCCGAATATAAACTTGGAAATATATTTAATTATGTACTTGACTTGTTCCCTACGCCAAGTTGTATTCTACTTAGGAAAGGTTTGCCCTAGGTCTAGCCTATATAAGGACCTAGCCACCCAATGTACAATATACGAAATACCTAGGGAGAGAGCCGACTTCTACTCTTGTTTCTTTCCTCTCCATCATGTTCTAAACCTTCTTAGGGATTAGGTGAAGGTTGTAGAGTTTTTTTGAGAGGAGATTGTACTTTGTCTTTCATTCAATGCAATAAAGATTATCAAGGTTTGCTTATCCTTTGTTATTCCTTGTTTCACAATTGAGCTCGGGAGAGGATATTATGATCATCTATTTATCTAAGCTCGGGAGAGTTAGATTCACGAAAGGGGTAAGTACGGTGTTTCAATCGCGAAACACTAACTCGGCCTAGGGATAGGTTAAGAGTTTGAGCGGCTAAAAGAAGTGTGAGATTGGTTGGTGAGTATAATTGGTTCACGCCGGGAGGTATCATCAAGGACTAGTCTTCAACAGCACTCTGACTTAGGGATAAGCGGAGTCATTCAAGGACACTTTGCCGAACTTTGGTAAAGTCTGCCCACGAGCAAGGGATTGCCGCGGCAGACAGTGTTATCGCTGCCCAGGCAGTAAACTGTAGTGTTGCCGAGGCAGTGATATACGATTGCATTGGACAGAGACAAGTCAATCAATTCCACAATACGACGCAACTAGATCCTAGCCCATCTCTCTCTACTATTTCAATCTTTTACTTTTATTTTAGTTATTTTAGTTTAGATAAATCAAATCAACTTAATTGTGTTTTTTTATCTTTCTACAGAACAAGGAGGTGAAGAAAGCATATTAAGTATACCGGTCCCTGAGGAGACATAACTCGATAATATACTTATCACTTATTACTTGCGATGTGTCCACCTGCACTGAACGCGCACTTTTGACACACGACAGATATGTATGGTGAGTATTATGTGGAAATGCTATGGCAATTCTAGAATGCAAGCAACTAAAATATGCCACTGAAAAATGGTATGGATGATGATAGCAAAGTGGATGAATGGAAGTGATGTGTGGGTGCAAAGCAGTGTGATTGCAATATAACAAGTAAAATAAAGAAAGCAAGTTGTAAATGCGGAGGCAAAAGCAGGAAGCAAGAACACGTTTGAACTATATGATGTGCTATCCCT
Organism: Abelmoschus esculentus; assembly: GCA_035048815.1. Lineage (NCBI taxonomy): Eukaryota > Viridiplantae > Streptophyta > Magnoliopsida > Malvales > Malvaceae > Abelmoschus > Abelmoschus esculentus. The sequence goes on along the minus strand of JAUCBN010000061.1, from coordinate 261,361 downwards.
CTATTGATGAACTCTCTCGGGAATGACTGGTGGTGACTTCTATGGTTTCTTACCCCTTACCCCTACCTAACATATAGTTGCTACGGTGTATACCTACTCGATAGAGGTTTCTAAAGTGTTCTCGCTCTTTCGAGTCATAGGAACCTCATAGACTAAAATATCATGGCATCTCGTGTCACTCGAGTAGCACTAGCCTATCGACAAAGCACACTCCTTTTAGTCGTTGAAGCCTTCACCTACACCTCTTTCGAGTGCTCTAGGATCCAAATAGGCTCTATTTGCAGTCTAGAACCCATTGCTCACGTAGATCCTCCCTTAGCTCCTTTCGGATGATCTAAGGATCTATAGCTACGACTCTTTCGAGTGCTCTAGAATGCAGCTAAACACGGGACACTTTCGTGCCTCTTACAATGCCTAAATGATTAACAACAATGAGCAAAACAAATATACAAACACATAGAAGGCAATATATTAAATAGAAATAAAAGATAATCATCCACAAAAGCAACCACCTAAACAAAGCTTACATGGTGGAGCTAAATGTTAATAAATATCATCCACATAATTCTTAAATCTTCAAAAATCATCCTCATGAAAAATATAAAAGAAATAAAGCAAGAAAGGAGGACTAGAAGACACCCTCGGTGTGCACAGCCGCCGGCTCTTCAACCACCATGAGACACCTTGGTGTGCTAGCACCTTTCGGGTGCTTAGCACACCACTCCCTTCGAGCTCTATCAATGGAGGTCCCCTTGGTCGGAGTTTGGAGGAGAAGGTGGGAGCTTTCCACCACCGCAAAACCGCCCCAAAGGTCTCTCTTTTCTGTGTTTTTGTTCCTCAAAAAGGCCTCTCTTTTTTCTCTAGGTCACCATGTCTTTAATAAGGGTGAAAAACTCTAAAAGATAGGCAAAAATCCATTTCTTCCCCCTTTCACGTGATGGCATTTCTGCAGGGCTGGTAGTGGTGACAATGGTCCCCTACTGAGGTGGCTCGCAATTAGGCAATATTGGCTGTGATCCCCTACCTAGGTGGCTGCGGCCAGGCTGTAGTGGTCCCGACCGGCTGTAATGGCACTAGCTGGCACTCTTATCAAAATATCTCTTTGTCGTCTAGCTCAACACAGGAGTCCTCTAGCTTTTCCATGGCATTTGCCCATCGCTATCCTTCTGCGAATGCCATGACAAATTGCCTCAACTTCTATTTTTGCTTTACCTGCACGACACAACAGAAAAGAACTACCTTTCACATTAAATAGCACCTATTACCACATAAAAATGCCAAGGCATAACTAGAAAACTACCTGCAATGTTATGAACCTAAACGCAACTAAATGAACCTATATGAGCCTTAAGACATTCAATAACTTAAATAAAAGGCTTAAAATATAACCTTTTTGCGGAGTTATCAGTGACCCTTCCACCGCCGACGTAGAATTTTTCCCCAAAGTGGGTGACACACCTATCATCCTTGAAGAAGCACTAGATTTGCCCAATAAATTTTCAAGCAAGCTCTCATGAATCTCAGAACAAATTTCACTGACCTCCAATCGAATATCTCGAACCTTGTTTGAGATTGTCTTCTCAATTTTGTCCTCCAAACATTTTTCGAGCTCCTTGAAAGCAGATTGCTTCTTTGCTGATTATTGTTGCGAACGAGTCTTCACGCCATCAACGATGTTCAGTATGAGAGACTCTGATACCTTTGATGCAAGCTAATCTAATAATCTGAAATAAAATAGATCGAGGAAGGAAAGATTGAAAAGAAATGATGAATGTGGTTGTATTCCAGAAGAAGAAAGGGATAGAGACAGAGACTCAAAACATTTTTCCAATAACAGAATTGCCCTAAACTCAGATAGCTCCTAACTTTAAACAAAATAAAACGAAAACGTTTAATCATAAACATAAAATAAGGATAAAGGCGTAAAATCTAGCATCAACGTTAACAAGCACTAGCAAAAATCATCAAGGTTTAACCAGGCCTGCATCATTTGGTTGTTTTGAATTTAAAAAGAAAACGTGGGAGAAAAATGTGGTTTAGTTTTGGTCTAATTAGGGGATGTGTAAGAATAAGACTTCCAATTTCAATTTTTTTTACTTCCTATATACGAAGCCTATAATTCGTTAATCAGCTTAAGTTTATTTACAAGTCCTTGTACTATACAAAATATTCATTTTAACCCTTTATTATGAAAGTTTTTTTATTTTAGTATTTTTGGAAAAATAATTATCGTAATTGAATAAATTTCAATTATAATGTTTTTGTTTTCATGGATGTACTGAAACAAAACATTGAAAAATCCAATTCCTTTTAAACGGTCTGAGTTTAGGGGTGACGACGGATTGAATTTAGACCAGATCTAATTAGACTTAAATTTAGACTCGTTTTTATATTTTTGATTTAGACTCGTTTTAGATTTTTAGGTCTAAAAAATTAAAACTCAGATTCATATCAAATAAATTTCATATATTTGGGTCTAAAATGGATATGTTAAAAAGTAAATATTCAAACTATTTTTTAACGTAATAAAAATATCATTGATTTATTTTACATCACATCACCAATGAAGGAAAGATTAATTTCAATATAACTAGTAACAAGATAAAAAGTGATAAATTAAAGTCTAAAAATACTCCAACATAATTACACAAATATCTTTTGAATAACACAAATATTAGTACAATTAAAGAATAAAATAAAATAAAGAGAAAAACCCTAGCTATGTTTGGAACCTTTGACTCTAGTACTGTCCAACCACCGATCTCAAGGAAACATCGAAAGCTCGATAATGACCCATCTGATAAAGAAGCCTTCAGATCTATGAATGTTGACCTTGTTGCTCTCTCCTAAAAAGCATCACTCTTAAATGACTCAGGATTTGTTTCTGTTGGAAATATCACAAAAAAGGAATATTAGTTGTCAATCTTATTTAATTGTCAATTAAATAAATTAGGATCTTAATTATGTAAATTAAGGATTAATGATTGTGTTTCCTATAATTTAGTCACTTTTTTCCTAGTTTAGAATCTTTGTATAGTGTACAAAGATTCAACAATGTAATAAGGGAATAATAAAAGAATTATTTACCTCTTTCAATTTGGTATCAAGAGCCATCCTATTGCCAATATTTTTACTTGTCAATCTCTCCAAACACCATGTCAAATGAATCAAATGAGACGTTCTCAAACACTTCTACCCTAAATCCAATCTCAGACACAACCCAAACCTTTATTTCAGACAATATTATTGTAACTGCTTCATCAAAAGTAGGAGGAAGCAGTAATGAATCACATCCTGTCCAAATTACTACCATTCGCTTGAATGGTGATAATTTTTTGTGATGGTCTCAAGTTGTTCGCATGTATATTCGGGGCCGTGAAAAAATGGGCTATCTTATTGGTGAGAAGAAGCCTCTAGCAGAAGATGATGATGCATATGTGACATGGGATGCAGAACATTCAATGGTAATGACCTGGTTGGTAAATTCTATGGAGGAGGATATCAGTTCTACTACATGTGTTATCCAACAACAAAAGAATTATGGGATAATGTCAATCAGATGTATTCTGACTTGGGAAATCAATCCCAAATATTTGAACTGACCTTGAAGTTTGGTGAAATGCGGCAAGGAGAAGAAAGTGTCACCAAATATTTCAACTCCTTGAAGCGTGTATGGCAAGACTTAGATCTATTCAATACCTATGAATGGAAGTGTGCAGAAGATGCTTGAAACCACATAAAGGTAATTGAGGATGAATAATGAATATTATGCTTGGCAAAAAGGAACATGATGGGAGGAAAGGTTAGAAGGGAGGAAAGTCGAAGGAACATGATGCTTGGCAAAAAGGAGCAAACCACTATCGTTGAAAGTTCCGCTCTTGCTGCAGGATCAGGTGCTGGAAAAAAATTCTCAAACCAACAACGAAATATTGAGAACCAGCGTAGGAATGATGAGAATTTTCAGGTTTGGTGTGACTATTGCAACAAACCACGCCACACTCGAGAAACATGCTGGAAAATCCATGAAAAACCAACCCATTTGAAGAATAATAAGTCTGGTCGGGTTCTTCCTACAACAAATAAAGTTGAAGCAAGCAGTTCCTTCACAAAAGAACAGGTCGATCATATTCTTGCTCTACTAAAATACAATTCAGAGTCTTCTGGTACATCTAGTGTGTCCTTGGCACAAACTGTTAAAGAAATAAATTCTCTATCTTACTGTATAAATTCCTCTGCTCCATAGATAATAGATTCAGGAGCATCTGATCATATGACTAACTCCTCAAAATTATTTGAATCTTATTTTCCTTGTCTTGGTAATGAAAAGGTTAGAATTGCAAATGGAACCTTTTCTCAAATTGCAGACAAAGGTTCAATTAAAATATCTGGAAAAATAGGTTTTAAATTTGTTCTTCATGTTCCCAAACTTGCTTGTAATCTTCTATCTATAAGTAAACTTTCCAAGGATTCTAACTGTTACATAATCTTCTTTCATTCACACCGTGTTTTTCAGGATAAGAGTTCGGAGAAGATGATTGGCAGTGCTAGAATGAAATATGGACTTTAATATTTTGAGGACAATTCATCCAAGAATAAAACAATTCAAGGATTTAGTAGTATTAGTTCTATTTACGTTTATGAACAAATAATGGTTTGACTCTATAGACTGAGACATCCAAGCTTTTCTTATTTAAAATATTTATTTCCATCATTATTTAAGAATATTAATCTTAAATCTTTGCAATGTGAAAGTAGTTTTTTTTTTTGCAAAAAGTCATCGAAGCACTTAAGTCCCTAAATCATACCAACTTTCAAGACCGTTTTATTTATTCCATAGCGATGTTTGGGGACCTTCAAGAGTTACCACTATAACAGGTATGAAATGGTTTGTAACTTTTATAGATGATCACACACGAATTTGTTGGATTTATTTGTTGCGTGAAAAATCTGAAGTTGGAAAAATCTTTGAAATCTTTTACCATATGATTGAAAATCAATTTCAAACAAAAATTAGTATTTTAAGATCTAACAATGAGACTGAATATTTCTATAAGTTTTTAAATGATTTTATCCAAAAAAAAATCATTGTTCATCACTCCACTTGTCGTGATACCCCTGAACAAAATGGAATAACTGAGCGGAAAAATAAACATCTTCTTGAAATTTCTCGGGCTATAATGTTTTCGATGAATGTGCCAAAATATTTATGGGGTGATGCACTTTTAACTGCAACCTACTTGGTTAATAAGATGTCAACTAGAATTTTGAAATTTAACACACCTTTAGAATATTTAAAAAATAAGCTTCTTGAATCAAGGTTGAACTCTGATTTACCTCTAAATATTTTTTGTTGCACAACAAATGTTCATCTTCCCCAAAGAACTCACTCGAAATTGGATCTAAGGGCTGGAAAATGTGCTTTTTAGGATATGCACCAAATCAAAAGGGTTATAAGTGTTTTAATACAAAAACAAAACAGTATTACACCACCATGGATGTTACTTTTTCAGAAAATACCCCTTTTTTTTTTACAAAAATTCTCTTCAAGGGGAGAAGTCTAGTGAAGAAGGAAATTTTTGGGAACAAAATCCATTACCCAATTTCATTAATCTTGAGCCTCTCATTACTCAATATCTTGATCTTTCAGAAAGAGAAAAACAAGATGAATTCTTTACCGAAAATAATCCTATAAATAATATTGGATCTCAATTTGTTAATGTTAAACCTATTTTGTGAAAAATAGGAAAAGAAACACTACAAGAGAAAAAATGTAAACCTGATCTACTTGTTTATTCTAGAAAAATGATCCATGAAAAAGGAAGTTCATCTCATATTCTAGCAAATGATCAATTGTACTCTCCGAATTAAGGTCAAGAAGATAATACAAGTAATCTTTCTCATCCTTCTATATCTGAATCCATTCTTTCTGAACCTGACAAACCTTTAGTTCCAATTTCTATTTTACAAACAGAAAATCTTGATATTCCGATTGCTCTTAGAAAAGGAAGAAGAAAATGTGCTAAATACCTCATTGCCAATTACATGTCCTTTGCTAAACTTTCCAAATCTCATAGAGCCTTTATATCCAATATTTCCAAAATTATTGCGCCAAGAAGCATACAAGAGGCACTAGATGACTCCAATTGGAAATTAGTAGTTCTTGAGGAGATGAGAGCTCTTAAAAAAATGGGACTTGGGAGGTTGTGGATTTATCAAAGGATAAAAAACCGTAGGATGTAAGTGGGTTTTTACAGTAAAGTATAAAGCTATGGGAATGTAGAAAGATATAAGGCGAGATTGGTGGTAAAGGGTTTTACACAAACTCAAGAAATTGACTATCAAGAGACATTTGCTCCTGTGGATAAGATAAACTTTATTCGAATATTACTTTCTCTTGCAGTCAATTCAAATTGGCCTTCGCATCAACTAGATGCGAAGAATGCATTCCTTAATGGAAAGATAGAGGAAGAAGTTTTCATGAGTCTCCCACTAGGGTTTGAAGGAAAACATGAGGTTGAGAAGGTGTGTAGACTGAAGAAGTCCTTGTACGGTCTCATGCAATCTCCTAGGGCTTGGTTTGAACGATTTGGCAAAGCAGTGAAAGGTCTTGGCTTTTGTCAAAGTCAAGCAGACCATACCTTGTTCTACAAACATTCAAAAAAAGGTAAAATTGTCATTTTCATTGTTTATGTTGATGATATTGTCCTAACAAGAGATGACAGTGTGCAGTTAGCAAGACTAAAGGAGAAACTCTCTATTGAATTCGAGATTAAAGACCTTGGGCCATTGAAGTATTTCTTAGGTATGGAGTTTGCTAGGTCTAAGGAAGGAGTTTTTGTTAATCAGAGAAAATATGTTCTAGATCTCCTTAAAGAAACAGGTATGATGGGTTGCAAGATAGCTGAAACATCAATTGAACCCAACACGAAGCTCGAGATTGCAAAAGATGTTAGGGAGAGAGAGCACTACCAAAGGTTAATGGGAAGATTAATCTACTTGTCTCATACTCGACCAGACATTACTTATGTGATTAGCAAGGTGAGCCAGTTTATGCACTCACTAGGACTTAGACATTTTGAAGTTGTTTATCGAATCTTGAGATATCTAAAGGGAACACCAGGTAGAGGATTACTTTTCAAGAAGCGAGAACATATGCAGATTGAAGCCTATACTGATACGGACTGGGCTGGGTGTGTAACATATCGCAAATCAACCTCTGGCTACTACACCTTTGTGGGAGGTAATTTGATAACTTGGAGAAGCAAGAAACAAAATGTGGTCGCACGAAGTAGTGCAGAGGCAGAATTTAAAGTTGTAGCTCATAGCATTTGTGAAGTTATCTGGATTAGAAGATTACTAGAAGAAATTAAAGTTCAGGTTACTTTACCTATGAAATTATACTATAACAACAAGTCAGCAATTGTCATAGCTCAAAATCCGGTTCTTCATGATCGTACAAAACATGTGAAGGTAGATAAACATTTCATCAAAGAAAAAATTGACAGTGGACAAGTATGCTTGGTTTACACACCAACTACAAAACAAGTTGCTGACATGTTCACTAAAGGGTTGCACAAGAAACAATTTGATTTTTTAATGAGCAAGTCGGCCATGGAAAACATCTTTAAACTAGCTTGAGGGGGAGTGTTGGAAATATCACAAAAAAGAAATATTAGTTGTCAATCTTATTTAGTTGTCAATTATGTAAATTAGGATCTTAATTATGTAATGAATATTAGTTGTCAATCTTATTTAGTTTTCAATTATATAAATTAGGATCTTAATTATGTAAATTAGGGATTAGTGATTGTGTTTCCTATAATTTAGTCATTTTTCCTAGTTTAGAACTTTTGTATAGTGTATAAAAGATTTAACAATGTAACAAAGGAATAATAAAAGAATTATTTACGTCTTTCAATTGTTTCACCTGAAGACGATGAGATCTTTGATGAAGAAGACATTGATATTGAAGATGGGGAAGTAATACAAAGTGAAATTGACGGAATTATATCCATCGATTTTTCCAATCGAATTATTTCTTTAGAAAAAAACAAAGATTTGATCAAACAATTATGGTCAAGCTCCTTGGACAATGTATTATATATACAACTTTATGGAAAAAGATTTATGAAATATGGAAGCCATCACAGCGGATCAAACTTATGGATATTGACAATGATTACTATCTCGTATCTTCGTATTATCTTCGTATCCTTTCAGATGGCCTTTGGACAGTTTTGAGCATTATCTTACAATTCAGTCATGGACTCCTAATTTCTCTACTGCAAGTCCTTACCCTCGTAATGTTGTTGCATAGATTCATCTATTGGGTTTGTCGGTTATCTTTTACAAAAAGAATTTGAAAATACATAGGCCCGACGATACGGATTGATTACCAAACAAAGAATGGGATGTAGGGGAAGATTTGCACGAATGACAGTTTGTGTCGATTGAGCAAGCCTTTTGTATCTAAAATCATTATCAATGGCACTATGCAGTTGACTGAATATGAACAACTTCCTACAATTTGCTTCCACGGTGGAAAATATGGTCATCTCCAAGATGTGTGCTAGGATATTCTATGAGAAACGAACAAAGAAGAAACTGTTAGAAAACAAAAGGAGAAAGAACAATAAGATACAAATAAATCTTATGGTGCATGGATGGTTGTTGAACTTCATACATGTAAATATACACTAAAGCCAATTACGCCAAGCAAGGATAAGAATAATTCAATTTATCAAGGCTCTCGCTTTAATCCAATCTTCGAGCCTATTCAAGAGGAAACTCTAGATCAGCCATCAGAGAAAGTTTAAAGTCAACCCTTGGTTACACAATCATAAATGTCAAACACTATTCAAAAATCAAGACCTAGAAATAAAGGCAAACTCACAAACTTGAAAAAATTTACCAAAGTTTCTTATGTGCGAAAACCTTCAATTTATACTCTAGTTGATTTTTCGCTTTTTTAACATACTCATAACAAGCCAAACTCTTCTCGTTCTCCTATCCTTGATCATTCGAAGCATTCAGTAGTGGTGATGGATGAAAATACCAATCCCAATCACCCTCGAACCCCTATATCTTTAAGTTCTAATAAAGCTTAAATACATAATATTCATATAGGGGACCTTTCTGATTATATTTCCAGGGTGTTAGACTTGCCTCCAAATTCTATTGTATCGGTTATGCCTAATCGAAATTTGCAGAATGGTCTAGAAAATGAGTTAAGTCATGATTTAGGTGGTAATCTAGTTGTGGCTATGTTAGAGTGAGATCCAACTTTCTTTTTTAAATATTTCTATTGAGATGAATCTTAGAGTTCTTGCTTGAAATGTACAAGGTTATGGAAATAGGCATTTCATTCCAACATCCAAATAGTTTTTACGCGACTATAGGTCGAATATTGTTGTTTTTGTTGAGCCTCATATTAATGTTACCAAGGCGAACTCAGTAATTGCTTCACTTGGTTTTTCAAATTCCCATCGAATCGAGGCCGCAGGTTGTGCTGGTGGTATTTGGTTAGCTTGGTACAATACTGTCATTATTGATATTATTTTCAACCAATTTCAATTTATTCACTTTAAAGTGACTACGAGAAATTCTGAGAATATCGCCTATGCAACTGTTGTTTACGCTAGTCCTTCTTCTACTAGTCGAAAGTTATTATGAACTCATCTACGACGCTTAGTAGCCTCTATCCGATTGCCTTGGATTTTATTTGGTGAATTTAATGCTAATTTAAGCATATCATGTAGGAAAGATTGTTCTCAATCATCAACGCCGAGTAAAGCTTTCCAAAAACTTTTGTTTGAATATGGTCTTCGTGATATGTTTTTTTTAGTCCCGATTTTACCTGGAATCAAGGCCTAGCTTACGCTCGCCTTGATCACTTTATTTGTAACAATTATTGGGATGAATATTTCCCTGAGACAATGTTGGGCTTGAAGGTGCTCGATGAATAACCGATTTTGCTTGCCAGGTGATGAAGAATTGGTAATTTGGGTGTTTGTTGTGGAAGCAATGAAAGTAGATAATGAACATAAGGATTTAAAGTGGTTTGGCCTTCGAACAAGCACCTACATCCACTACCTTAGCTTCCTACTAAGGATTTCCCAAATTCACTAAGAATCTCTTTCTTTTGAGGGCAAAGGGCTAACCTTACAAACCTTGATTCAAACCTGAATCAAGCATCGAAAGTTCACAACCCGAACTTTGGGAATCCTTTCAACAAAGAGATAAACAAAGCAAACTTTGATAATCCTTCTAATAAGGCTAATTGTTTGCAACTAAGCTCTCAACCAATCCTAAGACACTTGAGCATAAATAAATATTAAGCTCACAAGTGTTGTCTACCCAAAAGATGAGAATTAAGCTCTAAGACAAATCTTTCATCATATTGTTGTTACAATGTAAACATTGGTCTTCTCTTGATGCTAGAGGCTTTCTTTTATCATCCCAAATGAGCTTCTAGCCGTTGGTGACCGTTGGGATTGATTTGGAGCCGTTTGGAGCTGATTTCAAGGCTTATTTCTGCTTCTGGTACAGGAGGTATCGAAACGCCTAAAAGAGGTATCGATACCGCTGCTTTGGGAAAGAGTCGTTGAACCTGCATTTAAGAATCGGTATCTAAACGGGTTTCGATAATACTCCAAGTTGTTGGGGTTTTTTATAAAATCGTTTATGACCGTTGGGGTGTATCAAAACAAGTATCGAAACCAAACCTCATAGTGGCAAAAAGGTATCGAAATAGGTATTGAAACACCTATGCAATTTTTCCTTTGAAAAGCATGGTTGTATCAAAACACATGGAAGGTGTATCGAAACGCCTGTGTTAAAATCACTTTTTTGATTTCTTTAAATCATTTAAAACACCCTTAAAAATCTTTCAAAAACTCTTAAATATATTTTCAAGTTATTTGGACATAAGAACCATTTTTAATGTCTTTTCAAATTAGTCCAAAACTATTTTTCAATTATTATATCACAACATTAGTTCTACAATCTCCCCCTTTTTGATATAATAAAACTAACTTGAAAAAATTGTTCTTTAGATTGCTCCCCCTTTGTGAAATAAACTTTGAATAATAGAATTAAGGATTTCAACAATATTAAAGCTCTCCCTTACTCAATAAACCATTTGATAAATCAATTTTTCACAACATTCTCCCCCTTTTTGTTATATCAAAAATGGTTCAAAACAAGTTTGAAAATTTTTAAAGCTCATAACATAGGAGAGTTTTAAAATGTCAATTGTTTTAGAAACAAATACCAAAACTTAATTTATGAAAACAAAAGACTCCCCCTTACTCAAGGCATCATTAAGTAGTTAATCCGACATATATGATAAACTAGTTGAAATAAAAGAAAATAAGCAAATGAAAACAAATTCAACTAGAAAATTTTATCACACTTGAGTCAAAGGTAGGATGTGAAACCTTTCTTCTTCAAGTGTCCTTCTTGTGTGTATGGAGCTCCCCCTTAATCTTGCACTTTGATGCTCATACCTCCATTACACCTAAACTGAAACAATCAAGAAACTTTTGGTATCCAAATTGCTTTGGATCCTTTAGCATTAGAAACACATAATTTAGTCCCCTTAGAATCCATTTTTCATTTTCATCCCTTTTTGTTGAAGTGATTAGTCCTTTTGGGACCCAAACACTTCTAAAATATTTTCTATTAATAAACCTAGGGCACTAGATTATCTCATGTAAAAGTTTGACTTTCCCAAATTATTTTTCATTTCAAGTTCTTTGGAAATCAAATCTTTTTCCTTCTTAAGATCATCCAAAACAATTTGATGATTTTTTCCATCCTTTGAAGCAAGTTTTGTAAATTAAAAACTTTAAGTTCAAATTCTTTTAATCTTGCTTCAATTTCAAAATTGGTTTTTGAAAGCAAATCTTTTTCTACTTTAAGCTTTGAAATCATCTTTTTGTTTTTAGAAAATGAAGCTTTAAATTCAAAAGCCAATTTATTATAAGATTCTTACAACTCATCAAATTTATAAGAATTTAAAGTTTGAGAGTTAGAAGCTACCTCCCCCTCATTGAGGGCCATCAAGCATAGGTTGGCTTCTTCATTTTCGGTAGAGTCCTCATCACTCCAAGTAGCCACATAAGCTTGCTTCTTTGAAGATGATCCCTTCATGATAGACGTGTGGGAGTTCTTAATCTTCTTCTTTGATTCGTGCTTTGTGGATTTCTTACTTTTGTTCCTCACGAATCTATCGAAGTCTGTGAAGAGTTGAGCACGCTCTTCATCTCTTTCGCTGTCCTTCTCACTTGAATCTTCAAGGTGGATGCACTTAGAGGACTTGAGAGCAATAGTGTTGGCATTTGCACCAAGCTCTTGAATCTTCTTCTTCCTTCCTTCTTCTTCTTCTCCTCTTCTCTTCCTCTCATCATAATTTGATGTGTGAGGAGTGACCCCATGAGTTCATCAAGCTTGAGAGTCTTGAGATTTTTAGCTTCGATGATGACAGTCCTTTTTGAGTCCCATGACTCGAGAAAGGAATAGATAAGCTTTCGAACAAGCTTCTCCTCCGGAATGATCTCTCCTTAGCCTTTAAGTCCATTGGTGATGGTGGAGAATCGATCGAACATCTTTGTAATGTCCTCTTCAATATTCATCTTGAGTCTTATACTCTTGGTTGAGGAATCCAATCTTGGTCTCTTTTACTTCATTTGTACCCTCGTATGTAACTTCGAGCTTGTCCCAAACTTCCTTGGCACTCTCACAAGAAGATATCTTCTCATAGATGCTTGGATGAAATGCACAAACAAGAATGTGCAAAGCCTTGCAATTAAGCACCATCTTCTTGCGATCTTCCACGCTCCATTCTGTCTTTGTTCCCTTTGGCACAAATGGTCCGTCTTCCACTATATCCCAAAGCGTGTAGTCTCTTGAGTTGATGAAATACTTCATCCTTATCTTCCATTGGGATTAGTTGGACCCGTCAAAGAATGGTGGCTTGTTAATGGATTGAGCCATCGAATGTTGGTTGATTGGTAATTGATCGAGCTATCTAAATCTTCTCAATAGGATGTTAATCCCTCTCAATTGAGCCTTGCTCTGATACTAATTGTTGGGCTTGAAGGTGCTAGATGAATAAACGATTTTGCTTGCCAAGTGATGGAGAATTGGTAATTTGGGTGTTTGTTGTGGAAGCAATGAAAGTAGACAATGAACACAACGATTTATAGTGATTTGGCCTTCGAACAAGCACCTACATCCACTACCATAGCTTCCTACTAATGATTTCCCAAATTCACTAAGAATCTCATCCTTTTGAGGTCAAAGGGCTAACCATACAAACCTTGATTCAAACCCGAATCAAGCATCCAAAGTTCATAACCCAAACATTGGGAATCCTTTCAACAAAGAGATAAACAAAGCAAACTTTGATAATCCTTCTAATAAGGCTAATTTTTTTCAACTAAGCTCTCAACCAATGTTAAGACACTTGAGCATACATAAACATTAAGCTCACAAGTGTTGTCTACCTCTCATCAAGCTCTAAGACAAATCTTTCATCATATTGTTGTTACAATGTAAGCATTGGTCTTCTCTTGATGCTTGAGGCTTCCTTTTATCATCCCAAATGAGCTTCTAGTCGTTGGTGACCGTTGGGATTGATTTGGAGCCGTTTGGAGCTGATTTCAAAGCTTATTTCGGCTTCTGGTACAGGAGGTATCGAAACGCCTAAAAGAGGTATCGATACCGCTGCTTTGGGAAAGAGTCGTTGAACCTGCATTTAAGAACTAATATCTAAACGGGTTTCGATACTGTTCCTAGCCGTTGGGGTTTTTCATAAAATCGTTTATGACTATTGGGGGTGTATCGAAACAGTTATCGAAACCAAACCACACAGTGGCAAAAAGGTATCGAAACAGGTATCGAAACACCTGTGCAATTTTTCCTTTGAAAAATATGGCTGTATCGAAACACCTAGGAGGTGTATCGAAATGCCTGTGTTAAAATCACTTCTTTGGTTTCTTAAAATCATTTAAAACACCTTTAAAAATCTCTCAAAAACTCTTAAATATATTTTCAAGCTGTTTGGACATAAGAACCATTTTTAAAGTCTTTTCAAATTAGTCCAAAACTATTTTTCAATTATTATATCAAAACATTAGTTCTACATACAATAGTACACAATCTTCTCCGTATTCGTTCCGATCATTGACCAAAATTTTCTCCATGTAGGTTCCTCATCCTCTAGAAGTTCTCATTATCAGTTCAAATATTTTTTCTGGATGGTTATCGCATGATGATTTCAGCCAAATGATGATAGAAAATTGGTGCCCTAAGGATTCTTTGACAGAGACTATCAATCATTTCATACATGCTGCCGATACTTGGAATATATTTGTCTTTAAATATATCGAGGAAAAGAAAAAGGATTCTTATGGCTCGCATTAAGGGGATTCAAAAGGCTTTTGGGTCTCGTTCATCACGTTTCTATGTCGACTTGAATCAGAAATTTTAATTGATTTAGAAAAGCTTCTTGAAGGGGAAGAACTTATGTGAAAGCAAAAATCTTGCGCTGAATGGATATCCAATGGTGATCGTAATACTCGTTAATTCCATAAGAGAGCTGTAAACCGCGAACATTGTAATAATATTACTTCCCTAAAACTATCTAATAGAGAGTGGTGTAATGACGAAGAATAACTTCAAAAACATACAATGGCTTTTTTCTCATCCTTATTTGCACGAGAATCTTCATCGGTTAATACTTTTTTAATTTTTGGTGTATTTCCAATTATTAGTGATGACATGAAGAAATATCTTGATTATGTACTATATGATAAAGAAATTTTTGACGCCTAATGGACATGGCTCCTGATGAGTGCCCAAAAGTCCTCATTTTTATATCATTTTCCCACTCGTTTATTGCTAATAAAGACATATTTAAAGGCGATAATGGATATTTCTGGTTATTTTCCACTTTTCAGCATCTCAACACTTAAACTATGAATTTATCTATTATTTGGCATAAAACAGATGCGGTTAATGTTTTTTTCTCTTAGACAGGAAACTATCACACAGGTAATGCCAGATAGCATGATGGATGCTGGAAACCAAAGCTGGAATATCGATGATCACCTACCATGGAAACACTTTTGGAGGCCGCGGCAGCACCTAACGAGCAAATGTCGATATGATAGGCGATCTAAAGAGAAAAATAAGGTCAACGTTTTAAGACAAGCGGCATAAAAATCAGAGCTGGGAAACACACGGAAAGTCAATATCAAAGGCCATGCAGGAAAAGAATCCTTATAGGAATAAACTAGGAAATAAAATAAAGATCTTTTATTTATATACTTAACTTGTGTTTTACTCCAAGTTGTATTCCTACTTTGGAAAGGTTTGCCCTAAGCCAAGCCTATATAAACCATAGCCTATGTAGAGAGGAGAACATCTCGAAATCAAGTTTCATAGAAAAACCCTAAATTCCTCCATCGTCCCCTTTGGGGTTTATGTTAGTTTGTGGAGTAGTTGTGGGAGAAAGTTTGTAATTTGTTTAGTTCTTATTAATACAATTCTAGAATTCATAGTTTATTCTCTCTTGGCGTTTACTCTTCTTTGCATATGAGCTCGAGATGATAAGTATGTGAAGAAAAATCCATTTGTCTAATATCGGGAGAGTTAGGCTCACGAAACGAGAGAATACGGTCTTTGCTTATGAGCATTGACTAATCTGGTTAAGAGATTAACTACCCATGATTTCAGCGACTAACAAGACGCATGTGTTTGGTTGTTGTCCGCCCTTGATTCACGCCGGGAGGTATCATCAAGACGTGGGTTTCAACAATTCTCTTCGCTTAGGGATAAGGAGGAGACATACAAGGATGCTCTGTTGAACTATGAGTTGTTGAATTGTTGACAAGGCATAACCCCGCCTAGGCAGCTGCGGCGACCCTTTGTGCGACCCACCGAGGCGGCAGCTCAACCCTATTGCATTATAAGAACAAGACAATTACATTCTGATTCCACACTACGAAGCATTCTAACCTGCCCCCACTTTTCCATCCTTGATTTCTTGATCACTTATCATTATTGCTTTAATTAGTTCTCTTAGTTATAATCCAACTCAATTATCTATGTCTTTATTTTTTTCATTATGCAAGAATAATAAATTGTGTAAGTAAAGTCAATCCCTATGGGTTCGACATCTTAAATACTACAATCTGACAAAGGTGGAAGGACGAATGCTTCATCATAAAAGCAGGACTTTCTAGCCTCCATCAGCTCCTCTTAAATCTCCAGGCTGGATGGTTTACATGCAGAATTATTTGAAAAGCAATGGACTGTTATGAGAACATCTATTTGTAACATGATCAAAGGTGAATCCATTGATAGGGAACTAAACAAAGCCATTCTAATACTCATCTCTAAATCTAAATCACCAAGCACCTTCACTGATTTCTACCTCATCAGTCTTTGTACAACACTTTATAAAATACTTTCAAAGGTCATTGTTCGTCGTTTAAAAGTTGTTTTTCCTGTATTGATTGCATCTACACAAACAAACTTTATTTCAGGGCGTTCAATCATGGAAAATGTTATTGTGAATCATGAAGTAATTCACTCGATGAGATTATCTAAACAAAAACACGGCTAGATGGCAATAAAAGTTAACCTAGAGAAAGCATTTGATAGGCTTATTGGGATTTCATTTCTGATTCTTTACTTGATGTTGGCTTTCCTTCAATTTTGAATTGTATTATTATGGATTGTATCACCTCTTCTAGTATACAAGTCCAATAGAATGGTAGTCTATTCGATTCTTTTTCTCCGGAGAAAGGTATTCGCCAAGGCGACCCTCTATCACCATAGTTATTTGTACTAGCTACGGAATATCTCAACCATCTGATTAGCACATCAGTTACTCAAAAGGTTTGAGAACCTTTTCAATTTATAAAATTGTCATTCCTCTATCTCATCTGTTCTTTGCAGATGATTTAATTCTGTATGCTCAGACGGATATGAATCAAGTTAGGAATATTCAAGATATCCTTATGGTTTTTGGTAACGCTTCAGGACATCGAGTTAATAAGTATAAGAAAACAATTTACTTTTCTCCTAACACAAAACAAGAGATGCAAAGCATGATCGGTTCCTTTCTAGGTTTCCAACAAGTGGATTGCCTAGGAAATTACTTGAGTGTGCCAGTCCTGCATCGAAGAGCTAGAGTCTCTGACTATGAGTTTATTTTGATAAAAATGTGTGAACGTATCTCAAGATGAGTTGCTAGATCCCTTAGCCTTGCACGCCGAATCACGTTGGCCAAATTTGTTGTATTAGTCATTCCTGTCTACTTTATACAAGCAACTCTGCTGTCGAACTTTTTTTTATCAACCTATAGAATAACTAATACAAAATTTCATTTTGGGGAGCTCAACTAATTCATCTAAGATGTCTCTTATTAACTGGAAGGCTTTATGTCAACCTATAGACCATGGGGGACTTGGTATTCGACAGGTGTATGATTTTAATGTTGCTTTGATCTTAAAATTTAGATACTCTCTTCACGGACACAAAGGCTTTGTGGGTAAATTTATAATACGATAGAAATACCATATTATATTAAGAAAATTTTTCGGACATCGATTCATTGGTCATCTTGTATTCCTTTATGGCGAGCTTTGAGTAAATAATGGGATGAACTTAGAAATTGTATAACATGGTCGTTGGGTAATGGTGAGGTTGTCAACCCTTTAGAAGATGTTTGGGTGTCGGTTGTAGGACCTTTGGGAAATCACTTACTTTGGGATTATATGCTTCTCCCTTCTTACTATTTCTCAAATTTGCTTGATTCTACTGGCAATTGGGATTATGTGAAGCTTTTGAATATTTTTCATCCTGATTTTATTCCTCATATTATGGGTATCAAATTCCTAGATCCACATGATATCACTAATCAGATTGTTTGGTGTTGGACTTCGAAAAACAACTTTGAAATAAAATAAACCTATTCTCGGTTTGTTCATGAAACATGAGATCCTCAAAGATCAATCTGAAAATATATTTGGTGCTAACTTGTTCCGCAATGCTTGCGTATTTTTCTCTAGGTTACATACCATCTTCGATTAATGATGAACGTGGAACGTTGTCGTCGTTCAATAAAGCATTGTGTAGTATGCCCTTTTGTGATGTAGCTGAGGAAACTGTCGCTCATGTCCTTCGTGATTGTGTGGAGGCATATGTTATCTGGATAAAACTGTTATCACAAGTTTCATCTTTTTTGTTCCCACATCAAAACTTACAGGTATGGATGAAATCAAACTTGACTTGTAACATCATGTGTACTGAATGGAACATCCCCTGGTCAATTCTATTTTTCTCGGTAATTTGGTAAATCTGGAAAAACTAAAATAATTATGTTTTTAATCATACTCGTTGTAATGTTGTGACTACTCTACACAGAACAATCAATTATGCTCGTTATTATCATGTTCACACCTCAGAGACCAATAAATATGATATTGTAAGAATATTGAGTATTTCTTGGAGGTATCTAGAGGACAGATGGATTTGCCTTAATGTTGATGCAATCGTTTCTTCTATTCATGGCATCGGTTCAATTGGAGGACTCTTCCGCGATAATTCTAGTTCATGGATTTTAGGTGTCCATAAATGTGTGGGAAAATATAGTCCACTTCTAGCCGAATTGTGTACAATCTTTCATGGTTTGCAAATTGCTTGGGAGCATGCGTTTAATGTTCTCTAGACACAATCTGATTGCGTCGAGGCTATAAAACTACCTAATGTAAGTTTTATTCCTCTCATTCGCTTGATTGTTAAACTTCAACAAAGGAGTTGGACGACTGAAATAATTTGGGCTCCACGTGAAGGAAATAATCCAGCAAATATGTTAGCAAAAGTTCAAACTCATCATTCCAATTATATCTTTTGAAAGCCCCTCCAACTAGTATTAAACCTTTGTTAGATAAAGATGTCTTACCTATTTCCTTTTTAATTCAAAAAAATAACACAAACATTAATAATGGAACAAGCATGTATTCCTTCAAAAGATCTTTATCATATATAAATAAAAATCATATTAAATAATAATTTAAAATATAAAATTAAAATAAATGAAGGAAAATAATAAACTATTAGTGTCTCTCTATTAAATATTTATATATTTTTTAAAACTTATTTTTTTTATTTATACTTTAAAATCAAAGGTGAATATTTTTTTAAATGAATAAACGAATTTAGGTTCAGATCCAAATCCATACTTTAATTAGATGATCTATATCTAATCTGAATCTATCGAATATAAAATTTTAAGATTCGTACTCTATAAAACGGATTTAGATTTATAGATTCTAATCAAGTTCAATATCCATTGCCATCTCTATTTGACACTTAAAATACTTAGTAAAAGAAAGTTAAGCAGTCAAAAGCCCAATCAAGCACAGTTAACCCCCAATAAACCTTATTAAGCCTCTCATTGTTTATATTAGGGGTGAGCAAGATCAGGTATCGGCCAATTTGAATAGTATTGATTTCGGTTCCGATAACTACCGGTTTTTAAAAATTAGAATCAGTCTTGGTCGTGGTCACACCGAGTCCTAAATTTTAAGAATCGGTCCCGTTACTGGTGAGAACCAGTACCAATATCGGGTACCCGATCAATTAGTTTATTATTAAAAAAAATTGTGCAATAGGAGAATTTTTTTAACAAACAATAATAATATTAAATAATAAAATTAGAATATTATAGGCTTAAAAATTAAAGTTTTAAAAATGGGTTAGACTCATAATATTTATGTAACGACCCGGATTCGGATCCGAGTGTCGGGTTAACCCGAGAGGTTTGGGCTTTGGTTTTGGGCCCCGGGTTTGAGTAGTTTGGGCCTTGTGGGCCTTAGGTTGTTGGGTTTTATGTTGGACTTGGTTTAGAGGGACATTTTGGTAAATGTCTAAATGGGAAGACAAGAGAGGTTAGGGGATGTTATTTCTCTGCAGAGTGTGACCTCATTTCCTCTTTTTTCTTTCATCCTCCCTTCACCATCTTTGTGAGAAGAGAAGTGTTAAAGGTGAGATCTTTGAGAGTTTGTTTAGAAAACTCGTTTTAGAGAAAGAAGGAAGGTTTTTAGGCTTAAAGAGATCTACAAAACAAGGTAAGTAAGTGTTTGGTTGGTGAAGAAAAGGGTTTTTAGTGGAGGTTTAAGGGTGAGTTCGGGAATGAGTTTTTGAGGGAGTTAATCTTGGTTTTTCTAGTGTTTTAGACCCTAAGAATCTTCTCCTTAGTGTCTAATTCACTGCTCATCTTTCACCTTGTAGAGAAACAAGTGGGAGAGCCATCATCAAGCTTTGGAGGAAGAAAAGCTTGAAGAGGTTTGGAGCTCGGGTTTGTGGCTTTGTTGTTGTTTTTGCTTAAGGTTGGTACTCCCAACTCATCCATTCATCATTCATATCATGGTAGTATGCATGACATGTAGATTTGTGCTTGAATGCTTGGTTGAGCTTGTTGGGCTTTAATGGTGGAAATTGTGTTAGTGAGTTTAATGGCTGAACGATGGTGTTAAAATGTGTTAAACATCCTTAAGAACTAATAGGAACACTTTAGAATTGATTATATCAAGTTTGAGAATGAATCTCTAGAATTTTCTAAGTGCAGACCTACATTTCGTGCAGGGGTATCGATACTCGGGCTACCGGTATCGATACCCATTAGTGAAATTTGGCTTTATGGACAGGGGTATCGAACCATGGTTCGATACCGGGACCTCCAGTGGCATAATGGCATCGATGCCCGCATCGATGCTGGAGGGTCCCCTTTTGTTGACTTTGAATTTGGTCAAAGGGTATCGATACTGGTATCGATACCCAAGGTTCGATGCCTTCTTTGGGTAGGTATCGAGGCAGGGTGGTTCGATACCCTATATAGGGGTATCGATACCCTTGCGAAAACTTGACAAGATAAGATTTATTTAGAGTTCGATAAGGGGTTTAAAGGCTATAATGAATCTTGTAATTAATAAAATGAATGGTTAACACAAGATTGACGTATTAAAACCTTGACTGACTAAATTATGTTAAGTCTTGATATTTTGATGTGAGGATCCTAGGTGGATCGTTTATGTGTGTTGAGTCCTTGATTGATGGAAATCCGGATATCCAAAAGTGTTGCAACACGTCGAAGGCCATCCGATGTAACATTCAGGGTGATGATTTTGAAGACCTTTCCGAATGTAGGATCCCGATGCTGTGTGGACGCGGGCCTCATTCGATGATACTCGATGTGACATTCCGAGTATGGGATTTGGAGGATCCCGATGCTGTGTGGACGCGGGCCTCAAATCCCCGATGTAGGATCCCGATGCTGTGTGGACGCGGGCCTCATCCTAAGTATGGGATCCCGATGCTGTGTGGACGCGGGCCCTGCTCGTAGTGTAGGATCTTGATGCTGTGTGGACGCGAGCCTCACTACTTGTGTTGTTGTTTGACATGTATATGCTGTGTGCGTCATTATACATTGTTTATGCCATGTGGTAGGCAAGCATGCTAGATCATCATATCATGCACGATATTTATATATTATGCTTTACTGCTTATGATATGCATGATGTTGGCCGAGTTCGGCGTATCCACTGAGCTTTCGTAGCTCAGCGTTCGAAATATGTTTTCGTGCGTAGGTTAGGTGGAGCCGGTTCGTGGAGCACCATCAAGGTTGGATTTCAGCATCGACCGTGTTGTCAGAGTACATGTATTAGATTTAGTGGGCTTGTACTATATCGAACCCTATGTAATGTAACTCTGTTTATTCTAAATTGGGTCGAATGTTTTAATGCTTTGTAATATTTTGGGAGCTCCGATTTACTTTATATTATTTTGGGCTTGAGTTTTAATTTAAATGGATTTTTGAATCGTATTTGGATTTGAATTTGGTTTTACTTGATGGACTTTGGAAAGAAGTTTTGGATTACAGGTTTTAGGCCGGAGGCCCAATGTGACATCCGGGTCGGGTGTTACAATTTATACATCAAGGGAAAGTTTGATAAAAAAATAAACAAAAGAACATTATCTATTACAAACAAGATGATATTTAGTGGAAACCAATATATGAATAAATCTTGATATTTATACATAATATATGAAAAAATGCTATATTATAATCGCTTTAAATTGAGATATATTAATCGGTAGAATGATAAAAATACTAATATTATTTTAATTTTATGTAAGTTTAAATCTTGATATTTGTCTTTAGAATTTAATAACTTTGTAATTAATAAAAAATAAATTCAAATTTAGGACTAATTAACAACTAAACCCTGGTGGAAAGCAATATATTAATATATTGTGTCTACGTGACAACATTAATGTTTAAAAAGTGGGGTATGTTTCTTTAACATATCCCTATCAGTGATACTCTGACACATAACTAAGTTTTATTCACTAACCATATAGTGAATTATCATGTTTGCATTCACTTCAAGGAATGAAACAAATTCAATAATCGCATGGAATAAACATCATACTTGCATTCACTTTAAGGAATGACATAAATCTAATAAACACACGGAATAAATATCATGCTTGCCTTCACTTCAATGAATGACATAAATCCAATAATTGCATGTAATAAGTATCATGCATGTATTCACTTTAGGGAATGTCTCCTAAAAAAATTCTTAGATCAAGACAATTTTCGTAACTTTAACTTGGGAGAAGTTTATAGTCGAGTTTTTTAACACAAAAAAATATTGTTTTCAAGCAAATTTAGACTTTATAACATTCATACTATTAAATAGTAATTGATCAATATATATATAATACATACAAAGAACAAAAATTTAATCCTCATACGCGACATTGTTAAACCAGTCCACAAGGTCTTTTAAAAAGAACCTTATTTGAGACTTGTAGCCTCGTAAAACGGGATGTCCAACCAATATAAATAACGAAAATAAATCATAAATATTATATAAAATTATTAATTATTTTTTATTTAAAACCATTTATCAAATAAATATAAAATCATACTCTCATCCTAATAATTCATATATTGATTTTTTATCTATTTTTTAATAATTAATTTTAATTTAATTCAGTTTCTATAATTTTGATAAAATATTTTTTCTGTTTTATCTTGCTAAAATTATCGCACTTTAATATTTTAAGTAATTTTTTTTTAACTTTGATTGGCGATATTTTTTAGGAAAATTCTATAACGGGCGTCGAATACCGCTGAACACCACTAATGTTAAACATTGTTGAACACCATTAAATTAATTAATAAAAATTTAAAACCTCAAGGACTCAGTATGTAATTAATAAAAGTGTGATAAACTCAACATATTATTAATAATTATATGATTAGTCCTTTAGATTTTTATTCTTTATAAATTAATTTAATAATGTTCAGCGGTGTTCAACATTAACGATGTTCAGTGATGTTCGACGCCCGTTGTAGACTCATCCTATTTTTTAATTATAAAAAATCAAATATATAAGAAATTTAACTGAAACAATATTAATATATAACAGTTTTAACAGGACAGATAAAATAAAAAAATATTTTAACAAAATAAATTAAAATATATATAAAAAATATTAAAACCGAATTTAATTAAAATTAGATATTAGTAAAAAATAATAATTCCGACTCTAAAAGTAAACCGAACTCAACTCATCTATTTTTTTTATCTGCGACTACAATTTTATTTAAGAGGAGAGGAAAAGCTAAGACAGAGCATTGTCTTTCTCCTACCCAGAAACCCTATCTTCAATTCTGAAGATCTATCGGCCTCTGTTATAGTTTTTAATTTCATCCTTTTTAATTTCTCTTTATCGTTTTCTTCTTCGGTTCTGCTAATTCAGGTGTTGAATTTCTCTTTACTCACTACTTTATATCTTAATTTGTTTATTTCTGTGTTTTTCTGTGATGATCTAAGTTTTTAGTTTATCTTTTTGGAATCCATTCACTTCTCTATTGGTTGATTCAAAATTTTTAGGGCATCTGTTAGTTTAATTTGTTACTTGTTTGGCTGGTCAGAAAGTAATAATATAGTTTTAGATGATTTAATTTAATCCTCGCTAGTGCTTCCAAATCGATGATTAATTATGGAAGATTTGAACCAAAGCTGAATATGATTTTAGATCAGTTTGTTGTGATCCGTGATACCTCCCCGCTAAATTGATTATCAAGTATTGTGAGATCTAATACTTTTGACACTGAGATCTAGCCTTTAGAATTTAGATGCATGTTTTCTGGTTGTAGAATTTTCTCTTCAAAAATACTTAGACTAATTTTAGGGATTTATTTTAATCAATTGAACCTGTCCGATATTGAAGATTACCATTATCGTGAGTTTGGAAGTGAATATGATTCTACAGTAGCTCAGTGGTAAATAATAAGATATCGGTTATAGTATTTGAATGATGCAGTTCCGATGGAGCTTAAATAGATTTTATTTTGAATCTCTTGAGTATTGGAATTGTAGTTTCGCTAAAGATGTACTTTTAATTTTTTTTTCAATAAAATTTACCAAAAGCAAAAATAATTTACACAGTTTTAT
The DNA here is from genome assembly GCA_035048815.1 of Abelmoschus esculentus. NCBI lineage: Eukaryota > Viridiplantae > Streptophyta > Magnoliopsida > Malvales > Malvaceae > Abelmoschus > Abelmoschus esculentus. Next base: position 236,813 of record JAUCBN010000061.1, on the reverse strand, counting down.
TCAAACATATGACAATAGTTTTTGTAATTAGTTTTTTAAAAAATGTAGTTCATTTTTTTGAGTTTATTTTTCAGAAACAGTTTTTAATGAAACAGACAGACCCTTATAGTCATCAAAGTTGTCTTCTGACATTGTGAGAGTTCAGTAGGAATGGAGATGAAGTCGAAGTAACTACTAATACTGTATGCCACTCAAACGGGGAATGCATTGGATGTGGCCGAGCATATTGCTCGAGAAGCTGAGCGACGAGCCTGCAGCGTCGTGATTCATTCAACCGATGAATATGATGCCGTAAAATAGTCTACACATTCTTCTTTTCTTTTTTATTTTTCCGATTCAAAAGTATTTGCTATCAGTTAGTTACTTTATACTGTTTTACAGAACTCGTTGCCTACAGAGGACTTTCAAACCTTGGGACTACAACTATTATTGAGAGAGATTTGGGAGATGATCAACATCCTTCAGGGTATGGTTCCTAAATAATTTTAAGAATAATATGAAATAACTTGTTGTGATAACAGTTTCTTCTGCAATATTGCTCTTAGCATTCTTAATTTTTTCATTGCTCTGTTTCCTCTAAATAGTTCACTGTTGAATCATCAAAACCAGTTGGAACACAGAACCTGTTGCAAAACTCTCATACAGAAGAAGACATTTGTATAAGGTCCAATGGAAATAAAATGTTGGGCGAGTGCCTAAGATAATCTAGATTTTTAGACATATATATGTGGTTTATACACGATAATCTAGATTTAGGGATTTAAATGTTCATTTGCTAATGGTTAAGTTCTTTGAAAGCTTCAGTTTTTAGTGCCAAGAGTTTATAGAGATGTATCTTGAAAAGTCTTCAAAACTTTGGAAACTGTCTATCGTCATGTTGTAACACCTCAATTTTTTCCTTAATTTAAAAATCAAAATTCCTAATTCGAACCCTAGGATTTGAGGATGTTGATTGAGACTTATTTGCAAATTTTGAAAGTTTGAGAGTTTAATTTTAATTTCTGAAAAGTCCAGAACCTTATTGGCTAATATTACTAATTTTTTTGGTAATGTTTCTTCCTTCTTTCCCGATTCAGACTTTATTTGGGAGATTTAATTTCTCCCTTAACTCGTGCTTAAATCTTAGAATTATTCGTTTCTTATCTGTGTATATCAAATTACGAAATACCCCTTTTCAATCTCTCTGAATTTTTGCTTTGAATCAGTTTTTTTGTGGCTTTGGTTTCTATCTTTGGTAAGTATTCTGGTAAGAGTTCTCCTCATCCTTTCGTTTCTGTTTTGGTGATGTTAGAAGGGTGTTTGAACCGATTTTTAGTGGTGTTGTTTCTTGTTTCAATCGGTTTAGGAGGGAGTTTATTCTTTTGGGTTGTGGTTTTAATGAGTATTGGTTTAAATCAGTTTAAAATCGAACAAGGGAGTGTTCGAATCTGGAGTTTTTAATTCGAATTGAATGAGGGATTATTGGATCGAAAAATCAGAAATTGTGGCCTGGGGAAATCTGGATTTTTTGTGAAAATCCTAGGAAAATCCGTCCGACCCGAAATTCGACCCGACCGATCCGTTGACCCGACTCGTGACCCGGCTGACGTCACTACTAACGTCATATGCTGACATCAACGTTAACTTTTTCAACCCGATTCTACTTTATGTTTTTCGACGTTATGAGTTCATCGGCGCAGTCTGTTTTTCGAAATTCGAACCCTAAGTATCGTTTTTAGGGATTTTAAGTTTGAATGCTTTATCTGGAAATTATTTTTATTGGTTTCTGAATCAATTTCTGTTGGTTCAGGTGACGTGGATTTCGACCTCGAGTAGTTACCTTCTCTTAGATGACCTTTTGTTCATCAGTCTTCGAGACACACTCGTGAGTTTCGATTATTTTTGTTTCGTGTAATTACCGGTTTAGTGGCATAATAGTGTGTCTAATATTTTGTTACTCACAGGGTCTACACCTACTCGATCTTGTGCTAGAGTAGAGTCCAGTAGATGTTACTCTCGATGTTGAGCGCTTTGCTTCAAGTGTGTCTCTCCCGCTACTCTACCGTTTTTCGATGTGTGCAGATTCTGTCATTTTGTATAAGCATATAAATACTTCATTCTGTAAATCTCTGAACATACATCATAATGTCATACTCTGTCATTTAATTACATATTTGATCCTGTTTATTATGCATGCCTCTTGTTAGATTTTAAAGCACGCATCTTGATTCTGTATATGCTCATAACATTGTATCTGGTTGGATTATCTGTACGGTGAAGATTAGTGATATATTCACTGTTGTTCAATGGCTCCACCTATAGGTCGAGTTTCCACTTCTGTTTAGTGGCTCCACCTACGGGTCGAGTTTTCACTTCTGTTGATGTGACGGAGTTAGAGTGTTTCAGGGGAACCTACTTTTATGATGACGTTTCGAGTTGGGTGCATATCATGCATACACTACATTATCTGCATTATTCTGTTCTGCGATCCTGTTTATTTGCACACTAAAGACACATTAGGCTCCCTAGCTTACACCCTCTCAGTTTTCTGTTTCAGATCTCAGACCTAGGCTACTTACGGTACTTGGAGGATTTTGAACTCAGAGCATTTTTACGTATGTTTACTATTTTAGACTTTGGATTTAATATTTTATATTCAGTTAATATTTTATATTGTACCAGACTTTGAACTTGGGAATTTATTCGGACTTTCTGGACTGCTTATATTTAATTAATTTATGGGTTGAACTCGATATTTTTAAATGATGAGTTTTACGGTATTTTTAAATTATTAATTATTTAATAATTTATCAGAAAGTTAAAGTTAATTTTATAAAAACCTTAACTTGCAAAACAATTTTTAATAATGTAAACCCTAACTTGTAATCTAAGAAATTAGGTTAATTTTAGGGGTTATATTTAATGGTATCAGAGCAGGGTTCAACCCTTGGACTGTGAGGTCCAAAATGATTTATGATATGAAAAATGATTCTTTTCAATATTATTTGAAAATTCGGATTCTCGTTTAACTCGTGTTTGAAATTTTCTGAAATAATTTGAATAATACTCCAAGTACCGATTCTAAATTCGGATGCAGTTGAAGCCAAGGTGCAGGTTTTGACGGGGCTAGATGAGACTTCGCTTGGCGTGGGCAAGCCATCGAATGGGATCGATGTGGCTAGGCCAACTAGACGGCCGTCGAAGTGATTCTAGTGTGATGGTCAACACTTCAATTTTGACTGTCCAGAGAGAAGGAGTGCGAGGAAAGCCCACGTTGAAAGGTATGAAAACCAATCAGCATGCTTTTGGTGTAACGGGCCACATAGATCGTATGAATGCAGAGATCGAATCAAGCAGTCCACCAAGGAGAAGGACAAGCCCAAGGATGATGAGGCCTTGAAGCTTGGATCGATGCTGCAAAGTTCTACCAAGGATGAAGGAACTTCCATCATCAAGGTTGGAACGTGGCGACAAAAGTGTTTTCGTTGCGAGGAGCCACATAGATGGTTCGAGTGCCCACATAGAGTCAAGCGGTCCAAGGTACAGGACGAGCCCAATGAGAGTGAGGCTTTGAAGCTTGATCAAGTATGTGAAGTTCCACAATTGGGCAAGGTGGAAGATGCATTGGACTTCGAGGAGAAAGAAGTGGCAATGCAACATGGGGCATCAGACTTCAACACAGAAGAAGGGTCGATGCATTTTAGAGTGACCGCTAGGGAGTTTGTCCCAAAAGAGGTACATCTTGAACACAAAGTTTGTGTTGTTGAGTTTGATTTACCTGGTTTGTTGGGCATAGGGAGCGGAAAACCTAACCCTTCAGACAGAGAACGTTCAAAGGCGGTGTCCAAACCTTTGATTGAGGATCATGTGAATCCAATTCAAGGCAAATACAATAGAGTAACAAGGCGTTCTTGCGAGCGAGATGTATGAGGTGGTTCAATGGGAGATGTTACATGGCGGTGGCGACCGAAGCGAGTGGTCCGTATGGGTGGACTGTAGAACTAATGTTTTGATATAATAATTGAAAAATAGTTTTGGACTAATTTGAAAAGATTTCAAAAATGATTCTTATGTCCAAACTACTTGAAATTATATTTAAGATGTTTTTGAGAAAGTTTGAAAGTGTTTTAAATGATTTAAAGAAACCAAAGAAGTGATTTTTACCCAGGTGTTTCGATACACCTTTAAGGTGTTTCGATACCTATTCATCAATGCCATGTTTTCTAAAGCAAAATCACAGTGGTATCGATACCAGTTCATCAATGCCATGTTTCGATACACCTTTTCACCACTGTGATGTTTGGTTTCGATACCTGTTTCTAAACACCCCCAACGGTCAAAACGTTTTTTTGAAAAACTCCCAACGGCTAGAAGCGGTATCGAGACTGGTATCGATATCAGTTCATAAATGCAGGTCAACTGCACCAGAAGAAAAAATATGCCTTGAAATCAGCTCCAAACGGCTCCAAAACATCCCTAACGGTCATAAATGGCTAGAAGCTCATTTGGGATGATAAAAGCAAGCCTCAAGCATCAAGAGAAGAAGAATGCTTCACTTGTAACAACATTATGATCAATAAATTGTCTTAGTGCTTAATTTCCTATTATTTGGGTAGACAAACACTTGTGAGCTTAATTGTCAATATATGCTCAAGTGTAATTAGGAATTGGGTGAGTTCTTATATTGCAAACATTAGCCTTATTAGAAGGATTAAACAAGTTTGCTAAGTTTTCTCTTATTTGAGTGAATTCATAAAGTTTGGGTTGTGAACTTTGGATGCTTGGTTCGGTTTTGGATCAAGGTTTGTAAGATTATCCCTTTAGCCTTAAAAGGTTGAAATTCGTAGTGAATTTGGGAAATCCTTAGTGGGAAGCTAAGGTAGTGGATGTAGGTGCTTGTTCGAAGGCCGAACCACTCTAAAATCATCGTGTTATTTTTGCTTCCACAACAAATCACCCAAAGTGTTCTTTCTCCATCAAATTGGCAAGTTAATCGGTTATCAATCAAGCTACATCAAGCCCAACAGTTGGTATCAGAGCGAGGCTCAATTGAGAGGGATTAACATCCTATTGAGAAGATCCAGAGAGCTCGACCAATTACCGATCAACCGACAACTCATGGCACAATCCATTGACAAGCCACCTTTCTTTGACGGGTCCAACTACTCCCAATGGAAGATAAGGATGAAGTACTTTATCAACTCAAGAGACTACAAGCTATGGGATATAGTTGAAGACGGACCATTTGTGCCAAAGCGAACAAAGGCGGAATGGAGCGTGGAAGATCGCAAGAAGATGGTGCTTAATTCCAAGGCTTTGCACATTCTTGTTTGTGCATTCCATCCGAGCATCTATGAGAAGATTTCTTCTTGTGAAAGTGCCAAGGAAGTTTGGGACAAGCTCGAAGTTACATACGAGGGAACAAACGAAGTAAAGGAGACCAAGATTGGACTCCTCAACCAAGAGTATGAGAACTTCAAGATGAATCCGGAAGAGGACATAGCAAAGATGTTCGATCGATTCTCCATCATCACCAATGGACTTAGAGGATATGGAGAGATCATTCCGGAGGAGAAGCTTGTTCGTAAGCTCATCTATTCCCTTCCCGAGTCACGGGACTCAAAAAGGACCGCCATCATCGAAGCAAAGAATTTGAAGAATCTTAAGCTTGATGAACTCATGGGGTCACTCCTCACAGATCAAATTATGATGAAAGGAAGAGAAGAGGAGAAGAAGAAGGAAGAGATTAGATTGATAGGGAAGAAAAAGATTCAAGAGCTTGGTGTAAATGTCAACACCATTGCTCTCAAATCCTCCAAGTGCATCCACCTTAAAGATTCAAGTGAGGAGGATAGTGAAGGAGATGAAGAGATTGCCCAACTCTTCATAGAATTTGATCGATTCGTGAGAAACAAAAGTAAAAATTCTTCAAAGCACGAATCAAAGAAGAAGATGAAGGATTCCCACAAGTCTATTATGAAGGGATCATCTTCAAAGAAGAAAGCATATGTGGCTACTTGGAGTGATGGGGACTCCACCGAAAATGAAGAAGCCAACCTATGCTTGATGGCTCTCAATGAAGGGGAGGTAACTTCTAACTCATCTAGTTCAAATTCATATTCATTTGATGAGTTACAAGAAGCCTATGATAAATTGGCTTTTGAATTTAAGATTTCATTTTCTAAAAACAAAAAGATGATTTCGAAGCTTAAATTAGAAAATGATTTGCTTTCAAAAATCAATTTTGAATTTGAAGCAAAATTAAAAGATTTTGAGCTTAAAGTCTCCGATTTACAAAATTTGCTTCAAAAGATGGGAAAAGATCATCAAGTTGTTTTAGATGATCTTAAAAAGGAAAAAGATTTGATTTCCAAAGAACTTTAAAAGAAAAATGATTTGGGAAAATCAAATTTTTACATAAGACAATCTAATACCCCTAGATTTATTGGTGGAAAATGTTTAAGAAGTGGTTGGATCCCAAAAGGACTAATCACTTCAACCAAAAAGGATGAAATTGAAAAATGGATTCCTAAGGGGACTAAAATTTGTGCTACTAACGTTAAAGGATCTAAAGCAATTTGGATACCAAAAATTACTTGATTGTTTTATTGTAGGTGTGATGGAGGTATGAGCATCAAAGTGCAAGATTAAGGGGGAGCTCCACACACACAAGATGGACACTTGAAGAAGGAAGGCTTCACATCCTCCCTTGAGTTCAAGTGTGGTAAAATCTAGTTTTTAGCTTTAATTTTTGTTGATCTTTTGTTTAAACTAGATTATCATATATGTTGGACTAATATCTTATTGATGCCTTGAGTAAGGGGGAGTCTTTTATTTTTCATAAACTAATTTTTGATATTTGATTTTAAAACAATTGATCATTTCAAAATTCTCCTATGTTATGAGCTTTAAAGTTTTTTAAACTTGGTTTGAACCATTTTTGATATAACAAAAAGGGGGAGAATGTTTTAAAAAATTGATTTTTCAAATGGTTTAATGAGTAAAGGGAGCTTAAATGTTTTTGAATCATTATTCTCTTATTCAAATGGTTTATTTCACAAAGGGGGAGAAACTCAAAAATAATTTTTCAAGTTGGTTTTATTATATCAAAAAGGGGGAGATTGTAGAACTAATGTTTTGATATAATAATTGAAAAATAGTTTTGGACTAATTTGAAAAGATTTCAAAAATGGTTCTTATGACCAAACTACTTGAAATTATATTTAAGATGTTTTTGAGAAAGTTTGAAAGTGTTTTAAATGATTTAAAGAAACTAAAGAAGTGATTTTTACCCAGGTGTTTCGATACACCTTCAAGGTGTTTCGATACCTATTCATCAATGCCATGTTTTCTAAGGCAAAATCACACTGGTATCGATACTGGTATTAATACCTTTTCACCACTGCGATGTTTGGTTTCGATACCTGTTTCTAAACACCCCCAACGATCAAAACGTTTTTTGAAAACTCCCAACGGCTAGGAGCGGTACCGATACTGGTATCGATACCAGTTCATAAATGCAGGTCAACGGCTATTTCTCAAAGAGGGTGTTTCGATACCAGCTTTAGGGGTATCGATACCATCTGCACCAGAAGAAGAAATATGCCTTGAAATCAGCTCGAAACGGCTCCAAAACATCCTCAACAGTCATAAACGGCTAGAAGCTCATTTGGGATGATAAAAGCAAGCCTCAAGCATCAAGAGAAGAAGAATGCTTCACTTGTAACAACATTATGATCAAGAAATTGTCTTAGTGCTTAATTTCCTATTATTTGGGTAGACAAACACTTGTGAGCTTAATTGTCAATATATGCTCAAGTGTAATTAGGAATTGGGTGAGTGCTTAGATTGCAAACATTAGCCTTGTTAGAAGGATTAAACAAGTTTGCTAAGTTTTCTCTTATTTGAGTGAATTCCCAAAGTTCGGGTTGTGAACTTTGGATGCTTGGTTCGGTTTTGGATCAAGGTTTGTAAGGTTATCCCTTTAGCCTCAAAAGGTTGAAATTCTTAGTGAATTTGGGAAATCCTCAGTGGGAAGCTAAGGTAGTGGATGTAGGTGCTTGTTCGAAGGCCGAACCACTCTAAAATCATCGTGTTATTTTTGCTTCCACAACAAATCACCCAAAGTGTTCTTTCTCCATCAAATTGGCAAGTTAATCGGTTATCAATCGAGCTACATCAAGCCCAACATGGACGTCCTAGCACGAGTCAGGTACTCTTTATGGGAAGAGTTGTCCTTATGGGGGGACGACCAAGCCCGATTCCGAGTTGGGAGAAAGCTAAGGTGCCAAGGAGGTCCCAGGATCATTTCCAACTTCATTCCGAGATGACGACGAGGGCGTCGCCAAGTTTAGTGGGAGAGAATGTCACGAGCCGCGAGTTAAGGTCCGAGTCATTGGCTCAACGAGCTGCCTAAGAGGTTTGAAGAAGAGAACTGGGCTTGGAAAGACCACCAGACTGGCCTGATCCATGGGATTAATCTAGAAGACTTATCCATCTACCCATGTGAACACTCTATGTGAACATGAGAGATACTTTCCATAGATAGATAGTAATATTTTAGAAATTATGCTTTTGGATAGGATAAGATTGTATCTAGACCGTTGATGTAAATCGATAGTGACCGTCGGATGTAAGGGGACTCAACTATAAATACAGGCCTCCCTACCTCAGTTTGTATCATCCATCTCATTCTATTCCATTGAGTAATAGAAGTCATTCACTCTAAATCTTCTGTAGTGTTCTTGAGTGTTCTTCGCGTTCTTCACAAAGTTCTTCGAAGCCATTCTCATAGTTAGGTTCCGCTTAAAACGACCTTTCGTACTTGAGTGCCTTGGAAGTTTGATCTTTCATAGTGGGATTTCAGGCTGACTTAGTCGTTTGTCTCAAGGACTCGACTAAGGCCGCACGAGTTAGCTGGTTCAAAAGTCTAGCCCCGTGACAATAGCATGTGAGTCTTACTAAGATGGTATTTTGCTTAAACAGGGATATATATTATATATTCCGGTATGGTTTCAGAAAGGTTTGCTGCCTCCCCCTACCTTCATTTCCCCTCATTCTCATTGGATCCGAAACTGGCTGTGCACCTTTTCGCGGATTTGTGGAGGAAAGAGCTGTACAAGCCAATATAGTACAATTGCTCCAACTCTTTTCTTCTTTGGTTGCCGAAACAAGCATAATGACTTTCTATATAAAGATTTGTGGTTGTCTCATTCGCAAAACGATGGTGTACTTTCATAAGCCAGGTGTGGTGGGTTTTACGCTACCTTCTCTAGGGACCAACCTCAGAAGGTTTACGTGCAACATAAAATGCAGGAACAAAGCCAAAGTATTTGGACTTTACTGTGTGCGGGAGTTGCCGTCTATATCGCAGGGTCTTCAACAAAAATGTCACCCAATGTCATGGTAGCCTTGGAGGAGATTATATCGAAGGAAAGTGGGGCTCCGAGGGAATCGGCGATGAGATGGGTTAAGGTCTGTAGAAAAAGCTGATAAATATCATGTTTAAGCTTGGTCCTGAGGACCCTCAATCCTTCTTGCCTTCATTATGTTGAGAACAAAGAGATCAAAATTGATATGGAATCAATAATTTATTTGTCTTTTTGTGTCTGTTGATTGATATGTATTTTACGTATGGTTACACAAAATTTGTTGATCGGAAAAACGAAAATATATATTTTAAATTCAAACTCATTTAAAAATAGATTTTTGTCAATACTGAATAAAAATATTAAAATTTTATTATAAAAGCGTGTTAAACTTGTTTGAATTCGATTTGTTAATAGTGTGTTCCTTGAACTAGGGTTGTCCAAAACATTTCACCCAAACAATTTTATTTGCTTATTCGATTGAAAATTTAAATATTTTATTTATTTATTTTAATTGAGTTTTTGATTATACGAAAATTCAAAAACTAAAATGTCTTCTGTAATATTGGTTTTAATTGTTGTTATTTTGTGTTTTTTTCTTTTGACTGTCAGTTTCGTATAATTATTTATTATTTTGACTTTTTTATTTAATTTGATCTTTTAGAATGTTTTTAATATTTTGGTATTTTTTTGAAAGTTAATATTGTTATAGGATATACTCTCCTCTATTTTATTATTTTATTATGATTATTATTACTATATATATTATTAATTTTTAACTATTACTATCCTTCATTTAATATTATAATTATTTTTTTGGGTTTATTTTAAAATAATTAAGTTTAATACTACTTATTTTAAAAAAACAATATTATCCAAAAATCCAAAAAAATAATATCAGAAAAATCTAATGTTCAGGTTTTTTAATTATTATCACGATTATAATTTTATTGATCAACAGAATTAAATATCTATTCTTTCTGAATTTGATCTGAATAAAAAAATAATACCGTAACATGAACAATGGTATATTTTAAAAAAATTAATTATAAATTTAAAATTTAATATCCGATCAAAATGCTTAGTGGACTTTCTCATATATTGTTATATCCTTTGATTTTCTAATGAATCTTTCATGATAAAACAATAATACATGTATTTATTTTTGGTGAACAACACTCCAACACTAGAGCTAGAGATGATGAGTATTGATCAAATTGGATCAAGCAATATTTTTTTCATTTGGTTGAATAGAAAAATTCTATTTTATCCTTTGAGCTTTATAGATTTTTAGGGGTATATTTGGTTCGTTTATATTTACGAATAAACTTATTTATAAGTTCGTTTATAGGCTTTTTTTATAAGTTCATTCATAAACTCATTTATGAGTTCATTTATAGGATAAAAATACTTGTAGATGTATTTAAATACAATTTTTTTGTTGTTGCTAAGGATGTTATATAAGTTTATGTTAAAATGCAAGTTTTATTTTGTTGCTTTTGTTTTATTTATTTATTGTTAATTTAGTTACCATTTATGAACATATAAAACATGATCATGAACACTAAACAAATAAATACAAACACCTTCAAAAATAAACAAACAAATATGAACGCAATATTAAAATTTAAACAAACACAAGCTGAATTTAAAAACCTTTAAAAATAAACAAACAAACACGAACATAATCTTATTTGTTTAAACTCAATTCATTTATACCCCAATCTCAATTCATCGCCTAATCATCCCATTTTCTTAATAAGTACGATGCTATGATCCTTTCATATTTGATTTTAGCCTAATTTTTTATATAACAAAAGAGAATTAGGCATACATGCTAAGAGTTGAAGCCAATAACTAAGCAATAGAGATGAGCATGGGTCTAGTCGGGTAGGATTTTTGGTCCACCAACACTTGACTCGAAGATTCATACCCTCCACCTGATTCAATACGATTTTTAAGCTTAAAAATCTGACACGACCCAAATCATTAAAAAAATTAAATTTTAGGGACTTAATTATTAAAAAAATAAAATTTAGGGTTTAATTGTAAAAAATAAATTTTTAATGACTTAATTATAAAAAAAATAATTTTAGTGATCTAATTGTATAAAATATATATAAGGAAAGATTATTATTGTAAATATCTCTAAAAATATATGAAAAAAATTACATTATTAATCATGGGTCGGGTAGGATTTTTTTCACCCTTAACCTGACTCAACCCAAGACCACCTTTGACCCCCCCGACCTAACCCGAACTAGAATTTTTTTATCAAAATATTTGACCCGATCGGATCTGGTTGAGTCGGAACCCGTCGAATTCGGATTCCGTACCCATCTCTATTGTACAATCATTATAAACTATAACCAAAATCTCATCAAGAAAAACTATAAAATATGCGAGAATCATACCTACCCGTTACGAACAACTTCGCCATCACATCCACTAGGTGATTGCATTCGTGAAAAGCATGAGTCAATGAAATCGACCAATTGTGCTTGACTAAAGAGTCGATGTGTCGGAGTAGTATCCTACTCCCCAACAATAAAGGTAGCAGGAGCATATTTTAAGCCTTCATAAACTACCCATAACTCAACTTCTAGACTACAACATTTACCAATAAACTTTTAGAAACCAATAATTATCCACCTACCATGTTCATCTCTAACAAATCCCCACAACCAGGATTTAAGGTTTGGGGACAAAACGTAAATGTTTAGAAGTAGATGGTAAATTCATAAAGTCTACTTTTTAAAAAATTTAAATATAAGAACAAAAATAAAAAAAATTATTTGAAGGTGAAGAGAGGACTAAAGTGTGGCTTCGTCCCTACCAACAACCCATCCTACACCATCCACACTATTTTACTAGGAGGAAACCATGATAAAGCTATTTGTTGTACATTAGACCCTATGTGTGGTTGTGAATTTCTTGAAGCAAAAGCTTTGTAAATCTCCAAAAATAGTCCCATAAGCCTTATGTCACGGGCATACCGTCCCATCCCGGATCGGTATGTCGTGCGACACTTAAAAAGAAACACATCCAAGATAAGTCAGCCTTCAGCACATCTTTTACCAAAGACTAAACATGAAAGTGTTATCTCATTTACTGTCGGGTAACATAATCATCATATATCATATCCCGTAGGGCCTAGTGAACAGTGCATGTGAACCTCTGACTCTCGACTCAAGCGCGATATAGGGCACTTAGGCCCCAAACCGTCCCTAGGGACACACTCTAGAGAGACGTGTCATCCAATTGACCCCAAACCCCGAACACCTCTAAATTAATGCTCAACGAAGGCTTTGGAAAGGTCCTTCCATGATTTAATGTTGTCCTGACTGAGTTGTGTATACCAGCGCATGGAGACCCGATTAAACTCTCTTGAAAATAGTGAATAAAATAATAATAATAATAATAATAATAATAATAACAACAACAACAACAACAACAACAACAATGACTAAATCTGTAGAAAAACAAAATTATGGGGTTAAAATAAAATAAAACAATGAAATTAGTGAACAAATTCAGATAAAACAAAGTTATAATACTAAAAAACATTAAAACATTGACTAAAATTGAAATGGATGTAAACTAGAAGGCCAAAAACAATAAGGATACGAAGCGTAGGGACAACGCATGTAATTTTCCCCTTTTATCGGGTTAACAACAGATTTGGTTCGGATAAACAGGTTGGTGTCGGGTATCCTTGAATGAAACGACATTATTTTGGGTACAGAAGGTCTTGGCCAAAACGACGTCGTGTAGGGATCCCATATATACTTATTTTTTATTCGAATTTCATTATTCTAGTCTCATAATATCCCAGAACCCCTTTCCTTGTATACTGGTTTTCTCTCAACCTTCTTGGTCTCGGTCGCCTGTAGAAGAAAGTTCGCGGCGGTCCACTGCTCGCCAGTGACGACCACCGTCGCCTGCCATGGCGGACCAATCAAAACCATCGTGGTCCTAGTTATGGAGAACCGCTCATTCGACCACATGTTGGGATGGATGAAGAGAATCAACCCCAAAATCAACGGTGTTGATGGGACTGAGTGGAACCCTTTGTCCACCACTGATCCCAACTCAAAAAAGTTCTTCAAGAATCAAGCTCAGTTCGTAGATCCCGATCCAGGACACTCTTTCCAGGCTATAAGGGAGCATATTTTCGGATCTAACGACACATCTACCAATCCTCCGCCCATGAATGGCTTTGCTCAACAAGCTTACTCCATGGACCACTTGACTAATATGTCCATGTCTCAGAGCGTTATGAATGGATTTGAACCGAAAATGGTCGCTGTTTACAAAGCTTTGGTCTTGGAATTCGCCGTTTTTGATCGGTGATATGAACATCTCCCCTTCCTTGTTTTTGGATTTTGAATTTTAAAATTTAATTTTGATTGAAATTTATAAACCAATTGGTTCGCCTCTGTGCCTTCATCCGCGCAACCGAATCATCTCTACATCCACTCAACAATTTCTGCTGGAGCGACGAGTAACATTCTGTCACTCCTGATAAAAGGTTATCCCCAAAGGACCATCTTCGATAACCTTGACGATGCCGGAATATCCTGGGGAATATACTACCAGAATTGATAACTCCGCAAAAAGGCTATATTTCAGGCCTTTTTACTTAAGTTATTTATTGTTCTTAGGCTCACATAGGTTCATTTAGTTGCATTTAGACTCATATCATTGCATGTAGTTTTTTAGTTATGCCTTGACATTTTTATATGGCAATGGGTGCTATTTCATGAGAAAGGTAGTTCTTTTCAATTATGTTGTGCAGGTAAAGGAAAAATGGAAGTTAAGGCAATTTTTCATGGCATTCGTAGAAGGACAACGATGGGAAAATGCCATGGTAAAGTTGCAGGACTCCTATGTTGAGCTAGACGACAAGAAGATATTTTGATAAGAGTGTCAGCTGGTGTCATTACAACCGACCGGGACCATTGCAGCCTGGCCACAGCCACCTCAGTAGGGGACTACAGCCAATATCGCTGGACCACGAGCCACCTCAGTAGGGGATCACTGTCACCACTGCCAGCTCTGCAGAAATGCCATCACATGAAAGGGGGCAAGAATGGAATTTTCATATCTTTTAGGGTTTTTCACCCCTTTTAACGGCATGGTGACCTACAAGAAAAAAAGAGGCCTTTTTGAGGAACAAAAACACAGAAAAAGAGGCACCTTTGGAGTGGTTTGCGGCGGTGGAAAGCTCTCACCTTTCTCCTCCAAACTCCGGCCGAAGGGATCTTCGTTGATAGAGCCTAAAGGGAATGGTGTGCTAGGCACCCGAAAGGGGCTAGCACACCAAGGCGTCTCGTGGTGGTTGAAGAGCCTGAGACCTGTGCACATCGAGGGTGTCTTCTAGTCCTCATTCTTTTGCTTTATTTTCCATATTTTCATGAGGATGATTGTTGAATGTTTAAGATTTATGTAGATGATATCTCTTAACATTTCGCACCACCATGTGAGCTTTGTTTAGGTGGTTAAACTTATGGATGATTATCTTTTGCTTTTATTTAATATATTGTCTTCTAAGTGTTTGTATATTTGCTTTGCTCATTGTTGATAATCATTTAGGCATTGTAAGAGGCAGGAAAGTGTTCAGTGTTTAGGTGCATGCTAGATCACTCGAAAGAGGCGTAGCTATAGATCCTTAGATCATCCGAAAGGAGCTAAGGGAGGATCTACGTGAGCAATGGGTTCTAGACTACAAATAGAGCCTAGTTGGATCCTAGAGCACTCGAAAGAGGCGTAGGTGAAGGCTTCAACGACTAAAAGGAGTGTGCTTTGTCGATAGGCTAGTGCTACCTGCGTGACAGGCGGATGTCGTGGCATTTTAGTTTGTTAGGTTCCTATGTCTCGAAAGAGCGGGAACACTTTAGAAACCTCTGTCGAGTAGATATACACCGTAAAAGCTATATGTTAGGAAGGAGTGTAGGGTAAGAAGTCCTAGGATCTTCCACCAATCATTCCCAAGAGAGTTCGTCAATAGAGAGTTAGTACAACATATTGTTAAACGTGTTCTTGTATCCTGCATTTGCCTCCGCATTTACAAACTGCTTTCTTTGTTTACTTGTTCCCCTGTAGTCACACTACTATATTTTCCACACACCATTTCCATACATCTACCCTGCCATCACCATCCATATCATTTTGCCTTGGTATATTTTAGTTACTTGCATTCTAAAATTGTCATAGCATTTTATCATTTCACCTACACCGTACATATCCATTTTCATCTGTCTATATCTTTATCTTTATTTTCCTTTTTAGTTAGTGACACCTTTTTGCCTTGACAATATTGACTTACTGGTTACCTCAGTCCTCGTGGGAACGATACTCACCCACCTTTTATTACTTGTACGACTGTGTATACTTGCACACACGTGTTCGCATAATTTATAGCACTACATAGTCGAACACCAAGAACATTAGTTCTACAATTTATATTTGTTTAGATTTTGTCCGTATGGGGTGACCTTCAATAGGCATGCCAAGGAAGGGAAGCTACCGAGGTACGTTGTGGTGGAACAACGTTACATGGACACTAAGCTGGATCCGTCCAACGAAGACAATCCGTCTCACGATGTGTATCGAGGACAAATTGTAGAACTAATGTTTTGATATAATAATTGAAAAATAGTTTGGACTAATTTGAAAATACTTCAAAAATGTTTCTTATGTCCAAACTACTTGAAAATATATTTAAGATGTTTTTGAGAGATTTTAAATATGTTTTAAATGATTTAAAGAAACCAAAGAAGGGTTTTTAACCCAGGTGTTTCGATACCTGTTTGGTTTCGATAGTTGGTATCGATACCCTTTCACCACTGTGATGTTTGGTTTCGATACCGGTTTCTAAACACCCCCAAAGGTCATAAACGATTTTATGAAAAAACCCAACGGCTAGGAGCGGTATCGATACCTGTTCATAAATGCAGGTCAACGGCTATTTCCCAACAAGAATGTTTCGATACCGTTTTCAGGGGTATCGATGCCTCCCTGCACCAGAAGAAGAAATATGCCTTGAAATCAGCTCCAAACGACTCCAAAACATCTCCAACGGCTATAAACGGCTAGATCATGATTTGGGATGATAAAAGCAAGCTTCAAGCATCAAGAGAAGACGAATGCTTCATTGTAAACAAATATATGATCAAAGATTTGTCTTAGTGGTTAAATTCCTATTAATTGGGTAGACAAACACTTGTGAGCTCAATTGTCAATATATGCTCAAGTGTAATTAGGATTGGGTGAGTGCTTAGATTGCAAACATTAGCCTTGTTAGAAGGATTAAACAAGTTTGCTAAGTTTCTCGTGTTTGAGTGAATTTCCAAAGTTCGGGTTATGAACTTTGGATGCTAGATTCGGGTTTGAGTCTAGGATTGTAAGGTTATCCCTTTGTTCCTCAAAAGGTTGAATTTTTAGTGAATTTGGGAAATCCTTAGTGGGAAGCTAAGTAGTGGATGTAGGTGCTTGTTCGAAGGCCGAACCACTCTAAAATCATTGTGTTATTTTTGTTTCCACAACAAACCACCCAAATTACCACTTCTCCACCACTTGGCGTGTTTAATCGGTTATTCATCGAGCCACATCAAGCCCAACAATTGGTATCAGAGCGAGGCTCAATCGAGAAGGATTAACATCCTATTGAAAAGATCCGGTGAGCTCGACCAATTACCGATCAACTGACAACTCATGGCGCAATCCATTGACAAGCCACCTTTCTTTGACGGGTCCAACTACTCCCAATGGAAGATAAGGATGAAGTACTTCATCAACTCAAGAGACTACAAGCTATGGGATATAGTTGAAGACGGACCATTTGTGCCAAAGGGAATAAAGGCGGAATGGAGTGTGGAAGATCGCAAGAAGATGGTGCTTAATTCCAAGGCTTTGCACATTCTTGTTTGTGCATTCCATCCGAGCATCTATGAGAAGATATCTTCTTGTGAAAGTGCCAAGGAAGTTTGGGACAAGCTCGAAGTTACATACGAGGGAACAAACGAAGTAAAGGAGACCAAGATTGGACTCCTCAACCAAGAGTATGAGAACTTCAAGATGAATCCGGAAGAGGACATAGCAAAGATGTTCGATCGATTCTCCATCATCACCAATGGACTTAGAGGATATGGAGAGATCATTCCGGAGGAGAAGCTTGTTCGTAAGCTCATCTATTCCCTTCCCGAGTCACGGGACTCAAAAAGGACCGCCATCATCGAAGCAAAGAATTTGAAGACTCTCAAGCTTGATGAACTCATGGGGTCACTCTTCACACATCAAATTATGATGAAAGGAAGAGAAGAGGAGAAGAAGAAGGAAGAGATTAGATTGATGGGGAAGAAGAAGGTTCAAGATCTTGGTGTAAATGTCAACACCATTGCTCTCAAATCCTCCAAGTGCATCCACCTTAAAGATTCAAGTGAGGGGGATAGTGAAGGAGATGAATAGCTTTCCCAACTCTTCATAGACTTCGATCGATTCGTGAGGAACAAAAGTAAGAAATCCTCAAAGCACGAATCAAAGAAGAAGATGAAGGACTCCTATAAGTCTATTATGAAGGGATCATCTTCAAAGAAGAAGGCATATGTGGCTACTTGGAGTGATGGGGACTCCACCGAAAATGAAGAAGCCATGGCCCTCAATGAGGGGGAGGTAGCTTCTAACTCTCAAAATTTAAATTCTTATTCATTTGATGAGTTGCAAAAAGCTTATGATAAATTGGTTTTTGATTTCAAAATTACATTTTCAAAGAAAAAGAAATTGATTTCAAAGTTGAAAATTGAAAATGATTTACTTTTGAAAACCAATTTGGAATTTGAAGCAAAATTAAAAGATTTTGAGCTTAAAGTTTTCGATTTAAAAAATTTGCTTCAAAAGATTAAAAAAGATCATCAAATTGTTTTAGATGATCTTAAAAAGAAAAAGGATTTGATTTCCAAAGAACTTCAAAAGAAAAATGATTTGGGAAAATCAAATTTTTACATAAGACAATCTAGTGCCCCTAGATTTATTGGTGGAAAATGTTTTAGAAGTGTTTGGGTCCCAAAAGAACTAATCACTTCAACCAAAAAGGATGAATTGAAAAATGGATTCCTAAGGGGACTAAAATTTGTACTACTAACGTTAAAGGATCCAAAGCAATTTGGATACCAAAAATTACTTGATTGTCTTATTGTAGGTGTGATGGAGGTATGAGCATCAAAGTGCAAGATTAAGGGGGAGCTCCATACACACAAGAATGACACTTGGAGAAGGAAGGCTTCACATCCTCCTTTGAGTTCAAGTGTGGTAAAATCTAGTTTTAGCTTTAATTTTGTTTATCTTTTGTTTAAACTAGATTATCATAATTGTTGGACTAACACTTAGTGATGCCTTGAGTAAGGGGGAGTCTTTTTTTTATAAACTAATTTTTTGATATTTGATTTTAAAACAATTGACCTTTTCAAAATTCTCCTATGTTATGAGCTTTAAAGTTTTTCAAACTTGTTTTGAACCATTTTTGATATAACAAAAAGGGGGAGAATGTTGTGAAAAATTGATTTTTCAAATGATTTAATGAGTAAGGGGGAGCTAAAATATTTTTGAATCATTATTCTCTTATTCAAATGGTTTATTTCACAAAGGGGGAGAAACTCAAAAACAATTTTTCAAGTTGGTTATATTATATCAAAAAGGGGAGATTATAGAACTAATGTTTTGATATAATAATTGAAAAATAGTTTTGGATTAATTTGAAAATACTTCAAAAATGTTTCTTATGTCCAAACTACTTGAAAATATATTTAAGATGTTTTTGAGAGATTTTAAATATGTTTTAAATGATTTAAAGAAACCAAAGAAGGGTTTTTAATCCAGGTGTTTCGATACACCTTCAAGGTGTTTCGATTCCTGTTCTTCAATGACATGTTTTGAAAGGAGAAATCACAGTGTTATCGATACTGGTATCGATACCCTTTTACCACTGTGATGTTTGGTTTCGATACCGGTTTCTAAACACCCCTAACGCTCATAAACGATTTTATAAAAAAAACCAACGGCTAGGAGCGGTATCGATACTGGTATCGATACCTGTTCATAAATACAGGTCAACGGCTATTTCCCAACAAGGATGTTTCCATACCGTTTTCAGGGGTATCGATACCTCCTGCACCAGAAGAAGAAATATGCCTTGAAATCAGCTCCAAACGGCTCCAAAACATCTCCAACGGCTATAAACGGCTAGATCATGATTTGAGATGATAAAAGCAAACCTCAAGCATCAAGAGAAGACGAATGCTTCATTGTAAACAACAGTATGATCAAAGATTTGTCTTAGTGCTTAAATTCCTATTAGTTGGGTAGATAAACACTTGTGAGCTCAATTGTTAATATATGCTCAAGTGTAATTAGGTATATATTTATATATATGATACAACATTTAAATTAAATTTACATCGCAAATAAGTACCTAAAATATACCAACTTTTTTATTTAGATACTTAAAGTATTTTTTTATCAAAATAAGTACATAAAGTATACTTTAAGTATATATTTATAATATAAGCTAATGCAAAATAATTTTTTATTTCCTACATTTATTATATATTATAATTGCCAAGTTGACAATTAACACTAAAATTGAACAAAATTAAAATAAATATTAGCATGTTCAACTAAAAACTAAAAATTAATAATATAAGGACTTAATTTTAAATATATATATCTATAACTTAAAATTTTAAATTTCATAGTATTATAGATAACTTTCACATATTGAAACTTATAATAAACTAGAGTTCTATGTACACGGAAAAAGGAATATCACCTACATATTTCATACAAAAGGAGAAATAATGAGGATAGGAAACTTGAGAAATGAACTTCACTTTTTTGTAATATTTATACTATGTTAATAATTGTTTTTTAAAATATATAATTGATATGGTATTTGCGAAATTTACTCGAGTGACAGAATAGATCGAGGGAAATAAGAACGATTGTCCTTTTTGAAAATTTAAAATTCATATAATTTAGAAGTTATATATATAGTTTTATTAAAAATCGTCATAAAATTTTATAAATTCACCTTTTAAAATTTATACATTTTTCTTTAATATAAAATTGTGCGTCCGTCTACGTTGAGTGTTACAATCATTTGTCCCTTGTCATCATCGTCAGAACAGAAATTGAAACCTTTGTTTATTAGAGAAGCAGGTTATGATGATGAGCCTTTTCTTAACCAAAGCCAACGTTGTTGTTTGGCTGATAGGTGGAAACAAAGAGAGAGTTAGGTTTATATTTATCTTTGACTCAATCACTAAAGACATGCCAAATTGGTCCTCACAATTTAAAATTTTATGTAGGATCAATAAATTCGATAATGATATATAATCATAAAATTTTAAATGTGTCATCATCTGATTTGTTGATGTAGTACGGATTACCATATTTTTTTTATCGTTTTACAGTTCATGGTGGAAATGACAGACCTTTTCCTACCTCTAAATTTGAGCATTCCTCTATTCCAACCACCATGAAGAAGGTTTTCAACCTCAGCACTCCATTCCTCACCAAAAGGGACGAATGGGCGGCCACGTTTAAGTACATTCTACAAACTCGGACTCAACCTAGAACGGATTGTCTGGGTTAGTTATCTTCTCCTCTACTCAGACTTATTTCTCAGTGTTCACTTCCTTCCGGTCTATTTAAACCGAAGAAGAAACGTTCAATTAAATTGAGTCAAGTAGAGTTAAAAAGTTTTGAGTTACTTAATTTAACGCGTCATATTTTATAACTTAAATTTTATTTTAAAAATTTTAAATCGAGTTTGTAACGCCCCAAAAATGGGCTTAGAAGCTAGTGAGTCGGTTTAGCCTAGTTCGGGATTAAATACTTAAAAATTAGTTTTTAATCAAAATAAATTGAGGAAAAATATCCTAAAATTCTTATTTAACATATATTTGACTTTGGTCAAATTAATTTTGAAAATTTACCTTTAAATCCCTAGGATTTAGAAATTGGTGACCATTTTGTAAAAATTGAAAACTTCGAGGACAATTTTATAAAACAAGCCAAAACCTTGAATCTTTAAGGGGCTTTGATCCAATTATAATCCTAGCAGGTCTAGGCTTTCCAAATTTTAATTAATTAAACTCAAAACCTATTTTAAATTAAATAACTTAATTAAACCTAATTTTAAACTCTTAAAACCCTTTTTAATTAACCTAAATATCACATATTTTTCTAATTTTCGTTTTCCCTCTTTGGAGGCAGCCGCTCATCAAGTTTTCAAGGTAAAAACTCATTCTTTTTCAATTAAATTCGTTTCTAATAATTATAATAACTTTTCTTCTTTAAATTTTCTTGTTTTCTCATCGTTTTCTCGTTTTAAAACCTAGAAAGCGATTGGATCAGTTTTGGAGGTGAGATTTCATTAATCCTCTAGAACAATAAAGTTCTTTACTGAAATTCCCAAGTTATTGGCTTGGAGTTTTTGTTTTAATTCTTTAATTTCATAAAAATCGGTTTTTTGACTAAAAATCCCAATTTTCGTTCAAGGATTTTGATCCGCTGTTTTTGAATCCTAAATTCATGATTTTGAATGTATTATAATGTTTATAACATGTTTTAAACATATATAATCCCGGACTATAGGTTTAGGAGAAGTTTGGTAGTTTTCGGAAAGTTTTCGGTTATGGTTTTGATAGGTTTTAAGGGCTGTTGAGTGGGGGTTCGACTCGTGGTTTGTTTTATGAGATTAAGAGCACTAAATCCTTAGTTTTTGATGGTTGAAACAGGACAAGAATTTGGTGATCACGTTTGAAGAAGTTTTGGATCGAATCGGTGACTTGTCGGACAAGAAACGGTTATTGGTGAGTGGATTATGAGGGCTGCCGATTTGGCATGTTTTTAAATGTGTTTTCAAAGGTTTGGGTGTGTAGGGAAGGTGTGAAAAACCTCCCTATACTCGGAAGTAAGTTTTAAGTATTGCTTTCTTAAAGGTTCCCATATTATACCTTGTTTTTACAACGTTATTTGTCATGCTCTTGTTATGTTGTGCATATGTGATTATGCATGTATATAAATGCTCATGAAACTGTTTTTAAATAGATTTTATAAGCATTCGATGTTCCCACGGTTTTTTTTTGAAAATAAGATAAAAGTGGTTTTATCGGGTTTTGCAAGTGATGCGTGAAAAGTGGGATACATTTGATTTGAATTCTGTTTTTGAATTAAGTTTTAAGCATTGATTTTTGAGAATATATTGGCTAGTTAAGTGATGAACCTTATGGGATAAGTTGATCGATCAATAGGGTCTAGAGTGCACTATAAACATTCAAAAGTCGTACGTGTATAAATTCCTTGTGTGTTGCATTTTGCCTTTTATTCTAATGCTATGTGATGGGAGTAGTACTGTCACATACGGGTTGATCGGAGTAGTACTGTCACCGGATACCAAGGTGAGATAATTCATGTTAAGAGTAGTATCAACATGCGCATGCTCTGGGAGTAGGACTAACATGCGGTTGCCCGTTTATCCTAACGATTTGGAGTAGTACAAATCGGATCACTAGCACCAATAAATGTTTTTACTTTTTAAAGGTAAGTGTCATGGTTTTTACTTGTTGCATATGAGATTATGCATGCGAGGTATTATGCATTAGTATGCATGTGATATGAGCATTGCTATGTTGTTAGCATGTAAGACTTGGGTTTTATGCATTGGTATGCATGTGATTATAACATTGCTATGTTGATAGCATGTAAGACTTGAGCTTGTGCATTGAGATGCACGTGTAAGCATTGTTATGTCAGTAGCATGTAAGACTTGTGTTTTAGCTTTTAAAGCATGTGATTTCAAAGTGGGTTTTACTAAATTTAATGATGGCATTGTTAGCCATGATTTGATGACACTTACTGAGTTTTAAAAGTGGCGTTGTTAGCCATGTTTGTTTTGTTTTATAAAGAGCATGACATGTTTTTAAATTGATAAAATTGGTTTAGTATGGGCTACATTGCAAGGTGTTTTTATACTTGTTTTTATTCACTCACTAAGCTTATGCTTACCCTCTCATTTACCTTGCAATGCAGAGTAAATAATGTTGAGGCAACGAAGGGAAGCAAGGATCCAGGTAACCGCCAAGTGAAAGCTCAGGTATGTCTTTATAACATTAGTAGTAGTGAGAGAGCAATGGGGATGGGTTATCATGTTAAGATTATTGATATGATGATAAGACTTATTGTAGTCGTATGCTTATATATATTCGATGTTTATCAACATTGTTATTGCTTAAGATATGGCTTAGTGAATCTATTTGTTTTTGGATATTCTGACTTGAATACTATAAATGATACACTTTTATGTTAACGAGGTATTTTGAGATCTATTACAGGTTACTTTTAAAGTATGATATACCATGCTTGTTATTGTTGATGTATGCTTAAATTATGTGTTTTGCGTGTGGAATTAGGTGACTTTGCATCTAGGGATGATATTCGAAGTGTGGATTACGCCTATAGGGTCTTGTATGCATCTAGAGAACCTTACTTGTTCGGTTAAATTAGGACTCACTTCACATCTCTTTCCGCTGCAAATGAACTTATTCATTACATGAACATGTAGGATCTAATTAAAGCATTTAGAAAAGATAAAAGATAATTTTTTTAGGGTTGTTTATCGGGGCGAGTCTCCGGATTAACCTCGATATTCCCCGTGTAGCTCGTTCGAGTCGGGTGGCGTCTAGACCAGGTCGAGGGGGTTACAGAGTTTTTGAGTTTTTATATAAATTTAATTGTAATTATTTATCATGTTATAGTATAATTTGATTATAACTTAAACAACTTTCTCTAATCATATAAGATATGCATATACATTATACATATAAAAAAAATTGAGAGACTCAATTCAAACTTAAAAATTAATCTGTAAATTAATAAAAGTTTTGAGTTATTTGAATTTTTATTTTACAACTCAAATTTTATTTGAATTTTTTTGAGTCAAATCAAGACATATTAAGATTATTTACCTGAAAATTGAATCGAAAATTTTATTTTTTTTCTCTCAAAATAAGTGGAGTTTTAATCCCGTATTTGATTAAGTTATACATCAAAAAAATATATAAATTAGATTTAACCTTTTAATGATCTGAGTTGGTATCTAGTAAAGTCAACTCGAACTGAAATTTTTTAAATAAAATTTAAATTATAAAATATGACGTGTCAATTTGAATAATTCAAAAGATTTTTATTTAACTTGACTTTACTCGATTAAACGTTTACCCTAGATATGTTTATATTCACACTTCCAGAAAAATCTATTCAACGTCCATCATCACACCTAAATTATATTCATTAGCATTAAGTACTATTGGACCACCTACATTTGTTAAACTATAAATTGTATAAATTCATTTAAGAATTTATCGAAAATTATTATATATAAACTAATCTTTAGAAACGACCACTTATGTAATATAAATAAATATTTAAATATTTTCAATTTTTTTCTCTATAGAATCTAAAAAATATTTAACTTATAATCTTTTGAAACGACCATTTATGTTATAAAAACTATTATGCTTTTAGAAACATCATATTTCATAAAAAAAATATATTCATTAATATATATTTATTTTATTTAATTTTCTTTCATCAACGTAAAAATTAAAGTATAAAAATGGCATATTTTAAGATTAATTCCTAGATATATTTTTTTTAAATTAATCTTTATTTTATTTCTAATTTTTAAAAAAGGTAGGAGTAGTAGTACCAATTTATGGCATTATGACCATATACCTCGATAACAATTTAAACATTTATAATTAGGTTGAAAAAAACATTTTAATTATTGGCTTTTGAACCTAATTATACAACTTAATATTAAATTTTTAGCTTTTTACTCGGTTAAAATTCGAACCGGTTCAATGTAAAGCCCATTTAGATATGCACGCTTTAAATCCAATAAAATAACCACAAAATGATATTAAATCAAATTTTACGAGTTCAAACCTTGAATTATTTTTTTTTTTCAAACTAATTATAAAGCTTAATATTAATGATTTACTCGTTTAAAATTCTAATAAATTCACTATAAAGCCGATTTAGATATGAACGCTGTAAACCAAACAAAACGATCGCAAAATCATTTTAAATAAAATTTTATGAGTTCAAATAATTAATTATAGGCTTTTGAACCTAATTGTACAACTTAAGCTAAATTTTTTTAGCTTTTTACTCGTTTAAAATTGAATCAATTCACTATATAGCCCAATTAGACATGCATGTTTTAAATCCCATAAAATAACGACAAAATGATATTAAATAAAATTTTATGTGTTCAAATAGTTGATTATTGTCTTTTGAACCTAATTATATAGCTTAATCTCAAAATTTTAGTTTTTTACTCGGTTAAAATTTGAATTGGTTCAAAATAAAGCACATTTAGATATGCACGCTTTAAACCCAATAAAATAACCACAAAATGGTATTAAATCAAATTTTACGAGTTCAAACACCGAATTATGTTTTTTACAACCTAATTATAAATCTTAATATTAATTTTTTAACTTTTACTCGTTTAAAATTCGAACGGGTTCACTATAAAGCCAATTTAGATATGAACGCTTTAAACCAAAAAAAAAAAACGATCGCAAAATCATTTTAAATAAAATTTTATGAGTTCAAATAGTTAATTATAGGTTTTTGAACTTGATTGTACAACTTAAGCTCAATTTTTTTTAGCTTTTTACTTGTTTAAAATCGAATCGGTTCACTATAAAGCCCAATTAGACATGCACTCTTTAAATCCCATAAAATAACGACAAAATGATATTAAATAAAATTTTATGTGTTCAAATAGTTAATTATTGGATTTTGAACCTAATTATATAGCTTAATATCAAATTTTTAGCTTTTTACTCGGTTAAAATTTGAACTAAAGCTCAAATTTTTTAGCTTTTTACTCGTTTAAAATCGAATTGGTTCACTATAAGGCCCAATTAGACATGCACGCTTTAAACCCCATAAAATAACGACAAAATGATATTAAATATAATTTTATTTGTTCAAATAGTTAATTATTGGCTTTTGAACCTAATTATATAGCTTAATCTCAAATTTTTAGCTTTTTACTCGATTAAAATCTAAATTTAAGCTCAATTTTTTTAGCTTTTTACTCGTTTAAAATCTAATCGGTTCACTATAAAGCCCAATTACAAATGCATGCTTTAAATCCCATAAAATAACGACAAAATGATATTAAATATAATTTTATGTGTTCAAATAGTTATTTATTATCTTTTGAACCTAATTATATAGATTAATCTCAAATTTTTAGCTTTTTACTCGGTTAAAATTTGAATTGGTTCAAAATAAAGCCCATTTAGATATTCACGCTTTAAACCCAATAAAATAACCATAAAATGATATTAGATAAAATTTTATGAGCTAAATTACTGAATTATGGTATTTTGAACCTAATTATACAGGTTAATCTCAAATATTTAGCTTTTTACTCGTTTAAAATTGGAACCTATTCAATGTAAAGCCTATTTAGACACGCACGCTTTAAAACCAATAAAATAACCACAAAATGGTATTAAATAAAATCTTATGAGTTCAAATAGTGAATTATGGTTTTTCAAACCTAATTATAAAGCTTAATATTAAATTTTTAACTTTTTACTCGATTAAAATTCGAACGGGTTCAGTATAAAGCTAAATTAGATATGCACGCTTTAAACCAAACAAAAAGATCGCAAAATGATATTAAATCAAACTTTTTGAGTTCAAATAATTAATTTTATGCTTTTAAACCTAATTGTACAACTTAATCTTGATTTTTTTAGCTTTTTACTCGTTTAAAATTCGAACATTTTCACTATAAAGCTCAATTAGACATGTACGCTTTTAATCCCATAAAATAACTAGAAAATGATATTAAATTAAATTTTATGCGTTCGAATAGTTAATTATTGCTTTTTGAACCTAATTATACAATTTAATCTTAAATTTTTAACTTTTTACTCGGTTAAAATTCAAACCGGTATTTTTTTCTCTTCAAAATTTTCCTTCCTCTCCTCTTTCTCCAAACCTTTTACCCTAACTTTTGTTTTCCTTCCTTCAGCCGCATCCCCCTTTCTCTTCACGTTTTCTTGCATCGCAACCCTCTTCTTCTTCCTTCCTTGGCTGGCCGGAGTCAAGCATTCCCTCCTACGACAACAACACCCGGCGTTACACCAGCTCCCTCCATTGATAAAAAGCATCACCGACAAGAGTAAAACTTGGCAAACCATGTTTTCGACCACAACCTTCACCAGAACCAGCATCCATGTCGAACCAACTTTAGCCGCCTCTACCAGAGAACAAGAAAGTGGTTGTTGCAGTCCCCCATCCCTACCTTTGTTGAGAAGAGAATCACAGAATCCATCCGCATTATTATCATCGAGGTTTGATATCCTTTCCTTACTCTTGTTTTTCAAACATTTTTCATAGTCCTTTGACCAGATTCACCTTATTATTTTGTTTCACGCTGTCTACGGGTTTTCTACCGAGTTCACAAGAGTGGCCGCTGATCATAAGGGTCCTTCTTGCAACGTCGATTTATTTGACTTTTATGTTTTACTTCATCCACCGTCCCCGGCGCCTGTCCCCCAGTTGCTCTCAGTTGTCGACGACCATCTTATCACAAGATCGCTTGCTCACCGGTGACGGCTTCTTGTTCAGTACCAGTTTTGCATCTATTTTCTTGGTATACAAGAAGCAGACTTACCTAGTCTCCTCGCTGTTCTTGCTTCTCCAGTTTGGTACCAATCACTTGTTGGAGTTTATGGTTCTTAAGAACCAGTTGCACCACTGTTTCCTTTATTTTCTTTACTTGTTTTTACCGGTTTTACAGTCCTCTTGTTTTCACCAGTTGCACCACTGCTTCTCCCGGAATTGAGGCTTGGATCCAATCACCGTCCTTTTTTCCAAGGTTCGTCTTGTTCACCATGCTTTTTATTATTTTTCACGTCTTTAATTTACTAATGCTTATTATTATTATTATTATTATTATTATTATTTTTGCATGGTTAGTCGTTTCTAGAGTTTTACTATACTGCTTTCAACGTCTTCATACAAATCCACCAACTTTATTACCGTTTAATTTACGCTTTAATATTTTAATCATTCAAATCTTCTTTTTCATGTTTATTCTCATCGAATTTTGGATCAATCCATCCGGAACAACACACAATTCAGATTACCAATCTCTTTGGCTTCGTCACTACTTTAAATCGTTACAAGGGTACGACCTTTCTCATACTATTATTTTTTATATTTATTTTTTTATCTCAAACCTGATCATGCTCTTATTATTTTTAGTGGTACATCTATAAACCCTTATTCTTGACTTGAGATGTACAGTAGGTTAAAATTGAAATTTATAAAACTTTATCGGCAAGTAATGTGAAAAAGTAGTTTCAAAACCAATTTTACAACTTAAACGGTAAAGTATAATTTTAAAAATAAAATTGTCTGTATAATATTATTAAAATTAAATATCCATAATAATGCATGAAATTTAATAAAAACTCTCAATCCCTAATGATTCCAAAATAACTGAAATATAATCTCTTGTAACTAACATACTGAAAATAATAGTAAAAATAATTGTCCGGTACAGAGCTCTGAGTACCAACTCTTAAGGCTGAATATCTGAAATATAAATAAAAAGGATGAGCTATAAAGCCTAGTGTGTCTCTAAAGTGCAATCACAAATCATATTATCACTCAATTCTCAGTTACAAATATAATATATAAATGTTCGCAGTAATTAACACAATGAATGATGAATGCAATGTCACAGAGAATGCAGTCCCATACTCCGAACGCCAATCACAGTGGTGGCAAAGCCAACCGGTCATAGTGGAGGTAGTTCCCCAGAACCCCTTACCCCTTATTTTGCCAAACACAGTTGTGGTAAAACCACCTTCCTCCGTACAATCCACCCCATGCACCTGTATTGTAATCAATGCAAATGATCTCAAATGTCACATCTCAGATAATCGTATTAAATACGAATCCCACGGTTCAGATAGTCTGATCACAATAACACAAAGAATATCAAGTTCACAGAGACACAATAACAGTTAATCAAATAACACAAATCTAGCACAGGAAGAGAATACACCTCTCGAAGCACAAATACTACTACTGACACGGACGTTTCCCACGATCTGAGTTAGTTCCTGCTCTAGCCGAGTCAGAGCCTATAATAAATTCTATTAATCAATCTTATTCTAAAATAATACTATGCCACTTAAAAGAACTAAAAGAACACATACGTGTATCACGAGCGGTGCTCGTAGGAGTCGATCGAACTCGAGGCGAAGGCGGTGGAGGCAACACGTCCTCTTCAGAGTCGACGTCGTCTGAAAAGATAAATATTCGAATTAAAATCTTAAAACCACTTGCTACAATGACAACTTTAGATGAAACTAGTTAATTTGGTTCAAAACGAAAAACGCGGTTTCACCGACAACACCTAAACAAAATAAAACAAAAGAAGGGTGCACCTAAAAGTGACCACACGAGATAACCCCCACACACTACCACTCACGGAAATCATGAAATTGCTTTGAAAATTTTAATCAATTCCTTACTGTAACAACAAAACATGTGAGGGATTTTCAATTCAATTTTGCTTTACCACTACACCATCTCTTATCCTCACCGAGCAACCCCTAATTAACCATCCAATTATTTAGAGATACCTATTTTGGTCACCCAACTAACGACCTCGTCAATCAGGCCACCCAATTTTAAAACCCTATCTATTTGAGTCACCGCCGTTAAAATTTTAACATAAAAATTAATGGTGATGACGTGGCAGTTAATAGTGGTGACGTGGACGTTAATTAAAATCTGTAAAATTTACCCATGACCTCTTGCTTAGAAAGCGAGAGCTGAACCAATGGGCTAAAGTGGTTTTTTGAAATGAATTATTCACATGTATTATTAAACCGTTTCTTTGTTAGTAAAACCCTAAAATTCATTAAACGAATTATAAAATATTAAAATATATAATAAATAAATCAAAAATAATTAAATATTTATATATTGAATATTCGAATATTAAATATTTTTATTTAATATCATTCGAATTAAAATATTTGAATATTCGAATTAAACTTATTAAATTTTTAAATATTCATTTATTTAATATTCGAATTAAACTTATTAAATTTTTAAATATTTTGACTCAAATTAGAATATTCTAACATTAAATAAAAATCTTTATTATAATATTCAAATATTTTGATATTAAATAAAAATATTCAAATATTAGTCGAATAGAAATCCTATTAATTCCTTTAATAACTTTTAGATTTTACTAAAACAAGAAACGTTTTTAGAAATCCTATTAATTCCTTTAAATATTTAAATATCTAATTTCAGACTTTATATCATAGAACCTACTTTAGCCTAGTGGTTCATCTCTTGCCTAGAAAGTAAGAGGGCACGGGTTTAATCTTCCACAATGGTAGCCTTAACCTCGATATGGTGATGACACGTATAATATTGGGTGATTAATTTTATTTATTAATTTAAATTTAGGATTAAATTAAAATTATAAATAAATTAGAGGGATTAAAATGTGTCCACATCACCACCATTAACTGCCACGTCATCACCGTTAACTTTTTTGTTAAAATTTTAACGGCAGTGATTCAAAGTAGGATTTTAAAGTTGGATGGCCTAATTGACGAGTTCGTTAGTTGAGTAACCAAAATAGGTATCCCCAAATAGTTGGATAGTCACTAGGGTAGTTTACCTTTACTTTAATAATAATAAAAAAGATCTTCAACCACAGGCTCCACCCACCAATTCTCACGCCCACCACCTCTGTTCTTAACTAATCTAAACACTAATTGAACCGAAACAAACAGGGATTCTTACTAAAATTCACCGATGGCCAAGAGAACAACAACAAACCCCCAAAATAAACCTCCAAAATGCAACAACAAGGAAGACGACTAAAAAAAATAGCAGAAAAGTGAGGGAAAGGTAGAGGAGAGGCAAGGAACAAGTCAACCGACTGTCACCAATAAAGGAATATAAATTAAACTCCTTTTAGGTTTAGGATTAGATGGGAACCCCAAAAATACCCTTTAAAAAAAATCCTAATTTAAATCGAATTAGGGTTTCAAAAATTAAAGAATATTAAAAATTAAGTTTTTTTCCTAATTTAATTTCGGGAATGCTAAAAAATCTTTATTATATTTACACACCATTTGTTTTAGTTTTCTTTTATTTCCCTTTATTATTCTCAAATTCATTATCATCTTCAAATTTTCAATATTCTTATGTTTTTTTGAGCACTTATAATTCTCTCGTACCAAACCATTTTTGGGTTCATACCATGGATCCACCATTTTTTGGAATGTCCAATGTTTATAATTTTACTATACCAACCCATTATTGGGTATTTACAATGATCCAACTATTTATTGGTCTCTTCATTCCAACCCATCCTTAGTTCAGTACAATAAACACTTACAACCAACCGTAAAACAAAACATTATGCTCGAGCACATGACAGACAATATTACTTGCAAATTAAAAAAAGGACCACTAATATACATCAAATCTCCATGAACAAATTATATCACAAGAGCAACTAAACCTTTTCAAAAATTTATTATTTCATGCCTACCTATCCCCGTTTTAATGCAATCTTCTTTTAATCTAATCTCAGTATATCATTCCATCTCCAACTCTCAAACAATACAAATTTACAAACTCTGTATAAATCTAAATTTTAATACTTTTACCAATAATCATCTCCAAATCTCCGAACCTTATTTTTACCTTATCACAAAAAATTTAAATTATGTAAAAGTCTTCTCTCAAATCTTTAAAACCTTTCCAAATGTATCTAAAACATATTACTTACTAAACTTTTTTCATATCTCTTTATACATTTTTAGTCATTCATCTCTTTCTTATTTCCTATTTAAAAATCATATCTTTTCTTACCATATACCTTTCTTTTTTGTGCTATTTAATTTTCACATACCTTTCCCATATTCTTTTTTTCACTCTCTTTCCTCCACTTACCTTAATTACAACTTCTCTTTTTACATAACTATTAATAATTTTATTGCCTCTTTTATAACAACCCTTTTATGGGTATTTACCATGCTCCATCCATCTAATGATATATTGACCAATTACATTATTTATGCACAAATCCAATCAAAGGTATCTAAAACAAATCAAACACTTCAAAGATTCGTAATACAAATTATACTTATTCCATCTTTCACAAGAAAAGCTACAACAACGGTCACCAAAATCCATTTTCATATATTTTCTATGTATTCAATTCAAAATATTACACCAAACAACAATATACTCTACCTATATCAAAAATTTCAAAAAAAAAAAATATTCTCAACCAACACCAAAAAACAAAATCTTCAAACTAAAATTAAATATCTTCACCAATTATTATAAAAAATCACCAACTTCTTTCAAAATATCGATATCTCATACTCACCTTTTTATAATACTATTAAATTATACAAAATTAAATTCTCCAACTTTTAAAATAATTCCAAACATACCTAAAAATATTACATATTAGATTTCTTTAATCTCTCTACCTACCTTTTTTTACTTTTCATCTCTTCATTATTTCCTAATTCAAAATCATATACCTTATTATCATATACCTTTCTTTTCTACGCTAATTAATTTCTACATATCTTTTCCAAATCAATCTCTCCACTTACCTTAATTACAATTCATCTTTTTACATAAATATTAATAAGATTCTTGTCTACTTTTACCATCAAACTACGTTACTTCTTACAATATCTAATTTTATTCTTTTCACCCTCCATATCTTTTCTTACCAAATTTCCTTTACTTTATTACTTAAAATATCTAAAAGTGATCTAATCTTTTCTTTCCTATTTCAGAAATACCTTTATTACTTACCTTTAATGCAAAACCATATAAGCCTATAAAAATACGAGTGTTGCCTACATCTCATACCACAACTTTCATTCAAACAATTCCTTCAACTCTTTCAACCTCTCTAGCTTTCTCTTACATCCTCTTTATAATGGAATCTTTCCTCAACCAAATTGACAACCTATCTTTCACCGAATAAGAACAATCATTGGTTTTCACTCCGTCCTTACAATGGGACACTTCACTCCAAGATGCAAAAGTCACCCTCATAGGCCAACTAATCTCCTCCAAGCAAATCGACGGCCATGCTATCATCAAAGCTTTCACTGGTATCTGTACTAAAGCCAGAGTTGATTTAATCTTTATTCTTAAATGAAACGTCTTTCAAATTAAGTTTAAGGATGAGATGATCAAAGATGAAATTCTATCCTGTGGTCCATGGACCTTCAAAAACGAATGGCTATCCCTAGCCCAATATGATCCATCCTTGAGAATCAAAGAGCAGTCATTTTCAACCATGAATATATGGGTTCAAGTTTACAACATACCATCCATTCTTATGGAAAACGACGACATAGCACATGACACTAGAAACTCATTAGGCGCCATGATCAGTAAAGTTCTCAAAACCAACACAAGGAAAATCAAACTCAAGATGGTCGATTATCTTCGTGTTGGTATTCTTATCGATATCACCAAGCCAATCCGGCGTTGTGTCACTATTGGAGGTGGTGCAAAGCCTTGTTTCTACCCATTACAATTTGAATGTTTGCCCACGATTTGTTACGCCTGCGGTATAGTGGGCCACGACTTGGACACTTGTTCAATTCATAAACTGGAACAACTTCCTTACGGTTATTGGATCCGTGTTGTGCCTCAAAAACCACAAGACAATGGTCCTAAACCAAATGGACAAATCCGTTATGTTGGTGAAGAAAAAAGAACAACTCTAATCAATTCTGGTAATATATCAAACTCTATTCGCTATTTTTACCACAACATTTTAATTTATCTAACTACATATTATGCAACAGATCTTAAACCCTCCAACTACGACACCAACAATTCAGAAATCATTCCAATTGAAATTCCCCCTCAAGAGATAATAGTACCTCTAGCTGTAGCTCAATCAACCCATCCTCTACCTGTGTTGGCAAAAACTTTTGAATCACGCATATCATCTCCACAGCTTAAATAAAAAGAAGTCATGAAAGAACAAGTTGGAAAAGAAATCTCTCGAAAATCCTATGTTTCCATATGAGTCAAGATTGTCCCTCTTCCTTATATGTCAAATCCACCTTTACTTGACATTGATGATCCATCCCTTAGCCCAAATGCTAGAAGCATTGTTGCACTAGACAAAGAACTTAATACTGTTGAACTTGATGGTTTTGAAGTTTGGCTCAATGCAAATCCACAAGGCAACCGTGTTGGAATGAACAACGGAAAAAAACTCTACGGCGGAGGTTGACACAGCTCAACCCTGCTGATCGAAATGAAAATCATATGTTGGAACTGTCAAGGCCTTGGTAAAGCCCAAGCAATTCAAAATCTCAGAAAAATAATTAACAAATATGAACCTGATGTTATATTTCTATGTGAAACTAGACTTAATAAATCTCAATGTAATTCTCTCAGTGCATCACTTGATATGCAAGGATGCTTATCGGTAAGAAATAGTCCAACTTGTACTGTCCTAGCCTTACTTTGGAGCAATAAAATTCAAACTGATTTACTTTCTTATTCTGATCTCCATATCAATTGTATTGTTAGCCATGATAATTCCAAATTTCATTACACCGAGTTACATGGTTATGCTAATACTTACCATAAATTCAAAACATGGCAATTAATAGATTCTTTAAAATCATCCTCCAACCTCCCATGGCTTTTAGGTGGAGACTTCAATAAAATACTACATGACAATGAAAAACAAGGAGCATGTCGGCGTGCACGATCCCAAATTATTAATTTTCAAGAATGTTTATCTAGAAATGAACTCTTCGATTGTAAACCTAACTCGGGTTGGTTCACATGGTTTAAACATGGACCCAACTCACAACCTATCTTCGAAAGTTTGGATCAATTTATTGGATCAATCAACTAGATAAATATGTATCCTAATTGTACTATAACTTCTCATTACCAATCCAAATCTGACCATTATTCCATTATGCTCGACAGCTCTCCTACTACATATGCTAGAAAACGGAATATTAAGAAAACTTTCCGCTTTGAGGAATGTTGGGCCAACAATGATGAAAGCAAAAACCTAATCAAGGATATTTGGACCAATACGAATGGGAACACCTTAAACAAAATACAAAAGATTGACAACCATCTAAACTCATGGCAGAATTCTCAAAGGAAAAAAACAAATGAACAACTTCAATATCTAACTACATACATTAATAATACTCTAAAAAATCCAATACCATCTTCTGAGGAATATCACCTTATTGAAGCAAAGAACGAACTAAAAGCACTTCAACATAACAATTAAATATACTGGGCACAACGCTTTAGAACTAACTAACTACAACATAAGAAAAACACTATTCAAGGCCTCTTTGATAATTCCATCATTTAGCACACAGAAGAATCCAACATTCTATTTATTGCTACAGACTATTTCCAAAACCTTTTCTCTACATCAAATCCAACTCCTTCGGCTAATATCCTTGATAACATTCCAACCATAATTACACCACAAATGAATGAAAATTTAAATAAACCCTACACAGAAAACGAAGTTATTACTGCTTTTCGGGATATTGATCCTAAGAAAGCTCTAGGGATCAATGGTTTCCCAAGCATTTTTTACCGACAACACTGTGATACTATTGGTAAGGACATAATACAACTATTCTTTGATCTCCTCTCAAGCACAATCAGCATGGCTGAGGTTAATCGTACAATTCTTGTCCTCATTCTGAAAAACAAAACCCAACGACGATGAGGCAACTTCGTCCAATAAGCCTTTTTACTATTATATACAAAATTGTAGCTAAGGTCTTAGTCAACCGTCTCAAAACCTTCATACCATTATGTATTAGCAACAACCAAGTGACTTTTATACAAGGTAGAAACATCACCGACAATATCCTAATTGCACATGAACTACTTCATACTCTCAACACGAGAGACTCTCATCTATCTAAAGGTGCTAGTCTAAAGTTAGATATGAAAAAAGCCTTCGATCGTGTTGAATGGCCTTTCTCACAACAAATTATGCAACATATGAGTTTCAACGATACATGAATTTCTACTATAATGGCATGTGCCACTACCGTCTCTTACCAAGTCCGTATCAATGACTCTTTATCTCAATCTTTTAGGCCACAACGAGGTCTCTGACAAGGAAACACACTTTCTCCATTCCTCTTCCTTTTCTTCACCCAAGGTTTATCAACAATACTAAATGCGGAACATGCTAACAGCAACCTACCTGGTCTCAGTGCTAGTCGGCGTGGCCTAAAAATCAATCATCTCCTTTTCGCTGATGATTGTTTAGTTTTCATAAAAAAACAACACCATTGAAGCTAACCATCTAAAAACGCACTACACAAAGAACTGATGTCAAAAATATTCTCCAAGTCCAAGAGGTTAGCGACCCTAGAATTTACCTCGGTGTCCCACTCTTGATTAGCAAAAACAAAACAGCTTCATTAGGATTTACCAAAGATAAAATTAACTCGAGTCTCTCAAAATGGGATAAACATCTATTATCCTTTAGTGATATAGAAGTATTCATAAAATCCGTCATTCAATCTCTTCCACAATATGTCATGTCATGCTACCTTCTTCCACACAAAATTATCGATGATATGACCACTTCTATTCGACGCGACTGGTGGTCGGGGAAAGGTAACAAAAATTGCTGGCACATGCTCCCTTGAGAGGTTGTATGTCAACCAAAATCAGTAGGAGGCATGGACTTTCGCGATCTATACGGCTCTGAATACTACCCTGTGAACCTTCTAACCTCCTTGGTAAGGTATATCAAGCTAAATACTACCCTTCTAGCAACATCCTCGACGCATTTTCGACAAAACAATCTTCTTTTGCTTGGAAGGGCATCTGTACGGCTTTGAAAAAGCTCCTCCATGGTTTTGTTACAAGGTCAGGAATTAATAGTAAGATCAATATATTCCATGATCTCTAGGGAGGTTTCTCCCCTGTTCAACTTTTTGGCGAATATGAAATCTCTAGTGAAATTCTAATGCGAGCTCGAGATTTTATGATTCCTGGACAACCTCAATGGGATGAGCCTAAAATGCATTGTTTCTTTGATAGAGAGGATGCCAACGCTATTTTAAACATCCCTATCATTAATGACCATAGAGATACGACCATATGGATGAACAATGATTGTGGAATTTATTCTATTAGATCGGGTTATTTATTCCTTCAGAAACCACAAGCACCTCTAAATAGACCGATACGTATCTACAAAGCCATCTCTAAATTACCAGCCTTACAAAAGGTCTGAGACTTTGGATGGCGGTTAGGTCATGATGCTCTTCCCACCGAATTCAAATTACTAAACGCTAATCTTGGTAATGGCATCTGCCCATTTTGTTCCACTATGATTGAAACTCCGATACATGCTTTGTGCGACTATCCTAGTGCACATGAAACTATTCGCTTAGAAGGTTTTCCTACTTTAATCCAATCAAGTACATTTACATCGTCCCTCCACCGGATGGAGACTACAGTCGTTAAACTTAACAAACAGGAATTTGCATTTTTTTTCTAATGATTCTTTAGAATATTTAGAACAGAAGAAATGATTGGATTCATAATAACCATTTTCAACCACCTTGGTTATTTTTTTTACTTTGTTATATAAGTTATATAGTTATATAGATTATTATTTATTTATAGAGAGTATTATTAATCTATAAATAGATAGATTCTAAATTTTATTATTATTATATAGATATAGATTGATTATATAGATATATCCAACTTTTCTATAGATATATAGAACTTTTATCAGTAATTCCATTTCATTTATATTCTATATCATTTATATTCTTAAATAAAACAAGGGCTCTAAAGAAAGAAATATCTCAACTCAAATAAAAAAAAAGAAAGAATATCGCTTTGATTTCGCCCAAAAGGGACTTTTTTTATTTCCAATTTCCACGACCGGCCCGGTTAGTACCCGGCCGGGCTCATTTTTTTATTTTTAACTCAAATAACTCATTTTTTCTATGATTCTGCGATCTGACTCGTTGTAATAAAAAAAATCTTGTAAAAAAAACCTTGTTATTGGATTGAATCAACAATCAGAAGCAGAAGAAGTCCTATTTCCGTTCCTATGATATAGAATCCAAATATTATTTCTATTCTTTTTTTTCTTCCTATTTCTTTTTCTTTTTATTTCCATTTATTTTACTAGAATAACTAGAATAAATAATAAAAAAAACTATGGATTTTTGCACAATCCATTTTTATGTTATGACTAAGTCCTTTTGTCGAACCCTATCTATCAAAACTCCTATAACACAAGCCTTCTGACAAAATGACAAAAGGCGGCAAGGCTCTAATTTTCAGGATTTTTTATGCTCCTATCTTGATTACGACCAATTCCCCTGTTCGACAAGGGTCCCTTTATATACAATAATCGCATTGTAGCGGGTATAGTTTAGTGGTAAAAGTGTGATTCGTTCTATTAATCCCCTTAAGAGTTAAGGGGTCCCTCGGTTTGATTCATATTCCGAGCAAAAACTTTATTTCTTAAAAGGATTTAATCCTTTCCCTCTCAACGAAATATTTGAGGAAGAATATACATTCTCGTGATTTGTATCCAAGGGCCAATTCAATTATATTTAAAATTATATTCTATATAATTTTATAATTTTATTATAAATTAAAATTGAAAAATTGGATTATGAAATTACGAAACATAATTTTTTTTTGAATTGGATCAATACTTCCAATTGAATAAGTACGAGAAAAAGATCCATGGATAAAGATAGAAAAGTTTATTTCTAATCGTAACTAAATCTTCCATTTTTTTTTTAGGATAGATTGAAGCAAAATAGCTATTAAACGATAACTTTGGTTTACTAGAGACATTTACATCCTGTTTTAGCTCGGTGGAAACAAAATGCTTTTCCTAAGGATTTTATCAAATAGAAATAGAGAACGAAGTAACTAGAAAAATTGTAACCTTCACAAACGCCAAATCTTTATTGAATGACTACAAAAATGCTAACATTGCCTCCCCTACTAGCAATCCACATAGACCTGTTCTTCAAGACCAAACTTGGCAAAACCATGTCATGGATGTATTAAAATAAACTCGGATGAGACTTTTGATCCCATTTTGGAAGTGTTGTGATTGATGTTGTAGCACGTAACTCGGACGGTGTGGTTTTAGGAGGAATTTCTCTTCCTCTTATTGGATGTCCTGACGCTACTTAGGCTGAAGCACAAGCAATCCTAGCTGGACGAATATTACCTTTGAGACAGATTCAACCTCCATTGCAAATAAAGTCAACCAGGGTAGACCAGATCTATCAATTTTACAGCCTTTTGTGTCCACGATTCGCACCACTATGGCCATGCTCTCATGTACCCAGAGGGGTCAATAATGTAGCTCATACTCTTGCATCTAGGGCCATATGCACATTATGTAATCCTCACTTTGACTCTGACATGCCCGATTTTATAAGGGCTTTTGTAAACTCCGAGAGATTTAACTCCCATACTCGATAAAATTCTAGGGGTATTCTTTTACCCATAGGGGTTTCTAACCCTCTTTGGGGTTGGAAATGTTAAGGGTTTTTTAACGACGCTCTTTTTCCGTAAATTTTTTTTGAACCGGTTTAATATAAAGCCCATTTAGACGTGCACGTTTTAAACTCAATAAAATAACCACAAAATGATATAAAATCAAATTTTATGAGTTCAAACAGTTAATTATATTTTTTCAACCTAATTATAAAGCTTAATATTAAATTTTTAACTTTTTACTCATTTAAAATTCGAACGGATTCACTATAAAGCCTATTTAGATATGAACGCTTTAAACAAAAAAAAATGATCGCAAAATCATTTTAAATAAAATTTTATGAGTTCAAATAATTAATTATAGGCTTTTGAACCTAATTATACATCTTAAGCTTGATTTTTAGCTTTTTACTCGTTTAAAATTCGAATTGGTTCATTATAAAGCCTATTTAGATATGCACGCTTTAAACCAATCAAAATGATTGCAAAATGATATTAAATCAAACTTTATGAGTTCAAATAGTTAATTATAGACTTTTGAACTTAATTGTACAACTTAATCTTAATTTTTTTAGCTTTTTACTCATTTAAAATTTGAACCGGTTCACAATAAAGCCCAATTAGATATGCACGCTTTAAATCCCATAAAATAACCACAAAATGATATTAAATAAAATTTTATGTGTTGAAATAGTTAATTATTGGCTTTTGAACCTAATTATACAACTTAATCTTAAATTTTTAGCTTTTTACTCGGTTAAAATTTGAACCGGTTTGATATAAAGTCCATTTAGACGTGCACGCTTTAAACCCAATAAAATAACCACAAAATGATATTAAATCAAATTTTATGAGTTCAAATAGTTAATTATATTTTTTTGAACCTAATTATAATTTATCTTTGACTCACTTTATTCAGTTTTGGGTCCCTCCGTCTATTAAAGCTTCTTTTTCGAGTCCTTCCTCATTTCGAAATAACGTTTTTAAATCTTTTCAATCTGGTCACTGCAATAAAACGAGTTTCGTTTCTCTTTAAATGTGGTCTTCAATTTCATCTTTGTTTCATTTTGGCCACAAAATTCGAGTTATCTTCTAGTTTTCTTTTCAATTTTGCCCGAAAATTTATGTTCTCCTTCATTTTGGCCCCTTTTCAGGAATAAAATCTTTTTATTTTAAGTCTTTCAATCACTGCTTTCATTCAATTTAACCCATATTCATTTGCTTATTCATGCATCTATTTGTTCATTTATTTGCATATATATTTACCTTTATTTCTATCAAGTTTCTTACTTGTACATATATGTTGTATATGTTATTTTATTTTATTTGATCATATTTATTTTATTTTGTTATGTTTTTTATTTATGCATTAAATTTATTTGTTGTATTCATTTTTTTATATATTGATATTATTTTATTTTCCTTAAATCACACCTCATTAATTAATGAACCTAATTTGATACATCTATATTCGTTCGTAACGGGCCCGACACCAGGCGTAATGGTGGCGGTGTACGCGTTTACCTTCGAATAAAGATACGGTTAAAATAAATTTGAATTTGAATTTTTAAACAAATACTAATGCCACTTTAAATCGGAAATTCTAAAATTAATTAAGCGGTATTTTGTAAAGGTGCCAATTTTGGGTGATTTGAAACGCTATAATCGTTTTTAATCGTAACCGACTCTCGAAGCCAAGTCATTTTGAATCTCTGTTTTTACGGTGCTTGGTCTACCAAAGTGACCGGTGGCGACTCCAATTTTTAAAAGCCCTTTTCCAAACTTTTTTTTAAAATTGTTTTTCAACATTTTTAAAATCAATTTTTTAATTTATACTTTTAATTCCAATTTTAACCCTAATTTCACTTTTCCAAAATTCTAATTTTTAATCCCTAACTTTTTAAATTTTCCCTTTTTAATTCCCAAATTTAGAATTTTTAAAACCTAGATTTCTAATTTCTTTTAACATTTCAAAATCCCTAAAAATTTTAAACTGGTAAAATATAAAGCTCATTTAGACATGCATGCTTTAAAACCAATAAATTAATCAAAAAATGATATTAAATATTTTTTTTTGAGTTCAAAGAGTGAATTAAGGTTTTTTAACCTAATTATAAAGGTTAATCTAAAAAATTTAGCTTTTTACTCGGTTAAAATTCTAATCGGTTCAATATAAAGCCCATTTAGACACGTTTACTTTAAACCCAATAAAATAACCACAAAATGATATTAAATAAAACTTATGAGTTCAAATAGTGAATTATGGTTTTTCGAACCTAATTATAAAGCTTAATATTAAATTTTTAATTTTTTACTCGTTTAAAATTTGAACGGATTCACTATAAAGCCCATTTAGATATGCAAGCTTTAAACCAAACAAAACGATCGAAAATGATATTAAATCAAACTTTATGAGTTCAAATAGTTAATTATAGGCTTTTGAACCAAATTGTACAGCTTAATCTTGATTTTTTAGCTTTTTACTCGTTTAAAATTCGAACCGATTCACAATAAAGCCCAATTAGACATGCACGCTTTAAATCCCATAAAATAACTACAAAATGATATTAAATAAAATTTTATGTGTTCAAATAATTAATTATTGGCTTTTGAACCTAGTTACACAACTTAATCTTAAATTTTTAGCTTTTTACTCGTTAAAATTCGAATTGGTTCAATATAAAGCCCATTTAGACGTACACGCTTTAAACCCAATAAAATAACAACAAAATGATATTAAATAAAATTTTATGAGTTCAAACAGTTAATTATATTTTCTAAACCTAATTATAAAGCTTAATATTAACTTTTTAACTTTTTACTCGTTTAAAATTCGAACGGGTTCACAATAAAGCCCATTTAGATATGAACGTTTTAAACCAAACAAAACAATCGAAAAATCATTTTAAATAAAATTTTATGAATTCAAATAGTTAATTATAGGCTTTTGAACCTAATTGTACAACATAATCTTGATTTTTTAACTTTTTACTCGTTTAAAATTCGAACCGGTTCACAATAAAGCCCAATTAGATATGCACGCTTTAAATCCCATAAAATAAGCACAAAATGATATTAAATAAAATTTTATGTGTTCAAATAGTTAATTATTGTCTTTTGATTCTAATTATACACCTTAATCTCAAATTTTTATCTTTTACTAGGTTAAAATTTGAACTGTTTCACTATAAAGCCCAATTAGACATGCACGTTTTAAATCCCATAAAATAACGATAAAATAATATTAAATAAAATTTTATGTGTTCAAATAGTTAATTATTGGCTTTTGAACCTAGTTATATAGCTTAATCTCAAATTTTTAGATTTTTACTCGGTTAATATTTGAACTGGTACAATATAAAGCTAATTTAGACATGCACGCTTTAAACCCAATAAATTAACCAGAAAATGATATTAAATAAAATTTTATGAGTTCAAATAGTGAATTATGGTTTTTAACCTAATTATAAAGGTTAATCTCAAATATTTAGCTTTTTACTCGGTTAAAATTCTAATTGGTTCAATATAAAGCCCATTTAGAGAGGCTCGCTTTAAACTCAAAAAAATAACCACAAAATGATATTAAATAAAACTTATGAGTTCAAATAGTGAATTATGGTTTTTGGAAACTAATTATAAAGATTAACATTAAATTTTTAACATTTTAATCGTTTAAAATTCGAACTGTTTCACAATAAAGCCCATTTAGATATGCACGCTTTAAACCAAACAAAACGATCACAAAATAATATTAAATAAAACTTTATGAGTTCAAATAGTTAATTATTGGCTTTTGAACCTATTTATACAACTTAATATTAAATTTTTAACTTTTTACTCGTTTAAAATTCTAACGGGTTCACTATAAAGCCCAGTTAGATATGAACGCTTTAAACCAAACAAAACGATCGCAAAATCCTTTTAAATCAAATTTTATGACTTTAAATAGTTAATTATAGGCTTTTGAACATAATTGTATAACTTAAGC
Source organism: Abelmoschus esculentus (assembly GCA_035048815.1). Classification (NCBI taxonomy): domain Eukaryota; kingdom Viridiplantae; phylum Streptophyta; class Magnoliopsida; order Malvales; family Malvaceae; genus Abelmoschus; species Abelmoschus esculentus. The sequence goes on along the minus strand of JAUCBN010000061.1, from coordinate 192,773 downwards.
TTAATTTTTTTAGCATTTTACTCGTTTAAAATTTGAACCGGTTCACAATACAGCCCAATTAGACATGCACGTTTTAAATCCCATAAAATAACGATTAAATGATATTAAATTAAATTTTATGTGTTCAAATTGTTAATTATTTACTTCTGAACTTAATTATACAACTTAATCTTAAATTTTTAGCTTTTTACTCAGTTAAAATTTGAATTGATTCAATATAAATCCCATTTAGACCTGCACGCTTTAAACCCAATAAAATAACCACAAAATTATATTAAATAAAATCTTATGAGTTCAAATAGTGAATTATGGTTTTTTTAACCTAATTATACATGTTAATATCAAATATTTAGCTTTTTACTTTGCTAAAATTCTAACCGGTTCAATATAAAGCCATTTAGACATGCATGTTTTAAACCAATAAAATAACAACAAAATGATTTTAAATAAAATCTTATGAGTTCAAATAGTGAATTATGGTTTTTTGAACCTAATTATAAAGCTTAGTATTAAATTTTTAACTTTTTATTCATTTAAAATTCGAACGGGTTCACTATAAAGCTCATTTAGATATACACGCTTTAAACCAAACAAATCGATCACAAAATAATATTAAATCAAACTTTAAGAGTTCAAATAGTTAATTATAGGCTTCTGAGCCTAATTGTACAACTTAATCTTGATTTTTTTTAATCCTTTTACTCATTTAAAATTCAAATTGGTTCACAATAAAGCCACATGCACTCTTTAAATCCCATAAAATAACGACAAAATGATATTAAATAAAGTTTTATGTGTTCAAATAGTTAATTTTTGGGTTTTAAACATAATTATACAACTTAATCTTAAATTTTTTGCTCTTTAACTCTGTTAAAATTCGAACGGGTGGGAACCCTAATTCTTTTTCCTCTCGTCAATTCCTAAACCTTTCTACCGCCGCCTTCTTTCTTTCTTTTCTTTTTGGTTTTTTCCGGCCGTCACCCCCATGTTTCTTCTCCAGTATCTTGCGTGTGTTTGTTCGTTCAAGGTTTCTGCAGAATCCCCTTCGCGTTTTTTTGTTGCAAGTTGCAACGACCTCGCTTCCCCTCGTGCGGTTTTACATCCACCGTTTTGTCAACTTTCTTGCTGTTGGAGACGGTTCTCCCTCTTTTGTGTTTTCTATTGTTCATTTAGTTCCTCCTCGTGATCGTTTGGACGCGGTATTGCATGGATCGTGCACCGTTGTCTCCTCTTTTCACAAGAGCATTCTTGCGGTTTCTATCTCCCCTGTGTTTTGTGGCTTCTGGTGTCTGCCTCTTCTCTCTCTCCGTATTATTGAAGTTTCCTCCTGTTAGTGCTGTTGTGTCTAATGTTTCTCTCCTTCTGTTGAGGCCCTCCAATCCTCTCTTTCCTTTCTCCCGGCCCTTGCTTCTTCTTTTTTATTTGCTATATGTCTTTGTCTAAAGCTTTTGTTTCTCCATGTTTGCTCCTTTTTGTTTCAGCATTTCTTTCAACCAAGCCATGTCTACTAGGCTGCAGTTCTTTGTTTTTGACAAAGCCAATGATCATCCTGATCTTTGGCTCTTTTAACCAAACCCACCCTTCTACCGTTCCACCTCTGAGAAAGGAATTTTGGATCCCATCACCGTCTTTTCTTATAAGGTTAGTCTGTTTTTACCATAATTCTCTTTTTTATTAGTTTTTCTTGTTCACTTATCCATGTCTTTTCCATGTTTTTGTGTTTTGTTGACCATGGAGCTTTCTTATGTTTCATCACCTTTCTTATGTTAGTCTTGGTTATACTTTTTCTCAATCTTAGCCGATCCTTGTTTTTGTTCTTTCAATCTTTTATTATAATCAAGCTTCTCACTGTTTTTGTAGTTCTCCCCTACTGTAATGGTTTTCTTCGCTACTTGCTAATAATTTTGGACAACAGCTATACTTTTCGATCCAAAAGTTTAAAGGTACAAACTATTCATTTTTTTGTTATATTTGTGCTCATCATTTTATTACTTTTACAACGATCCTCAGACCATGTTTTTTCCCCATGTTTCCACCATGACATGGTTTTCCAACAATCTATACTACCTTTATACCAACCGTTACAAGAGTATTAAACATGATATCACCATCTACTTATAAATTATTACAAACATATCATTGGCAAACCTCTACCCATAAGGTCTACATACCAACCCTATTTTGGGTATTTTACAATAAAAGTATTAATTTATTCCACTCCGATCTATGGGTTAACATAATCCTATCTATGACGTCAACACTAAAATACATCTTCCATACCCTTAATATTTTTACCATAATCGATCTTTTTTTTGTCTCTATTACCATCTTTAGTACAATTAATTTTTTTCTTCTTCATATCTATACCAACCCTGGTTTGGGTATTAATTTTTATACACATCAATTTAAGTTTTCACATTATTCAAAGACTTTTTTTCCTCATCTATATGCCATTACGACTACTTACTATAATTTTATACCAACCCTTTTGTGGGTAATTACCATGCTCCAACAATTTTCTGGTACTCTAAACAATTTCAAAATGTCTATATACAATTTTTCTTCCTCTTGTTGGATGTCCTGACGCTGCTTCGGCTGAAGTACAAGCAATCATAGCTGGACTTCGACTTGCATCTCAGAAAGGCTAGAAGAATATTACCTTTGAGACATATTCAACCTCTATTGCAAAAAAGTCAATCGGGGTGGACTAGATCTCTCAACTTAACAGCCTTTGGTGTCTACGATTCGCACCCCTATAGGGAGTTTAGTTAATTGTAGGATCTTTTATGTACCTAGAGGGGACAATAATGTTGCCCATACTCTTGCTTCTAGGGCTTTGCGCTCTCTATGTAATCTTCTTTTTCACTCCGACATACCCGACTTTATAAGGGCTTTTGTAAACTCCGAGATATTTAATTCTCCTACTCAATAAAATTCTAGGGGTACTCTTTTCCCCATAGGGGCTTCTAACCCTCCTTAGGGGTTGGAAGTGTTAGGGTTTTTTAACGAGGCCTTTTTTCCGTCAAAAAAAAAATCGAATCGATTCAATATAAAGCACATTCAGACGTGCACGCTTTAAACCCAATAAAATAACCACAAAATGATATTAAATCAAATTTTAAGAGTTAAAACAGTAAATTATGTTTTTTTTAACCTAATTATAAAGCTTGATATTAAATTTTTAACTTTTTACTCTTTTAAAATTCAAACAGGTTCATTATAAAGCCTATTTAGATATGCATGCTTTAAACCAAACAAAACGATCGCAAAATGTTATTAAATCAAACTTTAAGAGTTCAAATAGTTAATTATAGGACTTTGAACCTAATTGTACAACTTATTCTTGATTTTTTTAGCTTTTTAATCGTTTAAAATTCGAATTGGATCACTATAAAGCCCAATTAGATATACACGCTTTAAATCCCATAAAATAACGATAAAATGATATTAAATAAAATTTTATTTGTTCAAATAGTTAATTATTGGCTTTTGAACCTAATTATACAACTTAATCTCAATTTTTTAGCTTTTTACTCGGTTAAAATTTGAACCGGTTCAATATAAAGCCCATTTAGACATGTATGCTTTAAACCCAATAAAATAACCACAAAATGATATTAAATAAAATTTTATGTGTTCAAATAGTGAATTATGGTTTTTTGAAACTAATTATAAGGTTAATATCAAATATTTAGTTTTTTACTTGGTTAAAATTTGAACTGGTTCAATAAAAATCACATTTGGACATGCACGCTTTAAACCCAATAAAATAACCACAAAATGATATTAAATAAAATCTTATGAGATCAAATTGCGAATTATGTTTTTTTAACCTAATTATATAGGTTATTCTCAAATATTTAGCTTTTTACTCAGTTAAAATTTGAACCGGTTCAATATAAAGCCCATTTAGATACAGTCGCTTTAAACGCAATAAAATAACCACAAGATGATATTAAATAAAATCTTATGAGTTCAAATAGTGAATTATGGTTTTTTAAACCTAATTATAAAGCTTAATATTAAATTTTTAACTATTTACTTGTTTAAAATTCGAACGGGTTCACTATAAAACCCATTTAGATATCCATGCTTTAAACTAAACAAAACGATCGCAAAATGATATTAAATCAAACTTTATGAGTTCAAATAGTTAATTATAGGCTTTTGAACCTAATTGAACAACTTAATTTTGATTTTTTAGCTTTTTACTCGTTTAAAATTCGAACCGATTCACAATAAAGCTCAATTAGACATGCACGCTTTAAATCCCATAAAGTAACCACAAATGATATTAAATAAAATTTTATGTGTTCAAATAGCTAATTATTGGCTTTTGAACCTAATTACACAACTTAATTTTAAATTTTTATCTTTTTACTCGGTTAAAATTCAAAACGGTTCAATATAAAACCCATTTAGACGTGCACACTTTAAATCCAATAAAATAACAAAAAATGATATTAAACAAAATTTTATGAGTTCAAACAGTGAATTACATTTTTCAACCTAATTATAATGCTTAATATTAAATTTTTAATTATTTACTCGTTTAAAATTCTAACGGGTTCATTATCAAGCCCATTTTGATATCCATCCTTTAAACCAAACATAACGTCGTAAAATGATATTAAATCAAACTTTATGAGTTCAAATAGTTAATTATAGACTTTTGAACCTAATTGTACAACTTAATCTTGATTTTTTTTAGCTTTTTACTCGTTTAAAATTCGAATCTATTCACAATAAAGCCCAATTTGACATGCACGTTTTAAATCCCATAAATTAACCACAAATGATTTCAAATAGTGAATTATATTTTTCAACCTAATTATAAAGCTTAATATTAAATTTTTAAACATTTAAAATTTGAACGGGTTCACTATAAAGCCCAATTAGACATGCACGTTTTAAAACCTATAAAATTACGATAAAATGATATTAAATAAAATTTTCTATGTTCAAATAGTTAATTATTGGCTTTTGAACTTAATTATACAACTTAATCTCAAAATTTTAACTTTTTACACTTTTAAATTTTGAATTGGTTCAGTATAAAGTCCAATTAGACATGCACGTTTTAAACCCAATAAATTAACCACAAAATGATATTAAATAAAATTTGATGAGTTCAAATAGTGAATTATGGTTTTTTTAATCTAATTATAAAGGTTAATCTCAAATATTTAGCTTTTCACTCGGTTAAAATTCTAATCGGTTCAACATAAAGACCATTTACACATGCACACTTTAAACCCAATAAAATAACCACAAAATAATATTAAATAAAATCTTATGATATCAAATATTGAATTTTGGTTTTCTTAACCTAATTATACAAGTTAATCTCAAATATTTAGCTTTTTACTTTGTTAAAATTTGAATTGGTTCAATATAAAGCACATTTCGATGGGCAAGCTTTAAACCCAATAAAATAACAAAAAAATGATATTAAAATCAAATTTTATGATTTCAACCAATCAATTATGTTTTTTTCAACCTAATTACAAAGCTTAATATTAAATTTTCAACATTTTACTAATTTAAAATTTGAACGGTTTCACTATAAAGCCCATTTAGGTATGAACGCTTTAAACCAAACAAAACGATCGCAAAATCATTTTAAATCAAATTTTATGATTTCAAATAGTTAATTATAGGCTTTTGAACCTAATTCTACATCTTAAGCTCAATTTTTTTAGCTTTTTACTCGTATAAAATTTAAACCGGTTCACTATGAAGCCCAATTAGATATGCACGCTTTAAATCCCATAAAATAATGATAAAATGATATTAAATAAAATTTATGTGTTCAAATAGTTAATTATTGGCTTTTAAACCTAATTATACAGCTTAATCTCAAATTTTTAGCTTTTTACTCGGTTAAAATTTGAATATGTTCAATATAAAGCCCGTTTAGACATGCGCGTTTTAAACCCAATAAAAAAATGATATTAAATAAAATTATATGAGTTCAAATACTGAATTATGGTTTTGTGAACCTAATTATTCAAGTTAATCTCAAATATTAAATAAAATTCGAACGGGTTCACTATAAGCCCATTTAGACATGCACGCTTTAAACCCAATAAAATAACCACAAAATTATTTTAAATAAAATCTTCTGAGATCAAATTGTGCATTATGGTTTTTTTAACCTAACTATACAGGTTAATCTCAAATATTTAACTTTTTTTTTTGTTAAAATTCGAATCGGTTCAATATAAAGCCCATTTAGACATGCACGCTTTGAACGCAAAAAAATAACAAAAAAATGATATTAAATAAAAAATTATGAGTTCAAATAGTAAATTATGGTTTTTCGAACCTAATTATAAATCTTAATATTAAATTTTTAACTTTTTACTCGTTTAAAATTAGAACGGGTTCACAATAAAGCCTAGTTAGACATGCACGCTTTAAATCTCATAAATAACCTAATTATAAAGCCTACTTGTTTAAAATTGGAACCGATTCACTATAAAGCCCAATTAGACATGCATGTTTTAAATCCCATAAAATAACTACAAAATGATTTTAAATAAAATTTTATGTGATCAAATAGTTAATTATTGACTTTTGAACCTAATTATACATCTTAATCACAAATTTTTAGGTTTTTACTTGGTTAAAATTTGAATTGGTACAATATAAAGCCTATTTAGACATTCACGCTTTAAACCCAATAAATTAACCACAAAATGATATTAAATAAAATTTTATGAGTTCAAATAGTGAATTATGGTTTTCTTAACCTAATTATAAAGGTTAATCTCAAATATTTAGCTTTTTACTTGGTTTAAATTATAAACGGTTTAATAGAAAGCCCATTTAGACACGCACACCTTAAACCTACTAAAATAACAACAAAATGATATTAAATAAAATCTTATAAGTTAAAATAGTAAATTATGTTTTTCGAACCTAATTATAAAGCTTAATATTAAATTTTTAACTTTTTACTCGTTTAAAATTTGAACCGGTTCACTATAAAGCCCATTTAGATATACACGCTTTAAACCAAACAAATCGATCGCAAAATGATATTAAATCAAAATTTATGAGTTTAAATTGTTAATTATAGGCTTCTGAACCTAATTGTACAACTTAATCTTGATTTTTTTAGCTTTTTACTCATTTAAAATTCGAACTGGTTCATAATAAAGCCTAATTAGAAATGCACGCTTTAAATCCCATAAAATAACCACAAAATGATATTAAATAAAATTTTATGTGTTCAAATAGTTATTTATTGGCTTTTGAACCTAATTATACAACTTAATATTAAATTTTTAGGTTTTTACTCGTTTAAATTCGAATCAGTTTAATATAAAATTCATTTTGACGTGCACGCTTTAAATCCAATAAAATAACCACATAATGATATTAAATTAAATTTTTTGAGTTCAAACAGGTAATTATATTTTTTTGAACTTAATTATACAGCTTAATATTAAATTTTTAACTTTTTACTCGTTTAAAATTCTAACGGGTTCAATATAAAGCCCATTTAGATATGAACGCTTTAAACCAAATAAAACGGTCACAAAATGATATTAAATCAAACTTTATTAGTTCATATAGTTAGTTATAGGCTTTTAAACCTAATTTCACAACTTAATCTTAATTTTTTTAGCCGTTTACTCGTTTAAAATTTGAACTGGTTCACTATAAAGCCAAATTAGACATGTGCGTTTTAAATCTCATAAAATTACCACAAAATGATATTAAATAAAATTTTATGTGTTTAAATAGTTAATTATTAGCTTTTGAACCTAATTATACAGCTTTATCTCAAATTTTTATCTTTTTACTCGGTTAAAATTTGAACTGGTATGTTACCCCCTCAACCCGACCCAGACAAAACCCGACTCGAATGGATTAAACGGGGAATACCGATAAAAATCCGAGGGGATTTGCACCGATAAACAATCCTAATTTTTTTCTTTTTTTCTTGACTAAAGGATTTAGTTTCCTACATGTACATGCATTCAACTAGAGGCCCAACGTTCTAAACAGAAGACGAAACAAACATCGATTACAACACAAACCCAAAAAGGACCTTTACTTAAATTTTCATAAATTCAGAGACCAACTATTAAATTAGTGTTACCAATATTTAATAAAATCCATGACAAGCTTGTGTATAAAATTTCAACTTAAAATAATGTGTACAACTCATTTAATTTTCAATATAAAATTTAGGAACTAAAATGTAAAGAATTTAAAACTTGCTTCAGCTTATAACCCACATTAATGAACAGGGTATCAGAACCTCCCTTACCCGTTTCGAAATCATTTAAAAAACAAAGGGGTTTCGGAAGACCTAACAAGTGTTTCGATACCCCCAACTCATTCACACCCGATAGCCTGCGTAGCAAGCCCGTGTATCGAAACGACTATGAGCTCGTTTTGATACATTTTTGACACTGTCAACATTCGTTTCGATACCCCCTGTTTCCAATTCGATACGTCTACTTGTACAAACACACACGTATCGAAACGCAAGATTTTGGTTCCAAAACGCTTTCCCAGATTCAAGTCCTTTAACGCTTGTTCTAGCCTGTAACCCCTTAATTTTGACTTAAGGAGCACGGTAGGATAAAATTATTTCTTTTAAAACTTTCATGTCAAGTAATTGTAAAAAATAATTCAAAACCAAATTTGTAAACAAAAAGATAAAAACACAATTAAAAATTAAATATTCTGATTTAAAATTAACAGATTTGAATAATTGGTTCCATACATGAGGTTTAAATACATCTCAATCCCTAATAATCCCAAAAATTTTAGTAAATACCCGTACTAAAAATAGTAATAAACCGTATCCGAGAGAGATCTCTGAGTACCAACTCATAGGGCCAGATATCTGAAAAAAATAAACTAAATGAATAAGCTATACAACCTAATGTGTCTCTAAAGTGCAGAAAAACATCATGATATCACTAAGTTCACAATCATAGGCATAATATATATTCACAATAAATAAACACAATGAGCGATGAATGCAATTTCACAAAGAATGCAATCCCATACTCCGAACGCCAATCACAGTGGTGGCAAAGCCAATCGGTCACAGTGGAGGTAGTTCTCCAGAACCCCTCACCCCTTATTTCGACACACACATTTGTGGTAAAACCACCTTCCTCCGTATAATCCCTCCCCATACACATGATTATGCAATCAATATCATAAATCACAAAAGTCTCATCACAGATATTCGTAAATATACGAGGCACATAGTTCCGATAATCTGTAGAATGCAAGGTCATAGAGAATGCAGTCCAATACTCCGAACGCCAATCACAGTGATTGCAAAGCCAACCGGTCACAGTGGAGGTAGTTCCCTAGAACCCCTCACCCCTTATTCCTCCAATCATAGTTGTGGTAAAACCACCTTCTTGCGTACAATCCACACCATGCACATGTAATGAAATAAATACAAATGATCTCAAATGTCTCATCACTATCAATCGTATAAAATATAAAACACACAGTTCAAATAATTTGATCACAGTATCACATGGTATCTCGAGATCACAGTATGACAATGAATAGTTAATCACAGAACACAAAGATCTAGCACAGAAACAGAACACACATTTAAATTCATTTAACAATAACACAAAAAGAAACACACATTAAGCACAAGAAGAGAATATTCATTTAAATTCTTTTGACAGTATCACAGGAAGAAACACACATTTAGCACAAAAGAGAACACATTTAACAATAGCACAAGAATAAACACACATTTAACACAAGAAGAAACATGTCGAATTTAGGAAGTTAGCGTTAAAAACTTTACCCTCAAAACCATTTTAATTTATATTATTTCATAATAATTATAAAATATTTAAATACTTAATAATTTTTCAAAACTAAGAGTTAAAATTATAATTAAAAATTGGTAACTTAAAAGAGTTAAAATTCTTAAAATAAATTATATCAAAAACTTATTAAAAATAATATTATAATGCGATGATTCAAAAAAATATCTGAATGTAAGAAAAATATTTATATATATTGAAAATAACATTAATTCCCAAATACATTAAAGTTTCTAAAATAATAATAATTTTAATAACTAAAAGTTAGTTTTATATTTAATAATAAAATATGAGATTCTTCAGGTACCACATTGCTTAAAGTCCAAAGATTTGTAAGAGGAAATTAAGATGGAGTAACCTTAAAGAACTTAGTGTATCCCTAAGGTGTAGATAAAAACAATAAAACACAATTTATAAAATTATTTCTCAAGAATAATATTTTAGAAAACAATACAAAACATGATGTATGAATGATGTCATACGCACAATACAAATCACAACTACATACTCCAATCAAAGCCAATCCAAAATCATAATTTATCCGAAATCTTAATTTATCCGAAAGCACAATTTTACAGGGTTTAAAATCATAATTACTCGCAAAAGTATGAGATCTCAAAGTCTGAAAAGTTTTATATATTTCTTAAATCACAATGACATGTAAGCACGGAAAAACAAGTATGCGATCAAAGACACAATACAAAAATTAGACATTCCCACAAAACAAAAATATTCTTCAAAGCATAAAATATTAAGTATGTTACAAAAAAATATTTTTTTTGAGAAAAAAATATAGCACCAGTAAGAGAAAACACCTTAGCCAAAGCGACTCAAATTACTGAATAACATGGTGTTGAACTCGAACATAAATAAATAATAAAAATAGAGGCTTTAGTGAATGCTGATGGAGAAAAAAACAATTTATGATTTTCTCTTAGACCATATTATGTATATATATATATATATAGAAAAATAACTGATTTCAATTAAAATTAAAATTCTATTAGATCATATTATAAATATAATAAATATTAAAAATAAGATTGTATAATTTCAAAAGGATTTCTTTTCTTTTCTTTATTTGGGACTTTATATAATATATATAATATTAAATAAAGAGTTTTGATAAAATAATAATTAGAATAAAATAATATTTTTAATAAGAAATTGATTATAGAAAAAACTTTTAATAAAAAAAAGAAATAATTAATCTCACTGAAAATAGAATTCAATTTAAAAAACAAATTTGTTATCCAAAAGTTATTAAATTTTAACATATATTATAATAATAAATAATAAAAAAGTTATTTAAATAATAAATAAAAATAAAAAGATAAACCACGTTGAAAAACAAAAATATTTTTTAAAAAAGGATAAATTACATATTTAGCCATCAATCTCTTTAGGATTTTCAAAACATCACTTTAACTTTTAAACTTTAAATTCACATTTAAAACTTTCAAAACTTTATAATCTTATCCCAAAAATTTTTCCTTGAATTTAGAAAATCAATTTAAAAATCTCAAATAAATTAAGGTTTTAGAAATTGAGAATCTGAAAATTAGGGTTTTAAAATAAGGAATAATTTTTTGGGTGTTTCAAATCTCCTACGCTTGAAAGAAATTTTGTCCTCTAAATTTTCTAGACTTAGCGACAGATTTCCAAAAGAGAGAATGTTTTAGAGAGAAACTTAAAAGTGCATCTATAATCAGATAACAAAAGATAATAAAGTGTTCTCAAAAAGGATTTGATTTAAGATTCACATAAATAAATACAATCACGATTTTTTTTGTTCGATAAATTGATGCTTGGGATTTTTATCAGAACTTGGGTTAATACCTATAAAGGTTATTAAAAAAACATAGTTCAAAGATTCACGTGGTTCAAAACTATTGCTATCAATAACAAAAGATGAAATAACATACAGAGAAATTACATATCATGAGTAGTAATCACTAACTAATGGATACTCAATCTTTCTAGTTCTGAATCTATATGAAACATACAGAAGTCTAAAACTTATGCAAGGTGACATAATAATCTATCTACAAAAGGTGATAACCTATAGTAAGATTTGGTACTGGAGTCTCGGATTTAAAACACATGAATAAATATTTTTTTTCAAAACTATCCCATATCCCAAAAATAATTAATACATGCATGCTGTAATTTTTTTTTGTAAAAACTCTTGTAATGTGACTCATAGTTCGAGTGTTAAACTCGGCTCTGATACCAAAAATGTAACCCTTTAATTTTAAAGGAGCACGGTAGGTTAAAGTTATTTCTTTTAAAACTTTCACGTCAAGTAATTGTAAAAAATGATTCAAAACCAAATCTGTAAACCAAATGATAAAAACACAGTTAAAAAATAAATATTCTGATTTAAAATTAACAAACTTGAATAACTGGTTCTATGCATGAGGTTTAAATACATCTGAGTCCCTAATAATCCTAAAAAATTCTGTAAATAGTCGTACTAAAAATGGTAATAAACCGTATCTGAGGGAGATCTCCGAGTACCAACTCCTAAGGCCATATAACTGAAAAAAGTAAACTAAAAGAATGAGCTATAAAGCCTAGTGTGTCTCTAAAGTGCAGACAAACATCACGATATCACTCAATTCACAATCACATGCATAATATATATTCACAGTAAATAAACACAACGAGTGGTGAATGCAATGTCACAGAGAATGAAATCCCATACTCCGAACGCCCATCACAGTGGTGGCAAAGCCAACCGGTCACTGTGGAGGTAGTTCCCCAGAACCCCTCACCCCTTATTTCACCAAACATAATTGTGCTAAAACCACCTTCCTCCATCCAATCCCTCCCCATGCACATGATTATGAAATCAATATCATAAATCACAAAAGTCTCATCACAAATATTCGTATAATATACGAGGCACACAGTTCTGATAATCTGTTGAATGCAAGATCATAGAGAATGCAATCTCATACTCCGAACGCCAATCACAGTGATGGCAAAGCCAACCGGTCACAGTGGAGGTAGTTCCCCAGAACCCTTCACCCCTTATTCCGCCAAACACAGTTGTGGTAAAACCACCTTCCTCCTTACAATCCACCCTATGCACATGTAATGCAATAAATGTAAATGATCTCAAATATCTCATCGCAATTAATCGTATAAAATACAAAACACACAGTTCAAATAATTTGATCACAGTATCACATGGTATCTCAAAATCACAATATCACAATGATCAGTTAATCACAGAATATAAAGATCTAGCACAAAAAGAGAACACACATTTAAATTCATTTAACAATAACACAAAAAGAAACACACATTAAGCGCAAGAAGAGAATACTCATTTAAATTTATTTGAAAATAACAAAGGAAGAAACACAAATTTAGCACAGAAGAGAACACATTTAACAATAGCACAATAAGAAACACACATTTAGCACAAGAAGAAACATGTCGAATTTAGGAAGTTAACATTAAAAATTTTACCCTCAAAACCATTTTAATTTATATTATTTCATAATAATTGTAAAATATTTAAATACTTAATAATTTTTCAAAACTAAGAGTTAAAATTATAATTGAAAATTGGTAACTTAAAAGATTTATAATTCTCAAAATAAATTATATCAAAAACTTATTAAAAATAATGTTATAATCTGATGATTCAAAAAAATATTTGAATATAAGAAAAATATTTATATATATATTAAAAATAACCTTAATTCCCAAATAAATTAAAGTTGGGTTAATTACAGTACAAATTTAGTCACCGATTTTGAAAATCGAGAAATATAGTCACGTACGTTTTCGGGTTGCAAACTTATGGTCACTAAAACGTTTGTTGCCGTTAAACTTTAACGGGAAGTTGATCTGTCATAATAAGAAAATGATAAACTACTTCAATAGTCCCTAAATTATTCTTTTACTTATGTTTTATCTTTAATTTGACCCTCAAGATTTTAAATCTTTATATTTTCACCATCTTCTCAAACAATAAATTTGCATAGAATTGATATAGAAAGTGACTTCAAGCTTTTCAGGCTTGACAATCTATGGCTGACAGAGAGTTAAGATATAGCACTTATGCCTCCACATATCACCAGGTCCAAGGCTCTTGCAGTGGTTAGCAACCCATTGAGCCCTTTGATTGCCATGAGGTCAACACCTTTGAGAATGACTCTCTTTTCATCATGTTGAGTAGCTAAATGGTTTGAATCATAACCCCCTGGCTAATTTGTATGTTGAACTCTCCTCATCTTTGTCAACCAAGCGGCATCCAGGACAATAGAATCGACCTTGTCTAGTCTTAGCTTAACTATTGAAAGCTGCTCCAGATAACAATATCAATTGATTCCATCAACGATGACGACTCGAGCTTGTTGTTCAGGTTCCGAACCAATGTAATCTACCCCACTCCGCCCATGCCCCAAACGGCTATCCTACTATTTTCACCCCCTTCAACAATTCTATTAGTTTGTATATCATCTCCTCAGCCTCTCTCTTCCCGACTAAAGACGGTCCTAGCTGTTTCTCGACAGCTCTTACCGGAGACATCTTGTCCATAACAACATTATCGAAATTGCAGGAACTTATCAACTGCTTCACCTCAAGACGCCTCTTTGCAATACGTCTGTAGAGCTTGTACCGCGGAAAGACATTCCAGCAAGGATTGCATCCTTGAACAACAATCCTATCAGCCTTTTCTAGTAGTGACTGCACTTCTCGTCCAATATCTTCGACCTTCCGGAGCCATCCTTTGACTTGTTCAGTCGCGCATTTCCCTTCCATTTCAGCTAACCTGACATCCTCCTCGATTCCATTCTTTCGGTCCTCAAGCTTCTCAAACTCTTTCCTCAGGTAGTCAGTGTTATGCCGGAGTTTTAAAAGTGTGGCAATGCCAGTACAGAGGAAGGTGAAAATACTCCTTCCGGTTTCAATAATGACTGAACTCAAAGGATCCATAGCTAGCGAAGTTGTAAAGCTGTGTTTTACAAAAGATTTATAGGGCATGTGTTGTTGAAACATGACAAAGTCATGGGTTGAACCAAGAAAGAAGATTGGAACATGGTCTTATCGTCTCCGACAAAGAAACTTCTATGAAGATCTGTGTTCTGTTTCTACAATGAATCAAATTTGTCTTGAACCCTAGTAATTTATTGTTTGAGAAGATGGTGAAAAAATAAAGATTTAAAATCTTGAGGGTCAAATTAAAGATAAAACATAAGTAAAAGAATAATTTAGGAACTATTTAAATAGTATATCATTTTCTTATTATGACAGATCAGCTTCCTATTAAATTTTAACGGCAACAAACGTCTCAGTGACCATAAGTTTACAGCCCGAAAACGTACGTGACTATATTGCTTGATTTTCAAAATCAGTGAATAAATTTGTACTGGAGGCAAACAAACATGACCTCCGCTGTAATTAACCCATTAAAGTTTCTAAAATAATAATAATAATAATTTTAATAACTAAAAGTTAGTTTTATATTTAATAATAAAATATGAGATTCTTCAGGTACCACATTGCTTAAAGTCCAAAGATTTATAAGAGGAAATTAAGATGGAGTAACTTAAAGAACTTAGTGTATCCCTAAGGTGTAGATAAAAACAAAATAAAAAACACAATTTATAAAATTATTTCTCAAGAATAATATTTTAGAAAACAATACAAAACATGATGTATGATCGATGTCATACGCACGACACAAATCACAACTACATACTCCAATCACAATCCAATCCAAAATCATAATTTATCTGAAATCTTAATTTATCTGAAAACACAATTTTACAGGGTTTAAAATCATAATTACTCTCAAAAGTATGAGATCTCAAAGTCTGAAGAGTTTTATATATTTCTTAAGTCACAATGACATGTAAGCAAGGAAACACATGTATGCAATCAAAGATACAATACAAAAATTAGACATGCCAGAAAAACACGAATATTTTTCAAAGCATAAAATATTAAGCATGTCACAAAAAAATATTTTTTTGAGAAAAAAAAATATATAGCACCAGTAAGAGAACACACCATAACCAAAGCGACTCAAATTACTGCATAACATGGTTTTGAACTCGAAAATAAATAAGGAATGAAAACAGAGGTTTTAGAGAATCTTGATGGAGAGAAAAAAAACAATTTATGATTTTTTCTTAGACCACACTATGTATATATATATAGAGAAAAATAACTGATTCCAATTAGAATTAAAATTCTATTAGATCACATTATAAATATAATAAATATAAATAATAAGGTTGTATAATTTCAAAAGGATTTCTTTTCTTTATTTGGAACTTTATATAATATATATAATATTAAATAAAGAGTTTTGATAAAACAATAATTAGAATAAAATAATATTTTTAATAAGAAATTGATTATAGAAAAACTTTTAATAAAAAATAAATAATTAATCTCACTGAAAATATAATTCAATTTAAAAACAAATTGGTTATCCAAAAGTTATCAAATTTTAACATATATTATAATAATAATAATAAAACAATTTTATTTAAATAATAAATAAAAATAATAAGATAAACCACGTTGAAAACCAAAAATATTTAAAAAAGGATAAATTACATATGTAGCCATCAATCTCTTTAGGATTTTCAAAACATCACTTTAACTTTTAAACTTTAAATTTACATTTAAAACTTTCACAACTTTACAATCTTATCTCAAAAATTTTCCCTTGAATTTAGAAAATCAAATTAAAAACCTCAAATAAATTAAGGTTTCAGAAATTGGGAATCTAAAAATTAGGGTTTTTAATTAAGGATTTTAAAATTAGGGTTTTAAAATAAAGAATAATTTTTTGGGTGTTACATAGCCCGTGTATCGAAACCATTTCAAACTATTTCGATACCACTAAGTAAAACTTGCCTAGAAACAACCTTTAAGGCACTCCAAACACACACAAAATTCATTAAACGTGCTTAACATTAACCAAACGTGATTATGCCAAAGGAAAGACACCTTGTCAACCAATTATTATACATCAACTTTGACAACATGCTAAACTAACTTTAAGCATCACAACATAATTCAACATGAACTATTGACACTCACAACTTTGATACGAGCTTTAATCCAAGTAAAACAGTTATTGGAACATCATATGATATTAAACATACAAGTAATGCCAAGTTCACCAGTACACACAACACTATCAGTATGACAACCCAACCCCATTGCTCTCTCACTACTAATAGTGTTACAACAAACATACTTGAGTTCTCACTTGGGAAAACATGAAACCTTACTTTCCTTTTGGCTACCTCAAAACATTTTTGCTCTGCATTGGAAGGTAAAGGAGAGGGTAAGCATAAGCTTAGTGAGGGTAAAACCATAGATAAGTTAACTTTGCAATACAACCCATAAAACCATCAATTGAACATTTAAACGCATGTCATGTCATGCTCATTTCAATAATATCAATATGATTTCAAACCAAAATAATAACTCAACAATTGTCATTAAGTCCTAAGCATTCCAAAGTGTAATAACCATTTTTGTCCGGGGTTCAAACTAAACTCTAAACCAAAACCCTACTCCTAAACCAAAATCCCCTGAACCATATTATTTATAATAAATAAATCATAACCAAAAAAATTATTATAGTCTTAAATTCAAAGAAATATTATTAATATAAACCCAAACCAAATTAAATAATTAAAATCCATAAAAGTCCAAAATACATTAATCATATACATATCCAACCAGCCCACACCCATTACAAACATAAACCCATTTCCCTTACAACTAATCCATATTACAATAGCCCAATTAATTCATACAATACCCGGTTCACTAAACCAGTAACCAAACGCTTACCCAAACCCGGTTAACCCGGATAGAGACCCGACTCTCCACCTTCCCAGAACCGATCCTTCCTCTTCCTTTTGTGACTCTTCAATTTCTGAGAAATTCCAGAATGTTCTGGAATTGTGACCATCCATCTCCCGAAGCTTGTCACCGGCCACTCCTTCCGACCGATCAACACCACCAGAAAAATCAACGGCGAGCCATGACATAATCACCAGATTGCTCAACCATTACATCCGGCCAAACCGAACCGAGGCTCTTCTTCGAATCGAGCCAAAAACAAAGCCGAAAAATGGTCCCCTCTCTGATGCGAACCGAGCCGAGGAAGAGGATATTGGTCCCCTCTCAATCGTACGATACCAGCAATACACAAGAAGACAAAGAAAAGCAAAATCAGAGAATAATCAACCAAGATTAGTCCTTTTTTATTTTCATTGTAAAATGGCTATAAAAGCCCCAAAAATCAGAAATGTAACCCTAGACGGGATTTCTTCAAAGAAATAGAAACACCATTTTTAGAGCATTTCTTATTTCGAATAGAATAGATTTAGGGGACTTAGGGCTTTTACCTTTGAAACCGGAGGTCGGTTCTCGTCACCGGTTGATCTCTGTTTTTGGTCGATCGAGTTTCTGATCTTCAAAGCTTTCAAAGGGGTTTACAAAACCCAGATTTCAAACTGAAAAAAGGATTTCGATTTGTTTTTGGGGTTTCAAAATAAAAAGGGTCATATTTCTTTTTCAGATCTGGTTTTCTAAACCAAAAAGGAGTTGTTTTTTTAAGCTTTCAATCGTCGCCGGCCGTCGGCGACGGAACCACCGCCGTTTTCTGGGTTTCAAGGTTAAGGTTTGTTTGTTTTTTCAGAGCGTTTAAAGCTTTCTGGGTTTATGTGGTTCGGCAGAGAGGAGAAGAATGGAGGCTTCAGGCTCCTTAGCCTAAGCTTCCTCTATTTATACCAACACAAAACGCTGTCGTTTTGGGCAGCACAACCCGCGTGGTGACCCATAACCTAGGAAAGGATCCGCGCATATTTGGGTAGTGGGCTATTTCTCTGTTTAGTCCCTCAAGTTTCATGTCGTTTGGTTTTCTATCGAGGTGTAATCACGTTTTTCAGTCCTTAAAATCAGTGTTTTAATTTTAATCCCGTCCCTTTTCTTTCAATTTCAGTATGTAATTTTAATGTCCTTGCATTTATGCTCATATTTGATTCTGTATTATATTAGTTTTCTTATTTCATTGATTTATTTTAAAAAGTAAAATGCATTGATTTGAGATTTTAAAAGCTATCATTTTTATAGTTTATTCCTTTTTTCAAAAAAAAGCTTTTCGAATGCATAACAATTCCATTTATTCTTTTTTTAAACTTTTTTAATAACATCTAATTTCCTTTTTTTCTTACGGTTGAATATTTGAATGTCATGATTTTAGCATTTTTATTTATTATTCCTTTTTAATTTTTTTTACAATCATTTAATGTCATGTTTTTTCATATACCATAATATTATAAATTTTTGCTTAGTTTTCAATTTGGTTTACCGTATATTATATTATTATTTTTATGGCTTAACTTAGTAATAAGTGTCTAAAGTATATACTTTTTCTGAAATAGGTGCCTAATATTTTTTTGGCTGAAATAAGTGTCTAAATTATATATTTTTTCTGAGATAAGTGTCTTATGTATTTTTTGGCTGAAATAGGTGCTTAAAGTTTTATTCCCTTAGTATTTTAAGGTAACACTGTTAAAAGAAAATTGTTTAATTTATAAATAAGTACCTAAACTATATATATATATTTTAAAATAGGTTCCTAATATAATTTTTATTGAAATAAATACCTAATTTTTTTCTTATAAGTAATTTATATTTCTTATAAGATGTAAAATTATTTATATATCATCGTTTTAAACTATTAAATTATTTATTATAATTGATTAATAATTTATTTAAATTTGATTAGTAGCTGAAATTATGAGAAAAAAATATTTTTTAACAACACTAAAATAAAAAATAATTAAATTTATATAATTTTATATTAATATTTCCAATTCTTTTTCGATACAATTATAAATGTAATAGGAATAAAAGAATTTTTGTATATATTCTTCATGTGAACCGGCTGCATGTCCTTGCAAGTGAATCGATTTGTCCCATTGATGATTGTTGTGGAAAATATAAAAAATATTAATATAAAATTATATAAATTTTAATTATTTTTTATTTTAGTGTTGTTAAAAAATAATTTTTTCTCATAATTTAAAAGGTTAAATGATTAATTTAAGATATAACTAATTTTATATCTTATAAGAAATATAAATTACTTATAAGAAAAAAATTAGGTATTTATTTTAATAAAAATCACATTAGGCACCTATTTTTTAAAAAATATATAGTTTAAGTACTTATTTATAAATTAAACAATTTTCTTTTAACACTGTTACCTTAAAACACTAAGGTAATAAAACTTTAGGCACCTATTTCAGCCAAAAAATACATTAGGCACCTATCTCAGAAAAAATATATAGTTTAGGCACTTATTTCAGCCAAAAAAAACATTAGACACCTATTTCAGAAAAGATGTATACTTTAGGCACCTATTATTGAGTTAAGCCTATTTTTAATTATATTGTTGACATGTATGTACATATATCATATTGCTTTATTTGTGTACACACCACACATGCACTTATTTTATCTATTATATGAACTTTTTAATTTATGCGTACATATACACCACTGCACAATACATATTATATAGCTTTTTTTTTTTATGTATCGTTCATATATAATGTATAGTAGGTAGTATTTAGTATATATTTATTTTTTATTTATTCGTTCAATCGATTTTACGGTGATCCGCAACGGGGAGTGATCCGTATTATTTATAGCCCGTTTAGTGTAAATAACTAACATCTAACTTTTAATTTATCGCATTTTAATTCCCGTATTTAATTTTTTGCATTTTAATTTCTTGCAATTTATTTTCTCGCATCTAACACCTAACATTTAATTTTTCGCATTTTAATTTCTCGCAATTTAATTTACGCACTTTAATTTATCACATTTAATTTATCATATTTACTTTTATGCAATTTAATTTATCGTATTTAATTTCTCGTACATAATTGTTGTAATTTAAATTCTTGCACCTTTAATTTCTTTGTATTTATTTATGCTTGTAAATATTTGTACCTTCGAATCATTTATTCAACATTTGTCAAACCTCATTAATTAATAAACCTAATTAAATATTTCTTTATTCGGTCGTAACGGGCCCGACACCAAACGTAGTGGTGGCGGTGTATGTGTTTACCTTCGGATAAAGATACGGTAAAATTAAAATAAATTCGAACTTTAAACAAATAATTAATTTAATGTCACTTTAAACCGAAAAATACTAAATTAATTAAGCAGTATTTCGATAAAGGTGCCAATTTTGGGCGGTTTTTAACGCTAATCCCGTTTTAAATCGTAACCGACTCTCGAACCCAATTTTTTAACGAATCTCTGGTTTCCCGGTGTCCGGTCTACCGAAAGTGACCGGTGGCGACTCCAACCTTTTTTAAAAATCCTAATTTCAAATTTCTCAAATTAGCGACTTTTTACACTATTAAGAAAAAAAAAAGGGTCGCTACACAAAGCTTTAAGGCACTAGACTTACATGTTATTCACTTACAATGCTTACAACTATGAATTGCATGCATCACAATGCATAAATCTCAAGCCTTACATGCTAATCACATAGCAATGCTTAAACCACATGCGTACCAATGCACAAATCTCAAGTCTTACATGTTAAACACATAGCAATGCTTAGGCTATTTGCATCTAAAAGCAAAATTTCAAGTCTTACATGCTAATCACATAGAAATGCTTTAACCACATCCATGCAACTCCGTGCACAAATCTCAAGTCTTATATGCTAATCACATAGCAAAGCTTAGGCCATTTACTCGTGCTCATATCCTTGCACAAAACATTGTTAAAAAATCTCATTCTTAAAGTCTTACACAATTCATTATAATAAATGACACTTGTATTTTAAAAACACCATTAATTCATATTGGCAAAGCGATAAAGATTAGGCTTGAGGTATTCCTAATCAACGGGATAAACGGGCACGTGTTGGCTTGCAGCTCTCCATCATTTCTATACACCTTTGCGTCTGAATTGGCTTGCGATTCTCCAATCAGATGTAATAGGCTTGTGGTTCTCCTATTACTAAACACATATTTCGCAAAAGGATTTTCAACACGTATGTCTTTTTCATATTATAGTGCACTCTAGCCCCTATTGATCGATCAATATCCCTTTATCATACAATCACATTTTAGGTCAATATCAACTTAAACCAATGCTCAAATCATAGATTCAAAACATCATATTATACACATGCATCCCATCACCTCATACAACTAAAGTGTATCAATTGAATAAACTAATAGATCATGTTTCTCATGCTTTCAAAGCAAAACCATGGGAGCATAATATGAAATACAAAACCACATTAAATGTGCATCATGAGAATGTTAAAACATGCATAATCACATGTAACATCCCGGTTTTGGGGTTAGTAGTTTGAGTGTTAGTTGGGGAAATTTGATTCGGGTCGAATCGGATTCCTAGTGTTCGTTATTCCGAGAAAAATTAAAATAATAATATTTTAATCGGATAAGTAATAATTTTGTGAAATGGTTCTAAAAATATTAAAATGGTGTTTTAAAGTTAAAGGAATATTATTTGAACTTTAATTTGATTTTTAATTAGGCTAATTTTGTACTAGTGACTAAATTGTAATTTTGGGAAAGTTTTGGGGATTTAATTAGCAATTTTCGGCAATTAGGATTTTTGGTGACTAAATTGGAAAGCAAGCCATACTTAGAATCCTTAGGGGGCCATAAACCCAATTTATTTTTAATTAATGATTTATCCACCAAAATTGTTTTTAAATTGTTTTATTTTAGATGACAACTTTATTTTCTTTTGTAACTTCCCATTTCCCATATTTTCTCTCTAGATTTTCTCTTCATCTTCTTCTCCAAATTTCTTCAATTTCTTGCTGATTTCTTCATCATTTTTCAACAAGATTTACTTCATTTTATTCATCCTTTCATTCTCTACAAAACCTACTCATCAATTTTGCAAAATCAACATCCATTTTCAAGAAATCAAGGGAGGATTTCTCATGTTTTTGGTGGAGCAAATCTTTAAGTTAACTTTGCTGATTTCTAATCTTTTTCTAAGGTTGTTTATTGAAATTCCCAAGTATTGGCTTGCTAATCAACAATGGAAACTTAATTTTGTGTTTTTAATTCTAGATCTATGGATTTTATGGAGGTTTTTGTGAAATCTTTTTAGATCTCAATTAATGTTGTAATTAGGTTGCTTTAATTATGATATTATGTCAACTAAATGATTAATTAATTGTTGAATTGATGGCACATTAATTTAATCCCGGAATAATGTAATCGGTAGTGTTTTAAGGTGGTTTTCGGTTGTTTTAGGGGCTGTTTTAGGTGTTCTAATGTTGTTGGAGGTATAAGGATGGTTTCGAAGTGTTTTTGGTTCATAATTGAGGTGGATTAGATGTTAGATTCATTAGGTTTTGGGCTGATGATGTTTTGGATGCGTTTCGGCTAGGTTTCGGTCTTTTCGGCTAGGTTTTTGGTAGTTTTGTGGTGATCGGTTGTGGCTGCTGTTTTGAGCATGTTATAATGTGAATATGCTCTGTTTTTAATGTTGTAGAGGAAGTGCAAGAAGGTGCATAAGTGGCTGGTGCTTTGGTGTTGCCGTCGGAACATCGGCGAGGGCTCGTTTCGCTTGTCGGTGAGTGGTTTTGGGTTTAAAGTGAATCACATTGGTTCGGTTCCGTTTTGGGGGCTATGGAATAGTTTGAAAACTTTCCATAGTTCAAGAGTAAGTGTTTTAAATGATGTTGATGCATTACCTCGATTTTCGGATATTTTCGGTAATGGCATATATGTGAACAATGATTCAATATGATTTTGGAATTGTATATATTTGACTTTGAAATGATGCATGCATGTGTTAATTGCTGGAAATGCATGGTTTATAAAGACATCCATGGTTTATGAAAACATGATAAAGGAAGTGGAATATGATATGATTATTTGCCTTACATATAATGGTGCCATTGGGCATGACTATTGGTTCATTTGTTGAACACATTATGGATGCATTATGAGCAGCAAATTAACATGCATACTTGAACTTGATATTGGCTTAGTGACACTACTTTTAGATTTGAATACAAATGACATGTCATTAGGATTGAGTGCACTATAAACATTATGGAAATAAAGGAAAAATGCCTACACGTAATAAGGGTGACTTTGTGTCCAACCGTGCGTGGTAGAGCTTGATAATGGTGACTTCGTGTCATGTCAATGGTGACTTCGTGTCATGTCAATGGTGACTTCGTGTCATGTCAATGGTGACTTCGTGTCATGACGAGACTAAAGGTCTCTAACCAATGGATCCGCGTATTCGGTGAACTTAAGGTTCACATTAAGTGATCACTAAGAAGTCAATATACAAACGTGAACATATTTGGAACATTGTGCATCATTTGTGAAATGAATTGATAATGCCATGCATACTCAAGGAAGGTTTTTGGTATTGAACATGAACATGATTTGGTAAGCATGCTTGGTTTTAGAAAGGCATTACAAGTTATGGTTTTAATTTGATGCATTGATGATTTTATTTAGAGCTTCCTCACTAAGCATGTTTTGCTTAAGCTCTCCTTTCATCTTTGCAGAAAAATAGAGATATTCGAGGCTACATTCGGAGCAAGGGAACCAAGGGGAGAGGTTATCCCAATTTTTGGTATGTTTTGGCAAATAACTTGGGGCTTGGCAATGTGTAAATCAAACCCATGTGAAGTGTGTGATTTTTGCTTTGGTTAATGTTGTAATAAGACCTATAATGTTTTGGATTATTAATTGATGGAATATGGTGTTGATTGGATTGTTGAAGCATGTACATGCATGAACGTTTTTTATTTTAATCATATTTTAGGAAGCATGCCTATAGTTTGTATGGTACTGCCCACACCTCTGCCGCAACAGACCCGTACCAAGAGATCTTGCAACGAATGGCAGCAATGGACCTCAGACAACAAAGGTACATGGAGTACCAAAGGGATTTCAATGGCACCTTAGCCCAGATGATGCTGTACGCCTTCCCGGACCAAGGAGTACAATTTTCGGAGTTTCCCAGCAAAAAGTTCGTTACAGCCGCCCCTTACACCGAGACTATACCAGCCCCGGGAGGACCAAGGTCGTTCTTCCATGCGGACCCTCAGCCCCAATACCAGGCTGCTGGCCCATCTAGGGCAGCAGATTCTGCCGCGGCCTCGTCTGTCAGCAAAAGGCCATCCAAGCGAAGGGTCATTTTCAGCACCCACCCAGATCTCCAATTATCATGGGTAGTCTATCAGCCGAGATAGATGCCTATGTACACGAAAGCTCCACTGTCGCCGGCCCAAGTACACACCACACCGGAGGAGCAACAACAATGGGAGGAGGAACGGACGTAATGCTAACCGAAGAGATGGCTGATGTAGAAGAAGGAGAAGAGGTAGAGGCCCCAATGCAAAGGACACCACCCACTCGAGTCCAACTGCCCCGGCAAGCGAAAGCGCAACCATCGCCTTCACTAAGGACAAAGCATTCGGCAG
Organism: Abelmoschus esculentus; assembly: GCA_035048815.1. Lineage (NCBI taxonomy): Eukaryota > Viridiplantae > Streptophyta > Magnoliopsida > Malvales > Malvaceae > Abelmoschus > Abelmoschus esculentus. The sequence continues at coordinate 167,414 of JAUCBN010000061.1, read as the reverse complement.
CAAGGCCAAGGAGGAAAATTGTTACAAGCAACTCTTCGGAGTCGCTTTAAAATTCTTTTTCCTTAATTCAATATTAATTGCTTTTACTGTTTCTATTTGCTGTTTATTATATTCATATTTTGTTTTGCCGGATATCTCTTCAAATATAAAGCATTGAGGACAATGCTTGGTTTGAGTTTGGGGGTGCAGATTCATTGCCAAGGCAGCAATCTACTGTCGCGGCCTTGCCAAAAAGGGAGTATTCCAGTGATTTTTTTAAAATTTTTATGCTCCCCGCCTTACTTGAATTAACTACCTACACTTTTGCACTGCTCATCATCAGTATTGCCTTAGTTTATTCTTTAAGGCTATAGAAATCTTTCTCCTTACCATGTTTAGGTTCTGTTAAGAGGGCTTAACCTTAGGTTGCTTAAGGAAGAAAACTTAGAAGCTTACTATAGGAAAAACTTTAAACACTTTTGGGACTTGTTGGATTATAGGAATTCTTTTAATGAACTTAGGTGATAAAGATTTAGATTTTTGGAAAGTAACTAGAGGTACCTACCACCGGCTCTAGAAAGTCTATTCTTCATGCTAGAGGTGCCCGAAATTGACTCTAGTATGTTTTAAGGAGTATTAAAAAGAAAGAAGGAATTTAGTGAAAAAAAAGCACAAGTCTTTGAGGTGCCCGAAATTGGCTCAAGATTTGGTGTTTGAAAAGAAGAGAAACACTTAACCAAATTCTATTTGTCTTGAACTTAGAGTTTGTCTAAGAAAGCCTTTAATCAACTTGTCCATAAAAACGCACACACTCACATTTCTTATAGTTTGTTTCTAGGAAAACCCTTGGGAAACCGAATGGTTAAGGATCAAGAATATGCCTAGTTATGGTGGGGAGAATAAATGGACATGTAAGACCAAGAGAGAGTAGAGTTCGGCAAATTGATGGTTGGCATTGCTTGAGGACAAGCAATAGTTCGAGTTTGGGGGTGTGATAAGTGCTTAACACATTATCACTTTTTACTCCTTTTATGGGCATTCATCACCAAATATACACCCACTCGGACCAATGCATGTGCTTAATGTGATATATTTAGAAGTTATACTCATATAGATAATATATACAGAAAAAGACACGTTTTACTGCGTTTTCATATCTGTGCAGGAGAACCAGTGCCGCGACAGCGACAAGGCCGAGGCAAGACCTGATGCCGAGGCAGCAGCAGAAAGACAGGAAGCAAGACTATAGGCGATGGAAAGATAAAAATCCAAGGAACGTGTCTGGACTTGAAGCCCATGGATCGGAGCTGGCTAGCACAAGGAAAAGCCCAAGGAAAGACCACGCGGGAAAGCTTCCTTAGCCGAATTAAACTTGAAAATATTTTTATTATTATGCACTTGACTTGTTCCCTACTCCAAGTTGTATTCTACTTAGGAAAGGTTTGCCCTAGGTCTAGCCTATATAAAGACCTAGCCACCCAATGTATGAAACACGGAATACCTAGGGAGAGAGTCAATTTCTATTCTTGTTTTCTTTTCCTCCATTATGTTCTAAACCTTCTTAGGGATTAGGTGAAGGTTGTCGAGTATTTGTAAGAGGAGATTGTACTTTGTCTTTGATTCAATGCAATAAAGTTATCAAGGTTTGCTTATCCTTTGTTATTCCTTGTTTTCACAATTGAGCTCGGGAGAGGATATTGTGAATCATCCATTTATCTAAGCTCGGGAGAGTTAGATTCACGAAAGGGGTAAGTACGATGTTTCAATCGCAAAACACTAACTCGGCCTAGGGATAGGTTAAGAGTTTCAGCGGCTAAAAGAAGTGTGAGATTGGTTGGTGAGTATAATTGGTTCACGCCAGGAGGTATCATCAAGGACTAGTCATCAACAGCACTCTGACTTAGGGATAAGCGGAGTCATCCAAGGACACTTTGCCGAACTTTGGTAAAGTCTACCCACGAGCAAGGGATTGCCGCGGCAGACAGTATTGTCGCTGCCAAGGCAGTAAACTGCAGTGCTGCCGAGGCAGTGATATACGATTGCATTGGACAGAGACAAGTCAATCAAATCCACAATACGACACAACTGGATCCTAAACCATCTCTCTCTATTTTTTCAACTCTTTATTTTTATTTAGTTATTTTAGTTTAGATAAATCAAATCAATTCACTTGTGTTCTTTACTTTTCTACAGAACAAGAAGGTGAAGAAAGCATATTAAGTATACCGGTCCCTGAGAAGACGATAACTCGATAAAATACTTATCACTTATTACTTTCGATGTGTCCACTTGTACTAAACGCGCACTTTTGACACGCGACAGTGGTCACATTGTTTTTATTTATAAATCATATTGCATGAAAATTAATTTACTTGAGCGAATAAAGGTAAATATTGTCTAACAATTAAAATGTAATAAATGTCACCAAAACATGGTATTTGAAAAACATTGTTAACAAAATAATTCGTAAAACCAATAACAAAAATAATACGTTCAAATCACCAGTAATATAATATATAGGCACATGTCACCTTAAACGTAAACTGGAAAAGTTTAAAAAAAATGTTACATCAAAGTGTAACTAAATAATATGTAGATCCTCCAAATGCCAAGTCCGGGATGTCTACCTACGGATATCTGAAAGGGGGAAGAAAACAGGTATGAGCTATGAAGCTCAGTGTGTTCCAACAGTGCAAACAAAATACGGATAAATTCATTAAACGGTAATACAGAAAATCAGATTATATATATGCATGATATACTACCCTCCAACCGAACTCCTGGATATAGTTCCCCCGAACAATATCTGATACAGCATTAACCTAAGCCCTTAGGGCGAAGGTACCGACCTAAGGAATTACCTTAGGGAACAGGCGGAATTACCCCAGCTAAAGCACGGGAACCGATAACAGGCGGAATTACCCTAACTGAGGTTAGGAACCGTAAACAGGCGGAATTACCAGCTGGATCAAGGTTGAACTGAAAATTAGATACTTTTCATCATCCCAATACTAAGATGGAATGCATGCAATAATAACAGGAATCATGATGGTAGTAACGAGAATTAAGCAGGCAACATGTATACATAAATCAGAAAATATCAGATATACAGTAAATCATAAAATGATAAATCTTAAAGTTCAAAATAAGTTTTTATGTAAATCCAGAAAACAGTCATGTGCACATACTTGATTCGTTTAAAACGTAAAACAGTAAGATACAGTTATATAGCACACAAAGAACATTGGATACATAATCTGAGATATCCTTTTTCATACCTATCCATCGGTACCTCTGTTTCAGATTCTGATACATCTTATCTCCTCTAGGATGCATAGCATAAGGACTACTATGGGCCTCACTGAGAATGGTCTGTCTCAACTCAGGATCGTTGGGTACACAGTATCGACCATTAAAACAAAGAACTCCATCCTGATCAAAAGAATAAATAGAAGTGGGTCCTTCTTCCACTTGTTGTATAATAGTAGTAAAGAGTCAAAGGGGCAGCTATAATGGAAAAACCCTCGACAAAGCGTCGATAATACCCAGTTAAGCCCAGAAAACTGCGGATCTTAGACACATTCTTGGGAGGTTTCCAACTAGTGATAGCATCAATTTTACTCGGGTCCACCTGGATACCTCTAGCTGAAACGAAATGCCCTAGAAATGTCACCTCACTAAGCCAAAACTCGCATTTACTTAGCTTAGCATACAACCGATTCTCCCTGAGAGTTTGCAACACAGCTTTCAAATGCCCCACATGCTCGTCCTCTGAGCGAGAGTAAACCAGGATATCATCAATAAACACCACAACAAACTGGTCTATGTAGGGCCGGAAGACACGGTTCATCATATCCATAAAAGCTGCAGGGGAATTGGTTAAACCGAAAGGCATCACTAGGAACTCATAGTGACCATACCGGGTGCGGAAAGCAGTCTTGGAAACACCAGAGCCCTTAACATTTAGCTGATAATACCCAGATCGAAGATCAATCTTCGAGAAAACTGTAGCTCCACGAAATTGATCAAACAAATCATCAATCCTGGGTAAGGGATACTTGTTTTTCACTGTCAGCTTATTTAGCTTTCGGTAGTCAATGCACAACCGAAGAGAACCATCCTTCTTCTTAACAAAGAGAACTGGAGCTCCCCAAGGTGAAGAGCAAGGTCGGATGAACCCTCTATCAAGAAGTTCTTGTGACTGAATCTTCAACTCCTTTAACTCTTTTGGAGCCATACGGTACGGAGCCATAGAAATTGGTGCTGATCCAGGATAAGTTTCAATCTCGAACTCAACTTCCCTGTCCGGAGGGAGACCAGGCAACTCCTCAGGAAAAACATCTGGAAACTCACTAACAGTGCGAATTTCTTCGATCTTAGATAGAGACCCCTTTGTGTTAAGGAAACAAGCAATAAAGGCCTCATATCCTTTCCGGATCATTTTGTCAGCCGACAAAACTAATATCACATTGGACAAAAAACCTCGTCGTTTGCCAACCAAGACCACAGACCGTCCATCAAGAGTCTTTAATGTGGCCCTCTTGGTCTCACAGTCCAGATTAACACGATGCTCAGATAACCAGTCCATCCCCAGAATTAGATCGAACTCCTGTAAAGGAAGTTCCATGAGATCCGCTAGAAACACTTCCCCTTCCACAAAAAGGGGACATCTCTTGAAAACCTTATCCACAGATAAGGATTGCCCCACTGGGCTCATAATGGTAAAAACACTCTCAGTGTTCTCAACTGAGATCGAAAGGTGTCCAGATACTGACTTAGATATATAAGAGTGTGTGGAGCCATTGTCAAGCAAAGCAAAGTACGGAACAGAAAAGATGGTAAAAGTACCTGCGATAACATCAGGCTCGTCTCGTTCATCTCTACGTCTGGTGGCATAAACCAAAGCTGGCTGACGAGCCTCAAAAACAAATGGCCCACCACTCTGGTGGCCTCGACTCCTGGTATCAGATCTAACAGCAGACACAGAGGCTCTACCCTGAGGTCGTCCCGAAACGGGTGTCTGTATGGATGTTTGAGATCTGGATGGTGTCTGAGAGCGCACAAGAGTCTGAGTCGATGGTCGAATGACGGAGGGTGGGTGGGGACAGTCCTTCAGAAAATGCTTGAAGATCCACACCGGAAACACGCTCCAGTCTTCTTTCTACACTCTCCCCTATGCATGTTGCCACAAAAGTCACACGCAGGTACAAATGGAATCCCAGAAGAACCACCCCGGCTAACAGAAGAACCATGAGGTTTCACAGACTGATGATAGGAACCACCTCTCTGACTCGGTGCAGATCGAGCCATCTTATCAGGGCGACTAAAAGACTCGCCATGGCTAAAATGTCCTCCGGATCGACCACGGTCCTTCCTACGGTCTCTATCTCTGCCCCGCTCTCGGTCTTGATCCCTCATAGCCTGGCTATCAGAAAGCATCTCTAAGTCCTCAGCAGTCTGTGCCCGGTTCACCAGGTCCTCAAAAACCACATCATGATGCGTGGCAACTCGGTCTCGGATACCAATGCAGAGACCCTCAAGAAACTTATCACATTTATCCTTCTCTGTAGCTACTATCCCAGCACCATACCTCATCAGATCTAAAAACTGAAGCTCCTATTCAGCCACTGTCATATTACCTTGTACCAAGTCTCTAAAGGCATGATGCCTCTCTCTCATATACCGATCACCCAGATAACGGTTCTTGAACCTTTCCTTGAAAAAGTCACACGTCAACCTGTTGGAGGATACGCTACTAACCACAGACTCCCACCAGATGTGGGCACCACCATTAAGCATAGACACAGCTCCAAGGTATCTATTAGCTGGCTCCAAACCCAGCTGATCCATCCGTCTCTCAGTATCGTACAACCAGGTCTCTGCATCTGAAGGTGCACCAGTCAAAGATCTAGAAAAGGTTCTCACTCCATTCGCGATCAGGATCTGAGAGATAGGTGGATCTAGCATCGCACCCGAAGCTCTAACAGCTCCTTGTAACAACTGAAGGAACTGCCTACTAAGAGTCTCATCAGCCACTGAAGCAGCAGTCTTGGTGCTCGGCACTGATGCCCCTCTGATAGGGGTAGACATATCAATGCCTGCAGCAGGTTGAGGGTTGGGCGGTACAGTGGTACTTGTGGGAACAGGTGGGTCCGGAGAAATGAGAGGTGGAGGGTCACTAATAGGCTCCTCTATAGGATCAACAAAACTGGTCGTTCGACCACGCCCTCGGGTGGATCGACGAGCTCTACGGGCACACATAATGTTCAGGAAATCTACAAAGATAAAATTTAGGAGATCAGAATTGGCACCGGAGAACCATACACAATACAGAAAAATATAGGTGACATGGCCTTACAGATATAAGTTCATAACAGTTTAACAGAAAACATTTATTTAAGACCCATGACAGTCCGAGAATCTTAAAACCAAAAGCTTTGATACCAACAAAATGTAACACCCTAAACAGGCCTATGCGGGAAGCCCGACTAGAGTGGTCACATTGTTTTTATTTATAAATCATATTGCATGAAAATTAATTTACTTGAGCGAATAAAGGTAAATATTGTCTAACAATTAAAATGTAATAAATGTCACCAAAACATGGTATCTGGAAAACATTGTTCACAAAATAATTCGTAAAACGAATAACAAAAATAATACGTTCAAATCACCAGTAATACAATATATAGGCACATGTCACCTTAAACGTAAACTGGAAAAGTTTAAAAAATATGTTACATCAAAGTGTAACCAAATAATGTGTAGATCCTCCAAATGCCAAGTCCGGGATATCTACATACGGATATTTGAAAGGGGGAAGAAAACAGGTATGAGCTATGAAGCTCAGTGTGTTCCAACAATGCAAACAAAATACGGATAAAATCATTAAACGGTAATATAGAAAATCAGATTATATATATGTATGATATACTACCCTCCGACCGAACTCCTGGATACAGTTCCCCCGAACAATATCTGATACAAGCATTAACCTAAGCCCTTAGGGCGAAGGTACTGACCTAAGGAATTACCTTAGGGAACAGGCGGAATTACCCCGGCTAAAGCACGGGAACCGATAACAGGCGGAATTACCCTAACTGAGGTTAGGAACCGTAAACAGGTGGAATTACTAGCTGGATCAAGGCTGAACCGAAAATTAGATACTACTCATCATCCCAATACTAAGATGGAATGCATGCAATAATAACAGGAATCATGACGGTAGTAACGGGAATTAAGCAGGCAACATGTATACATAAATCAGGAAATATCAGATATACAGTAAATCATAAAATGATAAATCTTAAAGTTCAAAATAAGTGTTTATGTAAATCCAGAAAACAGTCATGTGCACATACTTGATTCGTTTAAAACGTAAAACAGTAAGATACAGTTATATAGCACACAAAGAACACACCTCAAAGGTAGAAACAGACAGGTGATCTACTGGGCGTTCGAGCCTCGTTCTGTAGCAGTACTGGACCCTAAAAAAATACAAAATAGAATTTTTTTATTAATACCAGAGTTAAATACTGAATTGACTAATCACGGGTATTAAGACATACGGGTCACGATCGGATCTCGGGATCGATCAAAACGGGAAGAACTGGGCTGGGTCAGTACATGATCGGGAGAACTATTAGGTCCTACTAACAAACAGATATTAATTTTAGACCTTAAGTAAAACTCTGGACTTAACTTAACTTAGAAGAAAAGTTTGACTCGAGACTTTAAAGTCCAATATGGAGGCTTTCGGGTTCCAATTTTGAAAAACGAACTTCACGGAGGGACTCAGGACGTCGAAAAACATAAAATAGGAGTTTTTGAAAATTTTGACTTTTTGGGTCAAAGTCAACGCTGACGTCAACAGTCAAAGTCAACGCTGACATCATGTTGACATCAGCAGTCAAATTCAACGGTCAGCACTGACGTCATGCTGACGTCACGATCAACGGGTCAGGTCAACGGGTCCGGTCGGTTAACGGGTCGGGTCGGGTCGGTCAACGGGTCAACGGGTCGGGTCAGGTCGGTCAACGGGTCTGGTTAGGGTTTGATAGGTTCGGTTCAAGTTGACCGGTTCAAACCGGATTTAGGCCGGTTTGGACCGTCCGGCTCCAGATCACCGTCCAGGGCGACCGGAACTCGCCCCGGTGGCACATGAAGGCCACTCGCGGCCCTAAACGGCCGGAAAACACCCTCTAAACTCAGAAAAATTACCCAGATTCAACAAAAACACCAAAATTAACCAACAAAACCCAGAAACAGATCGAAAGGTAAGAACTTACCTTAAATTCAAACAACTCCGACGAGGGTCCGATTGCTGGTGAACGGAGGCGGTGACAGAGGGGTTTTGGTCGCACTTCCACGAAGAGCACGGTGGTGTTGGCGACGCGCCGATTCGGACACTGGAACGGCCGGAAAAAGAAGGAAATTTATAGGGTTTAAACCCTAGGTCCAGCGAAGCTTCAAGCCTCAATTCTGGACGATCGCAGCGGCCAACGGGCGCGTGGTTCGGTGGGTTTTGGTCGGGGCAAGGAGACGGACATAACGGTGGCGGTGGTGAGGACCACAGCGCGACAGTGAGGGAGAGCGGCGGTGGTCGAGGTTTGAGAGGAAAAAAAGTTTATTTTGGGTTCCAAATCTAATATGGGTTCCGAAAAGGTATTATATTTTTTATACATATATATATTATTTACTCGTATTTAATATTTTTATTTGTTTCCTTTTTTTAAGAGTGTTACAAAAACACCTTGCAATGTAGCCCATAATACACCAAAATTAAGTTTAAAAAACCAAGTTATTCTCTAAGTAAAAACAATGTCCATGACCGTCAATGCCACTATTTGAAAAACAACAAGTATACCATGACATCAACCACAAAACCTTTTTCAAATACTTTTAAAAAAAACATGTTCATTAAGCATCACTAAAGTCTTACATGCCTATAGCAAAGCTTCATTGCAAACATTATTCAATTAAGAAAACATACTTGCTTATAACATTGTATTAATATTAGTGAACCGTTTAGATAACACTAAACGTTAGGATAAATGGAACACACATGATTAATATGCCAAGAATATGGCCAAATCGCCAAAATGCCACGTATGAGAGCCAATCGCCACTCATACAACGTGTGAGGGTTAAAGGCCTAATCACACCCATGATTGATTAACTCAAATCATGAAATCTCACCTTAGCATCTGACATAAGCAACACATATATCATAATATAAGTATTAACTCTAATGCATCATCAAGGCTTTTGGTTGTTTATCAGTTAGGGTATGCTGTTGAGGGTTTAGTGTAGTGAGCTGCTAGGATTTTTGTTTGAAGAAGAAGAAGCTTGAACCGATTTGGGGTTGTGGGAAGAAGGAAATCGGATTGCACCGGGTGCATCCTGAACCGATCATCTCTAGAGCAAACCGGACTGAAACTGAACCCATATCATGAATCGGACCGTAACTGACCCAAAATTTGACACGACCCGTGAACCTAATATTTTAACTTGTGATGATGTCATCTGTGACGTCATCGATGACGTTATTGTTGACGTCAGCAGTGACATCACATGTTGACCTGACCGTTGACCTTGACCAATGATCGTTGACTTTTTTTACCATAGTTGACTTTTTTCGTAAGATCATATCTTGACCATTTTCAACGTTCTGATCCCATTTTTACAGTCTATTTTGTCAAATTCCAACCCAAAAGTCCTGTTTTGACCATTTAAAGTACGATTTGGGTTAGTGTACTTGAAGAAGTGTTTAATTGTTATTTTGTGGTCTTTTCAGATGACGTGGACTCCGAAGAGGACGTTTTGCCTACAACGCCTCCGCTTCGAGTTCAAACAACTCCTGCGAGCATCGCTCGAGGTACTCGTATGTGTTTTTCTTAGTTTTAGGTGGCATAGTACTATTTTTTGGATTAAGATTATTGATTAGAACTTAATTGTAGGCTTTGACTCAGCTAGAGCGGGACCCAACTCAGACCTTGGGAAATGCCCGTGTCAGTGATAGTATTTGTGCTACTAGAGGTGTGTTCTCTTCTTGTGCTAGATTTTCTGTGTATTGTACTTACCTGTTTACTAAGATTGTGATATATTGACATGTTATGTGGTACTGTGAACATTATGTTACACTGTGAAATTGTTATTAGAGTTCCTGAACTGTGTGATTCGTATTCTATATGGATATCTGTGATGAGATATTTGAGGTCATTGGCATTGATTGTATAGCTTGTGCATGGGGTGGTTTGTATGGAGGAAGGTGGTTTTACCACACAACATTTTGGTGAAATAAGGGGTGAGGGGTTATGGGGAACTACCTCCACAACGATCGGATGGTTTAGCCACCACTATATTTAGAGTTTGGAGTTTAGGACTGCATTCTCTAAGACATTGCATTGCACTTATCATTCATTGTGTTTATTTTCTGTGAATATATATATTTTATTACTGTGATTATGAACTGAGAGATATTGTGTTTATAACTGCACCTTAGAGACACACTGGGCTTTATAGCTCATCCTTTTAATTTAACTTTTCAGAATATTTACCTTGAAAATATGATGAAGAATATTTCTTGGGAAGGAAGAAACCGAAATCTTGGAGAAGGGTTTAAAGCTTGATGCAAAAATAAAGTTTTTCAAGTAAAACCGAATAAGAAAATTATAAAGAATTAACCAAATAATTTTTTATTGAAAAGATTGATGTTTACCTTTGAAAATATGATAGAATGACTGCCAAGAAGATGAAAAGTAGGAATTTTAAAAAATAGGTTTAGGTTTATGACATAAAAATAGTTTTTTAGGATTAAAATTAAGTTATTTGGGCTATTAATTAAAATTATGGGTTATGAGTTATTAAAATTGTTTAACTTTATTTCTTGCCTTTAATACAAACCCTTAAGCCTATAAAAATAAGTGTGCCGCCCACATCTCATACCACAACTTTCTCTCACAAAACTCTTTCAACTCTCTCAAACTCTTTAGCTCTTTCATCCACCTTTTTTGCAATGGAATCTTTCCTCAAGCAAATCGAAAACCTGTCCTTCAACGAAGAAGAAAAAATCACCGGTTTTCACTCCGACCATACAATGGGACTCTTCACTTCAAGATGCAAAAGTCACTCTCGTAGGAAGGTTGATCTCTTCCAAGCAAATAGACGACCAAGCTAGAATCAAAGCTTTCACCGGCATCTGGACTAAAGCTAGAGTTGATTCCATCTCAATCCTCAAACCCAGGGTTTTTCAATTTAAAGTTTAAGGGGAGACCATCAAAGATGAAATCCTATCTTACGGTCCCTGGACCTTCAAGAACGAATGACTTGACCTAACCAAATATGATCCATCCTTGAGCATAGAAGATCATTCCTTCTCAACCATGAATATATGGGTTCGAGTTTACAAAATACCATCCATTCTTATGGAAAATGACGATATAGCACATGACACCGATAACACATTAGGCACAATGATTGGAAAAGTTCTCAAAACCGACACACGGAAAATCAATCTCAATATGGTCTACTATCTCCGTGTTGGTATTATTATGGATACCACCAAACCAATCTAGCGTTGTTTCACCATTAGAGGTGGTGCGAAGCCTCGTTTCTGCTCATTAGAATTTAAACGTTTGCCTACGATCTGTTATGCTTGCGGAATGGTAGGCCACGACTTGAACACTTGTTCACTTCCTATACCGGCACAACTTCCTTATGGTGATTGGATTCGTTTTGTGCCTTAAAATCCACAAGACAATAATCCTAAACCAAAAGGACGAATTCGTTATGTTGATGAGGCCAAAAGAACAAATCCAACCAATTCTGGTAAAATATCAAACACTATTAACTATTTTTACAACATCATTTTAGTTTATCAACTTACATATTATGCAACAGATCCCAATCCCTCCAGCAATGACACCAACAATAGCGATATCACTCTAGTCGAAACTCCTTCGCAAGAGCTACTAATACATCCAACGGCAGCTCCACCAACCCGTTCTCCACCAGTGATGACACAACCTTATGAATCATGCACATCAACTCCACAGCTCAAACACAAAGAAGTAATGAAATAATAAATTGGAAAAGAAATCTCTCGAAAATCCAAAGTTTCCATCCGTGTCAAGACTTTCCCTCTTCCAGATATGTCAAATCCACCTCTACCTGACATTGATGATCCATCCCTCAGCCCAAATGCTAGAAGAATTGTTGCAATAGACAAAGAACTTAACTCTGTTGAACTTGAAGATTTTGAAGTTTGGCTCAAAGAAAATCCACAAGGTAACTGTGCTGGAAAGAAACGTTCCCCTCCAATGCATGAAGGCCAACACCAAAAGAAACCAAAGCACACTCCACTGGAAAAATCTGGGATGAGCAACGGAAAAAACTCTACGGTGGAGGTTGACATGGCTCAACCCCGCCGATCCAAATGAAAATCATGTGTTGGAACTATCAAGGCCTTGGTAAAGCCCAGGCAATTCTAAATATCAAAAAAATAATTACCAAATATGAAGTTGATGTTTCATTTATTTGCGAAACTAGGCTTAATAAATCTCAATGTAATTCTCTTAGTGCATCACTTGATATGCGAGGATGCTTACCGGAAGGAAATAGTCCAACTTGTACGGCCTTGCCTTATTTTTGAATAATAAAATTCAAACTGATTTAATTTCTTACTCTGATTGCCATATCGACTACATTATTAACCACGATGACTCAAAATTTTACTTTACCGGTTTACATGGTTATGCTAACACAAACCATAAATTCAAAACATGGCAATTAATAGATTCATTAAAATCATCTTCCAACCTCCCATGGCTTTTAGGAGGAGAATTTAATGAAATTTTACATGAAAATGAAAAACAAGGAGGATGTCTACGTGCAAGATCCCAAATCATTAATTTTCAAGAATGCTTATCTAGAAATAAACTATTCGATTGTAAACCTAATTCAGGATGGTTCACTTAGTTTAAACATGGACCCAACTCACAACCTATCTTCGAACGCTTGGATCAATTCATTGGATCAACCAACTGGATAAATATGTATCCTAATTATTCTATAACTTCTCATTTCCTATCTAAATCTGAACACTATTTCATTATGCTCGACACCTCTCCCACTACATTTACTAGAAAACAGAATTTTAAGAAAACCTTCCACTTCGAGGAATGTTGGGCCAACAATGATGAAAGCAACAACCTAATCAAGGACATTTGGACCAATACGAATAGAAACACCTTAAACAAAACACAAAAGGTTGGTAATCGTCTAAATTTATGGCAGAATTCTCAAAGAAAAAAAATGAACGCCTTCAATATCTAACCACATACATTAATAATACTCTACAATCCAATACCACCTTCAAAGGAACACCGCCTTATTGAAGCAAAGAAAGAACTACAAGCTCTTAAACATAACAATGAAATATACTAGGCCCAACACTCTAGAATAAATGACTACAACATGGTGACAAAAACACTTCTTTCTTCCATGCACGAGCCAATAGGCGTAGTAAGAAAAACACTATTCAAGGTCTCTTTGATAGCTCCAACACCTGGCACACGGAAGAATCCAACATTCTACCAATTGTTATAGACTATTTCCAAAACCTTTTCTCTACATCAAATCCAACTCCTTCAGTTGATATCCTTGATAACATTCCAACTATAATTACACCGCAAATGAATGAAAATTTAAATCGACCTTGTACAGAAGAAGAAGTTACTAATGCTTTTTGGGATATTGATCCTAAGAAAGCTCCATGGATTGATGGTTTCCCAAGTGGTTTTTACCGACAACACTGGGATACACTTGGTCAGAATATAATACAACTATGCCTTCATCTTCTCTCGAGTACAACTAGCATGGCTGAGGTCAACCGAACTATTCTTGTCCTAATCCTAAAAAAACAAAACCCAACAACTATGAGACAACTTCGTCCAATAAGCCTTTGTAATGTTATTTACAAAATTGCATCTAAGGTCTTAGTCAACCGTCTCAAAACATTCATACCATTATGTATCATTAAAAAACAAGCGACTTTTATTCAAGGTAGAAACATCACGAACAACATCCTAATTGCACATGAACTACTACATACTCTTAATACGGGAGACTCCTATCTATCCAAAGGTGCAAGTCTAAATCTAGATATGGAAAAAGCCTTCGACCGTGTTGAATGGCCTTTCTTACAACAAATTATGTAACGTATGGATTTCAACGAAATATGGATTTCTACTATAATGAAATGTGTCACTACCGTATCTTACCAAGTCCGTGTAAACGACTCTTTATCCCAATCTTTTACACCACAGCGAGGTCTTCGACAAGGAGACCCGCTTTCCTCATTCCTCTTCCTCTTCTACACCCAAGGTTTATCAGCTATACTAAATGCGGAGCTTGCTAACGAAAACCTCCCTGGACTCAGTGCTAGTCGGCAACATCCAAAAATAAATCATCTCCTTTTCGCTGATGATTGTTTGTTTTTCATAAAAAAATCACCACTAAAGCAAATCATCTAAAAACCGCACTACATAAATATGCTACCTCCTCTGGCCAAGCGATAAATTTTAAAAAATCGACAATTTATTTTTCCCCCAAAACTACTCAATCAAAAAGAACCGTTGTTAACAATATTCTCCAAGTCCAAGAGGTTAGTGACCCTTGTATTTACCTCGGTGTCCCACTCTTGATTGGCAAAAACAAAACAGCTTGATTAGGTTTTACTAGAGATAAAGTTAACTCGAGTCTCTCAAAATGGGATAAACATCTTTTATCTTTTAGTGGTCGAGAAGTTTTCAAAAAACCCATCATACAATCTCTCCCACAATATGTAATGTCATGCTACCTTCTTCGACATAACATTTTAGATGATATGAACACTTCTATCCAACTGTACTGGTGGTCAGGAAAAGGTAACAAAAATGGTTGGCACATGCTTCCTTGGGAGGTTGTATGCCAACCAAAATCAGTAGGAGGCATGGGCTTTCGCGATCTCCACAACTTTAATATTGCTCTTTTAGGAAAACAAATTTGGAGACTTCTCTGTGATCCATTTAACCTAGTTGGTCAGTGTCGCGTGTCAAAAGTGCGCGTTTAGTGCAAGTGGACACATCGCAAGTAATAAGTGATAAGTATTTATCGAGTTATCGTCTCCTCAGGGACCGGTATACTTAATATGCTTTCTTTATCTTCTTGCTCTGTAGAAAAATAAAAAAACACAAGTGAATGGGTGTGATTTATTAAACTAAGGTAATTGAATAAAAATAAAAGCGTCGAAATATTAGAGAGAAAGATGGGCCAGGATCCAGTTGTATTGTATTGTGGACTTGATTGACTTGTCTTTATCCAATGCAATCATATATCTCTGCCTCGGCAGCACTGCAGTTTACTGCCTGGGCAGCGATAACGTTGTCTGCTGCGACAATTCCTTGCTCGTGGGCAGACCTTACCAAAGTTCGACAAAGTGTCCTTGAATGACTCCGCTTATCCCTAAGTCAGAGTGCTATTGATGACTAGTCCTTGATGATACCTCCCGGCGTGAACCAATTATACTCACCAACCAATCTCACACTTCTTTTAGCCGCTGAAACTCTTAACCTATCCCTAGGCCGAGTTAGTATTTCACGATTGAAACACCGTACTTACCCCTTTCGTGAATCTAACTCTCCCGAGCTTAGATAAATGGATTACTCACAAACTTCCCTCCCGGGCTTGAATGCAAGAACAAAGAATAACAAAGAATAAGCAAACCTTGATAATCTTTATTGCATTGAATGAAAGATAAAGTACAATCTCCTCTCACAAATACTCCACAACCTTCACCTAAACCCTATGAAGGTTTTAGAACATGATGGAGAGGAATGAAACAAGAGTTAGAAGTTGGCTCTCCCTAGGTATTTCGATATTTGATACATTGGGTGGCTAGGTCTTTATATAGGCTAGACCTAGGGAAAACCTTTCCTAAGTAGAATACAACTTGGAGTAGAGAACAAGTCAAGTACATAATAATAATATATTTCCAAGTTTGAATTCGGTTAAGGGGGCTTTCCCGCGTGGTCTTCCTTTGGGCTTTTCCTTGCGCTATCCAGCTCCGAATCATGGGCTTCAAGTCCAGACACGTTCCTTGGATTTTTGTCTTTCCATCGCCTATCACTTTGCTTCCTGTCTTCCTGGTGCTGCCTCGGCATTAGGTCCTGCCTCGGCCTTATCTCTGCCGCGGCACTAGTTCTCTTGCACAGATATGAAAACGCAGTAAAACGTGCCTTTTTCTATAAATATTATCTATTTAAGTATAACTTCTAAATATATCACATTAAGCACATGCATTGGTTCAAGTGGGTGAATATTTGGTGATAAATGCCGATAAAAGGAGTATAAAGTGATGGTGTGTTGAGCACTTATCACACCCCCAAACTCGAACTATTGCTTGTCCTCAAGCAATGCAAACCATCAATTTGCCGAACTCTATTCTCTCTCGGTCTTACATGTCCATCTATTCTCCCCACCATAGCTAGGCCTATCTTTTAAGCCTTAACCATTCGGCTACCTAAGAATTTACCTAGAAACAAACTATAGGATTCGTGAGTGTGTGCGTTTTTGTGGACAAGTTGATTAAAGGCTTTCTTAGATAAACTCTAAGTTCAAGACAAATAGACATTGGTTTAAGTGCTCTCTTCTTCTTCAAACCCCAAATCTTGAGCCGGTTTCGGGCACCTCAAAGACTTGTTTTTTCACTAAAAATCTTTTTGTCTTTTTTCTTTTTTTATATTCCTTAATACATACTAGAGCCAATTTCGGGCACCTCTAGTATGAAGAAAAGATTTTCTAGAGCCGGTGGTAGGCACTTGTAGTTACTTTTCCAAAAATCTAAGTCTTTATCACCTAAGTTCATTAAAAGAATTCCTATAATCCACAAGTCCCAAAAGTGTTTAAAATTCTTCCTATAGTAAGCTTCTAAATTTTCATCCTTAAGCATCCTAAGGTTAAGCCCTCTTAACAGAACCTAAACATGGTAAGGAGAAAGATTTCTATAGCCTTAAAGAATAAACTAAGGCAATACTGATGATGGGCAGTGCAAGAGTGTAGGCAGTTAATTCAAGTAAGGCGGGGAGCATAAAAATAAAAAAAATCACTGGAATACTCCATTTTTGGCAAGGCCGCGACAGTAGATTGTTGCCTTGGCAGTGAATCTGCACCCCCAAACTCAAACCAAGCATTGTCCTCAATGCTTTTATATTTGGAAGGAGTAAGCGGCAAAACAGAATATGAATTATATGCGGCAATGAAAGATAGTAAAAGCAATTGAATATAAAAATAAATGATAAAGAATTTTAGAGCGACTCCGAAGAGCTGCTCGTAACAATTTTTCTCCGTTGCCTAGATGCCATGTGCTTTGTCCTTGGGGAGGGCGATGGTTGCGCCTTTGCTTGCCTCGGCGGCTAGACTCGAGTGGGTGGGGTCCTATGCATTGGGGCTTCTACTTCTTCTCCTTCTTCAACATCCGCCATCTCTTCGGTTATCATCACGTCCGTTCCTCCTCCCATCGCAGTTGCTCCTCCGGTGTGGTGTGTGCTTGGGCCGGCGACAGTAGAGCCTTGGTGTACATAAGCATCTATCTCGGCGGATAGACTGCCCATGATAATTGGCGATCTTGGTGGAGTGCTGAAAACGGCTCTCCGCTTGGATGGCCTTCGGCTGACAGATGAGGCCGCGGCAGAATCTGCTGGCCTAGATGGTCCAGCAGCTTGGTATTGGCGCTGAGGGTCCGGATGGAAGAACGGTCGCGGTCCTCTTGGGGCTGGTGTAGTCTCGGTATAGGGTGCGGAAGTAACGAACATATTGCTTGGGAACTCCGGGAATTGGACGCCTTGGTCCGAAAATGCGTGCATCATCATTTGGGCGAGCGTTCCATTGAAGTCCCATTGGTACTCCATGTACCGTTGTTGTCGAAGATCCATCGCGGCCATGCGCTGCAAGATTTCTTGATACGGGTCTGCTGCGGCAGAGGTGTGGGTAGTACCAGGCATATCTGCCGTGTACTGGGCCCCGACAGCAGTATCGGCAGTGAACTGCTGCAGTGTTGCCTGGACAGGTTCTGCTTGTGTGATCTGCATGACTTTGTGGCAGAATTCACTAGTCCATCCTCTTCTTGGGGGTGTGTATTCATCGGTTTCTTCAATGGGTACACCTTCAGAAACATATAAACCCGTAATCAAGCAAGGGAAATACAATGGTCCTCGATCTTTCTTACCGCACTCGTGAATCTCCCGTAGGATAATTTCTCCAACGTTGATGGTCCTTTTGTTGACGATGGATTGGATAAGCACCAATCTCTTGCGATCCACCGTGCTATTATGTGATGTTGGGATGAGGCGTCGTTTGACGAAGGTGTTCCACATCTTGGCCTCCGGCTTCAAACTTTGTCTTGTTACGGAACCCCGATGGGTACCGGTTTCCCATGTAGTGTTCGTGTAACAAAGATCGTCTTTGATAAGTTCATAGTCCTCAGCAGTGATATCTTCCAAGAAGTCAGCATGGAGATCACTGTCCGGTGTGAGGCCGTAGAAGCTGTTGATCGTCTCGGCATCAAGTTGTACAGGCCTGCCGCGGCAATGAACAAAGAGGGAGTCTTTGCTGGGCCCATGAGCGTAAAACTCCCGCACAATTGTGGCGTTTGCCTGGGCAGGTTGCAAACAGAATATTTCCCATTTCTGGTACTTTATTCTGTCGAACAAGTAGTGTTCAATGCCATAATTCTCTTCATCCGCGTGCTGGAACCCTTGTTCTTCCCATAGTTGCCTTGCGATGAAAGATCGATTGAATCGTTCTTCAATGTTGGCTGGGGCGAATCTTTTGTAAGTTGCCATCAAGAAAGAGAAAATTGAGTTCTTGGAGGTTTTCTTGAAGAGAAACTGGAGAATTAGAAGGGATTAGTAGGCAGAGAGTAATTGAGAGAGTGATTGTTAAGAATACTAAAGAAAGCAAGAAAGTAAGAGTGAATAGTTCAAGAGGAAGGAGTGTCTTATATAGGCCTCGACCTTGTGACCGTTGAGATCACTTGTCGTTGTAACCGTTTCCTTCTGCTGCCGTTTCCTTTTCTGCCGCGGCAAAAATCTCGGCAGACTAGCCGTTACACTTTTCTGCCCGTTGGAACTGCTGCGGCTCTGACACTGTTGTATTGCCTCGGCAGAGTTCCTGCTGTGAACTATTTTTCCCTTATCTTTGCTTTTTATTCCTAAATAAAAATTTAAACACACAAAATAAAAATACAGAAAACGAAAATAATTAGAAAAATAAAAATAAACTACTAACCCTAATATAATAAAGAAAAGAAAAAAGAAGAGGTTAGGTTACTGGTGGAGAGCATGCGAATGCATCTCCCAAAATTATTTTCTCCCTTAGGCCCAAATTGTGTATCGATTGTGGGCCGCTCCTTAGTGTTGTCTGTCCATCCATCTTGGGCTTGATTTTCTTGCCGAATATCCTGCCGAGCAGACTGCCCAGGCAGGATATCTTATTGTCTACTGTGCGGATGGCCTTGCATTCCTCTGGATCGTCATACCTTTTTAAGTTGTGGAATGCGTTGAGTTTGACTTGTTGGTCATTGACCCGCATAATCAACTCTCCTTTTTCCATGTCAATCAATGTACGTCCAGTTGCTAGGAAGGGTCTCCCAAGGATAATCGGTGCGTTGTCATCTGCTTCACAATCAAGGACAAGGAAGTCGGCAGGAAAAATAAACTTGTCAACTCTTACCAGTATGTCCTCGATTTTTCTTTCAGGTTGCACATAGGATCTATCCGCGAGTTGGAGCATCACTGTTGTAGGCTTCGGCCTTCCAATTCCAAGCTTTTGGAAGACTGATTTAGGCATGAGGTTTATACTTGCTCCAAGGTCGCACAGGGCCTTTCCTTCATAACTCTTTCCTATCGCACAAGGTATAGTGAAGCAACCAGGATCTTTTAACTTTGGTGGCATGCGGTTATGCAGCATTGCCATGCATCCCTCGGTGGCAGCCACTGTCTCAAACTCACCTATTTGTTTTCTCTTTGATACCATATCTTTTAAGAACTTGGCATAGTTGGGCATTTGTTCAATGGCCTCAACGAATGGTATGTTGATGTGGACTTGCTTCAAGATATCTAGGAACTTCTTGAACTGTTGATCTTGTTTTTGTTTCTTCAACCTTTACGGGAAAGGTGGTGGTGGTCTCATCTCGTCCAGGGTTTCTTTAGTTTGGAATCGTATACCTGGCACCACTGGAATTTTTGCTGCCTCGGCAGACTGCTCAGGCGCTGCAATGCTTGCTGCCGGGGCAGTGTTGTCAGTCTCGGTTTGCTCAGCCTCTTCTCTTGATTGATCCGCCGGTTGGGTTCGACTCTCTGGGATCTTCTCTTTCAACTGTAGACCACTCCTGGTAGTGATTGCCTTGCACTGTTCATGGCTTAGTACCTTAGCAACCTCAGTATTGCTAGGTAGGCCTCCTTGTGGTCTAGTGTTTATACATTGAGCAAACTGCCCAACCTGAGTTTCTAGAGTTTTTATGTCCGCTTCTTGATTTTGTAGCCTCATCTCAGTCCTATTCATGAAGGTGTCGATCCTCTTGATGAAATTACTATTTTCCGCCATGTATGACTCGGTTTTCATCATGAAGGCCTTTAGCGTGTTTTCCAATGAATTGACCGGTTGCTGCTGCATCTGCTGCGGCGGCATCGGTTGTTGGACTTGCTGCTGCAGCATTGGCTGCTGAAATCCTGGTGGTTGGGTGATTGGGTTTAAGGCATTATTTGGGTTGCTCCATGATAAGTTTGGATGCCTCTTCCATGAGGGGTTGTACGTGTTGGACATCACATTGTTACGGTTGTAGTTTCCAACATACATACCGGTTTCTTGATTCATGCAATCAACAGAATTGTGGTTACCTCCACATAAATCACAACATAAATCAATTACCTTGACCTCACGGGTATTGTTTTGTAATTGTAGGTTTTGCACCATCTTGGTAAGAGAGGCCAATTGTGCAGCCACTGAACTTGATGAATCTAATTTGTTTACCGTGGCTTGGCGTCTTACTCCTCCTCGCCTAGATGTGGGAAACTGGAAGTCATTCCTTGCGAGTTTATTCAAAATTTCAATAGCTTCCTCGGGTGCCTTGTCCAGGAGTGTGCCGTTTGCCGAGGCATCCAACATCATCCTTGTCGGGGTAATTGTGGCGTTGTAAAACATTGTCACTTGTGTCCATAAGGGAAATCCATGCAGCGGACACTTGTGCAATAGCTCTCTGTAGCGTTCCCATGCCTCGTACATTGGTTCGTCTTTAGCCTGTCGAAAGAAGTAATTTCATTACGAATTCTATCATATAGATTAGTAGGATTAAAGCGAGTAATGAAATCACGGCAAAGTTCACTCCAGGATCCAATAGATCCCGCTGGAATGCTATTCAACCAAGCTTTCGCCCTATCCCTCGGTGAATAGGGGAATAGCTTTAACCGCAAGACATCTTCATGGACTCCTTGGATTTTGAAAGAGTTGCAAATCTCCATGAAGGATTTGAGATGCTACCTTGCGTCTTCAGTTGCAGACCCACCAAATTTTCCAATTGTATTTAACATGTTGAACATAACAGGTTTAAGTTCAAAATGGGCTGCTTCAATCTCGGGTGTAACGACTCCTGGGTTTAGTCCATTTAATTCCTCCTCCAAGAAATCTCTGACAGTCAGCTATCACGGCCCAGGTGGCGGCGGTAGACCTTCATTGCCGGCAGGTATGTTTTGTCCTGCCTGAACCTCTGCCATGACTCCTCGGATTTGTCTCCTTAACCTTAACCCTGTTCTTTCAATCTCAGGATCTAACTCGTATAAGGGGTTGGTTGGATTGGCCCTGGTCATACACCAAGAAAAACAAAAGTAAAATAAAAATAAAAATAAAAAGAAACAAGAAAATAAGGAAAACAAAATTTAGTTGCCAGTCCCTAGCAACGGCGCCAAAAACTTGTCGCGTGTCAAAAGTGCGCGTTTAGTGCAAGTGAACACATCGCAAGTAATAAGTGATAAGTATTTATCGAGTTATCGTCTCCTCAGGGACCGGTATACTTAATATGCTTTCTTTATCTTCTTGCACTGTAGAAAAATAAAAAAAAACACAAGTGAATGGGTGTGATTTATTAAACTAAGGTAATTGAATAAAAATAAAAGCGTTGAAATATTAGAGAGAAAGATGGGCCAGGATCCAGTTGTATTGTATTGTGGGCAGACCTTACCAGAGTTCGGCAAAGTGTCCTTGAATGACTCCGCTTATCCCTAAGTCAGAGTGCTGTTGATGACTAGTCCTTGATGATACCTCCCGGCGTGAACCAATTATACTCACCAACCAATCTCACACTTCTTTTAGCCGCTGAAACTCTTAACCTATCCCTAGGCCGAGTTAGTATTTCGCGATTGAAACACCGTACTTACCCCTTTCGTGAATCTAACTCTCCCGAGCTTAGATAAATGGATTACTCACAAACTTCCCTCCCGGGCTTGAATGCAAGAACAAGGAATAACAAAGAATAAGCAAACCTTGATAATCTTTATTACATTGAATGAAAGATAAAGTACAATCTCCTCTCACAAATACTCCACAACCTTCACCTAAACCCTATGAAGGTTTTAGAACATGATGGAGAGGAATGAAACAAGAGTTAGAAGTCGGCTCTCCCTAGGTATTTCGATATTTGATACATTGGGTGGCTAGGTCTTTATATAGGCTAGACCTAGGGAAAACCTTTCCTAAGTAGAATACAACTTGGAGTAGAGAACAAGTCAAGTACATAATAATAATATATTTCCAAGTTTGAATTCGGTTAAGGGGGCTTTCCCGCGTGGTCTTCCTTTGGGTTTTTCCTTGCGCTAGCCAGCTCCGAATCATGGGCTTCAAGTCCAGACACGTTCCTTGGATTTTTGTCTTTCCATCGCCTATCACTTTGCTTCCTGTCTTCCTGCTGCTGCCTCGGCATCAGATCCTGCCTCGGCCTTGTCTCTGCCGCGGCACTGGTTCTCCTGCACAGATATGAAAACGCAGTAAAACGTGCCTTTTTCTATAAATATTATCTATTTAAGTATAACTTCTAAATATATTGCATTAAGCACATGCATTGGTTCAAGTGGGTGAATATTTGGTGATAAATGCCGATAAAAGGAGTATAAAGTGATGGTGTGTTGAGCACTTATCAGTCAGGTATATCAAGCTAAATACTATCCATCTGACAACATCCTCGATCCAACTTCCACAAAACAATCTTCTTTTGCTTGGAAGTTCATCTGTACGACTCTGAAAAAGCTCATTCCTAGTTTTATCACAAGGCCATGAATTAATAGCAAGATTAACATATTCCATAATCTCTGGGGAAGCTCCTCTCCTCTTCAACTTTTTGGCGATTATGAAATTTCATGTGAACTTCCAAAACGAGCTTAGGATTTTACGATTCCCGGGCGACCACAATGGGATGATGCTAAAATAAATTCCTTTTTTGATTGTGAGGATGCCAACGCTATTTTAAATATCCCTATAATAAATGACCATAGAGATACGACAATACGGATGAAAAATGATTGCGGACTTTATTCAGTCAGATCAGGTTATTTATTCCTACAAAAACCACATGGACCTTTAAATAGACCAACACGTATTTGGAAATCAATCTCTAAGCTACCAGCCTTACCAAAGGTTAGAGCTTTTGGATGACAATTAGGTCATGATGCTCTTCGTACATGATCCAAATTATTGAATGCTAATCTAGGAAATGGCATCTTCCCAATTTTTACAAATATAATTGAAACACCGATGCACACATTATGTGACTATCCTGCTGCCCATGTAATTATTAAATTAGCAGGTCTTCCTAATTTACTACAATCGGGAACTTTTACATCGTCTCTCCATTGGATGGAAACTACAGCTGCTAAACTTAACAAACATGACTTTTCTTTTTTCTAACGATTCTTTGGAATATTTGGAACAAAAGGAATGATTGGATTCACAATAACCATTTTCAGCCACCATGGTTAACCTTTGCAAACACCAAATCCTTATTGAATGATTATCAAAATGCAAACTTTCCCTCCTCTATTAGCAATTCAATTAGAAACCTTCTTTATGATCAAACTTGGCAAAAACCATGTCATGGATCTGTTAAAATTAACTCGGATGGGGCTTTTGAACCCATTTCTAGAAGTGCTACGATTGGAGTTGTAGCACATAATTCGGATGTTGTGGTTCTAGGAGGACTTTCTCTTCCTCTTATTGGATGTCCTGAAACTGCTTCGGCTGAAGCACAAGCAATCTTATCTGGAATTCGAATTGATTCTCAAAAGGACTGGACAAATGTTACCTTTGAGATAGATTCAACTCCAATTGTAAATAAAGCCAATCAGGGTGGACCAGATCTCTCAATTTTACAACCTTTGTTTTCCACAATCCGCTCCATTCTTGGGAGTCTAATAAATTTTCGGATCTCTTATGTACCTAGAGGGGCCAATAATGTAGCCCATACTCTTTCATCTAGGGCATTGCACACTTTATATAATCTTCATTTTGACTATATAATGCCCGACTTTCTAAGGGCTTTTGTACACTGCGAGATATTTAACTCTCCTATTCAATAAAATTCTAGGGGTAATCTTTTCCCCAAAGAGGCTTCTAACCCTCCTTGGGGTTGGAAGTGTTAGGGTTTTTTTAATGAGGCTCTTTTCCGTCAAATTTTTTTTAATCGGTTCACAATAAAGACCAATTAGACATGCACGCTTTAACTCCCATAAAATAACCACAAAATGATATTAAATAAAATTTTATATTTTTAAATAGTTAATTATTGGCTTTTGAACCTAATTATACAACTTAATCTCAAATTTTTAGCTTTTTACTCGGTTAAAATTAGAACTGGTTAAATATAAAGCTCATTTACACATACACGCTTTAAACCCAATAAAATAATCACAAAATTATATTAAATCAAATCTTATAAGTTCAAATAGTAAATTATGGATTTTAGAAACTAATTATAAAGCTTAATATTAAAATTTTAACTTTTTACTCGTTTAAAATTCGAACGGGTTACATTAAGATATGCACGTTTAGATATGCATGGGTTAAATTTTTAACTTTTCACTAGTTTAAAATTCAAAAAAAATTGAAAGGGTTCACTATAAAGTCCATTTAAATATGCACGCTTTAAACCCAACAAAATGATCGCAAAATGATATTAAATCAAACTTTATGAGTTCAAATAGTTAACCATAGGCTTTTGAATCAAATTGTACAACTTGATCTTAATTTTTTTAGCTTTTTAATCGTTTAAAATTCGAACCGGTTCACAATAAAACATATTTAGATATACACGCTTTAAACCCAACAAAACGATCGTAAAATCATTTTAAATCAAATTTTATGAGTTCAAGTAGTTAATTAATGGCTTTTGAACCAATTGTAAAACTTAAGCTCAATGTTTTAACTTTTTACTCATTTAAAATTAGAATCGGTTCACAATAAAGCCCAATTAGACATGTATGCTTTAAATCCCATAAAATAGACCCAAAATGATATTAAATAAGATTTTATGTGTTCAAATACTTAATTATTGTTTTTTGAACCTAATTATACATATTAATCACAAATTTTTAGCTTTTTACTCGGTTAGAATTCGAACTGGTTTAATATAAAATCCATTTAGACATGCACGTTTTAAACCCAATAAAATAACCACAAAGTGATATTAGATAAAATTTTATGAGTCCAAATAGTGAATTATGGTTTTTTTAACCTAATTGTACAACTTAATCTCAAATATTTAGCTTTTTACTCGGTTAAAATTCGAACGGGTTCACTATAAAGCCCATTTAGATATGCACGCTTTAAACCAAATAAAACGATAGCAAAATGATATTAAATCAAACTTTATGAGTTCAAGTAGTTAGTTGTAGGATTTTGAACCTATTTGTACAAATTAATCTTATTTTTTTTAGCTTTTTACTCGTTTAAAAATCGAATCGGTTCACAATAAAGCCCAATTAGACATGCACGCTTTAAATCGCATAAAATAACCACAAAATGATATTAAATAAAATTTTAAGTGTTCAAGTAGTTAATTATTGGTTTTTGAACCTAATTATACAACTTAATCTCAAATTTTTAGCTTTTTTCTAAGTTAAAATTCGAACCGGTTCAATATGATGCCCATTTAGACATGTATGTATTAAACCCAATAAAATAACCATAAAATGATATTAAAGCAAATCTTATTAGTTCAAACAGTGAATTATGGTTTTTTGAACCTAATTATAAAGCTTAATATGAATTTTTTTAAACTTTTTACTCGTTTAAAATTCGAACGGATTCATTACAATATCCTTTTAGATATCAACGCTTTAAACCCAACAAAACGATCTCAAAATCATTTAAAATCAAATTTTATGAGTTCAATTAGTTAATTATAGGATTTTGAAACTAATTGTTCAACTTAATCTCACTATTTTTTAGCCTTTTACTCGTTTAAAAATCAAACTCGTTCACGATAAAGCCCAATTAGACATGAACATTTTAACTCCCATAAAATAACCTCAAAATGATATTAAATAAAATTTTATTTGTTCAAATAGTTAATTATTGTCTTTTGAACCTAATTATACAGCATAATCTTAAATTTTTAGCTTTTTACTCGGTTAAAATTCGAACTGGTTCAGTATAAACCCATTTACACATGCAAGCTTTAAACCCAATAAAATAACCATAAAATGATATTAAATAAATTTTTATGATTTCAAATATTGAATTATTGTTTTATGAACCTAATTATACAACTTAATCTCAAATATTTAGCTTTTTAGTCGATTAAAATTAAAATGAGTTCACTATAAAGCCCATTTAGATATACACGCTGTAAACCCAAAAAATGATCATAAAATAATTTTAAATCAAATTTTATGTGTTCAAATAGTTAATTATTGGCTTTTGAAACTAATTGTAGCGACTCTTTTTAAATGAAAATAAAAATTTATTAATAAATAAGTGTAAGGTGAAAAAGGTGTAGTGAAATAAAAAGGTAAGGGGAAAAAGGTCACTAGTGGAAATAATTGAAAATTAGGTTGAAATTAAAAATCGATAATTTAGGGTTTAAAATTTGGGAATTTTGGAATGTTAAGATTGAAAATTAGGTTTGAATTTGGAAGGGGAATTTATACCTAAAAATTAAGGAATTAGGGTTAAAAAAGGAATTTTAAGAAATGATTTAAAAAAGGTGGGAGTCGCCACCGGGCACTTTGGTAGGTCGGACACCGTAAAAACCAGAGATTCAAAAAAGACGGGTTCGAGAGTCGGTTACGATTTTAAAATGGTATTAGCGTTAAAATTGGCACCTTTATCAAAATAACCGCTTAATTAATTTTGGAATTTATGATTTAAAGTGGTATTTAAATTATGGTTTGTTTAATATTCGAATTCAATTTTATTTTTACCATGTCTTTATTCGAAGGCAACACATACACCGCCATCCTTACGTCGGATAAGACGAGCCCGTTACGACCGAATAAAGACGTTATTGTTAGGTTCATTAATTAACGAAGGATGTGAATGTGAGCTTAAGCAAAATAAAATATATAACAAAATATGTAAAATAAAATGCACAATGAACTTAATGAAAATAAAGGCAAGTACAAATACATGATACAAATAAATAAATGCATGAAAAATAAAATAAAGTGAGTAAATAAAAAAAATATGACAGACATTAAAATAACTAAATAAATAATTATGGTTAATAAAAGGAAAACATAAAATTCAATACTTTAAGAAGGGAATACGAGAATCAAAAAGGTATAAAAGAATTATGAAAACATTATATATATAAGGAAAATAGAAAAAAAAAAGACAAACATGCAAAATTAAAGAGGAGTTAAGGGAAAGATTTAAACAAATTAAATAATTAATGGATTCATCTCCTTTTATATTGTAGTTGAAAAAAAAATAGAAATGAATGTCAATTAATAACATTTAAAAGGAAAATAAATTATAAAAAGTTAATTTTCAATAACCCAAATTAATAATTTTTTTAAAAAAGGTAAACTAGATCAAATAAATAAAATAAGAAAGAAAACGTAAATATGGTCAAATTTTTCATAAAAATGGGTTGTTACTAATTACATGACAATTAAGATAAAACAAAATGCATGGCCAAGATATATACAAAATGCATGTAAACAAATAATAAGTAAAAACATGAGCATATAAATATTTAAATGTGCATGAAAAATAAATAAAACAAAATGCATAATAAATAAATAAATAAAATAAAACAACGATGAAAAGAAATTAAAATGAATGAAAAAGAAATAAAAAAAAGTTACTGTGAATGATCGAATTAAAAAGAAAAATAAAATATGGAGGACTCAAAGAGTGATTTAACCAAGGGGAAGGGTCTGAAAATAAAGGAAATTGCACGGAAGGATTTGAAAGTAATTAAACCATTTAAAACGGATGATTATAGCCGAATCTGGGACTAAATTGCAAGACGGTTCAAAAACCCGGGGACTGAGAGGCTAAATATTTGGACACGGAGGGGTTTATGAACCATAAATAAACCACTCTTAAAAAGGACCTCAGTATAAAACACATTTGAAACTTAAAATCATAACCGTTTGGTTATTTCTTCACTTCAGATGAAACCAAACCCCCCAAATCCTCTCAACTTTCACCTCAAAAACCCATAAAATATAAGAACATTCAAAGTGTTCTTCTACTTTTCCAGAAAGCCACCTTGAATCCCAGATTCCGGCCATCACCCACGGTGGCCGGTGAAGCAAAAAGCCTCGAAAACCTCCCTTTTCGAAAACACTTTTTATTAAAGCGTCTAGATTCAGAGAAAAAACGAAATCGAATCTTTATTCGATGAAAACAGAATCGAAAAGAAGAAAAAAAAAGAAAACATTTTGTTCGAAAGATGAAGAAAAGAAAAGAACCGTCTTCTCCACTTCGGTTCACCCCTCAAAACTCGAAAGCCGTGTGTTTATTACCGTACCATAGGAGATTTCCCGACCAAAAATCGAAGGTAAGAAAGTCGGTTCCCTAATCTTTCTTTTGGATTTCAAAGCATGCAAAGAAACAAGAGAGGATATACCTCTGAAACTTCTCTCTTAGTATTGATTTTGAATACTTGTGGGGGAACCCTTTTACATGATAGTTTGATTCGGCTTTTATAGCCGGTTACATGGGATTTAAAAAAGAAATAAAATCCTAAAATCCCTATTTGCTTTGCTGGAAATTTGGACGGATTCGTCTGAAATCCCTCTGATTTTGCTGTCGATTTGTGCGTTTGGCTCTCTGATATGTTTTCTTGTCTTTGATTATGCTCTGAATATCTCTAAAATTTGTTGGTGTTGCTCTGGAAAATATGTACGAATCTGACATTATTGTTGGTTTGTTTGCTTGTAAACGTGGCTACCGGAGCTGTGGAGGGACCATCGCCGAAGGGACATCATCGCCGGCGTCGGAGGAGATGAACGGTTGGATCTGGAACTGAAGAGGCGCGCGTCATCGCCACGCGCGCGTGAGGCAACCGAGTGGTCGGCGCGTGCAGTGAGTGGGAAATCTGGAAGCTTCCTTCTCCCTTGCTTGTGACCTTTTAGATCAGATCTGATCTAACGGCCACGATATGGCTGCGCAGGGAACAATAAAGGGATCAGGGTTTTCTCATCCGGTTTTGGCTTAGCTGATCTGGGCTCTGTAATTAATATTTAAAGTATATGGGCTGTTGTATTAATATTAAAACGGGCCTGATGTAATTATTATAACGGGCTTATATTTTATTTAATTTGGGTTTGTGTTTTATTTATTAATTAAAACATGTAAATGGATTGGAATTAATAAACATTTGGGTTTATTATTTAATTACTAATCTGTTTCATATATATATATATATAATAAAACAAATAATAATAATTATAATAATAATAAATTAAAAATGAATAATAAAAACGATAATAATATAATAATATAAATAAAATGATTAAAAAATTACATATGTGTATAACGAAAAAGGGGAATACATATAATAAGAAACGTAATAAATGTATTGAATATATACTAATATAATTTTTTTGGATTTTTGAAGTATGATAATAATATATATTATTTTTATTTTTATCTATGCAAAACAAGGTAAAACATATACTAAATGAAACTGTTTTTTTGGATTTTAATTTAAATAAGTAATAGTGTTTATAATAGTAATAATAGGTAAAATAGTAATGTAATAATTAGTAGATCGTTTTTTTGTGTTTAATAATTACAAGCCCGTTATTTAAAATTGGTACTAAAAAAAATTAAAACCCGGGTTTTCACCCCGGATAAAATTAGTGATTACACTAATTATACAACTTAATCTCAAATTTTAACTTTTTACTAGGTTAAAATTTGAACCGGTTCAAAATAAAGCCCATTTAGGCATCCACGCTTTAAACCCAATAAAATAACCACAAAATGATATTAAATCAAATTTTATGAGTTCAAATAGTGAATTATGTTTTTTTGAACCTAATTATAAAGCTTAATATTAAATTTCTAACTTTTTACTTGTTTAAAATTCGAACGGGTTCACTATAAAGTCCATTTAGATATGCAAGCTTTAAACCCAACAAAATGATCGCAAAATGATATTAAATCAAACTTTTTAAGTTCAAATATTTTATTATATGCTTTTGAACCTAATTGTACAACTTAATCTTAATTTTTTTAGCTTTTTGCTCATTTAAAATTCGAACCGGTTCACAATAAAGCCCAATTAGACATGTACACTTTAAATCCCAAATGATATTAAATAAAATTTTATATGTTCAAATATTTAATTATTGGTTTTTGAACCTAATTATACAGCTTAATCGCAAATTTTTAGCTTTTTACTCGGTTAAAATTCGAATTGGTTCAATATAAAACCTAATTATAAGATTAATATTAAATTTTTAACTTTTTATTCGTTTAATATTAGAATGGGCTCACTATAAAGCCAATTTAGATATGCACGCTTTAAACCCAACAACACGATCGTAAAATCATTTTAAATAAAATTTTATGATCTCAAATAGTTAATTATAAGATTTTGAACCTAATTGTACCACTTAAGCTCAATTTTTTAGCTTTTTACTCGTTTAATATTCGAACCTATTTACTATAAAGCCCAATTGGACATGCACATTTTAAATCCCATAAAATAACAACAAAATAATAATAAATAAAATTTTATGTGTTCAAATATTTAATTATTTACTTTTGAACCTAATTGTACAACTTAATCTAAATTTTTTAGCTTTTTACTCGTTAAAATTCAAACTTGTTCAATAAAAAGCCCATTTAGACTTGCACGCTTTAAACCTAAAAAAATAACCACAAAATGATATTAAATCAAATTTTATGAGTTCAAATATTGAATTATGGTTTTTTTAAACTAATTATAAAGCTTAATATTAAATTTTTTACTTTTTAATCATTAAAAATTCGAACGGGTTCCTCATAAAGCCGATTTAGATATGCACGCTTTAAACCCAACAAAACGGTCGCAAAATCATTTTAAATCAAATTTTATGGGATCAAATAGTTAATTATAGGATTTTGAACCTAATTTTACAACATAAGCTCAATTTTTTAGCTTTTTACTCGTTTAAAATTCGAACCGGTTCACGATAAAGCCCAATTAGACATGCACGCTTTAAATCCCATAAAATAACAAAAAATACAATATTAAATAAAATTTTATGCGTTCAAATACTTAATTATTGGTTTTTGAACCTAATTATACAACTTAATCTCAGATTTTTAGCTTTTTACTCGGTTAAAATTCAAATCGGTTTAATATAAAGCCCATTTAGACATGCACGTTTTAAACCCAATAAAATAACCACAAAATGATATTAAATAAAATTTTATGAGTTCAAATAGTGAATTATGGTGTTTTGAACCTAATTATACAACTTAATCTCAAATATTTAGCCTTTTACTTGGTTAAAATTCTAACCAGTTCAATATAAAGCCCATTTAGTCACATACGCTTTAAACCCTATAAAAAACCACAAAATGATATTAAATCAAATTTTATGTTTTCAAATAGTTAATTATTGGCTTTTCAACCTAATTATACAACTTAATCTCAATTTTTTAGCTTTTTACTAAGTTAAAATTCAAACCGGTTAAATATAAAGCCCATTTAGATATACACGCTTTAAAACTAATAAAATAACCACAAAATGATATTAAATCAAATCTTATAAGTTCAAATAGTCAATTATGGTTTTCGAACCTAAATATAAAGCTTAATATTAAATTTTTAACTTTTTATTCGTTTAAAATTCGAACGGGATCACTATAAAGCCAATTTAGTTGTGCATGCTTTAAACTCAACAACATGATCGCAAAATCATTTTAAATCAAATTTTATGAGTTCAAATAGTTAATTATAGGCTTTTGATCTTAATTGTACAAATCAAATCGGTTTACTATAAAGCCCAATTAGACATACACGCTTTAAATCCCACAAAATAACCAAAAAATGATATTAAATAAAATTTTATGCGTTCAAATAGTTAATTATTGACTTTTGAACCTAATTATACAGCTTTATCTCAAATTTTTAGCTTTTTACTCGATTAAAATTCAAATTGGTTCAATATAAAGCTCATTTAGCCATGCACGTTTTAAACACAATAAAATACCACAAAATGATATTAAATAAAATTTTATGAGTTAAAATAGTGACTTATGGTGTTTTGATCCTAATTATACAACTTAATCTCTAATATTTAGCTTTTTACTCGGTTAAAATTCGAACCGGTTCAATATATAGCTATAACACCCCAATCCCGATCCGGATCCGAAGTGGCACATTCGGGTCACCCAAAACCCGACCTATCAAAATTTCTTTAAAAGCACGTGATCAAAAACTTAAAATATCACATGTCATAAATCCACGTAGATCAAATAAATATAATAAAGAGTTACAAAATATGAGTTCCTTTTCAAAATACATTATCCGACTCAGAATGAAATCAAAAGTAAAATACAGACTCGTTATATGGTAAGGTCCTATGAATACATTAAGTCCTACTAAAGATCAAGTACTGTACTCCTTAGACGGCTCCGGTGTTGGGAAATCTTCCTCAAAGCTGTTCCACCAAAGCTACCTGTCACCTATGTAACGGAAAAACCATAATTCCGCACGCTGAGCTAACAAGCTCAGTGGTACATCTCAATTCTAACAATTCATAAGCATCATAAAACGAGCAAGCAAGATAGTATAGTTAAGAGTGCACAAAAAGACTTCGAAACTAAGGTTCATCTCCTATTCTACATTAGCTAGAGTTTTCAAGTTATTGTCTCATGATATCAACATATATGTATATATAAAGATCACTTTCCATACAAGGCTTATCTACTCGGTGTCACACAGCCCAATGAGTTACATCGAGATCACACAACCCATTGAATTACATTTACCTTACCACACTCACACAACTTTTAGGGTATTAAGGTCATTGACAAATATCATAACATACACACATGCATGCAACATCCATAACTACGGACCAAGCGTAGCCTTGCTATACCCGTGCTCACATAGTCGTCAGGTTTCCCCATGATCAAATAGCCGTCGTATTGGACCATATCTGGATCAACATAGCCACAGATACGTCCGGGACATACTTGGATAAACATAGCCACAAGCAGTCCATCCTTGAGGCCACACAACCCATCAGGTTACTTGAGTTCACATAGCCCATTGAGTTGCGTGATGCTCACATAGCCCATCAAGTTATATTCATTATCTGGGTCAACATAGCCACGGATAGGTTCGAACCGCATCCAGATCACATAGCCCGTGGACACGTCGGACGTACTCGCTCACACAGCCTGAAGTATTTGTCCCCTTAACTAAGTGCCCATGCACTGACTCTAGGATATCCGGATTCTCTTTTACCAAGACATAATAAAATATGCTTCTCGAGCACCCATACACACAAATACATCATATAACAGCACAAGTCAAACCATTTACAAAGTCCAAGGCATTCTTCAATATTCCAAATCGTCTCTCATAATTAAGATTAGATACACAACCCACTAGGTCATTTACAGTATTCTATTTAGATTATTACATTAAACATAACCCCCTAAATTATACTGGTATCCTACCAGCACTCAACAAGGACCCAAACCATCACACGTTATTTTCGACCTACCTGAGATTCTTAGGGAAACATAATAATAATTAAGTCATCTATCTTTTATTGAGTTATTCGTTATAATTTCTCGTATCAGACATTAAACTCGTTCCAATTGTTTCATAGTCCATTTTATAGTTTAAGCAACCCATAGGACCCCTAGGGTAACATTATGAGACTTTCCAACATTTCCCTTAAGAACTTGTACAAGATTACATAGGGGTTTCGATACTCCCTATGTGAGGTATCAGAACACCCTGTATCGATACCCATACAAGGAGGCTATCGAAACACACTTTATCGATATGGGAATCAATATGCTTTGGCCAACTCTAAGGTCAACTAAGGAGGGCTTATCCGCTTCGATATTGGTATCGAATCGGAGATGTCATTGGAAGACTCCTTATCGAAACACGGGATGACTGTTTCGATACACCTATTAATTACGCCTAAGTTTTGCCTAAAGGGTATCGATACACCTCCCCCGTGTATTGATACGCCTACACGAACTTGTAGGTCTAAGACTATAATCACCAAGAACTCTCACCCAACCTATATGGTTGAATCCCAATTTTTTTCTACAAGTTTAATAAAGCTTAGGAGGTAATTTCCTAGCAGTTTCACATCAAAAACATCCCTAAAACGAAATCTACCATTTCTATGGTTTCAAGCTTCCCAAACCCCTATCTAAGCATTCTCTAACCAAACATCAATCAAAACACGAATTTATGAAGCATATAAAATGTAAAAGTCAGAAATGTACTGACCTTAGACAACGAACCCAGATTTGAACTCCCCTCAAGCTTTTCTCACTTTCAAACTTTGATTTTGAGCTCTTCAACCTTTCCCACCAAATATAAAGATGTAACCCTTGGTTGATAAATCTCTTTGAGCTGAACGAAACTTCCTTGATGGCCAAAACGCGATTCCTCATCCTCAACAACATGTTCTCATCTTTCTCTTGAGTTGGGGAGGTGATAAGTGCTCAACTCACTCACTTTTTACACCTTTTGTTGGCATTAATCACCGAATTTACACCCACTTGGACCAATGCATGTACTTAATGTGATATATTCAGAAGTTATGCTTATAGAGATAATATTTACAGAAAAGGCACGTTTTACTACATTTTTATATCTATGAAGGAGAACCAGTGTCGCGGCAGCGACAAGGCCGAGGCAGGACCTGATGCCGAGGCAGCAACTGAGAGCCAGGAAGCAAGACTGTAGGCGATTGGAAGACAAAAATCCAAGGGACGTTTCTGGACTTAAAGCACATGGATCGGAGCTAGCTAACATGAGGAAAAGCCCAAGACAAGGCCACGCGGGAAAGCCCCCTTAGCGGAATTAAACTTGGAAATATTTTAATTATGTACATGACTTGTTCCCTACTCCAAGTTGTATTTTACTTAGGAAAGGTTTGCCCTAGGTCTAGCCTATATAAAGACCTAGCCATCCAATGTAACATATACGGAATACCTAGGGAGAAAGAGCCGAATCATAACTTGTTTTCTTTCTCTCAATCATGTTCTAAGCTTTCTTAGGGTTTAGGTGAAGGTTGTTTAGTATATGTGAGAGGAGATTGTACTTTGTCTTTGTTTCAATGCAATAAAATTATCAAGGTTTGCTTATCCTTTGTTATTCCTTGTTCTTGCATTCAAGCTCAGGAGAGAAGTTTGTGAGTAATCCATTTATCTAAGCTCGGGAGAGTTAGATTCACGAAAGGGGTAAGTACGGTGTTTCATTTGCGAAATACTAACTCGGCCTAGGGATAGGTTAAGAGTTTCAGCGGCTAAAAGAAGCGTGAGATTGGTTGGTGAGTATAATTGGTTCACGCCGGGAGGTATCATCAAGGACTAGTCATCAACAGCACTCTAACTTAGGGATAAACGGAGTCATTCAAGGACACGTTGCTGAACTTTGGTAAAGTCTACCCACGAGCAAGGGATTGTCGTGGCGGACAGTATCATCGCTGCCAAGGCAGTAAACTGCAGTGCTGCCAAGGCAGTGATATACGATTGCATTGAGTAGAGACAAGTCAATCAAATCCACAATACAACGCAACTGGATCCTGACCCATTTCTCTCTAATATTCAATCTCTTTACTTTGCTTAGTTATTTTAGTTTAGTTAAACCAAACTCAATCACTTGTGTTTTATTTTACTTCTTTCTACAGAACAAGAAAACGAAGAAGACATATTAAGTCTACCAGTCCCTATGGAGACGATAATCCGATAAATGCTTATCACTTATTACTTTCGATGTGTCCACTTGCACTAAACGCTCACTTTTGACACGCGACAACTTTTTGGCGCCGTTGCCGGGGACTGGCAACTAAATTTTGTTTTCTTTATTTTCTTGTTTCTTTTTATTTTTATTTTACTCTTGTTTTTCTTGGTGTATGACCAGGGCCAACCCAACCAACCCTTTGTACGAGTTAGATCTAGAGATCGAACGAACAAGGTCAAGGTTGAGGAGACAAATCCAAGAAGCCATGGCAGATCACCCGGCAGGACAAAACTTACCTGCCGGTAATGGAGGTCTTCCGCCGCCACCTTGGCCGCGGCAGCTCACTATCAGAGACTTCTTGGAGGAGGACTTAAATGGATTAAACCCAGGAGTTGTTACACCGAAAATAGAAGCAGCCCACTTTGAACTGAAACCTGATATGTTCAATATGCTTAACACTATTGGACAATTTAGTGGGTCTGCAACTGAAGACGCAAGGCAACACCTTAAGTCTTTCATGGAAATTTGCAGCTCTTTCAAAATCCAAGGAGTCCATGAAGATGTCTTGCGATTAAAGCTATATTCCCCTATTCACTGAGGGATAGGGCGAAAGCTTGGCTGAATAGCATTCCAGCAGGATCTATTGGATCTTGGAGTGAACTCTGCCATGATTTTATTACTCGTTTTAATCCTACAAACCTATATGATAGAATTCCTAATGAAATCACTTCTTTCCGACAGGCAGATGACGAACCAATGTACGAGGCATGGGAGCGCTACAAGGAGTTACTACACAAGTGTCCTTTACATGGATTTCACCTATGGACACAAGTGACAATGTTCTATGCCACGAATGCCCCGACAAGGATGATGTTAGATGCCTCGGCAAACGGAACACTCCTTGATAAAGCACCTGAGGAAGCTATCGAGATACTAAACAAACTCGCGAAAAATGATTTTCCATTTCCTACATCTAGGCGAGGAGGAGTAAGACGCCAAGCCACGATAAAAGAATTAGACACATCGAATTCAGTGACAGCACAATTGGCCTCTCTTACCAAGATGGTGCAAAACCTACAATTACAGCAAAATACCCGTGAGGTTAAGGTAATTGATTCTTATTGTGACTTATGTGGAGGTAACCACAGTTCCTCTGATTGCATGAATCAAGAAATGGGCCATGAACGGTGCAAAGCAATTACTACTAGGAGTGGTCTACAGCTGAAGGAAAAGATTCCAGAGAGCCAAATTCAATCAGCGGATCCAGCAAAAGAAGAGGCTGAGCAAACTGATGCTGATAACACTGCCCCGGCAGAGATCACAGCAGCTCCTGAACAGCCTGCCGAGACAGCGACAACCCCAGTAGTGCTAGGTATTAAATTCCAAACTAAAGAAACACTGGATGAGATGAGACCACCACCACCTTTCCCACAAAGGTTGAAAAAGCAAAAACAGGACCAACAATTCAAGAAATTCCTTGATATTCTAAAGCAAGTCCACATTAACATACCGTTCGTAGAGGCAATTGAACAAAGGCCTAACTATGCCAAGTTTTTAAAGGACATGGTGTCAAAGAGGAAACGAATAGGTGAGTTCGAAACAATGGCTGCTACCGAGGGATGCATGGCAATGCTGCACAATCGCATGCCACCGAAATTAAAAGATCCTGGCTGCTTTATCATACCTTGTGCAATAGGTAACAATTATGAAGGTAAGGCCCTATGCGACCTTGGAGCGAGCATAAATATAATGCCCAAATCAGTCTTTCAAAAGCTTGGAATAGGAAGGGAAAAACCTACAACAGTTATGCTCCAAATAGCGGATCGATCCTACGTGCAACCTGAAGGCAAAATCGAGGACATACTGGTGAGAGTTGATAAGTTTATTTTTCCTGTTGATTTTCTTGTCCTTGATTGTGAAGCAGATGATAATGCACTGATCATCCTTGGGAGACCTTTCCTTGCAATTGGACGCACCCTAATTGACGTGGAAAAAGGAGAGTTGACAATGCGGGTCAATGACCAACAAGTCACACTCAACACATTCCACAACTTAAAAAAATATGATGATCTAGAGGAGTGCAAGGCAATTCGCACAGGAAGTACCAACATTTCTTGCCTTGGCAGAATGCTCGGTAGATTAGTTGGTAAAAAGATTAAGCCCAAAGTGGATGGACACACAACAAAAGGGAGTGGCCCACAACCGATTTACAATTCGGGCCAACGAGAGAGAATCATCTTGGGAGATGCATTTGCATGCTCTCCACCAGTAACATGATCTCCTCCCTTTTTCCTTATTATATTATATTAGGACTAGTTTAGTTTATTCTTATTTCTATTTTTCTAATTTGTTTTTGCTTTAAGTATTTTTCCTTTTTTGTGTGTTTAATTTTTATTTAGGATAATAAGCAAAAATAAAGGAGAAATAGCTCACAGCAGGAATTCTGCTGAGGCAGAAAACAGTGTCAGAACCGCAGCAGAATAGTGTAACGGCTAGTCTGCCGAGATTCCTGCCGCGGCAGAAAACGAAACGACAGTAAAGAACAACGGTTACAAAACAGCTAGTGGATCCAAAAAGTCACAAGGCCGAGGCCTATATAAGAAACCCCTTCCTCTTGAACTATTCACTCTTGCTTTCGTGTTTTCTTTAGAATTCATAACAATCTTCCTCTCACATTACTCTCTGCCTACTTACAATTCTTCGTGAAATTCCCAGATATTTTCAAGAAAACCTCTAAGAAATCATCTCACAATCTTGATGGCAACTTACAAGAGATTTTCCCCAGCTATCGCGTGTCAAAAGTGCGCGTTTAGTGCAAGTGGGCACATCGAAAGTAATAAGTGATGAGTATTTTATCGAGTTATTGTCTCCTCAGGGACCGGTATACTTAATATGCTTTCTTCACCTTCTTGTTCTGTAAAAAAGTAAAGACACAAGTGAATTGAGTTGATTTATCTAAACTAAAATAACTAAATAAAAGTAAAGGGTTGAAATAAAAGAGAGAGATGAGCTAGGATCCAGTTGCGTCGTATCGTGGATTTGATTGGCTTGTCTCTGTCCAATGCAATCGTATATCACTGCCTCGGCAGCACTGCAGTTTACTGCCTTTGTAGCGACAATACTTTCTGCCGCGGCAATCCCTTTCTCGTGGGTAGACTTTACCAAAGTTCGGCAAAGTGTCATTGGATGACTCCGTTTATCCCTAAGTCAAAATGCTGTTGATGACACCTCCCGGCGTGAACCAATTATACTCACCAACCAATCTCAAACTTCTTTTAGCCGCTGAAACTCTTAACCTATCCCTAGTCCGAGTTAGTATTTTGCGATTGAAACACCGTACTTACCCCTTTCGTGAATCTAACTCTCCTTAGCTTAGATAAATGGATGATTCACAATATCCTCTCCCGGGCTCAATTTTGAAAACAAGGAATAACAAAGGATAAGCAAACCTTGATAACTTTATTGCATTGAATCAAAGACAAAGTACAATCTCCTCTCACAAATACTCGACAACCTTCACCTAATTCCTAAGAAGGTTTAGAACATAATGGAGAAGAAGAAAACAAGAATAGAAATTGGCTCTCTCCCTAGGTATTTCGTGTTTCATACATTGGGTGGCTAGGTCCTTATATAGGCTAGACCTAGGGCAAACATTTCCTAAGTAGAATACAACTTGGAGTAGGGAATAAGTCAAGTGCATAATAATAAAAATATTTCCATGTTTAATTCGGCTAAGGAGGCTTTCCCGCGTGGTCTTCCTTTGGGTTTTTCCTTGTGCTAGCCAGCTCCGATCCATGGGCTTCAAGTCCATACACGTTCCTTGAATTTTTATCTTTCCATCGCCTATAATCTTGCTTCCTGTCTTTCTGCTGCTGCCTCGGCATCAGGTCCTACCTCGGCCTTGTCGCTGCCATGGCACTGATTCTCCTGCACAGATATGAAAACGCAGTAAAACGTGCCTTTTTCTGTAAATATTATTTATATGAGCATTACTTCTAAATATATCACATTAAGCACATGCATTGGTCCAAGTGGGTGTATATTTGGTGATTAATGCCCATAAAAGGAGTAAAAAGTGATAGTGTGTTGAGCACTTATCACACCCCCAAACTTGAACTATTGCTTGTCCTCAAGCAATGCCAACCATCAATTTGCCGAACTCTACTCTCTCTTGGTCTTACATGTCCATCTATTCTCCCCACCATAACTAGGCCTATTCTTGAGCCTTAACCATTCGGTTGCCCAAGGGTTTTCCTAGAAACAAACTATAAGAATTGTGAGTGTGTGCGTTTTTATGGACAAGTTGATTAAAGGCTTTCTTAGACAAATTCTAAGTTCAAGACAAATAGAATTTGGTTAAATGTTTCTCTTCTTTTCAAACACCAAATCTTGAGCCAATTTCGGGCACCTAAAAGACTTGTGTTTTTCTTTTCCCTAAATTCCTTCTTTCTTTTTAATACTCCTTAAAACATACTAGAGCCAATTTCGGGCACCTCTAGCATGAAGAAGAGACTTTCTAGAGCCGGTGGTAGGCACCTCTAGTTACTTTTCCAAAAATCTAAGTCTTTATCACCTAAGTTTATTAAAAGAACTCCTATAATCCAACAAGTCCCAAAAGTGTTTAAAATTGTTCCTATAGTAAGCTTCTAAGT
This sequence comes from Abelmoschus esculentus, assembly GCA_035048815.1. Lineage (NCBI taxonomy): Eukaryota > Viridiplantae > Streptophyta > Magnoliopsida > Malvales > Malvaceae > Abelmoschus > Abelmoschus esculentus. The sequence continues at coordinate 126,305 of JAUCBN010000061.1, read as the reverse complement.
TTTCTTCTTTAAGCAACCTAAGGTTAAGCCCTCTTAACAGAACCTAAACATGGTAAGGGGAAAGATTTCTATAGCCTTAAAGAATAAACTAAGGTAATACTGATGATGAGCAGTGCAAAAGTGTAGGCAGTTAATTCAAGTAAGGCGGGAGCATAAAAATTTAAAAAAAAATCGCTGGAATAATCCCTTTTTGGCAAGGCCGTGGCAGTAGATTGTTGCCTTGGCAGTGAATCTGCACCCCCAAACTCAAACCAAGCATTGTCCTCAATGCTTTATATTTGAAGAAATAAGCGGCAAAATAAAATATGAATATAAGAAGTAGCAAATAAAAACAGTAAAAGCAATTAATATTGAATTAAGGACAAAGAATTTTAAAGCGACTCTAAAGAGCTGCTTGTAACAATTTTCCTCCTCGGCCTTGATGCCAAATGCTTTGTCCTTGGTGAAGGCGATGGTTGTGCCTTTGCTTGCCGGGGCGGTTGGACTCGTGTGGGCGGTGTCCGTTGCATTGGGTCCTCTACCTTGTCTTTGTCCTAATAGAAACAAAAGAAAAACAACAAGTATATATTAAATGTCCTAAAATAAAGTTAAAAGAAATTATTCCTATAGATTGCGGAAAAGAAAGGATAGAAGGTCGCGGCATTAATTCTTCATAGGAGGGCGTGCTAAGGCATCTTCTAAGGTGATGGTCTCCATAATTTTTATGTCTTGTGGCCCAGAATAGTGCTTCAAGCGTTGGCCATTCACTTTGAATTCATGGCCATCTTTTAGTGATTTGATCGTTATGGCTCCATGGGGGAAAACTCGAACGACCTCGAATGGGCCTGACCATCTGGATTTGAGTTTTCCTGGGAACAGTCTAAGCCTGGAGTTAAAAAGGAGAACGTGCTGCCCCGGCAGGAACTGCCTCGGCAGTAACTTTCGGTCATGCCATTTCTTTGTTTTCTCTTTGTAGATCTTGGCATTCTCATAGGCTGTTGTCCGGAATTCTTCTATCTCATTGAGATCTAGTAGTCTTTTTTGTCCGGCTTTTTCCCAATCCATATTTAAGTTCTTTACTGCCCAATATGCTTTATGCTCAATTTCTACAGGCAAATGACAGGCTTTCCCGAACACAAGCTTATATGGAGATGTTCTTAATGGGGTTTTGAATGCTGTCCTATAGGCCCATAAAGCATCATCGAGACGATAAGACCAATCCTTTCTAGATGGATTTACCACCTTTTCAAGGATCTATTTTAATTCCTTGTTGGATATTTCAGCTTGCCCATTTGTCTATGGATGATATGCCGTAGCGAGCTTGTGGGTGATGCCGAGTTTCTTTAGTGCCGCGGTAATAAGTCTATTATCAAAGTGTTTTCCTTCATCACTTATTATTGATCTAGGGATTCCAAACCTTGTAAAAATATTTTTCTTGAGAAATCTTTGAACTGTCTTGGAATCATTGTGAGGTGTGGCGATTGCTTCGACCCACTTTGATACGTAATCCACTGCCACTAAGATATAAAGGTTTCCTTGAGATGATGGAAAGGGACCCATGAAATCTATGCCCCAAACATCAAACAACTCTATTTCCAGTATGGGTTGTAAGGGCATCTCATGTCGTCTTGAAATATTGCCCGCGCGTTGGCAGCGGTCACAGTTCTTGTAATAGTCGTGGGCATCTTTGTAGACTGTGGGCCAGTAGAGGCCAGATTGCAGTACCTTTGCTGTTGTTCTATTTCCTCCAAAATGCCCACCACAAGGTGAGTCATGGCAGTGCTGGAGTACTGCTTTCTGTTCCTCCTCAGGCACACATCATCTTATAACCTGATCTGCACAATGCTTAAACAGAAGAGGGTCGTCCCAGAAATAATGCTTTGCATTATGCTGAAACCTCTTCTTTTCGTTATGGTTAAGGTTATAAGGGATAATAGCACTAACTAGATAATTAACAAGATCAGCATACCAGGGGGTGGTTGTTACTGCGGCAATGTCTTCTGTCAATGTTGCGGAGATGTATTCAGACAATGCCGCGGCAGCGCGGTTGTATACTGCTGTGGCCTCTGTCTCGACAGTATCCCTTGCAGTTGTAACAATTTGCAGTATTTGTTCATCTGGAAATTCATCTTGTATTTCTTCAAGTGAGTGGGTATTGTCCTTGTTCTCTAGTCTAGAAAGATGATCGGCCACTTGGTTTTCCGTACCCTTGCGGTCTTTGATTTCAACATCAAATTCTTGTAAAAGAAGGATCCATCTAATTAGTCTAGTGTTGGCATTCTTCTTTGAGAAGAGGTATTTAATTGCCGAATGATCAGGGTGGACAATGACCCTTGTTCCGATGAGATATGATCGAAACTTGTCAAAGGCAAATACCACTGCTAGTAATTCTTTTTCTGTTGTGGTGTAGTTGATTTGTGCATCATTGAGCGTTTTACTGGCATAGTAGATCACATGGAACAGATTATTCTTCCTCTGCCCGAGTGTTCCCCCGACAGCATGATCACTAGCATCACATATCAATTCAAATGGCAATGACCAATCCGGTGGGATTACTATTGGTGCAGTGATTAGCTTCTCCTTGAGAGTCTCGAATGCTTCAGTGCATTCCTCATTAAATTCGAATTTCCTATCTTGTTCAAGCAAGTTGCAAAGAGGTTTAGAAATTTTGGAGAAATTAGAAATAAACCGTTTATAGAAACCTGCATGGCCCAAGAAGCTTCGAACCCCTTTCACAGAAATTGGTGGAGGTAAATTTTTTATCACATCTATCTTGGATTTATCCACTTCTATTCCTTGTGATGATATTTTGTGACCCAATACAATACCTTCATTTACCATAAAATGACATTTTTCCCAATTTAGGACTATATTGGATTCCTCACATCTTTGTAGTACTTTTTTGAGATTGCCGAGGTAGTGATCAAAGCTGTCTCCAAAGACTAAGAAATCATCCATGAATATCTCCAAGAAGTCCTCTATCATGTCAGAAAAAATTGCCATCATGCATCTCTGGAAAGTTGTCGGGGCATTGCAATGGCCGAACGACATCCTTCTAAATGCATAAGTGCCGTATGGGCAAGTGAAAATGGTTTTTGCTTGGTCTTCTTGATCAATGGCAATTTGATTGTATCCTGAATAACCATCAAGAAAACAATAATAAGGTTTACCAGCAAGTCTATCAAGCATTTCATCAATGAAGGGTAAAGGGAAGTGATCCTTCTTTGTTGCCTTATTCAACTTGCGATAATCCATACAAACCCTCCAACCGGTCACAGTCCTGGTTGGTATCAGTTCATTGTGCTCGTTGGTTATGACAGTCATACCACATTTCTTAGGTACACATTGCACCGGGCTTACCCATGCACTGTCAGAGATAGGATAAATAATTCCTGCATCAAGCCACTTGATTATTTCATTACGTACTAACTCCTTCATAGCGTGGTTAAGTCTCCTTTGAGCTTCAATAGTTGGCTTATGGTCTTCTTCTAGGAGGATTTTATGCATACATACCGCTGGACTTATTCCTTTCAAATCATCAATTGACCATCCAATTGCCTTTTTGTGCTGCCGCAGCATTGCTATTAAGGTCTGTTCCTGTTCTGGCAACAACTTAAAAGAAATAATTACCGACATCGTGTGGTTTTCTCCCAAATAAACATATTTTAGTTTTTTTGGTAAGGGTTTTAATTCTGTGACCAACGGTTCTTTATTTACAGTTTGTTCATTCTTCCCTTTATACTCTAATGGTTCAAAGTACTTACCTGGAAGATGTGCTGTCCAATTAGCTTTCTCCTTCTCGGTTGTCTCAGCACTGTTCAAAGAACTACTGTAACAGTCATCCATATCACTGACGAGACATACATGGGGTATGTCATGGAGATCACTGCCGAGGTAGTTGTTGCTAAGACAAGGTATTGTGTGATCTTCATTTGTGTCATCCAGCATCTGACATTCTTCTTCTAGTTCGTCATGTCTCTTCATCAATTTGCACACATTTAATTTGATTTCTTGATCATTGATTCTCATTGTTATTTCTCCTTTTTCCACGTCAATTAGGGTGCGTCCAGTTGCAAGGAAAGGTCTCCCAAGGATGATCGGTGCATTGTCATCTGCTTCACAATCAAGGACAAGAAATCCAGCTGGAAAAATAAACTTATCTACTCTTACCGGTATGTCCTCGATTTTGCCTTCAGGTTGCACATAGGATCGATCAGCTAGTTGGAGCATAACGGTTGTAGGTTTTTCCCTTCCAATTCCAAGCTTTTGAAAGACTGATTTGGGCATGAGATTTATGCTTGCTCCAAGGTCGCATAGAGCCTTACCTTCATAATCCTTACCTATCGCACAAGGTATAGTAAAACAACCAGGATCTTTTAACTTTGGTGGCATGCGGTTATGCATCATTGCCATGCATCCCTCGGTAGTAGCCACTGTCTCAAACTCACTTATTCGTTTACTCTTTGACACCATGTCCTTTAGGAACTTGGCATAGTTCGGCATTTGTTCAATAGCTTCAATGAAAGGTATGTTGATGTGGACTTGCTTCAAGATGTCGAGGAATTTCCTAAATTGCTGGTCCTGTTTTTGCTTTTTCAACCTTTGTGTGAAAGGTGGTGGTGGTCTCATCTCATCCAGGGTTTCTTTAGTTTGAAATTTAATACCTGGCACCACTGGAGTTGTTGCTGCCTCGGCAGGCTGCTCAAGAGCTGCAGTGCTTTTTGCCAGGGCAGTGTTATCAGCTTCAGTTTGCTCAGCCTCTTCTTTTGCTTGATCCGCTGATTGAATTTGGCTCTCTGGGATCTTTTCCTTCAGCTGTAGACCACTCCTAGTTGTGATTGCTTTGCACTGTTCATGGCCCATTACCTTAGCAACTTCAGTATTGCTAGGTAGTCCTCTTTTTGGTCTAGTGTTTATGCTTTGAGCAAACTGCCCAACCTGAGTTTCCAGCGTTTTAATGGCCGCTTCTTGATTTTGCAACCTCATCTCAGTTCTATTCATGAAGTCATCTTTCCTCTTCATGAAATTACTATTTTCTGCCATGTATGACTCAGTTTTCATCATGAAGGCCTTTAGCGTGTTCTCCAATGAACTTACCGGTTGCTGTTGCATCTGCTGCGGCGGCATTAAATGCTGGACTTGCTGCTGCAGCATCGGTTGCTGAAAACCAGAAGGTTGGGTGATTGGGTTTAAGGTATTGTTAGGGTTGCTCCATGATAGGTTTGGATGCCTCTTCCATGAGGGGTTGTATGTGTTGGACATCACATTGTTGCGGTTGTAGTTCCCAACATACATACCGGTTTCTTGATTCATGCAATTAGAGGAACTGTGGTTACCTCCACATAAGTAACAATATGAATCAATTATCTTAACCTCACGGGTATTTTGTTGTAACTGTAGGTTTTGCACCATCTTGGTAAGAGAGGCTAATTGTGCTGCCACTGAACTTGATGCGTCTAATTCATTTACCGTGGCTTGGCGTCTTACTCCTTCTCGCCTAGAAGTAGGAAACTGAAAGTCATTCTTTGTGAGTTTGTTCAATATTTCAATAGCTTCCTCAGGTGCTTTATCCAGGAGTGTTCCGTTTGCCGAGGCATCTAACATCATCCTTGTCGGGGCATTCGTGGCATTGTAAAACATTGTCACTTGTGTCCATAGGGGAAATCCATGCAAAGGACACTTGTGCAATAGCTCCCTGTAGCGTTCCCATGCCTCGTACATTGGTTCATCTTCTGCCTGTCGAAAAGAAGTAATTTCATTACGGATTCTATCATATAAATTAGTGGGATTAAAATGAGTAATGAAATCACGGTAAAGTTCACTCCAGGAACCAATAGATCCTGCTGGAATGCTATTTAACCAAGCTTTCGCCCTATCCCTCAGTGAATAGGGGAATAGCTTTAATCGCAAGACATCTTCATGGACTCCTTGGATTTTGAAAGAGTTGCAAATTTCCATGAAGGACTGGAGGTGCTGCCTTGCGTCTTCAGTTGCAGACCCACCAAATTGTCCAATTGTATTTAACATATTGAACATAACAGGTTTTAGTTCAAATTGGGCTGCTTCAATCTCTGGTGTGACAACTCTTGGGTTTAATCCATTTAAATCCTCTTCCAGAAAGTCTCTGACAGTGAGCTGCCGCAGCCCAGGTGGCGGCGAAAGTCCTCCATTGCCGGCAGGTAAGTTTTGTCCTACCGGGTGTTCTGCCATGGATCCTTGGATCTGTCTCCTCAACCGTTGCCTTGTTCTTTCGATCTCTGGATCTAACTCGTACAAGGGGTTGGTTGGATTGGCCCTGGTCATACACCACGAAAAACAAAAGTAAAATAAAAATAAAAAGAAACAAGAAAGTAAAGAAAACAAAATTTAATTGCCAGTCCCCGACAACGGCGCCAAAAACTTGTCGCGTGTCAAAAGTGCGCGTTTAGTGCAAGTAGACACATCGAAAGTAATAAGTGATAAGTATTTTATCGAGTTATCGTCTCCTCAGGGACCAGTATACTTAATATGCTTTCTTCACCTTCTTGTTCTGTAAAAAAGTAAAGACACAAGTGAATTGAGTTGATTTATCTAAACTAAAATAACTAAATAAAAGTAAAGGGTTGAAATAATAGAGGGAGATGGGCTAGGATCCAATTGCATCGTATCGTGGATTTGACTGACTTGTCTCTGTCCAATGCAATCATATATCACTGCCTCGGCAACACTGCAGTTTACTGCCTTGGCAGCGACAATACTGTCTGCCGCGGCAATCCCTTGCTCGTGGGTAGACTTTACCAAAGTTCGGCAAAGTGTCCTTGGATGACTCCGCTTATCCGTAAGTTAAAATGTTGTTGATGACTAGTCCTTGATGATACCTCCCGGCGTGAACCAATTATACTCACCAACCAATCTCACACTTCTTTTAGCCATTGAAACTCTTAACGTATCCCTAGGCCGAGTTAGTATTTCGCGATTGAAATACCGTACTTACCCCTTTCGTGAATCTAACTCTCCCGAGCTTAGATAAATGGATGATTCACAATATCCTCTCCCGAGCTCAATTGTGAAAACAAGGAATAACAAAGGATAAGCAAACCTTGATAACTTTATTGCATTGAATCAAAGACAAAATACAATCTCCTCTCACAAATACTCGACAACCTTCACCTAATCCCTAAGGTTTAGAACATAATGGAGAAGAAGAAAACAAGAATAGAAATCGGCTCTCTCCCTAGGTATTCCGTGTTTCATACATTGGGTGGCTAGGTCTTTATATAGGCTAGACCTAGAGCAAACCTTTCCTAAGTAGAATACAACTTGGAGTAGGGAACAAGTCAAGTGCATAAGGAGGCTTTCCCGCGTGGTCTTCCTTTGGGCTTTTCCTTGTGCTAGCCAGCTCCGATCCATGGGCTTCAAGTCCAGACACGTTCCTTGGATTTTTATCTTTCCATCGCCTATAGTCTTGCTTCCTGTCTTTCTGCTGCTGCCTCGGCATCAGGTCCTGCCTCGGCCTTGTCGCTGCCGCGGCACTGGTTCTCCTGCACAGATATGAAAACGCAGTAAAACGTGCCTTTTTCTGTAAATATTATTTATATGAGCATTATTTCTAAATATATCACATTAAGCACATGCATTGGTCCAAGTGGGTGTATATTTGGTGATTAATGCCCATAAAAGGAGTAAAAAGTGATAGTGTGTTGAGCACTTATCACCAGCCAACGTTGAAGATTGTTTCAACCGATCTTTCATCGCCCGACAATTGTGCGAAGAACAAGGTTTCCAGCATTCAGATGATGAAAACTAAGGCATCGAGCACTATCTCTTTGACAGAATCAAGTACCAAGATTGGGAAATTTTCTGCCTTCAACCTGCCCAGGCGAACGCTACCATCGTGTGGGAATTCTATGCGCACGGGCCCAGCAAAGATTCCCTCTTTGTTCACTGCCGCGGCAGGCCAGTCCAATTAGATGCCGAGACCATCAACGATTTCTACGGCCTCACTCCGAACAGTGATGTTCACGCTGAATTCTTGGAAGACATCACTGCCGAGGACTACGAGTTAATCAAAAACGATCTTTGTTACGCGAATACTCCATGGGAAACCGGTACCCATAGAGGATCCGTAACAAGACAGAGCCTAAAGCCCGAGGCCAAGATGTGGAATACCTTTGTCAAGCGATGCCTCATCCCCACATCCCACAACAGCACGGTGGACCGGAGGCGATTGGTGCTCATCCAATCGATCATCAACAAAAGGACCATCAATGTTGGAGAGATCATCCTACGTGAAATTCACGAATACGGTAAGAAAGATAGGGGACCATTATATTTCCCATGTTTGATCACAGGTTTGTGTGTTGCCGCAGGTGTGCCAATCGAAGATACGGACGAATACACTCCCCAAAGGCGAGGATGGACCAGGGACTTTTGTCACAAAGTCATGCAGATCACGCAGGCGGAGCCAGTCCAAGCAACGCCCCAGCAGTTCACGGCTGATACTGCTGCCGGGGCCCAGTACACGGCAAACATACCTGATACTGCCCACACCTCTGCCGCAGCAGACCCATACCAGGAGATTTTTTCAAAGGATGGCAGTGATGGACCTCAGACAATAGAGGTACATGGAGTACCAAAGAGATTTCAACGGCACACTCGCCCAGGTGATGCTCCACGCTTTTCCAGACCAAGGGGCGCAATTTCCAGAGTTTCCCAGCAATATGTTTGTCACAGTCGCCCCTTACACCGAGACTACACCAGCTCCGGGAGGACCAAGGTCGTTCTTCCATGCGGTCACAGTACCATGCTGCTGGCCCATCCAGGGCAGCAGATTCTGCCGCGGCATCATCTGCCAGCAGAAGACCATCAAAACGGAGGGCAGTTTTCAGCACTCCACCCCGATCCCCAATCATCATGGGCAGTTTATCAGCTGAGATAGATGCCTATGTGCACCAAAGCTCCACCGCCGCCGGACCAAGTACACACCACACCGGAGGAGCCACAGCAATGGGAGGTGGAACGGACATAATGCTGACCGAAGACATGGCCGATGTGGAAGAAGGCCCCAATGCAACGGACACCACCCACAAGAGTCCAACCGCCCCAGCAAGCAAAAGCTCAACCATCGCCCTCACCAAGAACAAAGCAATCGGCAGCAAGGCCAAGGAGAAAAATTGTTACAAGCAGCTCTTCGGAGTCGCTTTAAATTTTTGTTCTTAATTCAATATTAATTGCTTTTGCTGTCTTTATAAGCTGCTTATTTCATACTTGTGTTGCTCGATTATTTCTTCAAATATAAAGCATTGAGGACAATTCTTGGTTTGAGTTTGGGGGTGCAGATTCATTGCCAAGGCAACAATCTACTGCCAAGGCCGTGCCAAAAAGGGAGTATTCCAGTGATTTTTTTTTTATTTTCATGCTCCCCACCTTACTTGAATTAACTGCCTACACTTTTGCACTGCTTATCATCAGTATTGTGTTTTTCCATTTATCTCGTCTCCAAGTTAGTGTAGACGATAATCCGATAAATACTTATCACTTATTACTTTCGATGTGTCCACTTGCACTAAACGCGCACTTTTGACATGCGACAAGTCTACATGATATTGAGAAGTTCAAGAACATAAACTTAGACATGATGCCCTGCATGTGTGTGCGGGATTGTATCTAGCCTATACTTAACAGTTAGAAAAATTCTAAGTTCCCTTATTCACTATACCCTAGTTCTTTAAAATTACTCCCATGCTACTTAGTTTTTTTTAATTGGTTCAAAGGGTGTTAGCTCATCACAACTACCGTCCTTAACTCTAGGTGTGTATGGAGCAAACATCTCACCCCCAAGCTAGTAGGTAGAGTCATCCCGTGACAACTTTCATTCGCTTATATGCTATAGCATTATTTGTTTATATTTAGAGTTAAGCTAACTATTGCATAGAGGAGCTTCCTTATACAGTTTTATGCTAAAAAATTTATTCTTATCTTTTTTTAGCAGAAAGGAGTTTTCTTTCTCTCTGAACTAACTAAGGCACGGAGTCTAAGTTCTCTAGAAACTTCCTACCAATTAAGCATAGAAAACATAAAATCATGTCAATTAAAATTCCAAAGCATCACGTCCTAATTTAGTTCTATTCTTTCTCAATATTTTCTATCTTTCAGTTCAAAAGCATTAAACTTCTCATCATCGTAAATCATCTATCCTAACTGTAATCACTAATTTTATCAGGGGTGTTAAGCCCGGGTTTTAAATTTTCGTTTTAGTCTAATAACGGGCTTTAAATTAATTGGTAAGTATAAAAATTTCAAAAATTTTAATTATAATTAATATTTTTGAAAAATCTAAAAAATATATTCATCTATTAGATTTAAATTGGTGTAATTCTTTGTTAATATATATATATACACGTGTATTATTATCTTCTTTAAAAGAGAAAAATCAAAAATATTAAATATATGTATTTTGTTCTTACCTTTTAAAAATTCAAAAATTATTATATTTATATATATTTTCATTATTGTTAAATTATTAGTTATATTATTCGGGTTTTTATATATTATTAATTATTATAATTTTTATTATATTTATTATTATTATTATCAAATTATGTTTTTAAATAATTAAAACCCCAAAACAATCTGAAATAATTAAGCCCAAATATTTATTCACCAATCCAACACATTAAATAAATTCAATAACAATTTTAATCCATTTACAACAGCCCAAATAATAATTAAAATGTTACAAGGCCCGTTATTCAAGCCCAAAACCCGGATCTAGCCCGTTAACCCTTTGAGCCCTAAACACAAAAACCCTAATCTGATAATCTAATACTCCTTAATTTCTTTATGCGCAGCCGCATCCTGACCGTCAGATCTGGAATAGATCTGACGGTCCTGATTAATTGAAGAAGAACCTTCTGGAGCTCCACGCGCCACGCGCTGACCACCCGGCTTCCCGCGCGCGTGAAACGCACGCTCCTGACTCTTCGATTGCCCTTCGGCTCTTCAGATTCTCCGATCACCGGACGTTCAAACGGTGGTCCCCTCCTTCTCCGACGATGACTCACACATGCAAACAAATGAAAATATCAGAATTGTACGATTTGCAGAGCCAAAAACAAAGAATGTCAGAGCCAAATTACAACCATCACAACAGAATTTTCAGAGGAATCTTCAGAGGCAATACCAACGCATAATCATCAGAAATTTCAGAGCAGACATGAATACAAACAAATTCAAGAGGCAACCAATAGGAAAAAAGGATCGAATTTTCCTTTTTTTCATGCAATTAATCGGCTATAAAGGCCGAATCAAACGATGTAAACGGGACCTTTTTTCCCCTCCATTATCAATCGAAAGAAAACATTTTCCAGAGGTAACAATAACCTCTTCGTTTTTCTTGTATTAGGGGAAATAGCTTTAGGTTTTCGAATCTTACCCATTTTCTCTTTGGTTTTGAGTCCTTCTCTCTGTGTCCTTTCCTCGTCGGCAATAAACACACGATCCCTGGATCAATAGTGGTGAGCCAAACCGAGTAAGGAGAGGGCTTGTTTCGTTTTCGATTTCAACTAAAAAAAGAGTTTTTCACTTCGGTCTTTAACGGAAAAGAAGCGTTTCGATTTGGTTTTCTAAAAGATCTAAGCAAGGTTTTTGTTTAGGCTTTAATGGAAAAGAAGCGTTTTGTCTGGGCTCAACGGTGGTTTTCTGGAAAATGGATGAACAAGGGATGAATGTTCATCCGGTTCTTGGGTTTAAGGAAGAACATTTGAGAGAATCCCTTTTTTTCTTCTGGTTTCGGTTAAAAAAAATGAGAAAGGGGGGAGGCTTAATTTTTTAGTTATGTTTTATAGCGAGCTTTAAAATAAAAAAGGGGTTATTTGCTCAATAAATGCTTCCGTGTCCCTTAAATAACACCCGAGGTCCCTTCGTTTTTGTTTCGCTTTGCAATTTAGTCACCAATTTGGGTTGTAATCGTCATTTTAAAAAGGGGTTTATTCATTTACGGTCCCTCCGTGTATTGTAAATGTCTCCGGCAGCCCTTCCTCACTGGAAAATAGCGTTGTGAGGGCCTAAAAGATTTCGATTTCTTTTAATCTGGTCATTTCCAGTGACATTTTAGTTTTTTTATTTTATTTTGTTAGTTTTTTTCTTGTTTCATATATATATATATTACTTGTTTAGATGTTATTTTTTTATGTTCATTTATTTTATTTATTTATTTATTTACATTTTAATTTATTACGCATGTATATATTTTTGTGCATATTTTTATCATTTTTAATTTGTTAAGTATGGCATATGTTTATTTAATTTAATTGTATGAAGCATGTGTTTATTTAGTTTGTATCATGTACATACATCTTTTATTTGTGCATATTTACTTATCTTTGTTGTCCATTATTTATATTTTGTCATGTTATTGCATATATTCATTTTGTTATGATTAGTTTTGTTGTGCCATGTAACATATGCAAATGTCACACCATAATAATTAATGAGCTTAACTTAATACGTCTTTAATCGGTCGTAACGGGCCCACCCTCAAACGTAGTGTCGGCGTTGTGAGCGTTTACCTTAGAATAAAGACACGATAAATTTTAAATAATTTCGAATCCTTAAACAAATCGCAACTTAAATGCCACTTTAAATATTAAAATTCCAAAACCAATTAAGCGGTGTTTTGATGAAGGTGCCAATTTTTGGGCCGTTTTTTTAACGCTAATACCGTTTTAAAACCGTAACCAACTCTCAAACCCGTCTTTTTCGAATCTCTGGTTTTACGGTGTCCGGCCTACCAAAGTGGTCGGTGGCGACTCCAACCATTTTTAATCCTTTTTTCAAAAATCCTTTTTAAATCCCTAAAAATCCAATTTCTCAAAATTTCCCTTTTTGAAACCCTACAATTCCAATTTAGAGTTAACATTTCAAAATCCCCCAAATTTTAGGTGTAAATTCCTAATTTCAAATTTCAACCTAATTTTTGATTTTCCACTAGCCACCCCCTTTACTCATTTTTTCCTCTTTTTTTCTTACACCTAATTTTTAATTTCAATTTTAATTTTTAAGAGGGTCGCTACACTAACCTAAAAGTTGTCTCAAATTGAATCTAATGCTATAGCAAATTTACATGTATGCAGAATGAAATGAAAATGATAAAACAAAGACTTTGCTACCCGCAAGCTTGAGGTTAGCATTGTCCTCAATGCGACTAATGAAATGATATTGTCGCGTGTCAAAAGTGCGCGATTAGTGCAAGTGGACACATCGCAAGTAATAAAGTGATAAGTATTATCGTGTATCGTCTCCTCAGGGATTGGTATACTTAATATGTCTTCTTCGTCTTCTTGTTCTGTGAAAAGAAATAAGAACACAAGTAATTTGGGTTTGGATGAAACTAAATAAATTGAAATAAAACAACTAAGTAAAAGAATGAGAATTGATTAATAGAGAGAGAGAGGTTAGGATCCAGTTGCGTTGTATTGTGGATTTGATTGACATGTCTCTGCCCAATGCAATTGTATATCACTGCCTCGGCAGCACTGTAGAATACTGCTTTGGCAGCGACGATACTGTCCACCGCGACAATCCCTTCCTCGTGGGTGGACTTTACCAAAGTTCGGCAAAGTGTCCTTGAATGACTCCGCTTATCCCTAAGTCGAAGTATTGTTGATGACTAGTCCTTGATGATACCTCCCGGCGTGAATCAATTATACTCACCAACCAATCTCACACTTCTTTTAGCCGCTGAAACTCTTAACCTATCCCTAGGCCGAGTTAGTATTTCGCGATTGAAACACCATACTTATCCCTTTCGTGAATCTAACTCTCCCGAGTCTAGATAAAGGGATTACTCACAAACTTCTCTCCCGAGCTTGAATGCAAGAACAAAGAATGGCAAAGGATACGCAAACCTTGATAGTTTTATTGCATTGAAACAAAGACAAAGTACAATCTTCTCTCACAAATACTTAACAACCTTCACCTAAACCCTAAGAAAGCTTAGAACATAATTTGAGAGAAAGAAAACATTGAGTCTTAGGGTAAACTCTCTAAGAATCGGCTCTCTAGGTATATCCTAATACATTGGACGGCTAGGTCTTATTAGGCTTGGCCTAGGGCAAACCTTTCCTAAGTAGAATATAACTTGGAGTAGGGAACAAGTCATGTACATAAATAAAATATTTCCAAGTTTAATTCAACTAAGAGACTTTTCCCACGTGGCCTTGTCTTGGGCTTTTCCTTATGCTAACCAGCTCCGATCCATGTGCTTCATGTCCAAAAACGTCCCTTGGATTTTTCTCTTCCGATCGCCTATAGTATTGCTCTCTGGCTTTCAGCTGCTGCCTCGGCATCAGGTCCTACCTCGGCCATGTTGCTGCCGCGACACTTGTTTCTCTTGCACAGATATAAAAATGTAGTAAAACTTGCATTTTCTGCAAATATTATCTTTGTAAGATTAACTTCTAAATATATCACATTAAGTACATGCTTTGGTCCGAGTGGGTGTACATTTAGTGATTAATGCCCATAAAAGGTGTAAAAAGTGATAGTGAGTTGAGCACTTATCACACCCCCAAACTTGAACTATTGTTTGTCCTCAAGCAATGCAAACCATCAATTTGCCAAACACTACTCTCTCTTGGTCTTATGTTTCCATCTATTCTCCCCACCATAACTATGCCTATTCTTTAGACTTAACCTTTCGACTACCCAAGGGTTTACCTAGAAACAAACTATAAGATTTGGTGAGTGTGTGCGTTTTTGTGGACAAGTTTGATTAAAGGCTTTCTTTGATAAACTCTAAGTTCAAGACAAGTAGAATTGGGTTAAGTGTTCTCTTCTTTTCTAAACAACCAATTCTTGAGCCAATTTCGGTCACCTCAAGGATCGTGTTTTTCTCTTCACTAATTCCTTCTTTCTTTTTGATATTCCTTATAGCATACTAGAGCCAATTTCAGGCACCTCTAGCATGACGAAGAGTACTTCCTAGAGCCGGTGGTAGGCACCTCTAGTTACTTTCCCAAAAATCTAAGTCTTTATCACCTAAGTTCATTAAAAGAATTCTTATAATCAAACAAGTCCCAAAAGTGTTTGAAAAAATTCATCTTATAGTAAGCTTCTAAGTTTTCATCCTTAAGTATCCTAAGGTTAAACCTTCTTAACAGGACCTAATCATGGTAAGGAGAAAGATTTCTATAGCCTTAAAGAATAAACTAAGGCAATATTGATGATAAGCAGTGCAAAAGTATAGGCAATTGATTCAAGTAAGGCGGGGAGCATAAAAAATTAAAAAAAATCACTTAAATACTCCCTTTTCTTGGCATGGCCTCGGAGGTAGATTGCTGCCTCGGCAGTGGCTCTACACCCCCAAACACAAACCAAGCATTGTCCTCAATGCTTTATATTAGAAGAGAATAGTGGGCAGCAAAGATATGAAAGAAATAAGCAGCATATCTAGAAGCAAACCAGTTTAAATTTTAACCGAGTAAAAAGATCAAAATTTGATATTAAGCTGTATAATTAGGTTTAAAAGCTCATAATTAACCTTTTTTACCCAAAAATTTTGATTTAATATCATTTTCTATCATTTTGTAGGGTTTAGAGCGTGCATGTCTAAATGGGCTTTATAGTAAACCAGTTTGAATTTTAAAAGAGTAAAAAGTTCAAAATTTCATATTAAGTTGTATAATTAGGATCAAAGGCCCATAATTAACCTTTTTTACCCAAAAAATTTGGTCTAATATCTTTCTCGATCGTTTTGTAGGGTTCAGAGCGTGCATGTCTTAACGGGCTTTATAGTGAACCAGTTTGAATTTTAACCGAGTAAAAAGATCAAAATTTGATATTAAGTTCTATAATTAGGTTCCAAAGCCCAAAATTAACCTTTTTCCCAAAAAATTTGATTTAATATCATTTTTGGTCATTTTGTAGGGTTCAGAGCGTGCATGTCTAAATAGGCTATATAATGAACTCGTTTGAATTTTAACCGAGTAAAAAGCTCAAAATTTGATATTAAGCTGTATAATTAGGTTCCAAAGCCCATAATTAACCTTTTTTCCCCAAAAAATTTGATTTAATATCATTTTCGGTCGTTTTGTAGGCTTCAGAGTGTGCATGTGTAAATAGGCTTTATAATGAACCCGTTTGAATTTTAACCGAGTTAAAAGCTCAAAATTTGATATTAAGTTGTATAATTATGTTCAAAAGCCCATAATTAACCTTTTTTCCCAAAAAAATTAATTTAATATCATTTTCGGTCGTTTTATAGGGTTGACAGTGTGCATGTCTAAATAGGCTTTATAATGAACCCATTTGAATTTTAATAGAGTAAAAAGCTCAAAATTTGATATTAAGCTGTATAATTAGGTTTAAAAGCCCATAATTAACCTTTTTTACACAAAAATTTTGATTTAATATCATTTTCTATCAGTTTGTAGGGTTTAGAGCTTGCATGCCTAAATGGGCTTTATAGTAAACCAGTTTGAATTTTAAAAGAGTAAAAATTTCAAAATTTCATATTAAGCTGAATAATTAGGTTCAAAAGCCCATAGTTAACCATTTTTACCCAAAAATTTTGATTTAATATCATTTTCGATCTTTTTGTAGGGTTCAAAGCGTGCATGTCTAAATGGGCTTTAAAGTGAACCAGTTTGAATTTTAACCGAGTAAAAAGATCAAAATTTGATATTAAGCTGTATAATTAGGTTCAAAGGCCCATAATTAACCTTTTTTACCCAAAAAATTTGATTTAATATCTTTTTCGATCGTTTTGTAGGGTTCAGAGCGTGCATGTCTAAATGGGCTTTATAGTGATCAAGTTTAAATTTTAACCGAGCAAAAAGATAAAAATTTGATATTAAGCTGTATAATTAGGTTCAAAGACCCATAATTTACCTTTACCTTTTTACCCAAAAAATTTGGTTTAATATCTTTCTCGATCGTTTTGTAGGGTTCAGAGCGTGCATGTCTTAATGGGCTCTATAGTGAACCAGTTTGAATTTTAACCGAGTAAAAAGATCAAAATTTGATATTAAGCTGTATAATTAGGTTCAAAAGCCCATAATTAACCTTTTTCCCAAAAAATTTGATTTAATATCATTTTCGGTCATTTTGTAGGGATCAGAGCGTGCATGTCTAAATAGGCTATATAATGAACCCGTTTGAATTTTAACCGAGTAAAAAGCTCAAAATTTGATATTAAGCTGTATAATTAGGTTCAAAAGCCCATAATTAACCTTTTTTCTCAAAAAATTTGATTTAATATCATTTTCGATCGTTTTGTAGGGTTCAGAGCGTACATGTGTAAATAGGCTTTATAATGAACCAGTTTGAATTTTAATAGAGTAAAAAGCTCAAAATTTGATATTAAACTGTATAATTAGGTTTAAAAGCCCATAATTAACCTTTCTTACCCAAAAATTTTAATTTAATATCATTTTCGATCTTTTTGTAGGGTTCAGAGCGTGCATGTCAAAATGGGCTTTATAGTGAACCCGTTTGAATTTTAACCGAGTAAAAAGATCAAAATTTGATATTAAGTTGTATAATTAGGTTTAAAAGCTCATAATTAACCTTTTTTACCCAAAAATTTTGATTTAATATCATTTTCTATCATTTTGTAGGGTTTAGAGCGTGCATGTCTAAATGGGCTTTATAGTAAACCAGTTTGAATTTTAACCGAGCAAAATCAAAGGCCCATAATTTACCTTTTTTACCCAAAAAATTTGGATTAATATCTTTCTCGATCGTTTTGTAGGGTTCAGAGCGTGCATGTCTTAATGGGCTTTATAGTGAACCAGTTTGAATTTTAGCCGAGTAAAAAGATCAAAATTTGATATTAAGCTGTATAATTAGGTTCAAAAGCCCATAATTAACCTTTTTTCCCAAAAAATTTGATTTAATATCATTTTCGGTCATTTTGTAAGGATCAAAGCGTGCATGTGTAAAAAGGCTTTATAATGAACCCATTTGTATTTTAACCGAGTTAAAAACTCAAAATTTGATATTAAGCTGTATAATAAGGTTCAAAAGCACATAATTAACCTTTTTTCCCAAAATATTTGATTTAATATCATTTTTGGTCGTTTTATAGGGTTGAGAGTGTACATGTCTAAATAGGCTTTATAATGAACCCGTTTGAATTTTCATAGAGTAAAAAGCTCAAAATTTGATATTAAACTATATAATTAGGTTTAAAAGCCCATAATTAACCTTTTTTACCCAAAAATTTTGATTTAATATCATTTTCTATCATTTTGTAGGGTTTAGAGCGTGCATGTCTAAATGGGCTTTATAGTAAACCAGTTTGAATTTTAAAAGAGTAAAAAGTTCAAAATTTCATATTAAGCTGTATAATTAAGTTCAAAAGTCCATAATTAACCATTTTTACCCAAAAATTTTGATCTAATATCGTTTTCGATCCTTTTGTAGGGTTCAGAGCGTGCATGTCAAAATGGGATTTATAGTGAACCCGTTTGAATTTTAACCGAGTAAAAAGTTCAAAATTTCATATTAAGCTGTATAATTAGGTTTAGAAGCTCATAATTAACCTTTTTTACCCAAAATTTTTGATTTAATATCATTTTCTATCATTTTGTAGGGTTTAGAGCGTGCATGTCTAAATGGGCTTTATAGTAAACCAGTTTGAATTTTAACCGAGCAAAAAGATCAAAATTTGATATTAAGCTGTATAATTAGGTTCAAAGGCCCATAATTTACCTTTATTACCCAAAAAAATTGGTTTAATATCTATCTCGATCGTTTTGTAGGGTTCAGAGCGTGCATGTCTTAATGGGCTTTATAGTGAACCAGTTTGAATTTTAGCCGAGTAAAAAGATCAAAATTTGATATTAAGCTGTATAATTAGGTTCAAAAGCCCATAATTAACCTTTTTTCCCAAAAAATGATTTAATATCATTTTCGATCGTTTTGTAGGGTTCAGAGCGTGCATGTGTAAATAGGCTTTATAATGAACCCGTTTGAATTTTAACCGAGTTAAAAGCTCAAAATTTGATATTAAGTTGTATCATTATGTTCAAAAGCCCATAATTAACCTTTTTCCCAAAAAAATTGATTTAATATCATTTTCGGTCGTTTTATAGGGTTGAGACTGTGCAGGTCTAAATAGGTTTTATAATGAACCCGTTTGAATTTTAATAGAGTAAAAAGCTCAAAATTTGATATTAAGCTGTATAATTAGGTTTAAAAGCTCATATTTAACCTTTTTTACCCAAAATTTTTGATTTAATATCATTTTCTATCATTTTGTAGGGTTTAGAGCGTGCATGTCTAAATGGGCTTTATAGTAAACCAGTTTGAATTTTAACCGAGCAAAAAGATCAAAATTTGATATTAAGCTGTATAATTAGGTTCAAAGGCCCATAATTTATCTTTTTCACCCAAAAAAATTGGTTTAATATCTTTCTCGATCGTTTTGTAGGGTTCAGAGCGTGCATGTCTTAATGGGCTTTATAGTGAACCAGTTTGAATTTTAGCCGAGTAAAAAGATCAAAATTTGATATTAAGCTGTATAATTAGGTTCAAAAGCCCATAATTAACCTTTTTTCCCAAAAAAATGATTTAATATCATTTTCGATCGTTTTGTAGGGTTCAGAGCGTGCATGTGTAAATAGGCTTTATAATGAACCCGTTTGAATTTTAACCGAGTTAAAAGCTCAAAATTTGATATTAAGTTGTATCATTATGTTCAAAAGCCCATAATTAACCTTTTTACCCAAAAAAATTGATTTAATATCATTTTCGGTCGTTTTATAGGGTTGAGAGTGTGCAGGTCTAAATAGGTTTTATAATGAACCCGTTTGAATTTTAATAGAGTAAAAAGCTAAAAATTTGATATTAAGCTGTATAATTAGGTTTAAAAGCCCATAATTAACCTTTTTTACCCAAAAATTTTGATTTAATATCATTTTCTATCATTTTGTAGGGTTTAGAGCGTGCATGCCTAAATGGGCTTTATAGTAAACCAGTTTGAATTTTAAAAGAGTAAAAATTTCAAAATTTCATATTAAGCTGTATAATTAGGTTCAAAAGCCCATACTTAACCATTTTTACCCAAAAAATTTAATTTAATATCATATTCGATCTTTTTGTAGGGTTTAGAGCGTGCATGTCAAAATGGGCTTTATATTGAACCCGTTTGAATTTTAACCGAGTAAAAAGCTCAAAATCTGATATTAAACTGTATAATTAGGTTTAAAAGCCCATAATTAACCTTTTTTACCCAAAATTTTTGATTTAATATCATTTTCTATCATTTTGTAGGGTTTAGAGCGTGCATGTCTAAATGGGCTTTGTAGTAAACCCGTTTGAATTTTAAAAGAGTAAAAAGTTCAAAATTTCATATTAAGCTGTATAATTAGGTTTAGAAGCCCATAATTAACCATTTTTACCCAAAAATTTTGATTTAATATTATTTTCGATCTTTTTGTAGGGTTCAGAGCGTGCATGTCAAAATGGGATTTATAGTGAACCCGTTTGAATTTTAACCGAGTAAAAAGATCAAAATTTGATATTAAGTTGTATAATTAGGTTTAAAAGCTCATAATTAACCTTTTTTACCCAAAAATTTTGATTTAATATCATTTTCTATCATTTTGTAGGGTTTAGAGCGTGCATGTCTAAATGGGCTTTATAGTAAACCAGTTTGAATTTTAACCGAGCAAAAAGATCAAAATTTGATATTAAGCTGTATAATTAGCTTCAAAGGCCCATAATTTACCTTTTTTACCCAAAAAATTTGGTTTAATATCTTTCTCGATTGTTTTGTAGGGTTCAGAGCGTGCATGTCTTAATGGGCTTTATAGTGAACCAGTTTGAATTTTAACCGAGTAAAAATATCAAAATTTGATATTAAGCTGTATAATTAGATTCAAAGGCCCATAACTTACCTTTTTTACCCAAAAAATTTGGTTTAATATCTTTCTCGATCGTTTTGTAGGGTTCAGAGCGTGCATGTCTTAATGGGCTTTATAGTGAACCAGTTTGAATTTTAGCCGAGTAAAAAGATCAAAATTTGATATTAAGCTGTATAATTAGGTTCAAAAGCCCATAATTAAACTTTTTTCCCAAAAAATTTGATTTAATATCATTTTCAGTCGTTTTGTAGGGTTGAGAGCGTGCATGTGTAAATAGGCTCTATAATGAACCTGTTTGAATTTTAACCGAGTTAAAAGCTCAAAATTTGATATTAAACTGTATAATTAGGTTTAAAAGCCCATAATTAACCGTTTTTACCCAAAAATTTTGATTTAAAATCATTTTCTATCATTTTGTAGGTTTTAGAGCCTGCATGTCTAAATGGGCTTTATAGTAAACCAGTTTGAATTTAGAAGAGTAAAAAGTTCAAAATTTCATATTAAGCTGTATAATTAGGTTCAAAAGTCCATAATTAACCATTTTTACCCAAAAATTTTGATTTAAAAGTGTAAAAATATCAAAATTTGATATTAAGCTGTATAATTAGATTCAAAGGCCCAAAATTTACCTTTTCTAGCCAAAAAATTTTGTTTAATATCTTTCTCGATCGTTTTGTAGGGTTCAGAGCGTGCATGTCTTAATGGGCTTTATAGTGAACCAGTTTGAATTTTAACCGAGTAAAAAGATCAAAATTTGATATTAAGCTGTAAAATTAGGTTCCAAAGCCCATAATTAACCTTTTTTCCCAAAAAATTTGATTTAATATCATCTTCGATCGTTTTGTAGGGTTTAGAGCGTGCATGTGTAAAAAGGCTTTATAATGAACCCGTTTGAATTTTTACCGAGTTAAAAGCTCAAAATTTGATATTAAGCTATATAATTAGGTTCAAAAGCCCATAATTAAGATTTTTTCCCAAAAAATTTGATTTAATATCATTTTTGGTCATTTTATAGGGTTGAGAGTGTGAATGTCTAAATAGGCTTTATAATGAACCCGTTTGAATTTTAATAGAGTAAAAAGCTCAAATTTTGATATTAAACTGTATAATTAGGTTTAAAAGCCGATAATTAACCATTTTTACCCAAAAATTTTGATTTAATATTATTTTCGATCTTTTTGTAGGGTTCAAAGCGTGCATGTCAAAATGGGCTTTATAGTGAATCAGTTGAATTTTAACCGAGTAAAAATATCAAAATTTGATATTAAGCTGTATAATTAGATTCAAAGGCCCATAATTTACCTTTTTTACCCAAAAAATTTGGTTTAATATCTTTCTCGATCGTTTTGTAGGGTTCAGAGCGTGCATGTCTTAATGGGCTTTATAGTGAACCAGTTTGAATTTAAACCGAGTAAAAACATCCAAATTTGATATTAAGCTGTATAATGAGGTTCAAAAGCCCATAATTAACCTTTTTTCCCAAAAAATTTGATTTCATATCATTTTCGGTCATTTTGTAGGGATCAGAGCGTGCATGTCTAAATAGGCTATATAATGAACCCGTTTGAATTTTAACCGAGTAAAAAGCTCAAAATTTGATATTAAGCTGTATAATTAGGTTCCAAAGCCCATAATTAACCTTTTTTCCCAAAAAATTTGATTTAAAATCATTTTCGGTCGTTTTGTAGGGTTCAGAGCGTGCATGTGTAAATAGGCTTTATAATGAACCCGTTTGAATTTTAACCGAGTTAAAAGCTCAAAATTTGATATTAAGCTGTATAATTAGGTTCAAAAGCCCATAATTAACCTTTTTTCCCAAAAAAATTGATTTAATATCATTTTTGGTCGTTTTATAGGGTTGAGAGTGTGCATGTCTAAATAGGCTTTATAATGAACCCGTTTGAATTTTAATAGATTAAAAAGCTCAAAATTTGATATTAAACTGTATAATTAGGTTTAAAAGCCCATAATTAACCGTTTTTACCCAAAAATTTTGATTTAATATCATTTTCTATCATTTTGTAGGGTTTAGAGTGTGCATGTCTAAATGGGCTTTATAGTAAAGCAGTTTGAATTTTAAAAGAGTAAAAAGTTCAAAATTTCATATTAAGCTGTGTAATTAGGTTCAAAAGCCCATAATTAACCATTTTTACCCAAAAATTTTGATTTAATATTATTTTCGATCTTTTTGTAGGGTTTAGAGCGTGCATGTCAAAATGGGCTTTATAGTGAACCAGTTGAATTTTAACCGAGTAAAAATATCAAAATTTGATATTAAGCTGTATAATTAGATTCAAAGGCCCATAATTTACCTTTTTTACCCAAAAAATTTGGTTTAATATCTTTCTCGATCGTTTTGTAGGGTTCAGAGCGTGCATGTCTTAATGGGCTTTATAGTGAACCAGTTTGAATTTTAACCGAGTAAAAAGATTAAAATTTGATATTAAGCTGTATAATTAGGTTCAAAATCCCATAATTAACCTTTTTTCCCAAAAAATTTGATTTAATATCATTTTTGGTCGTTTTATAGGGTTGAGAGTGTGCATGTCTAAATAGGCTTTATAATGAACCCGTTTGAATTTTAATAGAGTAAAAAGCTCAAAATTTGATATTAAGCTGTATAATTGGGTTCCAAAGCCCATAATTAACCTTTTTTCCTAAAAATTTGATTCAATATCATTTTTGGTCGTTTTATAGGGTTGAGAGTGTGCATGTCTAAATAGGCTTTATAATGAACCCGTTTGAATTATAATAGAGTAAAAAGCTCAAAATTTGATATTAAACTGTATAATTAGGTTTAAAAGCCCATAATTAACCTTTTTACCCAAAAATTTTGATTTAATATCATTTTCTATCATTTTGTAGGGTTTGGAGCGTGCATGTCTAAATGGGCTTTATAGTAAACCAGTTTGAATTTTAACCGAGCAAAAAGATCAAAATTTGATATTAAGCTGTATAATTAGGTTCAAAGGCCCATAATTTACCTTTTTTACCCAAAAAATTTGGTTTAATATCTTTCTCGATCGTTTTGTAGGGTTCAGAGCGTGCATGTCTTAATGGGCTTTATAGTGAACCAGTTTGAATTTAAACCGAGTAAAAAGATCCAAATTTGATATTAAGTTGTATAATGAGGTCCAAAAGCCCATAATTAACCTTTTTTCCCAAAAAATTTGATTTCATATCATTTTCGGTCATTTTGTAGGGATCAGAGCGTGCATGTCTAAATAGGCTATATAATGAACCCGTTTGAATTTTAACCGAGTAAAAAGCTCAAAATTTGATATTAAGCTGTATAATTAGGTTCCAAAGCCCATAATTAACCTTTTTTCCCAAAAAATTTGATTTAAAATCATTTTCGGTCGTTTTGTAGGGTTCAGAGCGTGCATGTGTAAATAGGCTTTATAATGAACCCGTTTGAATTTTAACCGAGTTAAAAGCTCAAAATTTGATATTAAGCTGTATAATTAGGTTCAAAAGCCCATAATTAACCTTTTTTCCCAAAAAAATTGATTTAATATCATTTTTGGTCGTTTTATAGGGTTGAGAGTGTGCATGTCTAAATAGGCTTTATAATGAACCCGTTTGAATTTTAATAGATTAAAAAGCTCAAAATTTGATATTAAACTGTATAATTAGGTTTAAAAGCCCATAATTAACCGTTTTTACCCAAAAATTTTGATTTAATATCATTTTCTATCATTTTGTAGGGTTTAGAGTGTGCATGTCTAAATGGGCTTTATAGTAAAGCAGTTTGAATTTTAAAAGAGTAAAAAGTTCAAAATTTCATATTAAGCTGTGTAATTAGGTTCAAAAGCCCATAATTAACCATTTTTACCCAAAAATTTTGATTTAATATTATTTTCGATCTTTTTGTAGGGTTTAGAGCGTGCATGTCAAAATGGGCTTTATAGTGAACCAGTTGAATTTTAACCGAGTAAAAATATCAAAATTTGATATTAAGTTGTATAATTAGATTCAAAGGCCCATAATTTACCTTTTTTACCCAAAAAATTTGGTTTAATATCTTTTTCGATCGTTTTGTAGGGTTCAGAGCGTGCATGTCTTAATGGGCTTTATAGTGAACCAGTTTGAATTTTAACCGAGTAAAAAGATTAAAATTTGATATTAAGCTGTATAATTAGGTTCAAAATCCCATAATTAACCTTTTTTCCCAAAAAATTTGATTTAATATCATTTTTGGTCGTTTTATAGGGTTGAGAGTGTGCATGTCTAAATAGGCTTTATAATGAACCCGTTTGAATTTTAATAGAGTAAAAAGCTCAAAATTTGATATTAAGCTGTATAATTGGGTTCCAAAGCCCATAATTAACCTTTTTTCCTAAAAATTTGATTCAATATCATTTTTGGTCGTTTTATAGGGTTGAGAGTGTGCATGTCTAAATAGGCTTTATAATGAACCCGTTTGAATTATAATAGAGTAAAAAGCTCAAAATTTGATATTAAACTGTATAATTAGGTTTAAAAGCCCATAATTAACCTTTTTACCCAAAAATTTTGATTTAATATCATTTTCAATCATTTTGTAGGGTTTGGAGCGTGCATGTCTAAATGGGCTTTATAGTAAACCAGTTTGAATTTTAACCGAGCAAAAAGATCAAAATTTGATATTAAGCTGTATAATTAGGTTCAAAGGCCCATAATTTACCTTTTTTACCCAAAAAATTTGGTTTAATATCTTTCTCGATCGTTTTGTAGGGTTCAGAGCGTGCATGTCTTAATGGGCTTTATAGTGAACCAGTTTGAATTTAAACCGAGTAAAAAGATCCAAATTTGATATTAAGTTGTATAATGAGGTCCAAAAGCCCATAATTAACCTTTTTTCCCAAAAAATTTGATTTCATATCATTTTCGGTCATTTTGTAGGGATCAGAGCGTGCATGTCTAAATAGGCTATATAATGAACCCGTTTGAATTTTAACCGAGTAAAAAGCTCAAAATTTGATATTAAGCTGTATAATTAGGTTCCAAAGCCCATAATTAACCTTTTTTCCCAAAAAATTTGATTTAAAATCATTTTCGGTCGTTTTGTAGGGTTCAGAGCGTGCATGTGTAAATAGGCTTTATAATGAACCCGTTTGAATTTTAACCGAGTTAAAAGCTCAAAATTTGATATTAAGCTGTATAATTAGGTTCAAAAGCCCATAATTAACCTTTTTTCCCAAAAAAATTGATTTAATATCATTTTTGGTCGTTTTATAGGGTTGAGAGTGTGCATGTCTAAATAGGCTTTATAATGAACCCGTTTGAATTTTAATAGATTAAAAAGCTCAAAATTTGATATTAAACTGTATAATTAGGTTTAAAAGCCCATAATTAACCGTTTTTACCCAAAAATTTTGATTTAATATCATTTTCTATCATTTTGTAGGGTTTAGAGTGTGCATGTCTAAATGGGCTTTATAGTAAAGCAGTTTGAATTTTAAAAGAGTAAAAAGTTCAAAATTTCATATTAAGCTGTGTAATTAGGTTCAAAAGCCCATAATTAACCATTTTTACCCAAAAATTTTGATTTAATATTATTTTCGATCTTTTTGTAGGGTTTAGAGCGTGCATGTCAAAATGGGCTTTATAGTGAACCAGTTGAATTTTAACCGAGTAAAAATATCAAAATTTGATATTAAGTTGTATAATTAGATTCAAAGGCCCATAATTTACCTTTTTTACCCAAAAAATTTGGTTTAATATCTTTTTCGATCGTTTTGTAGGGTTCAGAGCGTGCATGTCTTAATGGGCTTTATAGTGAACCAGTTTGAATTTTAACCGAGTAAAAAGATTAAAATTTGATATTAAGCTGTATAATTAGGTTCAAAATCCCATAATTAACCTTTTTTCCCAAAAAATTTGATTTAATATCATTTTTGGTCGTTTTATAGGGTTGAGAGTGTGCATGTCTAAATAGGCTTTATAATGAACCCGTTTGAATTTTAATAGAGTAAAAAGCTCAAAATTTGATATTAAGCTGTATAATTGGGTTCCAAAGCCCATAATTAACCTTTTTTCCTAAAAATTTGATTCAATATCATTTTTGGTCGTTTTATAGGGTTGAGAGTGTGCATGTCTAAATAGGCTTTATAATGAACCCGTTTGAATTATAATAGAGTAAAAAGCTCAAAATTTGATATTAAACTGTATAATTAGGTTTAAAACCCCATAATTAACCTTTTTACCCAAAAATTTTGATTTAATATCATTTTCTATCATTTTGTAGGGTTTGGAGCGTGCATGTCTAAATGGGCTTTATAGTAAACCAGTTTGAATTTTAAAAGAGTAAAAAGTTCAAAATTTCATATTAAGTTATATAATAAGGTTCAAAAGCCCATAATTAACCATTTTTACCCAAAAATTTTGATTTAATTTATTTTCGATCTTTTTGTAGGGTTCAAAGCGTGCATGTCAAAATGGGCTTTATAGTGAACCAGTTGAATTTTAACCGAGTAAAAATATCAAAATTTGATATTAAGCTGTATAATTAGATTCAAAGGCCCATAATTTACCTTTTTTACCCAAAAAATTTGGTTTAATATCTTTCTCGATCGTTTTGTAGGGTTCAGAGCGTGCATGTCTTAATGGGCTTTATAGTGAACCAGTTTGAATTTTAACCGAGTAAAAAGATCAAAATTTGATATTAAGCTGTATAATTAGATTCAAAGGCCCATAATTTACCTTTTTTACCCAAAAAATTTGGTTTAATATCTTTCTCGATCGTTTTGTAGGGTTCAGAGCGTGCATGTCTTAATGGGCTTTATAGTGAACCAGTTTGAATTTAAACCGAGTAAAAAGATCCAAATTTGATATTAAGCTGTATAATGAGGTTCAAAAGCCCATAATTAACCTTTTTTCCCAAAAAAATTGATTTTATATCATTTTCGATCATTTTGTAGGGATCAGAGCGTGCATGTCTAAATAGGCTATATAATGAACCCGTTTGAATTTTAACCGAGTAAAAAGCTCAAAATTTGATATTAAGCTGTATAATTAGGTTCAAAAGACCATAATTAACCTTTTTTCCCAAAAAATTTGATCTAAAATCATTTTCGGTCGTTTTGTAGGGTTTAGAGCGTGCATGTGTAAATAGGCTTTATAATGAACCCGTTTGAATTTTAACCGAGTTAAAAGCTCAAAATTTGATATTAAACTGTATAATTAGGTTCAAAAGCCCATAATTAACCTTTTTTTCCCAAAAAAATTGATTTAATATCATTTTTGGTCATTTTATAGGGTTGAGAGTGTGAATGTCTAAATAGGCTTTATAATGAACCCGTTTGAATTTTAATAGAGTAAAAAGCTCAAAATTTGATATTAAATTGTATAATTAGGTTTAAAAGCCCATAATTAACCATTTTTACCCAAAAATTTTGATTTAATATTATTTTCGATCTTTTTGTAGGGTTCAAAGCGTGCATGTCAAAATGGGCTTTGTAGTGAATCAGTTGAATTTTAACCGAGTAAAAATATCAAAATTTGATATTAAGCTGTATAATTAGATTCAAAGGCCCATAATTTACCTTTTTTACCCAAAAAATTTGGTTTAATATCTTTCTCGATCGTTTTGTAGGGTTCAGAGCGTGCATGTCTAAATAGGCTATATAATGAACCCGTTTGAATTTTAACCGAGTAAAAAGCTCAAAATTTGATACTAAGCTGTATATTTAGGTTCCAAAGCCCATAATTAACCTTTTTTCCCAAAAAATTTGATTTAATATCATTTTCGGTCGTTTTGTAGGGTTCAGAGCGTGCATGTGTAAATAGGCTTTATAATGAACCCGTTTGAATTTTAACCGAGTTAAAAGCTCAAAATTTGATATTAAACTGTATAATTAGGTTTAAAAGCCCATAATTAACCTTTTTTCACAAAAAAATTGATTTAATATCATTTTCAATCATTTTGTAGGGTTCAGAGCGTGCATGTTTAAATGGGCTTTATAGTAAACCCGTTTGAATTTTAACCGAGTAAAAGATCAAAATTTCATATTGAACCAGTTTGAATTTTAACCCGTCTTAATGGGCTTTATAGTGAACCAGTTTGAATTTAAACCGAGTAAAAAGATCCAAATTTGATATTAAGCTGTATAATGAGGTTCAAAAGCCCATAATTAACCTTTTTTCCCAAAAAATTTGATTTCATATCATTTTCGGTCATTTTGTAGGGATGAGAGCGTGCATGTCTAAATAGGCTATATAATGAACCCGTTTGAATTTTAACCGAGTAAAAAGCTCAAAATTTGATACTAAGCTGTATATTTAGGTTCCAAAGCCCATAATTAACCTTTTTTCCCAAAAAATTTGATTTAATATCATTTTTGGTCGTTTTGTAGGGTTCAGAGCGTGCATGTGTAAATAGGCTTTATAATGAACCCGTTTGAATTTTAACCGAGTTAAAAGCTCAAAATTTGATATTAAACTGTATAATTAGGTTTAAAAGCCCATAATTAACCTTTTTTCACAAAAAAATTGATTTAATATCATTTTCAATCATTTTGTAGGGTTCAGAGCGTGCATGTCTAAATGGGCTTTATAGTAAACCCGTTTGAATTTTAACCGAGTAAAAGATCAGAATTTCATATTAAGCTGTATAATTAGGTTCAAAAGCCCATAATTAACCTTTTTTACCCAAAAATTCTGATTTAATATCATTTTCGGTCGTTTTGTAGGCTTTAGAGCGTGCATGTCTAAATGGGTTTTATAGTGAACCAGTTTGAATTTTAACCGAGTAAAAAGATCAAAATTTGATATTAAGCTGTATAATTAGGTTTAAAGACCCATAATTAACCTTTTTTACCCAAAAAAATTGGTTTAATATCTTTTTCTATCGTTTTGTTGGGATTAGAGCGTACATGTTTAAATAGGCTTTATAGTGAACAAGTTTGAATTTTAACATACAGCTTAATATCATATTTTGAGCTTTTTACTCGGTTAAAACTCAAACTTGTTCACCATAAAGCCCATTTAGACATGCACGCTCTGAACCCTACAAAACGATCGAAAAACATATTAAACCAAATTTTTTGGGTAAAAAAGGTTAATTATGGGCCTTTGAACCTAATTATACAGCTTAATATGAACCTAATTCAAACTGGTTTACTATAAAGCCCATTTAGACATGCACGCTCTAAACCCTACAAAATGATAGAAAATGATATTAAATCAAAATTTTTGGTAAAAAAGGTTAATTATGGGCTTTTGAACCTAATTATACAGCTTAATATCATATTTTGAGCTTTTTACTCCGTTAAAATTCAAACGGGTTCATTATAAAGCCCATTAAGACATGCACGCTTTGAGCCCTACAAAACGATTGAAAAAGATATTAAAGCAAATTTTTTGGGTAAAAAAGGTTAATTATGGGCATTTGAACCTAATTGTACAGCTTAATATCAAATTTTGATCTTTTTACTCGGTTAAAATTCAAACTTGTTCACTATAAAGCCCATTTAGACATGCACGCTCTGAACCCTACAAAACGATCGAAAATGATATTAATTCAAAATTTTTGGGTAAAAAAGGTTAATTATGGGCTTTTAACCGAGTTAAAAACTCAAAATTTGATATTAAACTGTATAATTAGGTTTAAAAGCCCATAATTAACCCCTTTTACCCAAAAATTTTGATTTAATATCATTTTCTATTATTTTGTAGGGTTTAGAGCGTGCATGTCTAAATGAGCTTTATAGTAAACCAGTTTGAATTTTAAAAGAGTAAAAAGATCAAAATTCCATATTAAGCTGTATAATTAGGTTCAAAAGCCCATAATTAACCATTTTTACCCAAAAATTTTGATTTAATATCATTTTCTATCATTTTGTAGGGTTTAGAGCGTGCATGTCTAAATGGGCTTTATAGTAACCAGTTTGAATTTTAACCGAGTAAAAGGATCAAAATTTCATATTAAGCTGTATAATTAGGTTCAAAATCCCATAATTAACCTTTTTTACCTAAAAATTTTGATTTAATATCATTTTTGATCTTTTTGTAGGGTTCAGAGCGTGCATGTCAAAATGGGCTTTATAGTGAACCGGTTGAATTTTAACCGAGTAAAAAGATCAAAATTTGATATTAAGCTGTATAATTAGGTTCAAAACCCATAATTAACCTTTTTTACCTAAAAAATTTGATTAATATCATTTTCGATCTTTTTGTAGGGTTCAGAGCGTGCATGTCAAAATGGGCTTTATAGTGAACCAGTTGAATTTTAACCGAGTAAAAAGATCAAAATTTGATATGAAGCTGTTTAATTAGGTTCAAAGGCCCATAATTAACCTTTTTTACCCAAAAAATTTGGTTTAATATCTTTTTCGATCGTTTTGTAGGGTTCAGAGCGTGCATGTCTAAATGGGCTTTATAGTGAACCAGATTGAATTTTAACCGAGTAAAAAGATCAAAATTTGATATTAAGCTGTATAATTAGGTTCAAAAGCCCATAATTAACCTTTTTTACCAAAAATTTTTATTTAATATCATTTTCGATCTTTTTGTAGGGTTCAGAGCGTGCATGTCATAATGGGCTTTATAGTGAACCAGTTTGAATTTTAACCGAGTAAAAAGCTCAAAATTTGATATTAAGCTGTATAATTAGGTTCAAAGGCCCATAATTAAGCTTTTTTACCCAAAAAATTTGGTTTAATATGTTTTTCGATCGTTTTGTAGGGTTCAGAGCGTGCATGTCTAAATGGGCTTTATAACGAACCAGTTTGAATTTTAACCGAGTAAAAAGCTCAAAATTTGATATTAAGCTGTATAATTAGGTTTAAAAGCCCATAATTAACCTTTTCTACCCAAAAAGTTTGATTTAATATCATTTTCTATCATTTTGTAGGGTTCAGAGCGTGCATGTCTAAATTGGCTTTATAGTAAACCAGATTGAATTTTAACCGAGTAAAAAGATCAAAATTTGATATTAAGCTGTATAATTAGGATCAAAAGCCCATAATTAACCTTTTTTACCCAAAAATTTTGAATTAATATCATTTTCGATTATTTTGTAGGGTTCAGTGCGTGCATGTCTAAATGGGCTTTATAGTGAACCAGATTGAATTTTAACCGAGTAAAAAGATCAAAATTTGATATTAAGTTGTATAATTAGGTTCAAATGCCCATAATTAACCTTTTTTACCCAAAAAATTTTGTTTAGTATCTTTTTGATCGTTTTGTAGGGTTCAGAGCGTGCATGTCTAAATGGGCTTTTATAATGAACCCGTTTGAATTTTAACCGAGTAAAAAGCTCAAAATATGATATTAAGCTGTATAATTAGGTTTAAAAGCCCATAATTAACTCTTTTTACCCAAAAATTTTGATTTAATATCATTTTCTATTATTTTGTAGGGTTTAGAGCGTGCATGTCTAAATGAGCTTTATAGTAAACCAGTTTGAATTTTAAAAGAGTAAAAAGATCAAAATTTCATATTAAGCTGTATAATTAGGTTCAAAAGCCCATAATTAACCATTTTTACCCAAAAATTTTGATTTAGTATCATTTTCTATCATTTTGTAGGGTTTAGAGCGTGCATGTCTAAATGGGCTTTATAGTAAACCAGTTTGAATTTTAACCGAGTAAAAGGATCAAAATTTCATATTAAGTTGTATAATTAGGTTCAAAATCCCATAATTAACCATTTTTACCTAAAAATTTTGATTTAATATCATTTTTGATCTTTTTGTAGGGTTCAGAGCGTGCATGTCAAAATGGGCTTTATAGTGAACCAGTTTGAATTTTAACCGAGTAAAAAGATCAAAATTTGATATTAAGTTGTATAATTAGGTTCAAAGGCCCATAATTAACCTTTTTTACCCAAAAAATTTGGTTTAATATCTTTTTCGGTCGTTTTGTAGGGTTCAGAGCGTGCATGTCTTAATCGGCTTTATAGTGAACCAGTTTGAATTTTAACCGAGTAAAAGATCAAAATTTGATATTAAGCTGTATAATTAGGTTCAAAAGCCCATAATTAACCCTTTTTACCCAAAAAATTTGGTTTAATATCTTTTTCAATCGTTTTGTAGGGTTTAGAGCGTGTATGTCTTAATCGGCTTTATAGTGAACCAGTTTGAATTTTAACCGAGTAAAAAGATCAAAATTTGATATTAAGCTGTATAATTAGGTTCAAAAGCCCATAATTAACCTTTTTTACCCAAAAAATTTGGTTTAATATCTTTTTCAATCGTTTTCAAGGGTTCAGAGCGTGCGTGTCTTAATGGGCTTTATAGTGAACCAGTTTGAATTTTAACCGAGTAAAAAGCTCAAAATTTGATATTAAGTTGTATAATTGGGTTCAAAAGCCCATAATTAACCTTTTTTACCAAAAAATTTGATTTAATATCATTTTCTATCATTTTGTATGGTTCAGAGCGTGCATGTCTAAATGGGCTTTATAGTAAACCCGTTTGAATTTTAACCGAGTAAATGATCAAAATTTCTTATTAAGCTGTATAATTAGGTTCAAAAGCCAAAAATTAACCTTTTCTACCCAAAAATTTTGATTTAATATCATTTTCGATCGTTTTGTAGGGTTCAGAGCGTACATGTCTAAATGGGCTTTATAGTGAACCAGTTTAAATTTTAACCAAGTAAAAGGCTCAAAATTTGATATTAAGCTGTATAATTAGGTTAAATTCCCATAATTAACCTTTTTACCCAAAAATTTTGATTTAATATCATTGTCAATCTTTTTGTAGGGTTCAGAGCGTGCATGTAAAAATTGACTTTATAGTGAACTAGTTGAATTTTAACCGAGTAAAAGATCAAAATTTCATATTAAGCTGTATAATTAGGTTCAAAAGCCCATAATTAACCCTTTTTACCCAAAAAATTTGGTTTAATATCTTTTTCAATCGTTTTGTAGGGTTTAGAGCGTGCATGTCTTAATCGGCTTTATAGTGAACCAGTTTGAATTTTAACCGAGTAAAAAGATCAAAATTTGATATTAAGCTGTATAATTAGGTTTAAAGGCCCATAATTAAACTTTTTTACCCAAAAAATTTGGTTTAATATCTTTTTCTATCGTTTTTTAGGGCTCAGAATGTGCATGTCTTAATGGGCTTTATAGTGAACCAGTTTGAATTTTAACCGAGTAAAAAGATCAAAATTTGATATTACGTTGTATAATTAGGTTCAAAAGCCCATAATAAACCTTTTTCCCAAAAAATTTGGTTTAATATCTTTTTCTATCGTTTTATAGGGTTTAGAGCGTGCTTGTCTAAATGGGCTTTATAGTAAACCCGTTTGAATTTTAACCGAGTAAAAGATCAAAATTTCATATTAAGCTGTATAATTAGGTTCAAAAGCCCATAATTAACCTTTCTTACCCAAAAATTTTAATTTAATATCATTTTCGATCGTTTTGTAGGGTTTAGAGCGTGCATGTCTAAATAGGCTTTATAGTGAACCAGTTTGAATTTTAACTGAGTAAAAAGATCAAAATTTAATATTAAGCTATATAATTAGGTTCAAAGCCCATAATTAACCTTTTTTCCCAAAAAAAATTATTTAATATCATTTTCGGTCATTTTTTAGGGTTCAGAGCGTACATGTCTAATTAGGCTTTATAATAAACCCGTTTGAATTTTAACCGAGTAAAATGCTCAAAATTTGATATTAAGCTGTATAATTAGGTTCCAAAGCCCATAATTAACCTTTTTTACCCAAAAAATTTGGTTTAATATCATTTTTTGTCGTTTTATAGGGTTAAGAGTGTGCATGTCTAAATAGGCTTTATAATGAACCCGTTTGAATTTTAATAGAGTAAAAAGCTCAAAATTTGATATTAAGCTGTATAATTAGATTCAAAAGCCCATAATTAACCTTTTTTACCTAAAAATTTTGATTTAATATCATTTTCGATCTTTTTGTACGGTTCAGAGCGTGCATGTCAAAATGGGCTTTATAGTGAACCAGTTGAATTTTAACCGAGTAAAAAGATCAAAATTTGATATTAAGATGTATAATTAGGTTCAAAGGCCCATAATTAACCTTTTTTACCCAAAAAATTTGGTTTAATATCTTTTTCGATCGTTTTGTAGGGTTCAGAGCGTGCATGTCTAAATGGGCTTTATAATGAACTCGTTTGAATTTTAACCGAGTAAAAAGCTCAAAATTTTATATTAAGCTGTATAATTAGGTTTAAAAGCCCATAATTAACCTTTTCTACCCAAAAAGTTTGATTTAATATCATTTTCTATCATTTTGTAGGGTTCAGAGCTTGCATGTCTAAATAGGCTTTATAGTAAACCCGTTTGAATTTTATCCGAGTAAATGATCAAAATTTCATATTAAGCTGTATAATTAGGTTCAAAAGCCCATAATTAACCTTTTTTACCCAAAACATTTGGTTTAATATGTTTTTCGATCGTTTTGTAGGGTTCAGAGCGTGCATGTCTAAATGGGCTTTATAACGAACCAGTTTGAATTTTAACCGAGTAAAAAGCTCAAAATTTGATATTAAGTTGTATAATTAGGTTTAAAAGCCCATAATTAACATTTTCCCAAAAATTTTAATTTAATATCATTTTCGGTCGTTTTATAGGGTTGAGAGTGTGCATGTCTAAATAGGCTTTATAATGAACCCGTTTGAATTTTAACCGAGTAAAAAGCTCAAAATATGATATTAAGCTATATAATTAGGTTTAAAAGCCCATAATTAACCTTTTTTACCAAAAAATTTTGATTTAATATGATTTTCGATCCTTTTGTAGGGTTCAGAGCGTGCATGTCTAAATGGGCTTTATAGTGAACCCCTTTGAATTTTAACCGAGTAAAAAGATCAAAATTTCATATTAAGCTGTTTAATTTGGTTCAAAGGCCCATAATTAACTTTTTTTACCCAAAAAATTTGGTTTAATATCTTTTTCGATCGTTTTGTAGGGTTCAGAGCGTGCATGTCTAAATGGGCTTTATAGTGAACCAGTTTGAATTTTAACCGGGTAAAAAGATCAAAATTTGATATTAAGTTGTACAATTACGTTCAAAGGCCCATAATTAACCTTTTTTACCCAAAAAATTTGGTTCAATATCTTTTTCAATCGTTTTGTAGGGCTCAGAGCGTGCATGTCTTAATGGGCTTTATAGTGTACCAGTTTGAATTTTAACCGAGTAAAAAGTTCAAAATTTGATATTAAGTTGTATAATTGGGTTTAAAAGCCCATAATTAACCCTTTTTACCCAAAAAATTTTGTTTAATATCTTTTTCAATCGTTTTGTAGGGCTCAGAGCGTGCATGTCATAATGGGCTTTATAGTGAACCAGTTTGAATTTTAACCGAGTAAAAAGATCAAAATTTTATATTAAGCTGTATAATTAGGTTCAAAAGCCCATAATTAAACTTTTTTCCCAAAAAATTTGATTTAATATCATTTTTGGTCGTTTTATAGGGTTGAGAGTTTGCATATCTAAATAGGCTTTATAATGAACCCTTTTGAATTTTAACCGTGTAAAAAGCTCAAAATTTGATATTAAGCTGTATAATTAGGTTTAAAAGCCCATAATTAACCTTTTTTCCCAAAAAATTTGATTTAATATCATTTTCAATCGTTTTGTAGGGTTTAGAGCGTGCATGTCTTAATGGGCATTATAGTGAACCAGTTTTAATTTTAACCAAGTAAAAAGCTCAATATTTGATATTAAGCTGTATAATTAGGTTTAAAAGCCCTTAACTAACCTTTTTTACCCAAAAAATTTGATTTAATGTCATTTTCAATCATTTTGTTGGGTTCAGAGCGTGCATGTATAAATGGGCTTTATTGTAAACCCGTTTGAATTTTAACCGAGTAAAAGATCAAAATTTCATATTAAGCTGTGTAATTAGGTTCAAAAGCCCATAATTAATATTTTTTATCCAAAAATTTTGATTTAATATCATTTTTGATCATTTTGTAGGGTTTAGAGCACGCATGTCTAAATGGGCTTTATAGTGAACAAGTTTGAATTTTAACCGAGTAAAAAGATCAAAATTTGATATTAAGTTGTATAATTACGTTCAAAGGCCCATAATTAACCTTTTTTACCCAAAAAATTTGGTTTAATATCTTTTTCAATCGTTTTGTAGGGTTCATAGCGTGCATGTCTTAATGGGCTTTATAGTGAACCAGTTTGAATTTTAACCGAGTAAAAAGTTCAAAATTTGATATTAAGTTGTATAATTGGGTTCAAAAGCCCATAATTAACCTTTTTTACCAAAAAATTTGATTTAATATCATTTTCTATCATTTTGTAGGGTTCAGAGCGTGCATGTCTAAATGGGCTTTATAGTAAACCCGTTTGAATTTTAACCGAGTAAATGATCAAAAATTTTTATTAAGGTGTATAATTAAGTTCAAAAGCCAAAAATTAACCTTTTTTACCCAAAAATTTTGATTTAATATCATTTTCGATCGTTTTGTAGGGTTCAGAGCGTGCATGTCTAAATGCACACTCTAAACCTAAAAAAATGATTGAAAATGATATTAAATCAAAATTTTTGGGTACAAAAATTTAATTATAGTCTTTTGAACCTAATTATACAGCTTAAACTAAATTTTCGAGCTTTTTACTCGGTTAAAATTCGAACAGGTTCACTAGAAAGCCCCTATAGACATGCACACTCTAAACCTAAAAAAATAATCGAAAATGATATTAAATCAAATTTTTTGGGTACAAAAATTTAATTATGGTCTTTTGAACCTAATTATACAGCTCAAACTAAAATTTTGAGCTTTTTGAACCTAATTATACAGCTTTAACTAAAATTTTGAGCTTTTTACTCGGTTAAAATTCGAACAGGTTCACTAGAAAGCCCCTATAGACATGCACACTCTAAACCTAAAAAAACAATCGAAAATGATATTAAATCAAATTTTTTGGGTACAAAAATTTAATTATAGTCTTTTGAACCTAATTATACAGCTTAAACTAAATTTTCGAGCTTTTTACTCGGTTAAAATTCGAACAGGTTCACTAGAAAGCCCCTATAGACATGCACACTCTAAACCTAAAAAAATAATCGAAAATGATATTAAATCAAATTTTTTGGGTACAAAAATTTAATTATGGTCTTTTGAACCTAATTATACAGCTCAAACTAAAATTTTGAGCTTTTTACTCGGTTAAAATTCGAACGGGTTCACTAGAAAGCCTATTTAGACATGCACGCTCTAAACCCTAAAAAACGATCGAAAATGATATTAAATCAAATTTTTTGGGAAAAAAAGTTAATTATGGTCTTTGAACCTAATTATACAGCTTAAACTAAAATTTTGAACTTTTTACTCGGTTAAAATTCGAACGGGTTCACTAGAAAGCCCCTTTAGACATGCACGCTCTAAACCCAAAAAAACGATCGAAAATTATATTAAATCAAATTGTTTGTGTACAAAAAGTTAATTATGGTCTTTTGAACCTAATTATACATCTTAAACTAAAATTTTTAGCTTTTTACTCCGTTAAAATTCGAACGGGTTCACTAGAAAGCCCATTTAGACGTGCACGCTCTAAACCCTTAAAAATGATCGAAAATGATATTAAATCAAATTTTTTGGATAAAAAAAGTTAATTAGGGGTTTTTGAACCTAATTATACAGCTCAAAATCAAATTTTGAGCTTTTTACTCGGTTAAAATTCGAACAGGTTCACTAGAAAGCCCCTTTAGACATGCACGCTCTAAACCATAAAAAAACAATCGAAAATAATATTAAATCATTTTTTGGGGTAAAAAGTTAATTATGGTCTTTTGAACCTAATTATATAGCTTAAACTAAAATTTTTAGCTTTTCACTCGGTTAAAATTCGAACGGGTTCACTAGAAAGCCCATTTAGACATGCACGCTCTGAACCCTTAAAAACGATAAAAAATGATATTAAATCAAAATTTTTGGGTATAAAAAGTTAATTATGGTCTTTTGAACCTAATTATACAGCTTAAACTAAAATTTTGAGCTTTTTACGCGGTTAAAATTCGAACGGGTTCACTAGAAAGCCTATTTAGACATGCACGCTCTAAACCCTTAAAAACGATAAAAAATGATATTAAATCAAATTTTTTGGGTACAAAAAGTTATTTATGGTCTTTTGAACCTAATTATACAGCTTAAACTAAAATTTCGAGCTTTTTACTCGGTTAAAATTCGAACGGGTTCACTAGAAAGCCTATTTAGACATGCAGGCTCTAAACCCAAAAAAATGATCGAAAATGCTATTAAATCAAATTTTTTGGGTACAAAAAGTTAATTATGGTCTTTTGAACCTAATTATACAGCTTAAACTAAAATTTCGAGCTTTTTACTCGGTTGAAATTCAAACGGGTTCACTAGAAAGCCTATATAGACACGCACGCTCTAAACCCTAAAAAACGATCAAAAATGATATTAAATCAAATTTTTTTGGGGAAAAAAAGTTAATTATGGCCTTTTGAACCTAATTATACAGCTGAAACTAAAATTTTGAGCTTTTTACTCGGTTAAAATTCGAACGGGTTCACTAGAAAGCCTATTTAGACATGCACGCTCTAAATCCTAAAAAACGATCGAATATGATATTAAATCAAATTTTTTGGGTACAAAAAGTTAATTATGGTCTTTTGAAACTAATTATAAAGCTTAAAATAAATTTTGAGCTTTTTACTCGGTTAAAATTCGAACGGGTTCACTAGAAAGCCTATTTAGACATGCAGGCTCTAAACCATAAAAAACGATCGAAAATGATATTAAATCAAATTTTTTGGGTACAAAAAGTTAATTATGGTTTTTTGAACCTAATTATACAGCTTAAACTAAAATTTTGAGCTTTTTACTCGGTTAAAATTCGAACGGGTTCACGACAAAGCCTATTTAGACATGCAGGCTCTAAACCCTAAAAAACGATCGAAAATGATATTAAATCAAATTTTTTGGGTACAAAAAGTTAATTATGGTTTTTTGAACCTAATTATACAGCTTAAACTAAAATTTTGAGCTTTTTACTCGGTTAAAATTCGAACGGGTTCACTAGAAAGCCTATTTAGACATGCACGCTCTAAATCCTAAAAAACGATCGAATATGATATTAAATCAAATTTTTTGGGTACAAAAAGTTAATTATGGTTTTTTGAACCTAATTATACAGCTTAAACTAAAATTTTGAGCTTTTTACTCGGTTAAAATTCGAACGGGTTCACGACAAAGCCTATTTAGACATGCAGGCTCTAAACCCTAAAAAACGATCGAAAATGATATTAAATCAAATTTTTTGGGTACAAAAAGTTAATTATGGTCTTTTGAACCTAATTATATAGCTTAAACTAAAATTTTGAGCTTTTTACTCGGTTAAAATTCGAACGGGTTCACTAGAAAGCCTATTTAGACATGCAGGCTCTAAACCATAAAAAACGATCGAAAATGATATTAAATCAAATTTTTTGGGTACAAAAAGTTAATTATGGTCTTTTGAACCTAATTATATAGCTTAAACTAAAATTTCGAGCTTTTTACTCGGTTGAAATTCAAACGGGTTCACTAGAAAGCCTATATAGACATGCACGCTCTAAACCCTAAAAAACGATCAAAAATGATATTAAATCAAATTTTTTTGGGGAAAAAAGTTAATTATGGCCTTTTGAACCTAATTATACAGCTTAAACTAAAATTTTGAGCTTTTTACTCGGTTAAAATTCAAACGGGTTCACTAGAAAGCCTATTTAGACATGCACGCTCTAAATCCTAAAAAACGATCGAATATGATATTAAATCAAATTTTTTGGGTACAAAAAGTTAATTATGGTCTTTTGAAACTAATTATAAAGCTTAAAATAAATTTTGAGCTTTTTACTCGGTTAAAATTCGAACGGGTTCACTAGAAAGCCTATTTAGACATGCAGGCTCTAAACTATAAAAAACGATCGAAAATGATATTAAATCAAATTTTTTGGGTACAAAAAGTTAATTATGGTTTTTTGAACCTAATTATACAGCTTAAACTAAAATTTTGAGCTTTTTACTCGGTTAAAATTCGAACGGGTTCACGACAAAGCCTATTTAGACATGCAGGCTCTAAACCCTAAAAAACGATCGAAAATGATATTAAATCAAATTTTTTGGGTACAAAAAGTTAATTATGGTGTTTTGAACCTAATTATACAGCTTAAACTAAAATTTTGAGCTTTTTACTCGGTTAAAATTCGAACGGGTTCACTAGAAAGCCTATTTAGACATGCACGCTCTAAACCCTAAAAAACGATCGAAAATGATATTAAATCAAATTTTTTGGGTACAAAAAGTTAATTATGGTCTTTTGAACGTAATTATACAGCTTAAACTAAAATTTCGAGCTTTTTACTCGGTTAAAATTCAAACGGGTTCACTAGAAAGCCTATATAGACATGCACGCTCTAAACCCTAAAAAACGATCGAAAATGATATTAAATTAAATTTTTTGGGTACAAAAAGTTAATTATGGTCTTTTGAAACTAATTATAAAGCTTAAAATAAATTTTGAGCTTTTTACTCGGTTAAAATTCGAACGGGTTCACTAGAAAGCCTATTTAGACATGCAGGCTCTAAACCATAAAAAACGATCGAAAATGATATTAAATCAAATTTTTTGGGTACAAAAAGTTAATTATGGTCTTTTGAACCTAATTATATAGCTTAAACTAAAATTTCGATCTTTTTACTCGGTTAAAATTCGAACGAGTTCACTAGAAAGCCTATTTAGACATGCAGGCTCTAAACCCAAAAAAACGATCGAAAATGATATTAAATCAAATTTTTTGGGTACAAAAAGTTAATTATGGTCTTTTGAACCTAATTATACAGCTGAAACTAAAATTTCGAGCTTTTTACTCGGTTGAAATTCAAACGGGTTCACTAGAAAGCCTATATAGACATGCACGCTCTAAACCCTAAAAAACGATCAAAAATGATATTAAATCAAATTTTTTTG
This sequence comes from Abelmoschus esculentus, assembly GCA_035048815.1. NCBI lineage: Eukaryota > Viridiplantae > Streptophyta > Magnoliopsida > Malvales > Malvaceae > Abelmoschus > Abelmoschus esculentus. Next base: position 84,580 of record JAUCBN010000061.1, on the reverse strand, counting down.
GGGAAAAAAGTTAATTATGGCCTTTTGAACCTAATTATACAGCTTAAACTAAAATTTTGAGCTTTTTACTCGGTTAAAATTCGAACGGGTTCACTAGAAAGCCTATTTAGACATGCACGCTCTAAACCCTAAAAAACGATCGAAAATGATATTAAATCAAATTTTTTGGGTACAAAAAGTTAATTATGGTCTTTTGAACGTAATTATACAGCTTAAACTAAAATTTCGAGCTTTTTACTCGGTTAAAATTCAAACGGGTTCACTAGAAAACCTATATAGACATGCACGCTCTAAACCCTAAAAAACGATCGAAAATGATATTAAATTAAATTTTTTGGGTACAAAAAGTTAATTATGGTCTTTTGAAACTAATTATAAAGCCTAAAATAAATTTTGAGCTTTTTACTCGGTTAAAATTCGAACGGGTTCACTAGAAAGCCTATTTAGACATGCAGGCTCTAAACCATAAAAAACGATCGAAAATGATATTAAATCAAATTTTTTGGGTACAAAAAGTTAATTATGGTCTTTTGAACCTAATTATATAGCTTAAACTAAAATTTCGATCTTTTTACTCGGTTAAAATTCGAACGGGTTCATTAGAAAGCCTATTTAGACATGCAGGCTCTAAACCCAAAAAAACGATCGAAAATGATATTAAATCAAATTTTTTGGGTACAAAAAGTTAATTATGGTCTTTTGAACCTAATTATACAGCTGAAACTAAAATTTCGAGCTTTTTACTCGGTTGAAATTCAAACGGGTTCACTAGAAAGCCTATATAGACATGCACACTCTAAACCCTAAAAAACGATCAAAAATGATATTAAATCAAATTTTTTTGGGGAAAAAAGTTAATTATGGCCTTTTGAACCTAATTATACAGCTGAAACTAAAATTTTGAGCTTTTTACTCGGTTAAAATTCGAACGGGTTCACTAGAAAGCCTATTTAGACATGCACGCTCTAAATCCTAAAAAACGATCGAATATGATATTAAATCAAATTTTTTGGGTATAAAAAGTTAATTATTGTTTTTTGAACCTAATTATACAGCTTAAACTAAAATTTTGAGCTTTTTACTCGGTTAAAATTCGAACGGGTTCACGACAAAGCCTATTTAGACATGCAGGCTCTAAACCCTAAAAAACGATCGAAAATGATATTAAATCAAATTTTTTGGGTACAAAAAGTTAATTATGGTTTTTTGAACCTAATTATACAGCTTAAACTAAAATTTTGAGCTTTTTACTCGGTTAAAATTCGAACGGGTTCACGACAAAGCCTATTTAGACATGCAGGCTCTAAACCCTAAAAAACGATCGAAAATGATATTAAATCAAATTTTTTGGGTACAAAAAGTTAATTATGGTCTTTTGAACGTAATTATACAGCTTAAACTAAAATTTCGAGCTTTTTACTCGGTTAAAATTCAAACGGGTTCACTAGAAAGCCTATATAGACATGCACGCTCTAAACCCTAAAAAACGATCGAAAATGATATTAAATTAAATTTTTTGGGTACAAAAAGTTAATTATGGTCTTTTGAAACTAATTATAAAGCTTAAAATAAATTTTGAGCTTTTTACTCGGTTAAAATTCGAACGGGTTCACTAGAAAGCCTATTTAGACATGCAGGCTCTAAACCATAAAAAACGATCGAAAATGATATTAAATCAAATTTTTTGGGTACAAAAAGTTAATTATGGTCTTTTGAACCTAATTATATAGCTTAAACTAAAATTTCGATCTTTTTACTCGGTTAAAATTCGAACGAGTTCACTAGAAAGCCTATTTAGACATGCAGGCTCTAAACCCAAAAAAACGATTGAAAATGATATTAAATCAAATTTTTTGGGTACAAAAAGTTAATTATGGTCTTTTGAACCTAATTATACAGCTGAAACTAAAATTTCGAGCTTTTTACTCGGTTGAAATTCAAACGGGTTCACTAGAAAGCCTATATAGACATGCACGCTCTAAACCCTAAAAAACGATCAAAAATGATATTAAATCAAATTTTTTTGGGGAAAAAAGTTAATTATGGCCTTTTGAACCTAATTATACAGCTTAAACTAAAATTTTGAGCTTTTTACTCGGTTAAAATTCGAACGGGTTCACTAGAAAGCCTATTTAGACATGCACGCTCTAAACCCTAAAAAACGATCGAAAATGATATTAAATCAAATTTTTTGGGTACAAAAAGTTAATTATGGTCTTTTGAACGTAATTATACAGCTTAAACTAAAATTTCGAGCTTTTTACTCGGTTAAAATTCAAACGGGTTCACTAGAAAACCTATATAGACATGCACGCTCTAAACCCTAAAAAACGATCGAAAATGATATTAAATTAAATTTTTTGGGTACAAAAAGTTAATTATGGTCTTTTGAAACTAATTATAAAGCCTAAAATAAATTTTGAGCTTTTTACTCGGTTAAAATTCGAACGGGTTCACTAGAAAGCCTATTTAGACATGCAGGCCCTAAACCATAAAAAACGATCGAAAATGATATTAAATCAAATTTTTTGGGTACAAAAAGTTAATTATGGTCTTTTGAACCTAATTATATAGCTTAAACTAAAATTTCGATCTTTTTACTCGGTTAAAATTCGAACGGGTTCATTAGAAAGCCTATTTAGACATGCAGGCTCTAAACCCAAAAAAACGATCGAAAATGATATTAAATCAAATTTTTTGGGTACAAAAAGTTAATTATGGTCTTTTGAACCTAATTATACAGCTGAAACTAAAATTTCGAGCTTTTTACTCGGTTGAAATTCAAACGGGTTCACTAGAAAGCCTATATAGACAGGCACGCTCTAAACCCTAAAAAACGATCAAAAATGATATTAAATCAAATTTTTTTGGGGAAAAAAGTTAATTATGGCCTTTTGAACCTAATTATACAGCTGAAACTAAAATTTTGAGCTTTTTACTCGGTTAAAATTCGAACGGGTTCACTAGAAAGCCTATTTAGACATGCAGGCTCTAAACCATAAAAAACGATCGAATATGATATTAAATCAAATTTTTTGGGTATAAAAAGTTAATTATGGTTTTTTGAACCTAATTATACAGCTTAAACTAAAATTTTGAGCTTTTTACTCGGTTAAAATTCGAACGGGTTCACGACAAAGCCTATTTAGACATGCAGGCTCTAAACCCTAAAAAACGATCGAAAATGATATTAAATCAAATTTTTTGGGTACAAAAAGTTAATTATGGTTTTTTGAACCTAATTATACAGCTTAAACTAAAATTTTGAGCTTTTTACTCGGTTAAAATTCGAACGGGTTCACGACAAAGCCTATTTAGACATGCAGGCTCTAAACCCTAAAAAACGATCGAAAATGATATTAAATCAAATTTTTTGGGTACAAAAAGTTAATTATGGTTTTTTGAACCTAATTATACAGCTTAAACTAAAATTTTGAGCTTTTTACTCGGTTAAAATTCGAACGGGTTCACGACAAAGCCTATTTAGACATGCAGGCTCTAAACCCTAAAAAACGATCGAAAATGATATTAAATCAAATTTTTTGGGTACAAAAAGTTAATTATGGTCTTTTGAACCTAATTATACAGCTTAAACTAAAATTTTGAGCTTTTTACTCGGTTAAAATTCGTACGGGTTCACTAGAAAGCCTATTTAGACATGCACGCTCTAAACCCTAAAAAACGATCGAAAATGATATTAAATCAAATTTTTTGGGTACAAAAAGTTAATTATGGTCTTTTGAACGTAATTATACAGCTTAAATTAAAATTTCGAGCTTTTTACTCGGTTAAAATTCAAACGGGTTCACTAGAAAGCCTATATAGACATGCACGCTCTAAACCCTAAAAAACGATCGAAAATGATATTAAATTAAATTTTTTGGGTACAAAAAGTTAATTATGGTCTTTTGAAACTAATTATAAAGCTTAAAATAAATTTTGAGCTTTTTACTCGGTTAAAATTCGAACGGGTTCACTAGAAAGCCTATTTAGACATGCAGGCTCTAAACCATAAAAAACGATCGAAAATGATATTAAATCAAATTTTTTGGGTACAAAAAGTTAATTATGGTCTTTTGAACCTAATTATATAGCTTAAACTAAAATTTCGATCTTTTTACTCGGTTAAAATTCGAACGGGTTCACTAGAAAGCCTATTTAGACATGTAGGCTCTAAACCCAAAAAAAACGATCGAAAATGATATTAAATCAAATTTTTTGGGTACAAAAAGTTAATTATGGTCTTTTGAACCTAATTATACAGCTGAAACTAAAATTTCGAGCTTTTTACTCGGTTGAAATTCAAACGGGTTCACTAGAAAGCCTATATAGACATGCACGCTCTAAACCCTAAAAAACGATCAAAAATGATATTAAATCAAATTTTTTGGGGGAAAAAAGTTAATTATGGCCTTTTGAACCTAATTATACAGCTTAAACTAAAATTTTGAGCTTTTTACTCGGTTAAAATTCGAACGGGTTCACTAGAAAGCCTATTTAGACATGCACGCTCTAAACCCTAAAAAACGATCGAAAATGATATTAAATCAAATTTTTTGGGTACAAAAAGTTAATTATGGTCTTTTGAACGTAATTATACAGCTTAAACTAAAATTTCGAGCTTTTTACTCGGTTAAAATTCAAACGGGTTCACTAGAAAGCCTATATAGACATGCACGCTCTAAACCCTAAAAAACGATCGAAAATGATATTAAATCAAATTTTTTGGGTACAAAAAGTTAATTATGGTCTTTTGAACCTAATTATACAGCTTAAACTAAAATTTCGAGCTTTTTACTCGGTTGAAATTCAAACGTGTTCACTAGAAAGCCTATTTAGACATGCAGGCGCTAAACCATAAAAAACGATCGAAAATGATATTAAATCAAATTTTTTTGGGGAAAAAAGTTAATTATGGCCTTTTGAACCTAATTATACAGCTTAAACTAAAATTTTGAGCTTTTTACTCGGTTAAAATTCGAACGGGTTCACTAGAAAGCCTATTTAGACATGCACGCTCTAAACCCTAAAAAACGATCGAAAATGATATTAAATCAAATTTTTTGGGTACAAAAAGTTAATTATGGTCTTTTGAACGTAATTATACAGCTTAAACTAAAATTTCGAGCTTTTTACTCGGTTAAAATTCAAACGGGTTCACTAGAAAGCCTATATAGACATGCACGCTCTAAACCCTAAAAAACGATCGAAAATGATATTAAATTAAATTTTTTGGGTACAAAAAGTTAATTATGGTCTTTTGAAACTAATTATGGTCTTTTGAAAATTTTGAGCTTTTTACTCGGTTAAAATTCGAACGGGTTCACTAGAAAGCCTATTTAGACATGCAGGCGCTAAACCATAAAAAACGATCGAAAATGATATTAAATCAAATTTTTTGGGTACAAAAAGTTAATTATGGTCTTTTGAACCTAATTATATAGCTTAAACTAAAATTTCGATCTTTTTACTCGGTTAAAATTCGAACGGGTTCACTAGAAAGCCTATTTAGACATGCAGGCTCTAAACCCAAAAAAACGATCGAAAATGATATTAAATCAAATTTTTTGGGTACAAAAAGTTAATTATGGTCTTTTGAACCTAATTATACAGCTGAAACTAAAATTTCGAGCTTTTTACTCGGTTGAAATTCAAACGGGTTCACTAGAAAGCCTATATAGACATGCACGCTCTAAACCCTAAAAAACGATCAAAAATGATATTAAATCAAATTTTTTTGGGGAAAAAAGTTAATTATGGCCTTTTGAACCTAATTATACAGCTTAAACTAAAATTTTGAGCTTTTTACTCGGTTAAAATTCGAACGGGTTCACTAGAAAGCCTATTTAGACATGCACGCTCTAAACCCTAAAAAACGATCGAAAATGATATTAAATCAAATTTTTTGGGTACAAAAAGTTAATTATGGTCTTTTGAACGTAATTATACAGCTTAAACTAAAATTTTGAGCTTTTTACTCGGTTAAAATTCAAACGGGTTCACTAGAAAGCCTATATAGACATGCACGCTCTAAACCCTAAAAAACGATCGAAAATGATATTAAATCAAATTTTTTGGGTACAAAAAGTTAATTATGGTCTTTTGAACCTAATTATACAGCTTAAACTAAAATTTCGAGCTTTTTACTCGGTTGAAATTCAAACGGGTTCACTAGAAAGCCTATATAGACATGCACGCTCTAAACCCTAAAAAACGATCAAAAATGATATTAAATCAAATTTTTTTGGGGAAAAAAGTTAATTATGGCCTTTTGAACCTAATTATACAGCTTAAACTAAAATTTTGAGCTTTTTACTCGGTTAAAATTCGAACGGGTTCACTAGAAAGCCTATTTAGACATGCACGCTCTAAACCCTAAAAAACGATCGAAAATGATATTAAATCAAATTTTTTGGGTACAAAAAGTTAATTATGGTCTTTTGAACATAATTATACAGCTTAAACTAAAATTTCGAGCTTTTTACTCGGTTAAAATTCAAACGGGTTCACTAGAAAGCCTATATAGACATGCACGCTCTAAACCCTAAAAAACGATCGAAAATGATATTAAATCAAATTTTTTGGGTACAAAAAGTTAATTATGGTCTTTTGAACCTAATTATACAGCTGAAACTAAAATTTCGAGCTTTTTATTCGGTTAAAATTCAAACGGGTTCACTAGAAAGCCTATATAGACATGCACGCTCTAAACCCTAAAAAACGATCAAAAATGATATTAAATCAAATTTTTTTGGGGAAAAAAGTTAATTATGGCCTTTTGAACCTAATTATACAGCTTAAACTAAAATTTTGAGCTTTTTACTCGGTTAAAATTCGAACGGGTTCACTAGAAAGCCTATTTAGACATGCACGCTCTAAACCCTAAAAAACGATCGAAAATGATATTAAATCAAATTTTTTGGGTACAAAAAGTTAATTATGGTCTTTTGAACGTAATTATACAGCTTAAACTAAAATTTCGAGCTTTTTACTCGGTTAAAATTCAAACGGGTTCACTAGAAAGCCTATATAGACATGCACGCTCTAAACCCTAAAAAACGATCGAAAATGATATTAAAATAAATTTTTTGGGTACAAAAAGTTAATTATGGTCTTTTGAAACTAATTATAAAGCTTAAAATAAATTTTGAGCTTTTTACTCGGTTAAAATTCGAACGGGTTCACTAGAAAGCCTATTTAGACATGCACGCTCTAAACCCTAAAAAACGATCGAAAATGATATTAAATCAAATTTTTTGGGTACAAAAAGTTAATTATGGTCTTTTGAACGTAATTATACAGCTTAAACTAAAATTTCGAGCTTTTTACTCGGTTAAAATTCAAACGGGTTCACTAGAAAGCCTATATAGACATGCACGCTCTAAACCCTAAAAAACGATCGAAAATGATATTAAATCAAATTTTTTGGGTACAAAAAGTTAATTATGGTCTTTTGAACCTAATTATACAGCTTAAACTAAAATTTCGAGCTTTTTACTCGGTTGAAATTCAAACGGGTTCACTAGAAAGCCTATATAGACATGCACGCTCTAAACCCTAAAAAACGATCAAAAATGATATTAAATCAAATTTTTTTGGGGAAAAAAGTTAATTATGGCCTTTTGAACCTAATTATACAGCTTAAACTAAAATTTTGAGCTTTTTACTCGGTTAAAATTCGAACGGGTTCACTAGAAAGCCTATTTAGACATGCACGCTCTAAACCCTAAAAAACGATCGAAAAAGATATTAAATCAAATTTTTTGGGTACAAAAAGTTAATTATGGTCTTTTGAACGTAATTATACAGCTTAAACTAAAATTTCGAGCTTTTTACTCGGTTAAAATTCAAACGGGTTCACTAGAAAACCTATATAGACATGCACGCTCTAAACCCTAAAAAACGATCGAAAATGATATTAAATTAAATTTTTTGGGTACAAAAAGTTAATTATGGTCTTTTGAAACTAATTATAAAGCCTAAAATAAATTTTGAGCTTTTTACTCGGTTAAAATTCGAACGGGTTCACTAGAAAGCCTATTTAGACATGCAGGCTCTAAACCATAAAAAACGATCGAAAATGATATTAAATCAAATTTTTTGGGTACAAAAAGTTAATTATGGTCTTTTGAACCTAATTATATAGCTTAAACTAAAATTTCGATCTTTTTACTCGGTTAAAATTCGAACGGGTTCACTAGAAAGCCTATTTAGACATGCAGGCTCTAAACCCAAAAAAACGATCGAAAATGATATTAAATCAAATTTTTTGGGTACAAAAAGTTAATTATGGTCTTTTGAACCTAATTATACAGCTGAAACTAAAATTTCGAGCTTTTTACTCGGTTGAAATTCAAACGGGTTCACTAGAAAGCCTATATAGACATGCACACTCTAAACCCTAAAAAACGATCAAAAATGATATTAAATCAAATTTTTTTGGGGAAAAAAGTTAATTATGGCCTTTTGAACCTAATTATACAGCTGAAACTAAAATTTTGAGCTTTTTACTCGGTTAAAATTCGAACGGGTTCACTAGAAAGCCTATTTAGACATGCACGCTCTAAATCCTAAAAAACGATCGAATATGATATTAAATCAAATTTTTTGGGTACAAAAAGTTAATTATGGTTTTTTGAACCTAATTATACAGCTTAAACTAAAATTTTGAGCTTTTTACTCGGTTAAAATTCGAACGGGTTCACGACAAAGCCTATTTAGACATGCAGGCTCTAAACCCTAAAAAACGATCGAAAATGATATTAAATCAAATTTTTTGGGTACAAAAAGTTAATTATGGTTTTTTGAACCTAATTATACAGCTTAAACTAAAATTTTGAGCTTTTTACTCGGTTAAAATTCGAACGGGTTCACGACAAAGCCTATTTAGACATGCAGGCTCTAAACCCTAAAAAACGATCGAAAATGATATTAAATCAAATTTTTTGGGTACAAAAAGTTAATTATGGTCTTTTGAACCTAATTATACAGCTTAAACTAAAATTTTGAGCTTTTTACTCGGTTAAAATTCGAACGGGTTCACTAGAAAGCCTATTTAGACATGCACGCTCTAAACCCTAAAAAACGATCGAAAATGATATTAAATCAAATTTTTTGGGTACAAAAAGTTAATTATGGTCTTTTGAACGTAATTATACAGCTTAAACTAAAATTTCGTGCTTTTTACTCGGTTAAAATTCAAACGGGTTCACTAGAAAGCCTATATAGACATGCACGCTCTAAACCCTAAAAAACGATCGAAAATGATATTAAATTAAATTTTTTGGGTACAAAAAGTTAATTATGGTCTTTTGAAACTAATTATAAAGCTTAAAATAAATTTTGAGCTTTTTACTCGGTTAAAATTCGAACGGGTTCACTAGAAAGCCTATTTAGACATGCAGGCTCTAAACCATAAAAAACGATCAAAAATGATATTAAATCAAATTTTTTGGGTACAAAAAGTTAATTATGGTCTTTTGAACCTAATTATATAGCTTAAACTAAAATTTCGATCTTTTTACTCGGTTAAAATTCGAACGGGTTCACTAGAAAGCCTATTTAGACATGCAGGCTCTAAACCCAAAAAAACGATCGAAAATGATATTAAATCAAATTTTTTGGGTACAAAAAGTTAATTATGGTCTTTTGAACCTAATTATACAGCTGAAACTAAAATTTCGAGCTTTTTACTCGGTTGAAATTCAAACGGGTTCACTAGAAAGCCTATATAGACATGCACGCTCTAAACCCTAAAAAACGATCAAAAATGATATTAAATCAAATTTTTTTGGGGAAAAAAGTTAATTATGGCCTTTTGAACCTAATTATACAGCTTAAACTAAAATTTTGAGCTTTTTACTCGGTTAAAATTCGAACGGGTTCACTAGAAAGCCTATTTAGACATGCACGCTCTAAACCCTAAAAAACGATCGAAAATGATATTAAATCAAATTTTTTGGGTACAAAAAGTTAATTATGGTCTTTTGAACGTAATTATACAGCTTAAACTAAAATTTCGAGCTTTTTACTCGGTTAAAATTCAAACGGGTTCACTAGAAAGCCTATATAGACATGCACGCTCTAAACCCTAAAAAACGATCGAAAATGATATTAAATTAAATTTTTTGGGTACAAAAAGTTAATTATGGTCTTTTGAAACTAATTATGGTCTTTTGAAAATTTTGAGCTTTTTACTCGGTTAAAATTCGAACGGGTTCACTAGAAAGCCTATTTAGACATGCAGGCGCTAAACCATAAAAAACGATCAAAAATGATATTAAATCAAATTTTTTTGGGGAAAAAAGTTAATTATGGCCTTTTGAACCTAATTATACAGCTTAAACTAAAATTTTGAGCTTTTTACTCGATTAAAATTCGAACGGGTTCACTAGAAAGCCTATTTAGACATGCACGCTCTAAACCCTAAAAAACGATCGAAAATGATATTAAATCAAATTTTTTGGGTACAAAAAGTTAATTATGGTCTTTTGAACGTAATTATACAGCTTAAACTAAAATTTCGAGCTTTTTACTCGGTTAAAATTCAAACGGGTTCACTAGAAAGCCTATATAGACATGCACGCTCTAAACCCTAAAAAACGATCGAAAATGATATTAAATCAAATTTTTTGGGTACAAAAAGTTAATTATGGTCTTTTGAACCTAATTATACAGCTTAAACTAAAATTTCGAGCTTTTTACTCGGTTGAAATTCAAACGGGTTCACTAGAAAGCCTATATAGACATGCACGCTCTAAACCCTAAAAAACGATCGAAAATGATATTAAATTAAATTTTTTGGGTACAAAAAGTTAATTATGGTCTTTTGAAACTAATTATAAAGCCTAAAATAAATTTTGAGCTTTTTACTCGGTTAAAATTCGAACGGGTTCACTAGAAAGCCTATTTAGACATGCAGGCTCTAAACCATAAAAAACGATCGAAAATGATATTAAATCAAATTTTTTGGGTACAAAAAGTTAATTATGGTCTTTTGAACCTAATTATATAGCTTAAACTAAAATTTCGATCTTTTTACTCGGTTAAAATTCGAACGGGTTCACTAGAAAGCCTATTTAGACATGCAGGCTCTAAACCAAAAAAAACGATCGAAAATGATATTAAATCAAATTTTTTGGGTACAAAAAGTTAATTATGGTCTTTTGAACCTAATTATACAGCTGAAACTAAAATTTCGAGCTTTTTACTCGGTTGAAATTCAAACGAGTTCACTAGAAAGCCTATATAGACATACACACTCTAAACCCTAAAAAACGATCAAAAATGATATTAAATCAAATTTTTTTGGGGAAAAAAGTTAATTATGGCCTTTTGAACCTAATTATACAGCTGAAACTAAAATTTTGTGCTTTTTACTCGGTTAAAATTCGAACGGGTTCACTAGAAAGCCTATTTAGACATGCACGCTCTAAATCCTAAAAAACGATCGAATATGATATTAAATCAAATTTTTTGGGTACAAAAAGTTAATTATGGTTTTTTGAACCTAATTATACAGCTTAAACTAAAATTTTGAGCTTTTTACTCGGTTAAAATTCGAACGGGTTCACGACAAAGCCTATTTAGACATGCAGGCTCTAAACCCTAAAAAACGATCGAAAATGATATTAAATCAAATTTTTTGGGTACAAAAAGTTAATTATGGTTTTTTGAACCTAATTATACAGCTTAAACTAAAATTTTGAGCTTTTTACTCGGTTAAAATTCGAACGGGTTCACGACAAAGCCTATTTAGACATGCAGGCTCTAAACCCTAAAAAACGATCGAAAATGATATTAAATCAAATTTTTTGGGTACAAAAAGTTAATTATGGTCTTTTGAACCTAATTATACAGCTTAAACTAAAATTTTGAGCTTTTTACTCGGTTAAAATTCGAACGGGTTCACTAGAAAGCCTATTTAGACATGCACGCTCTAAACCCTAAAAAACGATCGAAAATGATATTAAATCAAATTTTTTGGGTACAAAAAGTTAATTATGGTCTTTTGAACGTAATTATACAGCTTAAACTAAAATTTCGATCTTTTTACTCGGTTAAAATTCAAACGGGTTCACTAGAAAGCCTATATAGACATGCACGCTCTAAACCCTAAAAAACGATCGAAAATGATATTAAATTAAATTTTTTGGGTACAAAAAGTTAATTATGGTCTTTTGAAACTAATTATAAAGCTTAAAATAAATTTTGAGCTTTTTACTCGGTTAAAATTCGAACGGGTTCACTAGAAAGCCTATTTAGACATGCAGGCTCTAAACCATAAAAAACGATCGAAAATGATATTAAATCAAATTTTTTGGGTACAAAAAGTTAATTATGGTCTTTTGAACCTAATTATATAGCTTAAACTAAAATTTCGATCTTTTTACTCGGTTAAAATTCGAACGGGTTCACTAGAAAGCCTATTTATACATGCAGGCTCTAAACCCAAAAAAACGATCGAAAATGATATTAAATCAAATTTTTTGGGTACAAAAAGTTAATTATGGTCTTTTGAACCTAATTATACAGCTGAAACTAAAATTTCGAGCTTTTTACTCGGTTGAAATTCAAACGGGTTCACTAGAAAGCCTATATAGACATGCACGCTCTAAACCCTAAAAAACGATCAAAAATGATATTAAATCAAATTTTTTTGGGGAAAAAAGTTAATTATGGCCTTTTGAACCTAATTATACAGCTTAAACTAAAATTTTGAGCTTTTTACTCGGTTAAAATTCGAACGGGTTCACTAGAAAGCCTATTTAGACATGCACGCTCTAAACCCTAAAAAACGATCGAAAATGATATTAAATCAAATTTTTTGGGTACAAAAAGTTAATTATGGTCTTTTGAACGTAATTATACAGCTTAAACTAAAATTTCGAGCTTTTTACTCGGTTAAAATTCAAACGGGTTCACTAGAAAGCCTATATAGACATGCACGCTCTAAACCCTAAAAAACGATCGAAAATGATATTAAATTAAATTTTTTGGGTACAAAAAGTTAATTATGGTCTTTTGAAACTAATTATAAAGCTTAAAATAAATTTTGAGCTTTTTACTCGGTTAAAATTCGAACGGGTTCACTAGAAAGCCTATTTAGACATGCAGGCGCTAAACCATAAAAAACGATCGAAAATGATATTAAATCAAATTTTTTGGGTACAAAAAGTTAATTATGGTCTTTTGAACCTAATTATATAGCTTAAACTAAAATTTCGATCTTTTTACTCGGTTAAAATTCGAACGGGTTCACTAGAAAGCCTATTTAGACATGCAGGCTCTAAACCCAAAAAAACGATCGAAAATGATATTAAATCAAATTTTTTGGGTACAAAAAGTTAATTATGGTCTTTTGAACCTAATTATACAGCTGAAACTAAAATTTCGAGCTTTTTACTCGGTTGAAATTCAAACGGGTTCACTAGAAAGCCTATATAGACATGCACGCTCTAAACCCTAAAAAACGATCAAAAATGATATTAAATCAAATTTTTTTGGGGAAAAAAGTTAATTATGGCCTTTTGAACCTAATTATACAGCTTAAACTAAAATTTTGAGCTTTTTACTCGGTTAAAATTCGAACGGGTTCACTAGAAAGCCTATTTAGACATGCACGCTCTAAACCCTAAAAAACGATCGAAAATGATATTAAATCAAATTTTTTGGGTACAAAAAGTTAATTATGGTCTTTTGAACGTAATTATACAGCTTAAACTAAAATTTCGAGCTTTTTACTCGGTTAAAATTCAAACGGGTTCACTAGAAAGCCTATATAGACATGCACGCTCTAAACCCTAAAAAACGATCGAAAATGATATTAAATCAAATTTTTTGGGTACAAAAAGTTAATTATGGTCTTTTGAACCTAATTATACAGCTTAAACTAAAATTTCGAGCTTTTTACTCGGTTGAAATTCAAACGGGTTCACTAGAAAGCCTATATAGACATGCACGCTCTAAACCCTAAAAAACGATCAAAAATGATATTAAATCAAATTTTTTTGGGGAAAAAAGTTAATTATGGCCTTTTGAACCTAATTATACAGCTTAAACTAAAATTTTGAGCTTTTTACTCGATTAAAATTCGAACGGGTTCACTAGAAAGCCTATTTAGACATGCACGCTCTAAACCCTAAAAAACGATCGAAAATGATATTAAATCAAATTTTTTGGGTACAAAAAGTTAATTATGGTCTTTTGAACGTAATTATACAGCTTAAACTAAAATTTCGAGCTTTTTACTCGGTTAAAATTCAAACGGGTTCACTAGAAAGCCTATATAGACATGCACGCTCTAAACCCTAAAAAACGATCGAAAATGATATTAAATCAAATTTTTTGGGTACAAAAAGTTAATTATGGTCTTTTGAACCTAATTATACAGCTTAAACTAAAATTTCGAGCTTTTTACTCGGTTGAAATTCAAACGGGTTCACTAGAAAGCCTATATAGACATGCACGCTCTAAACCCTAAAAAACGATCAAAAATGATATTAAATCAAATTTTTTTGGGGAAAAAAGTTAATTATGGCCTTTTGAACCTAATTATACAGCTTAAACTAAAATTTTGAGCTTTTTACTCGATTAAAATTCGAACGGGTTCACTAGAAAGCCTATTTAGACATGCACGCTCTAAACCCTAAAAAACGATCGAAAATGATATTAAATCAAATTTTTTGGGTACAAAAAGTTAATTATGGTCTTTTGAACGTAATTATACAGCTTAAACTAAAATTTCGAGCTTTTTACTCGGTTAAAATTCAAACGGGTTCACTAGAAAGCCTATATAGACATGCACGCTCTAAACCCTAAAAAACGATCGAAAATGATATTAAATCAAATTTTTTGGGTACAAAAAGTTAATTATGGTCTTTTGAACCTAATTATACAGCTTAAACTAAAATTTCGAGCTTTTTACTCGGTTGAAATTCAAACGGGTTCACTAGAAAGCCTATATAGACATGCACGCTCTAAACCCTAAAAAACGATCGAAAATGATATTAAATTAAATTTTTTGGGTACAAAAAGTTAATTATGGTCTTTTGAAACTAATTATAAAGCCTAAAATAAATTTTGAGCTTTTTACTCGGTTAAAATTCGAACGGGTTCACTAGAAAGCCTATTTAGACATGCAGGCTCTAAACCATAAAAAACGATCGAAAATGATATTAAATCAAATTTTTTGGGTACAAAAAGTTAATTATGGTCTTTTGAACCTAATTATATAGCTTAAACTAAAATTTCGATCTTTTTACTCGGTTAAAATTCGAACGGGTTCACTAGAAAGCCTATTTAGACATGCAGGCTCTAAACCCAAAAAAACGATCGAAAATGATATTAAATCAAATTTTTTGGGTACAAAAAGTTAATTATGGTCTTTTGAACCTAATTATACAGCTGAAACTAAAATTTCGAGCTTTTTACTCGGTTGAAATTCAAACGAGTTCACTAGAAAGCCTATATAGACATACACACTCTAAACCCTAAAAAACGATCAAAAATGATATTAAATCAAATTTTTTTGGGGAAAAAAGTTAATTATGGCCTTTTGAACCTAATTATACAGCTTAAACTAAAATTTTGAGCTTTTTACTCGGTTAAAATTCGAACGGGTTCACTAGAAAGCCTATTTAGACATGCACGCTCTAAATCCTAAAAAACGATCGAATATGATATTAAATCAAATTTTTTGGGTACAAAAAGTTAATTATGGTTTTTTGAACCTAATTATACAGCTTAAACTAAAATTTTGAGCTTTTTACTCGGTTAAAATTCGAACGGGTTCACGACAAAGCCTATTTAGACATGCAGGCTCTAAACCCTAAAAAACGATCGAAAATGATATTAAATCAAATTTTTTGGGTACAAAAAGTTAATTATGGTTTTTTGAACCTAATTATACAGCTTAAACTAAAATTTTGAGCTTTTTACTCGGTTAAAATTCGAACGGGTTCACGACAAAGCCTATTTAGACATGCAGGCTCTAAACCCTAAAAAACGATCGAAAATGATATTAAATCAAATTTTTTGGGTACAAAAAGTTAATTATGGTCTTTTGAACCTAATTATACAGCTTAAACTAAAATTTTGAGCTTTTTACTCTGTTAAAATTCGAACGGGTTCACTAGAAAGCCTATTTAGACATGCACGCTCTAAACCCTAAAAAACGATCGAAAATGATATTAAATCAAATTTTTTGGGTACAAAAAGTTAATTATGGTCTTTTGAACGTAATTATACAGCTTAAACTAAAATTTCGAGCTTTTTACTCGGTTAAAATTCAAACGGGTTCACTAGAAAGCCTATATAGACATGCACGCTCTAAACCCTAAAAAACGATCGAAAATGATATTAAATTAAATTTTTTGGGTACAAAAAGTTAATTATGGTCTTTTGAAACTAATTATAAAGCTTAAAATAAATTTTGAGCTTTTTACTCGGTTAAAATTCGAACGGGTTCACTAGAAAGCCTATTTAGACATGCAGGCTCTAAACCATAAAAAACGATCGAAAATGATATTAAATCAAATTTTTTGGGTACAAAAAGTTAATTATGGTCTTTTGAACCTAATTATATAGCTTAAACTAAAATTTCGATCTTTTTACTCGGTTAAAATTCGAACGGGTTCACTAGAAAGCCTATTTAGACATGCAGGCTCTAAACCCAAAAAAACGATCGAAAATGATATTAAATCAAATTTTTTGGGTACAAAAAGTTAATTATGGTCTTTTGAACCTAATTATACAGCTGAAACTAAAATTTCGAGCTTTTTACTCGGTTGAAATTCAAACGGGTTCACTAGAAAGCCTATATAGACATGCACGCTCTAAACCCTAAAAAACGATCAAAAATGATATTAAATCATATTTTTTTGGGGAAAAAAGTTAATTATGGCCTTTTGAACCTAATTATACAGCTTAAACTAAAATTTTGAGCTTTTTACTCGGTTAAAATTCGAACGGGTTCACTAGAAAGCCTATTTAGACATGCACGCTCTAAACCCTAAAAAACGATCGAAAATGATATTAAATCAAATTTTTTGGGTACAAAAAGTTAATTATGGTCTTTTGAACGTAATTATACAGCTTAAACTAAAATTTCGAGCTTTTTACTCGGTTAAAATTCAAACGGGTTCACTAGAAAGCCTATATAGACATGCACGCTCTAAACCCTAAAAAACGATCGAAAATGATATTAAATCAAATTTTTTGGGTACAAAAAGTTAATTATGGTCTTTTGAACCTAATTATATAGCTTAAACTAAAATTTCGAGCTTTTTACTCGGTTGAAATTCGAACGGGTTCACTAGAAAGCCTATATAGACATGCACGCTCTAAACCCTAAAAAACGATCAAAAATGATATTAAATCAAATTTTTTTGGGGAAAAAAGTTAATTATGGCCTTTTGAACCTAATTATACAGCTTAAACTAAAATTTTGAGCTTTTTACTCGGTTAAAATTCGAACGGGTTCACTAGAAAGCCTATTTAGACATGCACGCTCTAAACCCTAAAAAACGATCGAAAATGATATTAAATCAAATTTTTTGGGTACAAAAAGTTAATTATGGTCTTTTGAACGTAATTATACAGCTTAAACTAAAATTTCGAGCTTTTTACTCGGTTAAAATTCAAACGGGTTCACTAGAAAGCCTATATAGACATGCACGCTCTAAACCCTAAAAAACGATCGAAAATGATATTAAATCAAATTTTTTGGGTACAAAAAGTTAATTATGGTCTTTTGAACGTAATTATACAGCTTAAACTAAAATTTCGAGCTTTTTACTCGGTTAAAATTCAAACGGGTTCACTAGAAAGCCTATATAGACATGCACGCTCTAAACCCTAAAAAACGATCGAAAATGATATTAAATCAAATTTTTTGGGTACAAAAAGTTAATTATGGTCTTTTGAACCTAATTATACAGCTTAAACTAAAATTTCGAGCTTTTTACTCGGTTGAAATTCAAACGGGTTCACTAGAAAGCCTATATAGACATGCACGCTCTAAACCCTAAAAAACGATCGAAAATGATATTAAATTAAATTTTTTGGGTACAAAAAGTTAATTATGGTCTTTTGAAACTAATTATAAAGCCTAAAATAAATTTTGAGCTTTTTACTTGGTTAAAATTCGAACGGGTTCACTAGAAAGCCTATTTAGACATGCAGGCTCTAAACCATAAAAAACGATCGAAAATGATATTAAATCAAATTTTTTGGGTACAAAAAGTTAATTATGGTCTTTTGAACCTAATTATATAGCTTAAACTAAAATTTCGATCTTTTTACTCGGTTAAAATTCGAACGGGTTCACTAGAAAGCCTATTTAGACATGCAGGCTCTAAACCCAAAAAAACGATCGAAAATGATATTAAATCAAATTTTTTGGGTACAAAAAGTTAATTATGGTCTTTTGAACCTAATTATACAGCTGAAACTAAAATTTCGAGCTTTTTACTCGGTTGAAATTCAAACGAGTTCACTAGAAAGCCTATATAGACATGCACACTCTAAACCCTAAAAAACGATCAAAAATGATATTAAATCAAATTTTTTTGGGGAAAAAAGTTAATTATGGCCTTTTGAACCTAATTATACAGCTGAAACTAAAATTTTGAGCTTTTTACTCGGTTAAAATTCGAACGGGTTCACTAGAAAGCCTATTTAGACATGCACGCTCTAAATCCTAAAAAACGATCGAATATGATATTAAATCAAATTTTTTGGGTACAAAAAGTTAATTATGGTTTTTTGAACCTAATTATACAGCTTAAACTAAAATTTTGAGCTTTTTACTCGGTTAAAATTCGAACGGGTTCACGACAAAGCCTATTTAGACATGCAGGCTCTAAACCCTAAAAAACGATCGAAAATGATATTAAATCAAATTTTTTGGGTACAAAAAGTTAATTATGGTTTTTTGAACCTAATTATACAGCTTAAACTAAAATTTTGAGCTTTTTACTCGGTTAAAATTCGAACGGGTTCACGACAAAGCCTATTTAGACATGCAGGCTCTAAACCCTAAAAAACGATCGAAAATGATATTAAATCAAATTTTTTGGGTACAAAAAGTTAATTATGGTCTTTTGAACCTAATTATACAGCTTAAACTAAAATTTTGAGCTTTTTACTCGGTTAAAATTCGAACGGGTTCACTAGAAAGCCTATTTAGACATGCACGCTCTAAACCCTAAAAAACGATCGAAAATGATATTAAATCAAATTTTTTGGGTACAAAAAGTTAATTATGGTCTTTTGAACGTAATTATACAGCTTAAACTAAAATTTCGAGCTTTTTACTCGGTTAAAATTCAAACGGGTTCACTAGAAAGCCTATATAGACATGCACGCTCTAAACCCTAAAAAACGATCGAAAATGATATTAAATTAAATTTTTTGGGTACAAAAAGTTAATTATGGTCTTTTGAAACTAATTATAAAGCTTAAAATAAATTTTGAGCTTTTTACTCGGTTAAAATTCGAACGGGTTCACTAGAAAGCCTATTTAGACATGCAGGCTCTAAACCATAAAAAACGATCGAAAATGATATTAAATCAAATTTTTTGGGTACAAAAAGTTAATTATGGTCTTTTGAACCTAATTATATAGCTTAAACTAAAATTTCGATCTTTTTACTCGGTTAAAATTCGAACGGGTTCACTAGAAAGCCTATTTAGACATGCAGGCTCTAAACCCAAAAAAACGATCGAAAATGATATTAAATCAAATTTTTTGGGTACAAAAAGTTAATTATGGTCTTTTGAACCTAATTATACAGCTGAAACTAAAATTTCGAGCTTTTTACTCGGTTGAAATTCAAACGGGTTCACTAGAAAGCCTATATAGACATGCACGCTCTAAACCCTAAAAAACGATCAAAAATGATATTAAATCATATTTTTTTGGGGAAAAAAGTTAATTATGGCCTTTTGAACCTAATTATACAGCTTAAACTAAAATTTTGAGCTTTTTACTCGGTTAAAATTCGAACGGGTTCACTAGAAAGCCTATTTAGACATGCACGCTCTAAACCCTAAAAAACGATCGAAAATGATATTAAATCAAATTTTTTGGGTACAAAAAGTTAATTATGGTCTTTTGAACGTAATTATACAGCTTAAACTAAAATTTCGAGCTTTTTACTCGGTTAAAATTCAAACGGGTTCACTAGAAAGCCTATATAGACATGCACGCTCTAAACCCTAAAAAACGATCGAAAATGATATTAAATCAAATTTTTTGGGTACAAAAAGTTAATTATGGTCTTTTGAACCTAATTATATAGCTTAAACTAAAATTTCGAGCTTTTTACTCGGTTGAAATTCGAACGGGTTCACTAGAAAGCCTATATAGACATGCACGCTCTAAACCCTAAAAAACGATCAAAAATGATATTAAATCAAATTTTTTTGGGGAAAAAAGTTAATTATGGCCTTTTGAACCTAATTATACAGCTTAAACTAAAATTTTGAGCTTTTTACTCGGTTAAAATTCGAACGGGTTCACTAGAAAGCCTATTTAGACATGCACGCTCTAAACCCTAAAAAACGATCGAAAATGATATTAAATCAAATTTTTTGGGTACAAAAAGTTAATTATGGTCTTTTGAACGTAATTATACAGCTTAAACTAAAATTTCGAGCTTTTTACTCGGTTAAAATTCAAACGGGTTCACTAGAAAGCCTATATAGACATGCACGCTCTAAACCCTAAAAAACGATCGAAAATGATATTAAATCAAATTTTTTGGGTACAAAAAGTTAATTATGGTCTTTTGAACGTAATTATACAGCTTAAACTAAAATTTCGAGCTTTTTACTCGGTTAAAATTCAAACGGGTTCACTAGAAAGCCTATATAGACATGCACGCTCTAAACCCTAAAAAACGATCGAAAATGATATTAAATTAAATTTTTTGGGTACAAAAAGTTAATTATGGTCTTTTGAAACTAATTATAAAGCCTAAAATAAATTTTGAGCTTTTTACTCGGTTAAAATTCGAACGGGTTCACTAGAAAGCCTATTTAGACATGCAGGCTCTAAACCATAAAAAACGATCGAAAATGATATTAAATCAAATTTTTTGGGTACAAAAAGTTAATTATGGTCTTTTGAACCTAATTATATAGCTTAAACTAAAATTTCGATCTTTTTACTCGGTTAAAATTCGAACGGGTTCACTAGAAAGCCTATTTAGACATGCACGCTCTAAACCCTAAAAAACGATCGAAAATGATATTAAATCAAATTTTTTGGGTACAAAAAGTTAATTATGGTCTTTTGAACGTAATTATACAGCTTAAACTAAAATTTCGAGCTTTTTACTCGGTTAAAATTCAAACGGGTTCACTAGAAAGCCTATATAGACATGCACGCTCTAAACCCTAAAAAACGATCGAAAATGATATTAAATTAAATTTTTTGGGTACAAAAAGTTAATTATGGTCTTTTGAAACTAATTATGAAGCCTAAAATAAATTTTGAGCTTTTTACTCGGTTAAAATTCGAACGGGTTCACTAGAAAGCCTATTTAGACATGCAGGCTCTAAACCATAAAAAACGATCGAAAATGATATTAAATCAAATTTTTTGGGTACAAAAAGTTAATTATGGTCTTTTGAACCTAATTATATAGCTTAAACTAAAATTTCGATCTTTTTACTCGGTTAAAATTCGAACGGGTTCACTAGAAAGCCTATTTAGACATGCAGGCTCTAAACCCAAAAAAACGATCGAAAATGATATTAAATCAAATTTTTTGGGTACAAAAAGTTAATTATGGTCTTTTGAACCTAATTATACAGCTGAAACTAAAATTTCGAGCTTTTTACTCGGTTGAAATTCAAACGGGTTCACTAGAAAGCCTATATAGACATGCACGCTCTAAACCCTAAAAAACGATCAAAAATGATATTAAATCAAATTTTTTTGGGGAAAAAAGTTAATTATGGCCTTTTGAACCTAATTATACAGCTTAAACTAAAATTTTGAGCTTTTTACTCGGTTAAAATTCGAACGGGTTCACTAGAAAGCCTATTTAGACATGCACGCTCTAAATCCTAAAAAACGATCGAATATGATATTAAATCAAATTTTTTGGGTACAAAAAGTTAATTATGGTTTTTTGAACCTAATTATACAGCTTAAACTAAAATTTTGAGCTTTTTACTCGGTTAAAATTCGAACGCGTTCACGACAAAGCCTATTTAGACATGCAGGCTCTAAACCCTAAAAAACGATCGAAAATGATATTAAATCAAATTTTTTGGGTTCAAAAAGTTAATTATGGTCTTTTGAACCTAATTATACAGCTTAAACTAAAATTTTGAGCTTTTTACTCGGTTAAAATTCGAACGGGTTCACTAGAAAGCCTATTTAGACATGCACGCTCTAAACCCTAAAAAACGATCGAAAATGATATTAAATCAAATTTTTTGGGTACAAAAAGTTAATTATGGTCTTTTGAACGTAATTATACAGCTTAAACTAAAATTTCGAGCTTTTTACTCGGTTAAAATTCAAACGGGTTCACTAGAAAGCCTATATAGACATGCACGCTCTAAACCCTAAAAAACGATCGAAAATGATATTAAATTAAATTTTTTGGGTACAAAAAGTTCATTATGGTCTTTTGAAACTAATTATAAAGCTTAAAATAAATTTTGAGCTTTTTACTCGGTTAAAATTTGAACGGGTTCACTAGAAAGCCTATTTAGACATGCAGGCTCTAAACCCTAAAAAACGATCGAAAATGATATTAAATCAAATTTTTTGGGTACAAAAAGTTAATTATAGTCTTTTGAACCTAATTATACAGCTTAAACTAAAATTTCGAGCTTTTTACTCGGTTAAAATTCGAACGGGTTCACTAGAAAGCCTATTTAGACATGCAGGCTCTAAACCCAAAAAAACGATCGAAAATGATATTAAATTAAATTTTTTGGGTACAAAAAGTTAATTATGGTCTTTTGAAACTAATTATAAAGCTTAAAATAAATTTTGAGCTTTTTACTCGGTTAAAATTCGAACGGGTTCACTAGAAAGCCTATTTAGACATGCAGGCGCTAAACCATAAAAAACGATCGAAAATGATATTAAATCAAATTTTTTGGGTACAAAAAGTTAATTATGGTCTTTTGAACCTAATTATATAGCTTAAACTAAAATTTCGATCTTTTTACTCGGTTAAAATTCGAACGGGTTCACTAGAAAGCCTATTTAGACATGCAGGCTCTAAACCCAAAAAAACGATCGAAAATGATATTAAATCAAATTTTTTGGGTACAAAGAGTTAATTATGGTCTTTTGAACCTAATTATACAGCTGAAACTAAAATTTCGAGCTTTTTACTCGGTTGAAATTCAAACGGGTTCACTAGAAAGCCTATATAGACATGCACGCTCTAAACCCTAAAAAACGATCAAAAATGATATTAAATCAAATTTTTTTGGGGAAAAAAGTTAATTATGGCCTTTTGAACCTAATTATACAGCTTAAACTAAAATTTTGAGCTTTTTACTCGGTTAAAATTCGAACGGGTTCACTAGAAAGCCTATTTAGACATGCACGCTCTAAATCCTAAAAAACGATCGAATATGATATTAAATCAAATTTTTTGGGTACAAAAAGTTAATTATGGTTTTTTGAACCTAATTATACAGCTTAAACTAAAATTTTGAGCTTTTTACTCGGTTAAAATTCGAACGCGTTCACGACAAAGCCTATTTAGACATGCAGGCTCTAAACCCTAAAAAACGATCGAAAATGATATTAAATCAAATTTTTTGGGTTCAAAAAGTTAATTATGGTCTTTTGAACGTAATTATACAGCTTAAACTAAAATTTCGAGCTTTTTACTCGGTTAAAATTCGAACGGGTTCACTAGAAAGCCTATTTAGACATGCAGGCTCTAAACCCAAAAAAACGATCGAAAATGATATTAAATCAAATTTTTTGGGTACAAAGAGTTAATTATGGTCTTTTGAACCTAATTATACAGCTGAAACTAAAATTTCGAGCTTTTTACTCGGTTGAAATTCAAACGGGTTCACTAGAAAGCCTATATAGACATGCACGCCCTAAACCCTAAAAAACGATCAAAAATGATATTAAATCAAATTTTTTTGGGGAAAAAAGTTAATTATGGCCTTTTGAACCTAATTATACAGCTTAAACTAAAATTTTGAGCTTTTTACTCGGTTAAAATTCGAACGGGTTCACTAGAAAGCCTATTTAGACATGCACGCTCTAAATCCTAAAAAACGATCGAATATGATATTAAATCAAATTTTTTGGGTACAAAAAGTTAATTATGGTTTTTTGAACCTAATTATACAGCTTAAACTAAAATTTTGAGCTTTTTACTCGGTTAAAATTCGAACGCGTTCACGACAAAGCCTATTTAGACATGCAGGCTCTAAACCCTAAAAAACGATCGAAAATGATATTAAATCAAATTTTTTGGGTTCAAAAAGTTAATTATGGTCTTTTGAACGTAATTATACAGCTTAAACTAAAATTTCGAGCTTTTTACTCGGTTAAAATTCGAACGGGTTCACTACAAAGCCTATTTAGACATGCACGCTCTAAACCCTAAAAAACGATCGAAAATGATATTAAATCAAATTTTTTGGGTACAAAAAGTTAATTATGGTCTTTTGAACGTAATTATACAGCTTAAACTAAAATTTCGAGCTTTTTACTCGGTTAAAATTCAAACGGGTTCACTAGAAAGCCTATATAGACATGCACGCTCTAAACCCTAAAAAACGATCGAAAATGATATTAAATTAAATTTTTTGGGTACAAAAAGTTCATTATGGTCTTTTGAAACTAATTATAAAGCTTAAAATAAATTTTGAGCTTTTTACTCGGTTAAAATTTGAACGGGTTCACTAGAAAGCCTATTTAGACATGCAGGCTCTAAACCCTAAAAAACGATCGAAAATGATATTAAATCAAATTTTTTGGGTACAAAAAGTTAATTATAGTCTTTTGAACCTAATTATACAGCTTAAACTAAAATTTCGAGCTTTTTACTCGGTTAAAATTCGAACGGGTTCACTAGAAAGCCTATTTAGACATGCAGGCTCTAAACCCAAAAAAACGATCGAAAATGATATTAAATTAAATTTTTTGGGTACAAAAAGTTAATTATGGTCTTTTGAAACTAATTATAAAGCTTAAAATAAATTTTGAGCTTTTTACTCGGTTAAAATTCGAACGGGTTCACTAGAAAGCCTATTTAGACATGCAGGCGCTAAACCATAAAAAACGATCGAAAATGATATTAAATCAAATTTTTTGGGTACAAAAAGTTAATTATGGTCTTTTGAACCTAATTATATAGCTTAAACTAAAATTTCGATCTTTTTACTCGGTTAAAATTCGAACGGGTTCACTAGAAAGCCTATTTAGACATGCAGGCTCTAAACCCAAAAAAACGATCGAAAATGATATTAAATCAAATTTTTTGGGTACAAAGAGTTAATTATGGTCTTTTGAACCTAATTATACAGCTGAAACTAAAATTTCGAGCTTTTTACTCGGTTGAAATTCAAACGGGTTCACTAGAAAGCCTATATAGACATGCACGCTCTAAACCCTAAAAAACGATCAAAAATGATATTAAATCAAATTTTTTTGGGGAAAAAAGTTAATTATGGCCTTTTGAACCTAATTATACAGCTTAAACTAAAATTTTGAGCTTTTTACTCGGTTAAAATTCGAACGGGTTCACTAGAAAGCCTATTTAGACATGCACGCTCTAAATCCTAAAAAACGATCGAATATGATATTAAATCAAATTTTTTGGGTACAAAAAGTTAATTATGGTTTTTTGAACCTAATTATACAGCTTAAACTAAAATTTTGAGCTTTTTACTCGGTTAAAATTCGAACGCGTTCACGACAAAGCCTATTTAGACATGCAGGCTCTAAACCCTAAAAAACGATCGAAAATGATATTAAATCAAATTTTTTGGGTTCAAAAAGTTAATTATGGTCTTTTGAACGTAATTATACAGCTTAAACTAAAATTTCGAGCTTTTTACTCGGTTAAAATTCGAACGGGTTCACTAGAAAGCCTATTTAGACATGCAGGCTCTAAACCCAAAAAAACGATCGAAAATGATATTAAATCAAATTTTTTGGGTACAAAGAGTTAATTATGGTCTTTTGAACCTAATTATACAGCTGAAACTAAAATTTCGAGCTTTTTACTCGGTTGAAATTCAAACGGGTTCACTAGAAAGCCTATATAGACATGCACGCTCTAAACCCTAAAAAACGATCAAAAATGATATTAAATCAAATTTTTTTGGGGAAAAAAGTTAATTATGGCCTTTTGAACCTAATTATACAGCTTAAACTAAAATTTTGAGCTTTTTACTCGGTTAAAATTCGAACGGGTTCACTAGAAAGCCTATTTAGGCATGCACGCTCTAAATCCTAAAAAACGATCGAATATGATATTAAATCAAATTTTTTGGGTACAAAAAGTTAATTATGGTTTTTTGAACCTAATTATACAGCTTAAACTAAAATTTTGAGCTTTTTACTCGGTTAAAATTCGAACGCGTTCACGACAAAGCCTATTTAGACATGCAGGCTCTAAACCCTAAAAAACGATCGAAAATGATATTAAATCAAATTTTTTGGGTTCAAAAAGTTAATTATGGTCTTTTGAACGTAATTATACAGCTTAAACTAAAATTTCGAGCTTTTTACTCGGTTAAAATTCGAACGGGTTCACTACAAAGCCTATTTAGACATGCACGCTCTAAACCCTAAAAAACGATCGAAAATGATATTAAATCAAATTTTTTGGGTACAAAAAGTTAATTATGGTCTTTTGAACGTAATTATACAGCTTAAACTAAAATTTCGAGCTTTTTACTCGGTTAAAATTCAAACGGGTTCACTAGAAAGCCTATATAGACATGCACGCTCTAAACCCTAAAAAACGATCGAAAATGATATTAAATTAAATTTTTTGGGTACAAAAAGTTCATTATGGTCTTTTGAAACTAATTATAAAGCTTAAAATAAATTTTGAGCTTTTTACTCGGTTAAAATTTGAACGGGTTCACTAGAAAGCCTATTTAGACATGCAGGCTCTAAACCCTAAAAAACGATCGAAAATGATATTAAATCAAATTTTTTGGGTACAAAAAGTTAATTATAGTCTTTTGAACCTAATTATACAGCTTAAACTAAAATTTCGAGCTTTTTACTCGGTTAAAATTCGAACGGGTTCACTAGAAAGCCTATTTAGACATGCAGGCTTTAAACCCAAAAAAACGATCGAAAATGATATTAAATCAAATTTTTTGGGTACAAAAAGTTAATTATGGTCTTTTGAACCTAATTATACAGCTTAAACTAAAATTTCGAGCTTTTTACTCGGTTGAAATTCAAACGGGTTCATTAGAAAGCCTATATAGACATGCACGCTCTAAACCCTAAAAAACGATCAAAAATGATATTAAATCAAATTTTTTTGGGGAAAAAAGTTAATTATGGTCTTTTGAACCAAATTATACAGCTGAAACTAAAATTTTGAGCTTTTTACTCGGTTAAAATTCGAACGGGTTCACTAGAAAGCCTATTTAGACATGCAGGCTCTAAACCATAAAAAACGATCGAAAATGATATTAAATTAAATTTTTTGGGTACAAAAAGTTAATTATGGTCTTTTGAAACTAATTATAAAGCTTAAACTAAAATTTTGAGCTTTTTACTCGGTTAAAATTCGAACGGGTTCACTAGAAAGCCTATATAGACATGCACGCTCTAAACCCTAAAAAACGATCAAAAATGATATTAAATCAAATTTTTTTGGGGAAAAAAGTTAATTATGGTCTTTTGAACCAAATTATACAGCTGAAACTAAAATTTTGAGCTTTTTACTCGGTTAAAATTCGAACGGGTTCACTAGAAAGCCTATTTAGACATGCAGGCTCTAAACCATAAAAAACGATCGAAAATGATATTAAATTAAATTTTTTGGGTACAAAAAGTTAATTATGGTCTTTTGAAACTAATTATAAAGCTTAAACTAAAATTTTGAGCTTTTTACTCGGTTAAAATTCGAACGGGTACACTAGAAAGCCTATTTAGACATGCACGCTCTAAACCCTAAAAAACGATCGAAAATGATATTAAATCAAATTTTTTGGGTACAAAAAGTTATTTATGGTCTTTTGAACCTAATTATACAGCTTAAACTAAAATTTCGAGGTTTTTACTCGGTTAAAATTCGAACGGGTTCACTAGAAAGCCTATTTAGACATGCAGGCTCTAAACCCAAAAAAACGATCGAAAATAATATTAAATCAAATTTTTTGGGTACAAAAAGTTAATTATGGTCTTTTGAACCTAATTATACAGCTTAAACTAAAATTTCGAGCTTTTCACTCGGTTAAAATTCAAACGGGTTCACTAGAAAGCCTATATAGACATGCACACTCTAAACCCTAAAAAACGATCAAAAATGATATTAAATCAAATTTTTTGGGTACAAAAAGTTAATTATGGTCTTTTGAACCTAATTATACAGCTGAAACTAAAATTTTGAGCTTTTTATTCGATTAAAATTCGAACGGGTTCACTAGAAAGTCTATTTAGACATGCAGGCTCTAAACCATAAAAAACGATCGAAAATGATATTAAATTAAATTTTTTGGGTACAAAAAGTTAATTATGGTCTTTTGAAACTAATTATAAAGCTTAAACTAAAATTTTGAGCTTTTTACTCGGTTAAAATTCGAACGGGTTCACTAGAAAGCCTATTTAGACATGCACGCTCTAAACCCTAAAAAACGATCGAAAATGATATTAAATCAAATTTTTTGGGTACAAAAAGTTATTTATGGTCTTTTGAACCTAATTATACAGCTTAAACTAAAATTTCGAGCTTTTTACTCGGTTAAAATTCGAACGGGTTCACTAGAAAGCCTATTTAGACATGCAGGCTCTAAACCCAAAAAAACGATCGAAAATACTATTAAATCAAATTTTTGGGGTACAAAAAGTTAATTATGGTCTTTTGAACCTAATTATACAGCTTAAACTAAAATTTCGAGCTTTTCACTCGGTTAAAATTCAAACGGGTTCACTAGAAAGCCTATATAGACATGCACGCTCTAAACCCTAAAAAACGATCAAAAATGATATTAAATCAAATTTTTTGGGTACAAAAAGTTAATTATGGTCTTTTGAACCTAATTATACAGCTGAAACTAAAATTTTGAGCTTTTTACTCGGTTAAAATTCGAACGGGTTCACTAGAAAGCCTATTTAGACATGCAGGCTCTAAACCATAAAAAACGATCGAAAATGATATTAAATTAAATTTTTTGGGTACAAAAAGTTAATTATGGTCTTTTGAAACTAATTATAAAGCTTAAACTAAAATTTTGAGGTTTTTACTCGGTTAAAATTCGAACGGGTTCACGACAAAGCCTATTTAGACATGCAGGCTCTAAACCCTAAAAAACGATCGAAAATGATATTAAATCAAATTTTTTGGGTACAAAAAGTTAATTATGGTCTTTTGAACCTAATTATACAGCTTAAACTAAAATTTTGAGCTTTTTACTCGGTTAAAATTCGAACGGGTTCACTAGAAAGCCTATTTAGACATGCACGCTCTAAACCCTAAAAAACGATCGAAAATGATATTAAATCAAATTTTTTGGGTACAAAAAGTTAATTATGGTCTTTTGAACGTAATTATACAGCTTAAACTAAAATTTCGAGCTTTTTACTCGGTTAAAATTCAAACGGGTTCACTAGAAAGCCTATATAGACATGCACGCTCTAAACCCTAAAAAACGATCGAAAATGATATTAAATTAAATTTTTTGGGTACAAAAAGTTAATTATGGTCTTTTGAAACTAATTATAAAGCTTAAAATAAATTTTGAGCTTTTTACTCGGTTAAAATTCGAACGGGTTCACTAGAAAGCCTATTTAGACATGCAGGCTCTAAAGCATAAAAAACGATCGAAAATGATATTAAATCAAATTTTTTGGGTACAAAAAGTTAATTATGGTCTTTTGAACCTAATTATATAGCTTAAACTAAAATTTCGATCTTTTTACTCGGTTAAAATTCGAACGGGTTTACTAGAAAGCCTATTTAGACATGCAGGCTCTAAACCCAAAAAAACGATCGAAAATACTATTAAATCAAATTTTTTGGGTACAAAAAGTTAATTATGGTCTTTTGAACCTAATTATACAGCTTAAACTAAAATTTCGAGCTTTTCACTCGGTTAAAATTCAAACGGGTTCACTAGAAAGCCTATATAGACATGCACGCTCTAAACCCTAAAAAACGATCAAAAATGATATTAAATCAAATTTTTTGGGTACAAAAAGTTAATTATGGTCTTTTGAACCTAATTATACAGCTGAAACTAAAATTTTGAGCTTTTTACTCGGTTAAAATTCGAACGGGTTCACTAGAAAGCCTATTTAGACATGCAGGCTCTAAACCATAAAAAACGATCGAAAATGATATTAAATTAAATTTTTTGGGTACAAAAAGTTAATTATGGTCTTTTGAAACTAATTATAAAGCTTAAACTAAAATTTTGAGCTTTTTACTCGGTTAAAATTCGAACGGGTTCACGACAAAGCCTATTTAGACATGCAGGCTCTAAACCCTAAAAAACGATCGAAAATGATATTAAATCAAATTTTTTGGGTACAAAAAGTTAATTATGGTCTTTTGAACCTAATTATACAGCTTAAACTAAAATTTTGAGATTTTTACTCGGTTAAAATTCGAACGGGTTCACTAGAAAGCCTATTTAGACATGCACGCTCTAAACCCTAAAAAACGATCGAAAATGATATTAAATCAAATTTTTTGGGTACAAAAAGTTAATTATGGTCTTTTGAACGTAATTATACAGCTTAAACTAAAATTTCGAGCTTTTTACTCGGTTAAAATTCAAACGGGTTCACTAGAAAGCCTATATAGACATGCACGCTCTAAACCCTAAAAAACGATCGAAAATGATATTAAATTAAATTTTTTGGGTACAAAAAGTTAATTATGGTCTTTTGAAACTAATTATAAAGCTTAAAATAAATTTTGAGCTTTTTACTCGGTTAAAATTCGAACGGGTTCACTAGAAAGCCTATTTAGACATGCAGGCTCTAAACCATAAAAAACGATCGAAAATGATATTAAATCAAATTTTTTGGGTACAAAAAGTTAATTATGGTCTTTTGAACCTAATTATCTAGCTTAAACTAAAATTTCGATCTTTTTACTCGGTTAAAATTCGAACGGGTTCACTAGAAAGCCTATTTAGACATGCAGGCTCTAAACCCAAAAAAACGATCGAAAATGATATTAAATCAAATTTTTTGGGTACAAAAAGTTAATTATGGTCTTTTGAACCTAATTATACAGCTGAAACTAAAATTTCGAGCTTTTTACTCGGTTGAAATTCAAACGGGTTCACTAGAAAGCCTATATAGACATGCACGCTCTAAACCCTAAAAAACGATCAAAAATGATATTAAATCAAATTTTTTTGGGGAAAAATGTTAATTATGGCCTTTTGAACCTAATTATACAGCTTAAACTAAAATTTTGAGCTTTTTACTCGGTTAAAATTTGAACGGGTTCACTAGAAAGCCTATTTAGACATGCAGGCTCTAAACCCTAAAAAACGATCGAAAATGATATTAAATCAAATTTTTTGGGTACAAAAAGTTAATTATAGTCTTTTGAACCTAATTATACAGCTTAAACTAAAATTTCGAGCTTTTTACTCGGTTAAAATTCGAACGGGTTCACTAGAAAGCCTATTTAGACATGCAGGCTTTAAACCCAAAAAAACGATCGAAAATGATATTAAATCAAATTTTTTGGGTACAAAAAGTTAATTATGGTCTTTTGAACCTAATTATACAGCTTAAACTAAAATTTCGAGCTTTTTACTCGGTTGAAATTCAAACGGGTTCATTAGAAAGCCTATATAGACATGCACGCTCTAAACCCTAAAAAACGATCAAAAATGATATTAAATCAAATTTTTTTGGGGAAAAAAGTTAATTATGGTCTTTTGAACCAAATTATACAGCTGAAACTAAAATTTTGAGCTTTTTACTCGGTTAAAATTCGAACGGGTTCACTAGAAAGCCTATTTAGACATGCAGGCTCTAAACCATAAAAAACGATCGAAAATGATATTAAATTAAATTTTTTGGGTACAAAAAGTTAATTATGGTCTTTTGAAACTAATTATAAAGCTTAAACTAAAATTTTGAGCTTTTTACTCGGTTAAAATTCGAACGGGTTCACTAGAAAGCCTATATAGACATGCACGCTCTAAACCCTAAAAAACGATCAAAAATGATATTAAATCAAATTTTTTTGGGGAAAAAAGTTAATTATGGTCTTTTGAACCAAATTATACAGCTGAAACTAAAATTTTGAGCTTTTTACTCGGTTAAAATTCGAACGGGTTCACTAGAAAGCCTATTTAGACATGCAGGCTCTAAACCATAAAAAACGATCGAAAATGATATTAAATTAAATTTTTTGGGTACAAAAAGTTAATTATGGTCTTTTGAAACTAATTATAAAGCTTAAACTAAAATTTTGAGCTTTTTACTCGGTTAAAATTCGAACGGGTACACTAGAAAGCCTATTTAGACATGCACGCTCTAAACCCTAAAAAACGATCGAAAATGATATTAAATCAAATTTTTTGGGTACAAAAAGTTATTTATGGTCTTTTGAACCTAATTATACAGCTTAAACTAAAATTTCGAGGTTTTTACTCGGTTAAAATTCGAACGGGTTCACTAGAAAGCCTATTTAGACATGCAGGCTCTAAACCCAAAAAAACGATCGAAAATAATATTAAATCAAATTTTTTGGGTACAAAAAGTTAATTATGGTCTTTTGAACCTAATTATACAGCTTAAACTAAAATTTCGAGCTTTTCACTCGGTTAAAATTCAAACGGGTTCACTAGAAAGCCTATATAGACATGCACACTCTAAACCCTAAAAAACGATCAAAAATGATATTAAATCAAATTTTTTGGGTACAAAAAGTTAATTATGGTCTTTTGAACCTAATTATACAGCTGAAACTAAAATTTTGAGCTTTTTATTCGATTAAAATTCGAACGGGTTCACTAGAAAGTCTATTTAGACATGCAGGCTCTAAACCATAAAAAACGATCGAAAATGATATTAAATTAAATTTTTTGGGTACAAAAAGTTAATTATGGTCTTTTGAAACTAATTATAAAGCTTAAACTAAAATTTTGAGCTTTTTACTCGGTTAAAATTCGAACGGGTTCACTAGAAAGCCTATTTAGACATGCACGCTCTAAACCCTAAAAAACGATCGAAAATGATATTAAATCAAATTTTTTGGGTACAAAAAGTTATTTATGGTCTTTTGAACCTAATTATACAGCTTAAACTAAAATTTCGAGCTTTTTACTCGGTTAAAATTCGAACGGGTTCACTAGAAAGCCTATTTAGACATGCAGGCTCTAAACCCAAAAAAACGATCGAAAATACTATTAAATCAAATTTTTGGGGTACAAAAAGTTAATTATGGTCTTTTGAACCTAATTATACAGCTTAAACTAAAATTTCGAGCTTTTCACTCGGTTAAAATTCAAACGGGTTCACTAGAAAGCCTATATAGACATGCACGCTCTAAACCCTAAAAAACGATCAAAAATGATATTAAATCAAATTTTTTGGGTACAAAAAGTTAATTATGGTCTTTTGAACCTAATTATACAGCTGAAACTAAAATTTTGAGCTTTTTACTCGGTTAAAATTCGAACGGGTTCACTAGAAAGCCTATTTAGACATGCAGGCTCTAAACCATAAAAAACGATCGAAAATGATATTAAATTAAATTTTTTGGGTACAAAAAGTTAATTATGGTCTTTTGAAACTAATTATAAAGCTTAAACTAAAATTTTGAGCTTTTTACTCGGTTAAAATTCGAACGGGTTCACGACAAAGCCTATTTAGACATGCAGGCTCTAAACCCTAAAAAACGATCGAAAATGATATTAAATCAAATTTTTTGGGTACAAAAAGTTAATTATGGTCTTTTGAACCTAATTATACAGCTTAAACTAAAATTTTGAGCTTTTTACTCGGTTAAAATTCGAACGGGTTCACTAGAAAGCCTATTTAGACATGCACGCTCTAAACCCTAAAAAACGATCGAAAATGATATTAAATCAAATTTTTTGGGTACAAAAAGTTAATTATGGTCTTTTGAACGTAATTATACAGCTTAAACTAAAATTTCGAGCTTTTTACTCGGTTAAAATTCAAACGGGTTCACTAGAAAGCCTATATAGACATGCACGCTCTAAACCCTAAAAAACGATCGAAAATGATATTAAATTAAATTTTTTGGGTACAAAAAGTTAATTATGGTCTTTTGAAACTAATTATAAAGCTTAAAATAAATTTTGAGCTTTTTACTCGGTTAAAATTCGAACGGGTTCACTAGAAAGCCTATTTAGACATGCAGGCTCTAAAGCATAAAAAACGATCGAAAATGATATTAAATCAAATTTTTTGGGTACAAAAAGTTAATTATGGTCTTTTGAACCTAATTATATAGCTTAAACTAAAATTTCGATCTTTTTACTCGGTTAAAATTCGAACGGGTTCACTAGAAATCCTATTTAGACATGCAGGCTCTAAACCCAAAAAAACGATCGAAAATACTATTAAATCAAATTTTTTGGGTACAAAAAGTTAATTATGGTCTTTTGAACCTAATTATACAGCTTAAACTAAAATTTCGAGCTTTTCACTCGGTTAAAATTCAAACGGGTTCACTAGAAAGCCTATATAGACATGCACGCTCTAAACCCTAAAAAACGATCAAAAATGATATTAAATCAAATTTTTTGGGTACAAAAAGTTAATTATGGTCTTTTGAACCTAATTATACAGCTGAAACTAAAATTTTGAGCTTTTTACTCGGTTAAAATTCGAACGGGTTCACTAGAAAGCCTATTTAGACATGCAGGCTCTAAACCATAAAAAACGATCGAAAATGATATTAAATTAAATTTTTTGGGTACAAAAAGTTAATTATGGTCTTTTGAAACTAATTATAAAGCTTAAACTAAAATTTTGAGCTTTTTACTCGGTTAAAATTCGAACGGGTTCACGACAAAGCCTATTTAGACATGCAGGCTCTAAACCCTAAAAAACGATCGAAAATGATATTAAATCAAATTTTTTGGGTACAAAAAGTTAATTATGGTCTTTTGAACCTAATTATACAGCTTAAACTAAAATTTTGAGATTTTTACTCGGTTAAAATTCGAACGGGTTCACTAGAAAGCCTATTTAGACATGCACGCTCTAAACCCTAAAAAACGATCGAAAATGATATTAAATCAAATTTTTTGGGTACAAAAAGTTAATTATGGTCTTTTGAACGTAATTATACAGCTTAAACTAAAATTTCGAGCTTTTTACTCGGTTAAAATTCAAACGGGTTCACTAGAAAGCCTATATAGAGATGCACGCTCTAAACCCTAAAAAACGATCGAAAATGATATTAAATTAAATTTTTTGGGTACAAAAAGTTAATTATGGTCTTTTGAAACTAATTATAAAGCTTAAAATAAATTTTGAGCTTTTTACTCGGTTAAAATTCGAACGGGTTCACTAGAAAGCCTATTTAGACATGCAGGCTCTAAACCATAAAAAACGATCGAAAATGATATTAAATCAAATTTTTTGGGTACAAAAAGTTAATTATGGTCTTTTGAACCTAATTATATAGCTTAAACTAAAATTTCGATCTTTTTACTCGGTTAAAATTCGAACGGGTTCACTAGAAAGCCTATTTAGACATGCAGGCTCTAAACCCAAAAAAACGATCGAAAATGATATTAAATCAAATTTTTTGGGTACAAAAAGTTAATTATGGTCTTTTGAACCTAATTATACAGCTGAAACTAAAATTTCGAGCTTTTTACTCGGTTGAAATTCAAACGGGTTCACTAGAAAGCCTATATAGACATGCACGCTCTAAACCCTAAAAAACGATCAAAAATGATATTAAATCAAATTTTTTTGGGGAAAAAAGTTAATTATGGCCTTTTGAACCTAATTATACAGCTTAAACTAAAATTTTGAGCTTTTTACTCGGTTAAAATTCGAACGGGTTCACTAGAAAGCCTATTTAGACATGCACGCTCTAAACCCTAAAAAACGATCGAAAATGATATTAAATCAAATTTTTTGGGTACAAAAAGTTAATTATGGTCTTTTGAACGTAATTATACAGCTTAAACTAAAATTTCGAGCTTTTTACTCGGTTAAAATTCAAACGGGTTCACTAGAAAGCCTATATAGACATGCACGCTCTAAACCCTAAAAAACGATCGAAAATGATATTAAATTAAATTTTTTGGGTACAAAAAGTTAATTATGGTCTTTTGAAACTAATTATAAAGCTTAAAATAAATTTTGAGCTTTTTACTCGGTTAAAATTCGAACGGGTTCACTAGAAAGCCTATTTAGACATGCAGGCGCTAAACCATAAAAAACGATCGAAAATGATATTAAATTAAATTTTTTGGGTACAAAAAGTTAATTATGGTCTTTTGAACCTAATTATATAGCTTAAACTAAAATT
Source organism: Abelmoschus esculentus (assembly GCA_035048815.1). Lineage (NCBI taxonomy): Eukaryota > Viridiplantae > Streptophyta > Magnoliopsida > Malvales > Malvaceae > Abelmoschus > Abelmoschus esculentus. The sequence continues at coordinate 47,882 of JAUCBN010000061.1, read as the reverse complement.
TCGATCTTTTTACTCGGTTAAAATTCGAACGGGTTCACTAGAAAGCCTATTTAGACATGCAGGCTCTAAACCCAAAAAAACGATCGAAAATGATATTAAATCAAATTTTTTGGGTACAAAAAGTTAATTATGGTCTTTTGAACCTAATTATACAGCTGAAACTAAAATTTCGAGCTTTTTACTCGGTTGAAATTCAAACGGGTTCACTAGAAAGCCTATATAGACATGCACGCTCTAAACCCTAAAAAACGATCAAAAATGATATTAAATCAAATTTTTTTGGGGAAAAAAGTTAATTATGGCCTTTTGAACCTAATTATACAGCTTAAACTAAAATTTTGAGCTTTTTACTCGGTTAAAATTCGAACGGGTTCACTAGAAAGCCTATTTAGACATGCACGCTCTAAATCCTAAAAAACGATCGAATATGATATTAAATCAAATTTTTTGGGTACAAAAAGTTAATTATGGTCTTTTGAACCTAATTATACAGCTTAAACTAAAATTTTGAGCTTTTTACTCGGTTAAAATTCGAACGCGTTCACGACAAAGCCTATTTAGACATGCAGGCTCTAAACCCTAAAAAACGATCGAAAATGATATTAAATCAAATTTTTTGGGTTCAAAAAGTTAATTATGGTCTTTTGAACCTAATTATACAGCTTAAACTAAAATTTTGAGCTTTTTACTCGGTTAAAATTCGAACGGGTTCACTAGAAAGCCTATTTAGACATGCACGCTCTAAACCCTAAAAAACGATCGAAAATGATATTAAATCAAATTTTTTGGGTACAAAAAGTTAATTATGGTCTTTTGAACGTAATTATACAGCTTAAACTAAAATTTCGAGCTTTTTACTCGGTTAAAATTCAAACGGGTTCACTAGAAAGCCTATATAGACATGCACGCTCTAAACCCTAAAAAACGATCGAAAATGATATTAAATTAAATTTTTTGGGTACAAAAAGTTCATTATGGTCTTTTGAAACTAATTATAAAGCTTAAAATAAATTTTGAGCTTTTTACTCGGTTAAAATTTGAACGGGTTCACTAGAAAGCCTATTTAGACATGCAGGCTCTAAACCCTAAAAAACGATCGAAAATGATATTAAATCAAATTTTTTGGGTACAAAAAGTTAATTATAGTCTTTTGAACCTAATTATACAGCTTAAACTAAAATTTCGAGCTTTTTACTCGGTAAAAATTCGAACGGGTTCACTAGAAAGCTTATTTAGACATGCAGGCTTTAAACCCAAAAAAACGATCGAAAATGATATTAAATCAAATTTTTTGGGTACAAAAAGTTAATTATGGTCTTTTGAACCTAATTATACAGCTTAAACTAAAATTTCGAGCTTTTTACTCGGTTGAAATTCAAACGGGTTCACTAGAAAGCCTATATAGACATGCACGCTCTAAACCCTAAAAAACGATCAAAAATGATATTAAATCAAATTTTTTTGGGGAAAAAAGTTAATTATGGTCTTTTGAACCAAATTATACAGCTGAAACTAAAATTTTGAGCTTTTTACTCGGTTAAAATTCGAACGGGTTCACTAGAAAGCCTATTTAGACATGCAGGCTCTAAACCATAAAAAACGATCGAAAATGATATTAAATTAAATTTTTTGGGTACAAAAAGTTAATTATGGTCTTTTGAAACTAATTATAAAGCTTAAACTAAAATTTTGAGCTTTTTACTCGGTTAAAATTCGAACGGGTTCACTAGAAAGCCTATATAGACATGCACGCTCTAAACCCTAAAAAACGATCAAAAATGATATTAAATCAAATTTTTTTGGGGAAAAAAGTTAATTATGGTCTTTTGAACCAAATTATACAGCTGAAACTAAAATTTTGAGCTTTTTACTCGGTTAAAATTCGAACGGGTTCACTAGAAAGCCTATTTAGACATGCAGGCTCTAAACCATAAAAAACGATCGAAAATGATATTAAATTAAATTTTTTGGGTACAAAAAGTTAATTATGGTCTTTTGAAACTAATTATAAAGCTTAAACTAAAATTTTGAGCTTTTTACTCGGTTAAAATTCGAACGGGTACACTAGAAAGCCTATTTAGACATGCACGCTCTAAACCCTAAAAAACGATCGAAAATGATATTAAATCAAATTTTTTGGGTACAAAAAGTTATTTATGGTCTTTTGAACCTAATTATACAGCTTAAACTAAAATTTCGAGCTTTTTACTCGGTTAAAATTCGAACGGGTTCACTAGAAAGCCTATTTAGACATGCAGGCTCTAAACCCAAAAAAACGATCGAAAATAATATTAAATCAAATTTTTTGGGTACAAAAAGTTAATTATGGTCTTTTGAACCTAATTATACAGCTTAAACTAAAATTTCGAGCTTTTCACTCGGTTAAAATTCAAACGGGTTCACTAGAAAGCCTATATAGACATGCACACTCTAAACCCTAAAAAACGATCAAAAATGATATTAAATCAAATTTTTTGGGTACAAAAAGTTAATTATGGTCTTTTGAACCTAATTATACAGCTGAAACTAAAATTTTGAGCTTTTTAGTCGGTTAAAATTCGAACGGGTTCACTAGAAAGTCTATTTAGACATGCAGGCTCTAAACCATAAAAAACGATCGAAAATGATATTAAATTAAATTTTTTGGGTACAAAAAGTTAATTATGGTCTTTTGAACCTAATTATACAGCTTAAACTAAAATTTCGAGCTTTTTACTCGGTTAAAATTCGAACGGGTTCACTAGAAAGCCTATTTAGACATGCAGGCTCTAAACCCAAAAAAACGATCGAAAATAATATTAAATCAAATTTTTTGGGTACAAAAAGTTAATTATGGTCTTTTGAACCTAATTATACAGCTTAAACTAAAATTTCGAGCTTTTCACTCGGTTAAAATTCAAACGGGTTCACAAGAAAGCCTATATAGACATGCACACTCTAAACCCTAAAAAACGATCAAAAATGATATTAAATCAAATTTTTTGGGTACAAAAAGTTAATTATGGTCTTTTGAACCTAATTATACAGCTTAAACTAAAATTTCGAGCTTTTCACTCGGTTAAAATTCAAACGGGTTCACTAGAAAGCCTATATAGACATGCACACTCTAAACCCTAAAAAACGATCAAAAATGATATTAAATCAAATTTTTTGGGTACAAAAAGTTAATTATGGTCTTTTGAACCTAATTATACAGCTGAAACTAAAATTTTGAGCTTTTTAGTCGGTTAAAATTCGAACGGGTTCACTAGAAAGTCTATTTAGACATGCAGGCTCTAAACCATAAAAAACGATCGAAAATGATATTAAATTAAATTTTTTGGGTACAAAAAGTTAATTATGGTCTTTTGAACCTAATTATACAGCTTAAACTAAAATTTCGATCTTTTTACTCGGTTAAAATTCGAACGGGTTCACTAGAAAGCCTATTTAGACATGCAGGCTCTAAACCCAAAAAAACGATCGAAAATGATATTAAATCAAATTTTTTGGGTACAAAAAGTTAATTATGGTCTTTTGAACCTAATTATACAGCTGAAACTAAAATTTCGAGCTTTTTACTCGGTTGAAATTCAAACGGGTTCACTAGAAAGCCTATATAGACATGCACGCTCTAAACCCTAAAAAACGATCAAAAATGATATTAAATCAAATTTTTTTGGGGAAAAAAGTTAATTATGGCCTTTTGAACCTAATTATACAGCTTAAACTAAAATTTTGAGCTTTTTACTCGGTTAAAATTCGAACGGGTTCACTAGAAAGCCTATTTAGACATGCACGCTCTAAACCCTAAAAAACGATCGAAAATGATATTAAATCAAATTTTTTGGGTACAAAAAGTTAATTATGGTCTTTTGAACGTAATTATACAGCTTAAACTAAAATTTCGAGCTTTTTACTCGGTTAAAATTCAAACGGGTTCACTAGAAAGCCTATATAGACATGCACGCTCTAAACCCTAAAAAACGATCGAAAATGATATTAAATTAAATTTTTTGGGTACAAAAAGTTAATTATGGTCTTTTGAAACTAATTATAAAGCTTAAAATAAATTTTGAGCTTTTTACTCGGTTAAAATTCGAACGGGTTCACTAGAAAGCCTATTTAGACATGCAGGCGCTAAACCATAAAAAACGATCGAAAATGATATTAAATTAAATTTTTTGGGTACAAAAAGTTAATTATGGTCTTTTGAACCTAATTATATAGCTTAAACTAAAATTTCGATCTTTTTACTCGGTTAAAATTCGAACGGGTTCACTAGAAAGCCTATTTAGACATGCAGGCTCTAAACCCAAAAAAACGATCGAAAATGATATTAAATCAAATTTTTTGGGTACAAAAAGTTAATTATGGTCTTTTGAACCTAATTATACAGCTGAAACTAAAATTTCGAGCTTTTTACTCGGTTGAAATTCAAACGGGTTCACTAGAAAGCCTATATAGACATGCACGCTCTAAACCCTAAAAAACGATCAAAAATGATATTAAATCAAATTTTTTTGGGGAAAAAAGTTAATTATGGCCTTTTGAACCTAATTATACAGCTTAAACTAAAATTTTGAGCTTTTTACTCGGTTAAAATTCGAACGGGTTCACTAGAAAGCCTATTTAGACATGCACGCTCTAAATCCTAAAAAACGATCGAATATGATATTAAATCAAATTTTTTGGGTACAAAAAGTTAATTATGGTCTTTTGAACCTAATTATACAGCTTAAACTAAAATTTTGAGCTTTTTACTCGGTTAAAATTCGAACGCGTTCACGACAAAGCCTATTTAGACATGCACGCTCTAAACCCTAAAAAACGATCGAAAATGATATTAAATCAAATTTTTTGGGTACAAAAAGTTAATTATGGTCTTTTGAACGTAATTATACAGCTTAAACTAAAATTTCGAGCTTTTTACTCGGTTAAAATTCAAACGGGTTCACTAGAAAGCCTATATAGACATGCACGCTCTAAACCCTAAAAAACGATCGAAAATGATATTAAATTAAATTTTTTGGGTACAAAAAGTTAATTATGGTCTTTTGAAACTAATTATAAAGCTTAAAATAAATTTTGAGCTTTTTACTCGGTTAAAATTCGAACGGGTTCACTAGAAAGCCTATTTAGACATGCAGGCGCTAAACCATAAAAAACGATCGAAAATGATATTAAATTAAATTTTTTGGGTACAAAAAGTTAATTATGGTCTTTTGAACCTAATTATATAGCTTAAACTAAAATTTCGATCTTTTTACTCGGTTAAAATTCGAACGGGTTCACTAGAAAGCCTATTTAGACATGCAGGCTCTAAACCCAAAAAAACGATCGAAAATGATATTAAATCAAATTTTTTGGGTACAAAAAGTTAATTATGGTCTTTTGAACCTAATTATACAGCTGAAACTAAAATTTCGAGCTTTTTACTCGGTTGAAATTCAAACGGGTTCACTAGAAAGCCTATTTAGACATGCAGGCTCTAAACCCTAAAAAACGATCAAAAATGATATTAAATCAAATTTTTTGGGTACAAAAAGTTAATTATGGTCTTTTGAACCTAATTATACAGCTTAAACTAAAATTTCGAGCTTTTCACTCGGTTAAAATTCAAACGGGTTCACTAGAAAGCCTATATAGACATGCACACTCTAAACCCTAAAAAACGATCAAAAATGATATTAAATCAAATTTTTTGGGTACAAAAAGTTAATTATGGTCTTTTGAACCTAATTATACAGCTGAAACTAAAATTTTGAGCTTTTTAGTCGGTTAAAATTCGAACGGGTTCACTAGAAAGTCTATTTAGACATGCAGGCTCTAAACCATAAAAAACGATCGAAAATGATATTAAATTAAATTTTTTGGGTACAAAAAGTTAATTATGGTCTTTTGAACCTAATTATACAGCTGAAACTAAAATTTCGAGCTTTTTACTCGGTTGAAATTCAAACGGGTTCACTAGAAAGCCTATATAGACATGCACGCTCTAAACCCTAAAAAACGATCAAAAATGATATTAAATCAAATTTTTTTGGGGAAAAAAGTTAATTATGGCCTTTTGAACCTAATTATACAGCTTAAACTAAAATTTTGAGCTTTTTACTCGGTTAAAATTCGAACGGGTTCACTAGAAAGCCTATTTAGACATGCACGCTCTAAACCCTAAAAAACGATCGAAAATGATATTAAATCAAATTTTTTGGGTACAAAAAGTTAATTATGGTCTTTTGAACGTAATTATACAGCTTAAACTAAAATTTCGAGCTTTTTACTCGGTTAAAATTCAAACGGGTTCACTAGAAAGCCTATATAGACATGCACGCTCTAAACCCTAAAAAACGATCGAAAATGATATTAAATTAAATTTTTTGGGTACAAAAAGTTAATTATGGTCTTTTGAAACTAATTATAAAGCTTAAAATAAATTTTGAGCTTTTTACTCGGTTAAAATTCGAACGGGTTCACTAGAAAGCCTATTTAGACATGCAGGCGCTAAACCATAAAAAACGATCGAAAATGATATTAAATTAAATTTTTTGGGTACAAAAAGTTAATTATGGTCTTTTGAACCTAATTATATAGCTTAAACTAAAATTTCGATCTTTTTACTCGGTTAAAATTCGAACGGGTTCACTAGAAAGCCTATTTAGACATGCAGGCTCTAAACCCAAAAAAACGATCGAAAATGATATTAAATCAAATTTTTTGGGTACAAAAAGTTAATTATGGTCTTTTGAACCTAATTATACAGCTGAAACTAAAATTTCGAGCTTTTTACTCGGTTGAAATTCAAACGGGTTCACTAGAAAGCCTATATAGACATGCACGCTCTAAACCCTAAAAAACGATCAAAAATGATATTAAATCAAATTTTTTTGGGGAAAAAAGTTAATTATGGCCTTTTGAACCTAATTATACAGCTTAAACTAAAATTTTGAGCTTTTTACTCGGTTAAAATTCGAACGGGTTCACTAGAAAGCCTATTTAGACATGCACGCTCTAAATCCTAAAAAACGATCGAATATGATATTAAATCAAATTTTTTGGGTACAAAAAGTTAATTATGGTCTTTTGAACCTAATTATACAGCTTAAACTAAAATTTTGAGCTTTTTACTCGGTTAAAATTCGAACGCGTTCACGACAAAGCCTATTTAGACATGCAGGCTCTAAACCCTAAAAAACGATCGAAAATGATATTAAATCAAATTTTTTGGGTTCAAAAAGTTAATTATGGTCTTTTGAACCTAATTATACAGCTTAAACTAAAATTTTGAGCTTTTTACTCGGTTAAAATTCGAACGGGTTCACTAGAAAGCCTATTTAGACATGCACGCTCTAAACCCTAAAAAACGATCGAAAATGATATTAAATCAAATTTTTTGGGTACAAAAAGTTAATTATGGTCTTTTGAACGTAATTATACAGCTTAAACTAAAATTTCGAGCTTTTTACTCGGTTAAAATTCAAACGGGTTCACTAGAAAGCCTACATAGACATGCACGCTCTAAACCCTAAAAAACGATCGAAAATGATATTAAATTAAATTTTTTGGGTACAAAAAGTTCATTATGGTCTTTTGAAACTAATTATAAAGCTTAAAATAAATTTTGAGCTTTTTACTCGGTTAAAATTTGAACGGGTTCACTAGAAAGCCTATTTAGACATGCAGGCTCTAAACCCTAAAAAACGATCGAAAATGATATTAAATCAAATTTTTTGGGTACAAAAAGTTAATTATAGTCTTTTGAACCTAATTATACAGCTTAAACTAAAATTTCGAGCTTTTTACTCGGTAAAAATTCGAACGGGTTCACTAGAAAGCTTATTTAGACATGCAGGCTTTAAACCCAAAAAAACGATCGAAAATGATATTAAATCAAATTTTTTGGGTACAAAAAGTTAATTATGGTCTTTTGAACCTAATTATACAGCTTAAACTAAAATTTCGAGCTTTTTACTCGGTTGAAATTCAAACGGGTTCACTAGAAAGCCTATATAGACATGCACGCTCTAAACCCTAAAAAACGATCAAAAATGATATTAAATCAAATTTTTTTGGGGAAAAAAGTTAATTATGGTCTTTTGAACCAAATTATACAGCTGAAACTAAAATTTTGAGCTTTTTACTCGGTTAAAATTCGAACGGGTTCACTAGAAAGCCTATTTAGACATGCAGGCTCTAAACCATAAAAAACGATCGAAAATGATATTAAATTAAATTTTTTGGGTACAAAAAGTTAATTATGGTCTTTTGAAACTAATTATAAAGCTTAAACTAAAATTTTGAGCTTTTTACTCGGTTAAAATTCGAACGGGTTCACTAGAAAGCCTATATAGACATGCACGCTCTAAACCCTAAAAAACGATCAAAAATGATATTAAATCAAATTTTTTTGGGGAAAAAAGTTAATTATGGTCTTTTGAACCAAATTATACAGCTGAAACTAAAATTTTGAGCTTTTTACACGGTTAAAATTCGAACGGGTTCACTAGAAAGCCTATTTAGACATGCAGGCTCTAAACCATAAAAAACGATCGAAAATGATATTAAATTAAATTTTTTGGGTACAAAAAGTTAATTATGGTCTTTTGAAACTAATTATAAAGCTTAAACTAAAATTTTGAGCTTTTTACTCGGTTAAAATTCGAACGGGTACACTAGAAAGCCTATTTAGACATGCACGCTCTAAACCCTAAAAAACGATCGAAAATGATATTAAATCAAATTTTTTGGGTACAAAAAGTTATTTATGGTCTTTTGAACCTAATTATACAGCTTAAACTAAAATTTCGAGCTTTTTACTCGGTTAAAATTCGAACGGGTTCACTAGAAAGCCTATTTAGACATGCAGGCTCTAAACCCAAAAAAACGATCGAAAATAATATTAAATCAAATTTTTTGGGTACAAAAAGTTAATTATGGTCTTTTGAACCTAATTATACAGCTTAAACTAAAATTTCGAGCTTTTCACTCGGTTAAAATTCAAACGGGTTCACTAGAAAGCCTATATAGACATGCACACTCTAAACCCTAAAAAACGATCAAAAATGATATTAAATCAAATTTTTTGGGTACAAAAAGTTAATTATGGTCTTTTGAACCTAATTATACAGCTGAAACTAAAATTTTGAGCTTTTTAGTCGGTTAAAATTCGAACGGGTTCACTAGAAAGTCTATTTAGACATGCAGGCTCTAAACCATAAAAAACGATCGAAAATGATATTAAATTAAATTTTTTGGGTACAAAAAGTTAATTATGGTCTTTTGAACCTAATTATACAACTTAAACTAAAATTTCGAGCTTTTTACTCGGTTAAAATTCGAACGGGTTCACTAGAAAGCCTATTTAGACATGCAGGCTCTAAACCCAAAAAAACGATCGAAAATAATATTAAATCAAATTTTTTGGGTACAAAAAGTTAATTATGGTCTTTTGAACCTAATTATACAGCTTAAACTAAAATTTCGAGCTTTTCACTCGGTTAAAATTCAAACGGGTTCACAAGAAAGCCTATATAGACATGCACACTCTAAACCCTAAAAAACGATCAAAAATGATATTAAATCAAATTTTTTGGGTACAAAAAGTTAATTATGGTCTTTTGAACCTAATTATACAGCTTAAACTAAAATTTCGAGCTTTTCACTCGGTTAAAATTCAAACGGGTTCACTAGAAAGCCTATATAGACATGCACACTCTAAACCCTAAAAAACGATCAAAAATGATATTAAATCAAATTTTTTGGGTACAAAAAGTTAATTATGGTCTTTTGAACCTAATTATACAGCTGAAACTAAAATTTTGAGCTTTTTAGTCGGTTAAAATTCGAACGGGTTCACTAGAAAGTCTATTTAGACATGCAGGCTCTAAACCATAAAAAACGATCGAAAATGATATTAAATTAAATTTTTTGGGTACAAAAAGTTAATTATGGTCTTTTGAACCTAATTATACAGCTTAAACTAAAATTTCGATCTTTTTACTCGGTTAAAATTCGAACGGGTTCACTAGAAAGCCTATTTAGACATGCAGGCTCTAAACCCAAAAAAACGATCGAAAATGATATTAAATCAAATTTTTTGGGTACAAAAAGTTAATTATGGTCTTTTGAACCTAATTATACAGCTGAAACTAAAATTTCGAGCTTTTTACTCGGTTGAAATTCAAACGGGTTCACTAGAAAGCCTATATAGACATGCACGCTCTAAACCCTAAAAAACGATCAAAAATGATATTAAATCAAATTTTTTGGGTACAAAAAGTTAATTATGGTCTTTTGAACCTAATTATACAGCTGAAACTAAAATTTTGAGCTTTTTAGTCGGTTAAAATTCGAACGGGTTCACTAGAAAGTCTATTTAGACATGCAGGCTCTAAACCATAAAAAACGATCGAAAATGATATTAAATTAAATTTTTTGGGTACAAAAAGTTAATTATGGTCTTTTGAACCTAATTATACAGCTTAAACTAAAATTTCGATCTTTTTACTCGGTTAAAATTCGAACGGGTTCACTAGAAAGCCTATTTAGACATGCAGGCTCTAAACCCAAAAAAACGATCGAAAATGATATTAAATCAAATTTTTTGGGTACAAAAAGTTAATTATGGTCTTTTGAACCTAATTATACAGCTGAAACTAAAATTTCGAGCTTTTTACTCGGTTGAAATTCAAACGGGTTCACTAGAAAGCCTATATAGACATGCACGCTCTAAACCCTAAAAAACGATCAAAAATGATATTAAATCAAATTTTTTTGGGGAAAAAAGTTAATTATGGCCTTTTGAACCTAATTATACAGCTTAAACTAAAATTTTGAGCTTTTTACTCGGTTAAAATTCGAACGGGTTCACTAGAAAGCCTATTTAGACATGCACGCTCTAAATCCTAAAAAACGATCGAATATGATATTAAATCAAATTTTTTGGGTACAAAAAGTTAATTATGGTTTTTTGAACCTAATTATACAGCTTAAACTAAAATTTTGAGCTTTTTACTCGGTTAAAATTCGAACGCGTTCACGACAAAGCCTATTTAGACATGCAGGCTCTAAACCCTAAAAAACGATCGAAAATGATATTAAATGAAATTTTTTGGGTTCAAAAAGTTAATTATGGTCTTTTGAACCTAATTATACAGCTTAAACTAAAATTTTGAGCTTTTTACTCGGTTAAAATTCGAACGGGTTCACTAGAAAGCCTATTTAGACATGCACGCTCTAAACCCTAAAAAACGATCGAAAATGATATTAAATCAAATTTTTTGGGTACAAAAAGTTAATTATGGTCTTTTGAACGTAATTATACAGCTTAAACTAAAATTTCGAGCTTTTTACTCGGTTAAAATTCAAACGGGTTCACTAGAAAGCCTATATAGACATGCACGCTCTAAACCCTAAAAAACGATCGAAAATGATATTAAATTAAATTTTTTGGGTACAAAAAGTTCATTATGGTCTTTTGAAACTAATTATAAAGCTTAAAATAAATTTTGAGCTTTTTACTCGGTTAAAATTTGAACGGGTTCACTAGAAAGCCTATTTAGACATGCAGGCTCTAAACCCTAAAAAACGATCGAAAATGATATTAAATCAAATTTTTTGGGTACAAAAAGTTAATTATAGTCTTTTGAACCTAATTATACAGCTTAAACTAAAATTTCGAGCTTTTTACTCGGTAAAAATTCGAACGGGTTCACTAGAAAGCCTATTTAGACATGCAGGCTTTAAACCCAAAAAAACGATCGAAAATGATATTAAATCAAATTTTTTGGGTACAAAAAGTTAATTATGGTCTTTTGAACCTAATTATACAGCTTAAACTAAAATTTCGAGCTTTTTACTCGGTTGAAATTCAAACGGGTTCACTAGAAAGCCTATATAGACATGCACGCTCTAAACCCTAAAAAACGATCAAAAATGATATTAAATCAAATTTTTTTGGGGAAAAAAGTTAATTATGGTCTTTTGAACCAAATTATACAGCTGAAACTAAAATTTTGAGCTTTTTACTCGGTTAAAATTCGAACGGGTTCACTAGAAAGCCTATTTAGACATGCAGGCTCTAAACCATAAAAAACGATCGAAAATGATATTAAATTAAATTTTTTGGGTACAAAAAGTTAATTATGGTCTTTTGAAACTAATTATAAAGCTTAAACTAAAATTTTGAGCTTTTTACTCGGTTAAAATTCGAACGGGTTCACTAGAAAGCCTATATAGACATGCACGCTCTAAACCCTAAAAAACGATCAAAAATGATATTAAATCAAATTTTTTTGGGGAAAAAAGTTAATTATGGTCTTTTGAACCAAATTATACAGCTGAAACTAAAATTTTGAGCTTTTTACTCGGTTAAAATTCGAACGGGTTCACTAGAAAGCCTATTTAGACATGCAGGCTCTAAACCATAAAAAACGATCGAAAATGATATTAAATTAAATTTTTTGGGTACAAAAAGTTAATTATGGTCTTTTGAAACTAATTATAAAGCTTAAACTAAAATTTTGAGCTTTTTACTCGGTTAAAATTCGAACGGGTACACTAGAAAGCCTATTTAGACATGCACGCTCTAAACCCTAAAAAACGATCGAAAATGATATTAAATCAAATTTTTTGGGTACAAAAAGTTATTTATGGTCTTTTGAACCTAATTATACAGCTTAAACTAAAATTTCGAGCTTTTTACTCGGTTAAAATTCGAACGGGTTCACTAGAAAGCCTATTTAGACATGCAGGCTCTAAACCCAAAAAAACGATCGAAAATAATATTAAATCAAATTTTTTGGGTACAAAAAGTTAATTATGGTCTTTTGAACCTAATTATACAGCTTAAACTAAAATTTCGAGCTTTTCACTCGGTTAAAATTCAAACGGGTTCACTAGAAAGCCTATATAGACATGCACACTCTAAACCCTAAAAAACGATCAAAAATGATATTAAATCAAATTTTTTGGGTACAAAAAGTTAATTATGGTCTTTTGAACCTAATTATACAGCTGAAACTAAAATTTCGAGCTTTTTACTCGGTTGAAATTCAAACGGGTTCACTAGAAAGCCTATATAGACATGCACGCTCTAAACCCTAAAAAACGATCAAAAATGATATTAAATCAAATTTTTTGGGTACAAAAAGTTAATTATGGTCTTTTGAACCTAATTATACAGCTGAAACTAAAATTTTGAGCTTTTTAGTCGGTTAAAATTCGAACGGGTTCACTAGAAAGTCTATTTAGACATGCAGGCTCTAAACCCAAAAAAACGATCGAAAATAATATTAAATCAAATTTTTTGGGTACAAAAAGTTAATTATGGTCTTTTGAACCTAATTATACAGCTTAAACTAAAATTTCGAGCTTTTCACTCGGTTAAAATTCGAACGGGTTCACTAGAAAGCCTATTTAGACATGCAGGCTCTAAACCCAAAAAAACGATCGAAAATAATATTAAATCAAATTTTTTGGGTACAAAAAGTTAATTATGGTCTTTTGAACCTAATTATACAGCTTAAACTAAAATTTCGAGCTTTTCACTCGGTTAAAATTCAAACGGGTTCACTAGAAAGCCTATATAGACATGCACACTCTAAACCCTAAAAAACGATCAAAAATGATATTAAATCAAATTTTTTGGGTACAAAAAGTTAATTATGGTCTTTTGAACCTAATTATACAGCTGAAACTAAAATTTTGAGCTTTTTAGTCGGTTAAAATTCGAACGGGTTCACTAGAAAGTCTATTTAGACATGCAGGCTCTAAACCATAAAAAACGATCGAAAATGATATTAAATTAAATTTTTTGGGTACAAAAAGTTAATTATGGTCTTTTGAACCTAATTATACAGCTTAAACTAAAATTTTGAGCTTTTTACTCGGTTAAAATTCGAACGGGTGCACTAGAAAGCCTATTTAGACATGCACGCTCTAAACCCTAAAAAACGATCGAAAATGATATTAAATCAAATTTTTTGGGTACAAAAAGTTATTTATGGTCTTTTGAACCTAATTATACAGCTTAAACTAAAATTTCGAGCTTTTTACTCGGTTAAAATTCGAACGGGTTCACTAGAAAGCCTATTTAGACATGCAGGCTCTAAACCCAAAAAAACGATCGAAAATACTATTAAATCAAATTTTTTGGGTACAAAAAGTTAATTATGGTCTTTTGAACCTAATTATACAGCTTAAACTAAAATTTCGAGCTTTTCACTCGGTTAAAATTCAAACGGGTTCACTAGAAAGCCTATATAGACATGCACGCTCTAAACCCTAAAAAACGATCAAAAATGATATTAAATCAAATTTTTTGGGTACAAAAAGTTAATTATGGTCTTTTGAACCTAATTATACAGCTGAAACTAAAATTTTGAGCTTTTTACTCGGTTAAAATTCGAACGGGTTCACTAGAAAGCCTATTTAGACATGCACGCTCTAAATCCTAAAAAAGATCGAATATGATATTAAATCAAATTTTTTGGGTACAAAAAGTTAAATATGGTTTTTTGGAACCTAATTATACAGCTTAAACTAAAATTTTGAGCTTTTTACTCGGTTAAAATTCGAACGGGTTCACTACAAAGCCTATTTAGACATGCAGGCTCTAAACCCTAAAAAACGATCGTAAATTATATTAAATCAAATTTTTTGGGTACAAAAAGTTAATTATGGTCTTTTGAACCTAATTATACAGCTTAAACTAAAATTTCGAGCTTTTTTCTCGGTTAAAATTCAAACGGGTTCACTAGAAAGCCTATTTAGAAATGCAGGCTCTAAACCCAAAAAAAACGATCGAAAATGATATTAAATCAAATTTTTTGGGTACAAAAAGTTAATTATGGTCTTTTGAACCTAATTATACAGCTTAAACTAAAATTTCGAGCTTTTCACTCGGTTAAAATTCAAACGGGTTCACTAGAAAGCCTATATAGACATGCACACTCTAAACCCTAAAAAACGATCAAAAATGATATTAAATCAAATTTTTTGGGTACAAAAAGTTAATTATGGTCTTTTGAACCTAATTATACAGCTTAAACTAAAATTTCGAGCTTTTTACTCGGTTAAAATTCAAACGGGTTCACTAGAAAGCCTATTTAGACATGCAGGCTCTAAACCCAAAAAAACGATCGAAAATGATATTAAATCAAATTTTTTGGGTACAAAAAGTTAATTATGGTCTTTTGAACCTAATTATACAGCTTAAACTAAAATTTCGAGCTTTTTACTCGGTTAAAATTCAAACGGGTTCACTAGAAAGCCTATATAGACATGCACGCTCTAAACCCTAAAAAACGATCAAAAATGATATTAAATCAAATTTTTTGGGCATAAAAAGTTAATTATGGTCTTTTGAACCTAATTATACAGCTGAAACTAAAATTTTGAGCTTTTTACTCGGTTAAAATTCAAACGGGTTCACTAGAAAGCCTATTTAGACATACAGGCTCTTAACCCTAAAAAACGATCGAAAATGATATTAAATAAAATTTTTTGGGTACAAAATGTTAATTATAGTCTTTTGAACCTAATTATACAGCTTAAACTAAAATTTCGAGCTTTTTACTCGGTTAAAATTCAAACGGGTTCTCTAGAAAGCCTATATAGACGTGCACGCTCTAAACCCTACAAAACGATCGAAAATGATATTAAATCAAATTTTTTGGGTATAAAAAGTTAATTATGGTCTTTTGAACCTAATTATACAGCTTAAGCTAAAATTTTGAGCTTTTTACTCGGTTAAAATTCAAACGGGTTCACTACAAAGCCTATTTAGACATACACGCTCTAAATCCTAAAAAATGATCGAAAATGATATTAAATCAATTTTTTTTGGGTAAAAAAGTTAATTATGGTCTTTTGAACCTAATTATACAGCTTAAAGTAAAATTTTGTACGTTTTACTCGGTTAAAATTCGAACGGGTTCACTAGAAAGCCTCTTTAGACATGCACGCTCTAAACCCTAAAAAACGATCGAAAATGATATTAAATTAAATTTTTTGGGTATAAAAAGTTAATTATGGGCATTTGAACCTAATTATACAGCTTAAACTAAAATTTCGAGCTTTTTACTCGGTTAAAATTCGAACGGGTTCACTAGAAAGCCTATTTAGACATGCACGCTCAAAACCCTAAAAAACTTTCGAAAATGATATTAAATCAAATTTTTTGTGTACAAAAAGTTAATTATGGTCTTTTGAACCTAATTATACAGCTTAAACTAAAATTTTGAGATTTTTACTCGGTTAAAATTCGAACGGGTTCACTAGAAAGCCTATTTAGACGTGCAGGCTCTAAACCCTAAAAAACGATCGAAAATGATATTAAATAAAATTTTTTGGGTACAAAAAGTTAATTATGGTCTTTTGAACCTAATTATACAGCTGAAACTAAAATTTCGAGCTTTTTACTCGGTTAAAATTCAAACGGGTTCACTAGAAAGCCTATTTAGACATGCACGCTCTAAACCCAAAAAAACGATCGAAAATGATATTAAATCAAATTTTTTGGGTACAAAAAGTTAATTATGGTCTTTTGAACCTAATTATACAGCTTAAACTAAAATTTCGAGCTTTTTACTCGGTTAAAATTCAAACGGTTTCACTAGAAAGCCTATATAGACATGCACGCTCTAAAACCTAAAAAACGATCAAAAATGATATTAAATCAAATTTTTTGGGCATAAAAAGTTAATTATGGTCTTTTGAACCTAATTATACAGCTGAAACTAAAATTTTGAACTTTTTACTCGGTTAAAATTCGAACGGGTTCACTAGAAAGCCTATTTAGACATGCAGGCTCTTAACCCTAAAAAACGATCGAAAATGATATTAAATAAAATTTTTTGGGTACAAAATGTTAATTATAGTCTTTTGAACCTAATTATACAGCTTAAACTAAAATTTCGAGCTTTTTACTCGGTTAAAATTCAAACGGGTTCTCTAGAAAGCCTATATAGACGTGCACGCTCTAAACCCTACAAAACGGTCGAAAATGATATTAAATCAAATTTTTTGGGTATAAAAAGTTAATTATGGTCTTTTGAACCTAATTATACAGCTTAAGCTAAAATTTTGAGCTTTTTACTCGGTTAAAATTCAAACGGGTTCACTACAAAGCCTATTTAGACATGCACGCTCTAAATCCTAAAAAACGATCGAAAATGATATTAAATCAAATTTTTTTGGGTAAAAAAGTTAATTATGGTCTTTTGAACCTAATTATACAGCTTAAAGTAAAATTTTGTACGTTTTACTCGGTTAAAATTCGAACGGGTTCACTAGAAAGCCTCTTTAGACATGCACGCTCTAAACCCTAAAAAACGATCGAAAATGATATTAAATTAAATTTTTTGGGTATAAAAGGTTAATTATGGGCATTTGAACCTAATTATACAGCTTAAACTAAAATTTCGAGCTTTTTACTCGGTTAAAATTCGAACGGGTTCACTAGAAAGCCTATTTAGACATGCACGCTCAAAACCCTAAAAAACTTTCGAAAATGATATTAAATCAAATTTTTTGTGTACAAAAAGTTAATTATGGTCTTTTGAACTTAATTATACAGCTTAAACTAAAATTTTGAGATTTTTACTCGGTTAAAATTCGAACGGGTTCACTAGAAAGCCTATTTAGACATGCAGGCTCTAAACCCTAAAAAACGATCGAAAATGATATTAAATAAAATTTTTTGGGTACAAAAAGTTAATTATGGTCTTTTGAACCTAATTATACAGCTGAAACTAAAATTTCGAGCTTTTTACTCGGTTAAAATTCAAACGGGTTCACTAGAAAGCCTATTTAGACATGCAGGCTCTAAACCCAATAAAACGATCGAAAATGATATTAAATCAAATTTTTTGGGTACAAAAAGTTAATTATGGTCTTTTGAACCTAATTATACAGCTTAAACTAAAATTTCGAGCTTTTTACTCGGTTAAAATTCAAACGGGTTCTCTAGAAAGCCTATATAGACGTGCACGCTCTAAACCCTACAAAACGGTCGAAAATGATATTAAATCAAATTTTTTGGGTATAAAAAGTTAATTATGGTCTTTTGAACCTAATTATACAGCTTAAGCTAAAATTTTGAGCTTTTTACTCGGTTAAAATTCAAACGGGTTCACTACAAAGCCTATTTAGACATGCACGCTCTAAATCCTAAAAAATGATCGAAAATGATATTAAATCAATTTTTTTTGGGTAAAAAAGTTAATTATGGTCTTTTGAACCTAATTATACAGCTTAAAGTAAAATTTTGTACGTTTTACTCGGTTAAAATTCGAACGGGTTCACTAGAAAGCCTCTTTAGACATGCACGCTCTAAACCCTAAAAAACGATCGAAAATGATATTAAATTAAATTTTTTGGGTATAAAAAGTTAATTATGGGCATTTGAACCTAATTATACAGCTTAAACTAAAATTTCGAGCTTTTTACTCGGTTAAAATTCGAACGGGTTCACTAGAAAGCCTATTTAGACATGCACGCTCAAAACCCTAAAAAACTTTCGAAAATGATATTAAATCAAATTTTTTGTGTACAAAAAGTTAATTATGGTCTTTTGAACCTAATTATACAGCTTAAACTAAAATTTTGAGATTTTTACTCGGTTAAAATTCGAACGGGTTCACTAGAAAGCCTATTTAGATGTGCAGGCTCTAAACCCTAAAAAACGATCGAAAATGATATTAAATAAAATTTTTTGGGTACAAAAAGTTAATTATGGTCTTTTGAACCTAATTATACAGCTGAAACTAAAATTTCGAGCTTTTTACTCGGTTAAAATTCAAACGGGTTCACTAGAAAGCCTATTTAGACATGCAGGCTCTAAACCCAAAAAAACGATCGAAAATGATATTAAATCAAATTTTTTGGGTACAAAAAGTTAATTATGGTCTTTTGAACCTAATTATACAGCTTAAACTAAAATTTCGAGCTTTTTACTCGGTTAAAATTCAAACGGGTTCACTAGAAAGCCTATTTAGACATGCAGGCTCTAAACCCAAAAAAACGATCGAAAATACTATTAAATCAAATTTTTTGGGTACAAAAAGTTAATTATGGTCTTTTGAACCTAATTATACAGCTTAAACTAAAATTTCGAGCTTTTCACTCGGTTAAAATTCAAACGGGTTCACTAGAAAGCTATATAGACATGCACGCTCTAAACCCTAAAAAACGATCAAAAATGATATTAAATCAAATTTTTTGGGTACAAAAAGTTAATTATGGTCTTTTGAACCTAATTATACAGCTGAAACTAAAATTTTGAGCTTTTTACTCGGTTAAAATTCGAACGGGTTCACTAGAAAGCCTATTTAGACATGCACGCTCTAAATCCTAAAAAAGATCGAATATGATATTAAATCAAATTTTTTGGGTACAAAAAGTTAAATATGGTTTTTTGGAACCTAATTATACAGCTTAAACTAAAATTTTGAGCTTTTTACTCGGTTAAAATTCGAACGGGTTCACTACAAAGCCTATTTAGACATGCAGGCTCTAAACCCTAAAAAACAATCGTAAATTATATTAAATCAAATTTTTTTGGTACAAAAAGTTAATTATGGTCTTTTGAACCTAATTATACAGCTTAAACTAAAATTTCGAGCTTTTTTCTCGGTTAAAATTCAAACGGGTTCACTAGAAAGCCTATTTAGAAATGCAGGCTCTAAACCCAAAAAAACGATCGAAAATGATATTAAATCAAATTTTTTGGGTACAAAAAGTTAATTATGGTCTTTTGAACCTAATTATACAGCTTAAACTAAAATTTCGAGCTTTTCACTCGGTTAAAATTCAAACGGGTTCACTAGAAAGCCTATATAGACATGCACACTCTAAACCCTAAAAAACGATCAAAAATGATATTAAATCAAATTTTTTGGGTACAAAAAGTTAATTATGGTCTTTTGAACCTAATTATACAGCTTAAACTAAAATTTCGAGCTTTTTACTCGGTTAAAATTCAAACGGGTTCACTAGAAAGCCTATTTAGACATGCAGGCTCCAAACCCAAAAAAACGATCGAAAATGATATTAAATCAAATTTTTTGGGTACAAAAAGTTAATTATGGTCTTTTGAACCTAATTATACAGCTTAAACTAAAATTTCGAGCTTTTTACTCGGTTAAAATTCAAACGGGTTCACTAGAAAGCCTATATAGACATGCACGCTCTAAACCCTAAAAAACGATCAAAAATGATATTAAATCAAATTTTTTGGGCATAAAAAGTTAATTATGGTCTTTTGAACCTAATTATACAGCTGAAACTAAAATTTTGAGCTTTTTACTCGGTTAAAATTCAAACGGGTTCACTAGAAAGCCTATTTAGACATACAGGCTCTTAACCCTGAAAAACGATCGAAAATGATATTAAATAAAATTTTTTGGGTACAAAATGTTAATTATAGTCTTTTGAACCTAATTATACAGCTTAAACTAAAATTTCGAGCTTTTTACTCGGTTAAAATTCAAACGGGTTCTCTAGAAAGCCTATATAGACGTGCACGCTCTAAACCCTACAAAACGATCGAAAATGATATTAAATCAAATTTTTTGGGTATAAAAAGTTAATTATGGTCTTTTGAACCTAATTATACAGCTTAAGCTAAAATTTTGAGCTTTTTACTCGGTTAAAATTCAAACGGGTTCACTACAAAGCCTATTTAGACATGCACGCTCTAAATCCTAAAAAATGATCGAAAATGATATTAAGTCAATTTTTTTTGGGTAAAAAAGTTAATTATGGTCTTTTGAACCTAATTATACAGCTTAAAGTAAAATTTTGTACGTTTTACTCGGTTAAAATTCGAACGGGTTCACTAGAAAGCCTCTTTAGACATGCACGCTCTAAACCCTAAAAAACGATCGAAAATGATATTAAATTAAATTTTTTGGGTATAAAAAGTTAATTATGGGCATTTGAACCTAATTATACAGCTTAAACTAAAATTTCGAGCTTTTTACTCGGTTAAAATTCGAACGGGTTCACTAGAAAGCCTATTTAGACATGCACGCTCAAAACCCTAAAAAACTTTCGAAAATGATATTAAATCAAATTTTTTGTGTACAAAAAGTTAATTATGGTCTTTTGAACCTAATTATACAGCTTAAACTAAAATTTTGAGATTTTTACTCGGTTAAAATTCGAACGGGTTCACTAGAAAGCCTATTTAGACGTGCAGGCTCTAAACCCTAAAAAACGATCGAAAATGATATTAAATAAAAATTTTTGGGTACAAAAAGTTAATTATGGTCTTTTGAACCTAATTATACAGCTGAAACTAAAATTTCGAGCTTTTTACTCGGTTAAAATTCAAACGGGTTCACTAGAAAGCCTATTTAGACATGCAGGCTCTAAACCCAAAAAAACGATCGAAAATGATATTAAATCAAATTTTTTGGGTACAAAAAGTTAATTATGGTCTTTTGAACCTAATTATACAGCTTAAACTAAAATTTCGAGCTTTTTACTCGGTTAAAATTCAAACGGGTTCACTAGAAAGCCTATATAGACATGCACGCTCTAAAACCTAAAAAACGATCAAAAATGATATTAAATCAAATTTTTTGGGCATAAAAAGTTAATTATGGTCTTTTGAACCTAATTATACAGCTGAAACTAAAATTTTGAACTTTTTACTCGGTTAAAATTCAAACGGGTTCACTAGAAAGCCTATTTAGACATGCAGGCTCTTAACCCTAAAAAACGATCGAAAATGATATTAAATAAAATTTTTTGGGTACAAAATGTTAATTATAGTCTTTTGAACCTAATTATACAGCTTAAACTAAAATTTCGAGCTTTTTACTCGGTTAAAATTCAAACGGGTTCTCTAGAAAGCCTATATAGACGTGCACGCTCTAAACCCTACAAAACGGTCGAAAATGATATTAAATCAAATTTTTTGGGTATAAAAAGTTAATTATGGTCTTTTGAACCTAATTATACAGCTTAAGCTAAAATTTTGAGCTTTTTACTCGGTTAAAATTCAAACGGGTTCACTACAAAGCCTATTTAGACATGCACGCTCTAAATCCTAAAAAAGATCGAATATGATATTAAATCAAATTTTTTGGGTACAAAAAGTTAAATATGGTTTTTTGGAACCTAATTATACAGCTTAAACTAAAATTTTGAGCTTTTTACTCGGTTAAAATTCGAACGGGTTCACTACAAAGCCTATTTAGACATGCAGGCTCTAAACCCTAAAAAACAATCGTAAATTATATTAAATCAAATTTTTTTGGTACAAAAAGTTAATTATGGTCTTTTGAACCTAATTATACAGCTTAAACTAAAATTTCGAGCTTTTTTCTCGGTTAAAATTCAAACGGGTTCACTAGAAAGCCTATTTAGAAATGCAGGCTCTAAACCCAAAAAAACGATCGAAAATGATATTAAATCAAATTTTTTGGGTACAAAAAGTTAATTATGGTCTTTTGAACCTAATTATACAGCTTAAACTAAAATTTCGAGCTTTTCACTCGGTTAAAATTCAAACGGGTTCACTAGAAAGCCTATATAGACATGCACACTCTAAACCCTAAAAAACGATCAAAAATGATATTAAATCAAATTTTTTGGGTACAAAAAGTTAATTATGGTCTTTTGAACCTAATTATACAGCTTAAACTAAAATTTCGAGCTTTTTACTCGGTTAAAATTCAAACGGGTTCACTAGAAAGCCTATTTAGACATGCAGGCTCCAAACCCAAAAAAACGATCGAAAATGATATTAAATCAAATTTTTTGGGTACAAAAAGTTAATTATGGTCTTTTGAACCTAATTATACAGCTTAAACTAAAATTTCGAGCTTTTTACTCGGTTAAAATTCAAACGGGTTCACTAGAAAGCCTATATAGACATGCACGCTCTAAACCCTAAAAAACGATCAAAAATGATATTAAATCAAATTTTTTGGGCATAAAAAGTTAATTATGGTCTTTTGAACCTAATTATACAGCTGAAACTAAAATTTTGAGCTTTTTACTCGGTTAAAATTCAAACGGGTTCACTAGAAAGCCTATTTAGACATACAGGCTCTTAACCCTGAAAAACGATCGAAAATGATATTAAATAAAATTTTTTGGGTACAAAATGTTAATTATAGTCTTTTGAACCTAATTATACAGCTTAAACTAAAATTTCGAGCTTTTTACTCGGTTAAAATTCAAACGGGTTCTCTAGAAAGCCTATATAGACGTGCACGCTCTAAACCCTACAAAACGATCGAAAATGATATTAAATCAAATTTTTTGGGTATAAAAAGTTAATTATGGTCTTTTGAACCTAATTATACAGCTTAAGCTAAAATTTTGAGCTTTTTACTCGGTTAAAATTCAAACGGGTTCACTACAAAGCCTATTTAGACATGCACGCTCTAAATCCTAAAAAATGATCGAAAATGATATTAAGTCAATTTTTTTTGGGTAAAAAAGTTAATTATGGTCTTTTGAACCTAATTATACAGCTTAAAGTAAAATTTTGTACGTTTTACTCGGTTAAAATTCGAACGGGTTCACTAGAAAGCCTCTTTAGACATGCACGCTCTAAACCCTAAAAAACGATCGAAAATGATATTAAATTAAATTTTTTGGGTATAAAAAGTTAATTATGGGCATTTGAACCTAATTATACAGCTTAAACTAAAATTTCGAGCTTTTTACTCGGTTAAAATTCGAACGGGTTCACTAGAAAGCCTATTTAGACATGCACGCTCAAAACCCTAAAAAACTTTCGAAAATGATATTAAATCAAATTTTTTGTGTACAAAAAGTTAATTATGGTCTTTTGAACCTAATTATACAGCTTAAACTAAAATTTTGAGATTTTTACTCGGTTAAAATTCGAACGGGTTCACTAGAAAGCCTATTTAGACGTGCAGGCTCTAAACCCTAAAAAACGATCGAAAATGATATTAAATAAAAATTTTTGGGTACAAAAAGTTAATTATGGTCTTTTGAACCTAATTATACAGCTGAAACTAAAATTTCGAGCTTTTTACTCGGTTAAAATTCAAACGGGTTCACTAGAAAGCCTATTTAGACATGCAGGCTCTAAACCCAAAAAAACGATCGAAAATGATATTAAATCAAATTTTTTGGGTACAAAAAGTTAATTATGGTCTTTTGAACCTAATTATACAGCTTAAACTAAAATTTCGAGCTTTTTACTCGGTTAAAATTCAAACGGGTTCACTAGAAAGCCTATATAGACATGCACGCTCTAAAACCTAAAAAACGATCAAAAATGATATTAAATCAAATTTTTTGGGCATAAAAAGTTAATTATGGTCTTTTGAACCTAATTATACAGCTGAAACTAAAATTTTGAACTTTTTACTCGGTTAAAATTCAAACGGGTTCACTAGAAAGCCTATTTAGACATGCAGGCTCTTAACCCTAAAAAACGATCGAAAATGATATTAAATAAAATTTTTTGGGTACAAAATGTTAATTATAGTCTTTTGAACCTAATTATACAGCTTAAACTAAAATTTCGAGCTTTTTACTCGGTTAAAATTCAAACGGGTTCTCTAGAAAGCCTATATAGACGTGCACGCTCTAAACCCTACAAAACGGTCGAAAATGATATTAAATCAAATTTTTTGGGTATAAAAAGTTAATTATGGTCTTTTGAACCTAATTATACAGCTTAAGCTAAAATTTTGAGCTTTTTACTCGGTTAAAATTCAAACGGGTTCACTACAAAGCCTATTTAGACATGCACGCTCTAAATCCTAAAAAACGATCGAAAATGATATTAAATCAAATTTTTTTGGGTAAAAAAGTTAATTATGGTCTTTTGAACCTAATTATACAGCTTAAAGTAAAATTTTGTACGTTTTACTCGGTTAAAATTCGAACGGGTTCACTAGAAAGCCTCTTTAGACATGCACGCTCTAAACCCTAAAAAACGATCGAAAATGATATTAAATTAAATTTTTTGGGTATAAAAGGTTAATTATGGGCATTTGAACCTAATTATACAGCTTAAACTAAAATTTCGAGCTTTTTACTCGGTTAAAATTCGAACGGGTTCACTAGAAAGCCTATTTAGACATGCACGCTCAAAACCCTAAAAAACTTTCGAAAATGATATTAAATCAAATTTTTTGTGTACAAAAAGTTAATTATGGTCTTTTGAACCTAATTATACAGCTTAAACTAAAATTTTGAGATTTTTACTCGGTTAAAATTCGAACGGGTTCACTAGAAAGCCTATTTAGACATGCAGGCTCTAAACCCTAAAAAACGATCGAAAATGATATTAAATAAAATTTTTTGGGTACAAAAAGTTAATTATGGTCTTTTGAACCTAATTATACAGCTGAAACTAAAATTTCGAGCTTTTTACTCGGTTAAAATTCAAACGGGTTCACTAGAAAGCCTATTTAGACATGCAGGCTCTAAACCCAAAAAAACGATCGAAAATGATATTAAATCAAATTTTTTGGGTACAAAAAGTTAATTATGGTCTTTTGAACCTAATTATACAGCTTAAACTAAAATTTCGAGCTTTTTACTCGGTTAAAATTCAAACGGGTTCACTAGAAAGCCTATATAGACATGCACGCTCTAAAACCTAAAAAACGATCAAAAATGATATTAAATCAAATTTTTTGGGCATAAAAAGTTAATTATGGTCTTTTGAACCTAATTATACAGCTGAAACTAAAATTTTGAACTTTTTACTCGGTTAAAATTCAAACGGGTTCACTAGAAAGCCTATTTAGACATGCAGGCTCTTAACCCTAAAAAA
Source organism: Abelmoschus esculentus (assembly GCA_035048815.1). Taxonomy (NCBI): domain Eukaryota; kingdom Viridiplantae; phylum Streptophyta; class Magnoliopsida; order Malvales; family Malvaceae; genus Abelmoschus; species Abelmoschus esculentus. Next base: position 22,120 of record JAUCBN010000061.1, on the reverse strand, counting down.
CGATCGAAAATGATATTAAATAAAATTTTTTGGGTACAAAATGTTAATTATAGTCTTTTGAACCTAATTATACAGCTTAAACTAAAATTTCGAGCTTTTTACTCGGTTAAAATTCAAACGGGTTCTCTAGAAAGCCTATATAGACGTGCACGCTCTAAACCCTACAAAACGGTCGAAAATGATATTAAATCAAATTTTTTGGGTATAAAAAGTTAATTATGGTCTTTTGAACCTAATTATACAGCTTAAGCTAAAATTTTGAGCTTTTTACTCGGTTAAAATTCAAACGGGTTCACTACAAAGCCTATTTAGACATGCACGCTCTAAATCCTAAAAAACGATCGAAAATGATATTAAATCAAATTTTTTTGGGTAAAAAAGTTAATTATGGTCTTTTGAACCTAATTATACAGCTTAAAGTAAAATTTTGTACGTTTTACTCGGTTAAAATTCGAACGGGTTCACTAGAAAGCCTCTTTAGACATGCACGCTCTAAACCCTAAAAAACGATCGAAAATGATATTAAATTAAATTTTTTGGGTATAAAAGGTTAATTATGGGCATTTGAACCTAATTATACAGCTTAAACTAAAATTTCGAGCTTTTTACTCGGTTAAAATTCGAACGGGTTCACTAGAAAGCCTATTTAGACATGCACGCTCAAAACCCTAAAAAACTTTCGAAAATGATATTAAATCAAATTTTTTGTGTACAAAAAGTTAATTATGGTCTTTTGAACCTAATTATACAGCTTAAACTAAAATTTTGAGATTTTTACTCGGTTAAAATTCGAACGGGTTCACTAGAAAGCCTATTTAGACATGCAGGCTCTAAACCCTAAAAAACGATCGAAAATGATATTAAATAAAATTTTTTGGGTACAAAAAGTTAATTATGGTCTTTTGAACCTAATTATACAGCTGAAACTAAAATTTCGAGCTTTTTACTCGGTTAAAATTCAAACGGGTTCACTAGAAAGCCTATTTAGACATGCAGGCTCTAAACCCAAAAAAACGATCGAAAATGATATTGAATCAAATTTTTTGGGTACAAAAAGTTAATTATGGTCTTTTGAACCTAATTATACAGCTTAAACTAAAATTTCGAGCTTTTTACTCGGTTAAAATTCAAACGGGTTCACTAGAAAGCCTATATAGACATGCACGCTCTAAAACCTAAAAAACGATCAAAAATGATATTAAATCAAATTTTTTGGGCATAAAAAGTTAATTATGGTCTTTTGAACCTAATTATACAGCTGAAACTAAAATTTTGAACTTTTTACTCGGTTAAAATTCAAACGGGTTCACTAGATAGCCTATTTAGACATGCAGGCTCTTAACCCTAAAAAACGATCGAAAATGATATTAAATAAAATTTTTTGGGTACAAAATGTTAATTATAGTCTTTTGAACCTAATTATACAGCTTAAACTAAAATTTCGAGCTTTTTACTCGGTTAAAATTCAAACGGGTTCTCTAGAAAGCCTATATAGACGTGCACGCTCTAAACCCTACAAAACGGTCGAAAATGATATTAAATCAAATTTTTTGGGTATAAAAAGTTAATTATGGTCTTTTGAACCTAATTATACAGCTTAAGCTAAAATTTTGAGCTTTTTACTCGGTTAAAATTCAAACGGGTTCACTACAAAGCCTATTTAGACATGCACGCTCTAAATCCTAAAAAACGATCGAAAATGATATTAAATCAAATTTTTTTGGGTAAAAAAGTTAATTATGGTCTTTTGAACCTAATTATACAGCTTAAAGTAAAATTTTGTACGTTTTACTCGGTTAAAATTCGAACGGGTTCACTAGAAAGCCTCTTTAGACATGCACGCTCTAAACCCTAAAAAACGATCGAAAATGATATTAAATTAAATTTTTTGGGTATAAAAGGTTAATTATGGGCATTTGAACCTAATTATACAGCTTAAACTAAAATTTCGAGCTTTTTACTCGGTTAAAATTCGAACGGGTTCACTAGAAAGCCTATTTAGACATGCACGCTCAAAACCCTAAAAAACTTTCGAAAATGATATTAAATCAAATTTTTTGTGTACAAAAAGTTAATTATGGTCTTTTGAACCTAATTATACAGCTTAAACTAAAATTTTGAGATTTTTACTCGGTTAAAATTCGAACGGGTTCACTAGAAAGCCTATTTAGACATGCAGGCTCTAAACCCTAAAAAACGATCGAAAATGATATTAAATCAAATTTTTTGGGTACAAAAAGTTAATTATGGTCTTTTGAACCTAATTATACAGCTGAAACTAAAATTTCGAGCTTTTTACTCGGTTAAAATTCAAACGGGTTCACTAGAAAGCCTATTTAGACATGCAGGCTCTAAACCCAAAAAAACGATCGAAAATGATATTAAATCAAATTTTTTGGGTACAAAAAGTTAATTATGGTCTTTTGAACCTAATTATACAGCTTAAACTAAAATTTCGAGCTTTTTACTCGGTTAAAATTCAAACGGGTTCACTAGAAAGCCTATATAGACATGCACGCTCTAAACCCTAAAAAACGATCAAAAATGATATTAAATCAAATTTTTTGGGCATAAAAAGTTAATTATGGTCTTTTGAACCTAATTATACAGCTGAAACTAAAATTTTGAGCTTTTTACTCGGTTAAAATTCAAACGGGTTCACTAGAAAGCCTATTTAGACATGTAGGCTCTTAACCCTAAAAAACGATCGAAAATGATATTAAATAAAATTTTTTGGGTACAAAATGTTAATTATAGTCTTTTGAACCTAATTATACAGCTTAAACTAAAATTTCGAGCTTTTTACTCGGTTAAAATTCAAACGGGTTCTCTAGAAAGCCTATATAGACGTGCACGCTCTAAACCCTACAAAACGATCGAAAATGATATTAAATCAAATTTTTTGGGTATAAAAAGTTAATTATGGTCTTTTGAACCTAATTATACAGCTTAAGCTAAAATTTTGAGCTTTTTACTCGGTTAAAATTCAAACGGGTTCACTACAAAGCGTATTTAGACATGCACGCTCTAAATCCTAAAAAACGATCGAAAATGATATTAAATCAAATTTTTTTGGGTAAAAAAGTTAATTATGGTCTTTTGAACCTAATTATACAGCTGAAACTAAAATTTTGTACGTTTTACTCGGTTAAAATTCGAACGGGTTCACTAGAAAGCCTCTTTAGACATGCACGCTCTAAACCCTAAAAAACGATCGAAAATGATATTAAATTAAATTTTTTGGGTATAAAAAGTTAATTATGGGCATTTGAACCTAATTATACAGCTTAAACTAAAATTTCGAGCTTTTTACTCGGTTAAAATTCGAACGGGTTCACTAGAAAGCCTATTTAGACATGCACGCTCAAAACCCTAAAAAACTTTCGAAAATGATATTAAATCAAATTTTTTGTGTACAAAAAGTTAATTATGGTCTTTTGAACCTAATTATACAGCTTAAACTAAAATTTTGAGATTTTTACTCGGTTAAAATTCGAACGGGTTCACTAGAAAGCCTATTTAGACATGCACGCTCTAAACCCTAAAAAACGATCGAAAATGATATTAAATCAATTTTTTTGGGTACAAAAAGTTAATTATGGTCTTTTGAACCTAATTATACAGCTTAAACTAAGATTTTGAGCTTTTTACTCGGTTAAAATTCGAATGGGTTGACTAGAAAGTCTATTTAGACATGCACGCTCTAAACCCTAAAAAACGATCGAAAATGATATTAAATCAAATTTTTTGGGTACAAAAAGTTAATTATGATCTTTTGAACCTAATTATACAGCTTAAACAAAAATTTTGAGCTTTTTACCCGGTTAAAATTCGAACGGGTACAATAGAAATCCCCTTTAGACATGCACACTCTAAACCCTAAAAAAGATCGAAAATGATATTAAATTAATTTTTTTGGGTACAAAAAGTTAATTATGGTGTTTTGAACCTAATTATATAGCTTAAACTAAAATTTTGAGCTTTTTACTCGGTTAAAATTCGAACAGGTTCACTAGAAAGCCTATTTAGACATGCACGCTCTAAACCTAAAAAACGATCGAAAATGATATTAAATCAAATTTTTTGGGTACAAAAAGTTAATTATGGTGTTTTGAACCTAATTATACAGCTTAAACTAAAATTTTGAGCTTTTTACTCGGTTAAAATTGAAACGGGTTCACTACAAAGCGTATTTAGACATGCACGCTCTAAATCCTAAAAAACGATCGAAAATGATATTAAATCAAATTTTTTTGGGTAAAAAAGTTAATTATGGTCTTTTGAACCTAATTATACAGCTTAAAGTAAAATTTTGTACGTTTTACTCGGTTAAAATTCGAACGGGTTCACTAGAAAGCCTCTTTAGACATGCACGCTCTAAACCCTAAAAAACGATCGAAAATGATATTAAATTAAATTTTTTGGGTATAAAAAGTTAATTATGGGCATTTGAACCTAATTATACAGCTTAAACTAAAATTTCGAGCTTTTTACTCGGTTAAAATTCGAACGGGTTCACTAGAAAGCCTATTTAGACATGCACGCTCAAAACCCTAAAAAACTTTCGAAAATGATATTAAATCAAATTTTTTGTGTACAAAAAGTTAATTATGGTCTTTTGAACCTAATTATACAGCTTAAACTAAAATTTTGAGATTTTTACTCGGTTAAAATTCGAACGGGTTCACTAGAAAGCCTATTTAGACATGCACGCTCTAAACCCTAAAAAACGATCGAAAATGATATTAAATCAATTTTTTTGGGTACAAAAAGTTAATTATGGTCTTTTGAACCTAATTATACAGCTTAAACTAAGATTTTGAGCTTTTTACTCGGTTAAAATTCGAATGGGTTGACTAGAAAGTCTATTTAGACATGCACGCTCTAAACCCTAAAAAACGATCGAAAATGATATTAAATCAAATTTTTTGGGTACAAAAAGTTAATTATGATCTTTTGAACCTAATTATACAGCTTAAACAAAAATTTTGAGCTTTTTACTCGGTTAAAATTCGAACGGGTACAATAGAAATCCCCTTTAGACATGCACACTCTAAACCCTAAAAAAGATCGAAAATGATATTAAATTAATTTTTTTGGGTACAAAAAGTTAATTATGGTGTTTTGAACCTAATTATATAGCTTAAACTAAAATTTCGAGCTTTTTACTCGGTTAAAATTCGAACAGGTTCACTAGAAAGCCTATTTAGACATGCACGCTCTAAACCTAAAAAACGATCGAAAATGATATTAAATCAAATTTTTTGGGTACAAAAAGTTAATTATGGTGTTTTGAACCTAATTATACAGCTTAAACTAAAATTTTGAGCTTTTTACTCGGTTAAAATTCGAACGGGTTCACTAGAAAGCCTATTTAGACATGCACGCTCTAAACCCTAAAAATCGATCGAAAATGATATTAAATCAAATTTTTTGGGTACAAAAAGTTAATTATGGTCTTTTAAACTAATTATACAGCTTAAACTAAAATTTTGAGCTTTTTACTCGGTTAAAAATCGAATGGGTTCACTGGAAAGCCTATTTAGACATGCACGCTCTAAACCCAAAAAAACGATCGAAAATGATATTAAATCAAATTTTTTGGGTACAAAAAGTTAATTATGGTCTTTTGAACCTAATTATACAGCTTAAACTAAGGTTTTGAGCTTTTTACTCGGTTAAAATTCGAATGGGTTCACTTGAAAGCCTATTTAGACATGCACTCTGTAAACCCTAAAAAACTTTCGAAAATGATATTAAATCAAATTTTTTGTGTACAAAAAGTTGATTATGGTCTTTTGAACCTAATTATACAGCTTAAACTAAAATTTTGAGATTTTTACTGGGTTAAAATTCGAACGGGTTCACTAGAAAGCCTATTTAGACATGCACGCTCTAAACCCTAAAAAACGATCGAAAATGATATTAAATCAATTTTTTTGGGTACAAAAAGTTAATTATGGTCTTTTGAACCTAATTATACAGCTTAAACTAAGATTTTGAGCTTTTTACTCGGTTAAAATTCGAACGGGTTCACTAGAAAGCCTATTTAGACATGCAGGCTCTAAACCCTAAAAAACGATCGAAAATGATATTAAATAAAATTTTTTGGGTACAAAAAGTTAATTATGGTCTTTTGAACCTAATTATACAGCTGAAACTAAAATTTTGAGCTTTTTACTCGGTTAAAATTCAAACGGGTTCACTAGAAAGCCTATTTAGACATGCAGGCTCTTAACCCTAAAAAACGATCGAAAATGATATTAAATAAAATTTTTTGGGTACAAAATGTTAATTATAGTCTTTTGAACCTAATTATACAGCTTAAACTAAAATTTCGAGCTTTTTACTCGGTTAAAATTCAAACGGGTTCTCTAGAAAGCCTATATAGACGTGCACGCTCTAAACCCTACAAAACGATCGAAAATGATATTAAATCAAATTTTTTGGGTATAAAAAGTTAATTATGGTCTTTTGAACCTAATTATACAGCTTAAGCTAAAATTTTGAGCTTTTTACTCGGTTAAAATTCAAACGGGTTCACTACAAAGCGTATTTAGACATGCACGCTCTAAATCCTAAAAAACGATCGAAAATGATATTAAATCAAATTTTTTTGGGTAAAAAAGTTAATTATGGTCTTTTGAACCTAATTATACAGCTTAAAGTAAAATTTTGTACGTTTTACTCGGTTAAAATTCGAACGGGTTCACTAGAAAGCCTCTTTAGACATGCACGCTCTAAACCCTAAAACGATCGAAAATGATATTAAATTAAATTTTTTGGGTATAAAAAGTTAATTATGGGCATTTGAACCTAATTATACAGCTTAAACTAAAATTTCGAGCTTTTTACTCGGTTAAAATTCGAACGGGTTCACTAGAAAGCCTATTTAGACATGCACGCTCAAAACCCTAAAAAACTTTCGAAAATGATATTAAATCAAATTTTTTGTGTACAAAAAGTTAATTATGGTCTTTTGAACCTAATTATACAGCTTAAACTAAAATTTTGAGATTTTTACTCGGTTAAAATTCGAACGGGTTCACTAGAAAGCCTATTTAGACATGCAGGCTCTAAACCCTAAAAAACGATCGAAAATGATATTAAATCAAATTTTTTGGGTACAAAAAGTTAATTATGGTCTTTTGAACCTAATTATACAGCTGAAACTAAAATTTCGAGCTTTTTACTCGGTTAAAATTCAAACGGGTTCACTAGAAAGCCTATTTAGACATGCAGGCTCTAAACCCAAAAAAACGATCGAAAATGATATTAAATCAAATTTTTTGGGTACAAAAAGTTAATTATGGTCTTTTGAACCTAATTATACAGCTTAAACTAAAATTTCGAGCTTTTTACTCGGTTAAAATTCAAACGGGTTCACTAGAAAGCCTATATAGACATGCACGCTCTAAAACCTAAAAAACGATCAAAAATGATATTAAATCAAATTTTTTGGGAATAAAAAGTTAATTATGGGCATTTGAACCTAATTATACAGCTTAAACTAAAATTTCGAGCTTTTTACTCGGTTAAAATTCGAACGGGTTCACTAGAAAGCCTATTTAGACATGCACGCTCAAAACCCTAAAAAACTTTCGAAAATGATATTAAATCAAATTTTTTGTGTACAAAAAGTTAATTATGATCTTTTGAACCTAATTATACAGCTTAAACAAAAATTTTGAGCTTTTTACTCGGTTAAAATTCGAACGGGTACAATAGAAATCCCCTTTAGACATGCACACTCTAAACCCTAAAAAAGATCGAAAATGATATTAAATTAATTTTTTTGGGTACAAAAAGTTAATTATGGTGTTTTGAACCTAATTATATAGCTTAAACTAAAATTTCGAGCTTTTTACTCGGTTAAAATTCGAACGGGTTCACTAGAAAGCCTATTTAGACATGCACGCTCTAAACCTAAAAAACGATCGAAAATGATATTAAATCAAATTTTTTGGGTACAAAAAGTTAATTATGGTGTGTTGAACCTAATTATACAGCTTAAACTAAAATTTTGAGCTTTTTACTCGGTTAAAATTCTAACTGGTTCACTAGAAAGCCTATTTAGACATGCACGCTTTAAACCCTAAAAAACGATCGAAAATGATATTAAATCAAATTTTTTGGGTACAAAAAGTTAATTATGGTCTTTTGAACCTAATTATACAGCTTAAACTAACATTTTGAGCTTTTTACTCGGTTAAAAATCGAATGGGTTCACTAGAAAGCCTATTTAGACATGCACGCTCTAAACCCAAAAAAACGATCGAAAATGATATTAAATCAAATTTTTTGGGTACAAAAAGTTAATTATGGTCTTTTGAACCTAATTATACAGCTTAAACTAAGGTTTTGAGCTTTTTACTCAGTTAAAATTCGAATGGGTTCACTTGAAAGCCTATTTAGACATGCACGCTCTAAACCCTAAAAAACTTTCGAAAATGATATTAAATCAAATTTTTTGTGTACAAAAAGTTAATTATGGTCTTTTGAACCTAATTATACAGCTTAAACTAAAATTTTGAGATTTTTACTCGGTTAAAATTCGAACGGGTTCACTAGAAAGCCTATTTAGACATGCACGCCCTAAACCCTAAAAAATGATCGAAAATGATATTAAATCAATTTTTTTGGGTACAAAAAGTTAATTATGGTCTTTCGAACCTAATTATACAGCTTAAACTAAGATTTTGAGCTTTTTACTCGGTTAAAATTCGAATGGGTTCACTAGAAAGCCTATTTAGACATGCACCCTCTAAACCCAAAAAAACTTTCGAAAATGATATTAAATCAAATTTTTTGTGTACAAAAAGTTAATTATGGTCTTTTGAACCTAATTATACAGCTTAAACTAAAATTTTGAGATTTTTACTCGGTTAAAATTCGAACGGGTTCACTAGAAAGCCTATTTAGACATGCACGCTCTAAACCCTAAAAAACGATCGAAAATGATACTAAATCAATTTTTTTGGGTACAAAAATTTAATTATGGTTTTTTGAACCTAATTATACAGCTTAAACTAAGATTTTGAGCTTTTTACTCCGTTAAAATTCGAATGGGTTCACTAGAAAGCCTATTTAGACATGCATGCTCTAAACCCTAAAAAACTTTCGAAAATGATATTAAATCAAATTGTTTGGGTACAAAAAGTTAATTATGGTGTTTTGAACCTAATTATACAGCTTAAACTAAAATTTTGAGCTTTTTACTCGGTTCAAATTCGAACGGGTACACTAGAAAGCCTATTTAGACATGCACGCTCTAAACCTAAAAAACGATCGAAAATGATATTAAATCAAATTTTTTGGGTACAAAAAGTTAATTATGGTGTTTTGAACCTAATTATACAGCTTAAACTAAAATTTTGAGCTTTTTAGTCGGTTAAAATTCGAACGGGTTCACTAGAAAGCCTATTTAGACATGCACGCTCTAAACCCTAAAAAACGATCGAAAATGATATTAAATCAAATTTTTTGGGTACAAAAAGTTAATTATGGTCTTTCGAACCTAATTATACAGCTTAAACTAAAATTTTGAGCTTTTTACTCGGTTAAAATTCGAATGGGTTCACTAGAAAGCCTGTTTAGACATGCACGCTCTAAACCCAAAAAAACGATCGAAAATCATATTAAATCAAATTTTTTGGGTACAAAAAGTTAATTATGGTCTTTTGAACCTAATTATACAGCTTAAACTAAGATTTTGAGCTTTTTACTCGGTTAAAATTCGAATGGGTTCACTTGAAAGCCTATTTAGACATGCACGCTCTAAACCCTAAAAAACTTTCGAAAATGATATTAAATCAAATTTTTTGTGTACAAAAAGTTAATTATGGTCTTTTGAACCTAATTATACAGCTTAAACTAAAATTTTGAGATTTTTACTCGGTTAAAATTCGAACGGGTTCACTAGAAAGCCTATTTAGACATGCACGCTCTAAACCCTAAAAAACAATCGAAAATGATATTAAATCAAATTTTTTGGGTACAAAAAGTTAATTATGGTGTTTTGAACCAAATTATACAGCTTAAACTAAAATTTTGAGCTTTTTACTCGGTTCAAATTCGAACGGGTACACTAGAAAGCCTATTTAGACATGCACGCTCTAAACCTAAAAAACGATCGAAAATGATATTAAATCAAATTTTTTTGGGTACAAAAAGTTAATTATGGTGTTTTGAACCTAATTATATAGCTTAAACTAAAATTTGGAGCTTTTTACTCGGTTAAAATTCGAATGGGTTCACTAGAAAGCCTATTTAGACATGCATGCTCTAAACCCTAAAAAACTTTCGAAAATGATATTAAATCAAATTTTTTGGGTACAAAAAGTTAATTATGGTGTTTTGAACCTAATTATACAGCTTAAACTAAAATTTTGAGCTTTTTACTCGGTTCAAATTCGAACGGGTACACTAGAAAGCCTATTTAGACATGCACGCTCTAAACCTAAAAAACGATCGAAAATGATATTAAATCAAATTTTTTGGGTACAAAAAGTTAATTATGGTGTTTTGAACCTAATTATACAGCTTAAACTAAAATTTTGAGCTTTTTAGTCGGTTAAAATTCGAACGGGTTCACTAGAAAGCCTATTTAGACATGCACGCTCTAAACCCTAAAAAACGATCGAAAATGATATTAAATCAAATTTTTTGGGTACAAAAAGTTAATTATGGTCTTTCGAACCTAATTATACAGCTTAAACTAAAATTTTGAGCTTTTTACTCTGTTAAAATTCGAACGGGTTCACTAGAAAGCCTATTTAGACATGCACGCTCTAAACCCTAAAAAACGATCGAAAATGATATTAAATCAAATTTTTTGGGTACAAAAAGTTAATTATGGTCTTTCGAACCTAATTATACAGCTTAAACTAAAATTTTAAGCTTTTTACTCTGTTAAAATTCGAACGGGTTCACTAGAAAGCCTATTTAGACATGCACGCTCTAAACCCTAAAAAACGATCGAAAATGATATTAATTCAATTTTTTTTGGTACAAAAAGATAATTATAGTTTCTTGAACCTAATTATACAGCCTAAACTAAGATTTTGAGCTTTTTACTCGGTTAAAATTCGAATGGGTTCACTAGAAAGCCTATTTAGACATGCACGCTCTAAACCCTAAAAAACTTTCGAAAATGATATTAAATCAAATTTTTTGTGTACAAAAAGTTAATTATGGTCTTTTGAACCTAATTATACAGCTTAAACTAAAATTTTGAGATTTTTACTCGGTTAAAATTCGAACGGGTTCACTAGAAAGCCTATTTAGACATGCACGCTCTAAACCCTAAAAAACGATCGAAAATGATATTAAATCAATTTTTTTGGGTACAAAAATTTAATTATGGTCTTTTGAACCTAATTATACAGCTTAAACTAAGATTTTGAGCTTTTTACTCGGTTAAAATTCGAATGGGTTCACTAGAAAGCCTATTTAGACATGCATGCTCTAAACCCTAAAAAACTTTCGAAAATGATATTAAATCAAATTGTTTGGGTACAAAAAGTTAATTATGGTGTTTTGAACCTAATTATACAGCTTAAACTAAAATTTTGAGCTTTTTACTCGGTTCAAATTCGAACGGGTACACTAGAAAGCCTATTTAGACATGCACGCTCTAAACCTAAAAAACGATCGAAAATGATATTAAATCAAATTTTTTGGGTACAAAAAGTTAATTATGGTGTTTTGAACCTAATTATACAGCTTAAACTAAAATTTTGAGCTTTTTAGTCGGTTAAAATTCGAACGGGTTCACTAGAAAGCCTATTTAGACATACACGCTCTAAACCCTAAAAAACGATCGAAAATGATATTAAATCAAATTTTTTGGGTACAAAAAGTTAATTATGGTCTTTCGAACCTAATTATACAGCTTAAACTAAAATTTTGAGCTTTTTACTCGGTTAAAATTCGAATGGGTTCACTAGAAAGCCTGTTTAGACATGCACGCTCTAAACCAAAAAAAACGATCGAAAATCATATTAAATCAAATTTTTTGGGTACAAAAAGTTAATTATGGTCTTTTGAACCTAATTATACAGCTTAAACTAAGATTTTGAGCTTTTTACTCGGTTAAAATTCGAATGGGTTCACTTGAAAGCCTATTTAGACATGCACGCTCTAAACCCTAAAAAACTTTCGAAAATGATATTAAATCAAATTGTTTGGGTACAAAAAGTTAATTATGGTCTTCTGAACCTAATTATACAGCTTAAACTAAAATTTTGAGATTTTTACTCGGTTAAAATTCGAACGGGTTCACTAGAAATCCTATTTAGACATGCACGCTCTAAACCCTAAAAAACGATCGAAAATGATATTAAATCAATTTTTTTGGGTACAAAAAGATAATTATAGTTTCTTGAACCTAATTATACAGCCTAAACTAAGATTTTGAGCTTTTTACTCGGTTAAAATTCGAATGGGTTCACTAGAAAGCCTATTTAGACATGCACGCTCTAAACCCTAAAAAACTTTCGAAAATGATATTAAATCAAATTTTTTGTGTACAAAAAGTTAATTATGGTCTTTTGAACCTAATTATACAGCTTAAACTAAAATTTTGAGATTTTTACTCGGTTAAAATTCGAACGGGTTCACTAGAAAGCCTATTTAGACATGCACGCTCTAAACCCTAAAAAATGATCGAAAATGATATTAAATCAATTTTTTTGGGTACAAAAAGTTAATTATGGTCTTTTGAACCTAATTATACAGCTTAAACTAAGATTTTGAGCTTTTTACTCGGTTAAAATTCGAATGGGTTCACTAGAAAGCCTATTTAGACATGCATGCTCTAAAACCTAAAAAACTTTCGAAAATGATATTAAATCAAATTTTTTGGGTACAAAAAGTTAATTATGGTGTTTTGAACCTAATTATACAGCTTAAACTAAAATTTTGAGCTTTTTACTCGGTTAAAATTCGAACGGGTACACTAGAAAGCCTATTTAGACATGCACGCTCTAAACCTAAAAAACGATCGAAAATGATATTAAATCAAATTTTTTTGGGTACAAAAAGTTAATTATGGTGTTTTAAACCTAATTATATAGCTTAAACTAAAATTTGGAGCTTTTTACTCGGTTAAAATTCGAACGGGTTCACTAGAAAGCCTATTTAGACATGCACGCTCTAAACCCTAAAAAACGATCGAAAATGATATTAAATCAATTTTTTTGGGTACAAAAAGTTAATTATTGTCTTTTGAACCTAATTATACAGCTTAAACTAAGATTTTGAGCTTTTTACTCGGTTAAAATTCGAATGGGTTCACTAGAAAGCCTATTTAGACATGCATGCTCTAAACCCTAAAAAACTTTCGAAAATGATATTAAATCAAATTTTTTGGGTACAAAAAGTTAATTATGGTGTTTTGAACCTAATTATACAGCTTAAACTAAAATTTTGAGCTTTTTACTCGGTTCAAATTCGAACGGGTACACTAGAAAGCCTATTTAGACATGCACGCTCTAAACCTAAAAAACGATCGAAAATGATATTAAATCAAATTTTTTGGGTACAAAAAGTTAATTATGGTGTTTTGAACCTAATTATACAGCTTAAACTAAAATTTTGAGCTTTTTAGTCGGTTAAAATTCGAACGGGTTCACTAGAAAGCCTATTTAGACATGCACGCTCTAAACCCTAAAAAACGATCGAAAATGATATTAAATCAAATTTTTTGGGTACAAAAAGTTAATTATGCTCTTTCGAACCTAATTATACAGCTTAAACTAAAATTTTGAGCTTTTTACTCTGTTAAAATTCGAACGGGTTCACTAGAAAGCGTATTTAGACATGCACGCTCTAAACCCTAAAAAACGATCGAAAATGATATTAAATCAAATTTTTTGGGTACAAAAAGTTAATTATGGTCTTTCGAACCTAATTATACAGCTTAAACTAAAATTTTAAGCTTTTTACTCTGTTAAAATTCGAACGGGTTCACTAGAAAGCCTATTTAGACATGCACGCTCTAAACCCTAAAAAACGATCGAAAATGATATTAATTCAATTTTTTTGGGTACAAAAAGATAATTATAGTTTCTTGAACCTAATTATACAGCCTAAACTAAGATTTTGAGCTTTTTACTCGGTTAAAATTCGAATGGGTTCACTAGAAAGCCTATTTAGACATGCACGCTCTAAACCCTAAAAAACTTTCGAAAATGATATTAAATCAAATTTTTTGTGTACAAAAAGTTAATTATGGTCTTTTGAACCTAATTATACAGCTTAAACTAAAATTTTGAGATTTTTACTCGGTTAAAATTCGAACGGGTTCACTAGAAAGCCTATTTAGACATGCACGCTCTAAACCCTAAAAAACGATCGAAAATGATATTAAATCAATTTTTTTGGGTACAAAAATTTAATTATGGTCTTTTGAACCTAATTATACAGCTTAAACTAAGATTTTGAGCTTTTTACTCGGTTAAAATTCGAATGGGTTCACTAGAAAGCCTATTTAGACATCCATGCTCTAAACCCTAAAAAACTTTCGAAAATGATATTAAATCAAATTGTTTGGGTACAAAAAGTTAATTATGGTGTTTTGAACCTAATTATACAGCTTAAACTAAAATTTTGAGCTTTTTACTCGGTTCAAATTCGAACGGGTACACTAGAAAGCCTATTTAGACATGCACGCTCTAAACCTAAAAAACGATCGAAAATGATATTAAATCAAATTGTTTGGGTACAAAAAGTTAATTATGGTGTTTTGAACCTAATTATACAGCTTAAACTAAAATTTTGAGCTTTTTAGTCGGTTAAAATTCGAACGGGTTCACTAGAAAGCCTATTTAGACATGCACGCTCTAAACCCTAAAAAACGATCGAAAATGATATTAAATCAAATTTTTTGGGTACAAAAAGTTAATTATGGTCTTTCGAACCTAATTATACAGCTTAAACTAAAATTTTGAGCTTTTTACTCGGTTAAAATTCGAATGGGTTCACTAGAAAGCCTGTTTAGACATGCACGCTCTAAACCCAAAAAAACGATCGAAAATCATATTAAATCAAATTTTTTGGGTACAAAAAGTTAATTATGGTCTTTTGAACCTAATTATACAGCTTAAACTAGGATTTTGAGCTTTTTACTCGGTTAAAATTCGAATGGGTTCACTTGAAAGCCTATTTAGACATGCACGCTCTAAACCCTAAAAAACTTTCGAAAATGATATTAAATCAAATTTTTTGTGTACAAAAAGTAAATTATGGTCTTTTGAACCTAATTATACAGCTTAAACTAAAATTTTGAGATTTTTACTCGGTTAAAATTCGAACGGGTTCACTAGAAAGCCTATTTAGACATGCACGCTCTAAACCCTAAAAAACGATCGAAAATGATATTAAATCAATTTTTTTGGGTACAAAAAGATAATTATAGTTTCTTGAACCTAATTATACAGCCTAAACTAAGATTTTGAGCTTTTTACTCGGTTAAAATTCGAATGGGTTCACTAGAAAGCCTATTTAGACATGCACGCTCTAAAACCTAAAAAACTTTCGAAAATGATATTAAATCAAATTTTTTGTGTACAAAAAGTTAATTATGGTCTTTTGAACCTAATTATACAGCTTAAACTAAAATTTTGAGCTTTTTAGTCGGTTAAAATTCGAACGGGTTCACTAGAAAGCCTATTTAGACATGCACGCTCTAAACCCTAAAAAACGATCGAAAATGATATTAAATCAATTTTTTTGGGTACAAAAAGTTAATTATGGTCTTTTGAACCTAATTATACAGCTTAAACTAAGTTTTTGAGCTTTTTACTCGGTTAAAATTCGAATGGGTTCACAAGAAAGCCTATTTAGACATGCATGCTCTAAAACCTAAAAAACTTTCGAAAATGATATTAAATCAAATTGTTTGGGTACAAAAAGTTAATTATGGTGTTTTGAACCTAATTATACAGCTTAAACTAAAATTTTGAGCTTTTTACTCGGTTCAAATTCGAACGGGTACACTAGAAAGCCTATTTAGACATGCACGCTCTAAACCTAAAAAACGATCGAAAATGATATTAAATCAAGTTTTTTGGGTACAAAAAGTTAATTATGGTGTTTTGAACCTAATTATACAGCTTAAACTAAAATTTTGAGCTTTTTACTCGGTTAAAATTCGAACGGGTTCACTAGAAAGCCTATTTAGACATGCACGCTCTAAACCCTAAAAAACGATCGAAAATGATATTAAATCAATTTTTTTGGGTACAAAAACTTAATTATGGTCTTTTGAACCTAATTATACAGCTTAAACTAAAATTTTGAGCTTTTTACTCGGTTAAAATTCGAATGGGTTCACTAGAAAGCCTATTTAGACATGCACGCTCTAAACCCTAAAAAACTTTTTAAAATGATATTAAATCAAATTTTTGTGGTACAAAAAGTTAATTATGGTGTTTTGAACCTAATTCTACAGCATAAACTAAAATTTTGAGATTTTTACTCGGTTAAAATTCGAACGGGTTCACTAGAAAGCCTATTTAGACATGCACGCTCTAAACCCTAAAAAACCATCGAATATGATATTAAATCAAATTTTTTGGGTACAAAAAGTTAATTATGGTCTTTTGAACCTAATTATACAGCTTAAACTAAAATTTTGAGCTTTTTACTCGGTTAAAATTCGAATGGGTTCACTAGAAAGCCTATTTAGACATGCACGCTCTAAACCTAAAAAACGATCGAAAATGATATTAAATCAAATTTTTTGGGTACAAAAAGTTAATTATGGTCTTTTGAACCTAATTATACAGCTTAAACTAAAATTTTAAGCTTTTTACTCGGTTAAAATTCGAATGGGTTCACTAGAAAGCCTATTTAGACATGCACGCTCTAAACCCTAAAAAACTTTCGAAAATGATATTAAATCAAATTTTTTGTGTACAAAAAGTTAATTATGGTCTTTTGAACCTAATTATACAGCTTAAACTAAAATTTTGAGATTTTTACTCGGTTAAAATTCGAACGGGTTCACTAGAAAGCCTATTTAGACATGCACGCTCTAAACCCTAAAAAACGATCGAAAATGATATTAAATCAATTTTTTTGGGTACAAAAATTTAATTATGGTCTTTTGAACCTAATTATACAGCTTAAACTAAGATTTTGAGCTTTTTACTCGGTTAAAATTCGAATGGGTTCACTAGAAAGCCTATTTAGACATCCATGCTCTAAACCCTAAAAAACTTTCGAAAATGATATTAAATCAAATTGTTTGGGTACAAAAAGTTAATTATGGTGTTTTGAACCTAATTATACAGCTTAAACTAAAATTTTGAGCTTTTTACTCGGTTCAAATTCGAACGGGTACACTAGAAAGCCTATTTAGACATGCACGCTCTAAACCTAAAAAACGATCGAAAATGATATTAAATCAAATTGTTTGGGTACAAAAAGTTAATTATGGTGTTTTGAACCTAATTATACAGCTTAAACTAAAATTTTGAGCTTTTTAGTCGGTTAAAATTCGAACGGGTTCACTAGAAAGCCTATTTAGACATGCACGCTCTAAACCCTAAAAAACGATCGAAAATGATATTAAATCAAATTTTTTGGGTACAAAAAGTTAATTATGGTCTTTCGAACCTAATTATACAGCTTAAACTAAAATTTTGAGCTTTTTACTCGGTTAAAATTCGAATGGGTTCACTAGAAAGCCTGTTTAGACATGCACGCTCTAAACCCAAAAAAACGATCGAAAATCATATTAAATCAAATTTTTTGGGTACAAAAAGTTAATTATGGTCTTTTGAACCTAATTATACAGCTTAAACTAGGATTTTGAGCTTTTTACTCGGTTAAAATTCGAATGGGTTCACTTGAAAGCCTATTTAGACATGCACGCTCTAAACCCTAAAAAACTTTCGAAAATGATATTAAATCAAATTTTTTGTGTACAAAAAGTAAATTATGGTCTTTTGAACCTAATTATACAGCTTAAACTAAAATTTTGAGATTTTTACTCGGTTAAAATTCGAACGGGTTCACTAGAAAGCCTATTTAGACATGCACGCTCTAAACCCTAAAAAACGATCGAAAATGATATTAAATCAATTTTTTTGGGTACAAAAAGATAATTATAGTTTCTTGAACCTAATTATACAGCCTAAACTAAGATTTTGAGCTTTTTACTCGGTTAAAATTCGAATGGGTTCACTAGAAAGCCTATTTAGACATGCACGCTCTAAAACCTAAAAAACTTTCGAAAATGATATTAAATCAAATTTTTTGTGTACAAAAAGTTAATTATGGTCTTTTGAACCTAATTATACAGCTTAAACTAAAATTTTGAGCTTTTTAGTCGGTTAAAATTCGAACGGGTTCACTAGAAAGCCTATTTAGACATGCACGCTCTAAACCCTAAAAAACGATCGAAAATGATATTAAATCAATTTTTTTGGGTACAAAAAGTTAATTATGGTCTTTTGAACCTAATTATACAGCTTAAACTAAGATTTTGAGCTTTTTACTCGGTTAAAATTCGAATGGGTTCACAAGAAAGCCTATTTAGACATGCATGCTCTAAAACCTAAAAAACTTTCGAAAATGATATTAAATCAAATTGTTTGGGTACAAAAAGTTAATTATGGTGTTTTGAACCTAATTATACAGCTTAAACTAAAATTTTGAGCTTTTTACTCGGTTCAAATTCGAACGGGTACACTAGAAAGCCTATTTAGACATGCACGCTCTAAAACTAAAAAACGATCGAAAATGATATTAAATCAAGTTTTTTTGGGTACAAAAAGTTAATTATGGTGTTTTGAACCTAATTATACAGCTTAAACTAAAATTTTGAGCTTTTTACTCGGTTAAAATTCGAACGGGTTCACTAGAAAGCCTATTTAGACATGCACGCTCTAAACCCTAAAAAACGATCGAAAATGATATTAAATCAATTTTTTTGGGTACAAAAACTTAATTATGGTCTTTTGAACCTAATTATACAGCTTAAACTAAAATTTTGAGCTTTTTACTCGGTTAAAATTCGAATGGGTTCACTAGAAAGCCTATTTAGACATGCACGCTCTAAACCCTAAAAAACTTTTTAAAATGATATTAAATCAAATTTTTGTGGTACAAAAAGTTAATTATGGTGTTTTGAACCTAATTCTACAGCATAAACTAAAATTTTGAGATTTTTACTCGGTTAAAATTCGAACGGGTTCACTAGAAAGCCTATTTAGACATGCACGCTCTAAACCCTAAAAAACCATCGAATATGATATTAAATCAAATTTTTTGGGTACAAAAAGTTAATTATGGTCTTTTGAACCTAATTATACAGCTTAAACTAAAATTTTGAGCTTTTTACTCGGTTAAAATTCGAATGGGTTCACTAGAAAGCCTATTTAGACATGCACGCTCTAAACCTAAAAAACGATCGAAAATGATATTAAATCAAATTTTTTGGGTACAAAAAGTTAATTATGGTCTTTTGAACCTAATTATACAGCTTAAACTAAGATTTTGAGCTTTTTACTCGGTTAAAATTCGAATGGGTTCACTAGAAAGCCTATTTAGACATGCATGCTCTAAACCCTAAAAAACTTTCGAAAATGATATTAAATCAAATTTTTTGGGTACAAAAAGTTAATTATGGTGTTTTGAACCTAATTATACAGCTTAAACTAAAATTTTGAGCTTTTTACTCGGTTAAAATTCGAACGGGTACACTAGAAAGCCTATTTAGACATGCACGCTCTAAACCTAAAAAACGATCGAAAATGATATTAAATCAAATTTTTTGGGTACAAAAAGTTAATTATGGTGTTTTGAACCTAATTATACAGCTTAAACTAAAATTTTGAGCTTTTTAGTCGGTTAAAATTCGAACGGGTTCACTAGAAAGCCTATTTAGACATGCACGCTCTAAACCCTAAAAAACGATCGAAAATGATATTAAATCAAATTTTTTGGGTACAAAAAGTTAATTATGGTCTTTCGAACCTAATTATACAGCTTAAACTAAAATTTTGAGCTTTTTAGTCGGTTAAAATTCGAACGGGTTCACTAGAAAGCCTATTTAGACATGCACGCTCTAAACCCTAAAAAACGATCGAAAATGATGTTAAATCAAATTTTTTGGGTACAAAAAGTTAATTATGGTCTTTCGAACCTAATTATACAGCTTAAACTAAAATTTTGAGCTTTTTACTCTGTTAAAATTCGAACGGGTTCACAAGAAAGCCTATTTAGACATGCACGCTCTAAACCCTAAAAAACGATCGAAAATGATATTAAATCAAATTTTTTGGGTACAAAAAGTTAATTATGGTCTTTCGAACCTAATTATACAGCTTAAACTAAAATTTTAAGCTTTTTACTCGGTTAAAATTCGAATGGGTTCACTAGAAAGCCTATTTAGACATGCACGCTCTAAACCTAAAAAACGATCGAAAATGATATTAAATCAAATTTTTTGTGTACAAAAAGTAAATTATGGTCTTTTGAACCTAATTATACAGCTTAAACTAAAATTTTGAGCTTTTTACTCAGTTAAAATTCGAACGGGTTCACTAGAAAGCCTACTTAGACATGCACGCTCTAAACCCTAAAAAACGATCGAAAATGATATTAAATCAAATTTTTTAGGTACAAAAAGTTAATTATGGTCTTTTGAACCTAATTATACAGCTTAAACTAAGATTTTGAGCTTTTTCCTCGGTTAAAATTCGAATGGGTTCACTAGAAAGCCTATTTAGACATGCACGCTCTAAACCCTAAAAAACTTTCGAAAATGATATTAAATCAAATTTTTTGGGTACAAAAAGTTAATTATGGTCTTTTGAACCTAATTATACAGCTTAAACTAAAATTTTGAGCTTTTTACTCGGTTAAAATTCGAATGGGTTCACTAGAAAGCCTATTTAGACATGCACGCTCTAAACCTAAAAAACGATCGAAAATGATATTAAATCAAATTTTTTTGGGTACAAAAAGTTAATTATGGTCTTTTGAACCAAATTATACAGCTTAAACTAAGATTTTGAGCTTTTTACTCGGTTCAAATTCGAACGGGTACACTAGAAAGCCTATTTAGACATGCACGCTCTAAACCCTAAAAAACTTTGGAAAATGATATTAAATCAAATTTTTTGGGTACAAAAAGTTAATTATGGTGTTTTGAACCTAATTATACAGCTTAAACTAAAATTTTGAGCTTTTTACTCGGTTAAAATTCGAATGGGTTCACTAGAAAGCCTATTTAGACATGCACGCTATAAACCTAAAAAACGATCGAAAATGATATTAAATCAAATTTTTTTGGGTACAAAAAGTTAATTATGGTGTTTTGAACCTAATTATATAGCTTAAACTAAAATTTTGAGCTTTTTACTCGGTTAAAATTCGAACGGGTTCACTAGAAAGCCTATTTAGACATGCACGCTCTAAACCCTAAAAAACGATCGAAAATGATATTAAATCAATTTTTTTGGGTACAAAAAGTTAATTATGGTCTTTTGAACCTAATTATACAGCTTAAACTAAGATTTTGAGCTTTTTACTCGGTTCAAATTCGAACGGGTACACTAGAAAGCCTATTTAGACATGCACGCTCTAAACCTAAAAAACGATCGAAAATGATATTAAATCAAATTTTTTGGGTACAAAAAGTTAATTATTGTGTTTTGAACCTAATTATACAGCTTAAACTAAAATTTTGAGCTTTTTACTCGGTTAAAATTCGAACGGGTTCACTAGAAAGCCTATTTAGACATGCACGCTCTAAACCCTAAAAAACGATCGAAAATGATATTAAATCAAATTTTTTGGGTACAAAAAGTTAATTATGGTCTTTTGAACCTAATTATACAGCTTAAACTAAAATTTTGAGCTTTTTACTCGGTTAAAATTCGAATGGGTTCACTAGAAAGCCTATTTAGACATGCACGCTCTAAACCTAAAAAACGATCGAAAATGATATTAAATCAAATTTTTTGGGTACAAAAAGTTAATTATGGTCTTTTGAACCTAATTATACAGCTTAAACTAAAATTTTGAGCTTTTTACTCGGTTAAAATTCGAATGGGTTCACTAGAAAGCCTATTTAGACATGCACGCTCTAAACCTAAAAAACGAT